>OZ005660.1:252225925-257025925 GCA_963930645.1 Salticus scenicus
AACCTTACTTAGAAAACAATAAAAAACAAAACAAAACAAAAGAAAATAAAATAAAAATTTTCAATGTTGGACCGAATTTGCATATATTGGTCTGATAAAGTATGTCCCACATTCTACTTCCCTGAACGGATCTCCCCCGTTATACAGTCGTCTACTGTTTTTAAATTCTTAATTTTAAATGTGTAAGATCTATATCTTTAAAAGTAATAAGACATAATACTTTGTATTAATTCCTTTTTCCATGATAAGTTTGACGCCAGTTTTACGCTGTGATTAGAATAATCGAAAATAAATAATATCGTGCTTTGTTTCAATAATAGTTTATATATATATATAATAAAAAATATGTATATATATATATATATATATATATATACATATATATATATATATATATATATACATATATATATATATATATATATATATATACTCTTTATACCATTCAGTCATTGTCAACCTTGATTTAATAAAGAGAAAAAATTGAATTAAATATTTTATACCAAAGATTAATGCTAAATTTCTGACTTGAATCTTTATTTACCAATGGATTTTCTCAAAGACTAAATGACATTGATTTAAATCCCTTATACCAAACGATAGAATTTTTTTCTGAATCTGACTATGTACAGTCGGGAAAAAAAAAAAAAACGCAGCACTCGACGTAACTTCGTTGCTAATAGATGTAGAAAAATGTAATCGGTATCATTCGACGGGGAATTGTGAGCAGTTTCAGAAAATGAACTGAAAATTCGAATTGGGGGTCGTCTACATATTAAAACGCGAACCAACTTTGATTTTTTCAATGGTAATGCCCCATTTTTGTTTTATATTTGAATTCCTGGGATCGCGACAATGCGAAAAAGTATATTGGTTGTATATTTTACTTATTTTTTCACGGAGTTATAAGCGTTCAAAGTTTGAAGGTGGTAATGTTAAATTCATATTTCAAACTTTTATTAATATCTTCACAAAAAATAACTTGATCGATGTAATTCTTTTTTTACGAGATACAGTAAAGAAACCCAAACATAATCCATCATTACTTTTGATTTTGAAAAATATTTTTAATTTTGAAAAATATTAATAAATTCATATTCATAAAAATTATGAATTATGACCTATATTAATTTTTACATAAAATGAATCCTAATGCCGGAAAATATGGGTGTGCAAATTTGCAGCTCATTCCAGTTATTAGTTTTCGAGATATAAATAAATCTTTCTTTTGGAGTGGTTTAGGGGGCCGTCTCTTAAAAATTTTGCATGAGATAACATATCAAATCTTAAAAAATAACAAGGAAAATTAAATAAAATATGTTTATTTTTTATTTACGGGTTAAATTATGTAACAACAACGTCAAACGCAAAGAAATAAACTAAAATTTTGATTTTTGGACATCAGTGTTAGCATCAAAAATTCATGTTTTCTAAAGAAGACAAGCCCCGCCTTCAGCTTTCTTCAAAACAAAACAATACAGAAATAAAAGTAAATGTGACATTGAGTATTCGTGTTAAACCCCTTATTTTATGTTGACAAGAATATTCACATGTGGTATTTACTTCATCGATTACTGGTGATAAATTTCGAATCTTTTAAACGAACACTAGAAGAAAAAAAAAAAAACTAAATAAATTAAATCATTTAAATTTTGTCTTCAGCATTCGATGTAGTAAATGCCATTGATATTTATGCATAGAAACGTCACATATAGAGTCAAATACGAATATGCAAACTAGTTGTTTTAATATTGTAACGCGATATGGAGGCGGGGCTTCATTTCTTTTGGAATTATTTCACAAACTCTCGCCTTCATTGCGGTAATTTTATAAAAATTAGCCAATTTGTATGACAAACATCGAAATGCTGCTTAGATAGCAATTAGAATAAGAAAAATATAAATTAAAATAATATTTCGTCAAAATACATACAGACACTCACAGGGGATACAAATTATAACAAGTGACGCCCCGCTAACAGCAGTAAAAAATGAAATATCAATGTAACTTAAAAAATAATGTTAGGAACGATCTGTAAATTTGGAGACGCATGTTTTTGATGATACCCGTTCCATTCGTGCAAAAATTAACATAGGTCATAATTCATAATTTTTTCAAATATGAATTTATTTATAATTTTCATAATTTAAAAAATTTTTTTTAATCAAAAATAGGCTTGGAATATGTTTGGGTAACTTCATTCTAACGCATAAAAAAAGCAGAATTTGAATATAATAATTTTTTGGGAAGATATGAATAAATGTTTGTCACATTCATTTAACAGTAGCATCCCCATACTTTAACATCTTAATACTCTATGAAAAATTGAGCAAAATATATAAACTTTACCATTTTCCGCGAGGATTTGATCCAAAGAATTCAAATAAATTATACAAAATGGAGGTTACCATTAAAAAAAATGAAGTTGATGCCAGTTTTAATATGTAGACGACCCCCTAAGCAAAATGTAACTATATCATTATAAAATAGACGTTATTACAAATCGAGTGGTATCAGTCACCTGTTTCTACGAGAAATTAAGGCTGAATTAGTGAGGGGGGGGGGGGGGTTACGACTGTAATATGGATATAAATGCTTAGATTAGAAAAAGTATAACAGAGTAATGTATATCCTTTTGTAATATAAATGTGAATACGAAAAATTTGGTTCTGAAATATTGTAACAGGGGAGATTAACGTCCAGAGGCGGACCTTACTGTGAAGCAGACAAAATAATGCGGTTGCGAAAGTGTTAAATTTATAAAGTAAATTTTCACTTATCAAATACAGGGGTCGTACTCTCCGCCATTTTTCAGGACAATCTAAAAGGTGAGAAATTCTCGTACGTTTTCCCACCATTAATCTGATGGAGAAATATTTTTTGAATTTTCATAGAAATGTGCCGTAATTAAATACGGTCAAGTTTATTAGATATAAATAGGGGTAGCAATTAAGAAAAATTTTTCTCATTCCTGAGAATGTCCTGAGAAAAGGGCGGAGAGTACGACCCCTGTTCAATATTATATAAATATATTTGTATTTTATATCAAATCACATTACATCAGCAATTCTCAAATTTTGGTAATCCTTCCTATAATGGGCGTAACTGTAATAAATCGGTGGGGTAAAACTGCCAAAAAGAAATTAATAGTAAAAAAACATACATATATATATATATATAATAATGATGATCTATTAAGCATAGTAGCAGCCAAGCAACAGATACAAGATCACTGAAACACCAATGACCAATATGATTAAAAATTTCTTTGAGAAGTTAAGCAAAAAGAAAAAAATATTTTTTAGGGGATGAAATTAACAAATTTAAAGAAACCAAATTTATTAATTATCAGTCTGCAATACAAACGAATCAACAAACTGACACAACAAATCTTAACTTAAAACCATAAGCTTTATCAAAATTTATGAAAAAATAATTTAAGAAACTTAAGATAAGAAGGAAGGAGGCAGGTGGAAAGGCTTGTGACTTGTCTGTGGGGTTAAACTAGTTTCACGCCGGCAACACTCTCCCAGCCTGCCAAGACCAGATTAGGAGTCATATGGATTTAAAAAAGCAAAATTTCAAAGTAGATAAATAACAATGAAACCACGAAGCAACAATGAAATTCACTGATTGATTATATATACAAACTAAAATTAAACAAACTAAAATTAAGGGAATAAAAAACCTTTTCAAAGTGAAGTATTGTTTCAGAAAAAGCCAGAGGGTGGGGTTTATTTTTTTTTTTTTTTTAATGCCATCAAAATTTCTCGTATGCAATGCGTTAATTTTACAAAAATAGGTCAATTTGTATAGTAAATATAGAAACCTTACTTAGAAAACAATAAAAAACAAAACAAAACAAAAGAAAAGAAAAGAAAAATGTTCAGTGTTGGACTAAATTTGCATATATTGGTCTGATAAAGTATGTCCCACATTCTACTGCCCTGAACGAATCTCCTCCGTTATACAGTCGTCTACTGTTTTTAAATTCTTAATTTTAAATTTGTAATATCTATATCTTTAAAAGTAATAAGACATAATACTTTGTTTTAATTCCTTTTTCCATGATAAATTTGACGCCAGTTTTACGCTGTGATTAGAATAATCGAAAATAAATAATATCGTGCTGTGTTTCAATAATAGTTTTTATATTAAAACTAGTATGTTGTGGCCACCACAAGACTTTCTTCTATATTTTCCTATACATATTCAATCAGTAACAATATTTAAAAAAAAAAAAAAAAAAGTACGATTTTTTTTCTAAGGTTTTTTTTTTTTTTTTTGTTAAAAGTAAAAAAAATCGATAACTTTGTTTTAAATTATCACAGATTTATAGTTCAACCATTCGTTTTAAAGGTATTGACGAGACCTTTCGAAAGATACCCATTTTGAAAATTTATCCCCCCCAGGGGTGGGAAGCGATGCCCCCCTCCCATGCAGAAAATTTTTTTCCTTGTTACATACTACTATTATCAATAATTCATATTAATTTTACAATCACAAGTTTAAAACAACTCTAATTATGCACATTTATACGAATTTTTGTCCTATGCTGCCATGTTAAAAATTTAGATAAAATGCTATCACAGCGCCACCTGTTGAGCTATTGATCCCCAAACATAATCAGCACCAGTTAATGTGGGGGACCAACTAAATACCAAGTTTGGTTAAATTTCGTTAAAAAAAAAAAAAAAAAAAAAAAAAAAAAAAAAAATGCGATTTTTTTTTTTTCTAAGTTTTTTTTTGTTAAAAGTAAAAAAAATCGATAACTTTGTTTTAAATTATCACAGATTTATGGTTCAACCATTCGTTTTAAAGGTATTGATGAGACCTTTCGAAAGATACCCATCTTGAAAATTTACTCTCCTCGAGGGGGGACTTCCCCCCCAGGGGGGGTGGCGAGGCTCCTACACATACAAATTTTTTTTCCCAGTTGACTATCTCTATTATAAATAATTCTTGTAAATTTCATAATGATTATTAAAAAATAATTCTCTTTATGCACATTTATACAAAATTTTGTCCTATATCACCATGTTAAAAATTTAGAAAAAGCGGGATGGCAACGCAACCTGTAAGACAATTTTTACCAAAAGTTGATAGGCACTAATTTATGTCAAGGTGCAACTACATATCAATTTGTATGAAATTCTGTGCAGTAGTTTCTGCGATACAGTTGCCACAAAATTTTGTCACACACACACAGACACACACACACACAGACAGACAGACAGACAGACAGACAGACAGACAGACATTTTCTAAAAATAGTCAAATCGTGTTCTACAGCTCTCAAAACGTGTAAATCCATCAAAAACCCGAGGTCGAAAATTTTTACGAATCCAATACTTTCTCTATATTACATATAGAAGAAAGTAAAAAAAAAAAAAAAAATGTATATATATACATATATATATATATATATATATCCATCTTTTTCAATTTGTATTTAAATAATAATAATAATAATAAATTAATATTTTATTCTGTTACGTCATGCGATAAAATATAAATAGCATTAGCTTACAAACGGTACAGTAAACGAATGCGAAAATGTCACAAGAAGATTAAAACAGAAAATTCGTTTTAAAAATCTAATAAAAATTAATGAGTATTTAACTTGAGGTGCACGAACCCTACAATATTCAAGTACAATAAAAAAAGGACAACAGGGTTAAAATAGAATTTTAGCTTTGAGAAACTAGGATAAGTTATGTAATATTTAAGAACAAAGACTTAATATTTCAGGATCGGGTATTTTCCTGTTTGCTGTGTAAGCCACGCCTTTACACAATTTTATAAAACTTTACATTATAAAAGAAAATTATTTTACGTATTTGCAATTAAATCATTTAAATTTTGTCTTCAGCATTCGATGTAGTAGATGCCATTGATATTTATGCATAGAAACGTCACATATAGAGTCAAATACGAATATGCAAACTAGTTGTTTTAACATTGTATCCGCGAAATGGAGGCGGGGCTTCATTTCTTTTGGAATTATTTCGCAAACTCTCGCCTTCATTGCGGTAACTTTATAAAAATTAGCCAATTTGTATGACAAACATCGAAATGCTGCTTAGATAGCAATTAGAATTAAAAAAATATAAATTAATATAATATTTCGTCAAAATATATACAGACATTTACTCACAAGGGATACAAATTATAACAAGTGACGCCGGAAAGCAGCAGTAAAAAATTGAATATCACTGTAATCTAAAAAAATAATGCTAGGAACGACCTGTAAATTTGGAAACCCATGTTTTTGATGATGCCCGTTCTATTCGTGCAAAAATTAACTTAGGTCAAAATACATAATTTTTTAAAATATGAATTTATTAATAATTTTCATAATTCAAAAAATGATTTTTTATCAAAAATATGCTTGGAATATGTTTGGATAGCTTCATTCTAACGCATAAAAAAAGCAGAATTTGAATACAATAATTTTTTGGGAAGATATGATTGAATGTTTGTCACATTCATTTAACATTAGCAGCCCCATATTTTGACAGCTTATAACTCCATGAAAAATTGAGCAAAAAACTAAACCATTTTCCGCTATGATTTGATAATTCAAATAATTCAAATTCAATAACCCAAATAATTCGTAAAAAATGGGGTTACTATTGAAAAAAATGAAGTTCATGACAGTTTCAATATGTAGACGACCTCCTAAGCAAAATGTAACTATACCATTGTAAACTAGACGTTATTACAAATCCATTGGTACCAGCCGCATGTTTCTATGACAAATTAAGGCTGAATTAGGAGGGGAGAGGGGCTTTTTTTTTTTTTTTTTTCCGACTGTACTATGGATATAAATGCTTTGATTAGAAAGAGTATAACAATAATGTATATCAATTTGTAATATAAATGTGAATACGAAAAATTTGGTTCTGAAATATTGTAACAGGGGAGAATAACGCCCACAGGCGGAGCTTCCTGTGAAAAAGACAAAATTATGCGGTTGCGAAAGTGTTAAATATTTAAAGTAAAATTTCACAGATCAAATACAGTGGTCGTACTCTCCGCTCCTTTTTCAGGACAATCTAAAAGGTGAGAAATTCTCGTACGTTTTCCCACCATTAATCTGATGGAGAAATATTTTTTGAATTTTCATAGAAATGTGCCGTAATTAAATACGGTCAAGTTTATTAGATATAAATAGGGGTAGCAATTAAGAAAAATTTTTCTCATTCCTGAGAATGTCCTGAGAAAAGGGCGGAGAGTACGACCCCTGTTCAATATTATATAAATATATTTGTATTTTATATCAAATCACATTACATCAGCAATTCTCAAATTTTGGTAATCCTTCCTATAATGGGCGTAACTGTAATAAATCGGTGGGGTAAAACTGCCAAAAAGAAATTAATAGTAAAAAAACATACATATATATATATATATATATAATAATGATGATCTATTAAGCATAGTAGCAGCCAAGCAACAGATACAAGATCACTGAAACACCAATGACCAATATGATTAAAAATTTCTTTGAGAAGTTAAGCAAAAAGAAAAAAATATTTTTTAGGGGATGAAATTAACAAATTTAAAGAAACCAAATTTATTAATTATCAGTCTGCAATACAAACGAATCAACAAACTGACACAACAAATCTTAACTTAAAACCATAAGCTTTATCAAAATTTATGAAAAAATAATTTAAGAAACTTAAGATAAGAAGGAAGGAGGCAGGTGGAAAGACTTGTGACTTGTCTGTGGGGTTAAACTAGTTTCACGCCGGCAACACTCTCCCAGCCTGCCAAGACCAGATTAGGAGTCATATGGATTTAAAAAAGCAAAATTTCAAAGTAGATAAATAACAATGAAACCACGAAGCAACAATGAAATTCACTGATTGATTATATATACAAACTAAAATTAAACAAACTAAAATTAAGGGAATAAAAAACCTTTTCAAAGTGAAGTATTGTTTCAGAAAAAGCCAGAGGGTGGGGTTTATTTTTTTTTTTTTTTTTAATGCCATCAAAATTTCTCGTATGCAATGCGTTAATTTTACAAAAATAGGTCAATTTGTATAGTAAATATAGAAACCTTACTTAGAAAACAATAAAAAACAAAACAAAACAAAAGAAAAGAAAAGAAAAATGTTCAGTGTTGGACTAAATTTGCATATATTGGTCTGATAAAGTATGTCCCACATTCTACTGCCCTGAACGAATCTCCTCCGTTATACAGTCGTCTACTGTTTTTAAATTCTTAATTTTAAATTTGTAATATCTATATCTTTAAAAGTAATAAGACATAATACTTTGTTTTAATTCCTTTTTCCATGATAAATTTGACGCCAGTTTTACGCTGTGATTAGAATAATCGAAAATAAATAATATCGTGCTGTGTTTCAATAATAGTTTTTATATTAAAACTAGTATGTTGTGGCCACCACAAGACTTTTTTCTATATTTTCCTATACATATTCAATCAGTAACAATATTTAAAAAAAAAAAAAAAAAAAGTACGATTTTTTTTCTAAGGTTTTTTTTTTTTTTTTTTTTTTGTTAAAAGTAAAAAAAATCGATAACTTTGTTTTAAATTATCACAGATTTATAGTTCAACCATTCGTTTTAAAGGTATTGACGAGACCTTTCGAAAGATACCCATTTTGAAAATTTATCCCCCCCAGGGGTGGGAAGCGATGCCCCCCTCCCATGCAGAAATTTTTTTTCCTTGTTACATACTACTATTATCAATAATTCATATTAATTTTACAATCACAAGTTTAAAACAACTCTAATTATGCACATTTATACGAATTTTTGTCCTATGCTGCCATGTTAAAAATTTAGATAAAATGCTATCACAGCGCCACCTGTTGAGCTATTGATCCCCAAACATAATCAGCACCAGTTAATGTGGGGGACCAACTAAATACCAAGTTTGGTTAAATTTCGTTAAAAAAAAAAAAAAAAAAAAAAAAAATGCGATTTTTTTTTTTTTCTAAGTTTTTTTTTGTTAAAAGTAAAAAAAATCGATAACTTTGTTTTAAATTATCACAGATTTATGGTTCAACCATTCGTTTTAAAGGTATTGATGAGACCTTTCGAAAGATACCCATCTTGAAAATTTACTCTCCTCGAGGGGGGACTTCCCCCCCAGGGGGGGTGGCGAGGCTCCTACACATACAAATTTTTTTTCCCAGTTGACTATCTCTATTATAAATAATTCTTGTAAATTTCATAATGATTATTAAAAAATAATTCTCTTTATGCACATTTCTACAAAATTTTGTCCTATATCACCATGTTAAAAATTTAGAAAAAGCGGGATGGCAACGCAACCTGTAAGACAATTTTTACCAAAAGTTGATAGGCACTAATTTATGTCAAGGTGCAACTACATATTAATTTGTATGAAATTCTGTGCAGTAGTTTCTGCGATACAGTTGCCACAAAATTTTGTCACACACACACAGACACACACACACACAGACAGACAGACAGACAGACAGACAGACAGACATTTTCTAAAAATAGTCAAATCGTGTTCTACAGCTCTCAAAACGTGTAAATCCATCAAAAACCCGAGGTCGAAAATTTTTACGAATCCAATACTTTCTCTATATTACATATAGAAGAAAGTAAAAAAAAAAAAAAAAATGTATATATATACATATATATATATATATATATATATCCATCTTTTTCAATTTGTATTTAAATAATAATAATAATAATAAATTAATATTTTATTCTGTTACGTCATGCGATAAAATATAAATAGCATTAGCTTACAAACGGTACAGTAAACGAATGCGAAAATGTCACAAGAAGATTAAAACAGAAAATTCGTTTTAAAAATCTAATAAAAATTAATGAGTATTTAACTTGAGGTGCACGAACCCTACAATATTCAAGTACAATAAAAAAAGGACAACAGGGTTAAAATAGAATTTTAGCTTTGAGAAACTAGGATAAGTTATGTAATATTTAAGAACAAAGACTTAATATTTCAGGATCGGGTATTTTCCTGTTTGCTGTGTAAGCCACGCCTTTACACAATTTTATAAAACTTTACATTATAAAAGAAAATTATTTTACGTATTTGCAATTAAATCATTTAAATTTTGTCTTCAGCATTCGATGTAGTAGATGCCATTGATATTTATGCATAGAAACGTCACATATAGAGTCAAATACGAATATGCAAACTAGTTGTTTTAACATTGTATCCGCGAAATGGAGGCGGGGCTTCATTTCTTTTGGAATTATTTCGCAAACTCTCGCCTTCATTGCGGTAATTTTATAAAAATTAGCCAATTTGTATGACAAACATCGAAATGCTGCTTAGATAGCAATTAGAATTAAAAAAATATAAATTAATATAATATTTCGTCAAAATATATACAGACATTTACTCACAAGGGATACAAATTATAACAAGTGACGCCGGAAAGCAGCAGTAAAAAATTGAATATCACTGTAATCTAAAAAAATAATGCTAGGAACGACCTGTAAATTTGGAAACCCATGTTTTTGATGATGCCCGTTCTATTCGTGCAAAAATTAACTTAGGTCAAAATACATAATTTTTTAAAATATGAATTTATTAATAATTTTCATAATTCAAAAAATGATTTTTTATCAAAAATATGCTTGGAATATGTTTGGATAGCTTCATTCTAACGCATAAAAAAAGCAGAATTTGAATACAATAATTTTTTGGGAAGATATGATTGAATGTTTGTCACATTCATTTAACATTAGCAGCCCCATATTTTGACAGCTTATAACTCCATGAAAAATTGAGCAAAAAACTAAACCATTTTCCGCTATGATTTGATAATTCAAATAATTCAAATTCAATAACCCAAATAATTCGTAAAAAATGGGGTTACTATTGAAAAAAATGAAGTTCATGACAGTTTCAATATGTAGACGACCTCCTAAGCAAAATGTAACTATACCATTGTAAACTAGACGTTATTACAAATCCATTGGTACCAGCCGCATGTTTCTATGACAAATTAAGGCTGAATTAGGAGGGGAGAGGGGCTTTTTTTTTTTTTTTTCCGACTGTACTATGGATATAAATGCTTTGATTAGAAAGAGTATAACAATAATGTATATCAATTTGTAATATAAATGTGAATACGAAAAATTTGGTTCTGAAATATTGTAACAGGGGAGAATAACGCCCACAGGCGGAGCTTCCTGTGAAAAAGACAAAATTATGCGGTTGCGAAAGTGTTAAATATTTAAAGTAAAATTTCACAGATCAAATACAGTGGTCGTACTCTCCGCTCCTTTTTCAGGACAATCTAAAAGGTGAGAAATTCTCGTACGTTTTCCCACCATTAATCTGATGGAGAAATATTTTTTGAATTTTCATAGAAATGTGCCGTAATTAAATACGGTCAAGTTTATTAGATATAAATAGGGGTAGCAATTAAGAAAAATTTTTCTCATTCCTGAGAATGTCCTGAGAAAAGGGCGGAGAGTACGACCCCTGTTCAATATTATATAAATATATTTGTATTTTATATCAAATCACATTACATCAGCAATTCTCAAATTTTGGTAATCCTTCCTATAATGGGCGTAACTGTAATAAATCGGTGGGGTAAAACTGCCAAAAAGAAATTAATAGTAAAAAAACATACATATATATATATATATAATAATGATGATCTATTAAGCATAGTAGCAGCCAAGCAACAGATACAAGATCACTGAAACACCAATGACCAATATGATTAAAAATTTCTTTGAGAAGTTAAGCAAAAAGAAAAAAATATTTTTTAGGGGATGAAATTAACAAATTTAAAGAAACCAAATTTATTAATTATCAGTCTGCAATACAAACGAATCAACAAACTGACACAACAAATCTTAACTTAAAACCATAAGCTTTATCAAAATTTATGAAAAAATAATTTAAGAAACTTAAGATAAGAAGGAAGGAGGCAGGTGGAAAGGCTTGTGACTTGTCTGTGGGGTTAAACTAGTTTCACGCCGGCAACACTCTCCCAGCCTGCCAAGACCAGATTAGGAGTCATATGGATTTAAAAAAGCAAAATTTCAAAGTAGATAAATAACAATGAAACCACGAAGCAACAATGAAATTCACTGATTGATTATATATACAAACTAAAATTAAACAAACTAAAATTAAGGGAATAAAAAACCTTTTCAAAGTGAAGTATTGTTTCAGAAAAAGCCAGAGGGTGGGGTTTATTTATTTTTTTTTTTTAATGCCATCAAAATTTCTCGTATGCAATGCGTTAATTTTACAAAAATAGGTCAATTTGTATAGTAAATATAGAAACCTTACTTAGAAAACAATAAAAAACAAAATAAAACAAAAGAAAAGAAAAGAAAAATGTTCAGTGTTGGACTAAATTTGCATATATTGGTCTGATAAAGTATGTCCCACATTCTACTGCCCAGAACGAATCTCCTCCGTTATACAGTCGTCTACTGTTTTTAAATTCTTAATTTTAAATTTGTAATATCTATATCTTTAAAAGTAATAAGACATAATACTTTGTTTTAATTCCTTTTTCCATGATAAATTTGACGCCAGTTTTACGCTGTGATTAGAATAATCGAAAATAAATAATATCGTGCTGTGTTTCAATAATAGTTTTTATATTAAAAAAAAAAAAAAAAAAAAAAAAAAAAATGTATATATATACATATATATATATATATATCCATCTTTTTCAATTTGTATTTAAATAATAATAATAATAATAAATTAATATTTTATTCTGTTACGTCATGCGATAAAATATAAATAGCATTAGCTTACAAACGGTACAGTAAACGAATGCGAAAATGTCACAAGAAGATTAAAACAGAAAATTCGTTTTAAAAATCTAATAAAAATTAATGAGTATTTAACTTGAGGTGCACAAACCCTACAATATTCAAGTACAATAAAAAAAGGACAACAGGGTTAAAATAGAATTTTAGCTTTGAGAAACTAGGATAAGTTATGTAATATTTAAGAACAAAGACTTAATATTTCAGGATCGGGTATTTTCCTGTTTGCTGTGTAAGCCACGCCTTTACACAATTTTATAAAACTTTGCATTATAAAAGAAAATTATTTTACGTATTTGCAATTAAATCATTTAAATTTTGTCTTCAGCATTCGATGTAGTAGATGCCATTGATATTTATGCATAGAAACGTCACATATAGAGTCAAATACGAATATGCAAACTAGTTGTTTTAACATTGTATCCGCGAAATGGAGGCGGGGCTTCATTTCTTTTGGAATTATTTCGCAAACTCTCGCCTTCATTGCGGTAATTTTATAAAAATTAGCCAATTTGTATGACAAACATCGAAATGCTGCTTAGATAGCAATTAGAATTAAAAAAATATAAATTAATATAATATTTCGTCAAAATATATACAGACATTTACTCACAAGGGATACAAATTATAACAAGTGACGCCGGAAAGCAGCAGTAAAAAATTGAATATCACTGTAATCTAAAAAAATAATGCTAGGAACGACCTGTAAATTTGGAAACCCATGTTTTTGATGATGCCCGTTCTATTCGTGCAAAAATTAACTTAGGTCAAAATACATAATTTTTTAAAATATGAATTTATTAATAATTTTCATAATTCAAAAAATGATTTTTTATCAAAAATATGCTTGGAATATGTTTGGATAGCTTCATTCTAACGCATAAAAAAAGCAGAATTTGAATACAATAACTTTTTGGGAAGATATGATTGAATGTTTGTCACATTCATTTAACATTAGCAGCCCCATATTTTGACAGCTTATAACTCCATGAAAAATTGAGCAAAAAACTAAACCATTTTCCGCTATGATTTGATAATTCAAATAATTCAAATTCAATAACCCAAATAATTCGTAAAAAATGGGGTTACTATTGAAAAAAATGAAGTTCATGACAGTTTCAATATGTAGACGACCTCCTAAGCAAAATGTAACTATACCATTGTAAACTAGACGTTATTACAAATCCATTGGTACCAGCCGCATGTTTCTATGACAAATTAAGGCTGAATTAGGAGGGGAGAGGGGCTTTTTTTTTTTTTTTTTTTCCGACTGTACTATGGATATAAATGCTTTGATTAGATGTATATCAATTTAATGTATATCAATTTGTAATATAAATGTGAATACGAAAAATTTGGTTCTGAAATATTGTAACAGGGGAGAATAACGCCCACAGGCGGAGCTTCCTGTGAAAAAGACAAAATTATGCGGTTGCGAAAGTGTTAAATATTTAAAGTAAAATTTCACAGATCAAATACAGTGGTCGTACTCTCCGCTCCTTTTTCAGGACAATCTAAAAGGTGAGAAATTCTCGTACGTTTTCCCACCATTAATCTGATGGAGAAATATTTTTTGAATTTTCATAGAAATGTGCCGTAATTAAATAGGTTCAAGTTTATTGGATATAAATAGTGATAGCAATTAAGAAAAAAATTTCTCATTCTTGAGAGTGTCCTGAGAAAAGGGTGGAGAGTATGACCCCTGTTAAATATTATAAAATTATATTCGTATTTTTTATTAAATCACATTATATCAGCAATTCCCAAATTTTGGTGATACTACCTTTCATGGGCGTAACTATAATAAATAGGTGGGGTAAAAATATGAAAAAGAAACTAATATTAAAAGAACACACATATATATATATATATATACAGAGCTGCCAATCTAATCCGGCAAATTGTTATTGCCGCCCCTTTTTCTACACCACTTAATTTTTAGAGTATTTGCTTTTTTAATTCATCGTAACTGAATTGGAAGAGAATTACTCTAAAAATTAGGTGGTGTAGGAAAAGTAGTGGTACTAACAATTTGCCAGATTAGGTTGGTAGCTTTGCATATGCATTATAAGATAGCAAAACAAAATGAATTTTCACATAATAAAAAGGGAAACCCATATTTGCATTGATATATTATACCCATAAAAAGAATTGTGTCAGTACTGCACACTGCATTTATTGTGAATATTAGGCGTAAACAAAGAGGTTGGGAAACGCTATATTGTATCATTTTTATGATATGTGGAATTTAAAAACATGGAATTAGAGGTTCGTGAAGTTGGAAAGAATAATCATCTATAAATTAGCACATTAAGGGATGAGATTGTATGTCAAAATACTGCATAACCTTTGACTTTGAAATTATTTAATGTGGTATTCTATACAAATACTTGCTTGCAAAGCATGGTAGTGAACCTGATTTTTTCAGCTTCATTATTTGTATAAAGTCCTGTTCTAGATTATTTTTCTTTGATAGAAGTTCGAAAAATTGTGCTTTGTGAAAATATGGATTATAGCCACCATTTACTTAGCTAAAAAATGTAGAGGCAAGAATTCTGCCACTACTTTTTTCAGTGTGGGCGAAATTCCTTAAATTTAATTTACTCCGTCATCAGTTCGGCTTCTGCAATGCTTTGCACATCATACTCAATTATGTTGTACTGAAATACCTCTATTAAATTAAATTAAGTTATTGCTTTCTTCAATTATGGTGCTTTTATAAATGCTTCTCTTCCATATCATATTTCATTGTATTGTTGCAAGATGATCTAGGCAGGAGTGGGGTGGAAGAACAATGCCTTATCTTGACTACCTTTGTTCAATTTAGGAATTACTACAAAAATACTAGGCAGTAATAATCTTTTTTTTTTTTTTCTATGCACCAGAGATATTTTAAAATACGTATGGTAAATATCGTTTGTTACAAATATTGCTAACACCAGAAATATTTTTATATACCTATTATCAGTAAATGTAACAAGACTTGATACGCAGTAGTTGCTACATATTCACAGTTATAAAAATGCGGAATCGGCAAATGCCAGAATCTGCTGTTTTCGGAGTCTTCTGCTGTTCGGAGAATCTGCTGTTTGCGCAACTTCTACAAAATATTGAGAGTAACGTAATGAAGTAGCTACAGCTTTGCGTTAGTATTTGTTTCTGTCGATATTAGTAACTTTTATTGAGTTACTAGACTACCAGTGTTCTTATTTGGAGGGAAAAAATTCTCTCAACGTAAGAGAGATATGAGATTATATTTTCAGACTTAAAATTTAATTCATCCGTTCTAACTGATTTAAAAATAAGATCTGACTGTATTTTCCGAATACTTAAAGCAACATCATCTTGTCGGATAATATAAAAAAGGCAGCGGTCTTCACGGAATAGATTATTTTCGTATCGAGAAGGATAAAAAGTTGCGCATCAACCCATTAACGTAGAATGCGCAACTTCTTACTAAATTAGTTTGGCGAATGTAGTATTCAACTAAATTCGCCATTTCGTTTCAAAATGATGGACACTTTGAAAATTTTAACTCACATAAAAATCATACTTATGAACTAATTGTAAGGTGTGGATAGTCGAAAATTTTCCCCAGGTTCTTCCACCAGTATAAGATAATTTTTTACTTAATTAACCACTTGGTTAAAAAAAAAAAAAAATAAATAAAACATATTCTTCTGACTAAGCACGAAGGATTTGTTTCAAAGATTTAAATCAAAAGTATATTTTTACAAATTTAGTGAGCATATGTAGAAACGTAATGAGTAATTGACTGAAAAATTTCTGAATTTTGCAAGCGTATACCATTAAACTTCATGGTTCCTGAATATATTAGGTGGTTAGTTAGTTGGGTTTTTACGTCGCACTGGTACTGCGCAATGGACAATTGGCGACAGTCTGGGACTCACCCCAAGATGTCGTCCCTGACTATATTAGGAAAATCAAAGATGTAGAAATTATGGTATCCAAATCAAACCTCTTGCCCCCCCTACCCCCCCCCCCAAAAAAAAAAAAATAAATAAATAAATAAAATAAATTAATTAATTAATAAATAAATAAAATAAAGTAAAGTAAAATAAAGTAAATAAATAAATAAAAATATTCTGATTTACTTAATTGAGAGTAAAATTCTAGGAACGATGCATGATGTGATATCGAAAATTCTTCAGTGGAAAATGAAAAATACGATAGGGAATCATGTTTCGTGTTCTAAGTTAAGCATTAAGGCAGATTAAAAATAGAAGAAGGTGTATTCCCTGACTTGCATTTTTTCTAAGTCTTCAAATGTTTTTCATCGTAATATATAAATTTCTTTAATAAGAAAATATGTTTTACCTTTATGTCAAGATGCAAACATCAAATCATTGGATCATGAGTGTAGAGAAATAGCCATAGATGAGAATAGAGAGAAAATCGACGATATTCAAAAATTCTGGAAAGGAATATCTAGCATTATAAATACTAATGGGCGAAAAAATTATGCTAATCTTCTAAAATTCGAGTCATATTTCTTTGCGCTGCCATTTTCTAATGCTCTGATTTAAACAGTGTTCAGTACTTTGTGAAACGTCAAAACAAATTACAGGAATAGACTTCACTCTCGAATTCTTTCCGATATGTATGCTCAAAAAAAAAAAAAAAAAAAATGAAACGGACGCGTATGTCTCTAGTAGATATACTCAATGGAAAATGGCCTAAACTTAATTACTAGAAAGCTTCACATACAAGTGTAGAACAAGAGAAAAGAGGGAGAGACTAAGGTATTGTATGTTTAAATGGCAATGAAATATAAAGACAACAATTCATTTCTTTGAAACTGAAAAAGAGTTAAAAAAAATTAACGTTGGAATACATCTATATCTATATCATCATATAAAACGCAAAAAATTGTTTGTTTGTGGAGGGTAATCTCTGAAACTACTGAACCGATTTAAAAACTTCTTTCACTGACCGAAAGCTACAGTATGCCATATTGTTATAGGCTATATTTAATTTTGATAAAATACATTTTAGTTTAAATATGAGCATTTTAATTAAAATCCCCATAGAAGCCGTAATAGAAATAGAAATAATGAAATATTAAAAAAATTAGCTGCTGCCAACATAAAAGAAACATTTACATGTTCATTTTGTTTTTAAAATATCTTGACGTGAAAAGAAAAGAAATATATTTGCACGTGAATTAAATTGAAATTCATATAAAGTTTTTTTAATTGTTAAACTTACACGTTAAATCTGACATCATTATATTAAAAGTGTTTATTTTTCTAATAATATAATTTGATATGATATGATATAATCATAGAATAATAATTATTCTATGGATATAATGATCTAAGCACATAGACCTATTATAAGAGTGGACGGGACAATGACAACCTTTTTGAGTGCAAAGATAACTCATAAAAAGGTCACGTGATTGTTGATCTACAGAAGCCAAGCTAGCCAATATTGAAATTTACTCGCTATGCTCTAAACTCTACTTTTTATTAAGCAGACGATATTTTTCCTTTTTTCTTTGAAAGTTCTTTAAAAAATGTTTTTTCACTTTAAAAGTTAGATTGTTTTGAATTTAAAAAGAATTTTATAGCTAGAAATAGTAATTAGTACTTTAATGTACTTTATGTACTTAAAAACCCTAGAAGTTATGTCAAATAAGGATTTTATTTCACAGGTAAGATTCTTTTTAATATTTTATTATTTCGTTCTTTTTAAGTAATTATTTTCATAAAATGCTATATAATTTCTATACTTATTTCTCTAAATTGAATTAGTTTAACTATATTATATCTTATATTATTTCAAAAATGTGAATGATTATTTGCGAGAGTTAAAACGAATATAGACAAACAAAGTTATAAAAACTTTTGAACTTTGTTCAAAAGTGTTAATAACAAGGTAAAAATATATTTTAGTAGCTGTAGTGTTTTACACTAGTTTTGCTTGCTGTATCTTTTAATAATATATATATATTTATATTGAAAGCAAAAAATCGCCAATAACGAGATAAATGTAGAAAAAGGTAACCTTTTTCAACATTCACGTGGTTTTATCTTTGCACCTTTTCTTGTATTCCCTTAATAATGGAATGCTCCGTCCACTCTTATAATAGGTCTATGTCTAAGCATCAATGTTTAAACCACGGAGTCTTTATTACTCCGTGGCTTAAACTGATTGGAATTTAAAAATAAATAAATAAATGAAATAAAATAAAATAAGAAATTCTATTTTAATTTATAATTGCTGCCAAAAAGATTTATGAATAAATTTATTTTTAGACATATAATAAAATATATTTTCACGCAAATAATAATATAAAAGTGAATTAAAAAAATACCATCGGTATTTCATTATGCATTTTTTTAAAGAATAATACGCAAGCGAAGTGATGACGTCACTGGCCTTCAGTGAATGCAAGTAAAAGATTTCCTGTGTTAATCGCCCACTAGATTTTTTGTAAAAAATTATTATAGATCGAGGAAAATTATTTCCCGATTTTAATCCCTATATTTGGATATAGATATGTATTAGTTATCATGTGCATCCGTTAGATTAAATTATTTTTGTTGTAAAATTGATAAAATTTGAATTTTAAATTTTAAAACTATAGAAAAAAAAAATGGCAAATTTCCATACTCGATTGGAAACATAAACATTTCATTTCAAAGGATGATATTTACACAATAAATATCGAACTAAAAAACTAATTAAAAGGGAAAGGATAAATATTCTATCATAAGTTGAAGTCAAATTTGTTTTCAAATGTCTAAATAAAGTATCTGATATAATATACTAATATGTTGCAGCGGAATAGATTTGATATCCGTCATCCTTGGCAGAAAAAAAATATCGCCAAATTATCTGGCGAATATAATTTAATTCCTTTCAAAAATCATGGTTATTTTAACAACTTATATTAAGAGAGTAACGAATAATATGAAACAATATTTCGTACAATACATATTACGAAAATATACATCTGGCATGTATATTTTCGTATTACGTTTTTGATCGCCAAATACAAAAAACGCCAAGGGTGACAGTTTTGAAATTTAAAATTAAAATTTTGTCAATTTGACAGCAAAATAACTCAATCTAACGCATGCATACAATAACTAATACATATCTACACCCAAATATGAGGATTAAAATCGGGAAATAATTCTTCTAGAATTTTAATAAAAAAAAAAAAAATAAAAAAAAAAAATCCAATGAGCCATTAACATGGGAAATCTTTTTCTTGCATCCACGGGCGGTCAGAGACGTCACCCTTCGCTTGCGTATACATAGCGCATACAGCCATTACTGAAATGTAAATAGCATTTAATTATTTGAGTTAAATTATGTTGATTGGAAACCTATTTAATATATCTATGCTCTACAGCTATACTAATATATAAAGAGGAAAGATTTATATGTATATGTAGAGAACGATTGCTAGAACTAAAAAGCCGATTGCTTTTTTTTCTTCTTTTCTTTCACTAATCAAAAGTTACACTGTCTCTCTCTAAGTGCTAGAAGCTATAATAAATTTTGGTAAAATAATTTTTTAATTAAAATTTTCAATATTTTAATTGAAAACAAAGCATAGATTTGATATCTATCGTCATTGGCGATTTTTGTATTTGGCGGTCGAAAACGTAATACGAAAATCTGTATATTTTCGTAGTAAATGCGAGATGTATGTTTTTACTTCAATTACCTTACTACCGTAGGTAGTGGAAGTATTGTAAAGGTTTTGGCAATTGGTCAGGGTGTGTGTATGTGTGCACGTATGTGTGTAATCTTCTGGCTTTCATATCTCCAAAACTAATAAAAATAGAACTACTAAACTTCGCAAGTGATTCAGGTCTGGTGTACAGATAAATTTTCCAAATTTTCATGAAAATTGAAAAACCGGAATTGGGTCATCGAAAACCAGAAATGGGACCGTAAGCCCGTATTCAAAAACAGCTCAAATGATTTTCTTCAAAGTTGCTATATAAATAATCTATTAGATGCCCTTTCGATTGAAAAGTTGCTTAGTTCAGGAAAATTGATAGGCGTCCTCTATAAACAGCTCAATTTCAGACTTCGCAAGTGCGTTCCTTTAAAAACGCCTGTACGGATTTTTTTCAAACTCGCCATGTTAACTTCCTATTAAATATCCTTTTGTATGTAATTATTGTTTTTAGGTCAATAATTGAGTATGCTAAGTTTTGGTAAAAGTTGGTATCTCAAAAACGGCTCTAATGTATTCTTGAAAATTTTTTCTTTAATCCAATTTAGATAACCTTTCTCAAGTATTACGTGCTTATTACAGGAATATTAACGGTCATCCTGATTAGGTAGTTCAGTTTTAGATCTCGGAAATTCGTGTTTAAAAATTAACTATCTATTTTTTTCCCTTATTTTTTAACTCGCTATGTAAACTCTGTTGTATGTGTCTTTATACGTGTATCAAGTTTCTCTTACTGGAAAATCTCAAAAAATTCAAGTAAAAATTGTATATAATATGTGTAATAGTGGGTAATGGAAGTCGTGTGGTTGTTTCACACCAGATTCCGTAATAGTATATATTGCACGAATATTGTTTCATATTATTGATTTCTCTCTTAATATACATTATTAAAATAATCATCAATTATGGAAAAAATTAAATATATTTGCGAAATGAACAAATAAATAATAATTAAAGCTATTATGACGTCAATTTTATCAAAAACATTTTCATGTCATAGGTTTATTTTTTAATATTTTTTATTCATGAGTAAAGAAATGTTTCTTTTTATGAAATAAATAAATAAATAGCATTAAGTAAAAATTGCCAACATTTAACAACTAATTAAAAGAAATAATTGTAAAATTATATTTTGACTTTTCAGTTAATAATATTGTCTGACTATCCGCGATTGTAATGAAATGCTCGCCCTCTGGTGGGCTAAGGTAAATATATTGTTACGAAATTGTAAATAATTGTGTTTATTTTTGTATAAATTCTTTCAAAGAGGTTTAGTAAGTTGATAAAGTGCTAATTTTGTGCATTTCTAGTCGTTTTAGCGTTGAAATAGCCTTATTTTCCCTTAAAAACGCATTAAAAAGCCCCAGTAATGCACGTAATGGATTTGGCGCCAAATTTGGCGACTTTTTCCCACCTTGGCGATTTTTTTGGCGACCTTGGCGAGAAAATCCTTATATGGGATATACCAAATATGGAAGCTGTAAGTTGATTGGTTGACCACTTTCTAGAGTTTTCTCGAAAAATCTGGGCTCCATGGAACAGCATATAAGGAGCGCTTCCTCGCCAAGGGCGTTCAGTTCAGTTCAGTTCAGTCTTCAGCGAGCTTCGCTAGTGCTTGCATTGCTCTTGAGCCTCTTTGAAAGAGACTTGCTTCAAGTGTTATTGCTATACAGTTTGTACTGTGGATTTGCTATTGACAGCTGTTGTTTAAGCTGTGTTTACTGTTTGAATTGAAGCTGATACTTGGTTTATAGACCTGTATTTTTCTGGAAGTTTCTGTGAATAAATTACTGAATTTTTGTACGTTTGGCCTTTCATTCTCAGACAACTCACGAACCCCCAAGTACGCAACATTTCTGGTGTCAGAAGTGGGATTGTCTGTGAATGGTGATAACGAGGGCTATGGAGCAAGAGATGAAAAAACTTCTAGAAACCTTAGCTACCCAGATGAATGAAATGAAAGCCGGACAGGAAAAGATGGAAACCGGATTGAAAGAGAAAATGGAAACATCGCAAAGAGAGTTGAAAGACGGTTTGACTGAAGAAATGAAGGTAGCACAAGAGAAAATGGAAACATCGCAAAGAGAGACACTATGGGTGAAGTTCAGGAAGAAATTAAATCTAATCAAGATGAGATGAAGAGAGAGCTTTCAACGGTGAAAGAATCAATCGAGGGTAAATTAACGGTTATGGAAAACAGAATGGATGGAATAGAAGAGAAAGTTATAAAGATAGAAGAAAATTTTGAAGAGAAAGTTATAAAGATAGAAGAAAATTTTGAGGAGAAAGTTTTGAAAGTGGAAAAGAATTTTGAAGAGAGATTTATGAAGATAGAAGAGAATTTTGAGGAGAAATTTAAAGAAAACTTTGATCAAGAGCTGAAAGGAAAGGTTTCAGAGATAGAAAGCAAGTTTAAGAGAATGGAGGAAGATCTTGAGAGAAAAATGAGAGAAGAGTGGAGCGGAGAGGTAATAGGGAATGAACTGCAGAGCAAGATTCGGCATCTCGAAGAAAAGTTAGAATCCAAGCCCCAGGAAACTGAAAAGAAAGAGAGAAGAAGCCAGAATCACGAATTTATTAAGCTATCTACCTACGACGGCAGTTCCTCCTGGCATGTATATAAGACGCAGTTTTCCATCGTTGCTGAAGCTAACGGCTGGGACTCTGCCGCCAAGTCAGTCCACTTAGCAGCAGCATTACGGGGAGATGCAGCCGAGATCCTGAGAAATGTTTCTAAAGAAGAAAGGAACGACTTCGAGGCCCTGACTAGAGCACTGGAGCTACGGTTCGGAGAGAAGTGTTCTAAGGACTATAGTCGCCTCCAGCTAAAGTCCCGTTACCAGAAAACGGGCGAAAGTTTGCAAGAGCTGGCAGCGGACATTCAGAGATTGTCACACCTAGCATTCTCAGACTGTCAAGCTGATACTCGGAACGACTTAGCTCTTCAGTACTTTATCGATGCTGTTCGGGATCCAGAAATTCAAAAAGCGCTGAGACTCTCCAACATCAGAGACGTAGAATCAGCTTTAGGCTATGCACTTAGGATAGAGGCAGCCCAACAAGCCTCCCGTAAAGACCGCCATACCATAAGAGCAGTCTCATTAAACGATACGCCTGCTGGTGAAAATGAAATGAAGAGAAGTATCGAAGAGATCTTAAAGAGATTGCGCAGCCTAGAGAATAATAAGGAAATAAAGGACCGGAAGATAAAGTGCTGGGGCTGTGGAGGGGATGGTCACGTGAAGAGGAACTGCCCTGTACGACCAATTATAGGAAATCACCCGGCTTCACCATCACTGCAGGGAAACTAAGAGGAGGCCATCTCGCGGGGCGGAGGTTGCCTAAAATTAAAGAGCCCCAATTTACAGTATTTCATGTTTCATCGATGAGTGGCGGCGATAATGGACTTCACGTCTATGGCCAAGTCAACAACGCCACCTGCCGGATGATTCTGGACACGGGAGCCAACGTGACCATCATTAGAACGGATTTGGCTCAAGAACTAAAAGAGAAGATCATCTGGACGCCGCCCTGTGTTAAACTCCAAACTGTGACCGGAGACGAAATCAAAATATATGGAAAAATGAACTTGACCATCACTTTTGGGAATGCCAGTTACCATCATATGGCATATGTGGCTGATATAAGAGATCCTTTAATCATTGGAATTGATTTCCTGAGAAAATTTAACTTTCAATTGGACTTCAAGAATAATGAACTGCATTCGAGTTCGGAAGACATCGCTGTGTTCAACACTGAAAATCAAGACATTCAGACAATTTGCCAGATAACAGCCAAGTCTGAAATTTCCATCCCTCCACACACAGAGACAATAGTTTCAGGAACACCACCTACAAAGCAATACTTCCGCTATGGACTGATTGAATACCCGAATACAGACAATAGCCCAAGAGGAGTTCTGGTAGCTTCATCTCTAGTTGATCTCTCAAAGAGTACTATTCCTGTGAGAGTCGCAAACATCAGCGATAAGGTCCGAACAGTGAAGAAGGATGAGGTGTTAGCAGCCTGCACTCCTGTAACATGCATCAACCGCCCCACGCAATCAACTGAATCCAAGTCTTCTGAACAATTAATAACGGAATTACTCAAGAATGCAGAGTTGGGAAAGGAACAGAGATGTGCTGCGGAGAAGCTACTCCAAGAATTTAAAGCCCTTTTTTCTCGAACACCTGAAGACGTCGGGAGAACGAACATCACCCAGCACCGAATTGATACAGGAAATCATCCTCCAATCAAACAACGTCCAAGAAGACTTCCCTTTGCTAAACAGGAAGAGGTCACTGAACTTCTAAGTGAAATGCAGCACAATGATGTCATCGAGCCATCAACGAGTCCTTGGGCCTCTCCCATAGTACTGGTGCGGAAAAAGGATGGTTCAACAAGATTTTGTGTGGATTATCGTCGTTTGAATGACATCACGAAGAAAGACAGTTACCCTCTTCCCAGAATTGACGACACATTAGACACACTTGCTGGCAATAAATGGTTCTCGACTTTGGATCTGAAGAGCGGTTATTGGCAGGTAGAATTACATCCTGATGATCGTGAGAAGACTGCATTCACCACGGGACAAGGACTGTGGCAATTTAAAGTTATGCCGTTCGGATTATGTAATGCTCCTGCCACCTTTGAACGCCTGATGGAGACAGTGCTAAAAGGACTTTCCTATGAAGCCTGTCTGGTGTATTTGGATGATATTATCATTGTGGGGCGCACTTTTGAAGACCATCTACGAAATATCCGAAAGGTGCTAGAGAAACTCAGAATGGCTAACCTCAAATTGAATCCTGGCAAGTGTAACTTGTTCCGTCGTGAAGTGAGCTACCTCGGCCATATCATCTCTGCCGAAGGTGTGAGAACTGATCCTGAGAAGATCTCTGCAGTCGAGAACTGGAGTCGCCCTGAAAATGTACACCAACTACGAAGTTTCCTGGGGTTATGCACTTACTACAGGAAGTTTGTCAAGGGTTTCTCAAATATTGCCAGACCACTCCACAAGCTGACGGAAGCCAAACAGAAGTTCCTGTGGACAGATGAATGTGAAAATGCGTTCAAGCGACTTAAAGAGGCCTTAACATCATCGCCTATCTTGACATATCCACAGCCCGACAGACAGTTCATACTTGATACAGATGCCAGCCATGAGAGTGTCGGTGCTGTTCTGTCGCAGGAAATTGATGGTCAAGAACATGTCATTGCCTATTGGAGTAAATGCCTGTCTAAACCGGAGCGAAATTACTGTACCACCAGGAAAGAGCTACTCGCCATCGTAAAAGCCATAGAACATTTCCATCATTACCTCTATGGCAGAAGATTCCTGCTCCGGACTGACCATGCATCTTTAACGTGGTTGCTCCAGTTCAAGAACCCGGAAGGACAGATTGCCAGGTGGATACAACGCCTCCAGGAATATGACTTCGAGATACGTCATCGTAAAGGGACTCTACATGGTAATGCAGATGCCTTGTCACGGAAGCCCTGCTCGGAAAGCTGCAAGTATTGCTCTAGAGCCGAACAGAAATACCTGCCGATAAATCCGGTTGCCTGCCAAGTTACTGTCTCAACAGCATCAGATCAAGATCCCGATCCATGGAGTGACGAAGAACTTAGAAAATCCCAGTTGGAAGATCCTGACATAAAGCCAATATTACAGCTGAAGGAGACGACCAGCAACAGACCTACCTGGCAGGGCATTTCCAGATTTAGTCCCATTACGAAAAGTTATTGGGCACTTTGGGACTCTCTTCATATCAGAAACGGCGTATTATACAGAAAGTGGGAATCTGATGATGGGAAAAGCTTCAGATGGCAGATTTTATTACCAAGATCAAAAATTCCAGCTGTTTTAGAACAACTGCATAGTAGCTCTACCGGAGGCCATTTTGGGGTTATGAAGACTCTGCAGAAAGTTCGGGAACGCTTCTACTGGTGCAAGGCAAAGGAGGATGTGGAGAAATGGTGTAAATCCTGTGATGCTTGTGCGGCACGTAAAGGCCCGCAGAAACGAAGTCGAGGAAGACTGCAACGGTATAACGTGGGAGCACCATTTGAGCGGATTGCAATCGACATCTTGGGTCCTTTGCCACGGACCTCCAGTGGAAATAAATACATCCTCGTCGTGATGGACTATTTCACCAAGTGGCCTGAGGCATATCCCATTCCCAATCAAGAGGCATGCACAGTCGCAGAAGTCCTAGTGCAGCAATGGGTGTCAAGGTACGGCACGCCCCTACAACTTCATACCGACCAAGGTAGGAACTTTACCTCTGATGTTTTCAAAGGATTGTGTGAACTACTCGGCATAGACAAAACCCGGACAACACCCTTACATCCCCAGTCGGACGGCATGGTCGAGAGGTTCAATCGTACCATCCTGAATAACCTCTCCCTTCTAGTATCAAGGAACCAGCAAGATTGGGACTTGAAGTTGCCATTGTTCCTGCTGGCTTATCGAAGTGCTGTCCATGAAACCACCGGCTATACTCCAGCCCAGATGCTGTTTGGACGTGAACTTCGTCTCCCTTGTGATCTCCTGTTTGGTTGTCCACCCGATGCGCCTTCATCGCCCGAGGAGTACATCCAAGATCTCCAGGCACGATTTGAGGACGTTCACAACTTTGCTCGGGAGCGAATTCACGTTGCATCGGAGAAAATGAAGACAAGGTACGATCTAAAGGCTACGCAACATGAGTTTCAGGAAGGAGAGAAGGTCTGGTTGTGGAATCCTGTTCGACGCAAAGGACTCTCTCCCAAGCTACAGTGCAACTGGGACGGACCATACACAGTCTTAAAAAGGCTGAATGATGTAGTGGTGCGGATCACTAAAACACCTTCATCAAAACCGAAGGTGGTGCACTATAATAGGCTAGCCAAGTACCACAAGTAACGGTAAAATTAAAATTTAAAATGTAAATACTTGTAAAATTTGCGCATGCGCACTGTAAATATTTGTATATAAATATTTGTACATATTTGTGAATTTTGTAAATATTTCCCACTTAATTTATATTTCTATGTTATCTTTATGTGCAATTTAGTTTTTGTATTTTAGATTGTGTAAATTTGTTTAGTTTCGCCTCTTGACCAAGGGTTGCACTGCCCGGGACGTGCAGTCCTTGGGAGGGGGGCAGTGTTACGAAATTGTAAATAATTGTGTTTATTTTTGTATAAATTCTTTCAAAGAGGCTTAGTAAGTTGATAAAGTGCTAATTTTGTGCATTTCTAGTCGTTTTAGCGTTGAAATAGCCTTATTTTCCCTTAAAAACGCATTAAAAAGCCCCAGTAATGCACGTAATGGATTTGGCGCCAAATTTGGCGACTTTTTCCCACCTTGGCGATTTTTTTGGCGACCTTGGCGAGAAAATCCTTATATGGGATATACCAAATATGGAAGCTGTAAGTTGATTGGTTGACCACTTTCTAGAGTTTTCTCGAAAAATCTGGGCTCCATGGAACAGCATATAAGGAGCGCTTCCTCGCCAAGGGCGTTCAGTTCAGTTCAGTTCAGTCTTCAGCGAGCTTCGCTAGTGCTTGCATTGCTCTTGAGCCTCTTTGAAAGAGACTTGCTTCAAGTGTTATTGCTATACAGTTTGTACTGTGGATTTGCTATTGACAGCTGTTGTTTAAGCTGTGTTTACTGTTTGAATTGAAGCTGATACTTGGTTTATAGACCTGTATTTTTCTGGAAGTTTCTGTGAATAAATTACTGAATTTTTGTACGTTTGGCCTTTCATTCTCAGACAACTCACGAACCCCCAAGTACGCAACAATATCATACCACTAGCTTTCACGCTGAAACAACGATAGAACAACAAGAAAGAACAATAAATAAATACACGTGGCTATTATACTTACTAACAACTGCAGTTGAGAAAGCTCCATCTATCGATCATTACAAACGCGGATAACATATAATCTGATATATTTCTTGATTTTTTACATGTCAATCCATCTTTAACTAAAATTTGTTCATCAGTGCGAAGCCGGACGGGTCAGCTAGTCATTATATAAAGCGCAAAAAATTGTTTGTTTGTGGAGGGTAATCTCTGAAACTACTGAACCGATTTAAAAACTTCTTTCACTGACCGAAAGCTACAGTATGCCATATTGTTATAGGCTATATTTAATTTTGTTAAATAAATATTAGTTTAAAATCTGAGCATTTTAATTAAAATCCCCATAGAAGCCGTAATAGAAATGGAAATAATGAAATATTAAAAAAATTAGCTGCTGCCAACATAAAAGAAACATTTACATATTTATTTCGTTTTTAAAATATCTTGACGTGAAAAGAAAAGAAATATATTTGCACGTGCATTAAATTGAAATTCATATAAAGCTTTTTTAATTGTTAAACTTACACGTTAAATCTGACGTCATTATAGAATTAAAAGTGTTTATTTTTCTAATAATTTAATTTGATATGATATGATATAATATCTAAGCATCAATGTTTAAACCACGGAGTCTTTATTACTCCGTGATTTAAACTGACTCCGTGGTGTAAACGAAATTGGAATTTAAAAATAAATAAATAAATAAAATAAAATAAAATAAGAAATTCTATTTTATAATATTATTTATTTTAATTTATAATTGTTGCCAAAAAGATTTACGAATTAATTTATTTTTAGACATATAATAAAATATATTTTCATGCGAACAGTAATATAAAAAGTGAACTGGATTTTTTGTAAAAAAATAATAAAGATCGAGGAAAATTATTTCCCCATTTTAATCCCCATATTTGGATATAGATATGTATTAGTTACCATGTGCATCCGTTAGATTAAATTGTTTTTGTGGTAAAATTGATAAAATTGGAATTTTAAATTTTAAAACTCTAGAAAAAAAAAATGGCAAATTTCCATATTCGATTGAAAACATAAACATTTCATTTCAAAGGATGATATTTACACACAACGAGATATATAAATTAGAGTGCTGATTCAATGGATGAAGGATTAACTTTCTGTGGTTCAAGATGAATCACGTGACATGCTCGAATAGGTTGCTGTGTTTGGCCTTTTATCGCTATTCTGGCATTTAAAATATCATTTCGACAAATTATCATTATTATTAGGTAACATGACAGTCCTATGACCGAAATAAATTGCTTTTAAAATAATTTTACACATATTTCACATTTTAATAAATAATAAAATACTTTTTTTTTCATCGTTTCCCAACAAAGTTTAAAAGTGTTTATAAAAGAAAATTTAAACTTTTAAAGAGCTAAATTTAACAACAAATAGTAATTTTTCAACTATTTTTAAGCATTTTGTCGGTTAAAGTTCAACTACACGAAATAAAAAAGAAGTAAAATCAAAATCAAAATGGTTTAGAACAAAAGAATATTAAACTACGTAAAGTAAACAAAAACACTGAAACCGTTGCCATAGAAATGTACTGAAAATGAGCTGTTACCAAGGAAACCACCGAATACGCATGTGCAAGGAAAGCATGCCACATGACTCATCTTGGACCTTCTCAAGGGTTACCATTTATCACTCTACTTTATATATCTCGTTGTTTACACAATAAACATCCAACTAATAAACTAATTAAAAGGGAAAGGATAAATATTCTATCATATTTTGAAGTCAAATTTGTTTTCAAATGTCTAAATAAAGTATCTGATATAATATACTAATATGTTGCAGCGGAATAGATTTGATACCCGTCATCCTTGGCAGAAAAAAAAATATCGCCAAATTATCTGGCGAATATAATTTAATTCCTTTCAAAAATCATGGTTATTTTAAAAACTTACATTAAGAGTAAAACGAATAATATGAAACAATATTTCGTACAATACATATTACGAAAATACACATCTGGCATGTATATTTTCGTATTACGTTTTTGATCGCCGAATACAAAAAACGCCAAGGGTGACAGTTTTGAAATTTAAAATTAAAATTTTGTCAATTTGACAGCAAAATAACTCAATCTAACGCATGCATACAATAACTAATACATATCTATACCCAAATATGAGGATTAAAATTGGGAAATAATTCTTCTGGAATTTTAATAAAAAAAAAAAAAAAAAAAAAAAAAAATAAATCCAATGAGCGATTAACATGGAAAATCTTTTTCTTGCATCCACGGGCGGTCAGTGATGTCATACTTCGCTTGCGTATTGAGATGTTTAAATTTATTTGGCGACTATTTTTAGCAACTAACAGTTATGGCAAGTAGCTCAATATACATAGCGCATACAGCCATTACTGAAATGTAAATAGCATTTAATTATTTGAGTTACATTATGTTGACTGGAAACCTATTTAATATACCTATGCTCTATAGCTATACTAATATAAAAAAAAAGAAAGGTTTATATGCATATGTAGAGAACGATCGCTAGAACTAAAAAGCCGATTGCTTTTTTTTTTTTTTTTTTCTTTCAATAATCAAAAGTTACACTGTCTCTCTCTAAGTGCTAGAAGCTATAATAAATTTTGGTAAAATAAATTTTTAATTAAAAGTTTCAATATTTTAATTGAAAACAAAGCATAGATTTGATATCTATCGTCATTGGCGATTTTTGTATTTGGCGATCGAAAACGTAATACGAAAATCTGTATATTATCGTAGTAAATACGAGATGTATGTGTTTACTTCAATTACCCTACTACCGTAGGTAATGGAAGTATTGTATAGGTTTTGGCAATTGGTCAGTGTGTGTGTATATGTGCACGTGTGTGTGTAATCTTCTGGCTGTCATATCTCCAAAACTAATAAAAATAGAACTACTAAACTTCACAAGTGATTCAGGTCTGGTGTACAGATAAATTTTCCAAATTTTCGTGAAAATTGAAAAACCGGAATTGGGTCATCGAAAACCAGAAATGGGACCCTAAGCCCATATTCAAAAACACCTCTAATGATTTTCTTCAAAGTTGCTATATAAATAATATATTAGATGCCCTTTCGATTGAAAAGTTGCTTAGTTCAGGAAAATTGATAGGCGTCCTCTATAAACAGCTCAATTTCAGACTTCGCAAGTGCGTTCCTTTAAAAACGCCTGTACGGATTTTTTTCAAACTCGCCATGTTAACTTCCTATTAAATATCCTTTTGTATGTAATTATTGTTTTTAGGTCAATAATTGAGTATGCTAAATTTTGGTAAAAGTTGGTATCTCAAAAACGGCTCTAATGTATTCTTGAAAATTTTTTCTTTAATCCAATTTAGATAACCTTTCTCAAGTATTACGTGCTTATTACAGGAATATTAACGGTCATCCTGATTAGGTAGTTCAGTTTTAGATCTCGGAAATTCGTGTTTAAAAAAATAACTATCTATTTTTTTCCCCTTATTTTTTAACTCGCTATGCAAACTCTGTTGTATGTGTCTTTATACGTGTATCAAGTTTCTCTTACTCGAAAATCTCAAAAAGTGCAAGTAATATCTCCAAAAAATTGCATATATTACGTGTAATAGTGGGTAATGGAAGTCGTGTGGTTGTTTCACACCAGATTCTGTAATAGTATATATTGTACGAATATTGTTTCATATTATTGATTTCTCCTTTAATATACATTATTAAAATAATAATCAATTATGGAAAAAATTAAATATATTTGCGAAATGAAAAAATAAATAATAATTAAAGCTATTATGACGTCAATTTTATCAAAAACATTTTCATGTCATAGGTTTATTTTTCAATATTTTTTATTCATGAGTAAAGAAATGTTTCTTTTTATGAAATAAATAAATAAATTAATTAATAGCATTAAGTAAAAATTGCCAACATTTAACAACTAATTAAAAAAAATAATTGTAAAATTATATTTTCACTTTCCAGTTAATGATATTGCCTGACTATAACATATAAACTGATATATTTCTTGATTTTTTACATATCAAATCCATCTTTAACTAAAATTTGTTCATCAGTGCGAAGCCGGACGGGTCAGCTAGTATATAATATATATAGGAGGGGAGGCTGGAAAATTCCTGGCTTTGCCCTCTTCAAGTTGAAAAAGAAGAATAAATTTGGTGGCAAATGAAAGCTTGATATTTTGATTTTTAGAACATTTTTATTTGTGGCGAAGTGTTTGAACAATGATCACAAGAATGAACGAGTTGAAACATCTAAAGCCATTTCAGCGTGTTTTGAAGCTTCACAGGACTTTCTGCTTAGTTTAGTGACAGAAGATGAAACATGGCTCCATAATTTATGATCCTGAAACAAAAGAACAATTAAAAGAATGGTGTCCTGCGCCCGAAGAAGTTCCGCACCCAGAAATTGTCCAAGAAAGTCATGCCGTCTGTTTTCAGGGACAAAGATGGAATTCTACTAGGTAGATTTTTTACATCAAGGCTCCAGTATAACTGAGGAGTATTATGCTAACCTTCTAGAACAATTAATAAAAGCAATCAAGAAGAAACGCCAGGTGAAGTTGACCAAAGATTTGCCTGACAGTGCCCCTGCGCACACTTCAAGCTAAATTAAATACACTGGGTTTCCGATTGGTTCACCATCCTCTTTATTCACTTAGCCTAGCCCCTTCTGATTATTTTCAGTTTTTTGATTAAAAAAAAAAAAAAAAAAAAAAAAACTCTTAAAGGAGCAATATTTTGAGTACATGATGCTTCTAAAAACTGGTTTCAGGAACAACCAAATGCATCTTATTTTAAAGGTCTACGAATATTAGAACAACGGTATAAAAAGGGAATCTGTCTTCAGGGACATTGTGTTGAATAAATATATAATTACATAACTCTGACTCTTTTCTTTCTGGGCAAAGTCAGGAACTTTCCAACCTCCCCTCGTATATACGTGTTTTTAGAAACTTATATTTCATTATAATTTATATCAATATATTAAATCACAGAATATCCCTTTCATTTAAATCAATACAGTTGCGAGCCCTGTCTTTGGCAATTTCGTTAACTTTCTTATAAAGTCCAAAATATTTATCCTGTTTAGTATTTCATAAACTTTAATGTAAACATAACTTACTTATAATATCGTATGACTTCGGTTTAATATAAAAATTTATGCAGATTGAATCGCTTTTTTTCTTCTTTAATAGAAAATAGAAAACTAAAACCCCAAATTTAAACTATTTTTTATATTACATGTAGAAAATGCTGAATATTTATAAAAAAAAAAAAAAAAAAAAAAAAAGTACATACATTATGTTTATCATATTTAATTTCGATTTAATAAATATAATATCAATACGAATTAATTTAAACATAAAAAAAAGAAACCGGCTTTTTCTCAGGAAAATATGTGAGTTAAGTACGTTTTAATCGCATTTAATAGAGTAATCGTACTCTTTAATGCTTTTTAACACATATGTTTTTAATAACAGGAGACTTGGTGTTGGAATATTAAAACTCGAATAAACGTCTACGTCAGAAACGCCAAGGAAAAATATCTGAGATGCATACAGCTGTTTCGGTAGCATTAAGCGTACCGTCTTCAGTGCAAAATGAATCCTTTTCATGAATCCATCTCAACTATTTTTCTTTGGCGTTTCTGACGTAGTAGTTTATTCGGGTTTTAACATATGTTTTTACTTTATTATTATGTCGTTACACAGAGAGATTTCACTTGCTGTTCTGTTAGTAGTCGCTAGTTGGTCGATTTGCCGCCCATCCTTCAGTGTTGCCAGATTTTTTTATTCAATAGCTACCACAAAATTTTAGAAGTGGCATTTGATATACATAAAACGCGAGTAAAATCAAAGAAACGTCGATCACATCACTTCTTAAAATTATTGGTGAGAGTTAAATAAAAAGTGCGCAATCTGTAATAGGTGGCGCTGTCTATAGCGACTACTAACGGGTTAAATTAAACTCTGTTATGATGTCACTTGGTTATGGCGTAAGAAATGTTTTAGTCCCTTATATACATGTGCACTTGTGCACTGGTAGATATAAGAAAGGGGAGTAGGGCATGGCCGTTCCGTAGATTTTTAAAAATCATTTAAATTGTCTTTATCTTTTATAATTTTGAAAAAAAAAAAAAAAAAGTTATTTTAAATAATTAACTGTCATGAGAAAAACATTAAATTTTGTGAAAGTATAATGCTTCTTAATTAGGTGACTAATTTTAATAGAATTTGCTTTGGTAAAAGGTAAGTGGGAAAAAGTGAGGGAAAAATGGAGATGAAAAAGTGAAAAGGGGGGAAATTGTAAATTTACCAGTGAGATCACTGGTTACTACGCATAAAAGCGGATGGTGTAACAGTGGGCGAAAGAATGGGGAAATTGCACATTTTTCATTTTGACTTGTAAGTGATAGAGCATGAAAATACAAACATTTTGATACAATTTTTGTGCATATTTGAAAACCGGATGCTTTAATAAACTTACTTTAAAAGACGAAGTTTTCATAATGGCGCGAAAACGCTGCGTCATGTGATGAAACCTATCGTGACATCACTATTCACGAAATGAACTGCTCGCTGAATTTCTCCCTATAGTATTGTAAAGAAAAATTGCGCATTCAGCAAAATTTTCTATTCTTTCTCTAAAAGAATTATTAAAATAATTTGAACTCATTAAACATCACTTCATTCTGTAAATGACACCAAGTTTCAATGAGATTTTTTTTTTTTTTTTACTCGCGTGCTGATTTTATTTTAAATTAAAATATCATCGAATTAGTAGTTGATAAATAGTATTTTCTTAAAGAATTTTCTTAGTATGTCAAAGATGTATCTTTTAAATACTTACTTTGTTTCATTTTATTATGTTTTATAGATTTATTATTGTTATTCTGGATTGAGTACAGAAATAAAATATTGGGATTGGGTAATAATATTTAACTGAATAACATGTATATTTTCATTGCTTAAATAATCTAGAATAGTATATGCTGAACTAACCTAAATGAAATTACTTTTATAATTATGAGATGCCAGTATATCTGTATATATTTTTTTCTCTTAGACTGTGTACAAAATTGAGATTAAAAAAATCTGGTGTGTAACAGCCACACGACTTCCATTACCCAGTACTACACACATTATAAACATTTTATATACATGTTACATTTTATGTATGTTTTAGTTACATTTTATGTAACAAATTTCAATAAAATCGTTAGAGCCGTATTTGTGACACCAACTTTTACCAAAACTCAATTATTGACCGGAAAACAATAATTACATACAGAAGGATATTTAAAAGTGAGTTAATATGACTAGTTTGAAAAAAAAATCCGTACAGCCGTTTTTAAAGGAACGCCTTTTCGAGGCCTGAAATTGAGCTATTTATACAGGACGCCTATCAATTTTCCTGAACTAACCAACTATATCATTCGAAAGGACATCTAATAGAGTGTTTATATAGCAAGTTTGAAGAAAATCGTTAGAGCCGTTTTTGAGATACGTACTTATATACGTACTTATACGTATTTTCACCAAAATTTGGAAATTTCATCTGTACACCAGACGTATTTCAATTCTAAAGTTTCGTAGCTCTATCTTTATTAGTTTCTGAGCTATAATAGCCAGAAGATTCTCCACATACATACATACACACACGCAGGTTGGCAAGATGTGCAAACTGAGGACTATGTGTATACACCGCCAATCGGGGACTTCGTAAATAATTGACTTAAAAGCATATTTTTGATAAATAACTATTAATAAAACTCATTCAATCATGAATCAGCTTTGATTTTTCTTAAAATTCCAAAATTTCTCAATATGTATTTTTACCGTCTAAATGGGGACCTCAATACACCGCAACACACACAGTGAACTCGATACACACAATCAACTGAGGACTTTGTAATTTTACAATCAAATGAGGACATTGACTGTGTTGATACACACAATCAAATGCGGACATGGAGATTTTTTTTTTTTTTTTTTTTTTTTTTTTATGTTATGGTGCAATTTACATTATGTATGTTGCACATAGTTTAAGAAAATATTTTACAAAAATAAGAACGCTCAGACTTGCTAAGTGACTCTGTGACTGACGATGCACGATGGCGAATTAAATGCCGCATAAAGTTTTCAAGGAAAAAATTTTGTTAAATGTGTTGTAATGAAAGTATTTGTAATTATGTGAATAGTTTTTGTAATGCAAGTGAATAGTTTTACTAGTATTTTAATGAGTTTCAAAGCGGCTCCTGGTGATCAAAATACCAATTTATAATTTATTATGAATAAATGATATTTCTTACGCAATATTAAGTATATTGTATTGTAAGCCTATTGATATTGCATAATTTGAAGCTGAGATTTCTTTGATGTTAAGACACAGCCTCCTAAACTAGATGCCTTCTGCGTTAGAGATGAGACGGGCTCAGCCCGAGCCCGTAAGCCCGAGCCCGAGCCCGGGCCCGAGCCCGATCGGGCTCAAATCTTACGCAAGTCTTCGGGCTCCGGGCGGGCTCGGATTCAAGCTAAAAGTTCCGTTTATTTTATTCTTCACTAACTGAAAAATGTAAAAAAAAAAAAAAAAAAAGAAATTTTATTCATTTTGAGAGCACCTTTAGTAATGCCATAATACTCATGATAGGTTATAAATCACAAAATAATCTTGCAAACCTTAGTAGCTTTGACTTTCCTTTTTCTAAATAGAACTTTTTTTTCAACGGGATGCATATTATGTCATAGTGTTATACATTAATCTTCCTCCTTCGTTATATTGGGCCTCATTATATCACTCATTTGGATACATTTTTTGTCCCCCGATAGGCGCGTTATAAACAATAGGCTGCACTATAAATATATATTATATAAATATATACATGTATACAGAGACACAGACATTATAAATTGTTAGAATAATATTTATAGTTATTCAAACTGAGGATTGGTAATAAGAAAATTAATTTGAAAATGAAAACGGTATTTAATTTTACTATTGTGTATGCGTTGCATATGCCACTTTCAATATCGGGCTCGGGCGGGCTCGGGCTCTGATCACACAAAATTTTTCGGGCTCGGGCGGGCTCGGATTGCCAAAATAGAGCCCGAACTCACCTCTATTCTGCGTGGCTCGGTAACTTAGCAGCAGTTCAAGCGGTAAACAGCGCCACCTGGTGCAGATTGCACGACTTTTTCATTCAACTGTCACCAATAGTTTTCATAACGGATATATGATATATATATAATCGACGTTTCTTCGATTCTGTTCACCTTTTATGTATATCAAATCCCACTTTTAAAAATTTTTGGTGGTTGTTGAATAAAAAAGTCGCACAATCTGTACCAGGTGGCGCTGCCTACCACAATGTTTCCGAGCCACGTGGAAGGCATTTAGATTAGAAGGCTATGGTTAAGATAATTTACAGCGCCCCCTAATGGGAAAAATGTATTAACAGTGTTGTATTCGAAGGGTTTGTTTGAGATTAGAATATATTGCATGTTTAAGTAAGTGTATGGTTTTCATCCTATTTTAAAGTGCGTTTCAGCTTCTCTGGCGATCCAAATACGAATTTATAATCTATTATAAATATTATTTCGCACACATGATTGAGTATGTTCATCACATGATGTGAAATTAGGATTGTGTTAAAATGTTTACAGTGCCTCATAACATCAAGAATCTTAACTGATTGTGTTGTAATGAAAGAATTTGAACGAGATTAAGATACATTATGTGTTTAAGTAATTGAATAGTATTAATAATAATTTAAAAGTGTTTCACAGTGCTTCCCGTTGGTAAAAAAAGCAGGTAAGAAAATTGTGTTAATACAAACTAACATTCAAGAACATAATGCACACTAGCAAACCAATTCATAATATACATCGACAAGCTGAGATGAATACACAGTGGCAAGTTAAGACATAATACACACTGGCAAGCTAGGACATAATACAAACCGACAAACAACGGCATAATACACACGTGCTAAGGTAGGACGTAATACACACCGACAAACGAGGACATAATACACACCTGCAAGCGAAGACTTAATACACAACGGCAACTGAAGACCTTTTACATACAGGCAAATGAGGACATGATACACACCGGCAAGTCAGGACCTTTTACTCACAGGCAATTGGAGACCTGATACACACCGGCAAATCAAGACCTTTTACACACAGGCAAACGAAGACGTGATACACACCGGCAAATCAAGACCTTTTACACACAGGCAAATGAAGACGTCATACCCACCGGCAAATCAAGACCTTTTACACACAAGCAAATGAAGATACGCACCGGCAATTCAGGACTTTTTACACACAGGCAAATGAAGACGTGACACACACCGGCAAGTCAAGACCTTTGTATATAGAGGCAAATGAAGGCGTGATACATACAGGCAAATGAAGACGTGATACACACCGGCAAGTCAAGACCTTTTACACACAGGCAAACAGAGACCTAATACACATCAACAATTTAGGATGTAATGCTTGCCACCAAGCGAGGAAATAATGTACACCTATAAGGCAGAACTTTATGAACAATAGCCATAACTAGCCAACTAACAGGTGGTTCAACAGGTTTCAGTTTCCATGAAGAATAAAAATACTTTTATTAATATGAATAAAAGTCCTTGTATATATCATTGTATGTCTTTCATCTCCTAAACCCCTGAACCGATTTCAACCAAACGACACAATCAGTGCTTATCACAATGTTTGAAGCACCGCGAGTTAAAATTTTTAGTACACGCAGAATGGGAAGGGGTGAGGAAAAACCCGCTGGAAAACCACACTTTTGTATGTTTCCTACAGTAATAATGTATCTAGAAACTTCAAATTTCATATAACTTCTGATTTATAATTTTTTCTAAGTGGATGTTTAAAAAAATTCGAAAAAAAAAAAAAAAAAGATGAAATGATTAAGAAACGTTCTAAAACTACTTTTTTACAAAAATGTTCCCAACAGTGGGAAGCAAGGGAAGATTTATTTCGTTAGGAGCATTCCTTCGGTGCGCAAATTTACACGATATTTTAAACGCCTTCTAAATCAGTTTACTTTCAAAATTGAAAAGAATAATTCTCTATTTTACCATGTTTTTATTAACTTCGATTCTTGTTTTTTTTTTTTTTTTTTGTGTCTTTGTGTGTTTGTCAGGGACAAAACATGCAATAGATTTTTAACTAATTTCCCGATTAGCTAGATATTTGAAATTTTCAGGACAGCTCACAACACGGTGACAACACATTTTTCTAATAATTTTAGTCAACTATTGCAAGTCCCGCTGCCTTCGGCAGCGCTTATATGATTCGACAGAAAATTTATTTAACTAACTTCCCGACTAGCTAGACATTTGAAACTTTCAGAATAGTTCAGAACACGGTGAAAATGCATTTTCTTAATACCTTTAGCCAACTGTTTCGGGTTCTTGCTGCCTTCGGCAGCGTTATCAGTACAAAGCTTGCAATCGATTTTTCACTAACTTTCCGACTAGCTAGACATTAGAAACTTTCAGGACAGCTCACAACACGGTGACAATATATTTTTCTAATAATTTTAGTCAACTATATCAGGTCCCACTGCCTTCGACAGCGCTTATATTATTCGACAGAACATTTATTTAACTAACTTCCCGACTAGCTAGACATTTGAAATTTTCAGAATAGTTCAGAACACGCTGAAAATGCAATTTTTTAATACCTTTAGCCAACTGTTTCGGGTTCCTGCTGCCTTCGGCAGCGTTATCAGTACTAAGCTTGCAATCGATTTTTCACTAATTTTCCGACTATATGGACATTTGAAACTTTTAGGACAGCTCATAACACGGTGACAATACATTTTTCTAATAATTTTAGTCAACTATTTCAGGTCCCACTGCCTTCGGCAGTGCTTATATTATTCGACAGATAATTTATTTAACTAACTTCCCGACTAGCTAGACATTTGAAACTTTCAGAATAGTTCAGAACACGGTGAAAATGCATTTTCTTAATACCTTTAGCCAACTGTTTCGGTTCCTGCTGCCTTCGGCAGCGTTATCAGTACAAAGCTTGCAATCGATTTTTCACTAACTTTCCGACTAGCTAGACATTAGAAACTTTCAGGACAGCTCACAACACGGTGACAATATATTTTCTAATAATTTTAGTCAACTATTTCAGGTCCCACTGCCTTCGACAGTGCTTATATTATTCGACAGATAATTTATTTAACTAACTTCCCGACTCGCTAGACATTTGAAACTTTCAGAATAGTTCAGAACACGGTGAAAATGCATTTTCTTAATACCTTTAGCCAACTGTTTCGGGTTCTTGCTGCCTTCGGCAGCGTTATCAGTACAAAGCTTGCAATCGATTTTTCACTAACTTTCCGACTAGCTAGACATTAGAAACTTTCAGGACAGCTCACAACACGGTAACAATATATTTTTCTAATAATTTTAGTCAACTATTTCAGGTCCCACTGCCTTCGACAGCGCTTATATTATTCGACAGAACATTTATTTAACTAACTTCCCGACTAGCTAGACATTTGAAATTTTCAGAATAGTTCAGAACACGCTGAAAATGCAATTTTTTAATACCTTTAGCCAACTGTTTCGGGTTCCTGCTGCCTTCGGCAGCGTTATCAGTACTAAGCTTGCAATCGATTTTTCACTAATTTTCCGACTATATGGACATTTGAAACTTTTAGGACAGCTCATAACACGGTGACAATACATTTTTCTAATAATTTTAGTCAACTATTTCAGGTCCCACTGCCTTTGGCAGTGCTTATATTATTCGACAGATAATTTATTTAACTAACTTCCCGACTAGCTAGACATTTGAAACTTTCAGAATAGTTCAGAACACGGTGAAAATGCATTTTCTTAATACCTTTAGCCAACTGTTTCGGTTCCTACTGCCTTCGGCAGCGTTATCAGTACAAAGCTTGCAATCGATTTTTCACTAACTTTCCGACTAGCTAGACATTAGTAACTTTCAGGACAGCTCACAACACGGTGACAATATATTTTCTAATAATTTTAGTCAACTATTTCAGGTCCCACTGACTTCGACAGTGCTTATATTATTCGACAGATAATTTATTTAACTAACTTCCCGACTCGCTAGACATTTGAAACTTTCAGAATAGTTCAGAACACGGTGAAAATGCATTTTTTAAAATACCTTTAGCCATGTGTTTCGGGTTCTTGCTGCCATCGGCAGCGTTACCAGTACAAAGCTTGCAATCGATTTTTCACTAACTTCCCGACTAGCTAGATATTTGAAACTTTCAGGATAGCTCAGAACACTGTGGCAATAAATTTTTTTTAATACTTTTAGTCAACTGTTTCAGGTCCCTACTGCCTTCGGCAGCGTTTATATGATTCAACAGAAAATTTATTTAACTAACTTCCCGAGTAGCTAGACATTTGAAACTTTCGGAATAGTTCAGAATATGGTGGAAATGCTTTTTAAAAATATTTTTATCCAATTGCTTCGGGACCCTGCTGCCTTCGGCAGCGTTTCCAGTACAAAGCTTGCAATCAACTTTTAACTAATTTTCCGGCTAGATAGCCCTTTGAAACTTTTATAATAGCTCAAAAGACAATAGCGAGGAATTTCTTTAATACTTTTATCCAATTGCTGGGTTCCGGCTGTCTTCAGTAGCGTTTATATGATTCAACAGAAGATTTAAAAACATGGTTTATAAATTTTTTTTTATCTTATAATTATTTCCTTGACGTTTCGATTTCTATATAAAATGATTAGATTTTAATCGTTGTCTTCAGAAAACATTATTATGTCTCTCTTCCACATAATCTCTATAATCACCCACCCCAACAGAAAATGGTTGCTTTTTGTATTTATTCTTACCGCTTCATTTGCTTTCATTTTCTCTGATTTTTCTGATTTTGGGAAGAAATTAACATTTAAAGTATCTTGCTCTTTTTCTAGCTATAGTCCCTCCATGATCGATAGAGCTCTAAAAATCAAAAATTCTAAATATTCTTTTTTTAACTTGAATTACCAATGTTTCAATCATGTAATTTTACATTTTTTTTTTTTTTTTTTTTTTTCAGAGTATCTACAATTTTTTCACAATTTGGAAATAATATCATTTTTAAATTCGTCAACAATATTAAATTCACTTTTCCTAAAAATTCCATTCCAACTGAGAATTGACGTGGTGTTTAATAATACCTAAGTTATTTGTTGAAATATATAAACTAGAAGCATTTTGAAATATCATATAAATAAGCCCACACACAAAAATGATTAAAAAAAAATAAATTAATTAAGAATTAAAAAAAAAAAAAATTAAATTAAAAATAAAAATAAATTAAACGCTCGTGATGAAAAGATCTCCAAATTTCCTATTACTTTCCCTTATTGGTCCCATGGGTATTTTTATTTTTACTATTTATTTATTTTATTTATTTATTTTTAAGTTTTTAATTTCTAAATTTGGCATTATTTCCTCTCCTATAGCCTCTTCCAATCTGGATTACTTGGAAGTTTTTTTTACATTTTTAAAAATCTTATTAATATTTCTTCAACGCCTTTCATATCTGATGTTTGGAAATTACTCACATAACTTTCTTATGGTCGATCTTTTCTTTCTTTCTTTCTTTCTATTTTTTTTTTTTTTTTTTTTTTTTGGGTTGTTGTTTTTAATGTCACCATTTATTTTTTGATTAAATTTATTTTTGATATTTTTTCTGTTCTTTTATATAATTATCACACCAGATCTTTATTAATTTTAATTTAGCTTGTCTCTTGGATCATTTTTGTGTGTTGCCGCTTTGCTACTTTCATGCTGACTTTATTTGCCTGACTCAGGGTCACAGTTTTATTTCGACTTTAAACTCGGAACATTTGCCGCGATTTATTCCATTTTGTGATGTTTACAGAAAAGTTTTTTTTTTAATCATTGATATACAGGATTAGTTAAAATAGTCTAATGTGTTTTAACGAAGTGAGTGAGCGACAAGTCGTTCAATAATTTGAAACATATTTCTAAATTTAATAACGACTTAAATATTTTTTGTTAATGTGTACATAATATTCAGACAGGGGTTGTGGATCGGCGAGGCTATAGTCTTTCAACCGAAATGCATGTCATTAAAAATAAAAAGGTTTTAGAAACAATTTTTTTTAATTAATTTTAAATGATTTTAAATTACTCTAGAAATTTTGAAATAAATAACATTTTACACATTAAACTATAGTAATATTCTGCACTAATGTGGATAACGGAAAGAAATGTCAGTGATACACCAGATTACTCTTTTTCAATCGGTCAAGAAAAAAAAAAAAAAAAAAAAAAAAAAGAGATTTCATCAATTTTAGAAAATTATGGAGTGAAAGGGTGATTTTTTATACCAACTACGTGAAAAATACCAGAGCCGGTAATAGAACCCGGGACTTCTACTTGAGCATCCGCACGTAAAGCGGAAGACCCGGGTTCGATTCCCGGCTCAGGTATTTTTCACGTAGTTGGTATAAAAAATCAGCCTTCCACTCCATAATTTTCTGAAATGAACTCTCAGGCTTGATGAATAAATTTCTAAATTAGATTTCATCAAAGTTATGAGTCAATTTGAATGATCCACTGGCTGCTGACGAGTTCTATAAAACGTATTTTCCAGGTTTATCCCTAGTTAGATCTGATAATATTGAGATCTGACTGTATATTTATAATCAAATTTCTGTCCGTGTTATATAGGCCCTGCTTAAAAGTTGGTTCAAATGTCCACAAGCAACATTGAATTATTTGTATATTTTTTGTCGCTATATTTACAGACCATAGGTTGCATTTTAATACTGTTAATTTACATTCCATATAATATTATTAACGTGCGTTTTTAGTGTGCTGAAAGTGAAATACTTTGTAAATATTTTTAGCATAAATGAATATATAGATAATTGTATCGTATTTAGTATTCTTTTAAACTGTTCTTCCTTTGTGTAAATCTATATATTAATGCATAATAACTGGATTTTTTTTTTAATTTGCACATTCTTACATTTATTTTAACTCCTAGCAGAAATCTTTGAGATTTTGGACAACGATAGTGATTTTACAGGATTTAATGGATCACTGTCTCAGAAACAGCTCATTATTTTTTAACCCTGCTATTGTAAATGCCATTGCTAGAGATACAGCAATTTTTGGACAATCCCGAAGTTATTTTTCTACATTAATTAAATTGTTCAACATATTTTCTTTTATTTCTATGCTTCATTTCCACATATAATAACTTAGTACTTGGATGACCGAGTTCACTCGGTCTCATCGTAAAAATCATTCGTAGTGTAGATGCTGTGATTTGTTTTCAGGTAAACATAAATATGTTTATTATTTGTTTGCTCAGGATGGAGAACGGGTTACCAATGCAAGCTAATTTTCCTCGATATAAGGAAAATTCAAATCCAATTATCATATTAAATCTCTAACTACAGTTTATTATAAAATCATTTAAGTAGTTTCTTAAAAGACAAGATTTCTGCTACACATTATTCTAGTACAGTTACGGTTCACTTTTCTAAAAATGATATAAATGAAGCCGTTTTTAGTTTTAAAAATAACCTCTAGCATTTTTTCTTTAATCCTTTCAACAGTTCCTATTAAAAAAAAAAAAAAAAAAAAAAAAAAAAAAATTATGCCGCCTTTTTTGTGGTATGCGGTTTACCAGTGAACGCTAATTACAATGAAGATGAGTGTTATTCAAACGCAAATTGAAATGTCATCTCAAAAACACATCAACTCTAAAGATTTATTAAAGAAATTCGAGGGGTTTAAAAAAAAAAAAAAAAAAAAAACGAAATTTTTGCCATTTTTCCTGGGGGAAGTGCGGTTTACCGATAAATATTAAATGTTCTAAAGAGAATGTCAGATTTTTGTGTTTACAATTCAATTGTAAACTCAAAAAATTTCTAAATCTAAGTTTTTATCAAAATTATTGAAATAGTTTCTAGAAAACCATATCTTTATTTTGCTATGTATGAAACGAAGGTTTACAGTAAGCTCTATTTTTTATGGCACATGATGGCACAATACTTTCCTTATATATGTATGTTTGGAAAGTAAAAACAGTTGCATCACTTGAAACAGTTCATTGAACAAACTGAAGCTTTGGTTTAATCTTATAACAAATTTATTTAAAACTTTTAATTTGTATAGTCTATGAAATTATTTTTAAACTTCAGAAAAATATAAAACTACTATTTATATTTTTTGGTATCATATAAAGGTCAAATTATTGAAAATAGATTATGCTTTCAATGAAATGATTTTTTTCCCCTTAAATGTTTTGTGAAAAGAATATTGAAATCATGTTAGTTAAAAAAAAAAAAAAAAAAAAAAAGAAAAAAAAGAAAGAAAGAAAGAAAGAAAGAGATTGAGAGAAAAAGTAATATAGTACATTCTTTTGTAAAAGAGTCATTATATAGAACTAGCATCTTGCTCCAGCAGTTACCGGAAAGGGATTCCGATAAAACAGATGGGCAGTAGTAATGTTTTCAAAGCAGGTGGACAAATCTTACCTTGCCTGAGGGCATGTCAGTCATTTAGTTATCTCACCTGTGAGGGGATCTGTACCCCTAAAATCGCGAACAGATGATAATCAACACATAAAATATTGCAACGGACACACTGTAATTGTAATATTAAAAATAAATTTACAACTCAGAGAAATTTTCGTTAAAAAATAATCTGTTTTATGGTAAAAAAAAAAAAAAAAAGCCTTGAATTTTTATTTAAATATTCAATAATTGAAGCATTAAAAAAAAATTAGTCTGCCTAGTTTTTCTCATTTGCATGCTTAATGAGAGCTTTATAATAATAATAATAATTTTTTTTTTATAACTATTCTTTCTATATTAATCGATTTCCTGAAAAATGTATTACGTATTTTTCTCTATGTGTCCAGATAAATTGTTTATTAATTGATTTTTTGCTTTATAATTTTATAGGCTAATTTTCCCCCTCTTTTAAAATAATATTAACAATTGTTCTTCTGTTTTTGTTTAAATACATATATGAAGAAACAATCAGTATTTAATATTTTAAAAGAATTTTTATCAATTTATATATATATGTAATAATTTAAATAACACACTACATTATTTGTTTTACAATGTAGTGTTTTTATCGATAATAACTAAAAGTCAAAATCCCTGTTACCTAACCCTAGCCTGTAATAGAGACCTGCGCCTCGGCAGAATGCCTTCCATGAGAGATATTTTAGGGATGCTATTCCGTATTCACGCACGTTTTGAAGAAAAACCATAAAAATCTCCGAACTACTAATCCGACGAATGTGACATTGGATCGAACTTTGAATACAAAAGGGACGTAGGAAAGGGAGGGACTCAGCATGCTCAAGACGCCCATTATTGATTATTACGAAGTTTTTTTTTTATTGCCAAATAAAAGAATCACCAAATCAAAACCAAAATTAATGCGCTATAAATGCTCATAATTGATAATATTTTATAATTGTTACTAATAATTAGTGAATATTAATTAACATCTAATTATTAATTGATTTTGTTACGATTAATTTTGAGTCATTTTTAAAATAAAATTTTTTTATCCCCTCTCATAATTTTCGAATTGCTACTTTTTTTTTTTTTTCATTCTATATTGTAAAGTTTTATTATATCATGTTTGTTCAAGAGTTTAAGAGTATAATTTATGCTACTGTTACTAGATATCTATCCATATATCAGAATTTCATATATTTATCAAATAATAACTTATATAAGATTCGGTAAATGTATATATATATATGTTATATATATATAATATTGTATATATATATATATATATATATATATATATATAATATTGTATATATATATATATATATATATATATATATATATATATATATATATATATTGAAAACCCTTTCAAACATTGCATATTATAAAACCAAGTATCACACAAACAACTATGAAAAATGAATGAAGTTGACGAAAAGAAAAAATAAGCAACCCGATATTGAAGCATACAAATTCACCACTTTTTCAAGGGCACTGAATGAATGTTGTATGCAAATTAGGTGATCTTTCTGTCATGCTGTATGCAAACTGCTAAAAATTTACAGCATGCAATGCCTGAAGTCACCTAAAAGACTTGAAAATAATTTCAAACAATATGTGGAAAAACGAAGTTAGAATTAAACTTATGAAATGGGAAAACAAGAAAGAAATAAACATATTAAACTTCAAACACCATTTTTTTCATATTAAATGTTTGAAGTGGAAAATACCATGAGAGAAATAAACTTATTAAACATAAAACACCAATCGCTTCACAATAAATCAACCCTAAGGAAATTTAGTAAAACTAAATTTTAACTTTCTTTACTTTTGAAAAAGGTAAAATACACCAGAACAGCCATGAGACTGAAAACAGTGAAATTCACAGTTAATAAGGGAAATGAACTAATCTACTCAACGATTAAGTAAAGTAATTTTTAGTTTAAATTTTAGTGTAATTAGATTCTTCTAATTTTTAACAAATAAACCCTAATATTAAATTTTAATGTTAAAATTTATTTATTTAATTAAATTTGAATTTATTACAGAAATTAATTTAAGTTACGTAAATTCGCAATTCATAAATATCATGTTGAGATAGAAGTGTTTCATGGATTCAAAAGAACAAGTTATAGAGAAATGAGCGCCATCTGTTAACGTGAAAAAGAAAAGTAATGACCTCCCCCCCCCCTTTTTTTTTTTTAATTTCACAATCCTTCCCATCCATCCAGCCAAAAAACACCACCCATCCTCCGTAATCAAGCATCTAATCAAGCATTATATATATATATATATATATATATATACTATGTACACAAATTTTCGAAATTAAAGCTAAATAGTTTAAATACCGCAAAATAAAATAAATAAATAAATAATAAGATTTAATAAGATAAAAAACTACTCTTTGTGCTGTATGCTTCATTATTTGTATAAAAGCTACCCAATAATGAAAAAGAAGGGGGAAAAAATACTTATTAACGTTGTATTTTCATTTATTAAAAAAATAATAATAATAATAATAATAATGATATTCTACATATTTTAGAAAATAATTTCTTGAGAATTATTTCTTTCTATATCCATCTAAGATTATTGTGACGAGAACAGAAGCTATATGCTTCATTTAAAGAGTTTTAGAATTTTTTATTGACTTCTTTTAGGCCTATTCTTCTCTTGTCATAAAGTGATGGAACTTTCATGAGGGAGTAAAGCTCGAAATAAAATATTTGTCCACTGATCTGGAAGATTAAGATTTTTAACCCAGGGCGATGGAATAGATAAGAACTAGAGGTCACATGCTTTTGAAAATATTCCTGCCGCCCTATGATTGTCTTTTTTCTCTGTCGAAAGTCTTGTGTCGTCAATAATAATAATAATAATAAAAAAATACACATCGCGCGCGGCAACACCTACTAGAAAGCAAAGCATTGGACACTCAGCAGTTCTTTGTACCACCCGCTTCACTTGCCAATTGTTTTATTTTAAAAACTTATATTTAATAAGGTCATCTTATGATATTGTTACGTATAATAGTACGCAGCGTAATACAAAAGACAGGAAAAGCTATAATTTTATATCGATTTCCACAAAAGAACGAGAATTTATCGAAATAATGCATGCGAAGATAGCAGAGAAAATATTTAAAAAAAAAAACTTATATAGATAAATAAAAAAAAAACTATTATGACATCAGTTTTATTCGAATTTTTTTATGACTCTGGTAATGAATTTATTTCCTTTTAAACCGGGAAAGTATTAAAAAACTGTTTTGGGGGGCAACATTGTTTCTTTCTTTTTAAAAAATTTAAAGTTAAAATGGGGTTTTATTTAATATCTTTAGAACTAGGGATCTTACTGCGACGTTAAATAGATATTTGTCGGATTGATAAGTATGCCAACATTTGTAGCGATGGATGGAACAGTTTTACTTTTAGCTAATTAAACCTGGTATAACACGACGTTTATTTTATCAAAATGAAATCGCGTTCCAGAATTTTTTTTTTTTTTTTGGAGTAGTCGTACCTCATACCGTTTGAGAGGCCTCTTGCTTATTATTATATGTAATATAATGTATATATCTATTATAAAAAGTGACCTTCCAATTTGTTAGAAAAGCAAAGTTTTTGATCAGTACATTTTGCCTGTTTTAACTTATACTTCAAAAACTTGATCTTTAACATGTAAAGCTATACAAAAATTTCAAATAATCCAGAGAAGCATAGAGAGATGCATGTTAGGATTCACCCGAAGAGACAAAAAGAGAAACACTTGAATTAGGAAACAAACAAAAGTTACTGGCGATATTTCTAGAGTCAAGAAGTTAAAATGGAGCTAGGTTGGGTATCTTGCGAGAAGAAATGATGATAGATGGATCACCAAAGTTTTATTTTGGATGCCAAGAGATAAGAAAAGACCGAGGAAGAGACACTGTGTCGTTGGAGAGATGAAATTGTGAAGTTTAGAACGAGCAGAATGGAGATGAACTACAGAAAATAGGGCAGTTTGGAATCACCTAAGAGAGGCCTTCATATTGCAGTAGATGATAAAGGCTGAAATTGATGTTTGATGATGATATAACGACGGAATATATAATGTAACACATAATTGCTTCATTTGAATTTCAATAGCATTCATCATCATGCATTCTCAATTTCAAAGTAGTTCAATCAAATAAACCTGCAAAATGAATTTCAACTATTCGAAATATATACATACATTATTCTTAATTTAAACTCGTGTTTTATAAAATAAATAAATAAATAAAATATTTTTGATGTATATGGTATTATTTGTTAGTTTTAAATTGCGAAAAAAAATGTTTCACACAAATTTAATTTCAGCCTATATCTATTAAACAGTTAAAAAATTTACTTTTGAGTACTGCATCGTTTTGGTAAATTTTTATTAAATCTCGTTCCCATTAGTAAAATATAGAAAATAAAAAAATTTTGTTTATCCTTTTGTTTTTAAATCTTACAGCATTAACTATGAAAAGCCATGGCTTGTTAATATTTTCCTTTCAGAAAGAGCGAAAATTATAAAAATTCAAGTATACCACATTTTTTTTATAAATCTCATTTGCTTAAGTCTCTTTCGGACTTCTGTGTTTTTTGCTACGTCATCAGTATTTCTGGTTCCACTCTTTCGAATTTGATGACCAAGCCAAAGAATCTATAATAATAAGAAGGGACAGCTCAAAAATAGGGACCCTCGATAGAGAGAGACTGGACATTGGCGCGCCGGCTTTTTGAATAAATTCTCCATTTTAGTGCCAGTTGCTCCATTGCTTACCATTACGCTTAGAAGAAATTTTGATTATTTTACGTCATAATCGAAAAAGAACTTATTTATTACATTTTTACTTTGTTGGGAGATAAATTGCTTTAATTTTGGAATACTTTTAAAAGATAAAAATGCATAATTATTTATTTTATATCATGCTTTAAATACTTTGAATTCTCTTATTGCATGTTGTTTTACGTATTTATTTTCTAACATATGAGATAATTACATTATTTATTTGCTAGCTATTAGTTTTTAAGTTCTGTTGTGCAATATATTTAATATGTTAGATCTCAATGTATTTTTCTGATATATTTTAAAATACATTTATAAAATAACTATATAAAAATATATTTTTGATTTTTCGCTAGTACGCAAAATGTATCAGATTTCTTAAAATAAATTAATAAAAATAAAGAAAATAAGGTGTATATTATTTGCTGACATATGAAATATAAATTTCTTTTAAGTAATAATTGCCATAATAAATTTTATAAATAATATTTATATAAGTAATTATTTTTATTTACATAATATTTAAAAAAAACTTAAAAAAAAAAAAAAAAAAAAAAAAAAAAAGTGAAATAAGCAAATGTAAATAAAATAAAAACATTTTTTTTAATTTCTAAAGATATCAGTTAATATTTTTACAAATTATTATTAATAAAATTTTTATTTTTAATACTTAACTAAGTCATTATTATTAATAAAGCGTAATTGAAATAAATAAAATATGCATTTTTAGCTTGTAAAAATATTACGCAAATATTTTTATAAAATAATAAAAAATAATTTCAGTTCTTCTGCCGTAGTTTTATATTTATTCATGAATTACTTGACAAAAACTAAGATCACCATACTTTTGTTAAAAATTTTCTAACTTTTTATATATAGAATGTATGTCCTCAGAAAAAATAAGGTAGAATTACTTTCACTAAGGTAGAATTGCTTTCACAATCAACGTATTTTGCTTAATATAGAAATATAACAACAAAAAATTCCTCTGTTTTCCGATAGGAATTGTAAAAGTAACCATGTCAAAGGTTAAAACAAAATTCGTTTTTCTTCAAATTTTTTTCTCTAAGACGAAAACAATTACATATTTATATTCTGCGTTACCTTCTGCACAAATTTAGCACAATTTCCTTTCATTTATGTTGTATAGTAAAGCGTCAATCGCGAAGAAAAAAGCATTACGTTCTACGGAGATCGCTTCGAATTGGCACTAAGATGGCCGACTTTCGGTCAATGTCCAGTCTCTCTCTATACAGGGTCCCTACTCAAAAAGTCGTAACTGCGCCGTCTACCGGAGGAAATTGGCAACTGATAGGTCAATTGTTGTGAGAATGCTGTGCTGGAAAAAAAACATGCTGGGGTAACCGGAATTCCTTGAGTTAGCTGGTTGATAGTAAGAGAAACCAACTTTTCCGTCGCCAAAAACAGGTTGATATTATCGTTATAGGGTTGTCGATGTTAAAAAGAGATAGGAAGGAAAGCGTTACATGTTTGACGACGGGAAATTCAAATGGCGGTTATTTCAAATGTCTTTGCGTTTTTAAGTCCTTTTTGAATGGAAACGAACAGAACAGTACATTAACAGAATGTTATTATTAATTTGTTTGAAGTAAACAAACAAATAGATTTATGTTAATTACAGTTTAGTAATTCCAAGGTGTTAAATTCTTGTTTCTTCTATATAATATGACCAATACATTTTCGAAATGGATGATTTAGATTCACAATCCAAAAAAGCTTTAATTCAAAGGTAATTTTTATCAGTCTCTAAACGTTTCTTGTATACTAGAATAAATATATGTGTATGTGTACTTATATTCATACACTTCTCTTCCTAAAAAAATTTAACATAAATATCTTTGAACATTTATGTACTATATTGTTTGTTAATTTATATGAGTGTGTCATTTTATTAATTTATTTTAATTAATAAAAATATATCTTTACATCCATGTAATTTTCACTCTTGAGATCATTATCTAATTTAAGATTATGATTAATAAAATATCAATTTTTTATCAATCGCTTTAGATTATTTTTATAATAATTTTAATATGTGTTTATATACATATAATATATCCTTACTATTCGAACAGTTATATTTAATATACCAGCTTAAGGAAACGAATTGATTAAATATGTTCAGTAATAGAAATTTTTATTATTTTAAAGTTTTTTTTTTTTTTTTTTTTTTTTTTTAATTTTTTTAATGGAATTATTTTAATTTAAATCAATTCAAATTCTAATAAAATGGATTTACTTTTTTTTTCTTAAAAAAAAAAAAAAAAAAAAAAAAAAAAAAAAAAAATATACTGAGTAATACAAATTATATTTTCCCTTGAAAATGGTTTTATGACTTTTATTTATTGACAATATTTATTCAACATACATATATACGTATACAAATGTTTTGTAATGATAAAGAGTTTTAAGATCTTTAATTTAGGCAGAAGTAGATTTGAAAATTAAATTATATTTTTATAACATGTTATTTTGTTTTCTTATAACTCTAAATTTTGAATTGTTATTGTTGATTAATCTTTAATTATATGAGTAAAATTTCATACATGTTAATACCCAGTAGAAAAAGTTAATAAAAAAAAATCGATGGGTGGGTGGGAGTAAGATATGATTTTATATAGTGTTATAAAAATAGGTAGAATTTATTGATGGTTAAATTAATAAAACTTTGATTTTCTGTGTGTGGGGAGGGGGGGGGGAGCAGCTTCCTAAATTTTCCTAACTACACTCCTGAATATGAATAAAATTGATTTATCAAATAACACCATATTATATCAAAGTTTTGCATAAGAACTGAAAAATAAAGACAGGAATTTATATAATTTTGCTCATGAACTTTCATTTATTTGTGATAAAAATTAACATTAAATTTTCTTTCAGCATTTAATTATATTTTCTAATTTAAAGTATGTTTCCCAATATTTATTTAAAAAATGAAAACTGAAAAACATTTTAAAACTGATTTTTAAAAAAATCAGGCATTTATGGGTTGAAAAAATTATCAGACTAAAGCTATCAAGCTACTCAATGAATTTTTTTCCTTGAAAGGATGGATAAAATTCTGTAATAAATAAGGAATTCTGTAATAAACACCCCCCCCCCCCCCCAAAAAAAAAAAAAAAAAAAGTATCCAGCTCAAAGTTTAGGATATAAGAAAAACAAAGTAATATATTTATATTACAAAATAAATACAGTTTAATTTTAAGATCTACTTCTGCCTAAATTAAAAATTTTAAAACCTTTATTGTTGCTAATAATTTCTATACATAGTTTCAAAAGAATTTTCTAAGGAAAGTTTTATAGTATTCCTCCAAATTAAAATATATATACATAGTTATTTTAAAGGTAATCTGAAAACATTGATATTTTTTTATCCATAATCTTAAGTTAGATAATGATAGCAAGTGTACAAATTGGCTGTAAAGATATATTTTTATTAATTAAAACAGGCATGTATGTTTTCAGAATTTAGTTTGAAATCCTCTCTTTTGAAGGCCATCTTGGCTGTTTCTGAGATTAATGTAAATCCAAATTAATCCAATGTAAAATAAAATTCCTGCTTTTTTGGTAGCAAATTTCTGAAATATGCAATATTTTCACAGTTGTTTGGGGATTTATTGGTTAATCTCACTGCTGTTAAAAAAAAAAAAAAAAAAAAAAAAAAAAAATACATTTATTTGCAGCTAAATGCTGAAATTATGGATAATTTTTGCTGCCTTTTTCCAAAATAATGAATATTTGGCACTACCTGGGATGAAACCATTTTTTTCAGTGCCAGTGGCGAATCCAGAATCTTTTTTTTTTTTGGGGGGGGGAGGGGGGCTAAGATTTTTTTTATGTTATTCCAGGTTAGTGAAAAGTTTACAATTGTAATATTCAGTTGTGAATGTCAGTACTTTTTTTTTTTTTTTTTTTTTCGGGGGGGGGGGGGGCTTAGATCCGCCACTGGTGTGAGCCTGAAATATGTAATTAGTTCATCAAAATTTCTGCTTTTTTTAAATGTATGATTAACAAATGCACAAAAATTGCTGATTCTCATTTTTTCTCTGTCTTCCAATTAACTTTTGCCAATTAACTGTTTAGTTTACTATAAATTAACAATTATAAATTTTTGTGTTAAATTCCCAAAATACAATTTTTGCATTACATTGTGCGTGCAAGTTCAGACTTTTTGGCGGATTAGCACTTTCATGCCTGATTAAAAAATATATATATACTCATATAAACTAACAAACAATATAGTACATAAATTTTTAAAGATATGTATGTTATGTTAAATTTTTTTATTAAGATTTTTTCTTCTATTTTTTGTATATAAGAAACATTTGGAGAATGATAAAAAAATATTTTTGAATTAAAGCTTTTCTGGACTGTGAGCCTACGTCATTTTGGTAAAAATAGTCCAACTGTTGGTATTATAATTCCGTTTTTTCCAAATTTTTAATTTTGCACTATACAAAAAAAAAAAAAAAACTTATAAATGTGTAGATTGGAAATTATTACATTTTTTCTATAAAAAGAAGGTACTGGATTCGAGAAATTTTTTACCTCAAGTTTTCGATGGGTTTACAGATTTTGAGATGCCCTGAACATGATTTCACCATTAAAAAAAAAAAAAAATGACTGTATTTGACAAAAATGTTGTGGCAGCTCTAGCTCAAGAACTAATCCACAGAATTTTATACAAATTCATATATATTTGCACCTTGATAAGTGGCTATCAACTTTTGTAAAAATCACCCAATAGGTGGCATTGTTATCCCATTTTCTCATACTTTTTTAATGTGAGAGTAAAGGACAAAATTTTGTATAAATGTGGGCATTTAAATTATTACTTTCTTCTACATATACAAGAAGAAAGTATTGGATTCATAAAAAATTTCGACCTCTGGTTTTCAATAGAAGTACTTGTTCTGAGATATCCTGAGCACGATTTGACTTTTTTTTTTTAATTATCTTTTTCTCTGTATACATATAATTTTATACATGCTCTATCTTACGTACCAATGGACGAAATCAAGCAAAACTTGATATTTAGTTAAATCTTGTCTTAAATTAGTGTTGATTACGTTTAAAGAAAAATCACTCAAGTGTTGAAAGCAAATTTTTTCCCCATAATGGCAATACAGGAAAAGCAATTTCGTAAGGGTAAGAAATTATAAAATTTAGATTATTTTTAACCTGTCATTGTAGAATTCTAAAAAATTATTAATAATGGTATTATCAACACAGATTTCTTTAAATGTATGAATTTTTACACTCTCTTCCCCACCTCGGGAGAGTAAATTTTCAATACAAGTATGAGTCAAAAGAACTCGTTGATACCTTCAAAATAAATGGTTAAACAATGTACAATATGTAAAAATTTGAAATAAAGTTTTTTTTTTTTTTTTTTTTTTTTTTTCCCTCCCACATTTAACTAAAAAGGAAAAAAAAAAGTGCTTTTTTCATTATTTTTTCCTTTTAATTTTTATAAAATAAAATGCAGTAGTCACTGATTTGTATTAAATTACAAAATTTTGTATAAGAAAATGTAAAAGTTTTGTAATTGCTACAACATACTTTTATAGTTTAATTAAAAATTCGAAAACATTTTATGTAGTTATTAGCTTTTAAAAAGGTTTAACCCTTTCACTACCAATATAAACTGCCTTTGGGACCAGTGCTGCCAGATTGAGGGAATTCTTTGTATATGATATCTACCACTAAATTTTAAATGCCTAATAACTTTGAAGACTTCTTTGTTAGATGTTTTCGGAATGATTATACAACCGTTGCAATTAAAATTTATTGGTGGATATTCAATAAAAAAAAATACCTCAATCTGGCAGCATTGCTTGGGACGTATATGTCCCAGTGGTAGTGAAAGGGTTAATCTATAAATATATGCAATATATCTATAAGTACAAAAATTCTGAAATAAAAGAGGGAAAAAAAAAACTAAGGATTATTTGATTCAAGATAATTTTACTTTCGGTAATGAAATAACACGGAATCACAAGTAGTAACTGTTTTGTTGATAAGGCAAAGTACTATTATGAGATAAAAGGAATTAGCTGACGAAATATATGTGTTGCTATGCAAAGTAATTTTGTAGCATAAATAAATATATATATTACCTTTTCACAAAGTCTGAGCGAGTATAATGGATTAATTATACCCCTCTATCCATTATACTCATTGAGACTCATTGAAACCTTTGGACAGCCCCTGCCTTGCGAAAAGGGGGATTTCAAAATCACAAAGAAAACAATATTTCCCAATTTATCGCTACTACCACAAGAGCGATCCCGCCAAGCGTCGGTCGCCAATTTCATCCTGTAAAGGCGGCATTACTGCATTACATTTTCATAACAGAAGAGACGAGAATGCGTTTTACATTACGCTCTACGGAGCTGTCCCTTCTTCTCGTTAGAAGTTCTTTGACCATCATACTCTCCAGCTTTGATTTTAGCCCCTGCTTACTACAGTTCTGTATTCGCTACGTCCTGGCTTGTAGGTGCGGTGTGTTGTACATTACGTCCTAGGTTGTCTTCATTTGGCGGTATGTACTATGTCCTTGCTGCATGTGTGTATTATGTCCTTACTAGCGGGTGTGTAATGGATTTTAATTTGCCGGTGTGTATCTCGTCTTGATTTGCCTGTGTGTAAAAGGTCTTGATTTGCCGGTGTGTATCACGTCTTCATTTGCCTGTGTGTAAAAGGTCTTGATTTGCCGGTGTGTATCACGTCTTAAATTGCCTGTGTGTAAAAGGTCTTGACTTGCCGGTGTGTATCACGTCCTCATTTGCCTGTGTGTAAAAGGTCTTGATTTGCCGGTGTGTATTACGTCTTCATTTGCCTGTGTGTAAAAGGTCTTAACTTGCCGGTGTGTATTAGGTCCTAAAAGGGCGGCGTGTGTAATTTTTCTTTTATGCTGTATATTCATCAGTATATAATCCGTGCATTAATTTTATGCATGTCACCATATTTTTTATTTACCAATTTCGTTTATTCTCAAAGTTAGATAAAATATATAGTTTTACAGTTAAAATATGTAGTTATCTGTACAATTATGCAAAGCTATATAAATAACTGAGCTGCCCTTTATGCGTCCGTAAAATTATTTATTTTCGACATTGCAGGTGTAAAAAATGATTTTATTCTGAATATTAGACACTAAATACTTTTTATGGTACCAAATAATTGATTTTACTTTATTACACACTAGCCGCTTTTAGTGAACAACTGTTTCGCTACACATGTAACTTATGGCAGTGTTAGTCTCTTATTCGAGAGTTTTGTAGTGCCATAACCACTAATCGAGTGTATTGCTTTAATGAACTGCAATAATGATAATCATTATCAGGCTTTTGGTGTGCCGTAAAAATACTGACTCTAATGACAAACTCCTGTTCATAAATGTCCGTGGTGTTTTCTTTCCTTGAGAAACATTACCAGACTGTTCGCGTATCTTGAAAAACCCCACCGTTCATATTTCTACTTGCTAATCTTTCCAGCACCCGGGTCACTTATATAACTTGAATGAAAATCATTATAGTAAAATATTGAATAATTTATCATCGCTAAAATTTCCGTTCTATATAGTATTTAAAAATAAATAACCTCTCCCGCTTACCCCCTTCCCCCTAAAAAAAATAGGCTTCCCCCCCTTTTTTTTTTCATGACGTAAGTTTTCACCAACCCTAGGAAACAAAGTTCGAAAACAATATACAAAAATAACGTACTTATAAAAATATTATTATAAACGTAAATTATTTATTATTGCTAAAATTTTATTTTGATATATAGTATAAAAATGAATTCAAACAAATGCCTTTTTTTTTTTTTTTTTCTTTCTTTTTATTTTAATGATGAAATTTTACAAAATATTCCATTTTTACAGGTAAGTATAAAGAAAATTACAGAGTATATGCCTCATAATTTATTTAATATAGTAATAATAGTTGTAAAAAACCTAAGGCACCCATAAATTTATAGTGCATTATAAATTTATATTTTGACGTCTTGGGGCACTGTGAAGCACGTTTAAATAGCATTAAAACCATTCAACCATTTAAATGCACAATATATTCTAATCTAACATAAATCCTTTCATAACAAGAATTTTAATAAAATTTTCGCCGTAAGAGATGCTGCAAATTTTTTCTTTTCCTTTTTCTTTCTTTCTTTTTTTTTAACATAACAAAACACTAATATCACTTCATAAAATGGTTATAAATAATTACGTTTAATAAACATTATTTATTCATTTAAATTAATTATTAAATACAGTTGATAATTTTCTTCCTAAAATAAAATATTGTAATAATTATTGATTAAAAATATTTAAAAGGTATTAAATCTAGCTGTTAAATAACTATTGTGTATATGCACATAAAACCTAAAAAATGCGTACAGTAAGTATCATGAAAAAATCATATGTCAGCACTACTGATAATGTAAATATTAAATAAGTATTAACAAATTTATCTAACTAGACTACATTCTTTAATAAACAAGGTTGAAATTTGCATGTAAAAATTAAATGCTAAACTAAGTATAATAAAAGCATTTATAAAATCATTTTTAGGCAAATTCTGTTATTCCTTTAATGTTGAGGTTACTTTTTGCAAAGAATTAAATCAAGAACCTAATTTATAGAAAGCATAATAGCCCCAAACTAAGTAGGTTTAAAGAACTACTATACTATGAACGTGGGAAAAAAAGTACAGTTTACTACAACGTAGTAAATAGTAATTATTTACCCCTCCTTCATAAACAGGTTTCCCATCTGTTCATTCATCAATCGCCTGATATGTATTTTTACCGACAAAACGAGGACCTGAGATTTTCTACCATACACACTTGTTTCTACCTTCTTTATCCGACACACAATCTAGATACACACTTTGCTTTAAAATACCTCCAAATGAAGACTTCCTAAATTTTTTATTCTGTTAATGTCCAGATACTAAAAATCCATTATTAAATAGTATAAGATGCGAATCTTAAATTTTGGCAATTGGGGACGTCCCCATTTGCGTGTGTGTCCCGAGTTTGAAGGTGTGTATACACACGGAAGTCCCCGATTCGCACTCCTTGCCAACACACACACACACATACATACATACACACTGACCAATTGCCAAAAACCACTTTTTTGGACTCAGGGGACCTTAAAACGTGTAAATCAGGTGAAAACCCGATATCGAATTTTCAGACCGAATACAATACTTCCACTACCTACGGTAGTAGGGTAATGGAAGTAAAATCAATAAATAATGAGTAATTTTATATACAAATTTTGTCATAGGGATTTAGTGACTCGAGAAGCAGAAATCGTAAGAAGGAGTGAACAGCCTTAACGAATGGCCTGGAAGGGATTCTTTCTAAGGAAACTAATAATTATATTATGCTCTAGTGTATAATAGTAAGCATATACAGATTTACACTTCTAAGAAAACGCAGGCAGATTTTTAACTGATTTATTTTGCTTCGGGTAATTTAATTTTGTCAGGTCAGAAATTTAGATCATGTGTATGATGTCATTTTGATAATTGGGTGGGTTAATTTCAAAGTTTTTTTTTTTTTTTTTGGCCAGATGGCAGCACTATTAATGCTCACCAAATTTACTTTTAATTAGCAGGTTTCTGAACCTATCGAACTTTAAGAGCAAAACTAAAAAAAGATCTATAATTACTTCTTACTGTTATCAAATTCAATAGATTAAATAATAATTAACATAATTAATTTAACACTTCTCTCCATTCATTCGACGCTTTCCTCTCTAAAAAAGTGCTTTGATTCTCCTTTTCCCAAACTTCCCTCATCTCCTGGATTGATTTGCCAGTTCTCAAGAAACAACAGCATTAGTTACAGTCCAGCCTCAAATATAGAACTATGGATTCTCAGGGTGAAGCTCTAAGTGAACATCATCACCCAAGCAGCACCTGCCTGATGTTCCACTTCGATAAAATCATTTTATTTACTCCTTTTAACAAACTGCTTATTCAAAATGGACTATAATTATTATTACTTGGATTGCTTGTTAACTGCTTTTTATCAGTGAACAAAATAGAACTATAAATAGAAAATAGAACTTCAAAACTCCAAAATGCCATTTGTCGCGTGGGGTGCAAAGGATTTGATCCTACATCTTTCAATGCCGCTCCTTGTCGCGTGGGAGACTTATTACTGGCGGCCTTTGTATTTTTTTTTTAATAAACGTTTCGGAGGAGGGGCGTAGCATAGCTAGAATCGCTCGACACTGCTCATAGAGTGGTGAGCGGTTTCTCGTCCCTGTCAATATCCCTGTCAATGCTCACCGAACTATTGACTGTATATGTCGTAATCATAAAAATAGAGAGGAACCAGTCTATCTTTATGGTTCTAATTCTAAGCTTCATATAGGACCTCAAGAGCCAAAACATTATGACCACCTCTGAATAATGAGTTGGCCCGCAACACAGCTGCAACCCGCCTTGGCATGGCCGCCACAAGTCTTTGGTAGATGGCCGGAGACAGATTGTGCCAGATGTTTAAGCAACGGTCACTCAAATCCCAGAAATTGCGACTTAGTGGTATTTGAACTCTGTGCTGCCCTTCCATGACATCCCAAAAGTGTTCTATCGGATTGATATCTGGTGAGTTAGGCGCCAAAGACATAAAATGGAATTCAACGTCATGTTCCTGGAACCATTCTAACACAGTTCGAGCCTTGTGACACGCAACATTGTGCTGTTAGAACATTCCATTTCCAGTTGGGAAGATAGACGCCATGTAAGGGGGCAACTGGTCCTCAATGATGTTCAGATACTCCGTATCATTCATGGTATGCTCTACCGCAACCACGGGTCCCAGAGACGCCCAAGAGAACGTCCCCAAATCATAATACCGCCACCACCGGCCTATGTATGACCTGCTGTACATCGAGCGAGCAACCGTTCGCATGGAAGACGGCGTATCCTAACACGGTCATCGGTGTGATGAATGACAAACTGTGATTCATCTGACCAGGCAACTCTCTTCCACTGATCCATAGTCCAGTCACGATGTTCCTTGGCCCAGCGTAGGCGTAGTTGACGATGACGTTTGGTTAGCAGAGGCACATGAGTGGGAAGTCTGCTGCGTAGCCCCATTTTAACAGTGTGCTCCGATACAAATTTACTTGGCCCTGTATTGTATTGGGCTGTCAGCTGAGTCACTCTCTGGCTCCGGTTTTGCTTCACCAAGCGGGACAATCTCCGACGACCTTTTTCTTTGATAACCTCTGGACGTCCAACACCATGTCGTCTACTGCTGGTTTCACCGTCATTCGTCCACTTTGCATAAGTACTAACAACTGTAGATCACGAACAACCCACGAGTCGTGCAGTTTCGGAAATGGTTGTTCTGAGCATTCTAGCCATTACAATCTGCCCCCTATCAAAGTTGCTTAGATCCGCAGCCTTTCCCATCACACATAAAAGTAAGCGAAAGAATGATACTTCAGACTCTCCAGCAACAGTTAAATACAACTCCCACCTGATCACGTACCTTCCATGTCATCCAGACGAGTTCATTGCAAAACGTAGGGGTGGTCATAATGTTTTGGCTCTTGAGTGTAAAACTCTCATTTTTCGATATTTCAACAATTTCGACATATACTGATTGGCTTCTGAACCATCCAATTACAAATAAATATTATTTCTGATTTTGTTAAAATAACAAACTAGACTACTTGGAAATTGTGTCATATTTATTTATTAATTTATTTTATAAATCAAACCCCATTTGTATTACATCCTTAAACAGGAATGCTCGTCGGCCTATCAGATAAAAGATTTCCACAGTTTTCTCCGAAACTTGCGTGAATACGGGCTAAAATCCCTTATAGAGGTCCCCCACGGACATCACACCATCCTAGGCCTCGTACGCTCATGTAGTCAATCGGCTTTACTCCGTAAAACGAAAACTCTAAAAAATAATATTTAATATAACAAAGCGATTTTGTTGGAATCGATAACTCATTTTAAAATTTTATTTCATTTATTTATTTTTTTGTTTCTCTATTTCTTTATTAGCTATTTTGATAGATAAGTTGGAGAGATGAATGTTACAGCTGCTGGCAAGGTATTTAAAAAAATATTAGATTATATATTTAATTTTAGGCATTTAATTTAATGTGTACGGATGAAATGAAGTTGAGAAAAAAATGGAAAATGATTGATTGAAAGAAATTTTGAATATAGTGTGCGCAAGTGTTAAAATTATATATATATATATGTAAAACTTCTCTAAATATAAACGACACCATCCAGCTCAATCCCGCAAAAGTATGTTAACATCTTTCTTCTTTATTAGTGCCCGCCATGTAGTTTGAGACTATGATATGAGCTGTCAACGAATTTGAAAAAAGTCGGTTCATAAATACGTTTTCATCTTTATCATTTTTTTCTTTTTTTAATGGAATTTTTAATTCCCGAACAAATTATTCAAGATATAAGTCCAATGTTAATTTTGTTTAAATTTCTATTATACATATTCAGGAGGGGACAAAATATATATATATATATATATATATATATATATGGAAATACTTTTGATTTTACACTTTTGATCGATAATCTTCTATGATACATGACGCATTATCCTGAAAATTCAGTTATGTAAAGGATATGTCATATCTCATATGTTTAAATGAAAGTTTTTTTTTACTGAGACAAAAAAGGATCGAGTAATAAATTTAAAACTAGTTAGTTGTGGCCATAACAAAACTTTTTTCCATACTTCCATATACAAATTGACGAGGTACAATTTATTTATTTGTTTTTTCTTCCCGTTCTCAGGAAAATTTGCTGCATAGCAGCGCCAACTATCGTCCGATATATACCCAAATTAAATCTGCAAAACATCTCATAATGACATTTTCCTTTGTAAAGTTTTGTTCGATTAAACGCAATCGAATTGAGATATGGATTTTTCTTAAATTTTGAAATCACTGTATAGCAACGCCATTTCTTGAGTGATCGGCACCAAAAGTTGATAGGCACTAATTTATATCACGATGAATCTATATATAAATTTATATGCAATTCTGTGCATTAGTTCCTCAGATATAGCCTTTTCTGAAATTGCGAAAATCGCTGTATAGCAGCACCACTTGTTGAGTTATTGATACTAAATGTTGATATGCACTAATATATGTCAAGGTGCTATTACGTATATGTAAATATGCAATTCTGAGCAGTAGTTCCAGAAATATACTCTTCCCTGAATCTTCGTAAATCAATACATAGCAGCGACACCTGTCGAGTGATTAACATCAAAATTTCATAGCTACTAATTTATATCGCAACTACATATATGTAATTCTGAGCAGTAGTTCTTGAGATACAGTAGGAACAAAATTTTTGTTACAAATAGACGCACACACAGATATTTTCTAAAAATGGTCAAATCGTGTTTTGGACCCTTCAAAACATGTAAATCCATCGAAAACCAGTAGTCGACATTTTTTACGAATCTAATACTTTCTTCTATCGAATATAGAAGAAAGTAAAAAAGACAATGTTTGGGATCACCCTGTAAAAAATAATGCTCGAAATGCGTTATAACTGCAGCATACGATTTTAATGCATATTTAATTATCGGTATTCATTTGTGTGAAACTAGAGCGCATATTCATGGAGATATTAAGGTTTCTTTAACAAAAGGAAATATTTCATAAGTTTTTGCTTGTAACACGCAGTTTTTACATTAATTCTATGTCATTTCTAGAAATCTTGGCATTAAATCTTAAATACAACATGGTACTATAATCAGTATATAAAAATATTAAATGTTTCATGAAATGGAAGCATGTTTATGAAATAATTTTTAACTGCGCATGCGCAAACATTAGCAAAATTTTATTTACTTAATTTATTAGTCAAATGTACAGAATTAATCTAAAAAGAAAATGAAGAAAGAAAGCTGTCAAATACTATTTAAATTCAAAAATATGTATGTGATAGAAATTTGTAAATGGTAGTGTAACGTTAATTCAAAATAAAAATTTGTATATACGAGGAGATGTTCTAGGATTTTAGTTTAAAAAAATTCCTAGTATGTTGCAGTCAATACAAAACTTTCTTCTATATTTTCTTATACAAATTCAGGAAACACAAATTACTTATTAAAACTAAAAGATCTGCAGATCCGTAGCCCCAACTTTCTACTTGCATCACTCATCATTTAGCTGATCATTTTTATTTATTCCATATTATTTTAAAGAATTATACACACACACACATATATGTGCGTGTGTGTACAGATAAAGATATAGATAGATAGATAGACAGATACGTACATATATACGATTACTCGCTTCATAACAAGACAAGTTTCTAAGCGTCTACACGCTGTTGTATCTATCTGTCTGTATCTATATATCCTTCTAATTCACAATCTTATGTTAATTCCCTGTATCTCACAAATACTTGTGCAGAGTTTGATCGAATTTGATACCAAATGATTGCATAACTTATTGGAATTATTTTGTGTAGTTATGTATGCTAATTATACTGCTCGCCATGAAAATTGCCTCTGACACCGTTTCAACAGATTCTTATGCAAAATCATAGACCTTATATGTAAGGTCTATGTGTAAAATGACCTCCTGAATCTGAATATGACCACCATTTTACCCTACCATCCACCGTTTTTTTTAAAAATGGCCCCCTATTTTTATATACCCCCTGTATATTAACTACACAGGTCTACATCTAACATATTGATTTGATAATTTTGGCTAATACTGATGCTTTTTGATGTGTTGAAACCGATAATGAGGCCCATTTTACTCTATCATGCATAAACTTTTCTATATACAGGGTGTCTACTGACACACTTCCGTGACTTTTCCACGAATATAATTATGTTTAACTTTTATGGTATGTAAGCAGAATTAATTATGATTAATCGAGGAAACATACTAGAGACTACCGAAAATGAAGAAACTGTGTCGGTAGACAGACACCCTGTATTGACAAAAATCTATACGTGATAGAGAAAAAATCAGGCCGCGATCATGACAGTTTGGGGACCTGGGCAAAGCGAAATTAGGGGGCCCCCCTCGAAATCGTCGCAACATCATTTATGTACGATAGATGAACAGTCCTGTGTACAATGCATAAACTATATTTTTAAGGCTATATATTTAAATATATATTTTACATTTTCTATATTTTTTACATTTTCAGTTATTATTTTTGTTATACAGCTACATACAATTGAATATGGAATGGGTTTGTTCTGCTGATCCATTCATGATATCCTATCTGACAGGCAAGAATAATAAAAAATAAAAATAAAATAAAAGCACTGTGTTATACGTTTAATTTACACTAAACAGGAACTGATATCTATTATGTAAATATAGTAGTCATAGATTTGTCAGCTTTGGATTATTGCTCTACTGCCATTTTTTACACCCTAGGATTAATTACAGCGGGATTTACTGATTAATATGAATTTCGAACAACCTCGAACTCCCTGCCTGAACGAATCCGGCATATGTTGATCCAAGGTCCACTATTTAGGCACTAGATTAGCCAGTCCCAGCACACGTAGAAAAATCAAAATATATCCACAATGAAAATTCTGTTTCCGAGAGCGTTCAGTATTTTTTAAAGATAAATTTCATACACGTAAATATATATACCGGGTGATCCAAAAGTCAGGACAAACTTTAAAAATGAATAATTCGAAAACGAATCAAGATACAAAGATACGGTTTGAACCAAACGGATGGAAAAGAAGCCGGGTTTTGTGTGGCAACGAAAAACAAAAATAGTTCTGTTGGCGACCTACAGATGGCGCTGTCGGATTTCTGATGTAGGATTATGCAAAGCAACAAACGATATAAAAAGGAGCAACTGCGGCAGGTAATGGTTGTCGAAGCTTACACGCATCGAAATATCGCATTCTCAGTCGCTACTTTAATCACGTATAGCCTCCAAGATCTCCCGATCTGACACCCTGTGACTTTTGGCTGTGGGGATTCTTGAAGTCAAAAGTGTACCGCGACCAACCGGAATCACTAGCAGCACTGAAAGATGACATCCGCCAAAATGTGTCTGCCATAACGCAAGAAATGCTACTAAATCCCGTGAACGGTGTGGTGAATCGTCTCACAGCTGTACTTCTGAATGATGGACAGCACATTGAGCAGTTATTGTAGTAGTACTAATTAACTGTAATTAAGCTGACTTGTAAGTTATCAACACTTTTTTCATTTGTAAATCATCTTTTGGTGAAATGAAACACTATAGCGCCATCTGTTGGTCGCCAACAGAACTAATTTTTTTTTCGTTGCCACACAAAACCCGGTTTCTTTTTCATCCGTTTGGTGAAAACCGTATCTTTGTATCTTGATTCGTTTTCGAATTATTCATTTTTAAAGTTTGTCCTGACTTTTGGATCACCCGGTATATGGATTTGAATTTTTACTGAAATAAAAAGAAATATTTTTCAATTTAATATTAGGGCTTTTGGAGGCCCCTCAATGTCCGGGACAAAGTTGCCCATGCGATAATATGGGCCTGGAAAAAATGGTTTCATTTTTGGTTTCAGCACACCAAAAAACATCTGAATCAGCTGAAATTATCAAAGAAAATTTTGTCAACATTACTTCTGTAGACCTGTGTAATTAAGTCTAATCGTCAGTGGCGTATATCTCTGGGTAACCTAGGCATGCGCCGCATACCCACTAAAAACTATTTAAATTTTAATTTGTTTAAAGATAAGTTATTTCAACTAATCTTGCTAAATACTCGCTTCCATTTATACATTATTCGTCATTCAATTTTCAAAAACAACAGTGAAAGAAAATGTCTTTTTTATATTATTCCTGGATAAATCAGCCTGCTTTTTGAAGTGAAAACTTCTTTAGGCGCGTTGAGCATTTTTAACAAAATCATGAAACTCGGGTCATCGTCAGCGAAGGCTTTCCATGAGAAGAAACAAATCTTTTACCAATTGACATCACGTGGTTTTTCTTCTAGGAATAAAAATTGCAAATTTCAGAATGCTTCAATTTTCTTCTAAATTCTTTCAAACTTTCTGTGAGATGTTAACAGCACAGGGGATAGTTGCAGTTCAAATTTCATCGATTTTGCAAATTTTTTTAATTTTAATTGGAAATTAAATTTTATTCTAATACGCGTATTTCAAATTCTAATTATGATTAAATTATTTTTAATACATCATTCGAAAGATATCTTAAAGTACTTTTATATTATCGAAAGTGGAATTCGAGATTTCAGCTGATTTACACGTTTTGAGGTCGCCTGAATGGGTTTTTTTTGTATCTCAGCTACTAATTAAAATAATTTCATAAGTAATGCATCATTAGAAAGCTTTGTTGATTTGAAATCGAACAGTAGATTACAGAAATTTCTACCGCCAGTTGGCGCTGTAATATTTTAAAATTTCAATATTTCAAATTCTAATTATGATTATTATTAAATTATTTTTAATACATCATTCGGAAGGTATTTTAAAGTTCTTTTATATTATAGAAAGTGGAATTCGAGATTTCACCTGATTTATACGTTTTGAGGTCTCCTGAATCGGTTTTCTTTTGTATCTCAGTTACTAATTAAAATAGTTTCATAAGTAATCAATATTTTTACCTAATATAAGGCTTAGTTCATTTAATATGGGTAGCTACAAATATTGTGCGGAATCATATAATACAGACCATAAACACTTCTTTACAAACCAAAAATAATTCGAAAATAATAATCTAATAGCTCGACGATACAATTCACAAGTTACTTAGTTTTCACTTCTATCTGCAGTCCCCAAAGACTGCTTTGATTTTTTTTTTTTTTTTTCCTTACTATTGGAGTCCCGCTTTCTTTAGGAGACGTCTCCTGACAGATTTTTGCTTGCTTAGGCAACACATCTTGTAGGATGTATTGGCTTAGGTCATGCTACCTTTGTAAAACCTGTCCTGATATAGGGATTTTTTACCGATGAAATTTTTGGTTTCCTGTGAACAGATTAGTTTGCTAATTTTTGGTGACCGAAAGTAGGTATCTCAAAAGTGGCTCGAACGATTTTCTTCAAATATGCCACATAAACCCCTTTTTAGATTTCCTTAAGCATTCGCATGTATTAGTTGGTAGGTAGAGATCATAAATCTGGGAAATGGATGTTTTAGAAAACGGCTCCACCGAGTTTTTGTTTTAATCTCGCGATTTAAATTCTATTTTAAACGTCATTAGTACTTAAATATTTTATTTATTTATTTATTTTTTATTTATTTATTTATTTATTTATTTTTTTGTTGTCAACAGAGACATAAAACTGATCTACCTCCATAGACAGTTATGGATAAGTGAAACAATGAGTAATAAATAATTACATCATAAAAAGAACTTTTATACACCATGCGTTTAAACTTTCTGTTGAATCATATAAACGCTACTGAAGGCAGCGAGAACCCGGAGAAATCGGATAAAAGTATTAAAAAAATTCCTTGCTATCGTGTTTTAAGCTATTATAAAAGTTTCAAATGGCTATCTAGCCGCAGGGCTGCCAACCTCTGGGAGCGCTAAAGTGTAGTTAACAAACAAGAAAAAGTGTAGTTTTAAAGTACAAAGTGTAGCCGCTAAAAAATAAGAAAATGCTTAAAATAAATAAGCATAAAATCTTTTGTTTACATTAAGACTTACTTTCTAAAATTTATTGACTTTAACAATCAAACATACAAAATATCACTGCATTCTTTTAAAAATAACATTGCACACAAAATTTTTTCTGGAAATTATCGAAATACCTAACAACAATTAGATACAGTTTAACAGCATTTTGATCAGTGCTTTCATCAGTTGCCATCGAAAACGGCAAATGTTTCAAATCGCCAACGATATCAGAACAGGATATTTTTGCAATGCATTTCAATAGTCTTTGTTCTACCGCTAGGACACTGTCTGGCGATTTTTGAATCCGGGAACATAGTTCTAAATAAATTTCCAGCACGATTTGCTGTAGAAATTGGAACATTATGTCACTTAGAAATGATGTAAAGAGCATTTCTGTTTTGGTATTAGTCTTTGATGCTGCATCACTTTTCACATAAAAACTGGATGGCAAAGGCTTTATCGTTGCTTTTATTTTACTTAAACGCTTGTGTCAGCTTGTTGCAATATGACGTGAACAATCATAAAGTCCACGATGATTTACGCGAAAATTGCTATTACATATTGCACAATATGCCTCATGGGATGAATCTACAGAATGCAAACACGGCCACAGAATCTACAGAATTTGCAATCTACAGATTGTAGCAGAATACTCCTATAGAGATTTTTGATCAGGAATTTTTTTTTCTTCTTTGTATTATCATCATCATCGCACATTTTAACTAAAAATACTATTAAATAAAAAACTAAATAAATTTGTACACTCTTAAGCAAAAAATAAGAATAAATAAATACAGAAAAGCAAGTCTAGCCAACAACAAACGCACAACACCGAAAATCGAAAGTAAACAGATTAGACAAGCTCTAGCGATAGAAAAGGACTTCTCCAAACATCCAATCACCATGCGTACACAGTCACGCTATCGTCACAGTTTATGAGGAGGAAATGAAACAACCTATCAACCTCCGGAGTTTTCAAGCTACTTCATTCATAACAGCGATTTGGAAATACAGTGTGAAATCGTAGTTCGCTCGTTGTAAACAAGATGATGGTGGGGAAAGGAAAAGTGTAGCTTTAAGTTTACGATGTGTAGAGTGTAGTAGAAGCAGGCTAAAGTGTAGTTACTACACCAAATGTGTAGTTGTTGGCAGCCCTGTAGCCGGGAAGTTAGTTAAAAGTTGATTGCAAGTTTTGTTCAATTAACGCTGCCGAAGGCAGCAGGGTCCCGAAGCAATTGGTTAAAAATATTTTTGAAATGCATTTTCACCGTATTCTGAACTATTCTGAAAGTTTCAAATGTCTAGCTACTCGGGAAGTTAGATAATAAATTTTCTGTTGAATCATATAAACGCTTCCGAATACAACAGGGACCTGAAACAGTTGACTAAAAGTATTAAAAGCAATGTATTGTCACCGTGTTCTGAGCTATCCTGAAAGTTTCAAATATCTAGCTAGTCGGGAATTTCGTGAAAAATCGATTGCAAGCATTGTAATGGTAACGCTGCCGAAGGCAGCAGGAACCCGAAACAGTTGGCTAAAAGTATTAAAAAAAATACATTTTCACCGTGTTCTGAACCATTGTGAAAGTTTCAAATGTCTAGCTAGTCAGGAAGTTAGTTAAATAAATTTTCTATTGAATCATAAAAACGCTGCCGAAGGCAGTAGGGACCTGAAGCAGTTGACTAAAAGTATTAAAAAAAGTATTGTCACCGTGTTCTGAGCTATCCTGAAAGTTTCAAATGTCTAGCTAGTCGGGAAGTTAGTGAAAAATCGATTGCAAGCTTTGTACTGGTAACGCTGTCGAAGGCAGCAGGAACCTGAAGCAGTTGGTTAAAAATGTTTAAAAATTGCATTTCCGCCGTGTTCTAAACTATTCTGAAAGTTTCAAATGTCTAGCTAGTCAGAAAATTAGTTAAATAAATTTTCTGTTGAATCATATAAACGCTGCCGAAGGCAGTAGGGACCTGAAACAGTTGAGTAAAAGTATTTAAAAAATGTATTGTCACCGTGTAATGAGCTAGCCTGAAAGTTTCAAATGTCTAGCTAGTCGGAAAGTTAGTGACAAATCGATTGCAAGCTTTTTATTGATAACGCTGCCGAAGGCAGCAGGAACCCGAAACAGTTGGCTAAAGGTATTAAAAAAATATATTTTCAGCGTGCTCTGAACTATTCTGAAAGTTTCAAATGTCTAGCTAGTTGGGAAGTCAGTTAAATAAATTTTCTGTCGAATCATATAAGCGCTGCCGAAGGCAGCGGGACCTGAAGTAGTTGACTAAAATTATTAGAAAAATGTATTGTCACCGTGTTGTGAGCTGTCCTGAAAATTTCGAATATTTAGCTAGTCGGGAAGTTAGTTAAAAATCGTTTGCAAGATTTGTCCCTGACAAACACACAAGCAAACAAACATACAAACAAGAATCGAAGTTAATAAAAACATGGTATAATCGTATGGTTGGTACATAGCAGATTATTATGATTACTGTTGAGATTTGTTTAAAGAAATTCAAATTTTCCATTTTTTATGCAGATAATCTCTGAAAGATACCCCTGGAATCTTCGCAAGCGATCTCAATCCTGAATGGATGACGAAATAGTGAGGTTTATAATTTTTGATAGTCATTGTTTGTCAAATGACTATCAAACAATGACTATCATTTGACATTGTTTGATTTGAGTATAAAATAGGTAAAGTGCGTAAAAACAATAATAAACGTTAGATTAGTTTTTTAAACAAGGAAATACTCAAAAGGTGTCGTCTTCAAAAAATATTGAAAAAAATATATGTGATTCTACTCTTCACAAAACACGAGAAAGTGAAAAAATTATCGGCTGAAATGAATAACAGCGGCCATAAAAAATCATCAAAATTAAGCATTTTTGGCAATTTAGTGCTGTTAGGCGATAAATTCGAGATTGCCGTGTACGAACAAAACCATGTTTCTCTTCTCCGCCAAGTACTCAAAATCAATCGCCTAACAGTGTGAAATGGCCAAAAGTGCTTAATTTTGATAACTTTTTGTGATCGCTGTAATTCATATCCGCCGATAATTTTTTCACTTTCTGCTGTTTTATAAAGAGTAGAATCATGTATATTTTTTTCAATATCTTTTCAAGACGACACCTTTTGAATGTTTCCTTGTAAGTCCTATTTATTAATGCTTAAATCCACAAAATCTAAATATTTATAAAATAATGTTGAGCAGTGAAGGTTAAATATTGTTACAGCAAGGTATTATCATTTCTTAAATAAAATCGTGTTCATTTTTTTCTTTTGTTAACAATGTTTTCAAGGTTCTGTTGCTTTTATTTTAATTCAAGATAATCTCTTCAAATTCAAAATTAAAATTTGCATACCTCAAAAGTTCTCTTATGAATGAATCTTTAAAATTGCGACTATAGAAATATAACAGTTTTTATGTTAATAAAATTTAAGTCGACTGTCAATGTTCACAAAGTGCTGGAAATTGTTTTGAAAGTGTTACCTCGAACTATGTTTCACGCACTGAGTATGGATATTACCGGAATTGCTACGCTTTTCACACTTTTTTTTTTATCGTGTACTGCCCATATGTGTCTTCGTAGATGGCCGTTTCGTGCTGCTTTGTAATCACAGTGAGGACACTTGTGAGGTCATCTTCCTTCGTGCACCGCCTTTATGTGTTTGTTGAGATTTGAGCTATAGGCTGTCTTGTAGTCACATCGTTGACATTCGTATGCTTTCAATCCTTCGTGCACTCCATTTACGTGTTTTCTGAGATCAGAGCTATAGGCTGTCTTGTAATCACACATTTCACAACAATAGGATTGGATCCCTTCGTGTACACCGTAGATGTGTTGTCGAATATTAGCAGCTCGAGATGCCCTGTAGTCGCAGTAAGGACATTTGTGAGGTCTTCTTCCTTCGTGCACCGCACCTACATGCCTTTGAAGATCAGAACTCTTTGCTGTCTTGAAATCACATTGTCGGCATTCGTATGCTTTTAATCCTTCATGCACTGCAACTACATGTTTTTTGAGATCCTTTCTATAAGCTGCCTTGTAATCACATTGTTGGCATTCGTATGCTTTTAATCCTTCATGCACTGCATTTATGTGCTTTCGAAGATGAGAAGCACGAGTTGTCCTATAAACGCAGCGCGAACACGCATGAAATTCGCGTACAATGTCTTTTGCTTCTGTCATTTTGGTATGTTTGCTTTCAACTTTAGCGGTAATGGTCTTTTCCAGAATTGGACGAGTTTTGTACTTTTTATCAAAACCAGGTTTAGTTTCTGGTAGAATCATGTTACTAACACGATTACGATTTTCGGACATTTCTGACGCATCATATTTTTTTTGGTTGCTTGGAACGCAAGAGGAAGTCTTGTCATTACGAAAGGATTGACGGCCGAAGACATCCTTTTTCTCTTTCAGACATTTCTTCCCATTGAGGCACTTCTCATTCGAAGAAGAGGGCGCGATCTTCCTGTTGAACGAAACTATCTTTGGCTGACCTGGAAAACATTTAAAAAGAAATTCATTAATTAACACGCATTTTTACTTGCCAGTCAAGACACAATTCATTTAAATAAATATAATTATAAAAAAGTCAAAATTTTGTCCAAAAATTTTAAGTTATTATACACATGTTTTCTTTTTTTTTTTTAACCTTGAAAATATCTTACTCTTCTCAAAATCTTAACATCATTTCTAACTTACTCGAAATACCAATAAATCACTTCAGCAAATTCAAAAATGTAGTTTTTTGTATTTATAATTAATTAAGTATTTCTTCATTTAATTTCTTCACATTATTTTTACTTCCATTACCCAACTACCGTAGATAATGAAAGTATTGTAGTAGGTCAAAAATTCGATATCGCGATTTCCCTTGATTTACAGTATGTTTTAAGGTTCCCTCAGTCCAAAAAAGTAGTTTTTGGCAATTGGTCAGTGCGTGTGTGTGTATATGTGTGTGTGTGTGTGGTGTGTGTGTGGGAGGATCTTTTGACTATTATATCTCCGAAACTAATAAAGATAGAAACACGAAACTTCAAAATTAAAATAGGTCTGGTATACAGATGATTTTTTAAAATTTTGATGAAAATTGGAAAACCAGAAGTGGGATATTCGAAACCGGAAGTCTGTATCTCAAAAACGGCTCTAACGATTTTCTACAAAATTTCTGTATAAACATTCCATTAGATGTCCTTTCGAATGATATAGTTGGTTAGTTCAGGAAAATTGATAGGCGTCCTGTATAAATAGCTCAATTTCAGGTACTGCAAGTGCATTCCTTTCGAAACTGCTATATGGATTTCTTTCAGTTTTGTAATAGTAACTCTCTTTTAAATATCTTTTTGTATGCAATTGTTGTTTTCCGGTCAACAATTGAATATGCCAAATTTTGGTGAAAGTCGTTATCTCAAAAATGGCTCTAACGATTTTCTTGAAAATTGTTGCATAAACCCATTTTAGATGCTCCTTCTCATGCTTTACGTGATTATTATAGGAAAATTAATAGCATTCCTGATCAGTTTTAGATCTTAGAAATTGGAGTTTCAAAAAAAAAAAAAAAAAAAAAAACTACTTTTTTTTAATTTTTATTTAATTTAATTTAATTTTTTTAATCTTTGTGTTAAGATCAAGTATTTCAAATCAAGTAAGAGTAAAAAAAAAAAAAAAAAATAGGTGTAAAACAACCACAGGACTTCCATTACCCATTATTACAGGCATTATATGCATTTCTTTTTTTTTTTTTTTTTCTTTAAGAGATAATATGATAAGAAGACATAAAACTGACCTAACGAATTATAGAAACCTACAAATTTTCCGCTATGAGAAACTTAATACACGAGTAACGATTCATGAAACAAAGTTTACATAGCAAGTTACAAAATAACAGAAAAATTTTTTGAGTTATTTTTTGAAATACCAATTTCCGAGATCTAAAACTACCCTACCTAAGCAGGATGGTTGTTAATTTTCCTATAATAACCATGTAATACATGAGAAAGGATATCTAAAATGTACTTATGTAAACATTTTAAAGAAAATCGTTGGATCCGTTTTTGGGATGCAGGCTTTCACCAAAACTTTACAAACTCAGTTGTTAACCGGAAAACAACAGTTACACATGAAAGGATATGTGATATCCTTTATATATCTTAAAATGATATATCTTAACATATATCTAAGTAAGATGTATATATTATTTAAGATATATCTTAAAATATACCTTAAAAAGAGTTATTATGCCGAGTTTGAAAAAACTCCGTACAGTCGTTTTTAATGGAATGCACTTGCGAGACCTAAAATTGAGCTATACAGGACGCCTATCAATTTTCCTGAGATAACCAACTATATCAATCAAAAGGACATCTAATAGAATGTTTATATTGCAAGTTTGAAGAAAGTCGTTAGAGCCGTTTTTCAGATACGGACTTACGGTCTCACTTCCGGTTTTTCAATTTTCACACCAACATGCGCACACACACTGACCAATTGCTAAAACCCACTTTTTTGGACTCAGGAGCCCTTAAAGCGTGTATATCAGGTAAAAACTCGATATCAGATTTTTTGACCGAATACAATACTTCCATTACCTGCCGTAGTCGGGTAATGGGAGTAAAAAGAGAGCCAAAAGCGTATCCACTCAGATCGTTCGACATAAAATTACTCATGAAGACTATTTACGGTGTTTAAAACAAGCATAGAAAAACAATTAAAAATCAGTCACCAAATTCATAAACTGTATACAATCCACTAAAATAAAATCAGACTATGTCCCTTTGATGACAAACGTTACATTGATGAAGATGGGATAACAAGTTTAGCATATGGACATTGTGAAATCACTCAAGATTTAAAATTGCAAACATGAAATTATATGGATGGAATAATTGTTGGATAAAATTATATGTATATGCGAATTATTATGATGTAATATTAACTAAAAGATGGATATTTAGAAAATACTTATGAATATTGTAAAAAATTATCAAGATTCAATACTGCAAACTTAGTTTTATTTGATGAAATTATACGTATATGCGAATTATTGAGATGTAATATGTTAACTTACTAGACGAACAATACTTAGAATTATTGCAAAAATGGTAAAATACAATAAAATTTAATACTGTAAGCTTAGTTAGTATATTTCATGAAATTCAGTGTATATAATAATTACTGTGATGTAATGTTAACTTACTAGAGGGATATTTACAACAATATCTGTAAATATAGTAAAAAATTGTGAAATTGGTCCAGATTTAATACTGTATTATACTAATTATTTGATGTAATGTTAGTTTACTAGAGTAATAATATTTATAAATATTGTAAAAAATATTGTAATAAAGTTATTATTATTATTATTATTATTATTAATCGTAAAAGTGTGTCTGTTTTATTTCTAAATTGTTATTTTTAGGATATTTGGGATCTCTATTAATATGATAATTAAAAAAAAAAAAAAAAATTAAAGAAGAAAATGAATATATAAATTTTATTAAAAAGACTAGCAGGCTACGCCCGCTTCGCTGGTCACTATATTTAAATGAATTTTCGAAAGAGAATTAATATTTATATTAATATTTTGTTCGTATATTTACAGATATTGTTGTACAAAAAAAAAAAAAAAAAAAAAAGTAACTGAAATTGCTCCAAACCTCGCTTCGGGTACCCGCTGTCTACGGCAGCTATTTTCCCTCCCGCACTGCATCAGGTCTAGGTTTCCCATACCTGCAGAAAGATCTTTCCCAGGCATTTTAATCTGGATATTTATCGACGACAGGGGGATCTGCTACTATTTAAGAACTACGAATTTATTGTAACTGTGTCTCAGCATCTATTAAATATTTTAGTTTTGAACAATGCATTTTATAGCCCATGCTATTTACACTATATTACGATTTGATTCCGACCAAATTAATAAAATAAAATAAAAAATAAATTATATATATATATATATATATATATAAACAAATAAATTTCAATCAACTTAATCCTTTTTACTATGTATATATACTACCATTTTTATTGTAACTGTGTCTCAGCATCTATTAAATATTTTAGTTTTGAACAATGTATTTTATAGCCCATGCTATTTACACTATATTACGATTTGATTCCGACCAAATTAATAAAATAAAATAAAAAATAAATTATATATATATATATATATATATATATATATATATATATATATATATATATATATAAACAAATAAATTTCAATCAACTTAATCCTTTTTACTATGTATATATACTACCATTTTTCCCGATAAATACTGTAAATAAAAAAAATTAATAAATAAAAGTTTTTTCTCTTAAAGGAATTAAATAAAAAATGAAAAGAAGTTGTTCTACCATAAAAAATTAAACATAACTGTTATAAATACGTTTTTAAATTTAAAACTAATTATGCTTAATTTTTTCTACTGCATTACGATTTTATTTTCAAGAAATATAACAAAAAAAAAAAAAAAAAAAAAAAAAATCGCCTTCAAATGAATGTATTAAATAAAAATAAGTTGCGTAATAGCCGTTGCTAAGATACGCAGACGATTGAAGCAAAGTAATAAATCTATGAAAAATGGAACAAAGAAGCCAATATTTAAAATCGGAAAAACATTAATTTAAAAAATTCAAATTCGAAATTCGAAAAAATCTCGATGAGGTGCACATCTGCAGGTTCCCAGGCACCTATATGCCAAATTTGGAAGCTCTGCGATCAATAGGCACCAGAGCGCAGACAGACACACAGACACACACACACACACACACAGACACTTCTCTTTATTTATATAGAAGAAAAAGAAAAAGAAAAAAAATTAAAATTAAAATTGTCTTACAAAAATATTTTATTAAAATAAAACATATTTTACATTATAACCATTAAAAGTAGTTTGATGATTTAGGTTAAACATTACTAATTTTAGAACTAACATTAAATGCATGTTTTAATTAAAACACGATTATTTGAAAACTTTTTACAAGATGATGTAATACCAAAAATCTCTAAATTTCTATGATATATACTATATAAGATTATTTTCCAGCAAATATTTTACGAAAAAGTCGTAGTGATTAAGGATGCTATGCTGCGTTTCTTTTTATGCATCCTCTAACGCATCATCAACGCATAACATCTCTGCACCTCTTGCCGCAGAACGAACATTATATCACTACACATGTTTGTCTGTCTGGTTCATCTATATGTTTAGCCCTTATGAAACGGAGAAGTACACAAATTGACATACGGGTATAAAAAATTAACTTGTTGCGAAAATACTAATTAAAACATCAATGTATGGCAAATAAAAAGTGAGTCAATACGTTTATTCTGAGTTTATAAAGCTTTTAAAAATTGTTAAATGTAAAAAAAAAAAAAAAAAAAAATAGAATTTTTTTTTTGTACAATATTACCAAAATCCTTAATTCAATTTTTTTTTTTTTTTTTAGTTAACCACACTAATAATTCTAATTGAAACAACTAACATTTTGTTGTATCTCAGGGCGACTTCGGTCTGCGAATTTTTATCATCTTTCGAAAGTCCTTGCTCATTAACTATCTAACCATGTTCTAGGGCAGGGTGCGAAATTTCCGATTGCCAGCTCGCCATTGGAGAGTGGAAATTTTACTGTGGCGAGTAAAATTTCGGTCTAAATGTAGATAGAATTCTTACAGTATCCGGTGTTTATTCATATATATCGATTTAAAAACGTAAAATAATGCTAATCTTGGGTAAGGTGACCAGACATCTTCTTTTAAGAGGGCAGTTTTATTTTTCAACGCTCTGCCCTCTTAAACGAAAAAACATTACAGGACTAAAAAGTCCTCTTTTTCAAATGAAAAGTATTTAGCCCTTAATTTAAAAAAAATTCGCAAAACTGGGACGCTCAATCGGCTGTTGGCTGTATTCAACGGTGAACATTAACTTTCTTCTGAGTTAGATTCGCAAAAGAGCAATTTTCTAAACTTTCCAAAGCATATTATGGTTTATGTCTATTCAGATTCTTCGAATCACAAAGAAATAAAAGTATACAGTTCTTTGATCCAGAACACGGAATCACTATTGAAATTGTCATGAAATCATTCAGAAAGTGGTGCTCCGGTTGGTACGCAGTAGACTGGCATGTGCTCTCACTTTTGCATGAATAATATTTCTCGTAAAAATAGGCCATCAGTGACCGAGAGGTTCTGTTCTCGAAGCTGGTATACATGAGGCGTTGGGTTCGATACCTGGTCGCGTTCATTGGTTTAGCCGTTTGGTGTTTTTCGTGATTTTCTCCGAAACTAGCGTAAATATGGGCTAGAACCTCTCAGAAACACTCTCCTACTCAGGCCTAGAGCCTTAGTGCAGATAATTGGCGTTAATGATAACACTACTACCACCTCACAAAAATATGCAAAAGTTAGTTTAATTCATTTTATGTCTTCTTGGCAAAAACGCTCCCAAAAAGCGACTGTTTTCTTCAATGAACAAAATGTAGACATGTGAAAAATAATCCCCTTCATATGCCTACTTTAAAAACTTATTAACTACTAAGACTAATTTAGGTTATACTTGTGAGAACTTTTATAAAATGTTGATGAAGAATGACTGCTCGTTAAAAGTTAAAAAACAAATCGTTTCATCTGCCGAATATTATTTTTTTTTTTCATTTGCCAATTTTATTTTTTATTTTATGATTACGATTTTAATAAAAAAAAAAATATCTACCAACATTTTTTATATAAATGCATGAAAGTACCACAGAAAAAAAAAAAGTTTTTTAATAATAATAATAACAATAATAATAATAATAATAATAATAAAATCATCTATATTGTCCAGTGACACCTTTAAAAATTAGGGATTTTTGCTCTCGTATCCGTACAGTCGGCAACAAAAGTGTCTGAACACTAGCAAAAATTCCTATGTAAAAAAAGAACACTTCATACGGTTCTGTTAAATAAATCCTTATCGAATCATGTTCTTAGACTGACTAAGAAGAGGATTCGACAATGATTTATTTGACAAAACCGTATGAAGTGTACTTTTTTTACATATTAATTTTGCTAGTGTTCAGACACTTTTGTTATCGACTGTATATTATTAATTTAAATTAAGGTGTACTGATCCAAATTCACCAATTGAGATAAAATTGTTTCCACCACATGTGTAAAGTAGCTTTAGAATTTTTTTTTATAATTTATTCTCATTCAATTTTGTGTACCCTAAAATAATCTCTTTGTCAAAATTGAATGTCTCCTATTTTCTTATAAAATAAAAGACATTGCGTAATTTCTCCTCTTTTTCCAATAAAAAATTCTGGTCACCGGATACGTATAAAATAGGGAAAATTAATCATATTTTCTGGCGAGTAACTTTCTTTTTTTTTTTTTCAGCAAGTATAATCTAAGTTGAAATTTCGGGCCCTGATCTAGGGTAAATATTTATAATTTACTAGCAGGCTTTGCCCGCTTCGCTGGACATTAAACTTAAATGAGTTGCCAAAATGGCATATTTTTATTAATAACCTAAGTTCTCGCTCTGATTGGTAGAGGTTTTCTCGCTCCCAATGTGAGGAGTCTGGGTCCCCACTGTCTTCGGCACAACTTACCCACTTCTTACTTCCCCACCATCAGCGGGTGAGTTCGAAGTTTTGCAAAATCCCACTAATGTACATAATGCGTACACTTAATCAATATCCACACACCAAAATTCGCCATTCTAAGATAATTCAAAGCGAATTCAAACGGAAAAATATGTTTTTATACATGTTCATTGCCCTCCGACTCCGAGAAGGGGGGGGGGGGGGGGGGGGGGGAGGAGGATTTCGAATTTCGTGAAATACAGTTACAATAAGTGCCGGGTGCATACAAACAATTTACGCACCAAATTTCGTGACAACAGAAATCTTTAACAGGCAATATTATAAATGAAAAAATAAAAGAAGCACAGCTTAAGTATCGGAACCCTTTGATGACTTTAAATATTTTAAGCCATTTTTGCGATGAACTGAATTGGCTATCTCAATTGTGCAATTAAAGATCTTGGCGAGAAACGTCCGAGCTACTTCGGTGCCGAATTTCAAATTTTGCCAAAGGGAACCAATACTAAAGCTGTTCCATATCGAATCTGGGTTGAAAACGGAAAAAGGGTAAAATAAATTAGAAATATCAGACCTATATTTATAAATTTGATACCAAATGAAAGGGCCGATTTTGCTGAATCCAGGGGTTCAAACAGTTTTTCGATGCGACAATTAGATTTTTTAAAAGTAACTAAAGTATGAAATTTAAGTGGCAACGGAAAAACGGATAAAGGGAAAAATAAATTAGAAATATCAGACCTATCGTTACAAATTCAGTACCAAATGAAAGAGGTGATTTTTCTGAATTCTGGGGTGTAAACAGTTTTTCGATACGACAATTAGATTTTATAAAATTAACTAAAGTATGAAACTTAGATGGCAAAACTTCATTTCAATCTTTTCATAATTTGTAGTGAAAATCACGCGAATACAAAAGTTATCTTAAAAATTTATTTTTGCATTTTATTTTTCCATTCAAAGCGTTTTAGTGAAAAAATATTTATGGCGCATGCGCAGGCGTATTTTACACACAATTTAAACACTAATCATAATTTGGAAAATTTCTATACATATAATTTCAAGTTGGGTGAAGACCTAAGTTTCTGCCAAGCGCCGTTGAATTCCGTCCAGCCGTTCTCGAGTGATGCCCGGACAAACGTATTTTAGTCTTTTACCCCCTAGGGGGGAATTTCTGAAAAGTTGATAGATATAATTTTAAGTTGGGTGAAGACCTAAATTCCTGCCAAGCGTCGTTGAATTCCGTCCAGCCGTTCTCAAGTGATGCCCGGACAAAAAAAGCGACATTCGGACACGATGACACACACACAGACACACACACACACACACACACACACAGGCAAAATTTTCTGAAGTCATTTTCGGCTTTCATGGGGTGTGAAACGTGAAGATATCGCAAAATTTTTCGATCCCGACAAATTTACAGACAAAACTCTGATTTTATTAATATAGATACTTTATTTAGACATTTGAAAACAAATTTTACTTCAAATTATGATAGAATATTTATCATTTTCCTTTTAATTAGTATATTAGTTGGATATTTATTGTGTAAATATCATCTTTTGAAATAATATGTTTGTGTTTTCAATCGAATATGGAAATTTGTCTTTTTTTCCCCCTAGAGTTTTGAAATTAAAAATTTAAATTTTGTCAATTTTACAACAAAAATAACTTAATCTAACGCATGGACATAATAATTAATACATACCTATACCTAAATATGGGGATTAAAATCGGGAAATAATTTTCCTCGATTTTTAATAATATTTTATAAAAAAATCCAATGGACGTTTAACATAGGAAATATTTTTCTTGCATCCATGAACGGCCAGTGACGGCATCACTTCGCTTGCGTATTAGCACTTTATCAATGTGTAAAAGAAATTTTTAATTAAAAATGACGTCAGTTTTTGCGAGATGCATAATTTTTTTTTATAATTTTTTATCGTTCACGTTTAGATAAGTGTATTTATTTTCCTGTTGAAAAAAATAAATAAATTCGTTTTTTTTTTGGCAACAATTAAATTATGGATAAATTTAAATGGCTAATTTTTTTCTATTATTAGCTTACAAAATTGCTATTTTATGCATAAAAATCGCAAAAACAAATTTTTTTTCGGAATAAAAGGTAGCCAACTTTTTAAGTTAGGGTATAAGCTATCTCCATAACAAATTTTATCGAAATCCATCGAGCAGTTTTAGCGTGAAACTCAGTCAAATAAACGGACATTCACATTTATAATATATATAAGATAATCAGTGGCGGCTCGTGCCAACTTTCCCAGGTGGGGCCCGGTCCATAGCACGACATGTGAAATATATTCATAATTCAAACGCAAAATGAATAAGTTATTTAATGGGAAAATTATCTTTTTTTTTTTTTTTTTTTTTTTTTTTTTTTTTATATTCGGGGTGTTTTATGTATATTATTATTATTATAATTCATTGTGAATATTATAAAATTTTGCAATGTTACAATGACTAAATTTTTAAAGTGAAATTCTTCTACATGCATTTTTTTTTTCTTTTTAGGACTGAAGGCCTATTAGTCTCTGTCTGGGATTTTTGCGTTGTCGTTTTCGATAGTTGGACATTCGTCGAAATCTAAAATTTATCGAAATATAATTGAATAATTTTTGAAAGCGATGTTATAATTTGAAAAAAGAAAAAAATAATAATAATAATCCTCCGTCCTAAACTAAATTCTGCTTTTGCCAGAATTTCATCAAAATCTTTTTTTTTTTTTTTTCATTATTATTATTGAAAGAAAAAGAAAAGAAAATTCATAATAATCAGTATCGTTACAAGCGATATCGAAAAAGTTTTTTTTTTAATAATTTTGAATTAGGAAATGAAAAGGGCGCATTAAATAATATGAAATAAAAATAAGTAAAAAAATGAATTTAATGATTTAATTTTCGTTGAAAGAAATAGTTTGTTCGTTCGGTGCAACTTTCACATTAGTCCCGTGAGGTACAACTTTCACATTAGTCCCTTGATGTACAACTTTCACTTTAGTCCCGTCAGGTACAACTTGCACATTAGTCCCCCATTTTTTTTTTTTTTTTTAAACACTAAATACTCGTAGATCGAAATGTACAATCTATTTAATGTAAAATTAATTTATTGCATCGTCCGCAGAAATGATTGAATATTATAAATTTATTGGTCTTCACTCGCCTAATGAACCTATTTTCAGATTGACGTACTCGCCATATCGAAAACAACGGCTAAATGTCAATCATGTCAATTTGTCAATACTAAATAAATGTCGATACTAAAAAAACTATTAAAATGTAACTTTTTTTAAAAAAATTAAAATAATGGAATTTGAGTAATGAAATGTAATTTAAATTTAATTACTTCTGAAAATTAACTTCGGCACAAATTCATCAAAATCATGGTTAGTTTGTCAGTCGAAATGATTGATCTAAATGCACCACATTTATTACTTTTTAACACTTTCCAACAAGGTTGAAAAGTGTTAATGACTTCGTTTTGTCTGTCTGTCTGTCCGCGCATTAACTCCCGTAAATATTCATGGAGTTTCTTGAAACTGATATATGTTATTCAGGTTCCCTATTAAAAATGGAGTGAATACCTCTACTGATTTGTGTACAGGGACACCCGAAATTATTCCAAAGCATTGTGTTCAATGAGAGGTATAATAAACCATATTTTGGTACCTTTACTTTACACAAATCTTAATGAAAATGAAATATATTATTAAAGTTCACTATCGGATGCTCCCCGTTAAAAATGGATTAAATAACAGCACAGGTTTATCATTTACAGGGGCACACGAAATTATTCCAAAGCATTGCATTCTGTTAGAGGTAATAACCAAATTTTATAACTTTGCTTTGCACAAATTTAATGAAATTGAAATATGTTGTTTTGGATTAATTACAAAAATTATTAAATGGTAGTTGTAAGAAAGGAAAAAGAAAGAAAGAAAAATCTCTTTGATAAAAAATAGAAATACTGAAATGCATCAGTTATTCAAAGGCTTTTTCAAAACAACTTTTCGACGTCAGATATACCAATTTTTTTTTTTTTTTTTTTTTACAAAACAACTCTAAATCTTTTAAGTATAAACGAAAACATTATACATTATTTAATATATATGTTTCTTGTAAGTTTGTTTTTAAAAGCACAGCCAAAATATAAGAAATTAAATTAGAATTAGAAATTTCATAAACGGTACTTTAAAAATGTATACACATTTTTAAAATGCCGAATTTTTAAATTAAAGTATGATTTTACTTTTTTATATTCTAGCTTATTTAAAAACAATGATGTAGGACAAATGTATATAAAATTTGAAATCTTTAGGTGATTTTGTAATGTATATCAAAATTAAAAATTAAGCCTGTACAGAAAATTTAGTTTAAAATTTTATATTCCTTCAACAATACAAAATTTTATAACTATCCCAATAAAAATTAATGTCTGACATTTTATTTAATTGCAGTTATTTGCGTAATGTCGAGTTAAAAGTACGCAAATAAAGACACTTTAAAAATCCATCGCTATATTAAAAAAAAAAAAAAAAAAAAAAAAAATGTGTATATATATTTAAAAAGGATTGATTTATTCCTTAATAATAATTTAGAAATATATTTTTTAAATAACCAATATTAATTTATGTAAATGCGATTATTATTATTAAAAATACTTTAATCAAATAATATTTGACTAAAAAAAACAATAATTATAAAAAATATTACACTAAATCGCATGAAAAAAAAATTTTTTTTTTAAATATATAATAAAAAGATTTACAAATTTAGGCAGCCAAAACTGTTCAAGTATTTAAATCTGATTATTATTTATACAAAAATAAATATTCTGCTCACCGAGTTTTTTGTCGAGCAAACCTTCCAATTACTTTCTCATTAAATTCTGGAACTATGAAAATAAAGTCTTTGTGGAATGCGAGAACCCCAAGTGCATTTAAACTTTCCTGTCCCATAGAATTTCTCAAAAATGTTTTAATCCTTTTGTCAATAAATTTTCAACATAATTCCTTTCTATCACTGTTAACAATCATAGATTTATTTTGAAAAAAAAAAAAAAAAAAAAAAAAAAAAAAAATCGCAAAAGTCTCCTCTTTTTTACTATCAGTAGAAAAATAAATAAATAAAAAGTACTGTGAAAGTCGCCAAATTCTTTCCACGATCCCTATGGTTAATGTATTTTAAAGGAGACAGTTAATTTTCATTAAACTATACGTTACATGGGCCAATTCGCCAAGTGCCCCAACACTTTAAAAGTATGGGAATATTAACATTGATAAAGCTCTACTTCGCCAAATGTGTGTTAGATCAGAGAATTAAAACTATATAAGAACATTCTGAATACTTAAATAGTGGACTGTAATAAAAACTTGACAAACTAGAGGTGATTTAAACATCACTACTACATTTATTTAAAACTTTAAAAATGGGAGTAAAGAAAGATGCCAGCCTCCCTTGAGCGGAGTTACAAACTAACTGAGCTCCGTAACGAAGGAGCGAACTTTACAGAGTGCGCAGGCGCAACATACCTGCCGGCGTTGAAATGCAAATTTCAAAAAGTTACACAAAATTACACATGAGACATAACCATAGAAACATATGTTGGAAATACAAACTGAATTATAGATTAATCACATTGAAAAATAAAAACAATAATTAACACAATTTTAACTTATAAATGAAACAATCTATATATGCAAGGTAAGTAAATAAAACCAAAGGAAAACTTATAGCAATATTAAGAAAATTATGTATTATTTCCTTTCTCAATTTTTAATAGATTTTTTTTTTTTAGAATATATTTATTTAATATATTTTTTATAATATACCATTTTTCATATCTAAACAAGAATAAAACAAATGTCCGTAATATAAACTGTAATTTTTTCTCAATATAATATAAACAGTAAAATGAAGTTAATATTTTGATGATTTAGTTTGTATTAACATTTATCCCTTATAAGAAAATAAAGCAAGAAAATAGAAAAACACTATAATAACTCAACAATGTACAGTTAATTCTCAATTGGCAATACTGCTATTTTTGAAATAGCTCTTTTCAATATTCCATTTTTTGTTCGAATATCTACTACTCTCACAATATTATCCCTTCCAATATAAGTTTTAGTAATGCGGCCTAGTAACCATTTTAGAGGGGGCAAATTATCCTCTTTTATGACGACCATATCGCCTACCTTTACGTTTTGTTTTTCAAAGTACCACTTAGTCCTTTGCTGTAGATTATTTAAGTAATTGTTAGACCAAAATTTCCAAAATGTTTGAGTTAGTTTACAAGTTTGTTGCCACAAATTTAATTTATTGGTTTGAATGTTGGTCAGTGAGGGTTCGGGGATGGCCGTTAACGATCGACCGATAAGAAAATGACCAGGGGTCAAAATTTCCAAATCCTCTATGTCTGCCGAGAGAGGGGTTAATGGACGCGAATTCAACATGGATTCAATTTGAATCATGATGGTTTGAAAGGCTTCGTATGTCAGTTTAGCATCACCTATAATACGCTTGTAATAATACTTAAAAGATTTAATCCCGGCTTCCCATAAGCCACCAAAATTTGGTGCCCTGGGAGGAATAAATTTCCATTCTATTTTCTCATTTAAGGAGAAATTTGCCAAATTTTCATCTTGTTGGGTAATTAATTTAAAAAATTCCTTTAAGTCTTTATTAGCTCGAACAAGATTACTCCCATTGTCTGAAAAGATTTTAGCACATTTACCTCGTCTGCCGATAAAACGTTTCAAGGCAGCAATTAGTGACTCTGAAGTTAAGTCAGAGACGATTTCTAGGTGTATTGCCTTAGTTGTAAGGCAAACGAAAAGAGCAACATAAATTTTAATGGGAGCCCCTTTTCTTTGATGCTTATTTTTTATAAAAAATGGGCCACACAGATCTATACCCGTACTATTGAATGCGAAAACAGGATTTACCCTTTCTTCAGGCAGATCACCCATTTTTTGAGAGCATAACTTAGGGTTAGTTCTAAAACATTGGACACAATTATGGATAATTTTACGACATGCATTTCGACCATTTAAGGGCCAATATTCTTGCCTAATGTTATAAAGTAATGTCTGAGGACCTGAATGGTGAAGTTTTTCATGAAAATGTTTAATAATTATCTCACTGAACTTACCCTTTGGCAATATTATTGGATGTTTTTTCTTATAGTTCAAATCTGCGTTATGCAACCTACCTCCAATTCTTAATAAACCATCTGGATCTAAGAACGGTGCCAGGGGGCGAAGCCTGCTGCTAAGAGAAATACAGTTATTAATTTTTAGACTTGTTATATCATTCCTAAATTCTCCCTCCTGTAAGGTCTTTAGTATAAAATTTAGTGCACCCTTCTTTTCTTCTAGACCTAGGTATCCAGTTTTTCTTTCCCCTGGATGTCTTAGGTTGTTGATAAATCTGAAAATAAACGCTAAAACATGCACAATTTTAGTAAAACTATTACTAATGGTTAAAATGTCATCAACAAAATTGAAAGGTTGGGTAGTTACATAAAGGGAAAATTTAAGTTCAGAATCATTAAGACGTTTTTTAGCTTCAGAAAAATATTCGTCGCTAGAGTCAGTAATGTCATTATTCGAAAATTGTATAGGCTCATGATGAAGAAAATCTGGTCCATTGAACCAGAACTCAGAAAGTTGATGAGGAGGGCTTCCTCGTGAAACAAGATCAGCTGGATTTTCGGTTGATTTAACATGCCTCCAACAAAAATTCTTCGTGAGTTCCTGGATTCGAGATATTCGATTAGACACAAAAACCTTGAGCACGTGGGGTGATGAGTTGATCCATGATAAAACGATTGTTGAATCGCTGTAAAGATATACAGAGCTTAATTGTATATTTAATGATGTGATTACTTTTGATATCAGTTTAGATAACAATTCAGCCGCACAAAGTTCTAGGCGAGGTATAGTCAATACTTTAAGAGGAGAAACTCGGGACTTACTACACAGTAAGCTCACATGTACATCGTTTGAACTAGTGATCACACGTAAATAAACCACTGCGCCATATGCCTCTTGTGACGCGTCCGAAAAGCCGTGGAGCTGCAGTTCATGACAATTAGAGTTTGAGAACACGAAACGTGGGATCGTAATATCTTTAAGCTCGTTTAGAGCATTTCGGAATTTTATCCATTTGTTTTTCTCTTGTGTTGGAAGTTCCTGATCCCAATCAATTTTCAAAAGCCACAATTTTTGTAGAAATATTTTAGCCTGTACTATCACTGGTCCTACTAGACCCAATGGGTCAAAGAGTCTCGCGATCTCTTTCAGAACACCACGTTTGGTGATTGTATTGCAATAATCTGATGATACCGTGAAACTGAAATTATCATCTTTGGGATTCCATTTTAGCCCTAGTGTTTTCACCGAAGTTTTATCATTTTTTTCGAAGTGATAGTCTTGCTCACTGTAAGGGACTTGTTCTAATAATTCTCTGGCATTTGAAACCCATTTATGCAACTCTAGTCCACCAGCCGTTAACATTAACACCAACTGTTTCTGGAGTTCCAGAGCAGACGACACTTCATCAGTTCCCGTTAGAATGTCGTCAACGTAAAAATCCTTAAGTGTGGCGGCAGAAGCTAACGGATAATTAGCCCCTTCATCACTAGCGATTTGTTTTAGTACACGAGTGGCCAAGTAAGGAGCACATTTTGTGCCGTATGTTACAGTTAATAATTTATAAATTTTAGGCTTTTCCTTAGGGGTTTTATTCCAAAGAATACATTGCCAATTACATTGTTCAGGATTAACCCATATCTGTCTATACATTTTTTTAACATCCGCAGTGAAAACTATTTTGTGCGTACGAAAACGTAATAAAATGGCACACAAATCTTCTTGTACTACACCTCCATTTAATAAACAATCATTTAATGATAACCCATTGGTAGTGGGTGAACTGGCGTTGAATACCACCCTTAATTTTGTAGTGGTGCTATCAGGCTTAAGTACAGCGTGATGTGGAAGAAAATATTTAACAGTGTTTATTTCATTATCATTTAATTCTCGCATGTGGCCTAACTGTTCATATTCATTCAAAAAATTTACATACAATTCAGAAATGTTGGGATTTCTATTTAATTGTCTGTATAAATTATTTAACTTTTGTTTGGACGAATGGAAAGAATCTCCCAATTCAGAATTATTTTTCATTGGTAAGTTCACTATGTACTTCCCGTTATCATCTCTGCGATATGTTTTCACGAACTGCTTTTCACACTCTATCTCTTCCTTATTTCTCAAACTAGGTGAATCTAGTATATTTTCAATCTCCCAAAATCTTTTCATAATATTTTCTAAATTGGAGTTATCTGACTGGGAAATAATGGCACAATACAATGGATGTGGAGTGCCTTGAACAGCTCCACTAAGCACATATCCAAACACAGTATCCTGTAAAATTGCACCCGTTTCAGGAATTTTGATTTTATTGGTTAACATTAATTCAAAAAATATTTCGGCCCCAATCAGTAAATCAACATTGTTGTTATTTTTGAATAGTGTTTGATCGGCCAGTTTTATTCCCTTTGGAATATTTAATTTTAATGTATTAGAATAGTTTATTGGTAACGCATCAATAATTTTTGGAACAATCAAAAATTCCAGATTAGCTGAAAACGAATTATTCTCATTTGTTATCAGTGCTTGTGTTTTTGTTTTTATATTTATCGGAATTCCCGACAGCGCCGAAAGAGGAATGTTTATTTTTTCTTTTTTCAATCCTAACTTATTTACAAATTTTGCTGTTGCAATATTAGACTGTGAGGCGCTGTCAAGTATTGCATGTCCATTTCACTGGCCCCGCCCCATACCAACTTTCAAAATTTGACAACTCCATTCGTTTGTGCTACGTTTGTGCCGGTTTGTGCCGCAAAAATTTTCGTTTGTGCCGCTTTAGTAATCTCGCTACAACGAACATAATAAGGCGGGGCCAGTGAAACGACAGCCCCGCCTCATCACAAAAATGAAAAAAAAATTATGCCAATCGTTTGTGCTACGTTTGTGCTGGTTTGTGCCGCAAAAATTTTCGTTTGTGCCAATTTAGTTCTCTCGCTACAACGAACATAATGAGGCGGATCAGTGAAACGACAGCCCCGCCTCATCACAAAATTGAAAAATTTTTATGCCAATCGTTTGTGCTACGTTTGTGCTGATTTGTGCCGCAAAAAGTTTCGTTTGTGCCGCTTTAGATATTCCGCTATAACGAACACAAAAGTGCGGGACCAATGAAACGTCTCAAGGACACATCACTGAAATCAAAATATCACAATGCCATTCGATAGTACTTCGTTTGTGCTGGTTTGTGCCGCAAAAAGTTTTGTTTGTGCTTCTTTCATTCCCTCGCTATAACGAATAAAGTTTTCAAGGTCGTATAGTTGAAATTAAAGCTCGCACATATAATCATTGCGATATCAGAAAACTAACTACACAGAATATTAGTGCTTCGATTGTGCTCGTTTCTGCCGTAAAAAGTTTTGTTTGTGCTCCATTGCTTCCCTCGCTATAACGAATTTTTGGATTTTGCGTATATTTAGGCCATTTCACTGGCCCCGACATATTAACGAAATCAAATTTAACTATCGCAGCATATAGTTCTTCGTTTGTGCTGGTTTGTGCCGCAAAAAGTTTCGTTTGTGCTGCTTTCATTCTCTCGCTATAACGAATAAAGTTTTCAAGGTCGTATAGAAGAAATTAACGCTTGCACATATAATGATTGCGAGATCAGAAAACTAACTACGCAGAATATTAGTGCTTCGATTGTGCTGGTTTCTGAAGTAAAAAGTTTTGTTTGTGCTCCTACGCTTCCCTCGCTATAACGAATTTTTGGATTTTGCGTATATTTAGGTCATTTCACTGGCCCCGACATATTAACGAAATCAAATTTAACTATCGCAGCATATAGTTCTTCGTTTGTGCTGGTTTGTGCCGCAAAAAGTTTCGTTTGTGCTGGTTTCATTCTCTCGCTATAACGAATAAAGTTTTCAAGATCGTATAGAAGAAATTAACGCTCGCACATATAATGATTGCGAGATCAGAAAACTAACTACGCAGAATATTAGTGCTACGGTTGTGCTCGTTTGTGCCGTAAAAAGTTTTGTTTGTGCTCCTTTGCTTCCCTCGCTATAACGAATTTTTGGATTTTGCGTATATTTAGGCCATTTCACTGGCCCCGACATATTAACGAAATCAAATTTAACTATCGCAGCATATAGTTCTTCGTTTGTGCTGGTTTGTGCCGTAAAATGTTTCGTTTGGGCTGCTTTCATTCTTTCGCTATAACGAATAAAGTTTTCAAGGTCGTATAGAAGAAATTAACGCTCGCACATATAATGATTGCGAGATCAGAAAACTAACTACGCAGAATATTAGTGCTTCGGTTGTGCTCGTTTGTGCCGTAAAAAGTTTTGTTTGTGCTCCTTTGCTTCCCTCGCTATAACGAATTTTTGGATTTTGCGTATATTTAGGCCATTTCACTGGCCCCGACATATTAACGAAATCAAATTTAACTATCGCAGCATATAGTTCTTCGTTTGTGCTGGTTTGTGCCGTAAAAAGTTTCGTTTGTGCTGCTTTCATTCTTTCGCTATAACGAATAAAGTTTTCAAGGTCGTATAGAAGAAATTAACGCTCTCACATATAATCATTGCGATATCAGAAAACTAACTATACCGAATATTAGTGCTTCGATTGTGCTCGTTTGTGCCGTAAAAAGTTTTGTTTGTGCTCCTTTGCTTCCCTCGCTATAACGAATTTTTGGATTTTGCGTATATTTAGGCCATTTCACTGGCCCCGACATATTAACGAAATCAAATTTACCTATCGCAGCATATAGTTCTTCGTTTGTGCTGGTTTGTGCCGCAAAAAGTTTCGTTTGTGCTGCTTTCATTCTCTCGCTATAACGAATAAAGTTTTCAAGGTCGTATAGAAGAAATTAACGCTTGCACATATAATGATTGCGAGATCAGAAAACTAACTACGCAGAATATTAGTGCTTCGATTGTGCTCGTTTCTGAAGTAAAAAGTTTTGTTTGTGCTCCTTTGCTTCCCTCGCTATAACGAATTTTTGGATTTTGCGTATAATTAGGCCATTTCACTGGCCCCGACATATTAACGAAATCAAATTTAACTATCGCAGCATATAGTTCTTCGTTTGTGCTGGTTTGTGCCGCAAAAAGTTTCGTTTGTGCTGCATTCATTCTCTCGCTATAACGAATACAGTTTTCAAGGTCGTATAGAAGAAATTAACGCTTGCACATATAATGATTGCGAGATCAGAAAACTAACTACGCAGAATATTAGTGCTTCGGTTGTGCTCGTTTGTGCCGTAAAAAGTTTTGTTTTTGCACTTTTGGTTTCCTCGATATAACGAATATTTGCATTTCGCCTATATTTCGGGCATTTCACTGGCTCCGATATGTTAACGAAATACAATTTAACTATCGCAGCCGATAATACTTCGTTTGTGCTGGTTTGTGCCGCAAAATGTTTCCTTTGTGCTGCTTTCATTCTCTCGCTATAACGAATAAAGTTTTCAAGGTCGTATAGAAGAAATTAACGCTCTCACATATAATCTTTGCGATATCAGAAAACTAACTGTACCGAATATTAGTGCTTCGATTGTGCTCGTTTGTTCCGTAAAAAGTTTTGTTTGTGCTCCTTTGCTTCCCTCGCTATAACGAATTTTTGGATTTTGCGTATATTTAGGCCATTTCACTGGCCCCGACATATTAACGAAATCAAATTTAACTATCGCAGCATATAGTTCTTCGTTTGTGCTGGTTTGTGCCGCAAAAAGTTTCGTTTGTGCTGCTTTCATTCTCTCGCTATAACGAATAAAGTTTTCAAGGTCGTATAGAAGAAATTAACGCTTGCACATATAATGATTGCGAGATCAGAAAACTAACTACGCAGAATATTAGTGCTTCGATTGTGCTGGTTTCTGAAGTAAAAAGTTTTGTTTGTGCTCCTATGCTTCCCTCGCTATAACGAATTTTTGGATTTTGCGTATATTTAGGTCATTTCACTGGCCCCGACATATTAACGAAATCAAATTTAACTATCGCAGCATATAGTTCTTCGTTTGTGCTGGTTTGTGCCGCAAAAAGTTTCGTTTGTGCTGGTTTCATTCTCTCGCTATAACGAATAAAGTTTTCAAGGTCGTATAGAAGAAATTAACGCTCGCACATATAATGATTGCGAGATCAGAAAACTAACTACGCAGAATATTAGTGCTACGGTTGTGCTCGTTTGTGCCGTAAAAAGTTTTGTTTGTGCTCCTTTGCTTCCCTCGCTATAACGAATTTTTGGATTTTGCGTATATTTAGGCCATTTTACTGGCCCCGACATATTAACGAAATCAAATTTAACTATCGCAGCATATAGTTCTTCGTTTGTGCTGGTTTGTGCCGTAAAAAGTTTCGTTTGTGCTGCTTTCATTCTTTCGCTATAACGAATAAAGTTTTCAAGGTCGTATAGAAGAAATTAACGCTCTCACATATAATCATTGCGATATCAGAAAACTAACTATACCGAATATTAGTGCTTCGATTGTGCTCGTTTGTGCCGTAAAAAGTTTTGTTTGTGCTCCTTTGCTTCCCTCGCTATAACGAATTTTTGGATTTTGCGTATATTTAGGCCATTTCACTGGCCCCGACATATTAACGAAATCAAATTTAACTATCGCAGCATATACTTCTTCGTTTGTGCTGTTTTGTGCCGCAAAAAGATTCGTTTTATCTGCTTTCATTCTCTCGCTATAACGAATAAAGTTTTCAAGGTCGTATAGAAAAAATTAACGCTCGCACATATAATGATTGCGAGATCAGAAAACTAACTACGCAGAATATTAGTGCTTCGGTTGTGCTCTTTTGTGTCGTAAAAAGTTTTGTTTGTGCACTTTTGGTTTCCTCGATATAACGAATATTTGCATTTCGCCTATACTTCGGGCATTTCACTGGCCCCGATATGTTAACGAAATACAATTTAACTATCGCAGCCGATAATACTTCGTTTGTGCTGGTTTGTGCCGCAAAATGTTTCCTTTGTGCTGCTTTCATTCTCTCGCTATAACGAATAAAGTTTTCAACGTCGTATAGAAGAAATTAACGCTCGCACATATAATCAATGCGATATAAGAAAATTAACTACGCAGAAAATTAGTGCTTCGATTGTACTCGTTTGTGCCGTAAATAGTTTTGTTTTTGCTCCTTTGCTTTCCTCGCTATAACGAATTTTTGGTTTTCGCGTATATTTAGGCCATTTCACTGGCCCCGACATATTAACGAAATCAAATTTAACTATCGCAGCATATAGTTCTTCGTTTGTGCTGTTTTGTGCCGCAGAAAGATTCGTTTGTGCTGCTTTCATTCTCTCGTTATAACGAATAAAGTTTTCAAGGTCGTATAGCAGAAATTAACGCTCGCACATATAATGATTGCGAGATCAGAAAACTAACTATGCAGAATATTAGTGCTTCGGTTGTGCTCGTTTGTGCCGTAAAAAGGTTTGTTTGTGCTCCTTTGGTTTCCTCGATATAACGAATATTTGCATTTCGCCTATATTTCGGGCATTTCACTGGCCCCGACATGTTAACGAAATACAATTTAACTATCGCAGCCGATAATACTTCGTTTGTGCTGGTTTATGCCGCAAAAAGTTTCGTTTGTGCTGCTTTCATTCTCTCGCTATAACGAATAAAGTTTTCAAGGTCGTATAGAAGAAATTAACGCTCGCACATATAATCATTGCGATATCAGAAAACTAACTGCACAAAGCATAAATGCTTCGATTGTGCTGATTTCTACTCTAAATTAATAGCAAAATATGAATTAAAATTCCGTATTTTTGGTACTTTGCAATGCATGATTCAGCATCGGAAAGTTTCTCACAAGAACGCTGTCGAATTATATTTAATACACCTCTAAAAAAAAAGGTATTATTAATAGAGTTACATAATTTACAGCAAATTTTGTGTCTTTCTTTTAAAGCATGCAGTGTTTAATGATTCCATTATTTTTCTTTAAAAAAAAAAAATGTGTATATATCATAGGTATATAACGCACAGGTCACACAAATGAGATACCCACCAGAAAATTTAATTTACAAATAAGTCTATCTTTATAAGGAGCAAAAGCTTTTTTAAAAACAACTTTTACTGCAAAATAAATTTTCCAGTGTAAAACATTTAACAAACTGGCGCATTGTATGCCGAAAAATACGGTATGTATATTTTTTGGAAATTCCAAACATTTTTTGCACCTTTTCTTTTCATAATGAAGTGCTTGTATATGCATTTTGTTCAATTATTATTATAAATAATTACAAGATAAAAAGAACTTTTTATATACCATGTTTTTAAATTTTCTATTGAATCATATAAACGCTACTAAAGGCAGTGGGAATCCGGAGCAATTGTATAAAAGTATTAAAATTCACTGCTATCCTGTTTTAAGCTATTATAAAAGTTTCAGATGGCTATCTATCCGGGATGTTAGTTAAAAATTGATTGCAAGCTTTGTACTGGTAACGCTGCCGAAGGCAGCAGGGTCCCGAAGCAGTTGCTTAAAAATATTTTTAAAATGCATTTTCACCAAAATCTGAACTATTCTGAAAGTTTCAAATGTCTAGCTAATCGGAAAGTTAGTTAAATGAATTTTCTGTTGAATCATATAAACGCTGCCGAATACAGTAGAGACCTGAAACAGTTGACTAAAAGTATTAAAAATGTGTACTGTCAACATGTTCTGTGCTATCTTGAAAGTTTCAAATGTCTAGCTAGTCGGGAAGTTAGTGAAAAATCGATTGCAAGCTTTGTACTGGTAACGCTGCCGAAGGCAGCAGAATTCGAAGGCAGCAGTTGGTTAAAAATATTTAAAAAATACATTTTCACCGTGTTCTGAACTATTCTGAAAGTTTCAAATGTCTAGCTACTCGGGAAGTTAATTAAATAAATTTTCTATCGAATCATACTATAAACGCTGTCGAAGGCAGCGGTACCTGAAACAGTTCACTAAAAGTATTAAAAAAAATGTATTGTCACTGTGTTCTAAGCTGTCCTGGAAGTTTCAAATATCTAGCTAGTCGGGAAGTTAGTTAAAAATCAATTGCATTGCAAAATTTGTACTGGACAAACAAATAAACAAACAAGAATCGAAGTTAATAAAAACATGGTAATAAATGAGTTACTGGAAGCCAGCATTACATGTATCATATGGGGTTACCAGTAAAATGAATATAGTTGCTCTTAGCACTGTTTTAGTTAAGCGGACAAATTATGAACTTACAAGGGAGGGTCACCAACTGTTCAAAAGGTATACCAACTGTTCATTTATACATATTATATATCATCTGAAAGGTCTTACTGAGCTGACAACGAAAATATCCATCTTATTGGCAAATGCGCCCCCTAGCGCATTATAGCCCCTAGCGCCACAGTTATTCTCAATTAAAGTTTTTAAATTACAGATTCTTTAACAATGTACTTCGTATCGTTATATCATTATAAACAATTTTGTAAAAGATTCTCATTCTAAAAATCATTGTATGGAGTGTCGCTGCTAAGCTTTGTTTGAGCTTTGCTGCGTCACTCAAAAAACTGCCGTTTTTTATGATTAGTAAAAATCAACCGTATATTGTTGTGTCCCAGTCTCCCTCACAGTAGGGACGGGTTCGAATCCTGGACAAAGCATGGATTTGTTATCCCTGTAAGTGGTGGCGATTGGCCGCCCATTGGGTACTCCTTCACAAATGGTTATCAATTCATCAACCGCACAGTCAATGCTCTTTTGCAAGTACCGCGCTATTGAAAAATAAATATATATATATATACATATATATGATTACATGTAAAGTATTTTACCGTTTAATAATTACTTTGTGTAAACAATAAATTTATGCATGCTAAACTGTATGAAAAGTATTAAAAAGGAAGGAAAAAAAAAGCAATTAAAGTAAAAAAGTAGCTGTTATAAGTTGGGTGTCTACAGATGGAATGTGAATATTTTCGAGAGTGTAAAATTATTAAGAGGAGCGGGGACGAAGGGCGAAGGGGCAAAAAAGTAAAAATACCGTTAGACCGTTTAAAATTGGTGCATATAGGTTTTCGGAACCTACAAACAGGATGAGAATATTTTCGAAAGTCTAAAATTATTAGGAAGGGCGAATGGGGGGAGGGGGGCAGAAAAATTGAGTTAGATCGTTCAAAATAGGAATAGAACTGTTTTGGGGGTCTACAAATCGAATGAGAATATTTTAATATTGGAATATTTTATAATAATGAAAATAGCGTTGTACGCGTACAGACACGATGACACACACACACACAGACAAAATCTGCTGAAATAATTTTCGGCTTTCATGGTGTGTGAAACGTGTATATTTATGCATGTATGAAAACGCATTCATAATACATATATACATATGTATGTATAAGAGAAAGCCTTAAACAGATTACTTTTTATGTCGATCGTCTAAACTGTACATGCACACCATATGATGTACTAAAAAAAATTCGTATAACACTGAAAATTAATATTAAGTAGTTTTCTCATTTATATACTTCACAGTGAATCAGAAATACATTGTGAGATCCTGTTAGTCAATTACGCTAATCATATCTTATTTCACAAATATTGGTATTGGGAGTAAAAGCGAAAGATAGCACTGAGGTCCTAGACCTGAGGGGGAGTGTCTTCCGTGGGGGTCTTTCTAAGGGGTCCTAGCGCGCATTTACACAAGTTTTGGTGAAAACCACGAAAAGCACCGAACGGCTCGGTCGATGAGAGCGACCTGTGATCGAACTCGTAATCTCACGTCTACCAGTTTACAGGACAGAACCTCTCGAGCGCTAGCGGGCCCTTATTTTACAGGAAAAATTATTTTGTATACATCAAATATATGTATATTAATTTTGTTACATCGTATTTAGTATAAAGGTACCAAATTCTGCTTTAAATATGTACCGCGCACAGATTATAAGAATTATTTAAATTAGTTCCTTTTTCGATAATTATTAATAGAAAACATTTTTATATTAAAAATTTTTTTGATTTTTTTTTTTTCCTATTAAATCCAAGCAGTCATATTATATAAAAAAAATATTGAATTATCTTAAGTAATTCAATAATAATAAAAAAAAAATTTTTTTTAATAGTTAAATTATGTATTATCAATTAAAATATTTTATTAAATGAATTTTAACCTTAAAAAAAAAAAAAAAAAAAAGTAATAATAATGAGCATTATTTTTTCTTTTTAAAATCTTTTTTATTAAAAATATTTTACAATAAGATTCACAATTAAAATCTCAAACATTATTATTCAAGCAATCTCATTTTTTTTTTTTTTTTTTTTTTTTAATGTATATTTTTAATAATTAAATTAGTTTTTCAATTAGACCTTTTAAATTAAATAATTTTAATTAGCTCCTTATTTCTATGATCAATGATAGTAAAAAATCTTTTGATGTTTAAGAACATTTTGAAATAGTATTTTTATTTAAACGACCAAACAATAGTATTAAGCAATCTCAACTAATTGAATTATATTTAAAAACAAAATTAATAATTTAGTTAATTTTTAATTAAAATATATTGCTATAAATTATGTGTATATATATAATCATTTATAGAAAAAGAATCATTTTATATTAAAAAAAAAAAATCTTCGTGGTGATTGTGGTAGTGTTAAAGCCGGTTGATAACTTGAGTGCCCTACAGATGCGTGAAATGCTCTCCGGAGTGGGAATAGGGGGTGAGGGCCCTAGCCTATACTTTCGAAAGTTTCGAAGAAAACCACTGGAATCTCCCAACGGCTTGGTCGACGAACGCGACTACAATCTATATGCCATTCGACAGAAAATGGTTACTTCGTCTTAAAATGACAGTTTACAGGATTTGATCTGCAGCGAAAGTGATTTAAGGTTACCTATGAAAATCTCCAAAATATTCATATACGCCTCAAAATGGGGAGTTACCCCCCCCCCCCCACACACACACACACTCACACTTAGATTTAAAAACATCTTATGACATTCGACGTAGAATCATTAGATCGAATCTGATAATTTTTCTTGAGATACTATGGAAGAGAAAATTTTCCGGTAATATAGAACAATAAAAATTTATTGTATCAGATATCGTGTATTTATAAACTTTAATGGAGAAAATGAATGGACAGAAAAAAAAAAAAAAAAAAGAAATTTTCTTTTGTAAACAAACATATCACTTATGAAAACTTATTATAAATGAAGGCCGAATTATCACTGACTGAAAGCACATTCTTCGTTAAAAAGTGTAAGAGTTAAAAAAAAAAAAAAAATCGCAAAATTTTTCTCTTTTAAACATGTGTAAATCTATATGTATATAACATAATTAAAAATTGTTTTAGTTCCTACGTTAAAATAAAATCACATAATCTTTATTCTTTTCTTTCTTTCTGTTTTTACGTGTTTGTTTTGTAGGAAAAAGCGGTTTATGTTACAGCCAAGTCCTCCTGCTGAGGACAGTTTATAATTTCGCTGGGGAAGCTAGACAGATAATAAGGAGGGATGAGTGGTCTATATGGGTCAGTTAATGAGGGGGGATACGAGGGTGAAATGTCTTGAAAGACTGCACTCAAAATTTATTAGATGGGCGCGGAGAGAAAATATCATTTGCTTTTGCCCGGAAACACCGATGGTCAGTTGTTTAAAAATTCTTTTCTATTTCCAGAGAAAGCTCACGTTTCACGCAGTAGATTTGAAATATGATCATTTCCTGATGGCATTGCCTGTAAAAAATATACACGTCTGAAAGGGTAAGGAGAAAAGAAAGAATGAATAACATTCTACTTTTATCGAAATCTCGCAGTTTGCTATATGAATCTGTACATAAGTAAATTATTTACCAAAAAAGAAATATTAATACAATATCATATATATATATATATATATATGGGGGTCCCGGACAAAAGTCACACTTTAGAAAACCCCACCGGACAACCCCCCCCCCTCCTCACTCACTGGCTAAACGCGCCACTAACGCAGGAAAAAATCCACTTACGCATTTTGTATAATTATCACCTAAACAAAAATACACCGAGGGTCAAATATACCTGAGGGGGGGGGGGGGGGGTGGGGGAGGAGAGTAAGAGTGAATATTGAGGAAAAAATTATTTTTTATTCTTATCATTTTTTTACAGATTTTAATGAAATTTTGTTTATTATTTAGTGTTTTAAGGAATATATTGAGAGTTTCATGTATTTGAAACGGAGGGCCAAAGAAAAAATAAAAAGTAGTTTTTAAAGCAAATTTCAACAGATTATGGAAGGCTTGGAAGAAGGAGCATATGAGTTTTTTTCTTTACAAATTTCTATATGTTCTTTAATTATCACTCACCGCAATACGTATATTACCTTAAGTATAGTTGTACAAAATACGTAATATTTTAAAATTTAGTACTATACGTGATTGATTTCGTTTAAATTAAATTAAAAATATTAATATATATTTTAAATCATGATATATATAACTGATTTAGTTCATATAAATGTGGTTTAAAATATCAATAATTGTAAAATATATTTTTTATTTATTTTTATTTTTTTTAACTGATAATATAAAAATCTTCACTTTTTAAAACTTTTTTCAATATTTTCTTTTTATGGTCTTGCAGAGGATTTGAGAATAATTTCGCTAAACAACAGTGATTTCAAAAGTTTCGTGCATTCAAATGATATATAGCAGATGCGGTATATAAGACAAGAAACACAAATTCAATTTTTTCAGATGAAAATCATTTGTAGATTTTTTGAAGCTTTGTTTAATTATCGTTTAGAATTTCAAAAAATACAGAGCGAATTACATATATCTCATGGAAGTGTGTGTGTGACAGAGAAAAAAAAAAATATTTTTTTATATCAAATTTCTACAGGTTATGTAAAATGGAGAAGCGTATGAGATTTTTATTTTCTTTCTTTTTACAAATTTCTGTGAAATTTTCTTTAATTATTATTCACACTATGCGTAGATATTAAATATAAGTGTAATTATGTTCATTTTTACTTTTTTCTTTGTTGTTCTTCAAAACGATTTGGGGAAGTTTGGGCGCCCGACAAAGTGATTTAACTCGCTCCACCCGTCTTAAGCCATGACAGCCTCTTCTCCTTCATGTTATTTTTGTTTTATTTGTTTGAATTTTGCACTTGTTTCACATAGCATTCATTTCTTATTGTATATAAGAAAAGTGTAGCTTAAATAAATAAATAAATAAATAAATAAATAAATAAAATACTGGACGAAATAGCCATGCATATATGTTATCAGCATAGCTTGAAAAACAAATAACTACAGGAAATTCAAATTTGTCATTTTGAAGCACGCATTAGGTTGCCACTTGAAAAATTTAATAAAAATCAGCACGTTTGAAAGCATATTAATAACAGCTTTGGATTTTTTTTTTAATAAGTGTAGGCACTGTAATTGAACGGGGGCTTGAAACAGGCAGTAGATTATTCTGAAAGTAGATTGAAATTTTTATTAATTTTGCGATTTAATCTGCAATCTAGCTTTATAGTATTGATATATAGTATAAGAGAAAGTCGTATGAGTATCACACCAGATTATTTTATTAGTTATGCCTTAATTTAAATTAATTTTATTTTTTGTTTAAGGAAAACTCTTTTTATAGATTTCAAAGCCAGTGTAAGAGAAAGTCGTGTAAGTAACATGCCAGATTATTTTTTTTTATTTACCATTTTTTTTTTATTACTAGTCATTTTTTATTCTATACATTTATTTGTAATTTTCTTTCAGGTTTTATTCTAACCGTATACCTTTTATTATTTCTTTTATATTCAGTAGATGAATGTACTGGATATGTAAAAAAATTGTTTTCCTGTTTTCGATAGAATTAAGTTTTGAGAAATCCTAAACACAACTTGATCACTTTTTTTTTTATGTCTGTCTGTGTGTGGGTAGTAAAAGTGTGGCAATTCCAGCTCGAGAAACAATGCACAGAATTTTATTAAAAATTATAAGTAGAGGATCTTGGATATAAATTGATGTCTTATCAAATTTTGATGAAATTACACTCGAGAGTGTATGCTGCTATGTTGTGATTTCTCCCATATAGTGTTGTTCTATTGTGCATATTTATCTTATGAACTTGAGTTTGTTCAAAAAATAAACCAGTCTTTCTTTCTTTTTTCTTTCTTTCTTTCTTTTTTTTTTTTTTTTTTTTTTTTTTTTGTAGCTTTTGCGCTTTGAAAAATTTGTGTTGAATCCATTTAAAAAAAAAAAAAAAGAAAAGTACGGTTCAAGTTTTGAAATATTCCCCAGAGAACTGAAGATAAAATAATAATAGCACAATAATGAATGAAATGTAAACATTATGACTGGATTTTAATAACTTTATTCAGATGAGACAGTGTCATATACCTTATATTCACTCAATATAAGATTTTCAGTTGTTCGCAGCACGAGTGATCAGAAAAGTATGACTGTCATTTTAACCAATCCAGTTTCAATGTAGAGAAAAAATTTGACAATTATTTAATTCGTCACAAGAATATATAAAAAAGAACGGTTTTTTAAGACATGTTGTACTTTATTCCTGAAGCGATCAAACAATGTAATTTGTCGATTAAATTCGATCAAACGATTAAGTTTTTTATTTATTTATTTACTTTTAATCTAAGTATATGTGTGAAAGGGGGGGGGGGGCGGTTAAATCCAAATTTTAGGGCATATATGAATATTTTTAAATTTTTCCTAGGGAATTTTAAAGCAGTACCGGTGTGGATCAAATATCGAAAAATTTCATTTTAAGACGAACTAACTGATACTTATCGGACGGCTTATGGGTTGTAGGAAAATTTCACATTAAGAGAGTAAAGTCCTAAAGTTTCAAACTTTTTAGGCGACATCAAAAGCCACTACAGGAAACATGAAAAAACGTCATTAAACATGAAAAAACGTCAAGATGAAACAATCAAATGATTTTCTATCGAATAACATATTGGTTTTGAATTTTAAATAATTTCTAAAAATCGAAAAATTAGCCCCCCCCCCTTAAAATTACTGTTTAATATCTTTCTTATTGATACGATCAAATGATGCAATTTGTCGATGAACTCCGATCTAACGATTCTATATCGAATTACATAAGTGTATATATATATATATATATATATATATATATTGATTTGTTTATTTATAAACTCTTCATCTCTTATAATAAACCTATTGAATATTTCAATCAATGGAAATTGTTAGTGATTTCAAAACTTAAAGCTGAATTAATTCAACATAAATCAAATCTCACACATTACAATAAATCAAATCTCTTTAAATCTATCAAAGAATTGCAACAAAACTTTTTTATTACTTATGTAGATAAATCTCCTAATAATTATGCTATAATCTGTAAACATTATTATCTTTCTTTACTCAGTTCATCTATATCTAATAGTACTAACTTTCATCCTACCAATAATGATCTTAAATTCAATAACCGCAAAATTCACAGCTTTTATAAATTGCTAAAGCTTCCATTTAATAATTTTAAATATCCTTATATTGTACTTATCCCTAAATTTCACAAAAATCCTATTAAATTTAGAACTGTCACTGTAGGGTGTAATACTTACAACAATAACGCTAACAAAATTCTCCTTGATATTCTGAAACAAATCTATGACTTAATTAGTAAATCAAAAAAATTCGTTTGCCTTAAAAATAGTTATCAACTTAAAGCTAATGTCTTATCTATGAATAATGTGACTGATATCATGACTTATGATTTTGCTGACCTGTTTAATAATATTAATTTAACAGATCTTCATCATATCATCTTTAACTTTTTTGAAAAATTTAAAAGTCAAATCTCTTTACCAAAATGCTTTTCGGCAACATCATTTAAGACACTTTTAAATTTTATTATTCATAACAATTACATTCGACACTGTAATAAGATCTATATTCAAAAGGTCGGTATTCCACAAGGAGGATGTAGCTCGAGTATGTTAGCTGACTTATACCTTTACCATTATGAACAGGGATTATGTATTGAAAATGTCTATTTTTACCGATACATTGATGACATTATAATTTTTTATGTCAATAATTTTTCCCCTAATTTATTTAAATTTGAATATCCTTCTCACCTTACCTTAACTCATAATCTTCTCAACAATAACTGTATAAGTTTCTTAGATTTAAAACTTAAACTTGATGGTAGTAAAATTTATACTGATCTGTATGACAAAACACAAGATTTCAGTTTCAAAGTAAATTTATTTACACATTTTACTTCTTGTCTTCATATCTCTGTTTACAGAAATATCATTCTCAATCACCTCTTTCGTATACATAATCTCTGTTCATATAGGTTTAAAAACAAAAATATCTCTCACATAATTAATGTTGCTACAAAAAATGGTTATCCTAAAAAATTTATTTATTCACTTGTTTATCATAAAGGGTCTCTGTCTAACACAAAAATAAATAAATAAATAAACTACTAAGGTTTAATTTAAAAAAAAAAAAAAAAAAAAAGCTGGTGGATGGGTGGGCAGATGTTTGATTAAGGAGGAAGGGTGGTGTTGTTTGGCTGGTTGGTTGGGAGGGTTTGATGCTGAATAAAATAAAAAAAAAAGTTGGGGGGATTACTGTAAGTTACATTCTTATTTTTTCTGGTTGATACTATGAATTTTGAACTCTTTTATCATTAAATTTAATTATGTGCATCTGGCTACTTTAGGCTTCCCTTGTTAAGTTTGAACAATCCATCTATTTGCATAACAAAAATAAGATCTTGTATTATTAAAAAATAAATAAATAAATAAATAAATAAATAATAATAATCTTTTAAATTATAATTTTAATTATTGATGACTGCCTTATAATGCTTATCCTTATATGTGTGCTCTTTGGCATTATTGCTTGTTATTGAGTCTTCTTAAAACTTAACATTTAATACTTTGACTTCAAGATTACTTAATGTTGGGTTAATCATATAAGTTCAATTCTTCTTATTACTTAATCGGTGCTAAAAATTATTCTTATTACTTGATCGGTGCTAAAAATTATCTTAATCTTGCAGTCAATACTTCTAAATTATCTTAATCTTTCAGTCAATACATCTTAAGTACACTCCTTATTGCATTGGCTTTTTCTCCTGAAATAATTTAACTGACTTATTGTTTTTATAGCTAACCGAAAGATGGCGCTTTCACTCTGATGTCTTATACATTCATTCTTCAGTCCTTAACTTAAACGATTTAATTATTAATGTTTTTTGTACGATTTAATTTAACTCTACTAGTTTTAATTTTAATTAACTTTAAAATCTATTTTAACATAATCATTTTATATTTACTCTGAGTATTTTATCTTTAATGAAAATGTTCTGAAGTATATTCGATTAATCGATAGCTGTCGAGCTTTTATTTTAATTTCAATTTAGGTTTTGGCATCATCCTTTTCTCCAGTTTGTGTTAACTGTTATACATGTGGTTACTATGCTTCTTTCATGTTATCACTTTGGTTTCCATTAAGATTTTAATTAATCTTTATTTAATCTTTGTTTTAATTTAATATTTCACTTATTTCTCATTCTTTATGGTTCTTGCTGCTTCGATCGGGGCGTGAAATGATATAAATTGCTATGATTAGCAATATCGTTTTACGAAATCGTTGCAGCTTTCACAGCTTTATGAAGTATGCGCCCCTTGATAAGTATGCTTCTAATTTTAAGCATTTATATCCAATTAATTCTGTGGTTAATTATTTGTTTTCTCTCTCATAAGTTTATTGGTCCTTTTTTATTATCATTCAGGTCGGCGTAAGTATTTTAAGTTACTATCGTAACTCATTGGTTCTTAATCTATATTGCAACTTTTTGTGTCATTCTTTCCTCTATGTTAAATTCAGTTCTATATTTTTGTGTGCCGTTATTATTTCAGTTCTATTAATTACTAAATTTTAAGATTAAATTTTATTACGTTATCTATTATATATATATATATATATATATTATCTACGTGTGTGTGTGTGGGGGGGGGACCTACATTTTAGGACATATATGAATATTTAGAAATTCAAAAATATTTCGTTTTACGACGAACCAACGATTTCCTATCGTATGGCATATGGATGGTGGGAAAATTCCATGTCAATAGCGATAAGTCGTACAATTTTAAACATTGTACCCGACATTTTAATCGCACTTCCGGTATGGATCAAATATGGAAATATGCCAATCTGAAACGATCTAAAGATTTTCTAAATTTCTAAAATTCCAGAATTTAGCCATCCCTAAAATTATTGTTCAATATCTTTTTTTCCTGATGCGATCAAATGATACAATTTGTAGATCAAATTCGATCTAATGATTCTACGTCGAATGACATAAGTTTTTTTTTTAAATCTAAGTGTGTGTGTTTGTTTGGAGAGGGGGGATAACTCCACATTTTCAGGTATATATATATATATTTTTTGAAAATTTTCGTAGGTAAATTTAAAGTACTTTCGCTGTAGATCAAACCCCGTGAACTGTCACTTTAAGACTAACTAACCATTTCCTATGGAATGGCGTATAGATCGTAGGAAAATTCCATGTTTTAATAGTGTAAAGTTTTAAAATTTTAAATTTTTTTAGGCGACTTTTTAAGCCACTTCTGGTATTGATCAAACGTGGAAATACGTCAATCTGAAACGATCTAACGATTTTCTTTCGAATGATATATTGGTTTTCATTTCTGAATAATTTCTAAAAATCGAGAAGTTAGCCCCATCCCCCAGCCTGAAATTATTGATTATATTTTTTCCTTGATGCGATCAAATGATGCAATTTGTCGATCAAATTCGTTCTAATGCTTCTACATCGAATGACATAAGTATTTTAAAAATCTAAGTGTGTGTGGGTGGGGGGGGGGGGGTAACTTCACATTTTGAGGCATATATGAATATTTTGGAGATTTTCATAGGTAATCTTAAATCACTTTCGCTGCAGATCAAATCCTGTAAACTGTCATTTTAAGACGAACTAACCATTTTCTATCAAATGGCATATAGATTGTAGGAAAATTCCATGTAGTTAGCCCTCCCTAAAATTGTCGTTTCATATCTTTTTTTCCTGATGCGATCAAACGGGGCAATTAGCCGATCAAACTACGATCAAACGAATGAAGTTAGTGAAATTTTGAATTTCTTTCGACGGGTGGTTAAGATATAGATTGTAGAAAATTTCCATGTTTAATACGGTAAAGTCGTAAAATTTCAAACTTTTTAGGCTGCTTAAAGTCACTTCCGGTATCGATCAAACGTGGAAATATGTCAATCTGAAACGATCTAACGATTTTCTATCGAATGACATATTGATGTTTTGATTTTTGGATAATTTCTAAAAATCGAGAATTTAGCCCCCCCTAAATTTATTGTTTGATATCTTTTTTCCCTGATGCGATCAAACGGTGCAATTAGGCGATCAAAACGGATCAAACGACGATCAGACGAATGGCATTAGTGAAATTTTAAATTTCTTTCGAGAAGGGGGGGGGGGGCTGCTATATATAGCTTGTAGGAAATTTCCATGTTTTCATAGTGTAAAGTCCTGTAAAGTTTCAAACTTTTACGCGACTTTTTAAGCCTCTTCCGGTATCGATCAAACGTGTAAATATGTCAATCTGAAACGAGCTAATGATTTTCTATCGACTGACATATTGGTTTTGATTTTTGGATAATTTCTAAAAATGGAGAACTTAGCCCCCCTCTCCCCCCCCCCTAAAATTATTGTTTAATATTTTTTTTTTCTTGATGCGATCAAACTGTGCAATTAGGCGATCGAATCGGATCAAACGACGATCAAACGAATGACATTAGTGAAATTTTAAATATTTTTCGAGGAGGGGGGGCGGCTATTATATAGCTTGTAGGAAAGTTCCATGTTTTAATAGGGTAAAGTTGTAAAGTTTCGAACTTTTTAGGCGACTTTTTAAGCCACTTCCGGTATCGATCAAACGTGGAAATATGTGAATCTGAAACGATCTAACGATTCTCTATCGAATGGCATATTAATTTTGATTTTTGAATAATTTCTAAAAATCGAGAAGTTAGCCCCCCCCACCCCCCTAAAATTATTGTTTAATATATTTTTTTCCTGATGCGATCAAACGGTGCAATTAGTCGATCAAATCTGATCAAACGACGATCAAACGAATGACATTAGTGAAATTTTGATTTTCTTTCGAGGGGGGGGGAGGGGGCTAACTTCCTACGGTGGCAACTAGCAAAGCTTCCTAGGTAGAGGGATCTACTATCAAGCCTGAAAGTATCACTTCGGACAGCACGTGACGTTACAACCCAGGTCCCTTATCAGTAAGGGACCTGGGTTGTACCATCGGGTCCGTTTACTATATGTTTTACTATCTTATCTTCTACTTGGAATGCGTGTAGCAAAAAACGTTTATCCTCACATCACATACACTGAAAATACATTTTTCTTGAATGAATTTTTACATTCCATCATTTAATATACATCGAGTTAATGTTCACTTACATTGTATTAATGCAGAATATGAAGAACATATTTTCAAAATCTTAAAATCAACGTTTTCTATTATGTGAATTGTCTAAATTAAAACTAAAGGATGATGGATTAGAATTTGAAGGAATTTGTAATTGTGGTAAATCACTAACTGAGTTAATTAATGAATGTATAAAAACAACGTGTAACATTCTTTTGAATAATTATACGAAAACAAGAAATGATGAATTACATGGTAGATCCTCCAGAAATTTAGCAACTGTAAATAATAGATTTTAAAAAAGTGTCAAACAGAGATCTAAAAGAACGTCTATTCATTTCTTTTAATTTTTTGTAATATTTTTAAAAAAATAAATATTTCTTTAGAAATGATAGAAATTACGTAAAAATTCTTTAAAAATTACGAAAGTCTCCCACCAGTGGTCGGAAGGTTCTGCTCTCAAAGACTGTAGGTGCCGGGTTCGATCCTAGGTGACACATGTCAACCTATTCTTTCGGAGTTCTCCTTGTTTTCCCCCGAAACTTGTTTAAATATAGCGCTAGGTCCCCGCAAAATGACCCCGACGAAGGACACTTTCTCCGAAGGAAAAAAAAAAAAAAAAAAAAAAAAAAACACAACTTTGTTTTTAATTATCACAGATCGTTGCTCAACCATTCGTTTTAAAGGTATTGACGAGTTCTTTTAAAAGATACCCATATTAAAAATTTACACACACACACCCATGCAAGGTTGACTGTTATCCTAATTGATTGCTACTGTTATGAATAATTCTTTCTTAATTTTACAATAATTCGTTAAGAATACTCTCATTTATACGAAACTTTGTCCTATACGGGCACATTAAAAATTATGAAAAACGGAATGGCAACGACACTTGTTAAAACATTTTAATTTTCAAATTTTTGTTTAATTTTAATTTTAATTAATTTATTTTTATTTTTTTCTCTTTCTTCTGAATTCAATAGAAAAACGTCTTGGATTCGTAAAGATTTTCTATTTCTGGTTTTTGATGGATTTACACGTTTTGAAAGGTACAAACACGATTTCATCATTTTTAGAAAATGTCAATTCATGTGTGCGAGTGACAAAATTTTGTGGTATCTGTATCTCAGGAACTAATGAACAGAATTTTATAAAAGATTAAGTTGCTTCTTGATTTATAAATGTCCTTCAATTTTTGGTGAAAATCGCCAACAGGTGGCGATACCATAACGTTTTATGATAATTATTAATATGGTAGTATAGGAGAAAATTTTGTATAAATGAGCACAATTGCAGTTACTTTTAATGAATCATCGTGAAATAAACAGAAATACTTATCCCTTTCCGACCCGAAACATTTTTATCTTAAAACATTACATTCTTCTGTTTTTGCGAACTGAAATAAAAACGTGGACTATAACTGACATTTGTTGATTGGAAATTGTACTTTACACTTTCTGCTAATTAGCTCGATCGTCCATTTCCTGACTTTATTACATACGACTGTTCCAGTGGATGTCTTTTTAATCCCCCTTTCTGTTTTGTCCGTTTACAACTATCTCTCTCGGAATAAGGATGGAGAGGGTGACAACCGGTTTTCATTGGGGTAAGAAAGAAGTAAAGTCCCTTTAAATGAGATGTCCCTTTAATTCACAAACCAAAACATTCGCATACATTCTATTGATGTTAGTTATAGATGTGCAGACAAAAAAAAAAAATAATAATAATAATAATTAAAAAAAAAAAATGCAGTCGGCAGCAAAGGTATCCGAGCACTAGCAAAAATTCCTGTATAAAAAAAGTACACTTGATACAGTTTTGTTAAATAAATCCTTATCGACTCCTGTTCTTAGCCAGTCTAGGAATATGATTCGACAAGGATTTATTTAACAAAACAGTATTAAATGCACATTTTTTATGCAAGAATTTTTGCTAGTGCTCGGATACTTTTGCTGCCGACCGTATTTAGTAAAATAATTACCACAATCATGATTTTATCTTTGAAAAACGTTGAGAAATGTTTTTGTTTAGTGTATTGATATTAAAAAATAAATAAAAATATAATTATATATATATATATATATAGTAACACAATATTATCAGTACAAAAATTTGAAATTTAAAGATGATTTAATTTCAGTATTAAAACAATTATTCGGATCATAAGCGAAGACTCTCTGCAAGGAAATAAAATAAAGAAGAATTTTAGCGTTAAATAGTCCTACATTTTTCTTTTTCCATTCCGCAAAATTACATAACAGACAGAAATAATTTTCTTACTTAAAGTTGAAAAAGAAATTAAATTTATACGAAATATTTTTTTTTAAGATTATCGTAAATATAAAATGAATTGGCAAGAGGTTAGATTACTTTCTATAAATTCTGAAGTTGATAAAAACAATTATTTTTATTATTTTTTCTATTCGCAAGAAGAAAATATTACAATCGAGAAAATTTTTGACTTCTGGTTTTCGATGCATTTATACGTTTTGAAATTTCATGACAACAATTTGACCATTTTAAAAAGTGCATGCCTGTCTGTGTGTCGTGCATGGTTTATAAAAATTTTGTGGGCGCTGTATCTCGTTTAATAATGGGTGGAATTCCGAAAAACTTTAAATTTTCATATGAATTGGTGCTGATTATATTTACAGTAAATCGCCCAGCATGCAGTATCATAATCACATATTACAGCCAGACCGTATCTAAAGCATTACTTTTTACAGGATAATCCCAAACATTTTATTTTTTCTTTATTTTTTTACCACTCCCTTTGTTGCTTTTGCGAAAATTTTTTTGCTGAAATATATATGAAATTAGCATATTTTTTACACTCCGAGAGTTTTAGGACAATTCATCAAAAATTTTTCTAGATATTTGACAAAGCGTCTGAAATCGTAAGTTTCCGTTTATTTAAGGAAAAGTAATGTATAAATTTACGAATGAAAAACCCAAGCGAAAATATTTTATTATTTTATTATATTTGAAGTAATATTTTCTTTTAACTGTAATAAATTGAAAAAAGGATCTGTATTTATGCACTAGAAATACAATTATGCGACTTCTAAATCATCAACTTTAAAAGTACATTGAAAACACTAATTTATTCATCAGGGAGTTGCTCCCGTTTTTTATTCATTATACTTCTTTAGATAATTATATATTTTTTAAAGAACAATAAGTTTTGAAACAAGTAAATCCATGCTAATAAAATCTTACTGGACAAATAATTGTAATTTATTTATTTATATTTTCTATTGCATCCATTACTTTCCTCTTTTACTGTATTTTTTTTTCGAATAATAATCAAAGAATACTGTATGTCTTTACTCTCTCAGAAATGTAGGTTTTTAAGAAAAAATAAAACATAAATTTTATGTAGCATTTAAATGGATAATATTAAATTAAAATTATTAGAAAAAATAATAATAATAATAATGCATTCAAACTTCATTTAATTTTGTTATTAAGGTTTTTTGTAGAAATAAACAGTGAACTTAAATTTAGCAATTGTCTCTTCCTGAGACCAACGAGCATTACACATAATTTTGCTAGACATCTTTCAAGTAAACAAAAAACAAATAAACAAAAAAACTTAAAACGAAATAAGTGAAAGACAGCGAACAGGTAAATTAAATCCAATACGGCGCAGCGCACAGTTACATCCGAAAGGAATTGTAGGTAAAAGACGGGTTTTAGAAGGATTAACCCCAGTCCCGACTGGGGTTGTTTCTGACCCTAGTAATCAACCCCTCTTTTGAGGAACCGGTTCAATTGGAGAGAATTTGGGGAATTCAACTCCAGTAAAAGTGAGGTTGTGAATGGGCCTATGGGGCACTTTCTAAGGGTTCCTAGCCCGTATTTACGCAATTTCGGAGAAAACCACGAAAAATTCCGAATGGCTAGGCCGGCGAGTGCGACCTGGGATTGAACACGGCACCTCACGTCTATCGGCTTTAAGCCTAAATATAAGCAAAATCCAATAATTCGTTATAGCGAGGGAAGCAAAGGAGCACAAACAAAACTTTTTACGGCACAAACGAGCACAATCGAAGCACTAATATTCTGTGTAGTTAGTTTTCTGATATCGCAATGATTATATGTGCGAGCGTTAATTTCTGCTATACGACCTTGAAAACCTTATTCGTTATAGCGAGGGAATGAAAGAAGCACAAACAAAACTTTTTGCGGCACAAACCAGCACAAACGAAGTACTATCGAATGGCATTGTGATATTTTGATTTCAGTGATGTGTCCTTTATACGTTTCATTGGTCCCGCACTTTTTTTGTGTTCGTTATAGCGGAATACCTAAAGTGACACAAACGAAACTTTTTGCGGCACAAACCAGCACAAACGTAGCACAAACGATTAGCATAAATTTTTTTCAATTTTGTGATGAGGCGGGGCTGTCGTTTCACTGGCCCCGCCTCATTATGTTCATTGTAGCGAGAGAACTAAAGTGGTACAAACGAAAATTTTTGCGGCACAAACCAGCACAAACGCAGTATTATCGGCTGCGATAGTTAAATTGTATTTCGTTAACATGTCGGGACCAGTGAAATGCCCGAAATATAGAAGAAATGCAAATATTCGTTGTATCGAGGAAACCAAAAGAGCACAAACAAAACTTTTTACTGCGCAAACGAGCACAATCGAAGCACTTATGCTTTGTGCAGTTAGTTTTCTGATATCGCAATCATTATATGTGCGAGCGTTAATTTCTACTATACGACATTGAAAACTTTATTCGTTATAACGAGATAATGAAAGCACCACAAACGAATCTTTTGCGGCACAAACCAACACAAACGAAGCACTATATGCTGCGATAGTTAAATTGTATTTCGTTACTATGTTGGGGTCAGTGAAATATGGCCTAAATATACAAGAAAAACAAAAATTAATTATAGCGAGAGAAGCAAAGGAGCAAAAACAAAACTATTTACGGTGCAAACGAGCACAATCGAAGCACTTATGCTTTGTGCAGTTAGTTTAATGATATCGCAATCATTATATGTGCGAGCGTTAATTTCTGCTATACGACCTTGAAAACTTTATTCGTTATAGCGAGAGAATGAAAGCAGCACAAACGAAACTTCTTGCGGCACAAATCAGCACAAACGAAGTATTATCGGCTGCGATAGTTAAATTGTATTTCGTTAACATATCGGGGCCAGTGAAATGCCCGAAATATAGGCGAAATGCAAATATTCGTTATATCGAGGAAACCAAAAGTGCACAAACAAAACTTTTTACGGCACAAACGAGCAACACCGAAGCACTAATATTCTGCGTAGTTAGTTTTCCGATCTCGCAATCATTATATGTGCGAGCGTTAATTTCTGCTATACGACCTTGAAAACTTTATTCGTTATAGCGAGAGAATGAATGCAGCACAAACGAAACTTTTTGCGGCACAAACCAGCAGAAACGAAGAACTATATGCTGCGATAGTTAAATTTGATTTCGTTAATATGTCGGGGCCAGTGAAATGGCCTAATTATACGCAAAATCCAAAAATTCGTTATAGCGAGGGAAGCAAAGGAGCACAAACAAAACTTTTTCCTGCACAAACGAGCACAATCGAAGCACTAATATTCTGTGTAGTTAGTTTTCTGATATCGCAATGATTATATGTGCGAGCGTTAATTTCTACTATACGACCTTGAAAACTTTATTCGTTATAGCGAGGGAATGAAAGAAGCACAAACAAAACTTTTTGCGGCACAAACCAGCACAAACGAAGTACTATCGAATGGCATTGTGATATTTTGATTTCAGTGATGTGTCCTTGATACGTTTCATTGGTCCCGCACTTTTGTGTTCGTTATAGCGGAATATCTAAAGCGGCACAAACGAATCTTTTTGCGGCACAAACCAGCACAAACGAAGAACTATATGCTGCGATAGTTAAATTTGATTTCGTTAATATGTCGGGGCCAGTGAAATGGCCTAAATATACGCAAAATCCAAAAATTCGTTATAGCGAGGGAAGCAAAGGAGCACAAACAAAACTTTTTACGGCACAAACGAGCACAACCGAAGCACTAATATTCTGCGTAGTTAGTTTTCTGATCTCGCAATCATTATATGTGCGATCGTTAATTTCTTCTATACGACCTTGAAAACTTTATTCGTTATAGCGAGAGAATGAAACTAGCACAAACGAAACTTTTTGCGGCACAAACCAGCACAAACGAAGAACTATATGCTGCGATAGTTAAATTTGATTTCGTTAATATGTCGGGGCCAGTGAAATGACCTAAATATACGCAAAATCCAAAAATTCGTTATAGCGAGGGAAGCATAGGAGCACAAACAAAACTTTTTACTTCAGAAACCAGCACTATCGAAGCACTAATATTCTGCGTAGTTAGTTTTCTGATCTCGCAATCATTATATGTGCAAGCGTTAATTTCTTCTATACGACCTTGAAAACTTTATTCGTTATAGCGAGAGAATGAAAGCAGCACAAACGAAACTTTTTGCAGCACAAACCAGCACAAATGAAGAACTATATGCTGCGATAGTTAAATTTGATTTCGTTAATATGTCGGGGCCAGTGAAATGGCCTAAATATACGCAAAATCCAAAAATTCGTTATAGCGAGGGAAGCAAAGGAGCACAAACAAAACTTTTTACGGTAGAAAAGAGCACAATCGAAGCACTAATTTTCTGCGCAGTTAGTTTTCTTATATCGCATTGATTATATGTGCGAGCGTTAATTTCTGCTATACGACCTTGAAAACTTTATTCGTTATAGCGAGAGAATGAAAGCAGCACAAAGGAAACATTTTGCGGCACAAACCAGCACAAACGTAGTATTATCGGCTGCGATAGTTAAATTGTATTTCGTTAACATATCGGGGCCAGTGAAATGCCCGAAATATAGGCGAAATGCAAATATTCGTTATATCGAGGAAACCAAAGGAGCACAAACAAACCTTTTTACGGCACAAACGAGCACAACCGAAGCACTAATATTCTGCGTAGTTAGTTTTCTGATCTCGCAATTATTATATGTGCGAGCGTTAATTTCTTCTATACGACCTTGAAAACTTTATTCGTTATAGCGAGAGAATGAAACCAGCACAAACGAAACTTTTTGCGTCACAAACCAGCACAAACGAAGAACTATATGCTGCGATAGTTAAATTTGATTTCGTTAATATGTCGGGGCCTGTGAAATGGCCTAATTATACGCAAAATCCAAAAATTCGTTATAGCGAGGAAAGCAAAGGAGCACAAACAAAACTTTTTACTTCAGAAACGAGCACAATCGAAGCACTAATATTCTGCGTAGTTAGTTTTCTGATCTCGCAATCATTATATGTGCAAGCGTTAATTTCTTCTATACGACCTTGAAAACTTTATTCGTTATAGCGAGGGAATGAGAGAAGCACAAACAAAACTTTTTGCGGCACAAACCAGCACAAACGAAGTACTATCGAATGGCATTGTGATATTTTGATTTCAGTAATGTGTCCTTGAAACGTTTCATTGGTCCCGCACTTTTGTGTTCGTTATAGCGGAATATCTAAAGCGGCACAAACGAATCTTTTTGCGGCACAAACCAGCACAAACAAAGAACTATATGCTGCGATAGTTAAATTTGATTTCGTTAATATGTCGGGGCCAGTGAAATGGCCTAAATATACGCAAAATCCAAAAATTCGTTATAGCGAGGGAAGCAAAGGAGCACAAACAAAACTTTTTACTGCACAAACGAGCACAATCGAAGCACTAATATTCGGTGTAGTTAGTTTTCTGATATCGCAATGATTATATGTGAGAGCGTTAATTTCTTCTATACGACCTTGAAAACTTTATTCGTTATAGCGAAAGAATGAAAGCAGCACAAACGAAACTTTTTACGGCACAAACCAGCACAAACGAAGAACTATATGCTGCGATAGTTAAATTTGATTTCGTTAATATGTCGGGGCCAGTGAAATGGCCTAAATATACGCAAAATCCAAAAATTCGTTATAGCGAGGGAAGCAAAGGAGCACAAACAAAACTTTTCACGGCACAAACGAGCACAACCGAAGCACTAATATTCTGCGTAGTTAGTTTTCTGATCTCGCAATCATTATATGTGCGAGCGTTAATTTCTTCTATACGACCTTGAAAACTTTATTCGTTATAGCGAGAGAATGAAACCAGCACAAACGAAACTTTTTGCGGCACAAACCAGCACAAACGAAGAACTATATGCTGCGATAGTTAAATTTGATTTCGTTAATATGTCGGGGCCAGTGAAATGGCCTAATTATACGCAAAATCCAAAAATTCGTTATAGCGAGGGAAGCAAAGGAGCACAAACAAAACTTTTTACTGCACAAACGAGCACAATCGAAGCACTAATATTCGGTGTAGTTAGTTTTCTGATATCGCAATGATTATATGTGAGAGCGTTAATTTCTTCTATACGACCTTGAAAACTTTATTCGTTATAGCGAAAGAATGAAAGCAGCACAAACGAAACTTTTTACGGCACAAACCAGCACAAACGAAGAACTATATGCTGCGATAGTTAAATTTGATTTCGTTAATATGTCGGGGCCAGTGAAATGGCCTAAATATACGCAAAATCCAAAAATTTGTTATAGCGAGGGAAGCAAAGGAGCACAAACAAAACTTTTTACGGCACAAACGAGCACAACCGAAGCACTAATATTCTGCGTAGTTAGTTTTCTGATCTCGCAATCATTATATGTGCGAGCGTTAATTTCTTCTATACGACCTTGAAAACTTTATTCGTTATAGCGAGAGAATGAAACCAGCACAAACGAAACTTTTTGCGGCACAAACCAGCACAAACGAAGAACTATATGCTGCGATAGTTAAATTTGATTTCGTTAATATGTCGGGGCCAGTGAAATGACCTAAATATACGCAAAATCCAAAAATTCGTTATAGCGAGGGAAGCATAGGAGCACAAACAAAACTTTTTACTTCAGAAACCAGCACAATCGAAGCACTAATATTCTGCGTAGTTAGTTTTCTGATCTCGCAATCATTATATGTGCAAGCGTTAATTTCTTCTATACGACCTTGAAAACTTTATTCGTTATAGCGAGAGAATGAAACCAGCACAAACGAAACTTTTTGCGGCACAAACCAGCACAAACGAAGAACTATATGCTGCGATAGTTAAATTTGATTTCGTTAATATGTCGGGGCCAGTGAAATGGCCTAAATATACGCAAAATCCAAAAATTCGTTATAGCGAGGGAAGCAAAGGAGCACAAACAAAACTTTTTACGGCAGAAACGAGCACAATCGAAGCACTAATATTCTGTGTAGTTAGTTTTCTGATGTCGCAATGATTATATGTGCGAGCGTTAATTTCTACTATACGACCTTGAAAACTTTATTCGTTATAGCGAGGGAATGAAAGAAGCACAAACAAAACTTTTTGCGGCACAAACCAGCACAAACGAAGTACTATCGAATGGCATTGTGATATTTTGATTTCAGTGATGTGTCCTTGAGACGTTTCATTGGTCCCGCACTTTTGTGTTCGTTATAGCGGAATATCTAAAGCGGCACAAACGAAACTTTTTGCGGCACAAATCAGCACAAACGTAGCACAAACGATTGGCATAAAAATTTTTCAATTTTGTGATGAGGCGGGGCTGTCGTTTCACTGGCCCCGCCTCATTATGTTCGTTGTAGCGAGAGAACTAAATTGGCACAAACGAAAATTTTTGCGGCACAAACCAGCACAAACGTAGCACAAACGATTGGCATAATTTTTTTTTCATTTTTGTGATGAGGCGGGGCTGTCGTTTCACTGGCCCCGCCTTATTATGTTCGTTGTAGCGAGATTACTAAAGCGGCACAAACGAAAATTTTTGCGGCACAAACCGGCACAAACGTAGCACAAACGAATGGAGTTGTCAAATTTTGAAAGTTGGTATGGGGCGGGGCCAGTGAAATGGACATAAGAATTGCAGTAGCTGGGTGATAAAACCCGTATTCATCTAACACAAACACTGTGGCCGTCGCTAATATAACTCTTTTATTTTCAGAAACAAAACATGTAATCGGCGCCGACTCTTTGTTTTCAGTCGATGCACCTGCTTCAAGCAGACGATCGCTATTATCATAGCTTGATGGGGGGGTTGCACTCTCTTTTGATAACGGAAGTAATAAATCTTTGTCTTTATGAAGTAATGAGTGATGTCTGGAGCCACATTTACTGCATGCATACTTAGAATTGCATTTAGCTATTTTATGGAATCCGAAGCAATTTAAACAAAGATTATTCTTTCGAATAAATTCATATCGTTTTTCTGTTGTGAAATTAAGAAATATATCGCATTTATATAGCGTGTGAGAACTATTTTTGCATAATATACACAAGTTAGAATTATTTCCTTGGGTTTTTACAACTAAACTTCTGGGATAACCAGACTTATCAGTAGTATATTTTGAGGACTTATGCGGTAAATTTCGATTTACACTGTCTAAAACTGAACACTGTTTTTCTAGGAATTCTAGAAACTGATCAAAGTCAGGAACGTCGTTGTTCTTTAATGTAAGTTCGTAATTTTTGCGAGTTTCCCTATCCAACTTTTGCAAAACAATGTTTAATAACATAATATTAGAAAGATTATCGCGTTCATATTTCAATACTTTTAACGCTCTTAAATTCTTTAAAATACAATCCAATAATTTTCGTAATTCTTTACCAGATTCATGAGTTATTTTTTCATAATTAATAATTGTTTTAATATGAGCATCTATTATAGCTCTTTTATTTTCAAACCGTTGTTCTAATGTTTTTAACAGAGAATCGTAAGTATCATCATTGGTTTCTACTGTTTTTGCTTCGCCTTTCAACGCAGCGCTCAAATAAAAGAGCTTTTGATTTGCAGTTAATAAAGGATTATCATTCATTAAATTTAGAAACTGCGTTTTAAAACTGTTCCATTTTTCAAATTTTCCTGAAAATACAGGTAACGGTATTTGGGGTAAATGCACAGTATGATTTGGAACAATGTTTCTTTCCGCTCCTAACGAGCTATTATTTGAGTTTATATTATTCATATTGTCACTACAGTTAATTAGTAAGGTATTGAATCTTACCTCTAATTCTTGAAATTGAGAATCTAGCTCACTTAACTCTTCTTCTATTGTAGGAAACTCATCATCCTTTGCCACTTGATAGTATTCCATTTTTAAATCTTCAAATCTATTTTGAAGTTTTTCTAAAATTGATATTCTCGAAGTTATTTCACCTTTTGTGGTTAATTCGTCATTAGGAATGTTGAGTAACTTTGTGAATTGGGATTTGATATTCCCTTTTTTTCTATTTAATGCGGTTAAAGCCATTTTTGTTTTCTTTATGAAAACGAAATATGCTGGTTACGCTGTGGTCGCACGGACCAAAAAATGTTAGATCAGAGAATTAAAACTATATAAGAACATTCTGAATACTTAAATAGTGGACTGTAATAAAAACTTGACAAACTAGAGGTGATTTAAACATCACTACTACATTTATTTAAAACTTTAAAAATGGGAGTAAAGAAAGATGCCAGCCTCCCTTGAGCGGAGTTACAAACTAACTGAGCTCCGTAACGAAGGAGCGAACTTTACAGAGTGCGCAGGCGCAACAATGTGTAAACCCGCTGTTCCATGCGCAAAGCAATAAATACTATACTAGTTAATGCGCGAGATCGGGCACAAATCAAAGTGTCCAAACGGCTGAACTCCGAGTAGGAACTAGCTGTAATTCGGTAAAAGAAAAGCGGAAAAAGGGACAAAAAAACTTTATGTCCGAGAAGAATAAGAGGAAATTGGATGCACGTTTTTAACTTGATAGATACATTTTTAAAAGCGTTAGAATTAAATAAATATAAAGGAAGAAAGATATATTACTTGATTTTTAATAGAGAGAAAAATTCAAGCGGGGCCAGGTCCAGGTGCCCACAATGACGAACCGCCACTGTTTATAATTTTCTTCAATATTCCACCAATTTTAACAGATATTAATAATCGGCCAACATCAGAATAGCTCACAGTTTAAATTTCATGCAAATATGCTTTTAAAAAATTTAAACATTTAAAAATATCTTAAATACATTTATTTTAATAACTGTTTAACACATTATCAGATAATTGCCATTTACAGTTTCATTATTAAATTCAAGGTCGCACGTAAGACAAACCATAATTTAGACACCATTTTCATTCTTATTCCCTTTTCTTTTTTATGCATTACTTTTATTGGGAAATAATGCGTCTTTCAATGTTATTATTAATGTTATATACCGTAGAGGATCAAAATAGTGATGGCATGTCTCCGGACCACCTCTAGGGATGTGTCCCAGACCGTTGCCAATTGCCCATCTGCGCAGCACTAGTGCGATATTAAACCCAACCATCCATCCATCCTCAGCGTGTTTGATTAAAATATCATAAAATTACAAAACTGATAAGGAAGGTGGGCAAACTTTTAAACTAGAGATATGCTCTTGAAAATTCTTTTTAATAGGTTTTTTTGAGAGGATGAATTCGTTGTGCATAATTCCAAAAGTGTAAAATTAATAGATGGGCAGATTGAAGAAGGGGGGAAATTTTTGAAAGTTATGCAGTATGTCTACAGCTTTGGAAATTCGTCTTAAAGGTTTTTGGGGATCAGGAATCGAAAGCGCATACTTTCGAAAGCAGAAGATTTTTGGAAAGCAGATGGGATATCCCACGCGGCACAATTATTCAAACGGTCAATAACTTTAAAACAATCCACAAGTACCTTCGAACAACACTTCCTCTTCACTTCGGTATATGCCCAGCTCAGCTCCGAACTCGTCGCCGTACCATACCAGAAGTTCCGTGAAAGATCTGATCTCCTTGTAGATCCTGTAGTAGATCTGTCCTTTGAACTGGAATGCGATCAGGTTCTGGCGTTCCTCGCACACGGCGCAGTTCACGAACCTCATCCAGTTGGAGACGGAAGTGTCCGAACCTTCGACGTAGTGACAAATTCTACCGCTTTTGCGAATCTGAAATGAATATACTAATTTATCATTATATACATGTAAAATAAAAAAATAAATAAAAATAAAAATTCTCTCAGACAAAGAATTTAGTTTAGTACGGAAGACTATTAATTTCAATCTGTAAAGTTTTTATTTTTATTTTTATTTTTAATTTTTAGTTTTCATTTTTATTTATTTTTTTATCTCATTTTTTGACTGTAAAACTGGGCCACGTGTTTTTTAAAATGACTGAAATGATTTAAAATGAAGTGTTGCTACCTAAATTTCATACTTAAGTTAATTTTAAAAAATCAATGGTCGTGTCGAAAAACTGTTTGCAGTCCTGGATTCAGAAAAATCGCCCCTTTCATTTCGTACTGATTTTGTAGCGATAGGAGAGATATTTATAACTTTTTTTTTGTTGGTGTTAAACTAAACTGATCTACAAAAACTTCGAATTGAAACTAATAGTCCTCCGTCTTTATTAAAAAAAAAAAAAAAAAAAATACTTATTTTTTTTACTTAAAAAAGGATAAATGCATAACTTCCAGCAGTTAAATCTGGCAATATTTGTTTTACTTAATAATACCAAGTGCATCTTAAATTTGTGCAAGCTACAAAAGTTTACAATACAGAAACAATTCTTCAGAAAGTTTTCGGAAATCGTCAGCTGAAGATTGGATTTTTCCATGTATGTATATATGTATAGGAGAAAAACCATAGTTTGTGAAGTGGCAACATAAAAATCTAGTAATGTGCAGTCGGTAACAAAAGTGTCCGAACACTAGCAAAAATTCCTATGTAAAAAAAAGTACACTTTATACAGTTTTGTTAAATAAATCCCTGTCGAATCCTGTTCTTAGTCAGTCTAAAAACAGGATTTGTCAAGGATTTATTTAACAAAACTGTATTAAATGTACTTTTTTTACATAGGAATTTTTGCTAGTGTTCGGACACTTTTGTTACCGACTGTACAATATTACTTTTACTTTGTTTTATATTCATTTAATACTTTTAGTCTTAAGAACAATATATGTAACTGAATTCGATTCTTCGTTATTCCTACATTACGTGATTAGCAGACGACACTGAAAAGGGCCCAATATATGGCGTGTTCTGCACAGCAAAGGCATACATCTTTTTTTCATCTTCAAAGAGTCCGAGTACTGTACGTGGAAAATTATTATGTTGCGGTACAGCGCCTAGAATATGCAGTGTGACAAGCGAATACTTAAAATAATGCTAAAAAAATTAAGCTTCCTAGATGGCGCTGCGATCGATTTTATTGCTGAAATCGAAGAGCTGATTGGCTTTTCGCAGTTTCGTGTGCTCAATCACGTGATCTGATCTAAGCACATAATTAACCAATAGAGTTTTTCAAGCTATAAACTCGTTCGCACTGATCTCTGGGGAGACGCTTAATTTTTAAGGCACTGATTTGCTGATGACTATTTACACTTTTTATTTCACTGATCCATACGATTTATACTAGGCGCTGTAGTTGTGTTAACACAGTAGTTTCTTCAAAAAAGTGTGTCAACACGCACTTCCCATATTCTGTTTTGCTCAGCGATGAAACGAAAAAGGCATATTGAAAAATATTTTTTGTCTATGTCATATTTTTTCCTAATTTAATGGTGGTTCAGTATATTAATAATTTCAAATTAATATTAAATCAACTAAATAAATCAAAACTGATTATAATACACATAAAGATAATATTTTGTTTAGATATTTTATGAAAAAATGTTCTATCGCACTCGTTAAAATCAAAACTAAATTCTACAGCAGTTTCCAAGACATACCAACTTAATTTTTAAATAATGAATGATTAGAACGAGGAGGAGCTGTAAATGCTTATGGGGAGAAGCTGTGATATGATTACAGTCGGCAGCAAAATTGTTCGAGCGCTAGCAATAATTCCTATGTATAAAAAGTACACTTAATACGGTTTTGTTAAATAAATCCTTGTCGAATCATGTTCTTAGACTGACTAAGAACAGGATTCGACAAGGATTTATTTAACAAAACAGTATTAACTCTACTTTTTTATATAGGAATTATGGTTAGCGCTCGAACAATTTTGCTGCCGACTGTAGCTGTATTCTGTTATTTTTGGATAAAATTAAGACTCCTACATGTTAAATGAAGTAAAATCGTAAAAATGACGTCAAATAACGTACGAGAGCCATGTAGTCAGTTCGAATACATTGTCAGCGCCACGGTGAAGATGAAATTTTTCACAACTAAGGAAGCGTCCTTTACAAACGAGGTGATGCTTAATACTCACAACAAGCACATATGGGACAATCCAAACGGATAGCGTGATGCACAATACTGCTTTGCTGTTAATGCGTGTTCGGAAATCGTTGGTTGACAGTTTCTTCGGCCCATACATCTTACAACTTTAAATGAATGTTTATACTTATTTCATCTTTCTTGCTTAAGTCTTTCTGGAACTGCTGACCGATGTTTCTGCACAAGTTCAACGCAAAATATGGTTTCAACAGGATGGGACTTTATCTCATTATGGAATTTCCATACCTGACCACCTGGGAAAGACATTTGGAGGTAGATTAATTGGGCATGGTGGTCAAGTAGAATGTCTTCTTGTAAAAAGATAAATATTTCATGTATTCGAAATGCTATTTAATATACTTTTTAAAAAAGATGTAAAAAAGTTTCCATCCACACCAGACACCTTCTTCCCTACGTAAACAGACCACGAAATCCACGATCAACCCTGAAAAATATTGAATAGTTGTGATTCGTGAGATTCTTTCATTTTACAGTTCAAGAATTATTTAAGAATCGCTAAATTAAATACTCGGGAGTGACTCCACGCGACTTTCCGAACATTAAGTAATTAACGGTTTTATAAATAAATTAAAGTAAGAGAAGTCGTTCAATAAACAATAATGAAAATTAAAATAGGGTTTTTGAATGTTTTTCTCCTTATGGTATATTGTTTAATTTTAAACTATTCCACTTCAAATAATTTGAACACAAAAATCATAATGATAAAGAATTTTTCGTTGTGTTCCTATAAAATTATGTAAGTGCCAGATTCTCCAAATTCTACGCAGTTCTTGCGATGCTGTCCTATAACGTATGTGTAAATTTTAAGATCATTCGAATAAAGAGTTTAGACACTATCGCAATTTGAAAATTTTGGATCCATAGGCCATAATAGTAAAGAATTCTTTTTTGTGTCCCTGTAAAAATCTATAGTAATGGACTTACCAAAATCTATACAGTTTGTGCTACTGCAACTTACAACATGTGTATGTTTTTTTTTTTTTTTGCTTAATCGAATAAAACATTTAGCCGCTGTCGCACTTAAACAATTTGGGTCCGTAGACTATAATAATAATAAAAAAATTCTTTGTATCTCTGCATGAAAACTTTAAGTGCTAGATTCACCAAATCAATAGTGTTCATGCTATGGTAACCTATACACGTACGTACCAACTTTCAGCTCATTTGAACAAAGTGTTTAGACGCTATAGTGTTCAATCACACACATATATACATCATCGTGAAAATAGCAAATATGAACTCAGAGGGGACCTTAAAACGTATAGAAACAAAAAAAAAAATCTCAAAATCGGTTTTTGACATGATTACAATACTTTCCTTACATGTGTATTTTCTATGTATTTACAGTCGGTAACAAAAGTGTCCGAACACTAGCAAAAATTCCTACGTAAAAAATGTACACTTCATACGGCTTTGTTAAATAAATCCTTGTCGAATCCTGTTCTTAGTCAGTGTAAGAACAGGATTCGATAAGGATTTATGTAACAAAACCGTATGAAGTGTACTTTTTTTACATAGGAATTTTTGCTAGTGTTCGGACACTTTTGTTACCGACTGTATATATTATTCTGTATATGTATTTCCTTACATGTGTATTTTCCTTACATATGTATTTTTTATGTATTTATATTATTCTGCATATTTATATATGTATTTCCTTACATATGTATATGAAAGTAAATATATATATATATATATTTCTGAAATTGTTTTAGATTATCTTAGTTGATTTAAAATCAAGATATATTAAAACATGAATTGATAAGGTTAAAAAACATTTATTGCATTAGAACCAGAAAACACACACACATAAAAAAAAAAAAAAATGCAATATATGCAACATTTTTAGAGCAGTATCACTCACTTACCTCCCATGCATATCCGCTGTCCTTCGCTTCGTTCCGTGACTTGACGATCTTCCCTTTGTAAGGTCCGAACACGAAGCCCTTCATCAAGTCCTGTTCTGTCCAGATGCCGAGACCGGCTCCCCGGATGCCCGATCGGCAAACAGACAAATAATCTGGGCAAGTGTTCCAGGCAAATTTGGGCCCCGGAGGAGCCTGGAAAACAAATTCTAGATATTAGTTCAATATCTATACGTGAAATTTTTGTCAATTAATGTATAGCGTGTTTTATCACTCAAGTATAAAAAATTGCTGCATCATACACTAATCATATTCAGTGTCAAACTATTTCATAATGTTGTAAGAAAACATATAGCTTTTTTATATATTGTATTTTCAGTATTGTTGTAAGAAAATATATAGGGTTCTTCCTAGCTTTCAGTAAATACTTTTACTGAAAACTATATTTTCCTGAAAGTGACTCATTGTTTAAAGCTTACAATTTAATGCGTGAGTGCCACTGAATAGCAAAATATTTCTCCGTCTATTGATTGCAACTGTTAGAACATACAAATTTGGTTTCACTTATCACGATATGTTTTGTGGTATACAATGCTTCCAATGGCCTAGCGATTTATCACATAGATTTATCCTTAAATATAAAATTAATGAATAACGCACGGGACTTTCAAATAGGACAGTTCTCACCAACTATCATATCTGTTTTCAACCTCTGTTATTTATCAATTAACGATCATTGTCGGTATGGTTTAATTCCGGCGTGACTTTCAATTTGTGCGGTATCCCTCTCCAAGTTCAATCATTTCTAGTCACTACAGCGCCCTTTGTTGCGAAGGGCTAATCCCCGGCGCAAATTCAGACTATAACCATGGATTCCTCGTTATATAAGCCACTCAAATTAGACATTCCTCATCAACAATCATCTCTGTTTTTAATCTCTGTTGCCCTCCTCATTAGAAGCCTAAATTTTGACTTTTTAACTAACTGCTGCCGTCTGTCGCGTGGGATTTTATATCTGACAGCAATTGTAATTTCTTTTTTTTCTTTTTTTTTTTTTTTTTTGTTTATGCAATAAACAACGGGGGAGACTTAACCTCTAGAAACGCGCTCTTTCAGAATTTCACATTGTCATGTGACATTTGTCGTCAAAACCCTCTTTGGAGGTTTAAATCGCTCAAAACCGCTGCGTAGTGGTGAGCGGCCTCCTTCCGTCTTTGAATCTTTGAATCCTCTCACCGAGGTCAGTGCGATTTTTTGCTGGAAAAACCGAAACTAATGTACTGACTTTATTAATTACACTGCTCACAAAAAAAAAAAAAAAAAAAAAAAGAGAGAGAGAGAAAGAGAGAGAGAGAGAGAGAGATCTAATACCATTCTTGCTGATTCTTATGTAAAATGACCTCCTGAATCCGAATACGACTCCCATTTTGTCAGTCACCCACCGTTTTCTAGAATTACCACCCTCTCCCTCAATTTCCTTCCCTGTTCGATCATTTTATGACCCTGAATTTGATTTGAAGAATGAAAAAGAATTAATTTAACACCTAAAAACAAAAAAATATAAAGTTTAAAAATTGACATTAATAACAGATTAAAAACCTATAAGATATGTAATGCATAATTATAGTGGCAAATCCCCTCCCCAAAAATTTTCACTTGTCGCAAATATCCATGTTTTAGAATTTTTCAACTCTGTAGCCCCTCAGAAGATATTTGACGCTTAAAATAATCTTTCCTCCTCCTAAAAATCAAATGTATAGCCATAAAATCCCCGAAAAATGATAAAAATAGCGGATCATTCCTAAAAAATGGCGGGTGATAGTGCAAAATGGACGTCCTATTCGGATTCAGGAGGTCATTTTACATAGGGATATGCTGAAATAGTGTAAGAGGCCATTTTCATGCCGAGCAGTGTTATGTGCCTAAACGCATTGACTAAGCACACGAAACTGGAGTACGATTTCAGCAAGAATTTTGACTTCAGTGCTATCTATAGAAACTTAATTATCCGAGCAGCATTTTCAGCAATATGGTTACAAGCGGTTGTCACGCAGTATATTCTACGCGCTGTGCTACTAAAAATAAAGATTTTACGGATGGAGTTTGGGGCAATTTCATTCAACAGTTGTTGAGATGGAGATTTTTGGAAAATTGCAAAAAATGAGTAATAGCACCGTCGCTTGACAGCATATACGTATATGCACCCAAATTAAATCAGCATTCGTTTTCTCAATGGTTATCTCATTTATAGCAAGTCTGGTGCATCTATATGCCACGTTTTGTACAGTTATACAGGGTGTTTCAAAACTCATGGGCAAAAATTTAAGGGCTGGTAGAAAATATCTAAACAAGCCATTTTCCCCATACAATGCATGGGCGGAGAGCAAGTGGTGGCCGCTAGAGGGCGCTGTAATGGAAAGTATGAAGCGCACGTTTTCTTACACATCGTCATTTTTACCGTGGATTTCAGCAGGCATGGTGACATACAGTAATCAGGAAAAGGCAGACATGCATTTTACAGGCAGCGTTTCCCTAGAAGACAAGTGGCAGACCAAAAATACCACAACAGACTTGCGGCTTCCAAAGCCCCCATTAGCCAGGCCATACATAAAATGCATATCTGCCTTTTCCTGATTACTATATGTCGCCATACCTGTTGAAATCGACGATAGAAATGCCGGTGTGTAAGAAAACGCGCGCTTTATACTTTCCATTACAGCGTCCTCTAGCAGTCACCCCTTGCTCTCCGCCCATGCATCGTATGGTGAAAATGGCTTGTTTAGAAGTTTTATACCACCCCTTAAATTTTTGCCCATGAGTTTTGAAACACCCTGTATATAACAGAACCCGAGAAACTCTTCTGTTTGCGAGAAAATCTGCAGCATAGCACCACCACTTACCACTCGATATGCCCTACAACGAATCAACATAATGTTTCATAGTAAACCTCTCACATATTAATTTTTGTTAAATTAAATACAAATGACATAGCCGTCTCTTAAACGAAAGGGATCGCAGTCAAGCAAATTGCACTAATTTTGAGTGATTTCCATCAAAAGTCTACAGGTACTAACTCATATAAATGTACTAGTACTATACGTATAAATTTGTATGAAATTCTGTATCTTAGTTTATAAACCATAAATGCCATTTTTTTTCTCTTTTTTTTGCATAAAGACACAGAAACAGTCCGATATTTCAAAAAACACTCAAATCGTCTCTTTGATCTTTCAAAATGTGTAAATCCATCGAAAATCTGAAGGCGAAAATTTTTCGAATCCTATAATTTCTTCTTTTGAAGGTAGAAGAAAGTAAAAATCATAAATTTTGAATAACATGCAATGTTAACAAACTGAAATGTAGGGTAGGTGTTCCTGTGATTGATATGCTCCTGTAATTGACATTTATCCCGAAATAATTAATAGATAAGGAAAATAATAAAATCATATATTTTACATATAAGAATTTTAACAATGCATGTCAGACACTGGAGCATAGGGTGCTAATAACTGGTAAAATTAATAACTAGCGATGGCAAACACTGGAACATAGGGTTCCAGTTACTGTGTGAAGTTTGCGTTGATGCAAACTCCATATTAGATATTTAATTAGATCACTAAATGGATAAGTAAGAGAACACAAGACTTGAATTAACGATAACTAATAGTTTATTTGAGCAGATTAACAGGAGGGCGGCCTGGCAATCAGACTAGCTCAGTCAGCGTATTACTCAATCAAAATATATGCATCAACAATTAAATTAGATAATCTTAAATATCTCACCCCAGCAAACAATTGAAGGTGTAGAGACGGTTGCGCTCGTAACTCCACTGCTTCGACTTCACTTTTGTTCAGAGGATTCCTTACAGATCGAAATTCACTTTCACGAGCGCTAGCAAATACTCATACTAACACTCATCACAACTTATTCCTCAGTCCTCTAAATCTCCACTACTCAATACTCGCCAAAATAAGACTTCCACAATTCACTATAATACTCCAATATCCACAGTATAATATGCTCCGACTTCCACACCTAGCACTTCACTATCCTTCATTTTATACTACATTCAACAACTTCCTTTCCTTTCAATCAAAACCTTTTAAAATCACTTCTAATTCATCTAACACTGAGATCCTAATTATTTCACTGCAGCACCATGCCAACATAAAACTCACTCGACCTGAACTTTCGCCAAGTCACTGGCGACGAAGCGATTTTAACCGTCCCCACTTTCTACTTTGCTGGATCCAGCTTAATTTTACACAAACTGTGGTGACGTTCTGATGTCTCAACCTCACAACTGGTAAAAGAAACATCTGGCTGTGTAAATTACTGGAACATTGAGTGGATGTAAAATAAACATTCATAAATATATATATATATTGTTATCAAATGTATATATTTTAACATATATGTGATTCTGAATGCCTTTCATGCCATATGTATTAACTTAAGGTTTCTAAAAATGTTTTCTGATGACAAGAACATTAAAAACATCAGAGATTGCTCTAAAAGTGCCAATCACTGGTGCACTTACCCTATATTATCAATTATGCTCATGCCAGTATTAAAGGTTACAATTCAGAAGCAATAGGTTTCTTGCAAGTATTACAAAATGATAAACGTACGCATTTTACGATCATTGTTTTTCTGTATATGGTCTACACAAACTATCAGTATAACTAACGAGCTGACTAACGAAATGACTCGCCTAGAGACGGACAGTGCATTAATTTTGTGATTTTCGTATACCTCAAAACTCACAAGAATAAAGACATTAAAAGGCGGAGGCTAAAAATTATCCCGACCTCTGAAGTTCCCCACCGATAAAAATATAGCATACCTTTTTGTCCTTGACGAAGACCAAGGGACCGTGTTCCGGACAGGATCCATCGTGCTGACGACCACATTCGTCGCAATCTGAAGAAGGAAATTTAGAACTGAGTCAAACACGGGATTACGACATTTTGATTGAAAAAGGACATAGAATAATTTAGTTTAAATTTAAAACAAGTTAATATACAGCTTAACTCTTAAAAAGATTTAAGATAACTTGTTAGTTTAGGGGTTTAAACGTTTAACGCAATTCCAAATCTGTTATGAGGAATAATAATAATGTTCTTGTAAACAATATATATATATATTTTTTAAGTTTTAAAAAATATGTAAAATTAACAAATAAATGGCAGATAAGTAGTTAAAAACACCAGCAAGAAATGCATAAAAAACAGACTAGAAAATAACCCAAAGTTTGGTTACCCAGGAGCTATCAATGGAGCTTAGCTACATCTTGCCAAATATGTGTAAGAAGTTGTTTTACCAAACGATTAAATATTGACTCTTATCTACTGGAGGGCTACATTATTTAGTACCTTGTATTTACCTTGTATATTATATTTAAGATTGCTAAAATAAAGCATAGTGATGCTTCTTTTTAATTTCAAAATTATTGAATCTCTACTTAAGTGTTGCGTTAGTTTCTTAAATACATTCCGTTTGAGGTTTATAGCACTTAAAATAAATGAATAAATAAATAAAATAAAAAAGATTTTTTTTTAATGCAACAACAGAAGAGAAACTTCTTTACGTGAAGTGTTATGATTTTTATCGGGTTTAAGGACGATTAACGCAATGCGGTCGCCAGTGCTTACATGAGATAACAGGAGTCTGTCAAAGTTGTTAGAGCGATTACTGCTGCTACAATGGCAGGTTATCAATTGATTTTAAGCATGGCGTTATAATTCGTGCACGAAAGCAGGGTTATATAACATCTCCGAGGTATCGATGAAATTTGGATTTTCGCATTCGACCATTTCACGAGTGTAAAGTGACTAACGAGAATCTGGCAAAACATCAAATCTCCGACACCGCTGTGGTCGGAAGAAGATCGTCAAAGAACAGGACCAGTGACGACTGAAGAGAATCACAAACAAGAAAAACGGTCAACCCTTCTTCAAATTACTGCAGATTTGAATGCTGGTGCATCTACAAGCGCCAATGTGTGATCAGTTCAACGGATCACCATTAATATGGGTTTTCTCAGTCAAAGAATCAGTCGCGTAACGCTGTTGACTGCATGACGCAAGTTGATGACTGAAAACACGTAGCTTGGTCTGACAAGCCTAGTTTCAAATAATATTGATCGGATGAATGCGTACGAGATGAAGTTAATCTCGTGAACCCGTGAATCCTACATGCCAACAGAGGACTGTTAAAGCTGACAGAGATCCACCATGTTATGGGGAATGTGCAGTTGGTGCGATATGGGACCAGTGATACGTTTAGATACGACTCGGACAAGTGAAGATATGTAAGCGTCCTGTCTGATCATCTGCAGCCATTCATGTCATTTCTGCATTCTGATGGACTTGAACAATTCCAGCAGGTCAATTCGGAACCCCACGCTTCGCGATGTCCTACCAAGTGGCTCCAAGAACACTCTTCTTCTTATTTTCCATTGGCCACTTAAATCTCCATACATGAAAATTTTTTTAGCATATTTGGGATGCCTTGCTATGTGCTGTTCAGAACCCTAACAGCACAAAATGTTCCAGAAACGTAACAATCATATAACATTGAAACATTATAAACATTTCAGAAACGTTTAAAAACGTTCGGATTGCTTTCCGATTACTTTCAAAAACGTAGAAATGTCCGCGATCATAACAGAAAATCAGATACGTAACAGAAACGTTACAATCACTGAGCAGATAGAAAATCAAAAAGGGCAAATGTTTCAGAAAGGTATCAGAGAGCATACTTAAGGGCCCTCTTCACTTAAAAAAAATTCCGATGCCGTCTGAAAACAGATAAAAAGTGTCCCACGTGGTTCTGACAGGAGGTGGAGAAGATTGACAGATTCACTGACGAATCATTGACTTTTTGGAAGAATAAATCAAAAATCAGCCACGTCCTTTATTGCGGTTTCGCCGGAGCTTTGTTTTGTTTTAATTCTTTCTTTCTTTTTTTTTATTTTTGTGTTTCCTTTTTTATTTTTGTGTTTCCTTTTTTATTTTATTTTTTTTTTATTTTCCATTTTCACATGACATCAAATAACTTTCCTCATTTATTCTAATCTATTTATATGTATTTTAATAGAGTAGCACGATTCGACCAAGAGTTTTATTCTATTTTCAGTCCGGTTCAGGCTTTCTTTAGTTATACCGGCGAATTACGTAACAGTGAAATTTAATGAAAGAAAATATACTTTATAATTATACTTGAAGTCTGATATAATTAATTTAACTAAACTAGTATGTTGTGGCCACCACATGACTTTCTTCTATATTTTCCTATACAAATTCCCTCAGTAAAAATAATTTATTAAAATTATTATTAAAAATTTTTTTTCCATGATAATACAGACGATTTCCGTATCAGAGAAGTAGTTCCATTTTATTCTCAATATTAAAAAAAAAAAAAAAAAAAAAAAAAAAACGATTTTTTTTTTTTCAAAAGTTTTTTTTCGTTAAAAGTAACAACAACAAAAAAAAAAAAATAAATAAAAAATAAATAAAAATCGATAACTTTGTTTTAAATTATCATAGATCTACAATTCAACCATTCGTTTTAAAGGTACTGACGAGACCTTTCGAAAGATACCCATCTTGAAAATTTATCCTTCCCGGGGGGGGGGGGGGACTTTCTTCTATATGTAATATAGAGAAAGTATTGGATTCGTGAAAACTTTCGAACTCCGGTTTTCGATGGATTTACACGTTTTGGGATGTGCTGAATATGATTTGATACTTTTTTTAAAAAATGTCTGTCTGTGTGCGTGCGTGTATCACGAATTTTTGGAGGCTGGATCTCACGAACCAATAAACGAAATTTAACCAAACTTGGTATTTAGTTGGACCCTGACATAAACTGGTGCTAATTATATTTAGGGATTAATTGCTCAATAGGTGGCGCTGTGATAGCATTTTTTCTAAATTTTTAACATGGCAGTATAGGAGAAAATTTCGTATAAATGTACATAATGAGAGTTATTTTTAACTTTTGATTGTAAAATTAATATGAATTATTGATAAAAGTAGTTGTTAACTAGGGGAAAAAAATTGTGCATGTGGGGGCGTCGCCCTCCCCCGGGCGGATTAAATTTTCAAGATCGGTATCTTTCGAAAGGTCTCGTCAATACCTTTAAAACGAATGGTTGAACTATAGATCTGTGATAATGTAAAAGAAAGTTATCGATTTTTTTTTACTTTTAACGAAAAAAAAACTTTGAAAAAAAAAAAAAATCGTAATTATTATTATTATTATTATTATTATTATTATTTTGAGAATAAAATAGACTTTTTTTTGGATATTTACTGTTATACTACTTTTCTGATATGGAAATCGTCTGCATTATCATGGAAGATAATTTTTTTTAAATAATAATTTTAACAAATCATTTTTACTCAGTGAATTTGTACAGGAAAATATAGAAGAAACTCTTGTGGTGGCCACAACATACTAGTTATATTATTAATCATATGGTAATATAGTAGACAGTGCGAGTGCTATAAATTACATGGTGCCATAACTAAAATATTCAATGGATGCTGAGATAAAGCCATTTTTAAATTGTAATAGCAGATCAACTTGTAAACCGATAAATATCCAAATTGAAGTGTCCAGAAAAGACGATTCTGCATGCGCAGTGGAAATCTGGATCCGATACAATGCGAGGGAGGGGGGGGGGGAGTAACGATGCCTTTGGTAGAGGTTACCCGAAACGAGGTTCAAGGTGATTTCAATGGAAATTTCTTTTTAGTTTTTATTTATAAAGTGATATATATACATTAAAAAAAAAAAAAAAAAAATTGTGATTCATTCAAAAATAAATAAATCCATTTACATACAGCTGTTATCGAAGCCTGCTATTATAGTTAGATCGAAAAAATTCATATATATTTATTTTTGATATTGTTATATCATCTAATATATCTCAGACGAGAAAAGACATCTAAAATGGATTTATGCAACAATTTTCAAGAAAATCGTTAGAGCCGTTTTTGAGATACCATCTTTTACCAAAACTTGGCATACTCAATTATTGATCAAAAAACAAAAATTACGTACAAAAGGTTATTTAAAAGGGAGTTAATATGGCGAGTTTGAAAAGAATCCGTTACAGCCGTTAAAAAAAAAAAAAAAAAAGAACGCACTTGCGAGACTTGAAATTCTGCTATTTATACCGGGAGCCTACCAATTTTCCTGAACTAACCAACTATATAATTCGAAAGGACATCTAATAGAGTGTTTATGTAGTAAATTTTAAGAAAATCTTTAGAGCTGTTTTTGGATACGGACTTACGGTCCCACTTCCACTTTTCCAATTTTCACCAAACTTTGTAAAATTCATCTGTACACCAGTTCTGTCTTAAATCTGAAGTTTCATAGCTCTATTTTTATTAGTTTCAGAGGGGTCGGCAGCCCTCCTCAGGAACGTATCTGTTTATGTAGCAAGTCAGTCGAATCAATATTACGCATATATTATATAACGAGAAATAAATAAAAATGACCTGTTCAATAATGTGTGATGCAAATAGGATATTGGGGCTCCTGATCTGCAGATCCACTAGTTCATTGTCGAAACGTGAGTGGAAGCTTCCCTGTGGCGACTCAAAAAGATTTTGGGTTCCGTCTGTGTGTATATTTTATTTGTCTGTGTGTCTGTTTCAGCGACCGCAAAAATCATGCTATTGATTTGCAGTTTTGTACACATGTTTTCGAGCCGCATGGGATTAGCTGTATTGTGTTTGGCGTCTGTTCTATCTGGAATTCGTGTACGCGGACACACCAAATTTTTCTTTATCACTATGACCTATGGACAGAATGTACATGTACCGCAAAAATTCTTCAAATAACTTGCAAATTGGTAGACACTTTCAAGCTCTGTATAGAAATAGCTGTATAATTTTTTATGTGTATATTTTTCATGTTCTATGTACAGGGACACTCCAAAGTTTTTCTTATCATTAAGGCCTACGGGGTGAATTTTGTTTAAACAAATTTTAACGTCGTTACTCTGCATTCAACAAAGTGAAATTACAGTTAAAAAAAAAAAAAAAAAAAAAAAAAAAAAAACGCATTTTAAAACGTTTATGCTGCATTCAACATAGTGGAATTAACATATACATTATAAAGATATATAAAAACATGTTTACTCTAATAAAAGGGATATGTATGGACTATATGATTTATTTGCGGGATCACTCAAATGAATTCGGATGACATCCTGTAATCATCCAAGTGATTCAAATTACATTGAAATATTCATGAGTTACAATTAATTAAATAGGTGTATTCTAATTTTTTTAGTGTATATAACTACTGTGGCTGCTTTTCCTAGTTACATAAAAGAATTTCGTTCTATTACGCACTATAGTTCATACTTCAACACTGGTATTGAATTTCAGAAACGTTTCTGTTTATACAAACCCTCAGAAACGTTTCTGTTTATACAAAAAGTCAATAGAATCAATATATATATATTACATATAATAAGGAACAAGTAAAAATAATCTGTTGAATAATGCGTGATGCAAATAGGACGATAAGGTTCCTGATCTGCATATCCACTAGCTATATATGGAACTTGTTATCTTACTCGTCAATCTGCAATCTATCTTAATAGAATTTTAATTTTATGTAAGAAAAAGTCATATGGGTGCCATACCAGATTATTTACTTTGAATTCTATTATTGAAATTCTGTTTAATTCAACAAAATATTTTTTACGAATCGCTAAAATAGATGTTCGTATATTGCCACTCATTGCTTTATGAGTAAAATATCAGATTTATTGTGCAAACGGTATTATGTGCAAAGAAATATATTTAAAATGAAATGCTATCATATATTTCGCAAATTCTTTGAACGATTGTCTTCTAAATCTATATGTTACTCAGACTCACATCCGTAATACAAAAAGAAAAAAAAAATCTATAATAATAAAAGTAGTACAGAAATAAAAACCACGACGATGTTTCTTCACCACAAAAATATAAACATTTGGCTCGTCGAAAAGCAAAAACATCTGTCTTAGAGGTGGAGCCGGATAAAGGGTGAGTCAAAGACTAAAATCGGCACGGCTCTTCACTGAGCGAAGAAAAAATAAAACATAGAAGGATAAACCATTTCTGGGATATACTCTCAGGGGTGGTCCTGAATAAAAAGACGTTATACAGATAAAGGCGTCAAGAGGCGAATGAAAAATTTTTACAGAAATTTTTGTATGCGGTTCGTAAAAAAGTAAATAAATAAATAAATGATAATAATAATAATAAAATATCAAGCATTACTTAATTGAACTACAACAAATATATATATATATATATATTCTTTTGTTTAGTTTTTCTTTGCTATAGTTTTTAAGCATAATGCTGAAATATGAAACGTATAATGCTTTTATGGATAATAGTAACAAAAGGCTGTCCACTCATCAGAGGAAGACTCGCTATCGACGACTCGCTAGAGGTAAGGCTCCTATATATACGATACATCAGGCATTTTGTTGCCTTAGGGTTGCCACATGTATCCAGCGCGTTTCATTGATAAATAAACTGCAGTCATTTCTTTTATTATCTTACGTTACTTTAAGTTACTACTTAAATTATATTGTACTACTTAAATTATATCCTATTATATTTTGTAATTTTAACTAACAAGGAAACATTCAAAAGGTGTCATCTTCAAAAAGTATTTAAAAAAAATATATGTGATTCTACTCTTCATAAAACACCAGAAAATGAAAAAAAATATCGGCTGAAATTAATTACAGCGACCACAAAAAATTATCAAAATTAAGCATATTTGGCAATTTCACACTGCTAGGCGATTGATTTTGAGTACTTGGCGGAAAAGCTAAACACAGTTCTGTTCGCACACGGCAATCTCGGTGCTAGGAAACGTATCGCCTAACAACGCTAAATCGCCAAATATGCCTAATTTTGATAATTTTTTGTGGTCTCTGTAATTCATTTCAGCCGATATTTTTTTCATTTTCTGATGTTTTAAGAAGAGTAGAATCACATACATTTTTTTTTCAACGCTTTTTGAAGATGACACCTTTTGAATGTTTCCTTGTAAGTAAAGTACAATATGGGAGTTTGTTTAACGATAAACTGCTATAATCACTCTAGAAAAAGAACATAAAATGTTCAGATTTCCATAAGATAATTTAAGAAGAAAAAAAACAATATTACTTATATTTTTCTTTTATATTTCTGACACGTGTTAATGTAAAAATACAGAAAAATGTGTCATTTTAATCATATTATTTATATCAATATTGATAAACCGATTTAAGAAGACCTTTAATTACTGTGTATTTAAGTTTTGGCGACATTTCGTGTAAGAAACAGAAACAGCCCTAATAAAACATCTTATCTCCAATACATCCACAGGATATCCTGATAATGTAATGTGAAAAAAAAAAATGTGTTATTAGGAACATTACTGTTGCTTATTGCTTTTGTTGACCGATAGTAGCTTCAGATCAAGGTTTCTTAAAATCACAGGAAAGCGATAAGGACGCCAAGCGGGAATGCTGTCCTCTCCTGAGGCAAAAAATGGCGGCGATGCACCGGCCTATATATTTTATTTAAGGGGCTCTAGCGGGGCCTTCGGAGAAGTCACCGTTTCTTCCTTCTTCCACCGGGCCGGCTCCTAGACATCTGAAATCGCTGTGACGTCACAAACGAGATCTGGTTTTCTTCCTCGAACGTGAACCATATAAGCTACTGATATACGCAGAATCACATTATTTATTTTAAAAATCTTAATGTTTTTTCCTTTCAAACAGGACAAAAGACAAAATATAGATTTCATATTGAAGACAGATATCGTTTTGCATGCAGGTAATGGATTCCGAATCCAAATTAAAAATACTAAGTTTATTTAGCATGTATTCCGAAAAAAATGTAAAGTTTCAAATAAAAGATCTCAAGTACATATTTACAGACGAAAAAAATGAAGAGATTGAAATTCCCAAAATATTTTATGACACTTTTAATAGTAATGACGATATAGAAATAAGTAATGAAATTTTATCCGTATTAATATTCATAGGCGGTTACATTGCACACAAAGTATCTAATAAACTAAAATATCATGATTGCATTACTTTGTTAGTTAGGGATAAAATATTAGATGTAGACTGTCCTGAAGATGTTTATAAATACTTGATGGTCATTGATAGAGGTCAGCTCAAATGACCCCAGGATATTTTAATTATTATTATAGTAAATGCATTCCAAATTTTTCAAAAACTGATTAATATAAAATATGAAGATTCTCTTTTAAAACTGCAAAATCCAAAAAATATAATTATACAATTAACACTGGAAAAATCAGAAATATTAGGTATTGATTTTCCATGCAAATGTAAGTGTGGAAATGATTTATATAATATAATTAAACAGTGCCTTTCAGGAATTTTTAATATTCTCCTAAATAATTATACGAAAGTTAGAAATGATACAAAAAAAAAAAAAAAAAAAAAAAAAAAAAAAAATTAGTGGCACCAAAAGAAAACTAACTATATTAGCCAATTCCTAATCTTAATTTTTTATTTTATTTATTATTATTATTATTATTATTTATTAATTTAATTTATTTTTTTCTGTGCAATTTTTAATTTTGTAATTTAAACATTATATTTGGTTTTCATTAGTTTTTATTGTAAGTTTAGCCAATTAATTATAGCAATATTAAACTCTATTTTTTCAACTCCCTCCAACACCGACCAAAAGCTTCTTCTTTCAAAACTGAATGACAGGAAATACCGGGTTCGATCCCTGGACACGCTTTTCGACCTACCCGTTCGAAGTTTTCCGAGGTTTTCTCCGAAAATCGTTTGAATACGGTCCAGAACTTTTTAGACAGATTCACACGGACTTTCACTTTTTTTTTTTTCAAATCATGGTTATTTTCATTATGTGTTGCTTTCATGAAAATACATCAATACAAATAATTTATTCAAGTAAATAATAATAATAATAATAAAAACATATTTCATAATTAATTTTAAGGAGGTAGTCAAATTACAAACAGGAAATAATTTGTAAGAACTATTAAAAAAGAAATCTATTTATTATATTCAAATGTACATATATATTAATATCAGATTCACATTCCATACATATATTTTGGTGAGTTTAATTTTTTGTTCATTGCTTCATAGTATTTCAGTTATATTTTGTATTTTAAGTAATCAAAAATAATTTTTAAAAATATTGATATGGTCTAATTAGCTAATTTAATTATATGTGTTTGAAATTATTGTTATTTTATTTACTGTAGTTCTTTCCCTCCAAAAAATAAAATATTTCTTGAAGTTTCTATGATTATTTTTTTTCGTTGCCTTTAAATTGACATAAATAACTGAAATTTTTTTTAGATAAATAAATAAGAATTGCAAGTAAAAAATTTATTTCTGTCAAACACTGCAAGAAATGAACCAACGATTTTCAATTTTTATCTGTTACTTTAAATATTTTTACAACTTTGTGATTTTTAGAAACGTTAATAGCAATGTTGAGCATTCTAATCAGATTCATTAATATTTCCATAAAAAATAAAATGTTAATAAATCATGTTAAATTTTTCCAACCATTTTTTTTTACTTTTGTAGAAAAAATTTAACATTTTCTCATTTTAACAAAAATTGTTTAAGATTAAAACGTGCATATGTATTTTCATTTTCTTGAATTTCTTTGCATAATTATAAATACTTAAATGTTTAACGTTTCAGTTATTTGATAGTTACTTGACATAGAAACAAATATGTTATTAAAATTTTTTTTACCCTTCAAAGAAATAATCATTGATTCTTTAAAAAGAACTTAGAAATTTCAAGTATTTTCTGTTATTTTAGTTCTAGACTTTTATTCAGGAATTTTAGTTTCAAAAAACATCTATATACTGCATATTAACATTTAATACAAAAATATTTTTTGAAGAATAATTGAAATTAGTCTTATTTATAGGTAGTATTTTGCTTATAATTTTTTATTGTCCTGTAGATAAAGTTTAATTTCATAATTCGATGGAAAAACGAAATTAATGAATTATTATTTAACGGTTTTTGCGTTTGTACTGCATCGTACAGATCAGATGCTTTCCTAATACCAGATCTCGTTTGTGACGTCACCAATTCTAGGAGCCGGCCCGGTAGGAAAAGGGAGAAACGATGACTTCTCCGAAGGCCCCGGCTCTAGCTAGGGGGACATATCGTAGATATCTTGTTATTCCGCGAAAGACGATGGCTCCCTCGCTTCATAACCTCCCAGTATCAATTTTACAGTGTCGACTGTGAGAAAGATTTTTTTTAAATCACAGTAAAAGATGTATTTCACAATACTATTTGCAACCTTAGACAACGAGCGTAATCAACTCACAGATGTAATCGTCTTCGCTGGACACCTCCTCTTCCTGATAGCTGACTTTGACCACATTTCGCTTCGGATATCTCCTGCGAGGACCAGGTTCTGAAAAATAGAACAAATCAACTTACATAAAACAAGTAATTTTTTTTTTTTTTTTTTAATTTAAAGTCAATTCCTGCTTACAAACACTATCGAAAAAGTTTCTTTTTTTTTTTTTAAATAATTTTGAATTAGGAAACAAGAAGCCCGCGTGCAAAATGAAATAAAAATAATTATAAGATAAAAAAAACTTTTTATATACCATGTTTTAAATTTCCTGATGAATCATAGAGCTCTTATCAATGTGCATAAAATTTTTAAAGTGATAATGACATCCATTTTTGTGAGATGCATCATTTAACTTTTTATATTTTTTTAATGTTCAAGTTTAATTAAATGTACTTATTTTTATGTCGAAAGAAAATGAACTCGTAAATTTTTTTGGCAACAATTAAATTATGGCTAATATTTTAATGGCTATTTTAATGCTAGTAGGATGTTATTATTTCCATATTTTAATTAATTATAAGAAAACTAATAAAAAAATTCGAAAATCGGATTTCGAAGTATTGTGTTGTCACCGTGTTCTGAGCAATCCTGAAAGTTTCAATTGTCTAGCTAGTCGGGAAGTTAATTAAAAATCGATTGCAAGATTGTACAAGATATATATATATAGGGAGAGTGTGAACTAATAGTAAGAATTGAACAAAAGCGAAGAAAATATTTATATAACATTCGGTTACGTTACATCCATTGTTAAATACTAGAATGTTAAATGAAAATTAGTTATCATCAATGTAAATTATAAACACAAAAATAACAGGCAATATCTTTTTTAAAACTGATATCAAATCTTCCAACTGTTTATGCTTATTATATTACTTGGATATAAAACATATTATTAAAAGACGATATTGACAGGGCGTGAAAATTATTTTGCCGCTGAAAAACTTGTCCGTGTTAGATAGTTAACCTGCTTCTAAAATTTCTTAAGTCGCAAAATATTCTCAATGTTCAAAACTCACTTAGAAATTAAATTCCACAAAAATAATATTAAAAAAAAATCCATTCATTTTAATTAATGCATTTAATTGAAACATGACGTCACATTTCCCGTTTGGTCTTCGGCTCTAACCAACACCACCTGTAATAATGCCTCCGAGCTAAGCTTTACGTCATGGAAAATCGGCCGATTACATCCAATCAACATAATCCTATGGCAGTTACAGGAAGTGTTGAATGGATAAAATCGGCCGATTTTCCATGACGTAAAGCACAGTTCGAAGGTATTATTATAGGTAGTGTTTCTCTGTCTAAAGTCTACTGATTCTGCTTCGAAACGGGGAGAAAAACCTTAGTATATTTAATTCTAAGTAAGGCTACTGAATAAGGGCTCTAATTTCGTGGATAGTCGTAAGAAACTATAATGATTGACGTCATCGCACTAGGTAAAAAATAAGGCTTTGTGAAATGTGTAATGTGTATCTTGCTTTTTTTTTTCTCTGTAAACAATATGCTGCTTACAGGGAAACAACGTAGGGAAATTGCGAAGATTTAATACCTGAACGGACAAAATGCTGCAGAGATATTGCGTTTTTGGGTGTATATCGCAGACACTTTGGGCACTGTAAAAGCTGTACGGGACTTGATACGTAAATTTCAAGAAATTGGTTGCACATGTGAACGATCTCGGCCTGAATAACCTTCCGTTCCTCTCGAGACTATTACAGAAGTCTATCAGACGATAAGCGAATATCCCGTGCAAATTCACACGATGTTTCATACTTGCTGCAGCTGCCAAATTCTAAGATACGCAAGATTCTGCGCTCTGCTCTAGAAATGTTTCCGTATCAGTTCCAACGTGTCCAAAAGTTGCAAGCTAGAACTCCTACATAGACAGGCTGACGCATCTGCCATTTTCTATCCCACAAGACCGGTTGACTATTTATTATTGGTGGTTTTTCTGCAATAAATTGCACGAATAACTCCAGAAAAAGGCACCGCCTGTTTATATTTTCTTCTAATCCAGAAAGAAGGAAAAAGTGGATTATAAATTGCAGATGTAACTCGTGAATACCCGGAGCAAGAGCACAACCTTGTACCGTAAGATTTCCTTATTTTCAAATTATTTCATTTTATTTTCAAAGTTTTTTGACAAATTTAATATGAATGTACTGATTTTTTTAAGTTATTGTTTTAAATTCTTTTAAAATTAACTTTAATATTACATTTCTTTTACGTGAAGGGTGTCAGTTTTGAGAATGTTGGCGATGTTCTTAAAATTGCCAACTTGTTTGTTTCGTGATAAGAAGTTCTAGCTCACTTGATATGTGTAGAAGTTTAAAAGCGATAACAACGCTAATCAGGTAACCTAGCTTTTTCTACCGCCAACACTTTCCCAGACGGGATAGAAAATGTCGGACACTGCGCCAGCTCTTATCATATAGGAGTCTTATTGCAAGTGGGTGATAACCGACTGCGGATAGATTTCCGAACGAATTTCTTATCCGGTATGACGAGAATAATAGTTGGTTTTCCTGCATTCTGTGGATGGACGAGGCTCACTTTTCGTTCACTGGAAACATGAATTCAAAATAAAGCATACTTTCGTCTTTTCTCCTCGTTTCGAAGCAGAATCATTAGCTTTTAATCAGAGCCAAAGACTCAGTGTGAAATCTGACGTTATTAAAAATGAAAGTTATGCTCTGGTATAGGCACATCACAGTTGTTTTTGCTTCTCTTCTTAGTTTGCCTACCGCTGGCGATTTTCGTTCTACAAGTACCGTTCCAAGGATATTTACGCTTTTTTGCTATGAAGATCCCATTTCAATAATAATAAAAAAAAAGTGTAGGTGTTGCTATTTGAATTTTTTGAAATTTTGTCACTGTAACCGTAACTGTTAGAGCTTAACTGTTTTTTTTTATATGGTTTTTCAGCGCATACCTCAAAATACTTTCCACCAAACTTTTATTCATTTTCTGCTAACGGTATGATAGACATGGTCACATACATCGGGACAGTTCTTTTTATAATCACCCTCTAAACATACATGGAAATATACACATATACATACATCACATATATATATATATATATATATATAAGGTGAGCTCTTGCCAGGACCAAAGTTGGAAGTGTATAACTAGATGTCATGAAAGTCAGAAATAATAAATCGGCAATATTCTACGACCGTTCGTTTTTGAGCTTTGCGAGATACAAAGCCATTGCACAAACCATGATTAAAATACATTCCTTACATAGTATATTCGGAAAGTAAAAATTGCTAAATCATGCATAAACGAATTTTCTACTGATCATGGTAAGACTCTTTAACCCTCGCTTTTCCAAGATGGGCCTTTTTGACCCCAATTTGAAGTTGAAATTTAGTTAGCCCGCCTCATTCAAAAAGTGCGCTAATTCGCCAGAGATAGCAAACCTAATCAGCGGAATGTTGCACGACGATTTGTTCTAAATGATACAAAAAGGCGAGGCGCTGGTGATTTTCGCCAAACGTGCCAACCGGCACCTGAAAGCAATTTTTTTGCAGTAACGCCTTGATCTTGGGAAAGCGAGGGTTAAATAGTGTCTAATAATAAATTGCTTCAATGTATAATTCAAGATTATGCACAGTGCACAAACCTGGTTCTGTTTCGCTGTCGGAGTCAGAGGTCTGAAAAAGACTGTTCAGTGTATCCATGTTTTTCTGCACTCCTTGAGTGAGGAATTCGAAAGTCTCCCTATCGTTTTCGTTCGGTTTGAAATGATTATCGTCCCATGGAAGTGTCCTCTTAAAAATGGAAAAAAAAATTAATTAAGAGACTGTTCAACACAATAGATGATTTCAATATACAATACTATTATACATTTTATACTGTTTCAGATGTCGAAATTTGCATAAATTTCTCATTAAAATGTTTATCGTGAAAACTAACAGCTTGTTTTAATACATATGATATTTTTTTTGTGCATTTTGTATGATTGCCTAAAAACTCACCGTGAGCCTTTTGTATAAACAGATTTTGGTTTAACCAGAAACCAGTTTATCAATTACGTATTTGGGAATAATTATATCAAAGTGCAACTTCCAGTTTTTTTTTTTTTTTTTTATCTTCTTAGGTAAAAAGACGTTAATTTTCTGTCAATAAATGCATGTAGGTTATAAATAGTAGTTAATAAATAAAGTAAAAAATACCTGTTTTATAGAATAAAGACAAAGTATGTAACTATTAAATTATTATTATTATTATTATTTTTTTTTAATTCTAGAGGAATACTTTTTTTTATGTTGAGAAATTAAAAAATTAAAATAAAACAGAGAATATGTGATTCAACGCCATTTGGAAGTAAAATGTCCCAACGTAAAAGATAATTTTCACATTATAGAGGGTCGTTAGAATTAACAAAATATAATTTTATTTTTTCAGGTGAAAAAATGATATGTATTTTACCATGTTTAAAAAGTAGAGACCTTTTAAATTAATTAATAAAAACTAGAAAGAAAAAAAAATGTTTATTTAAGTACATTGACATGCATAAAAAAAAAAAAAAAAAAAAAAATTAAATGCAATTATTCCTAAGAAAGGGATTTCTAATTTCCTGAAAGTTGACTGGAACTGCTGAAGTAATGCATTGCACATGCTAAAAATCAGGTTGAAAATAACATGAAACATAAAATTACAAGAAAATTAATCACAAAATTTGGACATTAGATATTAGGAATTAAAAAAAGTTTGCATTGCATAAAAACGAGGTTGTATAAACCAATCATTTAAATAGGCACATAAGTATAGTTACTTTCAAGTTACTATAACTCATCTTTTTTTTTTTTTTTTTTTTACAATGTCAACACATTGTATAATGTAGAAAGGTTATAAAATAAACAGCTTACCCAATCGATTTTGCGGCGAACTATCTTTCTTCGAAGCAAACCTCCCCGCACGCTGGAAGCACCTTTAAAATAACAAAAAAATTAAATAAAAAAAATAAATACATGAAAGAAAATTGAAATAATTATAATATTTAAAAAAAAAAAAAAAATATATATATATACCATGTTATAAATTTTCTGATGAATCATAGAGCTCTTACCAATGAGTATAAAATTTTTAAACTGATAATGACATCCATTTAATATTCCGTAGTGTTGTTAGTTCCGCCCATTTTTTTCACACCAATAAATTTTTAGAGTAATATTCTCCAAATGCAATTGCGATTAAATAAGAAGTAAAATACTCTAAAAAGATACTGGTGGGAAAAAGAAGGCGGGGCCAACAATGTTACGAAATATTAATTAGTATGTTAGGAAGTATGGCAAAACTGTAGGAAATCACATCAATATAAGGTATTCTTATATTAATTTATGGTTATTAATATAAATATTAAGATTGAAAAACACTTATTTATTTATTTATTTATTTATTTATTTTTGTATTTTTACATTTGTACATGTCGCAAAAATGCAATGAAAAATATAAGTAGCCCTTGTTTATGTAATGAACAAGCTGGGTGCATGTGGCAACCCTAAGGCAACAAAATGCCTGATGCGCCATCTCGTATATATAGGAGCCTTATATTTCTATTGCTTTAGGAATAGCGACACTTGATGTTAGCGAAGTATGCCAGACGTTCAGTTACGTAGAATAATTCCTTGTGTGCACATTTGAAGTTTTGAAAAGGTTGGCGAAATTTCTGGATAACATTTGTATTTTTCTGTTGAAAAGAAGCATTGATTTAGTTATGTTTATTGACTCGAGATATGTAATTATTATTATTATTTTTCTAAACTTAAAGTCTCCCCATTTTTTTTTTTTTTTTTTTTTTTTTTTTTTTTTGTCCTTTCCTTTTTACATAATGGATTTATTTTATTGTTATTATCATTAATATTATCAATTTCTCCTTATTTTGTATGATTTAATTATTCAGTCATAAATAAAAATTTTAAATAGACTTTTTTAAAGAAGACTTTTATAAAAGATGTTCTTAAAAAAGGTAGAAATACGTACAAACCACATTTATTCACTTCCGTTCGAATCTCAGATTTTTTTTCGTCCGTGGGACGCGCGATCACTTTGAGAGTAGGATTGTTGGCAAACGAAAAGTAGATGAGCGACATTTAATTTTTCTAGTATTTTCTTAGGAATTCTTCGGAAAAAAAAACAAATCCTTTAACTTGTATCGCAATTTTGCATCCGCAAATACATCTTTAAAAAAATGTTCTGTTTTATGTGAAAATGTTATCCAGACAACAAATAAACAAATAACTAGCTTAACTCCTTATCCGTGGCATATTTTTCACTTTCAATGACACACCTATAGGATCCCCATTTTTGTCTAATTAAAAAAAAAAAAAAATTGATTGAAAATATATATTTATTTTGTGCATATTTCCAAATACATCATAAATAGTTCAATACTGGCTGATGTTTTCATGTACCTAAAATATTAAAGGAAAAATACACGTGGGGCGCGGTCACTGAACGACCTAGATTTGGGCGACACTGGCAAGGGGTTAAATATTATTTTTAATAGTATAGAATCAATGGATGCATGTGCAGAAAATGTCTCTTTTAATTAGTTAGTGCTTTCATTTGGGATTTATTCTTGCTCCCGAAGTTCATTGTTAAACAATGGAAGAAAAATATTGGAGCCCATGTGGTGTCTTCAGTTCTTATATTTTGACTGTTTTATATTGCTAATAAATTTCTTCAATAAAAAACACGTTGGCAGTTTGAATGGAATAAAAAATAAATTAATAACACTCTACCTGCTGACTGCTTGCCCTCGTGCCGACCGCTTGCCGACAGCTTAACCTCGGGTGCAGTAAACTGAAAAACATCTGTATTAGCTGACTTCTTCATGTTATGAGAGAGTGGTGATGTTTTCGCTGGAAGAACAGGACACATGTATTATGACATATTTTAAAATGGGTTGTATTCATGCACATTTTTCATGTTGCATATCTGATTGCATATCTGGTATATATACTACTTATATACATGTTATATAATATATATATATAGAAAGGAACAATAATTGTAGAATGCAAAAAATCAGATGGTGAAATGCCCACATACACCGCAAGAACAAATGAATAAATAAAGTAAAATAAAAATAACAAGTAATAGTTAATATATGAAAAAAAAAATGAAAAAAAAACCACGAAACTCCCTTGAATATTATCCCCAAAGTATAATTAATAAAGATCTGTTTTAAAAATGTACGGAGAAATTACACATCGAAAACAGATAAAAGTATCGATCTGTATCAGATAATATATAGATTCCAAGACCTCATGATTTACCCCTTTTTTATAATAAATTATTGTTTTACTTAAAAATTAAAATATATAAATTAAATAAGATAAAGATGACTATTTTTATTAAATGGTGCTAAAAAACTATAAGAGTTTACAGCTATGTATTTTCTTTTAAACTGTGAGGAAATGACACAAAAATTATTATTGTAGCTTTGCTTTAGAAGAAAAATCATACAAATAATAACTCTTGCGTAGTCTTATATAAAACAATGCGTGCAAAATTATATAATGTCTTTAACTGTGAGAAAAAAAAATCTCATAAAAACCCATTCACTTCTGGAATAAAATATTAAAATACATTGCTTTTGTGTAGCCTTGTATATATTGTAATAATTAGATTCACCCCATATAGTACACATACAAATAACACTGTTCTGAAAAAAAAAAAAAAAAAAAAAAAAAATTGAGATCTGATACCATTTTTGCTGATTCTTATGTAAAATGAACTCCTGAATCCGAATAGGAATCCCATTTTGCTCAGTCACCCACCGTTTTCTAGATACACCACCCCCTTCCTCAATTTCTTTCCCTGTTCGATCATTTTATGAAATTAATTTGAGTTGAAGAATGAAAAATAAATAATTTAACACCTAAAAACAAAAAAATATATACAGTTTAAAAAATAACATTAATAACAGATTAAAAAAATATAAGATATGTAACGCACAATTTCAATGGCAATTCCCCCCCAAAATTTTTCCCTTTTTGCAAATGTCCATGTTTTAGAATTTTCCTACTCTGTAGACCCTCATAAGATATTTAACGGTTAAAATAATCCTCCTCCCTCCTAAAAATCAAATTTATAGTCATAAAATCACCGAAAAATAATAAAAATAGGGGGTCATTCTTAAAAAATGGTGGGGGATAGGGCAAAATGGGCGTCCTATTCGGATTCAGGAGGTCATTTTACATAAGAATATGCTGAAAGGGTGTAAGAGACAACTTTCATGCAGAACAGTGTAATAAGAACAAAAAGAAAAAGAAGAGTAAGAATACTCACAATACTGACAATTTACTCTGGGTAGTCCCATTGTATCCCAAAATACGCTTAAGCGCTTATTGGAGACTTTATAAACCAATCATGGATGCCTTTAATGCTAATCATAGCATATTATACTTTTATTTACTAAGTGTAAGAAATGCACTTTTGTACATTTGAGAGTAATGCACAAAATTCATTTCTACAATACTTGTTAAAATTTGTGCAGAGTAACGACATTAGAATATGTTAAAAAGAAATTCCTCAGGTAAATCGTTAGATATTGGAATTCTTTTGCCACTCTTTGTACACTAACACTATTTTCAATTAAGAGCATGTCATCGTGGACCTGCGTACAGTCGGTAAAAAAAGCCTCCGACCACTAGCAAAAGTTCCTACATAAAAAAAAAGTAGAGTCAATACCGTTTTGTTAAATAAATCCTTGTCGAATCCTGTTCTTAGTCAGTTTAAAAAACAGGATTCGACAGGGATTTATTTAACAAAACTGTATTAAGTGTACCTTTTTACATAGGAATTTTTGCTAGTGGTCGGACACTTTTGTTACCGACTGTAGCTTTCACTTTCAAATTATTCTAAAAGTAGTTACCGAAATCAAAACATTAAAAAAAGACAGTCGGAACAGACGAATCGATATAATTCAGTGCACTGCTGATAAAAAATTTCACTAAAATCAAAGGCTGGGTGTTTTTTATCCTAGGTATGAGGCATTTATACTTCAAATAAAAATATTTGTGTAATTACATTTTTTGCTCATTTTGAGGTGAGATGTCATTGGTCATAACCTCTCAAAATACGATATGTACTATTATTTTCAACAAGTTAAAAAAGGTCTGGGGTCTACCTGGACTCCAGGCTTTCGTGTTGGAATTAACTGTTACGAAGGTTTAATAGATGAAACTGACAAGGAAACATTCAAAAGGTGTCGTCTTCAAAAGATATTGAAAAAATATATATGTGATTCTAGTGATTCTACTCTTCCTAGAATACCAGGAAGTGAAAAAATTATCGGCTCAAATGAATTACAGCGACCACAAACAATTATCAAAACGAAGCATAATTGGCGATTTAGCGCTGTTATGCGTTCGTTTCGCTAACACCGAGATTGCCATGTACGAACACAGCCGTGTTTTGTTTCTCAGTCAAGTACTCAAAATCAATCGCCTAACAATGTGAAATCACCAAATATGCTTAATTTTGATACTTTTTCGTGGTCGCTGTAATTCATTTCAGCTGATATTTTTTTTTTTACTTTCTGGTGTTCTAGGAAGAGTAGAATCGACGACAAAGACGACACTTTTTGAATGTTTCCTTGTGAGTTAGAGAACCCTGTCGTCAATCATTCCTATAACAATTGTTCATCTTTAAAACATTCGTTGCGTACGGGAAGACAAATTTCCACACAATTTGATTTTCACTTATGTTAGCCATTTCGATGTTTCGAGAGAAATAGCTTTTTTCTAAATATTTTAGAGCCGAAGGGAAGCAAATTTATATCACTCCTGTTTTTAATGTTTCTGTAATTTCAATTTTTACCAACCAATGGAATTAATTACAACAACCACATATTTTCTATTGTACAACAAACGTTAAAGCATTAAAATTTACTTTTAATTTTGATACACAAAATTTTTTTTTAATGAACGAAAAATTTCATTATGACAAAAAAGAAGATCAATACAAACTTTTCTTGGCAACTGTTTGGACAGAAGTGGCAGCTTCCCTTCTCTTCTTCTGAAGCATGAATGGCGGCACAGCAACACGGACACCTGTCATGAAAGGGGTTAAGTATCTTCTAACGAGAAAATCAGGACATATTAATGGGATGAATGTAACATCAACTCACCTTGAATAACACGTCAACGTAAAAATAAAATAAAAATAAATGAATAAATGAAAATAAATAACTTCAAAACGTGTAGATAGCCAAAAATATCACGTTCGAATTCTTTCACGATTACAATGCTCACCTTAAGGAAATATTCCACATATGCTCGAAAAATCAAAAGGAGCAGTCATTTAAGAAATGTGCACAAACTGTTTTAAATATGTTTGAAGTTTTCATGCAAATACTTGCTATTTATGACGTTTGATTATTCTATATAACGTGAAAAAGTGTCCTTCAGATAAAAATAAGTGTTTCTTTTTTCTTTATTTATATTTTTGGCTGATAATAACAGATCTGTAATCACTTTTTGTTTACCACGCATCATTTCCCCCAAAGTTCACATTTCAGAAGATCTACAGTCGGCAGCAAAAGTATCCGAGCACTAGCAATAATCCCTTTCTAAAAAATGTACACTTAATACTGCTTTGTTAAATAAATACTTGTTGAATCCTGTTCTTAGTCAGTCTAAGAATATGATTCGACAATGATTTATTTAATAAAACAGTATTAAGCGTACTTTTTTGATATCGAAATTATTGTCTAGTGCTCGGATACTTTTGCTGCTGATTGTAAACAATGAATATCTTGTTGGGGCCATGGTGAAATGCTTCCGTGTTTTAGGTTGCAGTATTTTACTAAAATGACATTTTTGGATGCATTTCTTTTTCCAAAACCTTTGCGCAATGAGTAATAAGTATGGGGAAAGCTTTTACCAAGACTTCTGCATTTGAAAAGCGTTTCAGTGGACGATGAAATGAAAGTACAGTCGGTAACAAAAGTATCCGAACACTAGCAAAATTCCTATGTAAAAAAAGTAGTGTTAATACTGTTTTGTTAAATAAATCCTTGTCGAATCATGTTCTTACGGCTTTATTCACCATTAACTTCAACTCCCTTTTCAACGCAAAAATTTGAAAAGCTTCTAAAGGCAGTGTGCAGCTTTCTAAAAAAATTGACCGGCTCCTTCTGCCATCTAGCGAACAAAAATTTCATATAACATTTTATTGATTATTTTTCGCTAAAAAATCGGAAAGTAACTATGTCGCTAGATGGCATAAACAAAGCATCCCACGTTGCTGAAAAGTTGTACTCTGACTTTGGGTTACATACAGACGTAACGCTTGCAATTTCGAGGACGTAAATTTTGCAAGTTTTTTGCAAATACAGTCGGCAGCAAAAGTAACAGAGCACTAGCGAAAATTCCTATGTAAAAAAAGTATACATAATACTGTTTTGTTAAATAAATCCTTGTCGAATCCTGTTTTTAGACTGTCTAAGAACATGATTCGACAAGGATTTATTTAACAAAACAGTGTTAAGTGTGCATTTTTCATATAGGAATTTTTGCTAGTGCTCGGATACTTTTGCTACCGACTGCAGTCATACATTTGGAACGCCTGCAAACGGCCTTGCAACTGGAAGTGTTTCATTTGTATGTACCCCTTTATGCGCTTTTCAAGATTTCGTGTTCAACCGGGAGTTGAAGTTATTGGTGAATAACGCCGTTAGTCAGTCTAACGGCCGTATTCACCATTAACTTCAACTCCCGGTTAAGTGTAAAATTTTTAAAAGCGTATAAAGGCAGGGTGAAGCTTTCTAAAAAAATTTGGCCGGCTGCTTCTGCCACCTAGCGACGAAGATTTCATATAATTTTTGATTGGTTATAATCTGCTAAAAAATCTAAAAGTAACAATACCGCTAGATGACAGAAGCAACGCATCCAATTTTGCTGAAAAGTTGAACCCTGACTTTATGCGTTTTCCAAGTTTTCGTGTTCAACCGGGAGTTGAAGTTATTGGTGAATACAGCCGTTGGAACATGATTCGACAAGGGTTTATTTAACAAAACAGTATTAACTCTACTTTTCTTTATATATGAATTTTTGCTAGTGTTCGGATACTTTTGTTTCCGAGACTAAGAACATGTTCGGACATTTTTGGATGCATTTCTTTTCTCAAAACCTCAGCGCAATGAGCGATAAGTATGGGGAAAGCTTTTATCAAGACTGCTGTGTTTGAAAAGCATTTCAGTGAACGATGAAATGAAAGTACATCGGTAACAAAAGTGTCCGAACACTAGCAAAAATTCCTATGTAAAAAAAGTAGAGTTAATACTGTTTTGTTAAATAAATCCTTGTCGAATCATGTCCTTAGACTGACTAAGACCATGATTCGACAAGGATTTACTTAATAAAACAGTATTTCAATCATTTTCTAACTCTGACCTTGAAGCAGGCCACAAACATACAGGTGGAGCTGCTATAACTCACCTTCTGTGATTTTCCCCATGGCAACATCTCAGTATCTGTTGATTAAATTTGCATCTAATTCCACAAATAAAATATTTATTGTAAGAAGCTATGATTGAATTTTTGTGCATGTTAAACAGTAAGTGACTCTGTTATGTAGAATGGTACAGAAGAAAGTTTTGTGAAGGCCATAAAATACTAGTTTTTTAACAAGTTTTAATTAATTTAATCGTAAAAAAAAAAGTGGCAGAGTTCTGTTTTAGAATAGTGCTGATAAAGCTGATTTTAAAAATACAAATAGTGACAGATTTCGCAATCAAACATCGGCTTGTCTCAAAATTTCCTCATTTAAAGAAAAAAAAAAAAAAAAATAAATAAATAAGAAAGAAAGTCTCTCTCTTTCTCCCTCCCTCTTTTTTTTTTTTTTTTTTTTTTTTTTTTTTACTTTCTTCTGCATGTAATATACGGAAAGTATTGGATTGGTGAAAATTTTTGACCTCCGGTTTTCGATGGATTTGTACGTTTTGGGATGTCCTGAAAACGATTTGACAGTTTTCAGAAAATGTCTGTCTGTGTGTGTGTGTATCACGAATTTTGTGGAGCTGTATCTCACTAATCAATGAACGAAATTTAACCAAACTTGGTATCTAGTTGGGCCCTGACATAAACTGGTGCTGATTAGACTTGGGGATCAATCGCTCAGCAGATGGCGCTGTAATCGCATTTTTTCTAAATTTTTAACATGGCGATATAGGACAAAATTTCGTATAAATGTACATAATGAGAGTTATTTTTAACTTGTGATTGTAAAATTAATATGAATTATTGATAATAGTACTAATTAACTATAGGAAAAAAAATTTGTGTATGTGGGGGCATCGCTCCCCCTTTCAAGATGGGTACAGTCCGTAACAAAAGTGTCCGAACACTAACAAAAATTCCTATGTAAAAAAAGTACACTTCATACGGTTTTGTTAAATAAATCCTTATCGAATCCTGTTCTTACGCTGACTAAGAACAGGATTCGATAAGGATTTATTTAACAAAACCGGATGAAGTGTACTTTTTTTACATAGGAATTTTTGCTAGTGTTCGGAGACTTTTGTTACTGAATGTATCTTCCGAAAGATCTCGTCAATACCTTTCAAACGAATGGTTGAACGATAGATCTGTGATAATTTAAAACAAAGTTATCGATTTTTTTTTTTTTGTTTTTTTTACTTTTAACCAAAAAAAACTTAAAATCGTACATATATATATATATGTGTGTGTGTGTGCGTTTTTTTTTTTTTTTTTTTTTTTTTTTTTTTTCAATATTGAGAATAAAATGAACTTTATTTTTTGGATATTTAGTGTTATACTACTTCTCTAATATGGAAATCGTCTGCATTTTCATGGAAGATGATTTTTTTAAATAATTATTTTAATAAATTTTATTTTTACTGAGTGAATTTGTATAGGAAAATATAGAAGAAAGAATAGAGAATTATATAGAAGAATTTTTTAAAATACGTATACAAAATGGGTATTCTCTGACTCTTATTCTAGAAATACGTTTCTTAATCATTAATATTGGTGGTCCATGGAATTTTAAATTACAAATTTCGTGGTCCGCAGCATTTCAAATTGTGAATTAAGTGATCCATGAAGACAAACTGGTTGACGACCGCTGATATATATCACTGGTATGTTTCTATCTTATTTTGTCTTTTAATTTTTCTAAACACTTTACTTTGAGATTCTAAACTATAAATTTTCCGTATTCTTATTTTTACTTTCTCTTACCCATAAGGTAGAGAAAGTATTGTTTTAGGGTCAAATTTTCGAGCGTGAGATTTTGTTATATTTACATGGTCTGAGGTCCCCTGAATACGAAAATCATGTTTTTAACGAATGGTCTGTGTGTCTGTCTTCAGCATATCTCAAGAACAAATAGTAGCAGAAATTCCAAACTCGGTATTCTAAATGTGTATCATATAGGGATGCTACAGTAAGCTTTCCTTTGAGATGAAGCAAAGGGTTCGTGTACAGGGGCACTCAAAAGTATTCAAATACATTACGTCTATGGAGGAAATTGCAGTAAAGTAGAGTTTAACGTCTATAGACTGCACTAAACCAAATGAAACGAATATATTTTTTTTTGTAATATAGTCAACTGGGAAATTTTTTTTTGTGTATGTAGGAGCCTCGCCTCCCCTCCCCCTGGGGCGGAAGTACGCCCTCGCGGGAAGTAAATTTTCCTGATGGGTATATTTCAAAAGAACTCGCCAATACCTTTAAAACGAATGGATGTACCGTCGATCTGCGATTTATTAATTTTTTTTTTTTTAAATGTATTATTGAGAATAAATTCAACTTTTTTTCAACTTTTATATATATATATATATATATATATATATATAGTGTTATACTACTTCTCTGATGTGGAAATCGTCTGCATTATCATAAAAGATAATTTTTTTAAATAATAATTTTAATAAATTATTTTTTAAAAACAGAATTATTTTTTAATAACCGAATTTAATTCTATATAAATGTAGGTGCATTAATGGAACAGGGGGTTGAGGGGGGCTGTAGCCCCCCCCTCACACAGAACTAATTTAGCATATAAAGCTCTTCCGAAGCCTAATCTGAATTTTTTAACACAGGTTTACATAACAGTACTCGTTATCTTACATCTTATCTTATTTATAATATTAAATTTCAGAGTAAGAGAAAGTCGTGTAAGTGAAACACCAGATTATTTTTATATAAATTGCATAGTTTAATGTAGTCCAAAAATGGTAAAGTATACCAACTAGAAATTTATCCTATAAAGCATAATGTTCCTGAAATATTTGAAGTTTTCCTGTACATGAACGATTATTTATCAGATCTCAGATAAAAGCTTTCAATAATACCGCCCTATGATGCAGATTTAGAATACCGAGTTGAGACTACAATTGAGTTAATCTCATAATTCAAGCTTTGAGCAATATTATATCTGTAGCACCTTAAGTTTTAAATAAACATTATTAAAAGAAATAAAGGACAAATATCCGCGTCTGTAATGATGGATAGATGGCGCTTTTTCAACTTTTGTTGTTGGTAAATATAATAGCCACGTGTGTTTATTATTCTTGTATTTGTGTTACTACTTAATATTCGTGCTATAATTTCTCCGCCTTTACATAATGGAAAATCGATTGCCTTTGGAAAAAATATTTCACTTTATTCAAAGTTCGATCGGAAGTGGATGTTTAGCTGAAGCTGGACAAATATTAGTTTCAAGTATTCTTTACTTCCATTAGCCAAAGCAACTGGAATTTTAAATTTGTCATTTGGAAATAAATGGAAGCTTAATTCTTGATTTCTTGATCCTTTGGAGTTACACTGTGGCACACAGCAGTATGTGTTATCTTTTTTACCGGATTTATTCATTTTTATTCAATAAATATATGTGAAACTAAACATCGAATATACAGCAAGCAATGGCGTCTCGTCGAAAGCTATCCGTGGTATTGTTAACTTCACCTTAGCCCACCAGATGGCATGCATTTCATTACAATCGCGGATTGCATGCTCGTAAGTTGCTATTTTCCTAAAACCTTTCAAAAGAGAAAATATAAATTAAAATAAATATTATGTCTAAAACAGATTTGAACGTAATGCCTGGGACCCATAGCTTTTTCTGATCACAAGTAGTCGGTCTGCGCCCGCCTAGGGCATGGATTTTGCACATGTATTTCTAAATTTATTCTTCTTTGCCAATTCAAATTGTAATAATCTGGTGTGTCACTCACACGACTTTTTCTTACCCTGAAATTTAATACTATAAATACAGGTTGGAGATTAAGAGGTAAGATAACTAGTACTGTCATGTAAACATATATTAAACAATGGGCTCTTCCCATCTGACGTCAGAGGTCACATGATAGAGGAAAACCAAATAGCAGACGAAGTCTTGTTTATCTAGAGCGATTGCTGAAATAACATATTTTGTATTCTTATTTTTGATCAATCGTATTTAATCTGTGTTATTTTTCATACATCATCATTTTTAATCCATTTTATATCATTATTCATCATCTTTTGTTTGTTGTATACATTTACAATCATCATTTAATTTACATTTGTTATTGATATTCATGAAGAACATGTTAAATACTCTGATTTTTGGTACTTAAATCAGTGACAGTGAAATATCGTACTACGTAAATCCATTTAGAACAGTAACTAAGTTAATTAACTTGTTGTAACACCTTTATGAAATTAAATTAAATGAAAACATTTTAAAATCTCAAATTATAATCCATAAACATTCCACAAAAACAAGCTATTATTTATTGCTAGATTAGTTAATGTAACAGTTACACAAAAACATACAAAAATCGATTCTTACAGGTGAAAATAAATAAACACATAAAGTGTTTTTTAAAAATTATTAAATTTACAAATACAATTACTCTACTGTTTACAAATACACAATGTTACTTTTATTTTATTTTATATTAAATATTAACACTTTTGTTCTTAAGAACAATATTTAATTGAATTCGATTCTCAGAATTCGATTATTCGTTTTCCTCTATCACGTGATTGAGCAGACGACGGTGGGAAGAGCCCATTCAAATTAGGCTTTTGGAGTGTTTTATATAATAATTAGTTTTGTGTGAACCCCCTCAACCCCCTCGTTGCATTAATGCACCTACATTTATATAGAATTTAATTTGGTTATTAAAATTTAAAGTTTACTTAAAATTATACAGACAATTTTCACACGCAACATTCATTGAAACTTGTCAATCTTCATCAAATTTTCGCAGCAACGAACTTATATTAAATTCAAAATACAAAGTTTGGATCTCCTAAAATTATTTGTTTTGAAGTCACTCTAAGAGACACAGACAAAGATCAAACGTTAAAAAACTTGACAACGGTAATCAGGAAGCCACAAAACGTGTAAATGTACAAAGAACAAGCGATGAATATTTAGCTTAAAACATACATTATTTACCATTTCACTATGAGGAATTTATTTCAATTCCCGAACAGCTTTCCTGGAAATGGTAAAATATTATTAGTAAAGCACATCCACTAACAATAAATAACTAGTGTGTTGTGGCCACCACACGACTTTCTTCTATATTTTCCTATACAAATTCACTCAGTAAAAATAATTTATTAAAATTATAATTTAAAAATATTATCTTTCATGATAATGCAGACGATTTCCATATTAGAGAAGTAGTACAACTCTCAAAATTATAAAAAAAAAAAAAAAGTCTTATTTATTCTCAAAATTACATTTAAAAATGAAATAAAATACACATTTCTTTTTTTTTTTTTTTTGGTAAAAAATGAAAAAAAAATCGATAACTTTATTTTAAATTATGACAGATCGATAGTTCAACCATTCGTTTTAAAGGTATTGACGAGCTCTTTTGAAATATACCCATCAGGAAAACTTACTCCCCTCCAGGAGGGTGGGCGTGGCTCCACCATACACAATTTTTTTTTCTCAGTTGACTATATCTGTTACAAATGATATATATTCGTTTATTTGGTTTAGTGCAGTCTATAGATGTTAAACTCTATTTACCTGCAATTTCCCCCATAGACGTAATGTATTTGAATACTTCTGAGTGTCCCTGTACACGAACCATTTGCTTCATCTCAACGAAAAGTTTAGTGTAGCATCCCTATATTATACACATTTAGAATACCAAATTCGGAATTTCTGCTGCTATTTGTTCTTGAAATATGCTGATAACACACAGACAGACAGACAGACACACACACACACACAGACCAATCGCTAAAAACATGATTTTCATATTCAGGGGACCTCAGAACATGTAAATATAACAAAAACTCGTTTTCGAAAATTTGACCCTAAAACAATACTTTTTCTACCGTAAGGGTAAGAGGTAGTAAAAAAGGATGCAATATTTGAAATAAATAGTTTTATCTTTTGCATCATGATATAAACATGTTTTAAGGCACAAATGTCTCCAATAAGTTCAAAATGGCATCAGAATTCTTTAATTCAAATTTTATAACCACTTATTTATTTATCTATATTTTTCATTTCTCGTGAGGTGATTGAGTTTTACATATTTAAACTACTATTTTTTTTTTCCTTTGATGCACTAAAATTCCGCATAGCAACGGAAAGAAATTATTTCAAAAATAGAAATTTTTTGTGTTATTTTATCGGTGAATAAATTCTGGTTAATCAACTTATGTTTTCTGCAATCATAAATGTATTTACTTCTTTAAAACAGATCTCTGTAAACGAACCAATGAATTTTGTATGTATAATTTATTATTTGAATCAGTGAACAAATATTTCTAAACCATGCAAACCATGGATAAAATTTTTCATTCTTTATCTGATACATTGTTCAGATCGTGATGTGAGCTTTCCCGTTAAATTATCCCTTTCAATATTTTATTCAATTGAAATGCACGCATAAAAACCTTGCGTAATTTTTTATTTTCTTTATTCCAGTAAATTATTTTAGCTATGACATCATTTTTAGTGTTAATTTCGGGAAATTTAAGCTTTTATTATTAAGACACAGCATTTAGTAAACTTTTAGATGATTTTTCAAGCATTTCATTGAAGTTGACAAAGCAATTTGCATCCTGCACATTTCACAAATAGCAACATTCCAATCGATTGTTTCGTACAAAACCTTTTAAACATTAATTTTAGCTTAAAGGGTCAAAGCTATTTATTCCAAAATGTTTCTCTATAGAAAAGGAGTTGAGGGTGAATAGTCATTTCTTCGTAGTTCACAACCTGTCAGTTTCAGTTCTTTTTCTCCAAAATGTTACATTATATATATATATATATATATATATATATATAATGTCAAATTATATACAGTCATAATTTTTCTGTCATCGCTTTAAAGACAGGCAAATACCCTACCTAAACTCACATAGTCGTCATTCTACCTATTTTAATGAGTAAACAAAGATGAAGAATTTTTTTTTTTTTTTTTTAAGTGAAATTATATACTGTCATAATTTTTCTGTCATCGCTTTAAAGCCAGGCAAATACTCTCCTTAAACTCAAAACTGAAGTAGGTCTCTGGCACTAAAAACCAAAACATATAAAATGTTACAGACGATTTAACACAGACTTTTTTTTTTTTTTTCATGTTATTATTGTTATTATTATTTAAATAAATTCCGGAATTTTTTTTTTTTTTTTCTTTTCCTTTTTTTTATACGGGATTGATAACTAATACTAGTCTCAATCTGCGGGTTTTTACGATACCAGTTTTACGATAGTTGGACATTTATCGAAATCGAAAATTTATCGAAAACATAATTGAATAATTTGAAAGCGATGTTATAATTTGAAAAATAATAATAATATTAGTCCTCCGTACAAAACTAAATTCTGCTTTTGCCAGAATTTCTTTTTTTTTTTTTTTTTTTTAAGAAAAGGAAAAGAAAATTAATACTAATCAGTTTATAAATGGACAGTATCGAAAAAGTCTTTGTTAACAATTTTGAATTAGGAAATAAAAAGCGCGCGTTCAAAATGAAATAATAATATTATAGTTTTAAAAAATTAAAGAACACGCTTTAATTTACTTTCCTTATTTTAAATAAATGTAATTTTTTATTGTTCACGTTTTTTTTTTTTTTTTTTTTTTTTTTTCTGTCGAAAAAATAATGATAATTTTTTTGGCAACAATTAAATTAAGGAATAATATTAAATATTTTAAATAAATGTAATTTTTATTGTTCACATTTTTTTTTTTTTTTTTTCTGTCCAAAAAATAATGATAATTTTTTTTGGCAACAATTAAATTAAGGATTAAAATTAAATGGCCAATTTATCAGTAATTAGAAGGTTTTTATTTTAACATTTTAATTAATTAAAAGAAAACTAAAACAAAATTCGAAAATCGGGCTTCGAGGTGCATCAGGAGAGGTCATTACGAACCACCATGCAAATTTTTGTAGCTCAGCCATCAGCCGTTTTCTTAAAAAGCTCTGGAAACCATACACAATGGTTTTTTGTTTGAGATATGAAGGATTTTGTGCAATCACGTTTTGCTCCCAGAGAAGTTACAAACATACATACATACAGGTGAAACTAATATAAGCGTGTTAAAAAGTAAAATAAAATTTATAAATGGACAATATTTAAGCTCGTGGACTCAGTTTAATGATATAATAAGAAAAAATTACGGCGTTAGTCTAACGAGATTATCATTTTTTTTTTTTTTTTTTTTTTTTTTTTTAATGTAACAACATACAATTATTAATGTATACGAAGTAGTAGTACAGTAATATTTATGATGCCCGTTTTAATTTTTTATTTTATTTTATTTTATTTTTTATTTATTTATATTTTTTTCATTTGAGGTATGCACGGGTCAGAAATGGGCTGTCCAGTCACTTTTTTTCTTCACGTTAGACCTGATTTTAAGAGCTTTAAAATGAATTCCGAACCACTACGATCAACCATGCTAAACAGAGATTCCAACTCGGCAGTAAACTAAGGCCAGAGCAGTAACAAAGGCTGCGTGCATGCGGATTACATAATAAAACGGATGATACATGATGATACATTTAAAATGTAAGTTACGGAGTAAGCGGTGTTCGAATTCTTATCATACTGTATTTATTGTTCTCGTTTAAAATTTAAATAAATTATATTTATAATGGTATTCAGAATCTTTTAGTGAGCCGAAATGACAAACGTAGAATATTATCTATTTTACAAGAAAAGGTCGATACGTGTTCTGTTCTAAATAAATTCATATTTAATATATGTATATGCATTTCAATATGTTGTTAATGCATAAAAGTATATTGTATTTTGAACTATGAAATTTTATGAACAAGAGCAAATTCAATATTAACAAATTTATAAAACGTTTACCTCCATTCTTAATCATTGTCAAAGCCAAGAGCCTTCAAAAATCCATAAATATAACTGGTAAATTTACTACGTTTCATATATTTATCATAAATAAATGAATGATGTAAAATAATATTTACCTCTAGTTTTTTTTTTTTTTTTTTTTTTTTTTTTAATCTCAATAATACAAATAGCTATAAAAAAATTATACGTGAAATTTTAGTCAAAAAAAAAAAAAAGTAAACAATATATTTTGAATCGCCATTAGAAAATTTGAAATAGAACATTAAAAAAGTAGGACAATTTTTAAAAATATTCTTGATTATCTTACCGATGGTCTGGAGACATTCATAATTCTTTTTGATTCTCGCGAATCTTTCTTTCATATAAAGGCTCAGATTTTTCCACTCTTGTTCATCGAAATAAATTTTTAAAGAATCAAAATCTTTGTCAGCGCATTTATCTCCATTTGGCACGTCCATCTTGATCCAGTAATAATTCGACGAATTCTTCTTCTACTACTTTAGTGGATATATCGTCTGCTTTTCCTTACCGTTGCCGTAATGAATTGAAAATTAATGTGTCGAGGTATAAGAAAATGTGCTACTTAGGGCTGTGCCGATTAATCGATTAATCGGTTCGGTTAATCGATCAATGCTTAGTCCCGATCAATTTTTTTAATCGAGTTAATCGAATCGATTAATTCGATTAAAAATTTTCAAAATCCGATTAAAATTTTCAAACTACGAATTAGAGTAAAAATGTTGTTCTGCCTACAAAATATTTTTTCACATACTTTGCTAACAAACATTCTAAGAAACTTCCATCAAATAATGAAAAAGCCAAAATAAATAAATAAATAAAAAATAAAACCTCTCAAAAAAAGTTGTTGCACTTTTGTTCATAGAGAAAAGGGAAGGTTTAGTTATTAAACAAACTGCCGCTTCACGTGCATGCTGGAGCAACACCACCTGTCTGTAACCTTCTACAGAAAATGTTGGCTAAGGTAATAGTTTTCTCAGAAACAAGAAGCTTTCAAAAAATGGAAATGCTAAAGATTTAAAAAAAAAAAAAAAAGGATTGAGATTTCCACTATCCCTATGATGGGGGAAATGTCAACAGAATTTCACAGTATCTTCAAGCGTTTATTGTCTGTTCAGAATTGCTGATAGTAACTATTGAAGTAGAAACAGAAAATAACATTCTGTGTTCTAGTCCGAAGTGACTAAGAAGTACTAAAATATAAGAATTTGAAATTTTTATGATAATGATATGGAATTTTGAGAATTCCTTTAAAAATAGTGACAAGCGAGATGGACAAGGCCTGCAAATATAAAACTAAAATATGTGTAAATTCATTTAATGTTCTTTCAAAATGAATCAAAAATTAATTTATTTAAAAAAAATGAATAAGGGAAAATATTTATATAAATTAAAACTTAAAGTCGCCAATTATTATTCTGAAAATTAGTTATGAAACAGATGTAATTAATTAGACAAAAATTTTTGAAAAAAAAAAATAAAAAAAAATTCAATCAAACTTGTGAATAGTATATATATATATATATATATATATACAATATGAGAGTTTTATTCGTCATTGAAATAAAATTATATGAAGAAAAATAAAAACCGATTAAAACTCCGATTAATCGACCAATTAATCGATTAATGAACTACGATTAACCCAGTTAAAACTCTTAATCGATTCCCACCCCTAGTGCTACTATAGAGATGTTCTATTTATTTATTTATTTATTTATTGAAATGGTTTAATTAAAAGAAAATAATTATAGGAATTTTATGTATTATTTTTTATAAAATGTTCTTCGAGGGTATTACATAATACTTTGGAAAAATGTAAATGCTGAACCAGTCTGATATTCAATAATATTAATAAAGATCGTTTGCTTTACATATTGTTTGTATTAGAAATTAAAATGTTTCAGAATCGATGTATTACGATATTTTATTTTAGAATGAAATTATTGTCGAATACTCTAAAAAAAGAAAAATCTTTATAAAATAATTATTGTGGAGTTTAAAAAGGCACATATACAAAAAATAAATAAATAAAATGAAGTGAAATGAAAAATAAATAAAGAAATAAAATAAAAGAAGAAATAAATAAATAAATAAAAGAAGAAATGTATGAGAGGTAGCTACAGAAGTTGTTCTTTTTTTCAAAATAAATATATTGTCGTCAACTATCGCTTTTCTGAAATGCATTCTATCCGCGATTGTAATGAAATGCTCGCCCTCTGGTGGGCTAAGGTGAAATTATCACACCACTGATAGCTTTCACGCTGAAACATAGAACAACAAGAAAGAACAATAATAAATACACGTGTGGCTATTATATTTACTAACAACTTCAGTTGGGAAAGCGCCATCTATCGATCATTACAAACGCGGATATGAATATGTATCTCATTCTGTGCGAAAATTTCTTCGAGATTTTATCCAATTTCTCTTTTATATATATTATCCTTGATGTTTACAAATATTTTTATTGTATTCAATCAAATATATTTCATACCGTTGACTTTCGGAACTTGAATTTTTGCAGAATTTTCTACTTTACATGGAATTAAAACATTCTAGTGAGTAACAACCATACGACTTTCATTACACACATTATTAAAATATTTCAGGGGAATTACATGTGTTCTAACAGCATTAATAAATCAGGCACTTAATGCACAAGCGAAGTGATGACGTCACTGGCCGTCCGTGGAGCCTGGTATATGATTTCCTAACTGTCCAATGGCTTTTTTTGTAAAAAATAATTAAAAATTAAGGGAAATTATCTCCCGATTTTAATCCCTATATTTGGGTATAGTTATATATAAGTTACTGTCTACATGTGTTATATTGAGTTATTTTTGCTGTAAAATTGATAAAATTTGAATTTTTAATTTCAAAACTCTAGAAAAAAGTTAAAAAAATGGCTAACTTCCATATTCAATTAAAAACATAAACATTTCATTTCAAAGGGTGATATTTACTCAATAAATATCCAACTTATATACTAATTAAAAGGAAAATGATAAATGCTCTATCATAATTTGAAGTCAAATTTGTTTTTAAATGTCTGAATAAAGTATCCAATATAAGATACAAATATACATAGATATAATAATTTATATAGATCTATTATCCCCATGTTAACGTGCAAAAACTTTTGATGCCGAAAAAAGTTTTGGCATCAGCCTTTAGAGAGTATAAAACTCGGAAATAGCACGGCGTTACTAGATCACTCCTCGGCGCCAACGCGCCAACGTCGTAAGCTTTCACGACATTGACGCGTTGGCGCCGAGGAGTGATCTAGTAGGGCCATGGAAATAGTAATGGAATAGAATGTTAGTGAATTTTGAAAATGCCGAAATATTGCGCGGTTTTTAAGTGTTCTAATAAATATATGAAAAGGAATGGGTTAAGTTTTCAGAAATAAGTTATACTCAAGTATTTATGAAAAATACAATTTTTATAATCAGTTGCTTTGTTATTATTATGAAATAATTACTGTCTTCATATTTAAAGGAATACTTTTTTTTAAAATAATTTTTAAAATTTTTATATTAGTAATTAATATGGAATTTTCAAAATTATTTTAAATGTAGTTAGCAGCCGCGGAAGTTTTAATATATAACTAGTATGCTGTAGCCACCACAAGACTTTCTTCTACATATAATACTATACAAATTTACGCAATAAAAATTATTTATTAAATTATAATTTATTAAATTTATTTTCTATGATGAATGCAAACGATTTTTATCTCAAAGAATGCCGGAAGGAAAACAATTTTGTGCAGACATGAGTATACTAGAGTATAGTTTAAAAAAAAAGAAAAAGAAAGAAAGAAAGAAAGAAAAATGGGTATATGGAGTTTTTGATTCTCTTTTAGCACATAAATTATTCATAAATTTTATTTGCTAAATTATCTGTGTGTATTCCATAGATATAGTAATGATATGTAGATCGATCATTTGGAGAAAAAAGTGATTCCTTTTCACTTGAGAAAAGACGGCGATTTTACCAAAATATGGCCGTCTTTCCCCGAGTGAATACATACGGGAATACACACGAATATTTTAGGAAATAAATTTTATGAATAATTAATTTACTAAAGGTGAATGAAAAACTCCAGATACAATTTCAAATGGGCTCTTCCCACCTGACGTCAGAGGTCACATGATAGAGAAAAAACGAATAGCAGACGAAGTCTTGTTTATCTATAGCGATTGCTGAAATAACCTATTTTCTATTCTTATTTTTGATCAATCGTATTTAATCAGTGTTATTTTTTTATACATCATCATTTTTAATCCATTTTATATCATTATTCATCATCTTTTGTTTGCTATTGCTGTATACATTTACAATCATCATTTAGTTTATATTTGTTACTGATGTTCATGAAGAACATGTTAAATACTCTGATTTTTGGTACTTAAATCATTGACAGTGCAACATCGTACTGCGTAAATCCATTTAGACCAGTAACTAAGTTAATTAACTTGTAACACCTTTATGCAATTAAATTAAGCGAAAACATTTTAAAATTTCAAATTATAATCCATAAACATTCCACAAGAACAAGCCATTATTTATTGCTAGATCATTTAATGTAACAGTTACACTAGAACATACAACAATCGGTTCTTACAGTTGAAAATAAACGAACACATAAAGTGTTTTCGAAAAATTATTAAATTTACTAATACAACTATTCAACTGTTTACAAATGCACAATATTACTATTTTTTTTTTTTTTTTAAATTAAGTACTAGCAGGCTACGTCCGCTTTGCTGGTCACTATATTTAAATGAATTTTAGAAAGAATTATCAATATTAATTTTTTTCACCACATTATACACAAAAACTAAAAAAAAAAGTAACTAAAATTGCTTCAAACCTCGCTTCGGGTACTCGCTGTCTACGGCAGCTCTTTTCCCTCCCGCACTCCATCAGGTCTAGGTTTCCCATGCCTGCAGAAAGATCTTTCCCAGGCACTTTAATCTGGATATTTATCGACGACAGGAAAGATCTCCTACTATTTAAGAACTACGATTTTAAAGATGACTGTATCTCAGCATCTATTAAATATTTTAGTTTTGAACCATGTATTTTATAGCCCATGCCATTTACACTATATTACGATTTGATTTCGACCAATGTAATAAAATAAATAAAAATAAAAAGTAGATTAATATATATATATATATATAAACAAATAAATTTTAATCAATTTAATCCTTTTTGCTATGTATGTACTTCCATTTTTCCCCATAAATACTGTAAATAATAATTAAAAAAAAAAAAAAAATTTTTTCCTTTTAAAAGAATTAATTAAAAAATGAAAAATAAGAAGTTGGCCTACTATAAAAACTTAAACGTAACTGTTATAACGTTTTTAAAATTAAAACTATTAATTATACTTAATTTTTTCTACTGCATTACAATTTTGTTTCCAAAAAAAAAAAAAAAAAAAAAAAAAAAATCGCCTTGCGTAATAGCCGTTGCTAAGATACGCAGACGATTGAAGCAAAATATTAAATTTATGAAAAATGAAACAAAGAAGCCAATAGAGCATTTCCTCGTGACGTCTGGTGGTTGGCAAAAAAGCGCGCTCGACTTTCCCGCGCCCCGCCCACCATTGATGATCCGCCATCGCTATGCTTTTCCCAAGCCTTTTTGCCAACCACTCATAAAAGTTAAGATGTTTGTTTACAAACAAGGAACTGCCCTATATTTAAAATCGGGAAAACATTAATTTAATAAATTTAAATTCGAAATTCGAAAAAATCTCGATGAGGTGCACACCTGCAGGGTCCCAGGTACCTATATGCCAAATTTGGAGGCTCTGCGATTAGTAGTGTGAGCACCAGAGCGCAGATACACACACAGACACACAGACACTTCTCTTTTTTAATATAGACTAGCAGGCTACGCCCGCTTCGCTGGTCACTATATTTAAATGAATTTTAGAAAGAATTATCAATATTTATTTTTTTACACCACATTATACACAAAAACTAAAAAAAAAAAGTAACTAAAATTGCTTCAAACCTCGCTTCGTGTACTCGCTGTCTACGGCAGCTCTTTTCCCTCCCGCACTGCATCAGGTCTAGGTTTCTCACTGTCTACAGACAGGTCTTTCCCAGGCACTTTAATCTGGATATTTATCGACGACAGGAAAGATCTGCTACTATTTAAGTACTACGATTTTAAAGATGACTGTATCTCAGCATCTATTAAATATTTTAGTTTTGAACCATGTATTTTATAGCCCATGCCATTTACACTATATTACGATTTGATTTCGACCAATGTAATAAAATAAATAAAAATAAAAAGTAGATTAATATATATATATATATAAACAAATAAATTTTAATCAATTTAATCCTTTTTGCTATGTATGTACTTCCATTTTTCCCAATAAATACTGTAAATAATAATTAAAAAAAAAAAAAAAAAAAAAAAAAAAAAAAGTTTTTCCTTTTAAAAGAATTAATTAAAAAATGAAAAATAAGAAGTTTGTCTACTATAAAAACTTAAACGTAACTGTTATAAAAACGTTTTTAAAATTAAAACTATTAATTATACTTAACTTTTTCTACTGCATTACAATTTTGTTTCCAAAAAAAAAAAAAAAAAAAAAAAAAAAATCGCCTTTAAATGAATGTATTAAATAAAAATAAGTTGCGTAATCCGCGTTTGTAATGATCGATAGATGGCGCTCTCTGAACACTGCAGTTGTTAGTAAATATAACAGCCACGTGTAATTGTTATTCTTTCTCCGCCATTTCATCATGGAAAGTCGATTGCATAATATGAGGATATGCAGTGGTGTGATAATTTCACCTTAGCCCACCAGAGGGCGAGCATTTCATTACAATCGCGGATAGCCGTTGCTAAGATACGCAGACGATTGAAGCAAAATATTAAATTTTTGAAAAATGAAACAAAGAAGCCAATATTTAAAATCGGAAAAACATTAATTTCATAAATTCAAATTCGAAATTCGAAAAAATCTCGATGAGGTGCCCACCTGCAGGGTCCCAGGTATCTATATGCCATGATCTAAAAATTTAATATGTTTAATTTTTTCTACTGTATGTGTATAACTATTTGATTTCAATAAATATAATAAAAAAGATTTCTTCCTCAAATGAATTCAAATAAATAAATAGTTTAATAGCCGTTGATAAGATACGCAGACTTTTGAAACGAAACAAATTTCTGAAAAATGAAACATTGAAGCCAATATTTAAATTCGAAAAAACATTAATTTAAAAAGTTCAAATTCGAAATTCGAAAAAATCTCAATGAGGTGCACACCTGCAGGGTCCCAGGTACCTATATGCCAAATTTGGAGGCTCTGCGATTAGTAGTGTGAGCACCAGAGCGCAGATACACACGCAGACACACAGACACTTCTCTTTATTTATATAGATTAACATTTTTATTCTTAAGAACAATATTTAATTGAATTCCATTCTCAGAATTCGATTATTCGTTTTTCTCTATCACATGATTGAGCAGACGAAACTGGGAAGAGCCCATTCATTTTTTTTTTTTTTTTTTTTTTTTTCTTTTTTCAATACCACTTAATGGCTGATTCCAAAGCTTTTTTTTTTCGGCATCAAAAATCTTTGCACGATAACATGGGGATGATAGATCTATATATATTACTATATCTATGGTGTATTCCCGTTATAGAATAATAATAAGGAAGAAGGAGCGTACGTGTTTTGGTTTCGGTTTGTATCTGATTGGTTGGTGACTTGTTGGCGAGATTTTTGAATCGTCTTGTCTCTCTGTCAATCAGCCTGCGAGGCAGCACCCACAACAAATAGCGATAAATGCGCTGAGGATGGAATGCCCTACTTCAAGGTTGAGAGGAGCTAAAGTAGCTTTCGCTGGCATTTCACTAGAAGGGGTTTGTAAGCATTAGAGTATTGGCGTGCTCCTTCTTCCTTTATTATTATTCTATGATTCCCGTGTATATTCACTCGGGAAAAGACATCCATAAGAGAGTAAAATGGCTGTATTTTCCCAAATGGAAAGGCATCACTTTTTCCCTTTCAGTGATCAATCTATGTCTTATTACTATATCTATGCTAATATCCTGCAGCGGAATATATATGATATCTGTCATCCTTGTGGGGGAAAAAATATCGCCAAATTATCTGGCGAACATATTTAATTCCTTTCAAAAATCATGAGTATTTGAACAACTTATATTAAGAGAGCAATGAATAATATGAAACAATATTTCGTACAATACATATTACGAAAATATACATCTGGCATGTATATTTTCCAATTACGTTTTTGATCGTCAAATACAGAAAATGCCAAGAACGACAGAGTCTTGAAATTTAAAATTTAAATTTTGTTAATTTGACAGCAAAATATCTTAATCTACACATGTGCAAGATAACTAATTTGTAATTATACCCAAATATGGGGATTTAAATCGGAAAATAATTTTCCTGAATTTTTGCCGAAACGTCAGTGGAGGCCCTCTGTTGAGACTCAAAAAGATTTTGATTTCCGTCTGTTTGTCGCACGATAGAGACTGCAAAAATCACGCTATTGACTTGCGATTCGGTACATATGTTCATGAGCCCCATGAAATTAGCTGTATAGTTTTGGGTGTCTATACCATTTGTAGTTCGTTTACAGAGACACGCCAAAATTTTCTTATCATTACGGCCTACGGGAAGAACTTGTATGTACCATGATAGCGGCCGCAAAATTCACGCTATTGAGTTGCAATTTGGTACACATGTTTATGAGCCACACGGAATATGCTATATAGTTTTTGGTATGTATTCCATTTGCAGTTTGTGTATACAGGGCACACCAAAAATTTTCTTATAATTATGGCTTATGGGCAGAATTTGTATGTACCGAAATAGCGGCCGCAAAAGCATTCCGATTGACTTGCAAATATAGCACACGCGTTCAGGCTCTGTATAGAAATAGCTATATAATTTTTTGTCTATATTGTTTACAAGCAGGCTACGCCCGCTTCGCTGGTCACTATATTTAAATGAACTTTCAAAAGAATTGGATCAGTATTTATTTTTTACATCACATTACAAATAAAAACTTTAAAAAAAAAAAAAAAAAAAAAAAAAAAAAAAAAAAAACACTGAAATCGCTTTAAATCTCGCTTCTTCAGATACCCGTTGCCTAAGGCAGCTTTTTTTCTGCCCGTACTGCATCGGATCCAGTTTCCCACTGTGTACAAAAAGGTCTTTCCCGGGCACTTCAATCTGGGTATTTATCGACGACTTGTAAGTTTTCTAACTACGATTTCAAAGATAACTGTATCTCAGCATCTATTATATATTTTAGTTTTTGAACCATGTGTTTTACAGCTCCCGTTATTTACACTATATTACGATTTGATTCTGATCAGTGCAATAAAATAAAATAAAAAGTAGATTTTCTTTTAAAAGGAATTAAACAAATGAAAAGAAACGAATTTTAATCAGTTTAATTCTTTCTACTATAAACTACCACTTTTTTCACCCAATAAATATTATAAATAATAATAATAATAATAATAAGATTTTTCTTTTAAAGGAATTAATTTAAAAAATGAAAAATAAAAAGTTGCTATACTATAAAATGTATACATAAACGTAACAATTTATTTCTATTGCATTACCATTTGATGTTCAATAAATATAATAATAATTAAAAAAAAAAAAGAAAGAAGAAGAAGAAGAAGAAAGAAAAGAAAAGAAAATTGCCTTCAAATGAATGCATTAAATAAAAAATGAATTGCGTAATAGCCGTTGCTAAGACACACAGACGATTAGAATCGAAGATTAAATTCATGAAAAATGAAACATAAAAGACAATATTTAAAATCGAAAAAACATTAATTTAAAACGTTTAAATTCGAAATTCGAAACAATTTCGATGAGGTGCACACCTGCAGGGTCCCAGTTACCTATATGCCAAATTTGGAGGCTCTGCGATTAGTAGTGTGAGCACCAGAGCGCAGACAGACACACTTCTCTTTATTTATATAGACTAGCAGGCTACGCCCGCTTCGCAGGTCACTATATTTAAATGAATTTTCGAAAGAATTGAATTAATATTTATTTTTTACACCACATTATATACAAAAACTTAAAAAAAAAAAAAGAGAGAGAGAGGGGGGGGAGGAAACTGAAATTGCTCCAAACCTCGCTTCGGGTACCCGCTGTCTACGGCAGCTCTTTTCCCGCCCGCACGGCATCAGGTCTAGGTTTCCCATGCCTGCAAAAAGACCTTTCCCGGGCACTTCAATCTGGATATTTATCGACGACAGGGGGGGGGGGATCTACTACTATTTAAGAACTACGATTTTAAAGATGACTGTATCCCAGCATCTATTAAATATTTTAGTTTTGAACCATGTATTTTATAGCCCATGCTATTTGCACTATATTACGATTTGATTCCGACCAATGTAATAAAATAAAATAAAATAAAATATAGATAAATAAATATACATACATACATATATATATATATATAAACAAATAAATTTTAATCAATTTATTCCTTTTTACTATGTATATACTACCATTTTTCCCGATAAATACTGTAAATAAAATAATAATAATAATAATAATAAATATTTTTTTTTCTTTTAAAGAAATTAATTAAAAAATCAAAAATAAGAAGTTGTTCTGCTATAAAAAATTAAACATAACTGTTATAAATACATTTTTAAATTTAAAACTAATTATATTTAATTTTTTCTATCCGCGATTGTGATGAAATGCTCGCCCTCTGATGGGCTAAGGTGATATTACAATAAACATGCTTTAATTCGACTTTCATCGAACCGCCATTGCATGCCGATGTTTAGTTTCCCATATATTTATTGAATAAAAATGAATAAATCCGGTAAAAAAAGATAACACATACTGTTGTGTGCTCCAGTGTGAATCCAAAGGACCAAGGAATCCAGAATTAAGCTTCCATTTATTTCCAAATGACAAATTTAAAATTTCAGTTGCTTCGGCTAATGGAAGTAAAGAATATTTGAAACTAATATTTGTTCAGCTTCAGTTAAATATCTACTTCCGATCGAACTTTGAATAAACTGAAATATTTTTTTCCAAAAGCAATCAATTTTTCATGATGTAATGGCTGAGAAATTATACTACGAATATTAAGTAGAATAACAAAAAGAACAATAATAAATACACGTGGCTATAATATTTACTAACAACAAAATCTGAAAAATCGCCATCTATCGATCATTACAAACACGGATTGCATTACGATTTTATTTTCAATAAATATAACATATTAAAAAAAAAAAAAAAAAAAAAAAAAAAAATCGCCTTCAAATAAAATGCATTAAATAAAATTAAGTTGCGTAATAGCCGTTGCTAAGATACGCAGATGATTGAAGCAAAAGAATAAATCTATGAAAAATTAAAGAAAGAAGCCAATATTTAAAATCGTAAAAACATGAATTAAAAAAATTCAAATTTGAAATTCACATCTCGATGAGGTGCACACCTGCAGGGTCCCAGGTACCTATATGCCAAATTTGGAAGCTCTGCGATCAGTAGTGTGAGCACCAGAGCGCAGACAGACACACAGACACTTCTCTTTATTTATATAGAAAATATAACAACAACAACAACAAAAATTGCCTTTGAATGAACGTATTAAATAAAAACAAGTTGCGTAATGGACCCTATTCCCACTTTGATTCGAGGCTACAAGAATATCAGCTGGTTAGGCAAACAATCCTCAACTCTACCATAGCAAAGCAAAATGGAAGAGAAAAAAATTCGTTGCGCATTGACCTGTTTCATCTCTAGTTTTGTAAGTGCATTTCCATTATGATCCTGCATTTGCTGCCTCCATCCATTGTCCACTGTACTATAGTACGGAGCTGAAATCTAGTACAAAGAGATCAACCTGTACAGAGCTGAAATCTAGTACAAAGAGGGCGATCTGTACTAAAGTACAGAGCTGAAATCTAGTACAGAGATTTCGACCTGCACTATCTTACAGAGCTGAAATCTAGTACAAAGAGGTCGACCTGTACTATAGTATAGAGCTGAAATCTAGTTCAAAGATTTCGACCTGCACTATAGTATAGAGCTGAAATCTAGTACAAAGAGGTCGACCTGTACTATAGTACAGAGTTACAGAACATCCATCCCAGCATTGCTATCTGTAGAGATTTGTCCATTCGCGTAGGGACTTTTAGAAGTGTTTTTAAGACAGTTTTTGAGTTTGTAGGGACTCTTTGGGGAGTAATTTTGTAAGAAATTTCATGAAATTATCGTTGGATTGTGTTAATTTCCCCTCATTTTTCATTAAAGTAAACGCCTTTATCGTCAGTGCAGTGACATTTTGAGCTATCTGGATGGTTACTTGTAAATAAAGGCGAACCATCCCGATTAAATGAGCGATGCAAATAAATAAATAAACCCATTGAAATTGGTCGATCCGATCGGGAGCTGCAATGGAAACTTTAAAATTTCCCTCATTTCGCTTAAAATTTTCCCTTTTTAGCATGAAATTTCCTTCAACCCATACGCAAGGCTCTAATGTCATTATGTATGAAATAATTTGCATTGAATATGGTGATGATATTAGTGTAAAAGTTAATGCAATTATTTTTCCACGTTCTAGAGGTCCCTTAATTGAATACTGTATTATTTTTATTTTATTTTATTTTGAATAGTTAATTTTAATTATTTAATCGGAAAAAAGTTTGCGAACAATTACTGAATCCTAATAGCACATCTTCTCCAAAAAACATCCTCAGGATATCCTATGGATGAAAATGATAGCTACGGACATACTACAGACATCTTCAGGATGTATTATAGACAAATGTGTTGTTAGGGAAGTTTACTATTGAAAAATATAACATTCAATTAAGAGATGGCTAAAGTTTTGTTGTGGTGTATCTATGCCTGGGTAGAATGTCCTGCATCGGAATCTTTCTAAAGAATTCTAATCAATATTCGCGCTTGTTTCTGAGAAAATCAGGAAGTGCTCGGAATGAGGAGGCCGAATGAAATTAAATTCCTAAATTCCTTCAGAGAATTTTGGATTTATTCTAAAAGATGAAATAAATAAATAAATAAAAGATGAAGAAACTGTTTTTAAGCTCTCAGCATATAGAGAAACTGGTTGGGATAGTTTGAGTTCGTGGGAAAAAATCTAACAAATAATGCCTTAAAACTGACAAAGTAAAATTTCCCCTTTTGAGATGGAATTTCCCTTTTTCTCTCAGAACCTTAAATCACCTGAAAATTTCCCATTTTGAGGGAAATTTCCCTCAATCTGGTAGCACTGGCTACAATGCCACAGATCGAATTGACAAAGACTTCAAACATGCATCGCCAATCTTTTATGGTCGGAGGTTTAAAAAAGAAAAAAAAAAAAAAAAAAAAAAAAGCTTTAATATAGCAAAAACATTAACTACTGTGAAATTTTATGGGAGGGATTCTGACCTTTATCAGTTCCAAAGATTATAACGAAAAAAAGAAAAAGAAAAAAGAAAGAAAGAAAGCAAAAGTTTTTAAATAACTAAGCCGTTTTTGTGTGGTAGAAATGTGACGGAAATTCTATCAACGCTAAAATCAACACGAAAGAATTGAATATAAAGTTTTCAGTTGAAATTTTTGACTTTCTGATAACATTTGTTTTTGAGTTATGCTGATAACAGACTCACAAACAACGCTAAAAATTTAATTTACCGTTTAAGGAGACCTTAAAATTAAAATTTATGGTAAAAATTCATTTTCAAAAAATTTACCTCAAACATTATATATTATCGACTATACACAAACACACACATATATATGACAAAGTAAATATTTACAAAAATGCACATAAAATACGTTTAGAAGACTTCAATCATTGCTTTACTATAGAAATTGGGGGGGTTAATCGCACTGTAGTGATCTCTCGAGTCAATTTTTTTTTTTTTTTTAACACGTTTATCTTTAAAAAATATATATATAAGAAATGAAGTGAATTCAGTCTCTTTTCGGAAAGTACAGAATAATGTTGTGTTTTACTTAGAATGCCAAAATCTTTTTTGTCAAATGTATTTCGTGAAATAAACTAAAAAAAACCCATTTAACTTTTTTTAAATGTCTTTTTGAAAGCTTAAGCCGATCTTTACACTGGTGACTCTGCACGCTCCAATGAAATACTTAATAAATTGCCTTCTTAACTCAATGACAACAGATGGCAGCACCAAACATCTTCAAAGCAGCAAAACCTGTGAAATATTCACAGCAAAGACCCTACCTCCCACAGCTTGCATTTTTCCTAATCCCACTCATTTCAGAAATAGATGCCTCCTGATTGGCTGAAATCTTTGTTCGTTTAATTAATGGTTGCTGGTTATGCCGGCAACTACAAACTTCTTCCTTTTCCTTCAGTGACTTAGCGATAGCGAAAATTTAAAGGATATATATTTCTAATTATTTATACTTTTGCTTTAAAATGTTTATACTTATCCGTATGAGATAAAAATGAATTCATTTCATTCCGACAACTATTTAAAGAGTAAACATATGACATTGTTTACAAATGAAAAAGAAATAGTGTGTTGGTAGAAAAAGTGGCAAATCGATGTAATATTAAATTAAAAGCCAAAAAAAAAAAAAAAAAAAAAAAAAAAGGAAAACACACTTGAGTTTATACAAAGTAGGTATTATTGATGATGAAGTATTAGATAAGTTATCTATCATTGAAGGAACTAGCTTAATTGATCTTTCATCATAAAATGAGACTGTTCACTTTGATTCTAAATTTTATGTAATGAATAACCAATCACAAAATTAAATTAAATTTCATTTTTAAGCTATTTGTTATTTTGGTTTTTAAATTAAATTTAACATATTTATTTATAAATTGCTTAATTTTATGAATTTGAAAGAATCGTAATCTTCTTAAAGAGTTTTTTTAAACAGATTATTTATAGTACACAAAATTATCAATTACGCAATATATATTAAAAGCATATATTATTTTTATTCTTAGTAATTCATCAAATCATTTGTCAATATCAGCAAACACCTTCCTCTTTACCCTGAATTTTCTTTTCTCTTTTGCTTCTCCGATAGCCGATAAATACGCAAAGAATTCAGCCAATCAGAAGGCACCTTTTTTTGAAGAGAGTGGGATTAGAAAAAATGCCCACAGCTTTGGAGGAGGACAACTGAGAATAGAATCTGGTAGTTGCAACCGTACCGTCCACATGATTAATATCGCTCGTATGTCGCACAACATCGTACTCACTGGGAAGGGGAATACTGTAGCTACACCATATCTCGAATAGATTATCAGAGCTTAGCAATGAACAATGAGTTAACCTTTTGCTTAGATCTTGAACATTTAAAGTAAATTATTACATTTATATTAAAAACACATAAAATTAAATTTTATTTAAAAGATTTTGAAATTATTATACGAAACGGATTGGACGAGGTCCATTGTATACCAGTAATAAAAATCCCTGATGATGCTTTGGTATTTCAAAGCGCAACGCTTCGGATAATATTTTTAAAATCTTTTAAATAAATTTTAACATGTTTTTAATATAAATAACAAATGACACGTGTTTAATTTGACTCCTTTTTAGAGATAATTTATAAATTATTACAATTAGTTAAAAAGATTTCAACGTAAAACCTTCAAAGCGTGTGCAAGATAAGCGGTGCAACGTACTGTTAAAAAACTGTCACCTACGGCAACACCAACTGTCTGAAACAGTTTGGCGAGAATATACAAATAGCTGCAGCCAGATTGGTTAGAGGAACCTTTAATTTCAAAATTATATGTAATCGCCTAATGTGAAATATGCAACAATTTCAATGATTTTTCTTTCTTTTTTTCTTCCTTATATATATATATATATATATATATATATATAAATTGTTGGGGAAAAAAGAAAGCAATACACACACATATCTATATCTATATCTCTCTCTCTCTCTATATATATATATATATCATTTATTTTTATTCTTTTTAATTTATTCAAACATAGAGATTAGCGAAGCGGGCAAAGTCTGCTAGCGTATAAATAAAAATTGCCTCATATTTTTTTCTGTAAATATATTTCTTATTTTTCAGCGCCTAATGAACAAAAGAATGTTGTTTATAATGCAAAATATATTTATATTCACCTTTTTTTAAATATCGTAAGCGGACACCACTGAGGTTGTAATAAAAAAACTTCACAAAACTGGCATTTAAAAGTAATAAGTGGTTTCATATCGAAAAACACAACCATTCATCAGGTGAATTTGCGACCCGAAACAACTGTTGCGAGTTCTTGCATTTTATGGTGTTTATTCAAAGTTTTATGTTTATCACTTTTAAATGCTAGTTCTGTGATGCATTTTTAGAAACTTTGTTTGCTTGTTTGAGATTTTTGCATCAAGTAAGTAGTTTTACGAATGTTTGATTTGGTGCATTGCCACAATGTTTTGCAGCACTCGTGCCTGCTTTGCTCCCCTGACGAAGGATCATCGTGTCTTCTTTCGCCTCGAAACAATTGCTGCAAGTTCCTGCATTTTATGGTGTTTATTCAAAGTTTTATACTTATTACCATAAAGTAGCTTTCGTATAAAAGTTTATATTTCTATTTAGTATTCGTAAATTCTCCTATATTACGCTTATTCAATAAAATATATATTCAGGTAACAATTTTTACGGTTCTCTCTATATAATTTTACTAATTTAAAGTCTTTAAAATGCGTTTTCTCTGTTTGCATTTTTTCATGAATTTATGATCTTCAAATTGCTGAAACTTATACAAATATTTAAGGAAAGACTTTATATTCTTTATGGGTATTTAATAGAAACGATTTAAAAACATTAGGGATGAATGTTAAAATTTATTAATTAGTTTTAGCGAAAAAGTTAAAAATGCATAACTGTGTATATATGGATTTTTTTTTTTTTTTTTTTTTTTTTTTTTTTTTTTTTAATGCATTTATTTTAATATTTTCAAGTTAAGTCTTTTCTTAAATATATGTAAAAGTTTTAGCATTAAGTTTATGAACTCGTGAAAAGATCCAAATTGTAAAACGCAATTTAAAAATTTCAAATCTGTAAAAGATATATCAAAAACTATAATAACTAGCAAACCCGTACGAAATTTTCACAATTTATTTATTCATTTACTTTTAAAATTTGAAACTTATAAGTCTTATACCAAATTCACCATCCAGTTTAAATATTAGTTCATCAGAAGCCAATTTATCATTAGTTTTTGTGGGATGAAACTCTAATGCTAGTTAAATCAAATCATTCAAACAAAAGTTTCGAAATAAAATTCATGTTTGACGTCCCAGTTTTCATACTTCCCCAGGCAGGATAGCTTTAGTATAGGACCCTTATGGCGACGCCTTTTAAATAATTTTTTTATTTTTTCATTTTGGTAAAATTTTTTGTAAGGAAAAAAAAAAAAAAAAAATTATACAGACACAACATTATTTCATTATTTAAAACATGAAAATCTGACATTGACAGATTTTAATTTAGTGCCAGAGGCCTACTGCTAAACTTGTTAATATCGATAAATTCTTCTTTAGTTAATTCGTGACGATCTAAATTCCATGATAAAGTTTTCATTAAATCAAACCAATGTGTTTCAGCTGCAGATATTGTAACAAATAACGTTGGAAGTCCAAACTGTCTTATAGCCGCAAAACAACGTTTTTTCTCTTTTTCCCAATGAGGGGGAGGTGTACCTTGGGGGGAGACTCATGTCAAAGGTGTGCCTTGGGGGGGGGGGGACTCATGTCAAAGTTGTACCTTGGGGGGACTCATGTCAAAGTTGGGCCTTGGGGGGACTCATGTCAAAGTTGGGCCTGGGGGGAACTCATGTCAAAGTTGGGCCTTGGGGGGACTCATGTCAAAGTTGGGCCTTGGGGGGACTTCATTCAATAAATCCCCATTCAATAAACCGACTGAAATAGGCCCTTAGCACTATTAAGAGTGTATTATAAAAATTCGACAACTGTACCGACTGAAATAGGCCTCTAAAAATATATATATATATATATATATATATATATATATATATACCTATTTTGAATATACTTTTAAATATTGCACTTTTTAGTCAATTTATGACAAAAGTTTATATTTTGTTTATATTTTTAAAGTATTGCTAGGTTTAAAGTGACGTATGCAAAGTTGTAAAGAAGCAACTTTTAAAAATATATTTTTCTATAAAAGGATCTCATCAAACAAATGTCGTCCCCTTTTTTTTTTTTTTTTTTTTTTAATTAGATCACTGAACTGAGTCAGACCGCGTGCTTAAACATTGCTTATGTATTATTTTTTATCCTAGCGCATTTTATTAAGTCACTATCGTATCGTTTCTACAAAATAATAATAATAATAATAATAATAATAATAATAATAATTGTAACTGGTCCACGTAAGAGAAGTATTATATAGATTGTTGTCTGAATATAAATTTTATTAAACAAATCTAATAAAGTTCAATTCATAAATATTAAATGGTAATAAGCTTTTATATAAAATCTACTTCAGCGGTTCCTAGTCAAAGATACTAAAACCCTTTAATGTGCAAAAATAATACAAACTAGTATAATGTGGCCACCACAAGACTTTCTTCTATATAATTTTACGCAAAATTCGTTCAATGCAAATTATTTATTAAATTATTAAATAATTTCCATTATAAATGCAGACGATTTTTATCTGACAGAATTATATCACTAAATGCCGAAAGAAAGTCAATTTTTTGACAATATTAAAAGGAATACGATTTTTTTTTTTTTTCTTTAAAAGATAAAAAAAATCTATAACTTTGTTTTTAATTATCGCAGATCTATAGTTCAACCATTCATTTTAAAGGTATTGATGAGGTTTTTCGAAACCCTTATTGAAAATTTACTCCCCCCTGGGGGGTATTTCCCCCCTCCCAAGGGGAGAAGTCTATGGGGAGAAGCGGTACTCCCACAGGCACAAAAAAATTTTTCCTAGTTTACTACTACTATTATCAATAATTCATATTAACTTTACAATCGCACGTTTAAAATAACTCTCATTATGTACATTTATACGAAATCTTGTCCTATACAGCCATGTTAAAAATTTAGAAAAAATGGGATCATAGCGCCACTTGTTGAGCCATTGTTCCACAAATCTAATCAGCACCAGTTTATGTCAGGATTCAACTAAATTCCAAGTTTCGTTAAATTTCGTTCATTGGTTCGTGAGATACCAGTGTCCACAAAATTTATGATACACACACACACACACACACACACACACACACACACACACACAGACTGCCAGACAGACATTTTCTAAAAACAGTCAAACCGTATTCGGGACATCCCAAACCGTGTAAATCATGAAAAACTGGGGTTCGAAAATTTTCACGAATACAATACTTTTTCTATACATACATACAGAAGAAAGTAACAAACTTGGAGTAATTAAACAATTTCTACGCAGTAAAAGTATAGCAGAAATTCTTAAGATTAAAATAGACTAAAATAGACTAAAGAATGTAATTTCAAGTACACAGAACCTTTTCTTAATATGAAGTGATCGTGTTATGACATAAGAAATGGTATGACACTGATAATAGAATGTAATGTTTCAAGAACCTCAGATAACGAAGTAGTATTGCATTGTAAACACAATGTTTCCCTATTAACTTAGATTTATTTCCAATATTCAAGGCCAATTCCTTATCTGTACTCGGTCATTCACACTTATTGTCCTGCGACTAGGAGATAAAAGTTATCATTGTTACGAAAAGATCGAAACATTTTTATTTAAAAAAAGAAAATAAAATTTTTAATAAAATTTTAGGTGATATTTGTTGGCGTTAGTGTTAAGGCTGATCATCTATACGTGGGATGGATGGTTGGGTTTTACGTCGCACAAGTGCTGCGCAGATGGACAATTGGCGATGGTCTGGGATACATCCCTAGAAGTGGTCCGGAGGCATGCCATCACAATTTTGATCCTCCACGGAATGGATGGCTCTCCCGCTTCGGTGACCCCCAGAGGTATAATTTTGTGGGATTTTAGAAAAAAGTAATTTTTTACTAATTTTAAAGAAAAAACCCACATCCCCCCCCCATCCAATTTTTTATTTTACCAAACTGCACCCCACTAAATCTCTGTCCCCAAATATTTCCCGTGACGCTTCAAAAATCCCCAAGTACAGCAAACACTATAATAAATAAATAAATGAAATATTTTACACTAAGAGTTCGTCGCTTAAATTACAATTTGCTGGACATGACAACATCCAGGGCCAGATTATGGCACGGGCACACGGGACTCTGGCCCAGGGCCTCCAAATTTAGGGGGCCTCATTTCCAAAACTTGAGTTACACATTTTTTCATTATATACAGTCGGTAACAAAAGTGTCTGAACACTAGCAAAAATTCATATATAAAAAAAGTACACTTCATACGGTTTTGTTAAATAAATCTTTGTCGAATCCTGTTCTTAGTCAGGCTAAGAACATGATTCGATAAGAATTTATTTAACAAAACTGTATGAAGTGTACTTTTTTACATAGGAATTTTTGCTAGTGTTTGGACACTTTTGTTACCGACTGTATCTATTAAAAACAAAAATTGATTAAATTTTTCTTTTTATATATTATTAGAGATCTTAAAAAATTGTTAAATTTTGTGACTAATTTCCTAAACATTGGCTGATCAATGTGCTTCAATTTTTCATTTGTCTTGAACATAAAACTAATGATTTTCTTATAGGTTGCTAAAATAATGAGGAAATAGAAGGTATAATTAAAGGGGAGGGGGAATGCACTATTTTTATTTATTTCTTTTGGTTTTAAGAATGGGTCCTTTTGGTGAGAGCTCTTTAGAGCAGAGTAAGGGGGCCTCCAAATAGCATCAGTGCCCAGGGTCTTCAAAAAACATAGTCGGGCCCTGACAACCTCACAAAATCCATCAAGAATTTAAAAAACAAGTCTTACTATGCAAAATAATTCTTTTTCTGTCATACCTGATATTTTTGCTTGTTAAAATATAAATGAATAAAAAATCTAGTATTTATTTTGTCTAATATCTATACTTTTTACTATTGAATGTTTTAGATAATTTTGAGCAGTATTTAATACTCTCTCTATATATTTCTAATATACAGCTAGGTAATAATTTTATACGCTCGAAAATAGCTAAAAAGAAAAAAGAAAGTTTATTATTATTTTAAATTGAAAAATCTGTTACAGAGTCAATTTTTAATTCTTTCCTACTTACTTCTTAAAATAACGAAGGATAAAATGTATTCGATCCTCTGTAAGAGTTTTAGATGAGGATTTTTTTTTTCTTTCTATAATTAGGAATATGAAATGCACCATAGAAATGTCTAATTCTGCAATGCTAAAAAAATTATCCGTGCGAAATTAGAAGAGGAATTTACATATGAGTTCAAAATGAATTACATGAGTATGTATGAGTTATATGTGTCATTTATAAATGAGTTTGAATTTGACTCTATTTTTTTTACTTTCTCTTACCCATAAGGTAGAGAAAGTATTGTTTTTGGGTCAAATTTTCGAACGCGAGATTTTGTTATATTTACACGTTCTGAGGTCCCCTGAATACGAAAATCATGTTTTTAGCAAATGCTCTGTGTGTATGTCTGTGTGTCTGTATGTCTGTGTGTCTGTGTGTGTGCCTGTCTGTCATCAGCATATCTCAAGAACAAATAGTAGCAGACATTCCAAATTTGGTATTCTAAATGTGTGTCATATATAGATGCTACAGTAAGCTTTTCGTTAAGATCAAGCAAATGGTTCGTGTACAGCGACAATCAAGAGAATTCTAATACATTACGTCTATGGGGGAAAATTGCAGGAAAATAGAGTTGAACGTCTATAGACTGCACTAAACCAAATGATACGAATATATATATATTGTAATAGAGATAGTCAATTAAAAAACAAATTGTGTATGCAGGAGCCTCGCCTCCCCCCCCCCCTGAGGGGGGGGGGGGGAGACACGGATGGTTGAACCATCGATCTGCAATAATTTAAAACAAAGTTATCGATTTTTTTTTTTTACTTTTAACGAAGAAAAAAAAATCGTTTTTTTTTTTTTTTTTTTTTTTTTAATATTGAGAATAAAATGGAAATTTTTCGGATATTTAGTGTTATACTACTTCTCTAATATGGAAATCGTCTGCATTATCATAAAAGATAATATTTTTAAATAATAATTTTAATAAATTATTTTTTAAAGACAGAATTATTTTTTAATAACCGAATTAAATTTTATATAAATCTAGGTGCATTAATGAAACGGGGGGTTGAGGGGGCGGTAGCCCCCCTCACACAGAATTAATTATCATATAAAACTCTTCCAAAGCCTAATTTGAATTGTTTAACATAGGTTTACATAACATCGTTGTCTCACCCCTTAATCTCTAACCTGTATTTATAGTATTAAATTTCAGGGTAAGAGAAAGTCGTGTGAGTGACACACCAGATTATTTTATTCCGAAATATATTCGAAGTATTTTAAAATATGTTTTTAAATAAAAAGGAGATAAATACACTTTAAAGGCAAAAAGATATGCAGTCAACACAGACACGACATTATTTCATTGTTCACACAATATATATATATATATGTACATATATATATATACATATAAACAACGTAAAAGATTGCCAGTAAGATAATTAATTTTCTAACAGCAGGGAAAAAAAGATATTGCCAGACGATAAATTATAATCCTAAATTAGTTTTTCTTAGAAAATATCTGAGATAACACTTTTATTTATATACTTGAAGACGAAAAAGTTCGGTGTTACTAATAGCAACATTGACATTTATTTTATTTTATTGTATTATTATTATTATTATTATTATTATTATTATTATTATTATTATTATCATTTTTTTCTTTCCTTTTTTTTAAAAAAACACCATGGATCACACTTAACTTTTTCCGTGGAAAATGGCATCATAACAGAAAAACAACGTCATAGAAGAAACTTTTTTCAAGGTAGTAAATAGAGTACTTTTATAAACCCGAAGTTTTTAGTTAATAACTTTGCGAATTAAAATGAGAGAAATTTCTAAGCAACTGAAATGTCTTCCTTGGAACATTCAGCAAATATTGATACTTTTCATGACGCGAAGAACACTGACTTCTGCGAGAAACGAAAAAAAAAAAAAAAAAAGACGCAGCGACAGTAATTTATACATATATATATATATATATGTAGGATCTTGGCTGGGCGTCTAGAGGTGGGGGAATGATGAGATGCGATTTAGATAACGAAACATTTATTGGAACACACACACAACACAATTTACATATAAAGACTAATATAATAGCAGACACTTAGATGAAACACTATGCCTATTCCATAGCGTAACAACCATCAAGTTGCTCAAGCCATTAGTAGATTACTACAAAGATACACTGCAGCACCTTCTCGTGCTATAACAAAATGTAGAACTAAAGTCCGAGCCTCTCATGGCTCTACCGGACTATTCTGATCCTTCTGTGCTCAAATTAGAAGAAAATGACCACATCAGCCTTCGCGCTGACGGTCTCAACAGCTCTTCGTTGCAGACAGATCCCAACTGACTTCCGTTCGTCATCTCGTCGAAAGATGGGCATCGGAGGCAGCGCCATCTGTTGACGGTACAAGGAATGCGTCCCACAAAGCTTTCCACATAACTTTCCACATACAGTAGACTCCCGATTATCGGCGGTCGGATTATCCGCTTTGCGGATTATCCGCGGTCCTCAAGGGCCTGAATTTAAAAGGGAATTTAAAAATACAGAACAAACTTATTACAAAAACAGATCGAAGAGAGTAATGACCTTCAAGGCTTTTGGAGATATTACACGATTCTTGACAGCATTTATGGCATACACACTACTTGGGAGGCAGTTAAGCAGTCTACATTAGTAAGGTCTCGGAGAAAAAATTTACCAAATGTGGAAATACTTTGGTAGAGTTTATAGAGGAGGAAGAAATTTCTGCTCATGATTTGGCAAATTTTAGCTAAATCTGTTACTGGAGGAGAAAAAGTCAATGAAGGAAACATTGAAGAGTGGTTTAATTGTGACGCCAATGATCCAGGTATTCAACACCTTACAGATGAACAAATTGTGGGCCAAGCATTAGACCCAGTTTCAGAAGATAGTGAAGAAGAAGAGGAGGAAGGAGATAAAACTCAACATAGGATGAGCCACAACGCAGCCCTAGCACATGCAGGTGGACTTATAAAATATCTCGAGGAACAGGGTGATGTATCACTTTGTGACAAAATGCTGATAAAGAAACTGTAATCGCAAATTAAGAAAAAGTGTTTTAGTACAAAAAACAAAAATGCTTGACCGATTTTTTTGTTAAAAAATAGAGCAAAATGTAAGTAGAAATTTTTATTAGTATGTTAAATTATATATGTAGTCCATGCTTAACTGTTAATTAAACAGTATTGCTCAAAAGGCTTTATATGTTGATTTATATCCCCTTTTTGACCCTCTTGCGGATTATCCGCTGATTCGATTATCCGCGGTTGTCTATTCCCCGTTCACCGCGGATAATCGGGAGTTTACTGTATATATATATATATATATATATATATATATATATATATATATATATATATATATGAGTATTATTATTATTATTGTTTTATCATAATATATGCACTATTAAATATAATGACTATTTTTATGTGAATTATTACAGAAAAAAATATTCATTTTTAAAAGCATAATTTTGGTTTATCAAATTTACCTTAAGAGCTCAGCCACGAAAGATGATTGAAATCTAAAAAATTTCATTTCGTTAGAGGCAAAACCACTGGGAAATAAATGATAAATTATTGAAGTTAAATACTGACGGAATAAGCATCTCTTATAAAATAAATAATTGATTAATTAAAATAAAAAAAAAAAAAAGAAATTTTATTCATATATTTTATCGATTCTCGAATGAGAAAAATTACCCGAGGAACACTGTCTCTTAAAGAACAAGAGAACTATTTCTTATGGACAGGAGAGAAAAAAAAAAAAAAAAAAAAAAAAAAAAAAAAAAATCACTATATTTAAAGGGGACTAATGTGCAAGTTGTACCTGACGGGACTAAAGTGAAAGTTGTACCTCAAGGGACTAATGTGAAAGTTGTACCTCACGGGACTCATGTGCAAGTTGCACCGAACGAACAAACTATTTCTTTCGACGAAAATGCCTACTAACCCTGGACGATAGGTCTAATATATCGTATCCTATTATGTATCGTATTTATCGTAATATAACTCAATACTTATTTCGCTTCCTTCTTCGACTCGTTTTAATACGCATTTTTTATATGCATGAGCAGCCCCCGAAAAACAAAAACATTAAATCATTAAATTCATTTTTTTTTTTTTTACTTATTTTTATTTTATATTATTTCACGCGCACTTTTTATTTCCTAATTCAAAATTATTAAAAAAAACTTTTTCGATATCGCTTGTAACGATACTGATTATTATCAATTTTCTTTTCTTTTTCTTTCAATAATAATAATAATAATAATAATAATAAAATTATTTTGATGAAATTCTGGCAAAAGCAGAATATAGTTTAAGACGGAGGACTATCAGTTTTTTCTTTTTTTTTTTTTTTTTTTTCTTTTCTCTTTTTTTTTTTTTTTTTTTTTTTTTTTTTTTTCAAATTATAACATCGCTTTCAAATTATTCAGTTATATTTTCGATAAATTTTAGATTTCGACAAATGTCCAACTATCGAAATCGACAACGCAAAAATCCCAGATTGAGACTAATAGGCCCTCAGTCCTAAAAAAAAAAAAAAAAAAAAAAAAAAACGTTGTAACCGCTTCGCACTATACCACTACGACAATAATAATAACAAAAGAAATATAAAGAACTAAGATAATTCACGAGAGAAAAATAATTATTCATATAATATTAAGCAAGAGGCATCTGTAACTGTGTCAGGTACAACCACTCCAAAACGCATGTTCTGGAACGTGATTTTATTTTGATAAAATGGATATCATGTTATATCAGGGTTTTAGTTCCCTATGCAAAGTACACGGTCAACAGATCGCTGCGGAACTAGGCGCACTTACTTATGAAGGCAAAATCTGTCGTCATTTTTAATACAATCGAATAATTGGATCAAAAGATATTAAATAAATATTAAAAGGACACTTGGCGCTGGAATAAACCAGCGCCAAATCTCCTTTAAGCCAGCGCCAAGTACCTTTTTACCATGTTTTTATTAACTTCGATTCTTGTTTGTTTGTTTGTTTGTCCAATACAAATCTCGAAATAGATTTTTAACTAACTTCCCGACTAGCTAGACATTTGAAAATTTCAGAATAGTTCAGAACACGGTGAGAATGCATTTTTATATACTTTTAGCCAACTGTTTCGTGTTCCTGCTGCCTTCGGCAGCGTTACCAGTACAAAGTTTGAAATCGATTTTTCACTAACTTCCCGACTAGCTAGACATTTGAAACTTTCATGATAGCTCAGAACACGGTGACAATACATTTTTTAAATACTTTTAGTCAGCTGTTTCATGTCCCTACTGCCTTCGGCAGCGTTTATATAACTCGACAGAAAATTTATTTAACTAACTTCCCGACTAGCTAGACATTTGAAACTTTCAGAATAGTTCAGAACACGGGGAAAATGCATTTTTTAAAATTCTTTTAGCCAACTGCTTCGGGACCTGCTGCTTTCGGCAGGGTTACCAGTACAAAGCTTGCAATCGATTTTTAACTAACTTCCCTGCTATCTATAGTCATTTGAAACTTTTATAATAGCTCAAAACACGATAGCAATGAATATTTTTTATACTTTTAGCCAATTGTTCCAGGTTGCCTTCAGTAGCGTTTATATGATTCAACAAAAAATTTAAAAATATGGTATATAAAAAGTTCTTCCTGTCTTGTAATTATTTAACATTTGTCAAGCTTAAACGGATTTTGTGTGTTATTGGACTCCTGCTCATATTGTTACATATTAAATAAATGCTACACTTTAGCTTTAAATTAAAAATAAAAGAAAATATTGTTGAAAAAAAAAAGAAAAGAAAGAAAAAAAAGAAGTGTTTATTTATTTATTTATTTATTTATTTATTCCGACACAAATCAAAAGTATATTAGTTCCCCATCATACTATTAGGTATGGGGAACTTAGGTAATCGTGAAAATTTTCGACCTCGGTTTTTTGACTTTTTTACACGTTTTCAGGTGTGAGGAATCCGAAAATGACAAAATTTGTATGGTGTCTGTCTGTAGGATGTCTGTTAGTCTGTTAGTGGGTTAATGGGTTAGTCCGTTAATTTGTTAGTCTGTGTACACGATATCTCAAGAACAAATTGTCGCAGAGAGGTCAGATCAGTTTTAAAATATTACTTTCGACACTGGCAAGAATCCTATTCATTTGCAACATTCGAATTTAAAAACTTCGTAAGTTATTAGAAATTTAAGATTTTCTTAACATGGGAGAATAGGACAAAAATTCACTTAGACGTGCATTAAATGGAAACTTTTTACTGTAAAAATGTCAGACCAGTTTTAAAATATTACTTTGAATGCCGGAATGAACATCAGTAACTATAAATATGCTACTTTGAAAATTTCGCAAGTTATTGGAAATTTACGAATTTCTTAACATGGCAGTATAGGGCGAAATTTCACATAAACGTCAATTTTTAGAGATATTTTCCCCGTAAAATGTCAGACTACTTTTGAAATATTATTTAGGACACTGGCATGAACATATGACTATGAATTTTCCAATATAAAAATTTCGTAAGTTATTGGAAATTTGCGAGTTTCTTAACATGGCAGAATAGAGCAAAATTTCACATAAACGTCAATCTTGAGGGATATTTTCATCGTAAAGATGTCAAACCACTTTTGAAATATTATTTAGGATATTGGCATGAATATCATAGACTATGATTTTTTTTCAATTTAAAAAATTCGTAAGTTATTTGGAATCTACGATTTACTTAACATGTCAGAATAAGGCAAAATTGAGCGTAAACTTCCATTTTGAGGATCCTAAATACATTAGACACCTTCAAAAGTACATTTATGATATTTGTTTGAACATGATTGAATACAAATATTCTAATAGGAAAATTTCGTAAATCATTCGAAATTTACGATTTTATCAACATAGCGAAATTGTAATTTTTTCATATAAATATGAATTTTGAGGATTATTGCATTGGAAATAGTAGCATGAAAACTAAACAACGGAATCGACCCTGATAAAATAAATTAATAGGCTAGAATAAGATAAATATATCGACGTGAACGGTGGATAGCCTATTAGGCGGGGATTTCATTCTGTCACTGTATCAAGCTTTGGTCAAATTCATTTCTTTTAACATGATTATAATATGTCTCGCACTAGAAATTTACGAGAACATGAATATGATGGGGAACTGAGCAGAGTCCACCTATGCCAACTAGTTTATTTTGTGTAAACTCGTGTCATTAAAAATTTTTAATAAAACTGATGACATAAAATAAAATAAAATATTGTTGAAAAAAAAAAAAAAGAAGAAGAAGAAGAAGAAGAAAAATAAGTGTTTATTTATTTATTTATTCCGACACAAATCAAAAGTATATTTATTTTTGTGTAAACTTGCGTCTTTAAAAATTTCTAATAAAACTGATGACATAAAAACATTATTTTTATTTATTTTTATTTTTATTTATTTAGTTTTAAAATATTAATTTCAGTTAACCGAACAATTTTATAAGCTATTTACTTTCTGAACATTACATATGAAAGGAAAAACTTGTGATCACCATAATAAATCGACTTTAAGATTTAGGTGTGTCCATGGAATAGATAATTTATATAGATCTATCATCCCCCCCTGTTATCGACGAAAGGTTTTTGATGCCAAACAAAAGTTTTGGCATCAGCCGTTACAGGTAGAAATGTGGGTTTTTCGGAAAATTTTCAGTCTCTAAATTACGAAGTTTTTGTAAAATAAAACTAATGTATTAAAATCTACTAGTAAACAAAACTATTCAAAGAAAAAGATGAATAGTCATTCAGTTGTAAAAGAAATTAAGGGGACGGTGGACATTACAAAACTTTTTTTTTAATTATAGCCACAAATTTATAAAAATTCATATTTTTATATATGGACTCATAAATGTCCTAAATACCTAAAAAAAAAATTTAAAAATTTATTTTTTTTTATTTTAATTTTAAAATATTTAAAATTTTTAATTTTTTTAAAAAATGCTCCGGGCGTTCCAATTTTTAACATTTTTTCCCATTTTTTGAAAATTATTAATTACAAACTCATTTTTAAGAAAAGTTAGTATTAATTGGATGAATTCATTGAAAAACTCTATTTTTAATGAATTTTTTTTGCATAATATATCAATTTTCGATGAAAATTTCTTGTTTTTCCATAGCAAAATCTAATTTAAAAAAAAAAAAATGGACAAATCCTAAAATCAATACTAATAACTATTCTAATGTGTAACAAGAATTGTTGATATGAATTTCATAAATTTTAATTAAAAACTAAGACGCCCGGAGCATTTCATAGAATGAAATATGAATGATTAATCTTTGCCGCTTCTTTGTTTACATTTCAGAGGGCATTTAAATGGCCCTTTAATTTTTTTAAACGTCTATAACTTTGGAAATTATTAACTTAGAAACATCCCATTGGTCGCATACTGTGCAGAATTAATCAGAGAAGATTAATATAAGAAAAACGAAATTTCGATTTTTTTCTCGATTTTCATGAATTTCAAGGTCCACCATCCCCTTAATAAAGAAAACACAGAAATTATGATTGAATGTTTTTTAAAAAACATGTATAAAGCTAGAAAGTTATAATTTATAATCGCTGTTTTGCATGCGTAATGGTTGAATATCTATATAAGTAAGGTGTCTGTGTATGTTCGGTAACTCTCAGAGGCTCTCGCATATCTTTGCCAACAGCTAAATCTCATTTTATTATATAGGGAAATTATTATGAGAATTATTATTATTATTATTATTTATATATCTATTTATTCGTTTATTTTATTTTTACTTTTATTTATTTATTGTTGTTTTGTTTTCATTGTAAAAAATCTGCAGTGACTCCACTCGACATTCCGAACATTGAATAATTAACGGTTTTGTAGATAAAGTAAAGAAAGAGGAGTTGTTAAATAAACAAAAGACAGAAAATAGAGTGAGTATTTTTCTCCCGCTACTAAACTTTGATCCCATAGATCATAAAGATAAAAAACGTTTCGTTGTGTCCCTGTAAAAAACCTCTAAATGCTAGATTCACCAAAATGCTTGCTTATAGTTAGTGCAACAGTGATTTATAATATTTATATAAATTTTCAGCTCAATTGAATAAGGCGTTTAGATGCTATCGCACTTTTAAAAAATTGGTCCCATAGGCCATAATGATAAAGAATTTTTATTTGTGCTGTTGAAAAAAAAAAAAAAAAACTGTAAGTGCTAAAATTACCAAAATCTATACAGTTCGTGCAACTGTGACCTATAACATGTGCACAAATTTTTTGCTCATTTTAATAAGGCGTTTAGACGCTATCACACTTTTAAAAATTTAGTCCCATAGGCCATAATGATAACGAATTTTTCCTGGTGTCCCTGTAAAAAAAAACTATAAGAGCTAGATTTACCAAAATCAATAGGGTTTGTGCTACGGTGACTTACAACATACGTAGCAACTTTCAGCTCATTCGAGCAAAGCGTTTAGCCGCTAGCGTGGTCACTGACACACATATATATATCATCGTAAAAGTAGTGAAAACGGATTCAGGGAACCTCAAAACGGATAGAAACAATAAAATCTCAAATTCGGATTTTTGACATGATTACAATACTTTCCTTGTTCATTCCTACGTATGTTCGGAAAGTAAAAAATCTAGAATAACTAGATTTACCTTTGTTTTTTCCAAAGTTTATTTATTTAATTTTTATTATTTCATATTGAAGTTGTAAAGTGGAAAAATTGATCAAAGTTCTTTTTTGCACTTTATGACTTCAAAATGCAACATAAAAAAAAAAAAAAAAAAAAAAAAAAAGATTTAGGCAATTAATTGTATTTTCTGTTGCTTGGATAGAAAGGCATTTTTTTCCCAATTTAGAAATTAGTTTTAAAAAATGAAATAAAAAAATAAAATGTGTCTTTATATTAATTTTTTCTCTAAAATTTTCAACAATGCCAATTTTGCAATTAAATCAAAATTTTTTAAAGTTTTGCTCTGTATTTTTAAATATTTAACGAATATTATGACAATGTCCTAACTTTCCGAATCACTCTCAGAACCAGAGACGTGACCTAAATCAGAATTGCTGCCTGAGTTTGAAAAATATCGTTGAATCATCATCCATCAAATGGATATTTTGAAGAACAGATATACGTGCTCAGCAGTACAGTAGTGCCTTAATTTATCAATATATTCATTCTTCTTTTTTTTTGTTATGTTGCCAAATGCTTTATAATTAAGGTCACACAAACTTATTGAAGAGATATTCAAAATTCTGATCAGCAGCAATAGATATTTTGTATTATAATAAATATCCTCTTTTTCGAGAAAGTTGCTCAAACCATATATGTTGCTCAAATATAATCATATATGCTGCTCAAATCATTTATTTCTAAATGATGACTTTAATAAAAAACTTTTGTATTTCACACTGTATCTGACATTATTGTAACTAATAACTGTACAATGACTAATGAAGGAAAATTTTAAAAACATCACGTAAAAAGTTTTCTAGAAAAATTGCTATTTTTGTTTGAAAATTTTCCAAAAAAGAAAAATTTTCACACCACATCACTAAATACACATACATGAATTTTTGTCTCTTTTAAATAATTTAATGGATTTGAAATAGTGAACCCCAATAGGACCCTGTGGTATGTGTAAATTATTTTATGTTTCCCTGTAAAAGAAATATAATTGATGCGCACATCCATTTCCATAATCACCAGACATTCACAAAACAATGTGCAAAACATGTGTATCTATATTTTTTAATGCTTTTGACAATTTAATATAGTTAAAATGAAATTTGTGTCCCAACCGAATAAGTTTTGATACTAAGTACGTAGACTGCTATGTATTAAAATTATATTTCCTACCTAACATATGAAATCATTATTAATTCTATTTCACAAAAAAACTATAAACCTTTTAATACTAAAAACCTTTACATGTTTCATACGACGATTACTTATAACAAGCCTACCTAATTTTTCCTTAATCGAATGTAGAGTTTACATGCTACTATAATTTAAATAATCTGACTCCATAAGGCGTATTGTTACGAATTTGTAAATAATTGTATTTATTTTTGTATAAATTCATTTAAAGAGGCTTTGTCAGGTCATAAAATGCTAATTTTCTGCATTACTTGTTTGTTTCTCGTTAAAAAGCCTCGCTTGGCGAATTTTCGCTCCTTGGAGATTTTTTGGGCGACATTAGCGAGAAAATCCTTATTATCCATATACCGAATATGGGAGCTGTAGCCTCATTGGCTGACCAGTTTCTGGAATTTTCTACATTTTTCTACGCAGGTATTTAAAGAGTTGCATCGCGCCAAGTGAGTCAGTCTCAGTTTAGTTTCGCCAATGCTTTCAATGCTATTGAAATAGAACTAAGTGATCCTCTTTGATACATCCTTGCTGTGTGTTAATACTCTGATACAGTTTGTACTGTGAGATTGCTGTTCTCAACTGTTATTTGAGCTGTGTTTATTGGTGAAACTGAAATTGATACCTGTTTTTTACACCTGTAAACTTCTCGAATTTTTTGTAAATTAACTTCGAGCTTCTTCAAGTTTCGCATTTCATTTTCAGACAACATACGAACCCCCACGTACTGAACAGTATAATCATAAGGAATTTTTCTTTATGTCCCTGTAAAAGAATTATAAGGGCTACACTCATCAAAATCTAAACTGTTCGTATGATTGTGACCTGCAATATACCAAGAAACTTTTACACTGTGGAAAAAAATATATACATGCCGACTTCATCTAGAACGAATAAGTAGTCATTTTCTGAATATCTAAACTGAAATATAGATTATTCCGAGTTATGCTCGTAAGGCACGCCAATAAACTGAATGGACGAAAGGATTGAGAATTTATAGTATATACATTTCTAGATGGAGAAACAATATTATTAATATTATGAGTGTTTTGTATTGCGAGAAAGTCTAGCTTGGTTTGGGAATTGGGCTCATAAACTCGAATTATAGTTGCTAAAATTCTCCTCTTGTATTTGCATTTATTTGTCGGGGAATTTTAATAAGTTTGACCTCGATAATAAAGGATATTGACCTAGAATTCTAATAGGGTTTTCTAGAACTCGTTTCAAAGGGGACTAGAATTTATAAGGATGACATGAAACTGTTTTTACTAGAGCAATAATTTAGCTTTTAGATGTTAGTCACAGAATATTTTCACAGTATAGTTTAATCAGATAACGTGTCTATAGATACGCGTCATCATTATATACATATTATATATATATATATATATATATATATATATATATATATATATATATATATATATAATGATGATCTATTAAGCATAGTAGAAGCCAAGCAACAGATACAAGATCACTGAAACACCAATGAACCAATAAGATTAAAAATTTCTTTATGTAGGAGAAGTTAAGAAAAATGAAAAAAATTCATCAGGGGATGAAATACACATATTTAAAGAAACCAGATTTATTAATTAACAACCTGCAAAACAAGCAAAACAATAAACTAACACAAGAAATCTTAACTTAAAAACATAAACTATATCGAAATTTAGGAAAAAATAATTTAGGAAACTTAATAAAGGAAGGAAGGAGGTAGGCGGCAAGACTTGTGACTTGTCTGTGGTGTTAAACTAGTTTCACTCCGGCAACACTCCCCCAGCCTGCCAAGACCAGAATTGGAGTCATATGGATTTAAAAAAGTAAAATTTCAAAGCAGACGAATAATAATGAAACTACGAAGCAGCAATGAAATTTATTGATTGATTACAATGTGTTTAATAGTATGATTAGAATTTTAAGAATAGTTGACAACTCAAAAGAGAAGAAACTGAAATTTTAATGGAAAAAGAAAGTTTGCGTAGTAATACAAAGTAAATGCAACAAGCCTTCTGCCTTTTTTTTTTTTTAATTTTAACTTTACAATCCCGCCCAACCATCCAGCCTTACAACACCACCCACCTCTGTAATCAAACATCTGCCAACCCAACCGCCACCTTTTTTATTGTCTTTTATTATTTTATAACTTTGTTAATATACACTGAAGTGTACACATTTTTTTTTTTCTTTTTTTTTATGTACTGACAGAGACGTGGTTATGGATATAAAATAGAAAATACAAAGTTTTTAGGATAACCCATTTTAGCAGTAGCTGTGTTCAGTTTATTAATATTCTTGTTTTTAAATATATATATATATAAGTCCTTTACGCTCATTAAAATCTACACAAGTCGTGTGGTAACAGTGACTTATAACATACCTACCATTTTAATAATTTTGAGCCCAATCGAATATAGCGTTTATACCTTATGGTGTTCACTCACACAAAAGCATGAACACTTCACTTTAAATAATTATAAGATTAAAAAAAAAAAAAAAAATATATACCATGATTTTAAATTTTCTGTTGAATTATAGCTATAGAACAACATTAGCACTTTATCAATGCTTATAAAATTTTTAAAGTGATAATGACGTCCATTGTTGTGAGATGCATCATTTAACTTTTTACAATTTTTTAATGTTCACGTTTAATTAAATGTATTTATTTTTATATCAAAAGAAAATGAACTCGTATTTTTTTTTTTTTTTTTTTTTTTTTTTTTGGCAACAATTACGTTATAACTAATATTTTAATGGTTATTTTTAAAGCTGTTAGGAGGTTATTACTTTCATATTTTAATTAGTTAAAAGAAAACTAATCAAAAATTCGAAAATCGGGCTTCGAAGTATCGTGCTGTGATCGGGTTCTGAGCTATTCTGAAACTTTCAACTGTCTAGCTAGTAAGAAAGTTAGTTAAAAGTCGATTGAAAGATTTGTACCGGACAAACAAACAAACAAGAATCGAAGTTAATAAAGAAACATGGTAAAATAGCAAAAGTGACCTTGGGCGACCTCAAAACGTCTATATATACAGAAATTGTATGACTGAATTTCTTAATGATTACAATATTTTCCTTGCATAATACATGTTCGAAAAGTAAATATAGTACAGCTCCACAACCGTCTATTAATATATCGTGTTTTTTTTCTCTCTCTCTCTTTTTTGTTTCTTTGGCTTGTACGATAAAAATTATTCAATTTGAAAAGTTAAACTCGGCAAGATTTGTAGGACTGTAAAATAAACGTGCTAAAACAACCCTTTTATAGGTAGCTAAATTATTTTAGACGGTATTTTACACAGAATTCGACTAAAACATTTATTCTGTTACAAAAATTGTATAGAATAAAAAAATGTACATTGTAACTTATTTATATTTTGCTATAGGGAATGCTTTAAATATTGCACTGTGCAGTAGGGTGTATCGAATTTTTTTTTTTTTTTTTTATATCAAATTTCCAAAGTTGCCTTATGCTACGTGCCAAATTTTGTTCATCTGAATTAATACCTTCAGTTGCCTCTGGGGTTGTTCATTGTGCAAAATTCGTTAATTTTATCGTTTTTTCAATATATATATATTTAAATAAGAAATTGGAATCCTTTGTTCCAATAGGGCCAAAAAACTGCCATATGGTATCTTTAGAGCGTGCGCAAATTTTTATTGATGTGGGTCAATAGCTTCAGTTGCCTCTACGGTTCATTTATTTGGCCAAATTCGCTCATTTTAATTATTTTCCTTCAACACTTCTACGACTGTAATTCTTTTAGTTATGGTTATTTCTATTAACTTTTTTTTTGTGTGTGTGAACAAATTGATCCATACTTCAATTGTGTTCTATCCTCTTCAATTTGAATGTTTTATTGTTTGCATTTTAATAAACAATTATTAGAATTAATCATTGTGGATTCTGTTCACTGTGCAGCAAAATTTATGGGTTTTCGCCTGTCAGCAAAAGTTTCGGCCAAATACCCTCTAATTAATGTTTTGCCCGTAATTTATCATTTTGAATACCACTTTATATATAAATCAATTTTTGTATTATTCCTTTGAATATGTGTGCTACAAACGATTAATGAAGTTTACTATTAAAAAAAAGTGATAAAAGACTGGTAAGAACCTTGTTGTATAGAGGAAATCATCAAATCATATCAGAAAATACGGGTATGCCCGTCTTGTAGGTAAAAAACGGTCGTAACCGTAAAAATTAAACGGCCGAAGGCACGTAAATTTAATTTACGTTTTTTTTTTTTTTTTCTTTTTACAGTATACGTGTTGCACACTTGCACAAATGCATAATTTGTTCATACAAAAAAGTGAATAGAAATAACCATAATTAAAAGAATTACAGTAGTAGAAGTGTTGAAGGAAAATCATTAAAATGAGCGAATTTGACCAGATAATTAGGATACCATATGGCAATTTTTCGGCCCTATTGGAACTAAGGATTCCAATTTCTTATTCAAATATATATATATATATATTGAAAAAACGATAAAATTACGAATTTTGTATAAGGAACAACCCCAGAGGCAAAAGATATTAACTCAGATCAACAAAATTTTGCACACTTACTAATAATAGCATAAGACAACTTTTCCGCACTATTGGAAATTTTATATATATATAAATCTTCGATACGCCCTATACAGCGTTTAGTCAAATTTTGATTTTGACATTATATAATATATACGTAGATCATTTCAAAATAAGCTTCATTTTATTATTTTATTTTTATTTTCTCTCTTATTGAATTTAAAATCGTCGTATTTCTTTTATTATTATTTATGTGCATTTTTTCTGGTAATATATCTAAATTCGGCATGTTTCTTTTATTATTATTTTTGTACTAACGGGCATTACCTGCGCCGCTTCTAACTATATTGAAAAGAATTTTTAAATCTCTATATTACTTACGAATATAAAATCTTAAAAAATATTTAAAATAAGTTATAAGATAAAAAGAAATCTTTATATATTATGTTTTTAAATTTTCGGTTGAATCCTATAAACTTGACAATTCTATGTATTAATGAATACTTTCAAAAAAAAAAAATTTTTTTGATGAATTATTCCATCAACTTGAAAGAAAATGATTAAATACGTAATAAAGAGAGCAAGTATTAAAAACTTTCAAACATTTATTAATTGAATAAAAGTATTAAAAGAATGCGTTGTCATTGTGTTCTGAGCTATTCTAAAAGTTTCAAATATCTAGCTAGTCGGGAAGTTACAGCTATAGAACTATATTAGCACTTCATCAATGTGTATAAAATTTTTAAAGTGATAATGACGTAGATGCATAATTTAATTTTTTACAAGTTTTTAGTGTTCACGTTTAAGTAAATGTATTTATTTTCCTATCGAAAAAAGATTAACTTGTAAATTTTTTTGGCAACAATTAAATTGTAAACGAAACTTAAATGGCTAATTTTAAAGCTATTATGAGGTTATTATTTTCACATTTTATTAATTAATTAAAGGAAAACATTTATTAGTTGAATAAAAGTATTAAAAGAATGCATTGTCATCGAGTTCTGAGCTCTTCTAAAAGTTTCAAATGTCTAGCAAACAAACAAGAAAGCAAGTTAATAAACACATGGTTAAAAAAAAAAAAAAAAAAAAAAAAAAAAATCCATTAAATATCAAAATAGCATTTATACCATAATAATAACAAAGCGATTGATTATAAAAATTATATTTTTCATAAAGATGTCAAATATAACTTACTAATGAAAAATATATAATAATAAACATATTTTTATAAGTATAATTAAAAGCCGCGCGATACTTTGGCATTTTCGAAATTCCCGAACATTCTAATCTATTACTATCGCCGAGCTTTAGTCCCCTGTAATTACTGATGTGGGGTGGCAAACTTTCCAGAAAATTTTCTACTATGTTTTTCCGGAAATTTTTCAAACCAAAATAGCAATTTTTTACATGATATATTTAAATTTTTCTTTTATTAGTCATTGTACAGTAATTAGTTACAGTAATGTCAGATACAGTGTGAAATACAAAAGTTTTTTATTAAAGTCATCATTTAGAAATAAATGATTTGAGCAGCATATATGATTATATTTGAGCAACATATATGGTTTGAGCAACTTTCTCGAAAAAGAGGATATTTATTATAATACAAAATATCTATTGCTGCTGATCAGAATTTTGAATATATCTTCAATAAGTTTGTGTGGCCTTAATTATAAAGCATTTGGCAACATAATAATAATAATAAAAAAAGAATGAATATATTGATAAATTAATGCACTACTGTACTGCTGAGCACGTATATCTGTTCTTAAAAATGTCCATTTGATGAATGATGATACAACGATATTTTTCAAACTCAGGCAGCAATTCTGATTTAGGTCACGTCTCTGGTTCTGAGAGTGATTCGGAAAGTTAGGACATTGTCATAATATTCGTTAAATATTTAAAAAAAAAAAAAAATCTTTAATTACAAAATTGACATTGTTGAAAATTTTAGAGAAAACCTTACAGTCGGTAACAAAAGTGTCCGAACACTAGCAAAAATTCCTATGTAAAAAAAGTACACTTAATACAATTTTGTTAAATAAATCCTTGTCGAATCCTCTTCTTAGTCAGTCTAAGAACAGGATTCGATAAGGATTTATTTAACAGAACCGTATGAAGTGTACTTTTTTTACATAGGAATTTTCGCTAGTGTTCGGACACTTTTGTTACCGACTGTACATAAAAACACATTTTACGTTTATAAATCATTTCTTAAAACTAATTTTTAAAGTGTGAAAAAATAATAATAATAATAATTTTTTATGCGAGCAACAGAAAATACAATTAATTGCCTAAATCTTTTTTTTTTCTTTTTTTTTTTTTTTTTTTATGTTACATTTTGAAGTCATAAAGTGCAAAAAAGAACTTTGATCAATTTTTTTCTACTTTATAACTTCAATATGAAATATTAAAAATTAAATAAATAAACTTTGGGAGATACAAAGGCAAATCTAATTATTCTAGATTTTTTTTTTCTTTTGATAATGAAAACAGAATTAAAAAAGAAATCAATAACTCTCATAACAATTTTTCCTATATAATAAAATGGGATTCAGCTGTTGGCAATAATATGTGAGGGCTTCTGAAATTTACAGAACATACACAGACACCTTATTTATATAGATTTTTCAACCATTATGCATGCAAAACAATCATTAAAAATTATACTTTCTAGCTTTATACATGTTTTTTAAAAGCCATTCAATCATAATTTCTGTGTTTTCTTTATTAATTTCTTTTTGAAATAAATAACTGCTCATATTTTTCTTTTAATAGTTTTGTTTACCAGTAGATTTGAATACATTTGTTTTATTTTACAAAAACTTCGTAATTTAGAGACTGAAAATTTTCCATTTCAAAATTTTCTGGAAAACCCACATTCCTATGCATATTAGGATTTTGCTGCATATTGGTCATTACTGGAAATTATCTAATTCAAATTTATACTGTTTTACATGGACCCACAACGGAATTCGGACATATTATTGTCCATGATACAAACAATCAATCTGGAGGAAAAAAAAAAAAAATCAAAAATGTTATTGTACTTTTAAGCTTTCGATTATTTACTTAACTATTAAATAATTAAATTTGATTAGAACACAGAATTTTGTCTTACTCAGATACACGAAATTATCTCCATTTACAAAATAAAGAACGCCATTAAAACAAAAAGGAATAATTTTTTAAATCATAGTATATGATGTGTAATAGAATTTTTAAAAAGAAATATTTCAACTGAAATAACAATTGTTAGTAAAAATGAAACACTCGTACACGTGGTATGTTTTTTATACCACTGTGCTCCAAAGGGTTAGGGAGTTCAAAATGTTATTTTTGATTATTTTCAACCTTTCGAAACACAAGATAATTAAGCTCATTTAATATCTACCCACCAGAAATTACTGAACGTAGAAGAGAATAAATAAATGACTTTTTTTTGCTCGATTCGAAAAGTAAAATATTGTCTTATAATGGCATAGATGCCAACACTTTAATTTATTCCGGAGTATTTTTAGCCCCGCCTTTATTTCGCACCACTTTATTTATAGAAAAAATTTCTACAATGTATAACTTTGATAAAATAGGAAAACTTCCGCTTAAAAAATAAGTGGTATGAAATAAAGGCGAGGCTAAAAATACTCCGGAATAAGTTAAAAAATGTTGTCATCTATGTATATATTATACACCACCCATTTTTATAAGATTCCCAAAATTTCATTACATTGATGCCAACATTTTAATTTATTTCGGAGTATTTTTATCCCCGCCTTTATTCCATGCCTCTTATTTTTAAAAAGTAAATTTTTCTTATTTTATTGAAGTTATATATCGGAGAAATTTTTTCTATACATAAAGTGGGGCGAAATAGAGGCGTGGCTAAAAACACTCTGGAATAAATTAAAATGTTGGCATCTATGTATATATACCATCATTCTTCACAGGGGTGTAGGGGACTCAACCCCCCCCCCCCATTAATAATTATGAAGCTTCCTTTTTAATGACAAATAAAAGAATTACCAAATTAAAAAACCAAAATTAATGTGTTATAAATGCTCATAATCGGTAATATTTTATAATTAATACTAAGTATTAGTGAATGCTAATTAACGTATAATTATTAGTTGATTTTGAGCAACTTTTAACTTGAAATTTTTTTAGCCCCTCCCATGATTTTTGAATTGCTACGCCCTTGATTCTTCAAAGAATTAAATGCCTGATAACTACTAATGTTCTGGAAGTCGAGTGAAATCACATTTTCTTTTTTTTTTTCTTTTCTTCCATATATAACAGAGATTACGCCTTTTATTTAATAAATTGCTTCAAGCGACAGAACAAGCAGAAAAAATCAATTGCATCAGTGGAAAGTTCACAAACAAAATTGCGTGCCTTTAGAAGATTATGGACTAGAAAGCACAGGAAATAGATACTTATTTGTTGCAGAGCAAGGTAACGCTGAGTTTTTTTCCCTTTTAAACGCTTTTTTTTAACTTTCGTAAGTGTTCCAGAACACACCTTTTTACGTCATACCACTGGACAATTACTTTTTCCCCGGTACTTTCAGAGACCACAAATATAAATTATCACATAAGGAACGATCCAAAAGACATAATTATATTTGCTTTTCTTTTCTTTTTTTTTTTTTTTTTTTTTTTGAGGACGAACGCTGAAGAAGGAAATTGAAAATGTTTAAAAACGAAGAAAATGAAACATGTAAAATAAATTGTGTCAACATTTTAACGAGAATTTTCCTTCTACATTTTTAGATTTGTCAAATATTTAAAGGAAAATTTTCTTTTAAATTTTTCTTTTTAGTTTCTCTTATCCGTACAATGGTAGAGAAAGTATTTTTGGGGGTCGGATTTTCAAATTCTGTTTTTACTAAATGTACACATTTTGTGGTACGCTGAATCTGAAAATCAGGTTTTTAGAGGTTGATCTCTGTGTGTCTGTTTAGCTGTGAATCTGTTATCAATATACAGTTCCCGCCGCTTATTAAAATCACATTCGTTCTGAGGGAAAGTGATTTTATTACGCGGCTGATTATTATATCCGGCGAACGTTCCTGCCCTTAAGGAAAGGTGTATTACTTTAAGGAAAAGGTATTACTTTATTTCGAAAAAAAAACTTCAAAAGGTAAAGAATAAAGGAATTAGTAAACAATATTAATTGATCTTTGGTAGGTAATGAACTAATTGTTTCTTCGATATAAGTAAACGTATTCTAAGTTCCCGTGCACTTTCGTTAGAGGAAAATCATCATTACTTTACCCAAAGTTGACGATGTTCTTATAAATTTAAAATCTTTCCGTTTAAACCTCATGAATGATAGTAATTTCAAAATAAGAACTAGAAATTGCCTTCTTATAATTAGAAAAAAAAAAAAAAATCATTTCAAATCAAATTTGTATTTTATTACTGCGCTTTGAAGAATACGTTCCTTGAAATTGTTACAGAGATAAGTTATGGGGCGTGTTTAATTTGTAACTGTGATGCAAGTGTAAAATCTTCAACAATGAGCGATAACGGAAGGGTTTGTTGTGCTTTAATTTTTTTTTCTATTTAAAAAAAAAAAAAAAGTAATTTTTTTTTTTTTTTTTTTTTTTTTTTTGTATGCATAAATGATATTTTTCGCTGCTGAGGAGATGTTTTTGAGTTTATTAACCGGCGATGCTGATTTTATTAGGCGGCGGCTTTAAAAGTTATTTGTATTGATTTGGTTCTGGTCCTGGCGATTTGATCAGATTAAGCGGCTTACTTTATTAACCAGTGATTTTATTAAGCGGTGGTTACTGTAACTAAAAATAGAAAGAAATTCAAATTCAATATCCCTCATTTGTATCATATGGGAATGTTACGCAAAACTTTTTATTAAAATCGGACAAACAGATCATGGTATAGGGACAAACAGATCATGGACATTCAAAAGTAATTAAATAGATTAAATCTATAGGGAAAAATTCTTGTCGGTACTTGTTAACATCGTTAGATTGCCCTGAGCAAAAATAAAACAGACATTTATTTCTTTTAAGGTGTATAAATATAGTTCATATAGAATTCATCATTCATTTACCCACACCAAAAAAATTATTATTCACACCAAAAAAAATCAGATTTATTAAGGACTATATCTGGATGTTTCTTGGAAATTCATTTCATTTCAAATAATGTTATGTGCTCTACTAATTTTTTAAATTTAAGAAATTATGCGATTTAAATATTATTTACAGACAATATACAGGTTACCCAAAGAAAAGCTAATTCATTTTTCTTGTATTTGACGTAATTAATGAAAGAATGTTACTAAATTATACCACGCCCTTAGAAATTGCTTAGTAAGGACAATTAATTTTTCTTCCTCTAATAGTAGATTATATTATTTTTAAGTCCTGAAAATTTAAATTCAAGTTACATGTTACCATCGCAACACTTGTACATATTTTGGTGAATAGTTATTTACTTATAGTTATGCAATAGTTATACTTATAGTTATTTTACAAGTACACACACACACAAAAAAAAAAAAAAAAAAAAAAAAAAAAAAAAAAAATGTTTATCATTACGGCCTACCAGCTCAAATTATTTAAAGTGCAATTATGTCTAAACGCGTTATTCTAATGAATTGATAATTTATATAAATATTATAGGTCATCCTCGCTTGAACTGTATAGATTTTGATGAATCTAACATTTATAATTTTTTACAGGATACAAAGAAAAATTCTTCACCATTATGGTCTATAGGCTCAAATTATTTAAATGGAGATGACGTCTAAACGACTCATACAATTGAGTTGAAAATTTATATACATGTTATAGGTCCGTCACACGAACAGTATAGATTTTGGTGAATCTAGCACGTATAGATTTTTACATGGACATAATGAAAAATTCTTTATTCTTATGACCTATGGCCTCAAATTACTTGAAAGGGAATAGCGTTAAAATAAACAACATACTATATATGGAGAAAAATACTCCCAATTATAATTTTCTCTTTTGTTTATTTAACTACTTCTCTTACTTTACTTTATTAAAAAAACCTTTAATTATTTAATGTTCAGAAAGTTGAGTGGAGTCCCTCCAGATTTTTTTTTTAAGTAAAAGCCATTTATTAATTTTTGAACTGTATTTAAAATATTATCTAGGGGTTTAAAAATATATATTAATATTTCATATACAGTCGGTAACAAAAGTGTCCGAACACTAGCAAAATTTCCTGTATAAAAATAGTACACTTCATACTGTTTTGTTAAATAAATCCTTGTCGAATCCTGTTCTTAGTCAGTATAAGAACAGAATTCGACAAGGATTTAGTTAGCAAAACTGTATTAAGCGTACCTTTTTTACATAAGAATTTTTGCTACTGTTCGGACACTTTTTTTTCCGACTGTACGTGAAGAAATTGTGTTTTCAATTTTTATTTCGGATATAAATCTTCACTACCATGCCATTATGTATAATCGCGAACCTATATAGTTTTTTTTATTATTTTTTTATTTCATGTATTTCACCAGTATTGCACACCTGTATCGTGCAAAATCTTGCAAACGTTTTTGCACCTGTGCAACTAAGATTATAGATATTTCTTAATTCTTGAATGACTTCAGTTATTCAATACCGTGCTGAATGTTCCATATTTAATACGCGTATTATTAACTTTTAAGCTTACATCGAGTTTTTCTTATGAATGGTCATTATACATAACCACCTGTCATTCGAAATAAGAATCGTTTTCCCCCACTGTAGTTACCGTGGTTTTCCCTGTCATTTTCCCTTAAATAGGGTCAAATACTTTTCTGTTCTCTCAGCAATTTTTTCTACAGTGTGGGGGAAAAAAGTTGTAAAATTACATGATTTGAGCCAGTGTTGTGCAAGTTCACGAAAAAAACGAACTAGTTCAAACTCAAGTTCATCGTGCAAAAAACGAGTTAGTTCGCGTTCAAACTCATGTCTGAAAAAATGAACGCGCTCAACTCAAGTTCATTTTTAAAAAGGAGCGAAACTCATTAGAAGTTCATTTTTAGGTGCTTTTTTTTTTTTCTTTATCTTTTCTTTTCTAAATAGATCTCCTCTGTGAACACTTTCATAGGTAATTTACATTTTTTTTTTTTTTTTTTAATTACCAATTACCATGAAGATTATTTTTAATTTAATGCTTAATTAAATTTATAAACTTATAGTTCTTAATTATAAATTATTAATTTAAGTGTAGTAAAAATTATTTAGCGGACACTTTTGAATAGTGGACCCACTGTTTTTGCGTGGTTTTTATTCTCAAATTTCCAATACGTTTCATTATTCACATGAGAAAACTTATTAATAGGAGACAAATTCCATCATTTGCAGGTTCAGGTTCCGTTGTTTTGAAGTATTACACTATTTTAAAAATAGTGTAATACTTCAAATTACACTATTTTAAAAATAGTGTAATGGTTTGATTTAATTAATCTTTGTTTGATTGCGCCACAGTCAATGTCGGTTTTGAGTTCTTGGATAAATCATTAGAAAGTTTCGCTTGCTATTTAGCTTACTATGCAGGAATAAGCATGTGTGTCAACTTGTTAGTTTGCGTACAAATTGTCTCAAGAACAAATTATCTCAGAGGTCAATCCAGTTTTAAAAAATATCATTTATACATTTATGACTTAAAACTTGAAAAGGTAGTGACATCTTATTTTCGAAAATTCAGCAAATAGCAATACTTTCTTTAGTATATAAGTTTAATGAAATTAAAAATAGAAATCTGAATTCGTATAAATTGTTTTCTGTATATTATATTTCTGAGTGACGGGATTTCCCCTCTTCCCCCCAATGCCCCATTCAATTATTTACATATTCATAAAAAAAAACTTAAAGTTGTAAGGAAATTTTAAAATATGCATTTCAAGTTCTTCAGAGAACTTGTATCAGTAACTTACTGATCTTAGACAAAAATTTCAAGTAACATTTCCAGATAATCTTTAGCATTCTAAATTTAAATTTCTTCCATTTATTTCTTTTCATTTATTGCGATAATAGAACCATACAGGATCTGTTAAAAGTTTTATTTCTATATTCAAGGCAACTCAAAATGCGAAATTATCCTATAAAGGCAACGTGAAGTATAGAACTCTAAACAAAGTTTTGTGTAACATAAAAGTAAGCGAAAATAATTATCATTCTCAAGCAATTTCCTTTCACAAGGTAAATTTTGGCAATTTCCTCAATTATATCCAATAAATAAATAAATAAAAGTGAGATCTTAACTGACTTCCATAGAATAATTTTTCGACAGAATAAATATATATATATTTTTGGCAAAATACTTATTTTAAAATTTCGAATATTATGAATACAGCTAGTGATAAACACAGAGCATTTTTAAAGTTTTTTTTTTTTTTTTTTTTTTTTTTTTTTTTGTGGGGGGGGGGGGGAGATTCCGACATAGCTTTATTTATTATCTTCTAAATTTACATACATCATCATTACATTAAATCAATCAATGTCTTAGCGTGAGTTATTATTTTGCTCAGTTTTTAATTTTAAGGGGATGCTTTACCAATCGTCGCTGACAGCCAAACTCGTAATATCATTAAACTGATTTTTGTTTTCCGAAAACGGATTTTTTAAATTTTTAACATTTTGTTTTGAAGCTGTAAAGGGCGAAAAATACTTTTAGTTAATTATGCGCATTTTAAAGCTTTAAAACAAAACATTAAAAAAAAAAAAAAAAAAAAATCAATGTGTTAAAAGGATGAATTATTTTAACGATTGTGAAATATCTAAACATTATTTAAAAAAATACATTAGGTGATGGGTAATTTGCATTACAGGTTTCCCCATATAATATCACGGGGTTTCGCTATCAGCGACAACAGTTGAAGAGCCCCCTCTTCCCTTTATTAGTATTGCTTAGAAAAAAAGAACATTTTTCTGTCCAATTCTTCTAAAATCTCGCTGTTCAAACTGTGAATGGTTCCTATCTTAATCTTCAGTAATTTTTATATAACGTTGTTTAACAAGATTTTGAATAATTTTTTTTACGATTAAATAGGAAAAAAATTCTATGTTCGGAAAAAGCCGTAAGACAGAGAATCATTGCCAACGTTGGATGAACATATTCTTGATTGAGAAATAAGTTTAATTTTCTAAATACAGATTTTTGGTATTCTGTAAGCTAAATCTGTACGGGACATATTAATCCGAATACGAATTAATTTTTCTCTTAACTACTACTTATTTGAATTACAGAATTAGATAATTTTTTAATACTATATTCATCAAAAATAATCAACTTTTTCCCTCTTAAAAATTAATGATAAACAACTTAATATTTTTTAATAAATATGCATTTTCTTATAATATTATAAGGGCCCACAAGCGGCTGAACGGTTCTGCGCTCAATACTAGTAGATGGAAGGTGACGGGTTCGATTCCAGGTCGCGCTCATCGGCCTAGCCGTTCGGAATTTTCCGTGGTTTCCTCCGAAACTCGCATAAATATGGGCTAGGACCACTTAGAAAGACTCTCACGGAGGGCATTTCCCCTATAGGCCTAGGACACATGCGGAGTCAATCGGCCTTAAATCTTCCAACTAAACTATATTATAAGTTAACAAGAAATCAAATCAGACTAAGAAAAATTCTTAAATGAAAATGAATAAGCTAAAAAGAAACAAGTGTTAAAGTGTATTTATATTGAAAAACAATTTTGAAAAAATCATTCTCAATTTTCCTTTTTGCTGGACATTTTTAGATTAGCTAGAATCACAAAATCATGAATACAATATTTCTATTCGGAAGTTTGGATTTTAAACTTTGTAAGTATAATAACAGCAATAATGATATTAATGTAAGTATATAGTATATATGTTTATGGTTATCACGCACAAAATTTATTTTTTATTATTACGATTATTTCAGATAGTTTTGAAATTTATATATTAGGTTGGTTGTATAGCATAAGACCGATTGACTATACCAGGTCCTAGCTTATAGGTGGAATGCCCTCAATGGGCGTCTTTCTAAAGGTTTTAGTCCGTATTTACGCGAGTTTTGGAGAAAACCACAAAAAGCTCCGAACAGTTAGGTCGACGAGCGAGGCCTGGGTTAGAACCCAACACTTCTGTTTATCAGCTTTGATAATTTATATTTGAAATATTAAATATATATTTTTTTTTTTAATTTTTAGAAATTTAACTAAAGGGACAGTCATTTTCTATTGCACCTTAATGAAAGCATTAAAATGACAGGACATTTGATTTCAAGCATATATACTGAAGTTAAATCTCGGGTGCAAAGACAAATAAAAGTGATAGAATTCGCATTAATTCTCCGAATATATTGAATATGCAAATATTTATTATTACAATAATAAAAAAAATTAAAAATCTTTTCAAACATGAGTGAGTTTTAAAACAAGGCAATAATAATAATGTATAATATAATTCAAATATAAAATTAGTATTTACCTCTTAGTCTTGTTAATGTGTACATCAATATTCGAATTTCAGAAAATGAGATGTGGTGCGTCTTTCGCATGCAGTGAAACTGATTATAAATAATATAATGATTTCATCCTGTTTTGTGTGTGTGTGTGTTTTTTTTTCTCATTAATTCTGGAAAGACTTGGTTGGCCTGTTTGTCCAAATCTAAAAGCTTCTTTTTTTCCAAGGCCGCCTTAAAAGGATGCAATGTATACACAACAAGGGGGTGGTGCAGCCTAAGGGCAGCAGATTGCAGAGATTTTGTTACCGAAACCGTTTTCTCCAAATATAGGAGAACAACAACAACAAAAAAAAAAAAAAAAAAAAAAAAAAAAAAAACATACACCCGCGACGAATTGAACCACCCTCATAAAACTAATTTCCGAGCATTTCCTTTCATTGATAAAAGGATGAAGTGAGAAAACTGAAAGCCCCACTGAAACTGCCCATAGTCCATCTTTTTCTTTAAAAGAATGGTACTTCCGCTATTCCCAAAAGCCATTTGCTTCGCTTGTAGGGTGGGCTGGGAGATGTGTGTGTGAGCCCTAAGGGGATAAGAGTAATTGTACAAAGTTCTATCTGTGAATGTAGATGAAAGATCAAATATTTTAAATCAATTTATTTCAATCAATTTATTTCATTTGTTATTCACAGTAAGAATTTCAAAGATTTATATAATTATTTATATATAGTATATAAAAATTATAAATATTTTTAACGATATTTTCTTTATTTAGGACTAAAATTTTTACCAAGTTAGCCGGTTCTGGGGTGGGCTTCAGCCCCTCAAGCCCCCCCCCCCCCCCGTGGGTGCGTCTCTGACTTATTTCTTTATTTGTCTTAAGAAATAACTATTGAAATGTATGAAAGCTGGAAATTTTTATCACCATTTTCATCTTGGAAAACTCCTAAAACTAAAATTAGAATTTTACAAAAATGATGATTATTCCACTAAACGCTGCCTTAAATATTTCAAAATTTATTTATATTATATAGTTATCGTTTCTCGTAACTAAAAGTTTACTGAATCTATATAAAACATTTTTAAAATCGTAAATATTTATTAAAAAAAAAAAAAAAAAAAAAAAAAAAAAAAAAAAAACATTCCGTAAAATACAGACAATTTATGAATATTTCGTAAAATATACAATTAACGAGACTTTGCCATTCTTTCATAACATAATTTCCATAAAAACTTTTAATCTAATTAAATATCACTGTAATATTACATTCAAATTGCAAATTAATATATGCACAAATACCTTCAAAGCTGCTAGGCAGGAAGTGCTGAGGTGCTGGGTTCGATCTCAGATCTATGTTATTAAAAAAATTTCCTCCCCCCCCCCCCCGACTTCAGTCCCCGAAGTATGTGTGACACTGTAATTTTTTTTTTTCATAAAGAGCAAGTGAATATTCAGGGGTCGATCCAGGTTTTAATTTTTGGGTCCCTTTTTTGTGAAAAACAGAATATTTTTGTGAAATTTTTATTTATTTTGTGAAAGATAAAATATTTTTGTGAAATTTTTATTTATTTTGTGAAAAAGTAAAATATTGTGTAAAATCTACCGTTTTTATAATCACTTTATGTAATGTTGAATATCAAGTTAAGAGAGTTTCGTTGAGCCAAATTAAGGCATGAATTAAAAATAATGCTGAAAACATTTAATAAAAAGATCATTTTTATAAAACAAAATCTTGTGAAGGGACTGATTTTATAAATTTGACTTTTGTGAAGGGTCCCTTTTTATGGATTTGACTTTTGTGAAGGGTCCCTTTTTATGAATTTGACTTTTGTGAAGGGTCCCTTTTTATGAATTTGACTTTTGTGAAGGGTCCCTTTTTATGAATTTGACTTTTGTGAAGGGTCCCTTTTTACTATGTGGAATTTTGTGAAGGGGCCGCAAAAGGGACCCAAATTTTGCCTGGATCGACCCCTGATATTAGACACAGTTTCATTAAAATCAAAAAGAAAGTGATATAAAAACAATTATTGTCTTTCAATCTGCTCCTAGGCTCCCCATCCTCCAGGTATATAGTAAGAGAAAGTGGTACCAATTTAATTGATTTAAATTTCTAAAAATGTGTTAAGAAAAATCATTCTTTAAATTCATTATTTGATGTTTATTGTATTTGAAAATTGCAAATTTCAAAAATGCCCTTTTTTCTCGGGTGCCCTTTTTTTTTTTTTTTTTTTTTTTTGGTGCCCTTTTTACCAGTGCCTTTTTTCCCAAGTGCCCTTTTCTTCCAAGCTCCTTTTTTTTCCGGAATCCATTTTGCGCAATTATTCTCTTTTCTGTTCTTTTCTTCTTCCACTTTCCTTTTCCTATTTCAGACAGAAATATTTAAAATGAGTTTGAGCTTGAATTGTTTTTTCACGTTCAAGTTCGTGTAAAAAACGAACTACGCTCAACTCAAGTTCATAATTTAAAAAACGAGCGAAGTTCAACTCAAAACTCAAAAATTTTGAGCTACGCTCATGAACGCGTTCAAATGAACGCGTTCGTGCACAACACTGGCATTTGACCCTATAGTAATTTTACGGGAAATGACCGTTTTACTTGATGAAGGGTCAAAGTCCGTAAATTTGGTGTCATGAAAGTATAATTTTCGCTTACTGGCATTTTTCTACAAACAAAACCCGTTAATCTACGTAATTGCTTGAAATCTGCCATCAAACTGTTTTTTTTACGGTGAAACCCTTCAAATGTGGGACCTCCCTTAGGAGAGCTTCCCAGAACGTCACCAATTATCCATTTGCGCAGTATTAGTGCAATATTAAACCCAACCAACCAACCCTTCAAATGTAAAATGTTAGCTTTCCAGTGATGTCATTTATAAAAATCACTTTGTATCTGAAGTTGTGTAATTTATTGGTTGGGAGAGTTTATTTATACATTCATACAAATAAAGATTGATATAAAAGAACTATTGTTTTCCTAATTCAATTCAAAGAATTAATTCAAACTTGTCTGTTTGTTACAATGTAAAATTACGGGGAATACATCATTTACGGTCTAAATGGTTTTTTACAAGCTTTGCCCGTAATCTGACTTGATTTTTTTTTTTTTTTTTTTTTTTTTTTTTTACTCTGTAGAAGCTTGGATAAAGTAGAAATAATCGTAACAAAAATGAAGGCGATTATAAAAAATTCTCATATATTTTAGTATACAAATTCACACCGTGCAAATTACTTGCTAAAACCTTTATTTATTAACCCTTTGTGGATCCTAACGCTGTAAAGCCCTCCAAATGTAAATGTCATCTGCCAAACGCTCTAAAACGCTCGTGTTGTAGTCTCAGTAAATTTGTTAAAAGACAACTACCAGGTAAGAGATATTTTTAGGTATCAAAAAGGAAGAATTACGGCTCTGTCTGTAACAATTCAATTGTAATGATTTTCTCCAGAAAGGGATCGTATTTTCTGCTAAACCTACATCTGCGTTCGACAAATTGTACGTGGAGCACATATTTTTCACTGTGTTTTTTACAGGATGGTTACAGACCCTCCTTTTCTCCCTGATTTTTACACCAGAATATTTATATGATAATTTTTACTTAATGTATGTGCCTACATATAAAGAAGTTTTTTAAAAATACATAAAATTTTAATGAAACACACATGTATTTAATTAAGATGGAATACAAAACTATGAATTTAAATGAAATTTTACAGAATTTTTTATTAACTTTTAAAATATAGGAAATATTTAGAAAAATTCTAGTGAAAATTTTCATTTACGCCACATCTCTTATAACAGATTCTAATAAATATATTCCAGTGATCTTTACACAGCATAGAAATAACATACTTACCTGTGTACTGTAGCAAAAGATTCGTTGTACTTATAAAATTTATTGAAATATTTCATACTTGGTACAAAAGCTCAAAATTAAAACATGAAAAATCACATAGCTAAAGATAAATAAAGCATTTTGGCAAAATTTCAGTTCAATATTCTAAATATATTTCGAGAAATTTACGTAATCGCAAACAACAATAACGAAAAACACAGTTTCTCAGAAAACGCATTTAAAGATTTTAATACAACGCAAAAAAAATTGGTAGCCACTTTAGATTTTTAAAACTCGCCATATTTGTATGTCCAAGCCCTCTTTTGCTTCATTTTTAACTAATTTTGACTTTCTTTTAGCTTTTAGTTTTTTTTTTTCTGGATAACTTTGTTGCTTCCGAAACTTCACTTCCGGTTTATTATTTATACTATAACTTTGCTTCTAGTTATCGTGAAAACAAAAATAATGTATTTTTGGAATCCTAAATGTGTGGCCTATAAAATGAACAAATAAAAAAAATTTCGAAAATTTTCACCAAAACGACAATTTTAGGGTAGGCACATACCTTTACACGTACCAAACATACTAACTATAAAAAATCCCGAAAGAAAATAATTGGCGGAAGAACCAGAGGAAAAATGTAGTCTGTGACCACCCTCAGGGATGGAACACGGGCTCAGAACTTATATCGGTGTGGAAATTTCTCTACCAATACTATCGTTGATTTCAAGTAGAAAAATTTGTTACTTTGAAAGTGATATGAGTTCTGCAACTGTGTTCCATCCCTGCATCCCATTTTATGTCTGGACTATTTCTATCACCTTCTCCCCAACGTAATAATTCACTCTAGGAGATAAATATTTACATAAATTCATGTCTTATTCATCAGATATATTGTGATTGTATATTTGTTTGTATCACGATACTACTTTGTGTATTCATTTATATCTGCCAACACTTTAAATTATTCCGAAGTATTTTTAGCCCCACCTTTATTTCGCACCACTTTATTTATAGAAAAAATTTCTACAATATATAACTTCTATAAAATAAGAAAATTTACTCTTAAAAAATAAGTGGAATGAAATAAAGGCGGGGTTAAAAATACTCCGGAATAAATTAAAATGTTTGCATCTATGCTATAATATACACATCGGTACAGAAGTTGTTATAATTTAGAATGGGCGAAGCTTTAATTTGGAACCACGTAAACACCCCATGATATGTGTTAATATAAATGTATTTAATACTTTATCTACCTCATTATAAAACAGATAAAAATGCATTTGAAACTTTTTTTTAGTTACTTAAATGTATCTTTTAAAGATATATGCAATAAAAATTATGCCTATCACCTTATCATAGTCATTAATGAGGATTTTGTGAGGTGTTGCTTTAGTATACCACTGGTCAGAGTTCCCAACTTTTATAATTTATTCACGAGCATTTTTAGCCCCGCCTCTTTTTCATACCGGAAATTTTGAAAAATGATTTTCTTCTTAAAGTACACAAAGATTAGATATATTAAAAACAAAAACTATTTTATTTACGAGGCAAAACTTAAGTTAAAATACATTTAAAAACAAAATATACATATAAAAATAATTAAAATCTAGACGTTTCGAATTTCTTCTTATTTAATCGTTGTCACATATTAAAGAGAAATAATCTGCAAAATTTCTGGTGCGAAAAGAAGGTGGGGCTAAAAATGCTCGTGAAAAAATTACAAAAGTTGGGAACTCTGCCACTGGCACACACAGAGGTCGAAAGTGACATCTGGACCTTAAAAAAGTGTAAGGAAATATTTACCTTTTATGTATATTTTTTCTAAGATTAGTGGGAGATTCTTGAAGTAATATAGGAATAACTGTAACTGTAACACACGTGTAATAACTGTAACACACGTGAAGATCGTGAAAAATGTCAAGCAAAAACAGCGACAACACTCTGTAATATCCTTTCTGGAACAATAACGGCTATAGGTAGCATCTGCTGTCTTGTTAATCAAATTAAAGTGATGTATATACGTTCGACTCTTATGAATATCTTTGGCATATCTTTCATAGATCCGATTTAATACAATTTTTAAAACAGCAGTAATTGAAAGGATCATCGGTAGATACAGGGTTAAATGAGAAGTTTATTCCGGTGTGAATGCTGGATTGGTTTTCGTTAAAGAGAAGCAGAATTTTCATGCTTGTTAAAAAAAAAAAAAAAAAAAAAAAAATGCAGCCATTTTGACTGTGAGGTGTGAAATTAAATAGGAGCAGCAAAGGTTGATGATTCTTTTTCCCACGATGAAGGCAGACGATTTTCATAACAGAGATTTATGACACTAAATGTCGTAAAAAAGCTAATTTTGGGTCCTACAGTCAACACTTGAAAAAAAAATCTTTTATTTTTCGTTAAAAATTATATATAAAAAAATAAATAAATAAGTCAATAATTATGCTTTACATTATCGCAGATTTATAGTTCAGTAGACCTGCCAATTATGCTAATTTATCCCTAATAGCTGGGCCCGCCTTTTTTTTCCTACCAATATCTTTGTAGAGTAATAGTCTTCTTAAAATGCAACTACATATGTGTTTGTATGAAATTCTGTATATTAATTCTTAAAATAGAGCTGTCGCAAAATTTTTGTCACGCACACAGAGCAGACATTTTCAAAAAAAAAAAAAAAATATCGTCAAATCGTGTTCTGGAGCCCTCAAAACATCTAATTTTATCAAAAATCGGAAGTTAAATGTTAATTAATGTTACAACTAGATACGGAATATTCGTAAAAACTCGCAGAATATTCTGAAACTGGAATAGCAGAGTTTTCGTTTTACTTTTTTTCCCCTACCCATATATGATAATGAAAGCATCGTTTTGGAGTCAGATTTTGAATTTTGTATATACGTTACACGCTTGGAAGTTTCGGAATCGAAAATCAGGTTTTCATTGGTTAATCTGTGTTTTTGAATGTGGGTGTGTGTGTATATTTGCCTGCGAATCTGTTTTCAACACTATTTAAAAACAGAGAACAGCAAGAAATATATAAACTCGGTTTTATAAAACTAATATTATAAGGAGATATTACTTGAAACGTTTTAGCAAGATCGGAAAAAATGGTCGTGTACAGGGGTATCCAAAAGAGTTCAAATTCATTTTGTGCGTGGGCGAAATTTCTTTCATTTACGACTAACAATCTTTAAATTGCACTAAGCATTAAAATTAATCTTTTATTTTTATGTGCACGAAAGAATATGACATATAATATAGAATCATATACACTCGAACCTCCCATAAGGGACACCTCCGAATAAAGGACACCTCTATTTAAGGGACAAATTCTCTGGTAACAGTAATTTGAATTAGAAATTTATGTGCATAGGCAAGTTCAGTAAAATCGGTCCTAATATAATAATTAACTATATCATGTAAGTAATTTTCTATTTAAAAAGACTTGATTTTATTAGTGTGTAATTTGCATTACCAAAGTGCATTGATTAATTGATGTGTAACTGAGTGTAAAGTATATTAAAAAATTTTTCATTGACCCTCTGAATAAGGGACACCTCTAGTTAAGGGACAAAATATCTGGTCCCATGGGTGTCCCTTAATTAGAGGTTCGAGTGTATAATATAAGATATATATATATAAATATAATATAAAATCCTTTTCAAACATTTCAGAGAAAGAAATGTAAAATAAATATCACATGAAGAAATAGAAGATTTAATAAAAAAAAAAAAAAAAAAAATTGAAAGCATACAAAACTCAATATATTATCAAGGGCATTGGTTGAATATTGTATACAAAAAATTGGCGAATTTCTGTAAATCTGTGAGCATATGGCCAAAACATTACAGATCGATTTCAATGCTCAAATCACCTACACAGGAAGAAATCAATTAAGCAGGAATACTAGATATTTTAAATCAAAAAATATAGTCATATATTATCATGTAGACTATAATCTGAAATGCATTTACCATTACTTTATAGGGCTCCACAAAATAATTCAGATACATTATTGCTATAGAGAGAAATACAAGTGAATTTCAAGCTGTGCATATGTTTTTCTAATTGTTTTAAATTTAATTACATTATGTTGTGTGTACACAATTTTCAGTCAATAGGTAGGATGTGTTAGTGTTATAAGTTAATGCCGATCGTCTATAAGAGACTAAGGTTTTGGATTAAGTGCCTTATCTGGGGCCTTTCCAAGGATTCTAATCTTATAATTAGTTTCGAAAAAAACTACTGAAAACTCATAACAGCCAGGTCAAAAACTATGACCTAGATCAAACCCGCTATTCCCCGTCTACCTGCTTTGAGAGAAAAATGCGTCAGCCATTTCGGGGAGCTGAATATACAGGTATACCAAAATTAGTTATGCAAGTTTCAGATGTTGTACGTAAGAAATATACATTTACTTCACTGAGAAAAAATTCTGTAACTGACATCTGGAATCTAAATTGTGGCTCTAGAAAAAGTAGTTCCATGTCATCCTTATAAATTCTAGTCCCCTTTTAAAACGGGCTCTAGAAACTCTTATTAGAATTCTAGAGCATTTGTTTATAATATGAAGGTCAAACTTATTTAAAAATCTCTGCAAATAAATGCGAACACTCGAGGCAAGTTTTAGTAACTATAATCTTGGTGCATGACCCAATTCTAGAAAATCAAGCGAGAATTTCTCGCATTACAAAGGATTCATGATATTCACAGTATCCATTGTTTAACCAATAAATAAATATATTCCACTCATACATGCTGTTAATTAAATTATAAAAATATGAATAAACCATACTTTTCAGCATATCAAATTATTTATAAAATATCTTTACATTACAAAAAATATCTTAACATTCCGACGTTTCGGTTAATATTCAATTTTTAACCATGTTCAGGGAAATGATGTACATAAACTATAAACATAAATCAAATCAAGCCATTCTTGTATATTACAAACACTATTCATAAAGATGTTAAAACGTGATTACGTAACTATATATAAAAAACACTCTATTTGTGTTTTTTATATAAGTTACGTAACATTAATTTCTTTGTTAATTGTATTTGTAATATCCAAGAATGGCTTAATTTGATTTATGTTTATAGTTTATGTACATCATTTCTCCGAAGATGGTTAAAATTTGAATAATAACCGAGGCGTCGGAATGTAAAGGTATTTTTGTAATGTAAAGATATTTTATAAGTAGTTTGATATGCTGAAAAGTATGGTTTATTTATATTTTTATAATTTTTTAACCATCTAGAAATGTGTAGACTAGAAATTCTCGATCATTTCGTCTATTCAGGTTATTTTTTTTACCTTAAACGCATATCTCGGAAATCTATATTTCTAGTTTGAGGATTTAGAAAATGACCACTTATTCGTTCTAGATGAATGCGATATATTTTTTTTTCTCAGTGTTTCAAATGTGAGTACTTTAAGTAAAAGACGAGTGGAGTTCAATTGTTACTATCCAGTTTTTGTTATCCAGTCTACTTATGTAACTGTGTTTTCCCTTATTTTATAACACTCAGAACTAAACACTTCCTTTAAAAAAAGTTGCTAATGAAAAATAAATAAAAATTCTATCCTTTAGCTAAATTGAAATAGTCACTTTTTAAGCAATTTAAATAATGTTTTTTCCTAAGCGACTGTCAATTTACTCTTTAGATTGATTAATGAATAAAAGACCAGTAATTTTCCTTTCACATTTTTTTTGCCAAACAAAAACGTCTATTGACTAGGAAATTCTCTCTTTTAAAATATATGACCTTATGCCAGACGTTTCAAGCATTTACGCCGAAACGTCAATGTTAACTGGTATTGTTTTCGGTCGAAATAGAATGAAGGAAATAATAAAAAGAATCCAAATCTCTTCTTTAACAAATACATTTATCGAAATTGAATCCGTTTACCAATTGAAAGACAACAAACAAAACTAACCTTGGACAACAAGTTTTGTCATAATCAGAATTTATTAACATCATTTTAGATTAGAAAATGCCTACCTGTCTCTATACTCTATCGTAAAATAAATTTTTCTTCTTCACTTTTTTTTTTTTTAATGAAGATACTTCCTTAGCAGAAAAATTATTTCTTTTCTGAGCATATCACGTAACATTTCTTAGAGGTAGGGAAGAAAGGGATTTTTATGAAGATCTAGTAGGGATAAATCTATGGTTGAAAACCGGACGTGAGCCTCCAGCAGGTTCAACTCTGTTGGTGGAACTTTCACGGTCAATGTTCACATTCTAATTACCGGCAAGGGTTACTGTCATACTAACTGGCTGCTTCGGTAAGTTTGTATCTTTATCTAATCAAAAAATTACATTTTTTAGATTACACTATTTCTCAACTCAGCTTTATTGTTGATTTTTTTTTATTACAAATTTCGTTGATAAATATTAAATATTAATATATAACAATAATATATAATATATAATAATAATAATATGTAATTATAATAATAATAATAATAACGTAATAATAACTGTATATAATATAATATATAATAATCTGTATAATATTTCTCTAACGGGGACCAATTTCAATTAATTTTTGTCGAAACGATACGATAGTGGTAAAATTAATAAAATACGCAAGGATAAAAAATAATATTTAAAAATGAACAATATTTAAGCACGCGGACTCAGCTCAATGATCTAATAAGAAAACGTGACGACATTTGTATGATGACATTATTTTACAGAAAATGTATTTTTAAAAATTATTTCTTCAGAATCTTTGCAAGCGTCATTTTAAACCTAGCAATATTTTAAAGATATAAACATAATATCTGTATAATATTTCTCTAACGTGGTCCAGTTACTATTATATTTTGTCGAAACAATACGATAATGATCTAATTAATAAAATACGCGACGGAAAAAAATAATATTTATAAATGAGCAATATTTAAGCACGTGGAATCAGCTCAAGAATCTAATAAGAAATAACGACGACATTAGTCTGATGAGGTTATTTTACGGAAAAATGTATTTTTAAAAGTTGCTTTTTCAGTATCTTTGCAAGCAGAATTTTAAACATAGCAATGGTAAAAAATATAACCAAAATAGAAATTAATTTTTTTAAACAAAAAATTATACTAAAATAACTAAACAAAAAGTCATCACCAACATAGCGACAAAAATTTAAAAGGTGTCATGGGGGTCCTATAATAAAACTGCACTGCCTGCGGTAATATGAAAACTGTGTCGTCAACCATGAATTCTATTTTGAAACCTTTCTTTGAATGATTTTAGTTTCACTATTGCAGTGTATTAATTTGATTCTAATAGTAATTTGGTTTCTGATAAATTAAATTTTAATTAGGTGGTGAATTTTTTATAGTATTTATGAGTTTCAAATTTTAAAGGTAACTAACAATAAATAAAGACCAAAAATTTCGCACGTGTTTGCTAGTAATAATATATAATAATATAGTATAATAATAATATATAATTTTCATGATACAAATTTCGTCAAATAGTTGATTTTTTATTTAAAAAAAAAAAAAAAAAATATCTAGCTGTTTCGAATTATATAAAATGTTTACAGAATACTTTTAAAAATTACTAAAATGTTATAACTAACACATATCTGCAACGAAAAATACTACATGAGATACTTTTCGAATTCCTTGTAGATTTTTACTCACTAAAACCGAAAATAATAGTAAAAAGAAAAATGAAACCGAAGCCAAATTTCGTTTTTTAAGGGGACAGACTACTTTTAAAGATGAAAAAAATTTCGATCAACTTTCAGAATATAATGAATGCATATACAAACTCTTTTTTTTTTGTGTGTGTGTGTGTGTGTGTGTGTGTAAACTAGTATGACATTACTCTATTGTTTAAAAATATTATTTTGGTTTACTTCAAAATAGAAAATTACTAGCAAACCCATGTGAAATGTTCGCACTTTATTTCTTTTCTTATTTACTTTTAAAATTTGAAACTCATAAATGTTATAGCAATTTCACCACCTAATTAAAATTTTAATTGACCAGAAGCCAAATTATTATTACAACCAAATTAATATTGTGCAACAGTGAAACCAGAATCATTCAAAGAAAAGTTTCCAATTAAAATTCATAGTTGAAGACTCAGTTTTCATACTTCCACATCCACAGGCAGTATAGTTTTAGTAAAGGACCCCCATGACGATTTTTAATTTTTATCACCAAGAATGCAATGACATTTAATTTAATTTGGCGTGATTTTTTTGTTAAAAAAAAAAAAAAAAAAAAAAAAAATCCTATTTTGATTACATTTTTTATGATTGCGTATTTTAGTCAATTTATGATAATAATTCATATTCTGTTTATATCTTTAAAATATTGCTAGGTTTAAAATGACGCTTTCAAAGATTCTGAAGAAATAACCTTTAAAAATACATTTTTCCATAAAATAATGTTATCATACAAATGTCGTCATGTTTTCTTGTTAGTGCATTCAGCCGAATCCGTGTGCTTGTATATTGTTCATTTTTAAATATTATCTTTCATCCTCGAGTATTTTATTAATTTCACCAGTATCGTATCGTTTCGACAAAAATTAATTGGAATTAGTCCCCGTTAGAGAAATATTATATAGATTTTTATTGCAGATTATTTTTTAAAAAATTCAAAGATACTTTATCACTGCGCGCAGGATATCTCAATTACAATTTCCTTTATCCTTACAATTTTTACATTAAATGAATCAAAATATTCCAATTAAGAAACTGAACTAAAAGGTTTTAATCATTTTAATAATATAGAGTTTAATTAATTTATTAAATTTGAAATATGAAATTATCATTAAAATTTTTATATTTTCGCAATCATAATTTTTTTCCCCCTATTGAACATGACTTCTTGTTACTTTCCGAACACTATAGTGAGGAAAGTATTGTAATCATGTCAAAAATCGGAATTTGAGATTTTCATGTTTCTATACGTTTCGATGTCCCCCGAGTCCGTTTTCACTATTTTTACGATGATATATGAATGTATGTGTGTATGTATGTGTGTATGTCTGTAAGTGAACACGCTAACGTCTAAACGCTTTGTTAGAATAAGCTGAAAGTTGGTACCCATATTGTAAGTCACCATAGTACGAACCCTATAGATTTTGGTGAATCTAGCACTTATAGTTTTTTTACAGGGACACCAGGAAAAATTCTTTATCATTATGGCCTATGGGGCCAAATTTTTAAAAGTGCGATAGCCTCTAAACGCTTTATTAATCTGAGCGAAAAATTTGTACACATGTTATAGGTCACAGTTGCACGAACTAAATAGATTTTGGTGAATTTAGCACTTAGAGTTTTTTTACAGGGACACCAGGAAAAATTCTTTATCATTATGGCCTATGCGACAAAATTTTTAAAAGTGCGATAGTGTCTAAACGCCTTATTCAATCGAGCTGAAAACTTATATGAATATTATAAATCACTGTTGCACTAACTATAAGCATTTTGGTGAATCTAGCATTTATAGGTTTTTACAGGGACACAGCGAAAAATTCTTTATCATTATGATCTATGGGCTGAAAGTTCAGTATAGCGTTCAATAAAACATCGTGTAATATATGGAGAAAAATACTCAAACACTCTATTAGGGTTTTCTCTCTTTTGTTTGTTTAACAACTCCTCTTTCTTTACTTTAACTACAAAACTGTTAATTACTCAATGTTCGGAAAGTCGAGTGGAGTCACTCCAGATTTTTTTTAGTTCATTTTATTCATTATATCAAACTGTATGGTTGAGAAAAAATTTTAAGTTCCTATCTCAAATACTTTTTGAATGTCATCCTTATAAATTCTAGTCCCCTTTAAAAGCAAGTTCTAGTAACCCCTATTAGAATTCTATAATGTTTGCCTATATTAACGAGGTCAAACTTCTCTGCAAATAAATGTGAATACAAGAGATGAGTTTCAGCGACTATAATCTTGGTTTATCAATTCTAGAAAATCAAGCGAGAATTTCTCGCTATACAAAGGATTCAGAATATTGTTTCACCATCTAGAAAAATATAGACTAGAAATTCTTGATCATTTTATTTAGTATTAATACGAGCTCTCGTTCTAGAGATATCAGCGACTTTACACGATTTTTCGTGACGTCTGTAAAGTGTGAATGTATCTCGCATAACTCAAAAATGATTGCACGTAGAACGTTGCAAATTGGTATATGGGATTTTTATAAAATATTGTTGTGCACCTCCCTTCTTGGATTTTCTGTAACTTTCCGTTTTGGAGATATTTATGAAAATTATATTCATAATGGTCAAATATACAGAGGTTTCGTCCATTGTATATGGCCTAACATCAGAGAGATTTCAAAACAAGCTAATTAATGAATATTCAGTCCATAAATAGAGCCTGTAATCACATTTTTATGAAAGTTGCTGACATTTTTGTGCATTGAAAGTAATTCTTAAAGACATATAAACAGGTTCTAATCGACGAATGCACTTTAATGAATATCCAGCTCATAGATAGAGTACGTAATGATATTGTTATCAAAGTTGCCGACATTTTTGTGTGTAGAAAGTAATTATTAATACATAAGCAGGTTCTAGTCAACGAATGCACTTCATTTTGTTTTAGTCTTGTTTGTCATTTAAAGAATTTTCGAAGAATTTAAATTCAGCGCTAACCAATGAATCTTTCCGGAATGTTCCAGAATTCTGTTCTTATTGAAGTTAGAGCTACCAAACTTTAGCAATTCTAAACTACAAATTTTTACCAAATTCGGCCCCCCAAAATGCCAAATTCGACACAAAATCGCCAGAATCGATGTCAAGACAAAAAATCAGCGTTGACTACACACGTGGCGACTTGGCGAGATTAACGATCAAATTTGGCGGCAAATATTTTTTCAGGACAGCCAGAATTATTAAATACTTTCTCAATTTTAACTGAATTAATTGTTTCGGTAAAATGTATCGTTTTTCACCTCCAATTTTCGGCAAAGAGAAAAAAAAGTAGTCCATGTATACTCGAATGATTTTCATTAAACTCTAAGCTATGAATTTGCCAGTGAGATATTCTGTAACAAAACCATTCCTGAATAAACTAGTATATTTGTTTGGCGGTATATTTCTCAGATTTTTTTTTTTTTTTTTTTTTTTTTTTTTTTTGTGGTTGTAACTTGTAACCTACTTGTTATTTACGTATCTGTTACCTCCCACAAAAATGTCAATGTTTTCATAACAATATGCACTATAAAAAATATGTCTATTTGCTGCCAGAAATTCTCTGTAATTTGAGAAAATACGCGTAATGAACGAAAAAATTTCGTTGTCAGAACGTATTTTCTCAAATTACAGAGAATTTCTGGCAGCAAATAGGACATATTTTTTACAGTGTGTATATTCCAATGGGTGTATAAGAAAGTCATGTGATGTGAACATCAGATATATATATATATTTTTTTTTTTTTTTTAATTCTTTAATAGTAAATGCGTGATATTAAGCTCGTTTATTAAAATATAAATTTTCGATTTAGGTAAGACTTCATTTGTACTTTTTAATTAATTTACTAAAAATTATCCTATTTGACTTACGTATATTTCTAAACAAAATAAATCTTACAAGAAAACATTCAAAAGGTGTCGTCTTAAAAAATATTGAAAAAAATATGTGTAAAAATATATGTGATTCTACTCTTTATAAAACACCAGAAAGTGAAAAAAATTATCGTCTGAAATGAATTACAGCGACTACAAAAAATTATCAAAATTAAGTTTTTTTGGCGATTTAGCGCTGTTAGGGGATAAGTTCGCCAGCACGGAGATTGCCGTGTACGAACAGAACCGTATTTTGCTTCTCCACCAAGTACTCAAAATCTATCGCCTAACAGAGTGAAATCGCCAAATATGCTTAATTTTGATAATTTTTGTGGTCGCTGTAATTCATTTCAGCCGATAATTTTTTCACTTTCTAGTATTTTATGAAGACTAGAATCACATATATTTTTTTCAATATTTTTTGAAGACGATACCTTTTGAATGTTTCCTTGTTAAAAAAACAAACAAACAGTTTATAAATTTTTAAGTTATTTTTAAAATATAGAATGGAAGAACGGGCCAGTCAAAGTATGTACGGACTAATGAAATCTGTGGTCCTGCGGAGCAATAACTTTGTTTTCTTAATTTCTACCCCTATATGTAGATATAGAAGTTTTTTCTTTTCTAAAATAAGGAAATCCATGTATTGCAAAATTTTAAATAAAGTATTTAAAGTTTTTATTATTATTACACTTGCAAAACTTGTTTGCCCAAACATAGAAATACACTTTATCTTATCATTAAAAAGGAAAACTTTTATCAAAATAAATATAGATTTTCAATTCCTTTTTTTTTTTTTTTTTTTTTTTTTTTTTAAGGGGGTATTTAAACAAGCAACTGCGCCGGCCTCTTCGGCTGGTAGTATTTCCTTGTAAGAATTGGTTATTTATTTATTTGTTCATTTTTTTATTTTTTTAACTACGGAGGTCGTACGTTTTTTTTTTTTTTTTTTTTTTTTTTTTCAAACGGCGTCGTTATCAGTTTTTATTTGTCACGTTGAATAAACGTGCAAACAGTTTTGTTTGTAGCTAAATAACTATAGCTTTTGTTTATAGCCGAAGGTTTGCCATTGTACCTGTCCGGATTACTGAGTTTTATTAAAAATTTTTACACTGATTAAACAGTATAAAATCTAGCTATCGTCGTATTTGTTAGTTCAATCGGATAACTGGTTCAAAAGGTATTAAACGAAAATCCGTTTTAACTTTAAAATTATTAAAAAGAAATAAACAAATTAATGCCAAATGTAAATAAATAAATAAATAAATTTCTTTTTAAACCGAAAAAAAAGACGTGCAAACATTGTTTTTAATAATTAAAATAAAATTAAGGAAAACTATGCAAAAGAAATGGAAGAGCTTTAGTATAGAAACCCTTGGCGAAATTTGAAATTGGGCATCCAAGTATAACTCTGATGTTTCTCGCCAAGATTTTGACTTACGCAATTGCAATAGCCATTTTAATTCATCGCTGAAATGACAACAAAAATTTAAAAGCCGCTAAGGAACTCCCATGCTGAAGTTATACCGATGAAATTTTAAGAAATGTATATAGTAACCGATGTCAGGGAATGAAACACAGTTACTGTATGCCTTCATATGGAAGAATAGGTTAAAACAAGGAGTAGTCAATATTTTTATGGCTACCACAAACTTTTGTAAGTCTGTTACAAGAATTGCGAACATGTTAATTTATTCCGAAGCATTTTTAGCCCTGTCTTTATTTTATACCCCCCCCCCTTTCTTTTTCGTTTTTTTCTTTTTGTTCGTTTAAAAGTATATTTACTTTCCAAAAAATATAGTGAGGAAAGTATTGTAATCATGTCAAAAATCCGAATTTGATATTTTGATTTTTCTATACGTTTTGAGGTTCCCTGAGTCCGTTTTCATTATTTTTACGATGATGTATGCATTTGTGTATGTATGTGTGTGAGTGAACACGCTAGCGTCTAAACGCTTTGCTCGAATGAGCTGAAAGTTGGTACGTATGTTGTAAGTCTCCGTAGCACGAATCCTATTAATTTTGGTGAATCTGGCATTTATAGTTTTTTTACAGGGACACAAAGAAAAATTCTTTATCATTACGGCCTATGGGGCCAAATTTTTAAAAGTGCGGTAGCGTCTAAACGCCTTATTAAATTGAGAAAAAAAATTATAAACATGTTATAGGTCACAGTTGCACCAACTGTATAGATTTTGGTGAATTTAGCACTTACACTTTTTTTACAGGGATACAAAGAAAAATTCTTTTTCATTATAGCGTATGGGACAAATTTTTTAAAAGTACGATAGCGTCTAAACACCTTATTCAATTGAGCAGAAAATTTATATGAATATTATAAATCACTGTTGCACTAACTATAAGCATTTTGGTGAATCTATCATTTATAGGTTTTTAGAGGGACACGACGAAAAATTCTTTATCATTATAATCTATGTGCTCGAGAGTTCAGTAACGTTCAATAAAACATCGTGTGATATATGGAGAAAAATACTGTCATACACTCTATTATGGTTCTCTCTCTTTTGTTTGTTTAACAACTCCTCTTTTTATCTACAAAACTGTTAATTACTCAATGTTTGGAAAGTCGAGTGGAGTCACTCCAGATTTTTTCTTATTTGATCATAGTTATATCATATATTGGAAAAAAAAAAACATTTTATAAATGAAGTGGTTCGAAGTAAAGGCGGGACTAATAATGCTCTGGAATAAATTAAATTGTTGGCAACTAGGCTGTTAACAGTAAAATTTTCCAACAGCCTATTTTTTCGCAAAAATGGTGATTTATAGTAGGGAAGTACTTAACTCAATAAAATTTACAAGACTGATTTATAATAAGTTAAGTAATATAATAATTATAAGATTAAAAAAAAAAAAAAAAAAAAAACTTTTTATATACCACGTTTTAAATTTTCTGGTGAATCATAGAACTTTTACCAATGTGCGTAAAATTTTTAAAATGATAATGACGTCCATTTTTGTGAGATGCCTAATTTAACTTTTTATATTCTTTTAACGTTCACGTTGAATTAAATGTATTTATTTTTATGTCGAAAGAAAAAAAACTCTTTTTTTTTTTTTTTGGCAACAATTAAATAATAGCTAATATTTTAATGAGTATTTTTATTGCTATTAGGATGTTATTAATTTCATATTTTAATTAATTATAAGAAAACTATTCGAAAATCGGACTTCGAAGTATTGTGTTGTCACCGAGTTCTGAGCTACTGTGAAAGTTTCAAATGTCTATAGCTAGTAGGGAAGTGAGTTAAAAATAGATTGCAAGATTTGTACCGAACAAACAAACAAACAAACAAGCATAGAAGCTAATAAAAATATGGTAAAAATAAAGCAATTTTCCAGTTCAATGTTTGAAAAAGTCTATTAAATTTAAATAATAAAATTTAAATTTAAATCGTTTTCAATTTAAAGTTTTATTTTAATTTAATAATAAAGTTTTAATTTAAATTTAAATAGTAAAATGCCTCAGTATCGGACGAAACCTGTATCGCCCCCCAATAAAAGCTAGAACGCCTTAGTAGTGGACCGAGTTCTCTACTAATCGAATTAAAATAAGTCTTGTCACACTAAATTAAATTCGGTTTTGTGCAGAGTTTTATAATCTATTACTTAGAAAACAAAAATAGGCGTGGGGTTTTCATTTATTATTATTATTATAAAGTAAAATTCTTTTTAAATTCTCACTTTATATTTTGTCGTGAAACTGTTGTTATTATTATTATTATTTATATATACATATATATATACATTTAAATGAAGGAAACATTAAAATGTCACTAACGAGAAACAGAAAAGGCCATTCCACTTTAATAAATACCCACTTATGTCAAATAGTAAGAAAAGAGAAATTTTTCCAAACAAACCGGAATGAATTTCTATCTTATCTGTAAGAAATTATAAAGGAATTGACACTTAAAATGTCATACTGCTTCAGCCGTGATTGAGCGATTATAGTGAAGGTCATCCTGCTATCTTTAAATCTACATGAAAGGTCCAATATACCGTAACTGTAAAGTAATTGTATCCATACAATCGTCTTGGAAAGAAGCAGATATCCCAACGTATCAGGTATGACAGAAAAAGAATTATTTTGCATAGTTGTCTTGTTTTTAAATTCTTGACGGATTTTGTGATGTTGCCATGTCCAGTAAATTGTAATTTCAGCGATAAACTCTTAGTGTAAAATATTTCATTTATTTACTTATTTATTTATTTTGTTTATTATTTATTTAAAAAAAATAATAATAATAAAATTAAATAAACATTTCGACCTACTGATTATCATTAATTTTCTTTTCTTTGTCTTTCAAAAAAAAAAAAAAAAAAAAAAAAAAAAAAAAAGATGAAATTCTGACAAAAGCAAAATGGAGAACTACTAGTTTTTTTTTTTTTTTTTCCAAATTATAAATTTGCTTTCAAATTATTTAATTATATTTTCGATAAATTTTCAATTTCGATAAATGTCTAAATATCGTAAAACTGGTATTGTAAAATCCGTACATTGAGACTAATAGTCCTCAAAAAAAAGAAAAAAAATCTGGAGTGACTCCACTCGACTTTCCGAACATTGAGTAATTAACAGTTTTGTAGATAAAGTAAAGAAAGAGGAGTTGTTAAACAAACAAAAGGGAGAAAACCATAATAGAGTGTTTGAGTATTTTTCTTCATATATTACACGATGTTTCATTTAACGCTACTGAACTTTGAGCCCATAGATCATAATGATAAAGAATTTTTCGTTGTGTCCCTGTAAAAATCTATAAATGCTAGATTCACCAAAATGCTTATAGTTAGTGCAACAGTGATTTATAATATTCATATAAATTTTCAGCTCAATTGAATAAGGGGTTTAGATGCTATCGCACTTTTAAAAATTTGGTCCCATAGACCATAATGATAAAGATTTTTTCTTTGTGTCCCTGTAAAAAAACTGTAAGTGCTAGATTCACCAAAATCTATACAGTGTGTGCAACTGTGACCTATAACATGTGTACAAATTTTTTGTTTATATTAATAAGGCGTTTAGACGCTATCACACTTTTAAAAATTTGTCCCCATTGGCCATAATGATAAAGAATTTTTCTTTATGTCCCTGTAAGAAAACTATAAGTCCTAGATTCTCCAAAATCTATACAGGTTGACCTATCTGTGACCTATAATATGTGTATAAATTTTTTGCTCAATTGAATAAGGCGTTTAGATGCTATCGCACTTTTAGAATTTTGGTCCCATAGGCCGTAATGATAAAGAATTTTTCTTTGTGTCCCTGTAAAAAAACTATAAGTGCTAGATTCACCAAAATCTATAGGGTTCGTACTATGGTGACTTACAACATACGTACCAACTTTCAGCTTATTCGAACAAAGCGTTTAGACGCTAGCGTGTTCACTCACATACATACACACATACATACACACACACATACACACATACATACACACATACATACATACATCATCGCAAAAATAGTGAAAACGGACTCATTGGACCTTGAAACGTATAGAAACATCAAAATCTCAAATTCGGATTTTTGACATGATTACAATACTTTCCTCACTATAGTGTTCGGAAAGTAAAAGGTACTAAAAAAAATCATTTCTTATAGTAAAAATAAATTTATTTCAGTGTTTGCTATACTTGGGGATTTTTGAAGCTTCACGGGAAATATTTGGGGACAGAGATTTAGTGGGGTGCAGTTTGATAAAATAAAAAATTGGGAGGGGGGGGATATGGGTTTTTTCTTTAAAATAAGTAAAATATTACTTTTTCCTAAAGTCCCACACGAAAAGAGGAAAAAAAAAAAAAAAAAAAAAAGAAAGAAAGAAAACCCCTGAAGATTATTTTTGTTTTCTAACTAATAGATATAAAATATTGTACCAAACAGAATTTTCTTCCTTATAAAGGAATGCAGTAACTGCGTTTCGTTTCTTAGCAACGTTTATTGCATTCAGTTTTAAAATTTCTTTGGTACAGCTTTAGTATAAGACACCCTCTGCGGCTTTTAATTTTTTTTTTTTTTTTTTTTGTCATTTCGGAAATGAATTAAAATGACTATCTCAATTGCGTTAGTCAATCTTGGCGAGAAACTCTCGAGCTACTCCGGTGCCAAATTTCAAATTTCGCCAAGAGATCTCAAAGCTGTCCCATTTCTTCAGCACGAATTTTCTCAATGTCATTTAAGATATTTTTTAACTTGTTGCGAGAGAGAAAAAAGAGAGAAGTAATAAACATCTAATTCAGAGTTGAATTTAAAAAGTGTTCAAGCCAAAATATTGTCTATTTTCCGTTGTTCTTATATTATTCCAAAATAAAAATGGCTAAAAAGTTACTGTGTGAATTGCATCATTAAACTACCGACTCAAACTTAATTCTTTTGTTCTATTTTTTACTAGTAGGCTACGCCCGCTGCGCTGGTCACTATATTTAAATGAATTTTCAAAACAATTGAATCACTGTTTGTTTTTTATAGCATATTAAAACTTCCTTTAAGGTCAGAAAGTCAAAATAACATATTACAAATAAAATTAAATTAAATATTTCTTCCTTTTTGCACTCGTTGTGCAACAATGCTCTATGGTCTTATGTAGATGATTCTCAAATCAACAATTGTTTACAAATTTAATGGATTATGTATGGGAAATAAGTACGCTGTAATTTAAAAACTGCAGCTCCTAGAACTTCAAAACTGATATATTTTTAAAAAGTTATTCATTATTCTTTAATATATTAGATTGTTTTTTGTTTAATATCTTATTCTCCTATTTCTCTTATTTTAAGATAAAAGCAATTGAATGATATCGCGTTGTGAAATTTTGCAATGTAATATCTTTGAATCTAATAACTTGATGTCCTCACAAAAAATGAACAGTTTTTAGAGCTCTTTTAAAAAGGTATAACATCTATGCAGTATCTTTTTAAAAAATTCATCAGTTTTTACTAAAAAAAAAAAAAAAAATGGCCGACTTTCATGACCAAAGTAGTTAAATCTAGACCAATCAAAAATAGGAGTGGTTTGTTAGGATATGTTTCGCCGACAAACTCTTTGCTTTATTTATATAGATACCTTTTTCCACACGCTCTTTTAACTGCCTAAATTCAAATTTAGTTAAAAAAGAAAAAAAAGAAAAGAAAAAGAAAAAAAAAAGTCTGCACGTTTATTTATTTATTTATATATATGCATTATTTTCGACATAAAAAGAAATATATTTATTATTTATTTATTTGTATTAATTTCTATTAATTAATTTCTATTTATTTAGGTATTTATTTACGCATTCATTTATGTTTGTTTTTACAGATTTAACATAATATTTTAAGATAGTTTAGAAAATTAAACTGTAAAATTGGATATTTTGGCAGGTATCCTGGCCTATTTAATGTAGAACACAAAAAAAGGGCGGCAATGCAAAATCGCAGATTGAAGGAAATGGTACGATCTGTTGTACTAAAAAACGGTCAAATTTATCAAATGATAACGCTTTGATTCTCGATGTTATTTCAGAAATACAACATTAAAATCAACATTTTCACACAATCTTCTGGATTATAAAATTTATTCTGTTTTCTGCCTTTTGAGTTGCTTGATTTCAAGAAGTATTTGGTTCATGTATACTGTAGCAAGCGTAGTGAATGCTTGATACGTATTGATTGCAGCTTGAATAATCAAGCTTAACCCTTTAACGTTCACTACTTAATTTACTTTAAAAATTACTAAACTAATTTTAAAAATGGCTTTTAAACACATAGCTGATCATAAATATTTAAAAAATAAAAAATTACCATTGTTCCTTATCGAGAAATTTTCGGTTTGAAACATCTGTAAGTAAACCTTATTAAATTCAAACATTATTTAATTTAATAAATAAATCACTTTATAAGTAAACATTATCGACTACAAAAACTCGTAAAAGTTGCATAGATCCCAACATTTCAATTTATTCCGGAGTATTTTAACCCTTTGCGGCGCAAGGTAATTCGGATCATTTAAATTACACTGCCACCGGAATTTACGAACATAATTAAAATAGAAGAAATTTTTAATTTTCACCTTAAAAAAAGAGCCATTTCTGCTATGTTATAAATGTAAATTTTTGCTAAAAAATTTCCGGGATGAGTTTTTGCACTTGAGAAATAAAATTAGGTGTTCCATCAGCGGGAACACTGCGACTGAAAGGGTTGAAGTAAGATGTACCAGTAAGCTTTTGGATTCTAGATCTTAGCTTGAAATAAACATGCAGACGTGAAATATATTTCATGCTTTAAGGTGGTACCTTTTTTTTATGCATTTTATAGTACACAAAAATTGTTTATATTTCAATATAGGATAGAGTACTTGCCAACCTAACCCGGAAGATTGTTAGTCCCCCTTATCGTCTATTTTACCATGTTTTTATTAACTTCTATTCTTGTTTGTTTGTTTGTCCGGTACAAATCTTGCAATCGAATTTTAATTAACTTCCCTACTAGCTAGACATTTGAAACTTTCACAGTAGCTCACAACCCGGTGACAACACAATACTTCGAAGTCAGATTTTCGAATAGTTTTCTTATAATTAATTAAAATATGAAAATGATATACTAATACCTTATAAATAGCTATTAAAATATTAGCTATAATTGACTTGTTGCCAAAAAAAAAAAAAAAAAAAAAAAAAAAAAAATACGAGTTCATTTTCTTTCGACATAAATAATAATTTAATTAAACGTGAGCTTTAAAAAATTGTAAAAAGTTAAATTATGTATCTCACAAAAATTGACGTCACTATCGGTTTAAAGATTTCATACGGGAAAAATTAGGGTTTTAAAGGCTATTAGCTATTTTAACGCTAGCTATTTTAACATTAGCTATTTTAACGCTAAAAAGAGCTGGAAATGCAGATAATTGACATTTTATCAACTTACTAAGCCTCTTTGAAAGAATTTATACAAAAATAAATACAATTATTTACAATCTCGTAACAATACGCATTGATAAAGTGCTAATGTAGTTAGTTCTATAGCTATGATTTAATAGAAAACTTAAAAAAATAGTTTATAAAAAGTTTTTTTATTTTATAGTTATTTTCACACCAATCTTTTTTTAAATATCTTTTCTTCGTAATTGATCGTAAATATATTTAAAGATATTTGCTCTAAAAATTAAGTGGTGTACAAAAAGGGGCGGGAATTAACAATCTTCCGGGTGAAGTTGGCAAGTATGGAATAAGTTAGAACTCCTACATCATATAGAAGCCTTAGGATAAGTACAAATGATTAGAGGTGAGGAAACTAGACTCAGACCGGTCTTATTTTAATCTATTCTCTTATATAAAGGCATGAAGTAACCGTGTTTCATTCCCTAGCATTGGTTACTATATTTCTTAATATTTCTTTGATATATCTTTAGCATAGAAACTCTTTGGCTTTTAAATTTTTGATGTCATTTTGGCGAGGAATTGAAATGGTTATCACAATGGCGTAAGTAAAGATTTTGGCGAGAAACCTCCAAACTATACTTCGGTGCGTAATTTAAAATTTCGTTAAGGAGTCATACCCTAAAGCTGTTCCATTTCTTTAGCGCGATTTTTCTACTACTTTTTTTTTTTTTTTCCCTTCATTTAATCTTTTTTTTTTTTTTTTTTTTTTTTTTTTTTCTACTGGTTTATTTATTTATTTTGCCATCTTTCTTTCTTTCTTTTTTTTTTTATATATATAATCTTAAAGTTAAAGTGAAGTTTTTATTTAATATCTTTCAAACCAATTATCAGATTGAATTAAAAAATACAGCGTTAGCTAGATTTCGTTCTGCTTAATAATCGTATCAATTTTCGCAGCGATCGGTTGAATGGTGTAGCTTTGTATAGCGAAGTAGAACTCCGGGAGGATACAATGACGAAGTTTCAGCTTTATACAGTGAAACTTGAATAATTCGAACTTGTTTAATTCGAAATTCTGGATAATTCGAGTTTATTACTCGGTCCCTTGAATTTTGTATTACAATAATGTTAAAAAATCGTGGATAATTCTAATTTTATTTTCGATAATTCGAATTTTTCATACGATTAACTTTAAAATATTATAGTAAAATTTTTTCCCCAGGCTTTTCTCAGCTAAAGTGCATTATTTATTTTAATAGTCTTTCAAAATAAGGATACGGAAATACAAGAAAAGCCCCTACCTAGTGCATCAGAAGATATGGTGCATATACATGAACTTCGAGGTTTTTTTTTTTTTTTTTAATTGAAACTCATGTCTAACATAGAAGATTCTATTTTTGTATCAACTGATAGGTTGAAGTCATATGCTATGACACAAAGATTGTACTTGAAGAAGCAATAAAAAAATATCTGACTATTTTTTTTTGAAAGTATTGAAAAATAAACTCGTAAAAAATATTGATTTAATGGGAGGGAGGAGGTGTAGCAGTTTATTAGGTATAAAGTTTATATGCTAAATCTTTGATCGTAGAGTTTTAATTTTTTAATTTATCTCTTCTTTTTGACAAAATAGAATACTTGCCAACATCCTAATTAATATTCTGTAGTGTTGTTAGTCCAGCGCTTTTTTTCACACCTGTAAATTTTTAGAGTAATATTTTGCAAATGCAATTATGATTAAATAAGAAGAAAAATACCCTACAAAGGATACTGGTGGGAAAAAGAAGGCGGGGCTAACAATACTATGGAATATTAATTATTATGTTGGCAAGTATGAAATAGTACATGTAATTCGAATTTTTGGATATTTCGAATTTTTCTTAGGTCCCTTCAACTTCGAATTATCCAAGTTCTACTGTATATATTTAAAAAAAAAAAGAAGAAGAAATAAATGTTTGCCCGTTCATTTAAGGTGATAGACCGCAAAATGGTAATGATGCAATGTTACTGTCTGAAAGAAATAGTCCTGTCTAGGGCTGGATTATTTATCAATATATCCCCAAGTATCGATATTTTTTTAATATCGCGAAAACAGTATTTAAGTTCTTGCTCTACCGATATATCCCTCTAACGATATTTCCTAGAGCGCACAGCGCCATCGATCCATATGCCGATAAACAGCGTCCAACGCCAACCACCATATCTTCAAATTCTGCTTCCCCGCCTCACCGTACCACCCCGTAAACACCCAACAAACAGACCGCCGAATATCTTATACAAATATACCTTCTCTTCCTCCTATTTACTCACTGACTAACTCAAAAAAATAACCCCAACCGCAAACGATCCGAACACACTTTCTCTTCCTTATTCCTGCGATCAGTCCCTTTGCTTCACTTGTGCGAACTCTCAAATCGAAACCACTACTTTAAAAGTATGACCTTGAACGATAACATATAAAATGTTTCATTCCTCATTCATCAAGTTATCGCAGTAGTATATTATTTCCCAGCTTCTCACATTCGATAATATCCCCACACCAATAATATCGAAGCTGCTCATCGCTCGCAGGTGAAAAGTGAAAACACTGCAAACAGTATATCGCGTTTAGTTCATCGCAGTAGTATATTATTTCCCAGCTTCTCACATTCGATAATATCCCCACAACAAGAATATCGAAGCTGCTCATCGCTCGCAGGTGAAAAGTGAAAACACTGCAAACAGTATATCGCGTTTAGTTCTTGCTATCGGTTCGTTGATATATTGTTCGGAATTGCATGGATTGTTCGAAATATCGCCAAGTGAGTTTTTTTTTCTTTTTTAAGCAAAGAATTAACTGAAATTGATTACTTATTTTTTAAAAATTGGATTTATTATTCTATCTTCTGCATATATAAGAAGAAAATATAAGATTTGGATAAACGTTTTTCAGGTGTTCGATGAATTTACACGTTTTGAGATTTCCTTGCATTTTAATTAATTGAAATTGTCTACTCATTTTTAAAAAGTGGATTTATTACTAGTTTCTGCGTACATAAGAAGAAAGATGATACGAAATAAATTTCGATTTCCGTTTTTTGATATATTTACACGTTTTGGGATTTCCTTGCATTTCAATTAAGTGAAACTGATTACTTATTTTTTTTTAAAGTTGATTTTTTATTATATCTTCTGCATATACAAGAAGAAAGTATAAGCTTTGGATAAATTTTGATTTCCAGTTTTCGATGTATTTACACGTTTTGAAATTTCCTTGCTTTTCAATTAACTGAAACTGACTACTTATTATTTAAAATGTGGATTTATTACTGGCTTCTGCATGCATAAGAAGAAAGAAGAAGACACGGGGAAAATTTCGATTTCTGGTTTTCGATGAATTTACACGTTTTGAGATTTCCTTGCATTTCAATTAACTGAAATTGACTACTTATTCTTAAAAAAGTGGATCTATTATTTTACCTTCTGCATATATAAGGAGAAAGTATAAGATTCAGAAAAAATTTAGATTTCCAGTTTTCGATGATGGTACAAGTTTTGAGATTCCTTGAACTCTAATTGACCATTTTTAAGATTTCCTTTCTTTCTTTCTTTTCTTTTCTTTTTTTTTTTTTTAGTTCGAACGCTCTATTTCATGGACGATTCGTGCCTATCGGCCAACAGGGGTCGCTGCTGTGCTGCAATTTAATTCCGTTTATGAGAAGGCAGTTGTTTTGATTTGCTTTGCAAAAAGTGATTGATCTTCAACCACTGGGCGGTAATAGTATATAAATATAATACAATTTCCAAAGGTTATAAAAACATTACAAAATATGAATTCAATATATATATCTTAAAAAAAAAATCATGATATGGTAAGTAGATAAAAAATAAAATAAAAATGGCAGGTAATTGACCTTTAGAATACCTATGAGTTATAGGGTCTCAAATTAATATTACTCTACAACCGAGAAAGTTTATTCGGTGGCAATTCTAAAGAAAGTTTATAAACAGTATTTCTACTGTGCATTTCTTATTCACTGAAATTAATTTAATTACAACCATATCAATGACTGACAGGACTATTAGTAAATGAACTTTCTTTATACTCAGGGATGGGAATTAGGCGCAAAACTCATACTAATATTTATTTTTTAAATTTCCGTATATAAGTGAATCATTGATATATATAGAGAGATAGATAGATAGTTAAGTTACGACTTCTGCGCAAAATTTTATTAATCATCTACATTCTAAGTACAACTTCATTTTTCTTAAGCTTATATTTTTATTATAATTATGTATCTTGATGATATACTTTGTGTAAATAAAACACATATCACCCATTAGCTCTCTTAAAATGTGATTTTGAAATAATTAAATCTTAAAACTCTTCAGAAATATACTAAAAAGTAATGGTATAAATTAAAAGAAACACAAACATTGAGTTGCTATTTATGCATTTTTTTTTTTCTTTTTAATAAAAAAGATTTGGAAGTAATATACCAGAAAATATAAATATACATATAGAAAACACTCCCCACTTGTATAAATTAAAATTGGTGTTCATTTGTCTTTAAAAAGTAGCAAATATATATTTTTCTTCTCTTGAAATAAATATCGCAATATATCACCAATATCGATATTAACTTGATGATATATCGCGATATTTAATTTCTGATATCGTCCAGCTCTAGTCCTGTCGTACTATAAAAGAAAAAAAAAAAAAAAAATTACATGATGGACTTGTTTCTAAATCTAGATGGATTTTATATTGTTGCCATGCCATGCGCATAACATGGTATTTTTAAATGACATATTCTAATTCCATAAATATTTTATTGTTTTTAATTCCCCTTTTAAAAATCAATTAAATGATTAAAAGAAAAATATTTCTAATTCTGAAAATAAATTTATTTATTTAGAAGGACTCGCCTTTTTTTCCCAAATTCGCCCGTGCAAACTTACTATTAAAAATTCTGAAAGAAAAATACTGGTGGAGGAATCAAGGGAGAAAAATGTGGCCTATCACCACTTTGTTATTAATGAATATTAGAATAAAATATATTTCTAATTTTGACACAAGTTTATTTGTACGACAAAATCATTGATTTCAGTCTGACTTTGTCATCATTTGCTGCATTATTTCAACTTGAATATTTCAGGATGTTTTCCTTTTAGAAACAAGTTAAATATATATGTATATGTATATTAAATAAAAATTAAGGTAAAGCCTGTCAACGAAATTTTAATAAATGAGTGCAGAAACCGTTGTTAATGAACGTAATGTCATATTTTAAGGTAAAAAATCAGTATTTATTTTATTTATTTACTATCAGGTTTTTCACACTTCGCTGGCCACTATATTCAAAGGAAATAAAAATAAAATCACTCCTTTATATAGCGTTTTATATTTAAAAAGTATAAAAGTATATATATATAAAAAAAAAAAAAAAAAAAAAAAAAATCTGGTGTGTCACTCACACGACTTTCTGTCACTCTGCATTTCAATATCATAAAGATAGATTGCAGATTAAAGCGTAAGATCAATATAGTAAAATAATAAAGTTCAATTTTTTTCAAAAATTATCTATTATACGATTATGAACAAATTTATTCAATATACAATTCTGTGTGAGGGAGAATTATCGACTTTCTTAACTATCCGTTCGTTCAACTACATCGCTCTACCCCCCTCCCCCGGAACGTAAAGGTTTTTTTTTTTTTTATGTCGGTACAAAATTAGCTTTCTTTCGACATCCATTGCAGTACTTCTCTGAGATGCAAATTGCCCGCAATCATCATAGAAAATAATTTTAATAAGTAACACAGGCCTACAAAAATTAAGTTGACAAAATTTGATTGGATGATTTCAGCTGATCTTTATATTTTTTGATGGGCTGAAACCGAAAATACAGCACATTTTTCTCTATCACGTATAGATTTTTGTCAATACAGGGTGTTTACCGACACGATTTCTTACATATACCATCATAACAATTGGTTGGTTGATATGGTTTTAAGTCTCACTAGTGCTTCACAATTAAACAATAGGCATCTATGATTAATTAATCATGGAAGCATACTATAAAACTTACTATGTAATTATATTGGTGGAAGAGTAATGGGAGAAATTGTATAGGCAGGCACCCTGTATTGACAAAAATCCATACGTGACAGAGAAAAAGTGGCTTAATTTTCGGTTTCAGCACACCAAAAAACATAAAAATCAGCCGAAATTATAAAATCAAAATTTGACATGTCAGTCTGTGTAATTTTTGTAGGAAAATATAGAAGGAGCTTTTGTGGTAGCCACAACACACTAGCTTTGAGAGGAACTGAAATTGAAATCGACTCTCACTCTCTACCTTTGCGCAAAATAAATTTTCTTAGTGGTGGAAAAAAAAAAAAAGAAATGAGTCTCGAAAAATCTCGGTTCGTTTATTTAATTAAGACTTTTTTTTTTTTTTTTTTTTTTTTAAGAGCCGATTCCACAAAGATAGATTGCAGATTAATTCGTAAGATCAATAAAGTAAAATATTAAAGTTCAATCGTTTTAAAAAATCGAGCAATTTTATTTAATATATAATTCTGTGTGAGGGAGAATTACTGCCTCTCTCAATATCCGTTCGCTCAAATACATCGCTCTCCCCCTTCCCCCGGAATATTAAGTTCTTTTTTTATTTTATTTTTTTTTTTTTTTTATGTCGGCACAAAATTGATTTTCTTTCGCCATCCGTTGTAGTAATTTTCTGAGATGCAAATCGTCTGCAATCATCATAGAAAATAATTTTAATAAATAATTTTTGTAGAAAAATATAGAAGGAGGTTTTGTGGTAGCCACAACATACTAGCTTTGAGAGGAACTGAAATTGAAATCGACTCTCACTTTGCGCAAAATAAATTTTCTTAGTGGTGGGGAAAGAAAAGAAAAAAAAAATAGAGATAGAGAAAAACGAAAATAAAATAAAAGAGTCTCGAAAAACCTCGATTTGTTTATTTAAGTTTTTTTTTTTTTTTTTTTTTTTAAGAGTCAATTTATGATCTCTCCCCGGGGTGCGACGGAATTTCACGCAGATTCTTCTAAATATTAATGAAGAGACGTCAAACATTACCATAAACATACTGAGATGAGAACTGCAGTAAGAAATTTCCATTAATAGGAGAAAACAAAATTTCTAATTACTCAAAAGAGTGCAATATGCTTATTAGCTAAACCCTATGTGGCGCAGTGTCCTTGCTGCGACTGCGCGGACACAATTACCCAACATTTTTACAAGTGCAATATTCAAGTCCAACAGTAAAAAATCCATCCCAGAAATTACTTTCTTTTACCCATAAGGTAGAGAAAGTATTGTTTTTGGGTCAATTTTTCGAAATTGAGTTTTTGTTATACTTACACGTTTTGAGATGGCCTGAATCCAAAAATCATGTTTTTAGCGTTTGGTCTTTGTCTGTTTGTTATCAGCATATCTCAAATATGTAAAAAAAAAAAAAGAAAAGAAAAGAAAAAAAATCTAAAATAGGTAAAAATTTGTAAGATATTTGGGTAAAGCAATGTTCCGAATTGGAAAGTTCTGTTTATAACCCAAAATGGGTCAGAAAATCTATCTATTTTAAGTTTACAAACTTGTTATGTATAGTTCACTATCTTATTTTATATTTTTGTCCATAATAAATAAAGATGTTGTAGAAAATATTGTATCACTCACCTCTTATAAAAAAAAAAAAAAATAAATAATCTAACATGTATAGATGATCTAAACAAAATATAAACATTGTTATGTATTACGTATGTACACTGTATGTACATGTATTACGTATGTACACTGCAAAAAATAAATCCCAAAACAATTCTATCCCAAATTGATCTCGTATCCAATTTAGGTTGAAATTTTGGGTTATAAACAGAACTTTTCAATTTAGAACATTGCTTTACCCAAGTATCTTACAAATTTTTACCTATTTTAGATTTTTTTTTTTTTTTTTTTTTTACAATGTATATTGTAGAAAGTCCAAACTTGGTATTCTAAATTTGTATAATATCGGGATACTACACTAAACTTTTCCTTGAGATCGAACAAATAGTTCGTGTACAGGGACACCCATGGGAATTCAAATACATTTATGTCTATAGGGAGATTGCTGGTAAGTACAGTGTAACGTCTATAGGCTAAATTAAACAAACTGGACACAACAAAATTTGTGACATGCATAAAAGCATGTTTTTTTTATGGATTGTTGTACAGAAATCATTCATCATTCATTTACAGGGCTACCCCAAGTACTTGGATATATTGCGGTTATACTTGAAAATTGCTAGAATTGTAATTTTTTTTTTGTGTTAGATGTTTTTCAAGACTAAATTTTAGTACACAATATAATTTATAGTGCATATTGATTATATACAATATACAGGGATACCCAAATTTGAGCTAAACGTTCTGTTTTATTGAATGTAATTGATGGAAGTGCTTTGCTACATTTTACTGTATCGACGAACACTGCTCAGGAGGGAAAATTAATTTTTCATACGCATACTGTAATCAAAGTATTTGTTGAATTTTCAAATCTAGTTTTTTACATAAAATCACGTTTTGAGGGCTCTGATTACGAAAGTCCAATATTTAGCGAATTGTATGTTCTATAATTAAATGTGTGGAAGGGGTGTTGACGGGGGCGGTAGCTCCCCCCCCCCCTTCACTTAGAATTACATGTCAAATAAAACTGTACCTAGGATAGGTGCAGGAAAGCTGTCCAGGAAAGCTGCTCAGGAATTGAAATTAATTCCTCATAACCATATGGTAAATAATATATATATATTTTTTTTTTTTTAAGGTAAATACTCATCGCTTGATTTTTTGTATACTTAGACGTTTTGAGACTTCCTGAACACCGAAGTCAGGTTTTCAACATTTGACCCTTGTTTGTGTCTGTTAGAATAAATTTAAAATAAATAATTTCAGGCGATCCAAATGTTGTATTTTGAAGTTAATGTGTTTGTTACTAGAAAAGCTTGATCAAGATTGATAAGTTTCAAGGAATGATGCGTGTGAAAGCTGTCTCAATAATTTTAAATGGATTTTTGAATTTAATAACAGGTTTGAATTCTATATTAGTGTAGGTACAGTAATGAAACGGGGAGTTGAGGGGAGCGGCAGCCCCCCCTCAGACAGAATTACTTTTCAAATAAAGCTGTTCCGAAGCCTAATTTGAATTGTTTTAACATAGGTTTGCATAACAGCGTTATCTTACCCCTAAATTTCCAATCTGTATTTATAGCATTAAATTTCAGGTTGAGACACCAGATTATTTATTTTTATTTTTAATTTTATTTTTTTACGTTTATATCGTAATAATTGGTTTAATGTCTATCAAAACGTTATTAATGGAATATTGTCTTGTCTAGGTAAGCGTACTTTGATGAAAAATATAAGGAATAGAATTTCTTGCAGATAAGAAGTTTTTTTTTTTTTTTTTTGTTTTTTTTTTTTTTTTAAGTACGACAGGACAGGGCTGTTTCTTTCAAACAGCGATTTTGCGTTGTCACACTTCCAGTGTACCAGAATACCTACCAATATCCATTTTTACCATTTAACTTCTTAAACTACCTTAACATATTTAGAAATTTCATTGATTAACTCATCCACCGGGAAAATTTGTTTTGAGTCGTTTGAAGTATAAGATTGATTTTTTTTAATTCCTACTATTAGTTCACACTCTCTCTATATATATCTTGTACAAAGCTTGCAATCGATTTTTAACTAACTTCCCGACTAGCTAGACATTTGAAACTTTCAGAATAGCTCAGAACACGGTGACAACACAATACTTCGAAGTTCGATTTTCGAATTTTTGATTAGTTTTCTTATAATTAATAAAAATATGAAAATAATAACCTCCTAATAGCGTTCCAATAGCCATTAAAATATTAGCTATCATTTGATTGTTGCCAAAGAAGAAAATGACGAGTTCATTTTCTTTCGACCTAAAAATAAATACATTTAACTAAACGTGAACGTTAACAAATTATAAAAAGTTAAATGATGCATCTCACAAGAATTGACATCATTGTCACTTTAAAAATTTTACGCACATTGATAGGAGCTCTATGATTCATCAGAAAATTTAAATCATGGTATATAAAAAGTTTTTTTTTTTTTTTTTAATCTTATAATTATTTTTCTTTGATTTTTTACGCGCGTTTTTTATTTCCTACTTCAAAATTATTTAAAAGAAAAAAAAACTTTTTCGATAGTGTTTGTAAGTAGGAATTGACTTTAAATTTTTTATATATAGTTGTGTTTACTTTTTTATACCAACTGATGTGAAAAAACCAGAGCCGGGAATTGAATCCAAGCCATCCGCTTAATATTTGGATAACCTTCCACTGTGCCACCCTGGCACGATATTTCTCACATAATAACCGTTACATCTGTGTGTGTAGATACGGTGACTTTGCCAATGGTTATTATGTGAAAAATGTCGAATAACATTATTTTTTCTTTAGTTAGAAGATTACAATATATAAATCTGTTCTGTCATCTCCTTATATTATTAAAATCTGTACGCATCTGTCTGTCTGTCTGTCTGTCTTTCTGTCTGTCTGTCTGTCTGTCTGTGAGAAATGCCTTGTCATAGCTAAAGCTCCGGCGCTAATGGTCGCAGCGCTTCGAAACCGGTGTCGACAGACGCAGAATTTCTTCATCTCGACATCGCGATATTTCGCTAAGCGATGCGAACCTAATTAGCGGAGATATTAATTAAAATGTCCACCCATGTCTACCGAAAAATGACCCAGAATTCATGATTAAATGCTTAAAAAGCGACATTTTTACGGAAAAAGTAGAAAATTAATTAGAAATATCAGTCGTATTGTTACAAACAAGATACCATTGGAAAGGGCTTTTTTTTCTCAATCCTATGGTGTAAACAGCTTATTGATCGGACAATTAGATTTTTTTAAATTAACTAAACTAAACTAAAATGGTGGCAACAAATCACAAGCATTTTAACTTGGCAGACGATCTTGAACGGAAAGAAAAAACATCTGGTGTGTTTAATGAGGTCATGTGTTTTTGTACTGGGATTAAAAATTGCAATTTTCTATTTTCTTCAATTTTTCAAAATTCGCACATTTGAATTAGTATACAATCTTAACACCACAAAACAAACTTCCTGTTCAAATTTCATCGATTTTCGTCAATAAACAAAAGATTTACATTTTAATTGCAAATTAAATTTTATCTTTAAGCGAATCACATTTTATCTGTCGAAAGAGGATGCGAGTTTCAAAACGACACAAATACACTTAAGGTAAAAATATTTCTTTTTCTATTTACTTCCATTAACCGACAACCGTAGATAATGGAATTCGAAATTTCACCTGACTTACACGTTTTGAGGTGTCATGGCGCTGTAATAATTTAAAATTTTCAATATTTAAAATTCTAATTATGTTTAACTTTTTTTTTTTTTTTAATATGTCATTCGATACACCTTTTAAAGTACGGTTACATTATCGAAAGGGGAATTCGAGATTCCACCCGATTTACACGTTTTGAGGTCTCCTGATTAGGTTTTCTTTTGCATCGCAATAGTGGAATTCGAGATTTCAGCTTATTTACACGTTTTGAGGTCTCCTGAATGGGTTTTCTTTTGTATCTCAGGTACTAATTAAAGTGTCGAAAGTGGAATTAGAGATTTCACCTGATTTACACGTTTTGAGGTGTCCTGAATGGGTTTTCTTTTGTATCTCAACTGCTAATTAAAATAATTTCATAAGTAATACATCATTTGAAAGCTTTGTTAATTTGGAATTGAATAGTAGATTACAGAAATTCGATATTTCGACATTTCTCCTGATTTAAACGTTTTGACGTGTTTTGAATGGGTTTCTCTTTTGTCTCAGTTACTAATTAAAAAAATTTCATAAGTAATGCATCCTTTGAAAGCTTTGTTGAGTTGGAATCGAACAGTAGATTACAGAAATTTCTACCGCCAGATGGCGCTGTAATATTTTTAAATTACAATATTTCTCTTTCTAATCATGATTATTTTTTTTTTAATGCGTCATTCGATACACATTTTAAAGTACTTTTACATTATCGAAAATAAATTCAAGATTTCAATAGATTTACAAGTTTTGAGGTCTCCTAAATCAGTTTTCTTTTGTATCTCGACCACTAATTAAAATAATATCATAAGTAATACATCATTAGAAAGCTTTGTTGATTTGGGATCGAACAGTGGAATACAGAAATTTCTACCGCCAGATGGCGCTGTAATATTTTCAAATTTCAATATTTCAATTTCTAATCATGATTAAATTATTTTTAATACATCATTCGAAAGATATTTTAAAGTTCTTTTATATTATCGAAAGTTTTCAGCAGATTTACACGTTTTGAGGCGTCCTGATTAGGTGTTCTTTTGCATCTCAGCTAATTGAGTAAGACCGTTCAAAACTGGTATACGTAGGTTTATTAGAAGGGGCTGAAAGGGTGGGGATGAAATAGGCGTGCACCGCGCGCGTATCCCCTAACTTGTGCGTGCGCAGCGCGCACGGGACTGCGCTGACCCAGTCCGACTTTTTAACCGATGAGAAATAATTTTTTTAATTTTCTTTTCTTAAGAATAAAAATTTGATTCGAGAAGCAATACGTGCGCGCAGCGTGCGTATACCCTCACACGTGCGCGCAGCGCGCATGGGTCTGCGCTGCCGAAGGCAGTGGGGACCCGGTGTGATTTTTTACCCGATCAGAAATGATTTTTTTAGGGGGCACGAAGTGTCAGGGAAGGAATGCGGGCGTGCCGCGCGTATATTCTTTAACTGGTGCGCGCGCAGCGCGCACGGGATTGCGCTGCCGAAGGCAGTGGGGACCCGGGCCGACTTTGTACCCCATGAGAAATGATTTTTTTTTCTTTTCTTTTCTTAAGAATAAAAATTTCATTTGAGAAGAAATATTTGCGCACAGCGCACATATACCTTCACACGTGCGCGCGCAGCGCGCATGGGTCTGCGCTGCCGAAGGCAGTGGGAACCCGGTGTGAGTTTTTACCCGATCAGAAATGATTTTTTTTGGGGGGGGCACGAAGGGTCAGGGAAGGAATACGCGCGCGCAGCGCGTGTATCCCTTAACTTGTGCACGCGCAGCGAGCACGAGACTGCGCTGCCGAAGGCAGTGGTGACCCGGGACGACATTTTACCCGATCATAAATGATTTTTTTTTTAAATTTCTTTTCTTAAGACTAAAAGTTACTGTTAGTGATTCATTAATAATAGTGATTCATTTGAAAATACTGACCCGCTAGCGGGCGAAGCTCGCTAGTACTAATTAAATTCTGTCAAAGACAGAATTTTTCTTTCTTCCTTTTTCTTTTTTCTTCTTTTAAGAACAATATCTATATAATATTTCTCTAATGTGGACTACGATTATATTTTGTAGAAACGATACGGTATAGTGGAAATAAAATACGCGAGGATAAAACATAATATACAAGTAATATTTAAGCATGCGGACTCAGTTCAGTTATATAATAAAATTAAATAATAAAATATGACGAACTTTGTCTGATTACATCATTTTATAGAAAAAATTATTAAAAGTTGCATATTTACAATCCTTGCAGACGTCATATTAAACCTAGCAATACTTTAAAAATATAAACAAAATATGAACTTATTTATAAAGTGAATGAAAAACGGGATAATAAAAAGCATAATCAAAATAGGTACTTAGTGTTTTTAACAAAAAATTACGTCACAATGAATAAATAATAACAAAATAAAATAAAAGGGATATCGCCAACATGGCAGCAAAATTTTAAAAGTCGCCATAGGAAGCCTTTATTAAAGCTCTCTTGCCTAGAAAAATATGAAAACTGGGTCATCAAACATAAATTTTATTTTGAAACTTATTTGAAAGATTTGGTTTAAGTATCACTAGCGTTTCCTCCCACAAAAGCTATAATATATAATTTGGCTTTTGGTGAATTAGAATTGTAATTGGATGGTGAAATTTGTATAAGACTAATAAGCTTCAAATTTTAAAGGTAAATACTAGTATGATGTGACCACCACATGACATTCTTCTATATAATTTTACACAAAATTTATTCAATATAAATTGCTTATTAAATTATCAAATTATTTTCCATTATAAATGTAGACGATTTTCATCTGACAGAATTATGTTATCACTAAAGCCGTAAGATGTCAGTTTTTTGCAAATTAGAAGAAATAAGAGATTATTTTCCAAGTTTTTTCATTAAAAGACAAAAAAAAAAAAAAAAAAAAAAAAGATAACTTTGTTTTAAATTATCACAGATCTATAGTTCAACCATTCGTTCTAAAGGTATTGACGAGATCTTTCGAAAGATACCCATCTTGAAAATTTACTCCCATCCGGGGGGCATATAATGAAAGACTAACGCTTTCAGCACCTCTTTGGCGCATTGGCGAAACCGCTAAAGCACAACCAGTTCTATCGCCAATTCCCCTTCCGCTTCCGCTCCGAAGTTTTTTTTTTTTTTTTTCTGTTTTGTTTTGACCTTGATCAACGTATCGTTTCTTTTTCCAGTCTATGACTTGCCTATTAGATGAAACTCTTATAACGAAATACATTAGTGAATAAGGAATGATGAAATGAAATAATGAAATACATTAGTGAATACATTAGTGAATTAGATAATAAAAATGAAAGAATGAAATTTCACATTTATGTTAAAATAATAATAAAGAAAAAAGAAAAATAACTTTTCTTTTTTCTTTTTCTTTCTTTCTTTCTTTCTTTCTTTTTCTTTTTTTTTTTTTTTTTAAGCTATTGTATAGCTTTTATCGCGGGCTTTGAGCGCGGCGACCGAATCAGAAAATTCCGTAACGAAAAAAAAACCTAACACAGTTCGGCAGACTTCGGCTGTACGAAGCTCGCACGAATCGAGACGAGCTGCTCCGAAATCGGACGAATACGTAAGCAGCTGTTTGTGAGAAAGTATATAGGTGTATAGGTATCTATCATTTATGTGCAACAGTGAATGTGCAGTTATGTGCAGTTATGTGCAGTTATGTGCAACAGTACGCGTACAATTTGTGTATAAAGTGTCTTTAATATGAATAAACAAAGTGCATTTATTTGTGTATAAAGTGTTTTTAATATGAATAAACAAAGTGCATTTATTAATGAAGAAAGTGATGAAAAAATAGTGAAAGAAAATGAGTGAGTACTCTATATACATACATTTTATTATTATCACAAATGCAGTATTTTTTAACACGCTTTTATTAGCTTCACCTGTATGTATGTATGTATGTATGTATGTATGTTTGTTTGTTTGTTTGTTTGTAACTTCTCTGGGAGCAAACAAAAAAATTATATTGTGAAATAAAATATTTTTGTAAAAAAATAGAACCGACTCCAAAAAGCAACTACTATTAAAAAAAAATTGTATGAAATGAAACTAAATTGCGCCAAAAAGTATAAAATAATTTCCTTCGCCAAACAACCTATAACACTACAATTAATCATAACTTTTGAAGTCGGCGCAAAATTAAATAAAATTTAATTAGTTTTTAAAGGTTTGTTTTTAGATCGGTAGCAACAAATGCTGTCGTCTCGAATGATCCATTTTCATGTTTCCTTTATTATTGTATTCACTGTATACAATTGGTCCATTGGTAGCATCTACACAGAACAGTGGACATTTTTCACAATGCAGAATTTATGTTTCTACGAAGTTAGAGTTTTCTTTGCAAATTTGGTATAACTTTGATAACTATCATCCTTGGTGGCTTTTGGATTTGGCGTTGAAAACGTATTGCAAAAATATACACGCAAGATGTATATTTTCATAATACATTTTGTACGAAGTATTGTTTCATATTCTTGATTACTCTCTTAATATACCTTATCAAATTAATCATGATATCCCAAAGAAATTAAATATGTTTGCCAGATAATTTTGCGATTTTTCTTTCACCAAGGACGTCAGATACCAGCATCTTCGCCAACTTTTGCTGCTTACAAAATCTTATTTGTTTTCTTGAATCAAAATAGTTTTCGGCTGCGTTTTGCAGGTGACAATGTGAGATGTGTAGTTTGAATAGGATTCGATTTTTGTATTGAATAAAGGTATCAATTTTTATTTAATTTTGCGCCGACTTCAAAAGTTATGATTAATTGTAGTGTTATAGGTTGTTTGGCGAAGGAAATTATTTTATACTTTTTGGCGCAATTTAGTTTCATTTCATACAATTTTTTGAAGTCGGTTAAAAAAAATACTTCCACTTCGTGAACGATATGGCGTAGAGGTAAGGCGCCGCGCTACGAACCTAAAGGTCCAGTGTTCGATCCCCGTCAGGGGAAATTTTTTAAAAATGGTTTTTGTTAATTCTAAGTTATTTTAATTAAACATTTAAATGTATGTAAATATTACGGTGTATCACTCACACGATTTTCTCTTACCCTGAATCTTAATACTAAGATAGATATTTTGTGCTTTTTAGTTCACATTTCTATAAAAGCGTGTTCTTTAATTTTTTAAAACTATAATATATATATATATATATATTTTTAAGCTATTGCATAGCTTTTATCGCGGGCTTTGAGCGCGGCGACCGACTCAAGAAATTCCGTAACGAAAATAAACCTAACACAGTTCGGCAGACTTCGGCACGGTGTTTCTGTGCGTGCGACTAGACGTATGCGTGTAGACTAGCTGCTAACTGTTCATAACTGATTCTATCTCTTTTAGACACAATGCTAGTGAGACAGCGTGCTTTTTGGCCGCGTCCACGAATGAGTTCGAGCCCGCGACTAGTTGAACCTTAACGTGTATGTACATGGTACGACTGTACGAAGCTCGCACGGATCCAGACGAGCTGCTCCGAAATCGGACGAATACGTAAGCAGCTGTTTGTGAGAAATTATATAGGTGTATAGGTATCTATCATCTATGTACAACAGTGAATAGCTGTACGCGTAAAATTTGTGTATAAAGTGTTTTAAATATGAATAAACAAAGTGCATTTATTAAAATCCCCCCCAAGGCACAACTTTAACATGAGAGGCACAACTATGACATGTTCCCTCCCCAAGGCACAACTTTGACATGAGTCCCCCAAAAGGCACAACTTTGACATGAGTCTTCCCAAGGCACAACTTTGACATCAGTCCCCCCGAAGGCACAACATTGACATGAGTCCCCCCCCCAGGCCCAACTTTGACATGAGTCCCCCCAAGGCACAACTTTGACATGAGTCCCCCCCCCAAGGTACAACTTTGACATGAGTCCCCCCAAGGCACAACTTTGACATGAGTCCCCCCCAAGGCACAACTTTGACATGAGTCCCCCAAAAGGCACAACTTTGACATGAGTCCTCCCAAGGCACAACTTTGACATCAGTCCCCTCAAGGCACAACTTTGGCATGAGTCCCCCCAAGGCACAACTTTGGCATGAGTGCCCCCCACAAGGCACAACTTTGACATGAGTGCCCTCAAGGCACAACTTTGACATGAGTCCCCTCCCCCGGAACTTGAATTAATATCAAAGAAAAAAAAATACTGCATAAATAAAATAAATAAATAATTATAATTGCATAAGTTGATAAAAAATGCTATGCAATAGCTTTACCGCGGCAGTCCCCGAGTGCCACACGTTTTTTTTTTTTTTTTTTTTTTTTATTTCTTTAATAACCAATCAGTGGAAAAAAAAATGAAAAAAAAAAGAATGAATGAATGAAAGTGGAGGCGACAGCTTTTATTTTTTTCGAAAATATTAAAATTAAATATATCAGCTGAAGTGAAATATAATACCTAAAAATGGAAGAAAGTATCCTCTGACTTGCATAGAGCATAATTACTTTCCAACTGTGCTTACTCGTTACATAGTTTAATCTATATTCTTTAGTATATTTTATCTCACAAGTGACACTTAGAAAACAGTTTATTTTTAATTACGAAGGAAGACAACTCGCAACAGTTATTTTTACAGCTTTACTTTTAAAGAAAATCGTACTAAAGCTTAGTTAGGTGCAGCCCTGTACGTTATTTAAAGACAGCAGGTACACAAAATTATATTTTGTTTTTAACTGCAGAGAAAAAAATATCACAAAAGTATATTTGCCAACTTGTACTTTTTTTTTTCCTACTGGTAATTTTTAATAAGTGTTTTAGTAGTTTTCTGCGATTAAACATGATGAAACTTTTTGCAGAGAAATAGTGGTGCTAAAAAACCGTAGAAGTTGGCACCTATGTGAAAGAAATATTTTATAATTTTATTTCGAAAATGAAAACATTTAAAAATTTCTGTAACCTCTATGCCATCTAAAATTTTCATATACTCAATTGTCTATACGGTGTACTTGAAAAAAATATTAACACTTTAAATTTACTTTGAACAATTTCCATTTACATCTCACACTATATCGCAACATAAATGAATAATTTACGCTAATCGTACCTTATTCTACCAGAGAAATAGGTTTGTGCATTTAAGGAATGTGTAATTATTTCAAAATATTTCTCACAAACCCCAATGCATCGTAAATCTTTAATAAATATCAGTACACAAAACGGTTGCACAGTTAATGCAATATTCAAATGAAAACACCTGAAAAAAAAAATTCGATGGTGTTTTCCAAACATAAAAATAACTGCACATTCTGATACAAGAATGAAAGAAGCTAGAAAAATTAAACTGAAGCCTATTTTTGTTTTCTATGTAATCAAATGTAAAATTTCCTACAAAACCAAATTTAATTTAGGACGATAATTTTTTTAAGTACATTTTTTTACATAAAGACATGGGGTAACTGTGTTGCATTCCTTAGCAATGGTTGCTCTATTCATTTTTAAAAATTTCTTTCGCATGTTTTCTTTTAATTTAACTTTAATTACTTTTTTTTTATGTTACAGAACAAAAGAAGAAGGGAAAAAAAAGCTGGATTAAATATAAAAACAATGTTTAAAAAATAAATAATAATTAAAAAAAAATATTTACTTTAAAATACGTAGTTGCTTTTCTTAACAACGGTTAGATTCATTTCTTGAAAAAAAGAAATTGGCGCAAGATAAAAAAAAAAAAAGAAGAAGAAAAAAAAATCTCTTTTCTGCCAATTTTATCTTTAAATATATTTTTTAAACTTGTTTTTATTATTTATTTATTTATTTATTTTTACTTTTTCTTACCCATATATATGACAGAAAAAGTATTGTTTTGCGGTCAAATTTGCGAAAATGAGTTCTTATTGTATTTACATGTTTTAAGGTCCATTAATCCAAAAATCAGGTTTCTAGCGATTGATCTGTGTGTTTGTATCTCATCAGCATATCTCAAAAAATGTAGTAGCACTATATATAACCATAGAGAAAGTACTGTTGTGAATCAAATTTTCAAAATTGAGGCTTTTTTTTTTTTTTTTGTATATTTGCATGTTTTGAAGTCCTCTGAATCCGAAAATCAGATTTTTAGCTGTTGAACTCTGCCTTTCTTTCTCTCTCTCTCTGTGTCTATGTGTTATCAATCATCATATCTAAAAAATAAATTATAGCAAAGTGAAACTTAGAATTCTAAATCTATATCATATAGAGATGCTGCACCAATTTTTGCTGAGATTTAACGAATGCTTCGTTTTTAGGCACATCGAAAAGAATTTCAAATGCATTATGTCTGTAGGTGAAATTTTGGATAGGTGCAGTTTATGTTATACTAAACAAAATTAAACGAATATAGATTTTCTTTTATATGTATAAAAGCATGTTTCGTGTAGAATATGGTATGAAAATTATTCACGATTCATTTACAACGCTATCCAATAGAAATAGAATATAATGGAATTATATTTGGAAATTGTAGAAAAACTACTCAGAGGTATGAAAATTAATTCTTCTTACACATACGGTAAATAAAGTATTTTTTAAATGAAATTTTATGTGCTTGTTTTTGTATAACGCGTTTCGAGTTTTTTTTTTTTTTTTAATACTAAAGATTAAGATTTTAAGTATTTATTCTTGTGTATGTCTGTTATCAGCGTAAGTAATAATAATAATAATAATAATAATTGTAGCCAGTTTACATGTTGAATTTAAAAGTTCATGTGAGTTTGCTACTTCAAAAGCTTGATTAAAATTGAATTCCATGGAGTGATGCTGGTGATAGTCCTCTGAATAATTTTGAGTAAACTTTTAAATTTAATAACAGTCTGAATTCTACATAAATATAAGTAATATATTCAAACGGCTCCTCACACAGAATTATTTGTGAAATAGAAATATTCCTAAACCTCTTTTGAATTCTTTTCAGCGTAGGCTTGTATACATTACTCGTTAACTTCTTATTTCATGTGCAATCAGTCTTTACTTAATTGAAATGCAAGAGAAGAAGTTTTGTGAGCGTCACACCAGATTGTTTGACTTAAAACCAGAATTTTAACCAGACTGTAAAAAATGAGAGAGAGAGTGTGTGTAAAACCACTTTCAAATGGTGTATTTTGTCTGAAAGCAATATTCCTATAGCCCTAATAAATGTATTATTTTTATTTTATTTTTAATATTCAGTAAATATAATTAAAACAATTTATTCAAATTGTAACTGGCGCATTCTTTTGAACCTGTACACAAATTTACAAATATAGAAAAATGAAATAATTTTTTCGTAAAAAACACATTGATATTATGTAAAAAAAAAAAAAAAAAAAAAAAAAAAAGGTAATAAGATAATTTATTGCTTTTTAGTAATCTAATCTAATCTCCTATCATTTTATTATTACGTTCACAAACTGCTGAAAATTAGTAATATCAATTCGTATAATTATGACCTTTAAAATACGCTTAAATAATAATAATATTCCTTAAAAAAAAAAAAAAAAAAAAAAAAACTTTGTATTTTGTTTCAATACCTATTAAAAATAAATTTCATCTTTTGAAAAGACTTTCTTTTTATTGCATCCTCATTTACAATTTACCAGATAATTGCAAAACAACTCCCTTCTTCCCCCTGCTTCTTCCAAGAACGGATTAGGGTTGTTGTGCACTGTATATATGAGGTAGGGATAGGAGAGTGCCATATTTAGTGTGGCGCATTTCATCCTCGCCAACGAAGTTCCCGCGCCAACAGGTGCTGAAAGCGATAGTCTTTCATTATATGCATCCGGGGGGTACTTCCCCCCAGGGGGAAAAGCGAGTGTCCCACATGCACAATTTTTTTTTCCTAGTTAACTACTCTTATTATCAATAATTCATATGAATTTTACAATCACACGATTAAAATAACTCTCATTTTGTACATTTATACGAAATTTTGTCCTATACTGCCATGTTAAAAATTTAGAAAAAAATGCAATAACAGCGCCACCTGTAGAGCGATTGATCCCCAAATCTAATCAGCACCACTTTATATCAGTGTCCAACTAACTAGAAAGTTTGGTTAAATTTCGTTCATTGGTTTGTGAGATACAGCGTCTACAAAATTTGTGATACACACACACAGACACACATTTTCTAAAAACAGTCAAATCGTGTTCAGGACATATCAAAACGTGTAAATCCGTCGAATCCTGGAGTTCGAAAATGTTCACGAATCCAATACTTTCTCTATATATACATATAGAAGGAAGTAAAAATAAATAAACTGCAACAATTTCGCATGGGTTTGCTAGTGTATTAATAATTTGCTGTGGTGCTAGCGCCAAGAATCATGAACGAGATATATAAATTAGAGAGCTGATTCAGTGGTTGAAGGATTAGCTTTCCGTGGTTCAAGATGAATCACGTGACATGCTCCAATAGGTTGCTGTGTATGGCCCTTTATCGCTATTTTGGCATTTAAAATTTCAGTTAGACGAATTATCATTATTATTAGGTAACATGGCAGTCCTATGACCGAAATAAATTGTTTTTAAAATAATTTTACGCATATTTCACATTTTAATAAATAAAAAAATACCTTTTTTTCATCGTTTCCCAACAAAGTTTAAAAGTGTTTACAAAAGAAAATTTAAACTTTTAAATAGCTAAATTTAACAACAAATAACAAATTTTGAACTATTTTTAAGCATTTTGTCGGTTAAAGTTTAACTACACGAAATAAAAAAGAAGTAAAATCAAAATCAAAATGATTTAGAACAAAAGAATATTAAACTACATAAGCAAACAAAAACATTGGCGGTTATGATTTATGCGAAGAACAATCTCCAAACCGTTGCCATAGAAATTTACTGAAAATAAGCTGTTACCAAGGGAACCACCGAATACGCAGGTGCAAGGAGAGCACGTCACATGACTCATCTTGTGCCTTCTCAAGGGTTGCCATTTATCACTCTATTTTATATATCTCGTTGAGAATCATGATGACAGATTTAATTTCAAACATTAAAATGCCACAGTGCAAACATAACTTTTTATTGAAAAATATTATCCTCATGCGCATTTTGTAACGACCTTCCTGTGTCACTTAGGCTAATGTAAAGCGCTATTAATACTAGTTTTTATTGTATGTAAATTTAAACTAAAATCTTGCTCTTTCGAAAATATGCGCAGATTATTTTTGATATAATCATCATTATATATATATATTTCTTTTTCCTTTAAAAATACTTCGAAATGGTTATTTCTAAAGATTGTAAGAGATTATTTTACATAATGAATCAATTAACAATGAAATTGAAGGAAATGGAAGAAAAATTATACCCAGCAATTTCGCGTGATTTAATGTTTTACGATAGCATGTAATTGACGGAACGCAATTAAATTAAAACATGAATAAGTATGAAATTATACAAAACGCATTGCTATTGTTAGTTATATTTAACGAATAAAGTAAAATCTCCATAATTCCAGTCTTAATAGTTCGAATTTCCCAGAAGTCCGAGCTAGTAAAAAAGAAATACATGTATTGATCCACCGGAAAGAAAAATATTTATTTTTCTTTCTTTCTTCAATATACAAAAGAAAAAAGTATTGGATTAGTGTAATTTTTTTACGATGCTTTTATTAACTTCTATTCTTGTTTGTTTGTTTGCGTGTTTGCCCGGTACAAATCTTGCAATCTATTTTTAACGAACTTACCTACTAGCTAGAAATTGGAAACTTTTACAGAACCCGGTGACAACACAATACTTCGAAGTCCGATTTTCGAATAGTTTTCTTTTAATTAATTAAAATATGAAAATAACAAGCTCCTAATAGTAATAATAATATTATAGTTTTAAAAAATTAAAGAACACGCTTTTATAGAAATGTGAACTAAAAAGCACAAAATATCTATCTTAGTATTAAAATGCAGGGTAAGGGAAAATCGTGTGAGTGACACACCCTAATATTTACATACACTTAAATCTTTCATTAAAATAATTTAGAATTAAACAAAAACCATTTTTAAAAAATACCCTCTGAGTGGGCTCGAGCGCTGGACCTTTAGGTTCGTAGCGCGGAGCCTTACCTCAACGCCACATCGTTCACGTAGGGAAAGTATTTTTTTACAATATAAATTTTTTGTTTGCTCCCAGAGCAGTTACAAACATACATACATACAGGTGAAGCTAATAAAAGCGTGTTAAAAAAAAATAGCCATTAAAATATTAGCTATAATTTAATTGTTGCCAAAAACAATTTACGAGTTCATTTTCTTTCGACCTAACAATAAATACATTTAATTAAACGTGAGCATTAAAAAATTATAAAAAGTTAAATGATGCATCTCACAAAAATGGACGTCATTATCAGTTTAAAAATTTTATACACGTTGATAAGTGCTAATGTAGTTTATGATGCTAATAATGTACGTTGTTCTAAAAGGAGTAATATTTTATTTTGAAAACCAATTTTTTTTTTTTTCATTATTATTATTATTAGTTTACTTAACTGCGTCCGCGTGCTTAAATATTGCTTAAATATTATTTTTTATAATCGTGTATTTTATTAATGATTCATCAGAAAATTTAAAAACAAGGTATATAAAAAGTTTTTTTTTTTTTTTTTTTTTTTTTTTTTTTTTTTAATCTTATAATTATTCTCACTGGTTTTAGATGGATTTATACATTTTGAGGTGACTTGACCACGATTTGGTAGTTTCTGGAAAATGACTGTTTTTCTGCGTGTCACTGTATTGTGTTTCCGAAATTTTCTAGACACTGTATCTCACGGACCAATAAATAGTACATAAGTTTTATTTGTTTTGGACCTTGATTTAAGTTGGTTCTCATTAGCTTTTGTTGCCCATCGCTGTTATACTGTTATTATTATTATTGGTTATTATTATTATTATGTAATACAATGAGGGTTATCTTTAACTAAACATTATGACAGTTAAAAAAAAAATATATTTATAATAGTAAGAGTAGACAAGTTTTTTTTTTTTTTTTTTTTTTTTTTTTTAATGCAAAAGCATAATCCCCCCCCCCCCCCCGCCCTCCGAATGTGAAAATATTTTCACTGTATGTATTTTTCAAAAGAACTTATCAATACTTTTAAAACGAATTTTTAAACCATTGATTTGTGATAATATAAAATTAAGCAATTGATTTATTTTACTTTTAACAGAAGTAATTGTAAAAGTTAATAAAACTTTCTACATTTTTTATTATACTTTTCTGAGATGAAAGCCGTCTACACATACCGTGGAAAATGATTTTGATAAACGATAATTTTAATAAATAATCATAATTATATATTTGCCCGCTTCAAAACAGTGGCTGCGAAATTGTTACTTTTAATTGGGTTTAAAAGACATTATTTAACACTAGTATATAACTCCGTCAAAAACGCCGGAATGTGAACGATAAATCTTCAAAACAATGTTTAGATCATGAAGATCACCATGTGATCATTTAAATGTAGTTTCAATTTTAGTTCCCCATCATATTATATGGTATGGGGAACTTAGGTAATCCTGAAAAATTTCGAACCCGGTTTTTTGACATTTTTATACGTTTTCAGGTGTGAGAAATTCGAAAATGACAAAATTTGTATGGTGTCTGTCTGTAGGGTATCTGTTAGTGTGTTAGTCCGTTAGTGTGTTAGTGTGTTAATCCGTTAGTTTGTTAGTCTGTTTACACGATATCTCAGGAACAAATGATCGCAGAAAGGTCAGATCAGTTTTAAAATATTACTTTCGATACGGGCAAGAACCCTATTCATTTGCAACATTCGAATTAAAAAACTTCGTAAGTTATTAGAAATTTACGATTTTCTTAACATGGGAGAATAGGACAAAAATTCACTTAAACGTGCATTAAATGGAAACTTTTTACTGTAAAAATGTCAGACCAGTTTTAAAATATCAGTTCTGATGCCGGAATGAACATCAGTAACTATAAATATGCTACTTTGAAATTTTCGCAAGTTATTCGAAATTTACGAATCTCTTAACACGGCAGAATAGGACAAAATTTCACATAAACGTCAATTTTGAGAGATATTTTCATCGTAAAGATGTCAGACTACTTTTGAAATATTATTTAGGACACTGGCATGAACATTAATGACTATGAATTTTCCAATAAAAAAATTCATAGTCAATTATTCAATTATTTCAATTATTCGTAAGTTATTGGAAATTTACGAATTTCTTAACATGGCAGAATAGAGCAAAATTTCACATAAACGTCAATCTTGAGGGATATTTTCATCGTAAAGATGTCCAACCACTTTCGAAATATTATTTAAGGTACTAGCATGAATATCATAGACTATGATTTTTCCAATTTAAAAAATTCGTAAGTTATTTGGAATTTACGATTTACTTAACATGTCAGAATAAGGCAAAATTGAGCATAAATTTCCATTTTGAGGATCATAAACACATTAGACAACTTCAAAAGTACATTTATGATATTTGTTTGAACATGATTGAATACAAATATTCTAATAGGAAAATTTCGTAAATTATTCGTAATTTACGATTTTATCAACATAGCGAAATTGTAAATTTTTCATATAAATAGGAATTTTGATTATTATTGCATTGGAAATAGTATCATAAAAACTAAACAACGGAATTGACCCTGATAAAATAAATTAATAGATTAGAATAAGATAAATATATTGAAGTGAACGGTGAATAGCCTATTAGGCGGGGATTTCCTTCTGTCACTGTATCAAGCTTTGGTCAAATTCATTTCTTTTAACATGATTATAATACGTCTCGCACTAGAAATTTATGAGAGCATAAATATGATGCGGAACTGAGCAGAGTCCACCTATGCCAACTAGTTTGTTTATAGATGTTTTACATCAATAAACAAAAATTGTTTATACTTCAAATGTGTTTCGATATTTTATAATTTTCATTCTGATGTTTAAAAAATTTTATCCGGTCAATAAATATAAATGACAATAAAAAAAATTGCTGGTTGACAAAAAAAAAAAAGGCCTTGTTTATATATATATTTTTTTTAATAAATTCGTACCAAAAATCATAAACTTCCATCAAAATATCTACATTTTCTGGTAACATTTAATCATGGGAATTGTACATTCAAAAATATTTTTCTGACTAAAAGAAAACAACATGAATCATTTCCATAGTAAAAAGGTCAAAATATGATTCAAAAACACTCAAAACCGGCTGCAAACAGAAACAATAACAATATTTGAATTATTGACATGAATCATTATTCATATGAATGATTCGTATAAATAATGATGAATACTCATGAAATTCAATGAAGATAAATCATTAAAATTACTAACATTAGTTTAATTCATAGAAAATACTTCCATATGTATTATGTATTCCAATGTAGGTACTTTCGTATTATGTCTTAAGCTTACTTCGTTATAAATATAAACAAACAATGAAGCTTGATAAAAATATTGAAATGCTTTACTATTCTTTTACGAATATTTTAATAATTTTAAGGCTTTAATATGCTTTTTCAAATATTTTAAGAGTTTTTTAAATGAAACGTTCAAAAAGTCATTCATTCGGAATTAAAGAGTCGTCCATTTGGTATTTGTATTTTCTGAATGGTAACAGTTTAGATTGGTTTTTATCTGTTATTGCGTTGTTTATAATAGCCGGTGATCCGTTATATTTAATTTAGAGCTTTAAACATTACAATTGGATAGTTTTTGAAGGTTTTAGAGAAAATAAATAAGAATAGATGTGATACAAAACAGATTATGTATATCTTTCTGTAAGTTGAACAAACGGCATGAGAGTACGTTTGCTTTTCCGTTGCTAAGGCAACTGCTTTTCTCGAAGATGAGTACGAACCGGTATCATCACCCTAGTGATGCCAGATTTGGGATTTTGTCCCCTTTTTGGGGATTTTTGAGGCCTCTGGGGACAAATTTGGGGACCAAATGTTTGTGGGGACTTTTTTGGGGAATTCTAAAATTTTTGGGGACAAATCTGGGGGAGTTCAACTTTTAGTCAATGTTGGCACCGTAATGATTTATCCCTACGACTAGAGATTTTCAATAGCTTTATTGTTATTTGGGGATTTTTTTCAAAAATTGCCTTCATTTGGGGAAAAATCTGAGCTTATATCATAGAAAAATCTGCTTCATATTTTTTTTTTTTTCGAAGAAATTTTTATTTTCCCTTTTCAGTAGAAATCTAGTTGGGGATTCTTTCGAAAAAAAAAAAAAAAAAAAAAAAAAAAAAAACACTGATTTGGGGAAATTTGAAGACCTGTTTGGGGAAATAATTTTTGACCATGTGGCGTCACTGCATCACCCCACTTGCAAATTATATAAATAGATAATGAATCGTTTTGAAGTAATTCACAGTGTAATTAGAGGCAATATTTACGTAACAATTTCGTGATTTAAAATTATATGATGGAATGAAATTGGCATAATTAATATTAAATTAAAACGTGTATGAGTATAAAATTTTATAAAATGCAATACTATTGTTAATTATATCAAATGAATAGAAAAGAGTCTTGATAATTCAAGTTTCTATAATTTGAATTTCCCATAAGTTCAAATTAGTAAAAAAATAAATACGGATATTGCAAAGCATTATAATTATTAACGCTTTTCAACAAAACAAAGTTGAAAATTGTTTATGATTTCGGTTTGTCTGTCTGTCCTTCCGTCTGTCTATCTGTCCCACTGTTCGCCTCTAGCATCAGTAAATATTTTCAGAATTCCTTAAAACTGATTTATGTTGTTCATATTCCTTATGGCATGTTCCTCTAATTAAAATGGCTTAAACAGCATAACTATTTTGTGTACAGGGACACGCAAAAGAACGTCAATGCATTGAATTAATTGTATAAGAGGCATTTTTATAAATCATATTTATTTAATTTTGTACTGCACAAATCTTAGAGAAATTTACATTTATTATTCATTTTATTACTTTTTTTTTTTTTAATAAGATAATGTTTTGCGTTAAGATTTACAGAGTTACACTAAAATATTTAGAAATAAAAAAATACAATTGGAAATCGTTAAAATTGCATTTCCGTTTGTACCCATCCGTTTGTTTTTAACATTTTCCTATAATAATGTTTTTTATAACAATGTTTAAGAGTGTTAATTCAGTTAAACTTTCTCTCTGTCTTTTGTCATTCTCTCTGTCTTGTGTGATGTGATATCCATACTACACATACTAGGCAACTACATTGAGCGTTAAACAGAGAAATGAGTACAAACGTTTGGAAAATTTCAATAATCTATGCGAGCTGAATAATTTTTCTTTTTTCTTTTTTTTCTTTTTTTTTTTTTTTAGGACGGAGGACTATTAGTCTCAATCTATGGATTTTTACGATACCAGTTTTACGCTGGTTGGACATTTATCGAAATCGAAAATTCATCGAACGAAAATATAATTGAACAATTTGAAAGCGATGTTACAATTTGAAAAAAAAAAAAAACTAGTAGTCCTCCGTACTAAACTAAATTCTGCTTTTGCCAGATTTTCACCAAAATCTTTTTTTCTTTCTTTCTTTTCTTTTCTTTTCTTTTTTTTTTTTTTTTTTTCAGAAAAAGAAAAGAAAAGAAAATTAATAATAATCAGTATCGAAAAAAAATTTTTTTTTTTTTTAACCCATTATTATTTATTAGGACGGAGGACTATTAGTCTCCACCTACGGATAAAACGTTGTCGCCAGTTTAACGATAATTGGACATTTATTATTAATATTATGTTTTTTTTTTTTTTTAATGTAACAATGTACAATATTGATGTATACAAAGCTGTCGTACAGTAATATTTATGATGCCATTTTTAATTTCTTGGAGACGTTTGGAATGTTATTATTATTATTCATATATTTGTGAGCTCGAAGGTTCGTTAGGCTAAACACATCATTTATTTATTTTTATCTCAATCCTTTTTATTATTATTATTTTTTTTTTTTTCACATTTTTTTCTATATTCAATAGAAGAAAGTATTGGATTCGTAAAAATTTTCGACCTCGGGTTTTTGATAGATTTACACGTTTTGAGAGCTGTAGAACACGATTTGATCATTTTTAGAAAATGTCTGCCTGTGTGTGTGTGAAAAAATTTTGTGGCAATTCTATCTCAGGTGTACTACTGCACAGAATTTCATACAAATTGGTATGTAGTTACGCATTGACCTAAATTAGTGCCTACCAACTTTTGGTAAAAATTGTCCAACAGCTTGCGTTGCCATCCCGCTTTTTCTAAATTTTTAACGTGGTGGTATAGGAGAAAATTTTGTATAAATGTGCATAAAAAGAATTGTTTTTTAATAATCATTATGAAATTTAAAAGAATTATTTGTAATAGAGATAGTCAAAAAATTGTGTATGAAGGAGCCTCACCTTCCCCCTGGGGAGGGAGAAGGCCACGAGGGGAGTACATTTTCATGGTGGGTACCTTTCAAAAGAACTCGCCAGAAGCTTTAAAACGAATGGTTGAACCATCGATCTGCGATAATTTAAAATAAAGTTATCGATTTTTTTTTTTTTTTTTTTTTTTTTTTTTTTTTTTTTAAAGAAAAAAAATAATTTTTAAAATAATAGTTTTAATAAATTTTATTTTTACTGAGTGAATTTGTATAGGAAAATATAGAGGAAAATCACGTGGTGGCCACAACATATTAATTTTTCATTGGAGTAGTATAATAGTTTTGATTAAAATATTTCAACACTCGAAATCTTCACACTTTTTACCTTTCTCTTACCCTTACGGTAGAGAAAGCATTGTTTTAGGGTCAAATTTTCGAAAGTGAGCTTTTGTTATATTTACACGTTCTGAGGTCCCCTGAATACGAAAATCATGTTTTTAGCGAACGGTGTGTGTGTCTGTTATCAGCACATCTCAAAAACAAATAGTAGCAGAAATTCCAAACTCGGTATTCTAAATGTGTATCCTATAGGGATGCTACACTAAGCTTTTCGTTGAGATGAAGCAAATGGTTCATGTACAGGGACACTCTAAAGTATTCAAATACATTACGTCTATGGGGGAAATTGCAGGTAAGTCGAGTTTAACGTCTATAGACTGCACTAAACCAAAGGAAACGAATATATATTTTTTGTAATAGAGATAGTCAACTGGGAAAAAAAAATTGCGTATGTAGGAGCCTCGCCTCCCCCCCCCCCCCCTGAGGGGAAGTCCCCCCTCGAGGGGAGTAAATTTTCATGATGGGTATCTTTCAAAAGCGCTCGCCAATACGTTTAAAACGAATGGTTGAACCATCGATCTGCGATAATTTAAAATAAAGTTATCATTTTCTTTTCATTTTTAACTTTATTTTTTCTTTTTTTAATGTAATATTGAGAATAAATTCAACTTTTTTTGGATATTTAGTGTTATAGTACTTCTCTAATATGGAAATCATCTGCATTAACATAGAAGATAATTGTTTTAAATAATAATTTTAATAAATTATTTTTGAGTGAATTTGTATAGGAAAATATAGAAGAAAGTCATGTGGCCACAACACACTAGTTACTTGTTGTTAGGGGATGTGCTTTAATAATAATATTTTACCATTTCTAGGAAATCTTTTCGGGAATTGAAATAAATTCCTCATAGAGATATGGTAAATTATGTATGTTTTAAGCTAAATATTCATCACTTGTTTTTTGTATATTTACATGTTTTGAGGCTTCCTGATTACCGTAGTCAAGTTTTTTAACGTTTAATCTTTGTCTGTGTCTCTTAGAGTAACTTAAAAACGAATAACTATAGGCGATCCAAATGTTGTATTTTGAAGTTTATATAAGTTTGTTGCTGGAAAAGTTTGATCAAGATTGATAAGTTTGAAGGAATGTTGCGTGTGAAAATTGTCTGTGCAATTTTAAATAAACTTCTAATTTTAATAACAGAATTAAATTCTATGTAAATGTAGGTGAATTAATAAAACGGGGGGTTGAGAAGAGCTGTAACCCCCCTCACACAGAACTAATTATCACATAAAACTCTTCCGAAGCCTGATTTGATTTGTTTAACATAGGTTTACATAACAGTACTCGTTATCTTACCTCTTAATCTCCAACCTGTATTTGTAATAGTAAATTTCAATGCAAGAGAAAGTCGTGTGAGTGACACACCAGATTATTTTAGGATATAATGAAAATGAGAAATTCTCGAATGAAATGAGAAATATTTCAGAAATGAGAAATTCTCGACTTTTTAAACCGACTTCAAAAAGGAGGAGGTTCTCAATTCAGACCGTATGTTTTTTTTTTTTTTTTTTTTTCTTGTTAGCTCATATCTCCTGAACGATGCTCCAATTTTGATACTTTTTGTTTTGTTGAAAAGGTCTTGGTCTGAAATAGGTCTCATTGTAATATCTTCACAACCAAAAGAAAATACAGGCTGCCCAAAAAAGTCAGTCCCGACTCTTTTAACTGCTGAACGTCTGCCGCTATAGTCATAAAAGTGGTATGTAGGTGTAGTAAAGTGGTCATGCGCAACGAGATTCAACCGCCTACAGCGTCATATGGTGGGAAACAGCGGAGTTAGCTTTCCTATCTCAAAAACAGTTTAAGATAGGGAAAAAAGTGAATTAGAAAGTTACAGGATATCATCGATTTAGTACGAAAAGACAGTTTGTAGACATTAATGCTAAAAATAGAATGATTAAAGCGTGCATTTGTTTGTCCGCAATTTAATATTTTGTGCATACGCTTCAACGACATTGCGTACGTTGTAGCGTAGCGGGTGACATTTATGCTATGTAAAATTCAAAGTATGGTTATTGTAAGCAGTTATATCATTTAATATATAGATGTTTTAAACCAACTTCATAAAGGAGGAGGTTCTCAATTGAAACCTTGTATTTGTTGCGTAGTTGAGATTTGTTATCTTATAACTACGTAAGAAATGCTTTAATTTTAATACTTTTTTTTTGTTGTTGTTGTTGTCATAAACGTCTTGACCTGAAATAGGTCTCATTATGATTTCAATAATATCTAAACAAATTACTGGGTATTCGCAAAAGTCCGTTTTCACTCTAACTGCTGAACGGCTGCCTCTGCACTCGTAAAGGTAATATGTAAGTATCGTAAAGTGACCATGTGCTACAAGATGTGACCGCTTACAGCGCCATATGGTTGGGAAGATAGCGGAGTTAGCGTTTCTATCTCGAAAACAGGAAGGTATGAGAGAAAAGGTAAATCACAAAGTTGTACAGCATCATTGATTTAGTCACGAAAGAGCACATTGTAGGCATAAATGTTAAAAACAGGAATTTTAAATGTGCATCTGTTTGTTCGCAGTTTTCTACACTTTAAACAAATCAAAAAACCTTTATTTCGATGTTGAAACTTCTGTACGTCAGCTGCAACGCATATTTTGATTTTTGTTTAAACTTTACGCTGCACATATTCCAGCATAGCGGGTGACGCATAGTCACTGTAAAGTTCAATACATGTCTAACCGAATTTATGGTTATGAATACAGCGTATCCGTTTTTTACATTTCTAAAGCCTTTTTAATTTAATGTGTGGCCATTCAATAGATAATTTTTCTCATATCCGATGAAGGCAATAAATGTGACACAACTTAAAAACGCAGTATTTTAGAAAAGTCAACTTAACACGTTAATCGCCATGTCAGTCATATGTGCCTGACGCTAAGAAGTTCTACATGAGCCATGTCAGACATATATGTCTGACACATAGAATAATAATAAAGGAAGAAGGAGCATGTCAATACTCAAATGCTTACAAACCACTTTTAGTGAATTGCCAGCGAAAGCTATTTTTGCTACTCAAAGCCTAAAAGTAGGGCACCCATGCTCGGCACATTTATCGCTGTTTGTTGCGGGTGCTGCCTCGCTGAATGATTGACAGAGAGATGAGACGATTCAAAAATCTCGCCAACAAGTCGCCAACCAATCAGATTGAAGCATTTTTGGTACCATATACCCGGCATTCCTGGATTTTACAAACCGAAACCCAAACATATACGCTCCTTCTTCCTTCATTATTATTCTATGGTCTGACATGGCTCATGTAGAACTTCTTAGCGTCAGGCACATATGACTGACATGGCGATTGTTAATACTTGTTGTATGTTGTTTGGATACGTCAGACATATAAGACTGACACGGCTTGTCGAGAAAAAAAGTTTTAATATAGGACCATGTCAGTCATATATGTGTGACATAAAAAAAAGTGTTTTTCCGGGAATTTTGGCAAAAAAATTTTTTTCTGTGATACATTAAGTTTCCTTGATACATTTTTAACTAAATTATCTAATAAAGTTACCATGGCCCATGTGAAAATTTTTCTGATATTATCGTGGCGATTAACGTGTTAAAGATAAGGCATTGACTAGAATAAAACTGACACAACTCTTTCTCGAGTGGATAATTCTTTAGATGGAGATGTAACGTTTTTGGTTCTCATTGGGGGCATTTCATATATTTTTCAGTGACCAAAAACTCGAAATTACCATTTTTTGAGTTGTGTCATTTTACTTGTGGGTTGTGATTTGTGAATCCGCCGTCGAACGTCTTCTGATGTTCTGCTACATGAATAAATTTTGACTGAAAAAAGAAAAAAAATCTTTTTGTAAAAAAATAAAAATAAAAAATAAAAAATAAAAATAAAAATAGAACCGACTCCAAAAATGCATCTGCGGTTCAAACAAATAAAAAGAAAAGAAAATTGGCATAAAAGGGAACTGTAAATTGCGCCTAAATGTATAAAATAATTTCCTTCGCCAAACAACCTAAACACTAAACATAACTTTTGAAGTCGACACAAAATTAAATAAAAATTGATACATTTATTCATTACAAAAATCAAGTTCTATTCAAAATATACGTCTCACTTTAGCATCTGCAAAACACAGCCGAAAACTACTTTGATTCAAGTAAGCAAATAAGATTTCGTAAACGGCAAAAATTGACGGAGCTACTGGTATCTGGCGTCCTTGGTGAAAACAAATCGCAAAATTATATCAGTAAACATATTTAATTCCTTTGAGAAATCATTGTTATTTTAATAAGGTATATTAAGATAACAATCAAGAGTATGAAACAATACTTCGTAGAATATATATTATAAAATTATACATCTCGCGTGTATATTTTTGCATTCCATTTTGATCGCCAAATCCAAAATCCGCCAAGTATGATAGTGATCAAAGTTTTACCAAGTTTGCAAAGAAAACTTTAGTAATTTTGTAGAAACATAAATACCGAATTTCGAAGAATGTTCACTGTTCTATGCAGATCTTACTAATGGACCAATTGTATACAATGATAAAACAATAAAGGAAACATGAAAATGGACCATTCGAGACAACAGCATTTGTAGCTACCTGTCTAAAAACAAACCTTTAAAAAGGAATTAAATTTTATTTAATTTTGCACCGACTTCAAAAGTTATGTTTAATTGTAGTGTTTGTTTAGGTTGTTTGGCGAAGGAAATTATTTTATACATTTAGGCGCAATTTACAGTTCCATTTTATGCCAATTTTCTTTTATTTTTAGTTGTTTATAAAGTAGTTGCTTTTTTTTTTCTTTACAAAAAGATTTTATTGCTACTACTATTTTCATATACAAATATCTAGTTTATTAGTTCCCCATCATACTACAGGTATGGGGAACTTAGGTAATCGTGAAAATTTTCGAACTCGGTTTTTTGACTTCTTCGCACGTTTTCAGGTGTGAGGAATCCGAAAATGACAAAATTTGTATGGTGTCTGTCTGTAGGGTGTCTGTTAGTCCGTTAGTCCGGAAGTCCGGTAGTTTGTTAGTCTGTGTACACGATATACGATATCTCAAGAACAAATTGTCGCAGAGAGATCAGATCAGTTTTAAAATATTACTTTCGACACTGGCAAGAACTCTATTCATTTGCAACATTCGAATTTAAAAACTTCGTAAGTTATTAGAAATTTACGATTTTCTTAACATGGGAGAATAGGACAAAAATTCACTTAATCGTGCGTTAAATGGAAACTTTTTACTGTAAAAATGTCAGACCAGTTTTAAAATATCAGTTTTGATGCCGGAATGAACATCAGTAACAATAAATATGCTACTTTGAAAATTTCGCAAGTTACTGGAAATTTACGAATTTCTTAACATGGCAGTATAGGGCAAATTTTCACATAAACGTCTATTTTGAGAGATATTTTCACCGTAAAGATGTCAAACCACTTTCGAAATATTATTTAGGACACTGGCATGAATATAATTGACTATGAAATTTCCAATATAAAAATTTCGTAAGTTATTGGAAATTTACGAATTTCTTAACATGGCAGAATAGAGCAAAATTTCACATAAACGTCAATCTTGAGGGATATTTTCATCGTAAAGATGTCAAACCACTTTCAAAATATTATTTAGGATACTGGCATGAATATGATAGACTATGATTTTTCCAATTTAAAAAATTCGTAAATTATTTGGAATTTACGATTTACTTAACATGTCAGAATAAGGCAAAATTGAGCATAAACTTCCATTTTGAGGATCATAAATACATTAGACAACTTAAAAATTACATTTATGATTTTTGTTTGAACATGATTGAATACAAATATTCTAATAGGAAAATTTCGTAAATTATTCGTAATTTACGATTTTATCAACATAGCGAAATTGTAAATTTTTCATATAAATCTGAATTTTGAGGATTATTGGAAATCGTAGCATCAAAAAACTAAACAACGGAATGGACCCTGATAAAATAAATTAATAGATTAGAATAAGATAAATATATCGAAGTGATTGGTAGATAGCCTATTAGGCGGGGATCTCATTCTGTCACTGTATCAAGCTTTGGTCAAATTCATTTTTTTTAACATGATTATAATATGTCTCGCACTAAAAATTTATGAGATCATAAATATGGTGGGGAACTGAGCAGAGTTCACCTATGCCAACTAGTTTTTATAGTTATGTGTCGTGATTAAATTGGATGGAGATTATTATATTAAAAAAGGCCATAACAAACTAGTTACTTTTATCTATACTCAATAGTTGAAAGTATTGATAAAATTTTTGATTTCGAGTTTTTGATGAATTTTTACGTTATGAAAGATGTAGTTCACGATTTGACCATTTTCAGAAAATGTCTGTCTCGCTGTCTCTGGGAAACAAAACTTTCCTAGCAACTGTATCATAAGAACTACTAGAAAGAATTTCATAGAAATCGATATGTTGTTGCACTTTGACGCAAATGGGAGCTTATCAACTTTTGATGAAAATCGCCTAACAGGTGGCGTTTTTTCTAAATTTTTAACATGGCAGTATAGGACAAAATTTCGTATAAATGCAAAAAAATGAGAATTATTGTTAACGATCAATTATAAAATTAAAAGGGAATTATTTATAACTGTAATTGTTAAATAGGGGGGGGGGGATTATATATGGAGGAGCGTCGCTTTCGTTTACTAGGGGGGGGGGGGGGTTAAAGAGTCAATTTTCCATATGGATATCCCTCAATAGAACTCGTCAACATCTTAAATACGAATGGATTAACTACAAATCTGTGATTATTTAAAGCAAAGTCATCGATTTATTTTTCCATAAAAAAAGAGAGGGAAAAAAAAAAAAAGAAGATATTGTTTGACAAAGTATAAAACTGGCCTCTTTTTTTTTTTTTTTTTTTTTTTTTTTTTTGTATGTGTTTGTGTTGAGAGGGGGGGGGAAGTGTAATACTTTTCTGATATAAAAATAGTTTGCATTCATCAAGGAAATTAATTTTAATGAATAATTTGTACTGCCAAGGAAACATTCAAAAAGTGTCGTCTTCAAAAAATATTGAAAATATATATGTGATTCTACTCTTCCTAAAACATCAGAAAGTGGAAAAATTATCGGCTGAAATGAACTGTAACGACCACAAAAATTATCAAAATTAAACATATTTGGCGATTTCACACTGTTAGGCGATTGATTTTGCGTACTTGGCGGAGAAGCAAAACACGGTTCTGTTCATACAGTCGGTAATAAAAGTGTCCGAACACTATCAAAAATTCCTATGTAAAAAAAGTATACTTCATACGGTTTTGTTAAATAAATCCTTATCGAATCATGTTCTTATACTGACTAAGAACAGGATTCGACAAGGATTTATTTAACAAAACCGTATGGAGTGTACCTTTTTACATAGAAATTTTTGCTAGTGTTCGGACACTTTTTTTACCGACTGTACACGGCAACCTTGGTGCTAGCCTAACAGCGCTAAATCGCCAACAATGCTTGATTTTGATAATTTTTTTGTGGTCGCTGTAATTCATTTCAGCCGATAATTTTTTCACTTTCTGGTATTTTATGAAGAGTAAAATTACATGTATGTTTTCAATTTTTTTTTTTTTTTTTTTGAAGACGACACCTTTTGAACGTTTCCTTGTGAATAAATTTATGTAGGAAAAAATAGAACAGCATTTTGTAATGTACACAGCATACTACTTATATTTTTTTTTACTTTCTCTTACCCAAAAGGTAAAGAAAGTATTGTTTTTGGATCAAATTTTTGAACGCGAGATTTTGTTATATTTATACGTTTTGAGGTCCCCTGAAAACGAAAATCATGTTTTTAGCAAATGGTCTGTGTGTGTCTGTCTGTTATTAGCACATCTCAAAATCAAATTATGGCAGAATGTTCAAAGTTGGTATTGTAAATGTGTATCATATAGGTATGCTACAGTAAGCTTTTCGTTAAGATCAAGCCAATGGTTCGTTTACAGGGAGAATCAAGAGAATTCTAATACATTACGTCTATGGGGGACATTGCAGTTAAGTAGAGTTTAACGTCTATAGACTGCACTAAACCAAATGAAACGAATATATATATATTGTAATAGAGATAGTTAACTGGAAAAAAATTTTGTGTATGTAGGAGCCTCGCCTCACCCCCTGGGGGGGGGGAGTTCCCCCTTGAGGAGAGTATTTTCATGATGGGTATCTTTCAAAAGAGCTCGCCAATACCTTTAAAACGAATGGTTGAACCATCGATCTGCGATAATTTAAAACAAAGTTATCGATTTTTTTTTTTTAACTTTTGACGAAAAAAAAATGAGAAAAAAAAATCGTATTCTTTTTGTAATACTGAGAATAAAATGGACTTTTTTTTTGGATATTTGGTGTTATACTACTTCTCTAATATGGAAATCGTCTGCCTTATCATAAAAATAATTTGTTTAAATAATAATTTTAATAAATTATTTTTTAAAAACAGAATTATTTCTTAATAACCGAATTAAATTCTATATAAATGTAGGTGCATTAATGAAACGGGGGGTTGAGGTGGGCGGTAGCCCCCCTCACACAGAACTAATTATCATATGAAACTCTTCCGAAGCCTAATTTGAATTGTTTAATGCAGGTTTACATGACAGTACTCGTTATCTTACGTCTTAAAATCTCCAACCTGTAATTATAGAATTAAAAGTCAGGGTAAGAAAAAGTCGTGTGAGTGACACACCAGATTATTTTTTTTCTTTCCTTTGAACTTGCGGAGTTTTCATCCATCACATTTTCAACATTAAACAATAATACACTGTTCCAGAATATCGGAAGTAAATCTCACGAAAGTTCAAGGCTGTAAACCTCTCAGAAATTCCTCGTTGATGTCTGACTTGAACAGCCCTTGCACTACCTGTTCTAAAAGGTAGAAAGGTCGATTCCTGAAATAGCATCGCATTACAGTAATCCTAGAACTTGCCAAAAAATTGTACACCCTCCAGGTAAACAACCATCAGCGAAAGTTGTCATGACAGCTATAAAGAGATATTCGGTAAAAGTTTTTTTCTGTATCACATCAAATAAGATAATTCATACCACCAATCTTAACTCGAGTGTGAAAAATATGTAAGAGAATAGTATACTGAAAAATTTCATTACCTGAACATAGTTAAGAAAAAAAAAATTTGTTTCACCTAAAATGAGAACAGAATGCGGTACTTAGTGTTTTTCTTATATTTTACCGTGTATTTTATTAACTACGATTCTTGTTTGTTTGTTTGTTTTTTTGTCCGGTAGAAATCTTGCAATCTATTTTTAACTAACTTCCCTACTAGCTAGACATTTGAAACTTTCACAGTAGCTCGGAACCCGGTGATAGCACAATACTTCAAAGTCCGATTTTCGAATAATTTTCTTTTAATTAATTAAAATATGAAAATAATAAGCTCCTAATAGCAATAAAAATAGCCATTAAAGTATTAGCTATCATTTAATGGTTGCCAAAAAAATTACGAGTTCATTTTCTTTCGATCTAAAAATAAATACATTTAATTAAACGTGAACGTTAAAAAATTATAAAAAGTTAAATGATGCATCTCAAAAATATGGACGTCATTATCACTTTAAAAATTTTATAAACATTGATAAGTGCTAATGTATGATGCTAATATACGTTGTTCTAAAAGGAGTAATATTTTATTTTTAGAACCAACTTTTTTTTTTTTTTTTTCATTATTATTATTAGTTTACTGAACTGAGTCCGCGAGCTTAAATATTGCTTATATATTATTTTTTATTCTCGCGTATTTTATTAATGATTCAACAGAAAATTTAAAAACATGGTATATAAAAAGTTTTTTTATCTTATTTATTTGTTTATTTATTTATTTTTATGTTTTCTCTATCGTTATCCTTAAACTTCCATCTTAGTTATTTTTGCTTTCTTTTATATTGAATGGAAGAAAGTATTTGATTTGTAAAAAATTTTTACCTCGAGTTTTCGACGGATTTACATGTTTTGAGAGGTCTAGAATAGAATTTGACCATTTTTAGGAAATATCTGTGTGTCTGTCTAAGCGTATGAGACAAAATTTTGTGGCAACTGTATCTCAAGAACCACTGCACAGAATTTCATACAAAATGGTATGTAGCTGCACCTTGACATAAATTAGTCACTGTCAACTTTTGGTTAAAATTGTCTAAAAGTTGGCGTTGCCATGCTGATTTTTCTAAATTTTTAACATGCCGCTACAGGATAAAATTTTGTACAAATGTGCATAAAAACAACTACTTTTAAGGAATTATTAAGAATTCTAAAATAATTATTTGTAAAAGTGATTGTCAACTGGCAAAAATTTGTTGTACATGTAGAAGCAACACTTCCCTCCTAAGAGAGAAGTCTCCCCCCCCCTCACTCGAGGTGGGGGGGGGCAAAAATTTTTTTATTGTGGGTATCTTTCATACAGTCGGTAACAAAAGTATCCAAACACTAGCAAAAATTCCTATTAAAAAAAAGTAGAGTTACTACTGTTTTGTTAAATAAATCCTTGTCGAATCCTGTTCTTAGTCAGTCTAAGATTTATTTAAGTCAAGGATTTATTTAACAAAACAGCATTAACTCTACTTTTTTTATATAGGATTTTTTGCTAGTGTTCGAATACTTTTGTTACCGACTGTGCCAGCAATCTTAGGCTCAGTCGAGTGTGAAGAATAAAGAAAAAGAATTGCATATCGTCAAACTTTAGTACCTGTCCATAGTTTAGGAACTTTTTTTTTTCTTCTAATAGAAAAACAGACTGTTGTCCTTAAACTTTTTTCTTTATTTTATTTGTTTTCCTTTTTATTTTATTACTTTCTTAAAAGCCACAGACAAAATAAAAAAGTAAATTACACAGTGCTGCAAAAGAAAATTTTTTTTCGAGCCCTGATACCATTCCTGGTGATTCTTATGTAAAATGGCCTCCTGAATCCGAATATGACCTCCCTTTGGCCTAATCACCCACCGTTTGTCTCGGGACGCCACCCCCTCCCTCAATTTTTATCACTGTTCGGTAATTTCATGACTATGAATATGATTTGGAGAATGGTTTACCACTTAAAAACAAAAAAGTATAATGTATAATAAATAATAATAATAATAATAATTGATTAATAAAATATAATAAATATAATTTATAATTTCAGTGGCAAATTACCCTACCCCCCCCCTAAATTTCCCCCCTGCTGCATATGTTCATGTTTTAGAATTTTTCACTGTTGTAGCACTTCAAAAGGTATTTAACAGTTAAAATAATCATTTCCCCCCTCTACAAATCAAATTTATCGCCCTAAAATTATCGAAAAGTGATAAAAATAGGGAGGTGTCCCCCAAAATCGTGGGTGATAGGGCAAAACGGCCGTTATGTTCGGATTCAGGAGGTCATCTTTATATATAAAAATTTCGTGCCACGATGTTTGTCCGCGCAACTTTTTTTTTTTGGAATTTTTGCTAGGGTTCGGATACTTTTGTTTCCGAGACTATGAACATGATTCGACAAGGATATATTTAACAAAACCGTATGAAATGTACTTTTTTACATAGGAATTTTTGCTAGTGTTGGGACACTTTTGTTACCGACTGTATGTGCTACAGTGCAGGGTGACTAAACTTGACCTTTTCAGAGTATTCTGTAGCTGTATAACTGAAATGTGGATTGAGTCGAAAATTTGTATCAGACATTTCAAAGGATGTGCTCAAAAGTTCTGAAAAAAAAAAATTAAATTTCAAAAATTACCGCCCTGAGAGGACATACATCAAAATACAAACAAGCTACAAATTTTAATACAAACAACTTTGTGTATTACACATTTAATTGTTATTTCTTACAAGTTACAAAGTGTTTATCGATGGAGATCAAATTGTTCAAATTGTTCTCCATCTTTAACTTGTAAAATCTGCAGCCGATGAACAGTTTGTTCAACAGCTGTCGCCAGTGATCCTCCGCACATGTAAGTTATTATACGATCCTTCAAGTCAGCCAAAGTTACTATGTTTCTTTTAAAAACCAAACTCTTTAAATGGCCCCATAACTAAAAATCCCACAGATTAAGATCGTGGAAACGAGCTGGCTAAGGAGCGGAAATTGAACTTGTAGTCACTCTGTCATCATCTGTAAAATTTTGCAACAAAAACCTTTGTGCAAAATGTAAGAATAACAGTTTAAAATGTCGTAGGGTTTGAAAATGCTAAAATAGACTACAGTTATTTATTACATAACTTTTCAAGCATTCTTTCTGTAATACTTGTTCACACAGAAAAATAAGTTGGTCACTGTGACCAGGCAAAGTGCTTAGTTGAAAATACAAAATTGACTAACCCATATAGCTGATTAGAAAACTTCAGTTAAAAAGTGTACTAGATAAACTCGTCTCAAAACAACACTCCAGACTAGGAAAGTTAATATTATCAGACAAAGACGGCTTGTCGACAATCGTAATTATCTGTCCAGGAAGTTTAGTCAACAAGCACAGTTACCGGACAAGGCAAGTTAGTCAGAATCTACACTTGAAAAACTTAAAATACAAAACGCCCTTGCGGGGACTCGACCCCAGGACCTACGTATTACAAGCCAAACACGCTACCACAGCACCATCCGTTTTTACTACGCAGACTGTTTAGTTGATTTTTCTCCAAAATAATACCCCAGACTAGGAAGGTTAATATTATCAGACAAAGAAGGCTAGTCGACAACGGTAATTATCTGACCAGGAAGGTTAGTCATTAATCATAGTTACGAGACAAGGCAAGTTAGTCAGAATGTACACTTGAAAAATTCTTCTTAGTCAATTGACAAGACTGGAACAAGTTATTTTTTTTCTCTCATTTGACTAACCAGTCAAATTTGAGAAAAATGAAAACTGTATCAGGAAAACTAGTACTCTGACAAGTTTTAGAGCAAAAGCTGATCATCAAACGAAAAATCGTTAAAGATACACAGTAAAATAAAACGACTTTTGTGTCTGATGACTAATTAGGATTGTCATGTAGTGTTTTGATTGTTTAAAATTTTGCGTAATTTTAGGCAAATTTGTCAATGTATTTGGCAAACGTTTAGTATTACAAAGATGGCAAGTCTCTTCACAAGTTTCAGTTTTCCATTTTCTGTGTGTTTGTATCTTGACATATGTTCCCTCAGAGCGGAAGTTTTTATTTTATTTTATTATATTTTATTATTAATATTATTATTTCGTCGAATTTTTGTGCGCATCTTTTGAAATGTCTCTATACAAATTTTTGACTCAATCCGCATTTTACTTACGGCTACAGAGTTCTCTCAATAGGCCAAGTTTAATTATGGCCAGCCTGTACTTTTTTTTTTTTTTTTTTTTTTTTTCGCCTGATGAAGGATTGTGCTTCCTTATTTTGACCCGATTCGATTGTTACGTGCTTTTGTAATTCATGATTACTTGCTTCTAAAGTTTTTATTCTTATTCAATTCATTCTTTTGGCCACTCATAGGTTCTTTCGGCTGGAGTTGTAGAGATCAGCCTAAGATTAGCTGATACAGCAGGGTCTTGCCCAGTTCATCTGTGTCTGTCTTCCTCGGACAAATCGTGCCTGTTAAAGACTCCTTAAAGACTCTTCATTATATAGGTAAGTCCATCTGGTAATAAATAAATAAATATTATATATATACTTTTTTTTTTTCCCCCGTTTGATTACCGATACGTTATTTGGCGCATTTTGACCACTCACATATGGCGAAGACTATTATTCGAAACTCATGCAATTCATAAACTAAATTTCTGACCAAAACAAAATCTATTTTTGGATGAGGTTTTTTTTTTTTTTTTTTTTAATTGTATATGTATTCTTCGTTTTTCAAGATGGCCCACCACAAAATCGTGACGACGTTTTTTACTTTCTTCTATATGTAATATAGAGAAAGTATTGGATTCGCGAAAATTTTCGACCTCCGTTTTTTGACGGATCTACACGTTTTGGGATGTCCTGAACACGAATTGATAGTTTTTAGAAAATGTCTGTCTGTGTGTCTGTCTGTCTGTGTGTCTGTCTGTCTGTATCATTTTTTTGTGGACGCTGTATCTCACGAACATATGAATGAAATTTAACCAAACTTGGTATTTAGTTGCACCCTGACATGAACTGGTGCCCATTAGATTTGGGGATCAATAGCTCAACAGGTGGCGCTGTAATCGCATTTTATGCAAATTTTTAACATGGCAGCATAGGACAAAATTCCGTATAAATGGGCATAATGAGAGTTATTTTAAACTTGTGATTGTAAAATGAATTTGAATTATTGATGATAGTAGTAGTTAACTAGGAAAAAAAAATTGTGCATGGGGGGGCATCGGTTCCCACCCCTGGGGGGGAAGTACCCCCCCGGGGGGGTTAAATTTTGAAGATGGGTATCATTCGAAAGATCTCGTCAATACCTTTAAAACGAATGGTTGAACCATAAATCTGTGATAATTTAAAACAAAGTTATCGATTTTTTTTTACTTTTAACAAAAAAAAAAAAACAAAAATAATCGTATTTTTTTTTTTTTAACGAAATTTTACCAAACTTGGTATTTAGTTGGTCCCCGACATAAACTGTTGCTGATTATATTTGGGGATCAATAGCTCAATAGGTGGCGCTGTGATAGCATTTTATCTAAATTTTTAACATGGCAGCATAGGACAAAAATTCGTATAAATGTGCATAATAAGAGTTATTTTACACTTGTGTTTGTAAAATTAATATGAATTATTGATAATAGTAGTACGTAACTAGGAAAAAAATTTTGTGCATGGGGGGCATCGCTTTCCCCCCTGGGGGGGAAGTACCCCCCCGGGGGGGGGGGGGTAAATTTTGAAGATGGGTATCATTCGAAAGGTCTCGTCAATACCTTTAAAACGAATGGTTGAACTATAAATCTGTGATAATTTAAAACAAAGTTATCGATTTTTTTTACTTTTAACCAAAAAAAAAAAAAAAACTTAGAAAAAAATTCTATTTTTTTTTTTTTTTTTTTTTTTTTTTTAAATATTGTTAGTGATTGAATATGTATTAATTTTCACAAAAAAAAAAAAAAAAGGAAAAAAAAATCTTTTTTTTTTTTAAAATATTGTTACTGATTGAATATGTATAGAAAAATATAGAAGAAAGTCTTGTGGTGGCCACAACATACTAGTTTTCTTAAGTCTTTTTTCCGTTTCCATCCAGAATGTTCGTTAAATTACGAGAGAAAAAAAAATAATAAAATTTTAATGAAACTCACGAGTCATTTCACTTTCGTCAAAATGAAAAAAAAAAAAATATTGGTATTGTAATTATTATTGGTATTGGTACTTGTAATTTATTATTTAAATCTTATATTCCTAAAAAAAAAAAAAAAAAAAACTGTTTTTACTTTGAAAAAAAGTTTTTTTCTGCAAAATTGTAGTTTTTCTCTTTAACAAAGGCAATTTTACAGAAAAGAAATTTATATTAAAAGAATTATATATTATTTAAAATTAAAGAAAAAAATGTATATTATTAATGTTATCATTTAATTTTTAATTCCATTACCCGATTACCGAAGGTAATAGAGGTATTGTATTCGGTTTAAAAATTCGATATCGAGTTTTTACCTGATTTACCTGTTTTAAGGTCTCCTGAGTCCAAAAATGTAGTTTTGGGTAATTGATCAGTGTTTGTGTGTGTATGTATGTGTGCACGGAATCTTCTGGCTATCATATCTCCGAAGCTAATAAAGATAGAACTACGGAACTTCAGAATGACAAGTCTGGTGTACAGATAAAATTTTCAAGTTTTGGAGAAAATTGGAAAACCGGAAGTGGGACATCTGAAACCAGAAACCGGAAGTGGAACCGTAAGTCCATAACTCGAAAACGGCTCTATTTTCTTCAAAGTTGCTATATAAAAACTCTATCAGATGTCCTTTCGATGATATAGCTGGTTATCTCAGGAAAATTGATAGGTGCCCTGTATAAATAGCTCAATTTCAGGTCTCGCAAGTGCGTTCTTTTAAAAACGGCAGATCGGATTTTTTTCAAACTCGCGATATTAACTCCCTTTTAAATATTCTTTTGTATGTAATTATTGTTTTCTAGTCAATAACTGTGTATGTCAAGTTTTGGTAAAAGTTGGTATCTCAAAAACGGCTTTAACAATTTTTTTGAAAATAGTTACATAAATCCATTTTAGATATCCTTCCTCGTGTATTACGTGTGATTATTACACGAAAATTAACAGTCCTCCTGAGTAGGTAGATGAGTTTTAGACCTCAAAAATTGGTGCTTCAAAAAATAATTCCATCTTTTTCTTTTCTTTTTTTCCCTTTTTTTTTTTTTTTTTTTTTTTTTTTTTTTACTCGCTATGTAAACTCTGTTTTATATATCTTTACACGTTTATTAAGTTTCTCTTACCGAAAATATTTTAAGTTTCTACTTTGTTAGGCCAATTTTGTGTTTTCTGATAGTATCTCCAAAAAATGCATATAATGCGTGTAATAGTGGATAATGGAAGTCGTGTGGCTGTTTCACCAGATTTTTTAACAGTGCAGATAAGTAAAAAGAAGCCAGCGTAAACAAAAATCACGATAATGATATAACCAAACTCTATGACATAAATTATTTTCTGGTAAAGGCAGGGCCTGACTATCGCACGGGCACCCGGGGCTAGTGCCCTGGGCACGAAATTTCTTAGGGGCACAAAAATTTCTAATGGCTAAAATATATGGTCTATATATATATATATATATATATATATATATATATATTTTTTAACTCAACTGTCACATTTCACTTACATTATGGGGACCATATGTTTTTGAAATTCGAGGACAGTTCATATTTTGAAATCGTTTTTCTAAATTTTGAAAAACGGTAGAATGAAAATTATTTATCATGATTATTAGCATTTAAGTTCTCATTTATTTAGCATAAACTATACCTCTGTAATTGGATAATTGTAACAGTTATTAATGCTAATATATTATGAAGGTACTCTAATATGGTCACTATAACTTACATTAATAAACTTTTAAAACAAAAATTGTCGTTAGACTGACTGGGGGTGATTTTATTTGTCTTTAGAACATGACCTAAAACAAAATCAGATTAAATTTTTGATCAAATAATTTTTTTTTAATCTGCATTTTTGCCTGTTAAAAATTGTGGTATATTAGTAACCGGTCTTTTTTTTTTTTTTTTTTTTTTTTTTTTCTTGAGGGGGGGGGGGGGGTAAGGGAGAAATATTGCTCTTCAAAGGGGGCACGAGAAATTTAAAGTGCCCTGGGCACAAAAATTTGTTAGTGAAGTAAAGGAAGTATTTTCAATATTCGTTGTCAAATACTAAATTAAACGTCAAATTTATGTTTTTTTTTCCTTTCCGCGGTGTCAATGATGTAGATAATATGTTGTATATTTTTAAAAAGGAACTATTTGAATCAGAAAATTTCAAACATTGTTGTCTTTGTTCATATTAGGAAGAAGAAAAATTACAAATTCATTAATTTCCATTGAAATAATGACAATTTTTCCTTGTCTGACCAGTTATCAATGGTGTGGTTTTTCATGATGACTCTTTTCGAAAATGAAAAATACTAGAAACATTATTCATTTATGCATAAACTAACCAGAATAGTTGTCATTCATAATTACTTCAGAATTTAAAAATAACTTTTAAAAGGAAGTATTTTAATTGTAACCTATTATTATAAAGTTTTCTTTTACATTTTCCTATATAAATTGACGCAGTACAAATTATTTATTTAAATTATTATGATTATTAAAAACATTTCCAATGTTGTATGCATAAAAATTTTATCTCTAAATTTTCAAATAAAAGCAATTTTGTGCCTTATAAACGACATCTAAGATCCCCCCCCCCCGAGGATTTTTTTTCTTTTATTAAGGACTGGGGACTATTAGTCTCAATCTGGGATTTTTCGCGGTGTCATTTTTTGATAGTTGGACATTTATCGAAATCTAAAATTTATCGAAAATATAATTGAATAATTTGAAAGCGATGTTATAATTCGGGAGAAAAAAAAAAAAAAAAAACTAATAGTCCTCTGTTCTAAACTAAATTCTGCTTTTGCCAGAATTCCACCTTTTTTTTTGGGGGGGGGGGGGGCGGGGGGAGAAAAAGAAAAAAAAAAGAAAATTAATAATAATCAGTATCGAAACAAACACTATCAAAAAAGTTTTTTTTAATAATGTTGAATTAGGAAATAAAAAGTGCGCGTGCAAAATGAAATAAAAATAAGTAAAAAAAATTAATTTAATGATTTAATTTTTATATAAAACATGATCGTTATCTTAAAAAGTAGATGTAAAATTTAAAGTTTATGGGGTGCGTGTGGCATCTATAAAATTGTTTTAAGAAATAGAATAGAATAAGGAAAGCAACGATGTTGGTTGCATTTTGTTATATAGTTTGAATTTTTAAATTTTATAGAAGTAATATCTACCGTAGGAATAATTTCTTATGTTAATAAAACTATAGGGAATTGTTATGCGAGCACAAGCGATACTACTTTATTATTTATTATAATCTGAAATATGCGAAAAATTATTATTATTTTAATTATATTGTCAATCCTGATAAAATTTACTTTTTATTAAAAAGAAAAAACTGAAACTCAGACCAATAAATGTTTTTTTTTTTTTTTTTTTTTTTTTTTAGCATCATTTTACATGGAGATGCTAGAATCACAGGTAAAACCAGTATTGGACATAGAATTCCTTCAGTAAAACTACTGCCCACTGAATACTAGTATTCAGTGGGCAGTGGTAAAACTCAGGTCTACTAAAGGACCTTCAGGTTTACTAAAGGATTTCTAATTGGACATATTGGACAGCATTAGCACTGCCATTTGTTGACGAACTCTGTACTTATTTTGTAGTATTTGCTTTTTCTTTGGCATCCCATGTGGTCATTTATTATGATTTATTTATTTATTTATTTATTAAAAAAAAATCGATAACTTTAATTTAAACCTATACTTAAATAATTTGTTTTAAAGGCATCGGCGGATTCTTTTTCGAAAATTTACACTCCTGAGGAAGGCGATGCTGCAAAAATATGTAAATTATTTAATTTCATTAATTAATTTGCATGTCACTGTCCATTCATGAGGTACGTCGAGTCACTTAAGCAATCAAAAACTTCTCTCTCCCACTGTCTAGAGATTAAAAAAGTCTGGTGTGACCTCACATAACTTTCCTTACATTTAGTTACATTTAGTAATGAACGGATGTTTATATAAAGTGAAGTGAAGTCGTTAAATAAACAAAAGAGAAAATTATAATTCGGTGTTTGAGTATTTTTTTCCAAATAGTACGTTGTTTAATTAAAACCCATAATAATTCGAGCCCACAAGTCATAATGATAAAGAATATTTCGTTGTATGCCTGTAAAAATCTTTAACCACTAGATTCACCAAAATCTATAGGGTTCGTACTATGGAGACTTACAATATGCGTACCAACTTTCAACTTATTCGAACAAAGCGTTTAGACGCTAGCGTGTTCACTCACAGACATACACACACACATACATACACACATAGATACATCATCGTAAAAATAGTGAAAACGGACTCAGGGGACCTTGAAACGTATAGAAACAACAAAATCTTAAATTCGGATTTTTGACATGATTACAATACTTTCCTCACTATAGTGTTCGGAAAGTAACCAGTATGCTGTGACATTACAAAATGCTGTTCTGTTTTTTCCTACATAAATTTACTCACAAGGAAACGTTCAATAGGTGTCGTCTTCAAAAAATATTGAAAATATATATGTAATTTTAATCTTCATAAAATAGCAGAAAGGGAAAAAATTATCAGCTGAAATGAATTACAGCAACCACAAAAAATTATCAAAATTAAGCATTTTGTGGTGATTTAGCGCTGTCAGGCTAGCACCGAGGTTGCCGTGTATGAACAGAACCGTGTTTTGCTTCGCCGCCAAGTACACAAAATCAATCGCCTAACAGTGTAAAATCGCCAAATATGCTTAATTTTACTATACGGGCTAGATTCACCAAAATCTATACAATTCGTGCTATAGTGACCTTTAATATAAATACCAACTCTCAGCTCATTCGAACAAAGCACTTATACGCTATCGTGTTTCCTCACATACATATATACATCTCCGTAAAAATGACTAAAATGAACTCGAAGACCTCAAAACCTATAGATACATCAAATTCTCAAAGTTGAACTTTTGTCATGATTACAATACTTTCCTTTCATCCGTATGTTTGGAAAGTTAAAAAAAACAAAAACAAATACTGTATTTTTAGTGCTAGAGGCCTATTTCAGTCGGTACAGTTGTCGAATTTTTATAGGTCACTCTTAATGAGTGCTAGAGGCCTATTTCATCGGTTTATTGAATGGGGATTTATTGAATGAGGTCCCCCCAAGGCACAACTTTGACATGAGTCCCTTCCCCCAGGCCCAACTTTGACATGAGTCCCATAAGGTACAACTTTGACATGAGTCCCTTCCAGGCCCAACTTTGACATGAGTCCCCCCCCCAAGGTACCCCTATTTCAGTCGGTACAGCGTTGTCGAATTTTTATAATACACTCTTAATAGTGCTAAGGGCCTATTTCAGTCGGTTTATTGAATGGGGATTTATTGAATGAAGTCCCCCCAAGGCACAACTTTGACATGAGTCCCCCCCAGGCACAACTTTGACGTGAGTCCCCCCCAAGGTACAACTTTGACATGAGTCCCCCCAAGGCCCAACTTTGACATGAGTCCCCCCCCAGGCCCAACTTTGACATGAGTCCCGCAAGGCCCAACTTTGACATGAGTCTCCCCCAAGGTACAACTTTGACATGAGTCCCTCCCCCAAGGCACACCTTTGACATGAGTCCCCCCCAAGGCACACCTCCCCCTCATTGGGAAAAAGAGTAAAAACGTTGTTTTGCGGCTATCAGAGAGTTTGGACTTCCAACGTTATTTGTTACAATATCTGCAGCTGAAACACATTCGTTTATTTAATGAAAACTTTATCATGGAATTTAGATCGTCACGAATTAACTAAAGAAGAATTTGTCGATATTAACAAGTTTAGCAGTACGCCTCTGGCACTAAATTAAAATGTGTCAATTGCAGATTTTCATGATTTAAATAATGAAATAATGTCGTGTCTGTATATTTTTTTTTTTTTTTTTTAAGCTGTAAAAAAATAAAAATACCTGTTAAAAAATGAAAAAGATAAAAAGAAAGAAAAGAAAAACTGTTTTTCTTTAAACTTTTTTTTTTTTTTTTTTCCCGTATAAAAATGCCTTTTTTTTTTTCCCCAGTGAAGAAAACATATGTTCTCGAAATCAAAATTTTAAAATTTGTTCATAAATTTATATGTACTTTTATTTATGCATATAAAATCCCTGCTCTTCAAGGTTTTATAATTAGCCACAACCAGTATGATTTATCATCATATCAGTGGTACAAAATGTAATAATTGTTATCTGACGATATGATAGTATTTTACCATGTTTTCATTAACTTCGATTCTTGCTTGTTTGTCCAGTACAAATCTTGCAATCGATTTTTAACTAACTAGACATTTGAAACTTTCAGAATAGCCCAGAACGCGAAGGCAATGCATTTTTTTTAATACTTTTAGCCAACTGTTTCGGGTCCCCGCTGCCTTCGGTAGCGTTTATAGGATTCAACAATCATATAACCTCCCGACTAGCTAGACATTTGAAACTTTCAGAATAGCTCAGAACACGGTGAGAATGCATTTTTTTTTTTTTTTTTTTTTTTTTTTTAATACTTTACTGCCAATTATTTCGGTTCCCCGCTGCCTTCGGTAGCGTTCATATGATTCAACAGAAAATTTAAAAACATGGTATATAAAAAGTTCTTTTTATCATTTAATTTTAGTATTATGTTTATACTCTTTATAATTTTTAATCATTTACCATAAATCGCATTTTTCAGGTTGTCATAACTAAAAGGGTTTACAATGAATATGTTAGAGGACCTTACAGTGAGCAAAAAAGAAGCCTTGGAAGAGGTAATTTTTTATAAATCGTTATTATTTAGAGGTTACATTAGTTCAGGAGTTAAACAAAGAACATATTTTCTTTTTCTTCTTTGTCTTCTTTTTACATACAGTCGGTAACAAAAGTGTCCGAACACTAGTAAAAATTCCTATGTAAAAAAAGTACACTTTTTACAGTTTTGTTAAATAAATCCTTGTCGAATCCTGTTCTTAGTCAGTCCAAGAACATGATTCGATAAGGATTTATTTAACAGAACCGTACGAAGTGTACTTTTTGTACATAGGAATTTTTGCTAGTGTTCGGACACTTCTGTTACTGACTGTACAGTCGGTAACAAAAGTATCCGAACTCTAGCAAAAATTCCTATATAAAAAAAGTAGAGTTAATACTGTTTTGTTAAATAAATCCTTGTCGAATCATGTTCTTAGACTGACTAAGAAGAGGATTCAACAAGGATTTATTCAACAAAGCAGTATTCTCTACTTTTTTTATATAGGAATTTTTGCTAGAGTTCGGATACTTTTGTTACCGACTGTATCTATCTATATATATATATTGAAATTTTGAGCATAAAAAAGAGCAACATTTAAACATAAATTTATAAAATTTTCATTAAAAATTTTATAAAATATTGTTTTAATTTTTTTTCTATAAATTTCATTAACTTTTTAAAAAAATTTCATTAGATATTCATAAAAGATTTTGGAAAAATTTTATTAAATTTTCATTATAAGTTTATAAAGTATATTTTCATTAAAATTTTTGAAAAATTCAGCCGGCGGGTCCCAGTTTTTGGACCTTTTTCAGAAAAACCATGGACACGATTCCTCAGAAATTATGCACCGAGCTAATTGAATTTTTGCATGTTTCTTCTTCACTTATAGTGCTTGAACAAAGACGTTTGTCTTTTTTTTTTTCATTAACTGTCATTTCATTTGTCTAATTATTAACTGACTCTTTTGGCCCATTGAAGTCTTATTAAGGCGGAGGACTATCAGTTTTAATCTGGATTTTTTGCAGACCAGTTTTGTGTAGCACCAAAATAAATTAAAAATATCAGCCCAATCGTTACAAATTCGGTACCCAATGAAAGGTTCGATTTTTCTCAATCCAGGAGTGCAAACAGTTTTTCAACATGACCGTTTTTTCTTCTTTTCGTTAATAATGACTTTTTTGCTGGTCTTCTGCCTTTAAAACTGTTTTGTTTAATCGTCGTTACGCTACTGTTTAATAATTTCTTTAATAAATTCTTTTGGTAGATAATTTTTTTAAGTCTCTTCTAAGTTCTGAACATATTACAATTCGATTTTTCAAACACAGTCTTTCTAATTTGCGGTCATCTCGTTCAGAAATGCAGCATAGCCACACAGAGCCATCTTTACCGATGATTCTTTAACCTTTATTTTGTTTTCAACACCTTTGTACCATTTTTAATTGAGCTCTACCCAAAATTCCGGAATTTCTCAAATTTCACCCCAAAAAACGATTTTCCCCCTTCCTTCTGTAAGAATCAAGAATTCCAAAATCGTACATAATCTTTTATTTATACTCAAGTCTAGTCTCCTCATGTGCAATTTCTTCACCGTGAAGTAATATGGGGCCGAGTTATATTTACAAACTTTTTTTTGCTTGCTTCCTGCCCCCTAGGGGAAAAGGGGGGGGGGGGGGAATTTCAATTAATCCCGTTACTTAAGGGGTCGGATACACATAAACAATCCAAGTATCAAACTTTGTTACTGCAGCTGTCATAAATTTCCCAGGACAAATTTAGCGCTAAAAGAGGTGTCTTGAATTTGCCCTTCGTAACGTATACTAACACCCCCCAACCAACCAAAAAAAAAGAAAATAAAAAAGATCGCAAAAAATCAAAAACGTGTTTTGGAAACATCCTAAATAATACGCATGGCTGTTTTCAACATTTTTGTTCCCTTTTTGGTAGAGTTTTGCTCAAATATCCGGAATTTGCAAAATTTAGCGCCAAAAATCAATTTTCCCCCTCCCTCCCCTTAAAGATAAAAATTTCCTAAATCGCAGATAATGTTTTATTTGTACTCCTGTCTAGTGTCCTCATGTGCAATTTTTTCACTGTGAAGTAATTTGGAGCCGAGTTATGATTACAAATGTGTTTTTATCTTCTGCCCCCCAAGGGGGGAACGGGGGTAATTTCAATAAATTCCGTTACTTTAGGTGTCGGAAACATATAAACAATGCAAGCACCAAAATTCGTGACCGCAGCTCCCATAGGGATGTCCAGATTTTGCCTCCTCGTAACCCCTCACCACTTTAAAAAAAAAAAAAAAAAAAAAAAAAAAATGCAAATCACAAAAAAAACAAAACTGAGCTTTTGGAAATATTCTAAGAAGTCGGATAGCTTTTTCCAACATCTTTGTTCCATTTTTGGTAGGGTTCTACTCAAAAATCCGGAATTTGCGAAATTTCTCGCCAAAAATCAATTTCCCCCTCCCTCCCTTTACAAATCGAAATTTCGTAAATCGTAGATATTGTTTTATTTGTAATCATGTCTAGTCTCCCCATGTGCAATTTCTTTACTGTGAAGTAATTTGGACCCGAGTTATGCTTACAAACGTGTTTTTGACTTTTGCCCCGGGGCAACAGAGACAAATTTCGAAAATGTTGATAGATATAATTTTAAGTTGGGTAAAGATCTAAGTTTCTGCCAATCGTCGACGAATTCCGTACAGCCGTTCTCAAGTGATACCCGGACAAAAATAGCGTTACAGGCATGCGGACACCATGACACACGCACACACACACAGACAAATTTTTTTGAAGTCATTTTTGGTTTTCATGGTGCGGAAGATATCGCAATTTTTTTTTTATTCTGACAAATTTACAGACAAAAGTCTGATTTTATTAATATAGATTTTTATTATTTAGCCATCTTGCGCATTTAATATTTTGTGTGTGTGTGTGTGTGTGTGTGTTCTAAAATTAGTACTTCTTCTGGTAACATTGTTTTATACTTGCTATTTAAAAGCTACAACTATTCAAAGCTACAACTTTTTTAACCTACTATTTCTTGTTTTGAAAACGTGGTTCAACCGCATATTTTACGTGGAGAACGATGTAATAAAACTTGTTCGGAAATTTGCTTTTTAAATAATAAAAATGACGGTTGCTGAAAAGAAAAAGGAAAATATCCAAGTGCGACTTGATATACATGTATATATTTGAGATTTAAATTTTTATATTATAAAGAATTAACCAATTCATTTTTTCAAAAAAGAGAGGTTGTGTATTATCTTTTCTAAAACAAGGAAACAACTTATTATTTTATGATTAGTTTAACTTTTCGAAAAATCGTTTTAAATCTCGATTTTGGTAGATAGATACTATTTCAACATTACCAACAAAGGAATTAATGATTTTCTAGTTAAATGTATTTGGCATATTTTCCTCGCAATAATTTAAATGTATATCACAATAAATTCATCTTTCACGGTCATAGCTGTCCTACATTCTTGTTTGTTTTTCATTGTGTGTTAATATCATCGATGCAAATATTTTTCAGCTTATTGATTTGTACGAAAAATCCTTAAGTTAAAATGTGAAATATTTATTTTATAAAAAACTAATTTCTTTTACTTCCTCTTACCCATAGGGCCGAGAAAGTATTGTTTTAGGGTAAAATTTTCGAACGAGAATTTTTATATTTACATGTTCTGAGGTCCCCTGAATACGAAAATCATCTTTTTAGCGAGTGGTCTGTGTGTCTGTGTGTCTGTCTGGGTGTCTATCTGTGTGTCTGTTACCAGCATATCTCAAGAACAAATAGTAGCAGAAATTCCAAACTCGCTATTCTAAATGTGTATCATATAGGGATGCTACACTAAGCTTTTCGTTGAGATGAAGCAAATGGTTTGTGTACAGGGACACTCAAAAGTATTCAAATACATTACGCCTATGGGGAAAATTGCAGGTAAGTAGAGTTTAAAACATCTATAGACTGCACTAAACCAAATGATATGAATATATATTTTTTGTAATAGAGATAGTCAACTGGAAAACAAATTTTGTGTATGAAAGGAGCCTCGCGTACATCTGATGGTTCACAGGACAAATTTAGCACCAACCAGGTAATTACAAAACTATGACATTACCCACAGATTATTATACAGATAGGACAGTGAAGCTAAAACGCGAACCGGAAATAGTGGCACCACTAGCGTCAATAGAAGGAAACTGCATGTGTGAAGTCTACTTGATTAGCCTCTTTGATCCAACATTATTTTTCTCTATCGCGTTTAGTTAGTAGCAGGTTAGTATGTGAAGTTTTTTTTCCTTCATTTTTTCTTATCTTTGAATTTACAAGATCATAATAAATACATTCACAGGTATTCTTCTAAGAAATAAAACTAATTTTTTATCATGTCTGAAAATATATTTTGCCAAACATATTCTTATTCAAGTACAGATTAAAATATCAAACTGTAACTCTGAAATAGCAGTGTGAAATCTTAAATATTTAACATTGCTTGGTTTAAATAATACATGAAAAAATATTATAGATTTATGTATATTTTCGAAATTTATTTGCTTAATATTTAGTACTTGCTTCTTAAAATAATTGCTTTCGACAATCAAGTTCGTCGTAAACAATAACAAAGTTGCCAAACGTAAACATCAGTATAATGGTTAGTTGGTTGGATGTTGGGTTTAACGTTGCACTAATATTACGATTTGAACATAGATACAATAAAAATAAGACGATCGATTGCGTAAGCTGGAGAGCTCGAGAAACTTACAGCCGTTGACAATAGGATCGTTGCAGTCAAATTTTGTTTACCGAAGAATATACGGGAGTGTCCTATCTGTATAATAATCTGTGCCGTAGACCAAGATGTGAAATGTCGAACTCGTAATTGGAGAATTACAAGATCGGCAAAATAAAAAACGTTGTGTATATTAGCCATCTGCTATAGTAGCCCAGATGGTAGTGCGCCGAGCTCTTAATCATATGATTGCAAGATCGACTAAAAACCATCTTGCATATTGATCATCATGTCGCTCTGCTATCTGCTGTCACAGCTTAGATGGCAAAACGATAATTCGAAATCATAGGATTGCAAGATTTACTAAAAACCATTGTGTCACATTGACCATCATGTCACTCTGTCCTCTGCTACCGTAGCCCAGAAGGAGCGCCGAACTCCTAATGGGACTGCGAGATAGGCTAAAAACCATCATTTACATTGATCGACATGACGCTCTGCCATCTGTTACGACAGCCCAGATGATCTTGGACGAATGATATAAAAAGAGAAGACATGGTCAGGGATGGAACACGGGCGCAGAATTCATACCGGAATCCGTTGAAGAAATTTTTCTAACTATAATATCGGTGATTTAAGAAGTAGAATTTTTTTTTACATTAATAGTGGTATGAATTCTGCGCCCGTGTTCCATCCCTGCATGGTCGAAAAAATTTGAAGCCAAAATCGTAACCTCAAAAGCCAATAAGTAACATAGTTATGCAAGAAATTACTGTAAATTTATGTAATATGGATCATTCCAGACAAAAGTCATTGTGACTATCGGCCTCAAAGCTGTCAAACAAATAGAACAACACAGTACTATCCATTGTTTTTGTAGACTCAATGTGGCTTCTGCGGAAATCTTGGCTACTATTGCAGTGTCTATCTTAAGTTGGCAGCAGTTAACCTTATTTGCTTTGCTTGTTAATACCTCCTCTTTATATCATTTCTCTAATCAGATACTTGAGCGCCGAGCTCGTAATCGATGGATTACGAGATCGGCTAAAAACCATCGTGTAAATCACGTAATCTGTATAATAATCTGTGGACATTACCAACATTGCTTGCAATAAAATGAGTACGCAAAAAATTGTAAAAAATTTCAATTTGAATTTTTTTTTTTTTTCTTTTTAGCTTAAAAGAAGAATTTATGATGAAGTTCCTCATCATCTCAAGGATGACATCTTTCTTTACTTACGATTTCTGCGAGGTAAGTATAGAACATCAGAAAAAAAAAATATACATTTTTAACCAGAAACCATATTGGATAACATTTCATATTTTATTAAAATCAGGTTTTAAATCATAGGAATGAGAAAATAAATCCCGATTTTAAAACTGTAAATGTTTAAACTAGTGGATCTGTAGATGAGGAACCTCAACGTTTCATTTGCACTACACTATTCAATAAATTTTGATAAAGATTTCAAAACCAATTGAAATAAGAATTTTTACATTTCTATGAACATAAAAGGACAAAATATTAATACATCACAAAATAGAGGGTGTTTCAGAATTTTTGTTAAAAAGTTTAAGGGTGGTAAGACACAACTAAATGAGCATTTTTTGTGACACAAAGCATGGCCACAATGCAAGTGGTGAACCATATGCTGTCGTCTAGTGTTGCTCTGTTGATAAAGAAAGTCAAAAAAAAATTTCTTTCTACAAATTTAATATACCAGATAAAGTTTTTCAACGGAGGGAATAAGAAAATGAATGTCAGTAGACGAAACACAGTTTTGCATGCAACTAATACTAATACACAGATACAAACGTCTATTGCACTGTTCTGCAAAGAAGAAGATCTTTTTCAAATTATGATACCATCCTTGCTGATTCTTATGTAAAATGACATCCTGAATTCAAATAGGACTCCCATTTTACCCGGTCACCCACCGTTTTCTAGAAACACTACCCCTCCTTCATTTTTTTTCCCTGTTCGATCATTTTATGAATATGAATTTGATTTGAAGATTGGATTGAAAAAGAATTAATTTAACACCTAAAAACTAAAAAATATAAAGTTTAGAAAAATAACATTAATAACAGATTAAAAATATATAAGATATGTAATGCATAATTTCATTGACTACACCCCCCCCCCCCAAAAAAAAAAAAAAAAAAAAAAATTCCTTTTTAGCAAATGTCCATGTTTTTCCAACTCTGTAGCCCCTCAGAAGATATTTAACGTTTAAAATAATCCTCCCCCTTCCTAAAACTCAAACTTATAGCCATAAAATCCCCAAAAAATGATTAAAAAAAAAAAAATAGGGGACCGTTCCTAAAAAACGGTGGGTGATAGGGAAAATGGGCGTCCTGTTCGGATTCAGGAGGTCATTTTACATAAGAATATGCTGAAATAGTGTAAGAGACATTTTTCATGCAGAAAAGTGTTATTGCTTCAACAAATTTTTATTTTTCCATATAATTGATCTCAACGAATTAATAAAATAACTTCCACTAAGGTAATACAGCTAAATATTATTAAGGACTTATGACCTATGTTTGCTTAATTACAATTTTCTCTTTACTTTGTCTTGTTTTGTTTTATTTCTGTTTTATTATATTTCATTTATTTATTTATTTTCAGCACGAGATTTCAACATCAACTTGGCAGAAGGCATGCTCAGAAATGTAAGTTATTTTATTCTTCAGTCTTCGCATTCGATTTTTCAATTCCTACTATTAGTTCACCCTCTACCTATATATATATCTTGTTCAAATCTTGCAATCTACTTTTAGTTAACTTCCTTATTTTACATGTTTACTTATTTATTTTTATGTTACCATGTTTTTATCAACTTCTGTTCTTGTTTGTGTGTTTGTTTGTCCAGTACAAATCTTGCAATCGATTTTTAACAAACTTCCCTACATTTGAAACTTTTACAATAGCTCACAACCCGATAACAACACAATACTTCGAAGCCCGATTTTCGAATTTTTGATTAGTTTTCTTATAATTAATTAAAATAGGAAAATAATAAGCTCCTAATAGCGTTAAAATAGCCATTAAAATATTGGCTATAATTTAATTATTGCCAAAAGAATATTTACGAGTTCATTTTCTTTCGACATAAAAATAAATACATATTTAATTAAACGAGAACGTTAAAAAATTATAAAAAGTAAAATGATGCATCTCAGAAAAATGGACGTCATTATCACTTTAAAAATTTTATACACATTGATAAGAGCTCTGTGATTGATCAGAAAATCTGAAACATGGTATATAAAAAGTTTTTTTTATCTTATGATTATTCAATTTCTACTATTAGTTCACACTCTCCCTATATATATTTATATATCTTGTTCAATTTTTCAATAATTAATAAAATACTTTTTATTCATCCATTCAAGTTCAAATGCATTTTTTTAAAACTTGTATGGGTGACACTTGATGTTAATGCAGTTTTTTTCAATTATTTGTAATTATTTAATAAAAAATAACTAAAATAAAATTTTTCTTTGTTGACCTAAGTAGGAATTGACTTTAAAAAGAATTCTTTTACATTACTTTTTGTTGTTGTCGTTACTTAAGAGGGGACAATACCTAATCCCGCCGGCAGCCTTCGCCCATGTTATTCTATGCGAAATTTTGTTGCGACAATTACACATTACCTAATGAATATTTTTAAATTCTGTTTTCGCAGTCAGAAAATTCATAAGCGTTAAATGAGTACTCATTTTTGAAAAATTAATTTTTTTTAATTTTTACATTTTAATTTTGAGTTCAAAAATGCGATTTTTCACAAAATGCATTTTTCTCATTTTCTAATCGCAAAATGAAATACTAAAATTTTAAAAAATCAATTTTTGGAAAACAAGTACTAATTTAACGCTTATGAATTTTCTGACTGCGAAAACAGAATTGAAAAATATTCATTAGGTAATGAGTAATTGTCGCAACAAATTTTCCCATAGAATAACATGGCCGAAGGCTGCCGGCGAGATTAGGTATTGTCCGCTCTTAAGGAAACGCGTTTGCATTTTCATATTTAAACAACCGTATTCGAATATTTCCCTGAAATCTTTGAGGGTTTTTACTGTTCCATCAAATTGGCAGGATAACTTCTAATGCTCGCCAATTACTTCTCTGGAAGAGAAAATTTGCATCCGATAAAACTAAGTATGTAAGCACTATCTGTATCAGAGGTGATCAACCTGCGGCCCGGTATTGTATAATTTTTTGTGGCCCGCGAGGAGAATAACAATATTTAAAGTTTGGACAACTTTGGTTAACACATTTAAAATTAATAAATCCGTTCTAACTTTTTGAAGTGAAAATACCTTTCAACGATTACGGTAGCTAAAGAATCCTACGCTGTTGTTGTAATGAAATAGTATTAGATTCATTAATTCTTCTTTTTATTACAGTTATTAATGTATAGTCATAAATTTTACACGATTCTATTGTTAACTTATGAATGAAAATAATTTAAATTAATGTATTCTACTCCGAGTCCTCACCCTGCCCTCCCCTGAAAAAAGTATATGCATACAAAACTCATACACTAACAAACACATGTACATATACATATATATTTATACGGTGCGGCCCATCTGAATAAAATAGACATCCAGTGCGACCCACCAAGTGTTTTGAATTGGACAAGCCTGACCATAACATTACACAAATAATGAAATTTATCGTAAGTTTTTAACATAAAGGATTAAAAATGGTATCGTTCGAAAAGTATAGTTAAGGGCCCTCTTCACTCACCGCCGCCGGAAGCCGAAGCTAATTTTATTCTATGGGAAATTTTTCTTTACAAATAACTTATTAACTAATACATATTTTTAAATTCTGTTTTCACATTCTGAAAATTCCCAGCTGTTAAATTGACGTACTTTTTTTTTTTTTTTTTTTTTAATTTTTAATTTTTTATATTTTATTTTGAAGCTGCAAAATACGAATTTTCAATAAGTGATTATTTTTCAGTTTGCAATTTCAAAATAAAATATTAAAAATTAAAAAAATACATTTTTTAAAAAAGGTCCGTCAATTGAACAGTTGGCAATTTTCTGAATGTGAAAACAGAATTTAAAAATATGTATTAGTTAATAAGTTATTTGTAAAGAAAATTTCCCCATAGAATAACATTGGCTCGGGCTTCCAGCGACGTCTAAGTGAAGAGGGCCGTTAATGCTAGTTTGAGAAAAAATATTTATATATATTCTGATATAAGGCTAAGAAGGCATACAAAAATATATTTATCTTTACACATTTTTTCGTTTACCGACGCCGTGTTTTTTTTTTTTTTTTTTTTTTTTGGCCAATTTAAAATGAAAAAAATGTTTGGTGCATAGAATAATAATAGAGAAGAAGGAGCATGCTAATACTTTAATGAGACAAATGAGAAAACTCCTTTAATGAGAAAACTCCTTCTAGTGAGATGCCAGCGAAAGCACCTTTTGCACCTCTCAATATTGAAGTTTGTCAATAAAGGCTTGTTAATAATCGCTGTTTTTTGTGGCAACACAACAGCTTATGTAGAAACCTTATGCTCCTTCTTCCTTTATTATTATTCTATGGTTTGGTGCTGCCATCTTTTGTCTTAGAAGAAGATGATAATTTGTTAAATTTTCTTTGGCATCGTTACTCACGTAAGTCTTTTTCAGTGCTGCCATCTTTTGTCTTAAAATGAAGATGATAGTTTGTTGAATTTCTTTGGCATCGCTACTCACGTAACCTTTGTATTTAAAATTCCACTAAAAGAAAGATGTTAAATCCGCATGTGCAAATTTTTTAAATGCAGTTGGTCAAGTTTCATACATCTGGACGATATTAGTTGAAATAAATCGATTGTTTAAGAAGAAAAATAACAAACAAACAAACAAAAAAAAAAGAAAATAGGTTGATGATTAACTTTTTAAAACAAATGTAAATACTGTCTGATATTTTATGTATATTGAAAATATTGCCCATTCAAAAAAAAAAAAAAAAAAAAAAAAATCTAAAATTTTATCCATTTGTTATTTTAATATTAATTTGACTGCTTTGAGACTTATAGTTACAATGACTTTTTGTTTCGAATGATCGATATAACATTACTTCAAAATATGAGCGCACAATAACTTGTATACACGTAACACCATAAAACATCTATGCCATATCAGGTACTACTGCGACATAAAACCCAACCAACCAACCATATCAGGATTCGAACCCGGGACCTAGGAATCCAGCTTTACTGACCGAATAACCAATTCAGCGAAATTTTATCCATTAACGATTCAAATGTAATTTTTCAGTAAGGTTATCTTTCATGCCCCGAATAACCAAGAATTTATTTCCATCATCAGTCATACTAAAACCCTGATCCTGTTTCATTTCAAAGCGCGTAATTCTATATTTTTGTAGTCTGAAATTGTTGTATCTCCATTCTATCTAACATCTATCTCTACTAAAGCGACCAAATTTTTGAAACCCAATTTGAGGACAAATCATCGCAGCGCCCTCAAATTAGAGGGCCATTCGAGGACAGAGGTAAAGTATGCTTTAATTTGAGGACAAATTTGTAAATTCGAAGTCATACGTCCTCAAATGATTTTCAAATTGCTGAGGACATAGGTCGAAACTCGAGGACGTTTGGTCACCTTAATCTCTACAACACAATTAATAACAGATATTCTCAATTTTATCGAATTATATTTTTATTACTATATTTTCTGTATACATAAAAAGAAAATATTGGATTTCTGAAATTTTTCAAACTCCGGATTTCTACGGATTGACACGTTTTGAGATTTCCTAAACATGATTTGACCATTTTTTAGAAAATGTCTGTTTGTCAGTGTGAGTACAGTAACCGCCGCTTAATAAATTCACTGGTTAATGAAATCAGCCGCTTAATCTGATCAAATTGCCTGGACCGGAATCAAATCAATGCAAATTACTTTTAAAGCCGCCGCTTAATAAAAGCAGCATTGTCGGTTAATAAACTCAAAAATATCTCCTCAGCAACCAAAAATATCATTTAAGCACACTAAAAAAAATTTTTTTTTTAAATTTGCATTGACATTTTTTTTTTTTTTTTTAATAAGAAAAGAAATTAAAGCACAACAATCCCTCCGTTTTCGCTCACAGTCGAAGATTTTACACTTGCAGCACAGTTACAAATTAAACACGCCCCATCACTTATCTCCGTGTTTCAAGGAATGTATTCTTCAAAGCGCAGTAATAAGTTACAAATTTGATTTGAAATTATATACATATATATATATATATTTTTTTCTAATCATTAAAAGGCAATTTCTAGTTCTTATTTTAAAATTAGTATAATTCATGTAGTTTAAACGAAAAGATTTTAAATTTATAAGAACAACGTGAACTTTTGGTAAAGTAACGATGTCTTTCCTCGAAGAAACAATTAATTATCTATCAAAAATTAATTAATATTGTTTACTAATTCCATTATTCGTCTCTTTTTGAAGTTTCTTTTAAAATTGAGGGAAGTAATACCTTTTCCTTAAATGCAGGAACGTTCGCCGGATATAAAAATCAGCCGCTTATTAAAATCACTTTGGCTCAGAACGAATGGGATTTTAATAAGCGGCGGGAACTGTATATCAAAGTTCTGTGGTAGCTGTATCTCACGAACCAATGAACGAAATTTAATCAAATTTGGTACTTAGTTGTACTTTGACCTAAAGTGGGTCTAATTGCACTTGAGGAGGTGTCACTACCAAGCCCTTTTTTTTTTTTTTTTTTTTTGTATAACTGTACATGGGAATTATTTTTAATTTTTCAGTGTGAAATTGAAAAGAAAACGTATTTTTTTTTATAGTAATAAACAACTGTTTTTTTTTTTCTGTTTTTTTTTTTTTTTTTTTTTTTTTTAAGTAGTAACATTGCTTTCTTCCTTTCCCTACATCGGAAGTATCCCCTCCCACCCCCACCCTGGGTGAATGAAAATTTTCCAGATGGATATTTTTTAAAAGAACTCGTGAATACCTTTAAAACCAATGGTTGAACAATAAATCTGGGATAATCTGAAACAAAGTTATCGATTTTTAATTTTTATTTTCATTTTTATTGACAGATTTATTTATTTTTTTATTTACTATTAGTCTTTCTTTCATATTTAATTTAATTATATTAAACTGTTTCTATTGCTAGAATATTATTGCTAGAGATTCTATTATAAACATGCTTTCATGTACTACATAAAAATAAATAAATTTAAATATATATATTTTGTTATATGCATATTATTTTATTAGCATAAAAGCACTCGTTAGCTACTTTTTCATATTTAATTTAATTATGCTAAATTGTTTCTATTGCTAGAATATTATTGCTAGAAATTTTATTATAAACATGCTTTCATGTACTAAATAAAAGTCAATAAATTTATATATGTATATTGTTATACACAAATTATTATTTTATTATTATTACTTTTAATATTTTATTTCGCAACGGAAAACCAAAATGAATATTTTTATCTCAGAAAAACTATAATGTACTATGAAATAATTAATTAAAATAATATTTGACATCAAATAGATTCTTTAACATACGCATTTATTCTCCGTTGTCATTTTGCATTAGATAAATAATCGACATAGCTCCAAGTCGTACAATTTTTGCTACTGGAAATTTTTAATCAATTTTTTAGCAGTTTTTAATATTTAAGCATGATGCAATTTTCTACTCAGAAAAGGTGGTGTTAAGAAACCGTATATTATGGCACCTGTGAATTTGCAGAAATATAATATTTAACAATGTAATTTACTTCCGCATTTGTTATGGTAGATTTTTATGTTGTTTTCTTTTTTTACTAGCATCTGACATGGAGAAAAGCTAATCGTATAGATACAATTCTGACTGACTTTGTACCATCAGATGTAAGTAGATTTAGTATATAATGTTAAACATCTAGCGAAAAAAATGCGTTACTAAATTGTTAAAGTGTATAATATGCTAATTACAGTAACATGTTGAAAGATATTGTTTTCCCCAAATTCTGTCATTCACTACGGTATGTTTGTGAATCTCAGCATAATTTAATTGTTGCCAATTCTTTTTTCAACAGATATAACATATTAAAAAAAAAAAAAAAAAAAAAAAAAAAAAAACGTACATTTACTTAAAATGAGGAAAATAAATTAGAAAAATTAGCAAATAAATTAGAAATATCAGTCGTATCGTTACAAATAAGGTACCCAATGAACGGAAAAAATTTTGTGAATCCGATGGATTAAACAGCTTATCGATCGGACAGTTAGATTTTTTATAATTAACTAAAGTATGAATTTTAGGTGGCAACAGCAGAAGATTGTATAGAAACCGTTAGGAAAAATAATTAAAAAAAAAAAAAACTGCTTCCCATTAGGTCACATGTTTTTGAAGTGGGATTAAAAATTGCATTTTTTTTTTTTTTTTTTTTTTTTTTTTTTTCTCACGAACAGAAAAATATAATATACAGTCTGTACCCCACAAGAGCAACTTGCATTTCAAATTTCATCAATTTTTTTGGTTAATAAACAAAAAAGTTACTTTTTTTTTTTTTTTTTTCAAATTAAATTTTATTCTAACTTTGAAAATATTTATGTGATACGATGCGTTAATAATTTGTGTTTTAAAAGTTTTTTTTAAAATAGATTATTAATAATCTCCAACATAGTTGAAAAGAGTTATGACTTCGGTTTGTTTCTCAGTGTGTCCACGCTCTAACTCCCGTAAATATTCATAGGAATCCTTAAACAGATATATGTTAAAAGCAAGGGCTGATTAACACATGGGCCAACTGGATCGTGGCTCAGGAACTCTTAACTTGGGGGGAGTTCCTTTTACAAAAGTGATATTAACAAATAAAATATTACTGTGTCATTTTTCAACCCTTCAACAGTTGTTGTTTTCGTACTGAAATCAAGCATTTAATGTTTTTTATGGAACAATGTTTCAATATACACCCCCCCCCCCCTGTTTTTAATGGATTTTCAATCTTTTGTTCCTTATTTGTTCGACAGATATCAGCACTACTGCGAAATTTAAGAAATGATGTTTCAGAGGAAACCATAATCGGAAGCTACTTTAAATTTCTTAGAAGACGAGAATGTGCCTTGTTGCTTAGATGATTCATTCGTGGTTATTTTATTTATTAATTTATTTTATTATTTTTTATTTATTTATTTATTTATTTTTCACCTGATTTAAAGTCGAGCAATTACCTGAAAGTGCATTGACCTAGCGAGTTTTTTCAATTTATGGTGTTACGAAGTTATTTATTAATTAATTATTATTTTGATATAATAAGGTTAACATACATATATTCTAAACAAGGTTCTCACGAAGGAAAGTTTTGATACCAAAATTTTAATATAGTATATATTTTTTTTAATAGATAATATCGGATATCAACGATTAGTCAAGTTTAAAATTACTACATAAAAATAACGGTGTTCAAATTTACCGTTGGAAAAAGTGGCTCCAAACCAAAAATTTCTCAATATATATATATATATATATATATATATATATATATATATATATATATATATATATATATATTATTTATTTATTTTTGACATATTTATAGTCAGCTATTGTTTATAGCCATTTCCGAAATTTTCAAAGGAAAATATGGAGTGAACGTTAAATGGTGCGACTTTTTTACCGAACAAAACGAGACCATTTTCTGTAGCTTAATATATTTATGTGTGTGCGTAAGTGGTGAGATGTATCGTAATTATTTTCTAATCAAAAATCATTAATCATTTTCTTAAGGCTGTTTACAATTTTTATTAAAGGTCGATCTTCGAAAGGGCAAAGACCTTACAGCTATGCCACCAGCAGAGGAGAAAAAAGCAAGAATGGCGGTAAATATATTGCGTGCATTGATGCAAAAATAACACGTAATGTTCATTCTTCGATTCGAGTCGTAAACAAACAAGGTAGGTTCTATTCTCGCAGTAGAATTGTTTGTTTACGATTCGAATCAAGAAACGTACAGTATGCACGCTTTCTCTGCTCCAAACCAGCCGTGACAAAACTAACACCGATCCCTGTTGAACTTAACCCATTAACATAAGCCCTGCTACCCATCTCCTCACCAATTTGTCTGATTTATACCTGGCCAACCCATCTCCTCAGCATTGTGCTTGATTTTTATCTTATATGTTATTATATTTTAGATGTGAATTTTGACATTTCATGCTTTATATTATGAACCATAATATTTCGACATAGAGAAAGTAAGAATTTTTGAATATTCCTATCAGTAACAGTATTGTGACAACAAAACAATCTGCAACTAAATTTGTGAAAATTCACATCATTGTTACAGTTTCTAACTTAGCACCTTTTGGCCACCGGAAAATTTTGATATATATTTTTTTTTATTTTACTTTATCGGTGAAAACTGTTACAGTTCACTGTTTAAATAAAATAAATATTTCTATTAATTTTTTCCAATAGCCGAAAGGTGCTAAGTTGGTAACTATGGTTGTCACACTAAAAACGCAACGTAACGTGAGTACAGCGTCTAGAATAAACAGTGTGGAAAGCGGCGAATAAAATTGTACAAAAAAAATTAAGCCTGTCACCAGATGTCATTGTAATCGGAGCTAGTGTCACGACAGCAAAACCGAGACTCCCTATTGGTTAACTATATGCTTAGATCACGTGTTTAAACTGACGAAACTGGGAAAAGTCAATCAGGTCTTCGATTCGAGCAATAGCTTCGATCACAGCGACATCTGGGTAAGCTTAATTTTTGTAGCATCATTTTAACATAACGGTTATAGGCGATTGCCACACTGTTTATTCTAGACGCTATAACGTGAGATAACAACGAACAACTACACTGTTAAAAATTTTAATTCAACGTTGAACCAAATGTTGGTAGTACAGTAGCTTCAATTTGCTAGGTTGAACCAAAACTTGGTACAACTGTAACTGCTACCATGCGATGGTGAAAACTTCTACCATGATTTAGTGCTTCTTGTTGGAAAAAAAGCTCCAAATTATGGTAAGAGATTTATCCACTTTATGGACGTAGCTATTGCAGTACCAAGCCTTAGTTTAACGAAGCACCAAATAATGGTATACGGTTTCACGATCGCATAGTTGCAGCTACAGTGGTTCAACCTAGGACAAAATTTTTAACAGTGTATCATCCAGAGAAGAATTTGAATAGCCCCAAATTTAAGTTGAAAAGATCTAATTAAGCTATGCGCAGAAAAAAAAATTCGAGCCATGATACCATTTTTGCTGATTCTTATGTAAAATGACCTCCTGATTCCGTATAGGACTCCCATTTTGCCCTGTCACCCACCGTTTTCTAGGGACACCACCCCTTCCCTCAGTTTTTATCACTGCACGGTAATTTTATGACCATGAATTTGATTTGGTGAAGGAAAAAGAATTAATTTAACACCTAAAAAAAAAAAAAATATGTTTAATAAATAACATTAATAATAGATTTAAAAAACTATAAGAAATGTAATACATAATTTCAGTGACAAATCTACCCCCTAAATTTTCCCTTTGCCGCAAATGTATGTTTTATAATTTTCAAACTTTGTAGCCCCTCAGAAGATATTTAAGGGTTAAAATAATCCCCCCCTCTAAAAATCGAATTTATAGCCACAAAATCACCGAAAAGACATAAAAAAATAGGGGGTCGTCTTTATAAAACGGTGGGTGATAGGGCAAAATGGGCGTCCTATTCGGAATAAGGAGGTCATTTTACATAAGAATACGCTGAAATGGCGTCAAAGGCAATTTTCATGCCGAGCAGTGTTATCGTATCATAATCTGATAAACGTAATTTAGACTTGGTATAAGTGACCGTCAAGGTCAAGCAAACCCCGTCTTACCTATAAAAACTATAACCCCAATTCATTACGAAGCACATTTTTTTTTAATTTCGTTTTCTCATTCAGAAAATTCATGACTGTTTAAATCTGCCGCGTCTTTTCAATTTTGTTTAATACGACAAGATCATTTCTTTCAGACAGCGATTTTGTCACCATTTTTAGTATTACACTTTGAATTTGCCAAGATTCCTGCCTATATCCAATTTCCTTAAAAAAAGAAAAAAATCGTTTTAAAGCTCTAAAGGGTGTCAAATGAACTAAGTTCGTTTTTTGCACTTTAGAGCTAATTAATTAAAAAATATTTAAAATACAGTAAAGCACCGTTTATACGTCTTTCAAGGGACTGGCGTAAAAAGACGTATAAACGAAAAGACGTATAATCGAAAATACGTATAATCGAAATTTTAATAATAACACTTTGATGACTACAAATTTAATGTCACTTAAGCAAAATTTACATAAAATTATTAATTAATAAAGTTTCTTAAGTTAGTAAATGTACTTTATACTTTTTTTAAAGACAATAATTAATAATAATAATAAAAAGTTATTATAAAAAGTGAGAAAAATCATTCTATTAATGCATGATTGGGTACTAATTACATGTATCATATATTGAGTATTATATTACATTTCTTAAGAACTATATAAACAGATTTTGAATATTAATTACGTATAGCCTATCTTTAATAATAAGCATACGATTTATATCCATACAGATAGTTATTTAATAACATTAAAAATCTTTAATATTCGTCTATTTTGCTGCTTGTCTATGAGTATTAAAATTTCTACTGGGAATCCAATAGATTCTTTGATCACAGCATTCTTCGATCTTTCCTGTGTTCCTCCATTTAAGGTGCTTTCTAGAAAAAATCAGTCTTATTTAGAATGGAAAATAAGGACAGGTCGAAAATTTTGCGAATTTTAGTAAAGTGGAAATGACGTATAACCGATATAAGCGGCGTATAAACGAAGAATTTTTGTATTAAAATGAATAAGAATGAATCGGGACTTCACTGAAAGGACGTATTAATGTAAAAGACGTATAAACGAGAGACGTATAAACGGTGCTTTACTGATAATAATAATTTTTGGAAACGAGTATTAATTAAATGGACGTGAATTTTTTGAATGCGAAAACTGAATTTCAAAAAATGCATTACATAATGAGTAATTTGCCTAATAACATAACATGCGCCCATAGAATAACATGATTTAGGCTGATGGTGAAGCATTAGGTGAAGCATTTCCTCAAGGGTTTCTTCACCGTTCGTCATTGGAAGCCAAATCCCTTGTTAAACTGAGGGGAAATTCTATATACAAATTTACTCATTATATAATCTTTATTACTATTATTATTCTGTTTTTATATTCATAAAATTCACAATCTTCTAATTTTCTTTTGTTTTCCAAAACTGACGACTTCTTAAATTTTGAATGTTTTATTTTAAAGTTATAATACACGCAAAGTGCACATTGTTCTGTTTTTGCACTCAGGGTTCCCAGCTTCCCTATATTTTTACATGCATTTAATTATTTTGCCGTTGCTTTTTTTCGATGGGAAATTTTTTAAATATTAGTTTAGCATAAAAATCTTCGCTATATATATATATATATATATATACATATTTATGTATAGAAATTAGAGATAATAAAAAAATAAAACAGATGCAAAAATACAGGACCGCTGCAGTCCCTGCGTACCTAGAACTTTAAAACGAAATATTAAGAAAAAAAATTAAAAAATCAATTTTTGAAAACAAAAGAAAATTTGACGGTTACAAATTTTCTGAATGAAAAATCACAATTAAAAAAAAAAAAAAAAAAAAAAAGTGTCAGGAAATGAGTGATTTTGAGTGCCAAATTTTTCCATAAAGTAAAATGGGATTAGGCTGCCAGCAACGAATGGTGAAGAAACCCCTTAAGGCTGTTTTCCCCTTAAACCTTAAGGGGTTTAAGGAGAAAGGTGTTAAGGGGTTTAAGGGGTCTCCTTAACCCATTTTCAGCCAAAGGTGCGTAAACGCACCATTTCAATAAATATTTTTTTTATTAACAATGTGACGTATATTTTTCACTAATTTTATTTTTCTGCTATTTTTAAGGGTTCTCAAGACATCTATAAAATATTCGTAATTCAATTGGAGTAAACACTTTCTCTTGAGAAATTTTCAAAATATGCTAGTGTTCTAACTTGAAACGATTATTGACAAATTCGACTTTTTGAAAATGTATAATTATTCCAATTGAGATTAAGCATACGTTTTTATAATGGACTAGCAGGCTTTGCCCGCTTCGCTGGACATTAAACTTAAATGAGTTGTCAAAATCCCATATCTTTATTAATAACCTAAGTTCTCGCTGTGATTGGTAGAGGTTTTCTCGCTCGCAAAGTGAGGAGTCTAGGTCTCCACTGTCTTCGGCACAACTTACCCACTTCTTACTTTCCCTTCCTCCGCAGGTGAGTTCGAAATTTTGCAAAATCACATTAATGTACATAATGCGTACACTTAATCAATATCCAGTCTGGGTCCCCACTGCCTTCGGCACAACTTACCCACTTCTTACTTCCCCTTTCCGAACGAGTGAGTTCGAAGTTTTGCAAAATCCCACTAATGTACATAATGCGTACACTTAATCAATATCCGCACACCAAAATTCGCCATTCTAAGATAATTCAAAGCGAATTCAAACGGAAAAACATGTTTTTACACATGTTTATTGGGAACGACTTCAGTATAACCTCACAACGATATTTGGCGATTTTTTTGATGGCGATTATGGCTAAATCATAAATCAAAAAATCATAAATCATATATGATAAATGATAAAATCTTAATCCAAATCATAAATCATAAAATCATAAATCCAAAATAAACAACATATTAGGCTGCCATATTATATCTCAAACAGTCCAGAACGGCATCATTATCCTTCAAAACGGCGCCAAATTAAAATCGCCAAATTCAGCTGTGCGGTTATACTGAAGTTATACCGTTTATTGCCTTCTGACTCCGAGAAGGAGGTAGGGGGGGGATTTCGAATTTCGTGAAATCCAGTTACAATAAGTGCCGGATGCAAACAAACAATTTACGCAACAAATTTCGTGACCACAGAAGTCTTTAACAGAGATGCCAAGTTACTACTAACGAAAAATCAATTTCATACGATAATAAAAAAAATATAAAACTTGTCCTATTTAACTGCAGATAATTATTACAAAAGAATACATTAAAAGTTTTACGGTATTAAGATTACGGACAATCCGTAATAACTTGGCATCTATGGTCTTTAATAAAAAATATTATAAATAAATAAATACAAAACGCACAGCTTTAGTATGGGAAACCTTTGGTGACTTTAAATATTTTAAGCCATTTTTGCGATGAACTGAATTGGCTATTTCAATTGTGCAATTAAAGATCTTGGCGAGAAACATCCGAGCAACTTCGGTTCCGAATTTCAAATTTTGCCAAAGGGATCCAATACTAAAGCTGTTCCATACACAAAATAAATAAATAAAATAAAACTCTTTTCTGGTATTTTCAAAATAAAAATAAAAATTCTTAATAAAATCCAAATTATAATTATTTACAATTAAGGGGAGAACATACAAAAAACCTCATAAAGTACATAATAACAACAAAAAATTTTGTTTTACTGCATTAAAGATTCTGAATCCAGGGGTGTAAACAGTGTTTCGATGCGACAATTAGATTTTTTAAAAATAACTAAAGTATGAAATTTAAGTGGCAACGGAAAAACGTAAAAAGGGAAAAATAAATTAGAAGTATCAGACTTATCGTTAAAAATTCAGTACCAAATGAAAGGGGTAATTTTTCTGAATTCTGCGGTGTAAACAGTTTTTCGATACGACAATTAGATTTTTTAAAATTAACTAAAGTATGGAACTTAGATGGCAACACTTCATTTCAATCTTTTCATAATTTGTAGTCCGAATCACGCGAATAAAAAAGTCTTTTTGATATTTTATTTTGATATTTTATTTTTCCATTCAAAGCGTTTTAGTGAAAAAATATTTATGGCGCATGCGCAGGTGTTTTTTACCCATAATTTAAACACTATTCATAATTTTGAAAATTTCTATAGATATAATTTTAAGTTGGGTGAGGACCTAAGTTTCTGCCAAGCGCTGTTGAATTCCGTCCAGCCGTTCTCGAGTGATGCCCGGACAAACGTGTTTTAGTTTTTTACCCCCCAGGAGGGAATGGGGGGGGGAATTTCTGAAAAGTTGATAGATATAATTTTAAGTTGGGTGAAGACCTAAATTCCTGCCAAGCGCCGTTGAATTCCGCCCAACCGTTCTTAAGTGATGCCCGGACAAAAAAAGAGACATACGGACACGATGACACACACACACACACACACACACACACACACACACACACACACAGGCAAAATTTTCTGAAGTCATTTTCGGCTTTCATGGGGTGTGAAACGTGAAGATATCGCAAAATTTTTCGATTCCGACAAATTTACAGACAAAAGTCTGATTTTATTAATATAGATTAATGTTGCAAGTTCTGCTGTAAATAGAATAAAAATAAAACAAATGTCATAAAAATTTTAGACATTTTCATCTAAATTTTCAATTTAAATATGCACCATTTTATTTCTTAACTAAAATATCATTTTTCATGCATAAAACTTTTTTTGTGTCTTAATGAATGTAATTTAAGCATATTTCAATAAAAATAATACCACATTTTATAAAATTTCTATGCTTGGCCTAAAATGGGTTAAACCCCTTAAGGCTGTTGTTAAGGCCATCAGTCAGATTTTCCCTCTTTCTTTCGGCCACCAGCGGACGAGCGGTTCTGCGCTCAAAGCTGGTAGATGGGAGGTGCCGGGTTCGATCCCAGGTCGCGCTCATCGACCTAACCGTTCTGAGTTTTCCCGTAGTTTTCTCTAAAACTCGCATAAATATGGGTTATGACCCCTTAGAAAGACACGCATGGAGGGTATTCAACCCATAGGCCTTGGACCCTAGCGTAGCCAATCGGCCCTCCATACAACTAACCAACCCTCTTTCTCCCTTCCCATGTTATTCAGTGGGTTTTTTGTTGCTGCGCTTTATAAGAATATTTCAATGCATTAGCAATTTTTCTAAAAAAAGAAAAATAATAATAATCTATATAATATTTCTCTAACGTGGACCAATTACGATTATATTTTGTAGAAACGATACGATAGTGACTTAATAAAATACGCCAGGATAAAAAATAATAAATTAGCAATATTTAAGCACGCGGACTGAGTTCAACGATCTAATAAAAAATGACGACATTTGTAAGATGAGATCATTTTATAGAAAAAATGTAATTTTAAAGGTTGCAGTTTTAATATCTTTACAAGCGTCATTTTAAATCTAGCAATATTTTAATAATATAAACCCCATATGAATTATTGTCATATAAATTGACTAAAGAGCGCAATAATAAAAAGTATAATCAAAATAGGTACTAAGTTTTATTTTAACACAAAATTATGCCAAAATAAATAAATTAATTAATAAAAATGTATCGCCAACATGGTGACAAAAATTTAAAAATCGCTATGAGGGTCTTATACTAAATCTGTCCTGCCTCACGAAGCATGACAATTAGGTCGTTAAACATGAATTTCATTTTCAAGCCTTTCGTGAATGATATTGGTTTGATTGTCATTAACATTTCATCACACAATATTAATTTGTTTCTAATAATAATTTGGCTTCTGAGGAATTAAAATTATGTGGGAAATTTGTCTTAAGGTTTATGAGTTTCAAATTTTAAAGGTAAATAAGAAAAGAAATAAAGTGCGAAAGTTTCGCACGGGTTTGCTAGTAATTTAAATATTTTATTTCATTAAGTAAACTCAGTGCTCTAATTTTCGATCACAAAAAGAAATATCTAAAATTATTTTTTCAAAAAATTGCTTACTAAGCTAAAAGGCGACCTATTCAGAAAATGTAAAAAAAAAAAAACAGAATTCGAAAAAATTTACTTTTGAATGAGATATTCTTATAAAACGGAGCAATGAAAATCCTGCTGGATAACATGGGTTGGGTTGGCTTGTAAGGAATAAGGCCGATTGACTGCACTAATGTCCTAGGTCCGAGGGGTAGTGCTCGCCATGGAGGTCTTTCTAAGAAGTCCTAGTCCGTATTTACGCAAGTTTCGGAGAAAACCATGGAAAACTCCGAACGGCAAGGTGGACAAGCGTTACATGGGAAAGAACCCTGCACCAGTGATGCCAGATTGGGGATTTTGTCCCCATTTTGGGGGTTTTTGAGGCTTCTGGGGACAATTTGGGGGGACCAAATGCCTGTGGGGACTTGCTTGGGGAATTCTAAAATTTTTGGGGACAAATTTGGGGAGCTCTTCAACTTTCTGTGAATGTTGGCAACGTAATGATTTATCCCTACGACTAGAGACTTTCAATAGCTTTATTGTTATTTGGGGATTTTTTTCGAAAATTGACTTCATTTGGAGAAAAATCTAAGCTTAAATCTTTTTTTTTCCCCTTTTTAGTAGAAATCAAATTGGGGATTTTTTCGAAAAAAAAAAACCCTGATTTGTGGAAATTTGAAGAACTGTTTGGGAAAATAATTTCCGGCCATCTGGCATCACTGCCCTGCACTTCACTTGGATAACATGGGAAGAAAGACAGAAGGAATGTGACCGATGTACAGCCTTAAGGAGATAAACTGAACTTGTACTCCAGATCTTTTACGGCAAATAAATTTACCTTTTTTTTTTAACTGTTATTTATCTGGTTCATATTTCATTATAGTTATTTATAACATTTCGTGAATAAATTATAAAAAGAATGCCACTTTTTTTATTAATAGATCGTTATAAAATATTTGCCTCTGAGAAGGATAGGCTTCGACAAAGAAGGTGCGCCTGTACGATACTTTGCTTTTGGAAACATGGATTCGAAAGGTACGTAAGGATTCTAAAGTTTATTTAAATTTCTTGCCATTTAATACATTTGGTCGTAGTGAATATGTTATATGTACGATATTACAAAGAGTAAACTCTCGATTATCATCGAGCGTGGGAAAGGGCAGGATCAATATTCAATTTGTCATAGAAAATATGTACGGTACTATGTACAATGTGTATACGTTAAATATAGGACAAAATATGCATTTTGTCTTTTTATTTTTCTTATATACAGTCGGTAACAAAAGTGTCCGATCACTAGCAAAAATTCTTATGTAAAAAAAGTACACTTCATACGGTTTTGTTAAATAAATCCTTATCGAATTGTGTTCTTACACTGACTAAGAATAGGATTCGACAAGGATTTATTTAGCAAAACCGTATGAAGTGTATTTTTTTTTACATAGGAATTTTTGCTAGTGTTCGGACACTTTTGTTACCGACTGTATTCATATAAGAAATCCTTTTTAGCTCGCCATCACACTACGTATGAGGAGTTTACGTATTCGTGAAAAAGCTCGACCTCGGTTTTTTTTTTTTTTTTTTCAAATTATAACACGTTTTGAGGTGTGAGGAGTCCGAAAATCACAAAATCGGTGTAGTGTCAGTTTGTTCGTACATAATGTGTCAGTTTGTCAGTCTGTGTGCATGATAACACAAGAACAAGTGGTCGGAAAGAAGTCAGACCAGTTTTAAAATGTCACTTATAACACTGACAAGAGCCCTATTTGTTTTCAACATTCTAATTCGAAAAGTTCGTAATTTGATGGTAATTTATGAATTTCTTAAAATGGAAGAATAAGAAAAATGTTTTGGATAAACGTTTTTTATGAGTATTATTTTCAACGTGAAAATAATGGACAAGCTTTACAACACCAGTTATGGTAAAGGTAATGAGCATCATTGAATGGAGATATTCTACTTTGATAACTCCATACATCATTCTAAATATACGATTATTTTAACGAGTCAGAATAAGGCACTATTTCGCACAAACTTGTATTTTGGGTTGGTTGGTTTTTACGTCGCACTAGTGCTGCGCAGATGGGCAATTGGCGTCTTTGACACACCCCTACAAGTTGTCCGGAGACATGCCGTCACAATTTTGATCCTCTACGGAAGGGATGGCTCTCCCGCTTCGGTGACCCCCAGAGGTATAATTTTTGATGGGAACATGAAGGACATTGCGGCCACGACAGATTTTACATGCACCAGCTACCATTAGCGTACACGACGGTCTTTGGCCGGCTCGAGTACCAAACCCGCAATCTTCCAATTACGAGGCCGACGGACCACGGTGTGGGTGCGGCCTTTTGTGTGATGACCGATGGTTCGGTTGTCCATCAGTGGGCGGGCAGACTGGCCAACTATAACTCTGTTTTCCAAGCGGAATTATTCGCGATCCAAATGGCCATAGACTGGGTTATGACTAATATTAATAACTATCCCTCCCATAATATTTTCAGTGACAGTCTGTCAGGTCTTCTAGCCATTGCTCGCCACAGGAGTAAACATCCACAGGTTATCTCAATTAAATCAAAATTTATTAATCTGGCTAAACATCTTTCCCTGGCACATGTTTCTGCCCACAGGGGAGTTCTCGGCAATGAACTTGCTGATTCACTGGCCAAGGCAGCCACCGAAAACAATTCAATAGATTTTTCACTCCCTGCCCCTCCCTCATACGTTAAACAAGTATTAAATCAACAATTACTTAGAGATTGGCAGAAACTGTGGGATACTTCTCCAAAGGGAAGATACACCTTTAATCTCATCCCACTCGTAAACTTAAATTCTTGGTGTCTTTCCCCCCCCCCCGTGACTGCTTTTCTGACAGGTCATGGCCCATTTCCATCCTATTTATACAGATTTCATTGCCGACGCTCTCCTCTGTGTCCTTGCGGGGAGGAGGGAACTCCTAATCACTATTATTACTACTGTAGTTTAACTTCTGCCTTTCACTTAAGAAATCCCACTCCCAGGCCAGCCGATTGGCTGTTTAATATCCTCAATAGAAAAAGCCTACTTTCTAAACTAAATAATATATTTGAATTCCTTATGAATATGACTAATCTCACAGATTAATCTCACATCTGCTTGCTCTTGCTTTAAGCCACTTGCTCTGCTTGCTCTGCCTTGCTCTACTTGCTTGTCACTTTTACAAGCCTTAAGACACTTGTCACTTTTCCACCAGCATAGAACATGCCGCTCCTTGTCGCGTGGGAGACCTGTCTCTAGCGGCTTTTGTAATTTTTTTTTTTTTTTTTAGAGTTTAAATAAACTCCGGAAGAGGGGCCTAGCATAGCTGGAATCGCTCGACACTGCTCCTAGAGCGGTGAGCGGCACCTCTTCCCTGTTAATTACGAGGCCGGCGCCTTGTATTTTGGGAATTACTGGATTGGAAATAGTAAGGAATTGTATAAAAACTAAAATATACCGTAATAAAATTAAGCAACAAATTAGGAGAAAGTAAATGTGTTGAAGAGGAGAAAGGGTAGCCTATTAGTTAGGGCATTACATTCTGTGACCTTGTCGAATGTCCGGTAGAATTATTTTCTTTTAATATGGTTATAATATGAGCTATAATAGAAATTTCTGAGAGCACATATAAGGTGGGAAACTGAGAGAGGTCCACCTATGCCCTGTTTAAAGTCTTTTGATAAATATGTAACATTTTTAAATAAAAACTAGTAAATTTTAAACTAATATATATGGAAATTCGGCACCTGGAGATTTTAATAAGTAGTGGCGGTGCATCTATAACTCAAAAAATAAACATTTATTAACATGTTTACGTTTGTCCCAATGCCCTAAAATTACCCTTCAAAATAATTACAATCAGTTTCACACAGTCTTCCCAGCTTTTCACTAGTATCAAAAAACAATAACTGGCGACCTTCCGTCTACAGCAATTTTTTTATTGTTGACGAAGGGTGTTTTGGTAAAAGTATCCGCCTAAATTTCATCTAAAATTTCGAATTTCTTGTCTTTTAACCCTCTTTACAAAGATGTCACAACTTTCATCAGAATTCTGAATGGTAGAAATTCCGAACTCTGATATCTCTGTTCGGAAACATCGATCGCTCATATAAATTGGAAGGCGGTGTGTATCTTTATACACTTTAACTTCTTGTAAAATTTGGTTATGATCGGCGGATCACAGTTCGAGAATTTTCCTTGTCAGTAAAATTTTATATTAATCAGCATTTGTTTGAGAGGTGATCTTATACCGATCATATTAAATCACATTTGTTCTTTAATGGGTTAAAAATGATTGATTTATCTCATTACACTGAGAAAAAAAAATATACCGCCTTCATCTAGAATGAATAAATGGTCATTTTCTAAATCCCTTAATTAGAAATATAGATTTCCGAGCTATGCGCATAAGGCAAGCCAATAAACTGAATAGACGGATTTATCAGGAATTTCTAGTCTACACATTTCCAGATGGTGAAACAATATTGTGAATATTCTGAATCTTTTGTATTGCGAGAAATTCTCGCTTGATTTTCTAGAATTGGGTAAGAAACCAAGATTATAGTTGCTAAAACCCGCCTCTTGCGTTCGCATTTATTTGCAGAGAATTTTAAATATAACTTTGCCCTCGATAATATAGGTAAACGCTCTAGAATTCTAATAAGGGTTTCTAGAACTCGCTTTCAAAGGAGATTAGAACTTATAAGGATGACATGGAACTATTTTTTCTAGAGCCACAATATAGATTCTAGATGTCAGTTACAGAATTTTTACTTTCCGAACACTATAGTGAGGAAAGTATTGTAATAATGTCAAAAATCCGAATTTGAGGTTTTGATGTTTTTATACGTTTCGAGGTCCCCTGAGTCCGTTTTCACTATTTTTGCGATGATGTATGTATGTGTGTGTGTGTGTATATATATAACACGCTAGCGCTTAAACGCTTTGCTCGAATGAGCTGTAAGTTAGTACGCATGTTGCAAGTCACCGTAGCACGAACCCTATTGATTTTGATGAATCTAGCACTTATAGTTTTTTTACAGGGACACCAAGAAAAATTCCATATCATTATGGCCTATGGGACCAAAATCTTAAAAGTGCGATAGCATCTGAACGCCATATTCAATTGAGCAAAAAAATTACACACATATTATAGGTCACAGATACTCAATCTGTATAGATTTTGGAGAATCTAGCACTTATAGTTTTTTACAGGGACACAAAGAAAAATTCTTTATCATTATGGCCTATGGGACCCAGTTTTTAAAAGTGCGATAGCATCTAAACGCCTTATTCAATTGAGCTGAAAACTTATATGAATATTATAAATCACTGTTGCACTAACTATAAGCATTTTGATGAATCTAGCCTTTATAGGTTTTTACAGGGACACAACGGAAAATTCTTTATCATTGTGATCTATGGGCTCAAAGTTCAGTAGCTTTCAATAAAACGTCGTGTGATATAGGGAGAAAAATACTCAAACACTCTATTATGGTTTTCTCTCTTTTGTTTGTTTAACAACTCCTCTTTCTTAACTTTATCTACAAAACTGTTAATTACTGAATGTTCGGAAAGTCGAGTGGAGTCATTCCAGATTTTTTCTCAGTGTAAAAAAAAAAAAACAATATATTTTTCCTATTAAACAGCTTTGTACTTGCATATAAGTATAAAAATATTTTGATTTGAACAAATTATTTATTATTTTTAGGAATTCTGAAGTCTGTAAAGAAGCAAGAATGCATCAAGGCTGTTATTCAGTGCTTTGAAGAAGATGTAGTCGTTTTAAAAGAACAAACTGCTAAGGTTTTTTTTTTTTTTTTCTGTGTAATATGCGATTAAAGGAATTTGTTTGTTTATTAATAACATATACATTAGATTTGTGTGCTTGACTCGTAGTCTGCTTGTAAATCTTCGTCAGATAGCACATGACAGAATTACAATACGAAGAAATGGAAAAACACACAGGGCCTTCGCGGGAATCGAACCCGCTCTCCTACGCTCGAAGGCGATTAGCAGTGTGGTAACATAACCACTCGGCCACGGAGGACCCATTAAAAGAATTTAAGAGAACTCGGCATCTGTGAAATGTCAACTTTAAATTACTGATTTTGAAATTTTTACACTGAAACCTTTATCATTTAACGAGAATTCCGTCAATTTTTCATATATTTATATTTTTATGAATATTCTAGCAAATGTTAAAAGAACGTTTAAAAGAACAATCTGCTAAGGTTTTTGTTTCACGTTGCTCTATAAAATACGTGATTAAAGGAGTTTCAGGGGACTCCTCACTTCTGAAATGTCGAAATTTGACTAAAATGTCGATTTTGAAGTTTTTATACTAAACTTTTCTCATATCTTAACAAACATTCTGACAAATTTTCATATGTTTACATCTTTATGAACATTATACCAAATGTTCCTAACGATATTCTTATTATGAACGTCTGCTACAGCTGTTTTAACAAACAATAGTTTTCTATTTTTCTTTTTTGAAACAAATCAAACTTCTTTATCTGAATTCGAACTTTTTAAGATGTTTGATGTCCACAAAAGGCTAAGATTGTATCAAATATATACTTGAAATTGCCCGATTATTATTATTATTATTAATAGTAGTAGTAGTATTTTAATCAACATTATATCCTAAGAGATCTAAAGATCGAATTTGCATTATTTTAAATACTAAAAAAAAAAAAAAAAAATGAATTAAAGAAAGAAAAAAAAAATTGCGTGATCATGTAGGATTTTTTCTACTTTTTCATGCAAATTTGGGTTTAAATATTTCCGCTGAAAGTAATGACATTTAAGAAAATGTAATCTTTAAATTTTTTCAATAAGTATATTACTATTGACATTGTATATAATTCTCCAGTTTGTAAGTTTTACACGTGGCTACTCTGCTTTTTTCTAGTTGTCTCTATGGATTCCTTGATGATTTGGTTTAATAATTTATTTAATTTCTCATTCAAATTGGTTTTGCTGCCTCGATCGGGGCTGAAACAATATAAATTGCTATGATTAGCTATATTATTTTACGAAATCGATGCAGCTTTCACAGTTTTATGAAGTACATGCCCCCTGACGAGTTTTTTCTTCTAATTTTAAGTATTTTTATCCAATTATTATTTTTGTGGTCCTTTAGTTATTTTCTCTGTCATTAAGTTTAATGGTCCTTTTTTTTATTATTATCATTCGTTTCGGCGTGAGTAATTTAAATTGTTTTTGTCTCTTATTGGTTCTTAATCTGTATCGCAACATTTTTGTGTCAGTCTTACCTATAAGTTAAAATCAGTTCTATTTTTGTTGTGTTGGTATTGTTTTGTATCTATTAATTGCTAAATTTTAAGGTTAAATTTTATTACGATATCTATCATTTATATATATATATATATATATATATAATAAAGAAATAAAATAACGTTTTACATAAAAAATAAATTATGGCATTTATTTAAAAGTTTTTTTTTTTTTTTTTTTTTTTTTTTTTTAATGAATAATGAATATTTTTGTTGTTGTTATTTTGATGTGCTGAGTCTTTTTAATAGTCCAGTGTTCATTTTAAAGGAAGCATAATAATAATTATTTAAATATATTTTCCTTCTCCTCAAATAGGATGTTTATAACACTTGATTAATTTAGAATTTTTTGACAAACATTGTTTACTATATATAAAAAAAAAAAAAAAAAAAAAAAAAAAATCTTTTATCAAAGCAAAATACATTTTTTGATATCGCAAAATGTTTTAAAAATGTTTTAAATGTAATATGAAATCTAGCTTTGACAAATTTAGAGATAAAAATCAATGCTTTTATTTGTAATGAACGTCTCAATATTTTTTCTATATAAATAAAAATAGAAGAAAAATTCTTAAAGCTTTATTTTTAAACCAGAGTGTTTATTCTCATGATTCATAAGTGGTTTTTTTTCTTAGATTTGAATAAAGATTTATTTGTTGCAGGTTGGAAGACCAATAGAACAGTGGACTTATATATTTAATTTTGAAAACTACACTTTTACTAAAGCAACACATAAGCCAAGTAAGATTTTTCTCTGCTTTTCATTTATATTAAGGTTGGCCTATAAACAATGGAGAGATTCACTGCTTAATTTTCCCGCTACTAATCTATTTTTCATGTTCCAATAGTCATCGGTTTGCGAAAGCAATGCAAGTACTGGGTGTTTTTTTTTTTTTTTTTTTTTTTTCACAGAATCCTAATTTCCATGTCAACATTAGTCTCCATACAAAGTTTGGTACAATTTTGCTTATTACATCGACTTACAGATGGATTTGCTTACTACATACGACTTACAGGCTACCGATGGCCGCGGTAGCCTGGTCGGTAAGAGCAGCGAGTTCGTGATCGAAAGATTGCGGGTTCGGTCCTCGAGCCGGCCGAAGACCGTCGTGTACGCTAATGGCGACTGGTGCACGTTAAATTCCGTCGTAGTCGCAGAGTCCTCCAAGTTCCCATAAAAAATTATACCTCTGGGGGTACCGGAACATGGATTTAACTCGCTCTGATCCGGATCAAAATTCGAGTTCTGCCATCTTTCACCAGCTTCTGGAGCTAAAGTCGTTCTTCCTCCCTATGAGGCGCTCCTAAATAACGGAAGACGCACCCCTCTTGCCTTAAAAAATATCCGGATAGTTCCACTGCCGGGGCTCGGAATTTCCGAGTGACACACGACAACAACAACAACAACACAGATGCTCTGAATAGAGTCAGTAAAAAAAAACTCACCCTGTATTTATCTATAAATAACTTCAATTATTTGTTATTGAGTCAGCAAAGCGGACGCACATGCGTGAAATCGTGAAAGCAGCACTTTCTGCGGCAAAAACTGAAAATGACACTTACTTCCTAAATTGCCCTCGTATATTGCAGCTCATATTGATGAACATGTGAGGTAAATTATACCAAGAGCTCAAGTCCAGTTGCCGCGATGGGTTGCTACTGTTTAGTAGAATCTAGAGAGAATAGCGAGAGATTAAACAATGAACAAAAATGGCATACATTCGTTCAAAGGTCACTCGCTCGCCGTAAAACGCAAAATTTTTTTTACCAACGTCTGGCACTTTCTTTTAATAACAGCTTTATTTATCTTCAGAAAGCCATCTAAAAGAGTCATTCAAAAAACTTGCGGGGCTTAATAGTATCATATATATAGGATTGAACAAACATGACGGATCGGCTTGCAATCAGTGGGCAGTAAGGCTCCTATATAACGACCTGGCGCATCAGGCATTTTGTTGCCTTAGGGTTGCCACGGGTACCCAGCGCGTTTCTCTGATAAACAAACGACAAACATTTTTTTTATCGTCTTACGTTACTTTAAAGTAACTTGTTTTATTATATTTCATAATTTTAGCTAAGTAAACTATGATATGGAAGTTTGTTGAGCGATAAACTGCTGTAATCATTCAAGAAGTGAATATAAAGTGTTCACAGACTTTCTATTACTGTGTATTTGAGATTTGGCGACATTTTGTGAAAGAAACAGAAACCGACCAAACAACACATCTTACCCCAGTACATCCATAGGATATCCTCAGAATAAAATGACATCCTGGGAATGTGAAAAAAAATGTGTTTCTAGGAATATTATTGTTGCTTATTGCTCTTATCTTGACCGGATTAGCTTCAGATCAAGATTTCTTAAAATCATTAGGGAAGCGATAAGGACGCCAAGAGGGAATGCTGTCCTCTTCGGAGGCAAAAAAATGGCGGTGATGCGCCGGCCTATTATTTTATTTAGGGGCTCTAGTGGGCAGTCTCTTATGATGTCACATCTCTAAAGCAGTGCAGACTTTCTAACGGAGCTCATTGACCACGGTTGCTGTCGAAGCCTTTCGATTTCAAAAGATTCGAGAGACTACTGGCAATACCGAATGAGCCTAATTAGGCCTAGAACTATTTGGAATTTGCATTTACCCTATAGAGAGTTTCTCCCGTGTTTCAGTGGATCTCTATTTATATATTTATGAATAAAGTGAACCAATATTACAAACCTAGTTTCCTTGGGTGCTTGAAATCTATTGGAAGATCAAGGGGTATCGATTTATATTCAAACTGATACCACAGCTGCCAACCTAATCCGGCAAATTGTTAGTACCGCCCCTTTTTCTACACCAGTCATTTTTTAGAGTTTATTTCTTCTTAATTCGTCGCAAATATATTTGAAGAAAATTACTTTAAAAATTAAGTGGTGTAGAAAAAGGGGCGGTACTAACAATTTGCCGGATTAGGTTGGCAGCTCTGTGATACAGACAACCATGTCTAATAACATAAACCAAAGCAATTCGTGCTCAGTTGCTGCTCTAGTTTACTAGTATTTAGGATAGCCCGAACTGTGCGGAAAACACCGATTGATAAATAATTTTTCAATTTTGATGGAAGTACCATTGTATTTAAAAAAAAAAAAAAAAAAAAGAACTTTCCACATTAATAACACAGGTTGACATGTAAAATTTTGATTTTATAATTTTGACTGATCTTTATGTCTTTTGGTGTGCTGAAATCGAAAATGAAGCCAGTTTTTCTCTATCACGTACAGATTTTTACCAATACAGGGTGCCTGCCTATACAATTTCTTCCATTACCCTTCCACCAATATAATTTTATGGTAAGATTTGTAGTATGTTTCCATGATAATATAATCACAGATGTAGTAAAACTAATTCCCTTTAGAAGGCGCTGCGTCGCCGCTGAAAAAAAACCGAAGAACTTAAATGTTTTTGTTTTTGATTTTGGCAACAGCCAATAAAAGTTTTAGTTTAGATTTTCGATTTTGATTCTTCGACTGCGTTCGAATATTGAATTTTTCGATCTCTCACTATGAGAGTTTATTATATTTGGAATTAATGTTCCTTTAAGTATTTTTTATTCTGTAAATAATGTATAAAATGTATATAGAATTTCTAACTTCATTTTGACTATTAAATTTCAAGATGAAGAGTGCACAGTTCTCCCTTTTTCCTTCTCTTGCTTAAAGCAAACTGGCATTTTGATTTGTTCTTTCTTTTCTTGGATTTCGAATACCACTGAACCGCAAATTATTCATCACAAGGAAGGAACACGGGCGCAGATTTCGTACCGGTATTTGTTTAAGAAATTTCTCTACCCATAATATCGCTGATTTAAGAAGCAGAAAGTTTCGTTACATTGAGAGTGGTATAAATTCTGCGCCCGGCGTGTTCCTTCCCTGTAATCACGGATACCTATTTTTGTAATTGCGCAGCACTAGTGTGACGTAAAACCATACCAACCAACCTATTGTTATGATGATGGTATATGTAAGAAATCGTATCTGTAAACACCCTGTATTGACAAAAATCTATACGTGATAGAGAAAAATGGGCTGTATTTTCGGTTTCAGTACATCAGAAAACATAAAGATCCGCCAAAATCGTCAAATCAAATTTTGTCAACTTCCTTTTTGTAGGCCTGTGTAATATACACGTAACATTTGTTCTATAAATTCTTAAGTTATTGCAATCAAAATATTATTATTATTATTATTATTATTATTATTATTATTATTTCTGTAATTATCAAGAATGTAGCAGTACTTTAAATAGAGATCAGTGCATACACAGTTTCAAGTTAAAATTACTTGTAAAAGTAAATTGATGCTTGTGCTCTTTTTATGCACATATTGGCAGAGCCCGTTTAAGGCCTGATGAGGCCCAAGGCCAAAGACGACTTTGGTGCCCCCCCCTCCTCTCCGAAAAAAAAAAAAAAAAAAATTAAAGCACCCTTTTTTTTTCTCCAGAACGATATGAAAATGTAAAAAAAAATTAATTAATTAATTAATTAATTAAATTTTACAAAGTTAAGAAAATGAAACTGGATACAAACTTGAAGTTTAGATTCAGTGGGTACAGCGTTGCATTAAACCTAGACAATAGGGAATTGGCGAAGAATGTATTGTCCGTAGACATACTATACAATTTTGATCCTTCACGGAGGGGATTGGATTTCAACGAAAGATTGTTATCATTAGCTAACTTTCAGTTAATTTTTTTTTTAAGGAAATCCTTGCCAAAAGTAGCATTTGAAAATTTTTAAAATTGTTTTGGTGCCCCTAGATAGAGATGCCCTAGGCAGAGGCCTAGTCGGCCTGTGCGATAATCAGGCCCTGCATATTTGTTTAGCAGAGTACCTCTGTTCTATTTGAAGAATGTTACGAAAATTGACTTTTTTAATAAAGTGCGACCCGCATCGTTCTGATCTAGGCATAGGCCCGTGAGGCTTGGGACTAGGAGCGCTAGTGTTTTAGGGACGCCAAATTTTTTAAGTTGATTAAAATCTGATTGGTGGAGGCGATTAAAATTTTAAAATTGACTAAAATTTGAATAGGAATTCAAATTTAAGATGTATTTAAAACTGAAAATCTATTAGGGTTTTCATTAACTATAAGAACATATTGTAAGCCACTATGACCCATTATGGATTTTCCGTACTGGTTTGAAACACATGAATATAGATTGTAATAATATGATTGATCAGATAAATCGAACAACGACCATATGCAACTCCTACTTTTATAAAGCGATCGAACGGCCAGGGTTGGATTTATGCCTTAGGCCTGACATGCCTGTGCCGTGACAAAATTTATAGGCCTATTTAAATTAAAAGATTTAATTCTAAACACAATTATATATATAAAGCAACTAGGATTCAAAACCGAATAGGTTTTCAACCGACAATACAAACAAATTTGGTTGGTTGGGTTTTACGTCGCACTAGTGCTGCGCAGATGGGCAATTGGCGACGGTCTGGGACACACCCCTAGAGGTGGTCCGGAGACATGCCACCACAATTTTGATCCTCCATGGAAGGGATGGCTCTCCCGCTTCGGTGACCCCCAGAGGTATAATTTCTGATGGGAACAGGGAGGACATTGCGGCCACGACAGATTTTACGTGCACCAGCCACCATTAGTATACACGATGGTCACAAACAAATTTGGAAAATAGCTGCTATGACTTAAAAATATTTTCATTTCATAAATGGAATTATTTTGTTAAAATAATTATGTTGGAATGATTTAAATATGAAATATCGATCGAAAAGCTGTAAAGATAATATTATGAAGCTTAGCTGCTTATCTATTTAGGAAACAAAATAATTTCCATATTATTTACTGAAAATACTATAAACGAACCATTTTTTCTGTTTTTCCGTAATTAAATAAAAATTTTAATTCTGCCTATTTAATCGTATATTCATAGCAGAAACCATATAAAGTAATTTGTTTGTTACGTGTTTTATATTAGCCTTTCCTTATATTTCAAAATATAGGGGGGGGGGGAAAGCGGAATGGGCCTAAGGCGCAATCTAACTTAAATCCGCCTCTGCCCGCATGGTTTGAAATACATAAACGCAGCCCTCGAGCCTTTTAAAGTTTAAAAAAACGCTGATATAGAGTATTCATTCATTCTTGTTCCAGTTGGTCTCTGTATTTGAACTCGTATTCACGGACAAGTTTGATAAAGTAAGGACTGTATAGGGCTTTTTTGAATTAAGAGTCCAAATCTGGTTGTTTTAATACGTCTGTCGAGAATTTCTGAATCTGATTCATTCTCAAAATTTTCATATTACTTTTAAGGCTCTCTTTATTTATATTTTTAATTCAAATCAATCAAAACTTTTTATTGATAAGGAATATGTGTAAAGAGGCCTACCTGGGTTCTTCATCTGGGACGGATGAGCTTCGACGTTCGACTTCTCTTTCTATTATATCCTATGTCTGATCTGCAGTGAAAATGAAGTGAAACACTACATGTAGAAAGAATTCTCTACCATGGGATGTCTTTTCTAATTTTAATTAAACTTAAATCACAATTCAAAATTATATTTCGGAGCGGACGCTATAACAGCCGTCCACACCGTCTCAAATCAAGTTTCGTTCTAACACTACTTAGCAACAGAAGTATCTACAAAAAATAAAAAGAAAGTTATTAGTCATCTAAAAAGCAAGAGTTCACACAAGTCTCTATGAATCAGATGTCTGGTTTATATCAGAGAGGAGCATCTGTTCACGACACTCCCACCTTGAGTTCAGAGGGAACCAGAACTCAACTCAAGGCATTACACCACCCCGAGTCGGTCTGGCTGTTTGACGATTCTTCCTCGTCTGGTGGTGACAGCGTCACGTAAAATGTCAGATTCTAGTTCTAGGGGACACAGTTTTCTGATAGGACGTAGCAAAATGCTGGATGATGTTCTCACTTTTGCAATGCGTGCCACATTGTCTTTACTGATTAGTATCTCCTCGATTCGTCCTAGTGGCCAATTCGTTCTTTTAACATTGTCTGTTGAAATGATCACTGGTAAGCGAAAATTATGAGTGTCGTCTCTCATAAAGATCTTAGTTTTTATCCGTAGTAGACCGTTCGAGTCTGAGATAGTGCGTAGATGTCGTAATTTATAATCTGAAGAATTCGTAAAATGTTCTTGTTGTACTAATTTTATAAGCACAATTTCTGCTTTTCTTAATTCTTCACTGTTTAGCAAACCGCTTGTTCGATCGGTTCTAACAATTTTTGAATTGTTACTGAAGCGAAAAATCTACCCTATTATACGTACAATTTTTGTGTAAGAAGAGTACCTGAGGTAAAATTTATCTTCATTATTTTCTAAATTCGTAGCAGTAACGATAGTTTTTTTTCTCTCTTTATTGATTATATCTATATTCGGAACTATATTATTCTTAGGCCACTTTTCTTCTGCAGTTAATAACCAGGATGGCCCCAGCCACCACTCAGATTTAGCTAGTGTTTTCACTGAACACCCACGAGAGGGCAAATCGGCCGGATTCAAATGACCAGGGACAAAGTTCCAGGAATCAGGAGAAGAAAGTTTACGTATTTCTTTTACTCTGTTTTCTACAAATGTTCCCCAAGGGCCTTCTCCTTTTATCCAGTATAATACATCCATCGAGTCAGACCAATAAACTATGTCAACGTTTAATTTTAGATCTTGGATAACCGTATCCGCTAATCTGGCACCTATACAGCAAGCTAGTAATTCGAGACGGGGGGTGGATATTTCTTTCAACGGCGCAACTCTGGATCGTGCCTGTAATAGTTGACAACTAACTTGATCGTGAAATTCGTTTCTTAAAAAAACACAAGCAGCATAAGAAACTTTACTGGCATCACAAAAAACGTGTAAAGACAATCTTCCTGTAAATAGATTTAACTCGGAAATTCTTCTGGGTATGGAGATATTTTTTAACTCCAAAATTTGATTTTTCCATTTTTCAAATTCCTTAACTATCTCATCGGGCAATTTGGAGTCCCAAGAAGCCCTAATTTTCCAACATTTTTGCAATAGTAATTTTGGAATCAAGGTCACTGGACACGTAAAACCTATCGGATCGAATATCTTATGCGTTAGAGACAGAATATTGTTAAAATGAAATTTTAACAGTTGTGTTTTTCTATTGTTTAAACTAATAAAATAGCTTATTTGTAATTTCTTATTTTCTTGTTAAAGGGAAATATTGTGGTTATTAATGTGTATCAGTCTTTTCCCCCCTAAATTCTTTCGCATTTTCAAAATCGTATCTCTTTTCAGAGCAAACCCTTTTTCCGGCAAGGAATTTGTCCTCAACTATTATTTAGTTTGACCTCTGGTCGGAGTACGTGTTTCTAGGTCCGTCTTGACCTTCAGGGCATCCCCTGCGCTCATGAAGGTCAGTTCCTCTTCCCGCACAATTGCACTTGACCGTGTTCGGTTCTTAATCGATTATTATCGGTCGGGGTTCAGCTCCTTTTTCGACAGTGCAGTTGCGTCCTCTGATTGGCCGAGCTGTTTCTCTCCCGGAATTTTCATGCCGTAATTTGGCAACGGTGGGTTAGCGTTTTTAAGAAAGCGCGAAATTTTTAGTTGAGGCGTGCGTATTGACAACTGTTGGATGGTGTGATCGAAAATTTTTGTGTTAAGAAGGGGGCTCCCTGACTGGGGCCCTGGCCTTCCTTTTTCTTCTTGGAGAGTATTTAACGTGTTGAAATACCGTCATGAGTACCGTTTACGTTCGCCGTTTTAAACCGTACCTTAGATCGCTGAAGTAAAATTGAAAATGGCAGGTAGATGGAATAGTTCAATGGCAGAAACTCCCTGTGCAGTGACTAGGAGACTATTCATCTCACAACCGCATCTTGGAGAGCTTCCGGTGCTGCTTTTGCTGAGGGCCTTAAGAGATTGTTGTTTCTTTCAAGGGAAAAAATAATATAATTGGTTGTAAGTCCCTAGTTCCGGTTATCTCTTTCACGTGAGGCCTACTTCTTTGACGTGACGTATAAAGAAATCTAGGAAGATTAGTTGTTGTGGAAGCCCTAGTACCATACCTGTGCCATATGTGTTTGCTTAACGACAAAATTTCTGGAGCCGTAGATTTTTGAAGAGCTTTCCTCTTGATTAAACAAAGTAATAAAATATTACGGCCATTTGGAATCTGGTACCGATGTGCTGCCTTCCAGGAGCTCCCAGGACCAACATTCTGTTATGTCGGTAACTATTCCCTTTTTCTTTCTTTTAGTATTTATTTAGTGGTTGTATTTCATGAGTTTATGATCAAGGACTGTTTCAGCGGTAACTAAGGAATACAAATCAGTCACTAACTCTATGCAAATTCTGTGATATGTAATTTGTTTATTTATGGTAGAATATTCACAATTGCAACATGTTTTCTTGGACATAAGAACTCTATGTAAATTCTGAGATATGTAATTTGTTTATTAATGGTAGAATATTCACAATTGCAACAAGTTTTCTTGGACATAAGATCTCTATGTAAATTCTGAGATATGTAATTTTGTTTATTTATGGTAGGATATTTACTATTGCAACAGTTTTCGTGGAAATAAGAACTCTATGCAAATGCTGAGATATGTAATTTGTTTATTTATGTTAGGGTATTCACAATTGCAACAAATTTTCTTGGAAATAAGTTGAAATCAAATTTAAGTAAACTTGTATGAATTAAAGATTTCACTTGAGTTTATGTGAAAGCGTTAGAACTTATAAAATGATTAAATTGAAGTGTGTTAAAATTCAGTTTCTGTAAATTGTAAAGAGGCCTCTCTATATTTGTGTTCTTGATAACTTAATTAAACTTTAATTTTTATTCTAAACTGTCTGAGTGCTTATTTTATTTATGAAAAAAAAAAAAAAAAATATTATTAATATGTGTTTTATTTTTGGGGTTTTAAATATGAGTTATGCCTATTTCAAACTTTTTTTATTGAGCTACTGAGTCTCCTGTTGTAAAATTGTAGTGGTTAAGGAAGGTATTAAAATCTTAAGAAATAACAGTAAAGTTTACTGGTAGAGAAACCAGAAATTTTAGAAAATATTTGGAGGTAGTGATTGAATTTACCATTTGGTTGAACTCCTTTTTACAGCAGGAAACATTGTTTTTGCCAATTTAATTTCTTTTTTGGTTTGTTTATTGTGGGGGGGGGGGGTGGAAGTGGCTCATCGAATGTTATTTTTTTTATTTACTTATCATTTTATAAATATTAGTTTAGAATTAATTAATCAAATGTTACATTTTAAGTGCTTAACAAAAGGAATGCAAGTCTTATGGTAGTTTCTGTTGTAACTATTAAATTGCTGATAATTTTAATCCACTTAAATATTTAATGTTTTGGTTTTTAACAGAAACTGCCATAAGTCATCATGGCCTTAATCTACATTTATTTATATTTGTCAAGATTTTTTTTTGTGTAACAGAGTCCAAGGCATTCTTCCAATGAGGTTTCGACCTCCTTTTAACATTCATTTTAAATCCTGGGTAAATTCAGTTTTGCGGGCAATGTACTCTAAGTCTATACGATCAAAAAAATTGGAATTTCAAAATTTAAGTTATGTAGTAAAATTAATGAAAGGGACCCCACCATTGATTAATTCACAACAATATTTCTCTTCGTTATGGAACCTTCTTCTAATTTAAAATTCCTATAATCACACGCTAAAGTATCTTTCTCCATATCCCACATTAACCCGAGCACCGGCGTCTTTTTATCAATTTCCAAATCAATCATTTCTCCGTCCGCGCGATAATTATAACACCAGCCGCGAAGGTCGAATTTAGCTGAAGCTAAGATTTTTTGCGCTTCAGTACGAAAATAATCTAATTCATCTAAGGAATCCACACTAGTCACGCAATTATCTAAATACAATGATTCCTTAAGTTTTAACGCTACATCTTTTACGTCGTCTGGTGTCTGATCAAGGTGATGCGCAAGTGTTGCTGCGAGGAGAAACGGACTACTGCAAAGTCCGAAAACTACCCTACAATGTTTATAAGTGATCAGATTTTCGGGATTCCCATCCCCCCACCAAAGAAAACGTAAATAATCTCTATCCCCTTCGTTCAAAGATATCTGTAAAAAAGCTCTCCGGATGTCCGCTACGACGCCTATTTTTCCCCATCTGAAACGATTCAAAACTGAAGGAACCAATTCAATCAAATTAGGCCCCTTCTCTATACATTCATTTATAGAAACGGAACCCCTAACATGGACCGAACCATCGAAAACAGGTCTGATTTTCGTCGTCGCGTTCGGTTTTATTACCGCCCTGTGAGGTAAATAGTGAACATTAGTAATCTGAGGTAAATCTTCCTTAGTTTTCACTTCCTCTATAACTCCCTCGGATTCCCATTCATTAAAAACTTGTTCATATTCTCCTACTAATCCGGCTGCTTTAAGAGAATTTACATTATTTTTTAATCTCTTTTCCGCTAATTCTCTATTATCCAAAATCTCTGGATGTCCCTCTATCCATGGAAGACACACTTTATATCTCCCATCATTTTCCCGACATACCGTTTCTTCAAAATGTTTCAAAACTAATTCCTGAATTTCTTGCTTGGATTGTTTTTCTGCCGGATCAGTTATACCCAAGGAATCCAAATTCCATAAGTCCGTGATTTTAGCCTCATTTACATACAATGAAAGAGCCGTTAGGGAGCTATCTTTATCCCAACTTTCAATTTTTCCCATTACCGTCCATCCGAGAATCGTTTGCATAGCTACCAACCCACAGGACAGATTCTTTATTTTCCCAGTAAACAATTTCCCCACGACATCTGCCCCTAGCAAAACATGTATTTCATTTTCATCGTTTTCATATAAACAGTTTCTACTTCTAGGACAAATGTCGCCCAAAAAAATATTTTTCTCTTTTAATTCTCTAATGCAATTAATACTGCTAATCCTGGGAACTGTTGTACAAATCTTTTCTTGTTCCATGACCTCGATTACAATATTTTTGTTGTCCTTTAACCCCTTTAAGTTAATAGAATATCGATCATGTAATACTGTTTCCTCGGTACCTCCAAACAGCCTATGAGTAATTTTCACTCTTCCTATACTTGCTAAGTTTAATTTATTTGCTACAAAACTAGATACGTAAGACTTTGACGATGCTGTATCAAAAATTATTCTCACTAGATGCTTGTTTTCTTTATTTTCTATACGAGCAACCAACGTTTGCAAGTACACTCTATTTTCCGAGTGTTCATTAATCAAAAGTGTGCTGTCTTCTTGATCATCCGCAAGCGATTTCTCTTTTTCCTGTTGGTAGTGTTTAAAACACATTAACGAAGCGTGTTTTCCCTGGCAATATTGACAACTAATATTTTTTTTTGCAAAATTTAGCGATATGACCTTTCACTTCTAAGCACTTAAAACAACCGCCTTTTTTAACCAGTAACGATTTCCTTTCTTCAAGTGATAATCTCTTAAATTCGTCGCAGTTCACACCCCTATGTGTCAATGACCCACAAAAGGGGCATTTTTCCCTGATTTCCCGACCTTCGTTCAATAAATCCTTTGCTGCGTAGAAACTCGTTGTTTTGTCTCTATTTTGCGGTCTATTTTGGGGTGTGCTTTTCCTAACTGTACTTCCGTTCGAAAAACCGGCTACCAACATCGCCTTTTCCCTGGATTTCAAAGACATAGATAGAAAATCTAATAAACATGTGACGTCATAATAACCCTTTTGGTATTCTGGTTTATTCAAATCGACTAATAGATCCTGTGGTAGGGCTTTCAAAATTGTTGTACAGAGAATCGCTGATAAATTATTATTATCTGAGCCTAAGGCTTCAATGCTTCTTAAATCAGTTAAAATTCTGTCATAAAATTTTCTGAATTCTGCTACATCGTTAGAATTTCTAAGTGGTTTGATGTTGAGGATATTACAAGTATGATTATGTATTAATAAATTGCGGTCGCCGAATCTTTCTTTTAATAAATTTACAGCCGAATCATAAGCACTTTCAGACATAGGAAGCCCATCTATTGTACATAAAGCGCTACCTCCCAAGTACGCTTTCAGATAGTTAAATTTATCTATTTTCGTTAATTCGTTATTATTATGTATAGAGGATTCGAAAGTATTCCAAAAGGTGAGCCAGTTATTTATATCTCCAAAAAATCTTTCGATTCGAATCCGCGGCAAATTTACATTTGTACTAGGTACTTTATAGACTTCTGCTTTTTGACTAAGTGGTTCGCGGTTCGAATTCGGGATATCGGTTAATTTTCCCTTTAATTCCCCAAGTTTTGTATTACACCTGAATTTCCATATTTGTATTTTTTCAGCGTATTCTTCGGCTTTTAGGAATTCATTTTCAAATTCCTCCACTTTAATATGTGGTTCTAATTCCCTGTCCGTATTTTTTAACGTTTCAAATTTCATTAGTAAAAGTTCCAATATTTCTTCCAGTTCTGTGATATTTATAGTTTCATCTTGTTTTTGTAATTCCTTCTCTATTTTATCAATGCAATTTGTTACAGCTGTGCGTAACACGGTTCTTTTTTTCCTTAAAATTTCAGGCTCTGCCATTTTTTTTCTTACAAAATCAAATACTACAAAGTAATAATTTATCCAGTTTTTTTTTCTCTATCTAGACCAGTTAGTTTTACTCATCCATCCCGCGACAGGGATGCCATGTCGAGAATTTCTGAATCTGATTCATTCTCAAAATTTTCATATTACTTTTAAGGCTCTCTTTATTTATATTTTTAATTCAAATCAATCAAAACTTTTTATTGATAAGGAATATGTGTAAAGAGGCCTACCTGGGTTCTTCATCTGGGACGGATGAGCTTCGACGTTCGACTTCTCTTTCTATTATATCCTATGTCTGATCTGCAGTGAAAATGAAGTGAAACACTACATGTAGAAAGAATTCTCTACCATGGGATGTCTTTTCTAATTTTAATTAAACTTAAATCACAATTCAAAATTATATTTCGGAGCGGACGCTATAACAGCCGTCCACACCGTCTCAAATCAAGTTTCGTTCTAACACTACTTAGCAACAGAAGTATCTACAAAAAATAAAAAGAAAGTTATTAGTCATCTAAAAAGCAAGAGTTCACACAAGTCTCTATGAATCAGATGTCTGGTTTATATCAGAGAGGAGCATCTGTTCACGACAACGTCTGTTGTATCTGGTGTGCTGAAGCCTGAGGGCTTGTAAAATGTTGTCCGGAACTCTATGGCATAACTTCGACGAATGAAATTAAGTTACTGTCGTTGTGACTTGACTTCGCTGATTTTGAGGACTGCATGGGCGGGACTGATTGGGATTAGGGTGCCTAAAGTCCATTCTAGGCACCCTAATTGGAATTACTCGACCGTAGATGATTGATGGTTATATTACCCTATTTCGTGGTGGTCCGATAGCCTGGTGCGTATTTAAACTGACTCACAATACCCTACTTCTTTCTTTCTTTCTTTCTTTCTTTTTTCCGATACAGATATTAAATTTGTGGAATTTTCTGTTTAACAAATTGATGTAAATTACACTGCGCTGCAAAATAATAATAATAATAATAATAATAAAATAATAAATAAATAAATAAATAAATAAAATAAAATCGAGCTCTGATACTATTCTTGCTGATTCTTATCTAAAATGACCTCCTGAATCTGAATAGGACTATCATTTTGCCCAGTCACCCACGGATTTCTCGGGATACCACCCCCTACCCCAATTTTTATCACAGTTCGGTAAGTTTAGGGCCATGAATTTGATTTGGAGAATGAAAAATAATTAATTTAACAGTTAAATATATATAATGTTTAACAGGGGAGCAGCCCCGGGTCACCGCTCGAAGAGCGGTGTTGAGCTATACGAGGACCAAAGTCCTCGTAGGGCTGTATATATAATGTTTAATAAATAACATTAATAATAGATTAAAAAATATAAGAAATGTAATACATAATTTCAGTGGTGAATAAAAATAAATTTCCCTTTGCCGCAAATGTTGATGTTTTAGAATTTTCCAACATTGTAACCCCTCAGAAATTATTTAACAGTTAAAATAATCCTCCTCCCCCCCCCTCCAATTATCAAATTTATAGCCATAAAATTACCGAAAAGTTATAAAAATAGGGGGCCGTCTCTAAAAAACAGTGAGTGATAGGGCAAAATGGATATACTATTCGGTTTCAAGAGGTCTTTTTACGTACGAATTTGCCAAAAGGGTGTTGGGGCAATTTTCGTGCTGAGCAGTGTTATTTATTTAAATACATAGAAAAATTCTGTGAAACTGTACCAATAATATACTAGAAAGTTCCGTTATTTTGCTCTTTTTCTGAATGCTCTTTCCCTTGTATTCTTTATTTAATTTTAATTTTTTATTTTTCAATTGTATAAATCTCATTTTCAGCCCTCGAGGCGTTAGTAAGTTTATTCATGGCCTATGAAGCTAATTACCCTGAAAGACTCAAAGCTGCATATATTATAAATGGTAAGCCAATTAAAACCCATTTAATAATTCATATTAGTAATATTTTTATTGTTTTAATCTGTTCTTATTAATTCTGCTAAGTGTATTTTAATAAATATCCAGAATCTGAGTCAATAGAAACGACTTAGCTCAAAAAATATGAAAATGAAACAACTCGTAGGTTGCTTTCAAAATTACAGCCTACCTACGAATGAGGACGTGAAATAACCTCGAGAATTGAAAATTCCGAGTGCAGTATTTTTCTTTCGGAATTTTTATTAGAATTTTTGTATGTTAATTAAATAAAAAATTACTATATAAATATAATGGTGGAAGAATCAGGAAAAAAAGGTGCATTTTACATTCTAAAGTGCGGTATCTAATCTATAGCTACCCTGAAAATAAAGTATTTTTTTCGCCTTCTTATCGCTCCACCAGTGACCGAGAAGCAGTGTTGCCAGATTGGGGTTTTGTCCTCATTTTAGGGATTTTTTGGGCTTCAGGGGACTTTTTTTGGGGACCGAATGTTTGTGAGGAAATAAGGGGATACTTAAAATTTTTGGAGAGAAATCTGAGGAATTTTTCAAATCTGTTGTCAATTATAGGGATTTATCACAACTCATTTAACAGTTTTCTTCAGCTTCTTCAGTCTTTTTTTTTTTTTAAGGTACCCCTTCTTCCTCGTAAATCCTCACGATATCCTGAGGATGAAAGTGAATCCTACGTACATCCTCAGTACTACTGCAGGTTTAAAAATTTTCTATAACTTTATTTTTTCTTTTGTGGGGACTTTTTTCAAAAATGAGCTTTATTTGGGGAAAAATTTGGGCTTAAATCTGTTGAAGATTAAAGAAAAAAAAAAAAAAATTACATTTTTAGTCGAAATTGAGTAGGGATTTTTTTTTTTTTTTTTTTTTTGGGAGGGGGGGGGGCTGATTTGGAGGAAATCTGAAAGCCTGTTTGGAGATATTGATTGTCGACCGTCTGGCAACACTGTCGAGAAGTCCAAATGTCCAAGCTGGTAGCCGGGGTGTGCAGGATTCGATCTCACGTCGTGCCGTTGACCTAGCCGTTCGGAGTTTTTTGTAGCTTTCTCTGAAACTTGCATGAATATGTAGAGAGAAACCCCACAGGCCTTCGTGCCTAATGTAGACAATCGGATTTAAAAGCAACCCCCCAACATTAACCTCACCTTGTTATCATTCACCATCTACCCTACTTTAGTTGGGTGTACTATAGATGCACAAAAAAGCTATACAAGTGAGAGGATTAAAAATTCATAACGTTGATCGTTTATCCACATCTCAAAATTATAATTAATAGCAGATGCCTAAATATATGTGTTACTTTTATAGTGCTTCCATCTGCTGTCGCTAGAAAGAAACAATCATTCCAAGAAACCACATATAATCCATGCTTTATTTTACTAACTCTCTTCAAAGAGTGACATTGACTATAAAACTATGTCTAATTTTAACTACTTTTTTTTTTTTTTTTTTTTTTTTTTTTAAATAATTTATTACATTAAACACATAAATAATTTTCAACAATAACTTTTATATATATAATAAATATTTCACTTACGCGATTATTATTATTTTTTTCTTTTTTAACCCTTTAAAGCATAGTATCCTCGCCACGAGGATGCAATTACTATTACTCATATGCAAAAACGAATACCGGAATTCTTTATCTAAAATTTAGCTTTTATAACTTAGAAGAAAAATCCTTTCTTTCTTTTGCTTAATTTTGTTCGTAAATTCCGTTGGCTTTCCACATTAAATGAGAGTAATTACCTTGGCCTTCAAAGAGTTAACACTATTCAAAAAATGTTTAGGACTTTGATTTGTCTGTCTGTCTTCCCGTCTGTTTGTGTGTCGGCTCTCAAACATCCGATATTTTCATAATTTTTTAAAAAATATGTTCAGAAATTGCATTTTGGCATGTGTTAAGCCTTTTTAGCACTTTTCAACAATAATTTAGAGGGATCATTCAATTAGTGTATCTGTCTGTCTTTCGGCCCGTGTTTCTACCCTCTAATTTTTGTTAATATTAATAGAAAGTCTTAATATTAATTTTTGTTGTTCAAATTTACATGGCATGACTTTCTACTGAAATGGTGCAACTGGTTTCATTACATGAAGTCGCAAAATATTTCACATGCATTACGGTCTCTCGGAGGTATATTTTTAAAGCACGTTTCACTATAATTATGCTACATAACGAAATTAATATACATTTTTATGTGCACAAAGCTATTTTTTCCATAATATAAGGTATGATTAATGTAATCGATTGGTTCACAAGACCCCCCCCCCCAAAGCTTTTCTAATCCATTATGAGATATAAAGTAAAATTGCTCAACGTAAAACTTTAGTGTTGTGAGGATTTTCTTTTGTACAATTGGAGGGGGGAGAGGGGGGCGCATGCACTCGTTGCAATTTCGTTGTTAATTGACGAAGAAAAATTTAATAGACATCGTTCAACAGAAAATTAAGTGCACTTTTGAAAATGCTGTCAAATTTTGAATTAAGGGTCATCTACATATTGAAATGAGCGTCAACATTGATTTTTTCAACACCAACATCCAATTTTGAATTCATAATTGAATTCATGAGAGCCTCGCAGTACGGAAAAAGTACACACTTTGTATACTTTACTTTATTATTAATAGAGTTATTCAAAAATGTCATCATGGCTATACTGATCACCCATAAAACTTAAATTTACCTTCACTACAATTTATAGGTGTGACATAAAATACGAACTGAATTAATTTTTATACACATTACATACATATTATATGTAACAATGCGTAAACTAAATCTTTTCCGATAAATTATTGTAAGGTATCATAAAGTAAACATTAAACAATTTTAATCGTTTTTACCAGTTTTGGTCAATTTAACTCATTGAAACTGTACGATTTCTTTTATAATTTTTATGAAAATACAGTTTCTTAATTAAAATATGTTTTTTAAAGTAATTTTTAAAGACTAAAGTATCCTTAAAATAATAATCACCCCTTCACAAAAAATAAATAAATAGAAAAAAGAAAGCAATATATGAACTAAATGATTAATCCTTGGACTATGGCAGTAGTTAAGAAGCGATTTAACAAGTCTGCATTGCAATTCAATACTGTTCATTTTTATTAATTCACAATTTTTACCTTCCACCTATTTCTCTATTTTAAACAGTAAACTCCGCTTCTTTAGGTGATTTTTTTTCCTTCTAGTTTTTGCTAACATTAATGTCTAAAAATCCTCTTTTTTTGTTTCATTTCTTCGCGTTTCACGCTGTTATTATACAGTCTGACCAGTAAATAAAAATTAAAAATATTTCGTTTAATTTTCTCTGTTATTTTTTAAGATTTTCTTCGTTATCTCATGCAAAACTTTATAAGAGATGGCCCTCTAATCCTCTGCAAAAGGAAGATTTATATATATCTCGAAAACTAATAATTGCAAATTGCAATAGGCTGTAAATTTGCACACCCATATTTTTCAGCATTAAGATTCCTTTTATGTAGAAATTAATAATTTTTTGAATATGAATTTTTTAATACTTTCCATAGTTAAAAATATTTTTCAGAATCAAAAGTGATCATGGATTATGTTTGTTTTCTTCACTGTATCTCGTAAAAATACATATATATGTATATATCGATCAAGGTAATTTTTGTGAAGATATTAATAAAAGTTTGAAATATTAATTTAACATTAGCACCTTCAAACTTTGAACGTTTTTAACCATATAAAAAAAGAAGTAAAATATACAACTAATATACTTTTTCGCATCACCGCAACTCCAGGAGTTCAAATATAAAATAAAAATAGGGTATTACCATTGAAAAAAAGAAAAGAGAAAAAAAAATCAAAGTTGGTGCGCGTTTTAATATGTAGACGACCCCCAATTCAAAATTCCACTTTATTTTTTAAAGTCCTCTCGATTCTCAGTTGTATGATACCCATAACATTTTTGTGCATCGATTAGCGACGAAGTTATATTGAGTGTTGCGTTTTTTTTTCTCCCGACTGTACACCTTATGATGCCTATGCATGGTTTAGGCGATATACAGGGCTATATAAAAGCAATATTTTAGTGCTTTCTTTTTTGGAAATAAAGCTATAAAGATACTTTTGTGAGACCCTTTACGGCATAATTGAAAACAATATATAGCTTGCTGCTTTTAACAATATACTGTAAAGGCAATTACTACATGAGGGCAGCATAAATCAATATCTTTTACAGTTTTTCTTTAAAATAAAGAAAAATGTATAAATGTAATTTTTTACAAGTTTTCTTTTTTCCTAATTAACAACAAAATGTTTCCTAACTGCTGTTACCAAGGTGGAAAAAGAGACTGAAATTTAATTGGAAAAATCTATGAAAACACACGATTTTTTCTTTCTTGTTAAAATGATTGAGACACACTACACTGTTAAAAATTCCAATAGAAAAACTACTGGTAACCATTTATCTTAAATCTTATGTAAAATTACAAAGAAAAACTAGCATGTTGTGGCCTCCACAAGACTTTCTTCTACATTTTCCTATATTAATTCACTAAGTGCAAATAATTTATTAAAACTATTATTTATTAAAATTATCTAACAGGATGAATGCAAACGATTTTCACCTTAGAGAAAAATAACATTAAATATCCAAAGAGAGACAGTTTTGTTGTCTGAAAATAGCATCCTAAAAAATGAGTTTTTATAATGGTTATCTCACATATACGGTTTCGTACAGTTATATGGCATAGAAATTGAGATATAGTCTTCCTATTATCGAGGAAAATTGCAGTATAGCAGTTCCACCTACTGGCCGATAAGCATCCAAATTGAATCAACAGGATGTCTCATAATGATCTTTTCACATATCAAGTTTTGTTTGATGATACGCAATAGAACCTGAGATATAGCCTTCCCTTAAATTGCGGAAATCCCTGTGTAGCAGCGTCAACTGTTGAGCGGTTGATAGGCATTAATTTAGGTCAAGGTGCATCTGCATATAAATTTACGTGCAATTCTATGCAGTAGTACCTGAGGTATAGCCTTCCTTCAAACTGCAAAAGTTTCTGTATAGCAGCGCCACCTATATGGCGCGATAAACATCCAAATTGAATCAGCATAGTGTCTCATAGTGGCCTTCTGCCATATCAAGTTTTGTTTGATTATACACTATAGAACCTGAGATATTGCCTTCCCTTAAACTGCGGAAATCGCTGTATAGCAGCGTCACCTGTTGAGCGGTTGACACCAAAAGATGATAAGCACTAATTTAGGTCAAGATGCATCTACATATAAATTTATATACAATTCTGAGCAGTAGTTCCGGAGATATAGTTGCCACAAAATTTTTGTCACACACACTAGAAACGGCCAAATAAAAATGGTCATTCTAAAAATGGTCAAATCGTGTTCTAGACCTCTGAAAACGTGTAAATGCGTCAAAAACCGGAAGTGGAAAATTTTTACGAATCCACTACTTTCTTCTATTGAATATAGATGAAAGTAATAAAAGGATATATGTTAGAAAATGCACGTTATATATGCATTTTAATAACTAATATTAATTTACTTAATTATTAGTAAGAATATAATTATGACTTTAAAGGATTCAAGCAGAAACATTCATTTTTTAATTTTATTGAGAAATTAATTCATAATATCACATAAAAGTACAGAATAAGGATTGAGAATATCGATTATTTACTTTCAACAAAGAATTATTGTAAATTTATGGAGATTCTGGATAATTATTTCAGTAAATTTACAGACATTTTTTTTTATAATGTACTATAGATTCTAGAATTCTTTATGAAATAAAACTCGAAACTTAACAAGACAGTCACCTGTCACTGTGAAAAACATGAAACTAAATTTATGGTCAAAGAGCTGGAAACCTAGTGCCAAACTTTAGCCATAAATTTTAAGTCTAACTGTACATTTTTGCTTTCATAACCCGACTACAGTAGGTAATGGCTGTATTGTATTCGGTTCAAAAATTCTACATCAAGTTTTCACCTGATTTATACGTTTTAAGGCCCCCTGAGACAAAAAAAAATAGTTTTTATGAATTGGTTAAATTGTTTGTGTATGTATGTGAGGAACCTTCTGATTATCATATCTCCGAAACTAATTCAGGTAAGAGCTACGAAACTTCAGAATTGCAACAGGTCTGGTGTACAAATGAATTTTCCAAATTTTGGTGAAAATTGAAAAACAAGAAGTGGGACATCGGGAACCGGAAGTGAGAGCGTAAGTCGGTATCTCAAAAACGGCTCGAACGATTTTCTTCAAATTTGTATATAAACACTCTATTAGATGTCCTTTCGAATGATGTAGTTGGCTAATTCAGAAAAATTGATATGCGTCCTGTATAAATAGCTCAATTTCAGGTCTCGCAAGTGCGTTCCTTTCAAAACGGCTGTACAGATTTTTTTTTCAAACTCGCCCTATTAACTCCCTTTTAACTATCCTTTTGTATATAATTATTATTTTCCGGTCAATAATTGAGTATACCAAGTTTTGGTATAAGTTGGTATCTCAAAAACGACTCTATCGATTTTCTTGAAAATTGTTACATAAAACCATTTTAGATATCCTTTCTCATGTATTACGTGGTTATTACAAGAATATTAACAGTCATCCTGATTAGGTAGGTCAGTTTTAGATCTCGAAAATTGGTGTTTCAAAAAATATCTCTATCATTTTTTCCCCCTATTATTTTTAACTCTCTATGTAAATTCTGTTTTGCAAGTCTTTATATATATATATATATATATATATATATATGAGCTTTCTCTTATAGGAAATTTGTTAGGAGTCTACTTCGTTAGATCAATTTTATGTTTTTTGATCACATTATGTCCATAAAATGCATATAATACGTGTAATAGAGAGGTAATAGAAGTCGTGTGGTTGTTTCACACCAGATTTTTTTTTTTATACTTATTTTTCGTACATAATATAGTGTCTTTATTGTTATTCTTTATTTTATAGTCATTCGCTGACGTATTTTAGGGTAATTTTCAAGGTCATTTTTTTCAGTATATGCTCAGTAAACTTTTTATAAATTTTAAAATGATCTTGTATAGTATCTAATGTACACTATTTTATTTTCAGCTTCCATGTATTTTAGCTTAGTATTTTCCGTCATCAAACCTCTACTTTCAGGAGCTACAATAAGAAAAATCACGATATTTGGGAAAGGTAAAAATTTTAAAGTTATTTTAATGTTATTTATTTTATTTTAATTTTACAATTGATACACTTTCAGAAAACTAAGAAATGTTCTTTTTTACTGTAACTAAAATTCCTTTTTTTTTTTTTTTTTTTTTTTTTTTACTCATTGTATATATATATTTAAAAAAAAAGAGAGAGAGAGAGAGAAAGAAAGAAAAGAAAAGTCACCCCTCGCATAATTTTACCGTAGATTATCGTAGAAACATTTGGCTGGTATACCGATCGATTTTTTTGTAATAACGTCTTGTTATTAATGCAAAAGTTCAATTTTGCTTAGGAGGTCGTCTAAATATTAAAATTTGACTCATCTTTATTTTTTTCGAAAAGTAACATTAAATTTTGACTCCCTATTCGAATTCTTGAGATCAAGGCAGTTCGGAAAAAGATACAGTTTATATGATTTTAGTTATTTCGTGATAGAACTAAAAACGAAAACATATTAGGGTTTCACCTCTACATTAAAAATTTTAAAATAAGATGTCACACACAAGAGTGTTATATCAATTCAGATAATAACCGGACAAGGAGTATGATCATTTTAAATATAAAATAAACTAAAGTAATGCTAACGGGATCTTCTCATCCGACGTCAGAGATCACATGACATAGTTAAAGAAAGAACAGTCGAAGTCTTCTATATCTATAGTGATTGCTAAAATAACACATTTTCTATTCTTATTTTTGATTAATCCGAATTAAACTGTGTTATTATGCATCCTCAATTTGATTCCATTTTATATCATTATTCATCATCTTTTGTTTGCTGTATACATTTACAATCATCATTTAATTTAGAAATTTATTCATCAACCTTGAAAGTTAATTTCAGAAAATTTTGGAATGGAAGGCTGATGTTATGTGGGAAATGCCATGTTAGCTCAATGGTTTGAGTATCCGCACGTAAAGTGGAAGGCCCGAGTTCGATTCCCGGCTCTGGTATTTTTCACATAGTTGGTATAAAAAATTAGCCTTCCACTCCAAAATTTTCTAAAATTAACTTTCAAGGTTGATGAATAAATTTCTAAATTAAATTAAAACTTCGTGGTCTATTGGAGTTGTGCCATGAATATTAATGTCACTTGATATAGCTGTGTTTACAGACTCAGTGACTTTGCCAACGAATGTTATGTGAGAAATGCCTGGCTGGTAGTCAGCTAGGGTAGCTCAATGGTTTGAGCATCTGCACGTAAAGCGGAAGACCCGGGTTCGATACCCGGCTCCGGTATTTTTCACATAGTTAGTATAAAAAATCAGCCTTCCACTCCAAAATTTTCTGAAATTAATCACCATTTAGTTTATATTTGTTATTAACCTTTTACAGGCCAATGTTCCCAATTGGGAACATCAAATTAAAACTTATTTAAAAAATTAAATTGCACTAATATTGACTTGAAAAAATTAGCAGACATACTTAAAAGATGACTTGATTTTTTAAAACAGAAGCAACATTCCTGTCATTAGTTGGTAACTGTACAAAAAATCCCCAAAATGATCATTTTCATATTTCTTTCCAAAGAGCACAAATAAGAAAATTCATAAAAATTTGAAAGTATCCGATGACTCTGAATATCAGTTGGTTTATTTTAAACAGCTCTTATTATCAAAAAGGACATCAAACTTGATAATATTAATCAGATTATATTAATGATCTATAATATTAATCTTAATAATTTAAGAATATTAATAATTATTATTAATGGCAATTAATATTTATGTATGTATTTTTTTCCATTTAAATGATTAAAATCCCTTAACTAAAGTATTATAAAGTAAAATATGCAAATAACTAATGAAAAATATACCTGGATCTAAATTCGGCCTGTAAAAGGTTAATGTTGATGGAGAACATGTTAAGTACTCTGATTTTTGGTACTTAGATCATTAATAGTGCAACATCGAACGGTGTAAAGCCATTTCGGAGAGTAACTAAGTAAATTAACTTGTTGTAACACCTTTACGCGGTTAAATTTAATTTAAAACATTTTAAATTAATTTCAAGTTATAATCCATAAACATTCCACTACTTATTGCTAGATCAGTTAATGTAGCAATTACACTAGAACATACAAAAATCGATTCTTACCTGTGAAAATAAGTAAAGATATAAAGCGTTTTTTAAAAATTATTAAACTTACAAATACAATTATTCTACTGTTTACAAACGCACAATATTACTTTTACTTTATTTTATATTGAATATTAATATTTTTGTTCTTAAGAACCTTCTGACATGTGATTTTTCTTCTTTCGTTTTATGAGGATATCTCATTCAAAAATAAAAATTTTCTAATTCTGTTTTTTTCAACATTACTCTCTGAATAGGTCGCTATTTAGCTTAGTAAGCAATTTTTAGAAAAAATAATTTTTAATATTTCTGTTTGAGACCGAAAATTAGAGCACTGAGCTTACTTAATGAAATAAACTATTTAAATGTTTTTTTCTTTTTCAAAAAATACTCACTAAGCTAAAAGGCAACCTATTCAGGGAGTAATGTTGAAAGAAGAAAAAAAGAAAAAAAAAAAAAAACAGAATTCGAAAAACTTCATTTTTGAATGAGATATCATTTATAAATCGAAGCAACAAAAATCCCATAGGAAAGCATGGGAATGGAGAAAGTGGGTTGGTAGGTTGTAGGGTTTAAGGTTAATAAATTTTTACTATGGTCCCTTGGAAAAGTAAATTTTTCAATGTGGGTTTTCTTTTTTTTTTTCAAAAGAATTCGTCTATACCTTTAAAATGAATGGTTGAACCCTACATCTGTGATAATTTCAAACAAACTTATCTTTTTTTTTTTTTTTTTTTTTTAGGTTTTTAGAGCTTCAAATTGGTTTTCTTTTGACATTTTGTTATCTCTGAGATGAAATTTGTCCACATTCATAAAGGAAAACAGTCTTGCTAATTAATAGTTTTAATAAATAATTTGTATTACGTAAATTTGTATAGGAAAATATACAAGAAAGTTTTGCTATGGACAAAATATACTAATTTTACACTTGTTTTAAGAATAGTTAGTTCATATACATAATCTTATGAATGTTAGGTATCTTCTGTTTTTTTTTTTGTTTTTTTTTGTTTTGTTTTTTTTCACCCTTACTTGGGCATTTTTCTTTTAAAACATACAGAGAATCTTAGATCGAATAAAGAATAGAAAGTATTATAATATACACTGAAAAAATTCTGCGATTAATATCTAGAAAGAAAATTATAGCTCTAGTAAAAACAGTTCCACGTCATCCTTATAAATTCTAATTCCCTTTTCTAGTACAGTCGGTAACAGAAGTGTCCGAACACTAGCAAAAATTCCTATGTAAAAAATGTATACTTCATACGGTTTTGTTAAATAAATCCTTATCGAATCATGTTCTTACACTGACTAAGGACATGATTCGACAAGGATTTATTTAACAAAACCGTATGAAGTGTACTTTTTTTACATAGGAATTTTTACTAGTGTTCGGACACTTTTGTTTCCGACTGTAAGTTCTAGAAACCTTTATTCGAATTCTAGAGCGTTTCTCTATATTATCGTGGTGAACGGATTCAAAAAATTTTTTGCAAATAAATGCAAACACAAGAGGTAAGTTTTAGTAACTATACGGGTGTTGGACAAAATAACGGAAATACTTTCATTTTTTTTACTTTTTGTCGGATATCTTAAAAAATACTTACCGTGTTGTTCTTGAATTTTGGGAATAAGGAAAACATGTCTTTCCTCATATTTTCCAGCAAAGATTTTGTCACCTTTAGAGGGTGAACAACAAATCGAATAAAATAAAATATATTTGTGAGTACACTGTATCTGAAAGTGCGTCCATTCATGTGCAAATTTTAGATAAGGTTATAAATGTTATATTTTACACGTGTGTAAAGTTTTGTGAGATTAGCTTGAATATTTAAGGAGTTATAAATATTTTATTAAAAAATGCAAAATTTTTTCGGAATTTTTTTTTTTTTTTTCGAAATTTCACGAAGCTTTCAGAAAACATGACAATATATGTTTAAATCATTATATTATAGTTTAAAACAAATACATTTAATATTCAAAGAGATATTCACAGATGTAGTTAATCATTTATTACTGCGCATGCACAGACTGTAGCAAAGAAACTTTGATACAGTATACTACTCAACTGTATAGAATACCTTATAAAAAAAAAAAAAAATCTAGTTGAGTATCATAAAAATTCATAGAGATATCGGTGATTAAATGAGTTGTTTTTCAGCTGTTTTCTAAAAAGGTTTTTACGATAAGGGGTCATTCACAAATGAAAATTTGTATCAGAAAAAATGTTTCATTTTTCTTTTCAAACAATTTCTTTTTCTTTTCAGTTCCCCATCATACTATAGGTATGGGGAACTTAGGTAATCCTGAAAATTTTCGACCTCCGTTTTTTGAATTTTTTACACGTTTTCAGGTGTGAGGAATCCGAAAATGGCAAAATTTGTATGGTGTCTGTCTATGTAGGGTGTCTGTTAGTGTGTTAGTCCGTTAGTTTGTTAGTCTGTGTACACGATATCTCAAGAACAAATTTTCGCAGAGAGGTCAAATCAGTTTTAAAATATTACTTTCGACACTGGCAAGAACCCTATTCATTTGCAACATTCGAATTTAAAAACTTCGTAAGTTATTAGAAATTTACGATTTTCTTAACATGGGAGAATAGGACAAAAATTCACTTAAACGTGCATTAAATGGAAACTTTTTACTGTATAAATGTCAGACCAGTTTTAAAATATCCGTTTTGATGCCGGAATGAACATCAGTAACTATAAATATGGCTACTTTGAAAATTTCGCAAGTTATTGGAAATTTACGAATTTCTTAACATGGCAATATAGGGCAAAATTTCACATAAATGTCAATTTTGAGCGTTATTTTCATCGTAAAGATGTCAGACTACTTTTGAAATATTATTTTGGACATAGGTATGAATATTAATGACTATGAAATTTCCAATATAAAAATTTCGTACGTTATTGGAAATTTACAAATTTCTTAACATGGCAGAAAAGAGCAAAATTTCACACAAACGTCAATCTTGAGGGATATTTTCATCGTAAAGATGTCAAACCACTTTCTAAATATTATTTAGGGTACTGGCATGAATATCATTAAACTATGGATTTTCCAATTTAAAAAATTCATAAGTTACCTGGAATTTACGTATGTATTTCTATGGAATGTATTTGTTTTAAACTATAGTGTAATGATTTAAACATATATTGTCACGTTTTCTGAGAGTTTCGTGAAATTTCGGAAAATAACTTTAGAGTTGTAAAGTAAAAATTTGTGAAATGTTTTTCCATTTTTTAATAAAATATTTATAACTCCTTAAGTATTTGAGCAAGCCTCACAAAACTCTACGCACGTATAAAATGTCAAATTTATTACCAAATCTAAAATTTGCAGATGAATGAATGCACTTCGAGATACAGGGTACTCCCAAATATATTTTATTTTATTAAATGTGTTGTTAGACCCCTAAAGGGTTCGTGACAAAATCTTTGCTGTAAAATATGAGGAAAGGCATGTTTTCTATATTCCCAAAATTCAAGAACAACACACTGAGTATTTTTCGGGATATTCGACTAAAAGTAAAAAAATGAAAGTGTTTCCATTATTTTGTCCAAGACCTGTAATTCTAGTTTATGACCCAATTCAGATCGGAAATCTAAATTTCTAGTTTATCGATTCAGAAAATGATTACTTATTCCTTCTAGATGAATGCGGTATATATATATATATAGAGAGAGAGAGAGAGGAGAGGAGAGTATTATGGAATAGTCGGGAAATATGGAATACCGAGGTTTTGGCTCTGATTAGTGCTGCTATCTCTTCAAAATACTATGAATTACTCAAGAAGAATTCGCATGAAGCAATACAGTAAGAAACAACCGCTTGTGGCTGTCATACCATTCTCTATAGATCAAAGTATGTTTTGTGATTTTCAAGAATTTTTACAGATACGTTTTCAAACATTTAAACTTACTAGTACACATGCGATTTGAATATTGGTGTTAAGCATAATGTATGTTCAAAGAATTGTATTTTGTTATACATTGGTCGTTTTTTTAGCTGAAAATATTTTGTCCATCAATTTAAAAGTTCATTTTTAAATATGGCGTGTCGGGTATTATAGGTATTTCATAGTATCATCTGAAATTGACTTCATGTATTCGACTAAAGGAACAGAAAATAAAGATGCCGAATGTATCTTCTGTCACAGAAAATTCTCCGAAGATGATTTTGTGAAGTCTAATTAGTTTTTGTATGATTTAAACACTTTAAACCACCTATTCCATATTACCCGACTATTTCATATTAACCTCTATTTGTAACTTTTTTTAAAGTAAACTTTTTTTAAAGTAAACTTTTTATAAGAATTTTTTTTTTTTTTTTTTTTTTTTGGGGGGGGGGGATTTTTTTTCATTGACAATTCATTACAAATAATTTCACTATGTACTCATCATGATTTTGGGAAATTTTATTAAAAACAAGTAAAGTTATTTTAAGAAATGTAAATGGTATTCCATAATACCCTCCTCTCATCTATCTATATGTATACATATTTTCCCTCAGTTTACATTTTAAAATATTTTTATTTATTTCATAGATGGCTGGAGAGAAGAATTATTAAGGAATATAGACGCAGATGATCTTCCAGCTTTCTTAGGTGGAAACAAGACAGATCCGGATGGAAATCCCTTATGTCATACTTTTGTAAGTTCAAGTTTTATTAAGACATCCTAATAATACGCATAAAGAAAATGCTTCGGTGCAACTTTCGAAAGCTTAATTTAGAAAAATTAGATTCAGACTTTGAAAGCTGCATCAGATCTCTTTTTTCCTTTCTTTTCTTTTCTGTTTTGTTTCCATTTTTTCTTTTCTTTTTCTTTTTTTAAATATTCTCACGAGATGCGCTGAAGGATATTTTTATAAATGCAGCTCAAAAATGTGCACTTAGTGGCTTTCACTGCACTGAGAAAAAAATATACCGCATTCATCTAAAACGAATAAGTGGTCATTTTCTCAATCCTCAAACTAGAAATATAGATTTCCGAGTTATGTGTATAAGACAAACAAATAACCTGAATGGACGAAATGATCGATAATTTATACAATTCTTCACTTTATTTTCTAGAATTGTGTCATTAACCAAAATTATTGTTACTAAAGCTCGCCTCTTGTGATCGCATTTATTTGGAGATATTTTTAAATAGGTTTGTCCTTGATAATATAGACAAACGCTCTAGAAATCTAATTGGGGTTTCTAGAACTCGCTTTCAAAGGGGACTAAAATTTATAAGGATCACATGGAATTATTTTTTCTAGAGCCACAGCTTAGATTCTAGATGTCAGTTACAGAATATTTTCTCAGTGTGAAAAAAAAATTCTGTGACTGACATCTAGAAAATGAATTGTGGCTCTAGTAAAAACAGCTTCATGTCATCCTCATACGTTCTATCTCCTTTTGAAAGCGAGTTTTACAAACCCCTATTAGAATTCTAGATTGTTTTCTTATACTATCGTAAAATCTCTGAAAATAAATGCGAACACAAGATGCGAGTTTCAGTATGTACCGTCGGTAACAAAAGTGTCCGAACACTAGCAAAAATTCCTATGTAAAAAAAGTACACTTCATACGGTTTTGTTAAATAAATCCTTATCGAAACATGTTCTTACACAGACTAAGAACAGGATTCGTCAAGGATTTATCTAACAAAACCGTATGAAGTGTACTTTTTTTACACAGGAATTTTCGCTAGTGTTCGGACACTTTTGTTACCGACTATATGATCTTGGTTTGTGACCCAAATGTAGGAAATCAAGTAAGAATTTCTCGCAATACAAAGAATTCGTAACATTTATAATATTCATAATATTGTTTTACCATCTGAGAAAAGTGTAGACTAGAAATTCTCGAACATTTCGTCTATCCAGGTTATTTGATTACCTTATACGCATAACTCATAAATGTATATTTCTAGTTTAGAGATTCAGAAAATGACTACTTATTCATTCTGGATGAAAGAGGTTTTTTTTTTTTTTTTTTCAGTGTTTTCTCTAGAAATCTGCTCAGGTTCTTATATATTTATTCTCATAAATTTCTATTACGTTGCATACTATATTCCTGTCGGAAAAATAAATTCTGACGATTATTCATCGGTATGGTCGCAGACTGAAATACCCCATCTACTAGGCTATCCTCCTTCCGCATCGATACATTTACCCCTAGTAGCATTGATCCATCGTAAATTATTCGGCCATTCATCCACTCCTCGAAATTTGCTCAAACAATAACATGCACAGATCGTCTCGAGCAGTATCTGAGAACAATTTTTCATAAGAAAAGTTCACTAAAATCAAATATCGAACCAATAACAAATCATAGTGAAACTCGATGAAAATCCTTTCTTTCTATTGGCTTTTGATCAAATCAGTTTCTAAAATTCTTTGAATTTCAATTCATCTATCCCCGATGAGACATTTCGGATGAATTTCCGATGAGATTCATAATTTTCGAGACGATTCCAATTATCGGCCATTCATAAATTCATGGATTTCGATGAAAGGCCATTCAATGGCCGATTATATTGTGCTTCTAGGGATTTAATCCTAGTTTACTGATTAATTTCATAAGAATCAGTTTCATATTTTAGTTTTCCTGCATATCCATACTCTTTCAAAAGCAATAACTCCAAAAATGCAAGTTTATGTGAAATATTATCCTGCTTAGTATGAAAATCTTGAATTTCGAATAACTTAGGAAGTTTTCAAAGTAGAACGCTCATTTTCAATGACGTTTATTCCTGTATTATAAATGATATTTCAAAACTTATCTGACCTGTTAAAAATGAAAACATTTCTCCTAATAGATTTTTAGTCGAAATTTTGACCTATTAACAAATTAATTAACGAACTTACTAGGGAACTAACTAATGAACGACTGAACAAACTGATTAATCTACAGACGGGCACCCTATCAAATTTGCGATTGCTTGGATTCATCACATCTCAAAACGTGTAAAAAGTCAAAAAACTGAGGTCGAATATTTTCACAAACATCTAAGTTCTTCATACTTATACCACGATGGAGAACAAAAAAATTATTCGGAGAAACTATTCGTTTATTTTATCAATTATCTTTAATGGATTCCTCACATCTCAAAACATGTAAAATATCAAAAAACTAAGGTTGAATATTTTCACAAACATCTAAGTTCTTCATACCTATACTACGATGGAAAACTAAAAAGTTTTTCGGAGAAATTACTAGTTTATTTTATCAGTTATTTTTAAATGAAGACGCTAAGTGTTAGTGAGTAAAATACAGGGTGTTCTAAAAAGAACTATCCAACTTTGAAATGACATAACTTCGAAATTGCGAGAGACATAACGGTGAAACAAGTGGTATGTTGTACAGAAAGGTCTGGAATTTTCTATACGAATAAATTACGAATTGTTTTTAGTTCTGGAACTTTTTAATTTTTTGTTGAAAACTTCGCCTTGACATAATCAGTGGTATTCTACACCCCGCGACAAAAAGATAGGTGCAAAGGGTTTTTTCTTTGATTTTTCATAAAATAACATTATCTAAATTGTGCTTATCCTTTATTATTATCATAAAATAACACTATTCCCGGACTCATTCTTGTTTTAAGACTCATTTAGAAAAGTTTTAAGACTAAAATTTTTCTAATTTAAGACTACACTCCGCGACAAAAAGGTAGGTACAAAGGGTTTTTTTTTAATTTTTCATAAAATAACATTATCTAAATTGTGCTGATCATTTATTATCATAACAAAATATTATCATTTCAAAAACATATTAAACATTTGAATCATATTCAAAATATTCATACTCAAAATAATCATATTCAAAAATTTAAAAAGAAAAAAAACCCTTTGTTCCTATCTTTTTGTCGTGGTGTGTAGTCTTAAATTAGTAAAATTTGAGTCATAAAACTTTTCTAAATGAGTCTTAAAACAAAAATGAGTCCGGGAATAGTGCTATTTTATGATGATAATAATAAATGGTAAGCACAATTTAGATAATGTTATTTTATGAAAAATCAAAGAAAAAACCCTTTGTACCTATCTTTTTGTCGCGGGTTGTAGTATTACAAAAAAAACACGTTGTTCCAAGGAATACAACATGATGTTCTTCAATTTCCTATAATAACTAATACAATACGACTACCTTACACATGTCAGCAATAAAACAGATGAATGAACTATTTTAGGACTTTTTGCCAGCTTACTTTCGGTGTCATAAACCTTCTGCCGAATCCCGGTTAAAAACGGAAAAAAGGGGAAAATAAATTAGAAATATCAGACCAATCGTTACAAATTTGGTATCAAATGGAAAGGGCGATTTTTCTGAATCCAGGGGTGCAAAAAGTTTTTCGACACGACAATTAGATTTTTTAAAAATTAACTAAAGTATGAAATTTAGGTGGAAACAACTTTTGTGTAATACATAAAATAAATTCGAAATATCAGTCCTAGCGTTAAAAATTTGGTACCCAATGAAAGGGGCGATTTTTCTGAATACAGGGTTGCAAACACTTTTTCCACACGACCATTAGATTTTTTAAAATGAACTAAAGTATGAAATTTAGGTGGCAACAAAAAAGTTACATTTTTATTGGGAATTTCTAACACATATGACCAATAGGCAATGTAAGATTAATTTTTCTTTTTTTATTATTATTTTTAGCTTACATTCTCGAAAAGGGCGATTTTTCTGAATCCAGGGGTGCAAACAGTTTTTCGACACGACCATTAGATTTTTTAAAATGAACTACAGTATGAAATTTAGGTGGCAACACTTCATTTTAATCTTTCCATACATTTTAGTGCGAATCAAGCTAATAGAAAAAGTCTTTAATTAATTAATTAATTTATTTATTTATTGTACTGCTGAGTACTATTTAAAGCATCATGTGCTTGTGACACCACCTATTAGTCAATTTTGAAACTATTTCTGCAAACTGGTGTATAACGAATTCCAGACCTGTCCTTCCAATATACCATTTGTTTTACCTTCCTGTCTGTAACTGTTTCGCAGGTCATTTCATAGTTGGAGAGTCCTTTTTGAAACACCCTATATATGTATAGACTGTTAAAAATATATCCTACATTTCACCAGAAAAATGGTTCTAGTTTAGCTCAACTAGTAATTAGGTGCAATATTACACCTTTTTACTAGTTAAACTTAAAAATTTCGTCACAAATCATAAAATTAATGTAAGCACAACAGGTTTCAAAAGACGGGGCCCTTCTTCTTCAAGTGCAAAAAACACGTGAAGATGAAGGAGGTAAAAGCAATCTTGGAGGCAAAAGCAAGATTCTTCAGTCTTGTTTTTGCCTCCGAGGTAGTAGCACGTGTCTTTTGCACCTGAAAAGAAAAAGCCATGTCGTTTCGAAACCGGTATTGCTTACATTAATTTTATGGTGTGTGAAGAAGTTTTTAATTTAAAATATTTACTGTGCTCCAATTCTTTAATTTATTACGTTTTCATTGGTTCCATTTCTGTAGTAAACACCAGTGTAATAGTGAATACTGGTTGCATCTAAAAATGCCTTATTTCCGTGAAACGTTGAACTATTATTTTTAACAGTGTAAGTACACTTGTTTATAGTAACTGCTACTGCAATAAAAATACTCGCTTCTTAAGATAGCAGTGGTTTATTTCTAAACATTCCACTTGATTCTAGGTAAACCATGGAGAATTAGTCCCTGAAGAATACTACATGACAAAATCAAGCAGGCGTCTCAGTAACCAACCTGGTGCCCAAAAACTGAATGTCTCTAGAATGTCCAAAGGGTGTATCAGTCTGGAAGTGAAAGAGCCCGGCTCGTTGATTGAATGGGAATTCGAGACAGAAGGAAAAGACATCGGATTTGGACTTCTCTACAAGGCTTCCGAATGTGGTACACTCAAGGAGCTGGTCCCGAATCAAAGAATCGACACACAGCTTGTTTCGGAGACAGGAATGTATCAGTGTGAATGGCCCGGCACATGTACGTATTCAAAATTTTTACTTTTTTTTTTTTTTTTTTTTTTTTTTTTTTTACCCTTTAACGTTCACTGCATATTTTCTTTTGAAAATTGGTAAACTAATTTTTTAAATGACTATTAGATACATAGCTTATCATAAAATAGGTTTAAAAATTAATAATAATAACATTTTTAATTTTCAAGTTTTTTGTTTGAAACATTTCTTGTTAATCTGATTAAACTTAAATAACAATTAATTTTATTAATAAATAACTTTTTTAATTAACACTATGAATTACAAATGATAATAATAATAATAGTAAAATCCTCACAACAGCTATTTCAGACCAAAATAATAGCACAGTCTTTCTTTAAGCGAAAAAACTAGATTGCATCCTTAAAGCAACAACATGCTTTACCAACACGATTTTTTTTTTTAAATCTGGAGTGACTCCACTTGACTTTCCAAACATAAATAATTAACGGTTGTATCAATAAATTAAAGTAAAACAAGTTGTTAAATAAACAAATATGAAAATTATAATAGAATGTTTGAGTACTTTTCTGATTGCTTAATTTTACACTATTCCATTTCAAAGAATTTGAGCCAATAGATTATAATGATAAAGACTATTTCTTTGTATCCCTATAAAAAATCTATACAATTCGTACGACGGTGACCTATAACATGCGTATAAATTTTCAGCTTAATGGAATAGGGCGTTTAAACGCTATCTCACTTTAAAAAATTTGGGCCCATAGGCCATAATGATAAAGAATTTCTCTTGGTGTCCCCGTAAAAAAACTATTACTTCTCGATTCACCAAAATCAATAGGGTTCGTGATATGGTGACCTATAACGTACGTACCAACTTTCATTTGAACAAAGCGTTTAGGCGATTTCGAGGTCACTCAAATACATACACACACAGAGATACATGTAACATCGTAAAAATAGTAAAAAGGAACTCAGGGGACCCGAAAACTTATAGGAATACCAAAATCTCAAAGCCGAATTTTTTTTCATCATCATCGTAAAAATAGTAAAAAATAACTCAGGGCCAGGGGACCTGAAAACGTATGCATAGAAATACCAAAATCTCAAAGCCGAATTTTTGACATGATTACAATACTTTCCTTGCATATGTATGTTCGTAAAGTAAAAATTTAAGGCGACTTCTGCATTTCTGGCTTCCTCTGAACATGGATGGCTTCTTGCTTCTTGCAATCCAACAGATCGCAAATACTATTAGATCGCATTTCAGGGCAGTGCTGCCATCTACCGAACAGAAAAATAAAAAAAAATTTAAATCGATCAAAACAAGGGGCGCATGTTTTTTATGTCACGCTAGTGCTACACTTATAGGTAATTATCAAAACAAGAGAATAATTTTGTAAAATTAATGCATTTAAGAAAAAAAATGTTAAACGTTAATTTTTACTGCAAAACGAATACATGTTAGCGAGTTAAAAATATGATGAAAATGCGAATTCAATTTATTTCAACGTTAAAGTAGAAGTACATTTTGAAAAACACATTTAATTAAAAAATTAGCTAAGTAAAATTATTTTGCTCTAAGGATTTTCACTAATATTTCGTAGGATTATGCGGAGAAAATGAAATCATTTAACTTTCTCTATATGCTATGAACAAAATAATTATACGAATAAGAATTATTTTACTCTAATGTATTTAAGGTGCCTGCCTAACTGTCGAAGGAGATTTTTTTTCATAATTGAAAAATTGCCTATTTATGTGCATTATATAATAGAATATAATTAAAAACAGTGAATAACATGAAAAAATATGCAAATTTTAAAATATTTTGATATTTAGGCTCAAAATAGGCATAAAATTTGAAAAAAAAAAAAAAAAAAATGCTTTTTCAAAACATCATAAGTCAAATTTAAATAAAAATATTTTTATTCTGTAAATTTTATTTCGATTATTGAAAGGTTTTTAAGGGGATGAACTATTTTCAAAACTATAACCACGTTATTTAATATTTTAGAGGAGATAACATTTTACATACTGAAAAAAAAAAAAAAAAAAAAAAAAAAAAATCATGAATATACATGACAGTTCATAACTTCTATCGACAAAATAATAATAATAATAATAATTTAACTAGATTTATTGCAGTAGTTCAATCCCTAAAGCAACTCCTATAGAGTATTTTGTCAAAGTCTCATAAGGTTTCAATCATAACTTTTGGAGTTATGATGTTTTGCGATAAAGCAAAATGTTAAAAATCACATTTTGAGAAAAAGCAGAAAACATAATTGAAAACCAGATTTTACCAATTAAATAAAAAATAATTTTAATAATTTCCTGATTTATTTCAAAGTTTTTTGTTTTCTTTTTTAAATTATATAAATTATATGGCAGTAACAAATTTTGATGCTTATATTGAGTAAAACATTTATGTAAACAAACATTTACGGGTCATATCCGGTCACTTCCGGTTTCAAAAACTGGCGAGTGACTAATATTAAAATGCCTGTAACTCAAGTTCTAAGTAAGATAGAAACAGAATTCAAACTGATTGAGAAAGCTAAAATACCAGGCTTTAATACTAAACCAAAAATAGAAAATCGGAGTTTTGACCGAAAATTGCAGTTTAAAGGTAGGCAGGCACCTTAAGGGCCCTCTTCACTCACCGCCGCCGGAAGCCGAAGCTAATGCTATTCTATGGGAAATTTTTCTTTACAAATAACTTACTAACTAATACACATTTTTAAATTCTGTTTTCACATTCTGAATAGTCCCAGCTGTTAAATTGACGGACCTTTTTTTAAAAATTATTTTTTAAATTCTTTATATTTTATCTTGAAGCTGCAAAATACGAATTTTCAATATGTGAGATTTTTTCATCTTGCAATTTCAAAATAAAATATTAAAAATTAAAAAAATACATTTTTCAAAAAGGTCCGTGAATTTAACAGTTGGGAATTTTGTGAATGTGAAAACAGAATTTAAAAATATGTATTCGTTAATAAGTTATTTGTAAAGAAAATTTCCCCATTGAATAACATTGGCTCGGACTTCTAGCGACGGTAAGTGAAGAGGGCCGTTAAGGGTAATAAGAAAAACCAACGGGTACTATTTTAAATTGATCACCTTGTATAATGAGTGCCTTTTCTCTAATGTTTCATAGGATAAAGTGAAATCATTTTACTTTCTCATTTACATTGATATTTTGTTTTTCTTTTTTTTCAGATATCTTGGTTTTCGATAACTCCTACAGCTGGATTCACCAGAAGGAAATATTTTATAAAGCAAGAGTTGTGAAACCTAAAATGGCGCATATTAACTACTCCTGATCGTTCATTATTTTCAGTCTTCTTCGTTAATATTTATCGTTCGTTTTAATCACACATATACAAATTAAGTTTTATTGACATATTTTATTTTTATTAAATTTATATATGTATGTGATGTTTATGTTGTTGGATTTTGTTTTCAATCATCAAAATATCATTTTTATCCGGAATTTTCATAGTTGTCGTTGAGTGAAGAAGTTTAAATATTAAAGCAATTTGATATATAAAATGGTATTTTTCCGTCAGACGACTGTCAATTGGTGAACTTTTTAGGTTTGTTTTACAGCCCCCGCTGTAAAACTAAAAATATATTTAAACCGGACAGCTAAATCATATGCCCCTTAAAAATTAATCAAAACGAAGATCATAAATAATAAATACAGGTTTTTTCTTTTGCGGTTCCCGTTGTAAAACAAGACAACACACACACACAATTAAAAAAAAAAAAAAAAAAAAAAAAAAAAAGGAGGAGGAGGAGGAGCTCAAAATGTGTGCCTAAATTAGAAACAGCCCTAAATAATTAATTAAAATGTTTATCATAAATAATAAATAGTTTAACAAAGTTAATAACAATAAAAATTGGCTATATTTCAGGTTTCTTTGACGGCTGTCACTGTAAAATAAAACAAAACAGAAAATCTCAAAACGTGTATCTAAATTAGAGACAGCCCTAAAAAATTAATAAAAACGATTATCATAAATAATAAATAGTTTAACAATGTTAGTAAAAACATAAACTGGAGATTTTTCAGGTTTCTTTTACAACCCCTGCTGTAAAACAAAAAATTATATCCAAAACATGTAGCTAAATGAGAGGCAGCTCTAAAAATAATTTTAATCGGATATCATAAATATTAAATAGTCTAACAATTTATAATATTAAGTAGTTTAGATTTTTAAATAGTTTGAAAGTATAAATAATAATAAACTCAAATCGACTAACACAAGATCTTATTTATTTTATTCTTAATTACAAGTAAAACGTTATAAAGATTAGATGGAAAAATAAATTTACAAATAACCTGTTTCTTAATTACAAACAAAACGTAGACTGAAATGAACGTCATGTGTACCAGTCGTCTAACGGGAAAATATCTATACAACTTGTTGTGGACTTTTCGTTAAGAATATTGAATAAAAAAAAAAAAATGTAGTGACTGCTTAAAAATCTCTAATTGCATTGTGAAAGTTTAGATATTTTTTTAATGGCATTTTCATTTGTTTAAGCATTTGAATACCTTATTATGAGTTTTTTTTTTTTTTTTTTTTTTTTAGCATTTTCATTTGCTTGAGGCATTTGAATACCTTATTATGAGTTTTTTTTTTTTTTTTTTTTTTTTTTTTTAATGGCATTTTCATTTGTTTGAGGCATCTAAACACCTTATTATGAGGTGTTTTTTTTTTTTTTTTTTTTTTTTTTTTTAATGGCATTTTCATTTGTTTGAGGCATCTAAATACCTTATTATGAGTTTTTTTTTTTTATGGCATTTTTATTTGTTTGAGGCATCTAAATACCTTATGAGTTTCTTTTTTTAATGGCATTTTCATTTGTTTGAGACATTTGAATACCTTATTATGATTTTTTTTTTTTTTTTTTTTTTTTTTTATGGGTGTTTTAGTTCCTGTTCTTTATTTATTAAGGCTCCTTTATGTACCAGCTGACGCATCGCCCCCCCCCCCTTAGGCTTGTCCCATGTCCCAGCGAGTCCATAGATTATCAAGCGGTAGCTACTGTTTCAATTATCATATGTTACTTTTGCAGGGGTGTTTGCGTTCCGGGTTTTTTATTTTATTTCCCACCAGTAAATATAAATCGTATTTTTGGTTATATTTCATTGCTGAACTTTACTAGAAAACTACCAGTAATATCATTATTAAAAAATTCTGGTAGCAATTTCCGGGGACACAAACACCCCTGCTTTTGAATTACTTTTTTTATTAATACGACTGGACTATTTCTTTCAGACAGCGATTTCGCGTTGTTGCCATTTAAAACAGCTTGTTTTTATTATTATTATTATTATTATTATTATTATATTTAATTTAGAAAATAAAAATTGCGCTTGGAGAATGAATTATAATGATACTGGATAATTTATTTTATAGAGATGTCAGTGATATAGGAAAAACTACTTTTGGCCATTTTCTTTCTAATAATAAACAAAACGAAAATTATTTTACCCGGAGACATATTGCATATTTAGACCTAATAAAATATGTTTTTCCTTTTTTCCCTTTATTATAAGAATTCTAAATTAATTTCATTAGTATTTTGTTCATTATTAACACATCTAAATGCTATATATATGTATATATATATTTTTTTTCCCTCAAAAAATTAACCAAACCAAACGTATTTTAGAATTTTGCATTAAGATAAGTCAACAAATATGCATTGTAACTGTGATTATTGCACTGTGATCATGAAATGTTTTTGCTTTTTTTTTTTTTTTTTTTTTTTTTAGTGTATACATCATCAAAATTCTAAATGAATCTTCTAGCAATTTCATGTGTGTATATTATTTATTTTTCTGAACTTTAAAATAAATGTCTCTTTTTCAATAATAAATAAAAGTGTTTTAGAATAAAGTGGTAAGGAAACCAGTAACTAAGTTATAATTACAGAGATCGCAGCATTCGCATAAGTTTACGTTCGTTGCGTTTTATTATTTTGTCACCACTATTTTTAAAAGAAATTTTTCTTGGATGTTTTTAATGAATAATGTTATTAAAAAAATTATTGTTAAAAAATAGTGGTGACAAAATTTTTCCCTCACTTACTGAAATTCAAAATTTTTCCTCAAATTTTTAAATGAATCTTTTAAACACACTCCAACTTGTTTATTATTAATCGTTCCTAAACCTGTGATGAAATGCCTCTTTTTCAAAAATAAAGCAAATGTGTTTTACAACTCAAGTGTTAAGAGCGGACAATACTTAATTTCGCCGACAGCCGTGGTCCATGTTATTCTATGGAGAAATTTGTTTCCATAGTGAATTATTACCTAATGAATATTTTGGGCCCACCAACGACCGAGGGGTTTTGCACTCAAAGCTAGTAGAGTGAAGTGCCAGATTCGATTCCAGGTCGCGCTCGCAGTCCTAGTCGTTCGAAGTCTTCCGTGGTTTTCTCCTAAACTTGCGTAAATACAGACTTGGATCCCTTAGTAAGACCTTCACGGACCTCTTTCTCCCTCAGGCCTAGGACCCTAGAGCTGTCCATCAACCTTGTTCCCAAAAACTTCTAATGAATATTTTTCAATTCCGTTTTCACATTCAAAAAATTCATAAGCGTTAAAATGAATACTTATTTTCCAAAAACTAATTTTTTAAATTTTTAGTATTTCATTTTGCGACTAGAAAATGAGAAAAATGCACTTTGTGAAAAATCCCATTTTTGAACTCGAAATTAAAATGTAAAAATTTTTAAAAATCAATTTTTCGAAAATGAGTACTCATTTAATAGTTATGAATTTTCTGACTGTGAAAACGGAATTAAAAAAAAAAATACTTTAAGTAATGATTAATTGTGGGAACAAATTTCGCCATAGAATAACATTGGACGACGGCAGTCCGCGGGATTAGATATTATCCCCTCTTAAGGGCCCTCTTCACTGACCGCCGTCGGAAGCCGAACCTAATGTTATTCTATGGGAAATTTTTCTTTACAAGTAATTTATTAACAAATACATATTTTTAAATTCTGTTTTCACATTCTGAAAATTCTCAGCTGTTAAATTGACGCACCTTTTCTAAAAAATTATTTTAATTTTTTATATTTTATTTTGAAGGTGCAAAATACGAATTTTCATTATGTGAATTTCTTTCATTTTGCAATTTCAAAATAAAATATTAAAAATTAAGAAAATACATTTTTAAAAAAGGTCTGACAATTTAACAGTTAAGAATTTTCTGAATGTGAAAACAGAATTTAAAAATATGTATTAGTTAATAAGTTATTTGTAAGGAAAATTTCCCCATAGAATAACATTAGCTCCGGCTTCCGGCGACGGTGAGTGAAGAGGGCCGTTAAAGAAATTAACTACTGTATTGTATTAGGTGTACCGGAAAGTTATGTCGTTTTGAATTAATAAAATGAAACCGGAAATTTTTGTTTAACAGTGTTGACATGGTACTTTACAAATAACCATCTTATAAGTTACCTAAGAATATCTTAAATTTTATTCAGGATAAATTTCCGATGTCAGTATTTTAATTCAAAACGACAGAACTTTCCGGTACACCTAATAGTTATGATCACTCTTTTTTCCAAGTGACACTGGTTTCACATATCGCCCCCCCCCCCTTAATTATTGAATTTATAATTATACCAACAAAAATCTAAATAAATTTTCTAAACTTATTGGCATTTGTTAATTATTGTGAATCCTGTGATGAAATGCCACTTCTTTGAAAATAAATAAAACAACACTGTTCAAAATGCTTTCTTAAAAATGAGCTAAACTGTCTCAAAATAGCTCCGAAACAATGTATACTTAAATTTGAAAACTCATGTATACTCATTTTTTTGGTATATTTATATGCTCAAAAATGGGGTTGACCAATAAGAATCCCAATATCTCCATGTTTGACATGTCAGTATACTCAAAAATGAGTACATGGGTTTTCAAATTTAAGTATATACTAGCAAACCAGTGCGAAATATTCGCACTTTATTTCTTTTCTTATCTACCTTTAAAATTTGAAACTCATAAATGTTATACCCATTTCACCACCTAATTAAAATTTTTATTTACCAGAAGCCAAATAATTATTAGAACCAAAATAATATTGTAAAATTGTGAAACCAAAATCATTCAAAGAAAGGTTTCCAAATAAAATTCATGGTTCACGACCCAATTTTCCTACTTCCACAGGCAGTACAGTTTTAATTTAGGACTCCCACGACGCCTTTTAAATTTTTGTCATGTTCGCGATGACTTTTCATTAATTTTGTTATTATTATTATTATTATTTTAAATAAATAATTCCTATTTAGATTATATTTTTTATGATTGTGTGTTTTTTTTTAGTCAATTTATGACACAAAAGTTCCTATTCTGTATATATCTTTAAAATATTGCTAGGTTTAAAATGACGCTTGCAAAGTTTCTGAAGAAACAACTGTTAAAAATACATTTTTTTCACAAAATAATCTCATCAGACGAATGTCGTCATTCTTTCTTATTAGTCCATTGAGCTAAGTCCGCGCGCTTAAACATTGTTCATGTATAAATATTATTTTTTTTTTCCTCGAGTAACGTATCGTTTTGACAAAAAATAATTGAAACTGGTCCACGTTAGAGAAATATTATATAGATTGTTTCAGAGCTATTTTGAGGCAATTTAGCTCATTTTTAAGAAACCATTTTTAACAGTGATTTATGTTTCAAAGTTCATGTGTTAATGAAACTAACTACTGAATTTTAGTTGTGACTAAGTGCCACTGAGATCATTGAATGTTTTTGACTCTTTATTGAATGAAATTATTATCTTGGGAATTCTAAATTAATCTCATAACCAGATTCCTAATTAGTTATTGTTCCGACTCCTGTGGTAAAATGTCTCTTTTTCAATAATAAATAATATGAATGTGTTAGAATTCTGTGTTATGGATATTAACAACTGCATTGTAGCTCCGATCATTCCTTGAGAACAAGTGTCATTGGCATCATTTAATGTTTTCTCCCTTTACTTATTGAGCGTATACACCATCGAAATTCTAACCGAATCTTCTGTACGCATTCGTAATTGTTAATTAATTATTGTTCTGAATCCCATAATGGAATGTTACTCTTTCAATAAAAAGTAAACCAATTGTATTTAAGAACACAGTGTTAAGAAAACTAACAACTACATTGTAGATGTGATCATTACAAACGTCATCGGAATCATTTAACGGCCTTCTTCACTTACCGTCGCCGGAAGCCCGAGCCAATGTTATTCTATGGAGAAATTTCCTTTACAAATAACTATTACATATTTTTAAATTCTGTTTTCACATTCTGAAAATTCCCAACTATTAAATTGATGGACCTTTTTTAAAAACAGATTTTTTAATTTTCAATATTTTATTTTGAAATTACAAAATGAAAAAAAATCCCATATTGAAAATTCGTATTTTGCAGCTTCAAAACAAAATATAAAAAATTAAAAAAATTATTATTTAAAAAAGGTCCGTCAATTTAACAGCTGGGAATTTTCAGAATGTGAAAACAGAATTTAAAAATACGTATTAGTTAACAAGTTATTTGTAAAGAAAAATTTCCCATAGAATAACGTTAACTTCGGCTTCCGGCGGTGAGTGAAGCAGGCCCTTAAGGGGACTTGAGACGATTGCGGCAACCGTGAATTGAGAAATTTAGGTTGTTACTTGTAATAGCCATACATTTTTTAATTATGCATGCATCAATATAATTTTTTTATGAGATACTGACAAGAAGTTCAAGAAATATTTGATGCAAATTATTTTCCCTTACGTGTTACAGTTTTGTTTTATATATATATATATATATATATATATATATATAATACATTGTAAATATACGTATTTTATTCTTAAGAATTTTTTCCCTTTGGTACACTTTGTGAAAAATCTATTGAAAGAAGTTCCTTGAAATGTTAGAAGGAAATAAAATAAGTGTCTTTGCATACAGTGAAACTAATTTTTTTATGTATATACCTTGTGATATTTTTTTAAAAGAGAGAAAATATGTGTTAAAAAATGCATATTTCTAATAAGTAAAAATTGCCATTTTTTTTATCATTTTAAAAATAGAACAAGAAAACATAAAATAGGTTCAGTACATAAACAAAAGTATTTTCTAAAGAAAAAAAAAAAAAAAAAACTAAAAAATTAAAAACTGATGATAGAAAATGTTAGTATTTTCTATCATCATGGTTCATTTTCTATCTTCAAGGTAAGATTTTCATTATTTTTTTAGAAAAGTGTTCCAAAGTCATTAAGAGTAAAATACGTATGTTTACAGTGCTATTATAAAAAGAAATGTAACACGTAAGAGTAAATAATTTGCATCAAATATTTCTTGAAGTTCTTGTTAATATCTCATAAAAAAAATTATATTGATACATGCATAATTAAAAAATATATGGCCATTAAAAGCAACAACCTAAATTTCCCACTTCACGGTTGTCTCAAACGTCTCAACCCCTTAACCTTTAAATGACTCATTACTTTTTAAATCAATTTAAAAATGTTTTATTATTATTTTTCTCTTAAATAAATCACGGAAGAAAATACTTTAAAAAAGCATACTTTATTTTAACTATATGGTTTACAGCTGAAAAGCAATTTGTTGCCAATTGGCAAACATGAGGCATTAGAGCTTCAATATTATTCTAATAGTATTTTAGAAGACAAAATTGGGTGTGTTGCCGAAAGGAAACACGTGACATCTTCTCCTTACTTATTGAGTGTACACATCAACAAAATTCTAAACCATGGCTCCCTGTGATTCAATTATTCTACTGAATCGCAGGGAGCCATGTCTAAACTAATCTTCTCAGTGCATTCGTATTTGTTAATTAATCTTTGTTCTGAAGTCTGTAATGTTCTGATCTATTTTGTTCCGTCTATTTTGTTCTGAAGTCTTTTAAGAAGCTGTCTCTTTTTGAATAACACTGATTGAAGAAGTTTAAAAAAATTTTCTATTCAAAACTCAGTATTTGCCAAAACTAAACTTTTTTTTATTTTTTTTTACAGCCCCCCCCCCCCCCCCCCCAAAAAAAAAAAAAAAAAAAAAGTTAAGTTCTGGATCCGCCACTGTGGTACAAAAATTTTCAAAGATACAGCAGTTAGTTAGTAGTACTGTCCAATCTGTTTGGATAATTTACTTCATTTATAGTAGTAACGTAAATGGAGATTGTAAAACTTTTGTTGTTATTAGAAAAATCAATGTAAAAACTGAGCTTTATTATTTTTAAAACTACTCTATGTAGTCACCATCTAGTTGTATATTTTTCCCAGTGACCTTCCTAAGGCAATCTTTGTATAGAGTGATCAAAGTCCCGTTACCCCCTATCGTGTGTCCATATGTTCATAGATGGTCGAATTGTACCAATGTGGGATCATGGCAGAGGACAATATTGAGTTAATACTACTATTTTTTACTATTTATGTCAGAGTATTCCTGTATGTATTATACCATCGTTTTCATAACAGAGTATGACACAGCACAACATTGCAGACGTGAGGGTGGTAAATACACGTCACACATCTTTATCGGCCCTCTTCACTTACCGTCGCGGGAAGCCCGAGCCAATGTTATTCTATGGGACATTTTCTTTACAAATAACTTATTAACTAATACACATTTTTAAATTCTGTTTTCACATTCGGAAAATTCCCAACTTTTAAAATGACGGACATTTTTTAAAAGAGAAACTTTTTAATTTTTAATATTTTATTTTATTTTGAAATTGCAAAATGAAAAAATTTACATATTGAAAATTCGCATTTTGCAGCTTCAAAATAAAATATTAAAAATTAAAAAAATACATTTTTAAAAAAAGGTCCGTCAATTTAACAGCTGGGAAATTTCGAAATGTGAAAACAGAATTTAAAAATATGTATTAGTCAATGAGTTATAATATAAGTAAATTTCCCATTGAATAACATTAGCTTTGGCTTCCGGTGACGGTGAGTGAAGAGGGCCCTTAAAATCGTCAACTGTCTCGTGACGCGTGGCAGCATCCTTTTGTTTAACAACAATCCATTAACAGCTATGGCATACATAGGGGGTAACAGGACTTTGTAGTCACTCTCCAGATTAGGGTGAATTTGAGTTACTTTAATTTACGGTTTCCTGAAACGAAACAAATTTACATAGCTGTAGTTAACAATATCATACATATAAGAATTTATTAATATCCAGATTTTTTTTTTTTTTTTTTAATATCTCGGTTGTTTCCCATTAATGATTAAAACTTAACTTCGCAACATTCCTACGTGATGCACAGTTCCTGTTAAATCGTCTTCCACCCCCCCCCCCCCCCCCGCAAAAAAAAAAAAAAAAAAAAAAAAAAAAGTTTTCACAAATTTTGCCTGTATGTACTGATATTTTCCCTTTTGTATGTATTATGTTGCTATATTCTATTTCCATATTTGTTTTGTATATGAATAAAGGGACAATTTACTGATCGTCTCAGTCATTTCTTACTTGTATTATTACCAAAGAAAGTAAAAATAGAAATATCAAAATGCACCATGCAAATTCTAATTTTTTTTAAATCTCCAATTCTTTTTTTTTTTTACTATGCAATTTTTGTATGTAAATTAACGGGATCCGCACAAAATATCGCCGGACAAAATATCGCGTCAAAAAAATATGATCTATTTGAAAATTTGATTTTGTGTCAGTGTGATCTCTGGAGAGGGCCACAGGGCCTTATAAATTAATATAAATTATTTAAAATAAATAATTAAATAAATCATAGAGTTGAATTTCATTATTTTATCTATGCTTATTTCTAAGTTATTTTATGTTTTGCTTTTCACTATTCACAATGCATTTTAAAAATCGTGTACATCACTGCTGGCATTAAAGCTGAACACTGTTCACAAACTTGAATTAAAAATTTTAAAATTAATAAGAAGGATTGAATTCATTATGACTAAATTTGACAAAAGTTAATAAATATAGTCTTTAAACTATTTTAAGTGAAATTTATAACAATTTTTGTTGTAGGTTTGTCAGAATGTCAGTGCTCTGACTAAAGTATGTGTTGTCATGAAATTTTATACAACATTACTATTACCAACTCACTTTTGCTTTGTATTCATTTACGTCGGCGATATTCTGTCCTCGCGATATTTTGTCCCCAACCCTGAATAATAGAATCAGTTTCAAAGAAAAAAGAGTAACATTTGAAATTTTCATGAATTTGAGATTTCGCAATAAATTTACTAATAACTGTTTGATTTTAAAATAAATACCTAGTTTTGTGAGAAATACATTGGTTAACATTCCTACAAAATTTTAAAAGCATTGGAGGAAAATAAATTCGCTTGGAACATAGTAACTGGTAATTTGGAACCTAAGAAAAATTAATTTTAAACTTTAAAATTGTGTAAAAGCCTTTATATAATGTTTGAGAAACTGTCGAACGATACCATTTTAAAAGAACTGTTTAGCATCATACGTTTTATAATAACTAACTGGATATTTTACCATGTTTTTATTAACTTCATTCTTGTTTGTTTGTTTGTCCGGTACAAATCTTGCAACCGATTTTTAACTCACTTCCCTACTAGCTAGACATTTGAAACTTTCACAGTAGCTCAGAACCTGGTGACAACACAATACTTCAAATTCGAATTGTTTTCTTTTAATTAATTAAAATATGAAAATGATAAGCTCCTAATAGCAATAAAAATAGTTATTAAAATATTAGCTATAATTTAATTGTTGCCAAAAAAAATTACTAGTTCATTTTCTTTCGACATAAAAATAAATACGTTTAATTAAACGGGAGCGTTAAAAAATTGTAAAAGTTAAATTATGCATCTGGCAAAAATTGACGTCATTATCACTTTAAAGATTTTCTACACATTGATAAGTGCTAATGTAGTTCACGATGCTAATATATGTTGTTCTGAAAGAAGCAATATTTTATTTTTAAAACCAACTTTTTTTTTTTTTTTCACTATTATTATTAGTTCACTGAACTGAATCCGCGTGCTTAAATATTGCTTAAATATTATTTTTTATCCTCGCGTATTTTATTAATGATTCATCAGAAAATTTAAAAACATGGTATATAAACAATTTTTTTTTTTTATCTTATAATTATTTAATTGCATCTGTTTGACAATTTTCATCACTCCTTGTCCCCTTAAGGATACAGAACAGTGACTCCTTTTCAAATGTACATTGCACATAACGGGGGCTTATAAAAACTAATTTTATGAATGAAGGAACACAAAAATGTAAAATATTATAAAAAGATTTTTCTTTTTTCACTTTATAATGAATGTACACTGCTCAAAAAAAAAAGTATGTTTTAACGAAATTACAGAAATACTTACAACAATACCTAATGTGAAATAAAACATCCATAATATAAAGTGTACTAGATTTAACAAAATTATGCCTGTTTTATCTGACGTCAGTTATCGGTATAAGTAATTGCATAATTTCATTAAAACCATGTGCTCCCCTAATTTTTTTGAGCAGCGTGTTTGTTTTCATCATGCCTTTTGTACTCTTTAACTACATTTCTTGCGACCATGGAAGCCTCTGCGCAAGTGCGGATTCAATGAGTCCACTAGTAAAATGGGGGAGACAAGTTTTTCGTTGAGAGAAAATAAGCGATAAGGGAATACCGAATGACTGGATGCTTACTGAATTCAAACCTGTTGGTCAACTTGGAAACCCTACAAGATTTTCGACTCGTCCTCACTGCTAGGCGTAGGAAACGTGGTTACACTGTACTAAGAATGACAATAATTTATTCCTTTGATAACTATATTCTATATACACCACCTTTGACTGGACACTTTGAAATATCAAACTTTTTTTTAACATCTAAAAAAACTCTTGGCGATTTATCCTAATAATTTAGGTGTATAAAGAACGTGTTTTACCTCATATATTTCAGCAAAAGTTTTGTCTCGAAGATAAAAAGAAGACAGTATTAAAGAAAATTATTACCAAAATTATTACCAAATTAAAGAAAAATCAGAATGTTTGAAATCACGCTATTAAAAAAGTAATGTTTGATATGCGTTCTGGCTGTAGCGTTTAATCATAGCCTCCTGAACTAGATGCCTGTTGCGTTGCTCGTAAACTTGGCAACAGTTGAAGCGGTAGACAGCGCGACCTGGTACAGATTTCGTGATTTTAATTTTAAGAAGTGATATATGATATATATAATCGACGTTTCTTTGATTCTATTCGCCTTTTATGTATATCAAATCCCACTTTTAAAAATTATTGGTGGCTGTTGAATAAAAAGGTCGCGCAATCTGTCCCAGGTGGCGCTGTCTACCGCTTCAACTGTAGCCAAGTTTACGAGCAACGCGACAGGCATCTAGTTTAGGAGGCTATGGTGTAATTATAAAACTTCTAATTATCCGTATTTATTTCTATAAGACTAACACATATAGTAGAAACAAAGATTTCGATAAAAAAGGAAGAAAAAAAGGAAAGAAAGAAAGAAATTGCTCTTTCTTAATTAATACATGCAAGGTTGAAACCCAATTCAAAGTAATTGTTAGGAAACTTGAAAATAGCATATTAGACAAATACATACTGCGAGTACAATAGAAAAATATTAAATATCTAATGAACTATGATTCTATTTAACTAAATTTTTATTGCGCATACTCAAGCGTTAACAAATTTTGTTTACATAATTTATTAACCGAATGTATTGAGCTATTTTATATGAAAACCTCAAGAAAATATTATGCAAATTCAAAAAGTTATCGTCCGTCGTGTGAACTGAATTTTAGTTCCCCAGCTCCTACCTCCTGAAAAAAACAAAAATATAAAAAGGGTTTTACAAAGATTTTTCTTTTGATTTAATTAAAAATAATATGGTGTTCGTTGATTCTAAATAAATATCGGTAAAATTCCTCACCACTTTCTTCTTTTTCTTTAAGGAACTGAAATTTAATTCATTCAATCAACAATAACTTTTTGCATTTTCACAATACTTGCTTTGGATTTTCATATAAATACCTCATTATATTTCAACAATAAATTAAGCAAATAAATTTTTATCAACGCTTGCGCAAGCACTGTTAAAAACTATTTAGTAAAAATATTGATATTTTATCAGATTTTCAATATTTTTATCTTTTGGTCGTAGCATGTTGTGTCTAATCTAGTATATAAAACTTCTAGGCTTTCTATAATGTGTTTAAGACCCTGCATGTTATATATAAAAAAAAAAAAAAAATTCCAAATTTTTAAAGAAACTCTTATATATCCATGAATATTTGTGCTAGTTCTGAAAGTCTTTCATGCCATATATACTAACTTAAGATTTCCAAAAATAGTTTCTGATGGCTAAAGCATTAAAAACATCAGAAATTGCTCTAAAAGTGTCAATCACTGGAGCACTTACTTACCCTATGTTTTTAATTTATGATATACAGAATTTTTAATGAAAATTATTCCCACATTCAGAAATATTAAAAAGACACTTTTAAAACAATATACTGCAATCAGAATACAGATATCTTAAATATCTCATAAAATATGAGCAATTTTAAGAAAAACGTTTGCGAAAGATAGAAATTTTTTCATTGCATAGTTGCTTTGTAACTTTTTATATTGCGGGCAACTCTTGTCAAAAGTGCATTTGAATAGAGTAAAAATTAAGCAAATTGCCGGCAAAGGATCAAGCTAGATTTTAGATATTTTCCAAGAGTTGAAATTTCATAAGCGGTTTTTCACATGCTGTGTAATTAATTTGAAGATCTAATTATTTCAACTACGCTCCAAAAGTAACTTTTTTTTTTTTTTTTTTTTTTTTTTTTTTTTTGTAAAAAAAAAAAAAAAAAAAAAAAAAAAACTTATAAGCTTATAGCTCTAACATGTTTTTGTCTATTTACTAAGATTTGTGAGATTGTAAGAGGCTTTTTATACACACACACACGCACAAAAAGAGAAAAAAAACTTTTGCTAAGTGGTTAAAACAATTGAATCTTTAAATAATTGCGCGGCATGTGAAAAACCCCTTACGAAATTTCCACTCTTCGAAAACACCTAACATCAAGCTCGTTCTTTTGCGGATAATTTGCCTAATTTTTACTCTATTCAAATGCACTTTTGCAAGAGTTGCCTAATATATCTAGCTTTCAACCTATGCAATAAAAAAAATTCTATTTTTCGCACATGCGCAGTGAAAACGTTTTTTATAAAAATTTTCATATTTTGTGAGATATTTGTATTTCGATCGTAGTATATTGTTTTAAAAGCGTTTTTTTGAATTTATCTGAAAGTGGGAATAATTTTCTTTTAAAACTCTATACATTATAAATAAAAAGCATGCAGATTTATATATATACATGCTTATATTTCCATTATTTAATATGCTATTTTCACACAAATTCATCCACAAATTGAACTGGGTTTGTATTAACATATCCTAAAGTTAAAGTTCATTTCGTTCACTTAACGATACAGGGTGATTACAAACATTATTGATTTTGCGCAAGTTTTTACCGGCTCTTAAATGTTGTCTTAAACCAATCTTCATTGAAAAACATAAGGAATACCCAGTTCTTTTAATACCCAATGTTTGCAAACATTTCATCGAGAAATAAGTCTTTAAATTGGGAAAAAAAAAAAAAAAAAAAAAAAAAAAACTGATCGTCTGCAAATCTTGCTAAATTTTTGTGCAGGAGAGTATGTAACAGGCTCTTGTGGAAACTAACTATGAATACCAGATACGCAAAAAATGCAATATATCAAAGAAAAAAAAAACAAAAAAATTCGCCTTACAATGAATGTACTTTAACCCATCTCATTTTTGTGTCTTACGTGATAAAGGAAAATGATTATTAAGACTTTTTCTTACACCCGCTCTGTTTGTCACCAGAGTTTGTCCGAATGTGTCGTATCTTTTTGCTTATATCTCAGCAGTCAGACCACCTAAAGACTTCGTGTTTTCACTAAAATATTAGTCATGCCTGACACTACAATTTAACACAGTCAGATTTTCGAATTTTTGATTAGTTTTCTTTTAATTAATAAAAACTTGAAAATAATAAGCTAATAATAGCAAAAAATTAGCCATTTAAATTTTATCCATAATTTAATTTTGCCAAAAGTTTTACGAGTTCATTTTTCTTTTTCTTTTTTTTTTTTTTTCCCCGACAGGAAAATAAATACATTTATCTAAACGTGATCAATAAAAAATTACATATATTATATATATATATATATATTATGCATCTCACAAAAATTGACGTCATTATCACTTTAAAAATTTTTTTACACATTGTTAAAATGCTAATGTAGTTTACGATGCTAAAATCAGCTTTATTAATAGATCCTCCTTGGGATTTTTTAACTTTTTGCGTTGAAGTACACCGAACATTTTTCGCCAAGAAGTTTAATTTAGCGACAGCGATTTTAATCTAGGTAACGCATCAAAAATATAAAATATTATAAGAATAAAGAAAAATTAAAAATAACGCTTATTTAAAAAAATATCTATATACCCTTTCCTTAATGCACTAAAAAGAACAAAATAACTTTTTCAGCTCAGTACCGCCGATCTGAATACTTACATTTTACTACTATTCCAATAAAATTGCTCCTCAAACGAAGAAAAGGGCGGCTCAAATCATTTTATACCAAAATTTCGTGAAATTTTTAAACTATTATGGATTTATGAAAATGTGAGCTGAAATTAGCCAGATTGGAAATTTTGGTACAAAATGGTTGAGCCGCCCTTTAGGTGCAATTTTATTGGAATAGTAGAAAAGTATTCAGATCGGCGGAAATGAGCTAAAAAAGTTCTTTTGTTCTTTTGAGTGCATTAAGAAAAAAGCATTTTTTATTTATTTATTTATTTTTTTTTTTTAAATAAGTGTTATTTTTATATCTACATCGTGTATAACAGGCGTTGTGAAAACTAACTTTATGAATATCTGGAAGACAAAAATGAAAATATATGAGAAATGAAAATATATGAAAATGAAAATATATGAAAAAACTTTGCTATATATGATATAATTTTTTTTTTTTTTTTCGCATTATAAAAAAAATGTATCCCATCTCGTTTTCATGTCTTATATGATAAAAAAGAATGATTTATTTCTAGATCTACATTCTATATAACAAGGGCTTGTGAAAACTAACTTTATGAATAGCAGGAATACAAAAAAAAAAAAATGCAACATATAAAAATAAAAGGAATTGTTTCGATTTATATAACAGCAGTTTTCAGTCTTTCGGTTCTTGACACTTGTTACAGTCCTGCATGTCTTCTCTGTATTCTTCGACTTGCAGGGTCAAGTCGAATACGCCTAATTCTTTTCTTATAATGTTGGAAGCCGCTTTCAAAATTGCTATTGGATTTTCACCTACGGCTAGAAAAATACATTACATTCAATCAAGTATATTATAGAAAAAGATGTATCTGAAAATAATAATAATTTGGGAATTATTTTTAAACTTAAACTTTAAATATTCAGTGATAATACTGCCACAAATTGTAAACAAGTTTATTTTAATTGTTTTTTGAGGTTTCAAAGGCTGAAGAATAAAAAAGCAGTATTTTTTTCATTATCATATTTTTAATATAATAAGCAAACTTTTTTATTCAAAATTTTGACCGCATAAAAGATTAATATTTAAACAATATTAAAAACACATTCAGAAACATTTGGAAAAATTCAGCCGGTGAAAACTGGTTTCTAGATTCCCCCCCCCCCCCAACTCGTTTTATAAAAACACTCATTTTATTTGAACAACTCATTTTATTGTTCAGGTAAAATGTATCAAAAATTGTACTATTTTTTGATTCAGCTCTGCTAAAAATTCAGATTTCTTTCTTTCTTTTTTTTAGCGCTAGAGGCCTATTTCAGTCGGTACAGTTGTCGAATTTTTATAGGTCACTCTTAATTAGTGCTAAGGGCCTATTTCAGTCGGTTTATTGAATGGGGATTTATTGAATGAAGTCCCCCCCAAGGTTCAACTTTGACATGAGTCCTCCCCCAGGCCCAACTTTGACATGAATCCCCCCCAAGGTACCCCTATTTCAGTCCGTACAGCGTTGTCGAATTTTTATAATACACTCTTAATAGTGCTAAGGGCCTATTTCAGTTGGTTTATTGAATGGGGATTTATTGAATGAAGTCCCCCCAAGGCACAAGTTTGACATGAGTCCCCCCCCAGGCCCAACTTTGACATGAGTCCCCCCCCAAGGCCCAACTTTGACGTGAGTCCCCCCAAGGCACACCTTTGACATGAGTCCCCCCCCCCAAGGCACACCTCCCCCTCATTGGGAAAAAGAGAAAAAACGTTGTTTTGCGGCTATAAGACAGTTTGGACTTCCAACGTTATTTGTTACAATATCTGCAGCTGAAACACATTGGTTTGATTTAATGAAAACTTTATCATGGAATTTAGATCGTCACGAATTAACTAAAGAAGAATTTGTCGATATTAACAAGTTTAGCAGTAGGCCTCTGGCACTAAATTAAAATCTGTCAGTGTCAGATTTTCATGTTTTAAATAATGAAATAATGTCGTGTCTGTATAATTTTTATTTTTTTAAACCTTTATTCAAGTACGATTCGATCTTGAAGAAGAGGGCAAAATTTCGTTAAAATCGGTACATCGCTCTTCGAAAGATTGTATGCCCACCATTTTTCTGAAGGATGTCCGAAAACAAGGAACCCCCCCCCCCACACACACACACACATTGGCTAAATTCCAAAATTATGGCTACACTCCAAAATTGTATGAAAATTTTATTACATACCGTTTGAAAGTTAATGTTTCATTATGCTCAAAACTTTGAATATCTTTTTATTACTTTTATTATTATTTCACAAGGTAATTATTATTAGAGCTACGATTTCAAAACGCTATAATTTTAAAACTATCCATCAGAGCGATTTGATGTTTTACCAGAGCAATAGTGAGGCAATGAACATTTTGTTTGGGAAGGAAAAAAGTAGTTCCAACATGTTCCTATAGAGGGCGCTGTCAGGGTAACGTCAGGGAAAACGCCTAAATGGACTCATTCAACACAGGAATGTTGTTAGCAACACAATGGAATAGAAGGAAACAATAGACTTCAAGGGCTTACTACAATTTTTTTAGCAAAAAGACAAGAATACGTGTTTGCAGCGGAAACGATCACAGTGAAAAGAGGAGCTTCATGAAACAAGTACTTTACCGATATTTATAATGAATTACGTATAATTAAAGGCACATTTTGGAACTTTCTTTTTCTTTTGCGAAACAAACTTTCATTGCCTGACGATTGCTCTGGTAAAATATCAAATCGCTCTGATGGGTAGTTTTAATATTAAAGTGTTTTGAAATGGTAACTTTAATAACAGTCACCCTGTATTTCAAAATGAAAGATTTCTTTCTTTCTTTTCAGCCTCTGAAACCCTTGTAAATCTCTTAAAAAAAAAACAGGAAATGAGTAGAAGCACACAGTTTTCTTTTTATTAAATTATCAACTATATTTTTCCCTTAAACTTACTACTGCATTTGAACTTAACACTTTTTATACATTTTACACTTTGCATTTAAGTACTGCATGTTTCTGCAGAATACGGTATTTTTACCTTATTTCCATTTATGTAATTTTTATGTTTAATAATTTATTTTTTCTCGTACAGTACATCTTTTTATGTTTACCTGATAACATTTACCGGTACTGATAATAAATTTTTGTGAAAAGCCTTCTCCATTGCAGTAACAATCAACAATGTCATTTTTATTACTCTAATAGTCTGTGGTACCCTTGATGACATAACGACATTTTTTTTTTTGGGGGGGGGGGGAGGGAGAGTGGAAGTAAGGCTCCTATATATACAAGCTGGCCCATCAGGCATTTTGTTGCCTTAGGGTTGCCACATGTATCCAGCGCGTTTCATTGATAATTAAACGGCAGTCATTACTTTTATCGTCTTGTGTAACTTTAGAGTACTCCTTGTATTATATTTTATAGTTATAGCTAAGTAAAGTACGATATGATATTTGTTTAAGAATAAACTGCTATAATCACTCAAGAAAAGAATACCATAAGATAATTTGAGAAGAATAAAACAATAATACTTATATTTACTTATATTTTCCTTTGTATTTCTGACATGTGTTAATGTAAAAAATACAGAAAAATGTGTCATTTTAATCATATTATTTATATTAATATTGATAAATCGATTTAAGACCTTTTATTACTGTGTATTTGAGTTTTGGCGACATTTTGTATAAGAAACAGAAACAGCCCTAATGACACATCTTATTTCCAATACATCCACAGGATATCCTGATTATGTAATGTTAAAAAAATGTGTTGTTGGGAATATTATTGTTGCTTATTACTTTTGTTGCCCGATCGTAGCTTCAGATCAAGTTTTCTTAAAATTCACGAGAAAGCGGTAAGGACACCAAGCGGGAATGCTATCCTCTTCTGAGGCAAAAAAATGGCGGCGTGCATCGCCCTTTATATTTTATTTAAGGGGCTCTAGGTGGAAGTGGATCGTGGTTTTTTTCACCCCCTTTTTGGTAAATTATGCATTTTTCAATATGTAACCTTTACTTGATATGGTTTCATTTTAATAATTTTCACCATGATCTGTTTCCTGGTTTCTTTTATATGCTTCCTGGTTTCCGTGATGAAACATTGTAAAATTACCTGTATACAAGTTGATTATAATTAAAGTGCAATTTTCCTATTGCTTTGAAAAAAGAACCAAATGTTCAGGATGACCTGAAATTTAAACTGAATATACTACAAGGGAAACACAGTATTGTATAAGTAAAAGGTTAATCGGTTGGGTTTAACGTCGCAATGGTACTGCTCTATGGGTAATTGGCGACAGTGTGGGACGCACCCCTAAGGATGTTCCGGACACATCCCAATTTTGATCCTCACCGGTGACCCCCCTCGAAGTATGATTTGGAAGGGAACATGGAGGAGGATATTGCAGCCACGATGGTTTTTACATGCACCAGCCACCATTAGTGTGTACACGACTATCTTCAGCCGGATCGAGTATCGAACCAGCAATCTTCCAATTATGAGCTCTGAGCTCTACCTACCGGCATAAAAAAAAAAAAAATTCTAAATTTTAATAATAGGTGGCGCTTTACACATCATAATATGCAAAATAAAAAACATGCAATGTGCACGATACATTGCATTTGTTGTAAAAACAGTGTGCACATGGCGTTTCTTAAAAGCTCGCGATGACTCTCTCAATGAAGGATTGCGCTCTGTTTGTGAAGCTCTTTGAGAACGGCAGCAGTTGTCCACCAGTAGTAGGTGACTGTGTGCAGCAATAGTTCTGAAGAATCTCTCTTACATTACACCTAAAAACTGTTTTAGTGGTGCACATTATAAGACCATTATAAGACACTGTTGAGCCTGAGAACTAGGAGGCATTTCTAACGACATATACAGAGGCTACGTGCTATTTTTTGTTCTGCAAAAAATACACATTTGAAGTCAAATTATAACGAGACTGGGAAAACTGCTTGCAAAAGTAAAGAAATCGTCTTATTTTCTGAACTCCGTGTGTGTTTTAGCTGCAGCACGCAGTTTTATTATTATTATTACTTTTTTTTTTTTTTTTTTTGGGGGGGGGGGGTTGCCAGTTAAGTATACCAGAATTTGAAATTTCTATATCAGATTTTTATGTTTTTGAAAACAAAAGTATTATTTGTTTTATTCTTCTGTTTGACTCTACAAGTGGCCGAGAGGTTTTAACTCTGAAACTAGTTGACAGTAGGTGATCAGCTAAAAAAAGAAAAAAAAACTGCACAAAGTTGCAGATAATCTGAAGGTATTTGGAACAATAAAAGGTTTCAGAGGGAAAAAAAATACTTGCTTCCAAACTGCAATTTTTTTGCTTTTAAACTGCAGTTATTCTGCAGATTTTATGATTTTTTATTCCATATATCTTCAGATTACCTGCAGATTTCATGATTTTTGTTCCAAATATCTACAGATTTTTTTAGCTAGGGTGGCAGAATCGAACTAAGATCGGGCTAGTCAGCCTAGCCGTTTGAAATTTACTGTGATTTTCTCCGATACTGAACGTAAATACTGGCTAAGACCTTCCCACAGATAGCGCTACACATATGTCTAGTTCTCCCGCATGCTAACAAACTTTAATTCCCTACCATTTTTTTATTCTTCTCCAGTTCCAATTTTTTTTAAATATATATGTGTGTGTATATATATTTTCTATCAGAGAGCCTTCTCTTTAGTATTCTAAACAAAGCTAATTAACTGAATGATAACAACGATTAACAAGAAAAATTCAATAAAATTATACTTACCTATAACAATGTGAGCAGAAAGAGCTGTTTTGTCCATGCTAAGTGACCAAATTCTTAAATTATGTACTTTAAGGACACCGGGAATTGTACTGATGAGTTTCATGACGTCTTGGAAATTCATATTTTTTGGCATTCCTACGTGAGGAAAGGGAGGGCATGTTAACAGATTACAGGATAAAATAATTTTTATAATTATAAGATAAAAAACTTTTTATAAACCATGTTTTTAAATTTTCTGTTGAATCATAGCTATATAACTGACTAAATTAGCACTTTATCAATGCGTATTGTTACGAAATTGTAAATAATTGTATTTATTTTTGCATAAATTCTTTCAAAGAGGCTTAGTAAGTTAACAGAATGTCAATTTTCTGCATTTCCAGCTCTTTTTCGCGTTAAAATAGCTTAATCTTCCCTTTAAAACGCATTAAAAACTCCAATAGGCAGGTAATGGATTTGGAGCCAAATTTGGCGACTTTTGCCCTTGGCAACTGTTTTAGCGACATTGGCGAGAAAATTTTTATTATCGATATTCTAAAGATGGACGTTCTAATGTGATTGATTAAAGAGTTACGAGAAATTCGAATTAAAAAAAAGTTGATTTTAAAAATAAAATATTAATCCTTTCAGAACAACATATATTTGCATCATGAACTACATTAGCACTTTATCAATGTGTAAAAAATCTTTAAAGTGATAATGACGTCCATTTTTGCGAGATGAATTATTTAACTTTTTATAATTTTTTATCGTTCACGTTTAATTAAACGTATTTATTTTTATGTCGAAAGAAAATGAACTCGTATTTTTTTTTTTTTTTTTTTTTTTTTTGGCAACAATTAAATTACAGCTAACATTTTAATGACTATTTTTATTGCTGTTAGAGCTTATTATTTTCACATTTTAATTAATTAAAAGAAAACTATTCGAAAATCGGACTTCGAAGTATTGTGTTGTCACCGGGTTCTGAGCTATTCTGAAATTTTCAAATGTCTAGCTAGTAGGGAAGATAGTTAAAAATAGATTGCAAGATTTGTACCGGACAAACAAACACACAAGCAAACAAGAATAGAAGATAATAAAAACATGGTAAAAAGGCATTTACTCCTAATATTTATTTATGAACCTATTGGATTGGCAAAAAAGTATCTCCGATTTGCACAAATATTATTATTTACTTATTTTGGTCAATGTTGTAGCTGAAATACTTAATTGAAAATCGTATTAACTGTAAACTTAAATGAAAATCGCATAAGAAGTCGGACTCTTTAAGAAGCTCGATATTTGCTTCCACATGAATTGAAAGAAATTCACAACGAATCAATATTTGTGATGCGCATTTCTAACGTAATGCAATCGACCCTTTTTAAAACGAATTATCATTGGGGATGAAAAGTATATCTACAGTAACATTAACTGAAAAAGATCATGTTCCAAGCGTGATGAGCTAGCAAAAATCATACTGAAAAAGGAATTGCACCAATCAGAGAAAGATCATGCAGTCATTTTGGAGGGATTACAAAGATGTAGTGTATTTTGTTCGAACTGCTTCCAAGCAAGAAAACTACAGTAGAGCGCTGATTATCCGAACTCCAATCAACCGAACTTTCAATAATCCGAACAACTGATTTCTCTATTTATTTTTCTTTATCCGAACTTTCAATTATCCGAACAGCCTATTTCTCCCCTTTGAATGTTTGGAAACAGCTATGAAATGGCTCGGATGGCAGAATGGCGCAGATCCTATTCAATTAACATGTCTAAGAAGAATTCGAGATATGGCAGCATTGAAAAGAATGTCTTCTTTGAAGCAAGCAGCAATCAAAAGCTTTTTTGCTTAAATTATAATTAAATTATAATCTCTACAGTTAAAAAATATAAAAATAATAATAAATAATAATAATATTTTAAAATATTATATAAAATAGTGGCATAAACATCCCTGACTATGCTTTTTTTTAATTAAAAATTCCGAAAGTTATTTGGAATTTACGATTTACTTAACATGGCAGAATAAGGCAAAATTGAGCATAAACGTCCATTTTGAGGTTCATAAATATGTCAGACAACTTCAAAATAACATTTATGGTATTTGTTTAAGCTATGATATGTGTTATTTAGTTCAATAATTTTTAATATTTAAACACGCCAGCACAAATTGGTGCTGCCAGTCCTAAGCCTGGATAAAGCGTGAAGGTTTTTTCATTGTCACAATATCCCTTAAATTCTCTGTCCAATTATCCGAGTTTTTGCTTATCCGAACAACGGTCTGTCCCGACGTCTTCGGATAATCGGCACTCTACTGTATCAACTCGATGTTCCCTTCCAATGTCTTACGAAATTCAAAGAAGGAATTCAAGGAGAAAGGGTTAGAAATGCCAAATTGCAAAGACCAACACAACATTTTTAGCAACACGAAAAAAAATTATTGAAGTTTACAAGTAAACGTTCTTTAGCTAAACTCGCATAGAATTCGATGAAATTGGTACAGGTGTTAGAAGAACTTACAGGAAATTCACACTCTGAAAATTAGCTGCTTAAAGTTCAATAGGAAAGATGTAGAATATTGTTGTAAATTGGATCGGGGTTACCAGAACCACAGCCCTACTAGATCACTCCTCAGCGCTAACGCGCCAACGTCGTGAAAGCTGCCATAACAATCGACGATTTTTCCGGAATCAAATGCATTGGATGTTAGGGTTGGCACACAGCGCCAAAACGGCAAAATTAACTTAGTTTTGTATATGAAACTGCATAAATTTTTTCCGTTTTCAGAGCATTTAAATTGATTTAATTAAATTCAAAATGCAGTCTTCCGATACGCAAAAATATATGAATCATAAAAATAATTGTGGCAATAATTTTAAATCAATTCATTGAAAAATGATAAATGATGTTAGTCGTTTTCTCTTAAATAAAAGATACTCTTCTTCCAATTTCTGTTTTGCATGAAAGAAAATAAATAAGAATTAGAAAGACTTTTATAAAAATAATTTTAAATTGTGTCTTTTTTAAAATTATATTATATACATATACTATTATTTTGTTGAACCATGGATGAATATTTAATGTTTCTTGGCATTTTCCACGTTTGCTAAAGCCTGGGAAAGTAGATGGCGCTTGTTGCCGACCCTGAAAATCGATTCCTCGGCATACATTGATCTTTGCAGTTTTGTTACGGCCGCTTACGACGTTGGCGTGTTGGCGCCGAGGAGTGATCTAGTAAGGCCGTGCCAGAACCTTCGAGTTAGCATCCATTGACGACTTCGGATTCTTGAAAACTGATGTTTTTAAGAAAATGTAATTCAGTGACATAACTAGAATTTTCTTCTGGGGGAGGATGGGGAATTTAATAGGTGGTGGCATTTTCTATTTAAAAGTCACTGGTTCGTTAAACAAATAGATTCCAAAATATTGAGATATAAAAAAATAAAACCATGCGAGGGACTTTAGCATTAAACTAAATAAAAACGAATATTTAGTGCACCTCGCTAATATAGACTTCAAATAAAAGGGTAGAAAATATGCAGATTAGACAAACATTATCCATTCAAACTAAACTTCAAATAGCTTTGAAAGCAAAATATCAATAATCTATTTAAAAAAAAACTTTTAAAACCCAAATTCTTATTATAGCGTATCATATAAAATCTTTTCGAAGTTAGAATAAAATTTAATTTGAAAAAAAAAAAAAAAAAAAAATGTAACTTTTTTGTTTATTAACCAAAATTGGGGAAATTTTAACAGTGTTAAGAAAAGAGAAATTATTTCTTAAAATTCACAACAGATGGCAGCACCACACGATTGCCTATGAGTTTTGTGATTTCATTTTCTGATTAAGGGACAATATCTGCAATTTAATTATTCGTTTGAGGCATCTTTTTATTATTATTTTAGTTTATTATTATTTTTTTATATTATAACTTAACATTTTACTGATTTGATTAATGTTTATGTGTTTTTCCTAATCATTTTTATTTTGTATTGTTAATTGTTTCATTGACATTTTAGTGAATATTCCGCCCAATAGAGGTCGCTTGTAGTCCACAAAAAACTCTTTTTTGCTTCTAAAAAAGAGATGTAAGTAAAGGGCTTCTTAAAAACTCTTCAAAAATTCTTAGGATACTGTGTAGTCAACGATAAATTTTATTTTATCAATTGACATCTTTTCTACTAATTGTCTGCAAAAATTAACACTCCGGACCTTCAGGGTATCGAACGCGGGACCACCAGATCAATAACATGGCACTCTAACCACCTGAGCAACGGAGAGACAAATGAAAAAGCTTGTATTTAGCTTAAAATAGAGGCGCATTTTGTATTTGGTTGAGATTCACAAACATACCGTAGTGAATGACAGTAAGTACATAAGAATTTGGGAAAAAGTGACTTTGAAACAGCGTTAAACTGGTATGGAGGACATATGGGCAGTTCATTTAAGAACTTGGCGCATTTCTTTGCATCCTCGCCAAGTAGGGTTGCATTCGACGTGTAATATGTTGACTTTGATTAATTTTTTACCGCTTTTCCGTTGCAATTAAGTAGTTAATTTTTTCACCGTAGATATTTTGAGCCATCTACTATCACCTGTAATTTTTTCATTGAATTCTGTGAGTTTAGCTTAAGAACGTGTCCTTGTTAGTTGGGAAGTAATGTTGCATCCCTCATATGGCTCCGACCTCGCACAATCGGATTATCATTTATTTTCAAGTTTACAAAACATTTTTAAAACGGTAAAAAATTCGGTAAAAATGATGATCTCAAACCGCACTTGGTTGAGTTGTTTGCTGATAAGGACTAGAAGTTCTATGAGCACAGACTCATGAAATTACTTGAAAGATGGCAAGTGATCATCGAACGGAACAGAAGAAATTTGATTGATTAGAATCAATTTTTGGGGTAGAAAAAATAAGTTTTGTTTTACAGTAAAATAGAGAAATTACTTTTTTCGCCGACCCAATAATTCATAGAAGAAGATCTATGAAAAAATAAATAAATAAAACTTTAAACATATCATGAAAAAGAGTAAAATTTAATTTACGAAATGCGGTTTTTGTTTTTCTTATAATTTAAATGATATACTGTTTTCGTACAGCTCATTATTAATATTACACTACTAATTTATGCACTATATCTATATGGACAAATTTATTTGGACACTTTACGTTCTAGTATTAAAATATTCAGAAAAGCTAGTGTTAAAAAACAATAAATATGGAAATTTGTAAACAAACGCCCCGAATTGTAAAAGTTGTTTCGGTTCAAAATAATAGCACGAACTTTCGTGAAGCAAAGCAAGGAGGCATAAGTACTGCTTTGGTGCTTGGATATTGAATTCAAGCCTCTTTCTTCATCTGATGAAGGATCGTGTAATTATTTCAAACAGAAACAATAGTTGCAAGTTTTTGCAATTCGGAATTTGCTTGCAATTTTTATATATTACTTTTGATTTTAGACATTTTGTCGGATATCTAGAGAAATAATTGAATTTTTCAATAAACTTATAGGACTTCGAAACATATATATACTTCAAAATCTCATAATCAAATTTTTTAAGATTACAGTATTTCCTTTACATAATATACGTTCTGGAAATAAAATTAATTTTAAAAGAATCTCTTAACCTAGTCACTTAAATAAATCATTTATATCATTATCAATGGGTTCTTCCTAGCGTCGTCTGCTCAATCACGTGATATAGAAAAACAAAGAAGCTAATTCTGAGAAACGAATTCAGTTAAATATTATTCTTAAGAACAAAAGTATTAATATTTAATATTAAATAAAATAGAAGTAATATTGTGCATTTGTAAACAGTAAAATAATTGTATTTGTAAGTTTAATAATTTTTAAAAATCACTTTATATGTTTATTTATTTTCACAAGTAAGAATCGATTTTTGTATGCTGTATTGTAACTGTTACATTAACTGATCTATCAGTAAACAGCTTGTTCTTGTCGAAGGTTTACGGATTATAACATGAAATTAATTGTAAATGTTTTCAGTTAAATTTAATCGCGTAAAGGTAATACAACAATTTAATTAACTTAGCAACTGGCCGAAATGCTTTACACCGTACGATGTTGCACTCTTAATGATTCAAATAACAAAAATCAGAGTATTTAACATGTTCTCCAGTAACATTAATAAAAAATATAAACTAAATGATGATTGTAAATGTATACAGCAAATGAAAGATGATGAATAATGATATAAAATGGATTAAAAATGATGTATTAAAAAAAAATAACACAGATTAAATCGGATTGATCAAAAATAAGAATAAAAATAATGTGTTATTTTTGCAATCGCTATAGATGTAGAAAACTTCGTCCGCTCTTTGTTTAACTATGCCATGTGACCTCTGACGTCAATTGGGAAGAGCCCATTTATAAAGAAATGTCTGAAGATTTTTATTTACCTTCCATCAAAACATTTAATGTCTCCCTCAAAATAGTAAATGTAGTGAAGAGTACAAGAACTGAGAAAAAAAATGTACATATAGGATCAACAATACCATATTCTTTCTGAAATGAAATGAGAGAAATTAATAATTTAATAATAATAGTACATTTTAAAAAGTGCATTAACATATTCATTTATTTAAAAGTTCAAAAATTATCCTTGTCAGCGTAGATGATTATTTTACTCAAACTGGACAAAAATAATTCATAATTTTCAACTAACTCAATATTTTTTGCTTTCCTTAATAATAATAATAATAATAATAATAAAAAGAAAAAAAAGAAACATATCAAATAATGATTACAAGATAAAGAAAAACTTTTTATGTACCACGTTTTTAAATTTTCTGCTGAATCATAAACTTGACAATTCTATGTATTAATAAATACTTTTTTTTTTTTTAAGTTTTTGATGAATTACTCCATCAACTTGAAAGAAAAGGATCCAATGCGTAATAAAGAGAGCAATTATAAGAAATTCTCAAACATTTATTGATTGAATAAAAGCATTAAAAGATGCATTGTCATCGGGCTCTGGGCTATTCTAAATGTTTCAAATGTCGGGAATTTAGTTAAAAATTGATTGCACGTTTTATACTGGACAAACGAACAAACAAGAAAGCGAGTTAATAAAAACATGGTAATATAACACATAAAATATATATATCATTAATTAAAAAAGAAAATTTAAATTTAAAAAATAAGTAAGCAAAAGAAAATTTTAATTTTTTACACGTGTCATGTGTCTGTCACGCAGTTAAATAATTTATTATTTATTTATTTATTTACATTTTAGAACTTTTTAAATTGCATATAAGATGAAAGTTTTGTTTGTCTAAATCAAAATTCCGAACTTCAAATTATTCTCAGTTTAGAGCAACTGGGGGATATAAATGAGTCTATCTGCTTTTATGTCTGCCTGCTATACTATATTTTTACATAGCTGCCAACCAATCTAATTTTTAAATGAGAATTATCAAAACTATTTTTAAAAAGTAATCTGCCATATACATAGGTGTCAAGTCTACTGTTTTTGACGAGAAACTTCAAACCAGAAAAATTTTACAACTGTTTTCGGTAATATTAATCGTCGAAAATATATATAACATATTTTATTTTAAAATACTGGTGACAATTTTGATTGTAAAGTTTAAAAACTTGGCAGCTCTGCATATATATTTTCAATGGTTAAATAAACTGTAAACATTTATCAGTGTGGAGTCCCCCTTGAAAAAGGGAGACTTGCACCTATATAAATATATTGCCTTATTATTATTATTATTAATATAAAAATCTATATATAAGCAAAATATACAGACATATCAGCATACAAAAATTCATTAAAGTTTCATTAATATTTATAGTCTTTAAAATTGGACAAGAAGCTTAAATGTTGTCATGTCTGTCACAAATGAAATTAACCATATTCATTTTGTGATAAACATAAAATACATAATCAACATTTCCATATTATAAAAATTATTCGAAATTAAAAACTGTATGAGGGTGGAGCACGGAGCAGCTTAATATATATATATAATTTTTTTTTTTTTTTTTTTTTTTTAATCAAATAAGATAGCTGGGTGGCGGACAATATCGTTTTTAACGTAATAAGTAATACATTTTCATTAAAAATAATAATAATAACTTTTTAAAATTGAAATCTTTTAAATTGTTAATATTTAAATTACATTTTTTAAATAATGAATGTCTAATTAGTATATAATAATAATATATAGTTACATTATTATATAACTAACAGCAGAAATGAATTAACAGTAAATCTATCTACTGTAATTATAAACTGCAGTAAGTATATCTATGAATTCGGTCTTAAAATATTTAACAGTAGTTGCATTAAAAAAAAAAAAAAAAAAAAGCCAAATAATCAAATTAATGAATTTGATATTTTTATAATTTCTGGCACCACATAATACCATAAGTCAAATTAATCCATTTTAACCAGAAATTTTATTTAATACAATAGTGTATCTATCGTCATTATCCTTATTACAGGCTGGTCAAAGTTAGAATTATTTTAGTACTTTGTGCAAATTTAATTATGTCTTTTAAATAAATAATTACAAGATAAAAAGAAATTTTTATATACCATATTTTTAAATTTTCTGTTGACTCATATAAACGCTACCGAATGCACCGGAAACCCGAAATAATTGGCTAAAAGTATTAAAAAAACGCATTGTCATCGTGTTCGGAGCTATTCTAAAAGTTTCAAATGTCTAGTTAGTCTGGAAGTTATATGATTGTTGAATCATATAAACGCTACCGAAGACCGCGGGGACCCGAAACAATTGGCTAAAAGTATTTAAAAAATGCATTGGCATCGTGTTCAGAGCGATTCTAAAAGTTTCAAATGTCTAGCTAGTCGGGAAGTTATATGATTGTTGAAACATATAAACGCTACCGAAGGCAGTGGGGACCCAAAACAATTGGCTAAAAGTATTTAAAGAATGCATTGCCATCGTATTCTGATTTATTCTAAAAGTTTCAAATGTCTAGTTAGTCTGGAAGTTATATGATTGTTGAATCATATAAACGCTACCGAAGACCGCGGGGACCCGAAACAATTGGCTAAAAGTATTTAAAAAATGCATTGGCATCGTGTTCAGAGCGATTCTAAAAGTTTCAAATGTCTAGCTAGTCGGGAAGTTATATGATTGTTGAAACATATAAACGCTACCGAAGGCAGTGGGGACCCAAAACAATTGGCTAAAAGTATTTAAAGAATGCATTGCCATCGTATTCTGATTTATTCTAAAAGTTTTGAATGTCTAGTTAGTCTGGAAGTTATATGATTGTTGAATCGTATAAACACTACCGAAGACCGCGGGGACCCGAAACAATTGGCTAAAAGCATTTTTAAAAATGCATTGGCATCGTGTTCTGAGCTTTTCTAAAAGTTTCAAATTTCTAGCTAGTCAGGAAGTTATATGATTGTTGAATCATAAACGCTACCGAAGGTGACTGAGGCTCGAAACAGTTAGTTAAAAGTATTTAAAAAAATAAATGCATTGCCACCGTGTTCTGAACTATTCTGAAAGTTTCAAATGTCTAGCTAGTCGGGAAGTTGGTTAAAAATCGATTACAAGATTTGTTCTGGACAAACAAGCAAGATTCAAAGTTAATAAAAACATGGTAAAATATAGGCGGTTCAAGGTCAGAGATAATTTAATACTTTGTATAAATTTTATTGTCTCTGGCTAGAAACAAATTTATCTGAATTACGATTAATACGCCAGAAATTACAGTATATTTTCTTGGTTGCATCAGTATAAAAATGTGTTAAAAATATATTTTAAAAACATACCTTAAAATAAATTACAAATGCAGCAACTAAAACACCCAAACTCTGTACAAAATCTCCTACCACATGAATAAAAGCTGCTCGTACGTTGATGTTATCTTTACCAGCGCCATCATGTGAATGATTATGTTTCGATTCTACACTCCCGTGACTGTGACCATGGGAAACACCTCCAGCCTGTAGTGCAATGCCCATTCTGAAATGAAATTGAAAAATATTAGAAATGGCGTATGCATCATTGTCATGCTGATATGACATATGTTTATTTTTTATTTAAAAAAATACTTTTAAATTGAATTAAAAATCAATAATGAAGATTTCTAGATTTTGCTAACTCTTTATGTCCTGCTATCCAGTTTACCCTTGAAATTAATAATAAACTATCCTTTCTAGACATTCTTATAATGAATAAAACTGTCAATTTTTTATCTTTTTCAACTTCAGTTTATAGAAGCCCCACCTTCTCTGGTCAGTATGTTAACTTCAATTCTGCTAATCCTTTATCTCACAAACTTGCAGTTATTCGTACTCTTTTACATCGTGCAAAGCATTATTGTAGTAATTCCGAATTATTAAATATTGAACTATCCAAAATTTTTTCTTATTTAAAAAGTAATGGTTACCTCCTTCGTTTTATTAAAAGAATTTATAAAGAAGAGTTCTATTTTTCATATAAATCAGTTTATCCTAAAGTTATAAATTCCACTCACCGTACTACTATCCCTTATTATAAAGGTATATCCGAAAATATCTCTAAATTGCTTAGAACAGTCAATATCTCTACTAGCTTTAAACCTCAACTCCGTATTAGTAACTTTCTCTAAACCTGCTGCTCCCCACCCCCCTTACACGTTTAGGTGTAATCTATAGTATCCCCTGTAAAAATTATGATTCTACATATATCGATGAAACTGGCAGAACAGGTGAAATTATATTAAAGAAACATAAACACAATACAATATATTAAAATCGCACAATCAACTGATTGGGAAGAAACTCATATTTATTGAAATTTATTTTTCCGACTGAGTGAAAATAATGCCTGACCTCCCGGTCCAGGCATTATTTTCACTCAGTCGGAAAAATAAATTTCAATAAACACAATAGTTTGTTGTGTTTATCAGTCTTATAGCATGAATATTTTCCATTTCTATTCATCAAAAATCTGAATTATGCTAAACTCGCACAAGATGAAGCATAAAATTTGTTATACATATTTCATTTGAAATATGGTCAGTAGATATCGCCAGCAATTTTTCCTTCCATAGAACATTGATGTTGCCACTTAAATTCGAAAGATGACGCTTCACTCTTAATAACAGGGTGATTAAACATCACATTTTTGAGTGTGGCGTTTCTATCACGTTAATTAGAGTCAAAACAGGGGTCACTTTTACTAAAGTGTTCGTTTCTTCTCCAGAATTTTTAGACAGTATGGAGTGTCTTTTAAAAGGGATTCTATCCCGTATTTACACAACTTTTGCCGAAAATCCCAAAAACTCAGAACGACACACTTTCTGTCAAACTCGAATAAAAAACTTTTTATTTAAAGAATGAAATATAAAAATTACTCAGGAACATTAAAACCAATCATAGTGACAGATTCAGGAGGATGCTAGTGTGCAGAGAACACAGCGTTTCTATAATTTTACTTGCGTCTTATTATACTGCCATCACTACTGTCAAAAAGAAATTATTCTTCAATGTTTTAATACTAAAAATCGATTGTTCTTAAATAATGGTGACAATATAATAAAATGAACATAAAGTTTTAGAAACGCTACGAGCCCCGTATGTGCATTTAACCCTTTGGGTACATCTGACGAGTGAGACTCGTCATCTGTTTACTTGGGTGAACTTACGGTGGACGAGTCTGACTCGTCATCTGAATTTAAGAAGTAGGCGTTGATGTTTGCGGCACCCCCCGCCAGTGCACGTTGATCGTAAACAATTGCCTGACGTTTGTTTATGATATCTTACAAGCATACTTTTATCATCAATATAAGTATATTCCAAATAAAATCTATTACTTTTACATATTAATACTTTCGCGACCGCTGATGTAGATTTACATCATTTGAAAATCTGTAACTTTACCAGTGGGCGTTTCTTTTGCCATTTGTATGCTATTTTTTTTCTTAAATATATTATCAATATTCACAATTTTACAATGAAATATACTATGGATACAAATACTTTGATTAAAAAGAATAAAATTATAAGGTATATCCATTTGTAATATAATTTTTTTGTAATATAATTTGTAATATAATTTGTAAATACTGAAAATTTCGTTCTGAAATATTGTAACATGGGAGAATAACGCCCACAGGCGAACCTTACTGTCAAAAATTCAAAATCGTGCAGTCGCGAAAGTGTTAATCATTATAGAGACAAATTGAATCCGTCCCATGGGCATAAAAATCTTCAAATAATTCAGTACTCAAAGGGTTAATGAAGATTGGAGAATTATAAAAGGTAGTAGAAATTTTCATTTGAATATTTGATTAAACTACAGATTGATTTCATTATTGAAGTTTTGAATGAAGTACATATAATATGTAATAATAAATAAATAAAAACGAATCACAACAATTACCAAATGAAGAGGCAACTAACAACTACTTACATGACATTGACGCCTACACCAATGGCTGCAGTAATTAACATTATTTTTCCGTCCACTTCGTACTCTTTGTTGATTATCCTCTGGACGGCCATGTACACTAAGACACCAGTAACAACCCAAATGAGCAAAACCGAGGTCAGAGCTCCGATAACCTCTGAAAATAATATTAATTTAACTATTATCAGTACAAAAAACCTTTAGCGGCTTAAAAGTTTGTGACGCCGCTACTTTATGGCTATAAGAATTTGAAATATGAGTCTTAAAAATAATGATATCAAATTTTAAGTGACGCTTTGCAATTAGTTGAAATACACGTAGATTTTCTTATTTGATCATTTACTTTTATTTATATTTATAATGCAAACGTAATATTTTTAGCTTCAAGATCAGACAGATATATAAAATGCACTCACTGATGCTTTTTCATTCGCATTTCAAATTCAATATAACAGTTTTAAAAGGAATGATATAAAAATTCCAGTGGCTAAGCCTCGGTGTTATTTTAAAAGATTTGTTTTTAGATTCCATTAAAATTACTTTTGTTTTGTCTTATAAAGTATATTTACACATTAAAACAGTGCTTTTAATTTTCAAATATACTATCAAATAATTATACTTTCACCGAGTTTGCATTATAAATTAAAATTATTTATTTCAATAAATTGATTTATCTTTTGCATCACGCTATCCAGAACATAGTATCATAGTATCCAACTAAGTGAAAATTTGCGAAAACAGGTAGTGTGACGTAAAGAAAACATTTACACAAATTTTACTTGCAGTTTTGGATACCGTGACCCATGTTATTCAGTAAGAAAATTTGTTTCGACAATTACTCATTGCCTAATGTACATTTTTACATTCCGTTTTCACATTAAAAAAATTCACAACTATTAAATTAATACTTCTCGAAAAAATATTCTTTTATATTTTTTAATTGAAAAACGTGAATTTTCACTAAGTGCATTCTTTCTCATTTTTTATAGCTGCAAAATTAAATACTAAAAATTAAAAAAAAAAAAAAAAAAATCAAATTTTCGGAAATAAGTATTTATTTAATGTTCTGAATGTGAAAACGGAATTAAATATATATACATATATATATATATATATATATATATATATATATATATATATATATATATCTGTACATTAGGTAATGAGTCATTATGGGAACAAATTTTCCCACAGAATAACAAGGATCACGATTATCGGCGAGATTCGGCATTGTCCGCTGTTAAGGATTGTTGTTAAAATTATGAAAATAACATCCAAATTAAGCATTAAACAACTTTGTTACCTGCTCTGTACCAGCCAAAACTCATTTGCTTCGTGGCTGGTCTTGATGCAATCCAAATAGCCATTAAACTAATCATGAAGCTTGCGAAGTCTGTAAGTAAGTGAGCAGCATCTGTAGCTATCGCTAAACTGTTCGCTAAAACGCCACCTAGGGGGGAAAATATTCAAAATTATTAACTTCGAAATCTTTGCATGATATAATAATCGAATAAGTTCTACATTTTAAAAATACACAGTCTATTCGTCTGCGTTTACATATTGCATGATTAACCCTTTAACGTTCACTACTTAATTTATTTAAAAAATTACTAAACTAATTTTCAAAATGGCTTTTAGACACATAGCTGATCATAAATATTTAAAAAATAAAAAATTAGCATTGTCCCTTTTAGACAAATTTTTGGTTTGAAACATCTATAAGTTAACCTTATTAAATTCGATCTAATAAATAAAACACTTTGTAAGTAAATATTATCGACAGCAAAAACTCGTAAAAGTTGTTTCAGGAGAAAATAACAGTCCAGCTCTTCATTAAATGAAGAAAACTAGACATGAGTGCATCATCAAACCATCAATTCGCACTCGCGCCCACTAAGAAACTTCAAGTGACTTATGCATTTAGCTTCCATTGAAGCATTATTCGATAAACTTTGGAACAGTGCTGCAATCTACCAAACAGAAAAGGAACAAAAGTTTAAAAACTGGTTAAAACAAAAGGGGGAAATGTTAAAAAACTACTACATAAAAATTGTGAAAAGATGTCAAATATTTGGTTTCGCTGCGAAATCAATGAACGTTAAAGGGTTAAGTATCTAACATGTAGGAGATTTCATTTTCCAAGAATATTTACTTTGCTAACGTTTGCATGAATTATAATATTAAACTTAATGCAATTAAAGGCACTTTGAGAAGTTATGCCCATAGCATAGCTGCCAACATTTCTAAGTTTTAAATCAGATTTCTCACTAGTATTTTTAACCCTTTCATTCCCAAATTTTTCCCTCCATAAAACAATAAATCTTATATTTAGTCATAAATTTATTTCAAAGGTAATATATATAAATATTTTTTAAAAATGGGAGTAATAGCAGAGTATGAATTAATATAGCTAACAAAGCAACTGATAGATGTTTATTTATGTTTAATATAATCACTGATGCCATTAAAAATCATCACTTTTCAATCAATAAAAATATCAAAATTTCGGAAGAAATACATATTGCAATTAATTAAAATACAAATTATAAACATTAAAAAATAAAATAAAAAATATTCCAAACAGTTCATTTACTTAAATTGCCCAAAACAGGAAACTGATTCCGATATTATTATCAGAACAGCGTAAAATATACTTTCAATTATCAACAAAGATAGTGAAATCATCCAAAATAGGTATTTTTTGGTGGGAAAATGTCTATAGATTTTAATATTGTTCATTTTGAATCAGCGGGAGTGTTAGATGGTAAGAAAGAAAGTCTGAAATGTTATGATTCCAATTGGAATCACGGGGAAGGAAAGAGTTAAAAAGGCATGTATCGCATGTATTTTCGATGAATAAATAAAATTAAATTGAAAACATTTATATAAACTGTCTGGTATGAAGGCTCAGTTGAAGAAAAACGGAAACCTGGCACCTATGAATGTCTTTGTATAAATGCTGTTTTATAAATCTTCATTAGCTTTTAATTACGATATAAATACACATTGGAGATAAATATATTATATCAGAGGGTATTTTTTTATGAATTAAAATAATAACTATCACGCTGAACTATACACAATTTAAATCCAATTAACGTAAATACGGGGTAGGACTTCTAGAACGACCCACATGGAAGGCATCTTGTCTATAGGCCTGGGACCTCTGCGCAGTTAATCTACCTTAAACCCTACAACCCCCGTGGCAGAAACACGGCGACACGGCGACAATGTCGCAGAAACAGAAATGCTCTTGCAGAAAGATTTTACTTAAGTCAAATAAATTTTTACATTGTGTTAAAAAAAAAAAAGAAAGAAAGAGAGAAATAAAGAAAGAAAGAAACTCAAAGAATGGTTTATAAACTGTTCTGCAGAACAACTTTTCGTTTCTGCAGATACCATCGCCTCAATCCTGAATAAGGTGAGGAGATAAAGCGGATGTAACTCACTTGGGCTAGCTTTGATAAGGCATGCATTAGCGATTCGTGATGCGGTGATATGATTCGGTGTATCGACACTTTTCACTGGTAACCTCTTCACATCGGAACTTAATTTTCGTTTCTCGAAACTTTGTTTTCGCGCCGCGCCTGCCGCTCGTGTCGTGTGTATTTATTGTATTGCAAAAATATGTTTTTTCGAAAGAATGTGGCTTTGCGACCATTTTCCGAATTTCATATTTCCTGCATTTTTCGATTCATGCATAACAAAATAGCTGCATCCAGTGATTTTTTTCTTTTTTTTTAAATAAGTGCGTGATTGCTGCTGTACCGATTTTCATACATTTTCTGATTTACGCACGACAAATTAGTTTTATCTAGTGATTTTTTTTACTTTCTCTTACCCATAAGGTAGAGAAAGTATTGTTTTTGGCTCAAATTTTCGAACGCGAGATTTTGTTATATTTACACGTTTTGAGGTCCCCTGAATACGAAAATCATGTTTTTAGCAAATGGTCTGTGTGTCTGTGTGTGTGTGTGTCTGTGTGTGTGTGTGTCTGTATGTGTGTGTGTCTGTGTGTGTGTGTGTCTGTCTGTTATCAGCATATCTCAAAAACAAATTATGGCAGAAAGTTCAAACTTGGTATTCTAAATATGTATCATATAGGGATGCTACAGTAAGCTTTTCGTTAAGATCAAGCAAATGGTTCGTGTACAGGGACAATCAAGAGAATTCTAATACATTACGTCTATGGGGGAAATTGCAGGAAAATACAGTTTAACGTCTATAGACTGCACTAAACCAAATGAAACAAATATATATTTTTTGTAATAGAGACAGTTAACTGGGAAAAAAATTTTGTGTATGTAGGAGCCTCGCCTCCCCCCCTGGGGGGGAAGTCCCCTCTCGAGGGGAGTAAATTTTCATGATGGGTATCTTTCAAAAGAGCTCGAAAATAACTTTAAAACGAATGTTTGAACCATCGATCTGCGATAATTTAAAACAAAGTTATCGATATTTTTTACTTTTAACGAAAAAAAAAAAAAAAAAACTTTGAAAAAAAATCGTACTTTTTTTTTTTTTTTTTTTTATATTGAGAATAAAATGGACTTTTTTTGGATATTTGGTGTTAAACTACTTCTCTAATATGGAAATCGTCTGCCTTATCATAAAAGAAAATTTTTTTTAAATAATAATTTTAATAAATTATTTTTTAAAAAGAGAAATATTTTTTAATAACCGAATTAAATTCTATATAAATGTAGGTGCATTAATGAAACGGGGGGTTGAGGGGGGCGGTAGCCCCTCTCACACAGAACTAATTATCATATAAAACTCTTCAGAAGCCTAATATGAATTGCTTAACACTGGTTTACAAAACAGTACTCGTTATCTTACCTATTAATCTGCAACCTGTATTTATAGTATTAAATTTCAGGGTAAGAGAAAGTCGTGTGAGTGACACACCAGATTATTTTCTTTAATGTATGCGAATCGTGAATACGTGCGTAGTAGTAAATACACGTAATTTTTTAAAAGCTGCATTAATTTTAATGTTTGGTTCAAACTATGCAATACATTTCACAAACATATACAGAAATAAGACTATGAGCAAATTTGCATCGTCTGTAGTTATACGCAAAATAAAAAGTGAAGCCGAATGCTTATCTTGCTTCAAAAAAAAAAAAAAAAAAAAAAAATTTAAGAAATTAATCTTAAAAATACTTTGATTTTTAGCATTTTATATGTAGTAAAAGATCTTAGCAAATATTAATGGGTATCTTAAGTTATAAAAACTGGTAACTATTTTTTTCTTTACTAATCATTAATTATTTTAACTGTGATTAAAATTCTTAGCTTTAAATTTTGTTGTTTAAGCATATGAAGTCGTTAAAAAAATTATTAATTTACTAGCAGGCTACGCCCGCTTCGCTGGTCACTATTTTTAAATGAATCACTACAGTTAATGAATTCTCAAAACTACATTATTTTTTATCATGCGAAAAAAAAAAAAAAAGGAGAAAATGTTGCACCGGGTCCTCACTGCCTTTGGCAACGCATGCCATTGTGCGCTGTGCGCGTGCATTTATGTTCGACACTCTTAATGAATCATTATATTATCATAAGGTAAAAACATAAATATAAAATAAAAAAAAGTCTTCTCCCCTTGGTGAAATAATCGTTCCGGGACCCCACTGCCTGCGGCAGCGTATACAGGGGCGAATGTTCCTTTTACCTACCGTTCCCGCCCCTCCAAATTATTTTAGACTTTAAAAAATACTTGCAATCGTTCTCTCGGACTTTTAAACCTAATAATACTAATTTCCAACATTCTATCTGAATTTCTTTATTTTTACCCCTTTGCCCGTTCTTCTTCCTGCCCCTCGTAATAATTCTGCACTTTCGAAAATATCCGCAATCGATTTATCAGGCCTCAAAACCTAATAACACTACTTTTCAGCGCTCTAACTTTTATTTATATATTCTTGCCGCTTCACCCCCCCTTTCCGTCTATCCTAATAATTTTACAAATTCGAAAATATTCGCAATCGATTTGTAGGTATCAAAAATCTCCATGTACCAATTTTGAGCAACCTAACTCTATTTTTATTTTTTTGCCCCTCCACCCGTCCTAATAACTTTACAAATTTTAAAATATCCGCAATCGATTTGTAGATATCAAAAACCTTTATGTCTCAATTTTGAACGACCTATTTTTATTTTTTGCTCCTCCGCCCACCCCTTCCCGCTCCTCTTAATAACTTTAGAAATTCGAAAATATCCCCAATAATTTTGTAGGTATCAAAAATCTCTATGTACCAATTTTGGACGGTGCAAGTCTATTTTTTTTTTTTTCACCTCCGCCCCTCCCCCTTTCTGACGCTCCTAATAACTTTACACTTTCGAAAATATCCTCATTCGACTTGCAGACCTCTAAAACCTATCTGTACCAACTTTGAACGGTCTAACTGCATTGATATTTTTTTGCCCCATAGCCCCTTTCCCGCCCCACCCGGGACGAATTTCTAAAATTAAAGAAATTAGTCTTTATGTATTGGTCGGGGCTATATTTTAGAGCAAAAATCTCACATATATCTTTTTTTCTGTTTGCGATATAAAGGATTTTTTCAAATCACGTTTTGCCCCCTCTCCCCCCTCTTGGGGGCTAAATTTCTAAAATTCCAGAAATTAGTTTTTAGGTATTTGTATTAGCTATATATTAGAGCAAAAATTTCATGTATATCTTTTTCTTTGTTTGAGATATATAGGAGTATGGGAAACCACGTTCTGCGCATGTGAAATCACATTTTGCTCGCTTTCCCCCCTTGGGGGCCGAATTTCTAAAATTCAAGAAATTGGTTTTTAGTTATTTGTATTAGCTATATTTTAAAGCAAATATTTTATGGATAACTATTTTTTTCTTTGAGATATGAAGGTTTTTGTGAAATCACATTTTGCCCCCTATTCCCCCTTTGGGGGCGAATTTCGCAAAATCGCTTCTTAGGGGGTGTTTACACTGTATGTTTTATAATCTGACCCAGTTTCGAGTCAGTGGCTCCAGTAGATTTTGCTGCGCGTTGATGAGTCAGTGAGTGAGTGAGTGGAAGTACTCTTTTATATGTATAGATTTTACAAAAATACTCTTATCATTAGTTTCTACAGCTTGTTCATTTCATTTTTTAAAGATTTGAATTTTTAAAAAATGTTTAATTTTTAATTAAAATATTGCAAATTAAATAGTTATTTTGAATAAAAATCAAACTAAAGGTTTTGTTGAATATCTTTTTTTTTTTTTTTTTTTTGTAAGCAAAAGGAATTTTATCCAATAGCAGTTGTTTTGAATAAATACTAATTAAGCAGCAACTGCTTTCATTTATTTATTTTTATTTGCTTATTCGTATAGATATCAATATGAAATATTATTTTTAATTGATTTCTATTTATTTCATTCATGTGTAATCATTATTTTCTATTATAGATTTTATCCATGAAATTTGTTACATTTCCCATTTCTACATTTCCTTAAAAATTAAATATTTCACTTGCCTCAATTTTTATGAAAATATTTTGACTATGCTCTGTCTATAATCTGTGTTACTTAGATCTTGTATTCTGTTTTACTTTATGTGTTTAAATGATGGTATAATTATACATCCTGAATTATTTAATGTCAAATCATATTTTTTAGATTTCAAATACACATCTTTATGCTTTTTGTATAAGATAATATAAAAAATGAATCTTGTGTATTAGAATGTTATCTTGCATCGTTCTAATAATCTCAAAAACTATAAATGTTGTAAATTATTTATATTTCATTATGATATTCAGTATTCTATATTAATTTTTACTTTTAATTTTGAGTTCTGTATTAGATTTTATGTTGTTTGGTTTGCACTTTATGAAATAAGTGCATTTGCGTATTTAAATATATATTTAATATAAAAAAAGTAATGAAATTTTAAAAGTATTTGTAACATTTGTTTAATTTAGACATTTCATGATTTAAATGCCTTAAAAAAATTGTAGATTATTTTTTATGTGTTACTACATTTTATGGTTTGAATTTATTGAATATTTTATAAAAAATATTGTATATTAATGTGAACAAAAAAATCTGAAGCAATTAAGATCAATAGATTTATTTTCATCTTTCTTAAAAAAAAAAAAAAAAAAAAAGAAAGAAAGAAAGAGTGTTTTCTTGCAATAGTGCAGATATATGCATTTGTGTCTAGTTAAAATATAAATACATTGGTTACACCGAATATTATTTACTATTTAAAAATAATGCATTTTGAATTCGTAAATGTTAACTTCACAAACTATTCCTGCAGAAAGATTTTGGTGTTGATGAAGCTTGTCGCAGAAAGTATAATAAATTTCTGCCACAGGGCCTACAACAAACCAATCAATCAAATCCAATAAAAATCAATTAGTAAAATTATTAAAAAATTTTTACTATTTAATTATGTAATATTTATTTATTTATAATTAAATAAATCTAATGTGATACGGTGTGAAAAATTCATTAAAACATCTAAATACGTCCACAGTATTTTTCCCTAAAAATTTAAAGAATTCATAAGTGTTTTTAATTTAAATGTGATATAAAATTCTAAGATTATTTATATTTTATTTATTTATTTATTTATTTATTACAATTTAAATATAAGAAATTGAACAAAACATACCGTCTACACAAAATCCATTGAATAAAATTTAACTACCTTTATACTGCTTTCTACTGCCCTTATGTTTGTCATAAACTAAAGGTTTAATGACATTTTCAAACTAGTATGTTGTGGCCACCACATGACTTTTTTCTGTATTTTCCAATACAAATTCACTGAGTAAAAATATTTTATTAAAATTATTATTTAAAAAAAAATTATCTTTCATGTTAATGCAGACGATTTCCATATTAAAGAAGTAGTATAACACTAAATATCCAAAAAAAGTCCATTTTATTCTCAATATTTAAAAAAAAAAAAAAAAAAAAAAAAAAAAAAACCTTTTTTTTTTTCTACGAGAACTTTCGAAAGATACCCATCTTGAAAATTTACCTCCCAGGGGGGAAAGCGATGCCCCCACATGCAAAACATTTTTTTCCTAATTAACTACTACTATTATCAATAATTCATATCAATTTTAAATCACAAGTTAAGAATAACTCTCATTATGTACATTTATACGAAATTTTGTCCTGTACTACCATGTTAAAAATTTAGGAAAAATACGATCAGAGCGCCACCTGTTGAGCGATTAATCCCCAAATCTAATCAGCACCAGTTTATGTCAGGGTGGTACTAAATACCAAGTTTGGTTAAATTTCATTCATTGCTTCGTGAGATACAGTGGACACAAAATTCGTGATACACAGCCACACAGACAGACAAACATTTTCTAAAAACTATCAATTCGTATTCAGGACATCCCAAAACGTGTAAATCATCAAAAAACAGAGGTCGAAAATTTTCACGAATCCAATACTTTCTCTATATTACATACTAGCAGGCTACGCCCGCTTCGCTGGTCACTATTTTTAAATGAATCACTATAGTTAATGAATTCTTAAAATTGCATCAATTTTATCATGCGAAAAAAAAAAGAGAAAAAAAAATGTGATTGGAAAAAATATCGCAACGGGTCCCCACTGCCTTTGGCAGCGCAGGCAATTGTGCGCTGCGCGCGCGCATTTATGTTCAACACTCTTAATGAATCACTATATTATCGAAAGGGGAAAACATAAAAAAAAAAAAAAAAAAATCTCCCATCTTTGGAATAATCGATTCCGGCCACCACTGCCTGTGGCAGCGCATACAGGCGCGCAAGGCTCGCATGCACCTTCGCCTACCGTTCCCGCCCCTCCTAATTATTTTAGACTTTAAAAAATACTCTCAGTCGTTCTCTCTGGCTTTTAAACCTAATAATACTAATTTCCAACATTTTATCTGAATTTCTTTATTTTTACTCCTGCGCCCGATCCCTTCCCGACCTTCGTAATAATTCTGTACTTTTGAAAATATCCTCAATCGATTTATCGGGCCTCAAAACCTAACAACACTAATTTTCAGCGCTCTAACTCTTATTTATATAATTTTGCCCTCTCACCTACCCTTTCCGTCTGTCCTAATAATTTTACAAATTCGAAAACCTACGCAATCGATTTATAGGTATCAAAAACCTCCATGTACCAATTTAATAATTTTACAAATTCGAAAATATCCGTAATCGATTTGTATGTATCAAAAACCTCTATGTACCAATTTTGAACGACCTAACTCTATTTTTATTTTTTGCCCCTCAATTCCTTCTTCCCGCCCCTCCTAATAACTTTACAAATTCGAAAATATCCGCAATCGATTTGTAGGTATCAAAAACCTTTACGTACCAATTTTGAACGGTCTAACTATTTTTATTTTTTTGCCCCTCCGCCCTCCCCCCTTCCACACACACACACCTTTCTGACCCTCTTAATAACTTTACACTTTCAAAAATATCCTCATTTGACTTGCAGGTCTCTAAAACCTATATGCACCAATTTTGAACGATCTAACTATATTTCTATTTTTTTTACCCCATAACCCCCCCCCCCTTCCCGCCCCACCTGGAACAAATTTCTAAAATTAAAGAAATTAGTTTTTAGTTATTTATGGGAGCTATATTTTAGAGCAAAAATATCTTACACATATTTTTTTCTCTTTGCAATGTAAAGGATTATTTCAAATCACGTTTTGCCCACTCTCATCCTCCCCTCTTGGGGGCTGAATTTCGAAAATTCCAGAAATTAGTTTTTAGGTATTTGTATTAGCTATATATTAGAGCAAAAATTTCACATATATCTGTTTTTCTGTTTGAGATATATAGGAGTATGTGAAACCACGTTTTGCCCCCATTCTCCCCTTGGGGTCCGAACTTCTAAAATTCCAGAAATTTGGTTTTTAGATAATTAAATTAACTATATTTTAAAGCAAAAATTTTACGGATATCTGTTTTCTTTGAGATATGAAGGTTTTCGTGAAATCACATTTTGCCCCCTACACCCCCTTGGGGGGCGAATTTCGCAAAATCGCTTCTTAGGGGGTGCTTACACTGTATGTTTTATAATCTGACCCAGTTTCGAATCAGTGGCTCCAGTAGATTTTGCTGTGCGTTGATGAGTCAGTGAGTGAGTGAGTGAGTGAGTGAGTGGAAGTACTCTTTTATTTATATAGATAGAAGAAAGAAGAAAAAATTGAAAAATATATATAATTTTACAGAAAAATGTGTATAAAATTAATCTTAACTTTTGGTTCAAAACAGAGACAGACATGTAGAAAATATTCGCATAAAATTTCACTCCAACATTTTTGATGTTTTTGAAACAAAGTTTATCGCACGCAGAAATAACATAAAGCTATAGTTTTATTAAAAACTAAAATTTAAAAATTTCTCTTTTTATACAAGAGTTAGTTATAGATACCTCTTCTATGGCTATAAATTTACTTCTAATCATCGTATGTATAAAAACCAAGCAGTTAAAATCCTTAAGTATTGCATTTTCAAATGAAATAATGCAAAACTAAGTTTAAAAGAATTTTTTTTTTTAATCCACAATTTAGGGCAATCAAATATTTTAAATTAGGATATTATTATTATTATTATTATTATTTTACTATTATTTTTTGAGAATGGGTGGTTTTACGACGCATTAAAACTATTCAGGGACGCTATTATTTTTCAAATGCAAAATGTTCTATTCAATCTAATCATAAGTTCTGCCGTCAGCAGGTAAATAGGCCTTCTATGTATTTTTCAGCATCGTCCCCCCCCCCTCGCCTCTATTACTGGTATACGACCAATACTACTATATATATATATGCCGTATATTACTATAAGGCAAATTTAAATATTTTGTTTAGAAATCCAAATTTAAGGTCCTAAATTTATTTAATGAATTAAAACATTTATTTTTTTTTTTCAAAAACTTGCTCACCAAGATAAAAGCAAGCAGACATATAACTGCAAGTTGTAATAATTCCTCGCGATTTGTGAATGAGAAGAGAAGTCTAACGTTTTAATTTTCTGAATTAAAAATAATTTTACCCACTGCTTCTCCTATCATGAAAAGCAAGCAAATATAACTGCAAGTTGTGATGTATGTAACTAAAAGTTGTAATTATCCCTAAAGATTTGTGAATGAGAAGAGAAGTCTAACGTTTTAATTTTCTGAATCAAAAATAATCTTACCCACTGCTTCTCCTATCATGAAAAGCAAGCAAATATAACTCCAAGTTGTGATTATATAACTACAAGTTGTAATAATTCCTCGAGATTTGTGAATGAGAAGAGAAGTCTAACGTTTAAATTTTCAGAATTAAAAATAATCTTACCCACTGCTTCTCCTATCATGAAAAGCAAGCAGAGCACACTTGCCATCAGCAGCCTCCGCCTTGCTACCTTATCGACGCCGCTTTCATTCTCGTCGTGGCAGTGGGAATCTGACTGAAAAAGATTATTCAAAACTCAGAATTAAATATATATATATATATATATACACATCTAGGGCCATAAGGTAAACTATACCCTACCCCATCATAAACTTAAAAAAATTAACTCAAAGAACATGCAAATAAAAGTACATGCTTAAAAAAATTCTACAAATATATATTCTCTCCTAACTAAAATTTTTTAATGATACGAGGATTCAAATTCAGAACACCAGGCAGGATATATATATATATATATTCGCAAAAACTTTTACTGTGAAATAATTTATTAGAAGTCAGAGGTCGATCCAAGTTTCAATTTTCAAGGCCCATATTTCCGTGAATTTTTTTTTTTTTTTTTTTTTGAAAAATAAAATATTTTTCGGAAATTATTATTTATTTTTGTGGAAAAATAATTTAATCGTATAAAACCTTCCATTTAACTGTCCCTCTGTATAATATTTAATATGAAGTTAATTGAGTTGTTTTATTTAACCAAGTATAAGCACCTGTTGTAATAACAGAAAACGGGAAATTTTCATAAAAGGATCATTTTTACAAAACAAAATCGTGCATAAAAGCCTTTTTTTTTTTTTTTAAGATTTTGAATTTTGACAAGGGAATATTTTATAAATTTCAATTTTGTAAAGGGGCGCCTATATCGTGAATTTATAATTTGTGAAGGGGCAGCAAAAGGGCCCCAGTTCTTGTCTTGATCGACATCTGGAAACAACGCTTTTAAGAATTATTACCATATTAACTTTTAAAATCCTTAATTTTTGTGTCGTGGACAACAGGCAGGCACAGGAAAGTGAAGGCCATGGTTCCTACTAAATTTGGAGGTTTTATCAAATTATATATTGGTAATTTTGTTCTCAAAATTATGAAAAGTTATTTTATAAGAAAGAAGCATATTTCTTGAAGTTATGAATTTCTGTCTGCCTATCCCCTAAAGTCAAGTATTTCAGAGATTAATATGAAGTGTCTTGCTTTCCTCTGGATTTTTTTTTCTGCCGACTTCCACGTTTACTTAATGCATTTTTTTTTTTTTTTTTTTTTTAAGCATTTGAAAAACGCAAAATTAAAATTATATAGCGGTTGCACAAAGGAAAGTAGCACTGCCATGATAGCGCCATCGTTTTAAAATACAGAAGACTATGTATACCCCTATAGACGGCTCAGAGTGTTGGGAACGCTTGCAATATCGTCAGATTACGACAAATGCTAACGTGATAGCAAAGGATAGCATGGATGTCTGCACACATTCTCAAAGTACAGTCGTTCCATTTTTAACGGTGGAAAATGTGAATGCTTGAGTTTATTGTCACATGAAAAATGTGTATGGCACCGAAAGTATGTCATACAGACCAGTTTCCATTTCACCGATTATTTCTCACGAGTCTGTCTCACAGCTGCAATTGATTCCTGGACAGGCCCTGATTAACGCCAGGGCATGCGGGGCAGTTTTCCTGGGCCTCCTCCTGGAAGGGGCCCCCAACATGCATAAGCAGAAGTTTTGCAACCTAAAGACCTCTTATGCCACTGCAAAGGGGCCCCCCATAATAAGCTTGCCCCGGGGCTTGAGGTAGTTTAAGTCGGGCCCTGTTCCTGGATGATAACCACATGTGTGTCTGGTCGTGCCCTATCGTTCATACTGCATCGTTCTTCACGAAAATCGCTACACCACCGGTTGGTTTGCGAGTGAGGCCGACTGACCGCGCTAGGGCCCTAGGCCTATAGGAAATTGTCCTCCATGGGGGTCTTTATAAAGGATTCTAACCCGTATTTACGCGAGCTTCGGAGAAAACCACGGAAAACTCTGAAGAGCTAGACTGATGATCGTGACCTGGAATCGAATCTGGCACTTCCCATCTACTAGCTTAGAGATCAGAACCGCTCGGCCGCTGGTGGGCCCGCTATATTATCGGAAAAATGATCTGCATGACATACGCATTTTCCGCCGCTAAAAATTAAATGACTGCTTGTTGACAGTTTTTGGAAGCATCTGTGATAAGAAGGATAACGTTGAACGTGTTCCTACGCTGTCATACAAGCATATGTTTTAATTTTATAATGTAGTAGCATGCATTCTTAGCACACAGCGTCCTCTATAGGAAAGTACGTAGTCTTCTGTATCTTAAAACGATGGTGTAATCACGGCAGTGTCATTTTTATCTAGGTGACCCATATATAATCTTCTCTCCATCTTAAACTTCTCTATCCCCCAATCACTAAAAATACTTGTCCCAGATGATCTTTTAGAGATTGGCAGATGAGGACATTTACATTGAAGTGTAGTTTTGGCCAACTACTGAATTTTCATTATATACATTTTTTTTTTCCATATGCAGAATTAAAATTTAAAATTCGTCAAAGATATTTTGGGGAACCACTTTAACCGGAGGCCTTGGACATCAGGAATGCCTAACTGTAAATCAGTTCCTGTTCAGAACCAAAGATTACACACACACAAAAGTGTACTTACAAAAATTTGTCCCCTCTTTCCGTTGATTTCGGACTTGAACGAAGTCTCCTTATTGCAGCATTCGTCAGCAGCGTTACCATGACAGCAGTAGATAATGGAATTGTCTCTCGCCACTATGGATTCGTAAGTGCCTCCATGTTCATCCTCTAGCGTGCTGAAAAATATTCAAAATATTTTCAGATATTTTCATATAAATTGAAATCACTTTATTTGACAATTGACACTAAATAAATTGAAGCTTTCTAGACGCAAAGAGCGGTTCAACTTTTTAACGTTCACCAGAGTTTCCCTCAACGAGATATATAAATTAGAGTGCTGATTCAATGGTTGAAGGATTAGCTTTCCGTGGTTCAAGATGAATCACGTGACATGCTCCACTAGGTTGCTGTGTTTGGCCCTTTATCGCTATTTTGGCATTTAAAATATCATTTCGACAAATTATTATTATTAGGTAACATGACACCATGACAGTCCTATGACCGAAATAAATTGTTTTTAAAATAATTTTACGCATATTTCACATTTTAATAAATAATAAAATTCCTTTTTTTCATTGTTTCCCAACAAAATTTAAAAGTGTTTATAAAAGAAAATTTAAACTTTTAAAAAGCTAAATTTAACAACAAATAATAATTTTTCAACTATTTTTAAGCATTTTGTCGGTTAAAGTTCAACTACACGAAATAAAAAAGTAGTAAAATCAAAATCAAAATGATTTAGAACAAAAGAATATTAAACTACGTAAGTAAACAAAAACATTGGCGGTTATGACTTATGCGAAGAACAATTTCCAAATCGTTGCCATAGAAATTTACTGAAAATAAGCTGTTACCAAAGGAACCACCGAATACGCAGGTGCAAGGAGAGCATGTCACATGACTCATCTTGGACCATCTCAAGGGTTACCATTTATCACTCTACTTTATATATCTCGTTGGTTTCCCTCAAACAGTTTCAGGAGAGTGCAGCGCCTACCTGTCCATTAGTTAAAAGAAAAATATCACTCTTTTTGCCCGTCATTCAAAAAGTTGCACACTTCTTGCTCCTCATCTAAAAAAATTGCATTCTACAGCCCTTTATAAACAAATATCCTTCAAACTGAAGATAGATTCTATACATAGCAATAAAACTTTTGTATATGACAATGAATATTCGTTCAGACATAGTGAGAGACAAAATAAAACTGTAAAGAAAGTTTTAAAAAATGTCTTGTATTCGCAGTTAAATTCGAATTCTGAAATTGAGTGTCTGGATTATAAATGTTAAATGTGCCCTTAACAATTCAAAATTGTCCTAAAAAAATCTAAAACATTTTTTTTTTTTTTTTTAAACACTAGCAGCATTATTGATATCATGTTTGTTACCAACCTTTTAAGTGAATCCCAGACTGTCGCCAATTTCCCATAGTCTAGCATTAGTGCGACATAAACCTACCTTCCAACCCCCTCTCTCTCTCTCAAAATGAAGCTATTTACTTAACAAGGGAAGTATGAATTGGTAAAATTCCTATTGAAACCAAAACAAAGAGCGTGGTCCAGAATATAGGGTAGAGTGCAAATTTTGTGCGACAACACCCCATGAGGCAAGATATGAAAGATCCAAAAAGTTTTAGCTGTTTCTATGAAAGTCAATGAAACCGAAGCAGGGAGCGAGAAAGCGTGGTGCAGTGGTAGCACATTTGGGTTGAGAAAAGAAGATCTTGAGTTCGATTCCCACCTGGGTCGTACTTTGAAATTCTTTTTTGTTTAAAGCTGAAAAATTTTTACTTTTTAAAAATTGAAATAAATGAATAATTTAAGGGGAGGGGGGATTTATATTACATTTAGAAAAAAATTCGTCAATGATTTGTGCTAATGATTTATGTAAATTTTTAATTAGTATTTTTTTATCGACGCCACTAATAACAAGCGTTAATCACCTGATTTTAATTGTGCTATTAATTATTATTTAGGCAATTTTTCACATGAAAAATCCTAAATGGACAACAGCTGTTGCACAACCATTCGACGTCACTTTTTTTTTTTCAAATGTTTTACTGAACAACTGTCGAATTTTGTGTTCTTGGAGGAACTGACAATGAGATTGAGCTTAAGGACACATTTTCTGAAATGATTTTATTAATTTATAATGAGTTTACATCTCAAAAATTTCCAAATCTGGACAAATATGAATTTTAAAAATCTAGATCTCTCGACGAATAGCCAAATATTTGCCAAAAGGCTCGTGATAACAATATTCGACGGTGAACAAGGATTGTAATGCAGTTAAATGTGATCAATTTTCTTTGCTGTTTATCTTTGCTGTTCGTGAAAAATGCTTATATTTTCATTAATTACCATGTTTTTATTAACTTCGATTCTTGTTTGTTTGGCCAGTACAAATTTTGCAATCGATTTTTAACTAACTTCTCGACTAGCTAGATATTTGAAACTTTCAGGACAGCTCAGAAGACGGTGACAATATATTTTTTTAATACTTTTAGTCAACTGTTTCAGGTCCCTACTGCCTTCGAGAGCGTTTATAGGATTCAACAGAAATTTTATTTAACTAACTTCCCGACTATAGCTAGACATATGAAACTTTCAGAATAGTTCAGAACACGGTGAAAATACATTTTTTAAATATTTTTAACCAACTGCTTCGGAACCCTGCTGCCTTCGGCAGCGTTACCGGTATAAAGCTTGCAATCTATTTTTCACTAACTTCCCGACTTGCTGGACATTTGAAACTTTCAGGATAGCTCAGAACACGGTGACAATACATTTTTTTTTTTTTTTTTTTTTTTTTTTTTTTAAATACTTTTAGTCAACTGTTTCAGGTTCCTACTTACTGTATTCGGCAGCGTTTTTATGATTCAATAGGAAATTTATTTAACTAACTTCCCGACTAGCTAGACATTTGAAACTTTCAGAATAGTTCGGAATACGGTGTAAAGGCATTTTTAAAATATTTTTTAACCAATTGCTTCGGGACCCTGCTGCCCTCGGCAGCGTTACCAGTACAACGCTTGCAATTAATTTAATTAACTTTCCGGCTAGAAAACCACTTGGAACTTTTATAATAGCTCAAAACACGATAGCAATGAATTTTTTAATACTTTTATCCAATTGCTCCGGATTCCCACTGCCTTCGGTAGCGTTTATATGATTCAACAGAAAATTTAAAAACATGGTATATAAAAATTCTTTTTATCTTGTAATTATTTTCTACTTCTAATTAAGTCACTATAAATGGGTCAAGCCCATATAATTTCATGGAGGTGTGTTGCTCGATTATTATTATTATTTTTTTTTTTTTTTTTTTTGACATTTCTATTGGCACGCATGAGATATGTTTAAAAGTAACTTTTATTTATTTTATTTTTTTTCACTACTACCGAATTTGTATTTTATACAGGTCATCAAAAGTCGTTCTCCTGGTCAAAAATTGGAATTATTAGACCTTTATATTTTGCCACAAATCTCTTTGAATTAAATTTATGAGTGCTAATTTTAAATACACTGCTCTGAAAAAAAAAAAAAAAAAAATTCGCGATCTGATACCATTTTTGCTGATTCTTATGTAAAATGACCTCCTGAATCCGAATACGACTTCCATTTTGCCCAGTCACCCACCGTTTTCTAGATACACCACCCCCTTCCCCAATTTCTTTCCCTGTCCGATCATTTTATGTCCATGAATTTGATTTGAAGAATGAAAAATAATTAATTTAACACCTAAAGACAAAAAAATATAAAGTAATGCGTAATTTCAAGGGCAAATCCTCTCCCCCCCCCCCCCCCCCATTTTTTTTCCTTGTCGCAAATATCCATGTTTTGGAATTTTCCAACTCTGTAGTCCCTCAGAAGATATTTAACGGTTAAAATAATCCTCCCCCCCCCCCTCCTAAAAATCAAATTTATAGCCATAAAATCACCGAAAAATGATAAAAAATAGAGAGCCGTCTCTAATAAACGGTGGGTGATAGGGCAAAATGGGCGTCCTATTTGGATTCAGGAGGTCATTTTACATAAGAATATGCTGAAATGGTGTTAGGGCCGATTTTCATGTCGAGCAGTGATATTAGTATCAAAGTGCGCAAGATAAAGTTGTCCCATGCTTAGTTATACAACTGTAACTTAGTAACTAAAATAATTACAATAGATCAAAGTTCAAGGTCAAACATAAAATTTTTGTTAATTTCAATAGTGAATAACTCTTCTAGGGGGGGGGGAAACCCCCACAAAATAAAATATCACAGAAATTAATCTCTGGAATCCCACTGGTGAGAAAACAAAATTGTGATTGTGTGGATTTTAACCCTTTACTGTTTAGAGGTCCCCCGAAATGTAAGAAAGAAGACAAAAATGACATTTTAAGACCTTCATAAATCAAAAAGGCATAAAAAAAATTGCCTATTTATTAATCTATTCAAGTATTATATATACACAGTGTGTATTACTTTGTGGTTTTGATTTTTAAAAAACTATAATTTCTTTTAATTGCGTAGTTCGGCTAATTGACGCACACTACAGTAGAAAATTAAATATTCAATTAAATACATGCAGATTAATTTTGTTTTATTAAAATGGGCTTTATAATAATGCAGGATTACTTTAATGGAATTATGATAAAATATTAAAAATTTTTGTTTATTTTTATTTATTTTTATTTATTTATTTATTATTATTATTATTATTACCATAATTTTTTTTTTAAATATTTAATATATATATATATACTTATTAAATAATGTTTAAACTCAAAACCACAAAACAAAACACACACTATATATAATAATTTAATAGATTTATAATTTGATGATAAAGAAATTATTTTTATTTTTCCTCCCCTTTTCGTTTATAAGGGGGGGGGGGGTCTTAAAATGTCATTTTTCTGACATATCGGGGATATTTGAACTGTATGGGGTTAAAAACCACAGAATTATAATTAAATTTTCTCATCGGTGTGATTCCAGAGATTAATTTATGGGATATTTTATTTTGTGGTTTTGTTCACTAGAAGATTTATTCAATATCGAAACTGACAAAAATGTCATGTTTGACCTTGAACTTTGATCTAATGTGATTATTTTGTTATTAAGTTACAGCAGTATAACTAAGCCTATATCACTTTTATCTTATGCACTTTAATACGAATATTTAAAATTAGCGCTCATAAATTTAATTCAAAGTGATTTATGCCAGAATATAAAGGTCTAATATAATCCCATTTTTAACCATGAGAACGACTTTTGATGACCTGTATAAAATGCAAGGTCGGTATCGGTAGTAGTGAAAAAAAAATAAAAGTTGTTTTAACCCATTATCCGCCAAAACTAGATATGATTTTTTTTCTAAATACAAACAGTAATACTCATTATTTTGAAGATATATAACAATAATTTAAAATAAAATTATTAAAATTAGTCTTATCTTACTAAATACAAGGTGTTGTATTCGTACAACTTCAGTGGAATAAGAATGCGTAATGAAGTCAAATACATGTTTACGGAAATTTCCTTGCGTTAATAAGAAGCAAACACTACACACTGTTAAAAATTTCAACAGAAAACTCTGTGTAATCTATTATCTTAAGTCTTACGTAAAATTACAGAGAAAAATAAACGGAGATGTTAAAAAACTTATTTTATACATTCATTTTAATGACTAATATTAAGTTAATTAATTATTGGTGAGAATATATTTCGGACTTGGAATGCTTTTTCTGAAGTAGAAACAGACATTTGGTAAAAATACAGAATAAAGATGGAGAATCTCGATTATTCACTTTTAACTAAGAGTTACTGTAAATTTACAGAGACTCTGGATAAACATTTACATTAAATTTACAGAAATTTTTAACAGTGCAGATGACTTCAAAAGTAATTATTTTATTGTGAAACATTTTTTTTTTTTACAAGTTATGTAAACTTATTCAAATATGATGATTTTCAAAAGTTTTGGATTGATTAGTGTTTCAAGTTTGAAACTTATTTTTAAATATAAAAAATTTTTTCAGATAAATTTTTTTTGTAATAAAATAAACATCTATCCCTTTTCTTATTTAAAAACAATACTTAATATATATATATATTTGTTTACGGTTAAACGCAATTATTTCTGGTTTTGCGTTGGGTAATGGGTTAAACGTCTCTCATGTGTAACTTAGCACCTTTTGTAAAATAAAAAAAATAAAAAATAAAAAAAACTGGAGTGACTCCACTCGATTTTCCGAACATTGAGTAATTAACAGTTTTGTAGATAAAGAAAGAGGAGTTGTTAAACAAACAAAAAAGAGAAAACCATAATAGAGTGTTTGAGTATTTTTCTCCATATATTACACGATAATTTATTTAACGCTACTGAACTTTGCGCCCATGATCATAATGATAAAGAATTTTTCGTTGTGTCCCTGTAAAAATCTATAAATGCTAGGTTCACCAAAATGCTTATAGTTAGTGCAACAGTGATTTATAATATTCATATACATTTTCAGCTCAATTGAATAAGGCGTTTAGATGCTATCGCACTTTTAAAAATTGGGTCCCATAGGCCATAATGATAAAGAATTTTTCTTTGTGTCCCTGTAAAAAAACTGTGAGTGCTAAATTCACCAAAATCTATACAGTTCGAGCAACTGTGACCTATAACATGTGTACAAATTTTTTGCTCAGATTAATAAGGCGTTTAGACCCTATCACACTTTAAATATTTGTCCCCATAGGCCATAATGATGAAGAAATTTTCTTTGTGTCCCTGTAAAAAAACTATAGACTAGATTCATCAAAATCAATTGGGTTCGTGCTACGGTGACTTGCAACATGCGTACCAACTTACAGCTCATTCGAGCAAAGCGTTTAGACGCTAGCGTGCTCACTCACACACACATACATCGTAAAAATAGTGAAAACAGACTCGGGGAACCTCGAAACGTATGAAAAACATCAAAATCGGATTTTTGACATGATTACAATACTTTCTTCACTATAGTGTTCGGACAGTAAAAATTACTTAAATTTTCCAGTAGTCAAAAGGTGCTAAGTTGGCAACTATATATTAGCTTATAAGGGACACATGTATCAAATAAAAGAGAAATAGTCACACACTTTCATGAAATTATATGGACTGACCCAAATTAAGAAAATAAATTTGTAAATTTAAACGTGATTTTTTTCTTTATACTTAAAAATAAACATATTTTCAAATTTCTTGTTAAAATTGTTTTAATTGGTGCATTCATAAAAATAATAAATAAAATCTTAATATGATAAATATTTTCGCTTTAACTAATTATTTAATTAATAACACTGCTCGGCATGAAAATTGCTCCAACACCATTTTGGCAAATTCTTATGTAAAATGACCTTCTGATTCCGAATAGGACGCCCATTTTGCCCTATCACTCACCGTTGTTTAGAGACGGCCCCCTATTTTTATCCTTTTTCGGTGATTTTGTGACTATAAATTTGATTTTTAGGGGTGAAGAGGATTATTTTAACTATTAAATATCTTCTGTAGGGCTTCAGATTTGGAAATTTCTAAAACAGGAACATTTGCGGCAAGGGGAAAAAGTAGGGGGGGGGGATTGGCTATTGAAATTATGCATTGCTTTTATTTTATTTTTAAAATCTATTATTAATGTTATTAAATAAACATTGTATATATATATTTATATATTAGGTTCTAAATTAACTCGTTTTCAATCGCCAAATCAAATTCTTGGTCATAAAATTACCGAACAGTGATAAAAAATGAGGGAGGGGGTGGTGTTTTTTTTTTATTTATTTATTTATTTTTTTTTTTTTTTTTTTTTTTTGCAACGCAGTGTAATTTAAACAATTTTCTTTTTTCATTTGAAATATCAAATAAAAAAAAAGACTTTGCCGGTACTCGAACGCAACACCTCTTTTTTTCAAGCCAACTTTTTTTCAACCTACCACTGCACAACGATTTCTCATTCACCGCTTCTGTATTGTTGGTTTTCATAGAAACAGCTAAAATTTCAAGGGTCTTATCTTGTCCTATGTGGGATTGTTGCCCCAAATTTGCCCTCCTACCCTATCCTATGTTTTCGACCATGCTCTTTAATATAAGCTTGGTTTGGTTTCAATAAAAATTTTACTGATTCATACTTCTCTTGTTAGTGTCCCACATGATAATATTAAAAATAATAAACAAACTTTCACAAACTTTTAAAAATATCTGTCGTTGCTGCCTTATATATGATACAGATTTAGAATATCGAATTTAGAGTTCCTGTTGATATCTATTTTTCACTTATGCCGATAACAGGCTCAATCATCGAAAGCTAAAAAAAAAAAACTGATTTTCAGATTACCTCAAATAGTATAATTCTAGCAAAAACTCAATTTAGAAGTTTAATTCAAAAACAATATTTTCTCTGTCATATATAGGTAAGAGCAAATAAAAGAAAAAATATTCAATAATCTTTAAAAATTACTTGCACAATTAATCATTTAAAGCAAACGTAGTTATCACTTTTATGTAATCTATAAAGTAAAATGTAAGTCTGATTCTCCTTCAATCAACCTTCATAGATAATATTTGATAACTTTTTTTTATCAATGGCAAAGCAATTTCTTCTCACACAATTATTATCAACTACTGAGCTACACATATGATGCAACAGGCTTATCTATATACATAGATTGAAAGAAAAATGAAGCCTTTCTTTAATATTTTGCGCCTCTTACGCTTTCTTAGCTTATACGGCAGAAAACTAAATTTCATTTTAAAACGTGAGAAATGTGCTTTATTTCTTATATTAAGAATATCATGGCTTATATTGTAGCTAAACTTATGTCGTCAGTAGCCTCAGGGGCCTTGTGCCCACCCTACCCGAGCTTTGGTTTATTTTTCTTGTCCATTTTTCCTGCATAACTGGGAGGTGGTAGACTTTTTTTTTTTTTTCCCTCTTTACACACTTGCGCTTGTGAGTTTTTTCGTTTTCATCCCATGCTTTTTTTTCTGTCCATAGTCAATAGTCCATTGTCCATAGGTACATAGATTGAAAGAAAAATGAAGTTCCTATACCTCTGCTGCAGCCGTTCCTTAATATTTTGCGCCTCTTTCTCTTTCTTAGCTTATACGGCAGAAAATTATATTTCATTTTAAAACGTGAGAAATGTGCTTTATTTCTTATATTAAGAATATTATGGCTTTTATTAAGGTGAAACGCAGGTAAGCGTACAGTCGGTAACAAAAGTGCCCGAACACTAGTAAAAATTCTTATGTAAAAAAAGTACACTTCATGCGGTTTTGTTAAATAAATCCTTGTCGAATCATGTTCTTAGTGTAAGAACATGATTCGATAAGAATTTATTTAACAAAACCGTATGAAGTGTACTGAAGTGTAAAAGAAAACAGAGAGAGAGAGAGAGAGAGAGAAAATTTTATTTTTTAGCCTCCGAAACCATGTAATTCTGTAACAAATTGGCAGATGTACAGACTGAAACCGAATACCTAAGTTCCTTATACATATAGTGAGATGAGTAACTTAATATAAAGCTAAAAATTTGATGTTCAATGAGTTTCTTTTTATTAATATTAAAAATTGTTATTTTTAAACCTTCGTTGTCATTAGAATTTGAGATACAGTCCCTTCAAGAATGTTTTTGAACAAAATTATCATTATAAAAATCCTCAACATATTATATATATTTATATAAAGATAATTTTATTTATTTTTTAATGCTAATTCCATTTATTTATTATTATAAAATTATCTTTATACATTTTATTTCACCATCATACTATAGGTATGGGAACTTAGGTAATCGTGAAAATTTTTGACCTCGGTTTTTTTTTTTTTTTTTTTTTTTTTTACTTTTTTACACATTTTCAGGTGTGAAGAATCCCAAAATGACAAAATCTGTATGGTGTCTTTCTGTAGGGTGTCTGTTAGTTTGTTAGTGTGTTAGTCTGTGAACACGATATCTAAAGAACAAATTCTCTCAGCGAACTCAGATCAGTTTTAAAATATTACTTTCGGCACTGGCAAGAACCCTATTCATTTGCAATATTCGAATTACAAAACTTCGTAAGTTATTAGAAATGTACGATTTTCTTAACATGGGAGAATAGGGCAAAATTTCACATAAACGTCCATTAAGTAGAAAAGTTTTACTGTAGGGATGTCAGGACAGTTTTAAAATATAAGTTTTGAATTCGGAAAGAACATCATTAACGATAAACATGCTAATTTGAAAGTTTTGCAAATTATTTGGAATTTACGAATTTCTTAACATGGCAGAATAGGGCAAAATTTCACATAAACGTCAATTTTAAGGGATATTTTCATCGCAAAGGTGTCAGACCACTTTTTAAATATTATTTAGGATACTGGCATGAATATTATTGACTATGAATTTTTCAATATAAAAAATTCGTAAGTTATTTGGAATTTACGATTTACTTAACATGGCAGCATAGGGCAAAATTGAGCATAAACTTCCATTTTGAAGGATCATAAATATATCAGACAACTCCAAAATAAAATTTATGATACTTGTTTGAACATGATTGACTACAAATATTCTAATAGGAAATTTTCGTAAGTTATTCGTAATTTAAGATTTTATCAACACAGCAAAATTGAAAATTTTTCATATAAATATGAATTTCGAGGATTATTGCATTGGAAATAGTAGCATAAAAACTAAACAACAGACTTGACCCTGATAAAATAAATTAATAGATTAGAATAAGATAAATATATCGATGTGAACGGTGGATAGTCTGTCACTGTATCCAGTTTTGGTCAAATTCATTTTCTTAACATGATTATAATATGTCTCGCACTAGAAATTTATGAGAACATAAATATGATGGGGAACTGAGCAGAGTCTACCTATGCCAACAATTTTTTATGTTGAGCAGGTTCTTATAAGAGTTATTTTCTTCGAAATCATTTTTGAGGAACTGTATTTGAATGAAAAATTTTTACGCTTAACATTGTAATTAAGACTAAATTTATTTCAAGAAAAAATACTAGAAACTTACAGTGGTATCCTTTCGCTATCCTCCATTTCTTTTTTGAAAGTGGCTAAATAGCTGTTAAGCACTTTACCTAAAGAAAAGCAAAAAGTGTTATCTTAATAATTAGCATACAGCTCTGATAACAAATAAGATAATTATATAACTGATTTTCAGCTGTAAACAGCATTCTGAATATAAAATAGAAGAGCAAATCATTACAAATTTCATGTGGAATGATTCAACTTCCTATGGGAATGATTCATAAAATGCGCTCTAAGAATTATATATATGTATATAAATAACGGGTGTACCAGAATAAAACAGACTGATATAAATTGATGTATAACTAAATTTATTTAAGTAAAACCCAACTTGGTTTTACATATAAACAATATAGATATAATAATAAACAAAATGCAACATATTAATTTACGTAAATAATCCCCGTTGCTGTTTGCCATTCGATGTAAGCGTCTGGTCCAACTCAGACAACTTTCCGTTATGACGTACTTTCTTATTCTCTTTAAAGTTCGTTTTAGTTCTGAAATCAGTATTTGTAACATTTTATTTTATCCCAGTTCATCTGCTGTACAAATTCATCTTAAATCGAGTAGTCCAGCGGATTTAAATCCTTTTTTCATCAGAAAAAAGGATTCTCTTAGTCTAAACTTTTCTGAAATTGTGTCGCACCCAATTAGCGAATTTGATTCTTTTCTGCTTTTGGGTTTCTATGAATTTAGGTTGTATTCGTTTTCTGTAAGGTGACATCCAATGTCATTTTTAAGTATTCGCTGTACAGATGGTTTTGATACTTTCAGTTCCCTAGCAAGTTTCCTTATGGATATGCTCTTCTTACGTGTCAAGCGACTCTTCACTTTTTGAATCAGATTTTTGGTGCGACAATGAGTGGACAGTCTGGAGGTTGAGGTGTTTTAATATTGTCACTCTTTCTAATCATATTACACCACTTAAAGACAGTGGCACAACTTAAAACACCTTTCAAATGACGAAATGTTTTGCTTCTGGATTCTCCACTTTTGAACTTGGAAAGTACCAATTTTTGCACTTCTTTGCTCTTCATATTATCCTGTAGTTGCAATGTAATTTTTGCTTTTGAGTTGTTTCATAGATTTTACAAATGTAAATTGGGAATCTATAAAAAACGTATATGTCTATATATAATAAAATTTCCATGCATACATACAAATAGTAATAGTCTATTTTATTCTGGTACACCCGTTATATATATATATATATATATATATATATATATATATATATATATATATATATATATATATATATATAAAACTACAGTGTAGCGATTTTCTCTTATCCTGCATCTCAATACCATAAAGACAGATTGGAGATTGAAGGGTAAGATAACACGTATTGTACATAAAACAATATCAAACTAGGTTTAGAAACAGTTTTATTTCACAAATAACATTGCTCTGAAAGAAAAAAAAAAAAAAATCTGATACCATTTTTGCTGATTCTTATGTAAAATGACCTCCTGAATCTGAATAGGACTCTCATTTTGCCCAGTCACCCACCGTTTCCTAGATACACCCTCCCTCAATTTTTTTCCCTGTTCGATCATTTTATGATCCTGAATTTGATTTGAAGAACGAAAAATAATTAATTTAGCACCTAAAAACAAAAAAAATATATAAATTTTAATAAAACAACATTAATAACAGATTAAAGAAATATAAGATACGTAATGCATAATTTGAGTGGCAAATCCCCCCGAAATTTCCCCTTGTTGCAAATGTCCATGTTTTAGAATTTTCCAACTCTCTAGCCCCTCAGAAGATATTTAACGGTTAAAATAATCCTCCCCCCTCCTCAAAATCAAATTTATAGCCATAAAATCACCGAAAAATGATAAAAATAGGAGGCCATTCCTAAAAAAAAGATGGTGATAGGGCAAAATGGCATCCTATTTGGATTCAGGAGGTCATTTTACATAAGAAAATGCTGAAATGGTATCAGAGGTAATTTTCATCCCGAGCAGTGTAATTCTATGCAATTAGCTAGCGTCCTCCTCAACCCCCATTTGGATATAGTACTTCCGTTTATATAGAATTGAAAGCTATTATAACATTTTAAAGTTCATTCCAAATCATTCACTCAACTTTCACCCGCAACACCCCTTGAAAACATATCAATCTTGATCAAACCTATCAAGTAACAATCTCAAATGAACTTCAAAATACAACATTGGAATTGCCCGCTATTATTTGTTTTTAAGTTATGCTGATAACAGACACACACAACCGTTAAAAACATTGCTTTATTATTCAGAGAACCTCAAAATGCGTAATTATACAAAAAAAAAAAAAAAAAAAAAAACTAGTATGCTGTGGCCACTACATGACTTTCTTCTATATTTTCCTATACAAATTCACTCAGTAAAAATAATTATTGATATTATTATTTAAAAAAAAATAGCTTCCATGATAATGCAGACGATTTCCATGTAACAGAAGTAGTATAACACTAAATATCCGAAAAAAGCCTATTTTATTCTCAATATTACATTAAAGAAAAAGTTAAAAATGAAAAAAGTCGATAACTTTATTTTAAATTATAGCAGATCGATGGTTCAACCATTCGTTTTAAAGGTATTGGCGAGCTCTTTTCAAAGATACCCACCATGAAAATTTACTCCCCTCGATGGGGGACTTCCCCCTTGGGGGGGGGGGGAGGCGAGGTTCCTACATACACAGATTTTTCTTTCCCAGCTGACTATCTCTATTACAAGTAATTCTTTTAAATTTCATAATGGTTATTAAAAAATAATTCTGTTTATGCACATTTATACAAAATTTTGTCCTATACCACCATGTTAAAAATTTAGAAAAAGCGGGATGGCAGCGCAAGCTGTTGGACAATTTTTACCAAAAGTTGATAGGCCTAATTTATGTCAATGTGTAACTGCGTACCAATTTGTATGAAAATTCTGTGCAGTAGTACCTGAGATACAGCCGCTACAAAATTTTGTCACACACAAAGACAGACAGACATTTTCTAAAAATGGTCAAATCGTATTCTACAGCTCTCAAAACGTGTAAATCCATCAAAAACCCGAGGTCGAAAATTTTTACGAATCCAATACTTTCTTCTATTGAATATAGAAGAAAGTAATAATACTAATCAAACACGCAACTTTTATTTTTTTCTTCTTTCTTGTTAAAAATGGAAGAAAAAATAAGTTTTCAACACTTTCCAACGATGATGAAAGGTGTGACTTCGGTTTGTTTGCCTCTCAGTAAATATTCATGGGATTTCTTGAAACTGATATATGTTATACAAGTTCACTAAGGGATACTTCTTCTCAAAATGGAGTTAATTGTGTACAGGGACGCCCAAAACAATTCCAAAACACTGCGTTCTATGGAAGTGTATATATGTTCTATTTCTATAAATACCATTTTAATACATTCATCTTGTACAAATCTTACTGAAATTAACATGTACTATTCGTATGCACAAAAAAAATCTATTCTGTATAATATGATTAGCATTAAGATTTATAGGGTCATACTAAATTATTCTGATACATTAAGGTCTATAACTGGAAATTGCTGCAATAGCATCTTCCGTTTTTAGTTCCCCATCATACTATAGGTATGGGGAACTCAGGTAATCGTGAAAATTTTCGACGTCTGTTTTTTGACTTTTTTTTACACGTTTTCAGGTGTGAGGAATCTAAAAATACCAAAATGGGTATGGTATCCATCTGTAGGGTGTCTGTTAGTTTGTTAGTCCGTTAGTGTGTTAGTCTGTGTACACGATATCTCACGAACTTCGATAAAATCGAAGTTATTCTTTCTTTCCTTTCTATTTTTTTTTTTTTTTTTTTTTTTTTTTTTTTTGCCTAATTTAAAATTTAGATCTTTAGGAATTTATCCTCAAGAAGAAATTTTAAAATTTCTATAATTTAAGGAGCTATAGCTATTCTAGTGATCCAGCATCTAAACCTATCACACTGGAGCAAATCGGTGATTAGATGGTAGACAATCCCCGACTATTCCACCAGGGGTGCAGAACGTCAGAAAGAGATTCGGAGGAAATTTGAGGTGCCTGGGGAAATTTTATATATTTTCTTAGGAGAAAATATATAAAAGTCTAAATATCAAGCTGCTTTAAAACAAACTTTGTTGATCTTAAAATATAGACTAGCACCTGTATTTTTTTGTTATAGTGATACTTATTATCTTAATAAAAACACTTATTACATAGAAGATATGGTTTTGTATAACAAAATATATTCTTGCGATATTAAGGGAAATTCAGAATGTCTTTGGGGGAAATTTCAGAGGTCTGAACATTTTCTACACCCCTGTACCTCACCATAAGTAACTCCATACACTTAACCCGTTAGCGCCCAGTGTCCTCATTTCAAGACTGCTATCAAATAGCAGGTATATTTTTTGTGGTTTCTTGGAATGATTTCTGCTTTTTAGTGACAGTTTACAGCGTCACTCTAAAGAATCCCTGAAAGTTTTATGTGCCAACTACTAATTATTATTTCATAATTTGGATAGTCATTTTATGATTTTTCATCCGCCGCACCTATATTTGCTTTTTGCGCAGGTATACTAATTTAAATCAAATTGAATAAAAATGTATATTTTAATACTTTACTTTCGAGATCTTTGTCAACATATAATAAGAAATTAATCTGTTATCTTAAAGTTTTTCTATCTCAAAGTTCTTTCGCTAGAACACTAAAAGTCAATAAATGAGGATAGGTTTTAAATTTAAAACTATCAGTAGAATTGTTTAAGTTAATCTATTTTACTGTCAGTTGTCTATATTAATTTAGAAGGGAAATAATCAGCTAATAATATTTTGCAAAATTAATTCGGGCGCTAACGGGTTAAATAAATGATCTCTGATCCGAATCAGGAATCGCCGATTAACAAAATGTAAATATAAAGTAACATTCTATGACTTATTAGACTGCTGCGGTTGCCTGAAACTTTTGCTCAAACCTGTAAACGCGTTTTTCCCAAAACTACTTTTTTTAACATGGATGACATGATATCTTAAGTTCTATTAGACCAATTTACTTCAAATTTTTGTAGAAACCTTTAATATATAACCTTCTAATCGCCCCTACTACTACTGTATAATTTTTTTTAAAAATTAAAAACTATATATTAAAAAAAGAAAGAAAAAATTGAAAATGCTTCCCTTATCACCCCGAGGCAATCGCCATTTTGCGATTTTTTTTTTTTTCCGCCCTTATGTAGGGACTATTACGACATTATTATTAAATAAAAAGCTTTGTTTTTTGCCTTGTTTGATTCAAACGACCAGAAGGGCTGGAATCATATCAACCTGATGACACATTTTCTTTACCCCCTCCCCTCCCCCTTTACCAGTTTAAAACTTTTTTTTTAAACTTTTAAAATATATATATATATTATTTTTTTACTTTATATATATATATATATATATATATATATATATATATATATATATATATATATATATAAATATATATATATATATATATATATATATATATATATAGAGAGAGAGAGAGAGAGAGAGAGAGAGAGAGAGAGAGAGGGGGGGTAAGTGCACCAGTGATTGACACTTTTAGAGCAATCTCTGATGTTTTTAATATTCTAGTCATCAGAAAATATTTTTAGAAATCTTAAGGTAGTACATATGGAATGAAAGACATTCAGAACACATGTGTGTTAAAATATATATATTTGATAACAATTATTTCTTTTTATGAATTTTTATTTGACATCCACTCAATATTCCAGTCATTGACACTGCCAGTTTTTCATTTTATCAGTCATTGGCCCCCTATGTTCCAGTGTTTCACACTGCTAGTTATTCATTTTATCATTTATTAGCACCCTATGCTCCAGTGTTTGAACTAAAATGTTAAAATTCTTATATGTAAAATATATGATTTTATTGTTTTTCTTATTTATTAATTATTTCGGGATAGATGTCAATTACTGGAGCATGCCAATCACTGGAGCACCTACCCTATATATATATTTCGGCTTTTTTTTTACTTATATATATATATATATATATATTATTTTATTTCATTGAGCTCAAAGAAATGGCCAAGCTTATGCCTCTAGACAAAAGTACCCCCTTAAACCATAATCATTTTATTTTAAAACAATTACAACTATTACAATAAATATATAATACATACCGGTTTGAATTATTTCCGAATCCATAGACATGATACATATATTAAAAAACACATACAAAAAATATCGCCGACAACGAGTCAAGTGATATTGGCAAAGAGGAAACAACTGCAGAAATTAGGTGAGACGTCGCATAGAAAAAGGTGTCACAGATGTAATAATGTCAATCAATTTTTTGTAGAAAGCAATTAAAGGCAAATATGAAACAAAGTATGAAACAAAAAACTGCAGTGACTCCACTCGACTTCAAGAACATTTTGTAGTTATTAGGTTTTTACACAAATTTGAGTCATCAAATATCTCGGTAAATAATCAAGAATGAAAAGTACCATAGGGTGTTTCAATCTCAGGTTCGGATATTTGTACAACGGATGGTAACGTAAGAATTATTTTGAGCATCCTTGCAAAATAGTAAATATTTTAAACGAATAATTTCCATTCAATAATTTCCATTAATTCGGTAGCAAAATTGTAAAACATGTATCAGTTGTTGTTGTTATTGTTTTTTAAGAGATTAAAAGGGACTATAAATTATAAACACATTTTTCATAATGATCATACATTAACAAAGCAGTGTAATATATGCTTTTTTAAATTCCTACTATTAGTTCGCACTCCCCCTATACATATCTTGTACAAATCTTGCAATCTACTTTTAACTAACTTCCCGACTAGCTAGACATATGAAACTTTCAGGATTACTCAGAACACGGTGGCAACACACTACTTCGAGGTCCGATTTTCGAATTTTTGATTAGTTTTCTTATAATTAATTAAAATATGAAAATAATAACCTCCTAATAGCGTTACAATAGCCATTAAAATATTAGCTATCATTTAATTGATGCAAAAAAAAAAAAAGCTTTTTCGATAGTGTTTGTAAGCAGGAATTGGCTTTAAAAAATTTTCTTTTATATTACTTGTTTATTATCAAAACGTTTTAACATGTCCATAGACTTTAATGCACAGAGTGGTTATTGAAGTTACGATCTCAAAAAGCCATAATTTTAAAACTACCCATCACAGCGATTTAATATTTTACCAGAGCAGTCGTGAGGCGATAAAATTTTGCTTGGCAAAAGAAAAAAAAAATAGTTCCAAAATGAGCCGTTAATTATCCGTAAAATATTTGTTTCATGAAGCTCCTCTTTTTCGAGTTTTCACTATGACTGTTTTCGCTGTAAACACGTATTCTTGTCTTTTTGCTAAAAAAAACCGCCGCATTTTCCTCCGTCATTTTTTCCATCTTCGCTTTGAGAGGGGGTAAATCCAATTAAAGCCCGATTTTAATTACGGTTCCGTCGACATTTTAATATCTCCGGAACTAATTAATTTTTTTATTTTATTTATTCATTTATTTACCACCTCCTGCTCACTTCATTCTACTTATATGCCGATTTCTGTAATTCTGCGGCACGTATTCGCTGAATGCATAGCTGTATATACAAAAAAAAAAAAAAAAAAAAAAAAAAAAAAACTAATATAGGATTTGGAATGGTACGCAATTCTTTCTAATTCACGATTTAAAAAAAAAAAAAACATTTTATTTATATATATTTGGAATGGTACGCAATACTTTCTAATTCATGATTTAAATATATATATATATATATATAATAATATAGATTTGGAATGGTACGCAATACTTTCTCATTCATGATTTAAAAAAAAAAAAATTATATATATTTGGAATGGTACGCAATACTTTCTCATTCATGATTTAAAAAAAAAAATATTTATATATATTTGGAACGGTACGCAATACTTTCTAATTCATGATTTAAAAAAAAATATTTATATATATTTGGAATGGTACGCAATACTTTCTAATTCATGATTTAAAAAATATATATATATAATATAGATTTGGAATGGTACGCAATACTTTCTCATTCATGATTTAAAAATATATATATAATAATATAGATTTGGAATGGTACGCAATACTTTCTAATTCGTGATTTTTTTTTTTTTTAATCTTTTACTAATGTAAATTTGGAATGGTACGCAATACTTTCTAATTCATGATTTAAAAAAAAAAAATTACTAATATAGATTTGGAATGGTACGCAATATTTTCTAATTCATGATTTAATATGTATGTATATACACTAATATAAATTTGGAATGGTACACAATACTTTCTAATTCATGATATAAAAAAAAATAAAAATCCGTTAACACTGGATTTTGAATTATTGTTTTGGTGTTAAAATATTATGTAGAACACAAGAATAAATAAATTTTCAAGCTACTCAACACACATACATAAAACCGCAAAGGGGTTAAAACGAGGACTTTTCGCAGATAACTCGGCATAACACTTCAGAATCCGGTCAAAATTTTCAAGTGCCACTGCAAAATCTTCTTTATATAATGAAACGGAAAAAAAAGCAGATAAATATTTTATCGCCTTTTTTACCTTATCTATATCACTTAATATGAAAATGCTTTTTAAATCTTTTGCCGAAGCAAGCCGGTAAACTTGATGTTTTGACTGTTTAAATATTGACACGCATAATAACTCGGCTGATAAAGACGCAAGAGGAGAATTAATATTTTTCTGTAGCATTCGTGTACGTTAATCTCATACTTATCATGCAACACACAACAATACAATTTAAACGTTTAAATGTCAGCTGATAAAGCGAGGTTTCATTTTGTACCTTTCTATCTTATACATCGATTTAGTGTAGTTCCAATTCAGTTTATTTAAAGCAACAATATAGTTTAAAAAGAAAACTTGTACAATTATAAATTTATCATCGCAAAAAGTTACATTTTCTTATAATCTTATTAGTAGATGAAAAATGTCATATTAGAAAAATCATTAACATTACACTTAGTTAAGATATTAATTAAAATTTTGTAATTTTAATTGTTACATTTCAAAATGCTAATAGCGCATTAATTTTTTATTTAGGTTTTGGGGTAAAGCCGACGGGCGGAATGTCCACCTTGGGAGGGGGGATCTTTCTGAAAGGTCTTAGCCCATATTTATGGGAGTTTCGGAAAAACCCGCGGAAAACTCCGAACGACTAGTTTGATGAGCGCGACCTGGGATCGAACCCGGCACTTCCTGCCTACCAGCTTTGAGCGGAGAACCGCTCAGCCACTGGTGGGGCAATTTTTGACTTTAGACTTCCTTTTTTTTTTTTTTTTTTTTTTTTTTTACAGGTGACTTTAGATGATAATAACAAAAGTTAGGTGACATTTTTTTTTTTCTATTTGCAATCATAACTATGAAATTTCTTTTTTCAAGTTCTTTCTTTTTTTTTCCCGAAAAATAAATAAATAATAAATAAAATAACACTTTTTAAATTTCAAAATTTTAAAGTTTTAGAAAAAAAAAAAAAAAAAAAAAGTAGAAAATTGCCGCTAAATTTTGTGCTATATATATTTATATATAAACCACTAGATGAAATTTCATGAAGATTCAACAACAACAAAAAATGAAAACTTCACGCAACTACATACAAATTAGTTTTCAGAAAATGATTTTTAAAGTTTCATTTTTAGAACAGATTCAATATTTGTTTGCAGATATGAACGCTTTTGACTCAGCATATTAGAATGGTGAACATTGAAAAATCCTTTTTGCCAAACATAATTACTGTTGTGCATTTTCATATTTGAGTAAAATTGAAAAATTTAACTTTTAGTCCACTGACGCCTTAAAGGGGGTGGTGGACATTACAAAAATTTTTGTAAAGACTATATTTAAATTACACTGCTCGCCATGAAAATTTCCTCCAACACCATCTTGGCAAATTCTTATGTAAAATAACCTCCTGGATCCGAATAGGACGCCCATTTTGCCCTATCACTCACTGATTTTTAGTTGGGAGGGGGGGGGGATTATTTTAACTGTTAAATATCTTCTGGGGGACTACAGAGTTGCAAAATTCTAAAACATCAACATTTGTGGCAAAGGGAAAGTTTAGGGAGGAATTTGCCACTGAAATTATGTATTACATTTCTTATATATATATTATCTATTATTAATGTTATTCATTAAACATATATATATATATATATATATATATATATATTTATTTATTAAGTGTTAAATTAATTCTTTTTCATTCGTCAAATCAAGTTCATGGTCATAAAATGATCGAACGGGGAAAGAAATTGAGGGAGGGGGTTGTGTATCTAGAAAACGGTGGGTGACTGGGCAAAATGGGAGTACTATTCAGGAGGTCATTTCACATAAGAATCAGCAAGAATGGTATCAGGGGTCGAATTATTTTCCTTTTTTTTTTTTTTTTTTTTTTTCTCTTTCAGCGCAGTGTTATAAAATTTTGCATACATATGCATTGAAATATAACTGTTATAAAGTCTATCGAAATTTCTCGAAAACTATTTAGATATTTTTCCCCTTAAATGTCTCATTCTAAATAATTTGCAGTTTTTTTCTTTTTCAATATTATTATTATTCAACAACACATTCTAAATACATTTCAATATTGTTTTACGTTTCATTGCTTTGTTAATTTTAAATAAGAACAAAACATCGTATGGCCTATATAGTTTTCTAACACTTTCCAACTGTACTTTTAGTTTAAATTTTAATTGTAAACCGGCATCAGTTCCCGTTGGTATTCACACGCTCTATGAATGTAGCTGGTAAGTCAGTGTTGTATCGATTTTTTACTCCATTTCCATATTTTACCTTTTTTACTTTCTTCTATATTCAATAGAAGAAAGTATTGGATTCGTAAAAGTTTTCGACCTCGAGTTTTTGATGGATTTACACGTTTTGACCATTTTTAGAAAATGTTTGTCTGTCTGTGTGTGTGTGTGTGTGTGCGACAAAATATTCTGGCAACTGTATCTCAGGTACTACTGCACAGAATTTCATACAAATTGGCATGTAATTTAATTTAATATTATTAATATTATATCTTGACATAAATTAGTACCTATCAACTTTCTGTAAAAATTGTCTTGCAGTTTGCGTTGCCATCCCGCTTTTTTTTTTTTTTTTTTTTTTTTTTTAACATGATGGTAGAAGACAAAATATTGTATAAATGTGCATAAAGAGAATTATTTTTTAATAATCATTATGAAATTTGGAAGAATTATTTATAATAGAGATAGTCAACTGGGAAAAAAATATTGTATATGTAGGAGCCTCGCCTTACCCCCTGAGGGGGGGGGGGTAAGTCACACCCCGAGGGGAATAAATTTTCATGATGGGTATCTTTCAAAAGAGCTCGCCAATACCGTTAAAATGAATGGCTGAACCATCGATCTGCGATAATTTAAAATAAAGTTATCGATATTTTTTTTGGTAATATTGAGAATAAAATAACCTTTTATTATTAATATTATTTAGTGTTATACTATTTCTCTCATATGGAAATCGTACTGCATTATCATGGAAGATAATTTTATTAAATAATGATTGTAATAAATTATTTTTACTGAGTGAATTTGCATAGGAAAATGTAGAAGAAAGTTATGTGGTGGCCCCAACAGTTTTTTTTTTTTTTTTTTTTTTTTTTTGGTGTGTGTGTGGGTGGGTGGGTGGGTGGAATTTTAAAAGTTAAGATTCATTAGCGTTATGCACTTAGTTTTCAGAAAGCCACAAAAATTTTGCTCGCGCTGTTCCCATAATGCCCCAGATGAAATTACGAATTCCCTAAGCTTCCATTAATTCTTCTCATTTTGATCTTTTTCCATCTGTTCACATTTTGGTAATTTTTCCATAAGTTTTCATACATTCAGGGTGATTTTGGGGTCATGGGGCAAACGTGGAGGAGCTAGAGTACGTCACAAGGATTCAGAATTGTATAGGAACCCATGGGCACAAACTTCATTTTAACACTTTAAAAACTGGATGATTTTGACTATTGTATACTACTAACTCCGCCTACTGTGTATATTTTTAAAATCTTGTATCCTTCACTATTTCGCAAAATCATACACAATATTCATATTACTGAAATCAGTGCGGTAAAATACATCGATAAAAAATAGAATTTATGTAAACATTAGCATGTAAAAACTATTTTTTTTTTTTAAGTTCAACATTCGAGAGCCACGCCCATATCCATGCAAAAACATTGGGTTTTTAAAGGGTTAAAATGACGTTTGTGCCCATGAGTTCCTATACAATTCTGAATCCTTGTGGTGTTCTCTACCCTCCATCCAAGTTTGTCAAATGACCCCAGAATCACCCTGTATACATATATATTCGTCTACTCTAAATTAATTATAACACTAATGAAGATCATAAAAAAATGACATTAGGAAATTACGGCAGAGCGCTATAAAACACTTTTTTGGGCAAAAACGATAATATGTAGCGTCTAGTGGCAATGGGTGCTTATGCTAGAAATAAGATCAAGTAGCTGCACTAAGGTCCTAGTGCACAGAAGAATCCTCCATGAGGGTCTTTCTAAGGAATCCTAATCCGTATTCACGCATTTCGAAGAAAACCAGGGGGAACTCCGAAAGGCTAGAGGCCGACGAGCGAGACCTGGGATCTAACATGGCACCTCCTGTCTACTAGTTTTGGAAGCAGAACTTCGTAGCCAGTGGTCGACGTTCATTGCATAGCCTCCTAAACTAGATGCCTGTCGCGTGGCTCGTAAACTTGGCAACAGTTTAAGCGGTAGACTACGCCACCTGGTACAGATTAAGCGACTTTTTTGTTCAACTGCCACCAATAATTTTAAGAAGGGATATATGATATATATAATCGACGTTTCTTCGATTCTATTCGCCTTTTATGTATATCAAATCCCACTTTTAAAAATTTTGGTGGCTGTTGAATAAAGAAGTCGCTCAATCTGTACCAGGTGGCGCTGTCTAGCGCTTAAACTGTTGCCAAGTTTACGAGCCACGCAACAGGCATCTAGTTTAGGAGGCTATGCTCATAGTCACATAAATTTAAAATATATACATATTCGACTCCTGTAAGTATTTTTGACATTTCTTATGTAAATTCGAAATTATACTCTTTCAAATTGAATAGGCATTAAAAGTCCTGTAGGTAGATAAACGAAGCTCTATGATATTTTTAATGAAAGATATAACAATATTTGGTAAAATACCAATCATTTTCTTAAAAAAAGAAAAAAAAAAGGAAAAAGGAAAGAAAAAGAAAACTTTCAAAATATAAAATATTTCAGAATTTCGGAACTTTTTTTCATAAATCATTATAATATTTTGAACAAATAGTTTATATGAAACGTTTAGTGCAAAAGTTATTTTCTTAAACATAAATACAAGTACTTTCAATATAAAACTCTAAATGAATAAAATTTATCCGTAGTATTAACCGAATTCAATGAACGTATTTGTAGAGAAAGTGGATAAGAGATTTTATCTCGCCCAGAACATTCCCAGACCTTCTCTTCATAACTTCTGGTGTGACAGTCACACGACTTCCTCTTACCCTGCATTTCAATATTAAAAAGAAGGATTGTAGTTTAAGGGAGGGTAAGACAACAAGTACTGTAAATAAATCTACAGTGTAAAATATTCGAACTAGGTATAGGAACGATTTTATTTGACAAATAATTCTGTAAGACGGGGGGCTTCCGCCTTTCCTCAATTATCCGTTTAAATATAGCACTTACATTTATTTAGAATTCAAGTGTTAAATTTTAAAGTTTATTTCAATTTATTCGGACAACATTCACCCGACCACTCCTTGAAAATTATCAATCTCGATCAAACATTTTCAGTAACAACTTCATCTAGATTTCAAAATACAACATTAGAATTGTTTTAAGAAAAAAAAAATCTGAAGTGACTCCACTCGACTTTCCGAAGATTGAGTAATTTAATGGTTTTGTGGATAAAGTAAAATAAGAGGAATTGTTAAATAAAAAAAAGTGAGAAAATTATAATAGGGTGTTTGAGTATTTTTCTCCATTTTGTACACGATGTTTAATTTAACGCAACTGAACTTTCAGCCAATAGATCATAATATAAAGAATTTTTCGTATCGCCTCTTTAAAAACCTATAAATGCTAGATTCACCAAAATGCTTATAGTTAGTGCAACAGTGAATTATAATATTCATATAAATTTTCAGCTCAATTGAATAAGGCGTTTAGATGCTACCGCACTTTTAAAAATTTGGTCCCATAAGCCATAATGATAAAGAATTTTTCTTTGTGTCCCTGTAAAAAAAAACTGTAAGTGCTAAATTTACCAAAATCCATACAGTTCGTCCAATTGTGACCTATAATATGTCTATAAATTTTTTGCTTGGATTAATAAGGTGTTTAGATGCTATTACACTTTTAAAAAGTTGGCCCCATAGGCCATAATGATAAAGAATTTTTCTTGGTGTCTCTGTAGAAAAAAAGAACTATAAATGCTAGATTCACGAAAATCAGTAGGGTTCGTGTTACGGTAACATACAACATACGTACCAACTTTCAGCTCATTCAAGCAAAGCATTTAGACGCTAGCTTTTTCACTCACTCACACACACACGCACACACATACATCATCGTAAAAATAGTGAAAACGGACTCAGTGCACATGCAAACGTATAGAAACATCAAAATCTCAAATTCGGATTTTTGACTTGATTACAAAACTTTCCTTACGTATGAATGTTCGGAAAGTTTAAAAAAAAAAACATTTATCGTATGAGTATGAGGAATTAATTTTCATTCATGAACAAATTTCCTGGATATAGAAGCACTTCCACCAATTACACTCAATAGAAAGAAATGTTTTTACTTGATTAAACTGCTCAGTTAAAAAAAAAAAAAAAAAAAAAAAAGAAAAAGAAAGAAAAATCCGAGATCTGATACCATTCTTGCTGGTTCTCATGTAAAATGACCTCCTGAATCCGAATAGGACTCCCATTTTGCCCAGTCACCCACCATTTCCCAGATACACCACCCCCTCCCACAATTTCTTTCCCTGTTCGATCATTTTATGACCGTGAATTTGATTTGAAGAATGAAAAATAATTAATTTAACACCTGAAAACAAAAACATATATACAGTTTAAAAAATAACATTAATAACAGATTAAAAATATATATATAAGATATGTAATGCATAATTTCAGTGGCAAATCCCCTCCCCCCAAAATGTTTTTCTTTTCGCAAATGTCCATGTTTTAGAATTTTCCAACTCTGTAGCCCCTCAGAAGATATTTAACGGGTAAATAATCCTCCCTCCTTTTAAAAATCAAATTCATAGCCATAAAATCACCGAAAAATGATAAAAATAGGGGGCCATTCCTAAAACATGGGGGTGATAGGGCAAAATGGGCGTCCTATTCGGATTCAGGAGGTCATTTTACATGAGAATATGCTGAAATGGTGTCAGAGGCAATTGTCATGCCGAGCAATGTTATTGGTATACCTTTATGTCCTCTATAAATTATGTACATACACCACTTTGTCTAGTTCAATACAGTTCCTTATTAATAACACACATCACAGCCTGCAGTGCACTTCAAGCATTTTCCAAGCATAATCCCACTATATTACAGTATTTTTGTGTAGCCCTGTAAACGAATGGTGAACGATTATCATGCAGTTCACTCTTTTATGCATATAGAAAATATATGTTCATTTCATTTGGTTTAATGCAGCCTATAGATCTTAAACTGTACCTACCAAACATTCCGCCCATACACGTAACGTATTTAAATTCTTTTTTATTTCCCTATACACGAACGATTTGTTTGATCTCAACCGAAATTTTATTGTAGCATTCCCATCTGATTCAGATTTAGAATACAGAGTTTGGAATTCCTGCTGCTATTTGTTCTTGAGATAGGCTGATAACAGACACACGCACACAGAATACACACACAAATCTACTGCTAAAATTATTTTCGGATTTAGGGACCTCAAAACTTGTGAATATCACAAAAACTCAATTTCAAAAATTTGATTCGAAAATAATTTTTCTCTGGCATATATATATATATATATATATATATATATATATATATATATATATATATATGAGTAAGAGAAAACAAGTTTAATCCACCAGAAAAATCGAGATTAATCTGCACTACGTAGGGGAGAAGGGGGTACATTGGGACAAAGGCTTTTATCCCTTTATAATTTCAAAATAAAATTTGTAAAAAATCATAATAGATGGCACTTAGTAGTACATCTTCATATTTGTGATTTCAACTCAATCATTCAAGTCTGCTGCCTGTGAACAGGGTTAGTTTATTTTATCATATAAAAAGTAATTTTTTTCAAGTAAACTAATGTTGATTTTTTAGGTAATAGGAAATAAATATTTTATTTTTTAAAAGTACTATGTGTTTTTATAAACATTAAGCTTTCATTTCCACTATAGATCATTAGCCCATGTGCTCTAGAAAATTAGACCTAAACATTTGTTTTGAAAATGACCTGATGGGGTACATTGGGACACCAATGCATGGGGCACATTGAGACTGCTCCAATGGCCCATTCATTTCTAACACCAATATATTTTTATTTATTTACATATTTTTTGTACATATAAGCTAATTGTATTAATTTTTTTTTTTAGGTATTCTTTAAATAAATAGAAAATGATTAGAAATTATAAGCCAAAAACCGAAAGAACTAAAATTTCAGAAGAAAATGTAGAAAAGGCAATAAATGAAATAATCAAAGATAAACTTTATGTGAGGGAAGTTGCAATTAAATATTATATACCAAAATATACATTATTTAATAGATTGAAAAACATGAGAGAAAATAAGATTGAGTGTGTACTACAAATATAAATTATAAGTTTCAATCCAAATATACATCTCAACAAATATTCACAGCTGAACAAGAACTCTTGTTGAAAGATTATTTAATATCATGTTCTCAACTTATCTATGCCATCAACATGATCCTACATAGCATTAAAGTTTTGTGTAGACTTGTAGGGTTTTGATGTGCGTGAAGATATGAATATGCAGTAATGCTTCATAACAATTTCATTTTTTCATAATTACCTACTTTATTATTATTTGTTAATGTATCAAATTCATTGTTTTGAAAGCCTTTCATTTACTTTAGCAAAATAATTTGCAATATTGTAATTAGATAAATAAAAAGATGGTTGTCCCAAAGTGCCCCATCATTAAAACAGTGTTGTCCCAATCGGCCCCTGCACGGGGAACATTGGGACACTTTTGCATAAGTTATGTTTTAATTATTTCTGTTTGCAAAACGCATTAAACAATGCTCATTACACATTTAAAAGGTGACCAATAACACAAGTATTTAAATAAAAATGCACAAAAGCATTAAAACTTTTATAAATTGGAAAATAATATGCTTTTATAAAAAGTGTCCCAATGTCCCCCCTCTACCCCTACATTTTCCAATCAAACATTTTTAATTTATCTTACCCATAAGACAGAGAAAGTATTGTTTTCGGGTCAACTTTTCTAAATTGAGTTTTTGTTATATTTACACGTTTTGAGGTCCCCTGAATCAGAAAATCATGTTTTTAGCGGTTGGTCTGTGTGTGTGTCTGCTATCAGCATATCTCAAGAACAAATAATAGCAGAAAGTCCAAACTTGATATTCTAAATGTGTATCGTATAAGGATGCTACACAAAACTTTCGTTGAGATCAAGCAAATGGTTCGTGTACAGGGACACTCAAGAGAATTCAAATACATTGTGTCTATGGGGGAAATTGCAGGTAAGTAGAGTTTAACATGTATAGACTGCAGTAAACCAAATGAAACGAATATATTATTTTTGATATAAGTAAAAACATGTTTCATGGTAGAATATGGTATAGAAATCATTCACTGTTCGTTTACAGGGCTACACAAAAGAACTAGATTATCATGCGACAATACTTGAAAATTGGTGGAAGTGTATTTCAGGATGTGCCATGTTTTATTAATATATGATGATTATATTTATGTGCACCATGTGATGTGTACATAACTTTCAAAAGATATAAAGGGCTGCCAATATTTAAGCCATAACATTTTTTTTTATTTGTTATTGGAAGTGCATTATTATATTTTATCATGTCCAGGAAAGCTGCTCAGGAATTGAAATTAATTCCTCAAAGCCATGTGGTAAATAATGTATTTTTTTAACCTAAATTTTCATCGCTTGGTTCTTTGTATATTTACACGTTTTGAGCTTCCTGTCAAGTTTTTAACGTTTGATCTTTGTCTGTGTCTGTTGGAGTAAATCAAAAACAAATAACGTCAGGCGATTCAAATGTTGTAGTATGTTGAATTTAATACGTTTGTTACTAGAAAAGTTTGTTCAAGGAATAAGTAAGTTTCAAGGAATTATGCGTGGGAAAAAGTTAGATGAATAATTTTAAATGAATTTTTGAACTAAACAGATTTGAATTCTATATAAATTAGATACAAAAATTAAATTGGAGGTTAAGGAAGGCGGTAACCCCCTCACATAGAATTATTTGTCAAATAACGCTGTTCCGAAGCTTAATTTGAACTGTTTTAACATAGGTTTACATAACAGTACTCGTTATTTTAACCCTTAATCTCCAATCTGTACTTATAGTGTTAAATTTCAGGGTAAAAGAAAGTCGTGAGTGACACACCAGATTATTCAATGAATAACCGGATGCATCTAAGTACTATCATATAATGTATACGATTTTAATGAATGCGTCGCATATTCAACGAGTAACTGAATAAGTAAATTAAAAATTTAAAAAAGTACTTTCAAACTACAATACACTAAATAAATGAAACTGGTAATTCCAATGCAAACATATACATAGTACCGGATTGATTCAAAACATGAAAGAAAAAACAATATTTTACTTCTCACACCCTCCATCATTCAATTAATCTACATGATGAGTAACCGACAGAACTCTGTACACGACACACTAAATGCATATGACTACTGTGATGTTATGTATACGATATTACTGAATGCACACGCATATTCAAAGAATTAGTAAATATGAATTACTAAATGAATGACTATAAAACCTATTAGTACTTCAAAAACTAATATATTGTGGACACCATGAGACTTTCTTCTACGTTATCTTATACAAATTCACCCAGTACAGATTATTTATTATTTTTCATGATGAATGCAGGCAATTTTTATCCCAGAGAAGTATAAACACTAAATGCTGAAAGTCAATTTTGTGCCGACATCAGAAGAAAAAAATATTCGTTAAAAATGGGGAAAGAAAAAAAAATTTAACTTTAAATTAAATTATTACAGATCTATGGTTCAACTATTCGTTTTAGAGGTATTGACGAGTTTTGAAAGATGCCCATGTGGGAAATTTACAACCCGGGGGGGGGGGGGGCAGATATTCTCTCTCCCCCCTTGGGAGAAGGTGTTCCCCTACATACACTTTTATTTTTAATTTAACACTAGTATTATCAACAATTTACATTAATTTTACAATTATTCATTAAAAATATCTCTATTTATGTACATTTATATGAAATTTTGATCCTATACTGTTATCCTTTGAATCATATACTACTATTAAAAATTATGAAATAAAATAGGATGACAGCGCCACCTTTTGAACGCATAGTCCCCAAACAAAATAAGCACCAGTTTAAGTCAAAGTGCAACTAAATATCACGCTTGATTAAATTTCGTTCATTAGTTCGTGAGATAGCCCATATTTTCTTTTTTATTTTATGTATACACGCAGACAGATTTCCCTAAAAACAGCCAAATCGTGTTCAGGAGACCTCAAAACGTGTAAATCCGTCAAAAACAGAAGTTCAGAAAATTTCTACGAATCCAATACTTTCTTCATATATATATATATATATATATATATATATATATATATATATACATAAGCAAATTAATTAAAGCCAGATGAAAAATAAATTAATCCCAAAACATATGAGGGAGTTGACATTTTTCTTCTGGCTTTAATTATTTTGTTATTTATTATAGTTTGATATTTCCTTTTGCTGCATTTGCGCATTGGTTTATAAAAACTCTGTTCTAGTTCTATATATTTAATAATTCATGTTTTACTCCATCCTATATTTAAATTTTATCTTATATTTTTGAAATGTTTGTATCACCTTGCTGCTTTTGTGCAGGTGTTCAACATTTTAAGTTTAAAGTTTATTAATTCAACAATTTAAGTTAAAAAAAATTTTATAATCCTCCCTTTTGAGCTTCTCAAATGTTTTGCTTAATTCGTATAGCTCACGGGTTTTCATTTCCTTTTCAAGTTCTATTGGGCCCTCGTGTGTTTTGGGATTAATTAATTTTTCATTTGGCTTTAATTATTTTGCTTATTTATTATAGTTTTATATTTCCTTTTGCTGCATTTGCGCATACGTTTATAAAAACTCTGTTCTAGTTCTATATATTTAATAATTCAAGTTTTACTCCATACTATATTTAAATTATATCTTATATATATATATACAGAGAGAGAGAGAGAGAGAGAGAAGAAAATAATAAAAAATCCTAAATGAGTAAAATTCCGACATGCATAAAATTGAATAGATTAAATAAACCTATAAGAAAGAAAAAAACACTAATCTTACCTCACACACAGGGCATTTATTCACACCTTCAGACTCAAGATTAATCCACATGAATAATCGACAGAGCTCTGCACACGGCACATTCTCCTATCAAACACTTCTCGGTGAACAGGTTACTCCTAAAGCAGACTCCAGTAGCCAAGCAATCTCTCCTTATCAAAGACGCGAAAGATTTGTAACTTTCAAGGGCTTCACACTATTTACTCCGAATAAAGGATAAGAGTCCAGGATTTCACTAGAAATCAACACATTATCTGTCGTAGGTGCGTGCTTATATCTTTCTTTTGTTTGCCAACACAGACTATTTCTTACTTGATTGTGATGCCACAAATTTGTCGTTTTAATTGCAATTTTCTTTTAATGTTTATTGATAACACATAGACATCAGATTTGTATGCTTGACTCGAAGTCCGCTTGTAAATCTTCGTCAGATAAAGACAGAGAGCACATGACAGAATTACAATACGAAGAATTGGAGAAAACACCCAGGGCCAGACGGGAATCGAACCCGCTCTCCTACGCTCGAAGGCGATTAGCGGTGTGATGATATAACCATTCGGCCACGGAGGGCCCGATTTTCTTTTAAAACAATTACAATCAGATTATTCGACTAGGAGTTACATACAAACGGAACGCTTGCAATTTTGATGACGTAAATTTTGCAAGTTTTTTGCAAATATAGTCGGCAGCAAAAGTATCCGAGCACTAGCAAAAATTCCTATGTAAAAAAAAAGCACACTTAATGCAGTTTTGTTAAATAAATCCTTGTCGAATCCTGTTCTTAGTCAGGCTAAGAACCTGATTCGTCAAGGATTTACTTAACAAAACAGTGTTAAGTGTGCTTTTTTTTTTTTTTTTTTTTTCATAAGAATTTTTGCTAGTGCTCGGATACTTTTGCTGCCGACTGTAGTCATACATTTGGAACGATTGCAAACGACTTTGCAACCGGAAGTGTTTCATTTGTATGTACTTTTTGATAGTTATGTATATTTTTTCACACATAACTTAAGATTACATATGATTACGGCCCTCCGTGGCCGAGTGGTTATATCACCACACTGCTAATTGCCTTCGAACGAAGGAGAGTGAGTTCGATTCTCGCGAAGGCACTAGGTGTTTTCTCCAATTCTTCGTATTATAATTCTGTCATGTGCTATCTGTAATTATCTGACGAAGATTTACAAGCGGACTACGAGTCAAGCATATAAATCTGATGTATATGTTCAATAAACAATAATAAGCAAACATATGATTACTCTTTGATAAATTTGAATTTGATTATTCTTTGATAGAGTGCATTATTTTATAACTCACTGATTATGATTATAACATTTATCAGGACTGAGTCATCAGTTCTAATTTCTTTGGAATCTAAAAGGCCTGATTGTTCGTTTTCATGTATTCACTTATGCAGGCTTTTTCGAAAAAAGTTATTCTCAGGTGAAAGTTTAAATGTGATATTGAGATAGAATACGGCAAACCACTCTAGGGTGCTATGCTACTACAGACATATCGAAACATTTCGATGGTCATACAGTAACGTAGGAACAGGGTGACCAGACATCTTTGAATCCCGAGGGCAGTCCAGTGTCCCCAAAAAAATTGGAAAATATTTGAGGACGCTGGTTCTAAAGTTATTGTTTTATTATAAAAATTTATCATATGTATAATAAATAAGCTGAAATAAGTTCTTTCAAGTACTATTGCGCAGCATCAGAGCGACGTAAAAATCCAACCAACCAATCTTTCGAGTACTCCATGCATAACAATTTTACAATTTAAGGTCATTTATTTATTTTGACCTCTAAATTTGAAGACACCATCATACTTGCCCTGGAATTCAATTAAAGAAATCCGGTCGCCCTACGTATAAATATGTTTCTAGACTTTATTAGCCAAAGCTATCGTAACAGCTTCAGAGTTCATCTAGGCTCGAAGGATAAGTAATTGGTCTGTTCGACAGATGCACGTCAGATGCTGACTCCATCCAGATGAGAAAGGATTTTATTAGAGCTTGAAAGAGTAAATAATTTAGATTTAAGAGGAGATAGGAATGAAGCAGGGAGAGAGAGAGAGATTTACTAGTTTTAATATTTGCGGAATTTTTTTTATAGGGTTCAATATGTTAAATTCGAAATTCCTATTAGATAGCTATAGATTATTTTAACGTCATTAATTCATTTATTCCATGGATCGGTCGAGGACGTACTGAACGATTTGGCACAACTTCTTGTGACGTTCCAAAGACATGTCATCACAATTTTGATCCTCCGCGGAAGGGATGGCTAATCAGCTTCAGTAAACCCCAGATATTATTTTTTCGGAATATAGCAATATTTGGGTTATTTGAATGATTGAGTTTTACGTCGCACTAGTACTGCACTATCGGCAGTCAGCAATATTTGGGAATTATGTGAAAAATTCAGTCACAAAATTTACCGTTTACACGAATATATTATGGAGTTTAGCTTAACTTTGCACTATAGCTCACCGAGCTACAACACAATAGCAGAATGGTTGATAGATAGATGGTTGGGTTTTACATCGCACTAGTTCACAATAGTAGAAAAGAAAAAATACTGAGCGCTCTGTCGTCAGCTTCGAAATTTAGAAGCGACCAATGCAACAAGTTGTGCAATTGTTAATAGGTCAATGTGCAGCTTTTTTTCCCTGTTCGACTAGAAACTAATCTGATCCGCTGCTTTTCTATGCAATTCAATAGCAATTTGTCACTAATTACATTCTAGCGCTGTGCTATAGCTACAGCGCCTGAAAAACATGGTATGGAAAGTGACCAGAAATCAGGGTCCTGAAGATTAAGCCTCTCACCAGAGGTCAGTGCGATCGAGTTTATTGCTTAAAAAACCGAAACTTATGAATTTATTAGTTATTTATGTGCTTAGATCACGTGACAGAGCAGACGAAACTGGGAAAAGCCAATCAACTCTTATGCAATGTTTATGATTTGAGCAAAAAATACGATCGCTGGATTTAGATTTTAGGAAGTTTAATTTTTTTAGCAGGATTTTAAGCATTTGGTTATAAGTGCATGCCATACTGTATCTTCTAGGCGCTGTATTATAGTTATGCAGTGGTCGATTGACGATGGTTTGGATCGGTTGGTTGGTTGGATTTTAACGTCGCACTAGTACTCGCTGTGGGTAAAATTAGCGACGGTCTGGGACTCACCCCTGAGGATGGTCCGGAGACACGCCATCATAATTTTGATCTTACGCGGATGGGATAGCTTCCCCGCTTCGGTGACTCCCAAAGGTATAATTTGGATGAGAATCAAGGACATTGCGGCCACGATTTATTTTATGTGCACCAGTCACCATTAGTGTACACGACGGTCTTTGGCTGATTCGAGTATAGAGTCCGCAGTCTTCCAATTATGAGTTCGGGGCTTTATCGATCGGGCTACCGCAGCACTAGACGACGACAATGGTTTGAGATTCACCCCTAAATGTTGTCCAGAGACAGGCAGTTTTGATTCTCGTCCAAGGGGATGGTTCTACCGATTGGGTGACCTCCAGTGGTATTAATTTTGAACATGGAGGACATTGCACCAATGACAGAATTTACGTGCGTTAGCCACCAATAATGTAAACACACTGAACTAGAATAGTACGAAAAGGGACTAATGTGCAATATGTCGTCTGCTTCAAAATTAAAAAAAAAAAGAAAAAAAAAAACTGCACAAATATTGTGCAATCTACAAAAATAGGTTAATGCGTAACTTTTTCAATAGAAAATTATCACTCCTTAAATTCTAACTGAGTGTGTACACGATGGTCTTCAGCCGGCCCAATTACTGAACACTCAGTCTTCCTAATACAAGCTCGACGCTATACCAACTAGATTACATGTAGCCAAAAAGCTGATTGTCGTACTCGGGGAACCTCAAAACATATCATTAAAATAATAATAATAATAATAATAATAAAAAGAAGAAAGAGATGAAGATGGAGATGGAACTTCAAAAAATATTTTGTTTAAAGTATGGATATAAGAAATTAATTTTCTTTCCTGAGCAGTGTTCGTCGACATAGTAAAATGTAGCAACGCACTTTCATTAATTGCATTCAATAGAAAAGAACATTTATCTTAATTTTAAGTAGCGAATCGATGACCATTTGTGAAGAGGGATCCAATGGGCGGCCATCGCTATCCCTAACAGGGAGAACACATCCATGCCTTCCCGGGATTCGAAGCCAGTCTCAGCCATATAGGAGATAGGAACGTTAACCACCACACCATGGGCGCATTCGAAAGTATTTCCCGGTCACTTCCCGAGTTGGGAAATGACGTCACGTGGGAAGTTCGGGAAATTAGAACTACCATATAGGAGCCTTACGAAAAATGACCGAAAAATAACTACTTCCGTACACATCTCATCTTCCCGGGAAACAAATATATAAACAAACATGGCTCCTATATGGTAGTTCTAATTTCCCGAACTTCCCGCGTGACGTCATTTCCCAACTCGGGAAGTGACCGGGAAATACTTTCGAATGCTCCCCATCTGGGCGGCAGTTTACACATTTCTGCATGGATGTTATCAAATTTACCCATTTCAGTAAGGAAATTAATCCTCTCTTTACTGTTTTTCTATCCATGAAACAGATGGATATGCCAACTTTTCAATTTATTCCGCAAAATTAATAGAACCCGCCTTTTATCACACCACTTTTTTGGAGATTTATTTTCTTCTTATTTAATTGTAATTACATATTAAAGAAAATTACTCTAAAAAAAAGTTACGTGAAAACTTAAAAGTTCAAAATGTTTGAAGCTCTGGTGTAAGATAGAGAAAGTAATTGTTTTGGGGTCATTTTTTCGAAATTGGGGTTTTGCTATATTTTTACGCTTTGAGACTCCCTGAATCCGAAAATCGTGTTTTTAGCGGTTTGTCCTGTGTGTCTTTTATCAACATTACTTAAAAAATAAATAAATCAAGGATGTTCGAATTTAATATTTTGAAGAAAAGCTTGAATATGTTGCAAGGGAGACTGTGATAAAATGAACCACTCTTGTAAATTTTAAATGTTGATTCACAAAGAAATGAGTTTTGGCTACTTAAAATATATATACATAATAGCTATATCTGGGTATTCATATTGCACTCAGTCAAAAGATATAATTAAGCTTACTTTTTTTAATATAATTCTTTTAATAGCAACTGACAAAGTGAACCATTTTACACCAAGCCCGGCATTGGGTACTATGGACTACAAGGGAAATTAAAAAAGTATATTAATGTAGTGTATTTTTTAATAGTATAAAATGTAAAATATGTTATATTTGTTTATTTATGGCTTCCATTCACACAAATAATGTGATATTAATGATTATTAAATTTAGAAAATGATACACTAAAAGATTTTTGGTCACTGAAAATCTGTTTTCTTGTAAAGTTGTAGTGTCTGGAAGGCTCATCATTACAATACATATCTTGAAAATTGACAAGAGATTCATCAATAATCTCAGGAAAAATGTAAATATCTTGGTTAGGCTTCCGTTGCATGAATCTTACAAAATAGATTCTCTATCATTTCTGAGATTAAACCAACAAAAACGTAAAACTGTCTTTTTTGTGAAATTTTTTACGAAAATGTTTTTGCACTTTTATTTTATTAGTATTAAAATTAGCATCTAGCAGTGAAATTATATCCTTATCAGTGTATCCTGTATAACTATAAACAGACATATTCTCAGAAGCCCTCGAACTTCCTAAAAATATTTTTGCTTTGAAACATGACGTAAGTCTTCAGTTTTATTTCTATCTTCAAAAGAAGCTAACCCATTTTTACTTTCTTCTATATTCAATAGAAGAAATTATTGGATTCGTAAAAATTTTCGACCGCGGGTTTTTGAGGGATTTACACGTTTTGAGAGCTGTAGAACATGATTTGACCCTTTTTAGAAAATGTCTGTCTGTCTGTCAGTCTGTGTGTGACAAAATTTTGTGACAACTGTATCTCAGGAACTACTGCACAGAATTTCATACAAATTGGTGTGTAGTTGAACCTTGACATAAATTAGTGCCTATCAACTTTTGGTAAAAATTGTCTTCCAGGTTGCGTTGCCATCCCGTTGCCATGCTTTTTCTAAATTTTTAACAGGGTGATATAGGACGAAATTTTGTATAAATGTGCTTAAGAAAATTATTTTTTAGTAATCATTATGAAATTTACAAGTGTTATTTATAATAGAGATAGTCAACTGGGAAAATTTTTCTGTATGTGTAGGAGCTTCGCCACCCCCCAACTGCCCTGGGGGGGGAAGTCCCCCCTCGAGGAGAGTAAATTTTCATGGTGGGTAGCTTTCAAAAGAGCTCGCCAATACCTTTAAAATGAATGATTGAACTATCGATCTGCGATAATTTAAAATAAAGTTATCGATTTTTTTCCTTTTTAACAACAAAAAAAAAAAAAAAAAAAATGTAATATTGACAATAAAATTGACTTTTTTTGGATATTTAGTGTTATACTACTTCTCTGATATGGAAATCGTCTGCATTATCATGGAACATAATTTTTTTAAATAATACTTTTAATAAATTTTTCTTACTGACAAGGAAACATTCAAAAGGTGTCATCTTCAAAAAGTATTGTAAAAAATATATGTGATTCTACTCTTAAACACCAGAAAATGAAAAATTTATCGGCTGAAATGAATTACAACGACCACAAAAAATTATCAAAATTAAGCATATTTGGCGATTTAGCGCTGTTAAGTGATACGTTTGCTAGCACCGAGATTGCCGTGTACGAACAGAACCGTGTTTTGCTTTTCCGCCAAGTACTCAAAATCAATCGCCAAGCAGTGTGAAATCGCCAAATATGCTTAATTTGATCATTTTTTGTGGTCGCTGTAATTCATTTCAGCCGATAATTTTTTCACTTTCTAGTGTTTTATGAAGAGTAGAATCACATATATTTTGTCAATACTTTTTAAAGATGACACCTTTTGAATGTTTCCTTGTGAGTGAATTTGTATAGGAAAATATAGAAGAAAGTCATGTGGTGGCCACAACATACTGTATATATATATATATTTTTTTTTTTTCTTGTGGTTCTAACTAATGCGATATTTGTTTTTCTTTTTTGCTGCTTCAATAATCTTTTTTACTGGTGTATCAGTAAAAATTGTTGATGCACCTCTATTTAGCTGTCGCCTTGCGCAAGGAAGCTATCCGCAAAGGACACTATTCGAATGACACTTTTTTTACTTCCATTACCCTACTACCGTAGGTAATGGAAGTATTGTATTCGGTCCAAAAATGCGATATCGAGATTTCACCTGATTTACCCGTTTTAAGGTCCCCTCAGTTCAAAAAAGTGGTTTTTGCCAATTGGTAAGTGTGTGTGTGTGTATGTGTGGAATCTTCTGGCTATCATATCTTCGAAACTAATAAAGATAGAACTACAAAACTTCAGAATTAAGACAGGTCTGGTGTACAAATAAATTTTCCAAATTTCGGTAAAAATTGAAAAACCGGAAGTAGGCCATCGGAGACCGGAAGTGGGACCGTAAGTCCGTATCTCAAAAACGGCTCTAACGATTTTCTTCAAATTTGCTATATAAACATTCTACTAGATGTCCTTTCGAATGATATAGTTGGTTAGTTCAGGAAAATTGATAAGCGCCCTGTATAAATAGCTCAATTTCACGTTCGCAAGGACGTTCCTTTAAAAACGGCTGTACGGATTTTTTTCAAACTCGCCCTATTAACTCACTTTTAAATATGCCTTTGTATGTAATTGTTATTTTCCTGTCAATAATTGAGTTTTGGTAAAAGTTGGTATCTCAAAAACGACTCTAACGATTTTCTTGAAAATTTTTATATAAACCCACTTCATTCTTATGTATCATGTAGTTATTAGAGGAAAATTAAAAGCTACCCTGTTTGGGTAGGTCAGAAGTTTAGGTAGATCTCGAAAATTGGTGTTTCAAAAAATAACTCTACCTTTTTTTTTTTTTTTTTTTTTCTGTTTTTTTTACCTTGCTACGTGTAAGCTTCGTTTTATGTGTCTTTACATGTGTATAAAGTTTATCTTACAAGAAAAATGTTAGGTTTCTACTTCTTTAGGTCACTATCACTTTTATATCTTCTGATCACATTATTTCCAAAAAATGCATATAATATGCGTAATAGTGGGTAATGGAAGTCATGTGGCTGTTTCGCACCAATTTTTTTTTTTTTTTTTTTATCTTGTGGCTCTAACTAAAGCGACTTTTTTTTTTTTTTTAACTTCTTCAATAATCTTTTTTGCTGGTGTATCAGTTAAAATTGTTGATAAACCACTATTTAGTTGTCGCCTTGCGCAAGGAAGCTATTCGACACTATGCAAAGGACACTATTCTGAAGATACTATTTTTAAATGGGGATTTTTCACTCAGTGATTGAGATGTGCTTGGTTTTACAAGTACCTATTAAGATAAACGCACCTGTAGTGGACCCTTTAAGGACGTTTTCCGGCTATTTTTTGTGTAATTTTCTTAATTATAGAGACTCAAAAAATAATTAATTTTTGACACCTTTATTAACGCTTTCTTTACACGAGTATATTAAGAAAACTGCTAATTTTACCATTTTTACTTCCATTACCCTACTACCGTAAGTAATGGAAGTATTGTATTCGGTCTGAAAATTCGATAGCGAGTTTTCACCTGATTTACACATTTTAAGGTCCCCTGAGTCCAAAAAAGTGGTTTTTGGCAATTGGTCAGTGTGTATGTATGTGTGTGTATGTATGTATATATGTATGTATGTGGAGAATCTTCTGGCTATTATAGCTCAGAAACTAATAAAGATAGATCTACGAAACTTTAGAATTGAAATACGTCTGGTGTACAGATGAATTTTCCAAATTTTGGTGAAAATTGAAAAATCGGAAGTGGGACATCGGAAACCGGAAGTGGGACAGGAAGTCCGTATCTTAAAAACTGCTCTAACGATTTTCTTCAAACTTGCTATATAAACACTCTATTAGATGTCCTTTCAAATGATATAGTTGGTTAGTTCAGGAAAATTGATAGGCGGCCGGTATAAATAGTTCAATTTCAGGCCTCGCAAAGGCGTTCCTTTAAAAACGGTTGTACGAATTTTTTTCAAACTCGCCATTTTAACTCACTTTTAAATATGCTTTTGTATGTAATTGTTGTTTTCCTGTCAATAATTGAGTTTAACCGGAAGTGTGACATCGGAAACCGGAAGTGGGACCGTAAGTCCGTATCTCAAAAACGGCTCTAACGATTTTCTTCAAACTTGCTATATAAACACTCTATTAGATGTCCTTTCGAATGATATAGTTGGTTAGTTCAGGAAAATTGATAGGTGTCCTGTATAAATAGCTCAAGTTCAGGCCTCGCAAAGGCGTTCCTTTAAAAACGGTTGTACGGATTTTTTTCAAACTCGCCATTTTAACTCACTTTTAAATATGCTTTTGTATGTAATTATTTTTTTCCGGTCAATAATTGATTTTTTGTAAAAGTTGGTATCTCAAAAACGGCTCTGACGATTTTCTCTTTAGGTCACTTTTATGTTTTCTGATCACATATTCTCTCAAAAATTAATATAATACACGTAATAGCGGGTAATGGAAGTCGTGTGGTTGTTTCACACCAGATTTTTATATGTAAAAATAAAAGGTTTCGGAGCGCTTAAAATGAACCGGTAATAGACACATTAAATCCAGTGGTGGACCCTTTTTTGTCCCAATAGTGGACACCCTTGATTGAAATCGGTTGAGTAGGTTTTATGTCACACAAGTGCTACATTAGGGACAACTGGCGGCGGTCTGGGGTAAGGGTGGTTTGAAAACATGCCATAACAATTTTAATCCTCCACTTAGGGGATATTACACACCTTTGAATTTTTGCTTTAAAATAAAGTGACCAAAAGCCACATTTCTTTGAAACAGTCCCCACTTTTAGCAGTTTGTCTCCAACTACATAAATCCCTGTTAAGAATGACATTTAAGGTTTAGGCTTGGGTGGGTTTTACGTCACAGTGGTGCTATGCTATAGGCAAATGGCGAAGGTCTGGGGGTCCAGAAATATACCATCACAGTTTTGGTTGGTTGGTTGGTTCTGTTTAACATCGTACTAGTAGTGCGCTATGGGTAATTCCATGACAGTTTTGATCCTCCACGAAACGGGATGGCTCCCCTGCTTCAGTGACGCTCGGAGGTAAAATTTTGTATGGGAAACGTTAAATTGGTAATAATGCATTTCGTTTAATTCATTCTTTTTACTTTCTTCTATATGTAATATAGAGAAAGTATTGGATTCGTGAAAATTTTCGAACTCCGTTTTTTGATGGATTTACACGTTTTGGGATGTCCAGAACACGAATTAATAGTTTTTAGAAAATGTCTGTCAGTCTGTATCACTTTTTTGTGGACGCTGTATCTCACGAAACAATGAATGCAATTTAACCAAACTTGATATTTAGTTGCACCCTGACATAAACTGGTGCTGATTAGATTTGGGGATCAATTGCTCAACAGGTGGCGCTGTGATCGCATTTTATGCAAACTTTTAACATGGCAGTATAGGACAAAATTTCGTATAAATGGGCATAATGAGAATTATTTTAAACTTGTGATTTTCAAATTAATAGTAGTAGTAGTAATTAATAATAGTAGTAGTTAACTAGGAAAAAAATTTTGTGCATGTGGGGGCATTGGTTCACCCCCTGGGGGGAAGTACCATCCCCGGGGGAGTAAATTTTCACAATGGGTATCTTTCGTAAAATCTTGTTGATAATAGTAGTAGTTAACTAGGAAAAAAATGTTGTGAATGTGGGGGCATCGGTTCCCCCTCCACTGGGGGGAAGTACCCCCCCCCCCCCGGGGTGCAAAGTTTCAAGATGGGTATCTTCCGAAAGGTCTCGTCAATACCTATAAAACGAATGGTTGAACCATAAATCTGTGATAATTTAAAACAAAGTTACCGTTTTTTTTACTTTTAACAATTTTTTTTTTTTTTTTTTTTTTTTTTTTTTTTTTAACGAAATTTAACCAAACTTGGTATTTAGTTGGTCCCTGACATAAACCGGTGCTGATTACATTTGGGGATCAATCGCTCAACAAGTGGAGCTGTGATCTCACGTTTTTTAAGTTTTTAACATGGCAGTATAGGACAAAATTTCGTGTAAATGTACATAATGAGAGTTATTTTTAACTTGTGATTGTAAAATTAATATGAGTTATTGATAATAGTAATAGTTAACTAGGAAAAAATTTCTGTGCATGTGGGGGCATCGCTTCCCCCCCTAGTGGGGGGGGGGGTAAATTTTGAAGATGGGTATCTTTCGAAAGATCTCGTCAATACCTTTAAAACGAATGGTTGAACTATAAATCTGTGATAATTTAAAACAAAATTATCGATTTTTTTTACTTTTAACAAAAAAAAAAAAATCGTAATTTTTTTTTTTTTAATATTGTTACTCATTGAACATGTATTACTTTTAACAAAAAAAAAAAAAAAAAAAAAAAAAAACCTTAGAAAATCGTATTTTTTTTTTTTTTTTTTTTTTGTTACTGATTGAATATGTATAGGAAAATATAGAAGAAAGTCTTGTGGTGGCCACAACATACTAGTTTTTTTTTTTTTTTTTTTTTTGGTAACATCGTCCCTTTCTTTCATTCCTTGACATCATTTCCGACTTTCTTTTATATCATTTGGGTCAGATAAATCTTTTAGATTTTTAAGTAAAGCAAATGTAATTCTGACTACAACTAGTATGTTGTGGCCACCGCAAGACTTTCTTCTATATTTTCCAATACAAATTCACTGAGTAAAAATAATTTATTAAAATTATTATTTAAAAAAAATTATCTTCCATGGTAATGCAGACGATTTCCATATTAGAAAAGTAGTATAACACTAAATATCCACTAAATATCCATTAGTATAACACTAAATATCCACTAAAGTCCATTTTATTCTCAATATAGAAAAAAAAATACGATTTTTTTTTTTTTTTTGTAAAAAGTAAAAAAAAAATCGATAAGTTTGTTTTAAATTATCACAGATTTATAGTTCAACAATTCATTTTAAAGGTATTGAAGAGACCTTTCAAAAGATATACCCATAATACCCATCTTGAAAATTTACTCCTCCCGGGGGGGGGGGGGGGTACATGCACAAATTTTTTTTCCTAGTTAACTACTACTATTATCAATAATTCATATTAATTTGATAATCACAAGTTTAAAATAACTCTCATTATGAACATTTATAAGAAGTTTTGCCCTATACTGCCATGTTAAAAATTTAGAAAAATGCGATTACAGCGCCACCTGTTGAGCGAATGATCCCCAAATCTACTCAGCACCAGTTTTCGTCAGGGTCCAACTAAATACCAAGTTTGGTTAAATGTCGTTCATTGGTTCGTGAGATACAGCGCCCACAAAAAACGTGACACACACAGAGACAGACACGCAGACAGGCATTTTCTAAAAACTATCAAGTCGTGTTCAGGACATCCCAAAACGTGTAAATCCATCGAAAACTGGAGTTCGAAAATTTTTACGAATCCGATACTTTCTCTATATTACATATAAGTGAAAATAAATTAAGTTTCGTATTTTGTATTTATGTTTATGATATCAGATTTTTAAATCGAAATATAGCTGGTGAAACGTCAGTAAGAAATTTTTATCCTCAAAATAGCTGGAGTTGAGATTGAGTGCATTTAATGCACTGAGTAGTGATAGCTCTGGAGCTCAGGCTACTAATCGCAGAGCTGCAATATTTCGCAGATTGGTAGCTTGGACGAGTGCACTCCTGACTGGCTGAGATATCTTCGAATTTGGATTTTATTATTATTATTTTCAATTTTTATATTTATCTTTATCTTTTTTTTTTTTTTTTTTTCTTAAATTTATTTTTTAATTTAAATCGTCCGCGTTTCTTATTGTAAGTAACATGGCTGTTACATCATTTACTATATATTATATATTATATAGATATAAATTACTTTGAGAGCGATATCTTTTTTATTTATTGTATTTATCCGAATCAAATGGCAATATAATAGAAAAGATTAAAATTGTTACATTTTAAATTTAATTAAAATGTATTTGTTTTTATTTAATTCCTTTGAAAGGGGAAAAAAATCTTTTAAATTATTGTGCTTATCGAAATAAAATGGTAATGCAGTAGAAAGAGCGGGAGTTATAAAATAAATGCCGTCAAAACTCAAATGTTTGGTAGATGCTGAGCTACAGTCATTTTTAAAATTGTAGTTCATGAGTAATAAATACTCAAATTGAAGTGCTCAGGAATTGAGTTGCTGCAGTCAATGAGAACCTAGACCAACACAAATGAGAAAGACGCTACCGTAGGGTACAGGTACCTCAAGCAAGGGTCAGATTCTTTTATTATTATTTTTATGTATAAAGTAATATAAAAAGCATTGATTTATTAGGACTGAGGACTATTAGGCTAAATCTGGGATTTTTGCGGTGTCATTTTTCGATAGTTGGACATTTATCGAAAATATAATTGAATAATTTGAAAGCGATATTATAATTTGAAAAAAAAAAAAAAAAAAAATAGTCCTCCGTCCTAAACTAAATTCTGCTTTTGCCAGAATTTCATCAAAATCATTCTTTTTTTTTTTTTTTTTTTTTTTTTTTCTTGGGGGGAAAGGAAAAGACAAGAAGAGAAAATTAATAATAATCAGTATCGAAATAAACACTATCGAAAAAGTTTTTTTTTTTTTTTTTTTTAAATAATTTTGAAATAGGAAATAAAAAGTGCGCGTACAAAATGAAATAAAAATGAGTAAAAAAATTAATTGAATGATTTAAATTTTACATAAAACATGATCGCGTGCTATCTTACAAAGTAGATATAAAATTTAAAGTTTATGGGGTGCGTGCGGCATATATAAAAAATTGTTTTAAGAAATAGAATAGAATAAAGAAAGCAACGATGTTGGTTGCATTTCGTTATATAGTTTGAATTTTTTTTTTAATTATTATTATTATTTTGTCCGTTTTTGCTTTTATTTTTTATTTTTTGTTATTCAGTGTTTTGTTTGCATATTTATTTTATTTATTTTATTTATTTACTTAATTTGCTATTAAGGCTGCAGTTGAAAGATTGTTGGGAGGAATGATTGTAAAATTTAATCGTTTGACTAATTAAACCCACATTTTAAAAAATTTAATAAACAATAAGTACTGAATTTTTGTGATTAAAAAAAATTATGTAGGTTATATAGTTATATTTTTCTACTTGAAATATTTATAATTTTCTATAACATACACACACACACATAAATATTAGCTTTATTTTAATTATAAAATAAAGTAAAATGTTTAGATAAATAATTTAAAAAAAAAAAAAAAAAAGGTTCCCTTTATTTTATTTATTTATTTATTTAATTTATTTTCAGCGGACATAACCAGCTTGTACATGAATAATAATAATGATTATTCTTAGCGATAAAAAAAAAAAAAAAAAAAAAAAAAATTGCAAAGTTCGAGAAAGTTGTGTGAGAGTCACAACAGATTATTATTATTATTATTATTATCATAACATATTTTTTAAATAAATAAATCATACTGTAAAATAATTCTGTTAATTTTATAAAATGTGTGTCCAGGACTTTCTGTAAATTACCAAAAGTATTCATTTAAAATAAATATTCGAGATACTCAAACCTTATTCATATATTTTTATTTTTTCAAATAGTTCTTCTTTTTAATAAAAAATAAATAAAATAAATAAATGTATATTTCTATTTTCGAAAAATGTAATCACTAATGTACTACCGCTAATAAATAATAAAATAAATATCAGACACTAAAATGTATAGGTAAAATAAATTTCTAATCTCAGTTTAATTCTCACTGTAGTTTTATATAAGATTTATGATAACACTGTTCGACATGAAAATTGCCTCTGACACCATTTCAGCATATTCTTATGCGAAATGACCTTCTGAATCCGAATACGACGCCCATTTTGCCCTATCACCCCACTTTCTTTTAGGAATGGCCCGCTATTTTTATCATTTTTCGGGGATTTTATGGCTATGAATTTGATTTTAAGGAGGGGGAGATTATTTTAACCGTTAAATATCTTCTAAGGGGCTACAGAGTTGGAAAATTCTAAAACACGGACATTTGCGACAAGGGATTTTTTTTTTTTTTTTTTTTTTTTTGAGGGGGGGGGGATTTGCCACTGAAATTATGCATTACATATCTTATATATATTTTTAATCTGTTATTAATGTTATTTTTTAAACTTTATATATATATATCTTTTTCGTTTTTACGTGTTAAATTAATTATTTTTCATTCTTCAAATCAAATTCAAGGTCATAAAATGGTCGAACAGGGAAAGAAATTGATGGAGGGAGTGGTGTATCTAGAAAACGGTGGGTGACTGGGCAAAATGGGAGCCCTATTCGGATTCAGGAGGTCATTTTACATAAGAATCAGCAAGAATTGTTTCAGATCTCGAAAAGAAAAATTTCTTTTGCAGAGCAGTGTAATTGATTCACATTTGTTTACCGTTGAAGCTTTTAACCGTGCAACTGAAAAGTGCACTGTTAACAGTGCATCTTATGTCTTCATAAAATAAATTTCGATCAAAGTAAGCAAAACATATCTGTGATGCAGTGTTGCCATTAGTCGACAGTCAATTTCCCTAAACAAGCTTTCAAATTTCCTCAAATCAAGGTTTTTTCCAAAAAAATTCCCATTTCAATTTCTACTAAAAAAGTAAATTTTTTATTTTTATTTATTTATTTTATTTTATTTAATATTTAACAGATTCAAGCTAAATTCCCCCCTCCCCAAATGACGCTCATTTTTGAAAAATATCCCCATATATAAAAATAACTTTTATACACACTAATATCGAAAATTTTTAAATCTACGTAAAATACTTTAGTGCTGAGCAAGTATGAAGGATGTACTTTCCTGAGGATATCCTGGAGAGAAGGGGTATCTTCAAAAGCCCCTAAATGCTAAAAAAAAACTGATAAAAGTCCCTACGCGTATGGTCAGATCCCTATAGTTGGCAATGCTGTAAACTTAACCGGTAGACTAATTTAAGTATAAAAGTTGAAAAATTCTCCAGACTTCTCCAAATTTCAAAAATCCCCTCGAAATTCCCTACAAACATTCAGTCCCCAAATTTGTCCCCATAAGCCCGAAAATTCCCCAAAGTGGGGACGAAATCCCTAATCTGGCAACACTGTCGTGATGTAAAACGAACGGTATTAGTTTCAAAGGATAGTTCTTTGTTAGTTTTTCATTAAAATATTTAGGTGAATCAACAATTATATGACCAGATGGCTATAACCACTGCTTTGCAACAGCGTTTATTTGTTTTTAGAACAGAAAGATAGTCAACTTCCTTAGTTGATTTGTAGTAATATTAGAGAAATAATCTGGTGTGTCATTCACACGACTTTCTCTTACCCTGAAATTTAATACTATACAGGTTGGAGATTAAGAGGTAACATAACGACTACTGTTATGTAAACCAATGTTAAAACAATTCAAATTAGGCTTCAGAAGAGTTTTATATGATAATTAGTTCTGTGTGAGAGGGGGCTACCGCCCCCCTCAACCCCCCGTTTCATTAATATTTATATAGAATTTAAATCTATTATTAAAATTAAAAGTTCACTTAAAATTATTCAGACAACTTTCACACGCAACATTCCTTGAAACTTCTCAGTCTTGATCAAACTTTTCCAGCAACAAATTTATATTAATTTGAAAATACAACTTTTGGATCTCCTGAAATTATTCGTTTTTAAGTTACTCTAAGAGACACAGACAAAGATCAAACTTGAAAAAACCTTAACTTTAAAAATCAGGAAGCCTCAAAACGTGTAAATACACAAAAAACAAGTGATGAATTAGCTGAAAAACATGCATTATTTATCCTATGTCTAGGAGGAATTCATTTTCATTCCTGAGCAGCTTTCCTGGGCATGGTAAAATATTATATTAAAGCACTTCCACTAACAATAAAAAAGAATGTTATCGCTTAAATATTTGCAATTCTGTATATCTTTTGAAGAATATGTACAGTTTTGCCACAGGTGGCCTAACGAAGACCCACTAGCATTTCTCATCTGCTGTTGGTTGCCAACAGTGGCCCACAATCTATTTTCATCCTACTGCTACTTGCCAACTGCGACCCATCAGTGGCCCGCTAATTTATTTTACTCACATTGCAGGCTGCTAGCAGAGGATCGGTTAAATGTAGCCATCTGATAGCCGGCGTAACATATTCCTTCTCAAGTTTTGGTGGGAAAATACGAAATTAAATCAATAACAAGTCTTTCCGGCTCATTCGGAAGGGTAGGTTGATTTCTTTTTTCTTATCAAGTAGCCGCCATTTTGAAACAAAATTATTAGAAATACAAATTATTAGAAATAATGATGTGGGCTATCTACATATGGAATGTAAAGCAAATCTCGGTACCTTTTTATGTGAATTTGAAAATTTCAAGTGGCCGGCACTTGGAAACAAGTGGCGAACCAACATGGCAAACAAATATATCAAATGCATTTGTGAAATAAGTCTACTGTACAAATTTAGTTCGAATTAATTCAGAATTTTAAAAATTATCGTGTTGACAAATTAAGTGGACGCCACTTTTATCAAAACGGTGAAGCAAGTTGCTCAGTGAATTAATCCAAGATATTTTTAAGATAAGTTCACTATCCAACTTTAGTTCGAATAAATTCAGTATTTCAAAAGTTATCGCCCTAACAAATTCTCAAGTGGCAGCGTTCATATGGCCGCAACTTGGAAACAAAAGTACAGAGAAACTTGCCCACCGAAATCATAGATATTTCAATGATAAATCTATTTTTCAACTTTGGTTCGTATTAATACAGTATTTCAAAAGTTATCGCGATAACAAATTTTCAAATGGGCGCCACTTGGAAAAAATATGACGGAACAAGTTGCCCAGCAAACTCATCCAAGATATTTGAAGCATAGGTTCACTGTCCAACTTTGGTTCGAATCAGTTTAGTATTTCAAAAGTTATTATTATGACAGATTTTCAAGCGGCCGTCTAAGTGGCTGTAACTTGGAAACAAAATGGCGGAGCAATATACCCAGCGAAATCCTCGAAGATATTTGTATGATAAGTTCATTGTCCAACTTTGGTCCAAACTAATTCAGTATTTCAAAAATCATCGTGATAAGAAATTTTCAAGTGGCACCGTGATTTCAAGTGGCCACCACTTAGAAACAAAAAAGCAGATAGAGATGCCCAGCAAACTTATCTGAGATATTTGAATGATAAATCCACCACCCAAATTTGATACGAATTGATACAGTATTACAAAAGTCATAATAAAATCAAATTTTCAAGTGGCCAGCACTTGGAAATAAAATGGCGGAGAAAGTTACCATGCGAATTTAACCAAGATATTTGAACTGTAAGTTCATTATATAAATTTTGCTTGAATCAGTTTAATATTTTAAAAGTTATCGTGATGGCGCATTTTCAAGTGGCAGCCTGATTTCAAGTGCCCGCAAATGGGAAACAAAATGTCAGAACAACTTGACCAGTGATCTCATTCAAGTATATGATAAGTTCACTATGTCCAACTTTTGTTCGAATTGAATCACAATTTAAAAAGTTATCATGATTATACATTTTTAAGTGTTAGCCTGATTTTAAGTTGTCCCGCTTAGTTTATAACATCCGCACTTTGTTAAAAATGGTAGATAACGTTCATTAATAAACTAAGTTAAGACCCTTATAGGGTCTATGTATACATCAAAATTCAAGCAAATCCGGTCTTAAGTACACTTTTTACAATGTGAATTTGAAATTTTCAAGTGGTCTCCACTTGAAAACAAAATGGCGGAGCAACTTGGTTAACAAACTCATCCAAGATATTTATGAGATAAGTTCACTGTTTAAATTTGGTTCGATTTGGAGTATTATTTCGGAAGTTATCGTGATGTTAAATTTTCAAGTGGTAGCCTGATTTCAAATGGCCCTGCTTAATTTAAGATATCCACCACTTTGTTAGAAATGGCGGATAAAGTATAAACTTGGTTGAGACCCTAATATAGTCTATGTATACATCAAAATTCAAGCAAATCCGGTCTTAAATACGCTTTTTACAATGGGATTTTGAAATTTTCATGTGGCCTCCACTTGAAAACAAAATGGCGAAGTGACTTGGTTAACAAACTCATCTAGGATATTACCATGTTTCTATTAACTTCGATTCTTGTTTGTTTGTTTGTTTATCCGGTACGAATTTTGCAATCCATTTTACACTAACTAGACATTTGAAACTTTCACAGTAGCTCAGAACCCGGTGACAACACAATACTTCGAAGTCAGATTTTCGAATTTTCGAATAGTTTTCTTATAATTAATTAAAATATGAAAATAACAAGCTCTTAATAGCAATAAAATAGCCATTAAAATATTAGCTATAATTTAATTGTTGCAAAAAAAAAAAAAAAATAAATAAATAAAAATACGTGTTCATTTTCTTTCGACATAAAAATAAATACATTTAATTCAACGTGAACGTTAAAAAATTATAAAAAGTTTAATTATGCATCTCACGAAAATGGACGTCATTATCACTTTAAAAATTTTATACACATTGATAAGTGCTAATGAAGTTCACGATGCTAATATATGTTGTTCTAAATGGAGTAATATTTTATTTTTAAAACCAACTTTTTTTTTTCACTATTATTATTATTTCACTGATCTGAGTCCACGTGCTTAAACATTGCTTAAATATTATTTTTTATCCTCACGTATTTTATTAATGATTCATCAGAAAATTTAAAAACATGGTATATAAAAAGATTTTTTTTTTTTATCTTATAATTATTTATAAAATAAGTTCACTGTCCAAATTTGGTTCGATTTAGAGTATTATTTCAGGAGTTACGTGATGACAAAATTTTCATTATATATATATATAGATAGATAGATAGATAGATATATAAACGAAGTGATTGCAATAAGTCTATTTCTAAAGAAATCAACCTAATAGGGGGTGGTCCATTATACCCTGGTCAAAGAATATTGAATTAGAATGGTCTCCCCTATGTTTTCCCTACCACTATGCTGTAAAGAGTTAAGGAGTACAATTTATTTAAAAGATATTATTTTCGATTTTTTTAACACTTTGGGGCACAAAGTAATCATTTTAACATCTTTTAACATTTTAGCTCATTTAACATCGACTACCACCAGAAATTGCACTCAAAGTGAGAAAAAAAAAATTAAATAATTTGTAACGCTTATTTTAAAAGAAAAAAAAAATTAATAAATAAATAAATATAAAAAATATATTAAATCCGGTATGAATCTTATTTAAAAAAAAAAAAAAAAAAAAAAAAAAAAGTGATATATTATATTATATGTATACCATGCTTCAAACAGTTAAGCAGACTTTCCCCTACCTCACAAAGAAATATAATATGTGTATTTCGTTGTGAAAAAAAGAAATATAATATAAGTAAATATTCCTAACATAATATATATTCTTAACATATAAATATTCCTAAAGAAATATAATATGTATAAATCAGTTCCTAAAAATTATCAAAGTAAGTGAAAGTAGAGTAAATGGCAAACCGAAATATTTATGAAATCAAATTTATAGATTAAATAAAAGAAATTTAATAATTACAATAAAAAAAAATGAGCAATAGTTAATATTTAAGTTTTTCGAAGGGCTACAAATTAACACCGCGAGGGCTACAGATTGCAGACAACTAATGCTACTTTCTTAAGTAAGAACACAGTAACTGTTCTATAGTAAGTACACAGTAACTGTTCTATATTATCCAAATTTACTCACTCTTAATCCAAAGCATACTTCTTTCTTGATGCCATTCGATTAATTTAAATATAATATCAAATAATTGAAATAAGTGATAACGCGTGCGCACATATACCAAACAAATATTTGAACACAAAATAACCTTTATTTTTGTTATTAATATCTCTGAAAAAGTAGTGTAGAAACAGGTGGGTGACATCTGCTCCATAAACTTGAATGAAATGGCTTCGGAACGAATAATCTCATTTTAACATTTCAGATTCACATACACTTACGTCACGTAAAATATTTTTCGTAATTCTGTTTAATAATTAAATTTCATCATCAGAATGCAATCGTAGTTAGAATCTCTCGATACAGTATATACTATTTATTTACAGTAGAGTCTTGTTAACTCGACTTTCATATAAATACGACCTAGTTAAATAATGAATGTCTTTCTTAATCCTTTAGAAAAAATACAATCTCTCTCTCTCTCTCTCTCTCTCTTTCTTTCCTTACTTTTTTTTTTTTTTTTTTTTTTTACTTTCTTCTATATGTAATATAGAGAAAGTATTGGATTAACGAAAATTTTCGACCTCCGTTTTTTGACGGATCTACAAGTTTTGGGAGGTCCTGAACCCGAATTCATAGTTTTTAGAAAATGTCTGTCTGTGTGTGTATATCACGAGTTTTGTGGACACTGTAGCTCACGAACCAATGAATGAAATTTAACCAAACTTGGTATATAGTAGGATCCTGACATACAATGGTGCTGTGATCGCATTTTTTGTAAATTTTTAACACGGCAGTATAGGACAAAATTTCGTATAAATGTACATAATGAGAGTTATTTTAAACTTGTGAATGTAAAATTAATATGAATTATTTATAATAGTAGTAGTTAACTAGGAAAAAAATTTTGTGAATGCGGCGACATCGCTTCCCCCTCTGGGGGGGGGGGGGTTAAATTTTCAAGATGGGTATCTTTCGAAAGGTTTTCGTCAATACCTTTAAAACGAATGGTTGAACTATAGGTCTGTGATAATTTAAAACAAAGTTATTGCTTTTTTTTTATTTTTAACGAAAAAAAAAAAACAGAAAAAATCTTTTTTTTTTCTTTTTTATATTGTTACTGAGTTAATTTGTATAGGAAAATATAGAAGAAAGTCTTGTGGTGGCCACAACATACTAGTTTTTTTTTTTTTTTTTATTGTGTGTGTATGTTAACTCTCTTAAAAATAAAAGAAAGTAATGCATTAGTGTAAATTTTCGACTTCCGGTTTTTGATAGACTGACAAGTTTTGAGAGATCGAGAACACGGTTTGACCGTTTGTGGAAATGTTTGGCTGTCTCTGCGTGTTTGAGAGCGACAAAACTTTTGTGGTAGCTCTAACTCAAGAATCAACGCACATAATTTCATATAAATTTATAAGTAGATGCACCTTGACAAAAATTAGTGCCGATCAACTTTTACTGAAAATTCCTTAACAGGTGGCTTTCTCCTCCTGTTTATGTATATATATATATAGAACTGTATTTTTGGCTTGAATTAGCTATACAGTTTTCCGAAATCTTGCATTCACCTTGCTAACAGAAATGCAAGTTTCCTGACGAGCGAACATTTATATTTTTCAGCATTTATTGTTCCAATTCTCATTTCAAAAATTCCTTTTTTTTTATTTGATATCTATGGTATTTTAAAATCCTTTTCTCATTTCCGATTAACTTTTTCATAACATTGATGTTTAAATAAGATAACTTTAATGGAATATGAAAAACTTTACTCTCATTATGTGTTTATGATTATAGAAGTTCGCTTCTGCGTAAGTAATTTCAAATGATTTAACTATACATTGGTCTTGTTGGCTTGTAACTAAATTATAAAAAATCTGTGAAAACATTTAAAATGAACTACAATCTCTTTTAATTTTGTAACGTTGGTGTGTTTATTTATTTTTTGATTGCCCAGTATTATAATGGTATTAAATTATTCAATTTATATATATATACTAGCAGACCCGGTCACGCGTTGCTGTGACTAAGTTATACGTTGAATTATACGGCTGTAAACTATTTAGTACAGTCAAATTATTATTTACGAACAAAGACGAAAACGTTGTAGCCGATGTAAAAACCCACAGAGTTGAGATTTGAAACTTAGGTCAAAATTTGGAAGCGATTGATAAAAATTTTCGTAGTGTTGATATTAAGCACAAATTAATTTTATTTTAGGGTCCTATAAATTTTAATGGAGAAGTGATATATATTATTTCTAATGCTACTTTGGATAAAATTGCTAAAATGACTAATATATAAATTAAATTCTATTAAAATTCTATTAAAATAAAAGTATAAAAGAAACAGACGATTTTAAAATCAATTTTTATGGAGGAGTGAAATATAATATATGCTATAATGGATAATTTTACTATAAAATGACCTCATCATTTTAAATATTTTAAAGAGGGCAACAGCTGTAGTTATAAAAAGGAAAACAATAAGGCTAAACCAGAAAAATAAGTAAATTTGATAAATAATTTAAAACTTTAAAATTGGAAATCTTATGAAATATTGGACATTTAAAGTAAATACATGTATCATTTTAAATAGAAAAAGATTTTGGAAAAGTTTAGTGTATTTTAACGAAGTGATGAGAAGTTTTTGAGTATGTTAAAATTTTAATAGTAAATTCAAGTTAATAAAGATGGGAAACATTGACGATTAAGATAAGAATAATTATAAGATAAAAAAAAAAAAACTTTTTATATACCATGCTTTTAAATTTTAATATACTAATAATTACTAATTAAAAGGAAAATGATAAATATTCTATCATAGTTTGAAGTCAAATTTGTTTTCAAATGTCTAAATAAAATATCTGATGTAAGATACTAATATTTTGCAGCGGAATAGATTTCATTTCTGTCATCCTTGGCGAAAAAAAAAAAGAATATCGCCAAATTATCTGGCGAAAATATTTAATTCCTTTCAAAAATCATGGTTATTTTAACAACTTATATTAAAAGAGTAATGAATAATATGAAACAATATTTCGTACAATACATATTACATGTCATACATACGTACAATGAATAATTACATATTATTTCGTACAATGCATACATCTGGCATGTATATTTTCGTGTTACGCTTTTGATCGCCAAATAATAATAATAATAATAATAAAAAGCCAAGGGCGACAGAATTTTGAAATTTAAAATTAAAATTTTGTCAATTTGACAGCAAAATAATTCAATCTAACACCCGCGATAACTAATACATATCTATACCCAAATATAAGGATTAAAATCGGGAAATAAATTTCCTCGATTTTTAATAATTTCTTACAAAAAATCCAGTGGGCAATTAACATAGGAAATCTTTTTCTTGGCTGCACAGACGGTCAGTGAGTAACACTTCGCTTGCGTATAGAACTCATAGATATAGTATAGCATATATAGAATAGAGTGATCATTGGGGAGAAAAAAGTTATTCCTTTTCATTTGAGAAAAGACGACGTTTTTACCAAAATATGGCCGTTTTTCCCCAAGTGAATACACACAGGAATACATACTAATATTTTAGCAAATAAAATTTATGAATAATTTATTTGCTAAAGGGGAATGGAAGACTTCAGATACAGTTTCAAATTCATATTTCTTTCTTTCTTTACTTTCTTTTTTTTTTTTTTTTTTTTTTTTTTTTTTTCAATACCACTTAATGGCTGTTTCAAAAGCTTTTATTTATTTATTTTTTTTTTTCGGCATCAAAAATCTTTGTACGATAACATGGGGATGAGAGATCTATATATATTACTATATCTATGATAGAACTACATTAGCACTTTATCAATGTGTATAAAATCTTTAAATTGATTATGACGTCAATTTTCGTGAGATGCATAATTTAACTTTTTATAATTTTTTAACGTTCACGTTTGATTAAATGTATTTATTTCTATGTCGAAAGAAAATGAACTCGTATTTTTTTTTTTTTTTTTTTTTTTTTTTTTTTTTTTTTGGCAACAATTAAATTAATGGAACTCACAGATATTTTGGAGCAACTTTAATAAAGGTCTATAATTAACAAATAATTGCAATAAAACAATATTGTGACAATAAATTGAGATAAAAACTATCCTATCTCTCAAGTTGGATCAAACTGCACACAGTGTGCAAAATTTCATTAAAATCGGTTCCTTAGTTTAGGAGTTTACCCCGGACAAACATCGTGACACGTAATTTATATATATATACAGATATATATATATATAATAAAGATGATCTATTAAGCATAGTAGAAGCCAAGCAACAGATACAAGATCACTGAAACACCAATGACCAATAAGATTTAAAAAAAAAAAAAAAAAAAAAAATCATCAGTGGATGAAATACACTAATGTAATGAAACCAGAACTATTAATTAACAGCCTGCAAAACAAACGAATCAATAAAGTAAAACAACAAATCTTAACTTAAAACCATAAACTTATCAAAATTAATGAAAAAACAACCCAAGAAACACAAGATAGGAAGGAGGCAGGCGGCAAGACTTGTGACTTGCCTGTGGGGTTACACTAGTTTTACGCCGGCAACACTCCCCCAGCCTGCCACAACCAGAACAGGAACCATATGGATTTAAAAATGCAAAATTTCAAAGCAGATGAACAACAATGAAACCACGAAGCCACAATGAAATTCACCGATTGATCACATTGTGTTTAACAGTATAATTAGAACATTAAATATAGTTGACAACTCAAAAAGGAGAAATCTGAAATTTTATTGGAAAATGAAAGTTTGCATAGTAATACAAAGCAAATGCAACAAGCCTTCTACTTTTTTTTTTTTTTTTTTTTTTTTTTTTTTTTTTTTAATTTAATTTCACAAACCCACCCAACCATCCAGCCTTACAACACCACCCCACCTCCATATATATATATATATATATATATAATCTTTAATATGGCAGTATAAAATAAAACTTATTATAAATTAGTGAAATCATTTTGAGAAAATTTGTCATTGTGTTCAATTTTATAGTCAGTTTTTCCGACACCACCAAATTTGATAGTTGTTTAATGAAATATTTGAAATAAAAATTAAAATAGGCGTGGAATAGCTAAAAACAGCTAATATTTCTTCAGGATTTTTGATGCAAAAAATTGCATAAATGCAATTGAGAGCAGACGATTAACTCTTGATATTAATGACGTCGATAAAAAATATTAATTAAAAATGTACATAAAACACTAGCACAAATCATTAACAAAATTTTGTCTAAATGTAATATAAAAGTATTTCCGGTTAAATTATTAATTTCTTTTAATTTAATAAATCTATATTAATAAAATCAGAGTTTTGTCTGTAAATTTGTTGGAATCAAAAAATTTTGCGATATCTTCACGTTTCACACACCATGAAACCTGAAAATGACTTCAGAAAATTTTGCCTGTGTGTGTGTGTGTGTGTGTGTGTGTGTGTGTGCGCGCGTGCGTGCGTGTGTCATCGTGTCTGTATGTCGCTTTTTCTGTCCGGGCATCACTTGAGAACGGCTGGACGGAATTCAACGGCGCTTGGCAGAAACTTAGATCTTTACCTGACTTAAAATTATATCTATCAATTTTTGAGAAATTCCTCCATGATCCCCCGTGGGGGCAAAAGACAAAAACACGTTTGTCCGGGTATCACTTGGGAACGGTTGGACAGAATTCAACGGCGCTTCGCAGGAATTTAAGTCTTTACCCAACATAAAATTATAGCTATCAACTTTTCAGAAATTCCCCTACGTTTTCCCTTGGGGGAGGCAAAAGTCAAAAACACGTTTGTAAGCGTAACTCGGCTCCTAATTACTTCACAGTAAAGAAATTGCACATGGGGAGACTAGACATGAGTACAAATAATACATTACTTATATTTAGGAATTTTCGATTTTTAAGGGAAGGGAGGGGGAAAATATTGAAAATTCCTGATTTTTGAGTAGACCTCTTCCAAAAATGGAACAAATATATTGAAAAAAGGCTATGCGACTTCCTCAGGATATTTCCAAAAACACATTTTTTTTTTTTTTTTTTTTTTTTATGGGGGGGGGGGGTTGCGAGGGGCCAAACTCGAAATACCCCTTTTAGCGCTAAATATGTCCTGAGAAATCTATGGAATCTGCGGCCACGAAATTTGGTGCGTAAATTGTTTATATGTATTTGACCCTTATTGTAACAGAATTTTACGAAATTCCCACCCACCCCTTACCCTCTTGGTGTCGAGAGGGCTATAAAAACGTATAAAAACACGTTTTCCCGTTTGAATTCGCCTTAAATTATCTTCAGTTGGTGAACTTTGGTGTGTGGTTGTTGATTAGGTGTGCGCATTATGTACTTTGTCGAGATTTCGCAAACTTCGAACTTAGGCACTGGGGAAGGGGGAGTAAGAATAGGGTAAGTTGCTGCTGAAGGCAGTGGGAACACGGACTCCTCACGTTGCGAGCGAGAAAAATCTCTGCCGAGAACTTTAACTCAGGTTAATTAATAATGATATGAGATTTTGACAGCTCATTTCAGTATTGTGTCCAGAGAAGCGGGCAAAGCCTGCTAATATAAATATAAATATTTTGCAATTATTTATAAGGCTTATTAAGTTAATTAAGTTAATTTTAAGAATTATTATAAGTTAATTGTTATAAGTTAGGAAGAGAAGACAAATTTAAATTTCTTTTTTAATTTTTTCGAAAGTAAATAATAATAATAATAAAATAGTATTCGTTATGGCGAAAAAAAATAGTAAATTAAATAGAAGTAATAACCTTTAATAATAAAAAAAAAAAGTGTACTTCATTACTTTTCAAAAAAATATTCTGAAGCAGATAATTCAAATAATATTAATGATAATATAATAAATGTTTTATTTTGATTTATAATAATAAATTAGTTATTTATAATTAATATCTTTATTTAGAGAGGAAAAATGTAATAAACTATTAGTTAATTTATTAATATGTATGTATACTGTTAATTTAGTTATCGGATTTTCGTTCAACTTCTTCATGACTGTAGATTTTATTCTGCAAGTTTGTTTTCATTTTTATTATGTATTTCATTTCTGTTCTCTTATTTGGTGTAATGGGCTTTGTTTATTGTAAATTTTTGGCAAATACATACGGTGTCACAGAAATTACAACTATTTGCATACAATATTCAGTCAAAGCCCCTAAAGACGTATTGATGTTGCACGCCTTCATCATAAGTATACTCGATAATTTTATTTTATTTTATTTTTTCTGTTCTTCATGTGATATGTCATTTTTCACTGTGCAATGCTTGAAAAGGTTCTTATACAGTGAAACTTGAATAATTCGAACTTGTTTAATTCGAAATTCTGGATAATTCAAATTTCTTACTCGGTCCCTTGAATTTTGTATTAAAATAATGTTAAAAAATTGTGGATAATTCGAATTCTATTTTGGATAATTCGAATTTTTCATACGATTACCTTTAAAACATTACAGTAAAATTTGTCCCCGAGATTTTTCTCAGATAAGTGCATTATATATTTTAACAGTCTTTCAAAAGAAGGATAAGGAAATACAAGAGAAGCCCCTAGCTAGTGCTCCAGAAGATAGGGTGCATATGTATGAACTTCGAGGTTTTTTTTTATTGAAAGTCATGTCTAATGAAGAAGATTCTATTTTTGTATCGGGTCATATGCTATGATACGAAGATTGTACTTAAAGAAGAAATAAAAAATATCTGACTATTTTTTAAAAAGTGTTGAATAATTAAGCTCGTAAAAAATATTGATTTAATGATGGGCGGGGGGGGGATGTAGCAATATACTTAGATATAAAGTTTATGTGTTAAATCTTTGATCGTAGAGTTTTATTTTTTCAATTTATCTCTTTCTTTTTTTTACAAAATAGTACAGTCGATAACAAAAGTGTCCGAACACTAGCAAAATTTCCTATTTTAAAAAAGTAGAGTTAATACTGTTTTGTTAAATAAATCCTTGTCGAATCATGTTCTTAGACTGACTAAGAACAGGATTTGACAAGGATTTATTTAACAAAACCGTATCAAGTGTACTTTTTTTATATAGGAATTTTCGCTAGTGTTCGGACACTTTTGCTACCGACTGTATATGTAATTCGAATTTTTCTCTGGTCCCTTCAACTTCGAATTACCCAAGTTCTACTGTAATATGTATATACAACGGTATTTTTTTCGGGGGGGGGCGGGAGGGGGCTTAAACAGCTGTATTGTTTATAACATCTTGCGATATCCTCTCTACGGGATTGTATATCCCGTAAGATTTGTGTAAAATAATGTTATTAAAATGTGGTTTGTAGAAATACTTCTCATAGAACACAATTCTTTGGAATATTTTTGGGTGTCCCTGTACACAAATCACTAGCGTTATTCACTCCATTTTCAATAGGAAACATCCGATAATGAACTTGAATAACATGTAGTTTTAAGAAATTCCATGACTATTTACAGGAGTTAGAGCGCCGACAGACGGACGGACAGACACGCAGATAGGCAAACAAACAGAAGTCATTAACATGTTTCAACCTTGTTGGAAAGTGTTGAAAACGAAATGTACTTTTAATATATGCATAATTTGTCTACTTGGTACAAAAAATCCATGTTGATATTTAATCTCTGCCACAATGATAATGCATTCTTTTATAAAGATTTGATAAATATCTTGACTTCAATTAAAATAAGTTGAAATAAATGATAATTGAAATAATAGATAAGTCGATATAATGATCACCTTTTTAATTTTATTTATTTTCATTTAATACTTCTTTATCGTTAACAAAACCTTTCCATAAATGTTCGAACACTTTCGATTTCACATGTTTTTTTTTTTTTTTTTTTTTTTTTTTTTTCAAATATTTCAAGTACTAGATAATCCTCTTGAAATTCCAGGAATGTGAAGAACATATATATAGATAAACGTCATATATTTCAGAGAAAGTTTTGCCCCCTAAAGTAAAAGAAGGATCAGTAAAATTTAAATAGAATTTACATTATTTGGGATCTCCCTGTAAAAAGAGTCTAAAGTGTGGTTTGGCTGTATCATGTGATTGTAAGGTTCCTTCTTATTATCTGTATAAATTTCTATAAGGATATCATATATATTCATAACGAATGATATACAGGGTGTTTATAAAGTCCCGGACCCATTTTGATGTTTAATAACTCATAAAATAATAAAGATAGATTAAAATTAATAACTTAAATGGTTAGATAGACTCAAAAAGTTTCATGACCCTTGTCAATGAACTTCCACGTGGGCCCCCTTCGACATACGGAGAATATCAAGTCGATAGTCAATTTCACACCAGGTAGCGGCAAGCATGTCGGCATCCACAGAGGCTATTGCGGTTGTAATTCTGACTTTTAGGTAATTATTCGACTGCCGCTCGAATAAAACATCACATACAAAAGTACTACATAGAACAAACACAGCAAAAGTAAACATAACATTGCAATAGTTGCCAAAAACAAAAGAGAGAAAAATGCAATTAATAAGCAGACGATATTTAGAAATGTACAGATATTTAGACTGGAAAATGAAATTTTCTGAAATTAACCACACGCGCTGACGATATTTACAAAAGTAAAGATATTCAAACCTGAAAAGAAAATATATGAGTTATTCCATCAATAAATGCCATAAGTTTGTTTATATCTTCATTATCTTATGAGTTATTAAACATCAAAATGGGTCCGGGACTTTATAAACACCCTGTAGAATTAACAGCGAACGCAAACTGTCAAAAAGTTGAAGGTAAGTGCAGTCGATTTTTCTGCCAAAAAAAAAAAAGAAAAAAAAAAACCTTGTCCCCAAACTTTCATCATACTCGTTATAGCCGTCTCCGTGAAACTCATGATATATATACATTTATATATATAAACTCGTTTAACATAAGAAAAACATAATAAATTTGCCTACATATATAAGGGTAAAAAAAGGAGGAGAGGAAAAGAAGAAGAAGAAGAAGATAACAATAAAAGCAGAATTTTTTATATTTTTCAGAGGTTTTCTAATTTTTAATTTTAGGAGCGATCTTAAATAAATTCTTAAGTTTATTATTACTCAATGTTGTTATTAAACAACTGAAAACAGAGTTTAAATTACTTGTTTTTAAAGTAATTGTGTTTAACAAAGCATCCACTTATTAACTATAATATAATCAGGTAATAGAAGCTGACTGTTTGTTCATAGTTATTCTTATATCATAGTTATTCTTAACTATGGTTAAGAAAATTAAAGAAAAAAAAGAAAGAAAAAGAAGAAAGAAAAAGAAAAAGAAAAAAAAAACTATATAAAATGATGAATAATCAAACTATTCTTATAATTATGAACGAAAGAAGAAAAAAAATTGACTGTATTTTTATTTTTGGGCAACGAATTTGTACAAGACACTAGAATGATAAATCCACAGTTTCACATTTGTTCGAGTCGAATCGGTATTCGAAAGTTATCACCATGGCAAATTTTCCATATATTTACAGGGTGCCCTTTATATTTACTTTTCCAACCTTAAAAAGAAAAATAAATAATATTTAATTAAATTTCAAGTCAAAGATTTTATAAAGCTAGATTTACACTTGTTAATAACATTTCAATGATGTTGCTTATCCCTGACTTAAATTGCATCACTTTCTTCATATTTTTATTTATTTTTATTTCATATTAATATTGCACGTGCACTATTTATTTCCTAATTCAAAATTATTTTAAAAAAACGTTTTCAATATCTCTTGTAACGATACTGATTATTATTAATTTTCTTTTCTTTTTTCTTTCAAAAAAAAAAAGATTTTGATGAAATTCTGGCAAAAGCAGAATTTAGTTTTGGACGGAGCACTATTAGTTTTTTTTTTTTTTTTTTTTTTTCTTGATAATTATAACATCGCTTTGAAATTATTCAATTATATTTTCGATAAATTTTAGATTTCGACAAATGTCCAACTATCGAAAACGACAACGCAAAAATCGCTGTCTGAGACTAATAGGCCCTCAGTCTTAAAAAAAGAAAGAAACGTATGCAAAAGTATTTATAAATTTTGATTATCCTTATTTGAGTTTTAGAAATTTTACTATATTCTAATGTTTTGACAAATGCACAAAGGAAATTAATATGTGTCTAATATCCTACTGACAATAAGAACAAAACAAATAAAAAAAAAAATAAAAAAAGTCAGTACGTAACCCTAAACGTGATAATCCATATAGATCTTTAGCAGGTGTTTTCAAAAATCTATGCTCTTTTATTAAAATTGTGGTTCCAATTATTACTTTTAAATATTAATTCTTATAATTTTTATTTACTTAATTCTTTTATTGCCAATCTGCTTCATGAAGTTAATATATATATTACAAATTTAACACGGAAAAATATATATAAAAATCATAACAAAAATATTTCTACAACTTTATAAGAAAAAAATATATTTAATCAATGTATAAAATTTATTTCTGTAAAAAAACGTCTCATAATTTTTTTCCTAATTAACTACGACTATTATCAATAATTCACATTAATTTTACAATCACAGGTTAAGAATAATTCTCATTATGTACATTTATACGAAATTTTATCCTATACTGCCATGTTAAAAATTTAGAAAAAATACGATCACAGCGCCACCTGCAGAGCGATTGATCCCCAAATCTAATCAGCACCAATTTATGTCAGGGGCCAACTAAATACCAAGTTTGGTTAAAAAAGTCCATTTTATTTTCAATAAAATTTCATTTTTTTTTTTTTTTTTCAGTAAAAAGTTTAAAAAATCGAGAACTTTGTTTTAAATTATCACAGATTTATAGTTCAACCATTCGTTTTAAAGATATTGACGAGACTTTTCGAAAGATACCCATCTTGAAAATTTTCTCCCCTCGAGGGGGGACGTCCCAGCCCAGGGGGGTTGACGAGGCTCCTACTCATACAAAAAAAATTTTCCCAGTTGACTATCTCGATTATAAATAATTCTCGTAAATTTCATAATGATTACTAAAAAATAATTCTCTTTATGCAAATTTATACAAAATTTTGTCCTATATCACCATGTTAAAAATTTAGAAAAAGCAGGATGGCAACGCAACCTGTGAGACAATTTTTACCAAAAGTTGATAGGCACTAATTTAGGTCAAGGTGCATCTACATATAAAATTGTATGCAATTCTGTGCAGTAGTTCCTGAGATATAGTTGCCACAAAATTTTGTCACACACAGACAGACAGACAGACATTTTCTAAAAATGGTCAAATCGTGTTCTACAGCTCTCATAACGTGTAAATCCATGAAAAACACGAGGTCGAAAATTTTTACGAATCCAATGCTTTCTTCTATTGAATATAGAAGAAAGTAATAAATATCTGTACAATAAATCCGTTAGGAAAGTGCATTGGATTTTCCAAAATATGTTACATCCACGTCAAATCACGAGCTTTACTTCTGAAAAATTCAATGCTTTTGTTAGAATACGTCGCATATTTCAATTGTAATGCATTGATATGAAAGATGATACAAGTGGTAATTTGCTGAACTTGCATGGAATAAAATAAAAAATTACATTACAAGTACATTTCTCTAGAGTCCAATGTAGTATTACTATATTTTCATTGTTATGTATATTTTTCTTGAGAGTAGTACTTTAAAATTAATAGATTTTATGTTGTAAGTAAGTATTTATTTTCTAATTTTTGTTTTAAATTTTGCAAATGAAGAAAATCTAGTGTGTGTCTACTTGATTTTCCAAACATTTAATAATTAACGTATATTTAAATAAGAAAAGTCACTAAAATGAGGAAAAGTGTGCATCATAGTAGGGTGATTGAGTATTTTTCCGGATTGTGCATATAAATAGAACGTAACGTGTGCTAATTACTTTTGTGCGTCCCTGTAAAAGAACAATAATGGATATGCCTGTGATATCAAATATTAATCTATTTCTTATAATTAAAAACGATTAACATTACTAAAGCGAAATTTAAATACTTTGATCCCACAGACTGCAATATATAAAAATTTTATTTTGTACGCCAGTAACAAAAAAAAAAAAAAAAAAAATCTATAAACGCTGCACTCGTGTAAATCTGTATAACTTACAACATTCCTACCAATTTTTATTTTAATCGAATGTACAGTTTACAAGCTATCGGACTTCAAATAATTTTAGTATTGGACATAATGACGTAATGATGAAGAATCTTTGTGCCCTGGTAAAAAAAAAAAAAAAAAAAAAAAAAAATTTAAATTTTAAAAAAGCTCATATTTCGTAAGATATTTTACATTTTTACATTCTGATTGCAGTATGCTGTGTCTAATGTAATATAACAAATTTCCTAAAAATGGCTTTGTACTGGGTCAAAAAAAAAAAAAAAAAAAAAAAAAAAAAATGACGGAATGTAAAATCAATTGAGGTAGCGAATCAACGAATGCTTTGCCAGCTTCGCTGGTCTCTATATTTAAAGGGGACTAATGTGCAAGTTGTACCTCACGGGACTAATGTACAAGTTGCACCGAACGAACAAACTATTTCTTTCAACGAAAATACCTACTAACCCTGGACGATAGGTCTAATATATCGTATCATATTATATATCGTATTGATCGTAATATAACTCAATACTTATTTCGCTTCCTTCTTCGACTCGTTTCAATACGCATTTTTTATAGGCATGAGCAGCCCCCGAAAAACAAAAACATTAAATCATTTAATTCATTTTTTTACTTATTTTTATTTCATATTATTTCACGCGCACTTTTTATTTCCTAATTCAAAATTATTAAAAAAAACCTTTTTCGATATCGCTTGTAACGATACTGATTATTAATAATTTTCTTTTCTTTTTCTTTCAATAATAATAATAATAATAAAAAAGATTTTTATGAAATTCTGGCAAAAGCAGAATTTAGTTTAGGACGGAAGACTATTAGTTTTTTTTTTTTTTTTTTCTTTTTTCAAATTATAACATCGCTTTCAAATTATTCAGTTATATTTTCGATAAATTTTAGATTTCGACAAATGTCCAACTACCGAAAACGACAACGCAAAAATCCCAGATTGAGACTAATAGGCCCTCAGTCCTAAAAAAAAAAAAAAAAACTTTATTTTTTACACTCATTAAAAAATAAATAAATAAAAATATTACAATTCCTGCAATGGTTGCCTATAACATACCTATCAATTTTGAGCTCAATCGAAAAAGGCGTTTGAGATGCTATTGCACTTTACATAATTTGAGTTTATAGGCCATAATGAAAATGAACTTTACTCTGTGTCCCTGTAAAAGTACTATAAATCGCACACTTATCAAAATCAAGAGAAATGGTGCGACGGTGACGTATAATATACTTACAAACTTTTGCTCAATCGAATAAGACGTTTGAATGTTACTGTACTTTAAATAAATTCAACCAATTGGCTATAATGATAAAGAATTGTTCTTTGTGTTCCTGTAAAAGAAAAGAGAAAAAAAATCAATGAAGGTAGTGAATCAACGAAGGCTTTTCTCGCTTCCCTGGTCACTATATTTAAAGGAAACTCTTTTCTATATCGCTTTACAAACAAAAATAAAACTTAAAGAGAACATGAAATTGCTTTAAAGCCCGCTTTGGTTCCCCGCTGCCTAGTTGAGTTAGTTAATAGTAGTTGGTATATAGAAAAATAAATAATGAAATATGTAAACCTATCATGGTACAGCCTTAATGTAGCGACTTTTGAATTTTTATCGTCACTTTAGACAAAAATACATAATTTATGCGATTATGTTTTCTGTTTCTTTCTTTTCTTTTCTTTTTCCATTAATTTTCTTCCTTTTTTGTTTTCAATATTTTATAATTTATTTATATTTTTGATGCGCAACTTGGCTTAAAGTGGCTTTCACAGAAGTAGAGTCCTTGGCGAAAAATGTCCGATCTATTTCAGCATGAAAATTTTAAAATATTACCCAGGATTATCAATAAATTAGCTTTCATGCCAAGCGCGATTCTCCGTGCCTACTTCAACATACTATTTAAACAAAACAAAAAAAAGGAAAAAAATCTAAAATTGAAGTGTATTAAAAATAGTTGTTTTTTTTACTCCATTTTCATATTTTCATTTTTTCATATGCATGAGTAAATATATTATTTTATAATTTTTTATTTTTCACGTGAAAGCATTATTTCATTTTATACTAAAAAAAATAATAATATAATAATAACTTGTAAATTGTTTTGGAAACAATCATAAATTTAAATGATAGTTATTACCAGGTTATTATTTTCATATTTTAATTAATTTCAAAAAATATAGTCAAAACTTCGTTAAAAATAAGGTACCAAATGAAAGGGGCAATTTTTCTGAATCCGTCGGACTAAACAGATTATCGATTGGACAATTAGATTTTTTTTTAATTAACTAAAGTATGAAAATTAGGTCGCAACTAGCTATATATAGATGAGTACGAACCGGAATCGTTACCTCTCTTGCAAATTATATATATATATATATAAAGACGTGTAAAACAGAGTCTACATAGCGAGTTAAAAAATGGGAAGAGAAAAAGGGATAGAGTTATTTTATGAAATACCAATTTCCTCACTCTAAAACCCACTTTAAAACCCACTCACTCATTCATTAGCGTTGATTGTACCTGTAGAACCCGCCGTGCAGGCGAAGTCATCCATGTTCTGATATTACTACAGCGTCTCGAATAAACAGTGTGGCAGTCGCCTATAACCGTGATGTTAAAATGATGCAACAAAAATTAAGCTTACCCAGATGTCGCTGTGATCGAAGCTATTCCTCAAATCGAAGACCTGATTGGCTTTTTCCAGTTTCGTCAGTTTAATCACGTGATCTAAGCATATAATTAACCAATAGGGAGTCTCGGTTTTGTTGTCGTGACACTAGCTTCGATTACAATGACATCTGGTGACAGGCTTAATTTTTTTAGTACAATTTTATTTGCCGCTTTCCACACTGTTTATTCTAGACGCTGTAATATTACTACCTCTGGAGCTTATCAAAGCTGAGAAGCTATCCCATCCGCAGACGATCAAAATTTTGACGGCTTGCCTCTGATCCACTCCTGGGGTCAATTTCAGACCATCACTTACTGCCCACTGCGTAATTATAGTGCGACAGTAAACTTACTGAGCTCAATTGAGAAATGTTATTTACTTAAAACCCTTATTAGTGCTAGAGGCCTATTTCAGTCGGTACAGTTGTCGAATTTTTATAGGTCACTCTTAATTAGTGCTAGAGGCCTATTTCAGTCGGTTTATTGAATGGGGATTTATTGAATGAAGTCCCCCCAAGGCACAACTTTGACATGAGTCCCCCCCCCAAGGTACCCCTATTTCAGTCGGTACAGCGTTGTCGAATTTTTATAATACACTCTTAATAGTGCTAAGGGCCTATTTCAGTCGGTTTATTGAATGGGGATTTATTGAATGAACTCCCCCCAAGGCACAACTTTGACATGAGTCCCCCCCCAAGGTACCCCTATTTCAGTCGGTACAGCGTTGTCGAATTTTTATACGTCACTCTTAATAGTGCTAAGGGCCTATTTCAGTCGGTTTATTGAATGGGGATTTATTGAATGGAGTCCCCCCAAGGCACAACTTTGACATGAGTCCCCCCCCCAAGGTACAACTTTGACTTGAGTCCCCCCCCAGGCCCAACTTTGACATGAGTCCCCCCAAGGCCCAACTTTGACATGAGTCCCCCCCCCCAAGGCACACCTTTGACATGAGTCCCCCCCAAGGCACACCTCCCCCTCATAGGGAAAAAAAGAAAAAACGTTGTTTTGCGGCTATAAGACAGTTTGAACTTCCATCGTTATTTGTTACAGTATCTGCAGCTGAAACACATTGGTTTGATTTAATGAAAACTTTATCATGGAATTTAGATCGTCACGAATTAACTAAAGAAGAATTTGTCGATATTAACAAGTTTAGCAGTAGGCCTCTGGCACTAAATTAAAATCTGTCGATGTCAGATTTTCATGTTTTAAATAATGAAATAATGTCGTGTCTGTATATATATTTTTATTATTGTTATTTTCTCTCGTTAACCAGAATTTTAAAATTATTATAAATAAATTTCTTTTGGAGATATTTCCTCAAATTTTTATCCCCTCCATAGAGTACAAAAACTATGATAGCAAGTCTCCGGACCATTTACTGCATCTTAGAGTAGATTCCGGACTAGTTACCATTTTGTTCACGAACATCACATCCCCACCAATTCATGCACCAAACTGACATTTCATTTCCACCAAAGCAGATTTCCTCTTCATTTTCTGATTGGTTAGAAAAAATTTTTGACTATCATCCACATTTAAATATGTTTTATACGGCTTTAAAGCACTATGCCCAAAATTACAGCTAAAATAAAGGATTATTACCAAAAAACAACGATATCTGTAAATTTTTTGTTGTTAATATTCAACTGGGAAGTGTTCAAGTTTTCTAATGGCCGTATTCACCATTAACTTCAACTCCCGGTTCAATGCAAAATCTTGAAAAGCATATAAAGGCAGGGTACAGCTTTTCAGCAAAATTTGGCACGCTGTTTCTGCCATCTAGCGTCGAGGATGTCACGTAATCTTTGATTGCTTGTTTCACCTAAAAAAAATCTGAAAATAACAATACCGCTAGATGGCAGAAACAGCATGGCAAAATTTGCTGAAAATTTGAACCCTGCCTTTATAGGATTTTTAAATTTTCATGTTTAACCGGGAGTTGAAGTTATTGGTGAATAACAGCCTTACCAAAACGTAGTTTGGTAGAAAATGTCTGCTATGAGCATGCGCCGTCGCATAATTTCATCCTTTGTCGGCTCTCTCCATAGAGGCTTCTTATTTTCTTCCACCTTCCCCTGTCACGGAATTTTTTGCTGAGTCCCAAGAACTAGTTCTCAAGAAAGATATTATCGCCAAAAGAAGGCACCCATTCACACAAAAACCGCTGTGATACACGCGGAAATGTTCTCCATAGCCAGTCTAGGCAATCCGCAATCTTTTTCCATCAGTACTCAATGCTCCGTACCACCCATGGTAATCAATTCCTTACCATCGTCATTTTGCCCATATTATAGCCCCTAGAATACACAGTTTGGAAAACAACCAGCAGTTCAGTGCCTTAAAAATTAAGCCTCTCACCAGAGGTCAGTGCGATCGAGTTTATTGCTTGAAAAACTCCTTATTGGTTAATTATGTGCTTAGATCACGTGACTGGGCAGACAAAAGAAGTTTATTTTATTTATTTATTTATTTATTTATTTTATTTATTTATTATTATTATTATTTTTTTTTTTTTTTTTTTTTTTTTTTTTTTGCGGTATTTTAAGCATTTGATCATAAGCGCTTGGCAACTGTATATTCTAGGTACTGTACTCATATTTCAGCATTAGTGCAACATAAAACTCAATAATAAAAAATAAAAAAAAGAAGAAGAAGAAAAATCTCAAATTTTTAAGTAGCACTAATAAGCAGTAATCCTTAGAGTAGCACTAGTGTGACGTAAAACTCACTCCTAATTTTAATGCATTGTTATCCAACTAGAGGAGGACTTATTTTTTAATGTTTAAGAAATTGCGAAAAATCATATGCGGTTTGAACTAGTAAATCATGTTTCCTCCAACAAAACTCCGGAGTATTACTAGACCAGATCGTCGCCAGTGAGACCCAGATCTTTGCCAATCGTCGCCCAGATCGTCGTCAAAAACTACACTAGTGCGATGTAAAACCCAATCAACAAACCCAATAAAATTAACTCTTGGTTGGTTGTTTCGAATAAACGTCGCACTAGTGTGCACAATTCTTGGTTTCTGCCAGGAATGATACCTCCTGTGGATCTAAGCAAAAATTTTCAAGAAATTGTCCCATAGCCCACTGAACAGCTAAAGTGCAATGTTAAATAATCCAGTTCAGTCAACCGTACCAAAGATATACAGTCGGCTGCAAAATTATTCGAGCACTAGCCAATAATTCCTATATTTAAAAAGTACACTTAAGACTGTTTTGCTAAGTAAATCCTTGTCGAATCATGTTCTTAGACTGATTGAACATGACTCGACAAGGATTTATTTAACAAAACTGTATTAAGTGTACTTTTTTTTGGCAAGGATTATTGCTAGTGCTCGAATAATTTTGCATCCGACTGTAAGCTATCGAAGTGATGGAGCTCAGCATCCTGATATTTTATTATCTCGGTACAAGCCAAACAAGTTGATATGGGAATGTGATATTTATAATAGAGCTCTCCTGAAATAAGCAGACGACATTTCAAGCTAGTGACGTCATAGTTCGATAGCGTATTGTTTCCTGCTAATATTTCGTATCGTTGATTATTAAAACATTTTGGCAACGGGTTGAGATTATTTTGCCATTTGCTCATTATAATAAAGTAAATAAGGTGCCAGTGGCGTGGTCAGCAGAGTAAATGGTGTGTGTGTGAAAAAGTAAATATTTATATCGTTAGTTTCGAATGATCAAAATAATGAATATAAAGTATTCTTTTAGAATGTTTTAATTAGTTTGATTATTTTAGAATTGAAAAGTGGTTTCAGATGTGAATTTTGAAAAAGTGTTTCCATATTAAAGTGGAAGGAATATATTAACGTGGTGGTAAAGTAATGCGATTCCCATTATTTGAAACATTCGATTTCAGATTATTTATGTATGGAGTGATTTCACTGGAACGGACTGGTTTGATTACATAGAAGTTTATTTATGTTTAATCTAGAAGGTAAGCGAATTCTATTTATTTTGTATGTTATTAGAATCGTTTTCCTAAACAAGTTATGAAGCAAATTTCACAATTTTTCTGCATAATATACCCATAGATATAGTAATAAATAAGATATAGATTGATCAGCGAGAGGGGAAAAGTATTTCTTTTTTCTCGGGAAAAATCATTCTAATGGCTGCCTTTCCTTGAGTAAATTACACACAGGAATACACATGGATAATTTAGTTAATAAAATTTATGAATAGTTTAATTACTAAAGGTGAATGAAAAACTCCAGATAAAGTTTCAAGTTCATTTTTTTTTCAGTCTTGTCTAATGGCTGATTTTAAAACTTTTTTTTCGGCATCAAAATTTTTTTCTGGATAACATCGGGATGATAGATCTATATATATTACTATATCTATGAATATACCAGATAACTTTTTTTACATTTTTAACAGTGTCTTTAAATATATTCTTCCGTAACTATATAACAATATATGCATATATATATTTATTTTATTTTATTTTATTTATTTATTTATTTATTTTTATTTTTTTGTTGGGGGGGGGGTGAATCATATCTTTGAGTAAAGGCTAAAACAGACCAAATCATGAATGTGTCAATCATCTTATATTTATTTCTGTCCTACACCTTCTGTTATAAAAAGAAATGAGCCCCACCAATTGCCAAAATGTTGTGCTCCTAAAGGTGATAGACGTGAGGCTCCGGGTTCGATCCCAGATCGCGATCATATAAATACGGGATAGAACTTCTCACAAAGAATCCTCTTCGTGGACGGCATTCTTCCCTTAGTCCTAGGGACCAAACGCAGTCAAATGGCTTGAAGCCCCAACACAAACGTGAATTGCAGTGCATCTATATTATATGTATAATATCATGAAGAGCAGTGAATTTTAACGCAATATGCAAAAATATATTTTATTATTTATTTATTTATTTATTTATTTGTTTGTTTATTTTTATCACGTAAATTATTGTAGTATTCTTCATATTATGATCTTATTGCTGGACATCAGTGCTATCTCTTTAGAATATTAGCAACAGATGATTTAATTCAATAATCATAGTATATACCCAAATGTTTGAATAATACAGAATATGGATAAATAAGCTGTCGCAAATACGGTCCGTTCTTTTGTCCACCAAATGAATTCAAAGATCATATCTTAAATCAGCTATTGATGCGTGGTAGATATTGTTATTTTTGATATATTTATTAAAATATTTCAATTTTTTTAAGTATAAATTAATTCAAAAAAATTTGCAATTTTTTTTTATATGTGAGCCCTAGTAACCAGTTTAATGTGAACGCATGGCCATAAGCTTCAGTTCATTATTAAAAATTTAAAACACTGCTGTTTCTATATGCAAGTAAAATTATACCTCTGGGGGTCACCGAAGCGGGAGAGCCATATCCCTTCCGTGGAGGATCAAAATTGAGATGGTGTGTCTCCGGACCACCTCTAGAGGTATGTCCCAGACCGTCGCCAATTGCCCATCTGCGCAACACTAGTGCGAAGTAAAACTCAACCATCCTATATGCAAGTAAAATCTATGGCATGGAATATTTCATTCAACTATGCATTCCTTCGTGTGTATGTTTCCCCGAAAATATATGCATTCAAACAATATTAATACACATACAGAAGAAAACAAAGTCACACATTTATGTATTCACAATCGCAGGTACATTTAGAATTGATGCGTTTATGCAAATAAATACGGGTTGGGACCTTTTATAAAGAGTTTTCACAGAAACCACACTACCCAGGCCTAAGACCTTCACTAGTCATTTAATTTTAACACTAACACCGTTTATATAAATGTCACTAGTACATGTGTAAAAATGAAATAGAAGATTTTTCTGCTGCATATTTGTAACAGTGACTGCAATTTGTTTTATTAAGTCAGTTTTGGAAGGAAAACAGTAATCAGACTTTTATTTTTTAAATTATGAAATAAAAAGTAGATATGAAGGAAAAAATTAAAAAACTTTCTATATTATTTTTTAAAATGTTGTCATTTGTAAAATAGATGTTTGCATAATTCCTGTAAAAGTCAGGTTATTGAGTTTTGAAGATTACTTAGAAATACATATATACCTTAGAAATACATATATATCTCCTTAAGGATATTATTAAGATTTACATCAACGTCGATCAAACTGAGATATAATTCGAATTCAAAAATTGTTTTAAATATTTTTACACAAAGAAGAAAAGTGTTTGACTTCGATTTATCTCTCTGCCCGCATTCTAATTTTCGTAAATGTTTTTAAACCTTTAATATTATTGATATATGTGTTATTCAAGTTCACTATGGAAATTTCATTGTTGAAAATGGCAAAAATTACAATAATGGTTCACATTACAGGGGACTATGTACCCTAAACGGATTCCCGTACATCTATGAGAGATATATTTTTAATGATTCAGAGTATTTTAGTATTGTAGATAGATTTCAATTCAGTGCATTAATTTCTTTACATAATGTGCAAATTTGTCCAGATATATTAAAGAATGAAGATAAAATTGCTTTAATGTAAATATTCTGCTCCTTTTTCTTTCTTTCTTTCTTTTTTTTAATAAATAAATATATATACATTATATATCACTGTTGAGACTCAAGATTTTGGGTTCCGGCTGTGTGTGTGTGTGTTTGTTTGTCGCGCGATAGTGGTAGCAAAAATCGCGCTATTGACTTGAAACTTGGTACACAGGTTCATGGCCCACGGAATCAGCTGTATAATTTTGGGTGTGCTTTCCCTTTGTAGTTCGTGTACAGGGACACGCCAAAGTTTTTCTTATCATGACAGTCTATGGGAGGAATTTGTATTTACCGTGATAGCGGTCGCAAAAATCTCGCTATTGACTTGCAATTTGGTACACATGTTCATAAGTGTAACAGAATTTGCTGTATAGCTTTAGGTGTGTGTTTTCTTTGTAATTCGTGTACAGGGACACGCCAAAAATTTTCTTATCATTACGGCTTATGGAAAGAATTTGTATGTACCGCGATAGCGACAGCAAAAGTCACGCTATTGACTTGCAATTTGGTACGCATACACGAAATTTGAGCCACACGAAATTAGCTGTATAGTTTTCGGTGTGTATTCCATTTACAGTTCGTGTACAGGGACACACAAAAATTTTTCTTATTATTACGGCTTATGGGCAGAAATTGTATGCACTGCAATAGCGGCCGGAAAAATCCTCCGATTGACTTGTAAATTGGCACACACGTTCAGGATTTGGACAGAAATAGCTGTATAATTTTTAGTTCCCCATCATACTATAGGTATGGGAAACTTAGGTAATCGTGAAAATTTTCGACCTCGGTTTTTTTACTTTTTTATACGTTTTCAGGTGTGAAGTATCCGAAAATAACAAAATTTGTATGGTGTCCTTCTGTAGGGTGCTTGTTAGCCCGTTAATGTGTTAGTTTGTTAGTCTGTTTACACAATATCTCACGAACAAATGATCGCAGAGAGGTCAGACCAGTTTTAAAATATTATTTATGATACTGGAAAAACCCTATTTATTTGCAACATTCTAATTTAAAAACTTCAGATGTTATTCGAAATTTACGAGTTTCCTAACATGGGAGAATAGGGAAAAATTTCACTTAAACGTGCATGAAAAGAAATATTTTTATCGTAAAGATGTAAGAACAGCTCTTAAATATTAGTTTTGTTGCCGGGATGAACGTCATTAACTATAAACATGCGACTTTGAAAATTTCGCATGACAGAAAAATTCGTGTATCATATCAGTATCCCATTGTATCATATAGCAGAAATTGGATTTACTCGGAAATGGATATAGCAATTTTCAAAAAAGTTTGTAGTTAAGTGTTTTTCGGGGTGCTTGGATTAACCCTCATATTCAGAAAAAATTGCGTTCGCTGTTAACCCTTTATTGGCCAATGGCAGCAAATGACAGAAATTGGGTTTACTCGGAAATGGTTATAGGGATTTTGGTGAAAGTTTGGAATTAAGTGCTTTTGAGGGTGCTTGAACGATTGGAATTGTCCTCATCGTCAGAAAAATTCGCGTTCACAGTTAAACCTTTAAAGGCCAATTGCAACGTATGGCAGAAATTGGGTTTACACGGAAATGGAGGCGGCGATTTTGATGAAAGTTTGGAGTTAGAGATTTTTGATGAGAAAAAACAATTGGATCTCATCTTCAGATAAATTCACGTTCACAGTTAACCCTTTATCGGTCAATTGCAAAACACAGCAGAAATTGGGTTTACTCGGAAATGGGTATAGCGATTTTGTTGAAAGATCGGGATTAAGTGTTTTCGGGGAGGTGCTAAAACGATTGGATTTACCCTCATCTTCAGAAAAATTCACGTTCCCGATTAACCCTTTATCGGCCAATTTCAACATATGGCCGAAATCGGGTTTACTCGGAAATCGATATAAAGATTTTGGATGAAACTTTAGGGGTACATAAATGATTGGAAATATTTTCATCTTCAGAAAATTTCGCGTTCGCTGTTAAACCTTTAAAGTTCAATCGCAACGTATGGCAGAAATATGGTTTACACGAAATTGGACATAGCGATTTTGATGAAAGTTTGGAGTTAGGGATTTTTTGGTGAGAAAAGGCGATTGGAAATATCATGACAGATGAAATTCATTTATAAACTTGGTTGAGACCCTTATATGGTCTATGCATACATCGCCACTTGAAAACAAAATTGTGGACAACTTGGTTAACGAATTTATCCAAGATATTTATAAGATAAATACACTGTGCAAATTTGGATCAATTTAGAGTATTATTTCGGGAGTTACCATGATGATAAAATTTCGATTATATATATTGTATATATATATAAAGAGAGAGAGAGATTGAGAGAGATAAACGAAGTGATTGGAATATTTCGATTTCCAAAGAAATCCACCTAAAATGGCAAATTTGGGTTTATGTTATTGAAAAATGCATATAAAATGCCCCCAATGAGCGCGGGAAATGTCGCATCTATAACTCTCAATTCATCTACCAGAGAGGCATTCATGTTAGTTTTATTATAGCTAAGTTTTTTCTTTATACCATCTATAAGTTGATTCTTCTCAAATATTACATTTTTAAGTTGTGTCCTTTTTCTTGCCGAGATGTGATATGTCAATTTTACTTTGATAGTTTTTAACAATAATTAAAATGTGTGGAAACAAATAAGTGATGGGGAACTGCGCCGAGTCCACCTATGCTACTAGTTTATGTCTATATTTTACATGAGGACAGGGACATTCCAAAATTCTTATAATTACGGCATATGGGGTGAATTTCGTTTAAACGAATTTTAACATGATTACTTTGCAATCAACAAAATAAAATTAGTTAACGGTAATAAGAGGCTTGAACTTATGTTTTTTGCTGAATATATGAGCTCTTAAGCTTCCTAATTTATGTACGGACCTCACAAAAGTGTTCCGACAATATCACGTAATCATCCAAATTATGTGAAATTTCGAACAATTATTCTTTTAACCCTTTCAGTCGCAGTGTTCCCGCTGATGGAACACCTAGTTTTAATTCTCAAGTGCAAAAATTCTCAAGTGCAAAAGTTTTAATTCTCAAGTGCCTAGTTTTAATTCTCAAGTGCAATCATTTTTCATGATATTCTGTACAAGTATTTATGAATTACAGGGAATTAGTACAAGACAATCAGTCATTAGGAATACATATATATATATATATACACACTAGCAGACCCGGCCACGCGTTGCTGGACCACACAAAAGAATTTTGATGACACACTGTAATCATCCAAATAATGTCAAATTAGGTTGAAATATTAATGAGTTATAATTAATTAGGTGTATTCTTATTATTGGCGTATATAATAACTGTTGTTCCTTTTCAAGGATACATAAAAGAATTTCTTTTTATAGTCTATTCGGTATTTCATAAAAATATATTTTAACATGGTTACACCCCATTAAATATAATGGAATTTTATTAGAATTTTAAAAGCATGTTTGTATGTTGAAGAGTGTGGGCACAGAATTGGTAATTAGCTTACAAAGTTACGCAAAATAATTCCGATGTGCTATGTAATTTGGTATTTATGAATTTCAGGGGAATAATACAAGACTGTCAGTAATTAAGAATACATATATATGATATACAGCCCCCTTCAAAAACGTATCTGTTTATGTAGCAAGTCAATCGAATCAATATATATATATATTATTTAGTAAGGAATAAATAAAAATGACCTGTTGAATAATCTGTGATGCAAATAGGACGTTAAGGCTCCTGATCTGCAGATGCCCTAGTTTACGAAACATCAGTGGAGGCCTCCTTGTGGAGACTCAAAAAGATTTTGGGTTCCGTCAATCTGTCTGTTTGTCTCGCAATAGCGGACACAAAAATCGCGCTATTGGCTTGCAATTTGGTACACATGTTTATGTCTCCTTCAGAATTAGCTGTATAGTTTTGGGTGAGTACTCCATTTTTAGTTTGTGTAAGAGGGCACGCCAAAGTTTTTCAAATCATTACGGCCTATAGGAAGAACTTGTATGTACCGCGAAAGCGGCTGCACAAATCACGCTAGATTGACTTGTAATTTAGTACACATATTTATGAACCACACAGAATTAGATGTATATTTTTTGGTGTGTATACAATTTGTAGTTCTTGTACATGAACACACCAAAATTTTTCTTATCATTACTGGCTCTGTATAGAAATAGCTGTATATATTTTTATGTCTATATTGTTTATGGGTTGTGTACAGGGGCAAGCCAAAATGCTTATCATTACGGCCTATGCGGTGAATTTCGCTTAAATGCATTTTAACATCATTACTTTGCAATCAACAAAATGAAATTAGCGAACATTACTGCGATGCTTACACTTATGTTTTCGGCAGAAAATATGTGCTCTTTGGCTTCCTAATTAATGTACAGGACCTTACAAAAGTATTCTGAATATTCACCAAATCATTCAAATTATGTCAAATTTCGAACAATCATTTATGAAAAGCGTAGAATAAGCTGAATAGTTTTTACTGGTATATGGAACGTTTATGGAACGTTTACACAGACACACAAAATATTTTGTGACATAGAGCCTATGGCATACTTGCCAACTTTTCCGGTCTTCCGGACAGATGATGAAATCTTCTGTTTTTAAAAAAAGTTGCGGATACCGTTCGTTTTGAAAAGAAAACCCAAATGTTCTACGAAAACTCCTGATTCCCAATCTTTTTCCATCCATAACATAAATGTCAATATTCATTTCAAACTTGTTTTATGAGATTCTAGAACATGTAAAGAAATAGAATTGTTAAATATTTCTTTCCGGTGGAATTATTTTTTGCCCTCCCCCCTTTCATTTATCTCAAACTAGTGATCGGCAATCAAATGTTCTGCAGAAGTCTTTTGTTTCCTAATCTTTATCCATCTGCAACATAAATGATAATGTTAATTTTAAACATCTTTCGTTAGATTCCAGAAGTAGAGTTGAAAGAGTTTAATATTTCTTACTCTGTAATTATTTTTTGCCCCTCCCCCCTTTCATTTATCTCAAACTAGTGATCGGCAATCAAATGTTCTGCAGAAGTCTTTTGTTTCCTAATCTTTATCCATCTGCAACATAAATGATAATGTTAATTTTAAACTTCTTTCGTTAGATTCCAGAAGTAGAGTTGAAAGAGTTTAATATTTCTTTTTCTGTAATTATTTTTTGCCCCTCCCCCCTTTCATTTATCTCAAACTAGTGATCGGCAATCAAATGTTCTGCAGAAGTCTTTTGTTTCCTAATCTTTATCCATCTGCAACATAAATGATAATGTTAATTTTAAACTTCTTTCGTTAGATTCCAGAAGTAGAGTTGAAAGAGTTTAATATTTCTTTTTCTGTAATTATTTTTTGCCCCTCCCCCCTTTCATTTATCTCAAACTAGTGATCGGCAATCAAATGTTCTGCAGAAGTCTTTTGTTTCCTAATCTTTATCCATCTGCAACATAAATGATAATGTTAATTTTAAACTTCTTTCGTTAGATTCCAGAAGTAGAGTTGAAAGAGTTTAATATTTCTTACTCTGTAATTATTTTTTGCCCCTCCCCCCTTTCATTTATCTCAAACTAGTGATCGACAATCAAATGTTCTGCAGAAGTCTTTTGTTTCCTAATCTTTATCCATCTGCAACATAAATGATAATGTTAATTTTAAACTTCTTTCGTTAGATTCCAGAAGTAGAGTTGAAAGAGTTTAATATTTCTTACTCTGTAATTATTTTTGTATCCCCCCCCCTTCCCCGGATTGTGATCAATGATCCAATTCTAGAAACAATAACGCAATGAAAGTGCTCAATATTTCTCATGTATGTAATTATATTTAGATCTTTATTGCTGAATTTAATGAATCTGTTTATTTTTTCTCAATTAAATTAAATATTTGTATGTCATATTTATATCAAATGTGTAAACATGGGAAAAAAATGAAGAATAATTTTTTCAGGTAGGAAATTTTTTTCCAAATCAATTTAAGAAAATTAATACTCAGTTGGTTTTATGCACGTTTGAAACTGATAATTAGCTACTGCTACTTTTTTTTTATAAGTATGATTAATGTACATACACAAAAATCGTATTCTATTAATTTAAAATATTAGTTATACTTTAACTTAACTAAGTTTTTTGTCTATTGTTAAATAAATTTCTTACAGATTCTGTTTTGTAGATATTTATATGTTGAAGAGGAATAACTTCATTTAAAACTTTTATATGTTTAGTATAATCAATCTATAGTAAAACGCTTTTATAGATTGCTTCGAAATGTTAAAATTGTAAAACTGTATTGTTTATTACGTCAAAGAGAAAAAAAAAAAATCTTCCCTTTTTTTATGAAATCTTCTGGTTTTTCAACAAAAATCTTCCCTTTTTTTTATTAAAATTGGTTGGCAAGTATGCTATGGACAAATTTCCCCATAAACTCATATTCTTTCCAGGACAGTTATAGGACATCTTGAGAATAAAATAGACATCTTTATGGTGTGATATGTGGATGAAAGGAATATCTTTAGGATATACTGTGGATAAGAGTGTTTGTACGGTTTTATTTAAGCGCACATTAAGCTGCATTCAGAATAATGCAATTTAATACATTATAAAAAGGCTTAAAAACTTGTTTACTCTAAAAAAAAAAAAAAAAAAGGATGTGTATACACTAAATATTTTATTTACAGGACCACACAAAATAATTCCGATGACGGACTGTAATTATCCAAATGAAGTAAAATTACGTTGAAATATTAATGAGTCATAATTAATTAAATTGGTGCATTCTTTTTTAGTGTATATAATTGCTATGACTCCTTTTCTGGGATACATAAAAGAATTTCGTACTATTACGGTCTATAGTCGGTATTTCTTAAAAGTGTATTTTAACATGGTTTAACCCCGTTAAATATAATGAAATTTTATTAGAATTTTAAAAGCATGTTTTTCTGGGGAAAAGTGTGGGAATAGAGTTGGTAATTAATGTACAGGTCTACACATAGTAATTCAGATATGTTATGCAATCATTTTGCATGAAATTTGGTTCAAGTATTGATGAATTACAGGGAATTAATACAAGACTAACAGTTATTTGGAATATATATATGTAGAGAGAGATAGTTATAGAAAGAAAGATACAGCAGAAACGTTTTTGTTTATGTAGGAAAGGAAGGCAATCTTTGTAATATACAGTTCCCGCCGCTTATTAAAATCACATTCGTTTTGAGCCAGAATGATTTTATTAAGCGGCTGATTTTTATATCCGGCGAACGTTCCTGCCCTTAAGGAAAAGTTATTACTTCCCTGAATTTCGAAAGAAACTTCAAAAGGTAACGAATAATATAATTAGTAAATAATATCAATTAATTTTTGGTAGATAATTAACTAATTGTTTCTTTGATATGAGTAAATTAAACGCATTGTAAGTTCCCGTGCACTTTCGCTAGAGGACAATCATCATTAATTTACCAAAAGTTCACGCTGTTCTTATAAATTTAAAATCCTTCCGTTTAAACTTCATGAATTATAGTAATTTCAAAAAAAGAACCAGAAATTGACTTCTAAGAATTAGGAAAAAAATCATTTCAAATCAAATTTGTATTTTATTACTGCGCTTTGAAAAATACGTTCCTTGAAATTGTTGCGGAGATAAGTTGCGGGGCGTGTTTAATTTGTAACTGTGCTGCAAGTATAAAATCTCGAACAATGAGCGATAACGGAGGGTTTGTTGAGCTTTAATTTCTTTTTCTGTTTAAAAAAAAAAAAAAAATTAAAAAAGTCACAATGTAAATAAAAAATTTTTTTAGTGTGCATAAATGATATTTTTTGGCTGCTGAGAAGATATTTTTGAGTTTATTAACCGGCGATGCTGATTTTATTAAGCGGCGGTTTTAAACGTAGTTTGTATTGATTTGATTCCGGTCCCGGCGATTTGATCAGATTAAGCGGCTGATTTTATTAACCAATGATTTTATTAAGCGGCGGTTACTGTATATTATATATATTATATAATGACTACATAAAAAGGATCAGTTGAATAATGAGTCATGCAAATAGTACGTTGAAGCTCCTGATCTGCAGATCCACTAGTATAAATATATAATTAATTTAAAAATAAATCTATATACCAGGTGTCCTCTATAATTCTGTAGACATTATAAAATTCATAAAAACTCAAATTAATGATAGAATTGAACGAAGTTTCCGAAAAAAGTGATTCTTGTAAAGGTTCTTTTATTTAGGACTGAGGGCTTATTAGTCTCAATCTGGGATTTTTTAGTTGTCGATTTCGATAGTTGGACATTTGTCGGAATCTAAAATTTATCGAAAACTTAATTGAATCATTTGAAAGCGATGTTATAATTTGAAAAAAAAAAAAAAAAAAAAAACTAATACTCCTCCGTCCTAAACTAAATTCTGCTTTTGCCAGAATTTCATCAAAATCTTTTTATTATTATTATTATTATTGAAAGAAAAAGAAAAGAAAATTAATAATAATCAGTATCGTTACAAGTGATATCGAAAAAGTTTTTTTTAATAATTTTGAATTAGGAAATAAAAAGTGCGCGTGAAATAATATGAAATAAAAATAAGTAAAAAAAGGAATTTAATGATTTAATGTTTTTGTTTTTCGGGGGCTGCTCATGCATATAAAAAATGCGTATTAAAACGAGTAGAAGGAAGCGAAATAAGTATTGAGTTATATTACGATAAATACGATACATAATATGATACGATATATTAGACCTATCGTCCAGGGTTAGTAGGCATTTTCGTTGAAAGAAATAGTTTGTTCGTTCCGTGCAACTTGCACATGAGTCCCGTGAGGTACAACTTGCACATGAGTCCTTTGAGGTACAACTTTCACTTTAGTCCCGTCAGGTACAACTTGCACATTAGTCCCCTTTAAATATATTTTTTTTTTTTTTTTTTTCTATTTTGGTAAAATTAAATATTAATTAAAGCAATGTTATTAATAGTTAAAATTCGATAGAGGGCGTTATGTCATGAAAATCACGCATTTCTATGAAAAACTATATTTATTTGCACGGAAATATTTACAATCATATAGTTTTTATTCTAAGTGTTCGCAATCTCCACAAATTACGAATTGCAAACATGCAAACCAGTTACAACATTGCCAACTGCAGCTTCACGGGGAGATTTTTAGATGAGATTAAAAAAAAAAAAAAAAAAAAAAAAAAACTTCACCCACCAATAAAGCTTTATCCACCAAGTCAACATCACAATTTAAACTTCATGTATGTATGCGCAGGTAGGAAAATAAAAAATGAGCTTTTAATCACAAATTCGTGCAATTTAAAAGACGCTTTTTATGCATATTTATCATTAGATATCTGCACAAAGCTCTCTATCAACGAAAATTTTAACTATTAGGACTGAGAGCCTATTAGTCTCAATCTGGGATTTTTGCGTTGTCGATTTCGATAGTTGGACATTTGTCGAAATCTAAAATTTATCAAAAATATAATTGAATAATTTCAAAGCGATGTTATAATTGGAAAGATTAAAAAAACTAATAGTCCTCCGTCCTAAACTAAATTCTGCTTTTGCCAGAATTTCATCAAAATCTTTTTATTATTATTATTATTATTGAAAGAAAAAGAAAAGAAAATTAATAATAATCAGTATCGTTACAAGCGATATCGAAAAAAGTTTTTTTTTAATACTTTTGAATTAGGAAATAAAAAGGGCGCGTGAAATAATATGAAATAAAAATAAGTAAAAAAATGAATTTAATGTTTTTGTTTTTCGGGGGCTGCTCATGCGTATAAAAAATGCGTATTAAAACGAGTCGAAGATGGAAGCGAAATAAGTATTGAGTTATATTACGATAAATACGATATATAATAGGATACGATATATTAGACCTATCGTCCAGGGTTAGTAGGCATTTTCGTTGAAAGAAATAGTTTGTTCGTTCGGTGCAACTTGCACATGAGTCCCGTCAGGTACAACTTTCACATTAGTCCCTTGAGGTACAACTTTCACTTTAGTCCCGTCAGGTACAACTTACACATTAGTCCCCTTTAAATATATTTTTTATTTATTTTTTTCTATTTTGGTAAAATTAAATATTAATTAAAGCAATGTTATTAATAGTTAAAATTCGATAGAGGGCACTATGTCAGGAAAATCACACATTTCTATGAAAAACTATATTTATTTGCACGGAAACATTTACAATCATATAGTTTTTATTCGAAGTGTTCGCAATCTCCACAAATTACGAATTGCAAACCAGTTACAACATTGCCAACTGCAGCTTCACGGGGAGATTTTTAGATGAGATTTAAAAAAAAAAAAAAAAAAAAAAAAAAAACTTCACCCCCCAATAAAGCTTTATCCACCAAGTCAACATCACAATTTAAACTTCATGTATGTATGCGCAGGTAGGAAAATAAAAAATGAGCTTTTAATCACAAATTCGTGCAATTTAAAAGACGCTTGTTTTGCATATTTATCATTAGATATCTGGCAAAGCTCTCTATCAACGAAAATTTTAACTTTTTTTTTTTTTTCTTTACAAAAAAAGAAGTTTCCCTTCACTATAAATAACTTATTCACAAATCGCATTGAATTCTACAAATTTCTTTAATGGACGACTAGAACGACGCGGAGTTTCCCTTTGTTTGTGGGGGAAAACTACGGTATGATTGGCTATAGTCCTTCATTGGTGGGCTAAATTAAGACTCCTATAGGTTAAATTTCATCATGACGTCGAATGACAACAGAAAGTCAAGTCGTCAATTGTTTATGAAAGTTTGAGACATCTACAGGCTAAGAGGATACCCAGTATATAAAATCGCTTATAATGAGCGAATGAGAGGTAGATTAATCATAATATGTTACATTAAAAAAAAATCGGTAATATCGACTATGCCTGAAAATATTTAAAATATCCAGTGTGTTGTGTAATAAGTAGATATTGTTTTATAGTGTTTTATATCGTAGTTCTTCTACTGTGCAACCGCGAAAAGATGGCATACGACCTTGGAATAGTTCATTTTGAAGAAGGGGTGGCCGAATGAAATGCAAATGATGCTTGGCGGCAGTTCTTTTCGCCAAACAATTATTTGACTTACCAGCTTCTTTGGCACCTATCAGAGCAGTCAAAGTGTCTATTGTTGCTAATTAAATAGAAAATTGCTAAATTTTTGTCAATTTAAATATTGTTTTAATTATTTCTTATAATTTTTTTATCAGATATGCAGAAAATCGATAAAACAAAATAGCTTTAAACATTGCTTATAATTTGTGTTCACATGTATTTTTATTTCTAGTATTTAAATTAATTGAATCCCTAAAATTTACTCGTTTAGCTTTTAACTTCTCGAAGTATACGTAAAACAGTTTTTTTTTTTTTTTTTTTTTTTTTTTTTTTTGTAAATATTCACTATCATGATTAGTTCAATTATTTAAATCTAAAAATATATCATAATTGAATGATTTGTAAATATTAACTATCGTGATTAATTAAATTTCTTCCTTTCTGCTTTTATTACAATCATTATATGATTATGTCATGTTATTTAATGACAATTACAATAATATAATGTTTATTTTATCAAAACTATAATGGTATTAATCATGGTTTCTTTTATTTCATACACTGTAGAAATAAACTTTTTAAAGGTTTAATTAAGTTACTTCTTTCATCCCTTTCTGCTGATAATGTTTGTACTTAAAAATTAATTCTCGGAAGCCATTGAGATTACTTTATTTTAAAAAATCAGAATTTCTTTTTGCATGTTATTTGATCGCCGAAACTTTAAAATTTGTAAACAATAGTACCTCCAAACACTTCTTTTAAATAGTAATTAAAAATACCTCCAAACATTAAGTTTATCAACAACTTCAAATTATAATTTCACACTAAGAAACGGGCTAACAACGCCAAATCTGGAAGCCACTCTACTCTGTGTTACTATGGAAACACAACCTCTCACCTTATTTCATTAATGGAATCATCTGAAAACACGTGATTCGCGTGCCAAGTTATCGCGGTTGTACAATAAATTATTCTCAGATGCGTATATTGCACATTTATTAATATAAATCAGACTATACATTTCACTTTCATACGACGTTATATGACATTCATTATATTTAACTATTGCTTAACACGTTGAGCGCAACGCGAATTCTTAAAATCCATAAAAATTCCACAGTGATTCCTCCTGTAATAAATAAAAATTAAGCAAATTTTCAATAATTACTTAAAACAATGTAATATTTTTAGTCTAATATCCTATTTTACACTGTCAACCACCGATGGTTGACGCAGCTTTATATCGTATTTGACACTGTCAACCACCGATAGCTGACAGGGCGCTCAAATTGTTAATTTTTTAGTGGTACTGCTTTTACTTTTGGGGTAAAACTTTCACTGAAATGTCTGAAGTGTAACATGTTCTGCACACACCTAAAGTTTCAACATGAATCCTTTAGAAATTTTAGAGATATATGACAAAACGTAAAGATACTAGAATAGCTGATATGGCGCACAACGAGTTAATGCTTTGAAATTTAATACTCTCTGAATATCAGAAGCCTATTACTATAAAAATGAATTACATTACATTAAGAATTATTTTGTACATTACATTAAAAATTATTTTGTAAAATCTTCTATGCCTGAAAGTATTAATAGTATTATTCAATGTGTTGTGTAATAGGCAAAAATAGTTTTGAATGTTTTATAACGTTGTTTTTCTAAATTTGTGCTCATAGAGCACATTTATTAATATAAATCAGATTATACATTTCTCTCTCATACGATGTTATATGACATTCATTATATTTAACCATTATGCTTCGACATATTATAAAAATATCATTATACTTGAAGCCTATAAATAAAAGAGTAATGTATGACATTTTAGTTTCAATAAATATTTTGTGAAATATTTTATTCCTGAAAATATTAGCAATATCCAGTATATTGTGTTGTCGTCTGACATTGATTTTGAATGTGTTATAACTTTGTGTTTCTAAATTATTCCCAGATGCTCATAGAGCACTTTCATTAATATAAATGAGATTATTAATTTCCCTTTCATACGACGTTATATGACATTCATTATATTTAACTACTTAATGCTTTAATATATAATAATCTCTGCATATCAAGAGCATATTAATATAAAAATGAAGAATTCTATTTTCATTACATTAAGAATTATTTTGTAAAATCTTCTATGCATGAAAGTATTAATAGTATTCAATGTGTTGTGGAATAGGCAGACATCGTTTTTGAATGTTTTATAAGTTGTTTTTCTAAATTATTCCCAGATGCTCACAGAGCACTTTCATTAATATAAATGAGATTATTAATTTCTCTTTCATACGACGTTATGTGACATTCACTATATTTAATTACGTAATGCTTTAAAATATAATAATCTCTGCATATCAGAAACATATTAATATAAAAATTAAGAATCATATTTTCAATACTCTAAGAATTATTTTGTAAAATCTTCTATGCATGAAAGTATTAATAGTATTCAATGTGTTGTGGAATAAGCAGTCATCGTTTTTGAATGTTTTATAGCGTTGTTTTTCTAAATTATTCCCAGATGCTCACAGAGCACTTTCATTAATATAAATGAGATTATTAATTTCTCTTTCATACGACGTTATATGACATTCACTATATTTAATTACTTAATGCTTTGAAATAAAATAATCTCTGCATATCAGGAGCATATTAATATAAAAATGAAGAATCCTATTTTCATTACATTAAGAAATAGTTTGTAAAATCTTCTATGCATGAAAGTATTAATAATATTCAATGTGTTGTGGAATAGGCAGACACAGTTTTTGAATGTTTTATAACGTTGCTTTTCTAAATTATTCTCAGATGCTCACGAAGCACTTTCATTAATATAAATGAGATTATAAATTTATCTTTCATTCGACGTTATATGGCATTCATTATATTTTAATACTTAATGCTTTGAAATATAAACATCTCTGCATATCAAGAGCACATTAATATAAATATGAAGAATTCTATTTTCATTACATTAAGAAATATTTTGTAAAATCTTCTATGCATAAAAGTATTAATAGTATTCAATGTGTTGTGGAATAGGCAGACATCGTTTTTGAATGTTTTATAACGTTCTTTTTCTAAATTATTCCCAGATGCTCACAGAGCACTTTCATTAATATAAATGAGATCATAAATTTCTCTTTCATACGACGTTATATGACATTCATTTTATTTAACTAATTAATGCTTTGAAATATAATAATATCTGCATATCAAGAGCATATTAATATAAAAATCAAAAATCCTATTTTCATTAAATTAAGAATTATTTTGTAAAATCTTCTATGCATGAAAGTATTAATAATATTCAATGTGTTGTGGAATAGGCAGACATAGTTTTTGAATGTTTTATAACGTTGCTGTTCTAAATTATTCTCAGATGCTCACAGAGCACTTTCATTAATATAAATGAGATTATAAATTTCTCTTTCATACGACGTTATATGGCATTCATTATATTTAAATACTTAATCCTTTGAAATATAATAATCTCTGCATATCAGAAGCATATTAATATAAAAATGAAAAATCCTATTTTCATTATATTAAGAATTATATTGTAAAATCTTCTATGCATGAAAGTATTAATAGTATTCAATGTGTTGTGGAATAGGCAGACGTAGTTTTTGAATGTTTTATAACGTTGCTTTTCTAAATTATTCTCAGATGCTCACAGAGCACTTTCATTAATATAAATGAGATTATAAATTTCCCTTTCATACGACGTTATATGACATTCACTACATTTAATTACTTAATGCTTTAAAATATAATAATCTCTGCATATCAAGAGCATATTAATATAAAAATGAAGAATCCTATTTTCAATACTCTAAGAATTATTTTGTAAAATATTCTATGCATGAAAGTATTAATAGTATTCAATGTGTTGTGGAATAGGCAGACGTAGTTTTTGAATGTTTTATAACGTTGCTTTTCTAAATTATTCTCAGATGCTCACAGAGCACTTTCATTAATATAAACTAGTATCGCCCAGTGGTCGAAACTCGACCTTTTTTTTTGCAAAGCGAGGTAAAGCAAAGTTATTGCCTTGTCCTAAACGGAATGAAATTGCAACACAGCTTCGGCAATTGTTTGCCGATATTCACTCTTACTGAATCAGCAGAGTTTTACTTAATATAACTATTTCTCTCTGTAGATGTTAGCCTTTCCTGAAATGAGAGAAAATCGCAATGTGAAAACGCCCCTTGTTGTGTGATACAGCCCAGAAGCTAATAGGTACCATGTCAAACCAAGGCCCAACCAAGTATCAAATTCTGTTAAATTAATTCGATTCGTTCATAAAGTACAGTGTTTGAACCAAAAAAAAAAAAAAAAAAAAAAAAAAAAAAAGATATTTTTCAAAAATGGTCGAATTGAGTTCGGGAAATTTCAAAACGTGTAACTTTATCGAAAACCGAAAATCTAAAACTTTTCTGAATCTTATATTTTTTACTTATATATGCAGAGGAAAGAATAATAAATATACTTTTTAAAAAATAAAAATAAGTAGTCAATTTCACTTAATTAAAATACAAGGAAATCTCAAAACGTGTAAATTCATCGAAAACCGGAAATCAAAAGTTTTTATGTATCTTCTACTTGCTTCTTCTACCCGCAAAAGCTAGCAATAAAGACACTTTTTTAAAAAATAAGTAGCCAATTTCAGTTAATTGAAACGTAAAGAAAGCTCAAAACATGTAAATTCAGCAAAAAACGGAAATCGGAATTTTTTCCGTATCGTCTACTTATACATGCAGCAGTTAGTAACAAATCCATTTTCCTTTTATTTAGTATATTAGTTGAATATTTATTGTTTAAATATCACCCTTTGAAATGAAATGTTTATGTTTACATTCGAAACTGGAAGTTTGCCATTTTTTTTCTGAAGTTTTGTGATTTTAAATTAAAATTTTATCAATTTTACAGAAAAAATAACTCAATCAAACACACGTAGACAGTAACTTATATATAATCCAAATATCGGAATTAAAATCGGCAGATAATTTCAGTTATTTTTTAATAATTTTTTACAAAAAAACCAAACGATTAACATAGAAAATCTTTTTAATGGCTCCATGGACAAACAGTGACGTCATCACTTGGCTTGCGTATAGTGATGCTACATTATACAAATTACTGTGTCTATGGTTTTATTTGAGCTTTATGAAATTGCCAGATTTAACAGCTTTCTACTTTTAGGTATTTTTTAATGTAAAGGAATACGTGTATAAAAGGGAAAAATGGGGGAAAATGCATAAAAAATAAATGTATTTTTAAATATCTTCTTGACATCGCAAGAAAATAACATTTGTATTCGCACCTTCCGGCTAACCATACCTTTCGAATGATACCATTTTCAAACCTCTACTCCAATAATTAATATGTTAAAAAGGGACAACAAATTTTATGCTTGCCTATTAATATATAGATGAGATTATAAATTTATCTTTCATTCGACGTTATATGGCATTCATTATATTTTAATACTTAATGCTTTGAAATATAATAATCTCTGCTTGACAGGAGCATATTAATATAAAAATGAAGAATCCAATTTTCATTACATTAAGAATAATTTTGTAAAATCATCTATGCATGAAAGTATCAATAGTATTCAATGTGTGGTGGAATAAGCAGACATCGTTTTTGAATGTTTTATAGCGTTGTTTTTCTAAATTATTCCCAGATGCTCACAGAGCACTTTCATTAATATAAATGAGATTATAAGTTTCTCTTTCATACGACGTTATATGACATTCATTTTATTTAACTAATTAATGCTTTGAAATATAATAATCTCTGCATATCAGGAGCATACAAATATAAAAATGAAGAATCCTATTTTCATTATATTAAGAATTATTTTGTAAAATCTTCTATGCAAGAAAGTATTAATAGTATTCAATGTGTTGTGGAATAGGCAGACATCGTTTTGGAATGTTTTATAACGTTGTTTTTCTAAATTATTCTCCGATTCTCACAAAGCTCTTTCATTAATATAAATGAGATTATAAATTTCTTTTTCATACGACGTTATATGACATTCACTATATATAACTACTTAATGCTTTGAAATATAACAATCTCTGCATATCAGAAGCATATTAATATAAGAATGAAGAATCCTATTTTCAATACTCTAAGAATTATTTTGTAAAATCTTCTATGCATGAAAGTATTAAAAATATTCAATGTGTTGTGGAATAGGCAGAAATCGTTTTTGAATGTTTTATAACGTTGTTTTTCTAAATTATTCTCAGATGCTCACAGAGCACTTTCATTAATATAAAAGAGATTATAAGTTTCTCTTTCATACGACGTTATATGACATTCATTATATTTAACTACTTAATGCTTTGAAATATAATAATCTCTGCATATCAAGAGCATATTAATATAAAAGTGAAGAATCCTATTTTCATTACATTAAGAATTATTTTGTAAAATCTTGTATGCATGAAAGTATTAATAGTATTCAATGTGTTCTGGAATAGGCAGACACCGTCTTTGAATGTTTTATAACGTTGTTTTTCTAAGTTATTCTCAGGTGCTCACTGAGCACTTTCATTAATATAAATGAGATTATAAATTTCTCTTTCATACGACGTTATATAACATTCACTATAATTCATTACTTAATGCTTTGAAATATAATAATCTCTGCATATCAAGAGCACATTAATATAAAAATGAATTCTATTTTCATTACATTAAGAATTATTTTGTAAAATATTCTATGCATGAAAGTATTAATAGTATTCAATGTGTTGTGGAATAGGCAGACATAGTTTTTTAATGTTTTATAACGTTGCTTTTCTAAATTATTCTCAGATGCTCACAGAGCACTTTCATTAATATAAATGAGATTATAAATTTCTCTTTCATACGAAGTTATATGGCATTCATTATATTTAAATACTTAATGCTTTGAAATATAATAATCTCTGCATATCAAGAGCATATTAATATAAAAATGAAGAATTCTATTTTCAATACTCTAAGACTTATTTTGTAAAATCATCTATGCATGAAAGTATTAATAGTATTCAATGTGTTGTGGAATAAGCAGACATCGTTTTTGAATGTTTTATAGCGTTGTTTTTCTAAATTATTCCCAGATGCTCACAGAGCACTTTCATTAATATAAATGAGATTATAAGTTTCTCTTTCATACGACGTTATATGACATTCATTTTATTTAACTAATTAATGCTTTGAAATATAATAATATCTGCATATCAAGAGCATATTAATATAAAAATCAAAAATCCTATTTTCATTAAATTAAGAATTATTTTGTAAAATCTTCTATGCATGAAAGTATTAATAATATTCAATGTGTTGTGGAATAGGCAGACATAGTTTTTGAATGTTTTATAACGTTGCTGTTCTAAATTATTCTCAGATGCTCACAGAGCACTTTCATTAATATAAATGAGATTATAAGTTTCTCTTTCATACGACGTTATATGACATTCATTTTATTTAACTAATTAATGCTTTGAAATATAATAATCTCTGCATATCAAGAGCATATTAATATAAATATGAAGAATTCTATTTTCATTATATTAAGAAATATTTTGTAAAATCTTCTATGCATGAAAGTATTAATAGTATTCAATGTGTTGTGGAATAGGCAGACATCGTTTTTTAATTTTTTATAACGTTCTTTTTCTAAATTATTCCCAGATGCTCACAGAGCACTTTCATTAATATAAATGAGATCATAAATTTCTCTTTCATACGACGTTATATGACATTCACTATATTTAGATACTTAATGCTTTGAAATAAAATAATCTCTGCATATCAGGAGCATATTAATATAAAAATGAAGAATCCTATTTTCAATACTCTAAGAATTATTTTGTAAAATCTTCTATGCATGAAAGTATTAATGTTATTCAATGTGTTCTGGAATAGGCAGACATCGTTTTTGAATGTTTTATAAGTTGTTTTTCTAAATTATTCCCAGATGCTCACAGAGCATTTTCATTAATATAAATGAGATTATTAATTTCTCTTTCATACGACGTTATATGACATTCATTTTATTTAACTAATTAATGCTTTGAAATATAATAATCTCTGTATATCAGAAACATATTAATATAAAAATAAAGAATCCTATTTTCATTACATTAAGAATTATTTTGTAAAATCTTCTATGCATGAAAGTATTAATAGTATTCAATGTGTTGTGGAATATGCAGACATAGTTTTTGAATGTTTTATAACGTTGCTTTTCTAAATAATTCTCAGATGCTCACAGAGCACTTTCATTAATATAAATGATATTATAAATTTCTCTTTCATACGACGTTATATGACATTCCCTATATTTAATTACTTAATGCTTTGAAATATAATAATCTCTGCATGACAGGAGCATATTAATATAAAAATGAAAAATCCTATTTTCATTATATGAAGAATTATTTTGTAAAATCTTCTATGCATGAAAGTATTAATAGTATCCAATGTGTTGTGGAATAGGCAGACATAGTTTTTGGATGTTTTATAACGTTGCTTTTCTAAATTATTCTCAGATGCTCACAGAGCACTTTCATTAATATAAATGAGATTATAAATTTCTTTTTCATACGACGTTATATGACATTCACTATATATAACTACTTAATGCTTTGAAATATAACAATCTCTGCATATCAGAAGCATATTAATATAAGAATGAAGAATCCTATTTTCAATACTCTAAGAATTATTTTGTAAAATCTTCTATGCATGAAAGTATTAATAGTATTCAATGTGTTGTGGAATAGGCAGACATAGTTTTTGAATGTTTTATAACGTTGCTTTTCTAAATTATTCTCGGATGCTCTCAGAGAACTTTCATTAATATAAATGAGATTATAAATTTCTCTTTCATACGACGTTATATGGCATTCATTATATTTAAATACTTAATGCTTTGAAATATAATAATCTCTGCATATCAGAAGCATATTATTTTTAAAAATGAAAAATCCTATTTTCATTGTATTAAGAATTATTTTGTAAAATCTTCTATGCATGAAAGTATTAATAGTATCCAATGTGTTGTGGAATAGGCAGACATAGTTTTTGAATTTTTTATAACGTTGCTTTTCTAAATTATTCTCAGATGCTCACAGAGCACTTTCATTAATATAAATGAGATTATAAATTTCTCTTTTATACGACGTTATATGACATTCACTATATTTAATTACTTAATGCTTTAAAATATAATAATCTCTGCATATCAGAAGCATATTAATATAAAAATTAAAAATCCTTTTTTCATTATATTAAGAATTATTTTGTAAAATCTTCTATGCAAGAAAGTATTAATAGTATTCAATGTGTTCTGGAATAGGCAGACATCGTTTTTGAATGTTTTATAACATTGTTTTTCTAAGTTATTCTCAGATTCTCACAAAGCTCTTTCATTAATATAAATGAGATTATAAATTTCTTTTTCATACGACGTTATATGACATTCACTATATTTAACTACTTAATGCTTTGAAATATAACAATCTCTGCATATCAGAAGCATATTAATATAAAAATGGAAAATCCTATTTTCATTATATTAAGAATTATTTTGTAAAATCTTCTATGCATGAAAGTATTAATAGTATTTAATGTGTTGTGGAATAGGCAGACATAGTTTTTGAATGTTTTATAACGTTGCTTTTCTAAATTATTCTCAGATGCTCACAGAGCACTTTCATTAATATATATGAGATTACGAATTTCTCTTTCATACGACGTTATATGACATTCCCTATATTTAATTACTTAATGCATTGAAATATAATAATCCCTGCATGGCAGGAGCATATTAATATAAAAATGAAGAATCCAATTTTCATTACATTAAGAATTATTTTGTAAAATCTTGTATGCATGAAAGTATTAATAGTATTCAATGTGTTCTGGAATAGGCAGACACCGTCTTTGAATGTTTTATAACGTTGTTTTTCTAAATTATTCTCAGATGCTGACAGAGCACTTTCATTAATATAAATGAGATTACGAATTTCTCTTTCATACGACGTTATATGACGTTCATTATATTTAACTACTTAATGCTTTGAAATATAATAATCTCTGCATATCAAGAGCATATTAATATAAAAATGAAGAATAATATTTTCATTACATTAAGAATTATTTTGTAAAATCTTCTATGCATGAAAGTATTAATAATATTCAATGTGTTGTGGAATAGGCAGAAATCGTTTTTGAATGTTTTATAACGTTGTTTTTCTAAATTATTCTCAGATGCTCACAAAGCACTTTCATTAATATAAATAAGATTATAAGTTTCTCTTTTATACGACGTTATATGACATTCATTATATTTAACTACTTAATGCTTTGAAATATAATAATCTCTGCATATCAAGAGCATATTAATATAAAAGTGAAGAATCCTATTTTCATTACATTAAGAATTATTTTGTAAAATCTTGTATGCATGAAAGTATTAATAGTATTCATTGTTCAATTCAGAAATTTAATTCATCAACCTGGAAAAAAAAAAAAAATTAATTTTAGATGGAATGGAGTAGAAGGCTGATTTTTTACCAACTATGTGAAAAATACCAGAGCCGGGAATCGAACCCGGGCCTTCCGCATAACGCGGAAGGCCCGGGAGTTATGCCATGTTTAAATTTGTCACTTGATATAGCTGCTTTAATGCAGACTCGGTGACCTTGCCAACGTAAATTATGTGGGAAGTACCGGGCTGGTTATCAGCCAGGGTAGCTCAGTGGTTAGAGCATCCGCGCGTTATGCGGAAGGCCCGGGTTCGATTCCCGGCTCTGGTATTTTTCACATAGTTGGTAAAAAATCAGCCTTCTACTCCATTCCATCTAGTATTCAATGTGTTCTGGAATAGGCAGACATAGTTTTTGAATGTTTTATAACGTTGCTTTTCTAAATTATTCTCAGATGCTCACAGAGCACTTTCATTAATATATATGAGATTACGAATTTCTCTTTCATACGACGTTATATGACATACCCTATATTTAATTACTTAATGCTTTGAAATATAATAATCTCTGCATATCAAGAGCACATTAATATAAAAATGAAGAATCCTATTTTCATTACATTAAGAATTATTATGTAAAATCTTGTATGCATGAAAGCATTAATAGTATTCAATGTGTTCTGGAATAGGGAGACATCGTCTTTGAATGTTTTATAACGTTGTTTTTCTAAATTATTCTCAGATGCTCACAAAGCTCTTTCATTAATATAAATGAGATTATTAATTTCTCTTTCATACGACGTTATATGACATTCCCTATATTTAATTACTTAATGCTTTGAAATATAATAATCTCTGCATGACAGGAGCATATTAATATAAAAATGAAGAATCCTATTTTTATTACATTAAGAATTATTTTGTAAAATCATCTATGCCTGAAAGTATCAATAGTATTCAATGTGTTGTGGAATAAGCAGACATCGTTTTTGAATGTTTTATAGCGTTGTTTTACTAAATTATTCTCAGATGCTGAAAGAGCACTTTCATTAATATAAATGAGATTACGAATTTCTCTTTCATACGACGTTATATGACATTCATTATATTTAACTACTTAATGCTTTGAAATATAATAATCTCTGCATATCAAGAGCATATTAATATAAAAATTAAGAATCCTATTTTCATTACATTAAGAATTATTTTGTAAAATCTTCTATGCTTGAAAGTATTAATAGTATTCAATGTGTTCTGGAATAGGCAGACACCGTCTTTGAATGTTTTATAACGTTGTTTTTCTAAATTATACTCAGGTGCTCACTGAGCACTTTCATTAATATAAATGAGATTATAAATTTCTCTTTCATAGGACGTTATATAACATTCACTATATTTAATTACTTAATGCTTTGAAATATAATAATCTCTGCATATCAAGAGCACATTAATATAAAAATGAAGAATTCTATTTTCATTACATTAAGAATTATTTTGTAAAATCTTCTATGCATGAAATTATTAATAGTATTCAATGTGTTGTGGAATAGGCAGACGTAGTTTTTGAATGTTTTATAACGTTGCTTTTCTAAATTACTCTCAGATGCTCACAGAGCACTTTCATTAATATAAATGAGATTATAAATTTATCTTTCATACGACGTTATATGGCATTCATTATATTTAAATACTTAATGCTTTGAAATATAATAATCTCTGCATATCAGAAGCATATTAATATAAAAGTGAAAAATCCTATTTTCATTATATTAAGAATTATTTTGTAAAATCTTCTATGCATGAAAGTATTAATAGTATCCAATGTGTTGTGGAAGAGGCAGACATAGTTTTTGATTGTTTTATAACGTTGCTTTTCTAAATTATTCTCAGATGCTCACAGAGCACTTTCATTAATATAAATGAGATTATAAATTTCTCTTTCATACGACGTTATATGACATTCATTTTATTTAACTAATTAATGCTTTAAAATATAATAATCTCTGCATATCAAGAGCATATTAATATAAAAGTGAAGAATCCTATTTTCATTACAATAAGAATTATTTTGTAAAATCTTGTATGCATGAAAGTATTAATAATATTCAATGTGTTGTGGAATAGGCAGAAATCGTTTTTGAATGTTTTATAACGTTGTTTTTCTAAATTATTCTCAGATGCTCACAGAGCACTTTCTTTAATATAAATAAGATTATAAGTTTCTCTTTTATACGACGTTATATGACATTCATTATATTTAACTACTTAATGCTTTGAAATATAATAATCTCTGCATATCAAGAGCATATTAATATAAAAGTGAAGAATCCTATTTTCATTACAATAAGAATTATTTTGTAAAATCTTGTATGCATGAAAGTATTAATAGTATTCAATGTGTTCTGGAATAGGCAGACACCGTCTTTGAATGTTTTATAACGTTGTTTTTCTAAATTATTCTCAGGTGCTCACTGAACACATTCATTAATATAAATGAGATTATAAATTTCTCTTTCATACGACGTTATATAACATTCACTATATTTAATTACTTAATGCTTTGAAACATAATAATCTCTGCATACCAAGAGCACATTAATATAAAAATGAAGAATTCTATTTTCATTACATTAAGAATTATTTTGTAAAATCTTCTATGCATGAAAGTATTAATAGTATTCAATGTGTTCTGGAATAGGCAGACACCGTCTTTGAATGTTTTATAACGTTGTTTTTCTAAATTATACTCAGGTGCTCACTGAGCACTTTCATTAATATAAATGAGATTATAAATTTCTCTTTCATACGACGTTATATAACATTCACTATATTTAATTACTTAATGCTTTGAAATATAATAATCTCTGCATATCAAGAGCACATTAATATAAAAATGAATAATTCTATTTTCATTACATTAAGAATTATTTTGTAAAATCTTCTATGCATGAAAGTATTAATAGTATTCAATGTGTTCTGGAATAGGCAGAAATCGTTTTTGAATGTTTTATAACGTTGTTTTTCTAAATTATTCTCAGATGCTCACAGAGCACTTTCATTAATATAAATAAGATTATAAGTTTCTCTTTTATACGACGTTATATGACATTCATTATATTTAACTACTTAATGCTTTGAAATATAATAATCTCTGCATATCAAGAGCATATTAATATAAAAGTGAAGAATCCTATTTTCATTACATTAAGAATTATTTTGTAAAATCTTGTATGCATGAAAGTATTAATAGTATTCAATGTGTTCTGGAATAGGCAGACATAGTTTTTGAATGTTTTATAACGTTGCTTTTCTAAATTATTCTCAGATGCTCACAGAGCACTTTCATTAATATATATGAGATTACGAATTTCTCTTTCATACGACATTATATGACATACCCTATATTTAATTACTTAATGCTTTGAAATATAATAATCTCTGCATATCAAGAGCATATTAATATAAAAATGAAGAATCCTATTTTCATTACATTAAGAATTATTATGTAAAATCTTGTATGCATGAAAGCATTAATAGTATTCAATGTGTTCTGGAATAGGGAGACATCGTCTTTGAATGTTTTATAACGTTGTTTTTCTAAATTATTCCCAGATGCTCACAAAGCTCTTTCATTAATATAAATGAGATTATTAATTTCTCTTTCATACGACGTTATATGACATTCCCTATATTTAATTACTTAATGCTTTGAAATATAATAATCTCTGCATGACAGGAGCATATTAATATAAAAATGAAGAATCCTATTTTTATTACATTAAGAATTATTTTGTAAAATCATCTATGCATGAAAGTATCAATAGTATTCAATGTGTTGTGGAATAAGCAGACATCGTTTTTGAATGTTTTATAGCGTTGTTTTACTAAATTATTCTCAGATGCTGAAAGAGCACTTTCATTAATATAAATGAGATTACGAATTTCTCTTTCATACGACGTTATATGACATTCATTATATTTAACTACTTAATGCTTTGAAATATAATAATCTCTGCATATCAAGAGCATATTAATATAAAAATTAAGAATCCTATTTTCATTACATTAAGAATTATTTTGTAAAATCTTCTATGCTTGAAAGTATTAATAGTATTCAATGTGTTCTGGAATAGGCAGACACCGTCTTTGAATGTTTTATAACGTTGTTTTTCTAAATTATACTCAGGTGCTCACTGAGCACTTTCATTAATATAAATGAGATTATAAATTTCTCTTTCATACGACGTTATATAACATTCACTATATTTAATTACTTAATGCTTTGAAATATAATAATCTTTGCATATCAAGAGCACATTAATATAAAAATGAAGAATTCTATTTTCATTACATTAAGAATTATTTTGTAAAACCTTCTATGCATGAAATTATTAATAGTATTCAATGTGTTGTGGAATAGGCAGACGTAGTTTTTGAATGTTTTATAACGTTGCTTTTCTAAATTACTCTCAGATGCTCACAGAGCACTTTCATTAATATAAATGAGATTATAAATTTATCTTTCATACGACGTTATATGGCATTCATTATATTTAAATACTTAATGCTTTGAAATATAATAATCTCTGCATATCAGAAGCATATTAATATAAAAGTGAAAAATCCTATTTTCATTATATTAAGAATTATTTTGTAAAATCTTCTATGCATGAAAGTATTAATAGTATCCAATGTGTTGTGGAATAGGCAGACATAGTTTTTGATTGTTTTATAACGTTGCTTTTCTAAATTATTCTCAGATGCTCACAGAGCACTTTCATTAATATAAATGAGATTATAAATTTCTCTTTCATACGACGTTATATGACATTCATTTTATTTAACTAATTAATGCTTTAAAATATAATAATCTCTGCATATCAGGAGCATACAAATATAAAAATGAAGAATCCTATTTTCATTATATTAAGAATTATTTTGTAAAATCTTCTATGCAAGAAAGTATTAATAGTATTCAATGTGTTGTGGAATAGGCAGACATCGTTTTGGAATGTTTTATAACGTTGTTTTTCTAAATTATTCTCCGATTCTCACAAAGCTCTTTCATTAATATAAATGAGATTATAAATTTCTTTTTCATACGACGTTATATGACATTCACTATATATAACTACTTAATGCTTTGAAATATACTAATCTCTGCATATCAAGAGCATATTAATATAAAAGGGAAGAATCCTATTTTCATTACATTAAGAATTATTTTGTAAAATCTTGTATGCATGAAAGTATTAATAATATTCAATGTGTTGTGGAATAGGCAGAAATCGTTTTTGAATGTTTTATAACGTTGTTTTTCTAAATTATTCTCAGATGCTCACAGAGCACTTTCTTTAATATAAATAAGATTATAAGTTTCTCTTTTATACGACGTTATATGACATTCATTATATTTAACTAATTAATGCTTTGAAATATAATAATCTCTGCATATCAAGAGCATATTAATATAAAAGTGAAGAATCCTATTTTCATTACATTAAGAATTATTTTGTAAAATCTTCTATGCATGAAAGTATTAATAGTATTCAATGTGTTCTGGAATAGGCAGACACCGTCTTTGAATGTTTTATAACGTTGTTTTTCTAAATTATACTCAGGTGCTCACTGAGCACTTTCATTAATATAAATGAGATTATAAATTTCTCTTTCATACGACGTTATATAACATTCACTATATTTAATTACTTAATGCTTTGAAATATAAGAATCTCTGCATATCAAGAGCACATTAATATAAAAATGAAGAATCCTATTTTCATTACATTAAGAATTATTTTGTAAAATCTTCTATGCATGAAAGTATTAATAGTATTCAATGTGTTGTGGAATAGGCAGACGTAGTTTTTGAATGTTTTATAACGTTGCTTTTCTAAATTACTCTCAGATGCTCACAGAGCACTTTCATTAATATAAATGAGATTATAAATTTATCTTTCATACGACGTTATATGGCATTCATTATATATAACTACTTAATGCTTTGAAATATAATAATCTCTGCATATCAAGAGCATATTAATATAAAAGGAAAGAATCCTATTTTCATTACATTAAGAATTATTTTGTAAAATCTTGTATGCATGAAAGTATTAATAATATTCAATGTGTTGTGGAATAGGCAGAAATCGTTTTTGAATGTTTTATAACGTTGTTTTTCTAAATTATTCTCAGATGCTCACAGAGCACTTTCTTTAATATAAATAAGATTATAAGTTTCTCTTTTATACGACGTTATATGACATTCATTATATTTAACTACTTAATGCTTTGAAATATAATAATCTCTGCATATCAAGAGCATATTAATATAAAAGTGAAGAATCCTATTTTATTAAGAATTATTTTGTAAAATCTTGTATGCATGAAAGTATTAATAGTATTCAATGTGTTCTGGAATAGGCAGACACCGTCTTTGAATGTTTTATAACGTTGTTTTTCTAAATTATTCTCAGGTGCTCACTGAACACATTCATTAATATAAATGAGATTATAAATTTCTCTTTCATACGACGTTATATAACATTCACTATATTTAATTACTTAATGCTTTGAAACATAATAATCTCTGCATACCAAGAGCACATTAATATAAAAATGAAGAATTCTATTTTCATAACATTAAGAATTATTTTGTAAAATCTTCTATGCATGAAAGTATTAATAGTATTCAATGTGTTCTGGAATAGGCAGACACCGTCTTTGAATGTTTTATAACGTTGTTTTTCTAAATTATACTCAGGTGCACACTGAGCACTTTCATTAATATAAATGAGATTATAAATTTCTCTTTCATACGACGTTATATAACATTCACTATATTTAATTACTTAATGCTTTGAAATATAATAATCTCTGCATATCAAGAGCACATTAATATAAAAATGAAGAATTCTATTTTCATTACATTAAGAATTATTTTGTAAAATCTTCTATGCATGAAAGTATTAATAGTATTCAATGTGTTCTGGAATAGGCAGAAATCGTTTTTGAATGTTTTATAACGTTGCTTTTCTAAATTATTCTCAGATGCTCACAGAGCACTTTCATTAATATATATGAGATTACGAATTTCTCTTTCATATGACGTTATATGACATACCCTATATTTAATTACTTAATGCTTTGAAATATAATAATCTCTGCATATCAAGAGCATATTAATATAAAAATGAAGAATCCTATTTTCATTACATTAAGAATTATTATGTAAAATCTTGTATGCATGAAAGCATTAATAGTATTCAATGTGTTCTGGAATAGGGAGACATCGTCTTTGAATGTTTTATAACGTTGTTTTTCTAAATTATTCTCAGATGCTCACAAAGCTCTTTCATTAATATAAATGAGATTATTAATTTCTCTTTCATACGACGTTATATGACATTCCCTATATTTAATTACTTAATGCTTTGAAATATAATAATCTCTGCATGACAGGAGCATATTAATATAAAAATGAAGAATCCTATTTTTATTACATTAAGAATTATTTTGTAAAATCATCTATGCATGAAAGTATCAATAGTATTCAATGTGTTGTGGAATAAGCAGACATCGTTTTTGAATGTTTTATAGCGTTGTTTTACTAAATTATTCTCAGATGCTGAAAGAGCACTTTCATTAATATAAATGAGGTAACGAATTTCTCTTTCATACGACGTTATATGACATTCATTATATTGAACTGCTTAATGCTTTGAAATATAATAATCTCTGCATATCAAGAGCATATTAATATAAAAATGAAGAATCCTATTTTCATTACATTAAGAATTATTTTGTAAAATCTTGTATGCATGAAAGTATTAATAGTATTCAATGTGTTCTGGAATAGGCAGACACCGTCTTTGAATGTTTTATAACGTTGTTTTTCTAAACTATTCTGAGATGCTCCCAGAGCACTTACATTAATATAAATGAGATAACGAATTTCTCTTTCATACGACGTTATATGACATTCATTATATTGAACTGCTTAATGCTTTGAAATATAATAATCTCTGCATATCAAGAGCATATTAATATAAAAATGAAGAATCCTATTTTCATTACATTAAGAATTATTTTGTAAAATCTTGTATGCATGAAAGTATTAATAGTATTCAATGTGTTCTGGAATAGGCAGACACCGTCTTTGAATGTTTTATAACGTTGTTTTTCTAAATTATTCTCAGATGCTCACAGAGCACTTTCATTAATATAAATGAGATTACGAATTTCTCTTTCATACGACGTTATATGACATTCCCTATATTTAATTACTTAATGCTTTGAAATATAATAATCTCTGCATATCAAGAGCACATTAATATAAAAATGATTTCTATTTTCATTACATTAAGAATTATTTTGTAAAATATTCTATGCATGAAAGTATTAATAGTATTCAATGTGTTGTGGAATAGGCAGACATAGTTTTTGAATGTTTTATAACGTTGCTTTTCTAAATTATTCTCAGATGCTCACACAGCACTTTCATTAATATAAATGAGATTATAAATTTCTTTTTCATACGACGTTATATGACATTCACTATATATAACTACTTAATGCTTTGAAATATACTAATCTCTGCATATCAAGAGCATATTAATATAAAAGGGAAGAATCCTATTTTCATTACATTAAGAATTATTTTGTAAAATCTTCTATGCATGAAAGTATTAATGTTATTCAATGTGTTCTGGAATAGGCAGACATCGTTTTTGAATGTTTTATAAGTTGTTTTTCTAAATTATTCCCAGATGCTCACAGAGCATTTTCATTAATATAAATGAGATTATTAATTTCTCTTTCATACGACGTTATATGACATTCATTTTATTTAACTAATTAATGCTTTGAAATATAATAATCTCTGTATATCAGAAACATATTAATATAAAAATAAAGAATCCTATTTTCATTACATTAAGAATTATTTTGTAAAATCTTCTATGCATGAAAGTATTAATAGTATTCAATGTGTTGTGGAATATGCAGACATAGTTTTTGAATGTTTTATAACGTTGCTTTTCTAAATAATTCTCAGATGCTCACAGAGCACTTTCATTAATATAAATGAGAATTTAAATTTCTCTTTCATACGACGTTATATGACATTCCCTATATTTAATTACTTAATGCTTTGAAATATAATAATCTCTGCATGACAGGAGCATATTAATATAAAAATGAAGAATCCTATTTTCATTACATTAAGAATTATTTTGTAAAATCATCTATGCATGAAAATATCAATAGTATTCAATGTGTTGTGGAATAAGCAGACATCGTTTTTGAATGTTTTATAGCGTTGTTTTTCTAAATTATTCCCAGATGCTCACAGAGCACTTTCATTAATTTAAATGAGATTATAAGTTTCTCTTTCATACGACGTTATATGACATTCATTTTATTTAACTAATAAATGTTTTGAAATATAATAATCTCTGCATATCAGGAGCATATAAATATAAAAATGAAGAATCCTATTTTCATTACATTAAGAATTATTTTGTAAAATCTTCTATGCATGAAAGTATTAATAGTATTGAATGTGTTCTGGAATAGGCAGACACCGTCTTTCAATGTTTTATAACGTTGTTTTTCTAAATTATTCTCAGATGCTGAAAGAGCACTTTCATTAATATAAATGAGATTACGCATTTCTCTTTCATACGACGTTATATGACATTCATTATATTTAACTACTTAATGCTTTGAAATATAATAATCTCTGCATATCAAGAGCATATTAATATAAAAATGAAGAATCCGATTTTCATTACATTAAGAATTATTTTGTAAAATCTTCTATGCATGAAAGTATTAATAATATTCAATGTGTTGTGGAATAGGCAGAAATTGTTTTTGAATGTTTTATAACGTTGTTTTTCAAAATTATTCTCAGATGCTCAAAGAGCACTTTCATTAATATAAATGAGATTACGAATTTCTCTTTCATACGACGTTATATGACATTCATTTTATTTAACTGTTTAATTCTTTAAAATATAATAATCTCTGCATATCAGAAGCATATTAATATAAAAATTAAAAATCCTTTTTTCATTATATTAAGAATTATTTTGTAAAATCTTCTATGCAAGAAAGTATTAATAGTATTCAATGTGTTCTGGAATAGGCAGACATCGTTTTTGAATGTTTTATAACATTGTTTTTCTAAATTATTCTCAGATTCTCACAAAGCTCTTTCATTAATATAAATGAGATAATAAATTTCTTTTTCATACGACGTTATATGACATTCACTATATTTAACTACTTAATGCTTTGAAATATAACAATCTCTGCATATCAGAAGCATATTAATATAAAAATGGAAAATCCTATTTTCATTATATTAAGAATTATTTTGTAAAATCTTCTATGCATGAAAGTATTAATGTTATTCAATGTGTTCTGGAATAGGCAGACATCGTTTTTGAATGTTTTATAAGTTGTTTTTCTAAATTATTCCCAGATGCTCACAGAGCATTTTCATTAATATAAATGAGATTATTAATTTCTCTTTCATACGACGTTATATGACATTCATTTTATTTAACTAATTAATGCTTTGAAATATAATAATCTCTGTATATCAGAAACATATTAATATAAAAATAAAGAATCCTATTTTCATTACATTAAGAATTATTTTGTAAAATCTTCTATGCATGAAAGTATTAATAGTATTCAATGTGTTGTGGAATATGCAGACATAGTTTTTGAATGTTTTATAACGTTGCTTTTCTAAATAATTCTCAGATGCTCACAGAGCACTTTCATTAATATAAATGAGATTATAAATTTCTCTTTCATACGACGTTATATGACATTCCCTATATTTAATTACTTAATGCTTTGAAATATAATAATCTCTGCATGACAGGAGCATATTAATATAAAAATGAAGAATCCTATTTTCATTACATTAAGAATTATTTTGTAAAATCATCTATGCATGAAAATATCAATAGTATTCAATGTGTTGTGGAATAAGCAGACATCGTTTTTGAATGTTTTATAGCGTTGTTTTTCTAAATTATTCCCAGATGCTCACAGAGCACTTTCATTAATTTAAATGAGATTATAAGTTTCTCTTTCATACGACGTTATATGACATTCATTTTATTTAACTAATAAATGTTTTGAAATATAATAATCTCTGCATATCAGGAGCATATAAATATAAAAATGAAGAATCCTATTTTCATTACATTAAGAATTATTTTGTAAAATCTTCTATGCATGAAAGTATTAATAGTATTCAATGTGTTCTGGAATAGGCAGACACCGTCTTTCAATGTTTTATAACGTTGTTTTTCTAAATTATTCTCAGATGCTGAAAGAGCACTTTCATTAATATAAATGAGATTACGCATTTCTCTTTCATACGACGTTATATGACATTCATTATATTTAACTACTTAATGCTTTGAAATATAATAATCTCTGCATATCAAGAGCATATTAATATAAAAATGAAGAATCCGATTTTCATTACATTAAGAATTATTTTGTAAAATCTTCTATGCATGAAAGTATTAATAATATTCAATGTGTTGTGGAATAGGCAGAAATCGTTTTTGAATGTTTTATAACGTTGTTTTTCAAAATTATTCTCAGATGCTCAAAGAGCACTTTCATTAATATAAATGAGATTACGAATTTCTCTTTCATACGACGTTATATGACATTCATTAAATTGAACTACTTAATGCTTTGAAATATAATAATCTCTGTATATCAAGAGCATATTTATATAAAAATGAAGAATTCTATTTTCATTACATTAAGAATTATTTTGTAAAATCTTGTATGCATGAAAGTATTAATAGTATTCAATGTGTTCTGAAATAAGCAGACACCGTCTTTGAATGTTTTATAACGTTGTTATTCTAAATTATACTCAGGTGCTCACTGAGCACTTTCATTAATATAAATGAGATTATAAATTTATCTTTCATACGACGTTATATAACATTCACTATATTTAATTACTTAATGCTTTGAAATATAATAATCTCTGCATATCAAGAGCACATTAATATAAAAATGAAGAATTCTATTTTCATTACATTAAGAATTATTTTGTAAAATCTACAATGCATGAAAGTATTAATAGTATTCAATGTGTTGTGGAATAGGCAGACATAGTTTTTGAATGTTTTATAACGTTGCTTTTCTAAATTATTCTCAGATGCTCACAGAGCACTTTCATTAATATAAATGAGATTATAAATTTCTCTTTCACACGACGTTATATGGCATTCATTATATTTAAATACTTAATGCTTTGAAATATAATAATCTCTGCTTATCAGAAGAATATTAATATAAAAATGAAAAATCCTATTTTCATTATATTAAGAATTATTTTGTAAAATCTTCTATGCATGAAAGTATTAATAGTATCCAATGTGTTGTGGAATAGGCAGACATAGTTTTTGAATTTTTTATAACGTTGCTTTTCTAAATTATTCTCAGATGCTCACAGAGCACTTTCATTAATATAAATGAGATTATAAATTTCTTTTTTATACGACGTTATATGACATTCACTATATTTAATTACTTAATGCTTTAAAATATAATAATCTCTGCATATCAGAAGCATATTAATATAAAAATGAAAAATCCTTTTTTCATTATATTAAGAATTATTTTGTAAAATCGTCTATGCATGAAAGTATTAATAATATTCAATGTGTTGTGGAATAGGCAGAAATCGTTTTTTAATGTTTTATAACGTTGTTTTTCTAAATTATTCTCAGATGCTCACAGAGCACTTTCATTAATATAAATGAGATTACGAATTTCTCTTTCATACGACGTTATATGACATTCATTATATTGAACTACTTAATGCTTTGAAATATAATAATCTCTGCATATCAAGAGCATATTAATATAAAAATGAAGAATCCTATTTTCATTACATTAAGAATTATTTTGTAAAATCTTGTATGTATGAAAGTATTTATAGTATTCAATGTGTTGTGGAATAGGCAGACACCGTCCTTGAATGTTTTATAACGTTGTTTTTCTAAATTATACTCAGGTGCTCACTGAGCACTTTCATTAATATAAATGAGATTATAAATTTCTCTTTCGTACGACGTTATATGGCATTCATTATATTTAAATACTTAATGCTTTGAAATATAATAATCTCTGCATATCAGAAGCGTATTAATATAAAAATGAAAAATCCTATTTTCATTATATTAAGAATTATTTTGTAAAATCTTCTATACATGAAAGTATTAATAGTATCCAATGTGTTGTGGAATAGGCAGACATAGTTTTTGAATGTTTTATAACGTTGCTTTTCTAAATTATTCTCAGATGCTCACAGAGCACTTTCATTAATATAAATGAGATTATAAATTTCTCTTTCATACGACGTTATATGACATTCATTTTATTTAACTGTTTAATTCTTTAAAATATAATAATCTCTGCATATCAAGAGCATACAAATATAAAATTGAAGAATCCTATTTTCATTATATTAAGAATTATTTTGTAAAATCTTCTATGCAAGAAAGTATTAATAGTATTCAATGTGTTGTGGAATAGGCAGACATCGTTTTGGAATGTTTTATAACGTTGTTTTTCTAAATTATTCTCCGATTCTCACAAAGCTCTTTCATTAATATAAATGAGATTATAAATTTCTTTTTCATACGACGTTATATGACATTCACTATATATAACTACTTAATGCTTTGAAATATAACAATCTCTGCATATCAGAATCATATTAATATAAGAATGAAGAATCCTATTTTCAATACTCTAAGAATTATTTTGTAAAATCTTCTATGCATGAAAGTATTAATAGTATTCAATGTGTTGTGGAATAGGCAGACATAGTTTTTGAATGTTTTATAACGTTGCTTTTCTAAATTATTCTCAGATGCTCACAGAGCACTTTCATTAATATAAATGAGATTATAAATTTCTCTTTCACACGACGTTATATGGCATTCATTATATTTAAATACTTAATGCTTTGAAATATAATAATCTCTGCTTATCAGAAGCATATTAATATAAAAATGAAAAATCCTATTTTCATTATATTAAGAATTATTTTGTAAAATCTTCTATGCATGAAAGTATTAATAGTATTTAATGTGTTGTGGAATAGGCAGACATAGTTTTTGAATGTTTTATAACGTTGCTTTTCTAAATTATTCTCAGATGCTCACAGAGCACTTTCATTAATATATATGAGATTACGAATTTCTCTTTCATACGACGTTATATGACATTCCCTATATTTAATTACTTAATGCATTGAAATATAATAATCCCTGCATGGCAGGAGCATATTAATATAAAAATGAAGAATTCTATTTTCATTACATTAAGAAATATTTTGTAAAATCTTGTATGCATGAAAGTATTAATAGTATTTAATGTGTTCTGGAATAGGCAGACACCGTCTTTGAATGTTTTATAACGTTGTTTTTCTAAATTATTCTCAGATGCTGACAGAGCACTTTCATTAATATAAATGAGATTACGAATTTCTCTTTCATATGACGTTATATGACATTCATTATATTTAACTACTTAATGCTTTGAAATATAATAATCTCTGCATATGAAGAGCATATTAATATAAAAATGAAGAATCCTATTTTCATTACATTAAGAATTATTTTGTAAAATCTTCTATGCATGAAAGTATTAATAATATTCAATGTGTTGTGGAATAGGCAGAAATCGTTTTTTAATGTTTTATAACGTTGTTTTTCTAAATTATTCTCAGATGCTCACAGAGCACTTTCATTAATATATATGAGATTACGAATTTCTCTTTCATACGACGTTATATGACATTCCCTATATTTAATTACTTAATGCATTGAAATATAATAATCCCTGCATGGCAGGAGCATATTAATATAAAAATGAAGAATTCTATTTTCATTACATTAAGAAATATTTTGTAAAATCTTGTATGCATGAAAGTATTAATAGTATTCAATGTGTTCTGGAATAGGCAGACACCGTCTTTGAATGTTTTATAACGTTGTTTTTCTAAATTATTCTCAGATGCTGACAGAGCACTTTCATTAATATAAATGAGATTACGAATTTCTCTTTCATATGACGTTATATGACATTCATTATATTTAACTACTTAATGCTTTGAAATATAATAATCTCTGCATATGAAGAGCATATTAATATAAAAATGAAGAATCCTATTTTCATTACATTAAGAATTATTTTGTAAAATCTTCTATGCATGAAAGTATTAATAATATTCAATGTGTTGTGGAATAGGCAGAAATCGTTTTTTAATGTTTTATAACGTTGTTTTTCTAAATTATTCTCAGATGCTCACAGAGCACTTTCATTAATATAAATGAGATTACGAATTTCTCTTTCATACGACGTTATATGACATTCATTATATTGAACTACTTAATGCTTTGAAATATAATAATCTCTGCATATCAAGAGCATATTAATATAAAAATGAAGAATCCTATTTTCATTACATTAAGAATTATTTTGTAAAATCTTGTATGTATGAAAGTATTTATAGTATTCAATGTGTTGTGGAATAGGCAGACACCGTCTTTGAATGTTTTATAACGTTGTTTTTCTAAATTATACTCAGGTGCTCACTGAGCACTTTCATTAATATAAATGAGATTATAAATTTCTCTTTCGTACGACGTTATATGGCATTCATTATATTTAAATACTTAATGCTTTGAAATATAATAATCTCTGCATATCAGAAGCGTATTAATATAAAAATGAAAAATACTATTTTCATTATATTAAGAATTATTTTGTAAAATCTTCTATGCATGAAAGTATTAATAGTATCCAATGTGTTGTGGAATAGGCAGACATAGTTTTTGAATGTTTTATAACGTTGCTTTTCTAAATTATTCTCAGATGCTCACAGAGCACTTTCATTAATATAAATGAGATTATAAATTTCTCTTTCATACGACGTTATATGACATTCATTTTATTTAACTGTTTAATTCTTTAAAATATAATAATCTCTGCATATCAAGAGCATACAAATATAAAATTGAAGAATCCTATTTTCATTATATTAAGAATTATTTTGTAAAATCTTCTATGCAAGAAAGTATTAATAGTATTCAATGTGTTGTGGAATAGGCAGACATCGTTTTGGAATGTTTTATAACGTTGTTTTTCTAAATTATTCTCCGATTCTCACAAAGCTCTTTCATTAATATATATGAGATTATAAATTTCTTTTTCATACGACGTTATATGACATTCACTATATATAACTACTTAATGCTTTGAAATATAACAATCTCTGCATATCAGAATCATATTAATATAAGAATGAAGAATCCTATTTTCAATACTCTAAGAATTATTTTGTAAAATCTTCTATGCATGAAAGTATTAATAGTATTCAATGTGTTGTGGAATAGGCAGACATAGTTTTTGAATGTTTTATAACGTTGCTTTTCTAAATTATTCTCAGATGCTCACAGAGCACTTTCATTAATATAAATAAGATTATAAGTTTCTCTTTTATACGACGTTATATGACATTCATTATATTTAACTACTTAATGCTTTGAAATATAATAATCTCTGCATATCAAGAGCATATTAATATAAAAGTGAAGAATCCTATTTTCATTACATTAAGAATTATTTTGTAAAATCTTGTATGCATGTAAGTATTAATAGTATTCAATGTGTTCTGGAATAGGCAGACATAGTTTTTGAATGTTTTATAACGTTGCTTTTCTAAATTATTTTCAGATGCTCACAGAGCACTTTCATTAATATATATGAGATTACGAATTTCTCTTTCATACGACGTTATATGACATACCCTATATTTAATTACTTAATGCTTTGAAATATAATAATCTCTGCATATCAAGAGCATATTAATATAAAAATGAAGAATCCTATTTTCATTACATTAAGAATTATTTTGTAAAATCTTCTATGCATGAAAGTATTAATAATATTCAATGTGTTGTGGAATAGGCAGAAATCGTTTTTGAATGTTTTATAACGTTGTTTTTCTAAATTATTCTCAGATGCTCACAGAGCACTTTCATTAATATAAATAAGATTATAAGTTTCTCTTTTATACGACGTTATATGACATTCATTATATTTAACTACTTAATGCTTTGAAATATAATAATCTCTGCATATCAAGAGCATATTAATATAAAAGTGAAGAATCCTATTTTCATTACATTAAGAATTATTTTGTAAAATCTTGTATGCATGTAAGTATTAATAGTATTCAATGTGTTCTGGAATAGGCAGACATAGTTTTTGAATGTTTTATAACGTTGCTTTTCTAAATTATTCTCAGATGCTCACAGAGCACTTTCATTAATATATATGAGATTACGAATTTCTCTTTCATACGACGTTATATGACATACCCTATATTTAATTACTTAATGCTTTGAAATATAATAATCTCTGCATATCAAGAGCATATTAATATAAAAATGAAGAATCCTATTTTCATTACATTAAGAATTATTATGTAAAATCTTGTATGCATGAAAGCATTAATAGTATTCAATGTGTTCTGGAATAGGGAGACATCGTCTTTGAATGTTTTATAACGTTGTTTTTCTAAATTATTCTCAGATGCTCACAAAGCTCTTTCATTAATATAAATGAGATTATTAATTTCTCTTTCATACGACGTTATATGACATTCCCTATATTTAATTACTTAATGCTTTGAAATATAATAATCTCTGCATGACAGGAGCATATTAATATAAAAATGAAGAATCCTATTTTTATTACATTAAGAATTATTTTGTAAAATCATCTATGCATGAAAGTATCAATAGTATTCAATGTGTTGTGGAATAAGCAGACACCGTCTTTGAATGTTTTATAACGTTATTTTTCTAAATTATACTCAGGTGCTCACTGAGCACTTTCATTAATAAAAATGAGATTATAAATTTCTCTTTCATAGGACGTTATATAACATTCACTATATTTAATTACTTAATGCTTTGAAATATAATAATCTCTGCATATCAAGAGCACATTAATATAAAAATGAAGAATTCTATTTTCATTACATTAAGAATTATTTTGTAAAATCTTCTATGCATGAAATTATTAATAGTATTCAATGTGTTGTGGAATAGGCAGACGTAGTTTTTGAATGTTTTATAACGTTGCTTTTCTAAATTACTCTCAGATGCTCACAGAGCACTTTCATTAATATAAATGAGATTATAAATTTATCTTTCATACGACGTTATATGGCATTCATTATATTTAAATACTTAATGCTTTGAAATATAATAATCTCTGCATATCAGAAACATATTAATATAAAAGTGAAAAATCCTATTTTCATTATATTAAGAATTATTTTGTAAAATCTTCTATGCATGAAAGTATTAATAGTATCCAATGTGTTGTGGAATAGGCAGACATAGTTTTTGATTGTTTTATAACGTTGCTTTTCTAAATTATTCTCAGATGCTCACAGAGCACTTTCATTAATATAAATGAGATTATAAATTTCTCTTTCATACGACGTTATATGACATTCATTTTATTTAACTAATTAATGCTTTAAAATATAATAATCTCTGCATATCAGGAGCATACAAATATAAAAATGAAGAATCCTATTTTCATTATATTAAGAATTATTTTGTAAAATCTTCTATGCAAGAAAGTATTAATAGTATTCAATGTGTTGTGGAATAGGCAGACATCGTTTTGGAATGTTTTATAACGTTGTTTTTCTAAATTATTCTCCGATTCTCACAAAGCTCTTTCATTAATATAAATGAGATTATAAATTTCTTTTTAATACGACGTTATATGACATTCACTATATATAACTACTTAATGCTTTGAAATATACTAATCTCTGCATATCAAGAGCATATTAATATAAAAGGGAAGAATCCTATTTTCATTACATTAAGAATTATTTTGTAAAATCTTGTATGCATGAAAGTATTAATAATATTCAATGTGTTGTGGAATTGGCAGAAATCGTTTTTGAATGTTTTATAACGTTGTTTTTCTAAATTATTCTCAGATGCTCACAGAGCACTTTCTTTAATATAAATAAGATTATAAGTTTCTCTTTTATACGACGTTATATGACATTCATTATATTTAACTACTTAATGCTTTGAAATATAATAATCTCTGCATATCAAGAGCATATTAATATAAAAGTGAAGAATCCTATTTTCATTACATTAAGAATTATTTTGTAAAATCTTGTATGCATGAAAGTATTAATAGTATTCAATGTGTTCTGGAATAGGCAGACACCGTCTTTGAATGTTTTATAACGTTGTTTTTCTAAATTATTCTCAGGTGCTCACTGAGCACATTCATTAATATAAATGAGATTATAAATTTCTCTTTCATACGACGTTATATAACATTCACTATATTTAATTACTTAATGCTTTGAAACATAATAATCTCTGCATACCAAGAGCACATTAATATAAAAATGAAGAATTCTATTTTCATTACATTAAGAATTATTTTGTAAAATCTTCTATGCATGAAAGTATTAATAGTATTCAATGTGTTCTGGAATAGGCAGACACCGTCTTTGAATGTTTTATAACGTTGTTTTTCTAAATTATACTCAGGTGCTCACTGAGCACTTTCATTAATATAAATGAGATTATAAATTTCTCTTTCATACGACGTTATATAACATTCACTATATTTAATTACTTAATGCTTTGAAATATAATAATCTCTGCATATCAAGAGCACATTAATATAAAAATGAAGAATTCTATTTTCATTACATTAAGAATTATTTTGTAAAATCTTCTATGCATGAAAGTATTAATAGTATTCAATGTGTTCTGGAATAGGCAGAAATCGTTTTTGAATGTTTTATAACGTTGTTTTTCTAAATTATTCTCAGATGCTCACAGAGCACTTTCATTAATATAAATAAGATTATAAGTTTCTCTTTTATACGACGTTATATGACATTCATTATATTTAACTACTTAATGCTTTGAAATATAATAATCTCTGCATATCAAGAGCATATTAATATAAAAGTGAAGAATCCTATTTTCATTACATTAAGAATTATTTTGTAAAATCTTGTATGCATGAAAGTATTAATAGTATTCAATGTGTTCTGGAATAGGCAGACATAGTTTTTGAATGTTTTATAACGTTGCTTTTCTAAATTATTCTCAGATGCTCACAGAGCACTTTCATTAATATATATGAGATTACGAATTTCTCTTTCATACGACGTTATATGACATACCCTATATTTAATTACTTAATGCTTTGAAATATAATAATCTCTGCATATCAAGAGCATATTAATATAAAAATGAAGAATCCTATTTTCATTACATTAAGAATTATTATGTAAAATCTTGTATGCATGAAAGCATTAATAGTATTCAATGTGTTCTGGAATAGGGAGACATCGTCTTTGAATGTTTTATAACGTTGTTTTTCTAAATTATTCTCAGATGCTCACAAAGCTCTTTCATTAATATAAATGAGGTTATTAATTTCTCTTTCATACGACGTTATATGGCATTCCCTATATTTAATTACTTAATGCTTTGAAATATAATAATCTCTGCATGACAGGAGCATATTAATATAAAAATGAAGAATCCTATTTTTATTACATTAAGAATTATTTTGTAAAATCATCTATGCATGAAAGTATCAATAGTATTCAATGTGTTGTGGAATAAGCAGACATCGTTTTTGAATGTTTTATAGCGTTGTTTTACTAAATTATTCTCAGATGCTGAAAGAGCACTTTCATTAATATAAATGAGATTACGAATTTCTCTTTCATACGACGTTATATGACATTCATTATATTTAACTACTTAATGCTTTGAAATATAATAATCTCTGCATATCAAGAGCATATTAATATAAAAATTAAGAATCATATTTTCATTACATTAAGAATTATTTTGTAAAATCTGCTATGCTTGAAAGTATTAATAGTATTCAATGTGTTCTGGAATAGGCAGACACCGTCTTTGAATGTTTTATAACGTTGTTTTTCTAAATTATACTCAGGTGCTCACTGAGCACTTTCATTAGTATAAATGAGATTATAAATTTCTCTTTCATACGACTTTATATAACATTCACTATATTTAATTACTTAATGCTTTGAAATATAATAATCTCTGCATATCAAGAGCACATTAATATAAAAATGAAGAATTCTATTTTCATTACATTAAGAATTATTTTGTAAAATCTTCTATGCATGAAATTATTAATAGTATTCAATGTGTTGTGGAATAGGCAGACGTAGTTTTTGAATGTTTTATAACGTTGCTTTTCTAAATTACTCTCAGATGCTCACAGAGCACTTTCATTAATATAAATGAGATTATAAATTTATCTTTCATACGACGTTATATGGCATTCATTATATTTAAATACTTAATGCTTTGAAATATAATAATCTCTGCATATCAGAAGCATATTAATATAAAAGTGAAAAATCCTATTTTCATTATATTAAGAATTATTTTGTAAAATCTTCTATGCATGAAAGTATTAATAGTATCCAATGTGTTGTGGAATAGGCAGACATAGTTTTTGATTGTTTTATAACGTTACTTTTCTAAATTATTCTCAGATGCTCACAGAGCACTTTCATTAATATAAATGAGATTATAAATTTCTCTTTCATACGACGTTATATGGCATTCATTATATTTTAATACTTAATGCTTTGAAATATAAACATCTCTGCATATCAAGAGCACATTAATATAAATATGAAGAATTCTATTTTCATTACATTAAGAAATATTTTGTAAAATCTTCTATGCATGAAAGTATTAATAGTATTCAATGTGTTGTGGAATAGGCAGACATCGTTTTTGAATGTTTTATAACGTTCTTTTTCTAAATTATTCCCAGATGCTCACAGAGCACTTTCATTAATATAAATGAGATTATAAATTTATCTTTCATACGACGTTATATGGCATTCATTATATTTAAATACTTAATGCTTTGAAATATAATAATCTCTGCATATCAGGAGCATACAAATATAAAAATGAAGAATCCTATTTTCATTATATTAAGAATTATTTTGTAAAATCTTCTATGCAAGAAAGTATTAATAGTATTCAATGTGTTGTGGAATAGGCAGACATCGTTTTGGAATGTTTTATAACGTTGTTTTTCTAAATTATTCTCCGATTCTCACAAAGCTCTTTCATTAATATAAATGAGATTATAAATTTCTTTTTCATACGACGTTATATGACATTCACTATATATAACTACTTAATGCTTTGAAATATACTAATCTCTGCATATCAAGAGCATATTAATATAAAAGGGAAGAATCCTATTTTCATTACATTAAGAATTATTTTGTAAAATCTTGTATGCATGAAAGTATTAATAATATTCAATGTGTTGTGGAATAGGCAGAAATCGTTTTTGAATGTTTTATAACGTTGTTTTTCTAAATTATTCTCAGATGCTCACAGAGCACTTTCTTTAATATAAATAAGATTATAAGTTTCTCTTTTATACGACGTTATATGACATTCATTATATTTAACTACTTAATGCTTTGAAATATAATAATCTCTGCATATCAAGAGCATATTAATATAAAAGTGAAGAATCCTATTTTCATTACATTAAGAATTATTTTGTAAAATCTTGTATGCATGAAAATATTAATAGTATTCAATGTGTTCTGGAATAGGCAGACACCGTCTTTGAATGTTTTATAACGTTGTTTTTCTAAATTATTCTCAGGTGCTCACTGAGCACATTCATTAATATAAATGAGATTATAAATTTCTCTTTCATACGACGTTATATAACATTCACTATATTTAATTACTTAATGCTTTGAAACATAATAATCTCTGCATACCAAGAGCACATTAATATAAAAATGAAGAATTCTATTTTCATTACATTAAGAATTATTTTGTAAAATCTTCTATGCATGAAAGTATTAATAGTATTCAAAGTGTTCTGGAATATGCAGACACCGTCTTTGAATGTTTTATAACGTTGTTTTTCTAAATTATACTCAGGTGCTCACTGAGCACTTTCATTAATATAAATGAGATTATAAATTTCTCTTTCATACGACGTTATATAACATTCACTATATTTAATTACTTAATGCTTTGAAATATAATAATCTCTGCATATCAAGAGCACATTAATATAAAAATGAAGAATTCTATTTTCATTGCATTAAGAATTATTTTGTAAAATCTTCTATGCATGAAAGTATTAATAGTATTCAATGTGTTGTGGAATAGGCAGACGTAGTTTTTGAATGTTTTATAACGTTGCTTTTCTAAATTACTCTCAGATGCTCACAGAGCACTTTCATTAATATAAATGAGATTATAAATTTATCTTTCATACGACGTTATATGGCATTCATTATATTTAAATACTTAATGCTTTGAAATATAATAATCTCTGCATATCAGAAGCATATTAATATAAAAGTGAAAAATCCTATTTTCATTATATTAAGAATTATTTTGTAAAATCTTCTATGCATGAAAGTATTAATAGTATCCAATGTGTTGTGGAATAGGCAGACATAGTTCTTGAATGTTTTATAACGTTGCTTTTCTAAATTATTCTCAGATGCTCACAGAGCACTTTCATTAATATAAATGAGATTATAAATTTCTCTTTCATACGACGTTATATGACATTCATTTTATTTAACTAATTAATGCTTTAAAATATAATAATCTCTGCATATCAGGAGCATACAAATATAAAAATGAAGAACCCTATTTTCATTATATTAAGAATTATTTTGTAAAATCTTCTATGCAAGAAAGTTTTAATAGTATTCAATGTGTTGTGGAATAGGCAGACATCGTTTTGGAATGTTTTATAACGTTGTTTTTCTAAATTATTCTCCGAATCTCACAAAGCTTTTTCATTAATATAAATGAGATTATAAATTTCTTTTTCATACGACGTTATATGACATTCACTATATATAACTACTTAATGCTTTGAAATATAATAATCTCTGCATATCAAGAGCATATTAATATAAAAGTGAAGAATCCTATTTTCATTACATTAAGAATTATTTTGTAAAATCTTGTATGCATGAAAGTATTAATAGTATTCAATGTGTTCTGGAATAGGCAGACACCGTCTTTGAATGTTTTATAACGTTGTTTTTCTAAATTATTCTCAGGTGCTCACTGAGCACTTTCATTAATATAAATGAGATAACGAATTTCTCTTTCATACGACGTTATATGACATTCATTATATTGAACTGCTTAATGCTTTGAAATATAATAATCTCTGCATATCAAGAGCATATTAATATAAAAATGAAGAATCCTATTTTCATTACATTAAGAATTATTTTGTAAAATCTTGTATGCATGAAAGTATTAATAGTATTCAATGTGTTCTGGAATAGGCAGACACCGTCTTTGAATGTTTTATAACGTTGTTTTTCTAAACTATTCTGAGATGCTCACAGAGCACTTACATTAATATAAATGAGATAACGAATTTCTCTTTCATACGACGTTATATGACATTCATTATATTGAACTGCTTAATGCTTTGAAATATAATAATCTCTGCATATCAAGAGCATATTAATATAAAAATGAAGAATCCTATTTTCATTACATTAAGAATTATTTTGTAAAATCTTGTATGCATGAAAGTATTAATAGTATTCAATGTGTTCTGGAATAGGCAGACACCGTCTTTGAATGTTTTATAACGTTGTTTTTCTAAATTATTCTCAGATGCTCACAGAGCACTTTCATTAATATAAATGAGATTACGAATTTCTCTTTCATACGACGTTATATGACATTCCCTATATTTAATAACTTAATGCTTTGAAATATAATAATCTCTGCATATCAAGAGCACATTAATATAAAAATGAATTCTATTTTCATTACATTAAGAATTATTTTGTAAAATATTCTATGCATGAAAGTATTAATAGTATTCAATGTGTTGTGGAATAGGCAGACATAGTTTTTGAATGTTTTATAACGTTGCTTTTCTAAATTATTCTCAGATGCTCACAGAGCACTTTCATTAATATAAATGAGATTATAAATTTCTCTTTCATACGAAGTTATATGGCATTCATTATATTTAAATACTTAAAGCTTTGAAATATAATAATCTCTGCATATCAAGAGCATATTAATATAAAAATGAAGAATTCTATTTTCAATACTCTAAGACTTATTTTGTAAAATCATCTATGCATGAAAGTATTAATAGTATTCAATGTGTTGTGGAATAAGCAGACATCGTTTTTGAATGTTTTATAGCGTTGTTTTTCTAAATTATTCCCAGATGCTCACAGAGCACTTTCATTAATATAAATGAGATTATAAGTTTCTCTTTCATACGACGTTATATGACATTCATTTTATTTAACTAATTAATGCTTTGAAATATAATAATATCTGCATATCAAGAGCATATTAATATAAAAATCAAAAATCCTATTTTCATTAAATTAAGAATTATTTTGTAAAATCTTCTATGCATGAAAGTATTAATAATATTCAATGTGTTGTGGAATAGGCAGACATAGTTTTTGAATGTTTTATAACGTTGTTGTTCTAAATTATTCTCAGATGCTCACAGAGCACTTTCATTAATATAAATGAGATTATAAATTTCTCCTTCATACGACGTTATATGACATTCATTTTATTTAATTAATTAATGCTTTGAAATTTAATAATCTCTGCATATCAGAAGCATATTAATATAAAAATGAAAAATCCTATTTTCATTATATTAAGAATTATTTTGTAAAATCTTCTATGCATGAAAGTATTAATAATATTCAATGTGTTGTGGAATAGGCAGACACAGTTTTTGAATGTTTTATAACGTTGCTTTTCTAAATTATTCTCAGATGCTCACGAAGCACTTTCATTAATATAAATGAGATTATAAATTTATCTTTCATTCGACGTTATATGGCATTCATTATATTTTAATACTTAATGCTTTGAAATATAAACATCTCTGCATATCAAGAGCACATTAATATAAATATGAAGAATTCTATTTTCATTACATTAAGAAATATTTTGTAAAATCTTCTATGCATGAAAGTATTAATAGTATTCAATGTGTTGTGGAATAGGCAGACATCGTTTTTGAATGTTTTATAACGTTCTTTTTCTAAATTATTCCCAGATGCTCACAGAGCACTTTCATTAATATAAATGAGATCATAAATTTCTCTTTCATACGACGTTATATGACATTCACTATATTTAATTACTTAATGCTTTGAAATAAAATAATCTCTGCATATCAGGAGCATATTAATATAAAAATGAAGAATCCTATTTTCAATACTCTAAGAATTATTTTGTAAAATCTTCTATGCATGAAAGTATTAATGTTATTCAACATGTTCTGGAATAGGCAGACATCGTTTTTGAATGTTTTATAAGTTGTTTTTCTAAATTATTCCCAGATGCTCACAGAGCATTTTCATTAATATAAATGAGATTATTAATTTCTCTTTCATACGACGTTATATGACATTCATTTTATTTAACTAATTAATGCTTTGAAATATAATAATTTCTGTATATCAGAAACATATTAATATAAAAATAAAGAATCCTATTTTCATTACATTAAGAATTATTTTGTAAAATCATCTATGCATGAAAATATCAATAGTATTCAATGTGTTGTGGAATAAGCAGACATCGTTTTTGAATGTTTTATAGCGTTGTTTTTCTAAATTATTCCCAGATGCTCACAGAGCACTTTCATTAATTTAAATGAGATTATAAGTTTCTCTTTCATACGACGTTATATGACATTCATTTTATTTAACTAATAAATGTTTTGAAATATAATAATCTCTGCATATCAGGAGCATATAAATATAAAAATGAAGAATCCTATTTTCATTACATTAAGAATTATTTTGTAAAATCTTCTATGCATGAAAGTATTAATAGTATTCAATGTGTTCTGGAATAGGCACACACCGTCTTTCAATGTTTTATAAAGTTGTTTTTCTAAATTATTCTCAGATGCTGAAAGAGCACTTTCATTAATATAAATGACATTACGCATTTCTCTTTCATACGACGTTATATGACATTCATTATATTTAACTACTTAATGCTTTGAAATATAATAATCTCTGCATATCAAGAGCATATTAATATAAAAATGAAGAATCCGATTTTCATTACATTAAGAATTATTTTGTAAAATCTTCTATGCATGAAAGTATTAATAATATTCAATGTGTTGTGGAATAGGCAGAAATCGTTTTTGAATGTTTTATAACGTTGTTTTTCAAAATTATTCTCAGATGCTCAAAGAGCACTTTCATTAATATATAAATGAGATTACGAATTTCTCTTTCATACGACGTTATATGACATTCATTAAATTGAACTACTTAATGCTTTGAAATATAATAATCTCTGTATATCAAGAGCATATTAATATAAAAATAAAGAATCCTATTTTCATTACATTAAGAATTATTTTGTAAAATCTTGTATGCATGAAAGTATTAATAGTATTCAATGTGTTCTGAAATAGGCAGACACCGTCTTTGAATGTTTTATAACGTTGTTATTCTAAATTATACTCAGGTGCTCACTGAGCACTTTCATTAATATAAATGAGATTATAAATTTCTCTTTCATACGACGTTATATAACATTCACTATATTTAATTACTTAATGCTTTGAAATATAATAATCTCTGCATATCAAGAGCACATTAATATAAAAATGAAGAATTCTATTTTCATTACATTAAGAATTATTTTGTAAAATCTACAATGCATGAAAGTATTAATAGTATTCAATGTGTTGTGGAATAGGCAGACATAGTTTTTGAATGTTTTATAACGTTGCTTTTCTAAATTATTCTCAGATGCTCACAGAGCACTTTCATTAATATAAATGAGATTATAAATTTCTCTTTCACACGACGTTATATGGCATTCATTATATTTAAATACTTAATGCTTTGAAATATAATAATCTCTGCTTATCAGAAGCATATTAATATAAAAATGAAAAATCCTATTTTCATTATATTAAGAATTATTTTGTAAAATCTTCTATGCATGAAAGTATTAATAGTATCCAATGTGTTGTGGAATAGGCAGACATAGTTTTTGAATTTTTTATAACGTTGCTTTTCTAAATTATTCTCAGATGCTCACAGAGCACTTTCATTAATATAAATGAGATTATAAATTTCTCTTTTATACGACGTTATATGACATTCACTATATTTAATTACTTAATGCTTTAAAATATAATAATCTCTGCATATCAGAAGCATATTAATATAAAAATGAAAAATCCTTTTTTCATTATATTAAGAATTATTTTGTAAAATATTCTATGCAAGAAAGTATTAATAGTATTCAATGTGTTCTGGAATAGGCAGACATCGTTTTTGAATGTTTTATAACATTGTTTTTCTAAATTATTCTCAGATTCTCACAAAGCTCTTTCATTAATATAAATGAGATTATAAATTTCTTTTTCATACGACGTTATATGACATTCACTATATTTAACTACTTAATGCTCTGAAATATAACAATCTCTGCATATCAGAAGCATATTAATATAAAAATGGAAAATCCTATTTTCATTATATTAAGAATTATTTTGTAAAATCTTCTATGCATGAAAGTATTAATAGTATTTAATGTGTTGTGGAATAGGCAGACATAGTTTTTGAATGTTTTATAACGTTGCTTTTCTAAATTATTCTCAGATGCTCACAGAGCACTTTCATTAATATATATGAGATTACGAATTTCTCTTTCATACGACGTTATATGACATTCCCTATATTTAATTACTTAATGCATTGAAATATAATAATCCCTGCATGGCAGGAGCATATTAATATAAAAATGAAGAATCCTATTTTCATTACATTAAGAAATATTTTGTAAAATCTTGTATGCATGAAAGTATTAATAGTATTCAATGTGTTGTGGAATATGCAGACATAGTTTTTGAATGTTTTATAACGTTGCTTTTCTAAATAATTCTCAGATGCTGACAGAGCACTTTCATTAATATAAATGAGATTATAAATTTCTCTTTCATACGACGTTATATGACATTCCCTATATTTAATTACTTAATGCTTTGAAATATAATAATCTCTGCATGACAGGAGCATATTAATATAAAAATGAAGAATCCTATTTTCATTACATTAAGAATTATTTTGTAAAATCATCTATGCATGAAAATATCAATAGTATTCAATGTGTTGTGGAATAAGCAGACATCGTTTTTGAATGTTTTATAGCGTTGTTTTTCTAAATTATTCCCAGATGCTCACAGAGCACTTTCATTAATTTAAATGAGATTATAAGTTTCTCTTTCATACGACGTTATATGACATTCATTTTATTTAACTAATAAATGTTTTGAAATATAATAATCTCTGCATATCAGGAGCATATAAATATAAAAATGAAGAATCCTATTTTCATTACATTAAGAATTATTTTGTAAAATCTTCTATGCATGAAAGTATTAATAGTATTCAATGTGTTCTGGAATAGGCACACACCGTCTTTCAATGTTTTATAACGTTGTTTTTCTAAATTATTCTCAGATGCTGAAAGAGCACTTTCATTAATATAAATGAGATTACGCATTTCTCTTTCATACGACGTTATATGACATTCATTATATTTAACTACTTAATGCTTTGAAATATAATAATCTCTGCATATCAAGAGCATATTAATATAAAAATGAAGAATCCGATTTTCATTACATTAAGAATTATTTTGTAAAATCTTCTATGCATGAAAGTATTAATAATATTCAATGTGTTGTGGAATAGGCAGAAATCGTTTTTGAATGTTTTATAACGTTGTTTTTCAAAATTATTCTCAGATGCTCAAAGAGCACTTTCATTAATATAAATGAGATTACGAATTTCTCTTTCATACGACGTTATATGACATTCATTAAATTGAACTACTTAATGCTTTGAAATATAATAATCTCTGTATATCAAGAGCATATTTATATAAAAATGAAGAATTCTATTTTCATTACATTAAGAATTATTTTGTAAAATCTTGTATGCATGAAAGTATTAATAGTATTCAATGTGTTCTGAAATAAGCAGACACCGTCTTTGAATGTTTTATAACGTTGTTATTCTAAATTATACTCAGGTGCTCACTGAGCACTTTCATTAATATAAATGAGATTATAAATTTCTCTTTCATACGACGTTATATAACATTCACTATATTTAATTACTTAATGCTTTGAAATATAATAATCTCTGCATATCAAGAGCACATTAATATAAAAATGAAGAATTCTATTTTCATTACATTAAGAATTATTTTGTAAAATCTACAATGCATGAAAGTATTAATAGTATTCAATGTGTTGTGGAATAGGCAGACATAGTTTTTGAATGTTTTATAACGTTGCTTTTCTAAATTATTCTCAGATGCTCACAGAGCACTTTCATTAATATAAATGAGATTATAAATTTCTCTTTCACACGACGTTATATGGCATTCATTATATTTAAATACTTAATGCTTTGAAATATAATAATCTCTGCTTATCAGAAGAATATTAATATAAAAATGAAAAATCCTATTTTCATTATATTAAGAATTATTTTGTAAAATCTTCTATGCATGAAAGTATTAATAGTATCCAATGTGTTGTGGAATAGGCAGACATAGTTTTTGAATTTTTTATAACGTTGCTTTTCTAAATTATTCTCAGATGCTCACAGAGCACTTTCATTAATATAAATGAGATTATAAATTTCTCTTTTATACGACGTTATATGACATTCACTATATTTAATTACTTAATGCTTTAAAATATAATAATCTCTGCATATCAGAAGCATATTAATATAAAAATGAAAAATCCTTTTTTCATTATATTAAGAATTATTTTGTAAAATCGTCTATGCAAGAAAGTATTAATAGTATTCAATGTGTTCTGGAATAGGCAGACATCGTTTTTGAATGTTTTATAACATTGTTTTTCTAAATTATTCTCAGATTCTCACAAAGCTCTTTCATTAATATAAATGAGATTATAAATTTCTTTTTCATACGACGTTATATGACATTCACTATATTTAACTACTTAATGCTCTGAAATATAACAATCTCTGCATATCAGAAGCATATTAATATAAAAATGGAAAATCCTATTTTCATTATATTAAGAATTATTTTGTAAAATCTTCTATGCATGAAAGTATTAATAGTATTTAATGTGTTGTGGAATAGGCAGACATAGTTTTTGAATGTTTTATAACGTTGCTTTTCTAAATTATTCTCAGATGCTCACAGAGCACTTTCATTAATATATATGAGATTACGAATTTCTCTTTCATACGACGTTATATGACATTCCCTATATTTAATTACTTAATGCATTGAAATATAATAATCCCTGCATGGCAGGAGCATATTAATATAAAAATGAAGAATCCTATTTTCATTACATTAAGAAATATTTTGTAAAATCTTGTATGCATGAAAGTATTAATAGTATTCAATGTGTTCTGGAATAGGCAGACACCGTCTTTGAATGTTTTATAACGTTGTTTTTCTAAATTATTCTCAGATGCTGACAGAGCACTTTCATTAATATAAATGAGATTACGAATTTCTCTTTCATATGACGTTATATGACATTCATTATATTTAACTACTTAATGCTTTGAAATATAATAATCTCTGCATATCAAGAGCATATTAATATAAAAATGAAGAATCCTATTTTCATTACATTAAGAATTATTTTGTAAAATCTTCTATGCATGAAAGTATTAATAATATTCAATGTGTTGTGGAATAGGCAGAAATCGTTTTTTAATGTTTTATAACGTTGTTTTTCTAAATTATTCTCAGATGCTCACAGAGCACTTTCATTAATATAAATGAGATTACGAATTTCTCTTTCATACGACGTTATATGACATTCATTTTATTTAACTGTTTAATTCTTTAAAATATAATAATCTCTGCATATCAAGAGCATACAAATATAAAATTGAAGAATCCTATTTTCATTATATTAAGAATTATTTTGTAAAATCGTCTATGCAAGAAAGTATTAATAGTATTCAATGTGTTGTGGAATAGGCAGACATCGTTTTGGAATGTTTTATAACGTTGTTTTTCTAAATTATTCTCCGATTCTCACAAAGCTCTTTCATTAATATATATGAGATTATAAATTTCTTTTTCATACGACGTTATATGACATTCACTATATATAACTACTTAATGCTTTGAAATATAACAATCTCTGCATATCAGAATCATATTAATATAAGAATGAAGAATCCTATTTTCAATACTCTAAGAATTATTTTGTAAAATCTTCTATGCATGAAAGTATTAATAGTATTCAATGTGTTGTGGAATAGGCAGACATAGTTTTTGAATGTTTTATAACGTTGCTTTTCTAAATTATTCTCAGATGCTCACAGAGCACTTTCATTAATATAAATAAGATTATAAGTTTCTCTTTTATACGACGTTATATGACATTCATTATATTTAACTACTTAATGCTTTGAAATATAATAATCTCTGCATATCAAGAGCATATTAATATAAAAGTGAAGAATCCTATTTTCATTACATTAAGAATTATTTTGTAAAATCTTGTATGCATGTAAGTATTAATAGTATTCAATGTGTTCTGGAATAGGCAGACATAGTTTTTGAATGTTTTATAACGTTGCTTTTCTAAATTATTCTCAGATGCTCACAGAGCACTTTCATTATTATATATGAGATTACGAATTTCTCTTTCATACGACGTTATATGACATACCCTATATTTAATTACTTAATGCTTTGAAATATAATAATCTCTGCATATCAAGAGCATATTAATATAAAAATGAAGAATCCTATTTTCATTACATTAAGAATTATTTTGTAAAATCTTCTATGCATGAAAGTATTAATAATATTCAATGTGTTGTGGAATAGGCAGAAATCGTTTTTGAATGTTTTATAACGTTGTTTTTCTAAATTATTCTCAGATGCTCACAGAGCACTTTCATTAATATAAATAAGATTATAAGTTTCTCTTTTATACGACGTTATATGACATTCATTATATTTAACTACTTAATGCTTTGAAATATAATAATCTCTGCATATCAAGAGCATATTAATATAAAAGTGAAGAATCCTATTTTCATTACATTAAGAATTATTTTGTAAAATCTTGTATGCATGTAAGTATTAATAGTATTCAATGTGTTCTGGAATAGGCAGACATAGTTTTTGAATGTTTTATAACGTTGCTTTTCTAAATTGTTCTCAGATGCTCACAGAGCACTTTCATTAATATATATGAGATTACGAATTTCTCTTTCATACGACGTTATATGACATACCCTATATTTAATTACTTAATGCTTTGAAATATAATAATCTCTGCATATTAAGAGCATATTAATATAAAAATGAAGAATCCTATTTTCATTACATTAAGAATTATTATGTAAAATCTTGTATGCATGAAAGCATTAATAGTATTCAATGTGTTCTGGAATATTGAGACATCGTCTTTGAATGTTTTATAACGTTGTTTTTCTAAATTATACTCAGGTGCTCACTGAGCACTTTCATTAATATAAATGAGATTATAAATTTCTCTTTCGTACGACGTTATATGGCATTCATTATATTTAAATACTTAATGCTTTGAAATATAATAATCTCTGCATATCAGAAGCGTATTAATATAAAAATGAAAAATCCTATTTTCATTATATTAAGAATTATTTTGTAAAATCTTCTATGCATGAAAGTATTAATAGTATCCAATGTGTTGTGGAATAGGCAGACATAGTTTTTGAATGTTTTATAACGTTGCTTTTCTAAATTATTCTCAGATGCTCACAGAGCACTTTCATTAATATAAATGAGATTATAAATTTCTCTTTCATACGACGTTATATGACATTCATTTTATTTAACTGTTTAATTCTTTAAAATATAATAATCTCTGCATATCAAGAGCATACAAATATAAAATTGAAGAATCCTATTTTCATTACATTAAGAATTATTTTGTAAAATCTTGTATGCATGTAAGTATTAATAGTATTCAATGTGTTCTGGAATAGGCAGACATAGTTTTTGAATGTTTTATAACGTTGCTTTTCTAAATTATTCTCAGATGCTCACAGAGCACTTTCATTATTATATATGAGATTACGAATTTCTCTTTCATACGACGTTATATGACATACCCTATATTTAATTACTTAATGCTTTGAAATATAATAATCTCTGCATATCTAGAGCATATTAATATAAAAATGAAGAATCCTATTTTCATTACATTAAGAATTATTTTGTAAAATCTTCTATGCATGAAAGTATTAATAATATTCAATGTGTTGTGGAATACGCAGAAATCGTTTTTGAATGTTTTATAACGTTGTTTTTCTAAATTATTCTCAGATGCTCACAGAGCACTTTCATTAATATAAATAAGATTATAAGTTTCTCTTTTATACGACGTTATATGACATTCATTATATTTAACTACTTAATGCTTTGAAATATAATAATCTCTGCATATCAAGAGCATATTAATATAAAAGTGAAGAATCCTATTTTCATTACATTAAGAATTATTTTGTAAAATCTTGTATGCATGTAAGTATTAATAGTATTCAATGTGTTCTGGAATAGGCAGACATAGTTTTTGAATGTTTTATAACGTTGCTTTTCTAAATTATTCTCAGATGCTCACAGAGCACTTTCATTAATATATATGAGATTACGAATTTCTCTTTCATACGACGTTATATGACATACCCTATATTTAATTACTTAATGCTTTGAAATATAATAATCTCTGCATATCAAGAGCATATTAATATAAAAATGAAGAATCCTATTTTCATTACATTAAGAATTATTATGTAAAATCTTGTATGCATGAAAGCATTAATAGTATTCAATGTGTTCTGGAATAGGGAGACATCGTCTTTGAATGTTTTATAACGTTGTTTTTCTAAATTATTCTCAGATGCTCACAAAGCTCTTTCATTAATATAAATGAGATTATTAATTTCTCTTTCATACGACGTTATATGACATTCCCTATATTTAATTACTTAATGCTTTGAAATATAATAATCTCTGCATGACAGGAGCATATTAATATAAAAATGAAGAATCCTATTTTTATTACATTAAGAATTATTTTGTAAAATCATCTATGCATGAAAGTATCAATAGTATTCAATGTGTTGTGGAATAAGCAGACACCGTCTTTGAATGTTTTATAACGTTGTTTTTCTAAATTATACTCAGGTGCTCACTGAGCACTTTCATTAATAAAAATGAGATTATAAATTTCTCTTTCGTAGGACGTTATATAACATTCACTATATTTAATTACTTAATGCTTTGAAATATAATAATCTCTGCATATCAAGAGCACATTAATATAAAAATGAAGAATTCTATTTTCATTACATTAAGAATTATTTTGTAAAATCTTCTATGCATGAAATTATTAATAGTATTCAATGTGTTGTGGAATAGGCAGACGTAGTTTTTGAATGTTTTATAACGTTGCTTTTCTAAATTATTCTCAGATGCTGACAGAGCACTTTCATTAATATAAATGAGATTACGAATTTCTCTTTCATATGACGTTATATGACATTCATTATATTTAACTACTTAATGCTTTGAAATATAATAATCTCTGCATATCAAGAGCATATTAATATAAAAATGAAGAATCCTATTTTCATTACATTAAGAATTATTTTGTAAAATCTTCTATGCATGAAAGTATTAATAATATTCAATGTGTTGTGGAATAGGCAGAAATCGTTTTTTAATGTTTTATAACGTTGTTTTTCTAAATTATTCTCAGATGCTCACAGAGCACTTTCATTAATATAAATGAGATTACGAATTTCTCTTTCATACGACGTTATATGACATTCATTTTATTTAACTGTTTAATTCTTTAAAATATAATAATCTCTGCATATCAAGAGCATACAAATATAAAATTGAAGAATCCTATTTTCATTATATTAAGAATTATTTTGTAAAATCGTCTATGCAAGAAAGTATTAATAGTATTCAATGTGTTGTGGAATAGGCAGACATCGTTTTGGAATGTTTTATAACGTTGTTTTTCTAAATTATTCTCCGATTCTCACAAAGCTCTTTCATTAATATATATGAGATTATAAATTTATTTTTCATACGACGTTATATGACATTCACTATATATAACTACTTAATGCTTTGAAATATAACAATCTCTGCATATCAGAATCATATTAATATAAGAATGAAGAATCCTATTTTCAATACTCTAAGAATTATTTTGTAAAATCTTCTATGCATGAAAGTATTAATAGTATTCAATGTGTTGTGGAATAGGCAGACATAGTTTTTGAATGTTTTATAACGTTGCTTTTCTAAATTATTCTCAGATGCTCACAGAGCACTTTCATTAATATAAATAAGATTATAAGTTTCTCTTTTATACGACGTTATATGACATTCATTATATTTAACTACTTAATGCTTTGAAATATAATAATCTCTGCATATCAAGAGCATATTAATATAAAAGTGAAGAATCCTATTTTCATTACATTAAGAATTATTTTGTAAAATCTTGTATGCATGTAAGTATTAATAGTATTCAATGTGTTCTGGAATAGGCAGACATAGTTTTTGAATGTTTTATAACGTTGCTTTTCTAAATTATTCTCAGATGCTCACAGAGCACTTTCATTAATATAAATGAGATTATAAATTTCTCTTTCACACGACGTTATATGGCATTCATTATATTTAAATACTTAATGCTTTGAAATATAATAATCTCTGCTTATCAGAAGAATATTAATATAAAAATGAAAAATCCTATTTTCATTATATTAAGAATTATTTTGTAAAATCTTCTATGCATGAAAGTATTAATAGTATCCAATGTGTTGTGGAATAGGCAGACATAGTTTTTGAATTTTTTATAACGTTGCTTTTCTAAATTATTCTCAGATGCTCACAGAGCACTTTCATTAATATAAATGAGATTATAAATTTCTCTTTTATACGACGTTATATGACATTCACTATATTTAATTACTTAATGCTTTAAAATATAATAATCTCTGCATATCAGAAGCATATTAATATAAAAATGAAAAATCCTTTTTTCATTATATTAAGAATTATTTTGTAAAATCGTCTATGCAAGAAAGTATTAATAGTATTCAATGTGTTCTGGAATAGGCAGACATCGTTTTTGAATGTTTTATAACATTGTTTTTCTAAATTATTCTCAGATTCTCACAAAGCTCTTTCATTAATATAAATGAGATTATAAATTTCTTTTTCATACGACGTTATATGACATTCACTATATTTAACTACTTAATGCTCTGAAATATAACAATCTCTGCATATCAGAAGCATATTAATATAAAAATGGAAAATCCTATTTTCATTATATTAAGAATTATTTTGTAAAATCTTCTATGCATGAAAGTATTAATAGTATTTAATGTGTTGTGGAATAGGCAGACATAGTTTTTGAATGTTTTATAACGTTGCTTTTCTAAATTATTCTCAGATGCTCACAGAGCACTTTCATTAATATATATGAGATTACGAATTTCTCTTTCATACGACGTTATATGACATTCCCTATATTTAATTACTTAATGCATTGAAATATAATAATCCCTGCATGGCAGGAGCATATTAATATAAAAATGAAGAATCCTATTTTCATTACATTAAGAAATATTTTGTAAAATCTTGTATGCATGAAAGTATTAATAGTATTCAATGTGTTCTGGAATAGGCAGACACCGTCTTTGAATGTTTTATAACGTTGTTTTTCTAAATTATTCTCAGATGCTGACAGAGCACTTTCATTAATATAAATGAGATTACGAATTTCTCTTTCATATGACGTTATATGACATTCATTATATTTAACTACTTAATGCTTTGAAATATAATAATCTCTGCATATCAAGAGCATATTAATATAAAAATGAAGAATCCTATTTTCATTACATTAAGAATTATTTTGTAAAATCTTCTATGCATGAAAGTATTAATAATATTCAATGTGTTGTGGAATAGGCAGAAATCGTTTTTTAATGTTTTATAACGTTGTTTTTCTAAATTATTCTCAGATGCTCACAGAGCACTTTCATTAATATAAATGAGATTACGAATTTCTCTTTCATACGACGTTATATGACATTCATTTTATTTAACTGTTTAATTCTTTAAAATATAATAATCTCTGCATATCAAGAGCATACAAATATAAAATTGAAGAATCCTATTTTCATTATATTAAGAATTATTTTGTAAAATCGTCTATGCAAGAAAGTATTAATAGTATTCAATGTGTTGTGGAATAGGCAGACATCGTTTTGGAATGTTTTATAACGTTGTTTTTCTAAATTATTCTCCGATTCTCACAAAGCTCTTTCATTAATATATATGAGATTATAAATTTCTTTTTCATACGACGTTATATGACATTCACTATATATAACTACTTAATGCTTTGAAATATAACAATCTCTGCATATCAGAATCATATTAATATAAGAATGAAGAATCCTATTTTCAATACTCTAAGAATTATTTTGTAAAATCTTCTATGCATGAAAGTATTAATAGTATTCAATGTGTTGTGGAATAGGCAGACATAGTTTTTGAATGTTTTATAACGTTGCTTTTCTAAATTATTCTCAGATGCTCACAGAGCACTTTCATTAATATAAATAAGATTATAAGTTTCTCTTTTATACGACGTTATATGACATTCATTATATTTAACTACTTAATGCTTTGAAATATAATAATCTCTGCATATCAAGAGCATATTAATATAAAAGTGAAGAATCCTATTTTCATTACATTAAGAATTATTTTGTAAAATCTTGTATGCATGTAAGTATTAATAGTATTCAATGTGTTCTGGAATAGGCAGACATAGTTTTTGAATGTTTTATAACGTTGCTTTTCTAAATTATTCTCAGATGCTCACAGAGCACTTTCATTATTATATATGAGATTACGAATTTCTCTTTCATACGACGTTATATGACATACCCTATATTTAATTACTTAATGCTTTGAAATATAATAATCTCTGCATATCAAGAGCATATTAATATAAAAATGAAGAATCCTATTTTCATTACATTAAGAATTATTTTGTAAAATCTTCTATGCATGAAAGTATTAATAATATTCAATGTGTTGTGGAATAGGCAGAAATCGTTTTTGAATGTTTTATAACGTTGTTTTTCTAAATTATTCTCAGATGCTCACAGAGCACTTTCATTAATATAAATAAGATTATAAGTTTCTCTTTTATACGACGTTATATGACATTCATTATATTTAACTACTTAATGCTTTGAAATATAATAATCTCTGCATATCAAGAGCATATTAATATAAAAGTGAAGAATCCTATTTTCATTACATTAAGAATTATTTTGTAAAATCTTGTATGCATGTAAGTATTAATAGTATTCAATGTGTTCTGGAATAGGCAGACATAGTTTTTGAATGTTTTATAACGTTGCTTTTCTAAATTGTTCTCAGATGCTCACAGAGCACTTTCATTAATATATATGAGATTACGAATTTCTCTTTCATACGACGTTATATGACATACCCTATATTTAATTACTTAATGCTTTGAAATATAATAATCTCTGCATATCAAGAGCATATTAATATAAAAATGAAGAATCCTATTTTCATTACATTAAGAATTATTATGTAAAATCTTGTATGCATGAAAGCATTAATAGTATTCAATGTGTTCTGGAATAGGGAGACATCGTCTTTGAATGTTTTATAACGTTGATTTTCTAAATTATACTCAGGTGCTCACTGAGCACTTTCATTAATATAAATGAGATTATAAATTTCTCTTTCGTACGACGTTATATGGCATTCATTATATTTAAATACTTAATGCTTTGAAATATAATAATCTCTGCATATCAGAAGCGTATTAATATAAAAATGAAAAATCCTATTTTCATTATATTAAGAATTATTTTGTAAAATCTTCTATGCATGAAAGTATTAATAGTATCCAATGTGTTGTGGAATAGGCAGACATAGTTTTTGAATGTTTTATAACGTTGCTTTTCTAAATTATTCTCAGATGCTCACAGAGCACTTTCATTAATATAAATGAGATTATAAATTTCTCTTTCATACGACGTTATATGACATTCATTTTATTTAACTGTTTAATTCTTTAAAATATAATAATCTCTGCATATCAAGAGCATACAAATATAAAATTGAAGAATCCTATTTTCATTACATTAAGAATTATTTTGTAAAATCTTGTATGCATGTAAGTATTAATAGTATTCAATGTGTTCTGGAATAGGCAGACATAGTTTTTGAATGTTTTATAACGTTGCTTTTCTAAATTATTCTCAGATGCTCACAGAGCACTTTCATTATTATATATGAGATTACGAATTTCTCTTTCATACGACGTTATATGACATACCCTATATTTAATTACTTAATGCTTTGAAATATAATAATCTCTGCATATCTAGAGCATATTAATATAAAAATGAAGAATCCTATTTTCATTACATTAAGAATTATTTTGTAAAATCTTCTATGCATGAAAGTATTAATAATATTCAATGTGTTGTGGAATAGGCAGAAATCGTTTTTGAATGTTTTATAACGTTGTTTTTCTAAATTATTCTCAGATGCTCACAGAGCACTTTCATTAATATAAATAAGATTATAAGTTTCTCTTTTATACGACGTTATATGACATTCATTATATTTAACTACTTAATGCTTTGAAATATAATAATCTCTGCATATCAAGAGCATATTAATATAAAAGTGAAGAATCCTATTTTCATTACATTAAGAATTATTTTGTAAAATCTTGTATGCATGTAAGTATTAATAGTATTCAATGTGTTCTGGAATAGGCAGACATAGTTTTTGAATGTTTTATAACGTTGCTTTTCTAAATTATTCTCAGATGCTCACAGAGCACTTTCATTAATATATATGAGATTACGAATTTCTCTTTCATACGACGTTATATGACATACCCTATATTTAATTACTTAATGCTTTGAAATATAATAATCTCTGCATATCAAGAGCATATTAATATAAAAATGAAGAATCCTATTTTCATTACATTAAGAATTATTATGTAAAATCTTGTATGCATGAAAGCATTAATAGTATTCAATGTGTTCTGGAATAGGGAGACATCGTCTTTGAATGTTTTATAACGTTGTTTTTCTAAATTATTCTCAGATGCTCACAAAGCTCTTTCATTAATATAAATGAGATTATTAATTTCTCTTTCATACGACGTTATATGACATTCCCTATATTTAATTACTTAATGCTTTGAAATATAATAATCTCTGCATGACAGGAGCATATTAATATAAAAATGAAGAATCCTATTTTTATTACATTAAGAATTATTTTGTAAAATCATCTATGCATGAAAGTATCAATAGTATTCAATGTGTTGTGGAATAAGCAGACACCGTCTTTGAATGTTTTATAACGTTGTTTTTCTAAATTATACTCAGGTGCTCACTGAGCACTTTCATTAATAAAAATGAGATTATAAATTTCTCTTTCGTAGGACGTTATATAACATTCACTATATTTAATTACTTAATGCTTTGAAATATAATAATCTCTGCATATCAAGAGCACATTAATATAAAAATGAAGAATTCTATTTTCATTACATTAAGAATTATTTTGTAAAATCTTCTATGCATGAAATTATTAATAGTATTCAATGTGTTGTGGAATAGGCAGACGTAGTTTTTGAATGTTTTATAACGTTGCTTTTCTAAATTACTCTCAGATGCTCACAGAGCACTTTCATTAATATAAATGAGATTATAAATTTATCTTTCATACGACGTTATATGGCATTCATTATATTTAAATACTTAATGCTTTGAAATATAATAATCTCTGCATATCAGAAGCATATTAATATAAAAGTGAAAAATCCTATTTTCATTATATTAAGAATTATTTTGTAAAATCTTCTATGCATGAAAGTATTAATAGTATCCAATGTGTTGTGGAATAGGCAGACATAGTTTTTGATTGTTTTATAACGTTGCTTTTCTAAATTATTCTCAGATGCTCACAGAGAACTTTCATTAATATAAATGAGATTATAAATTTCTCTTTCATACGACGTTATATGACATTCATTTTATTTAACTAATTAATGCTTTAAAATATAATAATCTCTGCATATCAGGAGCATACAAATATAAAAATGAAGAATCCTATTTTCATTATATTAAGAATTATTTTGTAAAATCTTCTATGCAAGAAAGTATTAATAGTATTCAATGTGTTGTGGAATAGGCAGACATCGTTTTGGAATGTTTTATAACGTTGTTTTTCTAAATTATTCTCCGATTCTCACAAAGCTCTTTCATTAATATAAATGAGATTATAAATTTCTTTTTAATACGACGTTATATGACATTCACTATATATAACTACTTAATGCTTTGAAATATACTAATCTCTGCATATCAAGAGCATATTAATATAAAAGGGAAGAATCCTATTTTCATTACATTAAGAATTATTTTGTAAAATCTTGTATGCATGAAAGTATTAATAATATTCAATGTGTTGTGGAATAGGCAGAAATCGTTTTTGAATGTTTTATAACGTTGTTTTTCTAAATTATTCTCAGATGCTCACAGAGCACTTTCTTTAATATAAATAAGATTATAAGTTTCTCTTTTATACGACGTTATATGACATTCATTATATTTAACTACTTAATGCTTTGAAATATAATAATCTCTGCATATCAAGAGCATATTAATATAAAAGTGAAGAATCCTATTTTCATTACATTAAGAATTATTTTGTAAAATCTTGTATGCATGAAAGTATTAATAGTATTCAATGTGTTCTGGAATAGGCAGACACCGTCTTTGAATGTTTCATAACGTTGTTTTTCTAAATTATTCTCAGGTGCTCACTGAGCACATTCATTAATATAAATGAGATTATAAATTTCTCTTTCATACGACGTTATATAACATTCACTATATTTAATTACTTAATGCTTTGAAACATAATAATCTCTGCATACCAAGAGCACATTAATATAAAAATGAAGAATTCTATTTTCATTACATTAAGAATTATTTTGTAAAATCTTCTATGCATGAAAGTATTAATAGTATTCAATGTGTTCTGGAATAGGCAGACACCGTCTTTGAATGTTTTATAACGTTGTTTTTCTAAATTATACTCAGGTGCTCACTGAGCACTTTCATTAATATAAATGAGATTACAAATTTCTCTTTCATACGACGTTATATAACATTCACTATATTTAATTACTTAATGCTTTGAAATATAATAATCTCTGCATATCAAGAGCACATTAATATAAAAATGAAGAATTCTATTTTCATTACATTAAGAATTATTTTGTAAAATCTTCTATGCATGAAAGTATTAATAGTATTCAATGTGTTCTGGAATAGGCAGAAATCGTTTTTGAATGTTTTATAACGTTGTTTTTCTAAATTATTCTCAGATGCTCACAGAGCACTTTCATTAATATAAATAAGATTATAAGTTTCTCTTTTATACGACGTTATATGACATTCATTATATTTAACTACTTAATGCTTTGAAATATAATAATCTCTGCATATCAAGAGCATATTAATATAAAAGTGAAGAATCCTATTTTCATTACATTAAGAATTATTTTGTAAAATCTTGTATGCATGAAAGTATTAATAGTATTCAATGTGTTCTGGAATAGGCAGACATAGTTTTTGAATGTTTTATAACGTTGCTTTTCTAAATTATTCTCAGATGCTCACAGAGCACTTTCATTAATATATATGAGATTACGAATTTCTCTTTCATACGACGTTATATGACATACCCTATATTTAATTACTTAATGCTTTGAAATATAATAATCTCTGCATATCAAGAGCATATTAATATAAAAATGAAGAATCCTATTTTTATTACATTAAGAATTATTTTGTAAAATCATCTATGCATGAAAGTATCAATAGTATTCAATGTGTTGTGGAATAAGCAGACATCGTTTTTGAATGTTTTATAGCGTTGTTTTACTAAATTATTCTCAGATGCTGAAAGAGCACTTTCATTAATATAAATGAGATTACGAATTTCTCTTTCATACGACGTTATATGACATTCATTATATTTAACTACTTAATGCTTTGAAATATAATAATCTCTGCATATCAAGAGCATATTAATATAAAAATTAAGAATCCTATTTTCATTACATTAAGAATTATTTTGTAAAATCTTCTATGCTTGAAAGTATTAATAGTATTCAATGTGTTCTGGAATAGGCAGACAGCGTCTTTGAATGTTTTATAACGTTGCTTTTCTAAATTACTCTCAGATGCTCACAGAGCACTTTCATTAATATAAATGAGATTATAAATTTATCTTTCATACGACGTTATATGGCATTCATTATATTTAAATACTTAATGCTTTGAAATATAATAATCTCTGCATATCAGAAGCATATTAATATAAAAGTGAAAAATCCTATTTTCATTATATTAAGAATTATTTTGTAAAATCTTCTATGCATGAAAGTATTAATAGTATCCAATGTGTTGTGGAATAGGCAGACATACTTTTTGATTGTTTTATAACGTTACTTTTCTAAATTATTCTCAGATGCTCACAGAGCACTTTCATTAATATAAATGAGATTATAAATTTCTCTTTCATACGACGTTATATGACATTCATTTTATTTAACTAATTAATGCTTTAAAATATAATAATCTCTGCATATCAGGAGCATACAAATATAAAAATGAAGAATCCTATTTTCATTATATTAAGAATTATTTTGTAAAATCTTCTATGCAAGAAAGTATTAATAGTATTCAATGTGTTGTGGAATAGGCAGACATCGTTTTGGAATGTTTTATAACGTTGTTTTTCTAAATTATTCTCCGATTCTCACAAAGCTCTTTCATTAATATAAATGAGATTATAAATTTCTTTTTCATACGACGTTATATGACATTCACTATATATAACTACTTAATGCTTTGAAATATACTAATCTCTGCATATCAAGAGCATATTAATATAAAAGGGAAGAATCCTATTTTCATTACATTAAGAATTATTTTGTAAAATCTTGTATGCATGAAAGTATTAATAATATTCAATGTGTTGTGGAATAGGCAGAAATCGTTTTTGAATGTTTTATAACGTTGTTTTTCTAAATTATTCTCAGATGCTCACAGAGCACTTTCTTTAATATAAATAAGATTATAAGTTTCTCTTTTATACGACGTTATATGACATTCATTATATTTATCTACTTAATGCTTTGAAATATAATAATCTCTGCATATCAAGAGCATATTAATATAAAAGTGAAGAATCCTATTTTCATTACATTAAGAATTATTTTGTAAAATCTTGTATGCATGAAAATATTAATAGTATTCAATGTGTTCTGGAATAGGCAGACACCGTCTTTGAATGTTTTATAACGTTGTTTTTCTAAATTATTCTCAGGTGCTCACTGAGCACATTCATTAATATAAATGAGATTATAAATTTCTCTTTCATACGACGTTATATAACATTCACTATATTTAATTACTTAATGCTTTGAAACATAATAATCTCTGCATACCAAGAGCACATTAATATAAAAATGAAGAATTCTATTTTCATTACATTAAGAATTATTTTGTAAAATCTTCTATGCATGAAAGTATTAATAGTATTCAATGTGTTCTGGAATAGGCAGACACCGTCTTTGAATGTTTTATAACGTTGTTTTTCTAAATTATACTCAGGTGCTCACTGAGCACTTTCATTAATATAAATGAGATTATAAATTTCTCTTTCATACGACGTTATATAACATTCACTATATTTAATTACTTAATGCTTTGAAATATAATAATCTCTGCATATCAAGAGCACATTAATATAAAAATGAAGAATTCTATTTTCATTGCATTAAGAATTATTTTGTAAAATCTTCTATGCATGAAAGTATTAATAGTATTCAATGTGTTGTGGAATAGGCAGACGTAGTTTTTGAATGTTTTATAACGTTGCTTTTCTAAATTACTCTCAGATGCTCACAGAGCACTTTCATTAATATAAATGAGATTATAAATTTATCTTTCATACGACGTTATATGGCATTCATTATATTTAAATACTTAATGCTTTGAAATATAATAATCTCTGCATATCAGAAGCATATTAATATAAAAGTGAAAAATCTTATTTTCATTATATTAAGAATTATTTTGTAAAATCTTCTATGCATGAAAGTATTAATAGTATCCAATGTGTTGTGGAATAGGCAGACATAATTTTTGAATGTTTTATAACGTTGCTTTTCTAAATTATTCTCAGATGCTCACAGAGCACTTTCATTAATATAAATGAGATTATAAATTTCTCTTTCATACGACGTTATATGACATTCATTTTATTTAACTAATTAATGCTTTAAAATATAATAATCTCTGCATATCAGGAGCATACAAATATAAAAATGAAGAACCCTATTTTCATTATATTAAGAATTATTTTGTAAAATCTTCTATGCAAGAAAGTTTTAATAGTATTCAATGTGTTGTGGAATAGGCAGACATCGTTTTGGAATGTTTTATAACGTTGTTTTTCTAAATTATTCTCCGAATCTCACAAAGCTTTTTCATTAATATAAATGAGATTATAAATTTCTTTTTCATACGACGTTATATGACATTCACTATATATAACTACTTAATGCTTTGAAATATAATAATCTCTGCATATCAAGAGCATATTAATATAAAAGTGAAGAATCCTATTTTCATTACATTAAGAATTATTTTGTAAAATCTTGTATGCATGAAAGTATTAATAGTATTCAATGTGTTCTGGAATAGGCAGACACCGTCTTTGAATGTTTTATAACGTTGTTTTTCTAAATTATTCTCAGGTGCTCACTGAGCTCTTTCATTAATATAAATGAGATAACGAATTTCTCTTTCATACGACGTTATATGACATTCATTATATTGAACTGCTTAATGCTTTGAAATATAATAATCTCTGCATATCAAGAGCATATTAATATAAAAATGAAGAATCCTATTTTCATTACATTAAGAATTATTTTGTAAAATCTTGTATGCATGAAAGTATTAATAGTATTCAATGTGTTCTGGAATAGGCAGACACCGTCTTTGAATGTTTTATAACGTTGTTTTTCTAAACTATTCTGAGATGCTCACAGAGCACTTACATTAATATAAATGAGATAACGAATTTCTCTTTCATACGACGTTATATGACATTCATTATATTGAACTGCTTAATGCTTTGAAATATAATAATCTCTGCATATCAAGAGCATATTAATATAAAAATGAAGAATCCTATTTTCATTACATTAAGAATTATTTTGTAAAATCTTGTATGCATGAAAGTATTAATAGTATTCAATGTGTTCTGGAATAGGCAGACACCGTCTTTGAATGTTTTATAACATTGTTTTTCTAAATTATTCTCAGATGCTCACAGAGCACTTTCATTAATATAAATGAGATTACGAATTTCTCTTTCATACGACGTTATATGACATTCCCTATATTTAATAACTTAATGCTTTGAAATATAATATTCTCTGCATATCAAGAGCACATTAATATAAAAATGAATTCTATTTTCATTACATTAAGAATTATTTTGTAAAATATTCTATGCATGAAAGTATTAATAGTATTCAATGTGTTGTGGAATAGGCAGACATAGTTTTTGAATGTTTTATAACGTTGCTTTTCTAAATTATTCTCAGATGCTCACAGAGCACTTTCATTAATATAAATGAGATTATAAATTTCTCTTTCATACGAAGTTATATGGCATTCATTATATTTAAATACTTAAAGCTTTGAAATATAATAATCTCTGCATATCAAGAGCATATTAATATAAAAATGAAGAATTCTATTTTCAATACTCTAAGACTTATTTTGTAAAATCTTCTATGCATGAAAGTATTAATAATATTCAATGTGTTGTGGAATAGGCAGACATAGTTTTTGAATGTTTTATAACGTTGCTGTTCTAAATTATTCTCAGATGCTCACAGAGCACTTTCATTAATATAAATGAGATTATAAATTTCTCCTTCATACGACGTTATATGACATTCATTTTATTTAACTAATTAATGCTTTGAAATTTAATAATCTCTGCATATCAGAAGCATATTAATATAAAAATGAAAAATCCTATTTTCATTATATTAAGAATTATTTTGTAAAATCTTCTATGCATGAAAGTATTAATAATATTCAATGTGTTGTGGAATAGGCAGACACAGTTTTTGAATGTTTTATAACGTTGCTTTTCTAAATTATTCTCAGATGCTCACGAAGCACTTTCATTAATATAAATGAGATTATAAATTTATCTTTCATTCGACGTTATATGGCATTCATTATATTTTAATACTTAATGCTTTGAAATATAAACATCTCTGCATATCAAGAGCACATTAATATAAATATGAAGAATTCTATTTTCATTACATTAAGAAATATTTTGTAAAATCTTCTATGCATGAAAGTATTAATAGTATTCAATGTGTTGTGGAATAGGCAGACATAGTTTTTGAATGTTTTATAACGTTGCTTTTCTAAATAATTCTCAGATGCTGACAGAGCACTTTCATTAATATAAATGAGATTATAAATTTCTCTTTCATACGACGTTATATGACATTCCCTATATTTAATTACTTAATGCTTTGAAATATAATAATCTCTGCATGACAGGAGCATATTAATATAAAAATGAAGAATCCTATTTTCATTACATTAAGAATTATTTTGTAAAATCATCTATGCATGAAAATATCAATAGTATTCAATGTGTTGTGGAATAAGCAGACATCGTTTTTGAATGTTTTATAGCGTTGTTTTTCTAAATTATTCCCAGATGCTCACAGAGCACTTTCATTAATTTAAATGAGATTATAAGTTTCTCTTTCATACGACGTTATATGACATTCATTTTATTTAACTAATAAATGTTTTGAAATATAATAATCTCTGCATATCAGGAGCATATAAATATAAAAATGAAGAATCCTATTTTCATTACATTAAGAATTATTTTGTAAAATCTTCTATGCATGAAAGTATTAATAGTATTCAATGTGTTCTGGAATAGGCACACACCGTCTTTCAATGTTTTATAAAGTTGTTTTTCTAAATTATTCTCAGATGCTGAAAGAGCACTTTCATTAATATAAATGAGATTACGCATTTCTCTTTCATACGACGTTATATGACATTCATTATATTTAACTACTTAATGCTTTGAAATATAATAATCTCTGCATATCAAGAGCATATTAATATAAAAATGAAGAATCCGATTTTCATTACATTAAGAATTATTTTGTAAAATCTTCTATGCATGAAAGTATTAATAATATTCAATGTGTTGTGGAATAGGCAGAAATCGTTTTTGAATGTTTTATAACGTTGTTTTTCAAAATTATTCTCAGATGCTCAAAGAGCACTTTCATTAATATAAATGAGATTACGAATTTCTCTTTCATACGACGTTATATGACATTCATTAAATTGAACTACTTAATGCTTTGAAATATAATAATCTCTGTATATCAAGAGCATATTAATATAAAAATAAAGAATCCTATTTTCATTACATTAAGAATTATTTTGTAAAATCTTGTATGCATGAAAGTATTAATAGTATTCAATGTGTTCTGAAATAGGCAGACACCGTCTTTGAATGTTTTATAACGTTGTTATTCTAAATTATACTCAGGTGCTCACTGAGCACTTTCATTAATATAAATGAGATTATAAATTTCTCTTTCATACGACGTTATATAACATTCACTATATTTAATTACTTAATGCTTTGAAATATAATAATCTCTGCATATCAAGAGCACATTAATATAAAAATGAAGAATTCTATTTTCATTACATTAAGAATTATTTTGTAAAATCTACAATGCATGAAAGTATTAATAGTATTCAATGTGTTGTGGAATAGGCAGACATAGTTTTTGAATGTTTTATAACGTTGCTTTTCTAAATTATTCTCAGATGCTCACAGAGCACTTTCATTAATATAAATGAGATTATAAATTTCTCTTTCACACGACGTTATATGGCATTCATTATATTTAAATACTTAATGCTTTGAAATATAATAATCTCTGCTTATCAGAAGCATATTAATATAAAAATGAAAAATCCTATTTTCATTATATTAAGAATTATTTTGTAAAAGCTTCTATGCATGAAAGTATTAATAGTATCCAATGTGTTGTGGAATAGGCAGACATAGTTTTTGAATTTTTTATAACGTTGCTTTTCTAAATTATTCTCAGATGCTCACAGAGCACTTTCATTAATATAAATGAGATTATAAATTTCTCTTTTATACGACGTTATATGACATTCACTATATTTAATTACTTAATGCTTTAAAATATAATAATCTCTGCATATCAGAAGCATATTAATATAAAAATGAAAAATCCTTTTTTCATTATATTAAGAATTATTTTGTAAAATATTCTATGCAAGAAAGTATTAATAGTATTCAATGTGTTCTGGAATAGGCAGACATCGTTTTTGAATGTTTTATAACATTGTTTTTCTAAATTATTCTCAGATTCTCACAAAGCTCTTTCATTAATATAAATGAGATTATAAATTTCTTTTTCATACGACGTTATATGACATTCACTATATTTAACTACTTAATGCTCTGAAATATAACAATCTCTGCATATCAGAAGCATATTAATATAAAAATGGAAAATCCTATTTTCATTATATTAAGAATTATTTTGTAAAATCTTCTATGCATGAAAGTATTAATAGTATTTAATGTGTTGTGGAATAGGCAGACATAGTTTTTGAATGTTTTATAACGTTGCTTTTCTAAATTATTCTCAGATGCTCACAGAGCACTTTCATTAATATATATGAGATTACGAATTTCTCTTTCATACGACGTTATATGACATTCCCTATATTTAATTACTTAATGCATTGAAATATAATAATCCCTGCATGGCAGGAGCATATTAATATAAAAATGAAGAATCCTATTTTCATTACATTAAGAAATATTTTGTAAAATCTTGTATGCATGAAAGTATTAATAGTATTCAATGTGTTCTGGAATAGGCAGACACCGTCTTTGAATGTTTTATAACGTTGTTTTTCTAAATTATTCTCAGATGCTGACAGAGCACTTTCATTAATATAAATGAGATTACGAATTTCTCTTTCATACGACGTTATATGACATTCATTATATTTAACTACTTAATGCTTTGAAATATAATAATCTCTGCATATCAAGAGCATATTAATATAAAAATGAAGAATCCTATTTTCATTACATTAAGAAATATTTTGTAAAATCTTGTATGCATGAAAGTATTAATAGTATTCAATGTGTTGTGGAATATGTAGACATAGTTTTTGAATGTTTTATAACGTTGCTTTTCTAAATAATTCTCAGATGCTGACAGAGCACTTTCATTAATATAAATGAGATTATAAATTTCTCTTTCATACGACGTTATATGACATTCCCTATATTTAATTACTTAATGCTTTGAAATATAATAATCTCTGCATGACAGGAGCATATTAATATAAAAATGAAGAATCCTATTTTCATTACATTAAGAATTATTTTGTAAAATCATCTATGCATGAAAATATCAATAGTATTCAATGTGTTGTGGAATAAGCAGACATCGTTTTTGAATGTTTTATAGCGTTGTTTTTCTAAATTATTCCCAGATGCTCACAGAGCACTTTCATTAATTTAAATGAGATTATAAGTTTCTCTTTCATTCGACGTTATATGACATTCATTTTATTTAACTAATAAATGTTTTGAAATATAATAATCTCTGCATATCAGGAGCATATAAATATAAAAATGAAGAATCCTATTTTCATTACATTAAGAATTATTTTGTAAAATCTTCTATGCATGAAAGTATTAATAGTATTCAATGTGTTCTGGAATAGGCACACACCGTCTTTCAATGTTTTATAACGTTGTTTTTCTAAATTATTCTCAGATGCTGAAAGAGCACTTTCATTAATATAAATGAGATTACGCATTTCTCTTTCATACGACGTTATATGACATTCATTATATTTAACTACTTAATGCTTTGAAATATAATAATCTCTGCATATCAAGAGCATATTAATATAAAAATGAAGAATCCGATTTTCATTACATTAAGAATTATTTTGTAAAATCTTCTATGCATGAAAGTATTAATAATATTCAATGTGTTGTGGAATAGGCAGAAATCGTTTTTGAATGTTTTATAACGTTGTTTTTCAAAATTATTCTCAGATGCTCAAAGAGCACTTTCATTAATATAAATGAGATTACGAATTTCTCTTTCATACGACGTTATATGACATTCATTAAATTGAACTACTTAATGCTTTGAAATATAATAATCTCTGTATATCAAGAGCATATTAATATAAAAATGAAGAATCCTATTTTCATTACATTAAGAATTATTTTGTAAAATCTTGTATGCATGAAAGTATTAATAGTATTCAATGTGTTCTGAAATAGGCAGACACCGTCTTTGAATGTTTTATAACGTTGTTATTCTAAATTATACTCAGGCGCTCACTGAGCACTTTCATTAATATAAATGAGATTATAAATTTCTCTTTCATACGACGTTATATAACATTCACTATATTTAATTACTTAATGCTTTGAAATATAATAATCTCCGCATATCAAGAGCACATTAATATAAAAATGAAGAATTCTATTTTCATTACATTAAGAATTATTTTGTAAAATCTACAATGCATGAAAGTATTAATAGTATTCAATGTGTTGTGGAATAGGCAGACATAGTTTTTGAATGTTTTATAACGTTGCTTTTCTAAATTATTCTCAGATGCTCACAAAGCACTTTCATTAATATAAATGAGATTATAAATTTCTCTTTCACACGACGTTATATGGCATTCATTATATTTAAATACTTAATGCTTTGAAATATAATAATCTCTGCTTATCAGAAGCATATTAATATAAAAATGAAAAATCCTATTTTCATTATATTAAGAATTATTTTGTAAAAGCTTCTATGCATGAAAGTATTAATAGTATCCAATGTGTTGTGGAATAGGCAGACATAGTTTTTGAATTTTTTATAACGTTGCTTTTCTAAATTATTCTCAGATGCTCACAGAGCACTTTCATTAATATATATGAGATTACGAATTTCTCTTTCATACGACGTTATATGACATTCCCTATATTTAATTACTTAATGCATTGAAATATAATAATCCCTGCATGGCAGGAGCATATTAATATAAAAATGAAGAATCCTATTTTCATTACATTAAGAAATATTTTGTAAAATCTTGTATGCATGAAAGTATTAATAGTATTCAATGTGTTCTGGAATAGGCAGACACCGTCTTTGAATGTTTTATAACGTTGTTTTTCTAAATTATTCTCAGATGCTGACAGAGCACTTTCATTAATATAAATGAGATTACGAATTTCTCTTTCATACGACGTTATATGACATTCATTATATTTAACTACTTAATGCTTTGAAATATAATAATCTCTGCATATCAAGAGCATATTAATATAAAAATGAAGAATCCTATTTTCATTACATTAAGAATTATTTTGTAAAATCTTCTATGCATGAAAGTATTAATAATATTCAATGTGTTGTGGAATAGGCAGAAATCGTTTTTTAATGTTTTATAACGTTGTTTTTCTAAATTATTCTCAGATGCTCACAGAGCACTTTCATTAATATAAATGAGATTATAAATTTCTCTTTCATACGACGTTATATGACATTCCCTATATTTAATTACTTAATGCTTTGAAATATAATAATCTCTGCATGACAGGAGCATATTAATATAAAAATGAAGAATCCTATTTTCATTACATTAAGAATTATTTTGTAAAATCATCTATGCATGAAAATATCAATAGTATTCAATGTGTTGTGGAATAAGCAGACATCGTTTTTGAATGTTTTATAGCGTTGTTTTTCTAAATTATTCCCAGATGCTCACAGAGCACTTTCATTAATTTAAATGAGATTATAAGTTTCTCTTTCATACGACGTTATATGACATTCATTTTATTTAACTAATAAATGTTTTGAAATATAATAATCTCTGCATATCAGGAGCATATAAATATAAAAATGAAGAATCCTATTTTCATTACATTAAGAATTATTTTGTAAAATCTTCTATGCATGAAAGTATTAATAGTATTCAATGTGTTCTGGAATAGGCACACACCGTCTTTGAATGTTTTATAACGTTGTTTTTCAAAATTATTCTCAGATGCTCAAAGAGCACTTTCATTAATATAAATGAGATTACGAATTTCTCTTTCATACGACGTTATATGACATTCATTAAATTGAACTACTTAATGCTTTGAAATATAATAATCTCTGTATATCAAGAGCATATTAATATAAAAATAAAGAATCCTATTTTCATTACATTAAGAATTATTTTGTAAAATCTTGTATGCATGAAAGTATTAATAGTATTCAATGTGTTCTGAAATAGGCAGACACCGTCTTTGAATGTTTTATAACGTTGTTATTCTAAATTATTCTCAGGTGCTTACTGAGCACTTTCATTAATATAAATGAGATTATAAATTTCTCTTTCATACGACGTTATATAACATTCACTATATTTAACTACTTAATGCTCTGAAATATAACAATCTCTGCATATCAAGAGCATATTAATATAAAAATGGAAAATCCTATTTTCATTATATTAAGAATTATTTTGTAAAATCTTCTATGCATGAAAGTATTAATAGTATTTAATGTGTTGTGGAATAGGCAGACATAGTTTTTGAATGTTTTATAACGTTGCTTTTCTAAATTATTCTCAGATGCTCACAGAGCACTTTCATTAATATATATGAGATTACGAATTTCTCTTTCATACGACGTTATATGACATTCCCTATATTTAATTACTTAATGCATTGAAATATAATAATCCCTGCATGGCAGGAGCATATTAATATAAAAATGAAGAATCCTATTTTCATTACATTAAGAATTATTTTGTAAAATCTTGTATGCATGAAAGTATTAATAGTATTCAATGTGTTCTGGAATAGGCAGACACCGTCTTTGAATGTTTTATAACGTTGTTTTTCTAAATTATTCTCAGATGCTGACAGAGCACTTTCATTAATATAAATGAGATTACGAATTTCTCTTTCATACGACGTTATATGACATTCATTATATTTAACTACTTAATGCTTTGAAATATAATAATCTCTGCATATCAAGAGCATATTAATATAAAAATGAAGAATCCTATTTTCATTACATTAAGAATTATTTTGTAAAATCTTCTATGCATGAAAGTATTAATAATATTCAATGTGTTGTGGAATAGGCAGAAATCGTTTTTTAATGTTTTATAACGTTGTTTTTCTAAATTATTCTCAGATGCTCACAGAGCACTTTCATTAATATAAATGAGATTACGAAGTTCTCTTTCATACGACGTTATATGACATTCATTATATTGAACTACTTAATGCTTTGAAATATAATAATCTCTGCATATCAAGAGCATATTAATATAAAAATGAAGAATCCTATTTTCATTACATTAAGAATTATTTTGTAAAATCTTGTATGTATGAAAGTATTTATAGTATTCAATGTGTTGTGGAATAGGCAGACACCGTCTTTGAATGTTTTATAACGTTGCTTTTCTAAATTATTCTCAGATGCCCGCAGAGCACTTTCATTAATATAAATGAGATTATAAATTTCTCTTTCATACGATGTTATATGGCATTCATTATATTTAAATACTTAATGCTTTAAAATATAATAATCTCTGCATATCAAGAGCATATTAATATAAAAATGAAGAATCCTATTTTCATTACATTATGAATTATTATGTAAAATCTTGTATGCATGAAAGTATTAATAATATTCAATGTGTTGTGGAATAGGCAGACATAGTTTTTGAATGTTTTATAACGTTGCTTTTCTAAATTATTCTCAGATGCTCACAGAGCTCTTTCATTAATATAAATGAGATTGTAAATTTCTCTTTCATACGACTTTATATGGCATTCATTATATTTTAATACTTAATACTTTGAAATATAATAATCTCTGCATATCAGAAGCATATTAATATAAAAATGAAAAATCCTATTTTCATTATATTAAGAATTATTTTGTAAAATCTTGTATGCATGAAAGTATTAATAGTATTCAATGTGTTGTGGAATAGGCAGATATAGTTTTTGAATGTTTTATAACGGTGCTTTTCTAAATTATTCTCAGATGTTCACAGAGCACTTTCATTAATATAAATGAGATTATAAATTTCTCTTTCATACGACGTTATATGGCATTCATTATATCTAAATAGTTAATGCTTTGAAATTTAATAATCTCTGCATATCAGAAGCATATTAATATAAAAATGAAAAATCCTATTTTCATTATATTAAGAATTATTTTGTAAAATCTTGTATGCATGAAAGTATTAATAATATTCAATGTGTTCTGGAATAGGGAGACATCGTCTTTGAATGTTTTATAACGTTGTTTTTCTAAATTATTCTCAGATGCTCACAAAGCTCTTTCATTAATATAAATGAGATTATTAATTTCTCTTTCATACGACGTTATATGACATTCCCTATATTTAATTACTTAATGCTTTGAAATATAATAATCTCTGCATGACAGGAGCATATTAATATAAAAATGAAGAATCCTATTTTTATTACATTAAGAATTATTTTGTAAAATCATCTATGCATGAAAGTATCAATAGTATTCAATGTGTTGTGGAATAAGCAGACATCGTTTTTGAATGTTTTATAGCGTTGTTTTACTAAATTATTCTCAGATGCTGAAAGAGCACTTTCATTAATATAAATGAGATTACGAATTTCTCTTTCATACGACGTTATATGACATTCATTATATTTAACTACTTAATGCTTTGAAATATAATAATCTCTGCATATCAAGAGCATATTAGTATAAAAATTAAGAATCCTATTTTCATTACATTAAGAATTATTTTGTAAAATCTTCTATGCTTGAAAGTATTAATAGTATTCAATGTGTTCTGGAATAGGCAGACACCGTCTTTGAATGTTTTATAACGTTGTTTTTCTAAATTATACTCAGGTGCTCACTGAGCACTTTCATTAATATAAATGAGATTATAAATTTCTCTTTCATACGACGTTATATAACATTCACTATATTTAATTACTTAATGCTTTGAAATATAATAATCTCTGCATATCAAGAGCACATTAATATAAAAATGAAGAATTTTATTTTCATTACATTAAGAATTATTTTGTAAAATCTTCTATGCATGAAAGTATTAATAGTATTCAATGTGTTGTGGAATAGGCAGACGTAGTTTTTGAATGTTTTATAACGTTGCTTTTCTAAATTACTCTCACATGCTCACAGAGCACTTTCATTAATATAAATGAGATTATAAATTTATCTTTCATACGACGTTATATGGCATTCATTATATTTAAATACTTAATGCTTTGAAATATAATAATCTCTGCATATCAGGAGCATATAAATATAAAAATGAAGAATCCTATTTTCATTACATTAAGAATTCTTTTGTAAAATCTTCTATGCATGAAAGTATTAATAGTATTCAATGTGTTCTGGAATAGGCAGACACCGTCTTTCAATGTTTTATAACGTTGTTTTTCTAAATTATTCTCAGATGCTGAAAGAGCACTTTCATTAATAAAAATGAGATTACGCATTTCTCTTTCATACGACGTTATATGACATTCATTATATTTAACTACTTAATGCTTTGAAATATAATAATCTCTGCATATCAAGAGCATATTAATATAAAAATGAAGAATCCGATTTTCATTACATTAAGAATTATTTTGTAAAATCTACAATGCATGAAAGTATTAATAGTATTCAATGTGTTGTGGAATAGGCAGACATCGTTTTTGAATGTTTTATAACATTGTTTTTCTAAATTATTCTCAGATTCTCACAAAGCTCTTTCATTAATATAAATGAGATTATAAATTTCTTTTTCATACGACGTTATATGACATTCACTATATTTAACTACTTAATGCTCTGAAATATAACAATCTCTGCATATCAGAAGCATATTAATATAAAAATGGAAAATCCTATTTTCATTATATTAAGAATTATTTTGTAAAATCTTCTATGCATGAAAGTATTAATAGTATTTAATGTGTTGTGGAATAGGCAGACATAGTTTTTGAATGTTTTATAACGTTGCTTTTCTAAATTATTCTCAGATGCTCACAGAGCACTTTCATTAATATATATGAGATTACGAATTTCTCTTTCATACGACGTTATATGACATTCCCTATATTTAATTACTTAATGCATTGAAATATAATAATCCCTGCATGGCAGGAGCATATTAATATAAAAATGAAGAATCCTATTTTCATTACATTAAGAATTATTTTGTAAAATCTTGTATGCATGAAAGTATTAATAGTATTCAATGTGTTCTGGAATAGGCAGACACCGTCTTTGAATGTTTTATAACGTTGTTTTTCTAAATTATTCTCAGATGCTGACAGAGCACTTTCATTAATATAAATGAGATTACGAATTTCTCTTTCATACGACGTTATATGACATTCATTATATTTAACTACTTAATGCTTTGAAATATAATAATCTCTGCATATCAAGAGCATATTAATATAAAAATGAAGAATCCTATTTTCATTACATTAAGAATTATTTTGTAAAATCTTCTATGCATGAAAGTATTAATAATATTCAATGTGTTGTGGAATAGGCAGAAATCGTTTTTTAATGTTTTATAACGTTGTTTTTCTAAATTATTCTCAGATGCTCACAGAGCACTTTCATTAATATAAATGAGATTACGAATTTCTCTTTCATACGACGTTATATGACATTCATTATATTGAACTACTTAATGCTTTGAAATATAATAATCTCTGCATATCAAGAGCATATTAATATAAAAATGAAGAATCCTATTTTCATTACATTAAGAATTATTTTGTAAAATCTTGTATGTATGAAAGTATTTATAGTATTCAATGTGTTGTGGAATAGGCAGACACCGTCTTTGAATGTTTTATAACGTTGTTTTTCTAAATTATACTCAGGTGCTCACTGAGCACTTTCATTAATATAAATGAGATTATAAATTTCTCTTTCGTACGACGTTATATGGCATTGATTATATTTAAATACTTAATGCTTTGAAATATAATAATCTCTGCATATCAGAAGCGTATTAATATAAAAATGAAAAATCCTATTTTCATTATATTAAGAATTATTTTGTAAAATCTTCTATGCATGAAAGTATTAATAGTATCCAATGTGTTGTGGAATAGGCAGACATAGTTTTTGAATGTTTTATAACGTTGCTTTTCTAAATTATTCTCAGATGCTCACAGAGCACTTTCATTAATATAAATGAGATTATAAATTTCTCTTTCATACGACGTTATATGACATTCATTTTATTTAACTGTTTAATTCTTTAAAATATAATAATTTCTGCATATCAAGAGCATACAAATATAAAATTGAAGAATCCTATTTTCATTATATTAAGAATTATTTTGTAAAATCTTCTATGCAAGAAAGTATTAATAGTATTCAATGTGTTGTGGAATAGGCAGACATCGTTTTGGAATGTTTTATAACGTTGTTTTTCTAAATTATTCTCCGATTCTCACAAAGCTCTTTCATTAATATAAATGAGATTATAAATTTCTTTTTCATACGACGTTATATGACATTCACTATATATAACTAGTTAATGCTTTGAAATATAACAATCTCTGCATATCAGAATCATATTAATATAAGAATGAAGAATCTTATTTTCAATACTCTAAGAATTATTTTGTAAAATCTTCTATGCATGAAAGTATAATTAGTATTCAATGTGTTCTGGAATAGGCAGACACCGTCTTTGAATGTTTTATAACGTTGTTTTTCTAAATTATTCTCAGGTGCTCACTGAGCAATTTCATTAATATAAATGAGATTATAAATTTCTCTTTCATACGACGTTATATGGCATTCATTATATCTAAATACTTAATGCTTTGAAATTTAATAATCTCTGCATATCAGAACCATATTAATATAAAAATGAAAAATCCTATTTTCATTAAATTAAGAATTATTTTGTAAAATCTTGTATGCATGAAGGTATTAATAGTATTCAATGTGTTCTGGAATAGGCAGACACCGTCTTTGAATGTTTTATAACGTTGTTTTACTAAATTATTCTCAGATGCTGAAAGAGCACTTTCATTAATATAAATGAGATTACGAATTTCTCTTTCATACGACGTTATATGACGTTCATTATATTTAACTACTTAATGCTTTGAAATATAATAATCTCTGCATATCAAGAGCATATTAATATAAAAATTAAGAATCCTATTTTCATTACATTAAGAATTATTTTGTAAAATCTCCTATGCTTGAAAGTATTAATAGTATTCAATGTGTTCTGGAATAGGCAGACACCGTCTTTGAATGTTTTATAACGTTGTTTTTCTAAATTATACTCAGGTGCTCACTGAGCACTTTCATTAATATAAATGAGATTATAAATTTCTCTTTCATACGACGTTATATAACATTCACTATATTTAATTACTTAATGCTTTGAAATATAATAATCTCTGCATATCAAGAGCACATTAATATAAAAATGAAGAATTCTATTTTCATTACATTAAGAATTATTTTGTAAAATCTTCTATGCATGAAAGTATTAATAGTATTCAATGTGTTGTGGAATAGGCAGACGTAGTTTTTGAATGTTTTATAACGTTGCTTTTCTAAATTACTCTCAGATGCTCACAGAGCACTTTCATTAATATAAATGAGATTATAAATTTATCTTTCATACGACGTTATATGGCATTCATTATATTTAAATACTTAATGCTTTGAAATATAATAATCTCTGCATATCAGAAGCATATAATATAAAAGTGAAAAATCCTATTTTCATTATATTAAGAATTATTTTGTAAAATCTTCTATGCATGAAAGTATTAATAGTATCCAATGTGTTGTGGAATAGGCAGACATAGTTTTTGAATGTTTTATAACGTTGCTTTTCTAAATTATTCTCAGATGCTCACAGAGCACTTTCATTAATATAAATGAGATTATAAATTTCTCTTTCATACGACGTTATATGACATTCATTTTATTTAACTAATTAATGCTTTAAAATATAATAATCTCTGCATATCAGGAGCATACAAATATAAAAATGAAGAATCCTATTTTCATTATATTAAGAATTATTTTGTAAAATCTTCTATGCAAGAAAGTATTAATAGTATTCAATGTGTTGTGGAATAGGCAGACATCGTTTTGGAATGTTTTATAACGTTGTTTTTCTAAATTATTCTCCGATTCTCACAAAGCTTTTTCATTAATATAAATGAGATTATTAATTTCTCTTTCATACGACGTTATATGACATTCCCTATATTTAATTACTTAATGCTTTGAAATATAATAATCTCTGCATGACAGGAGCATATTAATATAAAAATGAAGAATCCTATTTTTATTACATTAAGAATTATTTTGTAAAATCATCTATGCATGAAAGTATCAATAGTATTCAATGTGTTGTGGAATAAGCAGACATCGTTTTTGAATGTTTTATAGCGTTGTTTTACTAAATTATTCTCAGATGCTGAAAGAGCACTTTCATTAATATAAATGAGATTACGAATTTCTCTTTCATACGACGTTATATGACATTCATTATATTTAACTACTTAATGCTTTGAAATATAATAATCTCTGCATATCAAGAGCATATTAGTATAAAAATTAAGAATCCTATTTTCATTACATTAAGAATTATTTTGTAAAATCTTCTATGCTTGAAAGTATTAATAGTATTCAATGTGTTCTGGAATAGGCAGACACCGTCTTTGAATGTTTTATAACGTTGTTTTTCTAAATTATACTCAGGTGCTCACTGAGCACTTTCATTAATATAAATGAGATTATAAATTTCTCTTTCATACGACGTTATATAACATTCACTATATTTAATTACTTAATGCTTTGAAATATAATAATCTCTGCATATCAAGAGCTCATTAATATAAAAATGAAGAATTTTATTTTCATTACATTAAGAATTATTTTGTAAAATCTTCTATGCATGAAAGTATTAATAGTATTCAATGTGTTGTGGAATAGGCAGACGTAGTTTTTGAATGTTTTATAACGTTGCTTTTCTAAATTACTCTCAGATGCTCACAGAGCACTTTCATTAATATAAATGAGATTATAAATTTATCTTTCATACGACGTTATATGGCATTCATTATATTTAAATACTTAATGCTTTGAAATATAATAATCTCTGCATATCAGAAGCATATTAATATAAAAGTGAAAAATCCTATTTTCATTATATTAAGAATTATTTTGTAAAATCTTCTATGCATGAAAGTATTAATAGTATCCAATGTGTTGTGGAATAGGCAGACATAGTTTTTGATTGTTTTATAACGTTGCTTTTCTAAATTATTCTCAGATGCTCACAGAGCACTTTCATTAATATAAATGAGATTATAAATTTCTCTTTCATACGACGTTATATGACATTCATTTTATTTAACTAATTAATGCTTTAAAATATAATAATCTCTGCATATCAGGAGCATACAAATATAAAAATGAAGAATCCTATTTTCATTATATTAAGAATTATTTTGTAAAATCTTCTATGCAAGAAAGTATTAATAGTATTCAATGTGTTGTGGAATAGGCAGACATCGTTTTGGAATGTTTTATAACGTTGTTTTTCTAAATTATTCTCCGATTCTCACAAAGCTCTTTCATTAATATAAATGAGATTATAAATTTCTTTTTCATACGACGTTATATGACATTCACTGTATATAACTACTTAATGCTTTGAAATATAATAATCTCTGCATATCAAGAGCATATTAATATAAAAGGGAAGAATCCTATTTTCATTACATTAAGAATTATTTTGTAAAATCTTGTATGCATGAAAGTATTAATAATATTCAATGTGTTGTGGAATAGGCAGAAATCGTTTTTGAATGTTTTATAACGTTGTTTTTCTAAATTATTCTATGATGCTCACAGAGCACTTTCTTTAATATAAATAAGATTATAAGTTTCTCTTTTATACGACGTTATATGACATTCATTATATTTAACTACTTAATGCTTTGAAATATAATAATCTCTGCATATCAAGAGCATATTAATATAAAAGTGAAGAATCCTATTTTCATTACATTAAGAATTATTTTGTAAAATCTTGTATGCATGAAAGTATTAATAGTATTCAATGTGTTCTGGAATAGGCAGACACCGTCTTTGAATGTTTTATAACGTTGTTTTTCTAAATTATTCTCAGGTGCTCACTGAGCACTTTCATTAATATAAATGAGATTATAAATTTCTCTTTCATACGACGTTATATAACATTCACTATATTTAATTACTTAATGCTTTGAAACATAATAATCTCTGCATACCAAGAGCACATTAATATAAAAATGAAGAATTCTATTTTCATTACATTAAGAATTATTTTGTAAAATCTTCTATGCATGAAAGTATTAATAGTATTCAATGTGTTCTGGAATAGGCAGACACCGTCTTTGAATGTTTTATAACGTTGTTTTTCTAAATTATACTCAGGTGCTCACTGAGCACTTTCATTAATATAAATGAGATTATAAATTTCTCTTTCATACGACGTTATATAACATTCACTATATTTAATTACTTAATGCTTTGAAATATAATAATCTCTGCATATCAAGAGCACATTAATATAAAAATGAAGAATTCTATTTTCATTACATTAAGAATTATTTTGTAAAATCTTCTATGCATGAAAGTATTAATAGTATTCAATGTGTTGTGGAATAGGCAGACGTAGTTTTTGAATGTTTTATAACGTTGCTTTTCTAAATTACTCTCAGATGCTCACAGAGCACTTTCATTAATATAAATGAGATTATAAATTTATCTTTCATACGACGTTATATGGCATTCATTATATTTAAATACTTAATGCTTTGAAATATAATAATCTCTGCATATCAGAAGCATATTAATATAAAAGTGAAAAATCCTATTTTCATTATATTAAGAATTATTTTGTAAAATCTTCTATGCATGAAAGTATTAATAGTATCCAATGTGTTGTGGAATAGGCAGACATAGTTTTTGAATGTTTTATAACGTTGCTTTTCTAAATTATTCTCAGATGCTCACAGAGCACTTTCATTAATATAAATGAGATTATAAATTTCTCTTTCATACGACGTTATATGACATTCATTTTATTTAACTAATTAATGCTTTAAAATATAATAATCTCTGCATATCAGGAGCATACAAATATAAAAATGAAGAATCCTATTTTCATTATATTAAGAATTATTTTGTAAAATCTTCTATGCAAGAAAGTATTAATAGTATTCAATGTGTTGTGGAATAGGCAGACATCGTTTTGGAATGTTTTATAACGTTGTTTTTCTAAATTATTCTCCGATTCTCACAAAGCTTTTTCATTAATATAAATGAGATTATTAATTTCTCTTTCATACGACGTTATATGACATTCCCTATATTTAATTACTTAATGCTTTGAAATATAATAATCTCTGCATGACAGGAGCATATTAATATAAAAATGAAGAATCCTATTTTTATTACATTAAGAATTATTTTGTAAAATCATCTATGCATGAAAGTATCAATAGTATTCAATGTGTTGTGGAATAAGCAGACATCGTTTTTGAATGTTTTATAGCGTTGTTTTACTAAATTATTCTCAGATGCTGAAAGAGCACTTTCATTAATATAAATGAGATTACGAATTTCTCTTTCATACGACGTTATATGACATTCATTATATTTAACTACTTAATGCTTTGAAATATAATAATCTCTGCATATCAAGAGCATATTAGTATAAAAATTAAGAATCCTATTTTCATTACATTAAGAATTATTTTGTAAAATCTTCTATGCTTGAAAGTATTAATAGTATTCAATGTGTTCTGGAATAGGCAGACACCGTCTTTGAATGTTTTATAACGTTGTTTTTCTTAATTATACTCAGATGCTCACAGAGCACTTTCATTAATATAAATGAGATTATAAATTTATCTTTCATACGACGTTATATGGCATTCATTATATTTAAATACTTAATGCTTTGAAATATAATAATCTCTGCATATCAGAAGCATATTAATATAAAAGTGAAAAATCCTATTTTCATTATATTAAGAATTATTTTGTAAAATCTTCTATGCATGAAAGTATTAATAGTATCCAATGTGTTGTGGAATAGGCAGACATAGTTTTTGATAGTTTTATAACGTTGCTTTTCTAAATTATTCTCAGATGCTCACAGAGCACTTTCATTAATATAAATGAGATTATAAATTTCTCTTTCATACGACGTTATATGACATTCATTTTATTTAACTAATTAATGCTTTAAAATATAATAATCTCTGCATATCAGGAGCATACAAATATAAAAATGAAGAATCCTATTTTCATTATATTAAGAATTATTTTGTAAAATCTTCTATGCAAGAAAGTATTAATAGTATTCAATGTGTTGTGGAATAGGCAGACATCGTTTTGGAATGTTTTATAACGTTGTTTTTCTAAATTATTCTCCGATTCTCACAAAGCTCTTTCATTAATATAAATGAGATTATAAATTTCTTTTTCATACGACGTTATATGACATTCACTGTATATAACTACTTAATGCTTTGAAATATAATAATCTCTGCATATCAAGAGCATATTAATATAAAAGGGAAGAATCCTATTTTCATTACATTAAGAATTATTTTGTAAAATCTTGTATGCATGAAAGTATTAATAATATTCAATGTGTTGTGGAATAGGCAGAAATCGTTTTTGAATGTTTTATAACGTTGTTTTTCTAAATTATTCTATGATGCTCACAGAGCACTTTCTTTAATATAAATAAGATTATAAGTTTCTCTTTTATACGACGTTATATGACATTCATTATATTTAACTACTTAATGCTTTGAAATATAATAATCTCTGCATATCAAGAGCATATTAATATAAAAGTGAAGAATCCTATTTTCATTACATTAAGAATTATTTTGTAAAATCTTGTATGCATGAAAGTATTAATAGTATTCAATGTGTTCTGGAATAGGCAGACACCGTCTTTGAATGTTTTATAACGTTGTTTTTCTAAATTATTCTCAGGTGCTCACTGAGCACTTTCATTAATATAAATGAGATTATAAATTTCTCTTTCATACGACGTTATATAACATTCACTATATTTAATTACTTAATGCTTTGAAACATAATAATCTCTGCATACCAAGAGCACATTAATATAAAAATGAAGAATTCTATTTTCATTACATTAAGAATTATTTTGTAAAATCTTCTATGCATGAAAGTATTAATAGTATTCAATGTGTTCTGGAATAGGCAGACACCGTCTTTGAATGTTTTATAACGTTGTTTTCCTAAATTATACTCAGGTGCTCACTGAGCACTTTCATTAATATAAATGAGATTATAAATTTCTCTTTCATACGACGTTATATAACATTCACTATATTTAATTACTTAATGCTTTGAAATATAATAATCTCTGCATATCAAGAGCACATTAATATAAAAATGAAGAATTCTATTTTCATTACATTAAGAATTATTTTGTAAAATCTTCTATGCATGAAAGTATTAATAGTATTCAATGTGTTGTGGAATAGGCAGACGTAGTTTTTGAATGTTTTATAACGTTGCTTTTCTAAATTACTCTCAGATGCTCACAGAGCACTTTCATTAATATAAATGAGATTATAAATTTATTTTTCATACGACGTTATATGGCATTCATTATATTTAAATACTTAATGCTTTGAAATATAATAATCTCTGCATATCAGAAGCATATTAATATAAAAGTGAAAAATCCTATTTTCATTATATTAAGAATTATTTTGTAAAATCTTCTACGCATGAAAGTATTAATAGTATCCAATGTGTTGTGGAATAGGCACACATAGTTTTTGAATGTTTTATAACGTTGCTTTTCTAAATTATTCTCAGATGCTCACAGAGCACTTTCATTAATATAAATGAGATTATAAATTTCTCTTTCATACGACGTTATATGACATTCATTTTATTTAACTAATTAATGCTTTAAAATATAATAATCTCTGCATATCAGGAGCATACAAATATAAAAATGAAGAATCCTATTTTCATTATATTAAGAATTATTTTGTAAAATCTTCTATGCAAGAAAGTATTAATAGTATTCAATGTGTTGTGGAATAGGCAGACATCGTTTTGGAATGTTTTATAACGTTGTTTTTCTAAATTATTCTCCGATTCTCACAAAGCTTTTTCATTAATATAAATGAGATTATTAATTTCTCTTTCATACGACGTTATATGACATTCCCTATATTTAATTACTTAATGCTTTGAAATATAATAATCTCTGCATGACAGGAGCATATTAATATAAAAATGAAGAATCCTATTTTTATTACATTAAGAATTATTTTGTAAAATCATCTATGCATGAAAGTATCAATAGTATTCAATGTGTTGTGGAATAAGCAGACATCGTTTTTGAATGTTTTATATCGTTGTTTTACTAAATTATTCTCAGATGCTGAAAGAGCACTTTCATTAATATAAATGAGATTACGAATTTCTCTTTCATACGACGTTATATGACATTCATTATATTTAACTACTTAATGCTTTGAAATATAATAATCTCTGCATATCAAGAGCATATTAGTATAAAAATTAAGAATCCTATTTTCATTACATTAAGAATTATTTTGTAAAATCTTCTATGCTTGAAAGTATTAATAGTATTCAATGTGTTCTGGAATAGGCAGACACCGTCTTTGAATGTTTTATAACGTTGTTTTTCTTAATTATACTCAGATGCTCACAGAGCACTTTCATTAATATAAATGAGATTATAAATTTATCTTTCATACGACGTTATATGGCATTCATTATATTTAAATACTTAATGCTTTGAAATATAATAATCTCTGCATATCAGAAGCATATTAATATAAAAGTGAAAAATCCTATTTTCATTATATTAAGAATTATTTTGTAAAATCTTCTATGCATGAAAGTATTAATAGTATCCAATGTGTGGTGGAATAGGCAGACATAGTTTTTGATTGTTTTATAACGTTGCTTTTCTAAATTATTCTCAGATGCTCACAGAGCACTTTCATTAATATAAATGAGATTATAAATTTCTCTTTCATACGACGTTATATGACATTCATTTTATTTAACTAATTAATGCTTTAAAATATAATAATCTCTGCATATCAGGAGCATACAAATATAAAAATGAAGAATCCTATTTTCATTATATTAAGAATTATTTTGTAAAATCTTCTATGCAAGAAAGTATTAATAGTATTCAATGTGTTGTGGAATAGGCAGACATCGTTTTGGAATGTTTTATAACGTTGTTTTTCTAAATTATTCTCCGATTCTCACAAAGCTCTTTCATTAATATAAATGAGATTATAAATTTCTTTTTCATACGACGTTATATGACATTCACTGTATATAACTACTTAATGCTTTGAAATATAATAATCTCTGCATATCAAGAGCATATTAATATAAAAGGGAAGAATCCTATTTTCATTACATTAAGAATTATTTTGTAAAATCTTGTATGCATGAAAGTATTAATAATATTCAATGTGTTGTGGAATAGGCAGAAATCGTTTTTGAATGTTTTATAACGTTGTTTTTCTAAATTATTCTATGATGCTCACAGAGCACTTTCTTTAATATAAATAAGATTATAAGTTTCTCTTTTATACGACGTTATATGACATTCATTATATTTAACTACTTAATGCTTTGAAATATAATAATCTCTGCATATCAAGAGCATATTAATATAAAAGTGAAGAATCCTATTTTCATTACATTAAGAATTATTTTGTAAAATCTTGTATGCATGAAAGTATTAATAGTATTCAATGTGTTCTGGAATAGGCAGACACCGTCTTTGAATGTTTTATAACGTTGTTTTTCTAAATTATTCTCAGGTGCTCACTGAGCACTTTCATTAATATAAATGAGATTATAAATTTCTCTTTCATACGACGTTATATAACATTCACTATATTTAATTACTTAATGCTTTGAAACATAATAATCTCTGCATACCAAGAGCACATTAATATAAAAATGAAGAATTCTATTTTCATTACATTAAGAATTATTTTGTAAAATCTTCTATGCATGAAAGTATTAATAGTATTCAATGTGTTCTGGAATAGGCAGACACCGTCTTTGAATGTTTTATAACGTTGTTTTTCTAAATTATACTCAGGTGCTCACTGAGCACTTTCATTAATATAAATGAGATTATAAATTTCTCTTTCATACGACGTTATATAACATTCACTATATTTAATTACTTAATGCTTTGAAATATAATAATCTCTGCATATCAAGAGCACATTAATATAAAAATGAAGAATTCTATTTTCATTACATTAAGAATTATTTTGTAAAATCTTCTATGCATGAAAGTATTAATAGTATTCAATGTGTTGTGGAATAGGCAGACGTAGTTTTTGAATGTTTTATAACGTTGCTTTTCTAAATTACTCTCAGATGCTCACAGAGCACTTTCATTAATATAAATGAGATTATAAATTTATCTTTCATACGACGTTATATGGCATTCATTATATTTAAATACTTAATGCTTTGAAATATAATAATCTCTGCATATCAGAAGCATATTAATATAAAAGTGAAAAATCCTATTTTCATTATATTAAGAATTATTTTGTAAAATCTTCTATGCATGAAAGTATTAATAGTATCCAATGTGTTGTGGAATAGGCAGACATAGTTTTTGAATGTTTTATAACGTTGCTTTTCTAAATTATTCTCAGATGCTCACAGAGCATTTTCATTAATATAAATGAGATTATAAATTTCTCTTTCATACGACGTTATATGACATTCATTTTATTTAACTAATTAATGCTTTAAAATATAATAATCTCTGCATATCAGGAGCACACAAATATAAAAATGAAGAATCCTATTTTCATTATATTAAGAATTATTTTGTAAAATCTTCTATGCAAGAAAGTATTAATAGTATTCAATGTATTGTGGAATAGGCAGACATCGTTTTGGAATGTTTTATAACGTTGTTTTTCTAAATTATTCTCCGATTCTCACAAAGCTTTTTCATTAATATAAATGAGATTATAAATTTCTTTTTCATACGACGTTATATGACATTCACTATATATAACTACTTAATGCTTTGAAATATAATAATCTCTGCATATCAAGAGGATATTAATATAAAAGGGAAGAATCCTATTTTCATTACATTAAGAATTATTTTGTAAAATCTTGTATGCATGAAAGTATTAATAATATTCAATGTGTTGTGGAATAGGCAGAAATCGTTTTTGAATGTTTTATAACGTTGTTTTTCTAAATTATTCTCAGATGCTCACAGAGCACTTTCATTAATATAAGTAAGATTATAGGTTTCTCTTTTATACGACGTTATATGACATTCATTATATTTAACTACTTAATGCTTTGAAATATAATAATCTCTGCATATCAAGAGCATATGAATATAAAAGTGAAGAATCCTATTTTCATTACATTAAGAATTATTTTGTAAAATCTTGTATGCATGAAAGTATTAATAGTATTCAATGTGTTCTGGAATAGGCAGACACCGTCTTTGAATGTTTTATAACGTTGTTTTTCTAAATTATTCTCAGATGCTCACAGAGCACTTACATTAATATAAATGAGATAACGAATTTCTCTTTCATACGACGTTATATGACATTCCCTATATTTAATTACTTAATGCTTTGAAATATAATAATCTCTGCATGACAGGAGCATATTAATATAAAAATGAAGAATCCTATTTTTATTACATTAAGAATTATTTTGTAAAATCATCTATGCATGAAAGTATCAATAGTATTCAATGTGTTGTGGAATAAGCAGACATCGTTTTTGAATGTTTTATTGCGTTGTTTTTCTAAATTATTCCCAGATGATCACAGAGCACTTTCATTAATTTAAATGAGATTATAAGTTTCTCTTTCATACGACGTTATATGACATTCATTTTATTTAACTAATAAATGTTTTGAAATATAATAATCTCTGCATATCAGGAGCATATAAATATAAAAATGAAGAATCCTATTTTCATTACATTAAGAATTATTTTGTAAAATCTTGTATGCATGAAAGTATTAATAGTATTCAATGTGTTCTGGAATAGGCAGACACCGTCTTTGAATGTTTTATAACGTTGTTTTTCTAAATTATTCTCAGATGCTGACAGAGCACTTTCATTAATATAAATGAGATTACGAATTTCTCTTTCATACGACGTTATATGACATTCATTACATTTAACTACTTAATGCTTTGAAATATAATAATCTCTGCATATCAAGAGCATATTAATATAAAAATGAAGAATCCTATTTTCATTACATTAAGAAGTATTTTGTAAAATCTTCTATGCATGAAAGTATTAATAATATTCAATGTATTGTGGAATAGGCAGAAATCGTTTTTGAATGTTTTATAACGTTGTTTTTCTAAACTATTCTCAGATGCTCACAGAGCACTTTCATTAATATAAATGAGATTACGAATTTCTCTTTCATACGACGTTATATGACATTCATTATATTGAACTGCTTAATGCTTTGAAATATAATAATCTCTGCATATCAAGAGCATATTAATATAAAAATGAAAAATCCTATTTTCATTACATTAAGAATTATTTTGTAAAATCTTGTATGCATGAAAGTATTAATAGTATTCAATGTGTTCTGGAATAGGCAGACACCGTCTTTGAATGTTTTATAACGTTGTTTTTCTAAATTATACTCAGGTGCTCACTGAGCACTTTCATTAATGTAAATGAGATTATAAATTTCTCTTTAATACGACGTTATATAACGTTCACTATATTTAATTACTTAATGCTTTGAAATATAACAATCTCTGCATATCAGAAGCATATTAATATAAGAATGAAGAATCCTATTTTCAATACTCTAAGAATTATTTTGTAAAATCTTCTATGCATGAAAGTATTAATAATATTCAATGTATTGTGGAATAGGCAGACATAGTTTTTGAATGTTTTATAACGTTGCTTTTCTAAATTATTCTCAGATGTTCACCGAGCTCTTTCATTAATATAAATGAGATTATAAATTTCTCTTTCATACGACGTTATATGGCATTCATTATATTTTAATACTTAATACTTTGAAATATAATAATCTCTGCGTATCAGAAGCATATTAATATAAAAATGAAAAATCCTATTTTCATTAAATTAAGAATTATTTTGTAAAATCTTCTATGCATGAAAGTATTAATAGTATCCAATGTGTTGTGGAATAGGCAGACATAGTTTTTGAATGATTTATAACGTTGCTTTTCTAAATTATTCTCAGATGCCCGCAGAGCACTTTCATTAATATATATGAGATTACGAATTTCTCTTTCATATGACGTTATATGACATTCCCTATATTTAATTACTTAATGCTTTAAAATATAATAATCTCTGCATATCAAGAGCATATTAATATAAAAATGAAAAATCCTATTTTCGTTATATTAAGAGTTATTTTGTAAAATCTTCTATGCATGAAAGTATTAATAGTATCCAATGTGTTGTGGAATAGGCAGACATAGTTTTTGAATATTTTATAACGTTGCTTTTCTAAATTATTCTCAGATGCCCGCAGAGCACTTTCATTAAAATAAATGAGATTATAAATTTCTCTTTCATACGATGTTATATGGCATTCATTATATTTAAATACTTAATGCTTTAAAATATAATAATCTCTGCATATCAAGAGCATATTAATATAAAAATAAAGAATCCTATTTTCATTACATTATGAATTATTATGTAAAATCTTGTATGCATGAAAGTATTAATAATATTCAATGAGTTGTGGAATAGGCAGACATAGTTTTTGAATGTTTTATAACGTTGCTTTTCTAAATTATTCTCAGATGCTCACAGAGCTCTTTCATTAATATAAATGAGATTGTAAATTTCTCTTTCATACGACGTTATATGGCATTCATTATATTTTAATACTTAATACTTTGAAATATAATAATCTCTGCATATCAGAAGCATATTAATATAAAAATGAAAAATCCTATTTTCATTATATTAAGAATTATTTTGTAAAATCTTGTATGCATGAAAGTATTAATAGTATTCAATGTGTTGTGGAATAGGCAGATATAGTTTTTGAATGTTTTATAACGGTGCTTTTCTAAATTATTCTCAGATGCTCACAGAGCACTTTCATTAATATAAATGAGATTATAAATTTCTCTTTCATACGACGTTATATGGCATTCATTATATCTAAATAGTTAATGCTTTGAAATTTAATAATCTCTGCATATCAGAAGCATATTAATATAAAAATGAAAAATCCTATTTTCATTATATTAAGAATTATTTTGTAAAATCTTCTATGCATGAAAGTATTAATAGTATTTAATGTGTTGTGGAATAGGCAGACATAGTTTTTGAATGTTTTATAACGTTGCTTTTCTAAATTATTCTCAGATGCTCACAGAGCACTTTCATTAATATATATGAGATTACGAATTTCTCTTTCATATGACGTTATATGACATTCCCTATATTTAATTACTTAATGCTTTGAAATATAATAATCTCTGCATATCAAGAGCATATTAATATAAAAATGAAGAATCTTATTTTCATTACATTAAGAATTATTATGTAAAATCTTGTATGCATGAAAGCATTAATAGTATTCAATGTGTTCTGGAATAGGGAGACATCGTCTTTGAATGTTTTATAACGTTGTTTTTCTAAATTATTCTCAGATGCTCACAAAGCTCTTTCATTAATATAAATGAGATTATTAATTTCTCTTTCATACGACGTTATATGACATTCCCTATATTTAATTACTTAATGCTTTGAAATATAATAATCTCTGCATATCAAGAGCATATTAATATAAAAATGAAGAATTCTATTTTCATTACATTAAGAATTATTATGTAAAATCTTGTATGCATGAAAGTATTAATAGTATTCAATGTGTTGTGGAATAGGCAGAAATCGTGTTTGAATGTTTTATAACGTTGTTTTTCTAAATTATTCTCAGATGCTCCCAGAGCACTTTCATTAATATAAATGAGATTATAAATTTTTCTTTCATACGATGTTATATGGCATTCATTATATTTAAATACTTAATGCTTTAAAATGTAATAATCTCTGCATATCAAGAGCATATTAATATAAAAATAAAGAATCCTATTTTCATTAAGAATTATTATGTAAAATCTTGTATGCATGAAAGTATTAATAGTATTCAATGTGTTCTGGAATAGGCAGACACCGTCTTTGAATGTTTTATAACGTTGTTTTTCTAAATTATTTTCAGATGCTCACAGAGCACTTTCATTAATATAAATGAGATTACGAATTTCTCTTTCATACGACGTTATATGACATTCCCTATATTTAATTACTTAATGCTTTGAAATATAATAATCTCTGCATGACAGGAGCATATTAATATAAAAATGAAGAATCCTATTTTTATTACATTAAGAATTATTTTGTAAAATCATCTATGCATGAAAGTATCAATAGTATTCAATGTGTTGTGGAATAAGCAGACATCGTTTTTGAATGTTTTATTGCGTTGTTTTTCTAAATTATTCCCAGATGATCACAGAGCACTTTCATTAATTTAAATGAGATTATAAGTTTCTCTTTCATACGACGTTATATGACATTCATTTTATTTAACTAATAAATGTTTTGAAATATAATAATCTCTGCATATCAGGAGCATATAAATATAAAAATGAAGAATCCTATTTTCATTACATTAAGAATTATTTTGTAAAATCTTGTATGCATGAAAGTATTAATAGTATTCAATGTGTTCTGGAATAGGCAGACACCGTCTTTGAATGTTTTATAACGTTGTTTTTCTAAATTATTCTCAGATGCTGACAGAGCACTTTCATTAATATAAATGAGATTACGAATTTCTCTTTCATACGACGTTATATGACATTCATTACATTTAACTACTTAATGCTTTGAAATATAATAATCTCTGCATATCAAGAGCATATTAATATAAAAATGAAGAATCCTATTTTCATTACATTAAGAAGTATTTTGTAAAATCTTCTATGCATGAAAGTATTAATAATATTCAATGTATTGTGGAATAGGCAGAAATCGTTTTTGAATGTTTTATAACGTTGTTTTTCTAAACTATTCTCAGATGCTCACAGAGCACTTTCATTAATATAAATGAGATTACGAATTTCTCTTTCATACGACGTTATATGACATTCATTATATTGAACTGCTTAATGCTTTGAAATATAATAATCTCTGCATATCAAGAGCATATTAATATAAAAATGAAAAATCCTATTTTCATTACATTAAGAATTATTTTGTAAAATCTTGTATGCATGAAAGTATTAATAGTATTCAATGTGTTCTGGAATAGGCAGACACCGTCTTTGAATGTTTTATAACGTTGTTTTTCTAAATTATACTCAGGTGCTCACTGAGCACTTTCATTAATGTAAATGAGATTATAAATTTCTCTTTAATACGACGTTATATAACGTTCACTATATTTAATTACTTAATGCTTTGAAATATAACAATCTCTGCATATCAGAAGCATATTAATATAAGAATGAAGAATCCTATTTTCAATACTCTAAGAATTATTTTGTAAAATCTTCTATGCATGAAAGTATTAATAATATTCAATGTATTGTGGAATAGGCAGACATAGTTTTTGAATGTTTTATAACGTTGCTTTTCTAAATTATTCTCAGATGCTCACCGAGCTCTTTCATTAATATAAATGAGATTATAAATTTCTCTTTCATACGACGTTATATGGCATTCATTATATTTTAATACTTAATACTTTGAAATATAATAATCTCTGCGTATCAGAAGCATATTAATATAAAAATGAAAAATCCTATTTTCATTAAATTAAGAATTATTTTGTAAAATCTTCTATGCATGAAAGTATTAATAGTATCCAATGTGTTGTGGAATAGGCAGACATAGTTTTTGAATGATTTATAACGTTGCTTTTCTAAATTATTCTCAGATGCCCGCAGAGCACTTTCATTAATATATATGAGATTACGAATTTCTCTTTCATATGACGTTATATGACATTCCCTATATTTAATTACTTAATGCTTTGAAATATAATAATCTCTGCATATCAAGAGCATATTAATATAAAAATGAAAAATCCTATTTTCATTATATTAAGAGTTATTTTGTAAAATCTTCTATGCATGAAAGTATTAATGGTATCCAATGTGTTGTGGAATAGGCAGACATAGTTTTTGAATATTTTATAACGTTGCTTTTCTAAATTATTCTCAGATGCCCGCAGAGCACTTTCATTAATATAAATGAGATTATAAATTTCTCTTTCATACGATGTTATATGGCATTCATTATATTTAAATACTTAATGCTTTAAAATATAATAATCTCTGCATATCAAGAGCATATTAATATAAAAGGGAAGAATCCTATTTTCATTACATTAAGAATTATTTTGTAAAATCTTGTATGCATGAAAGTATTAATAATATTCAATGTGTTGTGGAATAGGCAGAAATCGTTTTTGAATGTTTTATAACGTTGTTTTTCTAAATTATTCTATGATGCTCACAGAGCACTTTCTTTAATATAAATAAGATTATAAGTTTCTCTTTTATACGACGTTATATGACATTCATTATATTTAACTACTTAATGCTTTGAAATATAATAATCTCTGCATATCAAGAGCATATTAATATAAAAGTGAAGAATCCTATTTTCATTACATTAAGAATTATTTTGTAAAATCTTGTATGCATGAAAGTATTAATAGTATTCAATGTGTTCTGGAATAGGCAGACACCGTCTTTGAATGTTTTATAACGTTGTTTTTCTAAATTATTCTCAGGTGCTCACTGAGCACTTTCATTAATATAAATGAGATTATAAATTTCTCTTTCATACGACGTTATATAACATTCACTATATTTAATTACTTAATGCTTTGAAACATAATAATCTCTGCATACCAAGAGCACATTAATATAAAAATGAAGAATTCTATTTTCATTACATTAAGAATTATTTTGTAAAATCTTCTATGCATGAAAGTATTAATAGTATTCAATGTGTTCTGGAATAGGCAGACACCGTCTTTGAATGTTTTATAACGTTGTTTTTCTAAATTATACTCAGGTGCTCACTGAGCACTTTCATTAATATAAATGAGATTATAAATTTCTCTTTCATACGACGTTATATAACATTCACTATATTTAATTACTTAATGCTTTGAAATATAATAATCTCTGCATATCAAGAGCACATTAATATAAAAATGAAGAATTCTATTTTCATTACATTAAGAATTATTTTGTAAAATCTTCTATGCATGAAAGTATTAATAGTATTCAATGTGTTGTGGAATAGGCAGACGTAGTTTTTGAATGTTTTATAACGTTGCTTTTCTAAATTACTCTCAGATGCTCACAGAGCACTTTCATTAATATAAATGAGATTATAAATTTATCTTTCATACGACGTTATATGGCATTCATTATATTTAAATACTTAATGCTTTGAAATATAATAATCTCTGCATATCAGAAGCATATTAATATAAAAGTGAAAAATCCTATTTTCATTATATTAAGAATTATTTTGTAAAATCTTCTATGCATGAAAGTATTAATAGTATCCAATGTGTTGTGGAATAGGCAGACATAGTTTTTGAATGTTTTATAACGTTGCTTTTCTAAATTATTCTCAGATGCTCACAGAGCACTTTCATTAATATAAATGAGATTATAAATTTCTCTTTCATACGACGTTATATGACATTCATTTTATTTAACTAATTAATGCTTTAAAATATAATAATCTCTGCATATCAGGAGCACACAAATATAAAAATGAAGAATCCTATTTTCATTATATTAAGAATTATTTTGTAAAATCTTCTATGCAAGAAAGTATTAATAGTATTCAATGTATTGTGGAATAGGCAGACATCGTTTTGGAATGTTTTATAACGTTGTTTTTCTAAATTATTCTCCGATTCTCACAAAGCTTTTTCATTAATATAAATGAGATTATAAATTTCTTTTTCATACGACGTTATATGACATTCACTATATATAACTACTTAATGCTTTGAAATATAATAATCTCTGCATATCAAGAGCATATTAATATAAAAGGGAAGAATCCTATTTTCATTACATTAAGAATTATTTTGTAAAATCTTGTATGCATGAAAGTATTAATAATATTCAATGTGTTGTGGAATAGGCAGAAATCGTTTTTGAATGTTTTATAACGTTGTTTTTCTAAATTATTCTCAGATGCTCACAGAGCACTTTCATTAATATAAGTAAGATTATAGGTTTCTCTTTTATACGACGTTATATGACATTCATTATATTTAACTACTTAATGCTTTGAAATATAATAATCTCTGCATATCAAGAGCATATGAATATAAAAGTGAAGAATCCTATTTTCATTACATTAAGAATTATTTTGTAAAATCTTGTATGCATGAAAGTATTAATAGTATTCAATGTGTTCTGGAATAGGCAGACACCGTCTTTGAATGTTTTATAACGTTGTTTTTCTAAATTATTCTCAGATGCTCACAGAGCACTTACATTAATATAAATGAGATAACGAATTTCTCTTTCATACGACGTTATATGACATTCCCTATATTTAATTACTTAATGCTTTGAAATATAATAATCTCTGCATGACAGGAGCATATTAATATAAAAATGAAGAATCCTATTTTTATTACATTAAGAATTATTTTGTAAAATCATCTATGCATGAAAGTATCAATAGTATTCAATGTGTTGTGGAATAAGCAGACATCGTTTTTGAATGTTTTATTGCGTTGTTTTTCTAAATTATTCCCAGATGATCACAGAGCACTTTCATTAATTTAAATGAGATTATAAGTTTCTCTTTCATACGACGTTATATGACATTCATTTTATTTAACTAATAAATGTTTTGAAATATAATAATCTCTGCATATCAGGAGCATATAAATATAAAAATGAAGAATCCTATTTTCATTACATTAAGAATTATTTTGTAAAATCTTGTATGCATGAAAGTATTAATAGTATTCAATGTGTTCTGGAATAGGCAGACACCGTCTTTGAATGTTTTATAACGTTGTTTTTCTAAATTATTCTCAGATGCTGACAGAGCACTTTCATTAATATAAATGAGATTACGAATTTCTCTTTCATACGACGTTATATGACATTCATTACATTTAACTACTTAATGCTTTGAAATATAATAATCTCTGCATATCAAGAGCATATTAATATAAAAATGAAGAATCCTATTTTCATTACATTAAGAAGTATTTTGTAAAATCTTCTATGCATGAAAGTATTAATAATATTCAATGTATTGTGGAATAGGCAGAAATCGTTTTTGAATGTTTTATAACGTTGTTTTTCTAAACTATTCTCAGATGCTCACAGAGCACTTTCATTAATATAAATGAGATTACGAATTTCTCTTTCATACGACGTTATATGACATTCATTATATTGAACTGCTTAATGCTTTGAAATATAATAATCTCTGCATATCAAGAGCATATTAATATAAAAATGAAAAATCCTATTTTCATTACATTAAGAATTATTTTGTAAAATCTTGTATGCATGAAAGTATTAATAGTATTCAATGTGTTCTGGAATAGGCAGACACCGTCTTTGAATGTTTTATAACGTTGTTTTTCTAAATTATACTCAGGTGCTCACTGAGCACTTTCATTAATGTAAATGAGATTATAAATTTCTCTTTAATACGACGTTATATAACGTTCACTATATTTAATTACTTAATGCTTTGAAATATAACAATCTCTGCATATCAGAAGCATATTAATATAAGAATGAAGAATCCTATTTTCAATACTCTAAGAATTATTTTGTAAAATCTTCTATGCATGAAAGTATTAATAATATTCAATGTATTGTGGAATAGGCAGACATAGTTTTTGAATGTTTTATAACGTTGCTTTTCTAAATTATTCTCAGATGTTCACCGAGCTCTTTCATTAATATAAATGAGATTATAAATTTCTCTTTCATACGACGTTATATGGCATTCATTATATTTTAATACTTAATACTTTGAAATATAATAATCTCTGCGTATCAGAAGCATATTAATATAAAAATGAAAAATCCTATTTTCATTAAATTAAGAATTATTTTGTAAAATCTTCTATGCATGAAAGTATTAATAGTATCCAATGTGTTGTGGAATAGGCAGACATAGTTTTTGAATGATTTATAACGTTGCTTTTCTAAATTATTCTCAGATGCCCGCAGAGCACTTTCATTAATATATATGAGATTACGAATTTCTCTTTCATATGACGTTATATGACATTCCCTATATTTAATTACTTAATGCTTTAAAATATAATAATCTCTGCATATCAAGAGCATATTAATATAAAAATGAAAAATCCTATTTTCGTTATATTAAGAGTTATTTTGTAAAATCTTCTATGCATGAAAGTATTAATAGTATCCAATGTGTTGTGGAATAGGCAGACATAGTTTTTGAATATTTTATAACGTTGCTTTTCTAAATTATTCTCAGATGCCCGCAGAGCACTTTCATTAAAATAAATGAGATTATAAATTTCTCTTTCATACGATGTTATATGGCATTCATTATATTTAAATACTTAATGCTTTAAAATATAATAATCTCTGCATATCAAGAGCATATTAATATAAAAATAAAGAATCCTATTTTCATTACATTATGAATTATTATGTAAAATCTTGTATGCATGAAAGTATTAATAATATTCAATGAGTTGTGGAATAGGCAGACATAGTTTTTGAATGTTTTATAACGTTGCTTTTCTAAATTATTCTCAGATGCTCACAGAGCTCTTTCATTAATATAAATGAGATTGTAAATTTCTCTTTCATACGACGTTATATGGCATTCATTATATTTTAATACTTAATACTTTGAAATATAATAATCTCTGCATATCAGAAGCATATTAATATAAAAATGAAAAATCCTATTTTCATTATATTAAGAATTATTTTGTAAAATCTTGTATGCATGAAAGTATTAATAGTATTCAATGTGTTGTGGAATAGGCAGATATAGTTTTTGAATGTTTTATAACGGTGCTTTTCTAAATTATTCTCAGATGCTCACAGAGCACTTTCATTAATATAAATGAGATTATAAATTTCTCTTTCATACGACGTTATATGGCATTCATTATATCTAAATAGTTAATGCTTTGAAATTTAATAATCTCTGCATATCAGAAGCATATTAATATAAAAATGAAAAATCCTATTTTCATTATATTAAGAATTATTTTGTAAAATCTTCTATGCATGAAAGTATTAATAGTATTTAATGTGTTGTGGAATAGGCAGACATAGTTTTTGAATGTTTTATAACGTTGCTTTTCTAAATTATTCTCAGATGCTCACAGAGCACTTTCATTAATATATATGAGATTACGAATTTCTCTTTCATATGACGTTATATGACATTCCCTATATTTAATTACTTAATGCTTTGAAATATAATAATCTCTGCATATCAAGAGCATATTAATATAAAAATGAAGAATCTTATTTTCATTACATTAAGAATTATTATGTAAAATCTTGTATGCATGAAAGCATTAATAGTATTCAATGTGTTCTGGAATAGGGAGACATCGTCTTTGAATGTTTTATAACGTTGTTTTTCTAAATTATTCTCAGATGCTCACAAAGCTCTTTCATTAATATAAATGAGATTATTAATTTCTCTTTCATACGACGTTATATGACATTCCCTATATTTAATTACTTAATGCTTTGAAATATAATAATCTCTGCATATCAAGAGCATATTAATATAAAAATGAAGAATTCTATTTTCATTACATTAAGAATTATTATGTAAAATCTTGTATGCATGAAAGTATTAATAGTATTCAATGTGTTGTGGAATAGGCAGAAATCGTGTTTGAATGTTTTATAACGTTGTTTTTCTAAATTATTCTCAGATGCTCCCAGAGCACTTTCATTAATATAAATGAGATTATAAATTTTTCTTTCATACGATGTTATATGGCATTCATTATATTTAAATACTTAATGCTTTAAAATGTAATAATCTCTGCATATCAAGAGCATATTAATATAAAAATAAAGAATCCTATTTTCATTAAGAATTATTATGTAAAATCTTGTATGCATGAAAGTATTAATAGTATTCAATGTGTTCTGGAATAGGCAGACACCGTCTTTGAATGTTTTATAACGTTGTTTTTCTAAATTATTTTCAGATGCTCACAGAGCACTTTCATTAATATAAATGAGATTACGAATTTCTCTTTCATACGACGTTATATGACATTCCCTATATTTAATTACTTAATGCTTTGAAATATAATAATCTCTGCATGACAGGAGCATATTAATATAAAAATGAAGAATCCTATTTTTATTACATTAAGAATTATTTTGTAAAATCATCTATGCATGAAAGTATCAATAGTATTCAATGTGTTGTGGAATAAGCAGACATCGTTTTTGAATGTTTTATTGCGTTGTTTTTCTAAATTATTCCCAGATGATCACAGAGCACTTTCATTAATTTAAATGAGATTATAAGTTTCTCTTTCATACGACGTTATATGACATTCATTTTATTTAACTAATAAATGTTTTGAAATATAATAATCTCTGCATATCAGGAGCATATAAATATAAAAATGAAGAATCCTATTTTCATTACATTAAGAATTATTTTGTAAAATCTTGTATGCATGAAAGTATTAATAGTATTCAATGTGTTCTGGAATAGGCAGACACCGTCTTTGAATGTTTTATAACGTTGTTTTTCTAAATTATTCTCAGATGCTGACAGAGCACTTTCATTAATATAAATGAGATTACGAATTTCTCTTTCATACGACGTTATATGACATTCATTACATTTAACTACTTAATGCTTTGAAATATAATAATCTCTGCATATCAAGAGCATATTAATATAAAAATGAAGAATCCTATTTTCATTACATTAAGAAGTATTTTGTAAAATCTTCTATGCATGAAAGTATTAATAATATTCAATGTATTGTGGAATAGGCAGAAATCGTTTTTGAATGTTTTATAACGTTGTTTTTCTAAACTATTCTCAGATGCTCACAGAGCACTTTCATTAATATAAATGAGATTACGAATTTCTCTTTCATACGACGTTATATGACATTCATTATATTGAACTGCTTAATGCTTTGAAATATAATAATCTCTGCATATCAAGAGCATATTAATATAAAAATGAAAAATCCTATTTTCATTACATTAAGAATTATTTTGTAAAATCTTGTATGCATGAAAGTATTAATAGTATTCAATGTGTTCTGGAATAGGCAGACACCGTCTTTGAATGTTTTATAACGTTGTTTTTCTAAATTATACTCAGGTGCTCACTGAGCACTTTCATTAATGTAAATGAGATTATAAATTTCTCTTTAATACGACGTTATATAACGTTCACTATATTTAATTACTTAATGCTTTGAAATATAACAATCTCTGCATATCAGAAGCATATTAATATAAGAATGAAGAATCCTATTTTCAATACTCTAAGAATTATTTTGTAAAATCTTCTATGCATGAAAGTATTAATAATATTCAATGTATTGTGGAATAGGCAGACATAGTTTTTGAATGTTTTATAACGTTGCTTTTCTAAATTATTCTCAGATGCTCACCGAGCTCTTTCATTAATATAAATGAGATTATAAATTTCTCTTTCATACGACGTTATATGGCATTCATTATATTTTAATACTTAATACTTTGAAATATAATAATCTCTGCGTATCAGAAGCATATTAATATAAAAATGAAAAATCCTATTTTCATTAAATTAAGAATTATTTTGTAAAATCTTCTATGCATGAAAGTATTAATAGTATCCAATGTGTTGTGGAATAGGCAGACATAGTTTTTGAATGATTTATAACGTTGCTTTTCTAAATTATTCTCAGATGCCCGCAGAGCACTTTCATTAATATATATGAGATTACGAATTTCTCTTTCATATGACGTTATATGACATTCCCTATATTTAATTACTTAATGCTTTGAAATATAATAATCTCTGCATATCAAGAGCATATTAATATAAAAATGAAAAATCCTATTTTCATTATATTAAGAGTTATTTTGTAAAATCTTCTATGCATGAAAGTATTAATAGTATCCAATGTGTTGTGGAATAGGCAGACATAGTTTTTGAATATTTTATAACGTTGCTTTTCTAAATTATTCTCAGATGCCCGCAGAGCACTTTCATTAATATAAATGAGATTATAAATTTCTCTTTCATACGATGTTATATGGCATTCATTATATTTAAATACTTAATGCTTTAAAATATAATAATCTCTGCATATCAAGAGCATATTAATATAAAAATAAAGAATCCTATTTTCATTACATTATGAATTATTATGTAAAATCTTGTATGCATGAAAGTATTAATAATATTCAATGAGTTGTGGAATAGGCAGACATAGTTTTTGAATGTTTTATAACGTTGCTTTTCTAAATTATTCTCAGATGCTCACAGAGCTCTTTCATTAATATAAATGAGATTGTAAATTTCTCTTTCATACGACGTTATATGGCATTCATTATATTTTAATACTTAATACTTTGAAATATAATAATCTCTGCATATCAGAAGCATATTAATATAAAAATGAAAAATCCTATTTTCATTATATTAAGAATTATTTTGTAAAATCTTGTATGCATGAAAGTATTAATAGTATTCAATGTGTTGTGGAATAGGCAGATATAGTTTTTGAATGTTTTATAACGGTGCTTTTCTAAATTATTCTCAGATGCTCACAGAGCACTTTCATTAATATAAATGAGATTATAAATTTCTCTTTCATACGACGTTATATGGCATTCATTATATCTAAATAGTTAATGCTTTGAAATTTAATAATCTCTGCATATCAGAAGCATATTAATATAAAAATGAAAAATCCTATTTTCATTATATTAAGAATTATTTTGTAAAATCTTCTATGCATGAAAGTATTAATAGTATTTAATGTGTTGTGGAATAGGCAGACATAGTTTTTGAATGTTTTATAACGTTGCTTTTCTAAATTATTCTCAGATGCTCACAGAGCACTTTCATTAATATATATGAGATTACGAATTTCTCTTTCATATGACGTTATATGACATTCCCTATATTTAATTACTTAATGCTTTGAAATATAATAATCTCTGCATATCAAGAGCATATTAATATAAAAATGAAGAATCTTATTTTCATTACATTAAGAATTATTATGTAAAATCTTGTATGCATGAAAGCATTAATAGTATTCAATGTGTTCTGGAATAGGGAGACATCGTCTTTGAATGTTTTATAACGTTGTTTTTCTAAATTATTCTCAGATGCTCACAAAGCTCTTTCATTAATATAAATGAGATTATTAATTTCTCTTTCATACGACGTTATATGACATTCCCTATATTTAAATACTTAATGCTTTAAAATGTAATAATCTCTGCATATCAAGAGCATATTAATATAAAAATAAAGAATCCTATTTTCATTAAGAATTATTATGTAAAATCTTGTATGCATGAAAGTATTAATAGTATTCAATGTGTTGTGGAATAGGCAGACATAGTTTTTGAATGTTTTATAACGTTGCTTTTCTAAATTATTCTCAGATGCTCACAGAGCACTTTCATTAATATAAATGAGATTACGAATTTCTCTTTCATACGACGTTAAATGACATTCCCTATATTTAATTACTTAATGCTTTGGAATATAATAATCTCTGCATATCAAGAGCATATTAATATAAAAATGAAGAATCCTATTTTCATTACATTAAGAATTATTATGTAAAATCTTGTATGCATGAAAGTATTAATAGTATTCAATGTGTTGTGGAATAGGGAGACATCGTCTTTGAATGTTTTATAACGTTGTTTTTCTAAATTATTCTCAGATGCTCACAAAGCTCTTTCATTAATTTAAATGAGATTATAAGTTTCTCTTTCATACGACGTTATATGACATTCATTTTATTTAACTAATAAATGTTTTGAAATATAATAATCTCTGCATATCAGGAGCATATAAATATAAAAATGAAGAATTCTATTTTCATTACATTAAGAATTATTTTGTAAAATCATCTATGCATGAGAGTATCAATAGTATTCAATGTGTTGTGGAATAAGCAGACATCGTTTTTGAATGTTTTATAGCGTTGTTTTTCTAAATTATTCCCAGATGCTCACAGAGCACTTTCATTAATTTAAATGAGATTATAACTTTCTCATTCATACGACGTTATATGACATTCATTATATTTAACTACTTAATGCTTTGAATTGAAATAATAATCTCTGCATATCAAGAGCATATTAATATAAAAATGAAGAATCCTATTTTCATTACTTTAAGAATTATTTTGTAAATTCGTCTATGCATGAAAGTATTAATAGTATTCAATGTGTTCTGGAATATGCAGACATCGTCTTTGAATGTTTTATAACGTGTTTTTGCTAAATTATTCTCAGATGATCATCGAGCACATTTCTTAATATAAATGAGATTATAAATTTCTCTTTCATACGACGTTATATGATATTCATTATATTTAACCAATTAATGCTTTGAAATATAACAGGGTTCATACTCCTTAGGGAAAACCTGGAAAACAGGGAATACTTATAGAATTTGGAATTTGTTAAAAAAAAGTCAGGGAAAATAAAAATTTTCATTGAAACTCAGGGAAAATCAGTTATAAAACCTGGAAAAACAATGTCTCAAGTTATGATTTTCTTGTTTAGCTTCGTATCAAAATTTAAATAATGAATTATTGTGAAAATACGCATGTGAATATGATTTCTACCTGAATTTCTATTACGATCGGTAGTAATATGACATCATACAGTGGAAGTAGCTGTATTTTGTCTTGTCTAGAAGAGCGTTTCTTGTAATATGTCGCTAATATTTTCTTGAAAATTGTCCGGGAACTCAGGGAAAACTCAGGGAATTTTTTTCCCATATTTGAGTATGAACCCTGTATAATAATCTCTGCATATCAGGAGCATATTAATATAAAAATGAAAAATCCCATTTTCATTATATTAAGAATTATTTTGTAAAATCTTCTATGCATGAAAGTATTAATAGTATTCAATGTGTTGTGGAATATGCAGACATCGTCTTTGAATGTTTTATAACGTTGTTTTTCTAAATTATTCTCAGATGCTCACAGAACTCTTTCATTAATATAAATGAGATTATAAATTTCTCTTTCATACGACGTTATATGACATTCATTTTATTTAACTACTTAATGCTTTGAAATATAATAATCTCTGCATATCAGGAGCATATAAATATAAAAATGAAGAATCCTATTTTCATTACATTAAGAATTATTTTGTAAATTCGTCTATGCATGAAAGTATTAATAGTATTCAATGTGTTGTGGAATATGCAGACATCGTCTTTGAATGTTTTATAACGTTGTTTTTCTAAATTATTCTCAGATGCTCACAGAGCTCTTTCATTAATATAAATGAGATTATAATCTTCTCTTTCATACGTCGTTATATGGCATTCATTTTATTTAACTACTTAATGCTTTGAAATATAATAATCTCTGCATATCAGGAGCATATAAATATAAAAATGAAGAATCCTATTTTCATTGCATTAAGAATTATTTTGTAAATTCGTCTATGCATGAAAGTATTAATAGTATTCAATGTGTTGTGGAATATGCAGACATCGTCTTTGAATGTTTTATAATGTTGTTTTTCTAAATTATTCTCTGATGCTCACAGAGCTCTTTTATTACTATAAATGAGATTATAAATTTCTCTTTCATACGACGTTATATGACATTCATTTTATTTAACTACTTAATGCTTTGAAATATAATAATCTCTGCATATCAGGAGCATATAAATATAAAAATAAATAATCCTATTTTCATTACATTAAGAATTATTTTGTAAATTCGTCTATGCATGAAAGTATTAATAGTATTCAATGTGTTGTGGAATATGCAGACATCGTCTTTGAATGTTTTATAACGTTGTTTTTCTAAATTATTCTCAGATGCTCACAGAGCTCTTTCATTAATATAAATGAGATTATAAATTTCTCTTTCATACGACGTTATATGACATTCATTTTATTTAACTACTTAATGCTTTGAAATATAATAATCTCTGCATATCAGGAGCATATAAATATAAAAATGAAGAATCCTATTTTCATTACTTTAAGAATTATTTTGTAAATTCCTCTATGCATGAAAGTATTAATAGTATTCAATGTGTTGTGGAATATGCAGACATCGTGTTTGAATGTTTTATAACGTGTTTTTGCTAAATTATTCTCAGATGATCATCGAGCACATTTCTTAATATAAATGAGATTATAAATTTCTTTTTCATACGACGTTATATGATATTCATTATATTTAACCAATTAATGCTTTGAAATATAACAGGGTTCATACTCCTTAGGGAAAACCTGGAAAACAGGGAATACTCAGGGAATTTGGAATCTGTTAAGAAGAAGTCAGGGAAAATAAAAATTTTCATTGAAACTCAGGGAAAATCAGTTATAAAACCTGGAAAAACAATGTCTCAAGTTATGATTTTCTTGTTTAGCTTCGTATCAAAATTTAAATAATGAATTATTGTGAAAATACGCATGTAAATATGATTTCTACCTGAATTTCTATTACGATCGGTAGTAGGGGAGAGTTGTCTAAAACGGGGACGGCGGGTCAAATGGGGACGTGCAGTTTCTCATTGATTAGTGCTGTCCTCTTAGAATCCAATAGTCTACGATAATTCTAATTCGGCTATAAACAAGTTTGAATCTAGTTGTTGACATATTTTACCGGATCTGTTATTTTCTACAAAGTTTTAAATTTTTGCGATTTTCATTTCGATTGTGGTCTAACACTGTATTGTATCTTATCAAGCGACCTTTGAACGTTCGATTTTGGTAATTACGTTATGGGTTCGTCTAGATTTAATATACATTTTCACATGTTGCTTTATAGTTTTGTCTGGCACGTGTGTGAAGAGACACCACGTTTTTAGCACGCGTCATGGTCGGCTCAAACGGGGACATTGACGGTAGTCCAAAACGGGGACGTCGAACCTCAGAAATGTTCAGCTTTTAACACTTCGCCTAAATAATAATGCCTCTGCCATAAGAAACTGAACGTTAGCAAAAAAAAAAAAAAAAAAAAAAAGTGAATGACATGAGGAGAAGTAAAACTGCCATACTCACTTCATCAACTTACAAAGCAGAATTGAAAGCTGCGGAACAGGAGAAAAATGCAAAGCAGAATAAACAGAAAAGAAAATTGGTCAAGAAACCCACCGAATCTAATCCTAGGTATCCAAAAGTTAAAAAGGAGAAAGAAATAAAAAAATTCAAGACCCAATATTATCATCTGATGAGGAACACACTAGCGAGGACACTTGTATTTTTTGTAATGAACTTTACATTGACTCGAAAGACAAAAAGGGGTAAATTCAGTGTAGCAGCTGTCGAAGTTGGGCACATGAAATCTGTTCAAATGTTGAAAAAAGCGATGTCAATTTCATATGTGACGTCTGTGTTTGATTATTTTTTGTGTCATTCTAGTAACTGTTGAAAAATATAACAAAATACTTTATCTGCATCTTGATTTTGCATTAACTTCACCTTTTCTTTGTAATTCAAGTTTTTCTAATAACATTTCGCATTAGGACTTCAATTTACGTTATTTCTTATGAGTACCCCATTTTACCCAACCGGTTGTCCAAAACGGGGACTTTGCACATTTTTCAGAATAATGTTTTTTCTGCCTATACTAATGATATTTTTTTAAAAATAACTTTGCCATCTGATAGTCCAAGACATGTTCTAATCAGGAAACGCTTTGCCGAATTTTTCTTATTTATAGATTTTTTTTTTGCGGACAGAGATATGTTAGCGTCCCCGTTTTGGACAACTTTCCCCTAATATGACATCATACAGTGGAAGTAGCTGTATTTTGTCTTGTCTAGAAGAGCGTTTCTTGTAATATGTCGCTAATATTTTCTTGAAAATTGTCTGGGAACTCAGGGAATTTTTTTCCCATATTTGAGTATGAACCCTGTATAATAATCTCTGCATATCAGGAGCATATTAATATAAAAATGAAGAATCCTATTTTCATTACATTAAGAATTATTTTGTAAAATGTTCTATTCTTGAAAGTATTAATAGTATTCAATGTGTTGTGGAATTGGCAGACATCGTACGTTTTTTTTTTTTTTTTTTTTTTTTTTTTTTGTAACGTTGTTTTTACAAATTATTCTCAGATGATCATCGAGCACATTTCTTAATATAAATGAGATTATAAATTTCTCTTTCATACGACGTTATATAACATTCACTATATATAACCATTGCTTAAGGCTACTTTTTAGTGTCGCAGGTGATTTTTTTTTTTTTTTTTTTTTTTTTTTTTTTTTAATAATTGAAAAATTGCCTGTTTGTGTGTATTACATATTAGAATATAGTTAAAAACAGTGAATAACATGAAAAAATATGGAAATTTACAAATATTTTGTTATTTAGGCTCAAAATATACATAAAATATGCCAAAAAAAAGCACTTTTTCAAAACATCATTAGTCAAATTTATATAATGATATTTTTATTCTGTAAATTTTATTCGATTTTGAAAGGTTTTTTAAGGGAGTGAACTATTTTCAAAACTATAACCATGTCATTCAGCATTTTATAGAAGGTAACATTTTACATGCTGAAAAAACATGTCAGTTTATAACTTCTATCGACAAAAATAATAATAATAATAATAATAATAATTTAGATAGTTTAATCCCTAAAACTACTCCTCTAGAGTATTCTGTCAAAGTTTCATAAGGTTTCAATTGGAACATTTGGAGTTTTTATGATGTTTTGCGATAAAGCAAAATGTTAGAATTCTCAGTTTGAGAAAAAGCAGAAAACATAATTAAAAACCAGATTTTTCCTATTAAATAAAAAATAATTTCTTATCTATTTCAAAGTTTTTTATTTATTTATTTTAATTCTTTTTATATGCAGTAAGTAATTCTGATGCTCATATTGGGAAAAACATTTATGTAAACAAACATTTACGATCACTTTCGGTTTCAAAAACTTGCGAGTGAGAAATATTAAAATGCCTGTAACTCAGTTTCTAAGCAAGATAAAAACAAAACTTAAACTGATTTAGAAATCTACAATGTCAGGCTTTAATACTAAACCAAAAATAGAAAATCGGATTTTTTACCTAAAATTTCACTTTAAAGGTAGGCTTAATGCTTTGAAGTATTATACAGTAGAACTTGGATAATTCGAAGTTGAAGGGACCAGAGAAACATTCGAAATATCCAAAAATTCGAATTACATATACTATTTTGTCAAAAAAAAAGAGAGTTATTTAAAAAAATTAAAACTCTGCGATCAAAGATTTAACACATAAACTTTATACCTAAGAATACTGCTACATTCCCTCTCCCCCCCCCCCCCATTAAATCAATATTTTTTACGAGCTTAATTATTCAACACTTTTTAAAAAATAGTCAGATATTTTTTATTTCTTCTTTAAGTACAATCTTTGTGTCACAGCATATGACCAGATACAAAAATAGAATCTACTTACTACATTAGGCCAATCTAATCCGGCAAATTGTTAGTACCGCCTATTTTTCTACACCAATTAATTTTTAGAGTAATTCTCTTGAAATGTAGCTACGATGAATTAAGAAGAAAAATACTCTAAAAATTATGTGGTGTAGAAAAAAGGTCGGTACTAACAATTTGCCGGATTAGGTTGGCATCTCTGGGCATGACTTTCAATTAAAAAAAACTTCGAAGTTCATGTATATTCACCATATCTTCTGATGCACTAGCTAGGGGCTTCTCTTGTATTTCCTTATCCTTCTTTTAAAAGACTGTTAAGATATATAATGCACTTTAGCTGAGAAAAAATCCCGGTAACAAATTTTACTGTAATATTTTAAAGGTAATCGTATGAAAAATTCGAATTATCCACGATTTTTTAACATTATTTTAATATAAAATTCAAGGGATTGAGTAAAAAATTCGAATTATCCAGAATTTCGAATTAAACAAGTTCGAATTATTCAAGTTTCACTGCAATAATCTCATTATACGAGAAGCCTGTTTATATAAAAAGGGTGTATGACATATTCATTTCAAGAAAAATCTTCGATGCCTGAAAATATTATCAATATCCATTGTGTTGTGTTGTAGGCCTACATGGGTTTTGAATGTTTCATAACGTTGTTTTTCTAAATTATTCTCAGAAGCTCCTAAAGCGCATTTATTAATACTAGTGGATTAACAGATCAGGAGCCTCTTCCAACACGCATTATGCAACAGATCTTTTTCATTTATTCCTTATTATATAATATATATACTCGTATATCGATTCAATTTACTTCCTGCATAAACAAAAACGTTTCTGAGGAGGGTATAGACATACTAAAGACCGTAATAGTATCAAATTCTTTTATGTGTCCTGAAAAATGAGCCACAGTAATCATATGCGCTAAAACGATTACACCTATTTAATTAATTATAACTCGTTAATATTTCAACCTAATTTGGGTGATTACAGTTCGTCATCGGAATAGTTCTGTATGGTCTCGTAAATAAATCATTTAGTCTATACATATCCTTTTTTTAGAGTAAACATTCTTTTAAGCTTCTTTATAACGTACAGTCGGTAACAAAAGTCTCCGAACACTAGCAAAAATTCCTATGTAAAAAAAGTACACTTCATACAGTTTTGTTAAATAAATCCTTGTCGAATCCTGTTCTTAGTCAGTCTAAAAACAGGATTCGACAAGGATTTACTTAACAAAACTGCATTAAGTGCACTTTTTTTATATAGGAAGTTTTGCTAGTGTTCGGAGGCTTTTGTTACCGACTGCATGTTAATTACCTTATGTTCAATGCAGCTTAATCGCATTAAAGTGCGGTTAAATAAAAATTTGTCCCTAGGCTCTAACATCACGAAATTATTTTCTGTGTCTCCATAAACAAACCATAAACATTGTTACATCAGTAAAAACTATTCAGCTCAATTTAGATGTTTATTTAGCATTGTCAGAACACTGTTGTAAGATCCTGTGTATTAATTAGGAAACCTAAGAGCACATATTTTCTGCAGAAAACATACCGTAAAATCCCGAAAGTAAGCCCCCCCTTTTGAAAAGCAAAACAGATAAATTTCAGGAGGGGGGGGGGGTTATAATCAAGATTCTTTAAAAAAATGAAGAAAAGGGAGGGGAGGTTATATTCGATGGAGGGGGTACTTTCGGGATTTTACGGTACTTACTTAAAAGGAAATATTAAAGGTAATTTCTTACATTAAAAAAACTGTGTAATAATTCCATTGATAGCATGCATTCGACACTTTATGAAAAATTAGTTAAATTAGAAATAATATATAAATATTAAAACTTAATTCAATGCCAAACTTAAAATGCAATGCCGACGTACCGTAAGTGCGGCCGAAGATTGGACGTAGCTTTGTTGGATGGACAAAAAAAAAGGGGGGGGGGTTACTTTCAGGATAATGGAGACATTTCACTTTCAGCGAGAAAAGGGAGGGGGGTTATATCCGATGGGGGGTTTTTTCGGGATTTTACGGTAAGTTTAAGCTTCTCAGTAATGTAAGCTAATTTCATTTTCTTGAATGCTAAGTAACGATGTTTAAATTCGTTTAAACGAAATTCACCCTATAAGCCGTAAAGATAAGAATTTTGGCGTGTACTCAATCCATAAACGATGTAGACATAAAAAAATATATACAGCTATTTCTATAGATCCTGTGTGCCAATTTTCGAGACAGTCGGAGGATTTTTGCGGCCGCTATTGCAGTACATACAAATTCGACCCGTACGCCGTAATGATGAGGAAATTTTTGGTGTGTTCCTGTACACCAACTACAAATGGAATGCACACCCAAAGCTATACATCTAAAGCCGTGTGGCTCATAAATATGTTTACCAAATTCTAAGTTAATAGCGTGATTTTGCGGCCACCACCGTGGTGCATACAGGCCCTGATTACCCAGTAGGCACGAGAAGCATGTGCTTCCCCTGGAAAATTTTGAAAAGGCCCCAAATTAAGCAAAAAAATGGGACCCGAATTGTAAGCTTGTGGTTAAGACTACTATATAACAGGCTGAATCATTCGCCGCCATTTGTACGTCAAGTCCGTCATTGCTAAACTTAAGATTACTATATAGTAGTCATATATAGTCTCATATAATAATCTTATATGCTGGTAGTTCGTCACTGCCAAACCTAAGACTATTATATAATAGTCTTATATAATCTCATATAATAGTCATATACAATAGTCTTAGTTTTAGCAATGACGGACAAATGGCGGCGAATGATTCAGCCTGTTATATAGGCAGTCTTACTTGTGGTCTAAAAGCATTGTCTGATTATAAAACGTCACAGTCCTACCTGACTGCACGACTATCATTTCTAGATTATATAGGATATATGCTAATAAAGCTTTTACACATTCATTTATAATGAAATAATTTCATATATTGTGGTGAATATAGGCTTTCACCAGTTTATATCTTGGTACAAAAATCAAGTGAATTTGCTTGTTTATATTTTAAGCGAATTTACTTGTCCTCAATTCCAGTAACTACAAAATTTAATGAAAAATTTATAAATTTTTCAAGATGTTTGTATGAGTCTTTAGACTAAGAAGTCAGTGAGGGCCCCCAAATGGATTTGTGCTTCCCCTCAATTGTAAGGTTAATCGGGCCCTGGGTGCATACAAGTTCATCCGATAGGCCGTAATGATAAGAAAAACTGTGGAGTGACCCTTTTCACGAACTATAAAGGGAATACACCAAATTTAAGTCAACGGTGGGATTTTTTCGGCTGCTGTTGTGAGACAAACAGACATATCCCAAAATCTTTTTTATCTCCGCATGGAGGCCTCCACTGACGTTTCAGGAAAAAATGCTATTATAAATTTCTCTTTCGTACGACATTATATAACATTCATTATATTTAATCATTGCTTAAAACTTTGAAATATAAAAATTTCTGTACGTCAGAAGCCTATTAATGTAAATACAAAATATGACATTTTCATTACATTAAGAGAAAATTTTAAAATATTTTAAGACTGAAACTATTATTCATATCTAGTGTGTTGTGTAATAGTCAGAGACTGTTTTTCAATGTTTTATAACGTTGTTTTTCTAAATTATTCTCAGATGCTCATAGAATTAATATAAATGCGATTTTAAATTTCTCTTTCATACGACGTTATATGACATTCATTATAATTAATCCTTGGCATTATATTGATGTCTGTATATCAAAAGCCTATTAATATGAAAATTATGTATGATATTTTCAAAACTATAAGAACAAATTTTCATATTCCTAAATGTGTGCGAACATTTATAATAGGCAATGCGGTATTCAACTTTCATGCTTTTGAAATTTCAAGATGATTCATTTAGTACTTTTTGAGATATTTTTAAAAAGTCAGAGATCGAAAGTGTCCGGTCACTTGTAGAAATGTATTGTCATCTTTTATATGTCTGTTTTTATTTAACCCTTGACCTTCCGAAGAAATCTTACGAAATCAGTACCACCATTTTTCACACAAGCGTGCGTAGTTATGCTTTCACTGTTCCAGAAACATTCCCTTTCAGATTTCTCCCACACCGCTTTTCTCTTAAATGAAGTAAATCCATTGAAAACAATATCAGGTCGCATTCAGGGATATTCAGTTGCAGTCGAAAGCCGTGAGACTAGTTTCACTGGTAGCAGCGCATTAGAAAGAAAAACGTGTACATACGCTTGGGGCAGTTAATGCATTGGCTTGGCGAGACGAATATATACGTCCAGGTCAGTTACAGGGTTAATAAAGATATACGCTATCTACCTTTTCCCCTAGAACCTTACTTGATAACCTAGAACGAATAACAGGGTATCGTCGCTTCTTTTCACGTTGCGTCTGTCTTGAAATTTAATATTTCATATATTTATTCAATTTAGAAACTGTTATTTACTGCTCGTCATGATTTTCTCCGTTACGAGTAACCGTTGTTTATATTTCTAAAACCTTTTTAATTTAATTTATTCACAAGTTTATTTGTTTTCTCATATCGCACCTTTGCAAGAAATATAACTCAACACGAAACTGCATTATTTGAGAAAAATTAACTTAACGATAAGGTAACATTGACTAGTATTATAAAATAAAACTGACAGTAGTACCAGTTAAGTTTATAATTTTCGAAAAAAAAAAAAAAAAAAGTGTATAAAATTTTGCGGACTTTTGGGCAATTCATACACATTTTCCAATGACATAAATTCAAAATTTCCATTTTTTTATTCGTGAAAGATTTTATCCGATTTGTAATATGTGAAGTCGCCTTTCAACGTCTTCTCATGTTCTTCAGTATGAATATATTTTCAATGGCAAGAAAAAAAAAATCTGGAAAAAAGTTTCAGAAAACTTTCCTACTCGAAAAAGTAACTATAATTGTTAATCAAGCTACTGGAATTAATTTGAAAATTGACGTAAGATGGAATTATGAATTGAGCCATAAAGTATGAAACAAAATTTTTCAACAAATGACATACACACTACTATTTATCATAACCCTTAATTTCGGCGCAAAATTAAATTAAAATAAAAATATTTTAGATACACAAATTTAATGCAAAATATACAGTATGTCCTAAAAGTTCCAGTACTGACACTGATGTATTTTTTATTTACAAAACAACATACCTTAAAACGATTATTTTTATGCTAATGATAAAAGGCACATTTAAAATAACGGAGGAAAAAATTCAGAACTTACATTTATAATAAATGTTCAAAATTTCCACCCTTTTCTAGAAGACAAAGCTGAACTCGTTTGCGCATGTGTTTAGAAACGCGTTTTAACATGTTGGAGTGACTTCTTGTAGAGAAACCTATACACACCTGCACAGAACCAGTATTACGAAATTTTCGAACGAGCTGATATAGCATATTTTTACTCGGTATTGCATCATCTGGAATCTTTGCATCTTTCATACGATTTACATTCAAAATAAACTTCAAACAGCGTGATAAACTCATTTCACTATGATGAACAAAATAACATAAAACTTTATTCTCACACAACTTCAGCGAGAAAAGAAACAAACGATAAAAATTAAAGAATTGATGCAATAATAAGCAGACGATAAAATTTATTATTTAAAAAAAATCATGGACACAATGAGTTCTTTAAGTTGGAGTACTGGAACTTTTAGGACACACTGTATATCTTATTTTGGAATCTGCAAAGCACAGCAAGTATCTACTTAGATTCAAATGAATCAATTAAGATTTCGTAAACACCAAAAATGTCGTAACGAAAATTTTAGTAACTTCGTACAAACATAAATACCGAAATGTGAAAGATGTCCATTGTGCTGCTGCTTGTTTTCCGATTAGAGTAAGCTGACCAAATGTCTCCCTTTTCTTGGGATAACCTTTATTTTGAAGTAATTTTTCTAACTTTTATTAAAATCACACAATCAACTGTGGAAGAAAATCATATTTATTGAAATTTTATTTTTCCGACTGAGTGAAAATAATGCCTGGACCGGGAGTCAAACCCCGGATCCTGGACTTACAAGGTCAAGGCTCTACCAATTGAGCTATCCAGGCCGACACCCCGGTCAGCATTACTCACTCAGACAACCTTTAGGCAGAAACATCTCTGGTCTATCATGTAGATAGCTCGACAGAAATAAGCCGCAGGAAATGGAAAACACCATTAGATAATGGGAGAAAAAAATACAATTTTTATTAAAATCACACAATCAACTGTGGAAGAAAATCATATTTATTGAAATTTTATTTTATTTTATTTTTTATTTATTTATTTTTTGGTAGAGCCTTGACCTTGTAAGTCAAAGATCCGGGGTTCGATTCCCGGTCCAGGCATTATTTTCCCTCAGTCGGAAAAATAAAGTTTCAATAAATATAATTTTTCTAAGTTTTAAAAAAATGGTAGGAAATAAAATATTAATAAATAATGTTTTATTTTTAATCCTTATTTATTAGAAATGAAAAAATACATCAATAATTGGATAATTGTAGCAATTTTTAACACTTCTCTATTGTAAAGGTACTCTGATCTAGTCAGCCTAGATTGGAGTCCAATGAGCGCTATTAAGATGAATCAATTCTGCTGCGATTTTATCAATGTAGAGATAGAAGGAAACCGTCAAAGATAATAAACAAAACAAGTAACAACGTCTAGAATATCAAAAATAAACAATAGGAAAGCAGACAGCAAAAATAAAGCTAATTGTGAAGATGGATAATTCGAGACAACAGAGTTTGTATCTATCTCGAAAGCGATATAATTTATTTTATATTTACTCGGCGCAATTCACAATTCCATTTTATCCCAATTTTTAATTTATGTTTAGTAGCTGGAGTAATAAATATAATTGCTTTTTGAAGTCAAATCTTTTTTTTTTTTTTTTTTTTTTTTTTTTTTCCAAAAATGTTTTTACTCCCATAATAATTTAAAACATTAAGTGTAAGGGAAAGTTCTGTCATTGTGTGGCACCCAGACAGAGAGTTCGGACACGAAACCAAGCCTTTTAATGTGATCCAAAGTAGTAGTCTGATGAATTCCAAGCTTGAAGCCCACTTATGTGGAAGTTAACGTGGGATTTGTCTTGATCATACTAAGGCTTCTATATATACGAGCTGGCGCATCAGGCATTTTGTTCCCTTAGGGTTGCCACATGTATCCAGCGCGTTTCTCTGATAAACAAACGCAAACATTTTTTTTTTTTTCTTTTTATCGTCTTACGTTACTTTAGAGTAACTTATTTTATGATATTTCATAATTTTAGCTAAGTAAACTCTGATATGGAAGTTTGTTTAGCGATAAAGTGCTATAACCATTCAAGAAGTGAATATAAAGTGTTCACAGACCTTCTATTACTGTGCATTTGAGTTTTGGCGATATTTTGTGAAAGAAACAGAAACCACCCGAACAACACATCTTACTCCAGTACATCCATAGGATATCCTCAGAATAAAATGACATCCTGAGAATGTACTGTGAAAAAAAAATTGTTTTTAGGAATATTATTGTTGCTTATTGCTCTTATGTTGACCGGATTAGCTTCAGATCAAGATTTCTTAAAATCATTAGGGAAGCGATAAGGTCGCCAAGCGGGAATGCTGTTCTCTTAGGAGGCAAAAAAATGGCGGTGACGCGCCGGCCTATCATTTTATTTAGGGGCTCAAGATCATACTGTAGCACATTAAAGACATTTTTCTAAGTTTTAAAAAATTATAAGATCTGAATTTTTATCTTAATTAATATAATTTTGTTCCTCGTTTTTTAACAAGGGAACCTTATCGCTGATTTTCTTAAAAGAAATACTGGCATAAGATTTCATCATAAATGGTATTTTCCTAAAATATTTGCAATTCTCCATTGTGCAGCACTAGTGCGACGTAAAACCTATTCAACCAACCAACCAACGTACCTAAAATATTTGCTGCTGAGTCGCAATAAATAATCTAGAAAAAATTATTAAAAATCAGAGCAGACCTGCAATATTTCCAAAAAAGCAGCTGTTTGGCGATTGCATTCTTGGAAATTTCATTGCTATGAAGATTAAGTAGATATACATGTCCTTACCTCTCTTTGGTAGCCAAATGAACTCGATAGGCAGTCGAGCAGAGAATTCGGAATAGATTAACAAAAATCTGATAATTTACCAGACTTCGACTTACTTAGTTGAAATTCTAAATAACAATTAACGTTTGAAATAAGTAAGCTATGTGAATGACAAATGCTCGTTCATTAACGCAAAGTTTTAAATTACGGCATTAAAAAAAAAATCAGGACTTTCGTATAAATTGAAGTAAAATAAAACATTATATATTAAAACACAAAGATGTTTTTTTAAGACTGAGAGAGAATTTCAAATTAGAACACATTTTTTTTATAAGACATTGGGCAGTACAAACCCCTCTACAAACAAACAACTTCGCAGAAAATGAGCTGTGTCGGTTGAATATCTCATTAGAGCTACGCAATGGAAAATTGGAGACGATATGTGTTTAAACCTTAAATTTTGTCCTGATGGGTGGATAGATGGGTTTTGTGTCGCACTAGTTCTGCGCAGTGAGTACTTGGCGATGATCCCCGGCGGAAATTTTATCCAGAGGTACGCAAACAATTAGCAAAGCGTGAACATGAAATGGCTGTCTCTCAGCTCCGTCAACATTGATGTTAAACAGATTTAACATTACATTGGAGCTACGCAATCGAAAATTGATCACGGTCTAGGATTCACTCCTAGGGGTGATCCGGAGACATCTGCAGGTGATAAATGATTGCATTATGCGTATGTTATTTATTTTTAATATATTTGAATGTATTTAGTTGTATACATCAGATTTGTATGCTTGAATCAACATCCTGTAACTTTCGTCGAGATGACGACAGATATCGCATAACAGGGTTACAATACAAAAAAATTAAACACCCAGCTCCAACGGGAGAATCGAACCCATTCTTCTACATTTCAAAGCGATTAGCGTGAGCGACATACACACTTCTCCATAGTGGGTCTGAATTCAGTGTAACAATTATTCGGATGAAAATTGTGATAGCGTGTCTACGGACCATCCCTAGGAATGTAGCCTAGATCGTCTCCAGCTGTCCATTGCATAGCTCTAGTGCGAATTAAAACCTACTCAACCTCAAACATTTTTTTAAAATAATTTTGAATTATTAATTTCAATCAATATTCTAATAATGAAATGCTTAACACATTCACGCCGGCGTGACCTACCGGTGGGTCACAGCTACAGTCGGCAGCAAAAGTATCCGAGCACTAGCAATAATCCCTGTCCAAAAAAAGTACACTTAATACTGCTTTGTTAAATAAATCCTTGTCGAGTCGTGTGCTTAGTCAGTCTAAGAACATGATTAGACAAGGATTTATTGAACAAAACAGTTTTAAGTGTACTGTTTTGATATCGGAATTATTGGCTAGTGCTCGAACACTATTGAGAAGAATATGTAAACAAAATGCGCCGGTGTGAACGTGTTATTCAAGAATTATAATTCAGATTAAATTTTTTGCACAAAACATAACATCACTTTTTCTAAATAGAAACTTCTAGATTTCAAAAATATGTTCAATGTTGAGAGGGTTTTTAACGTTGCACTATAACAACGCAGAGGGAAATTGGAGACAGCATTCTATTCACTCCTAGGGATGTTCTGTAGACATGGGCTGCTACTACGAAAACATCTAAATGTTTCGTTCATCGAATGATGACGTAGAACTACAGTCGGCTGCAAAATTATTCGAGCACTAGCCAATAATTCCTATATTTACAAAGTACACTTAAGACTGTTTTGCTAAGTAAATCCTTGTCGAATCATGTTCTTAGACTGATTAAGAACATGACTCGACAAGGATTTATTTAACAAAGCTGTATTAAGTGTACTTTTTTTGGCAAGGACTATTGCTAGTGCTCGAATAATTTTGCAGCCGACTGTATGATTAAAGAAATTACAAAATCAAAGATACCATAAAAGCAGTTCTACTGGCTAATTCCACATAGAAATTGCTTGATATATTTACTATTGCAACTTTTTTTTGAGTAACAAATATCTGAAAAATTAAATTTATTTTAAAATGTTACGTCCGAATGATGTCATATTCGACAATCGAAAGACTTCGATATGTTCATAGTAGCACCCATGGTATCATAATTTTAATCCTCCGGGGAGGGGGTGGCTTCCTTGCTTCAGTAACCCCGAGAGCGATAGAAAATACTACCCTCCTATATATAAGTTCCATAGCATCATTAAAAGAAAATTTGTGTCATTTGGGCTTGACTTTTTCGTATTTGGCGTTCGAAACGAAAGTTTTACAATTTTTTGTGGCTTTACTGTCGCGATTCATCAGCTAACTTTTTAACCAATGAATTAAATGCTGAAAATGAATTAAGTGAAAAAATCGGTTGGTTGGGTTTTACGTCGTACTAGTGCTGGGCAGTGGGGCAATTGGCGACGGTCTGTGACTCATCCCTAGAGGTAGTACGCAGCAATGGGCAATTGGCGACGAGGCCATCGCAATTCTGGAACTCACCCCTAGAGGTGGTCCGGGGATATGCCATCACAAATTTGATCCTTAGCGGTTGGTCGAGTTTTACGTCGCACTAGTGCTGCTCAGTGGACAATTGGCAATATTCTGGGACACTTCCCTAGAGGTGATCAGGACCCATTCCATCACAAAGTTGATCCTTCACGGCTGGTTGGGTTTTACGTCGCAGTAGTGTTGCTCAGTGGTCAATTGGCGATGGTCTGAAGCTCTTCCATAGAAAGGTCCGAAAACATGCAGCACGTTTTTGATTGAGTTTTATGTCACACTACTGCTGCGCAATGGGCAATTGGCGACGATGCCACCACAATTCCGGGACTTATCCCTATATGTACACGGAGCCATGCCAACACAATTTTCATGTTTCACGGTTGGTTGGGTTTTACGTCGCATTAGTGCTGCGCGGCCAATTGGCGTGGATGCCATCACGATTCTGGGACTAATTCCTAGAGGTCGTCCGGAGCCACCCCAATTTTGTGCAATAAACATGCCATCAGAATTTTGATTCTCAACGGTCCGGAGATTTTCAATCGCAATATATCATCAACGGTTGGTTGGGTTTTACGTCGCAGTAGTGTTGCGCAATGGGCAATTGTTGACGGTCTGGGACTATACTGACCAAATGTCCCCAATTTCTGGGGTCATCTATGGACATCTTTTATTTTGAAGTCATTTTTCTAAGTTTTAAAAAATTGTAGAAAATAAATTATTAATGAGTAACACTTTATTTTTAGTCCTTATTCATTAGGAATGAAAAAATGCACTAGTGCTGCTCAGTGGGCAATAGGCGACGGTCTGGGACTCTTCCCTAGAGTATACTGATCAAACGTCCCCATTTTCTGGGGGAAAATGGGGACGCCCTTTTTTTAAAGGCATTTCTCCAAGTTTTAAAAAATTGTAGAAACTGAATTATTACTCACTAACACTCTATTTTTAGTCCTTATTCATTAGGAATGGTAAACTACATCCATAATTTGATAATTGTAGCAATGTTTTATGCTTCTCTATTATAAATGTACTTTGAACTGGTCAGCCAATCTAGGACTAGCCCTTAGAGCTGGTCCGGGGACTAGCCATCATAATTTTGATCTTCAGCGGTTGGTCGGGTTTTACATCGCACTAGTGCTGCTCAGTGGGCAATCGGCGATTGTCTGGGACTCATCCGCAGAGGTTCGTTCGCTACATGCCATCACAATTTTGATCCTCCACGGTTGGTTGGGTTTTAACTCGCACTAGTGCTGCACAGTCAGGAACCTACGAGGGTCTGGACTCAACCCTAGATGCGGTCCGGAGATATGCCATCACAAATTTGAGCCTCTACGGTTGGGTGGATTTTACGTCGAACTAGTGCTACACAACGGGCAATTGCCGACGGTCCTCACGTCTAGAATTGGTTCGGTGACTTGCCATCAATATTTATCCTGCATGGTTGGTTGGGTTTTACGTCGCACTAGTGCTGCGCATTCCCTGACGGTGCTCTGTTGCGACAGATTCATTAATCTCTATTAAATCTAGTGCTGCGGAGTGGGCAATCGGCGACGGTCTGGGGCTCACCCCTACAAGTGGTGGGAGGAAATTCCATCACAATTTCGATATTCCACGGTTGATTGGTTTTTACGTCGCACTAGTTCTGCACAGTGGGCCATTGGCGATAGTACTAACCTCTAGATTTGGTCCGTAGACTTGCCATAACTATTTTGATCCTCTACAGTTATTTGCTTTTTACGTCGCACAAGTGGTGGGCAATTGGCGACGCTCAGGGACTCTCCCTTACATGTAGTACGGAGACATGATATTACATTTTTATAGGGTTTTACGCCACACTACTGCTGCGCAATGGGCATTTGGCGACGATGCTATCACAATTCTGAGAATCGTCCCTATAGGTTGGCGACGGTGTGGAGTTCACCCCTAGATGTGGTCCGGAGCTTTGCCATCACAATGCTGATCCTGTGCGGTTGGTTGGGTCTTACGTTGCACTAGTGCTGCGCAGTGGGCAATAGGCGACGGTCTGGGACTCACCCCTGGAAGTAATATGGGTAACTGGGCAATTGGCGGCGGATCCATAACAATTCTGGGACTCACCCATATAGGTGTTCCGGAGCTTTGCAATCACAATGTTGATCCTCCACAGTTGGTTGGGTCTTAACGCGCAACCAGTTACGCAGCGGGCAATTGGCGATGGTCTCGGACTATCCTTTAGAGGTGATCTGGTGACAAGCCATCACAATTTCGATCCACAGAGCTTTCTTGAGTTTTACCTTGCACTACTGCTGCGCATTGAGTGACGGACCTCACCTCCAGAGTAGGTCGTAAGATTTGTCGTCGCTGTAGTGCTGCGCAATTTGCAATTGTTGACTGCCTGGGACTCAGTCGTAGAGTTGGTTCAGAAGCATGCCTTTACATTTTGGATTGATTTTACGTCATACTAATAAAAACGATGATGGGATTCATTGCCATAGGTTGAGTCTCCCCAATTTATCTTCCATGGTTGGTTGCGTTTACGTCGCACTAGTGCCGCACATTGGGATATCCACGACGGTCCTCACCTTTAGAATTTGTCCGGAGACTTACCGTCACAATTTAACCTCCATAGTTGGTTGGGTTTTACGTCTCATTAGTGCTGCGCAATGGGTGATTGACGGCGGTCTGGATTCACACGTAGATGCGGTCTGAAGACATTCTATCAAAATTTTGATCCTCCACGGTTGGTTGGGTCGCACGTCGCACTAGTGCTGCGCAGTCGGCAATTGGCGACAGTCCTAATTTCTAGATTTGGTTAGGAGACTTGCCATCCCAATTTTGTTATTTTGATTTAACAGGGAGCAGCCCCCGCTCACCGCTCGAGAAGCGGTGTTGAACGCTTCTAGGATAATCCACGTGAGCTGCTCCGACATTTATTGAGAAAAAAAAAAATACATCATGCATCGCCTGGCTTAGCCAACCAGCGACAGAGGGCGATGAGTATTTACAGATCAATTTGATATTGCAGGGTTGGAGGGGTTTTACGTAATATTAGTTGTGCACAATGGGCTAGAGCCCCTAAATAAAATAATAGGCCGGCGCATCACCGCCATTTTTTTTGCCTTCGAAGAGGACAGCATTCCTGCTTGGCATCCTTATCTCTTCCCTAATGATTTTAAGAAATCTTGATATGAAGCTAATCCGGTCAAGATAAGAGCAATAAGCAACAATTATATTCCTAAAAACACATTTTTTTTCCCAGTACATTCTCAGGATGACATTTTTTTCAGAGGATATCCTATTTATGCACTGGGGTAAGATGTGTTGTTAGGGCGGTTTCTGTTTCTTTCACAAAATGTCGCCAAAACTCAAATACACAGTCTGCGAACACTTTATATTCACTTCTTGAATGATTATAGCAGTTTATCGCTAAACAAACTTCCATATCATCGTTTACTTAGCTAAAATTATGAAATATAATAAAACAAGTTACTTTAAAAAGTAACGTAAGACGATAAAAAAAATGTTTGTCGTTTGTTTCTCAGAGAAACACGCTGGGTACACGTGGCAACCCTAAAGCAACAAAATGCCTGATGCGCCAGCTCGTATGCATAGGAGCCTTACAATGGGCAATTGTTGACGGTTTTTGACATGTGAGGGTGGTCCGGAGACATGCCTTTCATGTTTATCCTTAGCGTTGTTTGGGTATTATGTCGCACTGGTGCTGCTCAGTGTGCAATAGTCGACGGTCTGGGACTCTTTCATAGAGGTGCTCCGGAAACATCTTCTAACATTTGTGATTGGGTTTCACGTCGCACTGTTGCTGCGCAATAGGGAATTGGCGACGATTTATTCATAATTCTGGGACTCATTTCTATATGTTGTCCGGAGCCTTGCCAGCTCAATGTTAATTCTCTACGGTTGGTTCGGTCTTACGTCGCACTAGTGCTGCGAAATGGGCAATAGGCGACGGTCTGGGACTAACCCCTTGAAGTAATCTGGGGACCTGCCGTCAGATTTTTGATATTTCACGGTTCGTTGGATTTTACGTCGTACTAGTGCTGCGCAGGGCAATCCGTACTATCTGGGACTTTTCCCTAGAGATGTTCCGGAGAAAATTCTTCATAATTCTGAACCTCCACGGTTGGTTGGGTTTTACTTCGCTCTTGTGCTGCAAAGTGGGCATTTTGTTGACTGTCTGCGACACATCAGTCTCACACACTGGAAATATGCCGTCACATTTCTGATTGGGTTTTACGTCGCACTAGTGCTGATCAATGGGCAATTGGCTACGGTGCCATCAAAATTCTGGGACTCATCCCTGGAGGTGTTCTGGTGCCATCCCAAATTTGCAAAACAGTACGCTGACCAGATCAAAGTACCTTTATAATTTACCTTTATGCTTAGAGAAGCATAAAAAATTGCTAAAATTATCAAATTATGGATGCATTTTTTCATTCCTAATAAATAATGACTAAAGATAGAGTGTTACTGATTAATAATTTAGTTTCTACAATTTTTTAAAACTTGGAGAAATGCCTTTAAAGAAAAGGGCGTCCCCATTTGTCCCCAGAAAATGGGGACGTTTGGTCAGTATACACAACAGATATACCATAACAATTCTTATCCTCAGAGGTTTTTTGGGTTTTAGTGCAGCGCAGTGGGTAATCGATGACGGTCCTCACCTCTAGAGTTGGTCCGGAGACTTGCCATCTCAATTTATCCTCAATCATGGGTGGCTTTACGTCGCACTAGTGCTGCGCAAGGAGCAATCGGCGATGGTCTGAGACTCTTCCTTAGAGGTGATCCGGAAAATGCCGTCACATGTATAATTGTGTTTTTGGTCGCACTACTGCTGCGCAATGGCACTTGGCGACGGACTGGGCTTACCCCCAGAAGTAGTCCAAAGACAGGCCATTAAAATATTGGTATTACACGATTGGGTGGGTTTTACGTCGCACTATAGCTGCGCTGGGGCAATCGGCGCAGGTCTGGACTTCCCTAGAAGTGGTCTGGAAACACCGTCATATTTTTGATTGGGTTTTACGTCGCTCTAGTGCTGCACAGTGGGTAATTGGCGATGATGTCATCACAATTTTGGGATTCATCTATGGAGGAGGTCCGCAGCTATCACAATTTTGATCACAGACATGAAACCATTTTGATCCTCAGCCGTTGGTTGGGAATAATGTTGTACTAGTGGATGCGCAGTCGGCAAACCAGGACGGCCTGGACTCATCGCTAGAAGTGGTCCGTAAACATGCCGTCATATTCATGATTGGGTTTTACGTCACACGACTGCTGCGCAATGGGCAATTTGCGATGGTCTGGGGTTAACCCATAGGAGCCATCACATGATGCCATCCCAATTTCAGTATTCAATTTCTGGATGCTTTTACGTCGCACAACTGCTGCGCAGTGACCGATTGGCGACGGTGTGGAGTTAACCCTCAGATGTGGATCGGGGCATGCCATCACAATTTTGATCCTGCATGTTGGTTAGGTTTTATGTCGGATTAGTGCTGCGCAGTGCGCAATTGTTGGCGGTCTGGCAAGGAAACTCTTTGAAGCGGTAATCACCGATTTTCTTGAAAAAATGTCTGGCATAAGATTTAATCATGAATAGCATCTTCCTAAAATATTAGCTGCTGAGTCGCAATAGATAAGCTATAAAAAATTATTAAAAGTGGAAGCATGTTTGCAATATTTCCAAAAAAGCGCCTGTTTGGCGACTGCATTCTTCGAAATTTCATTGCAATGAAGATTTAATAGATGTAGATGTTCTTCTTTCTTTTTGATAGTCAAACGAACTCCCTACGCTGTCGAGCACATGAGAATTCAGAATAGATTAACAAAAACCAGATAATTTACCAGATTGAGACTTATTTAGTCGAAATTCTAAATAACATTTAATATTTCAGTTAAATAAGCTGTGTCAATAACAATTGCAGGAATATTTACATCAAGTTTTTAATAACGACATTAAAAAATTATATGATCAAAACTTTTTTATAAATTTAAATAAAACAAAACATTTTATATTAAAACACAAAGCTGTTTTTTTTTTGTTTTCGTATCCGAACACATTTTTCTTATAAGGGTTATATGCAAACGGAACGCTTGCAACTTCGATGACGTAAATTTTGCAAATTTTTTGCAAATTCAGTCGGCAGTAAAAGTATCCGAGCACTAGCAGGAATTCCTATGTAAAAAAAGTACACTTAATGCAGTTTTGTTAAATAAATCCTTGTCGAATCCTGTTCTTAATCAGTCTAAGAACATGATTCGACAAGGATTTATTTAACAAAACAGTGTTAAGTGTGCTTTTTTTATATAGGAATTTTTGCTAGTGGTCGGATACTTTTGCTGCCGACTGTAGTCATACATTTGGAACACTTGCAAACGGCTTTGCAACCGGAAGTGTTTCATTTGTATGTACCTCTTAGTCTGATCATTTTATTGGGCAGTACGAACCTTCGACGAACAAGCAACTCCACAGAATATGAGTTGTGTGGATCCAATATCTCATTAGAGCTACGAAATGAGCAATTGGAGACGATCTATGATTCTACCCTAAATTTCGTCCTGTTTGTTGGTTGGGTTTAACGTCGCACTAGTACTGCACTATGGGCACTTGGCGACGGTTTGCGATGCACTCCTGAGGAGGGTCCATTACATCGGCAGGTGATAAATGGTTGCATTCTGCGTATGTTATTTATTTTTAATATATACATACGATTTGTATGTTTGACTCGACATCCCCCTCCTGTAAATTTCGTCAAGATGAGGACAGATATAACATAGGGAGGTATACTATTGTAACAATCGCAGCTATCTTAGATCACAAGTCGGATCGAACACTCGGCAGCAAAAGTAACCGAGCTCTAGCAATAATTCCTGTCTAAAAAAAGTACACTTAATACTGCTTTGTTAAATAAATCCTTGTCGAATCATGGTCTTAGTCAGTCTAAGCACATGATTCAACAAGGATTTACTTAACAAAGCAGTATTAAGAGTGCTTTTTTTCTGACGGGGATTATTGCTAGTGTTCGGATACTTTTGCTGCCGACTGTACGATCCGACTTGTGATCTACGATAGCTGAGATTGTTACAATAGTATGCCTCTCATAACCGGATTAAAATACAAAAAATTAAAAAAACACCCTGGGTCGGCTGGGGAATCGAACCCATTCTTTTACACGTGAAGGCGATTAGCGAGGGTGACATACTCACTCGGCCACGGAGGGTCTGCATTCAGCATAACAATTATTTTAAAAACAACAAGATTTCGCAGTTAATAATTCTAAGAAAATTACCTATGAAAAAAATCACTGCGCAACACTAGTGCGACGTAAAACTCAACCAACCTTATGAAATTCTAATGCATATTTTTACAAAATAAATTACCAGAAATGTAAGAAGCCATAAAGGTTATGCACGTGTTTTTCCAATTTTAAATAATCCCCTCTGTAAAGGATGAAAGTTGTAAACACGTCTACGGACCATCTCTAGGAATGTACCCTAGACTGTCGCCATTGCATATCTGTAGTGCGAATTAAAACTTAAAACCTACTCAACCTCAAATATCTTAAATATTTTAATTTTGATTTATTTATTTGAGTATTAATTTCAATCAACTATTCTAACAATCAAATGTTCAATCAAATATTATAATTCATATTGGTCGCCAATTGCCCATTCCGCAGTACTAGTGCGACGTAAAACCCAGCCAACCAATCTATAAATCAGATAAAGGGGTACATACAAATGAAACACTACCGTTTGTAAAGCCGTTTGCAAGCGTTCCAAATGTATGACTACAGTCGGCAGCAAAAGTATCCGAGCACTAGCAAAAATTCCTATGTGAAAAAAGCACACTTAACACTGTTTTGTTAAATAAATCCTTGTCTAATTGTGTTCTTAGACTGACTACGTACAGGATTCGACAAGGATTTATTTAACAAAACTGCATTAAGTGTATTTTTTTTACATAGAAATTTTTGCTAGTGCTCGGATACTTTTGCTGCCGACTGTATTTGCAAAAAACTTGCAAAATTTACGTCATCGAAATTGCAAGCGTTCCGTTTGTATGTAACCCAATGTCACTTTTTCTAAATAGAAAATTCTAGATTTCAGAAAATATATTGAGTGTTGAGTGGGTTTTAACGTCGCACTATAGCTACGCAGTGGGAAATTGGAGATTGTCTTGTATTCACTCATAGGGATATTCTGGAGACATGCCATCATAATTTTGATCCTCCGCGGAGGGGATGGATTCCTTGCTTCAGTCACGATAGAAAACACAACCCTCCTATACTGAAGTCCCTTGGCATCACTGAAGGAAGGTTAATGTGATTTGACGATGACTTTTTTGGTATTTGGCGTTCAAAACGTAAAGTTTAATAATTTTTTACAGCTTTCCTGTTGCGATTCAGCAGCTAATTTTTTCACAAATGAATTAAGTATAGTGTAAACTATTTTCTGTAATTTTTTTAAGAAAATCGGTGATTACCGCTTGGAAGAGTTCCCTTGTGGGACTCACCCGTAGACGTGTTCCGGAGACATGCCATCACAATTAATCCTCAACGGTTGCTTGGATTTTACGTCGCACTAGTGCTGCGCAATAGCAATTCGCGACGGTCTGAGACTCGCTAGTAGAGGCATGTGGTCCGAAAACATGCCGTCACATATTTTATTTCGTTTTACGTCGCACTACTGCTGCGCAATGGGGAAACGACGATGGTCCTCACCTCTAGAGTTGGTACGGAGACTTGCCATGACAATTTATCCTCTATAATTAGTCGGGTTTTACGTCGCACTAGTGCTGCGCAGTGGGAATTGGCGACGGTCCTCACCTCATGAGTTCATCCGGAAACTTGCCATCATTATTCAATTCCACGGTTGGTTGGGTTTTACGTCGTATTAGTACTGCGCAATCAGCGATTGACAACGGTCTAGATTCATCCATACATGCGGTCCGGAAACATGCAGTGCGGCGCAGTGGGCAATTCGCGGCCGTTCTAAGATCCAGATATGCTAAGGAGTCTTCCCATCCCAATTTTGATACTGCAGTGTTGCTTGGGATTTACGTAGAACTAGTTCTACACAATGGGCAATTGTTGACGGTTTGGGACTCACACGTAGAGGTGGTCCGGAGACATGCCATCAATTCTGATATTTAGCGATCTTTGGGTTTTATGTTGCACTAGTGCTGCTCAGTGGGCAATAGGCGACGGTCTGGGACTTTTACCTAGAGGTGGTCCGGAAACATATTGTAACATTATTGATTGGGTTCCCGTCGCCCTATTACTGCGCAATAGAGAATTGACGACGATGCCATCATAATTCTGATACTCATTTCTAAATGTTGTCCGGAGCCTTGCTACACTGAGCTCAAGAACAACTGGAGGAAATGCTAGACCGGTTTTCGCGTGCCCGTTTTTGAAGGTTTGTCTTCAGAGCGTTGCATAGCAAAAAGCATTTGATATCTTTATATTTCAAAGTAAAATTGTGTAAAGGTTGTCTGTTCGAACAACCAAATGCTAAACATGACATTACAATTTTAAATTTTAATTCTTTAAAGATTATAATAGTAATAGACGACCCGATAAATGTTGCTTGCCATGCAAGGCAGGCGAACGATTGCAGAAAAACTGGCACGCACGAACACTGTGTAAAAGTATTGAAAGCATTTGCTCCAGTTGTTCTTCAGCTCAGTGCCTTGCTATCACAATGTTGATCCTCTACCATTGATTGGGTCTTACGTCGCACTAGTGCTGCGCTGTGAGCAGTAGGTGACGGTCTGGGACTCTTCTCTAAAGATGGTCCGGAGAAATGCCATCACAAATCTTAACCTCCATGGTTGGTTGGGTTTTACTTCGCACGTGTGCTGCAAAGGGGGCAGTTGTTGACTGTCTGAGTCACTTCCGTCGAGGCGGTCTGGAAAAATGCCGTCACATTTTTGATTTGGTTTTTAGTCGCACTAGTTCTGCGCAGTGGACCATTGGCGCTGAGCCCATCACAAATCTGGGAGTGATCTCTAGGGGTGTTCTGGTGCCATCCCAAATTTGCACAACAGATATGCCATCATAATTTTGATTCTCAGTTGTTGGTTGGGTTTTACGTCGCATTAGATCTGCGCGGGCAATCAGTGATGATCTGGGACTCTTCCCTAGTGGTGGTCTGGAGACAAGCCATCAACAATTTTGATCCTCAGCTCATGGTTTGGTTTTACGTCGCACTAGTGCTGCGCAGTGGGCAATCGACGACGGTCCTAACCTCAAGAGTTGGTCTGGGGACTTGCCGTCACAATCTATCCTCAATCGTTGGTGGTTTTACGTCGAACTAGTGCTGTGAAATGGGCAAACAGTGACGGTCTGGGACTCTTCCCTAGAGGTGGTCAGAAAAAAGCCGTCACATTTATAGATAGGTTTTACGTCGCACTAGTGCTGCGCAGTGAGCAATTGGCGACGGTCTGTGGCTCACCCCCAGAAGTAGTCCAAAGACAGGCCCTTAAAATTTTGGTATTCCACGATTGGTTGTGTTTTACGTCGCACTAGAGCTCCTCAGGGGCAATCTGCGATGGTCTCGGACTCTTCCCTAGACATGTTCCGGAGAAATGCTATCACATTTCTGAATCTCCACGGTTGGTTGGATTTTACGCCGCACTAGTTCTGCGCAGTGGGCAATCGGCGACGGGTCTGCGACTTCCCTAGATGTGGTCTGGAAACACCGTCATATTTTTGATTGAGTTTTACGTCGCACTAGTTCTGCACAGTGGGTAATTGCCGACGATGTCATCACAAATCTGGGATTCATCCGTGGAGGTCGTCCGGTGCCATCACAATTTTTGTAACAGACATGCCACCATTTTGATCCTCAGCGGTTGGTTAGGAATAATGTACTAGTGGGCAAACGGCGACGGTCTGGACTCACCCCTACAAGTGGTCCGGAAACTTGCCGTCACATTCATGATTGGGTTCTACATCACACGAGTGCTGCGCAATGGGCATTTAGCGACGGTCTGGGGTTAACCCCTAGGACTGGTGTGCTGTGATGCCATCACAATTTCAGTATTCCGTGGTTGGATGGTTTTGCGTCGCTCAACTGCTGCGCAATGAGAAATTTGCGACGGTGTGGAGTTAGCCCTAAATGTGGTTCGGGAACATACCAACACAATTTTGATCCTGCATAGTTGGTTGAGTTTTGCGCCGATTAGTGCTGTGCACTGTTCAGTTGTTGACGGTCTGGGACTCACCCGTAGAGGTGGTCCGGAGACATGCTGTCACTATTTGTCCTCCACGGTTGCTTGGGTTTTACTTCGAACTAGTGCTGCGCAAGGAAATTCACAACGGTCTGGGACTCCTTAGTAGAAGTGGGTGGCCCTGAAACATGCCGTCACATTTTTGTTTTGGATTTACGTCGCACAGCTGCTGTGCAATTGGCAAACGACGACGTTCCTCATCTTTAGATTTGGTGCGGAGACTTGCCGTCACAATTTATCCTCCACGGTTAGATTGGTCTTACGTCTCACTAGTGCTGCGCAGTGGGCAATTGCCGACGGTCTGGGGCTCACCCCTGCAAATTGTGTGGGGATATGCCATCGCAATTCCGGTATTCCACGATTGGTTGGTTTTACGTCGCACTAGTGCTTCGCAGTGGGCAATTGGCGACAGTCCAAACCTCTACATTTTGTCTGGAGACTCGCTATCCCAATTTTAATCCTGCAATTTTGGTTGGGTTTTACATCTCACTAGTGCTGCACAATGGCCAATTGTTTACGGTTTGGGACACACCCGTAGAGGTGGTCCGGATATATGCCATCAAAATTTTGATCCTCCACGGTTGATTGCTTTTTACGTCGCACTATTGCTGCGCAATGAGCAATTGGCGTCGATACCGTCACAATCCTGGGACTCATTCCTACATGTTGTCCGGAGCCTTGCCATCAGAATGCTAATGCTCTTCGATTAGTTGAGTCTTACGTCGCACTAGCGCTACGCAGTGCGCAATTGCGAATAGTCTGGGACTCACCTCTAGATGTGGTACGCAGGCTTGACATCACAATGTTGATCATCCACGGATGTTTGTGTCTTACGTCACAGTAGTGCTGCAGTGGGCAATAGGCGACGGTCTGGGATTCACCCCTGTAAGTAATCTGAGGACCTGCCATCAAAATTTTGATATTTCACGGTTGGTTTTGTTTTACGTCGCATTAGTGCTGTGCAAGGGTCAATCGGTGACCGTCTGAGACTCTTCCCTGGAGATGGTCCGGTGAAATGCCCTTACAATGCTGAACCTTCACGGTTGGTGGGGTTTACTTCGCACTTGTGCTGCACAGTGGCAGTTGTTGACTGTTTGCGTTACTTCCGTAGAGGTGATCTGGAAATATGCCGTCACATTTTGGATTGTGATTTAGGTCGCACTAGTGCTGCGCAGTGCACCATTGGCGACGGTCTGGGACTCTTCAGTTGAGTTGGTGTGGAGCTACGGTGAATTGTCAACGAGGCCAGCACACACCAGAGTTACTCCGGAGCCATCCAAATTTTGCACAGCAGATATGCCATCACAGTTTTGATCCTCAGTGTTTGGTTAGGTTTTACGTCGCACTTAGCGACAAATCAGCGACCAATCAGCGACGGTCTGGGGCTCTTGCCTAGAGGTGCTCTGGAAATATGCCGTCACGTGTATAATTGGGTTCTACGTCGCAATACTGCTCGCAATGGGCAATTTGTGAAAGTCTGGTATTCAGCCCTTGAAGTGGTGTGGGGACATGCCATGACAATTTTGGCATTCCACGGTTGGTTGCGTTTTACGTTCAACAAGTGCTTCGCAGTGGGCAATTGGCGACAGTCCTCACTTCCAGAGTAGGTCCGGAGACTTGCCTTCACAATTTTCATCCTGCACGGTTGGTTGGGTTTTTCGTCTCATTAGTCCTTCGCAATGGGCAATAGTCTACGGTCTGGACTCACCCCTAGCTATGGTCTGTGTACTTGTTATCACAATGTGTATCCTCCACGGTTGATTGCTTTTTACGTCGCACTAGTGCTGTACAATGGGCAGGTGGCGACGGTCTGGGACTCGTCTCTATTGTTGGTCTGGAGATATGCCATCACAATTTTGATCCTTAGCGTTGGTTAGGTTTTATGTGGCAATAGTGCTGCGCAATGGGCAATTGACGACAGTCCTAACCTCTAGAATTCGTCCGGACACTTGCCATCCCAATTTTGATCTTGCAGGGTTGGTTGGGTTTTATGTCACACTAGTGCTGTGCAATGAGCAACTGGTTACATTCCGGAACTGACACATAGAGGTGGTCCGGAGACTTGCATTCACAATTTATCCTCCACGGTTGGGTGGGTTTTACGTCCCCTTAGTGCTGCGCAAAGGGACATGGAGACGGTGCACACCTCGTGAGTTAGTCCGGAGAATTGCCCTCACAATTTACTGTCGGCTGCAAAGTTATTCGAGCACTAGCAATAATCCTTGCCAAAAAAAGTACACTTAATACAGCTTTGTTAAATAAATACTTGTCGAGTCATGTTCTTAATCAGTCTGAGAACATGATTCGACAAGGATTTACTTAGCAAAACAGTCTTAAGTGTACTTTATAAATATGGGAATTATTGGCTAGTGCTCGAATAATTTTGCTGCCGACTGTATCCTCTATAAATTAGTCGGGTTTTACGTCGCACTAGTGCTGCGCAATGGGAATTGGCGACGATCCTCACCTCATGAGTTCGTCCGGAAACTTGCCATCATTATTCATTCTCCACGTTTTTTTGGGTTTTACGTCGTATTAGTACTGCGCAATCGGCGATTGACGACGGTCTAGATTCATCCGTACATGCGGTCCGGAGACATGCAATCACAATTTTTATCGTCCAGGGTTGGTTGAGTTTTACGTCGCACTAGTGCTGCGCAGTGGGCAACTGGCGACGGTCTGGGGCTCACCCCCCAGAAGTAGTCCAAAGACAGGCCATTAAAATTTGGCTATTCCACGATTGGTTTTGTTTTACGTCGCACTAGAGCTGCGCAGGGGCAATCTGCGACGGTGTAGGACTCTTCCCTAGACGTGTGCCGGAGAAATGCCATCACAGTTCTGAATCTCCACGGTTGGTTGGGTTTTAATTCTCAGTTGTTCTGCGCAGGGGGCAATTGGCGACGGGTCTGCGACTTCCCTAGATGTGGTCTGGAAACACCGTCATAATTTTGATTGGGTTTTACGTCGCACTAGTGCTGCACAGTGGGTAATTGCCGACGATGTCATCACAAATATGGGATTTATCCCTGGAGGTGGTCCGGAGCCATCACAATTTTTATAAGAGACAAGCCCCCATTTTGATCCTCAGCGGTTGGTTAGGAATAATGTACTAGTGATGCGCAGTGGGCAAACGGCGACGGTCTGGACTCACCCCTAGAAGTGGTCCGGAAACTTCCCGTCACATTCATAATTGGGCTCTACGTCACACGACTGCTGCGCAATGGGCATTTGGCGACGGTGTGGATTTAGCCCCTAAATGTGGTTCGGGAACATACCAACACAATTTTGATCCTGCATCGTTGGTTGAGTTTTGCGCCGCATAAGTGCTGCGCACAGGACGATTGTTGACGGTCTGGGACTCACCCGTAGAGTTGGTCCGGAGACATGCTATCACTATTTCTCCTCCAGGGTTGCTTGGGTTTTACTTCGCACTACTGCTGCGCAAGGAATATTTGCGACGGTCTGGGACTATTTACAAGAGGTGGGCCGTCCAGAAACATGCCGTCACACTGCTGTTTTGGATTTACGTGGCACAACTGCTGCGCCATTGGCATACGACGACATTCCTCACCTCCAGATTTGGTGCGGAGACTTGCCATTACAATTTATCCTCCATGGTTAGTTTGGTCTTACGTCGCACTAGTGCTGAGCACTGGGCAATTGGCGACAGTCCAATCCTCTAGATTTTGTCTGGAGACTTGCCATCCCAATTTTGATCCTACAGTGTTGGTTGGGTTTTACATCGCACTAGTGCTGCACAATGGCCAATTGTTTACGGTTTGCGACACACCCGTAGAGGTGGTCCGGATATATGCCATCAAAATTTTGATCCTCCACGGTTGATTGCTTTTTACGTCGCACTTGTGCTGTTCAATGAGCAATTGGCGACAGTCCGGGACTCACTAGTTGAGGTGGTCCGGGGACATGCCATTATTTTTATCCTTAACGTAATTCGGGTTTTATGTCGCATCAGTGCTGCTCAGTGGGCAATAGCGACTGTATGGAACTCTTCCCTAGAGGTGGTCTGAAGCATGTTGTCACATTTTTAATTGGGTTTTACGTCGCACTATTGCTGCGCAATGAGCAATTGGCGTCGATACCGTCACAATCCTGGGACTCATTCCTACATGTTGTCCGGAGCCTTGCCATCAGAATGCTAATGCTCTTCGATTGGTTGAGTCTTACGTCGCACTAGCGCTACGCAGTGCGCAATTGCGAATAGTCTGGGACTCACCTCTAGATGTGGTACGCAGGCTTGACATCACAATGTTGATCATCCACGGATGTTTGTGTCTTACGTCACAGTAGTGCTGCGCAGTGGGCAATAGGCGATGGTCTGGGATTCACCCCTGGAAGTAATTGCGGATCTGCAATCAAAATTTTGATATTTCACAGTTGGTTTTGTTTTACGTTGCACTAGTGCTGTGCAAGGGTCAATCGGTTACTGTCTGGGACTCTTCCCTAGAGATGATCCGGAGAAATGCCCTTACAATTCTGAACCTTCACGGTTGGTGGGGTTTACTTCGCACTTGTGCGGAACAGTGAGCAGTTGTTGACTGTCTGCGACACTTCCGTAGAGGTGATCTAGAAATATGTCGTCACATTTTTGATTGTGATTTACGTCGCACAAGTGCTGCGCAGTGGACCATTGGCGACGGTCTGGGACACTTCAGTAGAGTTGGTGTAGAGCCATGGGAAATTGTCAACGAGGCTATCACACACCAGAGTTGTTCCGGAGCCATCCCAATTTTGCACAGCAGATATGCCATCACAGTTTTGACCCTCAGTGTTTGGTTGGGTTTTACGTGGCATTAGGGCTGCGCGGGGAATCGGCGACTGTCTGGGACTCTTCGCTAGAGGCTGTCTGGAAATAAGCCATTACAATTTTAATCCTCAGCGCTTGTTTGGGTTTTACATTGCACTTAGTGCTGCGCATTGAGCAATCTGGGGCTCTTTCCTAGAGGTGGTCCGGAAATATGCCGTCACGTGTATAATTGGGTTCTATGTCGCAATACTGCTCGCAATGGGCAATTTGCGAAGGTCTGGTGTTCAGCCCTAGATGTGGTGTGGGGACATGCCATCACAATTTCGGTATTCCACGATTGGATGGGTTTCACGTCGCAAGACTGCTGCGCAATGGGCAATTGGCGACGATGTCACCACAATTCCGGGAATTATCCCTATATGTATACGGAGCCATTCCAACAGAATTTTCATGTTACATGATTGGTTGGGTTTTACATCGCACTAGTGCTGCGCTGCCAACTGGCGTAAATGGCATCACGATTCTGGGACTAATTCATAGAGGTGGTCCGGAGCCAATGCAATTTTGCGCAATAAACATGCAATCAGAATTTTGGTTCTCAGCGGTCCGGAGATTTTCAATCGCAATATATCGTCCACGGTTGGTTGGGTTTTACGTCGCAGTAGTGTCGCGCAATGGGCAATTGTTGACGGTCTGGGTCTATACTGACCAAATGTCCCCATTTTCTGGGGAATAATGGGGACGCCCTTTTTCTTTAAGTCTTTTTTCTAAGTTTTAAAATATTGTAGAAACTAAATTATCAATCAGTAACACTTTATTTTTAGTCCTTATTCATTAGGAATGAAAATATGCATCCATAATTTGATAATTTTAGCAATGTTTTATGCTCTTCTACTATAAAGGTACTTTGATCTGGTCAGCCAATCTAGGACTCACCCGTAGAGGTGGTCCGGAGACTAGGCATCATAATTTTGATCCTCAGCGGTTGGTCGGGCTTTACATCGCACTAGTGCTGCTCAGTGGGCAATCAGCGATTGTGTGGGACTCATCCGTAGAGGTGCGTTGGATACATGCCATCACAATTTTGATCCTTCACGGTTGGTTGGGTTTTACGTCGCACTAGTGCTGCACGGTCGGGAATCTACGAGGGTCTAAACTCAACCCTAGATGCGGTCCGGAGATATGCCATCACAATTTTGAGCCTCTACGGTTGGGTGAATTTTTCGTCGCACTAGTGCTACGCAACGGGCAATTGCCGACGGTCCTCACCTTTAGAATTGGTCCGGAGACTTGCCATCAATATTTATCCTGCATGGTTGGTTAGGTTTTACGTCGCGCAAGTGCTGCGCATTCCCTGGCGGTGCTGTGTTGCGACAGATTCATTAATCTCTATTAAATCTAGTGCTGCGAAGTGGGCAATCGGCGGCGGTCTGGGGCTCACCCCTACAAGTGGTGGGAGGACATGCCATCACAATTTCGATATTCCACGGTTGATTGGTTTTTACGTCGCACTAGTTCTGCACAGTTGGCCATTGGCGATAGTCCTAACCTCTAGATTTGGTCCGTAGACTTGCCATAACAATTTTGATCCTCCACAGTTAATTGCTTTTGAAGTCGCACAAGTGGTGGGCAATTCGCGACGCTCAGGGACTCTCCCTTACATGTAGTACGGATAAATGATATTACATTTTTTATAGAGTTTTAAGCCACACTACTGCTGCGCAATGGGCATTTGAGACGATGCTATCACAATTCTGAGAATCGTCCCTATAGGTTGGCGACGGTGTGGAGTTCACCCCTAGATGTGGTCCGGAGCCTTGCCATCACAATGTTGATCCTGTGTGGTTGGTTGGGTCTTACGTTGCACTAGTGCTGCGCAGTGGGCAATAGGCGACGGTCTGGGACTCACCCATGGAAATAATATGGGTATCGTGGCAATTGGTGACGGTCTGCGACACTTCCTTAGCAGTGGTCTTGAAATATGCCGTCACATTTTTTATTGGGTTTTACGTCGCACTAGTGCTGGGCAATTTGCGCCGGTGCCATCACAATTCTGGGACTCACCCATATAGGTGTTCCGGAGCCTTGCAATCACAATGTTTATCCTCCGCAGTTGGTTGTGTCTTAACGCGCAACCACTATCTCTATCCACCGGACTATCCTCTAGAGGTGGTCTGGTGACAAGCCATCACAATTTCGATCCTCAGAGCTTTGTTGAGTTTTACCTTGCACTACTGCTGCGCATTGAGTGACGGACCTCACCTCTAGAGTTGGTCGTAAGATTTGTCATCGCAATTTATCGTCCACGGTTGGTTAGATTTCACGTCACTGTAGTGCTGCGCAATTTGCAATTGTTGACTGCCTGGGTCTCAGTCGTAGAGTTGGTTCGGAAGCATGCCTTTACAGTTTTGATTGATTTTACGTCATACTACTAAACACGATGATGGGATTCATTGCCATAGGTTGAGTCTCCCCAATTTATCTTCCATGGTTGGTTGCGTTTACGTCGCACTAGTGCTGCACAGTGCGCAATCCACGACGGTCCTCACTTTTAGAATTTGTCCGGAGACTTGCCTTCACAATTTAACCTCTACAGTTGGTTGTGTTTTACGTCTCATTTGTGCTGCGCAATGGGCGATTGCCGACGGTCTGGGTTCCCCCGTAGATGCGGTCCGAAGACGTACTATCAAAATTTTGATCTTCCACGGTTGGTTGGGTCGCACGTCGCACTAGTGCTGCGCAGTGGGCAATTGGCGACAGTCCTAATTTCTAGATTTGGTTAGGAGACTTGCCATCCCAATTTTGATATTGCAGGGTTGGTTGGGTTTTACGTCATACTAGTTGTGCACAATGAGCTAGAGCCCCTAAATAAAATAATAGGCCGGCGCATCACCACCATTTTTTTTGCCTTCGAAGAGGACAGCATTCCAGCTTGGCGTCCTTATCTCTTCCCTAATGATTTTAAGAAATCTGGATATGAAGCTAACCCGGTCAAGAAGAGCAATAAACAACAATTACATTCCTAAAAACACATTTTTTTTCACAGTACATTCTCAGGATGACATTTTTTTTTGAGGATATCCTATGGATGAACTGGGGTAAGATGTGTTGTTAGGGCGGTTTCTGTTTCTTTCACAAAATGTCGCCAAAACTCAAATGCACAGTCTGCGAACACTTTATATTCACTTCTTGAATGATTATAGCAGTTTATCGCTAAACAAACTTCCAAATCATCGTTTACTTAGCTAAAATTATGAAATATTATAAAACAAGTTACTTTAAAGTAACGTAAGACGATGAAAAAAATGTTTGTCGTTTGTTTCTCAGAGAAACACGCTATGTACACGTGGCAACCCTAAGGCAACAAAATGCCTGATGCGCCAGCTCGTATATATGGGAGCCTTACAATGGGAAATTGTTGACGGTTAGGGACACGTAGAGGTGGTCCGGAGACATGCCCTTAATGTATATCCTTAGCGTTGTTTGGGTATTATGTCGCACTGGTGCTGCTCAGTGGGCAATAGAGTTGACGGTCTGGGACTCTTCCCTAGAGGTGCTCCCGAATCATCTTGTAACATTTGTGATTGCGTTTCACGTCGCACTATTGCTGCGCAATAGGAAATTGGCGACGATTTATTCATAATTCTGGAACTCATTTCTATATGTGGTCCGGAGCCTTGCCAACACAATGTTAATTCCCAGCACAATGTTAATTCCCAACGGTTGGTTCGGTCTTACGTCGCAATAGTGCTGCGAAATGGGCAATAGGCGACGGTCTGGGACTAACCCCTGGAAGTAATCTGGGGACCTGCCATCAGAATTTTGAAATTCACGGTTCGTTGAATTTTACGTCGCACTAGTGCTGCGCAGGGGGGGAATCGGTACTGTCTTGGACTTTTCCCTAGAGATGTTCCGGAGAAAATTCTTCATAATTCTGAACCTCCACGGTTGGTTGGGTTTAACTTCGCTCTTGTGCTGCAAAGTGGGCATTTTGTTGACTGTCTGCGACACTTCAGTCTCAGACACTCGAAATATGCCGTCACATTTCTGATTGGGTTTTACGTCGCACTAGTGCTGATCAACATGCAATTGGCTACGGTGCCATCAAAATTCTTGGACTTTACCTTTATGCTTAGAGAAGCATAAAAAATTGCTAAAATTATCAAATTATGGATGCATTTTTTCATTCCTAATAAATAATGACCAAAAATAGAGTGTTACTGATTAATAATTCAGTTTCTACAATTTTTTAAAACTTGGAGAAATGCCTTTAAAAAAAAATGCGTCCCCATTTGTCCCCAGAAAATGGGGACGTTTGGTCAGTATACACAACAGATATACCATAACAATTCTTATCCTCAGAGGTTGGTTGGGTTTTATGTCGCACTAGTGCAGCGCAGTGGTAATCGATGATGGTCCTCACCTCCAGAGTTGGTCCGAGACTTGTCATCTCAATTTATCCTCATTCGTTGGTGGCTTTACGTCGCACTAGTGCTGCGCAAGGAGCAATTGGCGATGGTCTGAGACTCTTCCTTAGAGGTGATCCGGAAAATGCCGTCACATGTATAATTGTGTTTTTTGTCGCACTACTGCTGCACAATGGCACTTGGCGACGGACTAGGCTTACCCCAAGAAGTAGTCCAAAGACAGGCCATTAAAATATTGCTATTCCACTATTGGGTGGGTTTTACGTCGCACTAGAGCTGCGCTAGGGCAATCGGTGCCAGTCTGGGACTTCCCTAGAAGTGGTCTGGAAACACCGTCATATTTTTGATTGGGTTTTATGTCGCACTACTGCTCCACAGTGGGTAATTGGCGACGATGTCATCACAATTCTGGGATTCATCTATGGAGGAGGTCCGGAGCTATCACAATTTTGAGTTTTACGTCGAACTAGAGCTGCGCAGTGGGCAATTCGCGGTCGTCCTAAGATCTAGATTTGCTAAGGAGTCTTGCCATCCCAATTTTGATACTGCAGTGTTGGTTGGGATTTACGTAGCACTAGTTCTACACAATGGGCAATTGTTGACGGTTTGGGACTCACAGGTAGATGTGGTCCGGAGACATGCCATCAATTCTGATATTTAGCGATGTTTGGGTTTTATGTTGCACTAGTGCTGCTCAGTGGGCAATAGGGGACGGTCTGGGACTTTTACCTAGAGGTGGTCCGGAAACATGTTGTAACATTATTGTTTGGGTTCCCGTCGCACTATAACTGCGCAATAGAAAATTGGCGACGATGCCATCATAGTTCTGGTACTCATTTCTAATCGTTCTCCGGAGCCTTGCTATCACAATGTTGATCCTCTACCTTTGATTGGGTCTTACGTCGCACTAGTGCTGCGCTTTGAGCAGTAGGAGACGGTCTGGGTCTTACCCCTAGAAGAAATCTCGGGACCTGCCATATAAATTTTTATATTCCATGTTGGTTGGGTTTTACGTCGCACTAGTGCTGCGCAGGAGGCAATTGGTGACGTCTGGGACTCTTCTCTGAAGATGGTCCGGAGAAATGCCATCACAAATCTTAACCTCCATGGTTGGTTGGGTTTTACTTCGCACGTGTGCTGCAAAGGGGGCAGTTGTTGACTGTCTGAGTCACTTCCGTCGAGGCGGTCTGGAAATATGCCGTCACATTTTTGATTTGGTTTTTAGTCGCACTAGTTGTGCGCAGTGGGCCATTGGCGCTGAGCCCATCACAAATCTGGGAGTCATCTCTAGGGGTGTTCTGGTGCCATCCCAAATTTGCACAACAGATATGCCATCATAGTTTTGATTCTCAGTTGTTGGTTGGGTTTTACGTCGCATTAGTTCTGCGCGGGTAATCGGTGATGATCTGGGACTCTTCTCTAGTGGTGGTCTGGAGAAAAGCCATAAACAATTTTGATCCTCAGCTCTTGGTTTGGTTTTACGTCGCACTAGTGCTGCGCAGTGGGCAATCGACGACGGTCCTAACCTCTAGAGTTGGTCTGGGAACTTGCCATCACAATCTATAATCAATCGTTGGTGGTTTTACGTCGAACTAGTGCTGTCAAATGGGCAAACTGTGACAGTCTGGGACTCTTCCCTAGAGGTGGTCGGAAAATGCCGTCACATTTATTGATGGGTTTTACGTCGCACTAGTGCTGCGCAGTGGGCAATTGACGACGGTCTGTGGCTCACCCCCAGAAGTAGTCCAAAGACAGGCCATTAAAATTTTGGTATTCCACGATTGGTTGTGTTTTACGTCGCACTAGAGCTGCGCAGGGGCAATCTGCGACGGTTTAGTACTCTTCCCTAGACGTGTTCCGGAGAAATGCCATCATATTTCTGAATCACCACGGTTGGTTGGGTATTACGTCGCACTAGTTCTGCGCAGTGGGCACTTGGCGACGGGTCTGCGACTTCCCTAGATGTGGTCTGGAAACACCGTCATATTTCTGATTGGGTTTCATGTCGCACTAGTGCTGCACAGTGGGTAATTGCCGACGATGTCATCACAAATCTGGGATTCATAACAGGAGGTGGTCCGGAGCCATCACAATTTTTATAAGAGACAAGCCACCATTTTGATCCTCAGCGGTTGGTTAGGAATAATGTACTAGTGGGCAAACGGCGACGGTCTGGACTCACCCCTACAAGTGGTCCGGAAACTTGCCGTCACATTCATGATTGGGTTCTACATCACACGAGTGCTGCGCAATGGGCATTTGGCGACGGTCTGGGGTTAACTATTGTGAAAAAAACAATTTCCACATATATCAAGTTAGCAGAGTTAGCAGTGCAGTGAAATGATAGTTGCTCAGCTCTAAAAAGCTATAAAGAAGATAAATATATGTGGCATTCATTGAAGACAAAAGTTCAATTGAAACAGTTTATTAAAGTTGAAACAAAATGATGAATAACATTAAATCAGCTGAAACAATTTTAGAAAGGTTTCTGACGAAAGGTTAAATACCCTTAAAAATACTGCCATACTGAGTTCAAATAGAAAGCTACTTTTCATTGTGAAATAACTAGATACACTAAACGAACAAGTCACAAAAACGTAATTTACAATCATAATAAAACTAAACAGTTTATAATTATATCGAAATACCAGCTCATGACTTTGAGCTAAACTGAAAAAAACATAAAAGCTTAAAAGATTAAAGGCTTCAGAGCTTAAGAGACTGATTACATATTTCCTACCTCCTTTTTATAGTCACGAAACGGATTCAAAGTAACAGCTACTAGATGCTGTAGAATAGGAACGCCTCCCATAACTATAGCAACACGACGCTGCGAGTCAGCCGCCATCTATGGGCTTAGCAAAGAGACTCTGCAGTTGAAAAAATATTACATCTCCTCGCTAAGTAGCGAAATGAACAATCCGTAAAAGGATTTAAACATATTTTTCTTTAAGTTAATTTTAATAAAATATGCTTTTAAATATGAGGTAAGTAATTAAAGTTATTTCAAAAGACTTAAACATAAATATATCAATAAGGAATATAATTTTTAACTAAAAGTAATTATCATTAAGCTTTTTAATTTTAATATATCTTTAACTCAAATGGCAGCATCAAAAGAGAAAATAGCACTAAACGCTATAATTCATTTAATTAATAACTTAAATTTTAAAGGTTATAACGTGAATTTAAATTATATTTAAGTAGTAAATGAATTTAAATTTAAATTTGAGAATCAACACGGAAAGGGTATAAATTTTACAACAAGGCCCCCCCACCGTGTTGATTCGACAAACACAAACGTCAGCAATTACAATATAAACTTTATTAGAAAAGAAATAAAAAAATTCCTTGAATATTTAGTGACTTGATGAGAAATTCACATATGTCTTCTACAGAATATACTTCACACAAAGCTGGAAGGCTTGTCAATCATAAGATCAAGAGTCCACAAGTCCAACTCACAATCAAAAAAAAGTAGCACTATCAATATTCTATACATATCTACTAAAAGAAAGAACAAGATATTAATACAGAGCAAATATGCACAGCATTTCAAGGAAACCTTTTTTTCCCCCATTCCCCATTGTCAAAATAAGAAAACGATGATATTCACAAATATATGAAACATTTATATATCATACACATAACCAATTACACGTAGCGCTACGAATTTCTCTCATACAAAAGTTAAACTAAACTATACATCACTACACAATGGAAAACGTAGGAAAAACCCACCAAGAAAATGCATACATATCCCTCTAAAAAACATTTTTCAGTTTCAAAAAATTTAAAATATATATTATACGTTCAAAAAAAAAATTTTAAAGTTACTTTATATACATTTACTTAATAAATACTTTATTTACAAATTTAGACATATCACCTTTAGTAAGGGGCTTTGTGAAGGGATCGGCAAAGTTATCTTTAGTATTTACATATTTTAAATCAAACCGTTCCTCAAATAACCATTCACGGATGAAAAATAACTTTACATTAATATGTTTGGATTTGTTATTCTCTATAGGAGACCTCGTAAAATTAATTGCCGCTTGGTTATCAGCAAAAAGTATTGGTGGTTCATATGAAATAGCAATTAATTTAAAATCAATACAATCTCGTAATATATTATCAAACCACATTAATTCTTTAACCCCGTCACACATGGATACAAATTCACTTTCCATGGTTGAAAGGCAAACACTTTTTTGCTTAAAGGTTTTCCAAGAAATAGGGCTATTATCCAAAAATAAAATTTGTCCCCCCATTGATACGAAGTCATCTCTATTCATCGCGAAATCAGCGTCAGAGAAAGCAGTTAAACATGGATTAAAACAATTCAAATTTAATTTCAAATCTCGAGTACACGAAACATACCCAAGTAATTTAATTAACCCATTCCAATGATTAAACCCCGGTGAATTTTGAAATTGACTGAATATATTAACTGCGTAGGCAATATCAGGTCGTGTCCTGTTTGCAATGAAAGATAAACATCCTAAGATATTCCGATATGGAAATTAAGACATTTCATCAATTTCATTTTGATTAGTAGGACAATCTTTTTTCGAATACTTAATGCCTTTTACAATAGGTAATGAGCAGAAAGGGATGTTAAACGACTTAAACCTGTCATACACTTCATTAATATATAATTCCTGAAAAATTTGTACTGAATCATTTTCATAATTAAATTCTACACCAAGTAATTTCTTGGTTTTACCTAAAATTTTTATATCAAATTTACATTTTAATAAATTAAGAATTTTATCTATTTGAAATTGATTTTTACCAAACAAAACTAAATCATCTACATAAACTAATAAAACAATATAATTTTCAAAATAATATGAACAATTACACCAGTTAAATTTATTAAACCCTAAATCTAATAGTACTTTATTTAACTCATAATACCAGAGCCGGCCACTTTGGTGAAGGCCATATAACGCTTTGTCTAGTTTACAAACAAGATTTTCCCCCCCCTTTACAACATATCCTTTTGGCTGAGACATATAAATTTCTTCTTTTAAAGGTGCATAAAGATAAGCACATTTTATATCGCATTGAACATTATGCCATTTATAACATGAGACCAATAATGAAAAAAAGAAACGTATTACTGAGAAATTAACGACGGGTGAAAACGTCTCGTCATAAGTGTCCCCCTTTATCTGATGAAAGCCCTGGGCCACGAGCCTCGCTTTAAAGCGGGCAACGTTTCCTAGCTCATCTCTTTTAACGGCGTATACCCATCTATTTCCCAAAACTTTTTTCCCCTCCGGTAAATTAACCAGATGCCAAACTTTACGAGTTTTCATATTATTTATCTCATCATCCATGGCATTTTTCCATTCAACACATTCTGAAGATTTAACGGCCTGATTATATGTTTTAGGTATAGGGATAACTAGTCATGATTTTTTATGAGTTAAACTTGAAGTTGGGTTATCTGAGTTTTGCTGATCAACCACCCCCTCGAACTTATTACTACTAGAGAAATCAAAAAAATTAGAGTCAAAAATTAAATTATTTTTATCACAATATTGCCTGACATCGTTCATTGATCTCAATCTAGTTTTAGTGTTGTCCGGGTAATAGAAGATGTCAACTCTGTCACTCATTTTTCTGGGTACGGGTTTTCTATTCCAAGTAATTGAAGAAAGAGGTTTAAGAGAAGATTTATCTACAGGAGTTTCATCGACAGGCTCGTCACTAGAATCATCGGGCTCACCTCCGAAAACAATGTCAACAGGATCGGAAACTTGACAATCAACTGGACTTTCCGGAAGTAAGTCCAATTCCTCCAGTGAGGTGCCCATCACCGCTCCACTGCATTTACTAAATAGCTGATCAGAGAACGTTACGTTTATGGTTTCAACTATTTTATCCTCATCCTCCAACCAAATTTTATACCCCTTAGTCTTTAATGAATAACCTATTAGTACTCCCTTTTTAGCCTTAGGTTCAAGCTTATGGTCTCTATGCTGTTTTGGGATCCCAACATACGAAATTAATCCAAACGGCTTCAGGTGTCTTACGGATGGTTTAAACCCAGTATATAACTCAAAAGGAGTCTTAGTTTGTCCCCTATGGATTAAACGGTTCCAAGTGTACGCGAAATACAACATTGCATCGGGCCAGAAAGAAAAAGGCAAACCACTATCCGTGATAATAGCTCTAACACAATTTAAAGAAGTTTGATTAAACCGCTCACTTAACCCATTTTGCTCAGGTGTGAACGTGTTAGTTAACTCATGAACAACTCCATTTTTACTACAAAATGATTTGAAATTGTCATTTACAAATTCGGAACCATTATCCGTACGAATAGCTTTTAATTTTTTATTCAAACTACGTTCAGCCCGTGCAATGTGCCTCTCGAATACACCAAAAACCTGAGACTTATCCTTTAAAGGATAAACAGCAACCCTTTTAGAAAATCCATCAATAATGGACAAAAAGAACCTTTCCCCATTTTTACCAGTTACTTTAATTGGGCCCCAGATGTCCATAAATACTCTCTCTAACGGTGACCTAACGCCATGAACATCGGATGACTTAAAAGACACACGGTTTTGTTTACTAATCCTACAAGGTTCACAAAAAAATTTCTTAAACTTAAGTTTAGGAAGGCCCCTCACCCCGTTCTTCTTGCTAGTATTTACAATAGTATCAGGACTTACATGCCCAAAACGAGCATGCCAATACCCAATTTCATTAACTTTTGCAAGAGAAACTGAAGGATTTTCTGGGTGCCCCCCATTCGCTTTACTCCCCTTTTTAACTTTAGAAACATTAGGATATAAATAGTAAACACCGTCTTTAATTTTAGCAGTAAAAATATGTCTTTTATCTTTACCGAACACCGACACTCGACCCTTACCGCCAGTGTATGTGGCACCGTTCACATCTAATTTAGGACCTGATATTAAATTTTTCCGTAACTTTGGGGAATACAACACATCTTTTAAATACAGTACATTTTTACCAAAATTCAACTTAACAGTTCCTTTAGCAGTAATAGGAAAACTAATACCATCGATCGCGACAAAAAGCTCCTCTCCCTCCACAGGAGTATAATGCTCAAAAAGATCTAAATTTCTTAGAAAATGATTTGAAGCAGCAGTATCAAAAATAAAGCTGTCATCATCACTTAAATTACTAAAGTTAGCTTGAGCTATGTAGTAGGAGGGGGGAGATTTGCATTTGTCACGACCGTTGGAGTTATACTTTAAATTTCTAGGTTTAAATTTAACATTACTATTCAAAAAACAGTTTTTCTTAAAGTGGCCAATACGGCCACACTTAAAACAAGTTAAAGGCTTTTTACCTTTTTGCTGGATGTTCTGTATCTGAACACTGTTATTGGCATCTTTCTTAATATCACCCTCACGAAGCTGTAGACGCGATTCCTCCGCTGTTAACTCGGACACAATATTCTGGAACTTGAACTGGTCGTTCTTCCAACGCAACAAATATTGCACTGCAGATTCAAACTTGGATGGTAGGTGTTGCAAGAGCTGAAAACAGCAGTACACATCCTCCATAGCATGACCAATTTCACGCAGCTGGTCCAGTATTCTTGATAACCGGGTTACAAAAGAATTCACCGTTTCATTCTCAGACATTCTACAATTAATGAACTCTGTAAACAGTCCCATATGATGAGCTCTAGAGTCTGATATAAAGGTCTTCTTCAAAGTCTCCCAGGCATCAATAGCACAATCACAATTTTCAATAATGCTTCTGACTTCAGGCGATGTATTCAAATATATTGTTGATAATGCAACTCGACTACGAGATTTAAAATCTTCCACTTGTTTTGAAGTTATTCCGGCCTCAGCATCTTCAACAGGCAGTTTTTCTTTTTTACATATTATATTCCAGCAGTTTCTTTCAATTAAAATAAATTTAATGTCCTTGACCCACGTAGTATAATTATTCATCCGTAATTTTTCAATCGTGGGGTTTAAACTTACTGCCATTTCAATTTCTTATCTTCAAACACTTAGAATGCCATAAAAACTATTATCAAAATTTTAATGCTATGAGCTGACAACGAGCCAAATTGCCCATAACCGCTTATTGTGAAAAAAACAATTTCCACATATATCAAGTTAGCAGAGTTAGCAGTGCAGTGAAATGATAGTTGCTCAGCTCTAAAAAGCTATAAAGAAGATAAATATATGTGGCATTCATTGAAGACAAAAGTTCAATTGAAACAGTTTATTAAAGTTGAAACAAAATGATGAATAACATTAAATCAGCTGAAACAATTTTAGAAAGGTTGCTGACGAAAGGTTAAATACCCTTAAAAATACTGCCATACTGAGTTCAAATAGAAAGCTACTTTTCATTGTGAAATAACTAGATACACTAAACGAACAAGTCACAAAAACGTAATTTACAATCATAATAAAACTAAACAGTTTATAATTATATCGAAATACCAGCTCATGACTTTGAGCTAAACTGAAAAAAACATAAAAGCTTAAAAGATTAAAGGCTTCAGAGCTTAAGAGACTGATTACATATTTCCTACCTCCTTTTTATAGTCACGAAACGGATTCAAAGTAACAGCTACTAGATGCTGTAGAATAGGAACGCCTCCCATAACTATAGCAACACGACGCTGCGAGTCAGCCGCCATCTATGGGCTTAGCAAAGAGACTCTGCAGTTGAAAAAATATTACATCTCCTCGCTAAGTAGCGAAATGAACAATCCGTAAAAGGATTTAAACATATTTTTCTTTAAGTTAATTTTAATAAAATATGCTTTTAAATATGAGGTAAGTAATTAAAGTTATTTCAAAAGACTTAAACATAAATATATCAATAAGGAATATAATTTTTAACTAAAAGTAATTATCATTAAGCTTTTTAATTTTAATATATCTTTAACTCAAATGGCAGCATCAAAAGAGAAAATAGCACTAAACGCTATAATTCATTTAATTAATAACTTAAATTTTAAAGGTTATAACGTGAATTTAAATTATATTTAAGTAGTAAATGAATTTAAATTTAAATTTGAGAATCAACACGGAAAGGGTATAAATTTTACAACATTAACCCCTAGGACTGGTGTGCTGTGATGCCATCATAATTTCAGTATTCCATGGTTGGATGGTTTTACGTCGCACGACTGCTGCGCAATGAGAAATTGGCGACGGTGTGGAGTTAGCCCTAAATGTGGTTCAGGGACATGCCGACACAATTTTGATCCTGCACGGTTGGTTGAGTTTTGCGCCGATATGTGCTGCGCACTAGCAATTTTTGACGGTCTGGTACTCACCCGTAGAGGTGGTCCGGAGACATGCTATCACTATTTGTCCTTCACGGTTGCTTGGGTTTTTTTTCGGACTAGTGCTGCGCAAGGAAATTCGCGACGGTCTGGGACTCCTTAGTAGAATTGGGTGGCCCAGAAACATGCCGTCACATTTTTGTTTCGGATTTACGCGCACAGCTGCTGCGCAATTGGCAAACGATGACGTTCCTCACCTTTAGATTTGGTGCGGAGACTTGCCGTCACAATTTATCCTCCGCGGTTAGTTTGGTCTTACGTCTCACAAGTATTGCGCAGTGGGCAAATAGCGACGGTCTTGTACTCTTCCTAGCTGTGTAATGGGCAATTGGCGACGGTCTGGGGCTCACCCCTGCAAATTGTGCGGGGATATGCCTTCGCAATTCCGGTATTCTTCGATTGGTTGGGTTTACGCCGCACTAGTGCTTCGCAGTGGGCAATTGGCGACAGTCCAAATCTCTAGATTTTGTCTGGAGACTCGCTATACCAATGTTGATCCTGCAATTTTGGTTGGGTTTTACATCGCACTAGTGCTGCGCAATGGCCAATTGTTTGCGGTTTGGGACACACCCGTAGAGGTGGTCCGGATATATGCCATCAAAATTTACATCCTCCACGGTTGATTGCTTTTTACGTCGCACCTGCCCTGTTCAATGAGCAATTGGCGACAGTCTGGGACTCACTTGTAGAGGTGGTCCGGGGACATGCCACTTTTTTTTATACTTAACGTTGTTCGGGTTCTATGTCGTATCAGTGCTACTCAGTGGGCAATAGGCGACTGTCTGGAACGCTTCCCTAGAGGTGGTCTGAAACATGTTGTCATATTTTTGATTGGGTTTTACGTCGCACTATTGCTGCGCAATGAGCAATTGGCGACGATAGCATCACAATCCTGGGACTCATTCCTGTATGTTGTCCGGAGCCTTGCCATCAGAATGCTCATCCTCTTCGGTTGGGAGTCTTACGTCGTACTAGTGCTGCGCAGTTTGCAATTGGGAATGGTCTGGGACTCACCTCTAGATGTGGTCCGCAGGCATGACATCACAATGCTGATCATCCACGGATGTTTGTGTCTTACGTCACAGTAGTGCTGCGCAGTGGGCAATAGACGACGATTTGGGATTCACCCCTGTAAGTAATCTGCGGACCTGCCATCAAAATTTTGATATTTTACGGTTGGTTTTGTTTTACGTCGCACTAGAGCTGTGCAAGGGTCAATCGGTGAACGTCTGGGACTCTTCCCTAGAGATGGTCCGCAGAAATGCCCTTACAATGCTGAACCTTCACGGTTGGTGGGGTTTACTTCGCACTTGTGCTGCACAGTGAGCAGTTGTTGACTGTCTTCGACACTTCCGTAGAGGTGATCTGGAAATATGTCGTCACATTTTTTATTGTGATTTACGTCGCACTAGCGCTGCGCAGTTGGCAATTGGCGACGGTCTGGGACTCTTCAGTTGAGTTGGTGTGGAGCTACGGGGAATTGTCAACGAGGCCAGCACACACCAGAGTTGTTCTGGAGCCATCCCAATTTTGCACAGCAGATATGCCATCACTGTTTTGATCCTCAGTGTTTGGTTGGGTTTTACGTGTCTTTAGGGCTGCGCGGGGAATCGGCGACTATCTGGGACTCTTCCCTGCAGGCTGTCTGGAAACAAGAGATCACAATTTTGATCCTCAGCGCTTGTCTGGGTTTTACGTCGCACTTAGTGCTGCGCATTGAGCAATCAGCGACGGTCTGGGGATCTTCCGTAGAGGTGGTCGTGAAATATGCCGTCACGTGTGTAATTGGGTTCTATGTCGCAATACTGCTCGCAATGGGCAATTTGCGAAGGTCTGGTGTTCAGCCCTAGAAGTGGTGTGGGGACATGCAATCACAATTTCGGTATTCCACGATTGGATTTGTTTCACGTCGCAAGACTGCTGTGCAATAGGCAATTGGCGACGATGCCACCACAATTCCGGGACTTTTCCCTATATGCATACGGAGCCATGCCCACACAATTTTCATGTTGCACGGTTGGTTGGGTTTTACGTCGCACTTGTGCTGCGCTGCCAATTGGCGTAGATGCCATCACGATTCTGGGACTAATTCCTACAGGCGGTCCGGAGCCACCTCAATTTTGCGCAATAATCATGCCATCAGAATTATTGTTCTCAGCGGTCGGGAGATTTTCAATCGCAATATATCGTCCACGGTTGGTTGGGTTTTACGTCGCAGTAGTGTCGCGCAATGGGCAATTGTTGACGGTCTGGGACTATACTGACCAAATGTCCCCATTTTCTGGGGACTAATGGGGACGCCCTTTATCTTTAAGTCTCTTTTCTAAGTTTTAAAATATTGTAGAAACTAAATTATCAATCAGTAACACTTTATTTTTAGTCCTTATTCATTAGGAATGAAAAAATGCATCCATAATTTGATATTTGTACCAATGCTTTATGCTCCTCTATTATAAAGGTACTTTGATCTGATCAGCCAATCTAGGACTCACCCGTAGAGGTGGTCCGGGGACTAGCCATCAAAATTTTCATCCTCAGCGGTTGGTCGGGTTTTACATCGCACTAGTGCTGCTCAGTGGGCAATCGGCGATTGTCTGGGACTCATCTGTAGAGGTGCGTTGGATACATGCCATCACAATTTTGATCCTTCACGGTTGGTTGGGTTTTACGTCGCACTAGTGCTGCGCGGTCGGGAATCTACGAGGGTCTAAACTCAACCCTAGGTGCGGTCCGGAGATATGCTATCACAATTTTGAGCCTCCACGGTTGGGTGGATTTTACGTCGCACTAGTTCTACGCAACTGGCATTTGCCGACGGTCCACACCTCTAGAATTGGTCCGGAGACTTGCCATCAATATTTATCCTGCATGGTTGGTTAGGTTTTACGTCGCGCTAGTGCTGCGCATTCCCTGGTGGTGCTGTGTTGCGACAGATTCATTAATCTCTATTAAATCTAGTGCTGCGCAGTGGGCAATCGGCGACGGTCTGGGGCTCACCCCTACAAGTGGTGGGAGAACATGCCATCACAATTTCGCTGTTCCACGGTTGATTGGTTTTTACGTCGCACTAGTTCTGCACAGTTGGCCATTGGCGATAGTCCTAAGCTCTAGATTTGGTCCGTAGACTTGCCATAAAAATTTTGATCCTCCACAGTTAATTGCTTTTGACATCGTACAAGTGGTCGGCAATTCGCAACGCTCAGGGACTCTCCCTTACAGGTAGTACGGAGAAATTATATTATATTTTTTATAGAGTTTTACGCCACACTACTGCTGCGCAATGGGCATTTGATTCGATGCTATCACAATTCTGAGAATCGTCCCTATAGGTTGGCGACGGTGTGGAGTTCACCCCTAGATGTGGTCCGGAGCCTTGCCATCACAATGTTGATCCTGTGTGGTTGATTGGGTCTTACGTTGCACTAGTGCTGCGCAGTTGGCAATAGGCGACGGTCTGGGACTCACCCCTGGAAATAATATTGGTAACTGGGCAATTGGTGACGGTCTGCGACACTTCCTTAGCAGTGGTCTTGAAATATGCTGTCACATTTTTTATTGGGTTTTACGTCGCATTAGTGCTGGGCAATTGGCGACAGTGCCATCACAATTCTGGGACTCGCCCATATACAGTCAGCAGCAAATTTTTTCGAGCACTAGCCAATAATTCCTATATTTAAAACGTACACTTAAGACTGTTTTGCTAAGTAAATCCTTGTCGAATCATGTTCTCAGACTGATTATGAACATGACTCGACAAGGATTTATTTAACAAAGCTGTATTAGGTTTACTTTTTTTGGCAAGGATTATTGCTAGTGCTCGAATAATTTTGCAGCCGACTGTAGGTGTTCCGGAGCCTTGCAATCACAATGTTGACCCTCCACAGTTGGTTGGGTCTTAACGCGCAACCAATTGCGCAGCGGGCAATTGACGATGGTCTCGGACTATCCTTTAGAGGTGGTCTGGTGACAAGCCATCACAATTTCGATCCTCAGAGCTTTGTTGAGTTTTACCTTGCACTACTGCTGCGCATTGAGTGACGGACCTCACCTCTAGAGTTGGTCGTAAGATTTGTCATTGCAATTTATCGTCCACGGTTGGTTAGATTTCACGTCGCTGTAGTGCTGCGCAATTTGCAATTGTTGACTGCCTGGGACTCAGTCGTAGAGTTGGTTCGGAAGCATGCCTTTACATTTTTGATTGATTTTACGTCATACTACTAAAAACGATGATGGGATTCATTGCCACAGGTTGAGTCTCCCCAATTTATCTTCCATGGTTGGTTGCGTTTACGTCGCACTAGTGCTGCACAGTTGGCAATCCACGACGGTCCTCACCTTTAGAATTTGTCCGGATACTTGCCTTCACAATTTAACCTCCACAGTTGGTTGGGTTTTACGTCTCATTCGTGCTGCGCAATGGGTGATTGACGACGGTCTGGATTCACCTGTAGATGCGGTCCGAAGACATACTATCAAAATTTTGATCCTCCACGGTTGGTTGGGTTTTATGTCGCACTAGTGCTGCCAGTGGGCAATTGGCGACTTTCTCTTACCCTGAAATTTACTACTATAAATACAGCTTGCAGATTAATAGGTAAGATAACGAGTACTGTTATGTAAACCTATGTTAAACAATTCATATTAGGCTTCTGAAGAGTTTTATATGATAATTAGTTCTGTGTGAGGGGGGCTACCGCCCCCTCAACCCCCCGTTTCATTAATGCACCTACATTTATATAGAATTTAATTCGGTTATTAAAAAATAATTCTCTTTTTAAAAAATAATTTATTAAAATTATTAAAAAAAATTATCTTTTATGATAAGGCAGACGATTTCCGTATTAGAGAAGTAGTATATCACCAAATATCCAAAAAAAGTCAATATTTAAAAAAAAAAAAAAAGTACGATTTTTTGTTCTAAGTTTTTTCTTTCGTTAAAAGTAAAAAAAATCGATAACTTTGCTTTAAATTATCGCAGATCGATGGTTCAACTATTCGTTTTAAAGGTATTGGCGAGCTCTTTTGAAAGATACCCATTATGAAAGATGCCCATTATACACCCCTCGAGGGGGGACTTCCCCCCCCAGGGGGGAGGCGAGGCTCCTACATACACAATTTTTTTTCCCAGTTAACTATGTCTATTACAAAAAATATATATTCTTTTCATTTGGTTTAGTGCAGTCTATATACGTTAAACTCTACTTTCCTGCAATTTCCCCCATAGACGTAATGTATTAGAATTCTCTTGATTGTCCCTGTACACGAACCATTTGCTTGATCTTAACGAAAAGCTTACTGTAGCGTCCCTACTTTCTGCCATAATTTGTTTTTGAGATATGCTGATAACAGACAGACACACAGACACACAGACATACAGACAGACCATTTGCTAAAAACATGATTTTCGTACCCAGGGGACCTCAAAACGTGTAAATATAACAAAATCTCGCGTTCGAAAATTTGACCCAAAAACAATACTTTCTCTACCTTATGGGTAAGAGAAAGTAACAATTATATTCCTAAAAACACATTTTTTTTCACAGTACATTCTCAGGATGACATTTTTTTCTGAGGATATCCTATGGATGAACTGGGGTAAGATGTGTTGTTAGGGCGGTTTCTGTTTCTTTCACAAAATGTCGCCAAAACTCAAATACACAGTCTGCGAACACTTTATATTCACTTCTTGAATGATTATAGCAGTTTATCGCTAAACAAACTTCCATATCATCGTTTACTTAGCTAAAATTATGAAATATAATAAAACAAGTTACTTTAAAAAGTAACGTAAGACGATAAAAAAAATGTTTGTCGTTTGTTTCTCAGAGAAACACGCTATGTACACGTGGCAACCCTAAGGCAGCAAAATGCCTGATGCGCCAGCTGGTATATATAGGAGCCTTACAATGGGAAATTCTTGACGGTTAGGTACACGTAGAGGTGGTCCGGAGACATGCCCTTAATGTTTATCTATAGCGATGTTTGGGTATTATGTCGCACTGGTGCTGCTCAGTGGGCAATAGTCGACGGTCTGGGACTCTTCCCTAGAGGTGCTCCGGAAACATCTTGAAACATTTGTGTTTGGGTTTCACGTCGCACTATTGCTGCGCAATAGAGAATTGGCGACGATTTATTCATAATTCTGGGACTCATTTCTATATGTTGTCCGGAGCCTTGCCAGCACAATGTTAATTCTCTACGGTTGGTTCGGTCTTACGTCGCACTAGTGCTGCGAAATGGGCAATAGGCGACAGTCTGGGACTAAACCCTGGAAGTAATCTGGGGACCTGCCATCAGAATTTTTATATTCCATGGTTCATTGGATTTTACATCGCACTAGTGCTGCGCAGGGCAATCCGTACTATCTGGGACTTTTCCCTAGAGATGTTCCGGAGAAAATTCTTCATAATTCTGAACCTCCACGGTTGGTTGGGTTTTACTTCGCTCTTGTGCTGCAAAGTGGGCATTTTGTTGACTGTCTGCGACACTTCAGTCTCAGACACTGGAAATATGCCGTCACATTTCTGATTGGGTTTTACATCGCAATAGTGCTGATCAATATGCAATTGGCTACAGTGCCATCAAAATTCTGGGACTCATCCCTGGAGGTGTTCTGGTGCCATCCCAAATTTGCAAAACAGCAGGCTGACCAGATCAAAATACCTTTATGATTTACCTTTATGCTTAGAGAAGAATAAAAAATTGCTACCCCCCAAGCTTGGGCTTACCCCAAGAAGTAGTCCAAAGACAGGCCATTAAAATATTGGTATTCCACGATTGGTTGGGTTTTACGTCGCACTAGAGCTGCGCTAGGGCAATCGGCGCCGGTCTGGGACTTCCCTAGACGTGGTCTGGAAACACCGTCATATTTTTGATTGGGTTTTACGTCGCACTAGTGCTGCACAGTGGGTAATTGGCGACGATGTCATCACAATTCTGGGATTCATCTATGGAGGAGGTCCGGAGCTATCACAATTTTGATCACAGACGTGACACCATTTTGATCCTCAGCCGTTGGTTGGGAATAATGTTGTACTAGTGGATGCGCAGTCGGCAAACCAGGACGGTCTGGGCTCATCGCTAGAAGTGGTCCGTAAACATGCCGTCACATTCATGATTGGGTTTTACGTCACACGACTGCTGCGCAATGGGCAATTGGCGAAGGTCTGGGGTTAACCCCTAGGAACCATCACATGATGCCATCACAATTTCAGTATTCCATTTTTGGGTTGTTTTACGTCGCACAACTGCTGCGCAATGAGCGATTGGCGACGGTGTGGAGTTCACTCCCAGATGTGTTTCGGGGACATGCCATCATAATTTTGATCCTGCATGGTTGGTTAGGTTTTACATCGAATTAGTGCTGCGCAGTGCGCAATTGTTGGCGGTCTGGGACTCACCCGTAGATGTGTTCCGGCAACACCTCCTGCAATAATGCCTCCGGTCTGAGCTCTACGTCATGGAAGATCGGCCGATTTTATCCAATCAGCACTTCCTACGATACATGTTGGATCGTGCGGATTGAATGAAATCGGTCGATTTTCCGTGACGTAGAGCTCAGCTCGGAGGCATTATTACAGTTGGCGGTTGTTCCGGAGACATGCCATCACAATTAATCCAACACGGTTGCTTCGATTTTACATCGCACTAGTGCTGCGCAAGGACAATTCGCGATGGTCTGAGACTCGCTAGTAGAAGCGTGTGGTCCGAAAACATGCTGTCACATATTTTATTGGGTTTTACGTCGCACTACAGCTGCGCAATGGGGAAATGACGATGGTCCTCACCTCGAGAGTTGGTACGGAGACTTGCCCTCACAATTTATCCTCCACGGTTAGTCTGGTATTACGTCGCACTAGTGCTGCGCAGTGGGCAGTTGGCGATTATCTGGGTCTCATCTTTAGATGTGGTCCGCAGTCATGCCATCACAATATTTATCATCCACAAATGTTTGTGTCTTACGTCGCATTAGTGCTGCGCCTCGCGCCATTGGCGGCAGTCTGGGACTAATCCCTAGAAGTAATCCAGGGATATGCTATCAAAATTTTGGTATTCCAAGGTTGGTTGGTTTTACGTCGCACTAATGTTGCGCAATGAATCATTGGCTATGGTCTGAACTCACACCTAGATGAGGTTTGGAGGCATGCCATCACGATTTTGATCCTCCAATGTTGGTTGGGTTTTACGTCGCACCAGTTCCACGCTGTCCCAGGAGGTGGTTGGCACGAAAGCGAAAGCTGGGTTGCGCAAGGTTGAATAAATCTGTATAAAATGTAGTGCTGCGCATTGCGCAATCGGCGACGGTCAGGGACTCTTTCCTAGGAGTGGCCCAGAAACATTCCGCCACATGTATTATTTGGATTTACGTCGCACTACTGCTGGCAATGGGCAAATGGCGAAGGTCTGGGGCTCACTCTTGAGAGTGGTACGGGGACATGCAATCGCAATTTAGGTATTCCATGTTGGTTGGGTTTACGTCGCGCTAGTGCTGCGCAGTGGGCAATTGACGACAGTCCTAACCTCTAGAATTGGTCCGGACACTTGCCATCCCAATTTTGATCTTGCAGGGTTGGTTGGGTTTTACGTCGCACTAGTGCTGCGCAATGGCCAATTTTTGACGGTATGGAACTCACCCGTAGAGGTGGTCCGGAGATATGCCATCAAAATTTTCATCCTCCTCTGTTGATTGCTTTTTACGTCGCACTAGTGCTGTGCAATGAGCAACTGGCTACATTCCGGGACTCACACATAGAGGTGGCTTGCATTCAGTTTTGCGCCGCATAAGCCGTTTGAGTTTTGCGCCGCATAAGTGCTGCGCACTGGGCGATTGTTGACGGTCTGGGACTCACCCGTAGAGTTGGTCCGGAGACATGCTATCACTATTTCTCCTCCAGGGTTGCTTGGGTTTTACTTCGCACTACTGCTGCGCAAGGAATATTTGCGACGGTCTGGGACTCCTCAGTAGAGGTGGGTGGACCAGAAACATGCCGTCACATTTTTGATTGGGTTTTACGTCGCACAACTGCTGCGCAATTGGCAAACGAAGACGTAGACACCTCTAGATTTGGTGCGGAGACTTGTCATCACAATTTATCCTTCACGGTTAGTTTGGTCTTACGTTGCACTAGTGCTGAGCAGTGGGCAATTGGCGACGGTCTGGGACTCTTCCTAGAGTGGCCCGGAAACGTGCCGTCACATTTATTATTCGGTTTTACGTCGCACTACAGCTGTGCAATTGGCAATTGGCGACAGTCTGGGGCTCATCCCTGCAAATTGTGTGGGGACATGCCATCGCAATTTCGGTATTTCACGGTTGGTTGGGTTTACGTCGCACTAGTGCTTCGCAGTGGGCATCTGACGACAGTCCTAAGCTCTAGATTTTGTCCGGAGACCTGCCATCCCAATTTTGATCCTGCAGGGTTGGTTGGGTTTTACATCGCACTAGTGCTGCACAATGGCCAATTGTTTACAGTATGGGACACACCCGTAGAGGTGATCCGGAGATATGCCATCAGTATTTTGATCCTCCACGGTTGATTGCTTTTTACGTGGCACTTGTGCTGTCCAATGAGCAATTGACGACAGTCTCTGACTGACTTGTAGAGGTGGTCCGGGGACATGCCATTATTTTCATCCTTAACGTTTGTTCGGGTTTTATGTCTCATTTAGTGCTGCTCAGTGGGCAATTGGCCACTGTCTGGAACTCTTCCCTAGAGGTGGTCTGAAACATGTTGTCACATTTTTGATTGGGTTTTACGTCGCACTATTCCTGCGCAATGAGCAATTGGCGACGATGCCATCACAATCCTGGGACTCATTCCTATATGTTGCCTTGCCATCACAATTCTCATCCTCTACGGTTGGTTGAGTCTTATGTTGCACTAGTGCAGCGCAGCGGGCAATTGGGAATGGTCTGGGACTCACCTCTAGAAGAGGTCGGCAGGCATCACATCACAATGTTGATCATCCACGGATGTTTGTGTCTTACGTCACAGTAGTGCTGCGCAGTGGGCAATAGGCGATGGTCTGGGATTCACCCCTGGAAGTAATCTGCGGACCTGCCATCAAAATTTTGATATTTCACAGTTGGTTGAGTTTTACGTCGCACTAGTGCTGTGCAAGGGTTAATCGGTGACTGTCTGGGACTCTTCCCTAGAGATGGTCCGGTGAAATGCCCTTACAATTCTGAATCTTTACGGTTGGTGGGGTTTTACTTCGCACATGTGCAGTACAGTGGGCAGTTGTTGACTGTCTGCGACACTTCTGTAGAGGTGATCTGGAAATATGGCGTCACATTTTTGATTGGGATTTACGTCGCACTAGTGCTGCACAGTGGGTCATTAGCGACGGTCTGGGACTCTTCAGTAGATTTGGTGTGTAGCCGTGGGGAATTGTCAACCAGGCCATCACACACCAGAGTTGTTCCGGAGCCATCCCAATTTTGCACAGCAGATATGCCATCACAGTTTTGATCTTCAGCGCTTGGTTGGGTTTTACGTCGCTCCAGTGCTGTGCAAGGGTCAATCGGTGACTGTCTGGCACTCTTCCCTAGAGGTGGTCCGGAAAAATGCCGTCACGTTTATAATTGGGTTCAACGTCGCAATACTTCTCGTAATGGGCAATTTGCGAAGGTCTGGTGTTCAGCAGTAGAATTGGTGTGGGGACATGCCATCACAATTTCGGTATTCCACGGTTGGATGGGTTTCACGTCGCAAGACTGCTGCGCAATGGGCAATTGGCGACGGTCTGGGGCTCACCCCTAGAAGTGGTTTGGGGGCATGCCATGACAATTTTGGTATTCCACGGTTGGTTGCGTTTTACGTTGAACAAGTGCTGCGCAGTGGGCAATTAGCGACAGTCCACACCTCCAGAGTCGGTCCGTAGACTTGCCTTCACAATTTTGACACTGCACGGTTGGTTGGGTTTTTCGTCTCATTAGTGCTTAGCAATGGGCAATATTCTACGGTCTGGACTCACCCCTAGCTATAGTCTGTGTCTACTTTTTATCACAATGTGTATCCTCCACGGTTGATTGCTTTTTACGTCGCACTAGTGCTGCACAATGGGCAATTGGCGATGGTCTGGGACTCGTCTCTATAGTCGGTTCGGAGATATGCCGTCAGAATTTTGATCCTTAGCGTTGGTTAGGTTTTATGTCGGAATAGTGTTGCAGAATAGGCAATCGGCGTCGGTCTGGGGCTTTTCCCTAGAGGTGGACCGTAAACATGTCGTCACATTTATAATTGTGTTTTACGTCGCACTACTGCTGCGCAATGAGGAATTTGCGACTGTCAGGGGAAGACGTGGTCCCCCTAGAAGTGGTCCGGGGATATGCCATCCTTTTTTCGGTGATCCATGGTTGGTTGGGTTTTGAATAGCACTACTGCTGCGCAGTGGGCATTTGGCGACGGTCTGGAGATCACCCCTAGAAGTAGTGCGGGAACATGCCATCACAATTTTGATATTCCACGTTTGGGTGTGTTTTATGTGGCATTAGTGTTGCGCAGTAGGCAATTGGTTACCGCCCTCACCTCTAGAGTTTGTCCGGAGACTTGCCTTTACATTTTGATCCTCCACGGTTGGTTCGTTTTTACGTCGCACTAGTGCTGCGCAATGGGCAACTGGCGACGGCTTGGCATTCACTCCTACAGGTGGACCGTAGACATGTCATCTCAATTTTGATTCTCCACGGAAGGGATTTAAAAAAATCGTTGATTAGTACTTGAAACCTTTCCCTTGTCAGAATAAATCGGCCGCCGAGCAATTATTCCGAAGATTGCTTGTTTGATACTCCACCAGGTCTAAGACCGACGTTTTCTTCAATGGTAGGTGGTGCTATTAAAATCCGTCATGGCTCATGTGTCTTCCATGTTGTCAACTAATTTTTATTCTTAAGAAAAGAAAATCAAAAAAATCATTTCTCGTCGCTTAAAAAGTCGGACCTGGTCCTCACTGCCTTCGGCCGAGCTGCGCGCGCACAAGTTAAGGGATACGCGCGCGATGCATGCCTATTTCTTTCCCACCCTTTCAGCCCCTCCTAATGAACCTACGTATACCAATTTTGAACGGTCTTACTCAATTAGCTGAGATGCAAAAGAAAACCTAATCAGTAATGCCAAAACGTGTAAATCAGGTGAAAACTTTCGATAATATAAAAGAACATTAAAATATCTTTCGAATGATGTATAAAAATAATTTAATCATAATTAGAAATTGAAATATTGAAATTTTAAAATATTACAGCGCTATCTTGCGGTAGAAAATTCTGTAATGTACTGTTCGAATCCAAATCAACAAAGCTTTTTAATGATGTATTACTTACGAAATTATTTTAATTAGTAGCTGAGATACAAAAGAAAACTGATTCAGGACACCTCAAAACGTGTAAATCTGGTGAAAACTTTTGATAATATAAAAGAACTTTAAAATATCTTTCGAATGATGTATTAAAAATAATTGAAATGCGCGTATTAGAATAAAATTTAATTTGCAATTGAAATGTAAATATTTTGTTTATTGACGAATATCGATGAAATTTGAACTGTAAGTTTGTTTTGTGGTGTTAAGATTGTATACCAAGTGCCGTGTGCGAATTTGAAAAATTGAAGAAAATAGAAATTTGCAATTTTTTATCCCACTTAAAATTCTTCTGAATCAGTTGCAGATGTTTTTTTTTTTCCTTTCCACCAGACATGTTTCTTCCGTGAAGTGGTTGCCGTGATAACGACAACGAACACATTATATAATCTCATGGAATGAAGGTCGCGTATTCAATTCAATGGTTTAATGCCTAAAATTAAAAAAATTATAACTCATTCAGTTTTTGAAATTTTCTCTCAATCTTTTGGGAATTGAATTGTTGAAGCGAGATCTATTAAAAAAAAAAAAAAAAGAAATTATTTATCTCTAAACGCTTTTGACTTATAAAATGTTTTGTGAAAAAATCGATGTTTCGTAAAATCTAAAAATATGGATCGCTAATCCGTATTTTGTAAAAATGTTTATATGGTTCGAAAGAGGATTAAATGACCTTTCCGAATATACCAGTTGTTAAGAAATGGAACAGTTACTCGGTCGTAAAGGCGTTTCAAAAAAGACGATCGAGAAAAAGAGAAAATTTTGACCCTTTTTAAAACTTTTTTAAAAAATATAAAAAATCCGTATTTAAAAGAAAAAAATTGTACCGTAAGAATCGGTAATAAATGCTCTTTCTGTTGGTAGAGGTGTATTTCGATATCTCGAACCGTTCGAGCAGGATCGCTTTACAAAAACCCACGAAATTTTCTCTCTTTGCTTTTTCTTTTGAGGTAGGCTGTTCTGTAACAAAATGGCGATCGGCTGCGATTTTGAATCGTTTTTTGATTTGACATGGGTCGACATTTTAATTAATATCTCCGCTAATTAGGGTCGCATCGTTTAGCAAATTAGATATCGCACATCTGCGATAAATTCTCTGTCCGACGGTACCTGTTCGAAGTCCGTGCGACCATTAGCGGCCGAGCCTTAGCTGCTTCAAGCCGTTTCTCACAGACACACACACGCGCGCGTACAGATTTTAATAATATAAGGAGATACCTTAAACAAATACTATAAATTACAAAGTTGAGTAAGAAAGTGGGATATAAGAATTTAAAAATTAGTTTCTGTGCATTACAATAACTGCAAAATTTAAATATTTATAGGACTCCAACAAGATTAGAAAAAAAAAAAAAAAATCCAGAATGTAAAATGTATCCCATACTTTGATCAGCTGATGTACAAAAGTCCAGCATTGCATTAAAAATTGTTTAATAATTAACCCTGAATATTTTGTGCTGAGTCAATAAAGGTTTATAAAACTCCATTGTCCAGTACAAAATTCTGCCTATTAAAATTGCAATATTCTGTACGTAAGATATCTGAAAAAATAAATAAATAAATAAATAAAATTTCTAAAACTTAAATAATTGTTGAAATTTTGAATATGATTTATTCAATTAAAGGTTTTGAAAAGTTAAAAATGTAGGGCAGCATTTAAAATGGTTCGTCTTCGATATTATTACACTTATTATTGCAGAAAATACTTAAACATGCTTAAAAAAAAAAAAAAAAAAAAAAAAAATACGTGTGGCACTCGAGGACTGCCGCGGTAAAGCTATTGCATAGCATTTTTTATCAACTTATGCAATTTATAATTATTTATTTATTTTATTTATGCAGTATTTTTTTTTCTTTGATATTAATTCAAGTTTTTTCTTTGATATTAATTCAAGTTACACTTTTTGAGCGTGGTGACCGATAAGAAAACAATTTTTTTTTCTTTTATTGAATAAATGAGAATATATCCACAATGAGAATATATCAAAAATATCCGCAATCGATTTGTAGGTATCGAAAACCTCGATGTACCAAATTTCAATGATCTAACTCTATTTTTTGAAAAAAGGTATTTTAATAGGTTTTTAAAGGCCTGCAAGTCGAATGGGGATATTCAAGTTTTTTCTTTGATATAATTTCAAGTTACACTTTTTGAGCGTGGTGACCGATAAGAAAACAAATTTTAATAGAGAAAAGGTATTTAATAGGTTTTAAAGGCTTGCAAGTCGAATGGGGATATTCAAGTTTTTTCTTTGATATTAATGAATAAGATAACAATAATAAGAAAACAAATTTTAATAGAGAAAAGGTATTTTAATAGGTTTTAAAGGCCTGCAAGTCGAATGGGGATATTCAAGTTTTTTCTTTGATATTAATTCAAGTTACACTTTTTGAGCGTGGTGACCGATAAGAAAACAAATTTTAATAGAGAAAAGGATTTAATAGGTTTTAAAGGCCTGCAAGTCGATGGGGATATTCAAGTTTTTTCTTTGATATTAATGAATAAGATAACAATAATAAGAAAACAAATTTTAATAGAGAAAAGGTATTTTAATAGGTTTTAAACGCCTGCAAGTCGAATGGGGATATTCAAGTTTTTTCTTTGATATTAATTCAAGTTACAAATTTTAATAGAGAAAAGTTATTTTAATAGGTTTTAAAGGCCTGCAAGTCGAATGGGGATATTCAAGTTTTTTCTTTGATATTAATTCAAGTTACACTTTTTGAGCGTGGTGACCGATAAGAAAACAACTTTTAATAGAGAAAAGGTATTTAATAGGCTTTAAAGGCCTGCAAGTCGAATGGGGATATTCAAGTTTTTTCTTTGATATTAATTCAAGTTACACTTTTTGAGCGTGGTGACCGATAAGAAAGCAAATTTTAATAGAGAAAAGGTATTTAATAGGTTTTAAAGGCCAGCAAGTCGAATGGGGACATTCAAGTTTTTTCTTTGATATTAATGAATAAGATAACAATAATGATAAGAAAACAAATTTTAATAGAGAAAAGGGATTTTGATAGGTTTTAAAGGCCTGCAAGTCGAATGGGGATATTCAAGTTTTTTCTTTGATATTAATTCAAGTTACACTTTTTGAGCGTGGTGACCGATAAGAAAGCAAATTTTAATAGAGAAAAGGTATTTAATAGGTTTTAAAGGCCTGCAAGTCGAATGGGGACATTCAAGTTTTTTCTTTGATATTAATGAATAAGATAACAATAATGATAAGAAAACAAAATTTAATAGAGAAAATGTATTTTAATAGGTTTTAAAGGCCTGCAAGTCGAATGGGGATATTCAAGTTTTTTCTTTGATATTAATTCAAGTTACAGTTTTTGAGCGTGGTGACCGATATAAAACAAATTTTAATAGAGAAAAGGTATTTAATAGGTTTTAAAGGCCTGCAAGTCGAATGGGGACATTCAAGTTTTTTCTTTGATATTAATGAATAAGATAACAATAATGATAAGAAAACAAATTTTAATAGAGAAGAGGTATTTTAATAGGTTTTAAAGGCCTGCAAGTCGAATGGGGATATTCAAGTTTTTTCTTTGATATTAATTCAAGTTACACTTTTTGAGCGTGGTGACCGATAAGAAAGCAAATTTTAATAGAGAAAAGATATTTAATAGGTTTTAAAGGCCTGCAAATCGAATGGGGACATTCAAGTTTTTTCTTTGATATTAATGAATAAGATAACAATAATGATAAGATAACAATAATGATAAGAAAACAAATTTTAATAGAGAAAAGGTATTTTAATAGGTTTTAAAGGTCTGCAAGTCGAATGGGGATATTCAAGTTTTTTCTTTGATATTAATTCAAGTTACAGTTTTTGAGCGTGGTGACCGATATAAAACAAATTTTAATAGAGAAAAGGTATTTAATAGGTTTTAAAGGCCTGCAAGTCGAATGGGGCCATTCAAGTTTTTTCTTTGATATTAATGCATACGATAACAATAATGATAAGATAACAATAATGATAAGAAAACAAATTTTAATAGAGAAAAGGTATTTTAATAGGTTTTAAAGGCCTGCAAGTCGAATGGGGATATTCAAGTTTTTTCTTTGATATTAATTCAAGTTACACTTTTTGAGTGTGGTGACCGATAAAAAAACGAATTTTAATAGAGAAAAGGTATATAATAGGTTTTAAAGGCCTGCAAGTCGAATGGGGATATTCAAGTTTTTTCTTTGATATTAATTCAAGTTACACTTTTTGAGTGTGGTGACCGATAAGAAAACAAATTTTAACAGAGAAAGGGTATTTAATAGGTTTTAAAGGTCTGCAAGTCGAATGGGGATATTGAAGTTTTTTGTTTGATATTAATGAATAAGATAACAATAATGATAAGATAACAATGATAATAAGATAACAATAATGATAAGAAAAGAAATTTTAATAGAGAAAAGGTATTTTAATAGGTTTTAAAGGCCTGCAAGTCGAATGGGGATATTCAAGTTTTTTCTTTGATATTAATTCAAGTTACACTTTTTGAATGTGGTGACCGATAAGAAAACAAATTTTAATAGAGAAAAGGTATTTAATAGGTTTTAAAGGCCTGCAAGTCGAATGGGGATATTCAAGTTTTTTCTTTGATATTAATTCAAGTTACACTTTTTGAGCGTGGTGACCGATATAAGACAAATTTTAATAGAGAAAAGGTATTTAATAGGTTTTAAAGGCCTGCAAGTCGAATGGGGATATTCAAGGTTTTTTTTTTTATATATATATATTAATGAATAAGATAACAATAATGATAAGAAAACAAATTTTAATAGAGAAAAGGTATTTAATAGGTTTTAAAGGCCTGTAAGTCGAATGGAGATATTCAAGTTTTATCTGATATACTTTATACATAAATTTTACGCGTACAGCTATTCACTGTTGTACATAGATGATAGATACCTATACACCTATATGCTTTCTCACAAACAGCTGCTTATGTATTCGTCCGATTTCGGAGCAGCTCGTCTCGATCTGTGCGAGCTTCGTACAGCCGAAGTCTACCGAACTGTGTTAGGTTTTTTTTTCGTTACGGAATTTTTCGATTCGGTCGCCGCGCTCAAAGCCCGCGATAAAAGCTATACAATAGCTTAAAAAATCTTTTAAGAAGTTAATTACGTAAAATTTTATCAGTTTTAATTTACAAATAAGTGATATTTAGCCAAAACTTCATGTACCAGGCCTTAGTAAATTTTCATATAGCTTATTTATTTCGACCAGTGATTAGATCATATTCCAATTATTATGATTTAAAGTCGAAAATGTCTTATATCCTTTAACTATATACATACATATATAAACTAACAAATTTCGAAATAAAAATACGCTTACATTAACATTCTTTCAAAATTCGCTAAACTATTAAAATTTTATATCATTGTTGTCCATTAACTTCTGTACGTGAGTCTAATATTATATAAATATAAAAAATATTATATAAATAAAAATCATCTTTCTAAATTCGGGGACTCAGGCTGAAAAATTAATATTCTTCTTAAAATATCATATAAAATACGATAAAGATGATATATATACGCGATTTAAAAAATTAATCTTTGTATTATTAATAGGGATAACAGGAATTATATTTTTTGTAATATTCATAATTTTTTACTTTCTCCTACCCATAAGGTAGAGAAAGTATTGTTTTTGGGTCACATTTTCAAAAGCGAGATTTTGTTATATTTACACGTTTTGAGGTCCCCTGAATACGAAAATCATGTTTTTAGCAAATGCCTAGCAAATTTTTAGCAAAATTAGTCTGCCTGTTATCAGCATATCTTAAAAACAAATTATGGCAGGAAGTTCAAACTTGGTATTCTAAATGTGTATCATATACGGATGCAACAGTAAGCTTTTCGTTAAGATCAAGGAAATGGTTCGTGTACAGGGACAATCAAGAGAATTCTATTACATTACGTCTATGGGGGAAATTACAGGTAAGTAGAGTTTAACGTCTATAGACGGCACTCGCCAATACCTTTAAAACGAATGGTTGAATCATCGATCTGCAATAATTTAAAACAAAGTTATCGATTTTTTTTTTAATTTAAAAAAAAAATAAATAAAAAAAAAAAAAACTTAGAAAAAAAATTGTACTTTTTTTTTTTTTTTTTTTTTTTTAATATTGAGAATAAATTGGACTTTTTTTTTTTGATATTTGGTGTTATACTATTTCTCTAATATGGAAATCGTCTGCATTATCATAAAAGATAATTTTTTTAAATAATAATTTTAATAAATTATTTTTTAAAAACAGAATTATTTTCTAATAACCGAATTAAATTCTTTATAAATGTAGGTGCATTAATGAAACGGGAGAATGAGGGGGGCAGGAGCCCCCACCCCCTCACACAGAACTAATTATCATATAAATCTCTTTAGAAGCCCTAATATGAATTGTTTAACACAAATTTACATAACAGTACTCGTTATCTTACCTTTTAATGTGCAACCTGTATTTATAGTATTAAATTTCAGGGTAAGAGAAAGTAGTGTGAGTGACCCACTAGATTATTAATAAAAATTTTAGAAGTGTTTTCTTTTAAATGGTTGTAGTTAACTAGAGTTAGCTGAAAAATAATAATAGCAATAATAAATGAATAAATAATTGAATAAACAATATTTTAATAAATTTAAAGGATTTGCTCCATAGCACAAGTTAAAGAAAAATTTCGTTTTCGCGAATTTCAAAATAAATTATAGTATAAAATCTATAAAATCTTTATGTTTATTTGAAAAAAAAAAAAAAAAAATAGTAATACGCTATACGCATATATGAAACTCTATCAGTAGTGGTTGTATGTTTGAAGCTGTTAATTAATGATTGTTTAAAAGAACATAATAAAAGTATGTATGATGAAAAGTGATGTAAAATATTGATTTAAAATTTTTTATCTGCTACAGCGATTTTTCTTTTCCCTTCCTCAGAATCTTGAGGAATTCGTATCTGTACTATATGAAACATGAATGAATTCACGAGGTATAACAGATCTTGCTGATCTTGCACAAAACGGGACTTAAAAATATTAAGATTCAGCTGTATCGAAACATTTTTAAAGATTTTTTTTTTTTTTTTTCATTTTTTTTTTTTTTTTTTAAGTATGTCTTATGTATTTATTTTCTGTATCAATCGAATCAATTGTTACTTTTAAAAAATCTTATGATTTGGACAAATATAGGCACACAGAAATATCTCTTTAATAAAATGTAATATACTTCAACAGGCATAACAGATTTCGCTTATCTTGCACAAAATGATTCCTAAAAACGTAAAGATTTAGTATCATTTTTTAAAGATTTTTTCTTCTTATTTTTTTTTAATATATGTGTAAATTTTTTTTATGTATTATTCAGATCAATTATTTTTATTTATTTATCTATTTTTTAATTACAATTAAGACAAATATAGGCATAAAGAATAACATTTTAATATTTTATATTAATTAATTAAAGCCAAATATATGGTACACTTTGTAATGCACTGTATATGTATTTAACTTCTATGATATACATTTTACACTTCATATTGGTTAATTCCATTGTTCAATTAAAAATTTAAAATATATCTTTAATTTGTCTTGATATTTTTGTTCTTCACAGTTATAAAAACATTGACTTTTTCGAGTAACACGATAATATTTTGAAAACTAGGATTGTTTAATTCCTAAAAATGTTTTAATTAATTGCATTAGAATGGTATATATGTTACCGTTAAAACGCGAAATCTGTTAATCTGCAGATTACCTAGCTAATCTGCAGATTAACTAAAATGACCCGTTAAAGTGCGGAATAAAGAGTTTTCTGCATTTTAACTAGGTAATCTGCAGATTAATGGTTTCAGTATCGTTAAAATTCAAATGTTTGTTTCGAGCCTTAGTTTTTTTTACATTCACTATGACGTCAAACAGCCATGTGATACAGATACGCGAATGACCTCAAACATAACTAAAACTTTTACCCCTTCACTTCCGCTACGCTATGATGATAAACCGATAAACGGCAAACGCAAAATGTGGAGGATGGAAGCCATGATTAGGTTTATTATTATGACTAACACAAAATTTAAAGTAACAAGTAAGTTATAATTGTTTTAATTTTGATTTTATTTCTATCTTTTTTAATTCTGTCAATATAAGTTTGATAAGGGTCTGTATTTTATTAATGAAATTTAATCTTAATTAAAAGCTGTCTCTCGTGAAACTCCATTTTGAATTATGAATTATTAGATTTACATTACAGTAATTATTTCCTTCCGAACTAAAACTATTAAACCATAACTTTTTAAAACTAATTTATTTTAAAATTGATTTAAATTACTATTACTTACTGAAAAAAAAAAAAAAAAGATATATTAATTATTAACTTTGAAAAATATTATGACATTTAATAAATACTTAATATGAAATTTTTGTACATTTTTTAGCATTTCATTACATTTTTTTTTTTTTTCTCTCTTTCAGTTTCAAGTTTCCTGTACATATTTTATATATCATGATTATATTTTTATTTATTTATTTAATTTTGTTCGCTTTTTCAAATAATTTCGTTATAGATCACATAAAAAGTGTTAATAAAGGTTTTTTTTTTTTTTTTTTTCTGTAAAATTAATATATTTGCTGAACTTGTGCAGATATATGTATGCTGCAAAATATAGTTTAGTAAAGCATTGAAAACTGTAATTTTAATTTTCATGCACTCTAAAAAATGTTAAAGCAGTTTTAATTATTTGAAGTACTTCTTAAATAATGCTTCTGATTTGTCTAATTTAATATTTCTAGTAATATTTTAAATAATTTAATATTTCTAGTATTTAAATAGTAATAGCAATATAAGTTGTTAATAAAACTTTTTTTTTTTTTTTTTTTAAATTGTTAAATATCTTTATTTTGAAAAGAAATCGTTACTGTATTACAATTCTAACATTCATTTATAAAATAGAATTTATTGAAAGCTATTAAAGCTATTATATTTCATATTAAAAATGAATAACATCTTCAAACTTATATTGACAGAATAAAAAAGATGAAATAAATAAAAAATAAAACAAATATAACTTCAAAAGATATAAAAATTAAAACACATACAGATTAAAATAAGTAAAGAAAGAAATAAAAAAGAAAAGAAAACTATTTTTTTTTCCGAATGAAAAAACAAATACAACACAGCGTGCTGTAAAATTACAACACCAGATATCTTATTTTCACTTTAACTAGTGCCTAGTAGGTAATGTGCAGATTATCTAGGTAATTCGCAGATTACCTAGCTAATTTGAGAAATAAAACAATTTTCCTCAGTTTAACGGATCACCCTACTTAATGTGCAGATTACCTAGCTAATCTGCAGATTAACTGATTTCTGCACTTTAGCGGTAACATATATATGTATATATATATATATATATATATATATATATATATTTTCGATCAGAAAAACGATTATAATTCTATGAAATTATTTAATGTATAACACTGTAAAAAATGTTTTGTCAAGCAAATTTAAATTTTGAAATAAAAGCAAAATTAATAGAAAACTTAATAGGGAATAATTACAAGATAAAAAGAACTTTTTGTAAACCATGTTTTTAAATTTTCTGTTGAATCATACAAGTGCTACCGAAGGCAGCGGGGACCCGAAATAATTGGCTAGAAGTATTTAAATAATCTGGTGTGTCACTCACACGACTTTCTCTTACCCTGAAATTTTTTACTATAAATACAGGTACGAGCACAGCAAAAAAGCTTCAATGAAGAAGTGCATACTTTCATATTTTAGAAATTCTAATTTCAGTTCTGAGGAAGGTAACAATAACTTTCTAAATTATAGTTACTGATGCATAGTTACCAAGTGCTATAAATTTTGGATAGCAGTATTTTGCTTTAGAAATTTTTATAAGCTTTTGTAGCAGTTTTCTATGATTAAATAAGGTAAAAACTTCTATTAAAAAAAAAATATTCATAGCCACAAAATCATAACATTTGGCACCTATGCTTAAAATAAGCCTAACAGAATAAATAAAGAAATAAATAAATGGTGAAAAAAATAAGGGTGGCGGCAACCCTGCATGCTTGCAAACTAAAATATCAGTGAAGACAGACAATCAAACTGAACTGATGAAAAGTTTTTAGTGTTTTCAATTTCAGGCTTGTCAATTTAAGAAGTGTAAAAAAAAGAAAAAAAGAGTTTCCATTCAATACACCATAAAAGTAACATAAAAAACTTATTTATATAAAGTAAAAAAGAGAGAGAGAATTTTGGAGGTAGCAAGCCCCCCCCCCCCCCCAAACCTTCCCTTCCTCTCCCTCCAGTTAATGCATATGCATCAAATTAAACAATTTGGCACCTGAATTTGAAGAAAAATAGTAGTTTAGGATTTCTAAAGTTTGGAATCTTTAACTTCAATAGGAATTGAATTCTAAAATTTTCTAAACCAGTACATTGGTCCTTTCTTAGCACAAAAACACCTTGAAAATTCTATAAACCACTGACAAGACTCTCGATGAATTCAAATTCCATTTACACTTTGAACAGAGAGGTTGATCATTGTTCCTGAATTAGTGAAATTTCTGCGCTGTATTTTATTTAACCTTGTTTACTTGATTTTTGTAGTACTAATAAATTTTTTGTTAGATTGTTTGAAGAATATACATTGATTAATGATTTTTGTAGTACAAAAAACAGTTATATTCAACTGTTTCCAGAATATTCCTTAAATAAAGTGCATTTATCAACTAGAATCTGCTTGTACTTTATGAACAATTTTCTACATGCACTTTCATAACAATACCGGGTTATTATAAATGAATCATTGGGTTTTGATACATTACTACGTCCAAACTTGGAAACGTTATGTTTCCATGACAACTCAAACGAAAGGGCGTTAACTACAGTTTCATGCTGATTATGTGCAGTGTGTGTGTGGTTGCCATGGTTGCTGCACGAACATCATATTCAAAATGACAACTGGACAGCAGAAAGTATTTTGTGTACTGTAATTTTCAAAGTGTGAATCGCTCATAACCGTTCAGAGAACATTCCGGCAGGCATACAAATGCAAACCACCAACCCAACAAAGCATTCTGTGCTGGTATCGACAGTTCAAGGAAACCAGTTGTTTATGAAAAGGCAAAAGTTCTGGCTGACCAAGAGTTACTGAAGAAACAGTGAACAGAGTTACAGAGAGTTTCATCTGTAGTCCCTAAAAATCAACAACCACATACACCATCTATTGTATGGACGTTAATCTTGGATGCTTTCGGTTTATTTTCATGTATAACTCATTGTTGTAACCTAATTATGTTCTGAAATAAATGCTTTGGAAACCCGATGATTCTTTTGTAATAACCCTGTATTATTACAGGCTCTATCATTGGCTCATGTTAAAATCTCTCTGATGGTAAGTCATATATAAAAGCCAAAAATTTTATATTTTGGTCATTATGAATATAATACATATTTCCAAGAGGGAAAGTCACAGATAGTCCAAAAAAGGATGTGTACAACTAAACATCATGACAGTCACAAACATCAATTTACAACATTCCACAAACACTCATTTTTGAGCTATATGAGATACAAAATTCATTTCGCAAATCAAGGCATTACAATACTTCTTTATACTTTGTATAATATTATAGCTTCAGAGTTATGGTTTATAGAAGGTGGTTATGGGTTCACAGTACAAAAATTACTAATTTCAGTTTAATATTAAAAATTTTAAAGTAAAATATTATTTAGAAATATTATTCATCAACTCATCCACCAGGATGGATGGATGGATGTGAGAGTAAGGCCGATTCACTGCTGTAGGTCCTAGGCCTAAGGAGAGTGCCCTCTGTGGGGATCTTTCTAAGGGGTCCTCACCAGTATTTATGCAAGTTTTGGAGAAAATCACGGAAAACTCCGAATGACTAGGCCGCCGAGCACGACCTGGGATCGAACCCGGCACCTCACGCCTACCAGCTTTGAGCGCAGAACCGCTCAGCCGCTGGTGGGCCTCATCAACCAGGAATATTAATTTAGAGAAATTAAGAGTTTAAGATTGATTTTTTATGTACTAACTATGTGAAAGATGCCAGAGCCAAAATTGATGCAAGGTTTTTTTTTTTTAAATATCAACTATGCGAAAAATACCAGAGCTGAGAATCAATCTAATTTTTACTCTAAATTAATATTCATGGTTGATGAATTGATGAATATTATTTCTAAGTAAAAATTACATGGTCTATCAGAACTATATTATGGTTAATATACTCACTTGTTATATACGCATTTGCAGATGAGATGCGGTGGTTTTGACCATGGATATTATGTTATGTGAGAAATGCTGAGTGAGTAATCAGCTGCAGTGTCTCAATAGAAGAGCATCCGCATGGTAAGCAGAGTGCCTGGTTCAATTCACAGCTCTGTCATTTTTCACAGAGTTGGTAAAAAAAAATAAGATAAAAACAAACAAATAAAAAAACAACCTCACACTGCAATTTCTCTAAAATATTATTTTATGAAATTCAAGGTCATTTCTGCATTAACATTTCATAATTTGAGAGTTAGTGCCGTTCCAACTGAAAATGACAGATTTCCTAGAAAATTAATATTTAATTAAATTCATGGTCAGAATTTTTTATTAAAATATCTTTTACACTTATCACTTTAAATGAACTGTGATGCTTTATTGGACAACTATCAATATTTTGAAAATACATATTCTATTTCAATTTTCTAAAATTACGTATGTGGGTTTTTACACCTCTTGCTCTTTGCTATTACAACTTCAAATTGAAATAAAAGATGAAAGAGGAAGTTAAAGAAAGTATATTTGTTTTATTTTCAACTACAAGCATATATACATTTTACAGAATAATATATACACAAACAATACAAGGAGGAAAAAATTGACGAGTCAATCAATGCCGTTCATTATTTGGCAGTGGTATGCTGGATTAACATGCTTTTAAAGCCTTGCATCTTCTTTCTTCATTTTTCTACCTGTACATTACTAATATATAAAATTACATCACTAATTTTATCATTAATAAAATATAACAGGCACAACATGTATATGAACAAAATTTTAAATAAAAATCAGTATTAATTAAAGGAAAGTGACAACAACGTTACAACAAATACGATACAAGTGATACAACAAATCATAGTATTAAAATCTGATTATATATATCAAGACTTCCTATATAAATCAGACTTCCCATTTGCTGATTTTTCCTCGTCCGCTAAAATCTTTTATAGGTGGTGCTACCAGCCAAGTTTTTTACAGATACTGTTCACAAAATATCCCTATACTGATGATAAATATCCCTACTTTAGGGAAAAGGTGGAAAAATTAACCTAATCCATATAAAATCATATGAAATTTCTTACAAAATAACCCCACAAATGTCCCTATGAATTCAAAATCCATCCCTACATCCCGAAAAAAACTGCTACAAGTCTCTACACACAGGAACAAATTTCTATAGTTGACAACACTGCAGTGATTTGCAGTGCCCGCAGCGGTCCTATATTTTCACGTTTGTTTTATTATTTTAATACCACTATTTTTTTATACATTTTTTTTTGTCAAGATTTTAAAGCTAAAGCAATAGGTAAAAGTATACTGATTGCAGACATGCCAAGTCTCCTGCTTTTGGCAGGAGTCTCCTGCTTTTTGCTTGTTTTTCTATGCTCCTGCTTTTTCACTCATTTCTCCTGCTTTTCTGATGTAATTTTTTATCTTTCCCTCTTAGCCTAATTTATGCTTAAAATTGGGTAAAAAAATTTGAAAGAAAATTGAAGTTTATCTTGCCCAGCAATTATCAAGTCCACTTTGAATGTGAATTACTATACAACGCTTTGAAACTAATTTTTGCTAAGAATAAATTTTTAACTTTCACTTTTGCGTAATGAAAAATGTCTTATTATCAAAAGGTTTTTTTTTTTTTTTTTTTTAATACCGTAACTATTGAAAACTTAAAGAATTCAAATTTCATTAGAATATAGCTGAATATTTTCATTTCTTTATTACCTTTTTCTTTTACAAAGATAAAGATTCTTATTGTTTTATATTAGGAGCAGAATGATCAAATCTGTCTATTTTGACTTAAATTTTAAACAACCGTATGTCGGAGGGTTTTTTTTTTTTTTTTTTATAGTTTGTTTTACTGCAAGAAACATATTATTCATTTAATTTTAATACTGATGCTTTGTAAATACCTCCTAAGCTTATAAAGCTTTACTTAAAATTAAATTTGCATTATTTTACTCATTTTTCTTGCAAATTTTCTTGTTGGAAAAAGTCTCGTGATTTCTGTTAAAAAATCTCCTGCTTTTTTGTCATTAGAAGTTGGCATCTCTGTGATTGATTAAAGTGGTGGCAAAACAATAAAATGCATGTAAAAATATAGGACTGTGCGGGCACTGGATTTGTGAATTTCTTTTTCCAAAGCATTTTATATTTTATCTTATGTTTAAGTCTTTCATTTTTTTCAGTAATTTTGACAGATTAGATTATTATTGTGGGAAGTAAACTAATTTTTTCATTTTAATATTTTTGTAGTATTTAAAAAATAGCTATTACAATTTTGTCTGCAATACCATGTTATCCAATCGTCATTTAACAAATTCCATCTAGTATCACACTTTCAAGGGTGGACATTTTCTCCCACAGAAGAGCGCCGGAATAGGAAGTCTGATATATACAGGGAGTCTTCATATGGATGTTCAGCTATCTCCTCACAGACTGTTAAACAAAAAGTTGTAATATAACCCATGCATTCTGAGTTGACCATTTAAATTCAATTATTTCAATTAGTTAATAAAATATGAACACATAGAAAATACAGGGTAAGCAACTCAACATACTGTTTAAAAAAATTTTATCTACAGCAGGCGCCGTAAAGCAGCTTTACAGCAAAAGTGCCCAAATACTCAAGGCAATTAAAAATAGATGTCATATATTTTCCTAAATATAATCTGCAGATTATCTGTTAAAAACCTCGAAAATATTTAATAAACGGATTATCTAATGATTTTCTTTTTAAAATGGCTGCCTGACAGCAGACATCGGAAATTTACGGCAACAAGATGTAAAAAAAAACTTGCAGATCATGTATCTACCTGGCCGATCATGGAATTGATAGTGATTGGTTAATGTATGATGTATTGGTGCCAGTGGCAGTCCCCCCCCCTCCCCCCAAAGGCATTGACATTCGCAAAACTTACAATTAAAGGAAAACAACTTAAATTCATACTGCAAAGATTGAATAACATTTTCAGTAAAATCATTTTAAGTAATTATCTGTCATAGTTCAACAAACATCAGCAATCAAAAACCTCTCTAAAATTTCACCTCTATAAGGGCCAACTTTTCTCATCTTTCAAAGTTTCCTTTTTGGCTTTAATACTGATTGACCTCGGCCGGACAATGTTCATTGTTGATTTACCGGGCATTTGTTCAATACCCATGTACAAATGGATATCTCTGTTAATTATCAAGTTTTGTGAGAGCAGGTAATATTGTTTAACTCTTGTGAACTGACCACTTTCCATAGGTTACTTCTTTAAAGAACCCTCTTATTCAAAGCTGTAGCCAAAAAGAATTTCGAGGGAGTGTGTGTATGTGGGGGAAGGGGGTACATAATTTTAGTACATAATTTTGAGTGTTAAAATTGAAGTTTATTTCAAACTTTTTCAACAAATCTGCAAAATTTCGGGGATTATTTAACCTTGTCTCCCCTTCCCCTTGGTCACGGCCTTGATCGTACTGCTCTCCAATTTTGAAATTATAGCAGATATTTCCTATGAATATGTCGGTAGAGAAAGGTGCGTTTAATAAGACTTTACAGTTTTGAATGTGTGCATTACAGTTGAAATTCAGGCTTGAAAAAGTGCTTTTTTGTGTTCTACCAATATTCAGATGATAATTAAAAAAGCTTTTAACAGAGTAGTGTTGAATTTAAGTATTAAACATTGTTTAGATTAAAAATTAAAAGCTAAAACTTTTTTTTTTACCAAGAATTTCCAGTGGGCTTAATAAAGAGCCCTGATATTCATTCAGAAATGATGTTAAGTCGATGAATTTCATCTAGTACATAAAAGAATTCTTAGAAACAAAATTACTGCAAAAATACATTTAAAATTAATACTAATATTAATGACATATTACAAAGCCGTATGGACAAATAATGTAAATTTGAATACTTGAATCTATTTCATTCATAATAATTTTTGCCTGAATTATGATTTTCTGAACGACTTCTTCAAAGAGCCATTTTTTTCTAGCATCGTGAGTAGATTTCTTACGCAGGTTTCACCATATTTCTTTTTTCAACACTTTTCAACAAAGTTGAAAAGTGTTTATGACTTCAATTTGTCTGTCTGCCTGCACTCTAACTCCCCTAAATATTCATAGAATTCTTCGAAACTGATATATGTTGTTCAAGTTTACTATAGGATGTTCCCTATTAAAAATCAGGTAAATACTGCCACAAGTTTGTTTACAGGGACACCAGAAATAATTTAAAAGCATTGCATCCTATGTGTCTTATGCATATGCAAGGTATTTCTATAAATTATATTTAAACACTTTTATTTTGTGCAAATCATAATGAAATTGACATTAACAGTACATATGCACCAGAAAAATGTTTCTATAGAATGTAGTACGATTAGCATAAGATTTACAGAGCCACAAAAAAAAATATATTCTGTTACATTAATGGCTATTATATTGAAAATTGCTGGATTTGCATTTTCGTTTGCATTAGACGTTTTAACACTTTCTAACGATGTTTAAGAGTGATTATTATATGAATTACTCTATATGTCTGTCTTTCTGTCTGTGTGCCCGTGAGCTCTGTAACATAATAATTTTTGTCTGAATTATGATTTTTTGAACAACTTCTAGTAAAAAGCTATGTCTCAAAGGGTCATTTTTTTACATTCTTACGAAGGTTTCACAATATTTCTTTTTTCAACATTTTCCAACAAAGTTGAAAAATGCTTATGACTTTGGTTTGTCTGTCTGTCTTTCTGCATTCTAGCTCCCATAAATATTCATGAAATTCGTTGAAACAGATATACGTTGTTCAAGTTCACTATGAGATATTTCCTATAGAAAATGGGTTAAATACTGTGACTGGCTTGTCTATAGAAACACCAGAAAGAATTTCAAAGCATTGCGTCCTATGAGAGGTATTTTTATAGATTATATTTTAACACTTTTATTTTGTGCATGTCACAATGAAACTGACATAATACATATGGAGGAAAAAAAAAAAAAAAAAAAACTTTCGATATAATGCAGTAAGATTAGCATTAAGATTTACAGGGCCACAAAAAATATTCAATTGCATTAATAAATATAATTGGAAATTGCTGGAATTGCATTTTTGAATTCATTAATCGTTTTTAACACTTTCTAACGATGTTTAAAAGTGATTATTATACGAATTAGTCCATATGTCTGTTTTTCTGTCTGTCTGCCTGTGAGCTCTCTAACTTCCGTAAATATTTATGGAATTTCTTGAAACTGATATACGTTATTGAAGTTTAGTATGGGATGTTCCCCATTTAAAATGAAGTAAATACAACCACTGGTACAGCGACACTCAAAAAAATTCTATAACATTACATTCTGTGAGAGTTATTTCTGTAAATCACATTTTAATACTTTTCTTTTGTACAAATAATAATGACATCTAATCACAACTTCGTGCAAATTTTGTGGGTAATCATTTTTGGATGTATATATTACATGGGATTTTTTTTTTTTTTTTTTTAAACTGGTTATTACCTCCCCCACACCCCCAGATACCTCAATTACATTTTATATTTTTTAATTGCAGTTCTTGTTAATACATAACATACAAGCATGCATGCAAGTATTGTTCAAAAATTTTTTTTTAAATCTTTCAAAATTTTTACATATAGTAATTATAAATAAATTATTGCAACAATTTTTTAATGCAGTCTAACATAACTATGGAATGCACACTAATATTACAATTGTATCATTGATCTAGAATAACATCTTGAAAAATCTTAACCCTTCCCAAAAGTTAAGTTCTGGATCCACCACTGAGTAGAAGTGGCTTCTGTTTTCAGGAGATATTTTTCTAACCTAATGGCAACATGCTTCTGTTTCTGTTTACTTGTCAGGCATCGCTTTTACATAGAGGATTTTTAAAAGTTGAAAATGACAATTATTTTTATTATTATAAGACATTATCTTATATTAACATTATAATTATCTTTTAAATAGACAGGCTATGAGGAATAAAGAGCATAGTGGTTTATTAATAATTTGCATGTTGATTATGATTTGTATCAGCAGATTATACGGGGGTGCGGATAATCCAATGAAAATTTTTCACCATGGCTTAAAATAGCACCTGCAGATTATGCGCAGGAAAATATGGTATTGCTTAAACAGAGATTATAGAAAATAGCTTATAATTTCAGATTTATTTTAATCATTCATAACTTTTAATTTTTTTTTTTTTTTTTTAACAGACTGTGAATACCTTAAAACACAAAAATTATCATTTTATAATTTAAAATTTATATCTATTGTATATTTAATAATCAAGCCTATAATTAGGAATTTGATTTATAAATAATATTTTTTACTGTTTTCTTAATTTATAAATAAAAAAATTGTCATTTATAAAATGTTTCTAGTACAAATATCACAAACTTTACTTAAAACATTATTATTTGGCATTGTAAATACCGTGATGAGTAAATTATAGTCAACTCCCAGTAATCTGTAAAAGTTTTGTCGAAAGGTTGTGCAAATTATAGGAATCTGCAGATTATTTATTTTTGCAGATACAATATCAGTTTAGACATTAAAATGGAAACACAATTTCTAAGGAATTTTAGAATAAAATATTTCCTCAATATTAATAAAACTAATTAATCATATTCCTATATGAAAATGAAGAATTTAAGCATACTGAAATAATACATAGTAATAAAATATATTTATTTAAAAATATATATATTTCTTTTAAATGCAGAAATGAATATTCCTCATTGATTATCTTTAATTTTGTCAAACATTGATGTAATAGTGGCTTGTTTTAAATTTTTACGCACTTTCATAGCATTCATTGTCATGACTTGGCACTAGTACATATGATTTGCAGAATAATACAAAAATCTCACTTTTTTTTTTTCTAATTTTGTTTGAAAGCAGGATTAAGCTAAAAGTTTGGTTTTAAAAAAGAAAAAACAAAAACAGTAAAATAAGAGAAAATAGTGATGATTTTTTCGAAATCTCAGCTGTACTGCTACTGCCTTGGTGACAAAAGCAAGACTGAACGCAGGGCAAAACTCAAAGGTGGAAGAGCAACACAAACCAACCAATAGGAAGCAGGCATCAAAACTAACCAGAGGGAGAACACAACAAAAAACGGGAAACAAGAGAACAAACACTAAAATTGGAGGGAAGGGGGCTTTAAAATAATTATAAATTTTGAATATATTTTAATGTAAATACCTAACATTAACATAAATTTCTCCTTCTGGTTGGTTTTGCTGTCTGCTTCCTATTGGTTGGCTCAGTGGCGGATCCAGAACTTAACTTTTTTTTTTTTTTTTTAAGGGGGGGAGGGGCTAAGATTTTTCAAGATATTATTCCAGATCAATGAAAAGTTTACAATTGTAATATTCAATTGTCAATGTCAGTACTTTTTCCCCAAGATCTGCCACTGAGTTGGCTTGTGTTTCTCCTCCCCCTTTAGGCCCTGCGTTTAGTCATGCTTTTGCAGCCAAGACTAAACTTGCTTTTGTAGGTGCACATGTTTGCACCTGAGGAAGAAAGGACATGTTCTTTCGAAACCGGTAGTGTTTTCATTAGTTTTATGGTATGTGGAGAAGTTTTTAGTTTGAACATTGATTGTACACCAGTTCTTTTATTTAGGATTATACATTTCTCTGTTTACATTAAAAATTCAATTGCAGATTATAGGTCTGCAGATTAAAAGATGACGACTACATTTTGCATTTTCAAAGTGAAGTGAAAATGATATTTTACGAAATGATTTCATAATTTTCCTTCCTAAAAAATAAAATGTAAAAATTTTTTTGATCTATAAATAATTGCTTCTTCTTATTTGCTGAAAACAGAAATGTATTCAAACTTATACATTCCATTCTGAATGCATATTATATTTTTACAAGCCACCACTGCCTAAATATAAAAAATATATATTTAACTTTTTTTTTTTTAATTCACTGAAATGCATTGCAACCATTACCTTATTTACTTATTTATTTATTTTTCTAAGGAATTTTTGCATAAATTTGCTTTTTATCAACATCAATTATTTGACACCACTTATATGTGAAAATTTTACATTTCTTTTGCATTGAACATACATTTAATTGGATATATTTTTGCCTCCCTTTTTTCTTTTCCTTAACAACTAGTATTTCCAAACAGTAACTACCACTTCTAAAAATTAACAAAATTTTTAAAAATGATTTTTTTTTTTTTTAAACAAATAAACATATTAGGAGAGATTTTTCAGCTGTTTAACATTCTTTTTTCAGCTTAATATATACATATATATATTAAAGCACTGTTCATGTATCTTTCAAGGGACTGAGACATAAAAGGACGTGTAAATGAAAAGATGTATAATCAAAACAAACAAACAAACAAAAAAAAAATCTTTCTTAATGCATGACTTTAGTACTAATTATCTATCTGATAACTTGAGGGCTAACACATAAGCACTTACTTCTGGGAGAACAAGAACCTGACTGTCCTAAATGTCATTTTACTTCACTTACCATTCGCCATTTACTAACAGATTGCCCGTGCCTTCGTCATTTGTACAGACATTATTTTAAATCATCATCACCAAATCTGACAAGCCTTATAGGTACTAATCCTCATCCTTTACTGACAAACTTTTTAAAAGAGGCTGATTTTTATTACGATATCTGATTTTATTTTTTACACTATTCATTTTTTTACATCTGTTTTTATTATATACTCTGTTATCTATTTTTTTTACTTCTGGTTTTATTGTATACACTGCTCATTATTTTTAAATCATTTCATCTTATACACTGTTTGCCCTGTTATCTATTATTTTCGATTTTTTGACTTCATTATTTTTTTTTAATTTTTTACCCATTTTTGTGTTTTAGTGACCACCCACCCATCCAGAAGTTATACTTTAATTTCACATATTTGCTTGGCGCAGTATGTCCCATTGTGGACCTTGCGCCATTAAAAGACATCCAACCAACCAACCAACCTGATAACTTGAGAACTGTGTATTGTATGAATACTATATGAACAAGATGTACTAATAATATACCTTTAAAAAGTAAGTACAGTGAAACCTCTGAAGTTGGACACCCCTCTAAGTTGGACGCTTTTTCTCAGAACGGAATGTATCCATTAACATTATGTCTAACCCCTATAAGTTGGACACCTCCCTAAGTTGGACACTTTTTCTTGGAACCGTAGGTGTCCAACTTAGAGAGGTTTTACTGTATAATATAATTTACGTCCTTACAAATATTAATTTAATTACATTAAAAATTTTTAAACCCCTTACCTACCAACGAAAAATTACGAGATTCACTTCCCAGTGCAACCATTTCTCACACAGGAGCGTGCAGTTGTGCATTTACTGCTCCAGAATCAATCCCTTTCCAATTCCTCCCACTCCCCATCTTCTCTGAGATAAGTAAATCCTTCAAAAGTCACGGTCATTCAATTGCACTCCAAAGCCGTGAGACTCATTTCACTGGTAGCAACATAAGGCCATAACATAAATGATTGTACTTTGGCAAGACATATATATGCGCATGGGGCAGTTAATGCATCAGCATAGCGATATGAATACTAGATTTTAAATAATTTTAGGAAAAAAAAAGATGTCATGCAATATGTTAATCACAACAATAAACGACGGCCTATCACTAAGGAAGCAGCTCATCATATGAAATGGCGATAGCTGTAAATGGTCTTCTTCCAACAAATTGTGACACAATTATTTCTGAAGCAATAAATTCATATTTTATAGAGCAGAAAGACTGGCATTTTGTATGAAGATCAAATGATCTAAAGGACTGGACAATTTCTAAATGTGCTGACAAAATAATGAAAAAACATTCTTCTCTTCCCTTTATGGATATTTATTTATTTATTTATTTTTTCCTTTATTTATTTATTTTTTTTCTATTTTGGTTTTACAGTAGACTCTGAAATCTGAAAGATTTATTTATCACAGGCAACTCGGTTCTCAACTGTCAAATAAATTTTATTTTTTTTTTCTTGCAGAAAATATTTGCTCTAGATTTTGTGTTCGCGGAAATTTTTTCATTTTATCTGAGTCTGGTACAGACTAAGAATGTCTGAAAGTTGTTGACAAAAACTGTCCTCAAGCCATTTTCCTGTCGCCGTGTCGCAGTGCTTTTGCCACTGGGACTCTGCTGAATATTTGTGAGTATAAGAACTGCATTGTTAATTAAATTTAGTTAAATAAATGTTTTTTCTTATATTTTGACAAGTGAAACAAGTTGAGAGTTTTTCGAAGCAGTTAAGTTATCCAGTGCATCTATAACCTGTTAACTGGGAAATAAACTTTCGTGAGTGGCAAAGATTGATTGACGGAGCATTTGTTTGTAAACATGCTCTTTCCTTATATGTTTGCATATAACCACGCTAGGATTTAATAGATAAGAACTACATAAAACTTAATGCATTCAAAACATTACAGCAAATTTCCACAACGAAAAATGTCGTCATGCCCATTGCAGTGGTAGTTCGTGTATGATGAAATATTTCGTCATACCCAGTTAACTGGTTAAAGAAGGTGAAATAACTTCTGTATACATTCTCCATCAGCATTGCTTAAACTAGCATAAGACAAATTGTTTTCAATTAGTTCATCAGTTGTGAATAATTCTGAAGTAGGTATATTGATATAGTTCACATAGTCTATTTAAAATGGAATCTTATTTAGAACGGAAAATTACTGAGCAGTCAATAAATATTTGTGAGCTTTAGAAAAGTGGAAAAGACGTATAACTGATATTAAAGGTATATAAAGAAAACATTTTTGCATTAATATGAACAGGAATGAATCAGGACTTCACAAAAAGAGATGTATAAACAAGAGACAAATAAATGGTGTTTTACTGAATATAGATAGATACAGATATCAGAAGGAGAAAAAAGAAAATACTGGGGGGGGGAGGGGAAATGAAAAGCTAAATCGCTGAAAAATCTCATCCTGCATGCACAATCACTACTGTAGGTAAAATAATGTTTATAAAAAAAGAAATTATACCTGTTTGCCTGTCAAAATGTTATTTGCTGAATCAATACATCATGATTTAAAATTTAATGATGGAAAAAAAAAAATAATAATAAAGATACTGATCTGAAGATGCTCAATTTATCCAATATTTCATGATGTATCAATACATCATCCAGTTTTAAGATGCATAATTTATACACTAAAAAAATAAACTTAGTAACAATATAAGGATATACAATTTGATTTTAAAAAACAACATATATATTATACAAGCCATAGATAATTATGGATTATAAATAATTAAAACTAATTACATACAGTAATTTAAAACCATGTAAATAGATTCACACAAAGCTGTAGCTAAGAGTGTGTGTGGGGGGGGGAGGGAATAGGAGGTTCAAACCCCCCTTTCCCCTGAAATTTTACAAAAATTCTTTGAGTTATACATCATTTTTAGCATTCAGTATTATGTACTACAGCTTGACCCCTCCTCCCTGAAACACACACAAAATATTTTAGACCTTTTAAGACATACCACTGCATAATTACAAATGTTGTAATCAAATTGGTTTTATATTCTTTATATTCAAATCCGTTTTGTCCTGTCTTCTTGGTTTTATCATTCATTGTAGAAAGGACTGCTATATACATAAGCATATAGAAAAAAAAAATTAAAAGATACAAAATTATACTATTTTCAACTATCACGAAGATTTAGTCTTATCTTTTGAGTCCGATAAATTTAAAATAGCAATACTATTAGCTGAATTCTGTCTGGAAGCTCGTCTATTCTCTCGCTCTTGTTTCCGACGTTGATGCTCAGCTAAGCGTTTTTCTCGTTCAGCTCTTTTTGTTTCCCGTATAAGTTGATTAGGATCCCAATCGCTTTCAAGATTTTCTCCATCATCCCAGTTGGAAGGATTATCATCAATAACACCTAAATCAGGTTCCTGAAATCAAAAGGGAATTTATTTCATTCACTGAAAAACAACCTCAGAATAAAATACTGAGCTCTAATATAATAAGGAGTGGATACTTGGTGTGCTGTTTTCCTCTACTAGAAACTGCATTCTACTTAACTGTGCATTCACTTATATATGGATATATATCATAAATATCTATAAAAATGCTTATCAGAGAAAATATGTAAAATTTATTTTTCATTATTATGAAGAGTATAAAAGATATCCTTCTTTCCCTCTATTTATTTTGAGCCATTTTATTCTTTCAGTAAAGGAAAATTCATATATATACTGTATAAAATAAATAATCAAACAAAAATATCATTTCAGATAAATTGGAATGTAAGGCAGATTATTATACCAACTATGTGAAAAATACCAGAGCTGGGAATTGGACCCAGGCCTCCTGCTTAATGCATGGATGCTCTACCACTGAGCTACTTTTGCTGATAACCAGCTGGGCATTTCTCACATAAAATTTCTAAATCAAATAAAAACATCTTAATACATTTCGTCTAACTAAAAAGTATTATACTAAAACCGATTAAAAGTAGCAAGAAATTAAAAACTTCTTCACACACCATAAATTTTAAATCAGCACAACCGGTTTCGAAAGGACGTAGCCTTTCTTCATCAGGTGCAAACACATGCAACTGCCTTGGAGGCAAAAGAGTCTTGCTTTTGCCTCCAAGGCAGTTGCACCTGTTTGCACCTGATGAAGAAAGGTTACGTCCTTTCGAAACCAGTTGTGCTGATTTAAATATTATGGTGTTTGAAGAAGTTTTTAATTTCTTGCTATTGTCTGTACGCCAGTTTTTGAATTTATTTTTAGCGATTAAAAGTAATTTTCAAGATATAAAGATATTTCAGGTAAAATTCCATTTTTAATTATATATAATATATATATTTGTTTGTTTGTTTTTTTCCCCCAAAAATTAAGCTTAATGGCAAAAATTATCTCATCTTTTGGGGTGGCTACATAAAATCAGAAAAAAAAGTTCCCTGATTTGATCTGAGTGACAGATTTCCATGATTTCTGTTACTTATTAGATTAAATATAGCTAAAATAATTTGTAGGCCCAAATTTACACTTGAATATGATTTGTTTGAAGCTTTTTATATCTATAAGAATCTTACAAATATTGTTAATTGTGATTTCCCTGTACCCTCTTTGTCTGATTGTTGAAAATTTTTACTTTCAATCAACATTTTCAATCAATACTTTCTTAATTTTTTCTACATTTTCCCCAACTACTGTTTCTTAAATTTCCTATTGGCTAATCAACCCATATTCTGCCTAATTCTATTGGTTAATTAAACAGTCATAGAATCTGACTCCTTTCTCATATATAGGAGTATTTTTCCTTTCATTTCTAAATGCCATGACAATGGTACACTAAATGCAACCAAAACAGTTGTCTGGTGTTTCATTATTCTCTTTAGCTTTAAAGACATTGAAATTTTTTTTTTCCTGTGTTAATTTGTCTAGTGCCAAGTCTCCTTTAATAATAATCTACCTATTACATAAATTATATATATATTTTTTTTATATATTTGCATCATTGCATAACATGTTCACTATACCACTAAAATTAAAAAACTACACAAATCAACAAAAATGTCTCAATCTTTTTTTTTTTTCTTTTCTTTTGCTGACTTTGTTAACGATCACAAAAAGAAAAATATAAAGCAAACAAAATGATAGAAATTTCGAAGAAATTGACAGAATATAAAAATTTAAATTATTTCAACTATACAACATATTAATAAGTATAAAATTTTGAATAAACACCATAAAATGCAAGAATTCACAATAATTGTTTTAGGTCAAAATAAAACAAAACCCTTCGACAGACGAACAAAGTAGGCATGAGTGCTGCAAATGAAATGACAATGCACAAAACCAATTTATGTGAAGAGCAAAAGCAAATAAAGTCGAATGTAAATATAAATATAAATACATTTAACTTTGTTTTTTGTTTAGCTTTGAATTTTTTTAGATTTTAATTTAATTAGTTTATTTATTTTCTTCTTTCACTTTGATAATTATGGTCACACCAGTATTTACATTTACATTCAATTTTGTTTTTGCTCTTCACTTAAATTGGTTTTGTGCATTGCGGCTTTGTCTGCAGTATTTGTTCCTACTTTGTTCGCCTGACAAAGGGTCATGTCTTCTTTCAACTCGATGCAAGTTCTTGCATTTTATGGTGTTTATTCAAAGTTTTGTACTTATTACCTTTAAAGGCCAGTCCTGTTGTGCTTCTTTATAATACAACATATTAATATCTAGCATAAAATTATTCCTCAAGTTAAGAATATCTAATAATAATAATAATAATTCAGAGTTTTTTCTTTTTTTATATTAATATTAACTTTGCATGAGTGAACTAAAAAATTAACCAATTCTGAGTAATCTTGGGTAATTGTTTGGGTGATCTTTTACTCATGCTTGCAAAGGAAAAATAAAAAATTCCATGATTTTGGAATACTTTTATGGAACTCCATGATTTTTCCATGAATTCCCTGTTTTATTTATTTATTTATTTTTTTTATTGCCAACACCCTGTCTTTTGATCCATCTTAGGATTGAACTTAGTCCAGAAAAGATTAAATAAATACCTAATTCCAAGTATTAAAATGTAAAAAGATTCTCTCGAAGATATTTAAATATTAACATAGAAATTTTAATAATAGTATTCAGCTCACAGTGAAAAAATTAAAAATAAATAATGTATAAACTAATTGTTATTTAAAAACAATATGAAGAAAACTAAAGAAAATTTCCTTCCTAATAGGTGTACATATGTGACAGCATTCACAGAGATTAAGTATTTAGACAATTAATTACCTATTTATTAATTATTTCATGACTGTCCCTTGGTAAGTTAGTGTTCTTTTTTTTTTTTTTTTTTTTTTTTACAGCCCTCATGATAAACCACAAATTTATATTCAAAACAATTACCTAATTTTGTGAAAACACGAGCAGCCATGCATATTATGTACATATGTGCAAATGTGATCAGGGGTGAAACTATCTAACATACAAAAACCCTGAAAACTGTTATTTGCATGCAGATAGGGGAAATTTATCAATGATATGTCATATGGCTACCTTTAAAAAGTGATGTTTGCAGAGTTCTTAATGCATTATAAGGCAAATTAAATATTAAAATGAGAAATTTCTATAAAACAAAATAATTCAACATGAAATTCAGAGACAGCAAAATTTTCATTCCTGTGTGATTCACAGAAAGATTTTCTTCCTTGCAGAATATTTTTTAACAATACTCATAAGAAGAACAAAATTAATTAAAATATTTATATAGAGGTGAAGTGCATAAGGTTGAATTTTTATGCCAACTATGTTAAAAATGCTACAGCTGGGAATTGGACCTGGGCACTCCGCTTACTGTGCAGATGCTCTACCACTGGCTGATTACCCACTCAGCATTTCTCACATAATTACCCATTGGCAAAGTCCCCAAATACTGAATTATTATACTCACCTGTTATATATCTGCGTTTGTAGACACGGTGACACTGCCATCAGAGATTATGTGAGAAATGCCAAGTGGCTAATCAGCTAGGGTGGCTTGGTGGTAGAGCATCTGTACAGTAAGTGGGGTGTCCAGATTCAATTTATGTCTCTTGCATTTTTCACATAGTAGGAATAAAAATTCGACATTACACACTCCACCTCAAAATAAATATTCATGGTTGACGAACAACATTTCTAAGTAACTAAAATACTTTTTTTTTTAAATTGACAGTACACTATAGTTAAAAAAAAAAAAAAAAAAAAAAAAAAAAAAAAGCCATAAAAATAATGACATATATGTCTTTATTTTCCATTATTTTATGCTTTATTTATATATTTGTTATTTCACAAGTTACTTGATCCTTTATCTGTCATGCCTTTTATGCAGAAAGTCTTGCAATACGCATGTTATGTTCGCAGAAAGTTTTTCATTTTATCTAAATCTGTGTTTGAGTTACAAATGCACTTACTTGTGTAGCAATTGTCTAATGGAAAAATACTTAAAAATAAATAAAAATAATTTAATTTAGAAATTTATTCATCAAGCCTGAAAGTTCATTTCAGAAAACTATTGAGTGGAAGGCTGACTTTTTTCACATAGTTGGTATAAAAAATCAGCCTTCCACACCATAATTTTCTCAAATGAACTTTAAGGCTTGATGAATAAATTTCTAAATTAAAGTGAAAATTTCGTGGTCTATTGGAGTTGTGCCATGATTAATAATGTCACTTGATACAGCTGTGTTTGTAGACTCGTTGACTTTGCCAACGAATGTTATGTGAGAAATGCCTAGCTGGTAATCAGCCAGGGTAGCTCGATGGTTTGGGCATCTGCACGTAAAGTGGAAGGCCAGGGTTCGATTCCCGGCTCTGGTATTTTTCACATAGTTGGTATAAAAAATCAGCCTTCCACTCCATAATTTTCTGAAATAAATAAAAATAACTACATTGAAACTTACTGAAAGGATTGCTGATGGATCCATGGCCAATCGATTTGATGGAATACATTCTTCATTATCACCAGTTTCTTTTCTAATGTATATCTAAAAATAAATAAATAAATAAAAATAATGAAGTAATATTATAATCTTATTTGCAGACATCAATTAAAGTTTTTATATTATTTAATGTTTTATAATGTACTAATGGTTACAATAGGACTTCTTTTACGCATTTTCTTATGTCAGTCTCCAAAAAGAGGGTAAACAAAAATGTAGCTTCACAAACAAAATGTTGAGAAATCACACTTAAAAATATTTCTAATTTATAATATATTTTATTTATAATCTAATTTTAATACTTAAAAAATATATAGAACAACAGGAAAAATTTTCATATAAACATGCATTTTGAGGAATATTTTCCTCAACAAAATATCATTTTAGGTACTAGTATTAGCACCATGGACTATGAATATTCTAATTTGAAAACTCCATGAGTTATTAAAAATTTCAGATTTTTTTAACAGGGGAGAATGAGTCAAAATTTCACATAAACATTTATAATGACAACAGTCGAACCTCATTAATGTAAATCTCAAACAGGATAAAAAATTTGTTCATGTTATCAGTAGTTCACGCTATCAGTAACTAATCTTCATAAAACAAAACTAACTTTATTTTGACGGGGACTGTGGAAACAGTTCATGTTAAAAGTAATTCAAGTTAACGAGGTTCGGTTGTATTATTACATTAGAAAAAATAGTATATAATTTCATGAAAACTAAGATACGAAACTAATCCTAATAAAATTAATCAGAAAATTAGAATAAAATAAATGTATCAAAACTCAAAACAGATTGGGTAGCTTAGTGGATGGGACATTTTAGTCTATAAATGTGCTGAGTAATTGAGTAACTTTATTTTTCTTAACATTAATATAATATCACTCGATAGTGGAAATTTATGATGACAAATATATGATGGGAAACAAAACAGAGCAGAGCCAATCTATGTGAACTACAGTAGAAACTCTATTATCTAAAGCTTTTTTAACTATTAGGTGTAAGGGAAAGATCTGCCATTTTTTAACGCGTGCAGTTTTATGTGTTGTCAATTATTGACTGAAACCAGTTAAAACAGTTAGGTTAGAGTATGATTGATGATTTACACTCATCTTTTCGTATTTTTGTTGGTTTTTCAAACTTGTAGAATTGCCACCAGGGGTGAAGAAAAAGTGCACTTTAGACATTGTATGTTGTATGAGTTACAAAAAGGGAATAATGCGATGGAGGCAGTAAAAAACTTGGGTGGCATGTTTGGAGAGGACGCAGTAACAGCTCGAATATGCCAAAGATGGTTTGCGAAATTTTGTTTGGGTGATTTTTATTTGAAAGATGAACCCAGATCAGGAAGGCCATCAGGTGTCAATGACAGTATGATCAGCACCAGGACAAATCCCATGTTAACTTCACAGAAGTAGATTTCAAGCTTGGAATTCATCAGACTACTAATTTGGATTAAAAGGCTTGGTTTTCTGTCCAAACTCTCTATTTTTGGGTGCCACACAATGACAGAATTTGCCCTTACACCTAATAAAACTCTCGATTTATCATCATATTCCTTATGTATTGAAATGAAGAACAGGACAACAATGTAGACAAAGAAAATAGACCAATTAGCAATGCTGAAGCTTTTGAATGTTTTGCAAAAGATTTGACATAGTAGCTGATGCAGCAGAAAGACTGTGATACTGGTGAACTAATAGTATTAAACGAAACTCGAGATAGAGCTGTAAAGTGAAGGCAGTGAAAATTGCGACAAACAAAACTTTGAAACCTTTAGGAAATATGTAAAAAGTATTCAATTTCACAATTAAAATTCCGGCAATTTATTCTTGTTTCTATTTTGTTATTTCTTTAATTTTATTAAATACAGTAAAGCACCATTTATATGTCTCTCTTTTATAAGTCTTTTACATTTATACGTCCTATCAGTGAAGTCCCGATTCATTCCTATTCATTTTAATCCAAAAATTCTTCGTTTATACGCCGTTAATATCTGTTATACGTCTTTTCCACTTTACTAAAATTTGCAGAATTTCTCAACCTGTCATTATTTTCCATTCTAAATAAGACTAATTTTTCTTAGAAACCATCTTAAATGGAGGAACACAGGAAAGATCGAAGAATACTGATCAAAGAATCAATTGAATTCGGAGTAGAATTTTTAATACTCATAGACAAGCAGCAAATCAGACGAATATTAAAGATTTTTAATGTTATTAAATAACTATCTGTATGGTCATAAATCGTATGCTTATTATTAAAGATACACAATATATATATAATGGATATTCAAAATGTTTTCATATAGTTCTTAAGAAATGTAATAGAATACTCAATCTATAATATATGAAATTAGTACACAGTCATGCATTAATGGTATGATTTTTCTCACTTTTTATAATAAAACTTTTTTTTAATTAATTATTGTCTTTAAAAAAAGTATAATATACATTTACTAACTTAAGAAACTTTATTAATTAGTATTTTAATATAAATTTTGCTTAAGTGTCATTCAATTTGTAGTCATCAAAGTGTTATTATTAAAATTTTGATTATACATCTTTTCATTTATATGTCCTTTTACGCCAGTCCCTTGAAAGACATTTTATAAAAATTTATCCTTATGTACACAGTATTGCAAATGACAGCTATTAGTGCTGATTTATTTTGTTCCAGGAAGCTGTAGATTGAAGCAACCCTAAGACCTCTTTATTTTTTTCCTACAAGACATGAGGAGATATTGCAAAGTTTTAATAATTACTAAAAAATAACTGAGATATATTGATAAAGTCTACATATTAATTGATCCTTATGTACGCAATGTTGCAAATTACAGCTATTAATGTTGATTTGTTTGGTTTCAGCAAGTCATAGATTGAAGTAACCCACAAAATCCTATTTAATTCTTTCATACAAGAAGAGTGGGAGTATTGTAAAATTTTAACCATTACTAAGAAATAACTGAGATACGTGAATAAAATTTACTTGCCATATTAATTGGTCCTTATGCACATAATGTCATAAACTACATCTATCACTGTTGATTTGTTTGGTTTCAGGAAGTTTCAATTATTACAAAGAAATAACTGATATATCTCGATAAAATTTATTCTGCATATTAATTGCTTCTTATGTACATGTAGTAAATTACAGCAATTTATATTAATTTGTTTGGTTTCAGAAAGCCATAGATTGAAATAACCTTCAAAATCACTTTAACTTTTCCATATGAGGTGCTATAATAAAATTTTAACTATTAATAAGAAATAACTGAGATATCTGCATAAAGCTTGTTCCTTATATATATAAAGTTATAAATTACAATTGTTAATATTAATCCATTTTGTTTTAGGAAGTCGTTGATTGAAGTAACTGCAAAACATCTTTAACTCTTTCATATGATGAATTAAAAATTGAAGGTAGTAAATTTTAATTAATAAGAAATAATACTGACATCTGCATAAAATTTATGTTGCATATTTAATGATCTTTACGTATCTACACAATATTGATTTACTTGGTTTCAGAAAAACATAGATTGAAATAACCCACATCAGCTCCCCCAATAGCAGAAATAGTGCAGAATGGCAGTGAGTGCTGCAGATTGTTTAGAGCTCTGCAGATTATTTGAACGTCTCAAAAAGAAATAAGTCTTAAAACCCCAAATATAATTTACATTATGTCTCTAGATTATTGTACTCATTGCATATTCTTTTTCTGGTAGATGCAAATTTTATGAATAGCTAATACTTCTTATACCAAACTTGGTCCAGATTCCTAGATCACGGACAGATTTTGTTTTGCCACAGATAAATACAGAAAATACCATTACTGGGACCAGCTCTATTCTAGAAACTCTGCAAAAAATATCTAACAGTGGATAGTAACTATGTAGAGAAGTTTTAAGAATGAAAAAATAAAAAATGAGCTTCTATTTCAAATACATTTTTAGTAATAATTAAAGTTTATAATATCCCTTTGTGTGTAATTTTCAAAACACTTCAGTTAAATTAAAAATGTGAGAAAAGAATACAAAGGGAACAAAATCATACTTTTTTTGGCTTCCTTATCTGAGGTACCATATCTTTGAAAAAGTCATCAGGACTTTCTTCCTGGGAAAAATTTTGGCCTTCCATTTTCATTTCTGCATTCAAACTAGCTGCAGCAGTTGACGAATTCTCATTTTGAGGCCATGCCTCCCACTGTGAATGAAACTGGTAAGAATCAGGAGGCTATAAATAATAATATAATAATATTAAAGATAATATTCTGTAAGAATAATGAAGAGTGAGATTATATTATTTAAATAAAAATATATATATAATTATACATATGATGTAGTATTTATACTGTGTATGAATGTCAATGATAAATTAAAGAATGAAGAGGCTTTTTTCATAACCCTTTCTGACCCAGACCGCACGATCATGTGGGTTAGACATCCACTTACATTTTTGCATCTGGAACAACCGCACGGAATAAAATCAGGAAATGAACAATCGAGCTAGTTAGCAGAAAGTGTAAAGTGCAATTTTCAATCAACAAATGTCGGTTATAGTCCATATTTTTCAGTTTGCAAAAACAGAAGAATGTAATGTTTTAAGATAAAAATGTTTCAGTTTGCAAAGGGTTATGGAATAGGCAGCTTATTCAGAATCATGTTAATTAGCCAATGTTGATTTCCCGATGTGACAACATGGGATGAAAGTCTTGACTTTCATAGGCATTGCTTACAAATGAGAAAAAGCAATTTTCGGGTAAACACATGATCTTGTGTAAAAAACAACTGTATGAGCAACTTTCTTTTTCTGATCGTCGAAAATTGTCCTGCCGAAATAAAACTTTACTGCTAATTTTCTCTCAGATCAATGAAAAGATTTGGGGTTATAAAAAAAAATTGTGACTTTTCATGAAAATTCATAACTTTTATGATTTTTATGACCAGTACACACCCGATATTTCCTCTTACCTGCCATTACTATAAAAATATATGATTAACAGATAAAGTTGTAAGATAAGAAAAATTTAAAGTGAATGTTTCTAAAATGTTTTTAAAATAGCTGAAAATTGTTTTAGAAACAGTTTTATTTGCCATACATTGCCTGTGTGAGGACGGTGGTAGGGGGGAGGGGGCAGGGGCAACAGCTTCCTTCAGCCCCTCATTTTGACATCGTAGCTAAGCTACATTTATAAAACATTTAAAGTTATTTTAAATTAAATAAATAAATACCTATTGGAAACTTTTCTAATAGAGCACTTTCACACCATTAATGTGGGCATCTTTTGTACTATTCTGGCTTCATTTCTCACCATTCCAGGGATTTTGATCTTGTTTTGTTCCTTTATTACACTTTAGTTCCTCCATGAGCTGTTGCCAATTTGGAGAAATGATACTGTGCTCACAATCGTTAATAGTAGATTGGCAGGGTAGTATCTTGATGACTTCTGTTTTTAGTGCATAAGTGTGGAATTGGGCTATTTTTTGAGTGATTATTATATAGTAAAGCACCGTTTATGCGTCTCTCATTTATACGTCTTTTACATTTTTCGTCTTTTTAGTGGAGTCTCGATTTATTCCTATTCATTTTAATGCAAAAATTCTTTGTTTATACGCCGCTAATATCGGTTATACGTCTTTTCCACTCTACTAAAATTTGTAAAATTACTCGGCCTGTCATTATTTTCCATTATAAATAAGATGGATTTTTGCTAGAAAGCATTTTAAATGGAAGAACACAGGAAAGATTGAAGAATACTGTTCAAAGAATCAATTGAACTGACAGCAGAATTTTTAATATTCATAAACAAGCATCAAATGAGATGAACATTAAAGATTTTTAATGTTATTGAATAACTATCAGTATGGACATAAATCGTATGCTTGTTATTAAAAATATGCAATATATATAATTAATGTTCAAAATATGTTCGTATAGTTCTTAAGAAATGTAATATAATACTCAGTATATGGTATATGCGATGAGTACCCAGTCATGCATTATTAGTATGATTTTTCTCAAATTTTTTAATAAATCTTTTTTTATTATTGTTAATTATTGTCTTAAAAGAAGTCTAATATACATTTACTAACTTAAGAAGCTTAATTAACTAGCATTTTCATATAAATTTTGCTTAAGTGTCATTAAATTCGTAGTCATCAAAGTGTTATTATTAAAATTTCGATTATACGTCTTTTCGTTTATACGTCTTTTTACATCAGTCCCTAGAAAGATGTATAAACGATGCTTTACTGTATTAGGGTTCATTGAGATAGATAAGTTTATTCTAGAGAAAACTGTAGATTGTTTGTTAAAATTCTAAGTCTGAAAAATATTCTTTTTCATGGTCTTTAATTTTTAGAATTTTTACACAAAATTACATATTGCACTCCAGCAAAGTAAGAAAAGTAAGAACAAGTAAGAAAAAAGAAATAGTAAATTTGAATTTATGTCACTGAAAAATGTATATAAAGTGCTACAACATGTAGGAAAGGTGTCACAGCTCTATCTTGCAATTTATCCCCCTGAGATGCATTTGTATATCAGTTTTACTGTAAGTTAGTCAATGTTTTATAGTATCCTTGCAGCTGATTTTTCTCAAATACTGCATTTTTGGAGTTATATCACTTTTCTTGCTGGGATGTGATCTGTAAAATGTTTATTGTGAAATGCTATATTGATTAAATTTCTGTGCATATGAACTAGTAGGTAGCACTGTTTTAAAGAATGATATAGAAAAAAATTTTGTGATGGTCACACAGATAAACACAATTAGTTATTATTGATTATTGTTTTATGTATAACATGATTGCTGCATTCCGTGATTTTATTTTTCCAGTGACAAAAGTTCACAACTTGCAAACACTGATAACTATATTGTTGATTCTAATGTATTTTTTTATTCATATATATCAACAAAATAAGTAGTAGGTTTTTATGATATACCGTATATTTCCGATTATAAGCCGATCTGTATATAAGCTGAAAGTATGTTTTACCCTTCAGAAATTTGCCCGAAATTGCAAACCCGTGTATAAGCCAAATTGAAAAAATACTCTTTTAAAGTTCAAGTATATCGCAAAAACGGCGAAAATATTGCCAATCTATAAAACTTTCAGGATAATCTGTTCAATGAAATTGAGTGAAATGCGTGCTTATCCAATAGAATTCCTTACCTTGCTCAGCTATGACGTAAAACGATCGCCGTGTGTTCGCCAACGGCAATGCTTTTAACTAAGGCATCCCTATCAGACGGGAGGCTAGTGCAGGCAGTGAAGGACAAGTGTCGGCAACTGAAAACGATAGTCACTGTATTACCAAGAGGCCTAACGTCGATGCTGCAGCCACTGAATGTTTGCATAAATAAGCTGTTTAAAGACCGATTACGTCAAATTTTTTTAATGGCATATCTAAATTATTTTGTATACTTCTACTTTTGAGTATTTTTATCAGTGCCTCAAGGCAATCTTCAACAACAACAAAAAATACTTCTATAGAAAAAAAAACGAAGATTTGTCACTTCTTTTGATAGTGTAAGCCTAGAAACATTTTAAACAGAGATAATTTAATTGTATAAATTAAAAATATGATCAGGAGTCCTGTTTTTTCAAGTTTCTCTTATACTATTTCCGAATCAAACACAGAAGTTACTCTGTTTGTGCAATCTGCCGATGACATCAGCTATCAGCAGGTCAAAAAAAAATAAATGTAAACACACGCGACTACATCGAGCTGCTCTAGAAATAAATTTAAAATTGCTAATTCAAGAGTTTTATATGTGATAATTATTTTAAAATAAGGTTTAATATCACTATTTTACTTTATATATAGTTTTTAAGCTTAAAATATGTGCATTCAATCATTGTTTCTAATGTACGTTTTTTGCTAGAAATGTGGACTCGTATATAAGAGGACCCCCGTACTTCAGCTTCCGCAAAATTTCCAAAAATTCTTGACTTATACACAGAAATATACCATATATGTATTTCTCTATATATATATTGTATGTGTTTGTGCCTTGTTAAATGCACATTATTTGTTATATTACTGAATTTCCTGCATTTTGATATTAAATTTTTTTTTAAACTATGTTTTGTTATGATTTTGTTTCAGTACATATTTAGCATTTTTTTTTTTTTTTTAATTTTTTAATTTTCATTAAATTGAATAGGATGCTGCTCGGAACTCTCAGAAATAAGACAGACTAGTGCCATGTTAACAGCTTTTGAAAAACATATTGTTGCGTCCTCGGTATTCGTGAGCTGTCTGAGAATGAAAGGCGAATCTTGCAGAGACTCAAAAGTTTATTTACAGAAAATTCTAAAAGATTACAGTTCTATAAACCAAGTATCAACTTCAGTTTCACTAGTAAACACAGCTCAAATAACAGCCGACAGAATCAAATTCACAGCATAAACTGCAGCATAGCATGAACACACATCAATTGGCTGTAATCCCAAGAGGCTCAGCGCTCTTTAAGCAGCAATGAATGCCTTGGCGAACCTGACTCACTTGGCCAGATTGGGCTGCCTTTTATACCCTTCCATGAAGTCCTGAATGTTCTGGTAACTTCTCAGGAAATTAAGATAGAGCTTAGATATTCAAGATATCAATAATACGGATTTTCTCATCAAGGTCGCCAAAAATGTTGCCAAGGAACGAAAATGTCACCAAATTTGGCACCAAAGCCATTACCTGCCTTAACCACTTCACCGGCCATCCCGAGATAACTCGAGAGAAACGTAGCCTTCCACAAATTACAGTGCCCGGTGAAGTGTTAATGAAGCTTTTTAATGGGTTTTTAAGGGAAAATAAGCTAGAAATGCTGAAAATTAACATTTTATAACCTGACTAAACCTCTTTGAAAGATTTTACATAGAAATGTCCACTCTTATTTAAAATTCACAACAATATTAAGAAATTATCAACACAAACCCTATTGCTTACCATTGTTTAGGGACATCTACTTTTTAAAGCTATGCACTGAGTCCTCTGGCTAAATGATCAAATCAGATACGAAATGCTGTGAATTATTCACAAATCAACCTATCCTCAAACTCTAAATTTATATGATGGTAAGCCTTCCAGCCTCTATAAGGAATAAACTGGTTATAGAAAAGCAATCATAGTTTCTCAAACTTTTTATCTATGTTTCCATGCCTTTCTAAATGCTACCTGATGTCCTAGAGAAATGGAATTACACATTTTCTCTTAAATATTTAAGAAGTGTTAAGTTTTTTTAGAAAGAAATCAAGAAATATGAACTTATTTATAAAATGTGCAATAAATTTGATAAATAATTAATATATTATTATAGTATATGTTTTAGTTAAAATAATTATAAATATTATGAACATTTATATAAAGAACATGTAGTACAAGCATATTATAAACAATCATAATTGTATTTTATTTCATTTCCCCACCTGATATAAGTTGGAATTTGCTTGATTGATAGTGATTGGCAACAAAGATTCATCTTTTCTTCTTCGACAACATATTGCTTTCCTTAAAACACGGACAATGGCAAGCAGACAGTGACTGATTCTGTATAAAATTTTCTTTAAAATGTCCATTTCAGCTTTTCTAGTAAAATATAGCATTACAAAATAAATTTATAATTCCAACAATTATAAATGGAACAAACTAAAAAGAAAATAGTTCACTATGAAATTGTCATATAAAATATGATTTAGTATAATTAACAGTACTAGAGAGATACAGTGAGAATATTCTCTGATGCTTCAAATTCAGAGAATAATCGAGAAAATTCTTATTTTTCTTAAATATATAAAAAAAAAATTTCATGTTTATGACTTAAATTATAAAACTTATTCATAATTACTCAATTTTAGTCACAACTAGAACAAACTTTATTTCACAATATTCTCTTTACAATTCATAAATTTCAACCAAAGAATATTCTCCAGTGAGCTCCACAAAGCAATTTTTCTAAATGTTCATTGCTTATTCCATGACAAAAAGCATTCAATGGCAAATAATGAATAATTATTCATATTAAAATACAAATTTCAATTTTTTAATGTTTAAAGATTTACATTTGTAACAAAACCATCACTAAAACTTGAAATTTAAAGAGAGTATTCTCCTCAGAAAGATTTTCGGAAAAAAAAGTGTGGATTTATTTAAGAAATCTAATTTACATATTTCTGTAATTCTTATTCTTTATATGAACTATAGGTTTATTATCTATTATATTGATGATTTTTAATTAAGCAGTAATTTGATGGTATGTGTATGAAAATTAATTTGCTTGAAAAAAAATTCTGAATCATAAAAGCCTCTAATTTAAAAATGAAATTGCACTAAAATGTTAAGCAAATTTAAATTAAACAACATTTTATAGTAAATAATAATAAAAATATGTTCAATTCAAATTTAAAACCGGACAAATAGCTTAAAAACTAAAATAACAAATAGGTTAAAAATGAAATTAATTTTATTTTGTAATTAGTTACTTGTTACATAAAATTTAGAATCTAAGCTAATAGTCAGGCTTCATTTTTCCATGAAAGATCATTCATACTACCTTATATAATTACAAACAACTTATCTAGTTCTTTATCAACAGCATTACTTTGTTTAAACTCAACTGTTTCTGCTCTTTCTTTGGCCAGGGTCTGATCATTGCGTGGGTACATGGGGCCAGTGCCCTGGGCTCGAAATTTCTAAGGGGCACAAAATTTTACAGGCAGCTAAGAATATATTGTTCAAATATCCCAGTTTTTCCTTCAATCTGTGCTTTGTTTCATTTATATAAATAAAATTTCAAAATAACAGCTGTCATTAGGCTCACTGGGAAATTTTTATTCATCTTTATAGAACAAAAGAAGAGAGATATTATTTCAACATATATATATATATATATTACAGCCGGCCTGTTTGATCATTGAAAATTGTGTCTGAATCGAAATTGATTCAGTAATTTTTTTTTCCCCCCACGGAGGAGGAGAGGTCAATGGACAGACTAAAATATTGTTTTCAACATTAGATAGCTGGAGCATTCTGTCTTCTTGCACTCCCTGCTAATTATGATCCTGATTTTTTTTTTTCTACAATTTCACTCATTCTAAGGGGGTGAAAACAAAGTGCCCTGGGTACAAAAGTTTGTTAGTCGGGCCCTGTCCTGTCTTTGGCTTTTAATAATTTATGTTGTGGGCTACATATGTCAATTTCTCCCTTTTTTTCTATAGACAAACACATGGGCGTCGGCACAATGGGGCAAGGGGGTCCCTGGAAAATTCTAATAAGCATTTTTTTCTTTAACTTTAAAACTATGCTATCAGAATTTTATTTAAAAAATATATTTTTTCAGGTTGTGCCTCCCCTTGAAATTTTTTCTGGCAATGCCACTGGAAAAACAATTTCTTTTTTAACTGTGAACAGTGTCAGTAGGTGTCAAACAAATTCATTTTTATTTCATACAGATAAGTGTAAAACATTTGGAGCACAAACATAAATAATTAGAAATATTTTTCAATAAATTCATCCTTTAAAAATAAGTGTGTTTAATGAAATTTAAAAAAAAATCTCATTTAATAGTTTGTCACTTTGAATAAAGTGACAAATAAAATTATTCTTTTAGCCTTGGAGAGTTTTTTTTTTTTTTTTTTTTTTTTTTTAATATCTACAACTAAAAAAGTTTAATTAATCTGATTATTTTATTAAAAGCAAAATTTTATAAATTTCTAAACTTGCACATAAATTATATAATACTTATATAGAGCACACATTTCAAAAATACCCACTATTATAGCTTCTATGGAAAAATTCTTGATTATTCTCTTCGAGAAGAATATTCTCAGAAAGATTATTCTCGAGAATTATACAACTCTAAACAGTAGGTACATATACAATTACATTTTTTAAATAACTGTACTTTGCAGTTCTACATAAATGATAAATGGGGGGGAATTATAGGTCATATTAAGCCCATCCAACTCAAAACACTTGGAAAGTCACACTGGAAATCTATTTTATTCAGTTGGGCCACACTGTTATATATATATTTTAAGCTGCATTTGTGCTAACATTGCATGTCAGTAATAGTGTAAGTTTCATTTCTTGTGGGTGTGCTTTGTTGTTTTACTTCTCTTGTTTATTGTTCATTTTTCTAGTTAATGCAATTAGGTCTATGTACCTACAAAAATCATTTAATAAATAAGCTTCACAAAAAAATATATTATGAGATACTATAAATGTAAGAGTAAACTTTGTAAAACTTGTGTGAAGAGTCCCGCTATTACTGCTCAGTCGTATACAAATCTTATTCGTTACTTTTTTTTAACGTTTTTTCTTGTTATACACGCCCACTTGTCTTCAAGTTTCACCATATTTTCTAAATTGTATATTTTTGTATAATTTTTAGTGCTGCCTTTGGCGCCTTTTTTATACAAATACACTTTTATTAATAAGTAATTATAATTATATATATATATATATAGAATAGATTAAATCTCCTCTCATGCATTAATTAATTGTGTTGTAGCCCTGAAAATAGACTGCAGTCAAACTGGAAATAAATGTCCTTTCATTTACTTTAATTAGGGTGACACTTGGCAATTGAGTTGATGACCAAAATAGGTGAAAAATGGTTGATTAGAATTTTTGAAGCTTCAAAGCTCTATGATAAGCCAATTTCTGGAACTTTCCACTGAACTTTAGCCCAGAATTCATGAGAACCAAAAATCAGTGTGTTCAGACAGCTATTTTGAGTAACTGTATTTGGAGACTGGGTTCCAGGACCGAAACTAAAGAGAGGCGAGAAGGGCACTGCAAATGGTTGGTTTGGCGCCTAATTTACACAGTGAAAAAAAAAAATGTTTTTCAGTCAGGGCAAATTGTACAAAGAAAAAAAAAAGAGGTAGGAAGAAGATTAATAGATAAAACAATTCATTTACAATGAAAAACATGGAGGATGGAGTGTTCTCCAAGACTAACGGGAATTCTTTTAACACGTTCACGCCGGCGCATTCTTCTCAAAAGTATCTTAGCACTAGCCAATAATTCCGATATCAAAAAAGTATACTTAAAATAGTTTTGTTCAATAAATCCTTGTCAAATCGTGTTCTTAGACTGACTAAGAACATGACTCGACAAGGATTTATTTAACAAAGCAGTATTAAGTGTACTTTTTTGGACAAGGATTATTGCTAGCGTTCGGATAATTTTGCTGTGAACCACCGGTGGCCCGTGCCGGCGTGAACGTGTTAAGGCCAGTGGGATAAAACACTCTTACAATAGAAAAAGAGTAATTTACAAGTGATTCCTGACTTTCAGCCAAGGTTTCTAAAAAGTAAATGGTTTGAAAACACACAGTATATTTGATTAAACTTCAGAAAACTGTTTAGAAATTATGATTCAAAAGAGGCAGAAAAATTTCACTCAGGGCACCACCGTAACTATTAAAGTCACAATTATTAAAAAAGTATTTCAAAATAAGGCCATAAAGACATGAAATGATCCAGTGCACTAAAAATAAAAAGGCAAAAAAGAATGCAAAATATCTAGTGAATAATTCATTTAGAAGCTATTATTCGCAGGGCTCATCAAAAGTCTCTATCAAAGTGCTATGACAACCAGGGGTAGACCAAGGGATGAGCAAAGATTAGAAATTAGCACTTGAAACACTTTCTTGCTAAGAAATCATCCTATTCTCATAATAATTTTTATCTGAAATGTTGGTGTTCACTTAAATTTATAATAGCTTAAATAATTAAGAAAGTTTAAGGTAATATTGAATGATCTAAAAATATAAAATGGTAGAAAAACATATTTTTACCAACAGTTAAAGGCCTTCCTGGCTAACTTTTAATTTTAATTACTTTTTTGTTATCGTTTCTGTTCTATTTTTACTTGTTTGTTGTTCCTCCTTACATATTTGCGTAGGGTGTTTTCACTCTGGCGAATGATGTTAAAATCAAGTGCTACAACTAAATGGAAAAAATAAAATAAATATTTCAACCCAAAATAATTGTTGCAAGCTTTTGTGATTTATAATGTTTACATACACATTTATAAATTATTACCAGAGTTCAAAATTAGTGGTCAATTAGTTGTATTTCACACCTAGAAATTAAAGTTTGATGACCATAAAGTTACATCCGGTTGTTCTATTTGATGCCAAACTTTTCAAAAAAAATTTTATCGCAAAAGCACAATGCAAGTGAATTTAAACTGACAGTCACAGCTGACGAATGAATATAAATGAAGAAGAAATACTCAAACCCTTATTATAGCCTTACAAGGTAACAGTATTATAGATTTAAAAAAAAACATAATGGTAGAATAGAAAATTATAAAATCCGGTCAAAAAATAAATTATTACCCACCAGTCTGCTTAGCAATGTTTCTTGACAGAATTAGAATTTTCATAAATGCCATCGTCATTTAGTACAATCTCAAAAATTATTGCACTTTATAATGATATTTCCCTTACGTATTGTGGAATGTGATAAAAGTTTTATTATATTTCCAGTTTTATTATAATTTAATTATAACAGATAATTTCAAAAATATACCTTTAAGTAACAGCAACTAAGAAAAAATAGTTAGGTGCCATTTAAATGCCTGGCTTTCACTTTCTAATTTCGAACCCTGATTATTACACATAAATTGTTTCGCACTGAAATAATCAAGCAATGCCCTTCATTAAAATAAAAAAATCTCATTGAATACATTTAAAAATATGAACACAAAGAAATACTAAAGACAGGCTGACGAAAATTCAAATAATACATTATTTAAACTTTGATTATCACATATTGAATAATTTTCAAATAAAAGTAAAATAATCAAGTTAATTATTTCATACCTTATACAGTCTACTGATGACCATATTGTTTCAATGTTAACGCTACGATAATTCTACAACTTTCTGGAAAGAATGGACCAAAAATATTTTCCGGTGTGACAGCTCTAAAAAAAAAGATTGAGAATACTTTAAAAGAATATAAATAAAAGTAATCTATCAAATAAGCTGCAAAATAATAGGGAAATGCGAACAGTTATTTACATTTTTCTAAAAATTGGAGTAATAAAAGTGATTAATCAAAGAAAAATTTTGATTCAATTTTTTAAAATGTGATATATTGATTATTTTTACCCATTTTATACATGGTGTACGAGTTGTATATTAACTATCTTTACTCGAATCGGAGCAATGTTAAAGTGTCTACACTGTTGATTGGTTTTTATCAACTTGATTAATAATGCGTCCATCAAAGTAATACTTAGCTTAAATCAGTATTAATGTATAATGTTCAGTATGTTTTTATATAATAAGTACTGTGGATATTTGATAGAGATCCTAGGTACACTTTTTAAAAACATTTTTATTCTGAGGATTTTAAACTGCTTATTTTATAATTGATTTTAACATCAATATATGACATAGAATTACTTAAATAAGATTTTTAAAAAGCAAAAGAGAAAAAAATGCTGGTGCCATCTATATATTTAGTCAGTAGTCTCTGATCATTACCTAATTTTATGATTCTTCTTTCCCTTCTCTTTCCTAGTAAATTTATTTTGGAATATTTTTCACATGAATTTTTAACATACAGTCAAACCTAAGTCGTTCGTTTTTCACAGGACTCAAGGAAAAAAAACGAACAAAACGGGAAAAACGATGCAAGCGGGATCAACATTTTTTTCTGTAAAAATTTGTAATGCAGTAAAAGCACAGTGCAATCAAAGTTATAATAAATAGCTATTGTGATCAATATCTTTGTAAAAAGAAATATAAAAGTCATAAAAGTTTAGTTTTGTATGTTTAATAAGTACTAGTACTGGTAAATTGTACAATTACATACATACCTATAATTACATGAAGAAATTCGTAATGCACGATTGTTTTGCATTTTTAGTGTGTATCATAAACGTCGCATTTTTGATGATAGCAATTTTTTTTAAGTGAATCTTCTTGTAATTCATTACATAAAAAGAATCTCTTCACAGTTCTAATCCTGTTAATGCTGATTGAAAGGATGACACTGCTATTTGTTCTTCATTCTTGCTTGATTCATTATCGTCATCCTCATCAGTTTCATCATCATGCAGGTAGTTGGAGATGTCAGGCATTGTTTCTGGTTCAGTTGTAAACACATCATTGTCGCATTCAACATACTCTGAAAAATTAGCATTCAATGTAAAAATATCATTCACCACATCATCAACAGACTCATTAACAAATTGATTGACTTGAAATCCTGCTTTGTGAAATGCATTTTTTAGACAAACATGAGTTACACTATTCCAGGAAGAAAGACTAATTTGCATAGCTTCAAGTACATTAATTTTGCATTTTGAAGCATCTTCCAATTGGTCACTTTCAAGCATACATAACGCCTTGTGAACTAATTAAGTCCTGTAGGCAAATTTGAAAGACCGTATCACACCAAGATTCAGTGGTTGTAGCAGGCTCGTACAATTTGGGGGGAAAAATTCAAGACGAACTTTTTCAGATTTGCCTTGGGAGCGGTATGGGAGGTGCACTGATCAACAAATAGAAGAATTTTTCTTTTTTGACATCCCATAGTTCTCTCAAGATCATACAGGTAATTTTCAAACAAACTACCTGTCATCCATGATTTTTATTATGAATATATTTTGATGTGTTTGAAACAACGAGGATACTTGTATTTTCCGATAACAAGAGGTTCTAATTTCTTGCTACCATCAGCATTAGTACATAGAAGAACAGTCAAGCGCATCTTACAGAGTTTTTCGCCATGACACTTTTCTCCTGTTACTACATAACCACTGTTCGGCATGAGGTTATAGAACAATCCTGTTACGTCAGCATTGAAAATGTCTTTTAATGAGTATTCTTTATGATAGTTTTCTTTTCCATTCTTCTACAGTCTCCATATTTACGCTATCTGATTCTCCATGGAAAGTTCCGAACACCAGATTGTGCCTTTTCTTAAGAGTGGACTATACCTAATCTCGCCAGCAGCCTTGGCCCATGTTATTCTATGGGAAAATTTGTTTACATAATTACTCATTACCTAATGAATATTTTTCAATTCTGTTTTCACATTTAGAAAATTCGTAAGTGTTAAATTAGTACTTGTTTTCCAAAAATTGATTTTTTAAAATTTTAGTATTTCATTTTGCGACTAGAAAATGAGAAAAATGCATTTTCTGAAAAATCGCATTTTTAAACTCAAAATTTAAATGTAAAAATTTAAAAAAATGAATTTTTCAAAAAGGAGTTCTCATTTAACGGTTATGAATTTTCTGATTGCGAAAACAGAATTAAAAAATATACATTAGGTAATGTGTAATTGTCGCAACAAATTTTCCCATAGAATAACATTGTTCACGGCTGTTCGCGGGATTAGGTATTGTCCCCTCTTAAATCTATCCATCGAGCCATTAGATGCCGAAAAGTATATTCTCATGTGCTGAGCTATTTCTTGAGCTTTTTCTTTGATTAGAACACCATTAACAGGAATTTTGGCTGCTCAGGCATCAGTGTACCATTTCAGTAGAACATTTTCTATTTCTTCAAACGACGATGTCTTCAAAGTTTTTCTTTTTTTGGCAGATTTACTCAGATCATTGCATGACTTTTAAATGAAGTCTCTCTTTTTTAAAATGTATTGCAGTGTCGTTGCAGGAATTAAAAATTTTTTTGCTAATTCTACTTTGCTTCCGTGAAGGCTATCCGATTCTTTTAGAATAGCTAGTTTTTCACTCAACGTGAGAAAATTAATTTTTCTACCACTTGTGGAAGCCATCCGTTGAATAATCAGGGCTCAAAAGTGCAAGTAAGAAAAACACTCACTTCTTTAACAATTTAACTAGCTTTGATCGGAGCACAACACAATTTCTCCATCTTTTTCACAGTTAAGAGAATTCTAATGAAACAGTCCAATCACGTGTTGAGGTGCATTTTAGCGGGTTGGGGACAAAATATTGCGAGGACAAAATATCGCCGACATAAATGAATACAAAGCAAAAATGAGTTGGTAATTATTAGTAATGTTGTATAAAATTTTATGACAACACATACCTTAGTCAGAGCACTGACATTCTGACAAACCCAAAACAAAAATTTTTATAAATTTTACTTAAAATAGTTTAAAGACTATATTTATTAACTTTTGTCAAGATGAGTCATAATGAATTCAATCATGCATATCAGTTTTAAAATTTTTAATTCAAGTTTGTGAATAGTGTTTGGCTTTAATGTCAGCAGTGATGTACACGATTTTTAAAATGTATTTTGAATAGTGAAAAGCAAAAGATAAAATAACTTAAAAATAAACATAGATAAATTAATGAAATTCAACTCTATGATTTAATTAATTAATTAATATTTATAAGGCCATCTGGCCCCCGCCAGAGATCATGTGTGACACAAAATTAAATTTTCAAATAGATCATACTATTCTTTTGACACGAGATTTTGTCTCGTGATATTATGTCCGGATCCCCATTTTAGCAGTCTCCTCCCCTTTCACTCCAGATTGTCTGGCTATGTTGGCTGTCTCCAACACCATCCTACATGTGATTAAAAAAAATCTGATTGTAAGCGAATTCATTACGAATTATGCAGAAAAGCGAAAAAGTAATGAGATGAAATATACAGGATTTTTTAACATTATGGTAATAAGGAACTTCAAAGGACCAAGTTTAAAAAACGAAATACATGGAAAATACGAAGTAAGCGCGGACGAACGAAAGAGGTTCCACTGTATATCTTAAAACAATTGCTTAAAATTCATTTTATAGGGGGGGGGGGGAAATGGAGGGAGATATTAGTTTGTACTAGAGGTAAAAATAAACATTTTAAGACAATTTTAATTAATTTATTGTTTTTTAATTAAAAATATACTTTTTAATGTTCTATAAATATTGAAATGACAAATCTACAAATAAAAAATTTAAGGGGACTTGCATCACTGAAGATTTCATACAAAAGCTATATTTCTATTTATTGTTTATAAATTGAACTTTATTAAGTTTGTTCAATAAAATATACATTCAGACAACAATTCTTATGGCTCTTTACACATATTTTACAGATTTGTAATCTTTGTGTTTCTTTCGGTTTGCACTTTTTCATGAATTCATGATCTCCAAAATGCTAAAATTCTACAGATATTTAAGTGAAAGCTTTTTTTTTCTGTTGAATATTTAATAGGACCTATTTAAAAGATGTAGAGATGGGTTTTGAAATTTATTATGTTAGTTTAGAAGAAGAAAAATTGTGCATGTCTATGTAAAAATTTGCAAAAAAAAAAAAAACATGGTTTGTGTCATATTTTAATTCTTAAAAAATACACAATTTAAAGAATTCAAATCTATAAAACATATATCAAAAATCATAAGAATTGTTGCCTGAATACATATTTTATTGAACAAACTTAATACAGTTCAATTTATAAATATTATATAGAAATATAAGCTTTATAAAAATGAAACCTTCAGGTGCCAAGTTCCCTTAAATAAAATAAAAAAAAATTTTGTTTGATATATCTAGTTTGAAAAATAAGTAAAACTTATCAGTTTGTTGTACACGATTTTAATTAATAAAAGAAAATAAGTGAAAAAACACAGAAAAAAGTAAAGTTTATAAATTTCTGAAAATGTTTCACAAGTTTTATAGTTATTCAAAATGTTTAATTTCAGCTTTTCTTTTTAGGGCAAAATATATAAGGTCTCTTACTCTTTTAGCATTATTTATAATTATACTTCACTTACTCCTATTTTGTTTAATAATAAAATTATATTTATACTCTGTTTAGAATAAAGTGACACTAGAAATTAATAGACAAGTTACTTCTAAATACCAAAATATTAAATTAAAAAAAAAAAAAATTCCACTGAAACGGAGACATTGTTTACGCAGACATTTGTGCTATAATTGATGTCTTATAAAGAAGAGTCTGTGGGTGGTCTCGCCAGTATATATATATATGTATATATTTTTTTTTTTTTTTTTTTTGGGGGGGGGGGCAACAAACTAAAAACTGTAATGTCTTGTATAGTTCAGAAATTAAATTTAACTAAATGGTTGATTGTTTGTTTGATTCAGGAGATTAAGCAAAACTGTATTTACACTAACTTTTCTTTTCTTTCCTTTTTTTTTTTTTTTTTTTAATGTAAATTAAGCTAGGACAAATTACTTACAAAAATTGCACAGCTTCCAAGCCAAGACAAATCTAAAAAAACTTCCTCTCTACTGAACTCAAACTCTAATCTCAGAAAAAGGTTACAGCAATCTGCTCTGGAAGACTAGTTGGTGTATCTCTAATGTCTAGATGGTTATGTGATGTAAATTCCATTTGATAATTTATTTAGATATAATCATCAAAACACTAACAACATAGTTTTAAAGCCTCCCCCCCCCACCCTAAATATAATTAAAATAATTTTTTACCTATTAAAACTTCCCAGAAGAGGACAAGTACCCCCTACCCTTCCCTATATACCGACGCTCATGACAAGAGCTCATTCTTTTTTTAGTAATGATAATAAAATTTTTGCCTTACTAGCTTAATAGATAAAATAATCAAACAGCTTTATGTATTTTATTTTTAATGATAATAATGTGTACTTTTTCATCAAGTTAGCAAATGAAGAAGTAATAAAAATGAAGGAGCAGTTTTTACTGGTTTTTGAGAGCAATGAATGCACCGAATGATATATTATTATTTGCTTTCGATATGAGCTTAACTAGATCAGACATAATTCAAAAGCTTTATACATAAACATAATCTTTATATTTTACATATTAACATATCACAGCCCGAATATCAATAACTTTTGTAACTGTGGAACAAAAATTAAGTGCAGTATCAGAAGAAGAAAAAATATCATTCCTTTACATTTTGCGAAAAACATGTTATTTGCATTATGAAAAAATCTGATAAATTGATCTATTTATAATAAGTATGATACAGTGACCAAAATATACTGGCTTTAAAATTTTTCCCAGAGGACTTAGATTAGTCAGTAAGTTAGACGTAGTCAAGAACTCTACATGAAATTTAAAGTTTAAACATCTGACCATTGCTGATGGATATATCTGGTCACTAAGCTGTTCCTTTTTAACCAATACTCTTATAATTTAATATTATATAATTATGGATTTTTAGCTTGTTTTTCAAGTTTGATGGTCTTAAATAATAGTGATAAAGACTATAATCATGTGCATTCTTACATTTAATCTCAAGTTGCAATACGCATTATTTTAGTACCTTAAGAAACTTTGCAGTGAAAATAACATTACTATTTTTACCTTTTCAAAGACAATTAAAGGGTTAAACTTATCATTTTTCTTTCACACTGAGAGACTTCAATATATACTACAAATATCGCAAACTTAATCAAGTAGTCCAAGTATATAATATGAAACTTGATATACAAATAACGGTATAGGCGGTTTATTTTTATTAATTGAAGAAAATTATGTGAAATCAATACCACTATTGGTGTCATTTAAATTCAAATATGAAAAAAAAAAAAAAAAAAAGCGATAAAAAACTATTTTAACAAATAGGTTAATTAATTCAAATAATTTGACAAGTAGCTGATGACTTTGAACGGTAACAGAGCTTTTTGAATCAGATGCAGTGAAAAAAGTAAAAAAGATAGAATTAAAGATACTATTAACATTTGTGTAAACAGATTCCCTTCCGTTCGCAACCATTATGAAAAAAATCGTTTGTTGTTTTTTTATTGACAAACTTTAATGATAAAGCAGCTTATTGAAAAAATATTTCATTGAACAAATGCACATGCTTTAGATGTGAACATATAGAAACAATTTCATGCTTTATTGTTAAGGTTTTGAAAGATTAATTATTTTTAACTCGTAATCAAATTAGTTGCAGATAAAATGTTAGAAGAAAAAAATCGATCTAATGATTCTCTATTAGGAAGTATGTTGAACTGTGTGAAACTAATCCACACTACACTGATTTTTGTGAAATCATTTTTCATTAATTAAAAATTTGACTTTGTTCATTTAAAGAAAAATCATTGAATAAACAAATATAGAAGTATTATATTACAATTCTTAGAAGAAATCACAAATCTTCTTTATTCAATATCGTCACACGATAATATGTAAAACATATAAAATTTTCATATTTTGATTTACTCATTGATTGATTGATTGATTAAGAGGTTACTTTGAGAACTATACTTACATGTGCAATCCACGGAGTAATATTTAACAGGAGACGAAGGTCCAAAGGGAGAAAGTGTGATGTAAATTTTTGGTAAATATTGAGGGCGCCACTTGTCATTACTGCCTTTCTCGGCGCGGATATACTGTTGTTTTCAATAGAATTTTGCTGAAGTACTTTTTTAATTTTAAGATACTTAATTTTTTTGTAAGTGCTTAAAACTGCTTAATTCAGATGTTACAAATAAATGCTTCGTTCCTGCTTGTAAAACAAACTATGACAGTGACAAGAAAAAAAGGAAGGCCCTAGGAGATAAATGTCCGAGTTTGTTTTCTGCACTTAAATTAAGCTTTTTTTTTTTTTTTTTTCTTCTTTACAAAATTTCATCAGTAAATTCTTTGGTTTTTCCTGCATATGAATTTTATTCATGCATAAATATGTGTATGATAAAAATGAATGACATCTTTAATTAAATTTTGGTAATTTTTCATTAATTTACAATATGCAATCTAATGTGGTGCAGCATTTAAAGTATAAAAAATGATTATATAATACCTATAAATACTCAGATATGTATTAATACATAATAAAAGTAGAATTTAAAAACTAACATTGCGAGATGACATTGACCCGCTAATCATAAATGATTTTTATTCTATTTTAGTACTTTATAACATACCGTAAAATCCCGAAAGTAACCCCCCCCCCTTTTTTTTTTCTCTCCATCCAACAAAGCAACATCCAATCTTCGGGCGCACTTACGGTACGTCGCCATTGCAAGTTAAGCTTGGCATTGAATTAAGTTTTAATATTTATATATTATTTCTAATTTAACTAATTTTTCATAAAGTGTCGGATGCACGCTATCAATGGAATCATTACGCAGTTTTTTTTTTTTTTTTAAATATTTAATGTAAGAAATGATAGCCTTTAATATTTCCTTTTAAGTTAGTACCATAAAATCCCGAAAGTACCCCTCTATCGAATATAACCTCCCCTCCCTTTTCTTCATTTTTTTAAAGAATCTTGATTATAACCCCCCCTCACACACACACCTGAAATTTATCCGTTTTGCTTTTCAAAAACGGGGGGGGGGGTACTTTCGGGATTTTACGGTATATATCAAATTACGGGAATAAAAGTTTCTTGTACTCTAATATGTAAACTTTCTCTTCTCACTACAACTATGCATTTCCCTCCTTCCATATATCTGAAAACTTTTTATGCATTACTTTATTTTATGTCATGAGTGACTTCATAAAATTTTACTGAATTTAATTTGAATGAAGTTTTTAGTGTGCACTACACATAAATATTTGAATTTAATGGACCCTCCCCCACGAAAAAAAAGTACCAATTGTTTTCTTAAATTTCTAGTATACAGTATCAGTACAAAAAAACGTTAACGGCTTAAAAGTTTGTGACGCCGCTACTTTATGGCTATAAGAATTTGAAATATGAGTCTTAAAAATAATGATATCAAATTTTAAGTGACGCTTTGCAATTAGTTAAAATATACATAGATTTTCTTATTTGATCATTTACTTTTTTCTTTTATTTATATTTATAATGGAAACGTAATATTTTTAACTTCAAGATCAGACAGATATATAAAATATACTCACTGATGCTTTTTCATTCGCATTTCAAATTCAAAATAACAGTTTTAAAAGGAACGATATAAAAATTCCTGCCGGCCAGGTGGTTCGGTCGGTAGGACGCTGCCTTCCGAATCTACTGGTCCCAGGTTCGAATCCTGGTGCGGGCATGGATGTTTGTGCTGTCTTATGTCTTCAAAATATTGTGCACTTGTATAATAAAAACTTGTAAACCCTTGTGGTGTGGATTTTTCGAGATATAAGCGGCCTTAGAGGCAAGCAATAAATCTCAGTACTCATCAAACCAAACCAAACCAAACCAAGCCTATAAAAATTCCAGTGGCGGCTCGGTCTTGTTTTAAAAGATTTGCTTTTAGATTCCATTAAAATTACTTTTGTTTTGTCTAATTTATAATATTATAATAATAATGACCATCTTCTGTCAGGAACGATTCCGGTTTAGACCGCTTCAAAACGGAGATTTTTGGTAGCCATTTTTTCCCCCTTAGAAATGCTATGTATTTTTATTTTTATTTATTTATTTTATTATTAGTCTGCATAAATGTTACATCATTAGAAAGATCTTTCAAAACTGAACATTTTTGTGCTTGCACTTTTCCCTTAATCTCAATATGTAAAAAGATTTCAACGAAAGTTTATAACTACCATTGCAATTCTAAAATCCCATGGAGGATAAAATTAATATGTAATATAAAATTCAATCATAAAAATTATGGGCTAATAGTTATTACATCATTTTCTTGCAATCATGATAATGAACTTATCTGATATAAACAAACAGTTGATTGTGACGTCATATTTATCAAGTTAGTTAAAATAAATAAGATTACAAATAAGGTACCTATCCGCGTTTGTAATGATCGATAGATGGCGCTTTTTCAGCCTTTGTTGTTAGTAAATATAATAGCCACGTGTATTTATTATTGTTCTTTTCGTTATTCTACTTAATATTCGTACTATAATTTCTCCGCCATTACATCATGGAAAATCGATTGCTTTTGGAAAAAAATATTTCAGTTTATTCAAAGTTCGATCGGAAGTAGATTTTTAACTGAAGCTGAACAAATATTAGTTTCAAATCATCTGATTAATTCTTTTCTTCCATTAGTCGAAGCAACTGAAATTTTAAATTTTAAATTTGGAAATAAATGAAAGCTTAATTCTGGATTTCTTGATCCTTTGGAGTTACACTGTAGTACACAACAGTATGTGTTATCTTTTTTACCGGATTTATTCATTTTTTTTTTCATTAAATATATGTGAAACCAAACATCGGCAAGAAATAGCGGCTTGATGAAAGCCGAATTAAAGCATGTTCATTGTAATTTCACCTTAGCCCACCAGAGGGCGAGCATTTCATTACAATCGCGGATGGTTGCTTCGTTACAAATATAGTACTTTATTTGTAACGAAGTTTTGATTAGATATTTTAGAATTAATTAAAATATGAAAATAATTTCAAAATTGGACATTTAAATTTATGATTGTTGCCAAAAAAATTTACCAGTTATTGTTATATATATATATATATATTTATTTATTTGAGGACGGGGGGGGGGGGCATAATATTAAATAATGTTTTCACGCGAAAAGTTAAAATGTATTAAATTTGCCCATGCATATAAAAATTACTTATTAAAACGAGTCAAAGAAGGAAGCGAAATAAGTACTGATTTATATTACGATAAATATGATATATAATATGATACGTTATATTAGACCTATCGTCCTGGGTTAGTAGGTATTTTCGTTAAAAAAAATAGTTTGTTCGTTCGGTGCAACTTGCACATTAGTCCCGTCAGGTGTAACTTGCATATTAGTCCCGTCAGGTGAAACTTGCACATTAGTCCCCTTTAAATATAGTGTCCAGCGAAGCAGGCAAAGGATTCGTTGGTTAACTACCTTAATTGATTTCATATTCCGTCATTTTTGACGGCGTTATATACTAGTAAAGTATATTTACGCATTGAAACAGTGCTTTTAATTTTCAAATATACTGTCAAATAATTATACTTTCACTGAGTTTGCATTATAAATTAAAATTTTTTATTTCAATAAATTAATTTATCTTTTGCATCATGCTATTCAAAACATAGTATCATAATATCCAACTAAGTGAAAATTTGCACAAAGAGGTAGTGTGACGTAAAGAAAGCATTTACACAAGTTTTACTCGCAGTTTTGGATAGCGTGACGCAAAAGATAAATCATTTATTGAAATAAATAATTTTAATTTATAATGCAAACTCAGTGAGAGTATAATTATATGACAGTATATTTGAAAATTAAAAGCACTGTTTCAAAGTTATACTTTATTAGACAAAACAAAAGTAATTTTTAATGGAATCTAAAAACAAATCTTTTAAAATAACACCGAGGCGCCACTGGAATTTTTATATCATTCCTTTTAAAACTGTTATTTTGAATTTGAAATGCGAATGAAAAAGCATCAGTAAGTGTATTTTATATATCTGTCTGATCTTGAAGTTAAAAATATTACGTTTGCATTATAAATATAAATAAAAGAAAAAAGTAAATGATCAAATAAGAAAATCTATGTATATTTTAACTAATTGCAAAGCGTTACTTAAAATTTTATATCATTATTTTTAAGACTCATATTTCAAATTCTTATAGCCATATTCACAAACTTTTAAGCCGTTAAGGTTTTTTTGTACTGATATCATTACTTTTTAGGGGTTATTGATCAAAAAATTAAAATAAGTCCTTCTGGCTCCTAGGAAGGGTAAACCAATTTATCTTTTCTTTTGAAGTTGCCACCATTTTTTTTTTCAAAATGGCAGCTACAATTTATTAATGGACTTAGTGGATTTATAAATGAAAGCTATGTATATATGGAGTCTTAAGCAAATCGGTTCATAAAACCTTTCTAATGTAAATTTGAAATTTTTAGTGTGCTGGCACAGGGAAACAAGAGGATGGATTAAGTTGGCAAATGAACATATCAAATACATTTCTGAGATAAATCTACACTACAAATTTAGTGTGCTTTAATTCAGTATTTCAAACGTTATCATGCTGACAAATTTTCAAGTAGCCTGCCACTTGGAAACAAAATGGAGAAGCTTCGCACTAGAAATTTTTATTGACTTGGATTCTGAAACTCTTAAAAAAAAGGAGAAAGAAGAATAAGTGGAAAGTTTCAAATTTAAGTTAGAATTACGCAATTTACATTTCGCAAGTTTCTTTTTGGAGAATTACAAATTAAACAAACAACAAAAAAAAAAAAAAAAAAAAAAAATCAAGTAAATGTTAAAAATGGAAATTTATATATTTTCTTTCCCCTTTTGAGGCTAAGTATAGATACTGCTCCAATATTCAAAATTTAAATTTTCATCAAAAGTGCAGGTAAAAATTACCTCATATATATTTTCATATAAAATGTTTTGGGGAAAAAAATAGAGAAAATATAAATTAAGCTTTACATTTCTATAATTTTAAAAAATAAGATAAAATCATCTGGAGAAAATATAAGTTAAGCTTTTTTAAAAAGTGAAATTTCTGCATAAAAATTCTATTTCATAAATATATTTACAACTACAGTAAAGAAAAAACCCTCCTTTAATTTTAAATAATTATTTTTACATGTTTCTAAGCAATTAAAAGTTTTTTTTTTTTTTTTTTTAGAAAAATTAATTAAATGTAGTGACGCGATTTAGTAGCTTATATATAAATCATATACATACATATTTAACTTCTTTTTGTTCGTTAAAAAAAAAAAAACTTGTTTAGAAATAGGTAGAAATAGTTATTTAAAATTAAAGGAGGAGTTTTTGTTTATTGTAATTGTAAATATATTTATGAAATAGAATGTTTCATGTAGAAATTAATTAATTAAAAAAAAAAAAAAAACAGAAAGAATAATATTTTTAAAATAAATTATTATGGGTTTCAAAGTAAACATGTTATTTGTTTATTTTGCCGTGTTTTTTAATAATTGCTATTTGACACATTTTTCATGAATTTTAATAAAATTCATGAAATAATGTTTTTTCTAATAAACAGTTTTATAGAACAGCGGCAGGACCTTATATTGTTTAGATTAACTGAACGGAAAACAATTATTTTCATTTGAAACAAAAAATGGTTTAAAGATTATATTATTAATATATGAAATGTTTTTCAAAAAGAGATTGAAACTATTTAGAATATTCCTTTTTCAAAGTAAATAAAATTAAAAGTGTCTGATTGATTGAAATAAAACAAGATTTTTTATTTGCTCTATTATTTGTACATTTAAAACGTAAATTTATCAAGGTCAGAATAAATTAGTTATCTTTTATGATAGAAATAAATAAAATTAGAATGAAGAAACTGAGCATTGAGTTGACCTTCAAAAAGAAGCATTAGATTTGATAAAGAAAAAAATAAAAAGAATTTTTTCATGGTAAATATTAGATGATGTCAAAAACTGATTGCAGTAAATGCTTATTGTTTTATTTTTATTTCGCAATGATAATGAAATAAAGTATTATTTTAGAATTTGTGAATGAAAACAGAGTGTTCAAATAATGAAAGTTTCGATTTTAATTTGTTCTTGGATTAGATTTTGTGATTGTTTAATTCAATAAAGTTTTACAGTTAATAAATGAATAAAAATTATTATTCAGTTGAAAATAATTATTGCTATAAGAGTAAAATAAAAATAATAAAATGTTATTTTCTTTTGTTTACATTTTACGAAAAGAAAAATGGTTCTCAAAATAGAATTTTTTCTGAGTTGTTCTTAAAATAAAATCTTCTTGGTAAATAAAAAAGTGAAGGTTTTTACATTTAAATAAAAGGCATAAATAACGAATAATTGGTTAATTAACATAAAACTGTTCTGTTTTTGAAAATCAGAAATGGAAACAAGTACTTCCGGCTTATTTGGAAGGGTAGGTGGTTATCTTTTTCTTTATCAAGTAGCAGTAATTTTATTTCAAAATGGCGGCTACAAATTATTAACGAATTAGTAGAAATATTTATGTAGGCTATCTACATATGTAGTTTTAAGCAAATCGGTTCATAAATACCTTTTTATGTGAATTTAAAATTTTCAAGTGGCCGACGCTTGGAAACAAGATGGTAGGCCAAGTTGACAAATATATCAAATGCATTTGTGAGATAAGACTACTGTACAAATATAGTTGGAATTAATTCAGAATCGCAAAAGTCATCGTGTTGAAAAATTAAGTGGTTGCCACTTGGATAAAAATGGCAGAGAAAGTTGCTCAGTGAACAAATTAATCTAAGATATTGTTGCAAATTTGAAAATAATTCATTTTTTTTTCTTTATAGAAATTCTTTCAAAGAGGCTTAGTAAGTTGATTAAATGTTAAATTTCTGCATTTCTAGTTTGTTTTAACGTTAAAATAGCGTAATTTTCCCTTAAAAACGCATTAAAAAGCTCCAATATTGCAGGTAATGGATTTGGCGCCAAATTTGACGAGAAAATCCATAGTTCATTAATAAATTTCATTGAGACACTTATTTAGTCTATGTTTTCATCAAAATTCAAACAAATTCGGAATACTCTTTTACAATTTGAATTTGAAATTCTCAAGTGGTCCCCACTTGAAAACAAAATGGTGGAGCAACTTGGTTAAGAAACTCATACAAGACATTCATAACTCAAGTTAAGACGCTGTCCAAATTTGGTTCGATTTGGAGTATTATTTCGGAAGTTATTGTGATTTTAAATTTTCAAGTTGTAGCCTGATTTCAAGTGACCCCCACTTAAGATATCCGCCACTTTATTAAAAATGGTAGATAAATTTCATTAATAAAGTTCATTGAGACCCTTATGTAGTCTAGATTTACATAAAAATTCAAACAAATCTTGCGTTAAATACGCTTTTTACAATGTGGGTTAGAAATATTCAAGTGGCTGCCACTTGAAAACAAAAAGTCGGAGCAACTTGGTTAACGAACTCATCCAAGATATTCATAACACAAGTTAAGACACTGTCCAAATTTGGTTCGATTTGGAGTATTATTTCGGAAGTTATCGGGATTTTAAATTTTCAAGTGGTAGCTTGATTTCAAGTGGCCCTGCTTAACTTAAGATATGCGCCACTTTATTAAAAATGGCGGATATGTTCATTAATAAACTTCATTGGGACACTTATATAGTCTATGTATACATCAAAATTCACACAATTTCTAAATACGCTTTTTGCAATTTGAATTTGAAAATTTCAAGTGGTCTCCACTTGAAAACAAAATGGTGGAGCAACTTGATTAAGAAACTCATACACGATATTCATAACACAAGTTAAGACGCTGTCCAAATTTGGTTCGATTTGGAGTATTATTTCGGAAGTTATCGTGATTTTAAATTTTCAAGTGTTAGTCTGATTTCAAGTGGCCCCACTTAACTTAAGATATCCGCCACTTTATAAAAAATGGCAGATAAATTTCACTAATAAAGTTCATTTAAACTCTTATGTAGTCTAGATTTACATAAAAATTCAAGGAAATCTTGTTTTTAATATGCTTTTTACAATGTGGGTTAGAAATATTCAAGTGGTTGCCACTTGAAAACAAAAATTCGGAGCAACTTGGTTAACGAACTCATCCAAGATATTTATAAGATCAGTTCACTGTCCAAATTTGGTTCGATTTGGAGTATTATTTCGGGAGTTATCGTGATGACAAAATTTTCATTATAGATAGATAGATAGATAGATAAACGAAGTGATTGCAATAGGGCGATTTCTAAATAAATCAACCTAAAAATAAAACAAGTCCTTCCGGCTTATTCGGAAGGGTATGTTGATTTTTTTTTTCCTTAACAAGTAGCCGTCATTTTGTTTCAAAATGGCGGCTACAAATTATTAATGCACTTGATAGAAATATTGATGTAGGCTATGCCCATATGGAGTTTTAAGCAAATCGGTTCATAAATACCTTTTTATGTGAATTTAAAATTTTCAAGTGACCGGCGCTTGGAAACAAAATGGTGAGTTAAGTTGACAAATATATGAAATGTATTTGTGAGATAAGTCTAATCGTCTATTGTACACATATAGTTCGAATTAATTCAAAATCTCAAAAGTCATCGTGTTGAAAAATTAAGTGGCTGGCACTTCGATCAAAATGGCAGAGAAAGTTGCTCATCTAAGATATCGTTGCAAATTTCAAAATATTTTTTTTTAGAAAGTCTTTCAAAGAGGCTTAGTAAGTTGATAAAATGTTAGTTTTCTGCATTTCTAGTTTGTTTTAGCATTAAAATAGCCTAATTTTTCCTTAAAAACGCATTAAAAAGATCCAGTAACGCAGGTAATGGATTTGGCGCCAAATTTGGCGACTTTTCCCCTATGGCGAATTTTGGCGAGAAAATACTTATTATCGATATACCAAAGTTGGACGCAATAACGTGATTGGTTCACGAGTTACGTGATATTTCTAGATTTTTGTTGTTTGAATGATAAATCCATTTTTCAACTTTGATTTGTATAGATGAAGTATTTCTAAAGTTACCGTGATAACAAATTTTCAAGTGGCCGCAGTTGGAAACAATACAGCGGAACAAGTTGCCCAGCAAACATATCCAAGATATTTGAAGCAATAGATTCACTGTCCAATTGTGGTTTAAATCAGTGCCGTGTTTCAAAAATTATTTTTATGGCAAATTTTCAAGTGGCAGTCAAAGTGGTTTCAACTTGGAAACAGAATGGCAAAACAACTTGCCCAGCGAAATCATCCAGTATACTGTGTATTATTTTGATAAAATAAATGTCATAATGTAAAAAAAAGGGGGGGGGGATTAATATTTAAAGTATAGCTATAAGTTTTATTCAAGTAGGATAGTGTTTTTTTTTTTTAAGGACATGAATTTTAATTTAATCTTTAGTGCAAACATCCTTCATAGTTAATGTGTTTGATCCCCTTTCATAATCCCCCCCCCATTACTGATTTGAATAAATTTCAAATATTTATCATTTGATTATAATATTACTTATTTCTTTTCCATATAAAATAAAGAAAAGTCTTTGTAGCAGCCATAAACTATAATATATAATAATTAGAATATATTAAACTTATACCTAGAAGTAAATTAATGCTTCCTGTTTATCTTACTTTATTAATAGAAAGATAAGTTGATCCTCTTAATGTTTATCAGTGATAAACATTAACTTCAGTGTTGCCAGACTTGGGGACTTTTTTATTCAAATACCACCAATAACTTTGAGAAGTAAAATTTGACGTATATAATAGACGATTAATCTTTGATGTGGTTAGGCAACTGTTGCAATAAAAATTTAATGGTGAATGTTGAATAAAAAAGTCCCCAAATCTGGCAACACTGATTAACTTTCATGTGCTCAATTTTTCAGATGTCTACTTTTAAGTACTTTTTAAAACCCAATAAAATTCTCATTTAGTATTAGTGGGACTATCGCAAATACTTGTCAGGAAAAATTGTAATTTTCTGTGTCATGAATAATATATAACATATGTATAGTTTAATATGTACAGGTTAAATTATTTTAAATTTACTTTCTTTAAAATTTATTGATAATAATGACATGTAATGGAATTTAAAACTGAAATATTTCATTTATTTTTTCTTCATATTGTAAATTACTGGAAATTGTAATAAACAGTTTTACATGCAGTATACAAAAGTGCATATAATTTAATGTATTCAATTTTCTACTTAATTTGTATATATTTGAATCTTTCATACAAGTATTTGATGGGAAAAATTAATATACAAAAATTCACAAAATGCTAACAAAATGATTATGGAATTATCTCATACATCTCTATTATTTTAAATTTTAAAAATATATCTTGAAATAATAATAAAAATATCTGTAGAGAAATTTTATACAAAATAAATAAAAGTACAAATAAAATTTTTGAAAAATATTGTTGAAGTAAAATTCCTGGGAAAAAAAAAAAACTTTGATAATCCATTGATATTTTCATTAATGAAGACCTCCTACACTTTTAAATATTTATTTTAGTCTGTTTCTAAATCCTATATTATTTTAATTGATGGAAGTTGACTTTGAAGTAAAATAACTCTGATTCTGAGATTTTTATTATTTAAAAAAATGTTTTAAAAGAAGGAAAAAAAAAATATCTTAAAATGTTTGTTTAAGCACCGCTGCTCTCAATTTCTGAGTCTTTCCTTCTCGCTTAGCACAAGAACCAATCAGAGGGAAAAAATTCCCCTGTTATGTTACTGATCTATTTACAGTCGGCTGCAAAATTATTCGAGCACTAGCCAATAATTCCTATATTTATTCATAGGTATATATTTTTCATAGGTAATATATCCCTTTAAAAGTCATTGAAATTGAAGAGTATATATTGCAAATCTCTTTCACCAGAAGGCGCTTTGATATTTTAATAATTCAATATCTGCAATTCTGATTCTGATTAAATTACTTATCGGGAGAAGATTAGGAGACTGTAGGCCCCACTGGATTGGAGATTTGTCACAATCAGAATTTTCAAAATTGCTTTATATGGTGAGCAAACAGGCCGTTTCAAATTATAAAATGTAAAACGGCGCCTTAGTCGCCACAAAGCGAAATTTTTCTACAGTTAAAATTTTCAAAGCTATTTGCACTATAAATGAGCAAGATGTTGAAAGTTTTAAAACGGTGATAAGGTACGCAAGGTGCCATCCCATGGGAATGTGCTAAAGTCAGAATTTTCAAATATCATAACACTGGGAATGAACAGGTTGTTTCAGATACTGAAATGGGAATAGGGTGCCGCAGGCACTACCGAGCAGAAATTTACTGCAGCTAAATTTTTCAATAAAGCTATTTCACTATATGTCAATAAAGCTGTTGTTGGACCTGAAACGGGAAAGAGGCACTGCAGGTTCTACCGAGTGGGAGTTTCAGAAAATTGGATTTTTCAAAGATCATGAACCAGCTGGTCGCCGAAGGTGGCTAATATATATAACAAAATCAACTGTTCTTAAGAAAAACTTTGGAAAAAAAAAAAAACTACAGCCACATTTAAAAGATTTAGTAAATTTTATAACTTAAATTTTAATTATGTATCAAGAAAAAAAAAAAAAAAATTCTATGAGAATGTTACTTACAGTGTCTTGTTTTAGAAAGCTTCCAGTGCATTTTGGCTATGTCAGTCGAAATTTCCTTTCTCAGCTTCACCAAGACATTCTTATGTATATTCATTTTTTTCTTCACGTATTCTTCATTCTTCTAACTATTATATTAAGAAAACTACTTTACAGTATCTATGGTCTTCTATGAAATTACCATACACACTGTAAAGAAATTCACTTAACTTTCTGTTTTCCTTTTTATAAGCCAGCACATTTTGTTAACCTGTAAATAGACACTTTCTTTCTTTCTTTTTTTTTTTTTTTTGGATAATGAACTCGAAAGCAAAAAATACTTCAAAGTAATAAGAAAGGAGAACGTACTTATTATCAATGAAACTTTTCTGACAAATTCTACATAATCAGAATATAACATAAACAATGTATCATTTTACTAATTGTTATTGATATTTGGTACTTTTACGTTTGCGGAAACAATAAAAAAAAATAAATAACTGAGTAAAACCAAAAAATATTTAATTGAGTATAATTAAACCAGAAAACATTGTTAATTAATATTTATTGCTATGATATAAATGTTTAAATGTTGTTAAAATGCACTACAATGTAAACATCACCTGAGTTGAGGGATTCAGTATATACTATAGTACATAGGTAATAACTATTGTACCATGATAACTATAACAAATATTAACAATGAAATAAAAATTGCAATGTAAAAATATTATACTAAAATGATTTAAAGTAAAAAATATTTCCAATAAAATAAATACATATCAGTAGGTAAATTATAAAGCGCTTGTTGTTAAGTATAAGAAAACTTTCTCTACAGCATAATGCTTAATTAAATTACACTATATTGCAGACAAATTCACTTGATTCATTTTTTGATTTTTACAATCCTCGAAAATAGGTTTATCCTTTTCAATATATTATTATAGATATATTTTCCTAATAAAATTATATCTAACACTATTATGTTATCCTATGTAATATATATACATATGTAAATGGTATGCAAATCCATAAGAAATAAAAATAATTTCATTATCAAAGGAAATGGACAAACATATACAGTATCAAACTTATTTTATTCTTTGTATAAACAGAATTGAAAACATATATATAAAATAAAAAGAAAATACCCATGCACTAAATAACTTTAACGATTAATATGAAAATAATAACATGTTAATTATAATTATCATTATTCAATAACGTAAATAAGTTGTCTGAAAATTTTTGCATTATAAAGAACTTCCCAAGCGATAAAACTTGCAAGGGAAAAAACTAAATAAAATAATTTTTTTCTATAAGAAATAAAATATATAAATTTTTACCATCAATTAATTATAAGTTTCTTTAGATTATGATTTTCATACTAAAAATTTATCTTCTGATGTCGAATTTTCGTAGTTGTATACTGATTTAAATATACATATTGGTATTGGATGGGTTTCACAAACGTCAATTACGAAAAATAATCTTGCTTAGCACTATAAAAGATTTATTTTATCATCTAATTTAACAAACATTCCATCAATTTCATAATCATAATTCGCTCCGCTCAGCATTCGCTCTGTTTTGTTTTGCTTTTCTCGAAAAACCCATCACGTGATCTGAAAACCCAAAGAAATTCTCTGGGTTTTGTGAATTAAGCCCGAGTGAAAAAAATGTCGTCTTTGAACGCTGGGCTTGGGTAACCCAAACCACGTGATACCATCTCTGAACGCTTCTGGGCTTGCTCTGCGTAACTCGCGTTACGTTAACCCGCGTGACGACCGAAAACAGGCCCTAAAAAGTACACTACTGCACTACCGAGGCTTAAATCATGTTCTTAGACTGATTAAGAACATGACTCAACAAGGATTTATTTAACAAAGCTGTATTAAGTGTACTTTTTTTTGGCAAGGATTATTGCTAGTGCTCGAATAATTTAATTTTGCAGCCGACTGTAATCACCTGTCGCGCGGACAGGAATCTCGGACAGATCATCCTGTATCCTTGTATGTTTTCTTTTCCTTCGTACTCACCCGGCGCCGTTAGATGGCAATACTTACGCTTTATTGAAGCTTCCCTTCTTTTTGTAGTAGATATTCTTTGCCTCCATGAAGGTAGAAAGAGAAGGAGGAATATCTCCTATGGCGTTTCAGAATCAATACCGGTCCTAAAATTCTTTTCGCCGCATCGTGACGCTAGTATCGGTACCTGCGTCCATTTAACATTGTTTGAATACGAAATCTTTATTATTTTGTTTATTAAATTAATATGTTTAAGTAATATCAGCTCAAAAATGCTAAAAAACTATTCACATAAGTTAAGGTGCAGACAGACAAGTCATAAACACTTTTCAACTCCGTTAGAAAAAAAAAAGTTTCATTAAGGAAAAAAAAAATTGTATAAAATATTGTTTAACTAATTTTTTATAAACTTTTCTTTTTATAATTTGCTTGTGTGCATGTGTGTAGACATAAGTTTTAATAATTATTTAAATTTAATACATTATTTAATTTTAAACATAATTATTTTAATTTAATTTGATTTAAATTAATTTAAAACATGTTTAATTTATATTAAACATAAGTAAGCGATTTATTCTCTTATTTAAAATATATTAAAAAAAAAAAAAAAAAAACTTAAAATGCTTTTTTAATTACCACAAACTAATAATAATTACTATCAGAAAGCTATATGAATAAACAATGTAAATTTGAATAATTAAAATCATTTAGAATTGTTTTCCAGAACTACGATTTTTTTCTATTAAAAGGCCACTTTGTAAAAGTCCAACACTTGAAGGCGGATTCTATTAAAAGGCCACTTGTTTTTTTGACATGATTACAGTGCATTCCTCACTATAGCGTTTGGAAATTAAAAAACTGTTGAAATATGATCAAGAGAAATATCTTTTTCAGTCCATAATGTATTTGAATTATTTTGTCTCCCTGGGTATAGAAACCAATTTTTCTACAACTTTCAACAGGCAACATTTTACAATAAAGCTGAAAAATTTAAATAACATAATATATGTGACTCATAATATGTGTATAAATTTTCATCTCAAACAAATAAGGAATTTAGACATTATCACACTTTGCAAAATTTGGGCACACAGACTATAATGACAAAGAATATTTCTTTGTGTCACTGTAAAAAAAACTATGTACTAGATTCACCAAAACCAAAATGTTTTGTGCCATGGGGAACTGTAACATGTGTACCAATTTTCAGCTCATTTGAACAGAGCGTTTAGACGCTATTGTGTTCACTCATATAATTTTCAAAATAGTAAACATGAATTCAGGAGACCTCAAAAGTGTAGAAACACTAAAATCTCAAACTCGTATTTTTGATATGATTAAAATACTTTCCTCCTGATAGTTTTCTGAAAGTAATAAAGTGTTAAAATGTGATCAAGAGAAATATCTTTCGCAGTTCATAATGTATTTGAATTATTTTATCTGTCTAGGTGTAGAAACCAATTTTACTACGACTTTCAACAGGAAACATTTTACAATAAAGTTGTAAAATTTAAATAACATATAATTTTTTTAAAAATTCTAATAAATCTTGGAGGCACGTGAATTGTCTTTGTAGGGAGATTTTACTCTCTTCTATTTCCTACAGATAATTATAATTTTTTAGCCCCCGCCCGTGGCTGATCCAGTGATTGTGTTCTTTGAGCGCGAAGACGAGAAGTACCAGGTTTGATCCCAGATCATGCTTGTCTGATTCGAAGTTTTCTGCTTTTTTTTTTTTTTTTTTTTTTTTTTTTTTTTTTATTTGCATGAATATGAGCTAGAATTCCTCCGAAAGATTCCCACTGAGTCCATCTTTTCTTAGGTCCAGGTCCCTACTATAGAGAGACTTCCTTAATCCAAATACCATATTACATTTATAATTTTTATGAGAGTATTTTCAAATTTAAAAAAAACATAAGCATTTCAAAAATTAATTCAGAAATCTACGTTATCAATATCTTATGATAGAAATAATACTAAGCTGAACTGTTGTTCTGGTATATAGAATATTTTTTGAAAAACAAAAGTATTCTTGAAAAGATTTCAAAATTAAAAGAATATTAATGATTAACAGGAAGCTACATTGACAAATTATGTAAATTTGAATTAAATTAACTATAGTTAAAATTATTTAGAATTTATTTCCTAAATTAAGATTTTTTTTAATGTAGAGGTCCACCACTATAAAGGTCTAACGTTTAAAGGTACAGTGGGTCGGTCTTTTTAGAGAGGTTTTACTGTATTTCATTTTTAATCAATAATTTTTGCATTCCACCAGTGGTTTAGAGGTTCTTTTCTTAAATATGGAAGACTGGAAGTGCCGGGTTCAATTCCAGGTTCACTTATTCCTATAGCCATTCGAATTTTGCCACGGTTTTCTCCGAAACCTATATACATACAAGCTATAACACCTTATAAAGACCCCACCCCCACAGGGGACATCTTCTTAAAAAGAATTCTCTACAATGCACAATTGGTCGTATCCTGAATAACATGCCTACCTATAACTTTTATTGAAATATTTTCACATTTAAGCGGAACATAAGTACTTCAAAAAGGAATCCAAAAAACCTTACATTATTAATAACTTAGGAGAGAAATAATACAAAGCTAAGCAATTTGTTATGTTTGGTATATAAAATATATATATATATATATATAAAATCCATAAAAGCTTTCAAGATTAAAATAACATTAATGATAATCAGGAAGCTATACAGACAAATTATTTATAGAGTTAAAGTCTTTTAGTATTGGTTTTTTGGATTTATGATTTTTTTAACCTATATTTAATGACCACCTATGTAACCGTCCAAAATTTAAAGCTGCAGTTTGTAGGTTTTTTTAGAGAGGTTTTACTGTATTCTACTCCTAACCGATATCTTTTTGTGATAACTGTAATTTTTAACAAAATATTTTCACATTTACATAACAGCAGGGATGGAACACGGGCGCAGAATTCATACCACTACCAATGTAAGAAAATTTTCTACCTCTTAAATCGACGATATTATAGGTAGAAAAATTTCTTAAACACATTCCGGTATGAATTCTGCGCCCGTGTTCCATCCCTGTAACAGATAAATACTTAAAAAAAGAACAACAACTTTATTTCTTTAATAACTGATGTTTTTCTTAGATAACTTTATAATAAAAACCTCTTGAGTAATATAGCATAAAAATGTTTGTTACTTATAAATTATAATTTTTGTTAAATTAATTTTACGTGAAAAGAAGATATTTCAGTTTGTATTCTGTATTAAAAACACAGATATTAATATTTTAATCTTATTTAACAAATATAATAAGCAGAATAATTAACAGGAGGAGGTAAATAATTCCAACAAAATTTCTTCTCCTCATAACAACATGAGTTCAAAGAAAATAAAAGAATATTCAATATTGCTATTTTAAATTAAAAATATGAAAACAAAAATCGAAATATTTACATCCATGTAAGTGCGCGCGCATGCCTGAATCAAATAAATAAGACTTTCTAGTTGCGACAACAGATGGCAGCAGCTCTGATATATGCGTCCCGAACAGTTCGTTTTGGGACCGGATTTTACACTACGCCGTTATCGTACCTGAGGATTGTACTACCATGTTTGCCTCATTGAACCCTAGCTCAATCATATTTTTTGCCTGCAGCGTCAAATTTGTCCACTCAACCATTCCACCTGTCTCTATTGTTTTGTTTTTTACCAAACGGATGGAATGTAAACAAGAAGCCTACGAATTACGAATTAAAAAACGTGTGCAAACAAATGTTGAAAAGTAAATAATTTCTGCATATTATGTTTAAAAAAATTATTTATCTTTATTCATACCGTATTTAAATTATTTTATTTAGTTTAAAATTTTGATCGTCTAGTGCTGAAAACTGATACATTACTTTTAAATGCTTTGTTATAAAAAGACATATTTTATATATATATATATTGGCACAGATTTGATATGTGTCATCGTTGACGATTTTTGTATTTAGCGATTAAAAACGTAATACGAAAATACGCATGCCAGATGTATATTTTCGTAATATATGTCGTATGAAATGTTGTTTCGTATTATTGATGGGACAACTATAGTATCTCCTCACAACTGGATTTGGCGATTATGACTAAATCATAAATCTAAAAATTATAAATCTAAAATAAACGACCGTTGCTATTCGGACCATCGGTGCGATTAGTGTGGACTCCACACTAATTAATTTAACTATTTTATTTCAATAAGTAAATTATGGACTCTAAGTGTGGATCTCTAAGTAAAATATTTAAATTTAGTTTTTGGAAAAATTGCTCACTAAGCTAAAAGACGACCTGTTCAAAGAGTAATATTCAAAAAACAGAATTTAAGCAAAAAGACGACCTGTTCAAAGAGTAATATTCAAAAAACAAAATTCGAAAAAGTTCATTTTTTAATAAAATATTTTTATAAAACGACGCGACAAAAATCCCATTGGATAACATGGGAAGAGAGAAAGAGTGCTATCTGACTGATGTAAAATAAAGTTTTATCTTCAGTAATTTAACAGTGGCAGTTTCTTTATAGAATTATATAATATTGGATAGTTTATTACTTTTTTTATGTAGCATTTATTTTTTCTCTTTCCCTTTCTTTCTTTCTTTTTTTTTTTTTTTTTTTTTTTGTAAGCCGTACATGTTAAATAAAATTGGTTTAAATGCAAAATGAGTTACTTTAAGTAACAAAATGAAACCTTAACATAATTTTGTTTAAATAATATAATTTTTATACTGACAATGTATACATATATATATATAATTCAATTTTCAATTATTGTGAAACTATTACGAATGTGAATTGAACACATAAATTTAAAAAATATTGTAATGATTTGGTAAGCAGATACAAAAATAAAAATAACAAGTAACTGACATTTAGGATGCATATAAGGGTTTTAAGTAAAAAATATTACTCTCTACGACCAAAAAAGGTGTATCCAATGGCATTTCTTAACTATTTAAAATGATTTTCCTTTTTATTTAATACCTACATCTTAAGACAATTTTTCTTAAGCTTTATTTGTAGTCGAATTATGAATTTTGATATACTTGGTACAAATAAAACACAGATCACATATTAGCTGTGTTAAAATATGATTTTAAAATAATTAAAGCTTAAAATGGGAAGAATAGAGGATAAACTATACAGAGGTATACTAAAAAGCAATAGTATAAGTTATAAGAAACACAAAATATTGATTCACTTTTTATGAATTTTTTTTTTTTTTTTTTTTTTTATTATAAAGTTATGGTAGTAATATACCAGAAAATACATGGAAAACACTCTATACTTGTATACTTTAAAATTCGTGTGCATATGTCTTTAAAAAATAACAAATGTCTATTTTTTCCTATCTTGAAAGAAATACCGCAATATATCACTAATATTGATATTAACTTGGTGACATATCGCGATATTTAATTTCTGATATCGTCCAGCACTAGTGTGGAGGCTATTCGGACTGCTTCTTTGTTGCACCTTACTCGAACCATATCTGAATATAATCTTAATGCAAACATCAAAATACTTAAGTCTCTATCATAATAATGATTTTGCTTGTTTGATCTTGAAATTTACTCTGTAACATACTATTGATTTTGTTTGTTTCAACTGCAAATTCAAACTTTTAACATTTCGAAAGTGTACAATGTGATTGATCTACAATCCATGATTATTTCAACATTGCTGTTAGAAAACATTACAAACTAGTATGCTGTGGCCACCACAAGACTTTCTTCTATATTTTCCTATACAAATTCACACAGTAACAATATTAAAAAAAAAAAATGATTTTTTTTTTTCGTAAAAAAAAAAAAAAAAAAAAAAAAAAAAAATCCATAACTTTGTTTTAAATTATCACATATTTATAGTTCAACCATTCGTTTTAAAGATATTGACGAGACCTTTCGAAAGATACCCATCTTGAAAATTTACCCCCCCTCCCCGGGGGGTACTTTCCCCTGGGGGGAGGGAAGCAATGACCGAGATTTTTTTCCTAATTAACTACTACTATTATCAATAATTCATATTAATTTCACAATCACAGGTTAAGAATAACTCCCATTATGTACATTTATACGAAATTTTGTCCTATATACTGCCATGTTAAAAATTTAGAAAAAATAATACGATTTTTTTTCTAAGTTACTTTTTGTTAAAAGTAAAAAAAATCGATAACTTTGTTTTAAATTATCACAGATTTATAGTTCAACCATTCGTTTAAAAGGTATTGACGAGACCTTTCGAAAGATACCCATCTTGAAAATTTACTCCCCTCGAGGGGGGACTTCCCCCCCAGGGAGGTTCACGAGGCTCCTACGCATACAAAATTTTTTCCCCAGTTGACTACCTCTATTATAAATAATTCTTGTAAATTTCATAATGATTACTAAAAAATAATTATCTTTATGCACATTTATACAAAATTTTGTCCTATATCACCATGTTAAAAATTTAGAAAAAGCGGGATGGCAACGCAACCTGTAAGACAATTTTTACCAAAAGTTGATAGGCACTAATTTATGTCAAGGTGCAACTACATACTAATTTGTATGAAATTCTGTGCAGTAGTTCCTGAGATACAGTTGCCACAAAATTTTGTCACACACACACACACACACAGACAGACAGACATTTTCTAGAAAGGGTCAAATCGTGTTCTACAGCTCTCAAAACGTGTAAATCCATCAAAAACCCGAGGTCGAAAATTTTTACGAATCCAATACTTTCTCTATATTACATATAGAAGAAAGTAAAAAAGTACAAAAGTCATTTTCAGAAAAATCATACATATATTTGCATAGAAAATTGGGTTTGGTTTGTATCAAATTATATTGGAACGGTTTAATTGTTAAAAAAAAAGAAAGAAGGAAAATAAAAAAAAATGAATAACATCTATGTAGTTGAATATGCAGATTTATTTATACATATTCATAAACAAACATATTGCAAAGATATTTTTCAGATTGAAAATACATATTTATTAAGATCCAGTGGCGCACCCACGGAGGGGGCTTAGGGGGCTGAAGCCCCCTCCAGAACGAGCTGACATAGTAAAAAATTTCAGATGTGCATGAAAAAAAAAAAAAAAAAATACTACTCAAACACAGATATTGTAAGCAGAAATAGTTTATAAATTATACATTAAATATTAGGAATTTTTGAAATCCTTACTGTCAAAAACAAAAACAATGAACTAGTTCTTTGATTTTTAGTTGAAAGAATTTGCAATTTTTAGGGATGGGCTTCTAAGGTCCTAAACTAGAGAATATACTGTTATCACGAAATCGAGTAAGTATCTAAAAAGTCAGACAGAAGAAGCAATCAGACGTGGAAATAAGCTGGGATGTATTTTTTAGGAAAAGGGGATACCAAGCTCATGCAGTTATTGTATCTTAATTTATGAGTATTTATAGCATCTTTGTGGAAGTGTGTTTTGTCCCTGGGCAAAATTAACACATTCACATCGGCAAATGAAAATTCTCGTTTGATATGAAAAAAAAAATTAGCTTTGCTCTTATAGTCGTTCCTCTAAAACTAAATTTTAAATAAAAAATGGACTTTGCATATTCGTGTTAAACCCTTTAAATGCATCTAGTACAAATACATGCTAGTGAAATTTCGCATCAATTGCTGAAGATAAAATTTAATTGATCTGATCACGAATGAGTAAAATATTTTTCTAAAAATATACCGATTTAGAGAAATGCCACAAAGCGTAGTTTACTGTTCAAAATAGGAAAATACCCTGATAGTAATATTTTGAGATATTTTACAGATGCTTGGGAGGATGGGGTTAATTATTATTATTATTATTATTTTTTTTTGTAACAGTATGTAGAAAATACAGTAGGGTCCAAGCACAATTTTCATTTTTGCTTCTGATGTCACTGAGATCTAAGCTCCGTTCTTGGATAATAAAATTTTTGCCTGTTATAAAAATTCAAATTTCATAAATATATATTATATTATTGGAATACAATATCCTGTAATGATATTACTCAGAAAGGTAACGCTTGAAATATTTACCAACTGAACAAACTATTCTAAGTAATATATGTTTTAGGATATTAAGAGGTTCTGCCCCATGCTTGCTGTGTTGGCTTACCCCCACGAAGACTACACATCCGATTTGTTTCTGTTAATCGAACCTTGAAAGAGCATCGCCCCACACTCCAGATAATTAAATAAAAATAGCCATGTAAAAATTTACACTGAAATTCTGTTCTAATTCATACTTATAACAACTGCAGCTTTTATTTGGCTATAATTATTAAGATTTCTTAATTACTTAAGTGTTACTGCATATACAAATAAAGCATCACAAAAGGGTATTAAAATTGTTCAAATTTTATTTTCAATGGAAATATTTGGGTGGGGGCATTTCATTTCGAGTAAATTTTATGTTCACCAGCTTGTCATATTCTTTTGATCGTAGATGGACCTAGAAGATTTTGATCGTAGACAGTTTTTGATCATAGTTGAATCTACAACTTTATGTTCGAAAGTTCAATTTCAACCCCAACTGACCGAATTACTTGCACATTATATACGGAGATAAATTCCACAATTGTGCTATTCAACTTAAATTCAGTTTCATTCATTCATTCATTTATTTCAAAAGAAACATTTAAAACAGATTCTTTACTATGCATATGTCTGCGTACCAGTGGCGGCTCATGGACCGAAAATAGGTGAAGAGCCATTTCACCTAATATTTTACACTGTATTCATTTATAGAGTATAAATTTACATTTAAATAAAATGAGTATTTTTAATTAAAATTATGCATTAAAACTACTTAAATGTTATTTCTCAGCTCTTCATCTATTTTCGGTTCATGAGCCGCCGTTGCTGCGTATATGGACATAAACCTATTACTATACTGTAGGACCCAATTACTCTTCAGCCCCCTCCAGACAGAAATTCTGGGTGCGCCACTGTTAAGATCTGTTTTCATGTTGCATCTTTTATTTTTATTATTCAATTTTCGAAATCTTTATTATTTTCATTTTTGCTTTTTAAAAACTATTTTGAGTTATTGTCATTTTATGAAGAAGTTTAGCATCATTTAGAAGTACAAAATTTCTGTGAAAATAATCTCTACCACACTCCCACACTAAAAAAAAAAGTAGGAAAGATAATTTTTCATGTATGGAGACGAGACACAGTTATTTCTAAATTTTACTCTTATCAGTGCCTGTGCCTATTCTTCTTGGAAAAGATGGTCCGAATAGCCTGTATGTTAATCGCACCGACAATCCGATTAGCCACTTCGAAAATAAACAGCATGCAGGCCGCCATATTATATTGCAAAGAATCCAGAACAACACCATTATCATTCAAAACGGCACCAAAGAAAAATCACCAAATCCAGTTGCAGGGAGATACTATAGTTATACCAACCTTATTGATTGCGCTTTTAATATATGTTATTAAAATAACTATGACTTTTGTTAAATATGTTAGCCAGATAATTTAGCTATCTTTATTTTTCTCTCTCTTTTCTTTATTATCTCAAAATTGCATAAAAATTTACATGTAGATACGTCTTGACATAAGTTAGTGCACATCAACTTTTGCTCGACAGGTGACACTGCTAATTTCCACTATTTCAGGGAAGGCTATGTCTCAGAAACTACTTCATAAAATTGCATATAAATTCATATGTAAATGGGCTTGATGTGAATTAGTCTATGTCATCTTTTGGTGCCAATTGCTCAACAGGTTGCACTGCTATATAGCGATTTCCATAATTTAAGGGAAGGCTATATCTCAGGAACTATTGCATATAATCAAACGAATCTTAGGCCATTATGAGACATTAGACTGATTAAATTGGGTGCATATTTGCAAACTGTCTGATTTTTCTTTCAGGTTTTATTAAATGATGGTTTAATCACAGGGCGCTGCTAGTAAAAAAAAAGGCAGTAAGAACAGTTTTGCAATGGTGTGAGAGAAACTTTATTCATGAACATAAATTGTATTACAAACTAAAATATGAACATTTTTTCACTTTTCCAACATAGTCACCATTGACACTTAAACATTTGTCAAGTCGTGGCACCAGTTTTTTTGGATCCCATCATCAAAGAACTCTGCTGCCTGACTGTTAAACCAGTTGCAGTTAGTAACAATTTCTTTCAACTTGTCATCATTTTCCAAGCGCTTTCCACCAAGAAATTCCTTAATTTTTGGAAACAGATGACAGTCTGATGGTGCTAAGTCAAGACTGTATGCTGGATGATTCAGTACTTCCCAATGAAAATTTTCTGGTTGTGTCTTTGTTTTTGCTGCAATGTTAGGCCGAGCATTGTTGTGAAGCAAAACGATGCCGCTAGAGAGTAGTCCTCGCCGGCGATTTTGAATAGCGTATCTAAGCTTGAATAATGTTTCACAGTACTTCTCAGCATTTATTGCCATTCCTCTTGACAAAAAGTCTAACAGAAAAATGCCTTTCCAGTTCTAAAAAACTGTGGCCATAATTTTTCGTGTTGAAGTTTCTCGTTTGAATTTTTGTGGTCATGTCGAAGACAGTGTTAGAAATAAGAATTTTGAAACTAGGCGTCAAAATAACGCCTGGATTAAATTTTTTGGAGGTCCAAATTAAAAATCTAGGTGCCATCTATAATTAAATATGCATATTTAAAAAAAAAATAATAATAAAGCATCAACTTGTAAATAATATCTGCAAGATTATATAAAAAATATTTATGTAATGAATGTAATTACATTGACAATATTAAATGTACATATTTAAAATCACAAATTCATTCTTCGCCCAGAAGATACATCATTCACCACAATTTAATAGCATTTTCTGGGCAGAAATCTTCAAATTTAGGGCTGTTTAATTTAATCATTAACAAATCGTCAATTACTTTCATAGAGAAATGATTTCTTAAATTAGTTTTTATTAGGTTCAAATTAGGTTTTTATTAGGTTAGGTAAAATAGACTTGTTTGCTGTCTGATGGGATTGGGAAAATTATTAGATATGATGAGGAAAAAATCCAGGCGTCAAATATGGCACCTATGATTGGAATTCAAGGTGTCAAAATGAAAAAAACTGGTCACAAAATACGACTAACGACCGCCTATTTCTGACCCTGGTCGAAGAGTTTGAATGATGCCACTCACTGGATTGAAGTTTACTCTCTGGAGTGTAGTACGCAATCCACGTTTCATCACTGGTCACAATGTGACTGAAAAACTCGTCACCATCCTTGTGATAGCGCTCCAAAAAGGACAAAGAATGTGCCATTCGCTTTGTTTTGTGTTCTTCTGTCAACATTTTCGGCACTCATCTCACACACATTTTTTTGTAGTGAAGTTTGTCAGTAACAATGTGATAAACTACTGATCTTGAAACTTGTGGAAATTTCTGATGAAGCTAATCAATAGTGAAACACCTGTTTTGGCAAATTTCTTCATCAACTTTTTGTGTCAAGTCCTCATTCATGACAGTAGGCCGTCCAGATTGTTCTTCATCATGAACATTTGTCCTTCCTTCATTAAAAAGCCTACACCATTTATGCACATTTCCATCATTCATTACGTCTTCACCGTAAACTTCAACAAGCTGCCGGTGAATTTCATCAGGACGAACTTTTTTTGCATTTAAATTTAAAAACTGAATAACTGAGCAAACTTCATAGTCAGCGGGATTACTGATTGACATGGCGACAAACGAAGCAGTTTAACCATACAACCAACACCGACAGAGACGTGAAACGTAATGGCAGCGTAGTGAGAGACTGGCAAAGAGTGGCCGACCTTGAACCGATGTCACTTGACAGGATGCACGGACACTATGCACAATTGGTTCTTACTTTAAAAATGACCCTTGTACTAGAAGGCAATCAGATACGGGTGCAATTTTATATATTTATTTTAAGATAAAGGGCATGAAGATTGCAATTTTTTTTAATTAAGAGCAAGAAGGGTACTATTTTTACAACCTAAGGGCAGACATGGCGCAATGCCCTCCTGAAACTGTCTGAAGGAAACTTCTGAGATGATCAAAGATTTAACATATAAACTTTATATCTAAGAATACTGCATCATTAAGCCCCTCCCATTAAATCAATATTTTTTTACGAGCTTAATTATTCAACACATTTTTAAAATAGTCAAATATTTTTGATTGCTTCTTTAAGTACAATCTTTGTGTCATAGCATATGATTTAAACCCATCAGTTGATACAAAAACAGAATCTCCTTCAATAGACATGATTTTCAATTTAAAAAAAACCCTCGAAGTTCATGTATATGGAGTTATGGACCATATCTTGTGATGCACTACACTGTAAAAAATATGTCCTATTTGCTGACAGAAATTCTCTGTAATTTGAGAAAATACGTTCTGACAACGTAACTTTTTCATAAATTATGCGTATTTTCTCAAATTACAGAGAATATCTGGCAGTAAATAGGACATATTTTTTACCGTGATAGGTAGGAAATACTCTTGTATTTCCTTATCCTTCTTTTGAAAGACTGTTAAAAAAAATAATGCACTTTAGCTGAGAAAAGTCTTGGGAACAAATTTTACGGTAATATTTAAAGGTAATCAAATGAAAAAATTCGAATTAACCAAAATAGACTTTGAATTATCCATGATTTTTTAACATTATTTTAATACAAAATTCAAGGGACCGACTAAAAAATTTGAATTATCCAGAATTTCGAATTATTCAAGTTTCACTGTATTTTACAGTTTATGCTGTGAATTTGATGCTGTTAGCTGTTCAGGGATGAGATTTTTCAGCTGATTTCAACTTTTTGGTAAAATTAGCTTTTCGGCTTTTTTTTAGTTTTTTCAGCTTTTTTGTGCTTCTGATATGCATTTCTTGCATCAGATAATAAAATAAAACATGTTTAAATACTAAAGCCTAATCATTTGTTATTTTTTTATAGATTAAAGATTAAAAAACTTATTTATTACTCTAATATAATAATTTTTGTCATTAAAATTACAGTATTTCATTTCAGCGTCTTGCCTTTGCAATCAGTTTCAACTTTTTTATGTTTTGGCTAATCTCATCCCTGGTTATTTAAGCTGTGTTTTCTGGTGAAACTGAAGTTGATACTTGGTTTACAGACCTGTAATCTTCTAGAATTTTCTGTAAATAAAATTTGAGCCCTGCGAGATTTGCTTTTCATCCATAGACAATTCATGAACCCGAAGTATGCAACAACAATATTCAGAAATCTGAGAAGTGGATTTTTATCATAATTCTGAATTTTAATGACAAATGCAAAAAATTCAAAAAAAAAAAAAAAAAACAGATTTTTTAAATTATCAAACTTAAAACATGGTAATGAAAGGACAGTTTTGGTGTTTTGGGACATGACATAGTACATGTTGTCCTTTTACTGTAAAATTCAGCTAAACTGAAAATGAAAGAAAATTATAAGTTTTATGAAGGAAGATTATTTATTTATATTCTGTAATCTAGTTTGTAAAAAATTCTTATCTAGAGCCAAAAAATTAACATTTGTTGTGGTAATGGAGGGACGGTAACAGAAATTGTCTACTCATCCAAATTATTCAAGTTATTATTGCAAATTATTTAAGTTTCAGTTACAAAACTGATGTAGCTAATCTGCATGCATAATACAGTCAACTCTCTCCAATCTGCAAAAGTTTTATCCAAAGGTTGTGCAGATTATAGCAATTTATGGATTATAGGTTATTGTCTTTATTTACATTTTACTTTTCCAGATACAAAGTCAGTTATTATTAATTCATAAATAGACATTAAAAGTGGAAAGACTGTTTCTAATAACTTTCAGAATAAAATATCTCTTCAGTGTTAATAAAACTAAACAATTGTATTCATATATGAAGGCAGTGTAGAAATGAATAATCATCGATTAGTTTTAATTTTGCTAAACATTGATGTAACAGTGGTTTGTTTTAAATTTTATGACTTTCCTGATAGTCTTTGACTTCACTTGGTGCTAGTCCGTATATTGCAGATTAATAAATACCAGAATCTCACTTTTTTTCCCCAGTTGTGTTTAAAAATTTGATTAAAAAATGAAAAGCAAAAGTAAAAATGTGAGAAATTATGCCAATTTTTTTTTTTTTTTTTTTTTAAAATCTCAAATGTAAATTTCTTTGTTTATACTAAAAAATCAGTTGCGGATTAAAAAGATTTGCAGACTATAGGTTATAGGTTTGCAAATTAAAGGGAGTTGATTGCATATAGTAATGTAAAATCATTTTTTTTTTTAGTAACTATAATTTATAAAATAAGATAATTTTAATTATGAAGTATGTACAATAAATATAATTTTGATTTCTGAGGTTGTAAAATTAAAATTTCAACTAAACAATTTTTAGTATTGGATAATTAATATGATAAAATTAGATAATGTAATTTTTTTTTTTTTTTTTTTTTTTTTAAATATCTATGTGATGAAGTAAAATAATTTTTATTTTTAAGTAAGTAAAATTAATATTTTGATATTTTAAATTATAAAAGAAAATGTACCTTTCATAAAACAATTTGGAATAATTTTGTTAATGTTCTCAACTAAACAGAAAAGGATGCACAATCTAGTTATAGACTAGAAAAAAAGATTGCTCCAGTAGCAAAATCAGTAATTCAAATAGTGCTTTAACTAACCAATCACCCATCTAGTAGCTAAATGATAGCAGCATTTTGGCTCAATAAATGCCAAGATAGAATTCTTGTTAGGCATAGTTCTGAGTCTACTTAAAGCCAGTGACGGATTAAGACTTAGGCCCATGAGGCCTGAGTATAGGGATGCCAAAAATAAAGTGTTCAATTTAGAAATATTTATTCATGAATTCAGCAATCGTGAATGTTCATCTGCTTGAAATTTGAAGGATGACTAAATATTGAAAAAGAACATACTGGTTGCAGATGCACACACATACACACCAATACTATATTTATAATGTGTAACACCATATTTGTATGGATGATAACTGGCCGTATGAAGCTGTGTGGTGAAGCTACTTTCTTAGATATGGTGACAGAACAAACGAGCTGGATTTAAATAAAAATCTTAATTCAGCCTACTAAATCGCACCTTCACAGAAAAAAACAAATAAATACTCTCTCTCTCTCTCTCTATATATATATATATATTATGATCTCACTAGACTAATTTACTTTTTAACTATAAGTTGATTGTTATGTGAAACAGGGTTCCCACAGATCAGGGAGAACAGGAAAAACCTGGAAAAGTCAGGGAATTGGAAATTACTAAAAAAAAGTCAGGGAAATATCAGGGAAAATTGTAAATATTGCTCAAAAACCTGGAAAATGCTTTTTGAGCATTCAATTTATATCGCAAGTCATGTTACTATGTTGTCTTTTATGTTGCGAGTTATGTTCTGTTTTATACCATGAGCTATTTTTTATGTCGCGAACTAAATTTTGTGACTGGAATTTTCTAAAAATAGACCTGGAAAATCTGGAAAAGTCAGGGAATTTTATTTTTTAAATTGAGTGGGAACCCTGATGAAATATTTCACAGCTGTATTTATATGTGTATGTTTTCTATATGTATGGGGGGGGGGTTGCCATAATGAAATGGAGCTGGGATGCAATCTAACATAAATCTGCCTTTGCTTAAAGCAGTGAGTCTGTTAGAATTAATGTTGGTGAGGGAAAAGAAAGAAAAGGGGCTGTAGAGTGAGAAACTAAACCAAAATAACCAGTTTTATTTTTCCGACTGAGTGAAAATAATGCCTGGACCGGGAGTCGAACCCCGGATCTTTGACTTACAAGGTCAAGGCTCTACCAATTGAGCTATCCAGGCCGACAACCGGTCAGCATTACTCACTCAGACAACCTTTAGGCAGAAACATCTGGTCTATCATGTAGATAGCTCAACAGAAATAAGCCGCAGATAATGGAAAACACCATTAAACAATGGGAAAGAAATACAATTTTTATTAAAATCACACAATCAACTGATTGGAAGAAAACCATATTTATTGAAATTTTATTTTTCTGACTGAGTGAAAATAATGCCTGGACAGGGAGTTGAACCCCGGATCTTTGACTTACAAGGTCAAGACCAATTGAGCTATTACAGGCCGACACCCCGGTCAGCATTACTCACTCAGACAACCTTTAGGCAGAAACATCTGGTCTATCATATAGATAGCTCAACAGAAATAAGCCGCAGGTAATGGAAAACACCGCAATGGGAAAGAAATACAATTTTTATTAAAATCACACAATCAACTGATTGGAAGAAAACCATATTTATTGAAATTTTATTTTTCCGACTGAATGAAAATAATGCCTGGACCGGGAGTCGAACCCTGGATCTTTGACTTACAAGGTCAAGACTCTACCAATTGAGCTATCACAGGCCGACACCCCAGTCAGCATTACTCACTCAGACAACCTTTAGGCAGAAACATCTGGTCTATCATATAGATAGCTCAACAGAAATAAGCCGCAGGTAATGGAAAACACCGCAATGGGAAAGAAATACAATTTTTATTAAAATCACACAATCAACTGATTGGAAGAAAACCATATTTATTGAAATTTTATTTTTCTGACTGAGTGAAAATAATGCCTGGACCGGGAGTTGAACCCCGGATCTTTGACTTACAAGGTCAAGACCAATTGAGCTATTACAGGCCGACACCCCGGTCAGCATTACTCACTCAGACAACCTTTAGGCAGAAACATCTGGTCTATCATATAGATAGCTCAACAGAAATAAGCCGCAGGTAATGGAAAACACCGCAATGGGAAAGAAATACAATTTTTATTAAAATCACACAATCAACTGATTGGAAGATAACCATATTTATTGAAATTTTATTTTTCCGACTGAATGAAAATAATGCCTGGACCGGGAGTCGAACCCTGGATCTTTGACTTACAAGGTCAAGACTCTACCAATTGAGCTATCACAGGCCGACACCCCGGTCAGCATTACTCACTCAGACAACCTTTAGGCAGAAACATCTGGTCTATCATATAGATAGCTCAACAGAAATAAGCCGCAGGTAATGGAAAACACCGCAATGGGAAAGAAATACAATTTTTATTAAAATCACACAATCAACTGATTGGAAGAAAACCATATTTATTGAAATTTTATTTTTCCGACTGAATGAAAATAATGCCTGGACCGGGAGTCGAACCCCGGATCTTTTTGACTAAATTTCAATAAATATGGTTTTCTTCCAATCAGTTGATTGTGTGATTTTAATAAAAATTGCAAAATAACCAGTGTTTATTTTGGTTTGACCAATAAACCAACTTGTTATTTGAACTTGATTTATTTAAGATTTAATTATGTTTTGTATTATTTTTAAGCACTCAATTTAAAAAATCTCCTTAAAAGGCTTAAATATATATAGATATGAATTTTTTTACAAAATGTTTTATTTCAAAATAACAACCATTTACAGTTTTCACTCACTGTTAAAGTGAGAGTAATAATTGTCTTGAAGCTTCTAAAAAAAATTAAATTGTTTTGTTTCATAGGTAGCAGGAAGTTGGAACAAATTAGAGATAGGTAAAACTGATGCTATTAGAAATAAATGTATTTCTTACAGGGGTCGATCCAGGCAAAAATTTCGGCCCATTTTGCTACCTTTTTACAAAGTGGGCCTTTTTCACAAAATTCAAATTCATAAAAACGTTCCCCTCATAAAATTTTGTTTTATAAAAATGATCCTTATCTAAAAAAATTTCCATGTTTTCAGTATTTTTAATTAATGCCTGTTTTTGGTTAAACTAAATTCCGTTAACTTGATTTATATAGCTAGACTGTTAAAAAGGAAGATTTTACATGATATGGACTTATATATACTTACAAAAGTGAGTCCTAAAAATTAAAAGCTAGACAGACTCCAGTCATTACTACATTTAATAATAAATTCTTTAAAAAATTAAGTGACTTTTAACGTAGAAAGATATACTTTTTTTTTTTTTTTTTTTTTTTTTTTTGTGGGGGCAAAACCCTATCTAACTTGGTGTGTTACCATTGTCTTGTCATAGTAATACCATTTATTGTTTCATTGGAACTGAGCAAAAACGACTAAAAACTAGTTGGCATAGATGGACTCTGCTCAGTTCCCCATCATATTTATGTTCTCATAAATTTCTAGTACGAGACATATTACAATCATGTTAAAAGAAATGAATTTGACCGAAGCTTGATACAGTGACAGAATGAAATCCCCGCCTAATAGGCTATCCACCGTTCACTTCTATATATTTATCTTATTCTTATCTATTAATTTATTTTATCAGGGTCAATTCCGTTGTTTAGTTTTCATGCTACTATTTCCAATGCAATAATCCTCAAAATTCATATTTATATGAAAGATTTACAATTTCACTATGTTGGTAAAATCGTAAATTACGAAAATTTCCTATTAGAATATTTGAATTCAATCATGTTCAAACAAATATCATAAATGTAATTTTGAAGTTGTCTAATGTATTTATGATCCTCAAAATGGAAGTTTGTGTTCAATTTTGCCTTATTCTGACATGTTAAGTAAATCGTAAATTCCAAATAACTTACGAATTTTTTAAATTGAAAAAATCATAGTCTATGATATTCATGCCAGTATCCTAAACAATATTTCGAAAGTGGTTTGACATCTTTACGATGAAAATATCCCTCAAGATTGACATTTATGTGAAATTTTACTCTATTCTGCCATGTTAAGAAATTCGTAAATTTCTGATAACTTACGAAATTTTTATATTGGAAAATCCATAGTCATTAATATTCATGCCAGTGTCCTAAATAATATTTCAAAAGTAGTCTGACATCTATGATGAAAATATCTCTCAAAATTGACGTTTATGTGAAATTTTGCCCGATACTGCCATGTTAAGAAATTCGTAAATTTCCAATAACTTGCGAAATTTTCAAAGTAGCATATTTATAGTTACCGATGTTCATTCCGGCATCAAAACTGATATTTTAAAACTGGACTGACATTTTTACAGTAAAAAGTTTCTATTTAATGCACGTTTAAGTGAATTTTTGTCCTATTCTCCCATGTTAAGAAAATCGTAAATTTCTAATAACTTACGAAGTTTTTTAATTCGAATGTTGCAAATGAATAGGGTTCATGCCAGTGTCGAAAGCAATATTTTAAAACTAATCTGACCTCTCTGCGACAATTTGTTCTTGAGATATCATGTACACAGACTAACAAACTAACGGACTAACACACTAACAGACACCCTACAGACAGACACCATACAAATTTTGTCATTTTCGGATTCCTCACACCTGAAAACGTGTAAAAACGTCAAAAATACGAGGTCGAAAATTTTCATGATTACCTAAGTTCCCCATACCTATAGTATGATGGGGAACTAATAGCTGCAAATTTGCTTTGGGAAACTTCTGAGTTTTATTCTACATTTTTATTGTAATTGATATACGCCAGTCTTTGCAGATAACTTAGTTATCATTAAATATAACTTCTAATTTATTACAATTTTTCACTTCGTATTGGGAAACAGCCAACCTGATTCAAAACTCTGTTCTAAAATAGTGCCATTTTTTTGTGCATAGTTTTAAAATACCAAAAATATCAATATAATGATGTAACTTTTATTTTTTGCAGGTACACAGGGCTTCGGAGTGAATGAAATTTCTGTGGTGTACTAGTCTTTGTATTCTTCCCCATATTAAAAACATCTGTTAAGAGTGGATGGCTCACTCGATCAAGAATTATATTGGCTGCTTTAGAAAAGGTTCTTCGTTAGAACAAATTGCTGTTATTCAGTTCACCATCAATTTGTGCCAAGAGGATAGTTTTAAAGAAGTAGCACTGGGTTTAGAAAAGCCAACTTACGGCACTTACATATATAAAAATCCATTTACATACTATGTAAGTGATCCAGATGTATTATCGATGAATGCCAAAAAGGTGGATATTGCAGAGAATAAACAATGCTGCTATCTGACTTGTATAGAGTTAGAACAATGGCAAGCAGCAGTGGATAAGCAGTGTTACAGGCTTACTGAAAGATTGCCTTATTTGGTAAAGGAAAAAGTTCAAACTTGGATAAAGCTTATTGCCCTTGAATATGTAACTTATAGTCAAAAGCTTGAACTTTTATTTGATATACCACGTTATTTTATGATGGACTTCCTGACCCGAGAAGACTGGATGGAAACTGGTGACTTAGATGAAAAGAAACTATCCATGCGATTACTTGAGGATGACCGACTGACAGACTGGCAACGTTCTAAAATTGCATCTGTCTGTTATGAAGATGTAGATAAGACAATAACCCAAGAAAATGTTCGTGATTATTTGTGGAGACTTAGATGTGGGTTAGGTTTACCAGTAGATGTAATACATTCCTGTCTGTGTATGTTTCCTAAAGAAGCACGATTGACATTTATTAAGGATTTCATTTTAACATGTTGTTCACGAAGAACACAAATGGAACAGGCATTTTTAAACTTCCTTCCAGACAATGTGTTGTATAAAGAAAAGCAATTAACATTTTTCAGAGAGGCTTTTCATGGAAAGCATTGTGTAAAGAATGTCAAATCGATATGGGATCAAACTTGCTGAATAGCTAACTAATTGATCTCTCACCAACTGATAATTTTCCAATTGTATCATAAGTGTTTCTTCGCAATGGGGAAAAAATATATCAATGTAATATAGGATGTAAAAAAAAAAAAAAAAAACTATCCAAATTTAAAAGCTCAATAGCTCTCTACTCATTGTAAGAAAAGTTATCACACATCAAGAGCAGACTTAAAATAGTCAAAATTTTATATCTGCAGATGATAAGAATAATTATAAAATAATAATATATATACCTGATATAATAATATATATACCTAATACCTGAATTGTACTGCATAAAAAAATGTTTACAATGTAAGCATTAATTTGTCTCCTTACCAGGGTTTGTATTAGAGAGTACAAGAATCTCGCAATATTTTGAAAAATTGCACTCAAATATATATCATAAGGGGGATTTTCCTCCAATTTTTTCGTATTGCACTTTGAGTATTTCATCAATTTTTTAGTTCATTTGGGTAATATATGAATTACTTTGAAGCCTGTAGTTATCTTTTAGGATGATTTCTTGAGAAATCGACCTATTGCAATAATTTTGTTTATCTATATATATCTGTCTATAATGAAAATTTTGTCATGATGATAACTCCCGAAATAATACTCCAAATCAAAACAAATTTGCACAGCGAACTGATCTTATAAATATCTTGGATGAGTTCGTTAACGAAGTTGCTCCGACATTTTATTTTCAAGTGACAGCCACCTGAATATTTCAAATTCACATTATAAAAACTGTTTTTAAAGCAAGATTTTCTTAAATTTTGATGTAAATACAAACCACATAAGGGTCTTAATGAAGTTTATTAATGAACTTTATCCACTATTTTTAAAAAAGTGGCAGATATCTTAAGTTAAGTGGGGCCACTTGAAAATTTAAAATTACGATAATTCCTGAAATAATACTCCAAATTGAACCACATTTGGACAGTGTCTTAACTTATCTTATAAATATCTTAGATGAGTTTGTTAACCAAGTTGCTCTGCCATTTTGTTTTCAAGTGGAGACCACTTGAAAATTTCAAATTTAAATTGTAAAAAGTGTATTCCAAATTTGTTTGAATTTTGATGTATATGGTACCCTTAAAGTGTGAAATCCGTTATTTCATGAAATAACTAGACAGTCAGTTAAAGTACATAAAATTATTGAATTCTACGATTTAACTAGGTATTCGATACAATAATGATTACTTGATCATTAAAGTATGAAATACGACACTCAAAAGTTCTTTAAACCTGTTCTAGCTGCTTTTAGTCAGTTTTGAACTGCTTATAGCTGCTTTGCAATGACGTATGTGTGTGTGTAAGCTTCATTCCATTGTTTGATGATGGCTATTTCCAACATACTGTTATTTAATTATTTTATATTATATGTTTATACTAGATTTTTTTTAAATATTTTTTTTCTTTTAATCTAGAGCATGAATTATATCAGAATTATATCACCCTGATTTATTTCAAAAAAGAAAAAATCATGCAAAGAAGGGTTAAATTCGGTACCCAATGTCCACCAGTTGTAAAATCAGAACGTTTAGTGGAGATTAAATTTATCATTATCAGAGCCGTAACTAGGAACTTGGGGGCCCCGGGACAACATATGGTAATGAGGCCCCAACTTTTATTGTTTATTCTAAAATTAACATTTTCTATATCAGCTAAGTATGATAATTTCTTCTATAACTAGTCGATCTCTGCTGCCTAGTTCTTGATTTATATACACATATTTTTAAATCTATTTTTCCTTGCCAATTCAAACTACTAGACATTGGTTTAAATGGTATTTAAAACAAATAACTTCATTACATCATGATTCTTATATGTTTTGAATTCCAAACGTTTCTAAGAAATTAAGAATAACATGATAATCCTTTAATTCAAATTTTATAACCACATATCCATTTATTTGTTTTTACATTGTTAATTTCTCGTTACGTAGTTGATTTTTGCATATTTAATTTATTAGAATTTTACATGTTTAATTTATTATTTGAATCAAAAAACAAATCTTCCAAAATCATGCAAACTGTAAATACCTTTTTTTTTTATCATACTATATATTTGCAACTGTGATGTAAGTTTGCTTATTAAATTATTCTTTTCCATTGTTTTATTTAGTTGAAATGCATGCATGAAAATCATGGATATGAGCAATAATGAATTATATCATCTGCTTTTCCTTATTGTTTATCAATTAATATCCGCAATAGGGATAAAATGTATTTTTCGAGAGATTTTAGCTATTTATGATCAATTAATTTATAAAATAACTTTAAAATTGTTTATTTTGCACTTTAATGGTTTATCATAAGTTATTTCATAGAATAACTAGGTATGAAATTGTTCATCTATTATATACTTTAACTGACTTATCTAGTTATTTCATGAAATACCTAGTTATTCAATGAAATAACTGAATTATACACTTTAACGGTAACATATACATAGATTATATAAGTATCCCAGTGAAGTTCATTAATGAACTTTATCCACCATTTTAAATAAAGCTGCAGATATCTTAAGTTAAGTGAGGCCACTTGAAATCAAGCTACCGCTTGAAAATTTAAAATCACAACTTCCAAAATAATACTCCAAATTGAACCAAATTTGGACAGTGTCTTAACTTATCTTATGAATATCTTGGATGAGTTTCTTAACCAAGTTGCTCCACCATTTTGTTTTCAAGTGGAGACCACTTGAAAATTTCAAATTCAAATTTTGAAAAGCATATTCCAAATTTATTTGAATTTTGATGCATACATAGACCATATGTCTCAATCAACTTTATTACTGAACTTTATCTGTCATTTTTAACAAAGTGCAGATGTTATAAACGAAGTGAGACAACTTGAAATTAGGCCACCACTTGAAAATTTATAAGCATAACTTTTTAAATTCTGATTCAATTCTAAGCAAAGTTGAACAGTGATCTTATCATAAATTATCTTTGATGAGTTCACTGGGCAACTTGTTCCAACTTCTTGTTTCCATGTTGCGGCTACTTGAAATCATACTGCCACTTTAAAATGTGCTATCAAGATAACTTTTATAATACTAAATTGATTCAAACAAAAGTTGGATAGTAAAATCATGGTTAAAATATCTTGGATACATTTGCTTTGTAACTTGTTCTGCAATTCTATTTCCAAATGGCAGCCACTTGGAAATTTGTCATTATGATAACTTTTGTAATATTAAATCAATCCGCATCAAATTTGGGTAGTGGATGTATCATTCATATATCACAGATAAGTTCGCTGGGCATTTCACTCCAAGTGGTGCCCACTTGAAATCATGGTGCCACTTGAAAATTTCTTATCACGATAATTTTTGAAATACTGATTTAATTTGAACTAAAATTGGACATTGAACTTATACAAATATCTTGTATGATTTCACTGGACAAATTGCTTCGCCAATTTGTTTCTAAGTTGCAGTCAATTAGACTGCCTCTTGAAAATTTCTCGTAACAATAACTCTCATAACAATAACTTGAAACACTGTACTGATTCAAACCAAAGTTTGACAGTGAACTTATGCTTTAAATATCTTGGACGAGTTTACTGTGCAACTTGCACCATTATATTGTTTCCAAGTGGCAGCCACTTGAAAATTTGTTATCATGGTAACTTTTGAAATACTTAATCAATTCAAACCAAAGTTGAAAAATGGATTTATCATTCAAATATCATCAAGTCCATTAATAATTTGTAGTTGCCATTTTGAAACAAAATGGCGGCTACTTGATAAGGAGAAAGAAATCAACCTACCCTTCCGAATGAGCCGGAAGGACTTGTTTTTAACTTCTCTAGAATTTCTAGATAAAAGGAAAAAAAAGAAGTGGAAATATTATGTAATTATTTGTAAATATTTGTTTAAAGGATATATGAAGTATTTATTTTATCAACAAACTATAGTGAAGCATTAATAATACGGCATCAGTAGGAAATAGACATTACTGGATTACGGATTTTATCGGATTATAGGTGTTCCGAAAATGTATATTGAAATTATATCATTCACAGCATCTTAAGAAATATTTTTTAAAATTAGTTTTAAAAAATATATGCAAATCCTTATCAAAAACAAAATTAATTAAAACATTTGAAATAAATTCAAATTTTAAAATAACAATTATAAACCAGTAATATATAGATCGTTTATTTTTGTACAAATAATAATGATATTAAAATTAGCTTAATAACAAATAAGATCAGTAATTTGACATAGCTGCATTCTATTAAATATGTCAGTCAATTACATTTTTTTTTTTTTCTTTTCAGTTTGTCATTGACTGATTAACATATACATGTTCATTAGTTGGTTATTGCTAATAAAATCATATTTTTCAAGTCCTTCTAAAAACTGTTGACCGAGATTTCGGGTGGTCATGTTTATTTTGACTTTCAGTATCAGGAATAGGAACGATCTCTTTTATTAATAATTTTTGGATTTGCGATAGCGGCACAAAAATTTCATTGTTCTTTTTTGGAATTTTTGCCATTTCGATTAAGCTGTAAAAAATTCATGCTAGTCTGTAAATCAATAAAATTAAATGAAAATCCATAAACTTTACTAAGGATCCATAAAAGTTGGCAAGCATGTTGCGAATAAGAAGTTGAGTACTACTACGATTTACAGGCAAAGATTAAAAAAAAAAAAACAGAAAAAGTCATTAGTGCCGGTTTATGGGTGTTGCGTATTATAGAATTCCGAATTATAGATGCTTCACTGTATAAAGCATAGACCTTATATAGATAGACTACGCCACCAATAGGACTTTCCATTATAGTGAATGTCTTCAACATGAGGGTGTAATCTGATACCTTCATCCTTTGCGGTCAGTGCCATATGGTTGAGGGAGATTCTTCCATAAGAAAGCACTTATTTTTGTAAGAATTCAAACAAAAAATTCTCTCCTTCAGAATGGTTTCTCACAAAAGAAATTTTTTTTATAATTAATCTATGACATTTTAGCTTTCCAACGATGCGTAAATCTAAAGGCTTAAATAAAAAGTATGTGCACAATACAGAATTTAAAAAACCCAAAACTACTTTCTTTCCTATGGAAAAATATTCATTCTCGTCTGTCTCTCCAGGTCCGCATCACGTGATAATTCAGCTGGGGAAGCTAGCTCATCTCGTGGACAGATAATGAGGGAGATGTGTGGTATCTATATAAGGTCTATGGTATAAAGTGTGAAGGCTAAAGATTTCAATAATTATATATTAAATAATTTAGGTTATTCCAGTTACTGCACTTAGTCAAGCACTCTTTCAGTACTCAAAATCAAATTGAAAATAAATTTTGAAACAGATTAGGTAAATCATTGTCTGATTATTTTTACTTTTACTATAACTGTATTTAGCGATATTTTTAACTCCTCTACAAGCATATTTTATGTGTTAAAATCTAAAAATACTCCTTAAAATTTTAACCATGAGTATTTTCACGCTTTGTAATTTTAGATTAAATTGTATTTTATTGTATGTATCTAAACAAAGTTTATATTATTATTTATTTTTTAATTCAATGATCTGCATATTTTTAAATGTCTTTTTTTAACAATGAATAAAAAGTTTGTATAATTAAAATTATTTTTATGAATAAAACTGTAAACATTTGTATCATTAATAAAATTTCTCAGATTTAAATATGGTCTTATCACCAATCAGTGTTCATTAGAGTTTGTAAACTGAGTCACGTTATATTCATAGCCTGAGTTCTGTTACAATATTGTACAAATTATGCTGAAAGGAATGTTATTACAACTGCCTAGTCCATGTAATATAACTTGAATTCATATTCATACATTCACTGTATAGCTGTATACATGCATTTCATTTTTGAACATATTAACAAGTAAAATTTAGTATGAGTTCATGAAAGATCAATGTTTTTCTCCCCCTCCCCCTTTTTTATTCCTAATAATGCCAAATTCACTCCTTTAATAATCTGGTATGTCACTCATGCAACTTTCTTTTACCCTGAAATTTAATACTATAAATACAGATTGGAGATAAAGGAATAATAGGACAAATACTGTTATGTAAACCTATGTTAAAACAATTCAAATTAGACCAGGGGTAATTATATTCAATTAATTTACCTGATTTCATATATTTTTTCCAATTCCAGTTTTTTTGGTAGTTAAATTCATGAAATAAAATTAAAATATCAAATTCATATGACTGTTAAACCTAATTAAAATTAATATTTTTCAGTAATGAGAATATTGGATCTTTCTGCAATAAATTATATGTTCTCTACCCAGTCAAAAAAAAAAAAAAAAAAAAAAAAAAAATCGCTAAAATTTCAGGTATTTTTTTTCATGAATTCATAATTTCCTCTGAATTATGCTTTGGAACAGCTTTATTTGACAAATAATTCTATGTGGGGAAGGGGGGGGGGCTACCATCACCCTCAACCTCCCATTTCATTATTATACCTACATTTATATATAGAATTCAAATCCGTTATTAAATTTAAAAGTTCATTAAAAATTATTTGTACAACTTTCACATGCAATATTCCTTCAAATTTATCAATCTTGGACAAATTTTTCTAGTAACAAATGTATTAACTTTAAAATACAACATTTGGATCGCCTGAAATTATTTGTTTTTAATTTACTCTAACAGACAAAGATCAAATGTAAAAAACGTGATTTCAGTATTCAGAAAGCCTCAAAACATGCAAATATGATGAAAATTACTGATATTATTGAGATTAATTTAGATATTGTTCTGATACAGTAATTATTCTTTGCTAAATATATATATATATATATATATTTTTTTTTTTTCCCTTCATTTTTTGCCTTTTCTAAAAGTATTTCACAAAAATAAGATTTTTTTTCTTTCTTCACGAGATAAGTTTCTGTTCAGACCCCCCCCCCCCCCCCCAAAAAAAAAAGCACCAATATTTGTTTATAATTACTACATTACTAAATTTTAAACAATGGTAGTTATGGGGGGGGGGATCAATGAAAAACATACACATTCACATGGGCTTCTTCTTGCCATTTCCTTTTGGGTTGGATTCCAGGATTTCAAAATATTAATTCTGACATACTGCTAGGAAATTAAAACCAATAAATCCTACAACATCAGGAACACCAAAGAGAAAAAATATGGGAAGCAGACAGCTGTTTCGGAAGCCTTTAGCATACCATCTTCAAAAAAGGTTACCAAAACAGCTGTCTGCTTCCCATATTTTTTCTCTTTGGCGTTCCTGACATTGTAGATTTTATTGGTTTTAATAATCCAGCACCAAGTCTCCTTTTAATATTAACCCCTTCCGCTCCAGGCTAGCTGTAGTGTAAATGTCTGAAATACCAGATTATAATTTTGAAATAGTATCGTATACTTTCTTTGGACGTATGCCCGTACGTCCATGGTATTAATGGCCATTGACACTTGGACGTACACACGTACGTCCCTGGAGTGGAAGGGGTTAATACTGCTAGGAATTTGTGGGGATGGCTATATTTGTAATTTTTTTAATTGTATTTCTCTTAAATCGTATTATTAATGGTAAGATCCCATAGCTGTATGTAAGTGCCCAAGAGCCCCAGACATGTTAAAAAGAGAAAAATAAATAAAGACTAACATTCTGATAATTTATTCTATATTTTCAAAGCAATTTACAACAAGTATAGATATTTTAAAAAAAGGAAAATAAAAAATAAATGTCTGATATTATTTAATCACAGATAATTCTGAAATAACACCTCCTGGTCCAGCTAGAAAGGATCCTTTCATGAGGTCTTCATCAATCTGTCTTGCAGCTTGTCTGCCTTCTGCAATAGCTGTCACTACCAAAGATTGACCAATGCGACAATCTAAAATAGAAGAAAACAACTGACACAAATCTATCTGAAAATAAGACATTAAATACACTATGTTTCCATAAATGTCCAGACACTTTCAGTTTAGGATACTTTGCCAAATAACTCAAAATGTACTGCAACATTCTGCAATCAGAATACAGGCATGAGAGTGCAGAAAATTAAAAGAAGAGGAAACTCGCGTGTTCATAAAATTAATTTCATATGAAAAATAACGTGTGCGGGGAAAACTGTACAAATGTGTTCAAAAAATTTATTTCAAATGAAAAATAATGCTCACAGGGAAAAACTATGCAAAATACTTTAAAAGTGACAAATTAAACTAAAAGAATAATGCACATCAACACAATAAAACGTGTTTAAAAAAAAAAAAAAAAAAAATAGCAATTAACATTTAATTGTTGACTGGTGGTGGGAAAGGGGGAGGGGGGGGGATAAAAAGTAGTTCATGAGTGAGAAATATTAAACACAATTCTACTTCTTTATGGGTTCCAGCATATCATAAAGTAAGTTTAAAATTAATATTGACATTTTTGTTGTGGATGGATAAATATTCAAAAATAAAAGGCTTCCCACAGAATGTTTGATCGGCGATGGAAAAAAAAAAGGGGGGGGGGACACAGGACAAAAAAAATTACATGAGTGAGAAATATTAAATAATTATGTTCTTCTATATGTTATAAAATCTGATAAAGTACGTTTAAAATGAATATTGACATTTATATTTTGGATGGAAAAAGATTGAGAATCTAAAGTCTTCCGTGGAGCGTTTGAACACTGATAGTTATTGGAGTTTGATTTAAACAAAAAAAAAAAAAACGAGAAATTAACAGAAATCACAAAAAAGCAGAAAATTGCTGATCCGCAGAAAATTCTCATGCCTGAGAATATAAAAATCTATATAATATTTCTCTGAAATGGACCAGTTACAATTAATTTTGTCGAAACGATATGATAGTGGCACAATTAATAAAATACACAAGGATAAAAAATAATATTTAAGCAAGTGAACTCAGCTGAGTAAGCCAATAAAAAAAAATGTCGACACTTGTCTGACGACATTATTTTATGGAAAAATGTATTTTTAAAAGTTGCTTAATCAGAATCTTTGTAAGCGTCATTTTAAATCTAGCAATACTTTAAAGATATTATATGGAATATGAATTATTATAAATTGACTAAAAACACAATCATAAAAAATATAATCAAAATAGGAATTAGTTTTTTAAAACAAAAAATTATACGAAAATAAATACAATGTCATCGCCAATATGGCGAAAAAAATTTAAAAGGCATCATGGAAGTCCTATACTATAACTGTACTGCCTGCGGAAGTATGAAAACTGGATCTTCAACCATGAATTTTATTTTGAAACCTTTCTTTGAATGGTTTTAGTTAATATTAATTTGGTTCTAATAATATTTTGGCTTCTGGTAAATTAAAATTTTAATTAGTTGGTGAAATTGGTATAATATTAGTATATCATTAGTATAATATTGAAATAATATATGAAGAGTTTCAAATTTTAAAGGTAAATAAATAATAATAATAAAAAAACTATATGAATCTTTTTACTCAAATTTTTATTTTAATTCAATCAGTGACAATATTGATTGTAAATAAATATTGATAAACACCTTTTTCCTTCTATTTGAGAGGAACTAAAGTTCAAGTTGTTAGTTAATGAATTATGTAAATGAATTTTGAATAATATTTGTACATGAACTAGAAAAAAATATTTAATAAAAGTATTTATATTTTATCAGATATTTATTTATTATTCTGATAACTATATGTTGTTTCAACTGCAGTATATCAATTTTTCAAAAAGTGACACTGCATTAGTTTTAAAAATCCTGGATTGAAAACCCCCAAAACTTGGTTTTGTTTGTAGCACTTCTGCCTACTTTGTTCACCTGATGAAGAGTCGTGTTGTATTTCAACCCAAAATAATTATGAGGTTTGCATTTGATGGCGTTTATTCAAAGTTTTTTACTTATTACCCTACTGATTGCTGTGAAATCAGACTTAAATATTCTACCAGTACCAGTTAGGATGTGGGTATGAATCTGCTGCAACCACATAACTTCTATTACTTACTATTATACATATTACTTACTCTTTCTGAAAATACTGTCGTCAGAAAAATTTATTGAGCAAATCAGGTACCTAACAAATTTCTTCTAAGAGCAAACTGATACATATGTTGTGAAGACATAAAAGAGTCTATATAATGAGTTAAAAAAAAAAAAAAAAAAATCATTAAAGCTGTTTTTTGAAACACCCATTTCTGAGATTTATAACTGACCTGCCTCTGTCAATTTTCCAGTAGTAACAAATTTAGCTAATGGACATCTAAAAAATCTGGTATGTCATTCACATAACTTTCTCTTACCCTGAAATTTAATTGCAATTAAGGTGTAAGATAATGAGTATTGTTATGTGAACTTACATCAAAACAATTCAAATATGGTTTTAGAACAGCTTTATTTGATATACAAATATTTCTATGTGAGGGGGGGGGCGCCAGTCCCCCCTCAACCTTCCATTTCATTATTGTACAACATTGATATAGAATTCAAATCTGTTATTAAATTCAAAAGTTCATTTAAAATTATTGAGACAACTTTCACACACAACATTACTTGAAAATTATCAATCTTGATCAAATTTTTCTAGTAACAAATGTATTAACTTCAAAATACAACATTTGGATCACCTGAAATTATTTGTTTTTGATTTATTCTAAGAGACACAGACAAAGATCAAATGTTAAAAACTTGATTTTGGCATTCATAAAGCCTCAAAATGTGTAATTATACAAAAAAAAACAGTCTATAGACGTTAAACTCTACTTACCTGTAATTTCCCCCATAAACGTAACATATTTGAATTCTCTTGGATGTCCCTGTACATGAATCATTTGCTTCATCTCAACGAAACGTTTAGTGTAGCATCCCCATATGGTACACATTTAGAATACCAAGTGTGGACATTCTGCTATTATTTGTTCTTGAGATATACTGATAACAGACAGACACACATACAGACCAACCGCTAAAAACCTGATTTGTGGACAGGGCTCGAAATTAGCAGTCGTTAGTTGTATTTTGTAACTAAATATTTCATTTTGATGACCACAATTTTATAATTAGTCGCCACTTTGGCACCTAGCATTCCCCCCCCCACCCTTCAATGTGCAGTTCTAATGTGCAATGAAAATAAAGGAACTAGCAACAAAGTAGTAGAAGTCAATTCCTAGCTTTCGCGTAAAAATATTAGAACTAGCAAATTTTTAAAATGGAAAAAAATTAACTAGATAAAGTATCAGTATTTTAAGTAATTGTAGTTTATGTACATTGTTTACACATATGTTTCTATGTGTAAATAACAGTTTTAAAATGGCACTTAAGTACAACATAATGACAACTAAGAAAACAATGTTAGTTGCCATTTGGCATCAAACTTGCTGATTCTAATTTCAACCCCTGTTTGTGGATTTAGGGCACCTCGAAACGTATAAATATAACAAAAACTCAATTTCAAAAATTTTACCCCAAAACAATACTTTCTCTGTTTTATGAGTGAGAGAAAGTAAAAAGGGTTTATGTAGCAAATTTAAAGAAAATTGTTAAAGCTGTTTGTGAGATAGTGATTGTTGGTCCCACTACCAATTTTTACCAAAACATGGCAAATTCATTTGTCCATTAAAATCTAACACTTTTATATGAAAGGATATCTAAAAAGAAGCTAATACTGCGAGTTTGAAGCTACAGAGCCGTTAGGTACACACTCGCAAGACTTAGAATTGACCTATCTATACGCGACGCCTATCAAGTTTCCTGAACTAACCAAATGATACATACAAAAGTTCATCTAATAGGGTATTTATATAGCAACTTTGAAGAAAATTGTTTAAACTATTTTTGAGATACGGTCCTACTTCTAATTTTTCTTAAGTCTGAAGTTTCGTCATTCTGTCTCAATTAGTTTGGAGATACACTAGTCAGGAGATTCTCCTAATTAACTTATTTTATATAAGATGCCTATCAATTTTTCTTATCTAACCAATCGATTTATATGAAATGTCATCTAATAGGATTTTTATATAGCAACTTTGAAAAAAATCATTTGAGCTTTTCTTAAGATATGGACCTATAATACCATTTCTTGTTTTCCAATTTTCACCAAAAGTTAAAAATAATTATTTGTACACTAAACCAATCTTAATTCTGAGGTTCCACCTTTCTATCTTTATTAGTTTTGGAGATATAATAGTCAGATTTCTCCCACATATACACACTGACCAACTGACGAAAACTATTTTTTTGGACTCAGGAGACCTCAAAACATGTAAATAATGTGAAAATTCAATATTGATTTTTTTTTATCAAATACAATACTTTCATTACCTACTGATAATAAAAGTATTGGGTCTAGTTATGGAAGTAAATGCCATATAAAATCAACTGGAAAAGATAAATGTCCAAAATTTTGCATGCATAACTAGCAAATGCAAGTTGAGCATGTCATCTGATTTAAATGTCACAATTTCATGTGCGTACAACTCATTTGAGGCAATTAGGTTAATGTTTGTAAACATAACTGAAGACAGAAAGAAATAACAATTGGATGTTTGGTCTATAAAACTATAAGGATTGATCAAATAAATGACAATAGAACAGGAGCCATAGAATAGAATGACAGTTTGTTTTTTAATGTAATGACCAATTTTTATATGCACTTATCAAATTGTTTCATCAACAGTTGCTTAGTTGAGATTGGAACCAGTTTGCAGTTCTGAAGTGCGCATGACTTCACTGTTTGAATAAAAGCAGCAATCTTTTAATGCCTTAGAATATTCCTAATTCCTTAAAATAGTGTTCATGAGATTGAAGAGTAGAAAAGGGTGAGCTACCACTGCAGTTTTGCATGGGGAAATACAGAGGGAGGCAATCAAAATTTAATGAAGAGCAAAGAAAAATCATAATCACAATTGTGAAAAAAAAAAATCAATTTACATGATCAAAAAATGTACCAAAAAAAAAAGAAAAAGACATCAAAGAGTGTGAAAGGTTGGATTGAGGCATAGGAATTGTTGGACAGAAGTTGCTGCTTCTTGAATACATTACTTTAGTAATATATTATTATTAGGGCTGTGCCGATTAATCGGTTCGGTTAATCGATCAATGTTTAGTCCAGATCAATTTTTTTAATCGGGTTAATCGAATCGATTAATTCAATTAAAAATTTTCCAAATCCTTAATCCGATTAAAATTTTCAAACTACGAATTAAAGTAAAAATATTGTTCTGCCTACAAAATATTTTTTCACATATTTTGCTAACAAACATTCTAAGAAACATACATCCATCAAATAATAAAAAAGTAAAAAAATAAAATAAATAAAAATAAAACCTCTCAAAAGAAGTTGCTGCACTTTTGTTGATAGAGCAAAGGGGAAGGACAGTTATTAAACAAAATGCTGCTTCATGTGCATGCTGGAGCAACACCACCTGTCTGTAACCTTCTACAGAAAGTGTTGGCTAGGGTATTAGTATTCTCAGAAACACGAAGCTTTCAAAAATAGAAATGCTAAAGATTTTTAAAAAAAAGAAGGAATAGAGATTTCCACTATCCTTCTGATGGGGGAAATGTCAACAGAGTTTCACAGTATCTTCAAGCATTTATTGTCTGTTATTGCTGATAGTAACTATTGAAGTAGAAACCGAAAATAACATTCTGTGTTCTAGTCCAAAGTGACAGAGAACTAAAGTATAAGAATTTGAGATTTTTATGATAATGATATGGAATTTTGAGAATTCATTTAAAAATAGTGATAAGCGAGATGGACAAGACCTGCAAATATAAAAGTAAAATATTTGTAAATTCATTTAATGTTTCTTTCAAAATGAATCGAAAAATTAATTTATTTTAAAAATAATAATAATAATAAATAAAACTGAATAAGTGAAAATATTTATATAAAATTAACACTGAAAGTCACCAATTGTTACTCTGAAAATTTATTTAAGTTTCAGTTATGAAACAAATATGATTGATTAAACAAAAAATTTTGAAAAAAAAAAAAAAATCAGTCAAACTTATGAATAATATATATATATACACACACAATATGAGAGGTTTATCCATCATTGAAATAAAATTATATATAGAGAAATGAAAACCGATTAAAAATCCGATTGATTAATCAATTAATGAACTACGATTAACCCAGTTAAAACACTTAATTGATTCCCACCCCTAATTATTATATATTAAATAATGAATATAATTTACTCAAATTAAAATCAATAATAATAAATAAAATAATGCATAACAAAATTAAAAGAAACTCATTTATATATGAAGCCAATAATTCAATTATTCAAGAAAAAAGAACTATTCATCAAAAGAACATACTTCCAGTTCAGTATTTTCTTCTGCAAAATACTTACACATACTTTATGGCATGGGTAGTCAACTATTTTATACCTAACACCCATTCTTGTATATCTCTTAGTAATAAAATTTTCTAACTGTCCACTGATTTCACAAAAAAAAAAAAAAATCTGGAGTGACTCCACTCGACTTTCCGAACATTGAGTAATTAACAGTTTTGTAGATAAAGTAAAGAAAGAGGAGTTGTTAAACAAACAAAAGAGAGAAAAACATAATAGAGTGTTTGAGTATTTTTCTCCATCTATTACACGATGTTTTATTTAACGCTACTGAACTTTGAACCCATAGATCATAATGATAAAGAATTTTTCGTTGTGTCCCTGTAAAAACCTATAAATGCTAGATTCACCAAAATGCTTATAGTTAGTGCAACAGTGATTTATAATACTCATATACATTTTCAGCTCAATTGAATAAGGCGTTTAGATGCTATCGTACTTTTAAAAATTTAGTCCCATAGGCCATAATGATAAAGAATTTTTCTTTGTGTCCCTGTAAAAAAACTGTAAGTGCTAGATTCACCAAAATCTATACAGTTGGTTCAACTGTGATCTATAACATGTGTACAAATTTTTTGCTCAGATTAATAAGCCGTTTAGACGCTATCACACTTTTAAAAATTAGGCCCCATAGGCATAATGATAAAGAATTTTTCTTTGTGTCCCTGTAAAAAAACTATAAGTGCTAGATTCTCCAAAATCTATACAGATTGAGTATTTGTAACCTATAATATGTGTATAAATTTTTTGCTCAATTGAATAAGGTGTTTAGATGCTATAGCACTTTTAAGATTTTGCTCCCATAGGCCATAATGATAAAGAATTTTTCATTGTGTCCCTGTAATAAAACTATAAGTGCTAGATTCACCAAAATCTATAGGGTTCGTACTATGGTGACTTACAATATACGTACCAACTTTCAGGTTATTCGAACAAAGCGTTTAGACGCTAACGTGTTCACTCACAGACATACACACATACATACACACATACACACACACATACATATATCATCGCAAAAATAGTGAAAACGGACTCATTGGACCTCGAAACGTATAGAAACATCAAAATCTCAAATTCGGATTTTTGTCATGATTACAATACTTTCCTCACTATAGTGTTCGGAAAGTAAAAAGGTGGTACAAAAGCTAGAACGCCCACTAATGGGTAGCAGGGACCAAGTTGACTAGCACTGCTCTACGGGATCAAAATAAACCCTTTTCCTATGGTAATTAAAAATTTGTCATATTTGACACTTTTATATTTATTTTTAAAATTTGTACATCTGGATATATCTAGAACTTGTACTAATTATACGATCTGGGATATTAAAAGAATTTTCTACAGTTAGGTAATGAAAGATTAATTCATTATATATACTTACCACCAGCAGCATAAATCCTTGGTACAGATGTGCGGTATTTAACAACAGAAGTGTCAATGTTGCACCTCAAATCTAATTTCACATTCAGTTGGTCTAACAGTTCATTCTCGGGTCCTAAAAATCCCAAAGCCAGCAGTACAAAGTCTGTCTGAAAATAAATCCAATTTTCACCTATCAATAGAAATAATCTATAATAATAATACTAATCAGGGAAAACTAATTTTTTTATTGGCTAAGCAAACTTTAGAAATTTGAATATTAAAACAATCTTTAGCTTTTTTTTTCTGGCTTAAGTGAACTATCATCAATGCCTAAACAAACAAAGAGCTGCAGTAAACAAACTGCAGTTTTGGTGCGCTTAACGCTTCTGAAACTGCAGTTTGTTTACTTAATGTTTTCTTATATCAGCATTTTCAACATTGTGTAAATATTTATATTTCAGTTCAACATCAGGTGTGGTAATATATTCTTTAGATATTTACTTTATTGATATTATTTTTATGCATTTAAAATCTACTAAAGTAAACATTTACTGCTTTTAACCTTTTTATTTAGTCTTTCTCTTCTGCTCCTAAGAAAATCACTATTAGCTTATAAAGATGAACTATTAAGGCATAGTTTCTAAAATGTTACATAAATGTGCATACATAATAAAGGAAATGTGAAGAGAAATGAAAAAAGAAAACCAAGCAGTTGAAATAAATGTGTAAAAAATTGAAAGTAATCTGGTGTGTCACTCACACGGCTTTCTCTTACCCTGAAATTTAATACTATAAATACAGGTTGCAGATTAAGAGGTAAGATAACGAGTACTGTTATGTAAACCTGTGTTAAGCAATTCAAATTAGGCTTCGGAAGAGATATAATTAGTTCTGTGTGAGGGGGGCTACCACCCCCCTGAACCCCCCGTTTCATTAATGCACCTACATTTATATAGAATTTAATTCGACTATTAAAAAATAATTTATTAAAATTATTAATTAAAAAAATTATCTTTTATGATAATGCAGACGATTTCCATATTAGAGAAGTACTATAACACTAGCTATCCAAAAAAAAGTTGAATTTATTCTCAATATTAAAAAAATAATAATAATAAAATAAACATACGATTTTTTTTTCAAAGTTTTTTTTTTTTTTTTAAATCGATAACTTTGTTTTAAATTATCGCAGATCGATGGTTCAACCATTCGTTTTAAAGGTATTGGCGAGCTCTTTTGAAAGATACCTATCATGAAAATGTACTCCCCTCGAGGGGGGACTCCCCCCCCCAGGGGGAGAGGCGAGGCTCCTACATACACAATTTTTTTTCCTGTTGACTATCTCTATTACAAAAAATATATATTCGTTTCATTTGGTTTAGTGCAGTCTATAGACGTTAAACTCTACTTTCCTGCAATTTCCCCCATAGACGTAATGTATTTGAATACTTTTGAGTATCCCTGTACACAAACCATTTGCTTGACCTTAACGAAAAGTTTCGTGTAGCATCCTTATATGATACACATTTAGAATACCAAGTTTGAACTTTCTGCTATAATTTGTTTTTGAGATATGCTGATAACACACACACAGACAGACATACACACAGACCATTTGCTAAAAACATGATTTTCGTATTCAAGGGACCTTAGAACATGTAACTATAACAAAAACTCACTTTTGAAAATTTGACCCAAAAACAATACTTTCTCTACCTTATGGGTAAGAGAAAGTAAAAAAAGACTGAAAAGAATGAAAAAAGGAAACTGAAATATTTTTTGCTCAATGAAAAACTTAATAATCAGAAAACCTACCTAAATGAAAGGAAGGATGTGATAAATTGTTTCAATAAATCAGATATAAAAATATAGATCAGTTAAGAGTAGTAAAAAGGAAGTGGTAACAAGCAAAGTCGTAAAATAAATATGCATATATAATAAAAAGAAATTTTTTATGTGACTATGAATTGTCAAAAGAAAATTTATGGAAAATGCCCTGATAAAAAATTAATATTTACAATCTATCTGATTAATACTTTTAACTCACTCAAAATAAATAAATAAAAATAAAAAGTATAAGATTAATTTATATGTGTCCCAAATCCATAGATGATCTGAGCTCAGTTTATGTCAACAAAATTTACTTTTAAGGATGGCTTCAGAATGATATTTATGTGTCAAAAGATACACAGGTGATTTGAGGCTAGTGTGTCATATGAAATTTTGTTTTGTTGAAAAGTGTTTATAATTTCACCCTAATGTCTATCTGTTTGTACTCTGATTTCCACGAATATTTTTAGCATGTTTTAAAACTGATATATGTTATTTAAAATTACAATGGCAGGCTCCCTATTCAAAATGGTATCAGGGTTGTTACACAAATCAGGAGAAAAAAATTCCCTGAGTTTTCCCTGTCTCTCTTAAAAGTAAAACAAATGGCACACAATCATGTAGCATTAGAATCTAACATGTTTACAAGTCAATTGAACATATCTAAGGTATATTAATTTTATTAAATTACTACAGTTGGGGAAAAAAATATAATTGACTTTTTCTTCTTCATTATAAAGAACTAAAGTTTTAAAAAAAGATTTGATTATGAAAAAATTTTGCAATGTTTTTCCAAAAAAATTCAAAATTCCCTAAATTTTACCTGTTTCTGCAATAAATTTTGAAATTCCCTGAGTTTTCCCTGTTTTTTAATAGTTTCTGAAATTCCCCGAGTTTTCCCTGTTTTCCAGGTACCCTAGCAAACCCTGGATATGCATATTGCTACTAGTTACCACAAACATAAAAACAAAAGTAATTGAATTTGTTACTGTCTATGAAACTTTATGTCCCATGGTCTGTAGAGTCTAGGGACTTTGAGGGATATCTTTTAAGCACTTTTCTGTTATTTTCTAGAGCACTAAAATGTAATGAAATTATCATCATTTTTCACATGTGCTAAAGCATCTTTTCTATTTTAAATGTTTGAATTAGCATTAATGTTTTGTTTACAGAATCACATGAAAAGATTCAGATACACTACGGGATATAAGTAGGAAAGTGGTGAAAGAAATAGAAATGGATGAAATCAGATTTTTAGAAAGAAGATTTTATAATATCTTCCTACATTGTTTGATTAATACTAATAAATATTTTTGGTTTAATTTTCTGTCTGTGTATCTTATCTCTGTCTGTAATAATAAATTTCTGTTTATGCATAATTGCTTTTTAAAACATCAGTAGTTTAGTTAATGGATATTCTATTGCTTGGTAATATAAAATATCTAAACGGTAGATACTAAAAAACTTTTTGTAGAGAAACGCATGTGATATTTTTTTATTTATTTATTCTTTTCTTTTTGATTGGGCTGGGTCTGATTTTATTGATTTTTGTCTCGGCCAGGCCTCAAAATTTTGACCTATGAAGACCTCCACACCTCCCTCCAAGTTGATATACTTTCAGCTTGTTTGAAAGATTATTGAAACTCAATGAGCAAAATCGAAACATTTATTATTATTTATTTTTCCCCATTATAATTAAAAGCTATTCCTAGAATATGATGAAGGAATTAATCCACGAAAAAACTGAGACCCTTTTCATGAAATTCAGCGTCATAAAAAGGGCCCCTTTACAAAATTTAAATGCATAAAATAGGTCTTAAAAATAAATAAAATTTATAAACTGGGCTACCTTAACAAAATCCACATACATAAAAATATGCCTTTCATCTTTGATTACAATTCGCTTCATAAAAATGATCCTTTTATACATTTTTTTCATCTTTTCAGTATACTTAGTTCAATGAAACACTATTAATTTTATATTGAACATTATACAGAGTAACTGTAAAATGGAAGGTTTTGCATAATATTTTTTTTTTTTCAAAAATATTTAATTATTCACAGAATTCACAAAAATATTAAATAGAATTAAAGCCTCAAAGCTGATAGCGGCAACCGGGAGGGGGGGGGGGGTAACAACAGTGGTGATCTCGTGCAACAATACACAATACAATTTTATTACAGATCAATTATAAAATAATAAGCTTAACTTATTCAATTAAATATTTTATAGCAATGTTTGACACAACACAATAAAAAGAATTATAAATAATAAAAGTATTAGTTTTAGTTTTGATACAGAAATTTTTTGAAGTGGGGGAGAAGTTTTGGAGCAGTTTTAAATGAAATTAGCACTTTTCTATGTTCCCGTAGAATCCCAGTAACAGGTAACAGGAGAAAAGAATATGCGCATAATGCTGCCTATCAAGAGAGATCTAGGCTCCTAGGTCAGAGTTCCTACCAGAGAGCGTCTAAGAAGTCATACATTGGTAGCACATTGTCGTGGGTGAAAAATGTCCGTAAATTGCAGAATTTTTTTTTTTTTATTAGTATAGACAAAGAGTATCTGAAAGTTGCAGACTAATTTTTTATTAGTGCAGACAAAAACTGTCTGCAAGCCATTTTTCTGTGTCCACGACTATGTCGCCATGTTGCGGTGTTTCTGCCACTGGGTTTATAACTGATATGGTTTGTCAGTTTAGTCTTATGCAATAAATATGCTTTGATCATCAACATATTTTATTGAGGTTAGTGTATTGTTTCTTTCAAATGACCGATGAATATAACACTTCTTAAAATATTAAAACCAGTAAAAAACTACAACGTCAGAAACACCAAAGAGAAAAAAAAAAGGGGGAAGCAAACAGCTGTTTCGGTAGTCTTTAGCATACCGTCTTCAGTGAATCTGAATAACTGAAGAACTTGCACTGAAGACGGTACGTTAAAGGCTACTGAAACAACTGTCTGCTTCCCATTTTTTTTTTCTCTTTGACATTCCTCATGTTGTAGTTTTTTATTGGTTTTAATAATCCTGCACCAAATCTCCTTTTAATACTTCTTAGGATAAATACGATTTTATTTTTCTGCAGACCTGAAGATTTTATAACAGTTGTCTTTTAAATTATTTCATAATCTTAGCAATGCAGCACATTTTATTTATTTATTTATTTTTTGTATAAACTATGAAGTAAACATTACAGTAAACTATTGATTACCCACGAGTTCTATATCTGTGGCTTCCATTTTTCTTGGCATTTTTGCTACTATAAATTACGATGGGTTTAAAAAATAATTTATAAAATTAGGTATACAGTTAAATTTTTTAGAAAATAAAAATTGAAGACAAAATATTTAGAAATAATAATAATAATTCTCATGGATAATTAAGAGTCTATTGTATTTACTTTTATAAAAAAAAAAAAAAAAAAAAAAAAGTTAAAATTCAGTATTTCAAATATTGATCACAATGTCATTCTTCATTATCAAATTTATGTATTTCCTTAAATATGGAATATTTTGGAACCATTCCATATTCAAGAACTAATTATTAAAAAGCCTTTATTTGACACATTGGTATTTTGTTTTACTTTTGGATTTATGTTAGTTATTTAGTTACATTGTTAAATATTTCTCGAAAGTTCCATATAAGACTAGCGGTTTGTAAGGTTCAATGAAATATAAATAAATTTACATTGTATCCATTGATGATATTACAAGGTGGAACAGAAGATAATCATACCTCTTGAACATTTTAAATTTTTTCTTTCTCATTTAGTACAGAAGATTACATGAAATTATGAATTATTATTCTAGCCACTAGTTACAATATAAAAATAAATTACAAAATATCTTAAGTCCTTACTTTTATTATTTTTTCAGAATTCTTTGCCTCCACGCCTTGCCATCGTCCAACAGAATCTTTTTTCCATGTAATTTCACTGACTTCGATGCCAGACACATTTCCATGTTTATCACCCAGAAATTTCTGGAAGTTTTGAAAATCAATTTTACTGCTTAAAGAAATTATACAAATAAATAATTTTGAGTTTTTACATTCAAAAAAAGTTGAAAAGCATAAAAAAAATATTTTTATTATTTATTTCAAATAAAATCTAATTCAGTTTTATAGAATTACATGGGTGCAATAAAACATAACAGTACATACTTTAGGAAGAAGATTGTAAACACGGGGATCAGTTCCAAATTTAGCTTTTACATCAGCATGTCCGTACTCCACTTTAAAAGTTCTTGGATATTTAGGCCAAAAGCTACCAGATGATCTGCTATCGGGGGGTTTTGACAACAACTCTAATGTTGTGACGCTTTTTGCACCCTAAAGTAATAAATGATGACAATGAAAGCCCATTTGAAGAAATGACAAACAAATAAGACAACAAAAATGATAAACAAGTTTATTGGCAAAAACAGCAACAGCAATCACAAAATTTAAAAATTAGTTAAAAGATAAATAAAAACTAGTATATTGTGGTCATCACAAAACTCTCTTCTACATTTTACTATAAAAATGTACACTGTACAAACTATTAAAATTATTATTTATTAAATAATTAAAGTTATTTTTTAATTTATTTACCAAAATGCTTTCCCATGAAGAACACAGACTATTTTTATCTCATAGAAGTATAACATTAAATTTAGAAAGAAAGCCAATTTTGTGCTCTGTACACCATAATGATACTTCTACAGTCAAACCTTGTTAATGTGAATTACTTTTAACATGAACTGTTTCCACCATCCCCAGCAAAATGAAGATTAGTTACTGATAGCATGAACTACTACTGATAACATGAACAAAATTTAAGTCCCCTTGAGATTCATGTTAACGAGGTTCAACTGTAAATATACAAAAAAAAAAAAAAAATCCTACATGGTTATTATTATTATAGGTATTCTTTTTAATTTCACAGTGGTTTGTTAAAAATTATGAAAAAATAGAATGGCAACCCCACAGGGGTTTGTCCAGACTTTTCACCCAGGGTCCTATTTTTGTGAAATTGTGAAAAATTCTACATGTAATTTTGTGAATCTAAATTTAGTGTGAAAATAAAGTTCTTCCGAACTTTTTGGCTAGGGTCCTCTTTTTGTGAAATTGTGAAAAATGTAATTTTGCAAAATAAAATTACAACTAAGGTTTCATTTTAGAGAATGACAGTTCAGTTTTACAGAACTAAACTCACATACTATATGCACAGAAGCCCTTTATAAATTAGAAATTTAATATCAGCTTTTGGGGAAAATACAACAAATCATGTGCTATTATTCAAACAGTCTGTTCATTCCATTGCAGATTAGTTTTGAAAATGAAAGAGATTTATCAAAGATCTGTTTTAAAGGAGAGAAATTTTGTGGAGGATAAATTTTTAGGATAAATTTTTTTTTTTTTTTGAAGGGTCCTGTTTCAAGATAAATAATTTTGTGAAAGGTCCTGTTTTAGGATGAATAATTTTGTGAAGGGTCATTTTTTTAAGATATAGAATTTTGTGAAGGGTCCTTTAACGGACCCAGGTTTGTCTCTGGACAGATCTCTGCCCCAGTAGCACATAACATTCTTTCAATGTTGTTATAGCTAATTTTTCACTGTCCAGACTTATTTTCAAAGCTATAACAATGTTACGTGCTACCTGGGAAGTTCACTTTTGGGTAATTTTCATAAAAAAGCTACAACCAACTTAAATAAAGGTTCAAAGAAACATAAATCTATATTGATTGTGTTGGTTTGTCCATTGGTTTGTAAGCTGCAGCGTCCATAAAATTTAGGACACATACAGGCAGAAAAATTGTGTTCAGAAAATCTCAAAATGTATAAATCTATCAAAAACTAGAGATAAATTTTTTTCACAAATCCAATACTTTCTTCTTATGTCTGTGAAAGAAAGTAATACATTGGGTGATATTGCATAGCTGAAATGATATATTTCAAATTCATTTTTGCAAATATCAGTTTGTAAGAAAATAAGAACTACTATGTTATGATCAACCAACACAACGCTTTCTTCTATTATTTTCCTATACAAATTCACGCAGTACAAATTAGTTATTAAAATTATTATTTATTAAAATTACTTTTAATGATGAATGCAGGCAATTTGCATCTCAGAAACACTAAGTGTTGAAAGAAAGTCAATTTTGTGCCGGCATTTGAGGAAATGCTTTTTTTTTTCTTTCTAAGTTTATTTTTTATTAAAAATGAAAAAATTCACTGACTTTGTTTTAAATTATCCTACATCTATGGTTCAACCACTCAATTTCAAGGTATTGACAAGTTAATTTGGAAATTTACACCACTAAGGCACATTACACCCAGGGGTGTAAATTTCCAAATGTATAAATCCTATATTGGAAATTTACACCCTAGAAAATATTTCTGCTCCAGGAAGGGTAGCGATGCTACTACATGCAAAAAATTTTCTACATAGTTTACTATTATTATTATCAATAATTCATATTGAATTTACAATGCAAAATCATTTCTACATAGTTTACTACTACTATTATCAATAATTCATATTGATTTTACAATCATTTATTAAAAGTAACTCTTATGTACATTTATGTGAAACTTTGTCCCTTACTGCCCTATTAAATATTATATTATTAAAAAAAAAAAAAAAAAATTGCAGCACCATATGTTGAGCTATTAATCCCCAAATGTAATCAGCACCAGTTTAGGCCAATGTCCAACTAAATACTAATTTTGGTTAAATCTCGTTCATTCATTTGTGAGATACAGCATCCACAAAATTTATGATATTCACACACTGTTTGACAGACTTTTTTAAAAATGATTAAATTGTATTCAAGTCATCCCAAAATGTGTAAAATCATTGAAAACTGGTGGTAGAAAATTTTCACGATTCTAATACTTTCTTTATACAAATAGAAGAAAGAAAAAATACCAAATTTAGGTATGTAGAAATATCTGATAAAATATAAACTTGTATTATAAATTTATAACTTTTATTCAAATTAGAAATTATATATATAAAAGTGACTTTTTTTTTCAACCTTAGATATTTCTTTTTTTTACTTTCTTCTATATGTAATATAGAGAAAGTATTGGATTCTTGAAAATTTTCGAACTGCGGTATTCGATGGATTTACACGTTTTGGGATGTGTCCTGAACACAATTTGATAGTTATTAGAAAATGTCTGTGTGTATCACGAATTTTGTGGACGCTGTATCTCACGAACCAATGAACGAAATTTAACCAAACTTGGTATTTAGTTGGACCTTGACATAAACTGGTACTGATTAGATGTGGAAATCAATCGCTCAACAGGTGGCACTGTGATCGCATTTTTTCTAAATTTTTAACATGGCAGTATAGGACAAAATTTCATATAAATGTATATAATGAGAGTTATTTTAATTGTGTGATTGTAAAATTAATATGAATTATTGATAATAGTAGTAGTTAACGAGGAAAAAAAAAATTTGTGCATGTGAGAGCATCGCTTCCCATTTTCAAGATGGGTATCTTTCGAAAGGTCTCGTCAATACCTTTAAAACGAATGGTTGAACTATAGAACTGTGATAATTTAAAACAAAGTTATTGATTTTTTTTTTTTTTTTCAGTTTATTGAGAATAAACTGAAATTTTTTGGATATTTAACGTTATACTACTTCTCTAATATGGAAATCGTCTGCATTATCATGGAAGATAACTTTTTAAAATAATAATTTTAATAAATTATTTTTACTGAGTGAATTTGTATAGGAAAATATAGAAGAAAGTCATGTGGTGGCCACAACATACTAGTATTTTTGGTATTTGATGAATAGTCAATATTTTTTTGTTCCAACACAAATATTGTTGTGTTAAATAATTAAGTACTCAGCTTTAACACCTGGATTCTACAGAGGTCAATCCAGGTTTTAATTTTAGAGGCCTATTTTTATGAAAAAACAAACTATCTTCATGATTTTTTTTACATATTTTTATGAAAAAACAAAACATTTTTGTGAATTTTTTTACATATTTTTATGAAAAATTATTACTATATTAAACATTCCATTTTTAAGGTTGCTCTAAATAATGTTTAACATGAAGTTAATAGTGTTTTATTAAACCAAGTAGAGGCAATCATTGGAAATAATACTGACAAGATAGAAAAAAAATTAAAAGGGATCCTTTTTATAGTATGAAATTTAATGAAAGAGACATTTTTATGAATTTGAATTTTGTAAAAAGGCTCATTTTATAGATTTGAATTTTATGAAGGGGACTATCTTACAGATTTGAATTTTGTGAAGGGGACTGCTTTATGAAATAAAATTTTGTGAAGGGGCTACAAAAGGGTCCTAATTTTTGCATGGATAAGCCTCTACCCTATTTAAAATTAAATATCCTTATTCTATCACATTCAGTTTCTAAAAAATTGCTGTTAATATTAGTGATATCTTAATTTTTCTTTTCTTGTAAACTTTATGATACATTTCATTGTTTATGTTGTTTGTGATGTGCGAATTTCTGAAATATGTGGATTTTAGGAGTGCAAATTTCTGGGAGTCTACTGTATAAGTTACGTGTACAGTAAGTTATCATAAAATTTAACTGAAACTTCATAAATAAATATTTAAATTAACGTTTATGATCATTGCTTAAATAAACATTAAATTGCATCATTTATAAACAGAGGAGGAAATGTTAAGTATAATTATAGATAATTATCAAAAAATAAATTATATTAATTTAGAGGAAGAAGGAGAAAGACAGTTTTCATGAACGATTTTCACTGATGAAGATAAATATTCAAACTTTCTCATAGCACAAACTTATGTGATTGACCAAGAATTGCTGAATTTTTTGCAGACTATAGGAAAGTAAATATGTATGAATATTCTTACTTAAGCTACTATTGATCAGACTTTTCAAAAATCTAGTTAATTTGTAACTATAATAACATACATAAAAATTGTTCTTTTAATTAAAATTTAATGAAATATTTGTACTTTTATTAGGCACACTTTATTTCAGCATTGTATGTATACAATATAAATTGATTCTTAAAGATTTTCTACTCAAATGAGATTTTTAGATGTAAATAAAAGAAATTACTCTAAAATCTGCAAAATTCAGAAATCTGCAAAACACTTCGTTTTAAGCTGTGTGGATTTTTGAGAGTGTACTGTATTTGTAACAAAAATATTATTTTGTAAATAACTTTTCTAATTAATTACCTCCCTGAGAGCTGTAGCAATGCAATCTACCCCAGTATCCCCGCCTCCTATCACTAAAACATCTCTGCCACTGGCTGCATCAAAACTTTGACCATCTACTTCTCGATGCCTTTGGCTCTTATGCAGATAATCCATAGCAAAATTAATGCCACTAAAGTCATGTCCTATATGGAAGAATAAAAAAGATAAAATATACACTAAACATTTACAATGTTCATACACATTCCAAGACAACAACCAAAGATTTTCCAGGAACATTTTGAACGATTACCTATAGAATAATATTATGCATTTGGAAATGAGAGAGGTGCTCTGATATATAAGAAATGGATTCAAATCAATCATTCCACCTAATTCCATTGGCTGATTAGAATTTGATTAATTTCTTACATAGGGGAGACCCGTGTACCTAGGGCCATCATGTACCTAGGGCCACCCCACTTTATTTGAATAATATTTAATTTTAAGTTTTAATGCTCATTTGGGTGAGTAACAACACCAATTGCTACTTTTACAACTATTTTGGAACTTTTGAGGAGAGAGTTTTGACAAGTTACATGTAGAAAACGAATTTACATGGTTTGAAGTAAAATTTTGCAGCTCATCGCTTTTGCTATTTTACAAAGGCAAGTCAAATATTTTTCTTTCATTTCTAGTGTATAATTTTGCTTCTTATATTGAGTAATAAATGAGATATTTAATTAGTCCTCTCTGCATGTGGATTTTTTAGTGGAAGGCATTTTGAATGAAGTTACCAAAACTTGTACCTAGGGCCACATCGCTGCCTTGTACCTAGGGCCAGTGTGTTTGGACCTTTTAACACTTTAGCGACCGAATGTTTTTGTCTTTTTGACAGTAAAGTCCGCCTGTGGGCGTTTTTCTCATAAATAACAGTTTTTCAAAACAAAATTTTCCGTATTCACATTTATATTACAAATGGATATGCATTATAATCATACTCTCTCTCTAATCAAAGTATTTGCATACATAGTATACTGATTGTACAAATATGAATATTGTGTATATTTTTTAGAAACAAATAACGTACAACTTGTAAAAGAAACGCCCACTGGTGGAGTTTCATACTTTCAAATGACGTGAATCTACATCAGCGGTCGAGAAAATGTTAAGAAACACAGTACAGCCTATAGTAATTGGATGCTGGCAAACCATGGTATACCAATCACTATATATGACGTTGCTGAAAGTGTTGGCAAGTCCGGCCTTTACTCCTGTAAACATTCTATCAGGCGTTCGCGTATCTGGCATATAGCCAATAAATCAAAACACATTCACTGAGGATAAATATTTAAGTTCAAATGTGACTGAAAGACAAGACCCCTCCATAAAAGAAAAAAAAAAAAAAGATTTTCCAGGAAGATAGTGAACCAACAATGATAGAATTTGATGTTTCTGTTTCGTGTCCTGTTGAAATTTTGAAACCTTCAACATCTAACATCTTTTCGTGTGTTATGCTTTAGCAGGTACGAACCTAAGCAAAACCTCCCACATCAAAGAAAAGATGTGACCGAAAACCAGAGAGATCTAGAAATCCAAGAGACACTCCAGAAAAAAAAAGAAATTGAAGGAAAAAAAAAAAAAAAAAACATTCTGTTAAAATATCTCAAAGAAAAAAAAAAAAAAAGTGAAAAATTTCGTGTTTTAAATTAAGGCAACAACATGATAATTATTATATGATAAATAAATATATTACTTGATATTGTTTCTTTTATAAAATACCTGTTTATATGCTTATTTTCTATTCATTACAAAGAGAAATCTAAATTTGAGAGAATGGCCCTAGGTACAACCAGTTCTGGCCCCAGGTACAATGAGGGTGTTGTACCTAGGGCCACAAGTGAAGTTTTTTTAAAAACCTTCTATTTGTCGGAATTTATTTTTTTATGTATTTATATTAATCCCAATTGGAAGTAATTAGTCCTAAAGATATGTACATATCAGTTTGATAATTTTATACAGGTCAAGGTTTGTTTTTGGGCATTGAAAAAAAGCAGCCCTAGGTACACGGGTCTCCCCTATATTCGATTAATTTCTTATATATCGTCCTTTATGCACTTCTGATGGTACGCTGAATGCTACCAAAACAGCTGTCTGCTATTTCATTATTCCCACAGCTGCCAACCTCATGACTAAAAATTTAGGAGCAAGAGACTTAAAAATTCAGACCAAACAAGAAGAAATCAGAGCTACTATTATGACACAAAAATTTTAATTAAAATTTCCATATATAATTTACATTTGCACGGTCTTAATATAGATTTCCTTAAATCAACGAAATTATCAAAGAATGATCAAATAAACAGCATTTATATGTTTACGATGTATTATTTATAGTGATTGTAGGTTTGTATAAATTCTATTCTAGTATATTGTAATTCTGACTGATACTACAAAGATTTAACCTTTGTAGATGTTATATAACAGAACTGAGAGTTTAATTATTTTAAAATACAATTAACAACAAAAACAAAAAAATTATAATTTTTCTTTTGAAATAGAACAGTACATTGAGAATATTTTTTTAAGTCATTAAAAAAAAAAAAAAAAAAAAAAACGAGATCAGTTTCCTTAAAAATAAATGAAAATTCACAAAATTTATAAAAATAAAAAATAAAATAAAATGAAATAAAACAGAAATGGTAGTAGAAATAGGATAGTACTCATATGTATTTTAAACTTATTGAGGAAAAACAAATAGATTCAACAAATTTCAATATTAAAGTCTAAAAATAAGTACATATTTGAGAAATACTGAGCATTTTTATCAGATTTATTGATCTTATTCAGGGTTGCTACACAAATCAGGAGAAAAAATTCCCTGAGTTTTCCCTGTTCCTTTTAGAAGTAAAATAGATGACACACAATCACACAGCATTAGAGTCTAACCTGTTTACAGGTTAATTGAACATATTTAGGGTATATTAATTTATAGTTGGGGAAAAAAACATAATTGATTCATTATGAAGTACTAGAATTTTTAAAAATATTTGATTATGAAAATATTTTCCTATGTTTTATGATTATGAAAATATTTTCCAAAAAAATTCAAAATTCCCTGAATTTTCCCTGTTTTTGCAATAAATTTTGAAAATTCCCTGAGTTTTCCCTGTTTTTTAATAGATTTTCAAATTTCCTGAGTTTTCCTGTTTTCCAGGTGCCGTAGCAACCTTGTTATTTTTAAAAAGCAACATATATTTTTAAAAAGTTGCTTTTCGCCATTTTTTTAAGAAATCATTATTTCTCCATGAATATATATGGTAGCTTCATAAAAAATTACACAGATAATAAGAAGCCTCATAATCTCATGATACAGCCAGAATGCATCTCAAGAATTACTTTTTACAGGGTGATACTAAACATTTTCGTTTTTCTTTAATTGTTCACTAGTCCCCCTTTTGTTTCACAGTAAAACTTTCACCGAAATATTTGAGATATAACAAATTTTATACACTCCTGAACAGTGGCGTCGCCAGAAAAAATTTCAGGGGGGGGGGGGGGGCACAACCTGAAAAAATATTTTTTTCTGATAGCATAGTTTTAAAGTTAAAGAAAAAAATGCTTATTAAAATTTTCCAGAGGGGGGCAAGTGCCCCCCCTTGCCCCATTCTACCGACGCCCATGCTCCTGAAGTTTCAAGATGATTCATCCAGTACTTTATGAGGTATTTGAAAAAACGTCTGAAAGTGTCAGGTCTTTTACAGAAAGGTTGTGAAGGTACAGATAATGCAAAGGTTCACCTTCATACTCAGTAGTATACAAGATGTTAATATGGACAATGTATAACAACTGAGCCATTTATTTCCAGTTATAAACAATTTAAAAAAGGAAAAGAAAAGAAAACAGGGTGACCTATATGGATATAAGAGAGAAAAATATATTTTTTTTATACATATTTTTATAAGGTGGTTAGCATTCAAACTTTTTTCATTCCCTGAATGTTTTTCATCATTTTCGCCAACTCCTGTTACTTATTTACCACAAAAGTAAACAGCGGGGTTGTTATTTGTCAGTACATTGCTCACTAATGCCGGATTTTCATAGCATATAGTGAACAATATATCAACAAAAAAGAAAATTTAACTATTCAGAATATGCTTTCAAAAAGAGCTTACTTCACAATGTTTATCGAAATTCTCTAACATTTAAGTGAAATTCCCTGACTTTCCCAGATATGTTAAATTCCCTGACTCTCTGATCCTTAAGCCATCCAGTTTTATTTCTAAATTTACCTGGAATAGGTAAGTTTCTAGGTCGGGTAGATCCAGTAGCAAGGAGAATGGCATCAAAATCGAACAATTCTTGAATTTTAACTTCCTCCCCAATATTCTGATTTACTTTGAAAAGGATGCCTTCTTTTTCCATTATGTCTAGTCTTCTGTCAATGACCTAAAAATACAAAAAAAACCTTATATACATTTTAATGTGAGAATAAATAAAGGAATTTATAACTGCCTTTTCACAATTTAATCTCTTTCATAATGTTTCTTTAAAAAGAATTTTCATTGTATATATTTATAAGAAATTTTGTCCTATACTGCTATATCAAAAATTCAGAAAAAGTGAGATGGCAAGCCACCTGTTAAACAATTTTCATAAGAGTTGATAGGTACTCATTTATGTAAAGGTGCAACTACATATCAATATGTAATGGGCTCTTCCCACCGTCGTCTGCTCAATCACGTTATAGAGGAAAACGAATAATCGAATTCAATTAAATATTGTTCTTAAGAACAAAAGTGTTAATATTTAATATAAAATAAAATAAAAGTAATATTGTGCATTTGTAAACACTAGAATAATTGTATTTGCAGATTTAATAATTCCAAAAAAACACTTTATGTGTTTATTTATTTTCACCTGTAAGAATTGATTTTTGATCTAGCAATAAATAATAGCTTGTTCTTGTGGAATGTTTATGGATTATAATTTGAAATTTTAAAATGTTTTCATTTAATTTAATTGCATAAAGGTGTTACAACAAGTTAATTAACTTAGTTACTGGTCTAAATGGATTTACGCAGTACAATATTGCACTGTCGCTGATTTAAGTACCAAAAATCAGAGTACTTAACATGTTCTTCATGAAAATCAATAACAAACATAAACTAAATGATGATTGTAAATGTATACAGCAAACAAAAGATGATGAATAATGATATCAAATGGATTAAAAATGATGATGTATAAAAAAATAACACAGATTAAATACGATTGATCAAAAATAAGAATAGAAAATAGGTTATTTCAGCAATCACTATAGATAAACAAGATTTTGTCTGCTATTTGTTTTTCCTCTATCATGTGACCTCTGACGTCAGGTGGGAAAAGCCCATTAGCAGGTCTACTTAGTGTTGCTGAGGTTGAAGAAGTTTTATAGAATTTAGAAATGAATGAAAGAACTAAGCAAAGAAGATCAAAAATGAATCCTTGGCAATTTTAAATAAATTTTGCCCTTTTGACAAAGAATTGAAATGACTATTGCAATTGCATAGTAAAAAACTTGGTTAGAAACCTTCAAGCTATTTCAACGCCAAATTTCAATTTTTGCCAAAGAGGTTCAATACTAAACCTGTGCCATACAAAAAAAAAAAAAACTTACAATCTTATGATATTTACAAAATAAAAGAATTATAACTATTTAAAATTAAGCTGAGAACATAAAGGAGCCCTATAAGTTACGTATAAACTAAAAATAAAAATGAAAAATTTCATTTTACTGTAGAAAAGAAAAGTACTTAATTCAATAAAATTTTCAAGCTAATGCCAAATATCTATATGAAAATATTTATTTGCATGTAAATTCCTGATTAATAAGTATACTATTATTATTATTATTTATGCAAAATTAAAAATATTTTATGCCTGGAAAAAAATAAACATGTATTTTATTTATATATTTTGGCATAAAATATTCATTCCTTTTCAATAATTTTACAATTAAAATGCAGTTTTTATTTAATATCTTTTGAACCAATTACCTCATTGACCAAAAAAAAAAAAAAAAAAAAAAAAAACTCGTTGGCATAGGTGGACTCTGCTCAGTTCCCCACCATATTTATGTTCTCATAAATTTCTAATGCGAGACATATTATAATCATGTTAAAAAAAAATGAATTTGACCAAAGCTTGATACAGTGACAGAATGAAATCCCCGCCTAATGGGCTATCAACCGTTCACTACGATATATTTATCTTATTCTAATCTATTAATTTATTTTATCAGGGTCAATTCCATTGTTTAGTTTTCATGCTACTATTTCCAATGCAATAATCCTCAAAATTCATATTTATATGAAAAATTTACAATTTCGCTATGTTGATAAAATCGTAAATTACGAAATTTTCTTATTAGAATATTTGCGTTCAATTATGTTCAAACAAATATCATAAATGTAATTTTGAAGTTGTCTAATGTATTTATGATCCTCAAAATGGAAGTTTATGCTCAAATTTGCCTTATTCTGACATGTTAAGTAAATCGTAAATTCCAAATAACTTACGAATTTTTTATATTGGAAAAATCATAGTCTATGATATTCATGCCAGTATCCTAAATAATATTTCGAAAGTGATTTGACATCTTTACGATGAAAATATCCCTCAAGATTGACGTTTATGTGAAATTTTACTCTATTCTGCCATGTTAAGAAATTCGTAAATTTCCAATAACTTACGAAATTTTTATATTGGAAAACTCATAGTCATTAATATCCATGCCAGTGTCCTAAATAATATTTCAAAAGTAGTCTGACATCTTTACGATGAAAATATCTCTCAAAATTGACGTTTATGTGAAATTTTGCCCTATACTGCCATGTTAAGAAATTCGTAAATTTCCAATAACTTGCAAAATTTTCAAAGTAGCATATTTATAGTTACTGATGTTCATTCCGGCATCAAAACTGATATTTTAAAACTGGTCTGACATTTTTACAGAAAAAAAGTTTCCATTTAATGCACGTTTAAGTGAATTTTTGTCCTATTCTTCCATGTTAAGAAAATCATAAATTTCTAATAACTTACGAAGTTTTTAAATTCGAATGTTGCCAATGAATAGGGTTCTTGTCAGTGTCGAAAGTAATATTTTAAAACTGATCTGACCTCTCTGTGACAATTTGTTCTTGAGATAACGTGTACACAGACTAACAAACTAACGGACTAACACACTAACAGACACCCTACAGATTTTGTAATTTTCGGATTCCTCACACCTGAAAACGTGTAAATAAGTAAAAAAACCTGAGGTCGAAAATTTTCACGATTACCTAAGTTCCCCATACCTATAGAATAATGGGCTGATGGGGAACTAAAAAAGCTGTTTGCTAGATTTTGTTTTGATTAATAAGTGTACCATTTTTCATAGTGGTCATAGAACAGTGTAGCTTTGTATAGCAAACTAAAAATCCAGACAGACAAACAATCAGCTTTATATACATAGAAGATTCTGTGCAGTAGTTCCAGAGATATAGTTTGAACAAAAATTTTTTTACATACAGACAGACATCTTCTAAAAATCATCAAATCATGTTTTGGACCTTTAAAAATATTAAACTCAGTCAAAAACTAGAATTATAAAATTTTTACGAATCCAATACTTTTTCCTAGTGACTATAGAAGAAAGTAAAAAAAAATATTTAATGGGTTCTTAAATTATACATGTCACATGAAAATTTCTCCTCACATTGTGCTTATGCTATTTTAACCCACTGAGTGTCTTGAAAAAGACTAAAATTGTAATGTTGCTTCCACTGCATGATTTTTATAATGTACTAAAATAATTATTATTTCAGCGCAAAATTAAAAATTTGACTATACATTTAAAAAATTTTAAATACCTTAAAATCCCTTATTATGCAGCACTTTACATATTTCGACACACATTGCAGTCGTCTTCAGATGTTTAGACATTACTGCTTATTGACTATCATTGTCGTCGGACTCATCTTTGGCCCTTTCGCTGGTGATATCATCCTTATGTGTTTTCCTGTTTATTAGCCATTGCCATTCTCTAGGTATTGCGCCATGCTCTCGTTCATAAAGAGCGGAGTTAGTTGTTAGGATCTTGAGGGCTTCGTGTTTTGACGACGATGGTCAATAAGCAGCAATGTCTAAACATCTGAAGACGACCGTGATGTGTGTCGAAATATACAATAGTGCTGCATATTAAAGGATTTTAAGGTATATTAAAAGTTTGATTAATCTTTTATTTATACTTTAATTATATACTATACATTTAACCCTGGAATGGAGGCACCGTCGTACAGAGTATGCCAATGCAATCATTTGGGCTGTGATTTTTTTCTGATATTATTTTTATTATATCATTTTTATCCATCTTTCCTGCTTTTTTTCTGATATTCTTTTTATTATATTATTTTTACTATGACAAAATACTTTATTAATGTAATGTATAAGGTTAATTAGTTTCAAACATCATGCAGAGGCTCGAAAAACAACCTGGCGTACTCTATACGCTGCTCCTGTAAAATTGTACCATATGCCCTCCCCTCCAACTGAGGGTTAAAGCTAAAACTCAGGATTATGAATTGTGACATTCATATTTAAAAAACGTGCTAAGAATAGATAATTATGAGTTTCTTTAATTATAAGTGAATCAGGGAAAAAGCAACTGTTCAGTGAATGGAAAAATATGTATCAGCTGCTCAGAGGGTTAATCAAGCAAAGTAAGTAAATGTTCATTTAAAAAAAAATATTTTATTTTTTAAAATTATGTATAAAATTAATTATATTGCTCAAATATATTCACAGAACATTGACAATAAGACATGTTTCTTACTTCTCTGCTAAGTTTCATAGTTGGAATACCATATCTCAACAAACCACCGATTTTAGGACTTCGTTCATACACAGTAACTGAATGTCCTGCCTAAAATATTTTAAAGTAATACATACAGTTATTGGTTACATTAAAAATAAATAAATAAGTAAAGTAAAATAAAAAAAAAGCACTAAATTTAATCAGTGTTCTTAAATTTCCACATACTGCGGAGGGAATCACTGTAAATATTACTAGGTAAATATATAACAGACATAAATTTGTTTAAATTACAAAAAAATTCAAATTTATTTCAATTAAAAAGTTATTTACAAATAGAGAAATATGAATTATTTATCAACTACACTGATGGAAAAAAAATCCCAACACCAAGAAAAAATTATTTTACAGTAATGAAATTTCAGCAATACATTTGTCTAGGTAACATATTTAATTGATTAAAGTTTCAAGATCACAGGTTGAGCAATTTCAAATGTGAAATGTTGGTACATTAGTAACCGGTGTAACCGCCAGAATTTTGAATGCAAGCATGCAAACGTGCATGCATTGTGTCATACCAGTGGCGCACCCAGAATTTCTGTCTGGAGGGGGCTGATGAATAATTGGGTTATGTAGTACAGTAAATAGGTTTATAGGCATATACGCACACATATATATATAGTAAAGAATCTGCTTTAAATATTTCTTTTGAAATGAGCAAACGAATGAATGAAATTGAATAGTGCAATCGAGAAATTTATATCAGTATTATATACTGATAATATAGCTGATAATATACTGATAATATACTGATAATATATATTATATATATGGCTAAGTTACACTAGTTACACTAATAGCTAACTTACACTAATAATTATTTCCAAATAAAAGCTAAATAAAAGTTGTAATATATAGGAATTATAACAGAATTTCAGTGTAAATTTTTACATTGCTATTTCATTTAATTATCTGGAGTATTCGGGCGATGCTTCTAGGTTCAGTTAACAGAAACATGTCGGACGTGTAGTCTTCGTGGGTGTTAGTCAACACAGCAAGCAGGGGCAGAACCTCTTAATATCCTAAAACATTAATTCTATTCTAATATATAATATATTACTTAGAATTTTAATTTGTTCAGTTAGCAAATATTTCAAGCGTTACCTTTCTGAGTTCATTACAGGATATTGTATTCTAGTATAATATTTATGTATATTGTAAAATTTGAATTTTTATAACAGGCACAAATTGCATTATCCAAAAATGAAGCTTAGATCTCAGTGACATGAGAGGCAAAAATGAAAACTGTGCATGGACCCTACTGTATGTTCTATTAACCGTGATAAATAAATAAATAAATAAGTGACCCCATCCTCAGAAGCATCTGTAAAATATCTTAACATATTGCTATCGGGGTATTTTCCTATTTTCAACAGTAAACTATGCCTTTTGGCATTCCTCTTAATCGTTATATTTGTAGAGAAATAATTTTGCGAATTTGAGATTAAACCAAGTAAATTTTATCTTCAATTGATGTGAAATTTTACTAGCATGTATATGTGCTAGTGGCATATAAAAGGTTTAACGAATATGCAAATTTCATTTTTAATTTAAAATATTGCTTTAGAGGAACAACTAAGAGCAGGGCTGATCTTTATTTTATATCAAATGAGAATTTTCATTTGCCGATGTGAATGTGTTAATTTTGCCCAAGGACAAAACAGACTTTCACAAAGATGCTATAGATACTCATGAATTAAAATATAAAATTTTATGAGCCTGGTATCCCATTTTTCTGACAAATACATCCCTGCTTACTTCCACATCAGATTGCTTCTCCTGCGTGACTTTTTCGGTACTCCCTCGATTTCATAACAACAATATATGCTTTAGGGCCTTAGAAGCCAATCCCTAAAAATTGCAATGGAATGTCTAGGGTATCTTTCAACTAAAAAACAAAGAACTAGTTCACTGTTTTTGTGTTTAAATGTAAGAATTTCAAAAATTCCTAAAATTTAATGTATAATTTATAAACTTTATTTTTGCTTACAATATCTGTGTTTGAATAATAATATTTTTTCATGCATGTTTTTTACCATGTCATCTGGTTCTGGAGGGGGCTTCAGCCCCCTAAGCCCCCTCCGTGGGTGCGCCACTGTGTCGTACAGGTGTCGGATATCAGTTTGTGGGATGGAGTTCCATGCCTGTTGCACTTGGGCGGTCAGTGCAGGGATAGTTAATGCTGGTTGTGGATGACGCTGGAGTTGTCGTCCAATGATATCCCATATGTGCTCGATTGGAGAAAGATCTGGTGATCTAGCAGGCCAAGGCAACATGTCGACACTCTGTAGAGCATGTTGGGTTACAACAGCGGTATGAGGGCAAGCGTTATCCTGTTGGAAAACACCCCCTTGAATGCTGTTCATGAATGGCAGCACAACAGGTTGTATCACTAGACTGACGTACAAATTTGCAGTCAGGGTGCGTGGGATAACCTTGAGAGTGCTCCTGCTGTCATACGAAATTGCTCCCCAAACCATAATTCCAGGAGTAGGCCCTGTGTGTCTAGGCCGCAGACAAGTCGCTAGCAGGCGTTCACCTGGCCTTCTAACCAACACACGGCTATCACTGCGACCAAGGCAGAACCGGCTTTCATCAGAAAACACAACAGATCTCCACTCCGTCCTCCAATGAGCTCTAGCTTGACACCATTCACGTCGCAAACGGCAGTGGTTTGGAGTCAGTGGAATGCACGCTACAGGGCGTCTGGCTCGGAGCTGTCCTTGAAGTAACCGATTTGTAACAGTTCATTGTGTCACTGTGGTGCCAACTGCAACTTGAATTTCAGCTGCAGACGCAGTATGATTAGCCACAGCCATACGCCGAACACGGCAGTCTTCCCTCTCAGTAGTGCCACGTGGCCGCCCAGAACCCAGTCTTCTTGAGGCAGTACCTTCCCTTGACCACTGCTGCCAACACTCATGCACAGTGGATACATTCCTGCCAAGTCTTTCTGCAATATCGCAGAAAGAAAACCCACCTTCTCGTAGCCTTACTACACGACCTCGTTCAAACTCAGTGAGCTGTTGATAATGGCTTCTTCGTCTTCTTAGAGGCATCCTTGACTAACATTAACCCACTACGTCAAATCTCAACTGTAAATAACGATCATGAACCTTACAGAGCTTATTTAAAGCAAACCTCATTTGCATGTTCATAGTGTCGCTACTAGCGCCACACTTATGCGAATAGCTCGAAATTTGAATCGACGTCATCTTTCAGATGTATAAACACGCCTACCAAATTTTGTTTATCTAACACAGCTCCTTCCTGGTGTTGGGATTTTTTTTTCCATCAGTGTATATTTAAAACTTCTTTAACAAATAAAAGATGTTAATTCATAAACCAACATATGTTATCAACTGTAATTAATATTTTAAGTAACAATTAGTGATTTTTCTGTTTTAAGTACAGCAAGTAGGCGAATGTGTTAAAAATAAAAAACAACTGCTTTAAGTACATTTTGGAGATTTAACCCGTTAGTAGTCGCTAGTTAGTCGATTCGCTGCCCATCCCTTCAGTGTTGCCAGATTTTTTTATTCAATAGCTACCAAAAAGTTCTAGAAGTGGGATTTGATATACATAAAAGGCGAATCAACTTGAATAATAGTCGATTATGTATATCAAATGCCACTTCTAAAAATGTTAGGTGACTATTGAATAAAAAAGTCTGGCAACACTGAAGGAATGGCATCAAATCAACCAACTAGCGACTAACTACTAACGGGATAATGATGTCAGAGTTCAAGCTAAACTAAAAATTTCTGTAGCAAAAAAGACAAAATCATGAATAAAGCTTTAGTAAAATGCTAAAATATTAATAAATTTATGAATAGAAGTACCACCGCCACTTTAGAATGTAGAAAAAGAGGGGAAAAAAGGCAGGAATAGCATGGGAAGGAAAGCGAAAAAACTCACAATATCAAGTGTGTTAAAAAAAAAAAAAAAAAATTCACACCGGAATTAATAAGGGGACAAAGTTGACTAGAAAAATACACTGAACAGCGGGAACCGGGTGGGCTGGGGCATGGGTCCTATCGTCCAGGATTACTACGACTCGCCTAGTATAACTCTTGGCGGTGGTGGGGGTGGGCGGGCGGGAACCACCGCCACTTTAGAATGTAGAAAAAGAGGGGGAAAAAAGCTAAAAACCCCATAGAAATAGCATGGGAAGAAAAGCAAAAAAACTCACAATGTCAAGTGTGTTAAAAAAAAGAAAAACATGCTCACATCGGAAGTAATAAAATGACAAAATTCACTAGAAAAAGACATTGAACAGCGGGAACGGGCGGGCTGGGGCATGGGTCCTATCGTCCAGGATTAATACGACTCGCCTAGTATTTGTCTAGTCACAATTCATTAAAATTCCTTCACTTGTGGCATTTTTGTAAAGGAATCTTTAATATTATCTATTGAATATAGTACAATTTAATGAAATGCTTTAACAAATCACAGAAATCCTCTTCTTAATTTTCAATAATTATTTCAAATAATAATAAGCAATCATAATAGAAATACTGAATGGCACCCAAACAAAGTTTGTTTAACTATTATACATAACGAACATCTTTATTTCCTTGAACTAACATATCACCTTTATTTGCACACCACAAAAGATCCCATTCATGAAACTTCCCACACTAATAATAATAAAGCTAATGAAAATAAATGTCACAAACGCATGGTTGACAACACTACTGATTGGAACTTAGCATTCTTTTCTGACATCAAACTTTCGAAATATTTTACCTTAGTGATGACACCTTAAGGGGTATTTGCACCTTTGACTTGGCACCACTGTAGTTTTCATATAAAAGCTTATATTTCCATTCAATATTTATAAAATCGAATTGTATTCGATTAGTTGAACAAAATATATATCCAGGCAACAATACTTATGGATTTTTATAGATTTGAAATCAGGGTTTAACCTGGCAAAAAAATTACTTTAGCATTTTAGCGAAAATAGGCAAGCACTATTTTAGCTTTTTCAAAAGTTAATTCTTTGGATACCATTGATTTCTTTTACTTGGCTTTGTTATCCTCAGTTTTATTTTCTATTCTTTTGTTCATTGATGATTTTAACCAAACATCCATATTTGTGACTTTAAAAATATGAATCAGGGAAACTATGTTTTGATTTTAACAATAGAAAAAGAGGTACTCATATCATATGTGTAAAATGAAAAAGCAATTGAAAAATTAAATAAAGTGTAGTGGTAGATAATCGTGAAATACTAGTCCTAAGAATGCTTCTATGAATCAAATTCTGAATTCTGACATACTTTTAAATATTTTTGCATTTAAATTCAATCATTAAAAATTAAAAATAAATCCAAATTATTACATAAATAATCATTCCCAAAAATTTCAGTCCTTTCGTAGTTTTTACCCGCAAATATTACACACACATACACACACACAAAAAAAAAAAAAAAAAAAAAAATCCGAGTTATTATAGAGATATTTTATACAGTTATCCAGTTTTAGCTTTTTAGCGAAAATTTGACCAACATGTTTTAGCAAAATATGATACCTTTTAGCAAAATGCTAAAAAAACTAATGGCAGTTTAAACCCTGGTTGAAATCTTTAAACTATGTTTTCTCAGTTTGCATTTTTACATGAATTTATAAGCTTCAAAATGCTAAAACTTTTTTTACAGATATTCAAGCAAAGACTTATTATTATGTTTAATAGAACCTACTTAAAAGAATCATGGATAGATTTTGAAATTTATTAATTAGTTTTTGGATAAAAAATTAAAAAGTGCATGTCTATATAAAAATTTGAAAAATTTATTTTTTTTATATCTTTTTCTTTTAAAGATATTGCAAAATTCATTCTTAATTCTTAAATAAATAAATTAAAATTATAAGAGAATTGCCACAATATGTAAAATAAATAAATAAATAAATAAATAAATAAACAAACATATAAATGAATATTTTTATATAATACAGGGTGTCTACTGACTTAAAAGAAAAAAAAAATCATGATTTATTTTATCAATATATGCAATATTTTTTTTTTTTTTTTTTTTTAAGAGTGTTATTTTTTTATTTTATTTTATTATAATTATTATTTTAAGATATTAACAAAAACCTTAACAAAATCTATTTTGATGACATTTTAAAATTAAAATAATATTTTCAGTATCATTTTAAATTTAGTAATTATATTAACTATAAATTTTATTATTGAAAGTAAAATATTGTTTACATAATGCATTTGAATTGTTTAACATGTTCCTGTTCACAAATAATTTATTTGATTTCAGTATAAACTTTCAAGAATAATCAGGATTTAAAATACTAAATTTGGGCTTTCTACATCTAAGTTTTTTTTTTTTTTTTTTTTTTTTTTTTTTTTAAATTAAGCTAATAACACACAATCCAATCACTAGAAAATAGATCCTTGCATTCAGGAGGCCTCAAAACATGTGATTATATCGAAACCTCTGTTTAAAAAATTTTACACAAAAACATTTTCTTTACCATACATTTGGTAAGAAAAAGTAAAAATGATAAAGAAAAAAGGGACTTTTCTATACAAAACACAGACAGTGGCTTTTCTGGGGTCAAATAAAATACTATATTTTGTGTTGTATGTAGCAGGCAACTAGAAATAAAGGTAAAAAAAACTTGAATATTTGGGCCAATAAATGAATTTTCTGACTGAAAAATATTGCAAAATGTGGAAAACAAAAATCATATTCAACTGTTAAATTTCATGACATACTGCTGAATTCTTGACTTTCATGTTTTAGTACACACTCGTAGCATGAAAATAAAAATATATAACCTTATTCAGCTGAGCAGCAGCTGCTAAGCCAGCAGGGCCACTTCCAATGATAGCAATTCTATAATGGGATCGACAAACTGGAGGAGTAGGTTTTATGAAGCCTTCTTCAAACCCCTTTTCAATAATGGCACACTCAATGTTCTTGATTGTGACAGGTGGCTCTATTAGGGACAAAACACAGGCAGACTGAAAATGCAAATTGTTAACAGTGTTAAGTTATTGAATGCAGAATAGTACTGAATCAGATACATTATTAACTTGCAAACTAACTTACTTCACAGGGTGCAGGACATACCCTTCCTGTAAATTCAGGAAAATTATTCGTCAATAACAACTGATCAAGAGCCTCTTTCCAATTATTCTGTATGAAAAAGACAAAACTAATTTCAATATTAATTGTGAATTAACTAGCAGTATACCATTAACTAATCTAAATCAATTTCAACAATTCTTGTTACTACTTTAATCACTACATAACAAGCTGGCTGGATCATGACAGAAATTTTATTTTATTTTATTATATATTTATTTATTTCATTTTTTGGGAGAGGGGGGGACTTTGTGACAAACCAAGTTGAGTTAGGTGTGCATCCATTAATTACATGAGGTGTTCAGGGGGGAGGGTTTGAGCCAAATCTCACCCAATCTCACGTGGGGAAGAGGGGGGGGGGTTTCAGCAAATATCACGTAATTTTTTTCTGCAAAATACCATGTAAAATTGCTAGAAAATTGAGTTAAATTCAAGTAAAATATGTTTCTTGATTTAGATAGGGCAAAATCCGACACAATAATACTTATTGTGGCTGTCCGAACGTCGTTAAGCAGCACAGTAGCCTTTCAATTGTTTTACAGTAAAAGTACAAATTTTGAAAAATCTCGCATGAGATTAGGGGAGAGGGGAGGGAGTCCAGCCAAATCTCACGAAATCTCACCAGGGGAGAGGAAAGGGGGGGTTGTCAAAAAATCGTCAAAACCGCCTCACGTAATTAATGGACAAGCAAAATTCACATTAGTGATTGCAAATGCCACTGGTGGGTCACATTTTCTGCAGTTTTGTATGGGAATATAAATTTCTTGAGTCAGAATATATGGAAATAAAAATTTCAGCGGTCAATGGGTAAAATAGACAGTGTTTAAGTAGTCTGTGATTTCTTTTAACCTATCACTGCTGGCAGCTAAATCCCATATTATTCTACCTGGAAATTTGTTATGAGAATTATTTATTACATAATGTTTATTTCTAAATAGAACTTTCACTTTCAGAAAACTTCTAACATTAAATTTTCATGAATAAAAACTTTAAAAATTTTAATACTTCATTTTGAAGTAATAAAATGCAAAAATAAACTAAGTATATTTTATACTTCAAAGGTATAAAATAAAATGTTAAACATTAAAGAAAAAAAAAAAAAAATCAATTTTTAGAAAACAAGAAAGAATTTAGTAACTGTAAATTTTCCAAAAATATAAAAACAGAATTTAAAAAAATTCATTAGGTAATGAATATTTCTTATCACAAATTTCTTGCAGAATAATATTGCATTATAAGTTGCTTTTCCCCCCCCCCCTTAATGTTAGTCGTTAAATTTATTCACTTCGTGCAATTTTTGAAATGTGATAGGAAAATATGCTTAAATAAATAAAAAACGAACATATATTTGAGAAAATGATCCGTAATGGAATATAGAAATTATATTACGAAAAATTGGGGAGGGGTGGACAAAAAAAAAAAAAAAAAAAAAAAAAAAAAAACCTATAAACCCAATCAGATTTTTAATATAATAAATCCTCAAAAATTAAATATTTAAGAAAAATAAAAATTTAGGTGCATTTATTTAATTCCTACTTCATACTCTTATTTGTGTTAGAATGTTTACTTCTGTTATATATATATATATATATGTGTGGAAAACTCTTTTGATAGTAATTCCTTGCACAGTCAACAGATGGCGCTGTCTCGGATGTACCCAGGGAATGAGCTAACAAGCAGAAGAGATAGTTGGGATCCAGCTACAATGGAGAGCTGTTGAGACCGACAGCGTGAAGGCTGATGTGGCCATTTTCTTCTAATTAGAGCTTGAAACGCTCTGAGTAGTTGGGTAGAGCCATGGAGGGCTCATTACTACAATCTCACTATTTGATAGCACGTGTAGGTGTTTTTGTATATTGAAGTACGAGTAGGTGCTTAAATGTTGCTTTGAGATATTCTGATGAAGAGAGCTTAGTTCTATGTGTTAAGCCACGGAACCAGTAGTTGGTTAATAATGAGGATCTGCTGTTACATTAATATTTATGTATAATTTGTGTATCTTCAAATAAATGTGACGTTATTTAATTTGCATCTCATCATTGACCCCACCTCTGATGCCCAGCCAAGATCTTACACATATATATATATATATTCTATTTAAAGCAATCTGCAATAAGTTTTTTTTTTTTTTTTTTTTTATGAAGAAATTTATAAAATTCTAAAAGTTACACACCTTTTGGTTGCATCCACGAGATTTAGTAATCTATTCTATAAGAGAATATTTAAAAGACATATTTAAATTAAAACTATTTGGCCTCTAGTTATAAAACATTCCAAAATTAACAATGCCAATTTTACAGAAGATAAATTTGATTAACTTTTCAAACATGAAAATAATGCAATATGTCAAACTTTCAATAAAACAAATATACTTAAGTTGCAGCCATTTAAAAATGTCTGAGAATTTTTCTGATTTTTATGATACATACAAAATAAAAGATAAGAATAATAAATAAAATTAATAAGATAATCAATAACATCTTTAATTTATAAACAGAGTAATATTTTACCTGAAACACAAGATCGTTCCACTTAGGGATGATGTTTCCTAAAGGACACCCATTATTAGATTGACAGAAAGGGACACCACAATCCATACACCTACATTCAAAGTAGAAAAGCTTAATATAATGAAAACAAACCACGAAACAATGGGCTGTTCCTACCTGATGTCAGAGGTCACATGATAGAGGAAAAGCAAATAGCAGACGGAGTCTTGTGTATCTATAGTAATTGCTGAAATAAAGTATTCTCTATTTTTTTTTTTTGACCAATCGTATTTAATCTGTGTTATTTTTTCATACATCATAATTTTTAATCCATTTTACATCATTATTCATCATCTTTTGTTTGCTGTATACATTTACAATCATCATTTAGTCTATATTTGTTATTGATGTTCATGAAGAACGTGTTTAATACTCTGATTTTTGGTATTTAAATCAGTGACAGTGCAACATCGTATGGCATAAATCCATTTAGACCAGTAATTAAGTTAATTAACTTGTTCTAACACCTTTATGCAATTAAATTAAATGAAAAAAATTTCAAATTTCAAATTATAATCCATAAACATTCCACAAGAACAACCTATTATTTATTTCTAGATCAGTTAATGTTATAGTTACACTACAATATACAAAAATCGATTCTTACAGGTAAAAATAAATAAACACATAAAGTGTTTTTTTAAAAATGATTAAATTTACAAATACAATTATTCTACTGTTTACAGATGCACAATATTACTTTTATTTTATTTTATAGTGAATATTAACATTTTTATTCTTAAGAACAATATTTAATTGAATTCGATTATTCGTTTTCCTCTATCACATGACTGAGCAGACGAAACTGGGAAGAGTCCATTGCAGAAATTTCATGCAATCAAACGTCAGCAAGATTTATACACAGAAAAACAGAATTAAACTTAGGTTTCAAATTATGTGCATAAATAAAATAAACTATAAAACACATTACAAAATAATAAGAATCTATTTCTATATGAATAAAAGGGGGTCTGTCTCTGAAGCTCAGGTTGCCGATTGTAGAGCTACAAAATTTGGTAGAGGACTGGCTCCAACCAAGCAGGAGTACATCCCAATGAATTTTTTTCAACCCATGATTGATTATAGTCTATGTTAGGGTTCCCGCTCTTTTTCAAAAATAAAATTCTCTGACCTTCTTCAGGCTTTCAAACTCTATTTTTATAAAATTTTACATTACAACATTTGATTTGTGATATAAAAGAAAACTAGGAAAAAAAAAAAAAAAAAAAAAAACAGAAATCTAAATGGCTAGAGCGACCAGTTTGAATGTCACCTAATATCAAAAAAATATTTTTTTCCAGGTTTATATCATTATTTCAATTTTCCTTGAAATTTTTCATAAATTTCAAATTCCCTGTTTTTTTCTAACTCGTGGAAACCCTGTTAATATATCATTGCAATTTTAATGTGGAAATATTGCTTTTTTCAAAAATAAATAGTTAAAAAAAAATATATTTATATAATGTTGGTATGTTTCAGTTCAAAAAGATTTTCTCAAACTAGTGATATCTTTTCATAAGCAATGCGATCATTTGATTTTTTAAATTAAATAAAATGTGATATTTCATTCAAATTGTTGCCATTTGAAAACAATTATTTAAGTGGGGAGAGAAAAATTCCTTTGAAACAGAAATGTTTTTATCTTTTAATTTATTGTTTCAGTCAAAAACAAATAGTAACATTGTAAAAAAGAATTTTCAAATTTTAAATTTAATTCAAATGTATAACAATTAAGTCTATTTATAATTTTTATAATATAATTAATAACAATATAACTATAAATTTTACAATTATTATAATAGAGTGGAAGCTACAAAAACCATGTCACAGAATCTTGCTAATATATGACTAGCTAATTAAATGCCAAAATTACAATGTTCAATAGATGCTGAGATATAGCTATCTGTAAAATCATAATTCCTGAATAACAATAGTGTCATTCTATTATTATTTGTAGCAGAATTGGTGGCAAACATTAACTTTTTCCCCTTGTGACTCAGCATATGATTCAAACCACTGAAACTGCTCTAAATTATAATTTTACCTTGCACTCTGAACTTTGAGGGTCTTTCGAACAGATTTATGATCATAAATTTCTTCATAGTCTTTAATCCTTTCTTCTGGAGGCCTGTATTGTGCCACTTCTCGCTTATATTTCACAAAGCCTCTGAAAAAGAAAAATCATCAGTTTTTAACTATATAAAAGACAAAATTATATTTTAAGACAGAAGAAAAAAGGATGAATGAATTTATTAAGGATAAAGAATGATATTCTTTTTACGCAAGCAATTTACATATATACAGGGATGAGATTAGCAAAAAGACAAAAAAGCTGAAACTGTACGCAAAGGAAATGAAGTACTAGAACTTTTATGACAAAATCTATTATATTAAAGTAATAAATAAGTTTTTAATCTTCATTAAGCATTCATTCAAGTTTAGATTAGCTGATGTAACAAATGCACAGCAAAAATCACAAAAAAAGTTGAGAAAACTGAAAAAAAGCTGAAAAGCAAAATTTACAAAAAAGCTGAAATCAGCTGAAAAGCTGAAAAATCTCATCCCTGTATATAGGCACTTGCAGAAAAAAAATCTAGGGAGGAACAAAAGATCTTTTATACTGATCTCTAAACAATTTCACTGTAAGTAGAGGAGCACTGTACTTTCATAAAACATAATATTTCTCTTGTAATATTTAATTATTTAAAAATAGTTTGTAATTTTTTTTTTTTTTTCAGTTGCAAAAGATAAAGACAATTAAAATGAATTTTGAAAATAATGGGGAGGGCCATAAACCTCTCTTTGCCCATAAGTGCCATCGCCCATGCTTATAATTTGAGATGAACTTAAGTAATTTATGTACATTTATTTAAACGAGTTTTGAATATAAAATATGAAAATATCACGCTCCCCCTTTCTGTTATGTCTGAAGGCATCCATGCTTACATAAATGAATTTTGAAATGAACTTGTGTTATTTACGTACACTTATCTATATAAATTTTTAATAATTTAAATAAATTATGAAAATATCATAGGAAGCCCCCCTCCCTGGTGTATCTGCTGGTGCCCATGCTTACATAAATTATGTAAGTCGCAGTTGTGGTAGCCTTTTGTCATTTATTTATTTTACTGCAACAAATTTCTAACAAAACATTTTTATATTTACTCAACTTCTTTTTGAAATAAATTAACAGTGGAAAAATTTGTTCTGTATATAAAAAATGTCAACAATGTGTTCAATAAAATTCAATCAAAATTACCACAGTGAAAGACGTAAATAAGAAGACAAATGCGTATTATTCTCCGTTATTCTAGATATTTTTTACCTAAATTTCAATTAAGGAATTCGTAAAAAAAATCCCCAGAAAATGCAAAAAACTCTCAAACATTAAAGCTAAATATCTCGGTCAACTTTGAGCACACAGAAGTGAAATTTTTTGTGTCATTTTCGTTTGGATGAGTGTTAACCTTTACTAAATATGATTATAGGGACTGGGGACTGTATAAAAAGTTAATTTTTGTAATTTTCAAAAAAATATATTTCTTAAATTTAAACATGCCATACTATAAAATGCTTACATTTTAAAAAATACTTTGTAACTGGAAGTATATGTCTGTGACAGATGTCTGCAAAAATAAAGAACTCCTCACAACTTAGCTTTGCAGCCTGTATATATAAATATATATACAGGATTGAAGTGATGCCACATGTTTTTGCGAACAGTTAGTAATAAAAAGTTGGGTGTATTTAAATAAGATGAGAAATTAATAAACAAAAATTAAAATCATAGTAGAACATCTCAGTATTTCTCCCTAAATTTTTATGTTTGTATAATGGACTGTAATGCACCTAAATTCTTTTGTACATCCCCGTAAAAGAACTATGACTGTTAAGCATGTGCTTTACAGTAAGGACCATACTGTAGCAAAATTCTGAAACATAGATCAGTTTTATTCTTAAAAAAAAAAATTAATGTACTTCAGATAATTAAACCTTATAAGATGTAATATGTGTAAATTCTTTTATACTTCCCTGTAAAAGAACTATTAATAATACACACAGCATTTTCCACATTTTCATACTTAAAAAAAAAAAAAAAAAAAAAAAAAAAAAGTTGTACTGCAGCAAAATTCTAAAATATACATCAGGTTTATTCTTTAAAAAAAAAATTAATGTACTTCAGATAATTAAACCCCATAAGATGTAATAGGTGCAAATTCTTTTATGCTTCCCTGTAAAAGAACTATTAATAATACACACAGTATTTTCCACAATGATCATACTTTAGCAAAGCAGTGTAACATACATTCATTGTTTCCTGTTTTAAATAATTTAGATAATCTAAAATAATAATAATAATAAAAAAATCCTACTGCAATCAACATAACATACATACATACAACATCATATTAACAAGTCATTTAACTGTTACATATATCTAGAATTAATTGGAGGAGCAATTAATTCAATTAAATTGGAGTTTAATTAACTAAATTAATTGAACTCAATTAATTGGGGGAGCAAAATCCTAACATTTAAGAAAATTTTCTATGTAGGTAAAAGAACATTAAATTAAATTATTCTTAGAAAAGAAAAGATACTCTGGAAAATTAAAAAGATTATTAAATGAAAAAAAAAAAAAATCTGACACATTGATTATAATTCCATGTTGTTAAGAGATAATATCTAGCATAACAGAAAAATGTACTTAAATTTATGTACATATATGTAATTAAAATTTTAAAATAGATAAAACAGTTCTTTAGTTTTACCAAACCTAGTTTTGTCAATATTTTTTCCTTTTAAAATATCTTCTACATCTTGGACTAGTTCTCCATTTTGAAGGCTTTTTTCATCAACCTTATCCTCTGCAGGCGATGCACTTTGAAGAGCTTTTTGGTAATCTTTTGGAAATACCTAAAGAAAGAAATAATGCATTTCATAAAACAAAGACAGAAAAAGAAAACGGGGGGAGGGGGGGAAGTGCATTTATTCATTTTACTTCTGCATTATACAATAAGTTATCGTAAACATATAAAGTTATATATCTGGAGCATCTTTTTCAGTTCAATTCATTTAATTAATATCATCAAAATATAATAATTATAAGATAAAAAAAATCTTTTTATATACCCTGTTTTTAAATTTTCTGACAATTCTATGTATTAATAAATACTTTAAATTTTTTTTTTTAAATGAATTGTCCCATCAACTTAAACAAAATGATCAAATGCGTAATAAAGAGATAAATTATAAGAATTTTTCAAACATTTATTAATTGAATAAAATTATTAAAAGAATGCATGGTTACCGTGTTCTGAGCTATTCTAAAAGTTTCAAATGTCTAGCTAGTCAGGAAGTTAGTTAAGAGTCGATTGCAAGATTTGTACTGGACAAACAAGCAAACAAGAAAGCAAGTTAATAAAAACATTGTTGTAATATAGTATTGTAGTAACAGTTTTCTATAGCATATTCTGGCAACAGAAAATACTTCCTGGATGTCAGTCATTCTTCACTAACCTGTTGAGAACTATCTCTTAAATTAATATTCTAATAATGTGGAACATAAGAGTTTTTGAATGCAGGCACACGGACACCCTTTAATCAACACATCTTATCACAATAAAGATTTTGCAAATCCACTGAAAAAAAAAAAAAAAAAAAAAAATCCAATCAATCCGACCCGCACAAAAAATAAATTAGCCAACTTGAATCAATGCAGGACCCTACATGCCACCTGCTACGAATAATTCATAAGAAATTTGAGCAGTAAACTACGATGCTACGAAAATCGGCTCAAAACTATAAGTTTTTATCTAGTACCAAAACTGCAGCATTTCCAACTACATTTTGCCTTGCTATTTCCAATCTTTCTTCATCCACACCATAAATATCGATTGTCATTTTAAACTTGCTTTATTAGATTCTAGACTGTATAAAGAAGTAGAATTGTTAAATATTTTTCATTCATGTATTTTTATTTTATTATTATTATTATTTTGTATCCCCCTTATGCCCCACCCCACCCACTAACAATCAGCAAACAAATGCATCCCAAAGCCTTGTGATTTCTAATCTTTCTCCATCCGTAATGTAAATGTCAATGTTCTTTTTAAACTTACTTTATTAGATTCTAGAACATATAAAGAAATAAAATTGTTCAATATTTCTTACTCATATTACTCATATATAATATTTTTATCCCTCTTCCTCCCCCTTTCTCCCCCAATGATAGGCGATCAAATGCCTGCAGAAGCCTTTGAATGTATTAACATTTATATTTTAACATTTAAAATAATTATCACAATGCTAAGATTGTAATTTTTTTGCAATCATTATAATTTATAATTTCTTAAGTTATACACATAATTCAGCACATCACAAAAATGTTTATTTAATAGGTAGCATGTTTGCTGAATTTTAATGACTGGTTGGATTATAATGTAAAAACAGTAATTCTGCATTTTGAATGACATTATTTTACACCTGGTTTCATAAATCATGTTTATTTCTAAAAACAGTCTTTCACTATATATGAACACTAATACAAATTATTTAGATGGAAGTAATAACTTTTACATGATAAAAATGAACTAATCAACCATCCAATCTTTATTTTTAAAATTGATGTGATACAAATTTTCATTTACAAAGGTTGGCAGGTCTGCTATCAAGCTAGCACTCAGAGTCATAATATTCTACTGATAAATAAAAATACCTGGTATTAAATCTCCCAGTTTTTCCCTCTAACTCAGACACCTTTCATTTTTATAAATAAAATTTTAAAATAGAATCTGTTGTTGATCTGACTGGAATAATTTTATTTAACTTTAAGGGCTAAAAGCAGAAAATTCCATTTCTTAGCCAAATACTTTTTTATTGGGCCTGTTTGTTTTTGAAAATTCAATCCAAATTCAATCCACCAAGTAAAATATTTTTCTTTAACTTTGAGTGGTAGTAGGGAGGAGGGGACAGTCCACTCTCATTATGCCTATTCATAGTGCCCTTGGTATATTTTACAATTTCATCTATTCTAAGGGGGCATGAAAAATTCATTAGCCTTACCCTGCATTTTTTACAATGGCCATTCACACATATCAAGTTCGGTGAACTTATACACTATAGAAGCTGAGATAGGACCCATTTAAGTTGGATGTTATATGTTATAGAAGTCGTTATAACATATAACATCCCTTATATGTTATAGAAGTTGTGATATAGCTTTCCTATAAATGGAAAAAATTGCAGCATAACAACATGACCTATTGGGCAGTATATGTCAAAATATAATCAATATCAATTACTATAAAAACCAACCAAATATAAATTTTTGTAGAATTCCATTCATTATTTCAGAAGATACAAAGCTCACAGAGTTTTAATAAAAAAACAGACAGACATTTTCTAAAGATGGTCAAATCATGTTCGAGACATCTCAAAGCATGTAAATCCGTTAAAAACAAGAAGTAAAAGACTATCATGAATCCAATACTTTTGTCTTGTGGACAGAAAAAAATAATAAGCAAAGCAGATAATTGAATATTTACCTTTATAAATTGTTTCAATGATTGAGGCCAGTCAGCTAAGACTTTTTCAGCAACAACAGAGCCTGTCTTATCTCTAAATTCAGCAATGAAATCTTTCAAAAACTGCATATCTTCTTGAAGAGAAACAGGAAGGAGGTCTACAGTATTGATGTTGCATCTTGTTGGAAAGTCTCCGTCCCTGAAACATTTTTTTTTTCTTTTCAATGTTGAAAAATAAAAAGGAGAGTTTATTTACACAAAATATAGAATAGCTAAAGCACCCTAATATTTATTTTAGAGAAAATTATATATTAAAGAAAGAGAATAATAAAACTAGGTACAAATATAATTATATTTTTGATGAATTAAAGAAATAAAAATAAAATAAATAAATCTTAGATGTTGAGAAATTACTGTACAGAATCCTAAGAGTACTAAATTATAAAAGTTCTAAATGCCGAGACTCAAGAAATTGTCTGAGACCAAAATAACAATTGGATTTTATATGTATATGTCTATGTATTAAAGTAGAGATTAAAAAAAAAAAAAAAGAAATTGGTTCAGTTATAGTAACATAAAGGTAACATTCTTTTCTGTTTATTAATATAATAAAGCAAAGAGTTTGATGGCACACAAAGAGTTTGAGTACTCTGCCAGGGTTTGAACGCAGTAACTGATACACCCAAGTCTAATATTTTACCTCAACTCCACACTTCTGTGTTCTAAACATTTCTGTTCTCCATTTTAATAAAAACACCTAAAAGTTTATGAATCATTTCTTGCCCCATGGGGATAATTGCTACCCTTTCTCAACCACATTCTCTAATTTAAGCTTCATTTGGTTTCAACAGGAATTTTACTGATTCATACTGCCCCTTGTGAATGTAGATGACAGCTTCCTATACACTAAGATGAAATTTATTGGTGAGATACATACATTATACTTCCAATCCAAATTATGAAAAGGCTTTTTTATTCTGGAAAGCTTAACCTATTATTTTCCACCAAGTTTAGATTTACTAATCTCACCAAGTTGTGAAGTTTAGAACCAATATTAAACTCTGTTGAAGTCAATTAAATGCTATTATGTTCATCACTCCAACAACAGTTTTAATAAAGAAAAGGAATTCTTAATGATATCATTATACAGATGATTAAAGGATTTAAGAAAAGAAAAATTACATTTAAAGGGAAAACAATATGCACATATTTTCATTTCCATAAAGGCCAACCATGAAAATAACTTAGTAAGTTCACATGAAATTTGGCAACAAAATTTGCCAAAAAATGGTAATTTAAGGTTGTAAAAGTTTAGAAGCTGTAACTTCAATAGAAGCGGAGTTCTGGAATTCTCCAGAATGATCCATTGGTTTCTAAAGTTCTATGAATCACTAATGAGACTATAATTTATTTTGTGCTTTTTGATCATTATGGATATCATTTTCGCAAATACCTCTGAAATGGGAAGTTATATAAATATCTGAAAGGGAGGTGCACAACTAGATATTATAAAAACTACATGCAAATTTGTAGCCTTCTATGTTCAATCATTTTAAAGTTACACAAAATACATACACAAATATGTATACACACAGACGTCATAAAAAATCTAGACATCTCTATATTGCAAAATCATATCAAAACAAAACCAAAATTGGATATGTACAACTAGACGCAAGATGTCACAACAATTTCAAATATAAATTTGATTTTGAGCTATGTGAGATACAAAATCTATTTTGTAAATTGGTTTCATGGTATTGCCTTATATTTTGCATAAGAAAGTAAAAAAAAAAAAAAAAAAAATCATTGAATGATTTTAATTATGTTCTTAATAACTGTAACATGGTGCCACTTTTGATTTTCAAAAATCTGGGGTATATTTTTAAAAAGTGACATTATTTACTAAGTTAAATTTTAGGCCGCATACTCGAAAGTTTAATGTCTGTTGTTTGTTCTGCAAAAAAGTTTTAAATTGTAGAAACTCTTTATTTCTTTTTTTAAACAGAATTTTGATATTCGTTAAATTATATAAAGAGGAGTGAATTCTACAAATAACAACAAATATTTTTTCCCCCCTGAAATTACAGTATTGGAATGATTTTGAGTACATAAGTATTGAGATAAAATGAATCAAGTATATTAAAATTTCTCAGAAAGCACTGAAATTTAATTAAATTAAAAACTAATTATTTTTTTCAACATTAAGAATGTTCACTGTTAACTAGTTTTTAAATTTTTTCCCCATATTTATTGTAATATAATAGTTTGCACTAAAATATTGTCATATTTCAGTGCCTAAAATGCTTGGTATGTATGCAATTTTTTATAACTATAAGACAATAAATTAAAAAATATACCTAATGTCCACCATTATTTTAAAATCTTTAACATTCTCGATATTATTGTCAGTCATTATGTTTTCTAAACTTCTACTTTAATTTATTTTTTTCCTTTTTTCAGTGATTCTTATTTATCCCATGATAATTTTCAGTAATTTCTCTATTAATTTTTAAGACAAGTTTGTGCCCCATTAAATTAAATTACAAATTAATTATTTCTTGCTTGTTTACGATGATACTGTCTACATAGATTCTTCACACAAATTTTTTTTAGTTTCTCTTTCACTGGTTATCCATTTATCCACTTTTTTTTTTCCCCAGTTTCTATTACCCAGTTTCCAGTTTTATACAGCATAATATTTTTGAGTCACATTTTAAAGAGTTTGTATATATAGGGGAAGAGGGGGGACATTGGGACACTTTTTATAAAAGCATATTATTTTCCAATTTATAAAAGTTTTGATGCTTTTGTGCATTTTTATTTAAATACTTGTGTTATTGGTCACCTTTTAAATGTGTAATGAGCGTCGTTAAATGTGTTTTGCAAACAGAAATAATTAAAACATAACTTATGCAAAAGTGTCCCAATGTTCCCCCGTGCAGGGGCAGATTGGGACAACACTGATTTAATGATGGGGCACTTTGGGACAACCATCTTTTTATTTATCTAATTACAATATTGCAAAATATTTTGCTAAAGTAAATGAAAGGCTTTCAAAACAATGAATTTGATACAATAACAAATAATAATAAAGTAGGTAATTATGAAAAAATGAAATTGTTATGAAGCATTACTGCATATTCATATCTTAACGCACATCAAAACCCTGCAAGTCTACACAAAACTTTAATGTTATGTAGGATCGTGTTGATGGCATAGTTAAATTGAGAACATGATATTAAATAATCTTTCAACAAGAGTTCTTGTTCAGCTGTGAATATTTGTTGAGATGTATATTTGGATTGAAACTTATAATTTATATTTGTAGTACACACTCAATCTTATTTTCTCTCATTTTTTTCAATCTATTAAATAATGTAGATTTTGGTATATAATATTTAATTGCAACTTCCCTCACAGAAAGTTTATCTGTGATTATTTCATTTATTGCCTTTTCTATATTTTCTTCTGAAATTTTAGTTCTTTCAGTTTTTGGCTTATAATGTCTAATCATTTTCTATTTATTTAAAGAATACCTAGAAAAAAAATTAATACAATTAGCTTATATGTGCAAAAAATAAGTAAATAAATAAAAATATATTGGTGTTAGAAATGAATGGGCCATTGGAGCAGTCCCAATGTGCCCCATGCATTGGTGTCCCAATGTACTCCATCAGGTCATTTTCAAAACAAATGTGTAGGTCTAATTTTCTAGAGCACATGGGCTAATGATCTGTAGTGGAAATGAAAGCTTAATGTTTATAAAAACACATAGTACTTTTAAAATTAAAATATTTATTTCCTATTACCTAAAAAATCAACATTAGTTTACTTGAAAAAAATTACTTTTCATATGATAAAATAAACTAACCTTGTTCACAGGCAGCAGACTTGAATGATTGAGTTGAAATCACAAATATGAAGATGTACTACTAAGTGCCATCTATTGTGATTTTTTACAAATTTTATTTTGCAATTATAAAGGGATAAAAGCCTTTGTCCCAATGTGCCCCGTGTCCCAATGTACCCCCTTCTCCCCTACATATATATTTCTAGTTTTAAAGCATAAGATTTAAAATTCCTTTTATTTCTTTATTTATTTTTGAACAGATAATGTACTAGTACAGTCAAACCTCGTTAACGTGTATCTGAAGGGGAATATTTTTTTTTTCATGTTATCAGTAGTTCATACTATCAGTAACTCAGAAACTAATCTTAATTTTGATGGGGATTGTAAAAACTGTTCATGTTAAAAGTAATCCACATTAAGCATGTTCACGTTAATGAGGTTCGACTCTATTTTAACACTAAAATTTTCAAAAAATTTCTATCACAAATGAAGCAGAATTCACTCTGGAATAAGAACTTAAAACTACAATTACATAATTAAGATACAAGCATAAAGAGATGTTTACAGAAATTACAGATGGAAGAATCTTACTCATTCGTGACATAAGCTATACCACCAGACATTCCGGCAGCAAAGTTACGTCCTGTTAACCCTAAAACCACTACTCGCCCTCCAGTCATGTATTCACAGCCATGGTCTCCAACACCCTTAATAATAATAATAATAATCAAATTTTAAAAACCATATTATTGTGTAAAGTAACACTCTATTTTGTGAGTTGTTTTGTTAATATACCTGCACTAAAATAGTAAAAATGCTAGGTTGTCTAACAAAACAGTTTTCTTTATGTAATAATAATAATAATAAAATCAACACATTCAAGTAGTTTTGTTTGAACAACTAAAGATGTTCAATAAAAGCATTTTTATTCATTAAAATTTCCTTTAAAGTTACACTTTGTAAAATGAAAGCATCAATAAATTATGAGGCATGCAAAATGCATTTGTTAAAACGGTACAATGAATTTTAGTAATGTTGTAATTAGCAGAAATGATGGGTTAGCTGACAAAATTTTTTTAAGTAATACAAAATTGTCATATTTAAGTAGCTTTAACAATAAAAGTTATTCAAAGGAAACATTTATTTTATTTTATTTTATTTAGTTATTACTATAATTCTATTTAAATTGCACACCCTAAACTATGACATACATATAAAGAACATGATAAAGTATAAAGATTTCAAGTTGTTAAAAAAAACACTGCTTTAAATAAAGGTGACCTTTTAGCTTTCATTTTTCAGTACAATTAAATTCTGAAAAATTCATTTCTCAACGAGTCTCAGAATCTTCTACAAAAAGTATTTATTACACATTAATATATATATCAAAAAAAAATTAGAGGGGGGAAAAGTTTTAAAAAAATTAACTGAGATCTTGAATTATTATTTAAAATTAATCTGATTAAAATATAAATTATATAGAACTATTTTATGAAATGTCACACTTGCCACAAATTTAAGGAATTACATGGGTTTTAAAATGTCAAACTATCAATTTTTATTTATTTATTTTATTTTTTTTATGTAATAGTACAGTATGTCTAGAATATTTTCTCAAAATTTTAAATCAATCAGAAGAAAAGTGTAGGACAGAGCTACAATATTTTTTTTTTTTTTTTACTATTACAACTTATATAATTATTTTTACAAGGCTATATGTAGGGTGAACAGGGTGTCTACTGACTTGACAGAAAAAAAATTCATGACCTCAAAAAAATTTTCATGACCTTTTTTATCGACATATCCAACCTTTCTTTTTAAATTAACTTAACCGATCTATCACCTTGCTTTAATTTTAAAATTGTTGTTTAACAACAATATTAACTGTTAAAAAAAAAAAAAAAAAACTGAAAACTTTTTTTTTTATTAACAATCTAAGTAAATAGTAATGGAAATCAATCTAAAACAGACATATATAACTACATACATATGTACACTATTTGTGCAATGTTATAATAATATTGTAACAATTAGTTTTTGGGGGGATTTGAAAATTGTTATTTATTTTCTTTGCATTAAGGAGAGGAATATATGTATTAAATTTTTCTTCAAATCTACAAACATTTTTTTTTTCCACAAAAAGACTAAGAATAGAATTATTAAACTACAAAAAGTGTATAACTATGCATCTCAAACTTTGCATTTCGATGTCTTTCCTATATTTCGAAATAGAATACATTCTGAATTAGAAAAAATTAGTTCATACAGTTATACATTAATACTGTTTTGATTAACAAAACATTTTGAGCATACATATATTTAAAAAAATTTATTTATTTATTTATTTTTATTTTTTTTTTTGGGGGGGGGGGGGGCAACAAAAGTTAGAATGCTTGTAGAATTTCATAGAAGATAATTTTGTTTTTAAATAAATTGAAAGAAACGAAGTAGACTAACACTTAATAAATATAATAAAACCTATCTTTACTTCGTGGCTGTTCTGAGATCTTTCAGCGCCGGGCACCCGGGCCGACGAAAGCGGCGCAGTAGCCCCAAATAGGGCATGGAGCCACCTGTTGGAAAGTCAACAAAGAAGCATCCAGAAGTCCAAATCTCCAGCACAGTGATAACGTTCTCCGAAGAGGCCCGGGTGCCCGGCGCTGAAAGATCTCAGAACAGCCACGAAGTAAAGATAGGTTTTATTATATTTATTAAGTGATAATTTTGTTTTTTAAAGATAGAAATAACTATACAAGATTTATAATCATGTTAAAATATTTATGCTACTAAATAATAGTAACCTGCAAATCGACATGAATCCATAAAATAGAGAATTTTAATGACTCACACTCAAAACCTAAAATGAAAATTAATAATTCATCTAAAAATCTTGTAATTTAACTTATAAAGTAAATTTTTATTGCTACACAATTGGTAAATAGTAATTTAAAATGTAATTACTAATGCACGAAGTTAAAAGTTTTAAAATATGAAAAATGGATAAACAATAATTTTTAAACATTTAGGTGTGTTGTGTACTTCAAAAATACAAAATGTTCTTCAAGTTTAGTAATAAATACAAAACTTTGAATAAACACCATAAAATGCAATAAACTCACAACAATTGTTTTGGGTTGAAAAAAAAAAACATGACCATTGATCAGGCAAACAAAGTGGGCACGAGTGCTACAAGCAAAGCGACAATGCACCAAAGGATGCGTTACTGAATTATGTTTTTGCCTGTTAAAGAAATTATTTTGAAAGATGTTCTCAAGTCGACCCAACTCGTAGGAAAAAAAATTCAATCAAGTCAACCTGAACTGCAAGAGAAAAAAATTGTTCGACCCGACCAGTGAAATTGGGTTACCTGAACCAATACGTGACTCAAACCGATAGTCAAATTTCATGACCTGTTCTTAACTTTCATGACCTATTGCTGAATTTCATGACCTTTTCATGACTTTCATGACCCATTGTTGATTTTCATGACCTTTTCATGACTTTAATGACTTTCATGACCCAGTAGACACCCTGGTGAAAGATAGCCAAAATTCTTTTTGCATACAACTCTGCCGAAAATTCAAATTTCGCTTAAAAAAAAAAAAAAAAAAAAAAAAAAAATATCCTTTGTTCAAGCACTTAGTCAATTTTATTTTGAAGGGAAACCAGGTCCCAATGGCTGAATTTTCTAAAATTTTTAATTAAAATTTTATGAAATATTGTTTAAACAGAGTGGCCACATTTCCAAATTCCATGACTTTTCCATGACTATTTTTCACTGTTTTCCCTGACTTTTCCTTGACTTACACTGTTTATTTCCCAAAAAAATTCACAAAATCAGTGAATAATTTAGAAATTTACGGTAACGAGCTTTCAAATATAGTTTATTTTCACAAAACTTGTCAAACTTCCCTGACTTTACATTAAATCCCTGGCTATTCCATGACTTTTCCAGACTCACTTAAATTCCCTGACTAGTGGTCACACTTAAAAATTTCTCTTTTATATGCTCAAAAAAGTTGAATAAAAAATATATATTTATTATATTTAAAAAGAGAAGGACAACATTTCTTTTTTTTAAGTCTTCAAAACACATATAACCCTTGAAAACAGACAATTAAAAAATTTGAAAACATTACTTCACATATCGCCCATGCACCAGAATTGCGAACAGCAAATCTCTCAGCAACAATGCCCCTGAAGAATGCTTTGCCAGACGTAGCACCATATAAACAGGCATTCCCAGCAATCACATTCAGCTCTGAACGGAAATCGAGAGGCATGTCTTTGGGCGGATATAAAATCACCTCACCACCAGTCAAACCCTGGAAGTATGCAGATGAAAAGTTTTATTCATACATTTTTGAAATGAGAGAATGTGAAAGCTCAATATGAAAATTAATTTTATTAATGTTAGTTAACATACAATTATAGAAAAATCATTGGATCAGATTCCAACTTATATTCAAGAAACTCTATAACATTCCATGTGCAAATTTTAATGGCTTATCAGCCATTTCAGTAAAATAATTACAGACTTAATAAAAATGAAGAAAAAGAATACAAGACAAATAATACAAAATGAAATTGAAAATCATCAGTAAAAATAAATAAATAAACAATAATAAAAATAAATAAAATCTTAATAATAATAAAGTTTTCATTATTGTACATGTTCAGTGTTTTTATTTATTTATTTATTTCTATTTCATTAAAAGTTGTAATTTTAATGATTCTTATAAAATGCTTTAAGTTAGAGAAAGAGAGAATGATAAATAAATAAAACTTTAACAAAAAATCAATACATTTTTAAATAGAGCAAAATATACAGCCTACCACTTAAAAATTCCACTTCTAATTTGTTCATATAAACATTTTATGCTGTAAATTATGCTGTAAAAATGAAATAAATTAAATGTTAGCAAACATTCATTGAAATAAATAATTGCACAAAGATCCTATACTCATTCAAAATAAGTGGAACGTTCTCTTTAAAATTGCACATGGATTTTTTTTTTTTTCTTTACAAGTAAATTTTGAAAATATCCAAAAGAAATTTGCATATCTGTTTCACATTTGTCAGCTTCACAAAACAAAGTATAACATTAAAGCTAGTTTTATGTATGCAGCAAAAACTTTAAAATAATCGTAGTTTTAATCATAAAATTAAAAATATGAGACTCTACCTTTCCCACATAGTCGTTAGCATCGCCTTCCAACAAAACAGAGATTCCTCGAATAAGAAAAGCACAAAAACTTTGCCCAGCTGATCCTTGCACCTTGATTTGAATCAAATGATCAGGCAATCCAATATCACCATAGATCCTGCATTGGATATTTTATTCAATAAAAAAAATAAATATACATATAATAATATTAATTAATCAATAAAATGAGAGATGTACTGTACAAATCAAATGCAAATGTTCTAACATTACAAATCCTATCATAACATTGTTAAAATTAGAGATAATGATTAATACACATAAATGAAAACAAAACAGATCATTCTATCCATTTCTGCGACTATTATATCTATTAAATTGTGCTAATGCTACAGAAGTATCCCATTACATTACAATTGCTTCTAAATATTCTATTTTATACTAAACAATGATAATTTGTTTGCTGCACTTTTGATATTAAAGGCATAAACTTCCTAGAATTGAATACATTTACAATCTAAATTCAGAAAAAGTTAAAAACAAAGAATAGCTTTCTTTGACAAAATAGTCAGCTTTCAGAATCATAATCAAAAGATGTTTTCAGATGAAGAATCATGCACATTTTTATCTATAAACAATATTAAAATAAAAAAAATATGTGTAAAACTTACAATTTTTTTATAAGGATGCATTTAAAATAAAGTGCAGAACATAGGATTATTTCCTTTAGAGTGAATTCATTTAATTTTCTGTTAAAATAATTTTATGGTTAGAGTTATTTTCATTTATGCAACAAAACATGACCTTTTTTTTTTTTTTTTTTTTTTTAAATAAAAATATAGATAAATAAACATATTTATTTAAATGTGTATAAGAAAACTGAAATAAATCTTTAATGAATGATACAGCTTTAGAGTACTAAATTTGGATTTACTGCTAACATCTGTGCTTTGAGTCATGCTGATAATACACACACAGACTAATTGCCAGAAACATAAATTTTGTATTCAGGGGACCTCAAAACATGTAATAAAGGCAAAAACTTAATCCAAAAGCAATACTTTTTCTACCATATATGTGTAAAAGAAATAAAAATGAAATTTTAAATGAACTTTAAATAATCAAAGTTTAAACAGATAAAACAATTCATACTTTGCAATATGAAAGCTTAAAGTTGAACCAAAGGCCCGATCTTGATTTGTTATGTCTACATTTAAATGTAAGCAATTTTCTTCATTCTTACAATTTCGGATAAATGAATCACACTGATTGATGAGGACTGTATCCTAGGTACATATAAAGAAAAACAATTATTTCTATTTTATGAATATAGCAATAACAACACTATTAACATTTATCATAAAAAATCATAATAAGTAAATAAAAATTTTCTAATTACATTACTTGTTCAAGAAGGAAATTAAGAGGAAATTTTAATACAATATTAGCACAATAAAAATTTACACAATCTTAATATAAATAAAAGTTATAGTGTGTGGTTATGTCTTATATCTCCTCCCAAACCACTGAACTGATCTGAATCAAACTTGACTCAGTGACTGCTTATGACCAGGGTTGAAGTACTGTGGGTGTTTGACATTACTAGTGCATGCACAGTCAGAGGGGGGTGAGAAAAAACCCTCTCAAAAATCATTTTTGTATGCTTCCTATAGTAACAATGCAACTAGAGACTTCAAATTTGATATGTTGGCTATTTCTAATGTATTCATTTTACCTAAGTAGAGCTCTTTAAAAGCATTAAAACGATTTAAAACATTTTTCTAAAATTATGCTTTTGTCAAAATTTCATGTTTCATGCAATTTAAACATTTTACTGTGAATACATGAAATATAAGAAATAAAAAGAAGTAAGAATTAAATTAACATTTTCAGAGTTTCAGGGTATTCTGGTTATATTTCAAAGTAATATTGCAAAATAAATTAAAGGAGATTTCATATTAAGCTGTAAGATTAAAAGCATAAAAAATAATGAACGCTAAGTGCAGTCGCGATCATGTGAAATAAACAAGAAATCATTTTAAGTATTTTGATGTCTGGAAATAGCTTTATAATTGGCTTGGAAATTAAGTTAATAAGCAATAAGCGCCAAACAGATACAAAGCAATAAATAATGGTTTTAAATGAGTTTAAATTGCGGTTTGAGTAGTTTCTGTCAGATGCAAAGCAATAAATAAGGATTTTAATTAATTGGCGAGTTGGCAAAGGAGAGCGCCGACCAGATTCCCGATGTCTGCGGAATATAAAATTTTAACCTATAGGACACAATGAAAAGGCAGGAAAAGGCGTTGGTGTTAAAAAAAATAACCAATTAAAGAAAATGGGTTGGGTTGAGAAAGACGCCAAGTTACGCCAAAAATTACGGGTACAAAACACGAAACTCGAAAAATTAGAGAGAGCTTTTAGAGATCTTTGAACGATCAGCTGCTAAGAACTAACGAGTACGCCGGCCTCGGGGCCCGGCCCCCGAGGTCCGGAAATAACACGGCGATTTTCGATAATAACGTCCATCAAAACCCTGTACTCCATTGCCTTCAACCACCTTCAGTCATGCCTTGGAAATAATAAAGTCAATTAAAGCTAACTACTGAGTGATTATTGTGCCTAGACTGCAAGTGTGCAATTTAATGACTCTAGAATCGGGTGTAATACTCCTAGAACACCCGCAGAGCTCCACAGCAATATTATGATGATAACAAATTATTTTACATACATCAAAATGATGTAGTGTCTTAATATAATTAAAATGAAAATAATTTTTATAACTTGTTAGAATAATATCATTTTTGGAAAATCTCCTAAATGAAAAAATATACAAATTGAAAATATACCATTCAATGGGATATGTGCATTTCCATAGAGAAAACTTTTATGTATGCCTTACAATGTGTGGGTCATTTATTTACTAGTGATAGAATAAGTAATAAGAAATAGTAATCTTAAGACATTTGCAACCGCTGATGTGAATTCACGTCATTTCAACTTCTATAGCTAGTTGCCACTAACGTAAAATCACGTCTTTTCGGATTCTATTCCTGGTTACCACTGACGTGAATTCACGTCATTTCAAGAATTTCTATGGAAACAAGTTCAGTATTATTTCGATAGTATTATTAGAATATCAATTCTTTGATAGTATTATAGGTTTGTTCTACTATTATATGACTAATATTCATTTCAAGTTTCAAATAATTACAAGAGTAACATTTCTAAACATTGTATCTAATTTTCATCCATGTGTAAACATCAAAAGTTTGCGGCAACTAGCTTTAGTTAACTTCAATATTCCCCGGCAATCAGTTTTAGAAAAGGCAAAAGTATGCCGATTGTGAAAGTGTTAACTTCAAATTATAATGCAATATTAGAAGGCTTTTATTTGTAAGAGATAAATATTTTATTTGTCCGCATAACAAATATAAGCTTTGTTCTTAGAATAACAATTTTTTTTTTTTTTTTCTTCTTTTTTTTCATTTCTCCTTCTTCTCTTTTTTTTTTTTTTTTTTTTTTTTTCAACAGTGTTGTGATTTCAGGATGTTATATTTTACAAATGAATTACTCCAGAAATAATTCATTTGCAGCAAATGATAACTTTTCATATTTTAGAGGCTAATTTATAAATACAGGAACTAAAAAGTTAAGACTTATTATTATAAAATGATTCATTTAAATATAGTGAGCAGAGAAAATAATAATAAAACAAAAGTAAATGCAGAAAAATGTATGTATATACTGGTGCTGATTGAAAATAAATGGAAACTTTGGGGTATTTAAATTTAGAAATTTCTTCACAGATCATAAAATTAATGTAAACACTACTGGCTTACATTAATTTTATGGTTCGTGAGATGTGTCCTTTCATTTTCAGGTGGAAAAAATGCATGCTAATACCTTGGTTACTACTTCTAAGGAGAAGCATGTGTTTTTAGCATCTGAAGAAGAAAGAGCACATTCTTTCGAAACCAGTAGTGCTTACATTAATTTTATGGTGTGTGAAGACGTTTTTAAGTTTAAATACATACTGGAAACTTTTAAGGTTCGAAATTGGCAGTTGTTAGTCATATTTTGCACCTACAAATTTAAGTTTATTGACCATAAAACCATGTTTAGTCATCACTTTTGGCACATAACTTTTGACAAAATAAAAAAAAATTGCATCTTTTTTTTTTTTTTTTAAATAGTTTATGAAATGCTATTGTTTTTCATTATCTTTAAAAAAAATTCTACACTTTTGTTTTAACTATATATGGCAATAAATCCAAGTTAAAATACAGATTAATTATTGATTTAAGTAGAGAATTGATTATTCCTATCCCGAAATGAAAGTAATCGGTATATAAATTAAACAAAAATTAAAGGGCTACATAAAAATATAATCAACTATTTATCACAATTTTGAAATACTAATCAATTTAAATGGATTTACTCACTCCATCCACTAATTTTCTGCACATAGAATAACTCTTGATCATCTTGCAAGGATTCTCATTAGCGATTAATTGCAAGTATGATATTTATTTTGATTTTATTACAGAATTTGCTTTAAAGGATTTAATTACGATTCTATGCAGAGCACGCTTCACTTCTGCTTGAATTAATTATAAGTTTTATGCATGCGGAATTATCTAGATCTAGTCTTTAAATATGAAGTGCTGTTTAGATAGTGAACACTTCCTTTTTATTTTTCCTCCACAAATTTTAGAGTTCGACTGAAACAGAAGTTACATAGTCGAAGACAGGAACCAGATTTTTCTGTGCAACACTCGAATAATAATAAAAAAAAATCACAGAATTATGTGGTGCTGCCATCTGTCAAGAGTTGTGGCATTCACAGACTATTTCCTATTTTCATCACTATATATACATCAGTACAAAAACCCTTAACGGGTTAAAAGTTGTGACGCAGCTACTTTATCACTATAAGAATTTGAAATATGGGTCTTAAAAATAATGATATCAAATTTTAAGTGACGCTTTTCTATTAGTTAAAATATGCATAGATTTTCTTATTTGATCATTTGCTTTTTTCTTTTATTTATATTTACAGTGCAAACATAATATTTTTAACTTCAAGATAAGACAGATATATAAAATATACTCACTGATGCTTTTTCATTTGCATTTTAATTTCAAAATAACAGTTTTAAGAGGAATGATATAAAAATTCCAGTCACGCCTTGATGTCATTTTAAAAGATTTGTTTTTAGATTCCATTAAAATTACCTTTGTTTTGTCTAATAAAGTATATTTACACATTGAAACAGTGCTATTAATTTTGAAATATACTGTCAAATAATCCCACTTTCACTGAGTTCGCATTATAAATTAAAATTATTTATTTCAATAAATCGATTTGTCTTTTGCGTCACGCTATCCAAAACTGTGAGTAAAATATATGCAAATGTTACTTTGTATCATAGTACCCAACTAAGTGAGAATTTGTGCAAAGAAATAGTGTGATGCAAAGAAAACATTTGCACAAATTTTACTTGCAGTTTTGGATAGCGTGACGCAAAAGACAAATCGATTTATTGAAATAAATAATTTTAATTTATAATGCGAACTCAGTGAAAGTGTGATTATTTGACAGTATATTTCAAAATTAATAGCACTGTTTCAATGTGTAAATATACTTTATTAGACAAAACAAAGGTAATTTTAATGGAATCTAAAAACAAATCTTTTAAAATGACATCAAGGCGTGACTGGAATTTTTATATCATTCCTCTTAAAACTGTTATTTTGAAATTAAAATGCAAATGAAAAAGCATCAGTGAGTATATTTTATATATCTGTCTTATCTTGAAGTTAAAAATATTATGTTTGCACTGTAAATATAAATAAAAGAAAAAAGCAAATGATCAAATAAGAAAATCTATGCATATTTTAACTAATAGAAAAGCGTCACTTAAAATTTGATATCATTATTTTTAAGACCCGTATTTCAAATTCTTATAGTGATAAAGTAGCTGCGTCACAACTTTTAACCCGTTAAGGGTTTTTGTACTGATATCATTACTTTTTAGAGGTTATTGATCAAAAAATTAAAACAAGTCCTTCCGGCTCATAGGAAGGTTAGGTTGACTTATCTTTTCTTATCAAGTTGCCATCATTTTTTACAAAATGGCAGGTACAATTTATTAATGAATTTGGTGGATTTATTAATGATGGCTATGTATATATGGAGTGTTAAGCAAATCGGTTCAAAAGTTACTGTGATAATTTTCAAGTGGCCACCATTTAGAAACAAAAGGACAGAGTGACTGAGATGACCAGTGAACTTATCAAAGATATTTGAATGATATGTCAACTGTGCAAATGTGATTCAAACTGATTCCGTATTACAAAAGTTATTGTAATAAAAAAATTTTAAGCGGTTGCCACTTGGAAACAAAATGGTGGAGCAAGTTGCCTAGCAAACTTATCCAAGATATTTGAATTGTATTAAGTTCACTCCCCAACTTTAATTTGAACCAGTTTAGTATTCTAAAAGTTATCGTGGTGGCACATTTTCAAGTAGCAGCCTGATTTGAAGTGGCTGCAAATTGGAAACTAGGTAAATGTTGGAACAAAATTCATCCAAGATATTTGTGTGATAAGTTCATTGTCCAACTTGAACTGATTCAGTATTTCAAAAGTTATTCTGATGATAAATTTACAAGTGGTAGCCTGATTTGAAATGGCTGTACTTAAGATATCGGTCATTTTGTTAAAAATGGCAGATAAAATTCATTAATAAACACTTGGTTGAGACCTTTATGTGGTCAATCTGAACATGAAAATTCAAGCAAATGCGGTCTTAACTGTTGATTTGAAATTTTCATGTAGCCTTCACTTGAAAACAAGCTGCAGAGCAACTTAGTTAATGAACTCATCTAAGATATTTGTAAGATAAGTTTGCTGTGTAACTTTGGTTCAATTCAATTTTGAGTATTATGTCGAAAGTTATCGTAACCACAAAATTTCCATTTTATAGACAGAAAAACCCAATTTATACATCATTTAGATTTATACGTCCTTTTAGTGAAGTCCTGATTCATTCCTATTCATTTCAATGAAAAATTTCTTTGTTTAGTCACACAATATTAGTTATGTCTTTTCCACTTTTCTAAAATTCACAAACTAAACAGACGACATACAAATTCTTTGCAGAATCGTTCTGATTTCTAATCTTTCTCCATCCTCAATATATACCGTAAAATTCTGATAGTAACCTCCTTTTATTTTTCAATGGGAAATTTGTCAAAACTGGGGGGGAGGGGTTATAATTGAAAGTTTCCAGAAATGTATGACGAATTCGTAAGGCGGGGGGATTATAATCGGAAGTTTCACAATCTTTTCCAAAAACATAAATTTTATTAATTATATATATAATAGCTACTAAATTATATTAACAATAATATTGATTATTATTTATTAAATTTTATTAATAAACATAATTTTGAAAAAGAAAATGTAACCGAATAATGAACATGTGATGTACACGTGCAACATCCCCCCCCCCTCTTATAAACAAATTGCGAAGTCGCTAGAAGATTCACTGACAGTTAAACAAACAGTTAATTGCACTGCTATTAACAATTAACTGATATGCAAGAACAGAACAGGGTGAACAATAACTATTAATGTTATTTAAAGATTTAAAAGTAAAAAGATAATTTAAAATTTAGAAAAAAGTTATGATCGCAAAAACATAGTTGCATAAACAAGATTGTGAAAGCAATGGTCGCTTACGAATAGCAGTTAATGTTTTGGAGTTTAAAGAATGTAAATAAAGCAGCATTTTTTATTTGGAGTTATTTTACTTTAAAAAGATGAGCAAAAATAGCACTTGGATACGTTTACATGCAAATTAGTTTCTAAATAAACATATGACTTCAGATGTTACAAAAAAAGTATGTTTGCAATGATCATGGGAAAAATGAAATAATGGCGGACTTAGCCGCCAAAAGTAAGGGAGGAGGGTTATAAACAGAATTTTCCGAAAAAGTAAAGTACGTGAAATTTCAGGAGGGGGGGGGGGGGGTACTATCGGAATTTTACGGTATGACATTTTTTTTTTTTTCCAATTTACTTAAATAGATTGTAGAAACTATAAAGAAATTGAATAGTTCAATATCTTTCACTCATATACTTTTTTAGAACACTCCCCCTTTCCCTCCACTCTAACAGTAAAGATCGTCTAAACTCGGTGATCAAATGCAATGCAAAAGTCATGTGATTTCCAATCTTTCTCCATCCTCAACATAAATGTCAGTGTTCTCTTTAAACCAGGGTTGGCAAAAACCCGGGTTTTTCTGGGTATTTGTGGGTTTCTGTTTGAATACATTTGCATTGCAATGTTAGATACATGTTATTTAGCATATTAGTTGTAATACACCTAATTATATTAAACTACTAATTAATAATTAATCTAATATTTATCTTAGAAATAAAAATTGGTTTGATTCAAATATTAAAATAGTGTTAATTAGTAAGATTAAGCTATATTTTATTTTAATGTATGCTTATTCAAAATAAATATTCTTAATAACAATAACTGATAAAATAAACGAATTTAAATTCTTAAGTACAATACATATTACTTAAATTTTTTAGTTCCACATCATACTATAGATGGAGAACTTAAATAATCGTGAAAATTTTCGACCTCATTTTTTTTTTTTTTTTTCATTTTTACACATTTTCACGTGTAAGGAATTCGAAAAATGACAAAATTTGTATGGTGCGTATTAGTTTGTTAGTCCGTTAGTCTGTGTACACGATGTCTCAAGAACAAATTATCACATAGAAGTCAGATCAGTTTTAAAATATTACTTTCGATACTGGCAAGAACCCTATTCATTTGCAATATTCGAATTAAAAAACTTTGTAAGTTAAAAAATGTGAGACCAGTTTTAAAATATGCGTTTTGATGTCGGAATGCACATCAGTAACTAGAAACATGCTACTTTGAAAATTTTGCAAGTACTGGCATGAATATCATAGAGTATAAATTTTCCAATTAAAAGAATTCGTAAATTATTTGGAATTTACAATTTACTTAAAATGGCTGAATAGGGCAGAATTGAGCATAAATGCCCATTTTGAGGATCATAAATATATCAGACAACTTCAAAATAACATTTATGATACTTGTTTGAACATAATTGACTACAAATATTCTAATAGGAAAATTTTGCAAGTTACTCGTAATTTAAGAATTTATCAACATAGTAAAATGGGGCGATATCCCATATAAATATGCATTTTGACATTTTGAGGATTGTTGCATTGGAAATAGTAGCATGAAAACAAAACTACGAAATTGGTCCTAATAAAATAAATTAATAGATTAGAATATAAGATAAATATATCAAAATGAATGGTGGATAGCCTATTAGGTGGGGATTTCATTGTGTCAAGTGTTTAGTCGATTCATTTATCTTAACATGATAATCATGTTAAGAAAATGTCCTGTACTAGAAATGTATGAGAATATATATATAATGGGGAACTGAGCAGAGTCCACTTATGCCAACTAGTTTTAATTATAAAAATAAGTTGCACTGCTTTATCTTTTTTTTTTTTTTTTTTTTTAAGTTTTTTAATAGTTGAAACGGTTATAGAAGAAAATTTTATGTTATTAGATTTATAATTATGTTGCTACTAAAATTAAAATAAAATTATAAAGTTTTAAAACTAAACAATTTAATTAGTTAAATATTGATTCTGGGCAACATTTATATCCACTGTTAAACAAAAATATCGTTCGGCTTTACAGGAAAAGGAAAACTGAACCAATTATAGAAGATAAACTTGCTTTTATATTTATAACTGTAGTTACTTTTTATGTTTAAATACTATTTTCTAGAAAATAACAATAAGAGTTTTTTCTTTAAAGTTAAGGTGTTTTCTATACTTTATAGATCGGATTTGTAAATTATAAATAATTTTTAACAAAAACCCACTTATTTGCAAAAACCCAGTGGGTTTTTGTTGGTGGGCCCGCCCAGAAAAAACCCGGGCAAAGTTTTTCTGGGCTGGGCCCAGTTTGCCAACCCTGCTTTAAACACCCTTTATTAAATTCTAGCAGCTATAAAGAAGTAGAATTGTTCAATACCTTACACTCATGTAATTTTTTGAGATGCCCTAATCCCTGTGCTAATGATCAGCGACCATACACCTCATGGAATCCTTATGATTTCTAATCTTTCTCATACATAACATATATGTCAATATTCTTTATAACATGTTTAAATATATATAGAGGTAGAACTGTTCACAATGATTAACTATCATCATTTTTATAACTATAATGCTTTGATCATATCTAACTGATTAACAAACATTACATATGCAATCTTGTGATAAAAATATTACCTACTATTGAAACTTGTAACTTCATTTTTACCATGTTTTATTAACTTCGATTCTTGTTTGTTTGTTTGTCTGGTACAAATCTTGCAATCTATTTTTAACTAACTCCCCTACATTTGAAACTTTTAGCATAAATCAGAACCCGGTGACAACACAATACTCCAAAGCTCGATTTTTGAATAGTTTTCTTTTAATTAATTAAAATATGAAAATAATAAGCTCCTAATAGCAATAAAAATAGCCATTAAAATATTAGCTATAATTTAATTGTTGCCAAAAAAAAAAAAAAAATTACGTGTTCATTTTCTTTCGACATAAAAATAAACACGTTTAATTAAACGTGAACGTTAAAAAATTATAAAAAGTTAAACGATGCATCTCATAAAAATTGATGTTATTATCACTTTAAAAAATTTATACACATTGATAAGTGCTAATGTAGTTCATGATGCTAATATACGTATTTATTTTAAAAACCAACTTTTTTTTATTATTATTATTATTATTAGTTCACTGAACTGAGTCCGCGTGCTTAAACATTGCTTATTTATTATTTTTTATCCTTGCATATTTTATTAATGATTCAACAGGAAATTTAAAAACATGGTATATAAAAAGTTTTCTTTTTTGTCTTATAATTATTTTCTGTTACTTATTGTAAAGTTATGCTACAGATTATTTTTTAGTGCCCATATAGCTGTCACAGATTCTCAGAAAAAATTCTGCTACTGAGTCAGGGTTTAAGCCGAGTAAAAATTATTTTTAGCAAAAAAGCTAAAATCAGAAAAAAAGCTTTAGCAAAATACTAAAATGCCAGGAATAGTAGAAAAAGATGAATATCAGTTTACACGTTATTCTAAACGCCTCAATATGTTTGATTTTCATTTGTCATTTAAACTTAAAAGTTTTTAATCAGGTTTTTAAAGAGTTATACACAGAAGGTAAATTTTTTTTAATTTGAAATGAAAAACAAAAAAGTAAAACTGTAACCAGATCAATTTGAATATAGTACAAGCATATATTTTACCTCATTTATTGGCAGACATGAAAAACATTAAACTTTTTAGATTATTACTTTATATTGTACACTTTTTTAAAGCAATATGAACGTTTTAGATACAACTTATATTCTTTTTCTGGAGATATAATTATCACTATCAGGGATTAATACAGGTCGAGTTTACTACCGTTTATGGGTACCTTCACAAAAATCGACCTGGCAAAAAAGGTATCTTCACAAAAATCATACAGCTAAAATCGGTACTTTCACAAAAATCTTAGTCCTCCCAGCAAAATCTAACATTTTTAATTAGCACATTTTCAAAGGAAAGTAATTCGTGCATTTCTGTTGATGCGATTTGCGAAGCAAGAATCATACAGAATGTTGGTTTTAATCTACACACAAGCGTTTGTTATGGGGGAGAAACAGTGCAGCATATGTAAACAAAACGATCCTCGTGTGTATCGGTACAGACACGCTCTGAAATTGTGGCCATAGTGTACTGTTTGCTGATTCATCAGGTGGTTTAACATTTTGGTGACTGTATGGTGACGTGTTTATCCTCCCTGGTACAATTCATGTATACTGCAGTGATACTAACACAAATAAAAACAACTTCTACTTACACTATCTCTACTGAACTGTTTACTTCAGAGTGAAGTAAGTTTTGGATTTTGGTTCCTGTTCTGCTATAAGCCTCACACTAGCTGCTGAGAGTTAATTTTATTATTCTACTTTGTTCAAACTCCCCCTCCCCCCCCCCCCCTCATACACACAGAGAGAAAGAAAAAGAGTGCACTACAATTTTTCACAAAAATAAAATATAGTTAAGATTTTTCACAAAAATAGGTATTAAGTTTGAAATCTTAGATTGGCCCCTGACTATAGCATGTAAAACTACATTAAGCTTATACTGTATCTGAATATCTGAAAATAAAAACATAACTTACCAAAACAAAAAAAAGGTAAGTAATATAAGTGAAATTTGTTTATTACTATTCAAAGCTTTTCGGTTTACGATTTATAATTTTTCTTTCATTCATATTAGACTACTTTACAAATGCCTCATGTTTACAAGTTACAAGTTGATTTCCTGTATGCGATTTGTTAAACAATAAATTTAGTTATTCAATAATACTTGATTTTTGGATTTGGAAAATTATAAAGTTAGTAAATAATGAAAATTGATAGATCGATTAAAGGCCGGAAGTAAATTGAATTAGTGATAGTACACTGCGTTATGAGGTGCCGCGGCTAATTGAAACTTTTAAATCAAGACCAACAATAATCATTTAAATTAAATTAATAAAACAATCATAGAAAAATAATAATTAACTTACCCCAATGAAGAAAAAAACATATACCTGAAAAAATAAAGGTTAAATAATCCAATGTGAGACACAAGAAGTAATAAAGTGTATAGATATTCCTTTGACACAAACCCTTTATTAAATATTAAAAACATTATATCTTCCGGTACCGGCGCATAAGGATTACAACTATTTTTTTTTTTTTCCCCAGAAATCTGGTTTTATTTTCTTTAGCGTATATAGAACGTGAATTATTTCATTATTAACATTTCATTATTTTCGATTGCACATAAAATACTTAGTGCTCATCATGTTATTGCTTATTTAGCATTTCATATAAAAGAAAATTTGGCTCGTGATAAGTTCACGGCTTGCAATGATGTCCACGTTCTAATGCTGACATTAATATGTACTTTTGAGCTAACTAGCTTCTATTATGCTCCCATCGGAGCAGAGCACACTTCTTTTGAATATGTCGCAAGAACGATGTCGGTGCGGATCACTTATCGCAAAATTCATGGCAAAGAGTATATTTTCCTCCTTGAGATTTTTAATGGAGATTTCTGACTCAAAAGTTTTCAATATTGCGATACGTCGGATCGATGAGTCTTTCACTTAATTCAAAGCTCCGTTCGGACACTTAAGACATCAATACTCGCACACATCTTTGCTGGATGACTAGCAGGAAGCGCTTTTATTTTGCATACACTTTAACTATATACATTTCGGTGGTTTCGTTGCATTGGAGATTGAGACATAATATTTCCACATAGAGTGAGTAGTTGAAGTGATTGTAAAAATCAGAAGGTTAGAAACCTTCACTTTCGTTTCGTGCGTATTAAATCCGCATTAGTTCCTTCATACACTGTAGCGTGAAGTTGCTGAGGATTTTGTTACTGGATTAAAAGGTAATTTTGAAAAATTTGATCGGCCAACGGCCGAGGCCGCCGACTACGGCGTACTTTTCTTCACGTCCTTTTCTCACAGCATCCTAGAGAAGAGCGGGAAAATACTTAGTGCTCATCATGTTATTGCTTATTTAGCATTTCATATAAAAGAAAATTTGGCTCGTGATAAGTTCACGGCTTGCAATGATGTCCACGTTCTAATGCTGACATTAATATGTACTTTTGAGCTAACTAGCTTCTATTATGCTCCCATCGGAGCAGAGCACACTTCTTTTGAATATGTCGCAAGAACGATGTCGGTGCGGATCACTTATCGCAAAATTCATGGCAAAGAGTATATTTTCCTCCTTGAGATTTTTAATGGAGATTTCTGACTCAAAAGTTTTCAATATTGCGATACGTCGGATCGATGAGTCTTTCACTTAATTCAAAGCTCCGTTCGGACACTTAAGACATCAATACTCGCACACATCTTTGCTGGATGACTAGCAGGAAGCGCTTTTATTTTGCATACACTTTAACTATATACATTTCGGTGGTTTCGTTGCATTGGAGATTGAGACATAATATTTGCACATAGAGTGAGTAGTTGAAGTGATTGTAAAAATCAGAAGGTTAGAAACCTTCACTTTCGTTTCGTGCGTATTAAATCCGCATTAGTTCCTTCATACACTGTAGCGTGAAGTTGCTGAGGATTTTGTTACTGGATTAAAAGGTAATTTTGAAAAATTTGATCGGCCAACGGCCGAGGCCGCCGACTACGGCGTACTTTTCTTCACGTCCTTTTCTCACACGATTCTTATGCGTAGTTCAGTGTTTGATTTTTCTTATGCTATATGCATGAACCAATGCATTTTTCTTGATCAACGTTGCGATTATTTTTCCATGAAAGATTCGTTATAATATTTTCGCTGAAGTTTTTTTTTTTCAATTTGTGTTTAGTAAGATGCTTTAGCAAAAAAACGAAAATGTGTTATTTCATTTGGGCATTTTGGATAAGTCTTTTAGCATTTCACGAAAAATGCTACCATAGCAGAAACACTGTACTGAGGTAATGACAAAATTTCCATTTTATATATACAGTAAAACATTATTTACATGTTTTTTGCATTTATACATCCTTTTAATGAAGTCCTGATTCATTCCTATTCAATTTAATGAAATTTTTTTGCCACTAATTAACAAATTTATGTTTATTTCGTATTTTGGTACAAATAGCCTTAAATAAAAAAAAAAGTTCTATCGATTTAGAGCAAAATAAGTCTATTTCCACAGTTTTGCATTATTAAACATACATTCGGACTGTTAGCGGCAAAACTATTGTGCATTTCAATAACAGATTACAAAATTATTGCATATTTTGGTAAACAGAACAGAAAAAAGTAAAAATTTTCTTTATAGGGAAAGAAATAATCATGAATTTTGGCAATTATTTGTATTATTAAACATAAAATTTGTTAATTAGCAGCAAATGATTCCGCATTTCAATAATAGGCCACAAAATTATCACAGATTTCGAGAAATAGCTTTGGTGGGAAAAAATAGAGAATTTTATCAATTAGCAATAAAATACTCTAATTTTAGCAATTATTTGTATTGTTGAGCATAAAGTTCCTCAATAAGCAGCAATATGATTCCATATTTTATTAACAAGCTGTAAAATTATTGCTCAATTCAAAATAGTAGTTTTCAAAATATCACAGACTTTATAGATACAAAAACAAAATAATTGTGTATTATGGCGATCGTAAGTAAACATTTCAGGAATAGCATGAAAAAAAGGGCAAATTTTATTGATGAGCAGCAAAATAACAGAATGTAAGCAATTGTGATTAAACAATGAAACTGGTAATTCAAAAATTATACTTTACTCAATAATAAGTTTCCCACAATAATCTGCAGCACTTGCTGCATTATTGCTGTGAGCGAAAGTTTTTTTTTTTTTTTTTTTTTTAAAGATAACTAGCATAGGAAATTTATATATAAAAATAATTAAAATTAAAAAAATAAATAAAAATAAATAAATCATTAATCCACGATTTGAGTATACTAAGATATTTATATTTTGAGTATTGCATTACATATCTGGAAAACTATATTAGCACATTTTGAGTATTAATTATACATTTTGCATTTCTCCAATCATAAATATTGTATGATTTATAACCACATCAGTAGTTATTTAATTAAAATATAAAATTTTTCATAATCACCTAATTGTCTGTGAGTAGTATTAAGAACTTCATTGTGAATTAAGTTCTGTAAATGATTTTTTCCTTGTGTTTTGACAAAAAAAAAAAAAAAAAAAAAAAAAAGCAGTCCATTGCACCTTTAAAGGAACATAGAATAACGTCTTCACATTCAATGTCATCAACACTTTAATTCACATGAATTTTTCATTAAATTGAATAGGAATGAATCAGGACTTCATTAAAAGGGTGTATAAATGCAAAAGACATGTAAATAATGTTTTACTGTATCTATAAAATGGAAATTTTGTCTACCTCAGTACAGTGTTTCTGCTACGGTAGCATTTTTCGCGAAATGCTAAAAGACTTATCCAAAATGCCCAAATGAAATAACACGTTTTCGCTTTTTTGCTAAAGCATCTTACTAAACACAAATTGAAAAAAAAAAAAAAAAAACTTCAGCGAAAATATTATAACGAATCTTTCATGGAAAAAAATTCGCAACGTTGATCAAGAAAAATGCATTGGTTCATGCATATAGCATAAGAAAAATCAAACACTGAGCTACGCATAAGAATCGCATACAGGAAATCAACTTGTAACTTGTAAACATGAGGCATTGATTTGTAAAGTGGTCTAATATGAATGAAAGAAAAATTATAAAATTTTCTACAATTTACAAACAATTCTACCTCTTTATATATTTCACAATCTAATAAAACATATTTTAAAAGAATACTGACATTTATGCAATCAGAATATCAACAGCGGCGGAGGAATACAGTGCCACGACAGGAACAGTGTAAACTGGTAAACAACTTTAGCGTCTACAGCGAGAACCAGAAATTTTCGATCCGGATGATATACGCATGCGCTCTACAGACCATCGACCATGGTATAAATTCCTGTGCTTGAGTGCTTTAAACTCTTTGGCTTTAATAAAGTTTTAATTTATTATGAATAACGATGAAATAGAATTAAAAAATACTTCGTTTATTTTAAATATTATCTAAATACGTTTTTGACGAAATGGGAAATTTTAAAATTAAAAATATTTTCTTCATAACAAAAATTTATCAACTGCATTCACATTAGACAGCCAACCAACGTGCCTTGAAAGTAAGGACCGAATTACGACATTTTTGCCGAATAAAAGCATGCATTTTGGCGGAGTAATATAGTTCTATTTTTAAAGCAACTTTTACAAAAAACAAGAGTTTTCCTGAAAAAAACAAAAACGTTATTAGATTCAGAAAGATCCCATTAACAACATATATTAATTAAATTAAAATCGTTCGTGCGGTTTTAGAGATATTTTTATTACATCCTTACATGGGTACACCACACATTTTCCCTTTTTCGCTTTAAATTGAGATTCAGATCTCAAAACATATTGCATGTAGAAATGTAAAATTTTCAGGATAGATTAAGACCGAAGATAAAAGACTATTTTGAAAAAATCAGAACAAAATATGGCTTATTTGCTGAGATATTACGTGTCGGCTTTTACAAATCTCTTTGATGTCAGACTAGGCGTATATATGAGTTCGCAGCTTTCCGTCCGTTTGTCCTTCCGCTTGCGTCACTCGAAAAACTGCCGTTTTTCATGATTAGCTCAGTAAGTACCAAAGTTCATGAATACTCTTTGCAAAAAATTTCAATATTTTTTCTTTTATAGGTTGATTTTTTTAGCAATCAATAAATTGCAGTTTATTAAGTTTATCTATATATAATCAAAAACTTGTCTTCATAACTTACAAAATACTGAATAAAACTGTTAAACTATTATTTAAATTATTAAACTAAGTTTAGACTTATAAAGCCTGAAAGTATAAATTAATAATAAAAAAAAAAAAAGAATTTATTGAATATTTTCAGATAGTTCTCATCTTGTTTGAAGATGTTATACTTGGTATAAATCAGTTGACCAACAAATAATAAAAAAATCTTATTAGTATTACAGTTTATTCTGTTTCATTTTATTATTATTATTATTTTTTTTAATAATGTATTCCTGTTTTATCATTTCTATTTGAATTTATTATTCAAATTAAAGAAAGTTTCTGTCTGGATATTTATGCATTACTTTAAGTATTATCCTGTTATGATTACACTCAACAATTTAAAAATTATGCCTAAGCAGTCCATTATGGCAACTAACAAAAAATAATTAGGTACCACTAATGGCTGATTTTCAAATTCTAATTTCTAACAATGGGAACTTTGCAAACTGATATTATATAAAATGTAAGTATTCTCAACAGCTGTTTAGGATTGAAATAATCTAGGCAACAAGTACGATAACGTAAAAGTACACAACCTTTAGTAGTGAAGGCCACTTAGGACAGCATATTAGAGTATGAAGAGCTGCTATAATGGCCATATCACATGGGAGAATATATACTCAACACAATATTATACTCAACATGTTCACTCAGCGCCGTTCAAAGTTGGGGAAGCTGTATGAATGAGAAAACCGATCAGCTGTCTGTAGGGTTCCCCCAAACTGATAGTGCAAGGTATTTCCTTCTCTAAGGGTATTTCAGGAAAAAATCATGTCCATTCCTCCTATTGGTCAATTTTGATGAGCACGCTGAACATAGTCAACTTTTTCTAAAGCCCGTAGTAAAAGCTGATCATCCGAAAATGTGCTGTCCTTGAACAAGGTGAGGCTGAGTGTGATTGGTATAATGTTGCGTTTAGTAAAAAGTTGAGCAAAAATCTCTCGTGTGATACACCCATAAGGATTTCCCCTTTTGGCATGAAAACTGAAATATACACAAAAAACATGGCTGTCTTTACAATTTTGAAAATTACTAAGTAAAAAGAGCTAATTTTAGGACTTTTAACTTTTTGAAGATCAAAACATTAAAATTTAAGTTGAACATCATTCTTTATAGATTTGGTTTATCAATCCTTTGGTAAGTCTTTCTTCCTGTTTTGTTTTGTACTGTGTAAATTCAATATATTATTTTCCAATGGTTCACTTTGGTGTCAATATTATAGCAATTATATATAAACCAATATCATAGCAATGTACTACAAAATAATATAAGAAAAATCATCTTTAAAAAACTAGTATGTTGTGGCCACCACATGGCTTACTTCTGTATTTTCCTATACAAATTCACTCAGTAAAAAAATAAAAAAAAAAAAAAATCATTTATTAAAATTGTCTTACTTGATGAATACAGACGATTTCCATTCGAGAGTAGTAGTATAATACAAAATATTCAAAGAAAGTTAATTTCATTCTGTATATGACATCTTAAAAAAAAAAAATAGATAACTTTATTTTAAATTATCGCAGATTGATGGTTTAACCATTCATTTTAAAGGTATTAATAAGTTCTTTTGAAAGATACCCATGATAAAAATTTGCCCCATCTGAAAAGGGAGGAATTCCTCCCCCCCCCCCCACGGGGTAGAAGTGATGCTCCTACATATATGAAAGTTTTTTCCCAGTTGACTATCACTATCATAAATAATTCTTTTTAATTCCCTAATGTTTATTAAAAAAAATTCGTTTTACACACATTTACACAAAATTTTGTCTTATACCGCACTGTTAAAAACTTAGAAAAAGTGGAATGGCAACATTACCCATTGGACAATTTTCGCCAAACGTTCATAGGCACTCATTTATGTCAAGATGCTACTACATATCAAATTTTATGAAATTTTGTGCAGTTGTTCCTGAGATACAGTTGTCACAAAATTTTGTCACACACAGACATTTTCAAAAAATGATCGAATCGTATTCTAGATCTCTCAAAATATGTAAATCCTTCGAAAACCTGAAGTCAAAAATTTTCACAAATCCAATACTTTCTTCTACTGAATATACAAGAAAGTAATAACTTTTAAATTCCAATCTCATTAATAATAAAAGCCTTAAAATGAATTAAAATATTAATTATTTTGATAATTATTGTTTTTATTTTACAGGATATTTTAAACATTTATATAGAATTTCAAACCAGAACACTAACAATAACTAATACAAGAAATCTTTTAGAAATAATTTAAATAATCATTTACAAGTCTTTGCTCCAGTTCAAATTCTTGGCCAACACTGCCACCAATGATGGGTGTATTAGGATCATTGTGGGAGGCAGCACTCTTCAAAATAGCTGAAAAGTCCAACAATTGTGTCTTTTCATTTTTGGTATTGTGAAAAACTTTGAGTAAGTCTGTCCTTCCAATCAAATCTTGAAATCTCCTGATGTGTAATTTAGACATGTAGCTTCTAACCTATTCAATAAAATAATAATAATATTAATAATAAAACATGTAAAAATTGTGCATGGGCACACACACACACACACAAAATTAAGCAAATTAATACAAATTTAAAAAATTTCTACACAATTTATTATTATTAAGAAAATTAATGCTATAAGCAACACATGTCAGAAAAAAAAAAAAAAAAAAAAAAAAAAAACACTTCATTTTGATTTTTTTCTGAAAATGATAGAGTAACATCACTGGTAATATGGGAATATAGTTTTTACATTACAAATATGTATCAAAATCACACAATTGTGAAAAAAGAGCAACCAATGTCTTGCATTTTATATTTTCATTAAAAAATGATAATAATATTAATACAGTAGAGTCTCACTTATCCAAGGTCATGTGGACTAAGGGTACCTCAAATAATCAAAAACTCAGATAACATGGACTCTGTCATAAATCAAAGGGAAATATATGGCAAAGTTTAAAATGGTTGAAAACGTAAACAATGAAGAAAAATACATGCATTACATAACTAAATGTAGTCAGTTAAAAATGCAAACAGTACATCCATATATAAATTTTAGAATACAGCGTAATATTAGTCAAAGTTATCTATGACATTTGTCTAAAGGCACACTTTCTCTGGGACGTGACCTTTTCAGGACTACCTTGGTTAACCTAGAACTTGGTTAATCAGGACTTGAATAACTGCAGCTCTACTGTAATAATAAATTATAAAAATATAACATAACAGAGTAAAATTTAACTTGGATGTAAAAAGCTGTTAATGCCCTTAAAATGCACTTAAAAGTAGTAACAAAAATTATTTTATGGAACTTTTATATGCATATAACATCCAGAGGAATATATCACACAAAGCACTTTGGATTTATTACATGCATATATATATATATATATATTTCTTTTCCCCTAGAAGGGCTTAAACAAATCCATGTGCTCCATGTTGAGATTTAAATGTGGTCCATTTAAAGCACAATTGCAATAAATAAATAAATAAATAAATAAAATTAAAAATTTTTATGTTTAAAACATTATTTGCTCTAAATTTTCAAGCCTGTAGATATGTAACACTTATTATAGGAGAAGTAAATATTCAATGTGCTGAAATTTTTATTTATTTCTTACTTTATTTGGAGGTTGTAGTTTTAATTTTTCTCAACTTTTAGTTTTTTTTGTTTTTCTTTTACCGTATTTAAAAAAAAAAAAAAAAAAAGAGAGAGAGAGAGAGAGAGGGAGACTTTGCATTTATGCTTTTCTTAACTTGAATAATCTTATATAAAGAAAAAAAAAAATAAAAAAAAAAAAAAAATATATATATATATATATATATCCAAATTTCTGAAATATATAAGAATCATAATTTCTTTGTAAATGCATCTAGTAGTCAAATGGTTAGTGCTGTACCCTTTAGTTGATATTTGTTGGGTTTAAACCCAAGTTCAAACATAGATGTTCATAGTAATTCAGAATCTACTTTAAGCTGTAAAACCCAGTTTAATGATATTTAATATATAAAAAATAACTGAAGAACAACACTCCAACCATCTAATTTCATACAATTCTCTCCATGAAAAAATAAGAGGGGAATTTGCTAGACATAATTTGACAGAACTTCTTTTCCTTTTTAATGCATACAGGAAAAAAAAATATATATACAGTAAGACCCCGCTTAACGCGGGGGATACGTTCCATCAAAGTAGAGCGTAATGCGAAACAGCGTGCGCAAAATTTCAGGGAATCCCCGTACTGCTGCGAGCAATTTCGGACAGGGGAAATAAAAGAGCGCTAAACTGAAACAGCGCTAAATGAAACTGCGTTAAGCGGGGTCTTACTGTATATATATCTTAAGTGAAAAATGGCTAAATTGTATACTCAATATCTCCCTTTTATCAAATAAACATTTTTCCTCCAAGCACACTTACATTAAAATGTAATAAATACATTGTTAAGAATTACTAAATAAATTAACGTATACATTAACAGATTCATAAACAAAGAGACATGAAAGCACTTTTTTAAACTTATAGCCGCCAATTTTGCAGCTTTAAAAATAGAAAGATTTTTAATTGAAAATAGGAAGAAAAAAGGAAGATTTGTACTCTGAAATAGAAAAATTATGCTTTATTTTGAAAATTTTAGCTATGAATTTGCAAAAATCAATGCATAGAGATTAAAAAAAAAAAAAGTTTGAAGATAATAAATATCCTATAAAACTTTTTTAGAACTTTATTAAAATATTAGTATTAAAATATTTACCTCTTCTGCTAAAAGAAAAAAATAATTTATGACATGCTCTGGTTGACCAGCAAACTTTTTACGCAGCACAGGATCCTAAAAATTAAAGAACAGAACATTTGTTATTATAAATAATACATGAAACATAATTTCATTACATATTATCCACATTAAGAGACTTTAACTGAATGTGGATTTAATGAAAAAAAAATTAGAGAACACACTTGTAAAGAAACATATTCAATTCTCTACAAGTTAAATTATGAGATATTATAACTTTCTCTACACACTTAGAGAAATACATTCATGTTTCTCTACAAGTTAAATTATGAGATATTACAAATGCAATTATTAAAGAACAATAAACAGCTAAGATATTGATGTGAAAATTATTTGATGAAGATATGACAAAATCATATGAAAGCCACATATGATCAGTTTGATAAAAGAGAACACAAAAAAATAAAAATGTTCTAAAGATTAAAAAAAAAAAAAAAAAATCCTTTTTAATTTTTAAATTCTTTCCGCATTTAATTTATTATTTCTCTATATCTAGTGCTTTTTACAAAACATAACTTGTTCATTCAAAAACAAAAATAGAATATTGTTGACAAAAATGTTTCACTGAGAAGAAGAAAAAGAAAAATGTGAAATTATTGAAAGAAGTTTTCAATGAAGTAAACAAAAGTTTATTAAAAATTATTTTGTGACCAATATTAATAAATACAGGGTTGCCACTTAAATAGCAGAATGAAATTCCCTGGCTTTTCCAGGTTTTCCAGACGTGTTCTCAGAAAATTCCAGTCTAGCCATATATTGTGCATTGGTTGTATTGAGGGCAAAATAATTATGATACCACATGAAAACACAAAAGTTACATATTACTTTGACCTAAGGACAGATTGTCCTCCATGTGGGGTCTTTCTAAGAGGTCTTGTTTTTAAAAAATGACAGAAGCTAAGAAAAAAACAAGAAAAATGACTCTACGTTGGAGGAAAAATTAATTTTTTTGGCAATCATTGTATGAAATTCCCTGACTTTTCCAGATTCTGACTAAAAAATACAAATTCCCTGACTTTTCCCTGCTTTTCATGGTCAATTTTGAAATTCCCTGACTATTCCAGATTCTCCAGGTTTTCCAGGTAGCGTGACAACCCTGTAAATATTACTAATTTCATTTTCAGCTTTAAAAAGTTGTTACAGTTGCTTTGACTTGACAATAAGTTACGTTTACCCAGTTGCCTGTAACAACAACGTAGTTATGCATACATTTTGTATACCTAAAATAACAAATACATACTAGGTATACAATATATATACATTAATGCCCTTATACAAAATAAACTAAAAGCAAGTTATTTGCTGTTCTGGTAGCAGAAACCGAGCATCAAAGCAGACAATATGGCAGATTTGTTTTAAACATTGTAGATTAATTTAGAAGCCTAAAAAAACTTAATCTCATAAAATAAAAACTTTTTTTTTTATAATTAAGACTTGATGTTATATTGATATAGGTAACACAAATATCTGATTAAAGATCAGCGATCCAAATTAGAGCTGACATATGATCTGATTTAGAGCTGCAGTGACTACAAAATTCTTAATTTTAATGTTACATATCCATACAACAATGCAATGTTGATTTAGAGCTGACAAAGGTAACCCAGTTTAGAGTTAAGTTAAACACAGATATCAACAATATCCAATTCTTATTTTACCTATCTGAGTAATAACTAATAACCTTTATAGATAGATTATTACAAAATTTATGCGAGTAATTGAAAGCGACTATAGAAATTCTATTATTGTAAATGTAATATGTAAGAAAACAATCATAAATTTGTGAAATCTGCTTTAATTAAAAAGCAGAGTATTTTGTGGTCTTATTTCAAACATATCTGAGTACAGTTTGCATTTATGAATTCTGTATTAAGGGTTATAATAATTTTATATGATTGCATCCTGTGTTTTTAATACCTCTGGAAGCTGCATATAAATTTTAATTTCTTATATTGATGCTGCAGATTAAATGCAAAATATTCTGTTATTAGGTTTTTTACTAAGAAAGAATCTACCACCTGAAGAATTTTCTGTGATAAAAATCAGTGTTTTATAACTCCCCCCCCCCCTCCCCTCAAAAATGACAATTTACTAAACAAAAATAGTGGTTATTCTGTGGCCATTCACGAAAAAATAAATAATAATAATCTGTCCCTTTTGAAGAAGAGAATGTAAAAAAAAAAAAAAAAAAATCAGAAAGCTATGAAGTATCAAGTAGTCACATAGAATTTTGCAAAGTACTGGTCCACAATGTTTTAGGGCAAGGGCAACAGAAATTCATGCAGAGGGCAAGGGCATGGAAGGCCACTCAAAAGATTTGGTTAGGATATTGAGGACCTCTATTAACATTTATGTCTATTTGTATAGTATATCTGCATCAGAGTTCGCATTAGAGAGTAGAATTGCGAGAATCTCACAATATTTTCAAAAATCTCACTCAAAAATATATTATAAGGGGGATTTGCCCCCAATTTTCACATTGCTAGTTGAGTAATATATTAATTGTTTTAAAGCCTGTAGTTACCTTTTTCTTTTTCAACTTCACTAAAATTTCTTGGTAAAAGAAAAAAAAAAAAAAAAAAAAAAAAAGGAAATATTATGTAATTATTTTAAAATATTTCTTAATTGTAAATATTTGTTAAAAGGATATATGAAGTGTTTACTTTATCAACAAACAACTACGAAGCGTGAAAGTAAAAAATTGCAATAATTATATATTAAACAATTTAGGTTATTCCAGTTACTGCACTTATATCTCTTTGAGTACTCAAAATTAAATAGAAAACAAATTTTGAAACAAATTAAATAAAAACTTGATTAATTCCTTCTGCATTTCAGATGAAAATTTAGATTCTGAATATTGAATCAGCATCTGTCCTTAGCCCAAAAGCAGAAAGAAAATAAATAAATTTCCATTTTCAACCTTTACTTGATTTTTTTTTTTTTTTTTTTTTTAAATTTGCATTTGTAATTCTCTATATAGAAATATGTAAAATGTCAACTATGTTATTTCACATTTAAATATGAAAGATCCCACTTAAATTTTTTTGTTAGAGTGGAAGAATCCCACTCAGTATTTCTTTCTAGTGTGAACCCTGATCTGCATCGCTATTATTAACTTGATCATTTGCAAAAAGAAAATTAATTCCAAATTTTATAAAATCAAGATTTATATATAAATATTAAATGAAATTAATTGAACAATTATAATGGAAAACAAGAATGGAAACTCACAACTGTATGCATTCACTGCATCATTTAATCTTCAATATACTTTGCCTACGAGATCATACAATGAGCATATAGAAAGTCAGATATACAAACAGACAGACTAACTGAATTCCTAATCATTTTTTAATATTTTTGGAAAGTGCTTAAAACACTAACACAAATGCCATTGCAATTATAGTTACATCCAATTATAGCTCTTAATGTAACTGTATAGTTAGTGCATTCCTGTAAATCTTAACGCTACATATACCATATTCTATAGAAAGCATTTTCTTTAGCATATGAACAACAAATGTCAATTTCATCATGATGTGTGCAGTACAAAATTATGATTTATAAAAATTACTACAATAAAACACAATGCATTGGCATTCCTTTGAAAGTTTCTGCACTCAAACTAGTACACCATTTTGAATAGGAAATATGCCATAGTGAACTTGAATAATATATACCATTTTAAAGAAATTCTGCAAATATATATGAATGCTACAGGCAGACATGCAGAAAGACAGGTAGACACACTAATTCAAATCACAATGCTCTTAAATATTACAGAATGTCTTAAAAACACTTAATGAAATGAAAACGCAACTCCAACAATTTTTAATAATAGTCCTTAATTTAACTGAATATTTCCATTTTCCTTGTGCTATATTTCCTTGTGAATATTTCCATTTTCCATAATGCTAATCATAGCATGCACTATAAAAAGCATTTTTTTTTTTTTTTTTGTGGATATGAATAATAAATGTCAATTTCATTATGATTGTTAGATTTAGGAATTTAAAATATTAGTGTGTTCTTGACACTCAACGTTTTATTCAGTTTCACTCCCTCTTTAGTTTAACTATCTTTTCTTTTTTTATTAAAACCGATGGTTATTAAAAATCTAAGTAATTTATCTTCTATTTACTTTTATAATTTTAAGTTAATAAATATTTAAAAACTCGTAGGTTATTTAAAATTTATTTTAGCATAAAATATTAATACGTTAGCCGAAGCTATCCGTATGCAAATGACATAAGCCTACGTCATCTGCCTGAATTGAATAAGTAGCGTAGCAGAAATGCAATCGTGTGGCTTTTTCCGTGTTGATGCCGATGTGAATCCCGGTAATAAAGAAGCTGGCATGAAACGTAGTTTGTATAATTTAGTTTAAATTTTCCCTTGATAACCTCGACAATATTAAAGCTTGTGTAGAAAGTTGTTGTTTTTCAGATGAGGTTTAAGTAAATATTTTTAGATTAATTCGAGGATGATAGTTATTTTAAAACTGCAAACTTTTAAGCTTCTTTCAGTAATAGTATAGGCTTCAGTAACTACTCTGTAGTAATATATCTGCCCTGAAGAATATTAAACGAATCGTCTAAATGTATTATAATTTTTATTTTTGTTTGCCATATTTTTATTTCACTAGATAAATCAATCTAATTTTTAAATAAATGATTTTATTTAAAAGAAAAACTTGTCATATTTCTTTTTACCTGCTCAATACAGTTTCCACTGGACTCTATTATTTCAACTCTGCTTAACTTTGAAGCTTTAAGATAATCATGTCAGGTTTATAAACCTGACAATGATTTGTACAAAATAAAGATATTAAAATATGGTTAATAAAAATACCACTCATAGAATGCAGTGCTTTGAAATTGTTTTTGAGGTTCCCTGCACGCAAACCAGTGGTGGTATTTACCCCATTTTTCATAGGGAACAACCCATAGTGAACTTGAATAACATCAACCAGTTTCAAGTAATTCTATGAATATTTACGGGAGTTAGAACAGGAACAGATAGACAAACCAAAGTCATAAACACTTTTCAATTTTGTTAGAGAGTGTTAAACAGCAGTTAAAATTAATATTTACAAGATTTTTCAGAAAGCCACACGTTAACCCTTCAAGGGCTGCATTTGGTGGTAGGTCATAGGTCGTACACCCCTGTTTTAAAGTATAGAATCTTTAAATGACATCCCCGCCCCCAAGTGGGTTTTTTAAGTGGTTTAAGTTCCATGATTGTCATACTAGTGTAAACAACTTACTACTGCACTGAAAATATTTTTTAAAAGCTTACTCCACATTTTAGATCAAAGAATAATAACCTAAATCACAAAGTTGATTTACTTATACAGTTGAACCTCGTTAATACAAATCTCAAGGGGGATGAAAATATGTTCGTGTTATCAGTAGTTCAGGCTTTCAGTAAATGATCTTAATCTTCATTTTGACAGGGATTGTGGAAGCAGATCCTGTTAAAAGTAATTCACGTTAACGAGGTTCGACTGCATATCCAAAATAAAAACAATTTTTCTATTTTAGTTTGCCGATAATATGCATGAATGCAATTTTTAATGATTCAGATGGATTTTAAAACTACCTGGGTAGCTATTCCAACGGGGCAAGTATTCAAATGGCATTTCCTCATCATGGTGCATCCAAGAGATATTAATGGTGTGGTGGAAAAACCAAATTCATCTGCTCCCAAAATAGCTGCAATCACAACATCAAAACCTAAAAGGGGAAACAACATACATACAATAAGAAGTGTCCAAATAACCCCAAATGAAAATAACATCAAGTTAATATAAAATCATATAAAATCCAAACGAAGCTCACAAAGTATTTGTGACACACTGTCTTTTCACAAAGACACGTAGCATTTTGTCTAAATAAAATGACAAGAGTTTTAGATTATGATACTGTGTCATTTAGATTATGTGTCACACTGTCTTTTCACAAAGACACGTAGCATTTTGTCTAAATAAAATGACAAGAGTTTTAGATTATGATGACGATTGCTAGGCAGCATTAGTTACTATAAATAGTCATTTTTCCTTTTTAAAAATTATCAATACAGTCAACGCTGAGAAATCCGTAATAGTTAGGATCAAGGCTCTTGCGGATTATAAACCAATGCTTTGTTTACATAATACATACTTTGTTTACATATTCTTCTTAGAAGAGAATAAATTTGCAATGTTAATGTAAAAATCAAAATATAAATTGTAGCAGCGACAATACTATAATTGATGCGTCTTCTAGTGACCCTGTTTAATTACAAAGAACTAAATGTTATGGAGAGACATTTGAACTGTAACCAGCAGTGGTTGTACTTCGCCACAACAAGTATCGACCAAAAATAGAACTTTTGTAGGGGAAATTCAAAGAACTTTAATCATCCTTTTAGCTTTAAGCTTGTATATATTTAATTTGTACACATTTAATTGTAAGTTGTTTTGTGTGTAACATAAGTTTAAAATAAAATTTGTTACACTAAAAGTACAGAATTGTTATTAAGCCTTCCCACCACAAAACTGGTGCCTAACTTCGAGCTCAAGCAACTTAATTATTCAAAACACATTTAAAACAAAATTATACATATAAATTAATAAATAAAATTAATGATAAAAAGAATAAGGAAAAATATATATTCTCCAGTAATTATTTTAAAAGCAATTAAAGTAAAGATAAAATATAAAAATCAGCAATTAAATATTTTCATATTTAATTGAGAGACAATTAAACAATCTAAAGAGAGACAATCTAAAAGACAATTTAGATTGAATATACTACATATGAATTTACTGATTATGAGCTTGCAAACTTTAAAGAAGATTTTTTGCAATTGTAAAAAAAGTAATTAATTGGTTAAAAATGTATTTTGCAAAATTTTTACTAAAAACAGATGTTTTCCATACAATTTCAAACAACCTGATTAAATTCCTGCTAAAAATTCTTTAAGTTTTTTTTTTTTAGAAAAATAATAAAAGTTTGCTTAACTGTTAAGTGCAATTTTTATTGTTTATATTCAACAACGGCTGTGGATTATAGAATATCGTGGATTTCATAGAGTCGACTGCATTTCATTTTTAAACCAAAGGTACCGTAATTTCCGGGAGATAGCCACCCCCACATATATGCCGCATCAGCAAAATTTGATTTTTAAAAAAAGTCATCGGATATGCCACACCATCAGGTATGCCACACATATTCACCAACATAATAGGTTTCTAAATATTTTAATTTGAAATAATTTTAAGCATGCAAAAATTAAATGATAAAAAAGTAATAAATATAATGAAAAAAAAAAAAAAAAAGCAATAAAATTAAAAATATTTATTAAGTAAATCATTATTTAAGTTATTCAATAAAGATAATACAAAAACAATCTTACTTTAAATTCACAATCATAAACTTCCGTAACCCTCTTCATAAAATTATAAAATAATACCTTTCATTATTGTTAAAGAATTATTTATTCAATGTTATCCAATTTTTTTTTTTTTTTTTTTTAAGTTTAAGGATATCTTAAGATTTATTAAAAATTGTATAGCTTTTAATATTTTCAATTTCTAAACAATAAACTTTTTTATTTATTTGCCTTTGAATTATTTTCCCCACAATTCTTTTGGACTTAAAATATATACCACTAATTTATCCCCCCCCCCCCAAAAAAAAAAAAAAAAAAATCACATTTCAATGGGAAACAAACTTTATTATTTCATACAGCAGATTGTCAATCAACTTTCACCCTTGACCTTGAGAAGCACATCAACTGATATTTAATAAAAAAGCACCACAAAACTGGCGTTGTAAAAATATTACTTACAAACTTTGAATAAACACCATAAAATGCAAACTCGCAACAATTGTTTTGGGTCGAAAAAACACACGACCCTTCATCAGGCCTTACTTTATTCGCCTGATGAAGGGTCGTTTGTTTTTTCGACCCGAAACAATTGTTGCGAGTTTATTGCATTTTATGGTGTTTATTCAAAGTTTGTAAGTAATACATCAACTGATAGATAACTTTGTTATTCATTACAATAAATTATATACAGGGCAAAGGAAAGTTTAAAGAGCTATATCCTCCTCCTAATTTCTGGAGTTCTCTTTTTTAATTTTCACAAAAAAGAACAATTTTTGTTCTCTCATCCTCTCTTTCCCTGCAATTTTCTTTCTTTTCTTTTTTTTTTTGTTAGTGGGAGTGGGTGTGGGTTAATACAGTAGAACCCCGATCCATCATTTTTTATAAGGTGCATGAAAAAAAAAAAAAAAAGATGAAAACGGGAAAACGCTGAATGAAGGTTAAAGTCAAAACACAAAGAAAGCAATGTTTATGAAATAATACACGCAATATATATATTATACTATTAATAAAAACCAATTTATTACTCTTCAAACTGTCAAAGAAATAAACCAATGTTGCAGAGCATTACGTGATACTTATTTTTAAAAATCAGTAAATTTATGTTGGATTTTTTGCTCATTTTATAAATTAAATGGGGATTTTCCAGATTTAAACATTTTCTGGTCCTTTTCTATAACTTCATGTGCATATAAAAAAATTTGTGTATTTTCAAATGCCGTAATTACGTCAGACACACTTGGCACTGACGTAGGCTCAACCTCAGGAATGTGAAAAATGTAATAGCTGGCCATATTGGATGCATGCATTCTCCTCTTTGCACAAAGTAGAATAACTTATTCTCCAAGCAACAACACATGATCCCTATTCAGTAATTTATAGACACATGTTACAATATCTCCACAATCCCTGTTCTTCACCTATAACAGCATAAGGTTGAGCAGTTGAGGTTGGTTGGGTTTTACATCGCACTAGTGCTACAACATGGGCAAATGGCGATGGTCTGGAACTCACCTTTGAGGGTGGTCCGGAGACATGCCATCACAATTTTGATCCTCTGTGGAAGAGGAAAAGAGTTATTTTAGGATAAAAAAAGTCCAGTTTGAATGCCATATGAAATTGCTTGATTTTCAATTTCATTTCGGTCAGAAGAAAAATTTTACAATGATGAATGCGGGAAAATGACTTTTTGAAGAACAATACATGCGGGTTTCATTAACATTATTTAAATACAATTTGTGCAGGGACCATAGAAATAAAACAATCAATGCGGGAATGATAGATCAGGGTTTCACTGTATGTGGAACTGATAGCGAATTAAAATTTTTTTTTTAGAATAATTTAACACGAATTTCTGAGATTTTCGAAGAGAATTCTTTAGAAGAGATTCCGTTTCGAAGAGAACCATTCATCTAGGGTGTCTACTACTTTAGTTACCCTAGGTTGATAGTTATCACATTCACAATGTTTCTCGTTCACATAGTCCTACTGAAGTTGTGGAAATTAAGAATAGCATTATTCCTCAACTTAATATGTTCAGAAGGGTTTTCAACAAATGTTTATGATATGAAATATGAAGCGGTTTTGTTTATACAACACCGAAGATGTTTCCGGACCTGGATTTTTTTTCTTTATAATTAACTAGATCCGATGTTTTGCATGTGCACTAACGGATTGTTATAGCTTGAGAACAATTTCCGTGGAGTTTGCTCAAGAATAATCTCCGCGGCGTGCATATGCACTTGGTCTCGTATAGCTTGGACTTCATGGCACTTTTATTTCTTTTATTTTTAAAAGTCATCTGTGCTGACATTGCATTTGAAAAATAAATTGTCCGAAGTGAAATTTTGACCATCAGTGGTTATTCAAGCACTACTAAAAGAAGGGGGAAAAAAAATGCCAGATACGCCACATGCACTAAAATTAGACTTTTAAAATCATATAAGCTGTGGCTTATCTCCCCGAAATTATGGTAATAAAAAAAATTCTTTCCCAAAAATAAATTTAATATGGAACTCAAGTTTTATTTTTGACTTGGATTTTTTTTTGCAAATTATTATATTCTATAACAGATTATTTCTTATTAGGAAAAATTCAAGGTGGTATACAGCAAATTGTAGTAATGATTACTTTTTTTTATTTTCCCTGTTGTGGGGGGGGGGGGGATGGAATTTTTGTCTTAAAAAGGCTTTTTAATGTAATTCTCAATATTAAAAATAATAACTATGGATAATTATAAGAACAAAAACTTTTTAACATTTTTCATCAGACTATGTATATGTAATGTTAAATATAATCCTTTTGCCCTAAATAATATATTCTGTTCTATTTATCAAAAGAACAGATAAAAAATATAAGAAAGAACAGAAATGTGTACCAGTTTAGTGTTTCATTATAGTTGTATGATATTTGCAAAAATATAAGAATGTAAAAGTAACTGAATGTTTATTAAAAATAAATAAGAAGAAATCTCAAAGTAAATTGCTTGCTTATTCATTTTTTAAGACACAATAGATCTAATTAAGGTTAATTTTGAAATTTTTGAGTATGATTTATGGCTAGCACTTCAGAAATGTAGATTTCATAAATTAGTTTATTATGACAAAGAACTGGGGTAAAATGGACTATGGTCCATTGTATCCCAGTTCTTGATGGTCCATTTTACCCCCATGTGGAACTCTGTCAATAAATGTTATTAAAAAAAAAATATCTTTTTAAAATATCTTTTAGTTAGATTAAATATAATAATAGCTGACCTTAGCTCTTTATTGTACTGAATAACCTCTTCCAAATCATAATTTTTGAATGATGAAAAGAAAAAAATGTTTAGCTAAAAATATTTACTTTTGGCCACCACAAACTAAATTTCTCAAATAAAATGATTAAATTGTGAGTAGGGCATGAAGTCGCTAGATAAGTTTCATCTCTACAGTGCTGTTATCTATGTATCAAAATACGAATTCTAAAAATAAATAAATAAAATAAATAGGAAGTGGTCCATTGTAGCCCAGTCTCTGCTACTTAAAAAAATAATAAACACAATAGAAGACATATACCAATTCTAAGTTGTCCATCAGCTTGCAGAATGACTCGAGAGCGTAAGTTATTCAACACAAGAGTCTGGTGGGTTTCAGCAATGCCCAGTTCCCAAGGCAAACCAGCACATTTGATTCCAGTCCAACTGCTGGCTCCAGTACCACCATCATGGCCTGATATTGTTATATGTTCAGCTTTGCCCTATCCAATTTTACATGATTATTAGCATTAATGTAATAAAAACTGTTAAAAGAAAATGTCAATACTGATTTCATTTATTAAAGTAAATTTAACATTTTAAAAACTATTGTTATGGTTAAATATTAAATTTATTATTGAATATCTTTCCTTTTTAGAAATAAGGTTGTTAACCAGCATTCAACTGCTACAAGCTGTGTTGATCCAGCCAAGAAATTTAATACAGTTAAATGCTGATTAACGATTTTATTTATAATCTATTTTAAAAAACTTTTAAAACCCAAATTATCACATAAATCTTCTCGAAGTTAGAATAAAATTTAATTTAAAAAATAAATAAAAAAGTAACTTTTTTGTTTATTAATCAAAAAAATTGATGAAATTTGAAGTGCAAGTTGGTCTTGTGGGGTACAGGCTGTATATCATATTTTTGTGTTCATGAGAGAAAATTAAAAAAAATTTGGAAACTGCAATTTTTAATCCCACTTCAAAAACATGTGACTTTTTTAATTTCTCCTAACGTTTTCTATACAATCTTCTGCTGTTACCATCTAATATTCATACTTTAGTTAATTTTAAAAAATGTAATTGTCCGATCATCGATAAGCTGTTTAATCTATCGGATTCACAAAAATTTTCCCTTTCATTTGGTACCTTATTTGTAACGACATGACTGATATTTCTAATTTATTTTCCTCATTTTAAATAAATGTACTCTTATTCTGTCGAAGCGAAATAAAATTGGCAACAATTAAATTATGTTGAGATTCACAAACATACCGTAGTGAATGACAGTAAGTACATAAGAATTTGGGGATAAAATGAAAAGAGGAAGTGATGTTCTTAACATAGCAACAAGGTTGTCTGAGCTTTCAAAAATTAATAACAACATAAAAAACATACTTGAAAAGATGAAATTATTGCAAATAAATCAAAGTTATTTCAGTTTATTCAAAGTTATTTCATTTCTTGAAAAAAAATCGTCAAATATATATGTGTGTGTGTGCGTAATTTTTCTGGTTGTACTATAAACTATTAAATTACTAACTCTATAAAAAAATTAAGAATTAAAAAAATATTGATGCCAGTTTTGCCAAAAGGTTTTTTGCAAATGTAAGTTTAATTTTTGATAAAGTTTTATTTCAATTTTATTACTTGTGTGTAATATATTTCTTTTCTATGTTTTTTTTTTTTTTTAAAAAAAAAAAGGTTCCTGCATTTTGTTAAATAAATGTGATGTTAAACATAAAATTATTTCAGCATAAAATCAGATGAATTTATTCCAAAGGAAGAAATGTATGTATAGTGTTCTTTAAAGAAATTTTTAGAAATATATTTATTACTTAATCTTATTCTAAAGAAAAGGATAACTGATATGAAAATAAACATTTAAAATACCTTATAAAATCCTTTCTAATTACTAGCTAATTAATTTCGGACACGCCATGTCCATCATCAGAGCCAAGTAATCTTTCTCGACGTCGTTCTACGTTTAAGAACGACGTTGAGAAAGATTACTTGGCTCTGATGATAGACACGGTGTGTCCAAAATTAATTAGCTAGTAATTAGAAAGGATTTTATAAGGTATTTTAAATGTTTATTTTCATATATTTATTACATTTATTGGTGAGTAAGATATTCTCAAACTTTCAGTTTATTGTGCAATAAAAAATTTATTTTATTAGCTATTCTCAATTTTATTATTATTATTATTATTATTATTATTATTAGAATACACTGCAATTTAATTTCTACATTACAATATGTACACAATAAATCAGTGAAAATAAATTACCTTGGCTACACCTGATGATACAATTCCTACGCCAACTTCAGATACTAGCTTAACAGAGATTCTAGCAGATGGATTTGCACATTTTAGATCATATATAAGCTAAACACATTAAAAAAAAAAAAAAAAAAAAAACTTCAGAGAAGTAAGAATTTAACTAAAAAAAGTTGCAATAGATTGTCTAATTGCTTAGTAAAGAACATAACTAAGTTAACTAACTTCTGATAAATCTTCAATAGAGTATATATCATGATGAGGTGGTGGGCTGATAAGACCAACTCCAGGTGTGGAATGACGAGTTGCTGCAATTTCAACTGTTACCTGAAAAGGAAGAAATAGCACATGCAAACTGAATAAAACATTTATCGCAATAATGGAATTATAGCTCAAAAGCCTAAGCAAAAAACACCAGTTAATCCTAAGCCATGATGAAGGCTATATAAACACAGCTATATAAAACTTAGGCAAAAGTAGTTATTTTTAGGATTTTATCATTTTAACTTGTACTTTTAAACTTTGTTGGAAAGTGAAAAAATATCCTCTTAACTATTATTAAAGCATTAAAAATAAATTATATCAATAAGTGAAATTTTTCTTTTAATTATTGAATACAGTAAAATAATTAACAAAACAAAACAAATAAAAATAAAAATCCACATTAATTTTATAATTTTCACACATTTATATATACAGTAGAACCTCGATTATCTGCCCTTGTTTAACCGAAACACTCCATTAATGAACATTGTTGTCCTGACTTTTTTTTCAGCATCTATTATCCGAAATTCTTTTCAACGACACTTTCTGTTAATCAAAATTCATCTTTTTTAAAGCTTTTTTTTTTTTTTTTTTTTTTTTTTACTTTCACATTCCTTATTCAAGCAAGCTTTAAAGCCAACATTATAGATTGCAGTTATATGATCAGTAAAGCATGGGAAACGATGCCGCAATTGAGACTAAGACAAAGTTTGAGAAAACTTTTGCTGAATTTTTCAACTGGTGCAGATGAAATGTTACAGACATTGCGGAAGATGGTGCTACTGAATTTTTAAACATTTTTCACACAATGCCAGGTTTTGAAAACTGTAGGATCAAAGAAATCACAGACTGGTTAAATTGTGACATGGAAGATGCAGCTTCCAGTTGCTTAATGATGAGGAAATCATCGCAGAAATCCGACATTCTTCAAAAGAAAATGAAGAAGAAGATGATGATAAAAGCAAGAATGATTCCCCAGTAAATATTAGTAATAATGATGCCTTTGAGTGTTTTTCAAAAGAACTTGCTTAGTTTGAATAACAAGAAAGTGTGATTGCTCTGAACTTTAATGCTTTTATAAAAAATTCGAGACAGAGATGCACAACAAAGGATGACCAATTTATGTCAGATGAAGCTTGTATTTAAATCATTGTAATTGTTTTGTTTCAAAATAATTTTTTATGTAAATTTGAATTTAGATATTTATTTAGCATTTTAAATAGTCAAATTAGCAGTTCAATGAGGATGTTACTTATTAAACTAGATGATTATTGAACAAATCTCTGTTATTTTGAAAATTCGCTCTCAATTATGTCGGATAATCAAAGTTCTCATGTATATATATATATATATATATATATATAAATTTAATTTAATTTTTTTTTTTTTTTTTTTTTTTTTTTTTTTTTTAAGGAATAATTTTTTGAATATGTTTACTTTATGACCAGGCAATTCTCCGCCTTCTCCAGGTTTTGCACCCTGGGCCATCTTGATTTGAATTTCATCAGCATTGGCCAGATAACTTATTGTGACACCAAAACGCCCTGAAGCAATCTGGAAATTTTAAAACATGAGAAAAATATTTAAAATAATAATATTAATCACAAAATAGCCAGACAATACATTATTATTCAAGAAATAGAAAGGGAGGGAAAAAATACAAATTTATACATTAAATTAAAAAAATTATAAATTTCTTATTTTTTAACGATGATTTTATACACAGCAGGGATGATTGTGAGTTCATAAAAAGATACCTGAATGTTTAGCGAGAAAAAGTTTTCATATGCAGACAACATACAATTCATTGCAGGAAGGTCCAATCATCTCATTATGAAAAATATTAATTTTAATCGGATTTTGCAGTCATATGAAATCAATATTTTAGTTTTAATTTATGAAATTAACTAGCAGAAAAATTACAATTCTGGTTTTGAAAGTAAAATAAATACCTGAAATCAGGTAAACTACCTGAATACAATTATTCCTGATACAGATTCTGATATAATGATAATAATAAATAAACAAGGTAATAATTCAACAAGATTTCAAATCAAAGTACTTTCATAATACGTAGATATATTTTTTGTACAGCATTTTTAGCTTATATATACACATAAAACAAAAGGAAGCACATTCAAATACCAATGAAAAAGACTCATGTAGATAGCTTAAATTTATAGTCAAAATTTTAAAATAAATTTAATTAAAAAATAGATATACAGGAAGACAAAATGATCTAACATACTGATTATGAAACTAGCATCACTAAATTAAAAACTACATACATAATTTGTAATGCATCTCTTAATGAAAAAATATTTAACTTCTATTTGCAATTGCTCCGTCATAACTACCAAAAAAAAAAAAAAAAAAAAAAAAAAACTTTTTTAATTAAATAAAAATATTGATTTCTTATTTTATTGATTTTTTTTTTTAATGAACCTTTAATCAAAAATGGGACATAAGCTGATTTTTTCTGGTTACTTTCTTTAGAAATCGACCATTCATTTGTGAGAATTGTGCTGTGGCTGCCTCTGACATATATGTGACGAATTCCCTTACTTGAGTCACATAATAGCTATGAAGGAAAGAGGCTGGCACTCAGTAATAACTCCAAATTTGCAGCACATGTTTTTATTTATCCATCTGGAACATATAAGGTACAGTCCATGATTGTGAGTTGAACAAATGGATGCAGTGCAGTGCAGCCGAATGCGATCAGGTGACCCCTCTCAGGCCGTTATTTGACGTAAGTTTACTAAGCAAGAGCACACCAGAAGAGAGGAGCTCCTCTGCCCGTGTTTTCACTTAAATACTGGCATTTTAGGCGGGAAATCACACCACTCCTTCCTATGCTTATTGGATATTAACTTAATGATTGACAGCTTAGCTGAGGTCCAGATTTCTAGGATTAATTACTATGCAGCTCCAAACCACAAAAAGCTGCAGGTTGCACTTATTCATCACTTTCTTGTCTTAAAGTTGGTTCTCTTTTATGACTTTTGCGTTATGCTCACGCATTGTACTAAAGCTTACTTTACAGGGGAAACTTTAGAATTAATTTTAAGTTAAGACTTTCTAATGGGATTTTCTTTAAATTATTGCTCACTATTAATTTAAAATAATAAAATAATAATTTAAAAACTTACCTCTCTTTATCCTTTCATATCCCCCCCCCCCCTCCAAGACAACGTTCCCCTGGGCTTGCCTGCAAGTCCATGGGAACTCATTCCGAGGTGGCAGATAGTCCAGGAAAAGATGGTCTGTCTTATTGTGTAGAAGGAGAAGTGCGTATATTTTCCCTTTAATTATTAATTTAGTCCCGTTTATCGATTTTTTTTTTTTTTTTTCTTTCTGTAGAACTGCACGTTCCACGTGCTCAACCCTATACATACAATAGTGTCCTAGGAGTAATATAAAAATATAAAATAAAACATAATGTAGCACTCTTATACAATATTATCTTAAAGCAGAAATTTCTTGTTCCCAACTAGTTGGTAAAGCTTATAGTTTTATTGTTTTTTGTTCATTTGTAATGAACTATGATAACAAGGTCCTGTAAATATGTTTTTTAATTGCTCAGTAAGAAAAATAGTTCATTTCTTTGGCGCAAAAGTCTTTTTGGTTTTGCACAGAGTCTTTAACATTACATAAAAATATAATGACGTTGAACATGATATTACACATCTGCAAGGAATCTATTTTTTAAAAGAAATATACGGAACTTGCAGTTTTCTCTACTGTCCATATATTTGAAAAAATGACACTATAAATACATTTGTATCATTTCAGATCATTGACACTTTTTCCTGGTTAATGTAAAACACATTTTCAAACAATTATATAAAAATACTTACTAAAGATACAAACAATAATAATATTAATAATAGCAAAAATTTTTTACAAATTATTTACACCTAAAACCAAGTTAATTACTTTGTGTGAGTAATTATTTGTTTTCAAAGTATTACAGACTGCTATAAACTTCAAGTTTGGCAATCCACAAAAATTATATGGTGGGTACATTAACCCTTGAAACTCTGAGAATGTCAAGCCTTTCCAAAAGTAATTTGGGATAAAGGAGGAAACTGGCTAGCGTCTACAGAGAGGGAAACAAATCAGTTTTCCCGTGTTCTCCGAACACATCACAATGTTGAAGATCAGGAGACCATGAGAAAACAGACTGCTTATAGAAAAGGGGCTTAGGAGCGGAGGATCCTCATTTCACGAAACCATCTACATGATATTTAAGAAAAAAAAATTAAATAAACCAAAAAAGTATATTTGTAAAAAAGAAAAGTTAAGGGCACGCTAGTGCCACTGAGTCAAAGAAAGGAAGATATGTCTCCCGACATCCCTCCGATTTCTTTAACTCAGCTAGGATCCTCATCCAACGTATATGGGGAAATAAGAAAGCAAAAATAAAAAAAACATGGGACAGGAAGCTGATACCTAACTACTTTATTCATGACTTAATTTGAAATTTTTAGGATTATTATAGTATCTTAACTTAGATGAATGGACAATTTCTGAATTTCTCTTAAAATGAAGGCTGGGTTTGTCTATCTCAAAATTAACGTTAGATAATTGTCTTAAGATTTTATATGGGCCTGAATAAGGTGAACTCAATTTACGCGTGTTTGGATATTGAAATTCCTCATAAATCACTTCATCTCCAACTTTAAATTCCACAGGGAGAAATCGAGCATCGTATCTGACTTTGTTTTTATTATGATATTGTATTGTTTTTTCTTTTGCTATTTTTCTAGCTTCATCAACTGAAGGGTAGTAATTATTATTTGCCAATAAGGGGTCATATGGTAATTCTCCTAATAATAAATATTTAGGTGGAAACTGAGTTACTGAATGAGGTGTTGAGTTATATTGATTTAAAACTTCTTCAAGTAATTTAGTCCAGGGAATTTTGTTTGAAGAAGAATTAACTTTACACTTTAAATGTGTAACAATAGTCTGATTGAGCCGCTCGACTTTCCCGTTGCACTCGGGATGATGGCTACTTGATAATAGATGTTTAACATAATAATTTCGAAGAAATTTTTTAAAACGGGATGAAGTGAATGCTGCATTTCTGTCAGTTAACAATTTTTTAGGCACTTGAATTTGAAATAATTGTTTTAAAAAGTTTGTATAAGTTTCAGTGGTAACGCTTTTTGATGGAAATCCCCACACATAACGGGTTGCATGGTCCACGACCAAATGCAAATACTTTTTTGTAGAATTATAATAATTAAGTCCACCAACAGTGTCCAAAGACAAACATTCAAAAGGTTTATCTGTTGGTGGTACTTCTTGTAACGAGCCAAATCTTTTTTGTTTACATTTTTTGTTTAATTGACAAATATGACAATGTTTCACAAAACTTTCAATATCTTTATTAATATTAGGGCCAATAATACTGGGGTGTAATTAAATTTACCATTTTATAAATTCCAGGATGTCCAAATTGAGTGTGGGTTTTCTCTAGTAGGGATAATCTTAATGACATAGGGACTATTATCTTATACAAACCTTTCTTTTTAATTACATTTACATCATCAATTTCAATAATTTTCTTACCATTAATAATTATATTTTCTTTTTTCTGATTGTCTTTAATTTCATTTAAGTCAAGGAGGTGTACATGGTGTGACACATTTTCTAAAACAGGCAATCGGGATAACATATCAGCTTCAATATTAGTTGAACCTTTTTGATATTGAATTTGGTAGTCAAACATACTAAGTTTAAGGGACCAGCGGAATAATCTTCCTCTTAAATTTTTAACATTTTTTAGCCAAGTGAGAGCCGCATGATCTGTATGTATGACAAATTTTTGACCGTGCAAATAATGATAAAATTTATCTAAAGCATCAATGATTGCTAAACATTCTAATTCAGTAATGGCATAATTTTTTTCATAATTACGTAAGTTTCTAGAATGATATGCTACTGGATGTAAATTGCCATTCTCATCTGCCTGCTTAACAACACATCCCACACCATGACTCGAGGCATCAACAAATAAATGACAGGGACTTTTGGGATCATAGAGTCTTAAAATGGGTTTACTTATTAGAGCATTTTTTAATTTTTGGAAGGAATTTTCGCATTTTTGGTCCCAAACATAGGGGACATTTTTCTTTAGCAAATTATTTAATGGAGCCCTAGTTTTTGCATATTTTGGAATAAATCTAGCATAGACATTTACGGATCCCAAAACTCTCTGTAATTCCTTGACATTTTTTGGCGGTTTCAAATTTTTTATGACCTCAATATTGGGATCATCAGGTGTAATAAGTCCATTAGTAATTTCATATCCTAGAAAATTAATTTTTGTTTTGGCAAAATTACATTTTGATAATTTTAATTTTAAGTTTTCTTTAACACAGATTTCAAAAAGTTGCTCTAAGTGCTTGAAATGTTCTTCTTCTGACTGTGAAAATACAATAATATCATCAAAATAATTACATGCAAAATCTATTTTGTATTTATTTAAGATTCTTCTAATTGTTCGATTGAAGATAGCAGGGGCATTCTTGAGGCCAAAGGGCAGGTATTTCCATTCATATAATCCAAAAGTTGTAGCAAAGGCCAATTTTTCAGTATCTCTTGGGTGGATAGGAATGTGCCAATATCCACTTGCCAAGTCGAGGGTGGAAAAGAATTTTGCTTTAGCTAATTTATCTAATAAAGTATCTATTCGGGGAAGTGGTTCAGCATTGGTTTTTGTTATCGAATTAAGTTTACGGAAGTCAACACATAAACGACTCTTTTTTCCTTCTTCCTTCTTATACACCAGGGTTACAGGTGCCGAATAAGGGGAACAGCTTTCTTTTATTATACCTGCCTGTAATAAATTTTGAATTTGGGTTTTAATTTCTTCTTCTTCCTTAGGGGAAGTTCTATATGCTCTGAGTGAAATAGGTAAATCAGAATTTAAATAAATTCTCTGGGGTTCCATACGAATTCTTCCAACGTCATATTTTGATTTAGCAAAAATTTTGACATATTTGGATAATAAAGTAGGAAGTTTTCCTTCTCTAGCAGACTGAGGAGTTAAGTGGTTTTCCTCAGTGGCAGGAGTGTACTCTATCTTCTTTACCCTATTATTTGATTGAACATTAACATTTGGGTACGTCCATTGTTACTCTTGTGACCATCAGAGCAAATTTTCACAGTTATTTTGTATTCTTACATTTCTAAATACATTCAGAATAAAACTGGTAACCATTTTAAAAATACACAAATATTGTGCTTCATAAAACACACCTAGTTTGTAACAAAAAGCATTTTGCTTGCCTAGGTGATAAATCAAATTTTTGTTACTCTTGTGACCACTGGAAAATGCAGTTTTGAAAAAATGTGTTTGAGATGAAAATCCTGTGAATTATATAAGAATACAGAAACGAGATTTACAGATATAAGACAGTAACTATTGCTTTTCAAAATATAAAAATAGTTTAATTCATCTGATAGTATATAAATAAATTACAGTTATTTTTGTAAAATGCTAAGTGTTACTCTTGTGACGTTACTCTTGTGACATTTTGTCCACGATTGAAATCCTGCACACATATACATTTTAAGCACAAAAAAGAAACATTCAAATATTTAAATACTTTATTCCTTAAACAAAACAACTTTTTAATACAGATAAATACTTAAAATAATACAAAAATAATAATTAGAGTTTGTAAAATCCTCGAGAATTTACTAATGTAGGAGGATCAGTTTTATCCACAATTTGGTTTCTTTTGTACCAAATAGCATGATCATCAGGTTCGAATTTATGCACTCCTTTAACTTTTGTTGGCACTAAACACTTTACTTGATAATTGTCATTTACCACATCACTAATGATGCCATGAAATTGTACATCATCATATTTTACTATGACCCACTGGCCACATTGTAGGTTTTCAATTTCTGCACTAACTTTATTATCTGTATCACTGATTTCTTTTTCATTATCATCATTTGATTTGTAGAATGAAAATTCTTTCCAGGAATTATATTGTGGATACGGTTTGTAATGTATAGTGGCATTTTCTTTTGCTTCAACAAAGTGAATTTTTTGGGTGCCTTTCAAACTTGGTACACTTTCCCATAGTAATGACATTGATTCTTTGGTTTTTTCAATTTCTTCCTCAGATACAAGAAGTATGTTTATCTTGGTTTTGCCTTCAACTACTTTTACAAAATCAGCAGCATTCCTTACAATTGCCTTTTTAGCTCGCACTTCATTCCAAACGCATCGTTTTACAACAGCACCAATTCCATCAACAGCACCCTTACCATGGGCTGTCGGAAAAAATGTCCAGTTAAACTCACTGAGATTAAAGTCAGATTTAATTGCTGTCATGTTTATGAAGTTATATTTTTGTTTAAATTGGCCAGCACAGCCATCTGAAAAAACAGATACACTCTTGATAAGCAGATTTTCTTGCAAATGCTGTGTTAAAATTTTGCGCAAAAATGTGTTTACAGAAAATCGATCATGAGTTATGTTATCTGAAATAATTGCATAAGATTTTACCTGATTCATTTCATACCAAATAACAGCAGTAAATACAGTCACTTGTGGATTTGACCAGTGTGCAGACTGGATTTCGTCTTGGTACAAGCAAGTATAATTTTCAGCAAAATCTACTTGCATGACAATATATTCAGAATTAGTTTTGCTCTTCATGTAATCAAAATAAGCTTGTGTATTTGTTTGAATGAATATATGCAATAAAAATGGATGTAGCTGCTTTTTAAGATTTAATAAGCTATCAGAAATGGTTTCTTCAACTGTTATTTTTTCAAAACGTGTATTAATCTTTTTCCATTGGCAGTAGCTTATTAGGCGTTCTGGATTATCAATTTCAGTTTGAAATAATTCCTCAATGGTATCTTCGCAAATTACACATTCTGAACTCATGCATTCAAATGATGAAGTATCACAGCAGACTAGATTAATAAAATCCTTTACTGATACACCAAATGAAGGAATTAAATCAGCTACTGCCTTATGAACCGCTTCAATGTTTTCATGATAGCGGCAAATGCAAACGTTCTGTGGTATATCTTTATATGGTTTTATGTTACTAGGTCTTAAAGCTGCAAATGAGGATTTCCCGATATCTATGTCTGGATAAGTTTCTTTAAATAAGCAGTAGGCCTCTCTTATTGTAAAAAGTAAATGTTGCCTGGGATTGATAATGGTGGTTTGATCTTTCTTGCGCCTTATTAAAGCAGATTTAGATGAGGGATCCACTCTGCTAATATCTTCATGATAATAAAAATCTGTAACTATTTTCTGAGTTTTACTATTTATTTTTTTATTTTCTTTATGAGATTGCTTGATCTTCGGAACAATACCAGAGTTTTGAGCAAGTACTTCAATTACAGTTAACTTTTAAGTTGGAGATCTGGGAAGTTTTTTCTCAACACGCTTTACCATTTTCCCTAAAGCTTGTGGAGTCAAAGGCTGCTTCTTTTTCTCTTCATTATATCTGAGTTTTGCTTGTTCTCTACTTTTTCTTTTTCTTAGTCTTGCTTTTTCTCTTGCCAAAGCTTTTGCATGATCAGAAGATATTTCTTTTACTTTATCATAATATATTTTGTTTTGTTTTTTTCTCTTTTCCATATATTCAGTTTCATTTTTATGTTTTTCTCTCCACAATTTTTGACGCTTAGCAGCATCTTTTCTACTCTTTAAAACAATTTCATCCATAAGATAAAGCTTTTCATTAAATTTACACTGAAAATCAGACAAACATACAAAACTATAAACTTAGCTTTACAAACTTACAGCAGTATCTGATCAAACACCATGTGTTCCAAACCTGAACAAAGCTATTGAATCACAGCTGTGTTGAGTTGTTTTGATACTTCAGCAAGGTGTTGTTAGCTTTGTTTTATAATTTTAATACAAATAACAGATCAATTCATTCATTTTGAAAAATCTAGAGAATAATCTTATATTCTAAAAATAATTTAATTTTCTTAAAATATAGAAAAGAATACAAATAATTATGTCTTCAAGAACAATGTTAACAAGTCAGAAAACAACTAAACTTCAAGTATTGTTTTTGTTCTTGTATTGTTTTGTTCTTGTTCATTATGTAAAATTATTGACAAAAATCTTATGTGTTATTCTTGTGACACTTACAATTGTTACTCTTGTGACAACTCTCCAGGGCCCATTCTATGCATGATATAAATACACTTTTTAGTTTAAAATATGCCTTATTCCATCAAATCAGAGAATTAAAAAAATTAAGTGCAAATTTCAAGTAGTTTTTACAAAATTGAAACTTTTATATGTTTTTTGTTACTCTTGTGACATTAAATTATCAATTACTAAATACAATTAAAACAATATTTAAGAACTACTCTAAAATTTTTAATTGTGCAGATCTGATAGATATGATGATAAAGTGTTAATCTGAATGCAGGAGAATTTAATTTATTATACAAAAGTAAGAAAATCATATAATTTAATAAGTGGTTATTTTAGGCTCAAATAAAAATTAAGTTTACAACATCAAAAACCAGCAAATTTTCACTGTAAACTTATTCCTTTGATATTACAACCTATAAATTCATACACTTTAACTTTCTAAGATTAAATTGATATATCACATTTATATTTTTATTCAAAAAAAATTTTCAGTGATAAGTTTCATTTGTAATGGACATACCCATTTTCACTTCTAATTGTATTTTCACTTTCAGGAATTAAATGTAAGGTTTGAGAGCAACTTGGTATATTTTTTAACAATGGTAAAATATTGTTTTTTTGTGTTACACATTTTTTAGCACAATCAAAAGTTAATTCAAATAGTCCACAATGATCTAAGCTAAGGAGAGCATATGGTAAGTTATTATTCAAAATAAACATATCAATATTTTTTCTAATATTACCTATTTGTAATAACAGGGAACATTTTTTGGTAATCTTCAAGATCCCTTGTGTTTGTACAACATTTATTGGCGAAATATTTTTTGTGGGAAGTCGATATTTCTGAACAAAATGCTGAGGAATAATACTTAAACTGCTGCCTGTATCGAAAATTAAGGGAATAGGATTAGAATACGAGCTTGGTTTTTTAACACTTTGACTTGTTTGCTGATTCTTTCTTTGGGTACCCTTATTTTGAATTATGCGACCGGTCGCGGCAAACTGTCAATATGTGTTATTTACACCTTCTGTCGTACTGTTTCCTACTATGGACTCTTCTGTGGTATGAGTCGGTTGTTCCTGCTTGAAAGGGCATTCTCTATGCCAATGAAACGCGTTAGGGATGTTAATTTTAGTACAATATTTACATGGAAAAGGAGGTAAAGGTCCTTGAAAATGTAGTCGTGCATTTGCGTTTGACTGCTGGGGTCTAGGCCCTCGTAAATTGGGTCGGTTATCATGAGTCCTAGTGGGTTGATTTTGATTAGAGTATCCCATATGGGGTCTATTTACATTAGGAAATCGATAACTCCAAGGTTGTGGACGGAGATTGTATTGCACAGGGGCCCTATTGAAGACTTGAGAGTAGTTATATTTTGGATACTGATCCGACTTAGGTGGGAGGGGTTCAGCTGATTTTTCCGATAGTTGCAATTTATCTAAGCGATGAACCAAATCCCTCCATTCATTTATGCTTTTCGGGGAATTAACCACCACAAGTTGTTTTAATGTTAATGGCAATCCGTCTGTTAATCTCCGTCCAACAAGAATTTAGGTTCTAGACCTAAAGCTCGTCCTACTTGAAGTTTTTTATGATAGTAATCTATAACATTGTCACCCTGTTTGAATACAATACTTGAAAAATCATTTAAAGAGGTCTCTCCAGGTGTAGTAAATTGCTCATTAAAAATTTCTACTACTTCTTCCCAGTGCATCATATTTAAGCTATTATTAACGTAAACTGTTAGGGCTCTCCCTTTTAAAAACCTTTGTATGTTCCTAACCTTCCAAATTGCGTCTTTTCCATTCTCCTGACACCACGCGTCAAAATACGGCAACCACGCCGTCCATAACATTCCATTTTCAGGGCAAAATTCAATAAGCACATTTTCCTCTTTTACCGGTGTGTTTGTAGAAGAGGAAGAGTTATTTAATTCACTTAAATTACCCTGCTCCGTCTCTGAAATGGCACCTAAATTATCTCCACCTGTATTCTCAGGGACCACTGGATTTTCGGGTGGGTCCTTGGCCATCTTAACTTCTATTTTTTAACTTCAAATTTAGAAAATTCAATTTTTTTTTTTTTCAAGAAATTCGATTTTTATGAAATATATTCAAGTTTCAAATAAAAATAAAAATTTAGAAAATAATACAACTTTGTGAAAATATCAATTTTTAAATTAATTATGCAGAACATTAAGAACAAAAACTAATTTAGATAACCCTTAAATATAATAATATTCAAATTTCAAATAAAAATTCAAAAAATAACAACTTTGAAAAAATATCAGTTTTTAAAAATAATTATGCAGACATTAAAAACCACCACTAATTTAGATAACTCAAACATAATAATATGCAAATTTCAAATAAAAATAAAACTTCAGAAAATAATACACTTTTAACTTTGAAAATATCAAAAAATTTTTAAAATACTTATGCAGAAAATGAACAATCAAAAATAATTTATATACTCCTTAAATATAATAAAAATTCATTATTAAATATGGGAGAACTGCAAAAATACTCATTTTTAATATAGTAATTAACACACATTAAGTTCCTTTTTATCTTAAAATAAATAAATAATTTACTCACTTCAGTGCCAGGAATAAAAAAGAAAAATAAATAAAAAATTTTCTACTTCCACTCTGGCTTTAATCATTCTCAATCCATTGAATGAGGCCAATGACCTTGATAAAATAACACAATTGATAAGGAAGAACACCACATTAGTAGCCAAAGCACTTGACCTTGATTCCACACTCTTGATAATGACAGAACACATTATGAATGCAGAGAGATCCACACAATTTGACCCACTTTATTTGAGAGGAGATTAATTCTCTTTTGAATGAAAGATATTAGGAAAGCTCTTTTTGACTGATTAAATGAATGAATCTCTTCTCCTTTATTTTATTTTCTAACAATATTTTTCTTTTGAGAAGGCTGCCTTTATTGATATAGATTTAATTTAATATTTTCTTTCCTTCTGCGGATTTAGTTTATTGTTTTTCTTTCTATTGAAAAGGTTTGCTTTTATTGATATAGATTTAATTTAATGTTTCCCCGAGAGGGGTCTATAGCAGGTGTTCCATGCCTGTCGACTTATTTTAATGTGACGAATTCCCTTACTTGAGTCACATAATAGCTATGAAGGAAAGAGGCTGGCACTCAGTAATAACTCCAAATTTGCAGCACATGTTTTTATTTATCCATCTGGAACATATAAGGTACAGTCCATGATTGTGAGTTGAGCAAATGGATGCAGTGCAGTGCAGCCGAATGCGATCAGGTGACCCCTCTCGGGCCGTTATTTGACGTAAGTTTACTAAGCAAGAGCACACCAGAAGAGAGGAGCTCCTCTGCCCGTGTTTTCACTTAAATACTGGCATTTTAGGCGGGAAATCACACCACTCCTTCCTATGCTTATTGGATATTAACTTAATGATTGACAGCTTAGCTGAGGTCCAGATTTCTAGGATTAATTACTATGCAGCTCCAAACCACAAAAAGCTGCAGGTTGCACTTATTCATCACTTTCTTGTCTTAAAGTTGGTTCTCTTTTATGACTTTTGCGTTATGCTCACGCATTGTACTAAAACTTACTTTACAGGGGAAACTTTAGAATTAATTTTAAGTTAAGACTTTCTAATGGGATTTTCTTTAAATTATTGCTCACTATTAATTTAAAATAATAAAATAATAATTTAAAAACTTACCTCTCTTTATCCTTTCATATATATATGTAATAAAGATGATCTATTAAGCATAGTAGAAGCCAAGAAACAGATACAAGATCACTGAAACAACAATGACCAATAAGATAAAAAAAAAAAAAAAATATCAGTGGATGAAATACACTAATGCAAAGAAACCAGATCTATTAATTATCAGCCTTCAAAACAAGCGAATCAATAAAGTAACACAACAAATCTTAACTTAAAGCCATAAACTTATCAAATTTAATGAAAAAACAACCCAAGAAACACAAGATAGGAAGAAGGAGGCAAGCGGCAAGACTTGTGACTTGCCTGTGGGGTTAAACTAGTTTCACGCCGGCAACATTCTCCCAGCCTGCCACGACCAGAACAGGAACCATATGAATTTAAAAAAGCAAAATTTCAAAGCAGATGAACACAATGATACCACGAAGCAACAATGCAAATCACCGATTGATCACATTGTGTTTAACAGTATAATTAGAACTTTAAATATAGTTGACAACTCAAAAAAGGAAGAAACTGAAATTTTATTGGAAAAAGAAAGTTTGCATAGTAATACAAAGCAAATGCAACAAGCCTTCTACTTTTTTTTTTTTTTTTTAATAATTTAATTTCACAAACCCACCCAACCATCCAGCCTTACAACACCACCCCACCTCCGTAATCAAACATCTGCCCACCCAACCGTCACCTTTTTTATTGTCTTTTATTATTTTATAATTTTTTTGTTGATATACACAAAAGTGTACACAGCTTTTTTTTTTTTTTTTTTTACATATACATACAGAAAAGGAGTAGGGGGAGGCAGAATTTAACTTTTATTTTCTGCATTATGAAACAGACAAAAAAATTATTTGAAACTTTTTTTTAAATTATACTTAAAAAATTTTTTTTTAAAGATATATACAATAAAATTTATGTATATAACCTCATCATAGTAATTGATGAGGATATAGTGCACTATTGGTACATAGAGGTCAAAAAAGATATTAGGACCTTAAAAAAAAAAAAAAAAAATGTAAAAAATATTTATTTTTTACATTCCTAATATTTTTTCTAAGACTGATGGTAGATTCTTATCCTTGAGGTAATAAAGGAATTAATTATATAACATACATGAAGATCGAGGAAAATGCCAAACAAAAACAGCGAGAGTAATGCATAAAATCATTTCTGAAACAAAAACAATTAGATATAGTGTCTAGTGCCATGTAGTGAGATTAAAGTGAAGTATATATGTTCTACTCTTATAAATACCTCAGACATTTCTTCTGTAAATTTGATTTTATATCAGTAGTGGCACCAGAAATTCCCCGACGGGGGGACATCACCTCCCCGACAGGGGGGCACTGTATAGAGAGAGTTTATTATATGACTATTTGTCAAAAACAGCAATATTGTTATTAATAACATTAATGTTAATATTTGTACCATTCCACTTGTGGTTTTGGAGATCATCGTGCCTTACTCTGAGTGTATACTATTTTTGTTCCACAGAATAAAATATGTACAGGGTACATGAAGGTAAATTCTTAAAAAATTAATCTTCGTATGCATTGATCACAGATAGTCAAATTTTCCTAAGAAGGCCACCTATCGTGCTGTTGAAAATTGGCTCTCTATCCAGAGAGGTGGTCTTTTAATAGAAGTTGTCTTCCTGTTCACGGAGTAAATTACATAACAGCAGCACCACCTATTGGCTCATATGCACCCAAATTGAATCAGCAAAGTGTTTTAAAATGGCCCTCTCATATACCAAGTTTTAGGCAATTATATAGCATAGAATCTAATATATAGCCTTTCCGTTCACGAGAAAACTTGAAGCACAGGAGCCTCACATATCTAGCTATATGCGCTCAAACTGATTCCACATAGTGTTTCATAATGGCACTGTCATATACAAAGTTATTTGCAATATTATACAATAGAAACTGAGATATAGCCTTCCTAATCTCGGGAAAAATGGCAGCAGAACAACGTAACTTATCTGCCAATATGCACCTAAATTAAATCAGCTTAATGTTTTATAATGGCCCTCTCATATATCAAGTTTTGTTCGATTATACAAAATAGAACCTGAGATGTAGCCTTCCCTTGAATGAAAGAAATTGCTGTATGGCTGTACCACCTATTGAGTGCTTTGGACCAAAAGTTAACGGACAATAATTTATGTCATGGGGCAACTACATACAAATTTATATGTAATTCTATGCAGTAGTTCTTGAGATACAGTTGGAACAAAATTTTTATCACACAAGACAGACAGATATTTTCTACAAATGTCATGGTAAAAACGTGTTCTGGACCTCTCAAAAAGTGTAACATCATGGAAAACCGGAATTCGACAAGTTTTACGAATCCAATACTTTCTTCTATTGAATATAGAAAGTAAAAACTGGATTGCTCGAAATTTGTAAAAGGAAAAGAAGTGCTGCTAATAGGAGAAAAACTGAAAACTTCATAATTTTCCCCCGACAGATTTTAGTAATATGCCCCGATGGGGGCTCACGGACTCCCCGACGGGGGGGGGGCTGTGCCCCCCCCGGCCCCCTAGCTGGCACCACCCCTGTTTTATATGTTTTTTAAACTGATATAAATTTAAAATAACATCAGTAAATGAAGGGTTAATATTTAAAAATCTCATAACTAAAATACAAGTAAAACTACATCATAGTAACTAAATAAACCACTGTGAAAAAAAACTGACTTTTAACCCTTATCAGTGCCAGAAAAACCTAGTTGAGATTGGTGGACTCAGCTTAGTTCTCCATCATACATTTGATCTCATATATCTATGTTAAGAGAAATGATCTTAGCCAATTATTCAGCATTATCCACTAAGCTATCTTACCTCTGATTTGATATATTTACCTTATCCTAATATGCTGAATATTTTGATTAGGATTAGCTTTGTATATTAGATTTTAAGCAACTCCCATAACTACTTCCAATGCAATAATCATCATAAATGCACATTTAGGCTTATTCTTTCATGTTAAGAAAATGTTAAATTTTAAAAAACTTAAAAAGTGTACAAATTAGAATATTGCAATTCATTAAAGTTCTTGCCAGTATCATACCTAAACTTAGGTGTAATCTATAGTATCCCCTGTAAAAATTGTGATTCTACATATATCGGTGAAACTGGCAAAACAGGTGAAATTAAATTAAAAGAACATTAAATGCTCATATAAAACGGGTAACTTAAGATCGAAGCTCGTAATCCATTCTCTTAATAATGATCCTATTCCTAATTTGACAACTTTAAAATTTTAGCTTCTAATGTTAATATATATGAATCCTGTATTTTTCTAGATGGCGCTTTTACTAAATTGCAACTTTTTGTCTTGAACAAGGCTAAAGCTATTCCTTCTGAATATATAATCTTGTTTTGATGTGTTATGATTTTTTTTGTAAATGTTGTGCTTTGTATATTTGACACTGAGGAGGGCTAGTGTTCTAGCCAAAATGTCTGTCGTGTATTTTAATGTTTTTAATTAAAATGTATTTTTAAAGTTGTAAACATTTTTTTTTGTATTCTTTATCTCATTTAAAATGTTACTTTGGTTTTAAATGATTTACCCTTCATTTTTTGGCTATCGCTAATTTCAAACAATATTTGTATGATATTTCTGAAACAGAAAAGTCAAAATAGCGTCTTCTTATGTGAAAAAGTAGAATTAAACAGCAAATAATAATTAATACAAGATTATTTACCTAAAAATTAATAATAATAATAATAAAAACATGCAAGATTCTCGCAATCTCACGCTTTAGTAGAAACCTTGCACAATGTCTTTATTTACCTGTTTTATGGCAGATCTTTTGTTATTATTGATATCAGTGCAAACATATCTCTCAGAATTTTCACCACCTTCTCCCGTGTTGGATTTTCCACCCAGTTGGTTCATAGCTATGGCCAGTGTTTCATGAGTCTCCTTAGAAATGCTTCCAAGGCTCATAGCACCTGTGAAATTAAACATAAGTAATAAAAATTTCTAAATGGTAATTTAAGAATTATTTAGTAGATTTTTTAGTCAAAACTCTTTATTCAATCATATTAAGAACAAAATTCATTTTCAATTTATTATTATTTACTGACAGAATAATTCTATTATAATTAACACATGAAGAATTTTATTAATATTTTAGAACACTCTTATTTAGGTTAGAAAGGAAGATTTAAAAATTTTGATTTTCTGCTAAGCTATATTGGATGTACCTGTAAAGCTTTCTTTAATGAATTATTTCTTAAAAAAAATATTTTTAAATTACTGAATGCAAAATGAAATTTTATAAAATATAACAATGAATTTCCTATATTTAACTAAAAAAAAAAAAAAAAAAAATTCCCACCCTAAATGGAACATTTTTTCCCCTTCTATTTGTTGTGCATGTATATACACATTTGTGTCAAAAAGTATGTTAAAAAGAGTAAAAAAAATCAAAAGAAACTGAAATTGTTAATGAAGAATATTAATAAAATTACTAAAAGAATTAAAAGAAAACGGAAAAAATCACTGTACAGAAATAGCTTAAACATATAACATAAAATAAGTCTGAAAAATATACAACTTATAATGAATTAAGATAATTATTCAGATTAAATGTGTATTTATGAGGAACAGAAAGGATACTTTTTATACATTGTATAACATGCTGTAAACAAGTATGTATGATCAATACTTCCTTATAATACTTTGTATGAGGATGTAAAAGTGGCGAGCATATTGCTTTTACAACTTTACAAAATTTGATATTTTTTCATTAAAATAAGAAAAAAAAAAAAAAAAAAAAAAAAAGAGCATGTGATAAACTGCTGAAAATACTAATAAATAATTTTTTTTTTTTTTTTTTTGTTAACCTTTCCCTCTCTCTTTTCAGGTTTTGATGCTAACCATATCATTCCAAATAAAGAAAATAAAATCTCATTTTTCTGCAGTCTACATATTTCAATTACGTAATGCCTATGCTCTGCATAGGACTATTTATTTACACACACTTTTTTATATTATTTTATTTTTATGAAAAAAATTAAATGTGTTATTTTCTCTAGTTTGAATTTATTATGAAATACTTACCTGGAGCATGTAATGCTGATAATATTGAAAAACTATTGTAACATTTATGATATTTTGCTCAATGATAATTAAGTATCCCAGGGGATACATAATAACTTTTTTCTTGCATCTAATTTTATTAATTTTTTTTTCTATATTTAACATGCTATTGTCGCATTTTTAAACTTAAATCTTGTACACATAGATGTGAAAAAGAATCCTTTAAAAAAATAAATAAATAAATAAATAAAAAGAATGGAAAAGGCATGAAAAAAAAAAAAAAAAAGCAGCTAGAAAAGAGATTAACTGGAACAAAAGAGACAAATGTTAGACAAAAAACTAGAAAAGACCCTTCAAGATCAGTTGATGTTAAGAAAGCATTCAAACTTACATCAAATGTAGATAAAATTTGTTATAAAACATTTTTTTCTGTTTCAAAATTTTTCTTTTATATATTCATAAAATTTAACAAAAGTATGCGTGAAGCTGAAAACAGCAACACATACAAAAGTTTTTGTTGTCATTAAACACCAAAATTTACATGCACTTTTCTACAAAAAACATATTTTAAAGAAAATTATGTTATAAAAAGGGTAAAAAGAATTAATAAATTAATTGAATACACTAAAACAAAAGAAAATTTACCAGTGACAAATCTTTTGACAATTTCTGAAGCTGATTCAATTTCACTCAATTTCAATGGTTTGGAATGAAACTTCAATTCTAACTGTCCTCTAAGCGTGCAATCTCTTATGCTTTGCATAGTACTCTCAACATACCTGTTATAAGCATTTTGTGATTTTGATTTTACAGCTTCCTGTACAAAAAATTAAAAAAATAATCTTGAGAAAAACTATAACAACATATTCAATTAAAAATAAGAGCAAAATTATATTAAAGGTATTTGCTTATTGATAAATCAGGACAATTTTTAAAATTTTGATGCTGAAGTAGATCGGATATTTTTCGACAAGGACAGCCACTTATAAAGCCAAGTAGCGCATCAAAAATATAACTAAATTATAAAATATTGAGAAAAAAGAAAGAAAAGAAAAGATAAAAAGAAATAGGAATAATAATCGTATAAATCATATTTTGGTCTAAAACGGCGACCAAAAGTCGCCAAGGGAAGCTATATCAAGGCTGTACCATGATCAGGTTTACATACTAATTAATTAATTTATTTTTCTATATACCAACTACTATTAACTAAGCATGAAGCATAGATAACCACAAAAAATAAAAGAAAAGAAAAGAAAAATAAATGAATAAAAATAAAATAATAATAATTGTTTCTTGTGATAGACGTAGCTGATCATAGCATATTGTAATATTATATTTGGCATGAAATTGCTGTCATTTTATAGTTGATCGATTAAATGAAATAAATATAGGAAATAATGTGAAAGCAGATATTATGTACATCACGTATAGTGTTGTTCATATGTAACTGGGATTCAAATATAAAAGGGCTACTTCAACATTTTTGTTACTGCCCATATCGAAACTGTCATATAGGATAAGCACCCAAATGGAAGCCCACGGGTAAGCCATTGTCGCAGGCATTAGGGACAGGCCCCACAGACTGCGAGGATGAACAAGATGATGCCGAAGGCAGCGGGAACCCAAAGCAAGCTTTTGAGTGATTTCAGTATTTTTTTTTTTTCATAAAGCTATATAGAAAAGAGTTTCCTTTAAATATAGTGACCAGCGAAGCGGGCAAAGCCTGCTAGTATATATATATATGTTGAAAATACAGGCTGAGTTCAAAAATATTTTTTCAGCTCAAATCAAGTGTAATGAAAACTGAATAACCTGCAGATTAGCAATACTCAAGGGGTCATTCACATGTGCTTCACCCCCACTCCTCCAATGGTAAAAGCCAGGGTTTCTTAAAATAGCACTGTCTCCACTGCGATCTGCATAAGCCAGGCTATGCCTCTGCAAGGTTTCTTTAGCAATAACATCAAAAGTTACTCCGCCTATTCTCGAGGGTGTATTCTGAAAAATAAATAAAAAGCAGTTTTATTAAAAATAAATAAATAAATAAAAATAATTAATTTCATATGAAAAGTACATAATTTGAAAATGCAGGGAAGAGTTATACAAATACTGAATAACTGAATTCATGATCAGTTAAAACACTGTTGTAAAGTGTTGAAAACACTAGCATAAATGGAAGTGGAATTCTTTCAATTGCAGCCCTAATGTATGTGAATATTTTATCTCTGCAAAGCTTAATACTAAACCTACCCTGTTTTGTAGAATTCAAGAATTCATATGAACAATAGCTGTCAATTTCATTATGATTTATGCAGTGCAAAGTTACTTAAATATCTTTTATAAAAATGCCTCTTATAAAACAATGTATTGGCATAATTTTGAATGCTCCTGTACGAAAACCAGTTGAGATATTTACATCATTTTAAATAAGAAATATGCCATATTGAACTTAAATAACATATATCATTTTGCAGACATTCTGAAAATATGTATGAACGCTAAAATAAAAAAAAAAAAAAAAACAGATAGACAAAGAGGCAGTCAGACAGAAGAAAGAAAGACAAATTCAAATCATAACCACTCTTAAACATCTTTAGAAAGTGTTAAAGACTATTAATGCAAATGAAACTGCAATTTCAACAATTTCCAATTACAGCCATTAATGTAACTGAATATTTTTGTATTGCTTTGTAAATATTAATGGTAATTATTACTATATTCTATAGAGAGCATTTTCTTGTGCATAAGAAAGACAAATGACAACTTTATTATGATTTGTACAAAATAAAATTACTAAAATGTCATTTACAGGAATAACCTTCATAGAATCAGTGTTGATTGTGACTCAAAGGTAAAAACCCTTAAAATTAGAGCCTCAAAAAAAAAAAAAAAACAGAATATCAAATTACACTCAAATTATTTCGACCAGAAGTCCTGAATCTTTTTACAATCCATTCACATATTACCTGGATGACAAATGAACAACCAATGAAAACAGCATACAACTTTTTAGGAAATATGAAAATACAGATGGATTAGATTAAAAACCAGCTCCTAAACACCCTAGTAGAATGCATAGCTTTTGAATTTTTTACGGGGTCCCTATACATAAACCAGTGGTGGTATTTACCCCATTTTAAACAAGGAATATCCTATAGTGAACTTGAATAACATATATCAATTTCAAGAAATTGTTTGAATATTTACAGGAGTGTGGACGATCAGACAGATGAATAGAAAGACAGGCAGATAGATACATTCATATCATACTCGTTCTCAAGCATTGTAAAAAGTGTTAAAAATCCTTAATGCAAACAAAAATGCAATTTCAGCAAAGTCTTTTTATAGCCATTAACATATGTGAATATTTTTATGTAGCCCGGTAAATCTCAATGCTAAGCAAATTATATTTTATAAAAAGTATTTTCTTGTGCATATGTTCTTTTTATATCAATTTCATTATGATTTGTGCAAAATAAAAGTATTAAAATATGACTTACAGAAATAACCCTCGTAGAACACAATGCTTTTGAATTCTTTCGGGTATCCCTACAGACAAACCAGAGGTTGTATTTACCTAATTTTCAATAGGGAACATCCTATAGTGACCTTGATAACTATATTTCAATTTCAAAAAATTCAATGAATATTTATGGAAGTTAGAGCATGGACAGACAGACAAACTGAAGTCATAAACACTTTTCAACTTTGTTGGAAAGTGTTAATCAAAAGTTTTTCCAGATATTGGTAAAACTTGGCACATAAGATAAAGCAAACTACCAATAGAGAAAAGCTCACATATTAATATTTTAAGCAATAAAATACAGAGGGAAGAAAACTTCTAAGAGAAATCATGAACACAAAAATGAAAATTTTCCTATTTTTTATTTATTTTTTTCTGGTTTATAGTGATATATGTTTAAAATACAAAAATTTTAATAATGATTTTGTCAAATTTTAATAATAATTTATTGCAGAATGAAACTATTCTAATTAGCTCTTTAAAAATAATTTTTCAGCAAACAATTTATATACCCCAGCTTAAGACAAGAATGAGTAAAATATATCACCTGTTTCTTTACTCTTCATATCATAAAAAATTCTGCTTCTAATTTTATTTTGTTTTATTTATTTTATTTACTTTTTTCTTGGATAATTATTGTGTTAATGTTAGTTTTCTTTAGAGAATCAGTCCTATGATTCAGTCATTAAATAAAAAATAAAAAATCTGGAGTGACTCCACTCGACTTTCCGAACATTGAGTAATTAACAGTTTTTTAGATAAAGTAAAGAAAGGGGAGTCGTTAAACAAACAAAAGAGAGAAAACCATAATAGAGTGTTTGAGTATTTTTCTCCATATACTACATGATGTTTTACTTAACGCTACCGAACTTTGAGCCCATAGATCATAATGATAAAGAATTTTTCTTTGTGTCCCTGTAAAAAAACTATAAGTGCTAGATTCTCCAAAATCTATACGGATTGAATATCTGTGACCTATAATATGTGTATAAATTTTTTGCTCAATTGAATAAGTCGTTTAGATGCTATCGCACTTTTAAGATTTTGGTCCCATAGGCCATAATGATAAAGAATTTTTCTTTGTGTCCCTGTAAAAAAACTATAAGTTCTAGATTCACCAAAATCTATAGGGTTCGTACTATGGTGACTTACAATATACGTACTAACTTTCAGCTTATTCAAACAAAGCATTTAGACGCTAGCGTGTTCACTCACAGACATACACACGTACACACACACACACACATACATACATCATTGCAAAAATAGTGAAAACGGACTCATTGGACCTCGAAATGTATAGAAACATCAAAATCTCATATTCGGATTTTGGGCATGATTACAATGCTTTCCTCACTATAGTGTTCGGAAAGTAAAAATACTGCCATTGAAATAAGCTCACATGATGAACATAGAAGTTACCTTGAAGCACTTCTCAATGACTTCCTGACTGATGCCCAAAGCTTCGAATATTTGAGCTCCTTTGTAACTCTGGAGAGGCGAGATACCCATCTTGGCCATCACCTACACACAATTATAAATCAACAATCAATTAAAATAATTCATACAATTATAAATCAACAGGACAACAACTGATTTTTTTTTTTTTTTTTTTTTTTTTTTTTTTTTTTTAATTACAATACCAAAGTTGAAGTTTGATGGGTTTAACCTCACACTAGAGCTATGCAATGGCAACTAAAGAAAGTTTGGAATAAACTCTTAAGGGGATACTTTCCCTAACAGGGATGTCAACCAAACCTCATGTTATTCTATAGAATTTTTCTTCTTTTTTTTTTTTTTTTTTTAATTATTCATTACCTAAATATAATATTTTAAATATTATTTTCACATTTAAAAAATTCAAAACCATTAAACTGATTCTCGTTTCCCAAAAATTATTATTTTTTTTTTAATTTCATTTTTTTTGGGGGGGCTCTAAAATGCAAACAATTAACTAAGAATTCTTTTTTTTTTTAACACTTTACAGTTTCAAAATGAAATATTAAAAAAAAAAAAAAAAATTAAAATCAGTTTAATGGCTATGAATTTTCTAAGTATGAAAGCAGAATTTCAAAAAATACATTAGGTAATGAATAATTTTGAAAACAAATTTCTCCATAGAATAATATGAGGTCAGGCAGCCATTCTCATTAGGTAAAGTATTCTCTCTTTAAGGGTAATTCAGAGAAATGTCATTAAAATTTTGATCTGCTGGATAACTCTGCCACTTCAGTAACCCCAAAAGTATTATTTTTAATTTTGGAATATGGAGGACACTGCAGCCATGATAGATTTTACATGCATCAGCCATTTTTAATGTACACAATGATCTTTGGCTAGTTTGTGAATTGAACTTGCAGTCCTTTGATTTTTTTTTTAAAGTTTTAGCAAACAGTCTACCACATTCAAAACTCTCACAATACAAAAATAAATATTTCTTAAATATTTTATAAAAAATTAAAAATGATAAAAAACTTTAAAGATTCTCTTTCAGCTGAAAAAATTGTCCACATTAAGAATGACAGCCTCATTGAAAGGAAATAGAAGATATAGGGCTGGGCAGAAATCAGGATTTTCACTCAATTTCAAAAATAAAATTCCCTAACTTTTCTAGGTTTTCCAGATCTACATAAAATATATATATATATATATATATATATATATATATATATATATATATATATATATATATATATCCATGTTACAAAACTTAATTTGCAACATATTTTTTTTTTTTTTCTTTTTTTGTAAAAAATGTAATTAAATTTTTTGTTTGCTTAATTTTATTGCTGGCTAAAGTTTGTCATAAGTATATTGTATATTGATAATAAATACCACAAAATGAACATTTTTTTTTTTTTTTTTTTAATTCCAATGAAATTCTGTTTACTCTTTACACTTTGTTATATATCGACTTCTTTGTACTCATGTGTGACTAACAATTGACTGTTGAACTGTATTAAAATAGATTTTTGACAAAACTGAAATAATATTCAACTTAGTTGAAACATTTTCAATCTAGTGTTTATTTGTCATTTGCAGGGCCTGATTAAGCCAAAGTGGTGCCCAGGTCCTGATTCAGTTTGGTGCCCCCCACCCCCCACCTGCTGTTTTTGCAATTCATGGCAGCACAGCAGATAAATTACATAAATTACAATCAATGGCTTTTGCTTAAAAGTTTTTATCAGGAGTGTCGCGTAGCAGAAACGTGGTTCTGCTCGTGACTATAGTTAAGTTAATGCTTAAAAATTGAGATGGCTAAATTCAAAGGTTCAAAGTTCTTCAAAGTTATGTTTAGCAAAAATTTCAATTCTCTAGCAAAATCTAGAATATCTAACTTATCTCCAGGTTCTTTAATAATCAAAAATCTCGCTATGTCGAGGATCACACGTTAACAAATAGTGGAATAATAAAATATAAACAGTACATACCAGATGGTCTTGAAATGAATACAGGAATGACACCACAGCTTATACAATACCAATAATTTTTATTGTGACTTGATAAGGCAAGGCTGGGACTTTTGTCTGGGGTCCGTCTTTTCCACCGATTTCGCTGATCTGGCTCCTGTGAAACTCAAATCGATATCCATGTGCATCGTGGTGCAATAAATTTGTATGCTGAAAGTTATGGCCGAAAATCTTTAGATACGTATTACTTGTCCTGATGGCGTGAATATTTTCTTGTGAACGTAAATAATTTGGGAGTTTGAAAATTCGCGGAGCATTTCGGTGACCATGTGAATGGGTGATAAAATCCAATTCCATCTGCTTCCGATAACATTGAATGCGTATAACCGATGAGAAATACATCAAGGAATGTCTTTAAGAACGATATTATAGATTTGTTTTTCGAATACCAAAGGTTGTTGAGAATATTTCACTAAAGTTAAATTCATAGATATACGTGCGGCGATGCTGTGAAAGGCACGTGGGCCGCACGCGCGGAAACGCGGCGACCTCCGAGAAACAACTCCTATCTCAGGCTGGTCTTCTATCCAAGTGCTGGAGAGAGAAGATTTTCTACTCTCAGGTCAGCGAGCTACGAAACGTCACGGCACTAGCGGCCAATCAGAACGCACGCTCACGGGAGGACGAAACCAAGCCTCCAGAACCGGCAGGAAGGAAGGGGAAAGTAAGGAAGAAGCACTGAGTGAATTTTGCATGTCGCCGAGAAGTAAACTTACAGGGGCGAAACGGGAAACTAATGAAACTTAAATAAATTTTGGATAAAATGCGATCTAATAATTTGGATTGTTAAAATAACTGAAAAATGATTAAATTAATATAAAAACACTGTCGTGTTTCACGACACACTCCCCGAAAAAGGGATTTGAAAAAAAATTAAAGCACCAGGTGGAAAAAAAACAAGAGCAGAGGACGCAAAGACGATGGATCAGACAGCCACAGAACTGTCACCTACAGAGGTTTACAGGAAGACACACAGCATGTCTGTTAAAAATTCAACATCTTTTTGTTGACAGAACTTGATGTTTTACAAGAAGTAGGTGAGTATACATGTGTGTATGAAAAATAAAAATAAAAATAAAGCTATTTTTACAACTACAGATGTCCGTGTTCTCATTATATATTTTACATGTAACTGAATTTACACATGCTGACTGTATGTAATGATTAAAGCAATAAATTTACATATCATGCTGTAAAAGAAAATGTGAAGTACAAAAAATAGCAGGGTTTAAAATAAACGTAGAAATTGTAGTGAAGAAAATTTTAAAGTTCATAAGTAATCACTACAACCTCAATTTTAAAAAAAACAGACAAAATTTTTATATGAAATATCATTTTGAGTCTAAATTGCTAAATGTTGAAAGTACTACTATTATCATTGGATGAATTGATGTTCAATATTAGAAATAAGTTAACCAACAAAGAAACAAGTAGCTTAAAAAAAAAAAACAAGTATTGGTAAAAAAATAAAAAAAAATCATCAGTTCAAGAACAGGGTCCGGAATGTTCCCAGACTGACGAGGGGGGAATGGCAAGCATCAGGACTGTATCCCTGCAGAAGATACAATCTCGATACTACCAAAGGAGAAATTTTTAAAAGTAAGTAAGAATTACTATTACTATTGTAAGAATTAAATGACTGTAACCGTCGTAAAATGAGTAAATAAAACAATGGGAAGGATATGTAAATGAATGCTAAAAAAATTTGAGAACACTTAAAACAGCAATCGTAAAAAAACATTATCTCTCGCTAAGGAGATATTTCACCATTTAAAAAAAAATTATATAACTCATAAGTATTATTTATAAATATCTGCCAAGATTTGTATCTTTTCCTTTATATAGTCGACTATGTGAAATTAGAATGAGCATTAATGCTATGGCAGAAAAACATATCTCTAATTAATATATCAACACAGGCCTTAAATCAGTAATTGCTGATAATGAAGATACCATGGTAGTCAATATGCATATAATTTGCATAGTCATCCATAAGAATGACAAGTATTTGAATTTTAAAAAAACAGCTCTCAAAAAAATATAGAGAGTTCAAATTGTTCAATGCACCTATAAAAAAAACACAATTTCTCTTTTTTTTTTTTTTTTTTTTTTAAATTAATGTATAACATATAAAAAAATAAATGTATATATATATACGTAGAATACAATTACTAAAAAAACTATGGGAAATGTAAATTCAATAATGTGAGTATGGAAGTATCATTTTTATGCATATTCAAAATGTAAATAAGAAAAAAATTTGAAAATTTAAATACAAAAACAAGTAAGTTGTGTTTCATTCTGTATATTGTACCCAAAAAAATTGCCAGACAACAAGTAAATTTATGTGTCTGTTAAAAAAATAAGTATATAAATTTAAGATAGTATGTGAGTAATTGTGATGAAAGTGAAAAAAAAAAACTTGTCACATAGCTAATCTGAGTAAATCTATTGATTATAAAGAAATAAAATTGTATGAGGGTATGTTGAGTGTAAGAAAAATTGAACACCCACTAAGAAATAACATGGAAAAGTGTGTAAGTATAAATGTGATGATCATGTAAAAACAAAGTGACTATTGAATATATCATAAATAGCATAGAAAAACACAAACAGTTAAATTGTGTATAAGTCAGAAACTACCTGCAAACTATTTTGCCAGGCCACGTGATAAATTATATGTTTGTTATAAAAACAAATGTAAGTGTAAAGTAACATGTGAGAGAATTTTTTTTTAACATGAATAAATCTATTGATCATGAGCAAACGACCTATTATAAGGATATGTGAAGTGTGAAAAGTGAACACCATCTCAAAAATAAAGTTGAAAAGTGTGGATGTGTAAATATGAAAGTCATGTAAAAAAAATAACATAGTATGAAGAATAATACAAAAATGAATTCAACAATTTGAGCCACTGTGAGAATGCAAATGCACATAAATGTAGAGTAAGTAAAAAAACTATTGAAGAGTGTAACTAGTAATGAAAATGTGTGAGGAAAACAAACAAAACAAATTGGACATTGCAAACCACATATGAACCAAACAAGAGAAAAAAAAAATTGTATATAGCAATTAAATAAGACAACTATTGAATGTGTGAATAGGAATATGTAAGTAAGAAGGAAACTAAATCCCCTATTAATGTAAATAAAAAAAAATACCCTAAGGCTATAGAAATAAAAAAAACTTTTGAAATGAATAAATACAAAAGTGTGTGTTAACGATATTAAACGGTGGTCATTGCCTATACTGCACGAATGGCACAATACCGCATAGGTCTGTCCAGCAGTACCATCGAGTATTGTCCATAAACAGGAACCGTCATTCCCATCAATGGGTGCCAATGAGTGCAGGAAAGGAGAACCACATGAAGAGCTATTATATTAATGTAAACGAGAGCACCCGAAGGGTAAAAAAAAGACAACTATTGCAATGAACGAAAATGAACGCGTAGGTAATAAATGATGAAATAAAATTCACCTAATAGATAAATAGACAAAAGCAAATCAAGAACCATGAAAGAAAACAGAAATCAACCCGTAACAATCTATGAAATCTCACCACCAAATTGCCTCCTCCAAAACAACTGGTGAATGTGAGTGAAAAAATGTGTACAATGTGTATGTTGGCTAAATTCGCCATTCTCTCATTTTTCCCGTCAGCGTTACAAACACTTATTTTTTTTCTTTTCTTTATCTCCGGAGGTTTTATATTTAAGTAACTTTATTTCTAGCAAAATGTATTCAAGTGCTAAATTAATTTACTTCCTTTTTATGTAAAATAACTATAATAGGTAAAAATGCCGCTTTGTTTACATTCTTCTAGTTAACTCAAACGCTAACTGCTACCACCAAGCAAGCGGCGCTGCTTTCGCAGTATTTTTAATTCAACTCAGTTTCTTGCGATCGCAATTATCTAATTTGATTTCTATTCAAAATTTGTAACTATTAATCAATTAAATAGCACTTGAGTACAAATATAAAATCATTCACCTATTTTTCCTATTTTTTTTTTGTTGCATAAATTTGCATATGAAATTAATGGCAGTACAGCTAACTGTTTCTTTAACTGCCAGCAAATCTTCTAGACAGCATCGCGGTTCATTTAAAAAGGGGTGTGTACGACACATCAGCTGGCTTTGCTTTTCGACGATGTTTTTGGATGCTGCTGGTTCCGTAATGCACGATTCATTTCTAAAAATTTCTTTTTTGGCTTATAGTCGTAATAGATGAATGACTCTAATTAAACAAATATCGATTGTTTTCTTTGTTATTTTTGAAAGTTATGTTTAAAGTTTTGAAGTTAAATTGCATGATTCAAGTTGAATCTTAATAAAAATAGTAGTTTTCAAGACTGTTTCCTTCATTATGAAATTTACACCAGTACAGGAACATCGACTACTGGCACGTGAGTACATATTTTTCAATCTCATTCATCCTTTTGTAAGTCTATATTTTAAACTAGGATGTCATTTTATTTAATGAGATATATGAGTTTACTTGTACTCACGTGTCCAGTGTCAGAAAATTTTCTACATTGGGAAGGAGCTTATTGCTGCTACTCTGCATTTGGGTTTTTTTTTATTAACTAACAGAAGAATAAACCCACAAGAGGGTTATGGGCCCAGAGCCCTTCCCTAGTTTAAGGAAATTAATTGAAGTAGATAAATTTTAAGATGGCTGCAAACATAAATCCACAGCATTTATTAACTAGACATAATTATCGTTCTTGGTCTAGAAATCTAAAAATTAAACTAGAAAGTGAAGGTTTAATTGTTTGGATAGATAAGAAAAATTGGCCTCAAGAGAGTGAAACTGAAAAAGAAAAATTACCTCCCATTTCTAAGTTTAAACTAGAGCAAAGCAAAGCTAAAACATGTGGATTAATAAAATCTTATTGTAGTCCTGATATTTGTTTAGAAATTAATCATTTGGATGATCCAGCTGAAATTTGGCAAATCTTGAAAACCAGTATAGGGGGAACTACCTCAGATAGGTCATATAGAATCTCTTGTTTAAAAGAGTTTAAATCCCTTAAGAAATTACCTGAGGAAGAATTGCCAACCTTTATAGCCAGGATTGAGGATAGTTGTCGAAGGTTAGAAGATATTGGGGAAAATATTTCAGAAGACTATAAATGTTATGCTTTAATTGAAAATTTACCCATTGAATACGACTATTTAGCCCGTGAAATTGAGAACTATGAGCCAAATGATTTTAAATTTCTAAAAATTAAAAGTGAAATCCTGAAGGAATATACAAGAAGAAACTTGAGGGAAGAAACTAAAGTAGAATGTTTAGCAACTGAAAACTTGAAACCTAATATAAAATTTAAAGTAAAATGTGAATTTTGTAATAAATTGGGCCATTCAATACGAGAATGTAAGAAGAAACAACGAATTGAAGACAAAGTTAAACAAACTCATGGAGGGGCATTTATAACAGAAAGCAATGTTTCTGAATTTTTAAACAGTGGTCAGGCAAATGAAATATTAACTAGAGAATGGACTTTGGACAGTGCGTCTACATCGCACATCTGCCAGAACAGGGAATTCTTTACAGAGATGAGAAAACCTCAAAACAACTCGGCAGTAAAAATGGGTATCACTCCCCATGAGGTTGAAGGCATAGGGACAGTTAAATTTACAATAAAAGAAGGTCAAAACATAAAAACTGTAACCCTTTTTAATACTTTGTATGTTCCCACAATTCATCGAAATCTTATAAGCATGTCTAAAATGGATAAAGCTGGTATGCACGCAAAACTAGACCATGGTTTTAAAATTTTTTCCCCTCATTGGAAATATCTTTGGTCTGCAAAATTAAAAGATAATTTTTATGTTATAAAGGGCTCCCATTGAAAAGGAGAGGTGAAAATGAAATTAAAGAAAACAAAATGTCCCCAAAACTAACTAAAAGGAAAATTATTAAAGACGACATTAAATCTAGAAAGGAAAATAAAAATGAAACTATAGAATTTGCCTATTCAGTAGATAAAAATGATATTATGATTTGGCATGAACGCTTGGGGCATTGTAACATTCCTACAATAAAGAAAATGTTTAATGAAAGTTTAGTTGAGCCATCAGTCAAGTTAAAAGGGGAAGAATCTAGGTGCGAACCGTGTATATATGGTAAAAATACACGTGCAGAATACCCAAGGTCAAGTAATATTCGTTCAACAGAAATACTCCAACTTATCCATACAGATGTTTGGGGACCAGCCCCTACTCCGTCTAAGCATGGGTTTAGATACATTCTCATATCCCTAGATGATTACAGTCGCCGATCTTTTTGCTATGCTATGAGAACTAAAGATGAAGTCTGCACTAAATTAAAAAGTTTCATAGAATTTATAGAACGTCAAACTGGCAAAAAGATAAGAGCCATTAGGAGTGATAACGGACTTGAGTATTGTTGCCGCCCTGTAGAAGAATTGTTAGGAAAACTAGGAATTAGACATGAGAGAACCAATACGTATTCTCCTCAAATGAATGGTTCTGCAGAAAGGTTGAACAGAGTACTTTTTGACGGCATGAGAACTCTTCTACAGTCCTCCAACATTCCTGAAAATCTCTGGTTAGAAGCAGTTCATACTATCAACTATATTAGAAATCGAATTTTCCATCGGTCTATAAATGACATTCCATTTAAACGTTGGTATGGAAGGAAACCAACTCTGAAACATCTTAAAAGATATGGTTGCATTGCTTATGTCCACTTCCCGCAACAGAAAAGGAATAAATTTCAACCTAGAGCCAAGAAAGGAATAATGATAGGATACGGTATGCGAACAAGGGGCTACCGAATTTGGATACCCGAGGAGGACACCATAATAGAAAGCAAACATGTAACTTTTAATGAAGAAAAGCTAGGAATAGAAAAAGACGGGCAAGTGGTTGCTTCAGAATTTGATGATGATGATGAATTAACTGATACAAATGTAGAAGATCAAAGCTCAGGCAGTGAAAGTTCAGAACAAGAACCACAGCCGAGTACGAGTCGTGAAACAGAACTAAAATCTGACCAGTGTGTAACCTTTAGAAGATACACAAAAACTAGAAAAAAGGGAAAGACTAAAGGACAGGAAGATATATATGTATTTGCTCCAGATGGAAAAACTTTGAGAAGTAATATAGAACTTGAAAACTACTGTAAAGAACATAATATAAATTATGATCCTTCACTAGACGTTTTTTCCAAATATTGTCAAATAACTAATGACTTTTCACTTAAAAGAAAAGACACTGAAGAGGTAAGTAGTGAAGAAGAGGCAAATTGTGCTGAAATAATAATTCCCCGTTCACCTAGGGAGGCAAAGAAACTACCAGAAGCAAAGGAATGGAAGAAAGCCATGGACATGGAAATTGACATGATGATAAAGAGGCAAGTATGGGAACCAGTACCAAAACCAAATCCAACCACTAAAATTCTGGGGACGAAGTGGGTTTACACCCTGAAAAATAAAGATAAATCCAAGAGGTTTAAAGCTAGACTCGTTGCCTTGGGAAATAATCAGACTGAAGGTCAAGATTATGAGGAAACATTCTCACCAGTTGTCAATTTTGTCCTAATCTGTTTATTTATGATCCTTTTTATCTGTATACTGAAGTGGAAACATAGTTTAATTGATGTTAAATGTGCCTATCTCTATGGCAATGTTGATAAAGAAATCTATATAGCCCAACCTACAGATTAGATAATAGAGGGAAAAGAAAATCATGTTTTAAAATTAAAGAAAGCTCTATATGGTCTCCATCAAGCAGGAAAGTGTTGGTATGAGGAATTACACAATAAATTAATAACAAACGGATTCCATCAAATTAAAGGTCTGACTTGTGTCTATAATTATAAAAATAGAGCTATAGTTTTAATTTACGTTGATGACTTACCTGTGTTTGCTAAATCTGAAACAGATCTAAAAGAAGTAATAAAGCTATTAGAATCAATTTATGAACTAGAAAATCTTGGCCCAATAACAAAATTATTGGGAATAAACTTCAATATCACAGATGAAAAGATTATAATTAATTGCCCAGAATATATAAATTCCTGTCTCAAAAAGTTTAAAATTTTCCATCATATTAATACTTTTCTTCCTCTTAACGCAGGCACAGTAACTTCTCTACAGGAAATGCCTCAGACTGATGTTGAGCGTCTTCAAATGCAGAAGGTGCCATATAGAAGTCTTCTTGGATGCCTCCTCTACATTGACGGAAGATGCCGTCCTGACATTAGCTATGCTGTCGTCTCACTCTCACAAGTTGTAGAAAATCCTGGATCTATCCATTGGAAAAGACTACTGCAGATATTAAAGTACCTAGCCTCCACAAGAGATCTAGGACTCGGTTTATCATCAAACCAGCAACCTCTTCAGCTTACTGCATACTCAGATGCGAGCTGGGCCAGTGATCCCCATGATCGTCGTTCCTGGTCTGGTTATATAATATTCATCAATAATATGCCACTAACATGGCAGGTAATTAAACAAACCTGTGTTGCTCTTTCGCCGATGGAGTCAGAATTTATTGCCTCTTCAGAATCAGCAAAGGACATTAAATATCTTACCTCTACTATTAAAAACATAATTGAAGATCTTCAGCTATTTACTTCTATCAAAATCCAAAAACCGATTCTTTTCTGCGATAATACTGCAAGTGTGCAATTTACAAAATGTAGAGCTGAAAACATTAAAAATAGGTACATTGACTTACGATATATGTTTGTACGAGAGATGTATGAGAATGGTGAGATAGATGTTAAGAACATCCAATCGAAAGTAAATATTGCGGACATTATGACGAAAGCTCTACCCAAAGACGCTTTTCTAAAACTAAGACAGTCTTTTCTAGCATGAAATGTAATTGAAAAAAAAATCAAGGACAATTAATGAACTATAAATTTTATAGACTGTCTTTTGGGACTTATACTTTCAAATGGACTTGAAAAAAAAAAAACTACATATTATTAAAAATTGTAATTTTTGCTTAAACCCTAGAAAATGTCTAGGTCATCTGTGAACTTGGTTTTACATATTTTTTTTTTCTACCTAAATTTTTTTTTGTAACTCTGTCGGGAAAGGGAGGCATTTTGTTGGCTAAATTCGCCATTCTCTCATTTTTCCCGTCAGCGTTACGAACACTTATTTTTTTTCTTTTCTTTACCTCCGGAGGTTTTATATTTAAGTAACTTTATTTCTAGCAAAATGTATTCAAGTGCTAAATTAATTTACTTCCTTTTTATGTAAAATAACTATAATAGGTAAAAATGCCGCTTTGTTTACATTCTTCTAGTTAACTCAAACGCTAACTGCTACCACCAAGCAAGCGGCGCTGCTTTCGCAGTATTTTTAATTCAACTCAGTTTCTTGCGATCGCAATTATCTAATTTGATTTCTATTCAAAATTTGTAACTATTAATCAATTAAATAGCACTTGAGTACAAATATAAAATCATTCACCTATTTTTCCTATTTTTTTTTGTTGCATAAATTTGCATATGAAATTAATGGCAGTACAGCTAACTGTTTCTTTAACTGCCAGCAAATCTTCTAGACAGCATCGCGGTTCATTTAAAAAGGGGTGTGTACGATACATCAGCTGGCTTTGCTTTTCGACGATGTTTTTGGATGCTGCTGGTTCCGTAATGTACGATTCATTTCTAAAAATTTCTTTTTTGGCTTATAGTCGTAATAGGTGAATGACTCTAATTAAACAAATATCGATTGTTTTCTTTGTTATTTTTGAAAGTTATGTTTAAAGTTTTGAAGTTAAATTGCATGATTCAAGTTGAATCTTAATAAAAATAGTAGTTTTCAAGACTGTTTCCTTCATTATGAAATTTACACCAGTACAGGAACATCGACTACTGGCACGTGAGTACATATTTTTCAATCTCATTCATCCTTTTGTAAGTCTATATTTTAAACTAGGATGTCATTTTATTTAATGAGATATATGAGTTTACTTGTACTCACATGTCCAGTGTCAGAAAATTTTCTACATTGGGAAGGAGCTTATTGCTGCTACTCTGCATTTGGTTTTTTTTTTATTAACTAACAGAAGAATAAACCCACAGTGTAAAATGTGAAAGGTACAGTCGTTTACGCCTACCAAAATAAACGCTGTCCAAAAAAATGTGTAAAATAAACTATTGAACATATTTGAACAATTTGAAGTCTAAAATCCAACACAGAACAAGAAAAACTAATGTCTAAAAGTGCGTAAATTAATTAAAACATAACTAAAGTTAAATGACTGTAAATAGTTGTGAATCGAAAATGTATATTGATGACTCCTAACCCAATGCATTATAATGTGCAGGTTATATGGAGATTTAGAGAAATAAATTGAAGTTTTGAAAAATGAAAAAATGAAGTTTTGAAAAATAAAAAAAAACGAGATGTGACACTAAACACAATGCTAAAAATGAAGTGTGGAAGAATTAACGTTTATAGGAAACCACATGTGTAAAAAGTGAGATAAAAACTGTTGAGTTAAGTCTGCAAAACAAACCGTGAATGTGTTATGCATACCGAATTGATATACACACCAAAAAAACTTAAGTGAATGCACAAAAAAAAACATATAAATATTCAATTTTTCGTAAAGAGTCATTCTATTGCAATAAATATCAAATAGTGATAAGGACTTGTTTGTGTAACCAGTTTAAATAATTTTTTTTGTGTTGAATGAGAGAAAAAAATGTATTTGACATAACATAAAACTTATGTAGATACTTCCTATCCATCTAATGCAATGAATATTTTAGTGTAATTTAATCTATTGATATATGTGCATAAATATCATAAGTGAAAAGGAAAATTTCATGACCTAATATTCCCACTTGAGGATTATTAAAAATAAATAAAAATATAACATGAAGAGTAGGAAATTAAAAAATGCATATGTAATCATCTGTAAATTTTCTTTAAAAAAAAAGTGCAATAATTTAATACAAGATAAATAAGATTTTGTCCTAATACTAGATCAATAAGACGAAATATCTTCATAATTTGCATATATTACAATACGACATGCACAGTATTTTTGTAAAAAAATGGAAAAATAAGTATACACAAAAACTATAAACACATATATGAAGGATTAAAATGCATCAAAAATACTTAAAAAGAAATTCTATATATGAGTTACTATAGGTATATCAAGTTCCCCAAATATTGCGCGAAGCATAAAAAAAATTCACTATTCGTGAATACTAAAATAATGCCTGTAAAGTAACTAGGTTAGTAATGAAAATAAAATAAAAAGGAACATATAAACATATAGATATATAAAACTATTGGAAAAAAACAGATACTAGTCTAATACTGAAAACCAGAAAAATAAAAAAAATATGGATACCACAAATATAACATATATCATATAAAAAAATTGTTGGCCAAACACCCTGTGAATAATAAAACAATAAATGCATAAAACTGGTATATAATACGAAGTTATACCTGAACATCATGGAAGATGATACTGATGCAATTTTGAGAATTTAAAAAAAAATTGGTAAAGAAAAAAAAAATTTATATATATATAAAAGTATAAATCTCAGCTCCACATTAAAATTTGCATTGCCTTTTCTTCTGGTCACAGTCCTAACAAAAAGCTGTACAATAAAAAGGAAAAAAAATATTAGTTCCTTGGGATCCATAGGATGGATCGAATATTTTAAAATGCACAACCATTGTCTTAAGAAATGTTATTTCAGTTCCTTTTAGTGTCCAGCCAGCTTCTTAGGAGAAGCATCGAAAGACAACATATATTAGATCAGACGGCACTTATATTCAGCATTATAAATCATGAACCGGAATCTGTGTAGAATTATTAAATCTTGAAATTCACAGAATTAACTCATATCAAGTTCGTTATGAATAACACGCGTGATGCCTCTTGTGAACAAGTTTCGGCACCAAGTGTCAAGTAGCAGAAACGGGGTTCTGCTCGTGACTATAGTTAAGTTAATGCTTAAAAATTGAGATGGCTAAATTCAAAGGTTCAAAGTTCTTCAAAGTTATGTTTAGCAAAAATTTCAATTCTCTAGCAAAATCTAGAATATCTAACTTATCTCCAGGTTCTTTAATAATCAAAAATCTCGCTATGTCGAGGATCACACGTTAACAAATAGTGGAATAATAAAATATAAACAGTACATACCAGATGGTCTTGAAATGAATACAGGAACAACACCACAGCTTATACAATACCAATAATTTTTTATTGTGACTTGATAAGGCACGGCTGGGCCTTTCGTCTGGGGTCCGTCTTTTCCACCGATTTCGCTGATCTGGCTCCTGTGAAACTCAAATCGATATCCATGTGCATCGTGGTGCAATAAATTTGTATGCTGAAAGTTATGGCCGAAAATCTTTAGATACGTATTACTTGTCCTGATGGCGTGAATATTTTCTTGTGAACGTAAATAATTTGGGAGTTTGAAAATTCGCGGAGCATTTCGGTGACCATGTGAATGGGTGATAAAATCCAATTCCATCTGCTTCCGATAACATTGAATGCGTATAACCGATGAGAAATACATCAAGGAATGTCTTTAAGAACGATATTATAGATTTGTTTTTCGAATACCAAAGGTTGTTGAGAATATTTCACTAAAGTTAAATTCATAGATATACGTGCGGCGATGCCGTGAAAGGCACGTGGGCCGCACGTGCGGAAGCGCGGCGACCTCCGAGAAACAACTCCTATCTCAGGCTGGTCTTCTATCCAAGTGCTGGAGAGAGAAGATTTTCTACTCTCAGGTCAGCGAGCTACGAAACGTCACGGCACTAGCGGCCAATCAGAACGCACGCTCACGGGAGGACGAAACCAATCCTCCAGAACTGGCAGGAAGGAAGGGGAAAGTAAGGAAGAAGCACTGAGTGAATTTTGCGCATCGCCGAGAAGTAAACTTACAGGGGCGAAACGGGAAACTAATGAAACTTAAATAAATTTTGGATAAAATGTGATCTAATAATTTGGATTTGTTAAAATAACTGAAAAATGATTAAATTAATATAAAAACACTGTCGTGTTTCACGACAAGGAGGTATTCTAAATAAAACAAAATTTTCTGAAATATTACTTCATACATACATGAAAGGATAAAAAGAAGTAATATTAATGTTAACAAATATTCAGTTTTCAAAGTAATTCTTGTTCAATTTTTTTTTTTTTTTTTTTTTTTTTGGGGGGGGGGGGGTATAAAACGGTTTTTTCAATTATACAATTCACACTTGTACATGTTTAACAAAACACTTTTTTTTTTTTTTTTTCCACTTAGTCCTACATTCTTTTCTTTCTTCTTTTTTTTTTTTCTTTCTTTTTTTTTTTTTTTTTTTTAATTATGATTAGTTAAAGTTTCTGTTTTATGAATGCTAGTCATTTTTTTATCATTATTATTTACAAAAATAATGCCCTATTACATTCCCACATAAATAAAATTTTGGCTTTATCAAGCTGTTCTGTTAAAAATAAAAGTGATTTACATAAAAATAATTTAGAAATTTCAATCAAAGAAAAAAGCAATAAAATAAAAATATTAAATTTTTGATGGAAAAAAAAAATAATCTTGTTATGTTAACCCTGTTTAAAACTACTGTAAGGTACTTTACTTACCAATGTTAATAACCGATTTAATATAAATTAAAATCTGATTTTTTTTTCTCTTACTCTATATTAATCAAACTGAAAATAATAACGTTACCTTAGAGATTCCAATATTCAAAGCCTTCACATAATTAGAAACTATTTGTTCCTTAGTAACTTTAGGATCCATTATGCCTTCTGCATTTAGTCTAAAAGCAATATCAAAGACAAGATAGGGACAGATAGCATCAGCACCGTAACCAAGGAGGACACACATATGATGCACTTCTCGAGCTTCTCCAGTCTCAACAATCAGGCCAACTTTCATTCGTAGCCTTTCATTGATGAGATGATGATGAACAGCACCCAAAGCAAGAAGGGCACTAATGGAAAAAATACACTCCATATATTCTTTTTCTAAGAATAGATATACAGTATGGAACCGTTTATCCGGAATCCAGTTATCCAGATTTATATTTTCAAACAACTAATTTCCAATGCATTAAAAAAAAAAAAAAAAAAAAAAAAATTACAGAAACTTTTTTTTTTTTTTTTTTTTTTTAATAATTATGGTTTATTTAGCATTGTAATCTCAAACAATTAAAAGTAAAAGAAATATTTAATAAAATAATAATTCCATTTAATTTTGTTATATTTATTTGGTAGGGGTATAAGTTAAAAGTCATAGTATAATGTAAATTGAAAAGATAGGCGGCACCTACTTAAGGAACCTACTGGCGGCATATGGCGGCACCTACTAGTATATGGCGGCACCTACTTAAGGAAAAACATCAAACCTACGACTGCCAGCCGCGAAGTGCGGACGACACTGAAGACGGAAGGGGCCCCCCGTCCGAAAAGAGCTCTTCTGCAACGCACGAAGTCGAATAATAAGGTATTTTGTTTAATATTTATTTATATAATGTTTTAATGACTTCGTTTAAATCATAAAGTTATAATGAAAAGATAGCTTTTAGTTCTGAAAAATGTAGATAGATGGCACCACTTCACAATTTTTAATAAAGGGAAGAATTCTTTTTTAATCTGGGAAGGATTGGGTATGGGTGGAATGGAGATAATTGGTCCTGCACTGAATTTATTTTATTATTATTTTATTTATTTATTTATTAGGGGGAGGGAGGTAAAAATTAAAATCAAATAACCTTTAAAAATTTATGAATATTTTGCACTTTCATGGAGATTAAAGAAAAACAAAAAAAAAAAAAAAACATGAATAATAAGAAAGAAAAGAATAAGAAATAAAAAGAAAAGCCTGTAAAACCAGGTCTTATTTTTTTAATTTTTAGTAATATTCAATGCTTTAAAATCATCGGCTAATCATGTTTAAAAACACTTGGATTTGGGCAAATTGATTTTTATGTAAAGTTTAGTCTCAAAGATTTTTTTTTTTTTCACATTTTAAATTTTGATTAATAAATTCTTTTAATTAAATATTATATTAATACTTTTATTATAAAAAAAATCAGGTTAATTAAGTATTTAAATCTGATTAATTGATAAAAAAATGTTAATTTTTTTTATGTTAATGTTAATTTAAAAAATCTTAATTTTTTATTTAAAATATTTATTTTAAATGAGAACCATATGCATTCTAAAATTCTGATTAATAAAGCTTGCTTTGATGAGCAACCAGTTATCCAGAATAGTCTTGTAAAAGCCATTCTGAATAATTGGTTCCCTACTGTATATACATTTTAATAAGGTTCTTTAAAAACAATTATTATAGAACAAAAAAAAAAAAAAAAAAAAAAAACTCAAAATCAGAATTAATAATAATTAATGGAGTATAACTTTTTGAAGTTAAATTAAAGAGGAACAGGATATTATTTATTTAAAACAATAAATAAATAAATAAAATAAAATAATGATCAAACATTTTAATTTAGAAAATAAAATAAAATTGGTGTGGAAAAATCTTAAAACAAATCTTGGCTTGAATCATCACTGAAACTAGTGTGTTGAGGCTACCAAATGACTTCCTTCTATATTTTCCTATACAAATTCACCCAGTAAAAGTAATTTATTAAAATCATCTTCCATGATGAATGCAGACAATTTCCATCTTAGAGAAGTAGTAAAACACTAAATATCCAAAGAAAGTCAATTTTATTCTCCATATGACCCGTTAAAAGAATACGCTTATTATTCTATTATTATTTAAATTTATTTATTTTTATTTTTTGCTAAAAATGAAAAAAAATTGATAACTTTATCTTAAATTATTGCAGATCGAGGTTTCAGTCACTTGTTTTAAAAGTACTGACAAGCTCTTTTGAAAGATACCCATAATGAAAAGTTGTCTCCTCAGGCGTGAAAGCGATGCTCCTACATTTACAAAGCATTTTTCCCAGTTGACTATCACTATTATAAATAATTCTTTTTAATTTCATAATGATAATTAAAAAATAATTTTCTTCGTGTACATTAATACAAAATTTTGTTCTACACTGTCCTGTTAAAAATTTAGTAAAGGTGAGATAGCAACGCCACCTGTTAGACAATTTTCATCAAAAGTTGATAGTCACTAACTTATGTCAAGGTGCAAATATATATCCAATTTTATGAAATTCTGTGCAGTAGTTCCTAAAACACAGTTGCCACAAAATTTTGCCACACACCTGCACACACAGACAGACAGACAGAGATTTTGTAAAAATGGTCAAATCATGTTCTAGACCTCTCAAAACGTGTAAATCCATCAAAAAAAACGAGGTCGAAAATTTTTACGAATCCAATACTTTCTTCTATTGAATATAGAAGAAAGTAAAAAGCACATGTATGATTTTCTTGCTTAAAAAATTAGTTTTAAAAAGTGACTTGAGAAATAAAGTTGTATTTTTATATAAGATAGATAGTGAGTTTTATAAATAATTTTGATATTACAGTATCTAGAAAACTAACTGATCTTACACCATAAACTCCATACAATTAATTCACAAATCCAAATGCTAAACAAATACTACTAATTATACTACTTGTAGTAGTAAATAAATAGCTTGAATATGTAAAAAATTAGAAAAGTCAAATTTCATCAGATTGGAGTAATTTTCGTTTCAATATTTCTCTTCTGAAGTAATGATTGCTCATATAAATTAGTAGTGGCATATATCTTCATACTCCTTAACTATTGGTTTTTTTTTTTTTTACAATATGTGTGTTACAGTTCATAAGGTTTTCTTGTTAGTAAAAAAAAATACAAAATAAAAATTGTATAATGTCAAAAAGTAGGATTACCTGACAGGCACAAATTCTTGTCCAGCTCTTTTATCAGATAAAATAATTAGAGAATAGCCTTCCGTGGCAGCTTCTGAAGACTCAGCACAAATTTTTTCGATGGCTTTTAACAAACCAGAAGGTCCATCTTTTAAAGGGTAAACAGTATCAAGTACTTTTGTCTGAAAAAGACACATGACTATTTAAAATGAAAATTCCATACATAACACCTCCTGCTCAAATTTTATTTTTTCAATTTCTAATTACTCACATAAGTTTAATTTAATAAAGAATAACAATCAATGTAGCATAAAATCTGCAAACAAAACTTATTAAAACAGTCATTATTATTATCACAGCTCCAGGAATTTGAAAAAAAACTGGTGACCAGGAAAAAGTTTTGATAGCCAGTAGATAATAAGTCCTCCCTTTTTGACTTTATTTGCCAGGGGTCTGTCCAGGTTTTTTTTCCAGGGTCCTATTTTTGTGAAAAATTTTCTTATTTTTGTGAATTTTTCTTATTTTTGTGAAATTTTTTTCTGACATAGTTATTATTTTTATTTTTGTGAAAATTTATTTCACAAATTTTATCTGCACTCACACACATATGTATATATGTTTCATCTAGAGCAGGCAGGAGGGTGCTGTGCTGCCCTGCCTGCCCTTTGTCTGAAAAAATGACACCCTCCTTGCCCTTAATCTAAAAAAGTTGCACCTTTGCCTTTTATTGAAAATAACCTTCAAATTGAAGATATGTTATAAATATAAATAAATGTAATGTATTGTGCATAACAATCCACAGTCGTTCATATATCAGTAACAAGCAAAATTAAGTTGTAAAGAAAGTTAATGTTTGAAAGTTTTTCTTTTATTTGTACTTAAAATCGAAATTTTAAAATAAATGTCTGGATTTTAAATATTAAATGAGATCTTAAGAATCCCAAACTTGCCCACATACATCTAGAAAACGCCTTTTCATTAGCTGCACATTGCCCTTTTTATAATCCCGGGGGAAAATCCTAATATATATACTTATACTTTTAATGGATCATTATAACTCATAGGTAAAAAAAACCCAAAAAACTAGTGTTTCAGAAAAAAAAAAAAAAAAAAAAAACCCTGAATTTCAAATGATACTCAAATTATTTAGACAGAAGCCCTAATCTTTCTGTACCTTGTTATCAGTCAATCAATAAAAGAAGAGCAACGTAATTTGAACGTATTTTTTTAACGTAATAGTCCGAATAACAGGAATTTACTCCCGTAACTGGCCGGCCTCGCTTCATCTTTACTAAATAGAAGCAATCAAATTATTGACAAAAATACAAAATCACACTTCTATAGCTATGCTACTCTACAAACCACATACTAAAGAATTACAAACTAAACAAAAACAAACACAACGCGGCAAAAGATCTTGCCAAAATATTTATGTAATTTTCCATAGAAAAATTTCGTCTCATCAAGGAAAGGTACGCCACACCCATTATCGTGTTTGACGTCATTCCCTTAACAATCAACGTGGACTGCGCGAGAAATTGAGGCGTGGTTTTATTGTCATGTAGTAACGATAGTGACTTGTACGAGAACATAAGAGAAAATTGATGGGATGCAATGTTTATATATTGCTGAGCAGATATAAACAGCTCGGTATTATTTTATAAATGCTTTGATTTTCCAAAAAATTTTGGGAAAAGTTTGTTTATCTCCGAATTGAATTTTGTGAAGGGTCCGTTTTATGAGTATGGAATTTTGTGAAGGGTCCGTTTTATGAATATCGAATTTTGTGAAGGGTCCGTTTTTTTAGCCTGGAATTTTGTGAAAGGTCCGTAAACGGACCCAGTTTTCCCCCTAGACAGACCCCTGTTTGCTTATTATTTTTCTTTCATTCTGAAATTTATTTGACTATAGAAATTCAATTTCTCTGTATAAAAATCGAATATTAACTAGGACTGGATTGTATATCAAGAAACACCTGTTTAAATTTAACATTTTCAAACCATTTCTCTTATTTCCTCCAAATTGATATGCCATCAGTATTGACATTTGACACATCATTACACTGACGCAACAATTAAGCCTCAAGTTGCATAACGCGCGAAGAAGAGTGGTGTAAACTGCATTGACCGGGTTGTTAAACATGCACAGTGGAACGCAGTGTAAATTTCTTATGTGTATAGTGATTCACCACTGTCTTAATTCAATACGACGATGTGTGAAACATGCACAGATAGCCATGAGTTGGTGTTTTCCTTCTATTTGTTTCTTACACGAATTGATATGCTTACTGATATGAATTACCAATATTGATATGAATTCTACACTATGCTAAACTACCCTGCAGTTTAACATAGGTTTCAGCATTCAATTCTGGAACCAATATTTTCATCATATTATACATTTTCTTTTTTAATATTGAGTTTTTGCTGAAAACATAGTCGGCAGCTAAAATGTATTGGTCTCCAATGGCGATCAGGTGAACCCATTTAACTACCCCTGATTATTATTATTATTTTAAGTACTAAAATATTAACTCTTTAACGTTCATTGGTTTTGTAGTGAAACCAAACATTTAACATAATTTAACAATTTTGATGCAGCAGTTTTTTTAACATTTCCCCCTTATTTTAATCAGGTTTTAAACTTTTGTTCCTTTTCTGTTCGGTAGATAGCAACACTATTCCAAACATTAACAAATAATGCTTCAAAGGAAGCTAAATGCATAACTCACTTGAAGTTTCTTAGTGTGCGCAAGTGCGAATTGCTGGTTTGATGATGCACTCACATCTAGTTTTTTTCATTTAATTAAGAACTGCACTATTATTTTCCCCTGAAACAACTTTTACGAGTTTTTGTAGTCGATAATGTTTACCTACAAAGTGTTTTATTTATTAAATTAAATATTATTTGAATTTAATAAGGTTAACTGATAGATGTTGCAAACCAAAAATTTCTTGAAAAGGAACAATGCTATTTTTTTATTTTTAAATATTTATGATCAGCTTTGTATCTAAAAGCCCTTTTTAAAATTAGTTTAGTACTTTTTAAAATAAATTAAGTAGTAAATGTTAAAAGGGTTAAACCAAATTTTTTATGTTTACATTTTTTTGTTTGTATGGCAGGTGTGACAATGTTTAACTATATTTCTATTGATATGGTATGAATAAGACTGAGTAGTAATTAAAATTATTATTTGTTATCTCAAAATGAACACATTTTTATTTTTTGTTTTCCTAAAAAAAGTAATTTTTAAGTCATGGAAATAACAATTTTATACAAACTTCTCTTTTTTTTTAACTGTAATGAAATTGTCAATTTCAATATATTTTTTATCATTATTCTTAGAATTACATTTCTTTTGTTTGATTCAAGTTAGTAGATGCAAATTATATGAAAAGTTCTATAGATCAGGTTGTCTAAATAGCATACCACCTTCAATCTTTTAACATCTACATATTAATATGGAAACATGAAATTGGTTGTATGTTTTTGGCCTATTTTTGATAAAAGGAGTGGCTTAAAAGAAGTAACATTCAAAAGGCATATTTGTTGTGGGCTGCAGAACTTTGAACTGATAAAAAACCTTTTTTAATACTAAATAAGTATGTCTCAATTTCAAATCGTTATTTTTATCAACAAAATAATAACTGAAGAAAAAATTGATTTAAAAAAAAAAAAAAAAAAAAAAAACCTGATAGATAACCTTGTGTAAATTTTTGGTACTTTTTGTTTTGGGAGAATTTTTTATATGACCAAGTATTCCTATAAAATCTTTTGTACAGATTTCTATTTTGTTGCCAACAAGTATACTATTATCATCTCATACATTCTTGCAAGAAACATGTTGTTCCCTTGGTTATGATTAAATCCCTTCAAAGTGCTTTTAGTCAATTTCTTAAAAAAAATACATTAATGAGTTCTTCCCACCTGACGTGAAAGGTCACATGACATAGTTAAACAAAGAGCAGACAAAGTCTTCTATATATATAGTGATTACTATAAAATAACACATTTTCTATTCTTATTTTTGATCAATCCAATTTAACCTGCATTATTTTTTTTTGTATGCATCATCATTTTTAATCCATTTTATATTATTATTCATCACCTTTAGTTTGCTGTATACATTTACAATCATCATTTAGTTTAATTGTTATTAATGTTCATGGAGAACATGTTGAGTATTCTGATTTTTGGTACTTATATCATTAACAGTGCAACATTGTACGGTGTAAAGCCATTTCAGCCAGTAACTAAGTTAATTAATGTGTTGTAACACCTTTACGCAATTAAATTTAACTTAAAACATTTTAAATAATTTCAAGTTATAATCCATAAACATTCTACTATTTATTGCTAGATCAGTTAATGTAATAGTTATACTAAAACATACAAAAATCGATTTTTACTTGTAAAAATAAATAAACATATAAAATTTTTTTTTTTTTAATTATTAAACTTACAAATACAACTATTCTACTGTTTAAAAATGCACAATATTACTTTTATTTTATATTATATTATATTAATACTTTTGTTCTTAAGAACGATATTTAACTGAATTTGCTTCTTTGTTTTTCTATATCACGTGATTGAGCAGGTGATGCTGGGAAGAACCCATTGTTGAAAATGGTTGCGAAACAGACTTTTTTTTCCTTTTCACTATGATAAAACAAGTCTGCCTAAAAAAAAAAAAAAAAAACATAGAGGACAAAAGAAAATGACATAGATACACAGATATCATATGAAAAGAATTATTAAAGGAAAAATTACCAAGTTAACTATTTAAAATTTATCATTTATAGAAATATGATTATCAGATGTTCTCATCATAAATACTACATAAATAAGAATAATAAGACATAAAATGCTCTTATTCATAACATGTTATATTTTACTGACATGTAATAAAAAAAATGTATAATACTTATATTAAAAAAATAGTTTTCAAAATTTTTTGCCATGTCAAGAAATAAAAACACAGTACACTATGAGAAAGAATGAAGCAGAAAAAATTGAGTAAATAAATACCTTCCAATCTTTATATTTTGTATTTTTGATAACTTCTATATCTTCCAGAGATAGAATAGGCTGGTTAAGCCATAATCTTTGGCATTGCTTAGCACTGGGTTCCAGAATATTATATGAAGGTCCAATAGGGCAAGACTGTAATAGAATATAATAATCATACAATATATTTAAATTTTAATTTTGAATGCATCATAAAAACTTAAATAAAGAAAATCTTAAGTGACTCCACATGACTTTTCAAACATTTAATAATATTATCTACTATTTAAATAAATTTAGAGAGAATTCATCAGATAAATATAATGTAAAATTACAAGAGTTGTTTGAGTATTTCTTCCCAAGTTGTATGTTGTTTAATGAATCATAATGTACTGAAATTCTTTTGTGACTCCCTGTAGAAATAAAAACGGTAAGCTTGCAATACCAAATAATTATGTTTATATGTGTGTGTTGAAAAATCTGACACTGCTAAAATGAACTTTAAAAGTTCGAGCCCATACACCAGAATATATAAGAATTCTATTTTGTATTCTGGTAAAAAGACAGAAAAAATTTAAATAAATAAATAAAGACTATAAGTTCTATGCTTTGGTAAATCTATACAGTATTTATTTTGATAAGCCATAACAAGACAACATACTTTCCAATTTACATCTTAATCAAATGTGGAATTTAGATGCTAGCACACTAAAAATAATTCAATTCTACAGTCAATAATAATAAAGAACTTTCATAACTATTAAAAATTATTATTTGCATTGCAAAATTAAATACATATATATATTTTTTAAAGTACATCAAAATAATAATAATGTAAATTACCAATGAAAGAACAATATCTTCACGGAATGGGTCAATTGGTGGATTTGTAACTTGAGCAAATAACTGTTTAAAATAATCATATAACAATGGTTGATAGCGAGACAAGCATGCCAGGGGAGCATCATTTCCCATCGAACCAAGAGCTTCTTTTCTATGCAGTGGGAAAAAATATATCTGATAAAGAAGCTAATTTCATTAGCCTATTATATTATAAAATAATTACTTCAAAACATATGATATGAGAAAAATAATAATAAATATTATAATACTTAATGTTAGATAATTAAACCTAAATCAACAACAATACTTGAAAACATAGATGAAAATTTATGACAATCAAAACATTAGGAGATTTACCACTAAATGTATTTAGTAGGACAAAAGTATAGCAGTATATCAAGAAACACAAATTTAAATTTAACATTTTCAAATATTGCAGTGTTTCTTCTTTTCTTTTTTTAAAAAAATATAAATTAGCAATTACATATTATCAACACATTATGTAACAGTAATACTTTGTTGCTCAATGTTAAGGGGACTCTCTACTTATTGTCTACGAAAGTCGAAGCCAATGTTACTCTATGGGAAATTTCACCCGTTATAACTCAAAAACTAATACATATTTTCAAATTCTGTTTTCACATTCAGAAAATTCACAACTGCTAAATAGGTTATCGTTTTCTAAAAATTTATTTTGTTAATTTTTAAGATTTCATTTTAAGCTCAAAAATGCAAAATTTCACATTGTGAAAACTCTGATTTTACAACCTCAAAATAAAATATTCCAAATTAAAAAAATCAGTTTTTAGAAAGCGATAACCTATTAAGCAGTTGTGAATTTTCTGAACGTGAAAACGGAATTTAAAAATATGTATCAGTCCCTGTGGCAGAATTTAAGCAACACAGGGACAGTGTCGCAGAAAAGAAATCGTCACTTGCAAAAAGATTTGCACATAAAAATTAAAGCTATTTCTAAATTTCAGTATAAAATAGAAACTCATGTCTTATATTTAAGAATTCTTCAACAGTTTACTAATAATATTGGTCTTTATAGTTACATGCACATATTATGTGTAAATAAGAAAATATGTCAATATTGTCTTGCAATAAAGGTTTGCACGAACAAGACTTGTCGCAGAAAGCATAAAAAATTTCTGTTATAGGGGTATCAGTTAATGAGTTATAATGGGACAAAATTCTCCACAGAATAACATAACACTGATTCTGGCTTCCGGGAACGATAAGTAGAGAGTCCTCTTAACGGATTAGGTTGAGTTAAGTTAGGGCTGTACAGTCACTTTTTTTACATTAAGGCTCATTAGACTGGGCGTTATGGCTTAAAAAGGATTCGAAATCATTACAAACAGGGATGTGAACCTGACATCTGGGAACTGAAAGTCAGGGTGTTAACCATTCTGCTATTTCAACTGAAAATAATTGTTACAATTTATTTAGCAATCAAGGGTGTTTATATACAAAGTTTTTATTTATAACTTTTCAACGCCATCTATCAAAGCATTTTTAAACTGCTATAAAAATGAAAGCTATCTTCTTGATTATTGATTGTAGAATGCCAATTATTTCACTCTACTGTATACCAGTTAAAATTATAAATCTGTTCTTTTCTGATGCTGATTGAAATGAGTGTAAGCATGTCTGCTTCTTCAGGAGAAAATGACTACTTGTTGGACTAGTTTAAAATTACATTTGTTTTGATTCAATTTGATTTATTTAAAAGAATATGTTTATTTATTTATTTATTTTCACACAATGCACATGTGAGTAAATATTTATACATATATATCGAAATTTACGGTACCCCAAACAGTTTCAGTAAGGTGCTGTGCCTTACTTATCCTTTAACTGAGTCAAAAAATATGAATAAATAAAGAATTTTAAAAAGCACCTTTTTGCCCCTGATCTAAAAAACTTGCACCCTTCTCGCTCCTCATCTAAAAAATACTTGCACTCTTCTTATTTTCACTTAAACAAAATTTTATTACACAATATTACACTCTTGTTGCCTTCTGTATTACAGAATTTTGCACTGAATATGTGCCTAGTATTTGCTTTCTTATTCACACATCCAACAAACATTTTTTTCTTTTCTTTTTATTTAAGTAATAGTAACTTTTTAACTGCTCACAATCAAGAACTTTTCACCCGTCTTATATCACAATTAGAAAGCTACTAATTGCTATAGTAATTAATAATCAAATCAATCATTTATTTATAAGAATTTTACATGTACTTACAAAGTGGCTACTAAAAAGGGTGTCAGAATTGCTAGTTATGATTAGTTGTTATTTATTCAAGGGATATGAGTCAAAGAAAATATTTCTCACAATCCAATTCTTTCTACAGCAAAATAAAAATTCTAGTCGTTTACCAGACTAGTAAAGCTTTTCAAATATTTTATTTTTTACTTTTTGCTAGAATTGCCCATAAATGATAAATCTGTCATAGAACTGTAAGTTATAACAATAGTAAGTGTACTTCTTTATAATTGTCAATATCACCTATTCTCTGTAATTTGCTAATTTTAATTTCACTTTCATAACCTTTTTATACTTTTAATTCTTAACAGCAAATACATGACACTAAACTCGTAACCTTATTATTATTTATTATTGTAATGTACATAAGGCTTCATTTGTAATTAATTCATAAAAAAAATCATATTTGACTTGTAAATTTATAAACTAAGTCTTACAAGGAAACATTCAAAAGGCGTCATCTTCAAAAAATATTGAAAAAAAATATATGTGATTCTACTCTTCATAAAACACTAGGAAGTGAAAAAATTAATGTCTTAAATGAATTACAGCGACCACAAAAAATTATCAAAATTAAGCATATTTGGCGATTTAGTGCTGTTAGGCGTTCAGTTCGCTAGTACCAAGATTGCTATGTACGAACAGAACTGCATTTTGTTTCTCCACCAAGTACTCAAAATCAATCGCTTAACAATGTGAAATCACCAAATAGGCTTAATTTTGATAATTTTTTGTGGTCGCTCTAATTCATTTCAGCCAATAATTTCTTCACATTCTGGTGTTTTAGGAAGAGTAGAATCACATATATTTTTTTCAATATTTTTTTAAGGCGACACCTTTTGAATGTTTCCTTGTTAATAAAACAAATAGTTTACAAATTTTTAAATATTTTTAAAAATATAATAGAATGGAAAAACAGACCAGTCAAAATATGTACGGACCAGTGAAATCTGAAAATACTGGTCCTGCAGCCCAGTCACTTTATATTTCTTAATTTCTACCCCTGCATAGTACTAATGTCCATCTCAAAAAGATCATCCAGATTATAAATGCTAAATTGATTCTTAAAAATCCAAAACTGCCCTCAAAAATATCTTTTTTCAAAAGCAGCATTCTGTGCTTTTCTAAACTTCGGAGAAACTCTGTTATATATAAACCCTTACCAATTTTTTCATTGTACTTTGAATACAGAAATAAACGTCAGTGATCCTGCAAGTTTGATTTTTGATTACCACTAATTTAAAAAACAACAACAGCAAAAAAAAAAAATATATATATATATTACTTTTTATTAAAAAAAGTAATAGAAATCTACTGCAAAGTTTATTTGGAAATAGTGACAGCCAAGAAACAATGGGTCCCATAAATTATTTGAAATATGAAGATTTGAATAATTTTATAAATAATGGCTAAATTAAAGTAAAATTGTTCATAGTTTGTTTATTGAGAATAAATATCTCTTCAGAACAATTGTAACTACAAATTTCAATTCAAAATTGCAAACACTGTCCCCGTGAATTTTTTACAACTCTCCAGAACAATTGTACCCATATTGTTATATATAACATACTTTTTTTTTTTTTTTTTAAATCTTTAAAGTCATATATATGCAGCTTTAAAAACAAGGCTTGCGTCTCCTGAAGTATAAAACTTTTAATTACGATTAAAAATAATTTGATAGATATGTTTTAATTACCCATTTTGAATCATAGGCAGGAGTAGGAGAGTTATTGTTTCTACTGTATAACCAAAAAGAACTAACTGTCGATCCATCATCACACTTTGTTTGCTAATTCTTACTTTGTCAGAGTCTACATCAGCAAATTCTCTCAATTTATCTAATGTTACCTGTGGAAAAATGCACGAAAAAAAAAAATAATAATAATGATTTTTAGGCATTGTAATTTTATACAGCAAATCAAAAATACTGAATTAGATATATCCATAAACCAACTTTTAAAATATAAACTAGTATTTATAAATTTTTGTTCCACTGATGTATAAATAACACCTGTCTTCTTTAGATTTTATTGTAAGTTTATTTATATTTTATTTGATATTCTTTTTAACAGTATGAATTATTTTAACCTTATTTATCCATTTTCACAAGTTTTAAGAGCTTTTTATATTGTTCATATGATTTTTAATTTTTATGTTTTAATGAAGAGATATACCTTACAGGTTACATGCCTTTCCTACTGCTGAATAAATTATATACATATCAGTATTCTAAAAAATTATTATAAATAAATAAAAAATTATTAATTTTTACTTTCTTCTATATGTAATATAGAGAAAGTATTGGATTCTCGAAAATTTTCGAAGTCCACTTTTTGATGGATTTACATGTTTTGGGATGTGCAGAACATGAATTAATAGTTTTTAGAAAATGTCTGTCTGTCTGTCTGTATCATTTTTTTGTGGACGCTGTATCTCACGAACCAATGAATGAAATTTAACCAAACTTGGTATTTAGTTGCACCCTGACATAAACTGGTGCTGATTAGATTTTGGGATCAATCGCTCAATAGGTGGCGTTGTGATCGCATTTTATGCAAATTTTTAACATGGCAGCATAGGACAAAATTCCGTATAAATGGGCATAAAGAGAGTTATTTTACACTTGTGATTGTAAAATTAATATGAATTATTGATAATAGTAGTATGTAACTAGGAAAAAAATTTTCTGCATGGGGGGGCATCGCTTCCCCCCCCTAAGGGGGGGGGGGTAAATTTTCACAATGGGTATCTTTCAAAAGATCAGGTTGATAATAGTAGTAGTTAACTAGGAAAAAATTTTTGTGCATGTGGGGGCATCGGTCCCCCCCCCACACACACCGGGAGGGGAAGTTCCCACCCGGGGGGGCAAAGTTTCAAGATGGGTATCTTTCGAAAGATCTCGTCAATACCTTTAAAACGAATGGTTGAACGATAAATCTGTGATAATTTAAACCAAAGTTATCGATTTTTTTTAGTTTTAACAAAAAAAAAAACAGAAAAAAATCACAATTTTTTTTTTTTTTTTTAAATGAAATTTAACCAAACTTGGTATTTAGTTTGTCCCCGACATTAACTGGTGCTGATTATGTTTGGGGATCAATAGCTCAACAGGTGGCGATGTGATAGCATTTTATCTAAATTTTTAACATGGCAGCATAGGACAAAAATTCGTATAAATGTGCATAATAAGAGTTGTTTTAAACTTGTGATTGTAAAATTAATATGAATTATTGATAATAGTAGTATGTAACTAGGAAAAAAAATTTCTGCATGGGGGGGCATCGCTTCCCCCCCTGGGGGGAAGTACCCCCCCGGCGGGGGATAAATTTTCAAGATGGGTATCTTTCGAAAGGTCTCGTCAATACCTTTAAAACGAATGGTTGAACTATAAATCTGTGATAATTTAAAACAAAGTTATCGATTTTTTTTACTTTTAACAAAAAAAAAAAAAAAACGTACTTTTTTTTTTTTTTTTTTTTAAATATTGTTACTGATTGAATATGTATAGGTAAATATAGAAGAAAGTCTTGTGGTGGCCACAACATACTAGTTTTTTCTTTTATTTTAAAATATTAAAAAGAAAGAAAACTATTTTATATCTTTACAAAATCATATCTTTCAATTTTAAATGCAGAATACTAAAATGATTAAAACCTGTTTCATTGAACTGGTTCTAAAAAATAAAAACAGCTTCAATGTAAGCAACAATACAAGTAGAAGAAGTTCCGAGAAAATAAATGCCTATTTCTTTACTATTGAAAATGTTTTTGGATACAGTCATTCAAAAAGACTCATAAGGGATTTAAAGCAGAAAAAAACAAAATATGATTTCACTTTAAAATCTTACTCTCAAATTGAAAATCAATTTATTTTTAATTTATTATAAGGTAAGGCAAAGATAAAATACAACACAAAACAGTGCTACAGAATGGACACTTTGAAAAATATCTTGAATGAAATTTAGAATGAATATTGAAAAGCATACTTTTGAGTTTTTAAATTTAACACTGTAGTCTTAAACTTGTTACATTTTACTCTTCAAAAGAAAAAAATAATAAATAAATAAATGCAGAAAATTACTAAAGAATTAAAAAATGCCAGCAAAATGCCGAATTTAGCCTTTATTTATTTATTTATTGTTATTTTATGCTTTTATTCAATGATTAAAGTTTCATGATAAAAATTTAAAATAAAAAGACAATTGAAAATGTTTCATACAGTGAAAAAGCATAGGAAATGCTTTTTATTATCTAAAGTTTTAAATTAGTTATATATTTTTAAATTTACTAGTGTAGACAGTTTGTCTGCTAAGAAAGAAAGAAAGAAAAAGAGGAAGGGGCTGTGAGAGGGAGAGAAATATTCCAATATTGGGTTACTTTCGCCAATTTCATCACGACTTTTAATTTCTTCACCATGTTTATTTTGGAATATTTTGGTATCTTGTATTATAAAATATTTTTACTTGTTCTCCACAAATGTGTAACATTTTCATAAAACTACTTGGCATCTCATAAATTTCTTCAGCAGGGCATACTACATATTTAACAAGTACAAAATTTTGAATAAACACCATAAAATGCAAGAACTTGGAACAATTGTTTTGGGTCAAAAGAAGACACAACCCTTCATTGTGGCTGCAAACAAACTGGCAACGAATAGCAACAAATTCTTTTGACCCAAAACAATTCTTGCAAGTTCTTGCATTTCATGGTGTTTATTCAAAATTTTGTGGATATTATTTTTAAACGGTGGTTCTGTGGTGTTTTTTTATGACATTCTATATATTTATCCTAAGAAAAATGAATTTCACTGATTGCTCAATACAGTCGCAGAGTGAAATGCTCCACCTTGTAAGCTACCCACTGTTCAATTCGATATAGTTACTTTTATCTTAATTTGCTGACTAATTTTATTAGGTTCAGTTTCGTATTTTAGTTTTCATACAATTCAATATTATTTTCAAAACAATGATCCCCATAATGTAATTTTTTATGTGAAATATTGTTTTATTATAACATGTAAAGAAACTCTTAAATTTTTAATAACTTATGAAGTTTTAACATCAGAATATTCACAGACAACAATGTTCAAACCATTATCATAAATAATATTTTAAAAGTACTCTGACATCTTTACAATGATAATACTTTTCATAATGGATGTTTATGTGAAATTTTGATCTATTCTGCAATGTTAAGAAAATCATAAATTTCAAATAACTCTCAAAGTTTTCGAAGTTGAGTTTCTATAGTTAATGATGCTCATTCCAGTATCTTAAATGTCAATTTAAAAGTGGCCTGATATCTTTATGATGAAAAGATCCTTTAAAATGGACATTTATGAGAAATTTTACTCTATTCCGCAATGTTAACAAATTCGTAAATTTCAAATAAATTTCACAATTAATGATGTTTATGCCAGCATCATAAGTGGTACTTAAAAGTTAGTCTGATAGCTTGATGAAAAAAATATTCCTTTTAATGAAAATTTAAGCAAAATTTTGCCCTGTTCTCCCATATTAAGAAAATTGTAAAATTTGAGTAATTTACAATTTTTTTTTTAATTAGAATGTTGCAAATGAATAGAGTTTCTGTTAGAGCCATAAGTAATATTTAAAAACTAGTCCAACCTCCCTGCAATCATTTGTTCCTGAGATATTGTGTACACATACTAACAAACAATCACATTAACAAACTAACACATTGATACCCTACAGATTTTGTAATTTTTGCATTCCTCACACCTCAAAACATTAAAAAAACCGAGGCCAAAAATTTTCATGATTACCTAAGTTCCCAAACTTATAGTATATTTGGGAACTAAAAAGACCAAATTTACATCAGTAATAAAAGATAATTGCAAATTGAAATAACCAAAATTTCTACATTTAGGAATGAGAAATTTCACTTATTTTTTTATTACCACTATTTCCTTACAAAATCTTTATAATTTTCATTATTAAATAGGACAGATATTAATGATTAAAAATAGTGGTAAAAAAAAAAAAAAAAAAAAAAAAAAAGCAAAATTTCTCATCCCTGTGAAAATGTGTGTAGTCAACATTGACATATTTTATATTACTTCATAATAGAGAAATATATCATTTAAAATTTATTCTTTTATGGCTGTTTAATGGATGTGGCCTAATTGTGCATTTCAAAAGATAATTATCTAGCAAAATACTCATTAAAAAATAAATAAAACTTATAAAAATAAAAACCTAGGCTAACAATCACTACTAAAACAAATTCCCTCTTAATCATGAAATACCGATATTTATAAAGTGTCACGTTGCAAGAATACATTTTTTACAGAAAAAGAAGCAAACATACCAACTCCTTTAGCCAATCTGCAAGTGGTCTACGTTCAGCAAATCCTAGTTTAACTTCATCATCTCGAGCAAAAGAATGTTTTTCAATATCCACTAGTATCATTCGTCCAGGTCTGAGACGACCCTACATGCATTAAAAAACCCTTAAATAACTGCCCATTACACATTTAGACAAAAGTTTATATATAAAACATAAGTCATTGATTTCAAACATCTCATTAATTTACTACTCCAACATTTGTACATTAAGTTGTGAAAAAAAAAAATGGACTTTTCACTTTGCAGACCTTATACTAAACTTTTATCTCAATATTTTTTATGTCATATTATAATCATACTTAGTATAAGATCTCGAGTTATCTGAGGCAATCATACTGCAAGGGAAAATTCAAGGGATATAAAAAATTCATCAATATGGAAATTTGTTACTGAATACTACAGATATTTATCTTTTTACTTTCTTCTATATTCAATACAAGAAAGTATTGAATTCATAAAAATTTCCGACTTCCAGTTTTTGACAGATTTACACGTTTTGTTTTACGTTATTCCTGTTTTAATAAAGAATATCTATTATGCTATCAGCATATCAAAGGACTGTAAATGCAAACTCAGAAAAAAAAGGTTTGTTCAAAAGGGAAAAACATCACAGAATTCAAACTTTCTGCATCGGACAATTTTTTACATTCGAACACAAAACCTAAAAACAAAAAAACCTCTGTTGCCACTCAAAAGTAAACAAATGAATTATAAAAAGCACCATGGCCTTGACATCCCCCCACCTTAAGTTGGCCGAAGGCAACTTAACTAACCAAAGCAAATAATAAAATGAAAATTTCAAAATACAATAAAACAACACATTTCTACTTGATATTTCAAGGACTTTCACAACAATTTTAAAGTTCAGAAGATAAATAAAGTTTTATAAGTCCAATTTTAGAGGAGGTTTAACCACTCTCCCACTTCTAGTTTTTAAAGTAACAGATGCTGTCTCATTGTTTTGAGTTCCACAAAAACCTTCATTGTTCACAATTTTATGTTTTGTTTCCCTGCAGCGATCTTTGAACCAAGATGAGGAAACTTCAAGTGGGAAAATTCTTTGTATTGGCCGTAATAATTCACCTTTAGATGTGCGCACACGCACTAGTCGAGTAACAGAATCTTTCCCAGGTAACAATTCAATAATTAAACCTAAAAGCCAGTCAGTGCATTTTGAATTATCACTGCCAATGAGAACAACTTCTCCAAGTTGAATTTCTCGCCCTTGTTTCTTGTGATCATTTCTTTGAATCAAAAGACCCAGATATTCAGATCTAAATCTTTTCCGTATGTCTGTGATCAGTTGTTGACGATATTTTATTCTCTTGTTAAGAACAAGTTCATCCACTTGATCAAAGTCAGGAACGCCACTTTGCCGAAAATCCTGTAAAAATGTGTTAGGCGACAAAGGTATAAGTTCAGAATCCTTTTCTGACATATAGGAAAGTGGTCAGGCATTTATAACCGACTCTGCATCACATAAGACAGTGACCATTTCTTCATAAGATAAAAGAGCTTTGCCCAGAACTCGTCTTAGAATCTGTTTCATGACACCTACTAATCTTTCCCAGAACCCTCCCCACCAAGAAGCGGTAGGAGGATTAAAAAACCATTGTATCTTTTGTATACTGCTAAACCGTGCAATATCATTCCAATTAACTAATTTCAAATAATTTGATGCGCCAACAAAATTACTCCCATTGTCACAATAAACAATTGATGGTCTTCCTCTTCTTGCGATAAATCTTCGAAAACTTTGAAGAAAGACTTCCGTCGTCAATGATGAAAGAAGTTCAAAATGTACCGCTCTAAATACAGCACAAGTGTATATGCAAATCCATGCTTTACTTTCACCCTTTAAATATAATGGCCCTGCCAAATCAAAACCAATAATCTCAAAGACTGCAGCGTCTCTGACTCTATTTTCTGGCAGTGATGCAATAGGGGTGATCACACTTCTTTTTGCATGTCTCAAACAAATAACACATTTGGACAATATTGACCGAACAGTTTTTCTTGCATTTAAAATCCAACAGTGTTCACGCAAAATATTTAACAATATTTGTGATCCTGCATGCAAATTCTTTTTACGTTCAGTAATTATGAGCCTCTCGACGACTTGGTGACGTGATGGTAAGATGATAGGGTTTTTAAAATCTTCTGAATCTTTTCGATACGCTATTCTCGTTTTCACTCTAAAAATCCCTTCTCCATCTTGGTACGATATTAAAGAATTCAGTTTTTTCCTATTGACGTCAGAAGCAAAATATTCGTCTTGTATCATCTTGATTATCTTTAGTTCTGCACATTTTATTTCTCTATATGATAACTCACCAATGATTCGTGAAGTTGAATTTCTACAGTTGAAAACGAATCTTTGCATCCAGGCAACCATTCTTAGCATTTTATCATAACTCGAAAAATAAAAATAGTACCAACCTGAACTATTTCTATTCAAATGCTCTTCTTCTTCAGGTTTTTTATTGCTGCATTTATTATTTTCAGTTTGATTCAAAAAACAAATGATAGGCAAGCTATTGGATGTTGGGCTCGTTTTTCTTCTTTCTTTTAGAATAGCTTGTTCATCGAAAATGGGTTTGGTGACAGGCCATTTATCTTTAGTTTCTCGAAGCCAAGTAGGTCCCTCCCACCATTTACTGTCTGAGAGTTGTTGGGCAGAGCACCCCCTTGAAGGCAAGTCGGCTGGATTTTGAGCTCCAGGAAGATGTTTCCAAAGGGTAGAATCAGTTAATTTTCTGATCTCTCGTATTCTATTATTGACAAAAACAGCCCAATTTTCTTCACGCTGAATCCAGCTCAATACAGTAGTTGAATCTGTCCAGAAATGTTGTTCAATACCTTCCCACTGGAGTGCACTGAGTACGGATTTACATAATCGAGCTCCCACCGTTGCAGCTAGTAATTCGAGACGAGGAATAGTGATGGGTTTAACTGGGGCAACCCTTGATTTCGCTGCCAAAAGAGTTACATAGACATCAGCATATTCGATGCGAATAGAAACAGCTGCTGCGTAAGCAAATTGACTAGCATCGCAAAACGTATGAATGCTAATGCTATATTGACTTGTTACATCAGGAAAAAAACAACGAACAATAGTCAAATTCTTCAAGATATTCAAACCTTCAAACCATCTTACAAATTCTTGTCTCATACTATCTTCAACTTCCTTATCCCACGGGATATTGTCTTTCCACATTTTTTGTAATATTAGCTTGGGAACTAAGAGGACAGGGCATAAAAACCCAATTGGGTCAAAAACTCTTTGCGTAACAGAAAGAATTACTCTCTTCGATACAGTTTCAAGTCTGTATGTATTCAACCAATCCAAATTGATCTTCAGTTCGTCTTTTCTGCGATTCCAAAGCAATCCTAAAACAGAAGTAACCTGTTCTGAATCTTCATCTCCTGTATACTTCCATCCTCTTAAATTGAATTTTCCTTCAGTCAAAATATGACGAGACTGTTCAACAAATGGTAATATTTCTGATTTGTTATTTAAACTTGTAACTAGATCATCTACATAAAAACTTCGAAGAATAATCTCAACATATTTTTGATTATATTTTGAATTATTCAGATATTTTTTCAAATGATGCTCTAACACAGCTCCTAAAAGAAAAGGGCTACTTTTCACACCAAACACCACACGAGTGTCACAATGTGACATTTCTGTCTCATTTCATTAATTGCTAAATAATTTAAATTATAGTTACGTTGAGTTCAAAAAAAATAAATAAAGAAAAAAAATATAAATAAATAAATAAATAAAAAGGGAAAGTTAAGGATATCGCCGCCCGTCCGGAAATATGCCGTTTTAACTTCACACAAAAAAAAAAAAAAAATAAAATAAATAAAAAATAAATAAATAAAGTAAAGTAAATTGATTATAAGTATAATAACAATAAGATTATTTATTTAGATGATGAACTCAATTTAAAAAAAAAAAAAAAAAAAAAAAAAAAAACTAAATAACTAAATTGTCCATTAATGAGGTATCATGTAATCAGACAGTCAAAAGAGTGAGTTTCCAGACATTAGGAGTTACACTTTGCAGGCCCCACGTCGCGTCGAAAAAAAAAAAAAAAAGGAAGAACCGATTTCGTCTCCCTCGGAGTTCATTGACCGACCGCACATTGAGATGAGGTCTACGGCGTAGCGTGCTTTGCATCATCGTTACGTAAAGAGAGATCGCCACCCACGCTCCATTCTTCAAATTCTTTCCAAGGCGCGTTCCCTGGTCCCATGGTGCATTGACCCGCCGGGAGAGTTAACGGTTGATAGCGTGATGTCATAACAATTGCGTAAGGGACGCCACAAGCCGCGGGGAAGAATTCAAATGCGATTGGTGCATTTATGAAGTGAAGTCTTGAGAAGGGATTTTTGAAGAGAGAGAGCGATTAGTATCGCATCGGCTCGGGTCGTAGGCAGGCGTTTTTTGGATACGTCTCCATTGCCGGTACCCCTTTTTCTTTAGGCGGCAATCGTCGCTGGCCGGTTTCTTAGGCCGACTTTCCCTTAATATTTTAGCATTTAAAGGATGATTTCCCCTTCCCTTTTCGAGTTTTTTTTTAAAAGAGCGAAACAACAGCGTCTTTTCGATTTTTGGCATTGCTGACCCTGAAATCCAAATAAAGAGAAGAAATTATTTTTACCAAGGACCAGCCTCTTTTTACTGCTTCTTTTCGTGCCAACTCCTTCTCCAAGCATACAGGTAGGATCAATCCTTTTTTTTAACAGAAAGTCTATACTAAGCAAACTATTTATTGAAGCAAAACAATGACTCATATTGAACTTATAAAATAAGATAATAAATATCTAAGAGATGGTATTTTAATATACATGTATATATAAATAATTAATAGTATCCTGACTTGTGAATCCAGAGGACAGTAAGATTCAAGAACCAAATTAATATTCAAATTAATTTTTATTACTTAGAAGAACGATCACGCCATATTTAATATAACCATTTTCTTTTATGATATAGATACATAATAAAGATATATGTATTATTTAAAAAAAAAAATATTTATTATATATTTTTTAAATTGATAGATAACTGAAAAATAAAATAATAACAATTTCCTCAACCTCACAATTTGATAAATGGTGCCAGTCACCAGGCCTCCTTCACAAGTCAAATAAAAAAAAATATATATATATTATAAGGATTGTACTAATGTTATATTTAAAAAGAAAAGAAATACTCTTAAGATTTTGATATTAAACAAATTATATGTTATAGTACTGGAATTAATTTCTACTGGTAAATAATAAATAAATTTGAACGTTATAAAAAATATATATATATATGTTGATGATTCTAATAAATATGTAAATGAAAGAAAAAAAAAGTAAATTTATATTTCCAAATATCAAACATCAAATTTATATATTTGGATCCAAAACAATATTATTATTGAAATAAATAGTCATATTTGTGAATATAATGGCAAAAAGAAATAGGAATCGGAATAATACACCAACAGATATGCCTCAATTATCTCCTATAGACAACACCTTACAGAACACTTTCTCTGCTCACAAATTTTCTCACATCAACATACAACCATTTAATGGAAACCCAGATGAACTTCAGTTTTTTATCAATTCAATCAAAAATCTAGCTGAACTGGAAATATGGGATGATAAATTCACGTTGGCAAAGGCCCGATCATTATTGACAGGTCCTGCTAGAACATATGTCTTACAATCCGAACAAATAAACCCACTGAAAACAAGTGAGGAACTTTTTACGAAATTAAAAGATTTCTTTCAACCCGAATCCAACATTAATTCCATACTTAAATTTGAAAACATGGTCATCTTACCTCAAGAAAATTTTAGAAACTTAAAACACAGAATTGAAATCTTTTTCAACAAAGCCTATCCGGAAATTAAAGATCCAACCGCAATCAATAAAATAAAGTTCACTAAACTTATCAAGATTCTACCAGCAGACATACGTCAGCACATTCTACAAACGAATACTAACGGAGATTTTGATGAAGCAATAAAAATTGCAACCATCACACAGGATTGTCAAATTGACAATCAGATACTTACACAAACTGCACAAAACACTACAGAAGAAACCGTTCATGCACTATCTACACAGATATCAACATTAAACAAAAGAATCGACGACATCACAACTCAAGATAAAAATCAAAAAACACGCGAGAATTATCACCAGAGACATTTCAATAGATATAAGGGTCGCGGAAAACAATTCCAAAACAACAAAAATTCCCAATGGAGAAATTTCAGAATGCAATCATATAGACAAAATGAGTCTGGTAACTTCAAGAAGTATCGATTTAAAAAACAACAAAACAATAGAAGAACTTACAATAACAACATATCTCGTGATTTGATGAATGTACCTAATATACCTCCTCAGCAAATACAATTCCCCAGTAATAATAATATTACTAATATAACTTGCCAACTTTGTTATAACTATGGACATTCAGCCAGAAGCTGCCCTAATGCAAAAGTGATTTTTGAAACTTACAATAATCCCAACAACAGTGCAGCAATTACATACCCCCCAAACTAATTTCAGAGACCCTAAGTACTGGCGATAGAGTCTCTTACGCTTTACATCCAGCCAGTGAAACACAAGTAGAAGATAAACTCATCCAAACAGAAGAAATGACCCATAAACACATTATCGCGAGTGTCAACTCTCATAATCCATCTATACCAATATTAAATATAACATTTTCGAGTGTCGATATTCCTATGCTTATTGACACCGGAAGTTCTGTCTCCCTCATATCAAAGAGATTTTTCGATCAATATAAACAAGATTTAAAATATAAAATTTTAGCAAGAACAGTCAAAATTTCAACTATTAACTCGGATGTGAAATTTAATGGTTGTGTAGAGATTTCTTTCAAAATATGCTCATCACATTTCAGACACCCTATGTACATATTTGATTTTGATGACAATTCTCATTTTCATGGATTATTGGGATTTGATTTCATAAGAAAATTTAATTTACTCATATGTCCGGAATCACAAATTTGCAAGTTTAAGGATTTAATATTTCCATTTTACAACCCAAGCCCAACTAACTCAACTACTTCACAAAATGAAAATTTAAACAAAAATTCTACTAGCAACTATAATTCATCCCAAAACATCGATTTTGTTCAATTACTTCACGTAGCTCCATTTGTGCCGAAACAATCAAATAATACTAAACTTATAAACAATGATATTATTGTATCAATTGCTCGAAAAGCTATTATTGAACCACATGAAACATCATATATTAAAGTGACAGCTACAAACAAAAATGAAGACATTTATAATAAAGAATTGTTATTTTGTCCTCATCAATCTAACAAGAACATTAATATTGAACAGGCTGTTGTTTCATTCTCAACTCACCCCGAGCCGATGGCGATACTCAAACACCCTATTTTTTTCTATTTGCCTATTTCAAATATTAGTGAAAATACAATACACCTAAATAAACATTCTAAGATTGGATCATTACATCCCATAGAAGATATAAAAAATACAAATCAAGAGGAAGTTAACACAAACATTCCTCCACCATATGAACACAACATAATTAATTATATCAAAACCACGCCAGAAATTATTAATAAAAGGCATCAGGAATTTCAAAATGTGAAAATTCAACTAAATCACTTGAATGATCAAGAACAGTCTAAGCTATTGAAAATTCTCTCCAACAATTTTGCTGCATTTTCTACTTCTATGGACACTTTAGGACATAGCGATCGAGTACACCCACAAATAAAATTCACATCAGATTACCCCATAAAAGCACTCCCATTCCCGATCACACAAGCTCTCCAGAAGGAAGCAAAAGAACAGATTGATTGTATGGTAGAAGCAGGTATTATAAAAAAAAATATTGCATCTTGGTCCTGCCCAATTCTCCTAGTAAAAAAAAAAGGAGATAATGAACATAAACAATCATACCGTTTAGCTTTAGATTTAAGACTCATTAATTCTATAATAGAACACAGCAGTTACCCACTTCCACGAATAAATAACATTATTACCAACATGGCAAAATATAAATATTTCACCCTACTTGACATGCCGTCAGCATATCACCAGTTACAATTACCGGAAGAATATCAGGAAAGGTTATCGTTTACAAGTCCCTGGGGGACTTACAAATTTAAAAGACTACCATTCGGCCTAAAGAATGCAGCAAGTTACTTCCAAGCACTTGCTGACAATATTATAGAAGAAATAAATATGCCGGGAATTGAAGCATGTCAAGACGATTTCGTGATATGCAGCAATTCATTCGAAGAGACACTCACGAAATTAAATAAATTCCTACAAGTTTTCATTAAATATAATTTAACATTGAATGTAAAAAAAATGTCACTTCCATCAGACATCCATAAACTTTTTAGGATTTCATCTTACTGATAACAAAATATTTCCACTTACAGCTAACATAAAGAAAATAAATGCATTTCCCACACCCACAACAAAACGCCAAGTGAAAAAGTTTTTAGGATTAACTGGCTTTTATCGCCCATTAATTCATAAGTTTGCAGAACTTACAGAACCGTTAGTTGCTCTTACCTCCATTAAAACACCATTCAAATGGACTGAAAAGGAAAACAATGCTTTTCAAAAATTACAACAGGTATTTTTCAACCAACCATTCATATTACAACCTGATTTTAATAAAGAATTCTATATTAATACAGACGCGTCAAGTTTTGCCATCAGTGCTGTATTGATGCAGAAAAATAATGGTCAACTTCTTCCTATTTCGTATTATTCTAAAACTCTCAAAAATGCAGAAAAAAAGTACCCAGCCATTAAGCTAGAACTTATGGCTATCGTCTATGGTATTAAAGCTTTTAAGCATATTTTATATGGAAGACACTTCATAATTCTTTCAGACAGCAAGCCTTTACAACACTATAAACGAATTGAATCCCCAACAAATATCATAACAAATTGGTTACTCGCTTTAAGTGAGTACAGTTTTACATTCGAGCATATCCCAGGAAAGAAAAATGTCCTAGCAGATTACTTATCGCGAACACCACTAGATTCTCATACCACTGACCTCAACTCAGATCCATCGTTACTAAATAGTAATGAAATTCTACCCATAACTAACGAACATATAAACGTTATTCATCAACAACAAAAACAATCACCACCTAAAGACCCTCTACTGGAAATTTCATATGAATCACTCAAGTTTTTTCAAGAAAAGGATCCTGTAATCAGGAGAATTATTAATAATCTCAATTCTAACATTTCAAATTATAAAAACTATTTATTTTGTCCTGATTTAAAGCTACTGTTGTATGCAACTGACACCCATACACCCAAACAAACAAGCACAAGTTTTAGAATTGTAGTACCCTCTGCACTCCAAGAAAAATGTATAAGAATACATCATATTAGTCATTATGGTATTGATAAGACATTCAAGTCATTATACAAGAAATATTATTGGAAAGGCATGTACACAGATGTAGTAAAATTTATTAATTCGATCAAAAAATCAACGAATCCCAACTGCACCGTATCAAAACTCTTATATACCTTCCAGACCTGGAGAATATATATCTCTTGATTTTGTAGGCCCATTCAACAATGGTTTTCATATTCTCACATGTATCGACCATTTTTCCCGTCACCTGCAGTTATATCCTATGAAACATATTACTGCCATGAAAGCAATAAAAGCATTATTTGATTATTTTACATTACATGGTAGACCACACATGATATTAACAGATAATGGCTCACAGTTTAAAGCCAACATCTTTGAAGAATTCAATCAAATGCTAGGCATCAAATTAAGATATACCACGGTTCAGAATCCGCAAGCAAACGCCCTCTCCGAGCGAATTAATACATTCATAAAGGCTACTATCAGAGCTCTAATTTAGGATGGGTATAACTTTCATCAAGCAGTAAAAATACATCAGTCGATCTATAACAATACCTTCCATAACACTATAAAGACTTCACCAAACAAAGTCCATTTTGGCCGAGCTCTAGCAGGTCTATTTGATACCTTTCAATCACACGATTTGCATGATAGATTGGATATAAATAACGATTATTATCAATTATCAGAAAATCTCAACAAATTATATCAGGAAATACTACAAAATCTGAAAAATTATCAATACATACAAAACAGGAACCAGAAGAAATCCAAACTACGAAGATTTCATATCAATGACATTGTTTATTTATTGGACAAAAACAAATTTAAAGACAAGTTCTCCGGACCATTTCGAATTTTGAAAAAGGTAAACAATGTTATCTACAAAATACAATTTCTAGAAGATAAATTCGCACCAGTTAAGCAAGTTCATGTCAACCGTTTAAGAGGAGCACCTCCGAGGACAAAACACAACTGGTATCCATCCAAAAATAAGTTTAATAACAATACAGAAATAAATCAACTAATATTACCTCAGGTTCCAGAGATTAGTGTTCCATCACAATCCTCAAATAGTAATGATCATCCAGTACTGGTGCCTGGTCAAAGACAGCATAACTTACCTTCAGATTTTCAGTGCCCTTATAATTTAAGATATAGATGCAAGAAGGATTGAAGGGTCATATAGAGAAACAACCCATGCTAAGTGTACACGAATCAACATCATTATTTGGGTCGTTTCTCAGTGTTACGTTTCTCTGCTGGCAGATGAAATAATTTCCCGCACTCTGTGTGACCTTTTGATCATGCTTCAAAATTCTTACAATAATTATCTTGTGTATATTTTTATTTTTACAGGACACTGATGAACTGTAATGCATGGACACAAAAGAAAAATAATAGCAAGAAATTTGTAAAATAAAATAATTTTCTTTGTTAAATCCTATCATACGACCACTGAAATGCATAAAATATATATATATATATAATTTGATTTCTCTTTCAGATAGTTCATCATGTTGTAATCTACAAAAATAATAATACTTACCAAATTATTTTCTTCTCATCCTAACTACAATTTGTTACTCAATTGTGATTCAGTTCATATATTATTCATTAATGATCACATAAATAAGGATGTTTTTTTATATACATAAATTGGTCGAACCAATGATATTCCCGAATTACTTATGGTTCATGTTTTGTTAGTATTATTTACATTTATAATTTTTTTTCTCTCCTCATTTCCTTCTTTTATTTTTTTATGAAGTTGCAACTTCCCTGTTTTTCTATGCCCCCCACTATTATATTTTTGTTTTTGTTCTCTGCCCCCCATTTTTGTCTTGCCCCCCCCCCTTTTTTTATATACAAATTTTTCCTATTTTATTTGTTGTGTTGTTGATGCCAAAAACCAAAAGGTTGTTTTATACCTTATGTCAATTTTTAATGTGTACAAACCAATCTGAATCATTTTGTTATACTATAATAAATGACATTGTATATAATACAACATACTCAAATTTGTGGAATTTTTAAGTGTTTTTGTACTAACATCAGCCATATGTACTTGCTCTCTATATTTAGGTTAGTGTAATCATATTTTTTTTGTATTAGCATTACAAACCTAGGATATAACTCTGAAAATTCTGTAACCAAATGGCTTATTAAATTGTTTTCTCATTTATATACATTATCAATGTTCATATATATATATTTACACTTATGTTTATGTTAATAAATAACCAAAGATTGTTAGGTCACAGAAATACTTTAAAACAATGTTTTTTTTATATTTTTCTCATTTGTATATTATATAATCCACACATACTCATAAGTTTTTATTAAATTGTTTACAAGTATGCATATTCCTATTTTTCAATGTTATGCAATTATTCAATTGTTATGATTTACATACTTATTTATATTGCATGATTTTTTTGTGGTTTTATATTTTACTATTTCAGATTAGATTGTAGATAACGTACAAATGTTTCAATGTTTTCTCATTGTTGTATTACCAATATATATATTACTTCTGTACGTTGACTACACACCAATATTCGTGCAATTATGTTTATTAGTTGTCGTTATAATTCTTCTCTGTTTACAGTTTGATATTATCAACATGTTAGTAGGTGGTACATTATTATTTTGTATTCTCTGTCAAAAATTGTTATACTATCAATAACAATTACAAACTGTAAAGAAAATGATAGTTAAACAAACAGTATGTACTTAGTATAAACTATTTTGAACAAATCAAAATGTATTCTTAAAACATATATAACTGTACCTGATAAATTCATAATGTATATTCAAATTTTGTTACAAGGGTTTATACAATGAAATAGAGCATATTTGTACAATGTTGTTAGAAGCTAAACATGTTGAATCTATACAGACTTGATTGTAAGTCTGTCCTGTAAACCCCTTGTAAGTGCCAAAATCGAATTTACCTAAAATTTGCAAAATTTTTCGCTATGTGAAGGGGAGTATGTCACAATGTGACATTTCTGTCTCATTTCATTAATTGCTAAATAATTTAAATTATAGTTACGTTGAGTTCAAAAAAAATAAATAAAGAAAAAAAATATAAATAAATAAATAAATAAAAAGGGAAAGTTAAGGATATCGCCGCCCGTCCGGAAATATGCCGTTTTAACTTCACACACAAAAAAAAAATAAAATAAAAAATAAATAAATAAAGTAAAGTAAATTGATTATAAGTATAATAACAATAAGATTATTTATTTAGATGATGAACTCAATTTAAAAAAAAAAAAAAAAAAAAAAAAAAAAAACTAAATAACTAAATTGTCCATTAATGAGGTATCATGTAATCAGACAGTCAAAAGAGTGAGTTTCCAGACATTAGGAGTTACACTTTGCAGGCCCCACGTCGCGTCGAAAAAAAAAAAAAAAAAAGGAAGAACCGATTTCGTCTCCCTCGGAGTTCATTGACCGACCGCACATTGAGATGAGGTCTACGGCGTAGCGTGCTTTGCATCATCGTTACGTAAAGGGAGATCGCCACCCACGCTCCATTCTTCAAATTCTTTCCAAGGCGCGTTCCCTGGTCCCATGGTGCATTGACCCGCCGGGAGAGTTAACGGTTGATAGCGTGATGTCATAACAATTGCATAAGGGACGCCACAAGCCGCGGGGAAGAATTCAAATGCGATTGGTGCATTTATGAAGTGAAGTCTTGAGGAGGGATTTTTGAAGAGAGAGAGCGATTAGTATCGCATCGGCTCGGGTCGTAGGCAGGCGTTTTTTGGATACGTCTCCATTGCCGGTACCCCTTTTTCTTTAGGCGGCAATCGTCGCTGGCCGGTTTCTTAGGCCGACTTTCCCTTAATATTTTAGCATTTAAAGGATGATTTCCCCTTCCCTTTTCGAGTTTTTTTTTAAAAGAGCGAAACAGCAGCGTCTTTTCGATTTTTGGCATTGCTGACCCTGAAATCCAAATAAAGAGAAGAAATTATTTTTACCAAGGACCAGCCTCTTTTTACTGCTTCTTTTCGTGCCAACTCCTTCTCCAAGCATACAGGTAGGATCAATCCTTTTTTTTAACAGAAAGTCTATACTAAGCAAACTATTTATTGAAGCAAAACAATGACTCATATTGAACTTATAAAATAAGATAATAAATATCTAAGAGATGGTATTTTAATATACATGTATATATAAATAATTAATAGTATCCTGACTTGTGAATCCAGAGGACAGTAAGATTCAAGAACCAAATTAATATTCAAATTAATTTTTATTACTTAGAAGAACGATCACGCCATATTTAATATAACTATTTTCTTTTATGATATAGATACATAATAAAGATATATGTATTATTTAAAAAAAAAAAATATTTATTATATATTTTTTAAATTGATAGATAACTGAAAAATAAAATAATAACAATTTCCTCAACCTCACAATTTGATAACGAGAATGCCGCATTATCTTAGGATCGTTATTTTCTTTTTCATTCCACCAAAAAAACTTAAGGTAATTTCTATCTTCTGGTCGTACACTTATCTGTAGAAATGCTTTTTCGATGTCAGCAACGATTCCATATTTATGTTCTCTAAATCTAAGAAGGAGATCAGGGATTAATTCTAATAAGTTAGGTCCAGATTCTAAACATTGATTCAATGACGGTGATTCGACTTGTCTTGCAGATGCATTAAAAACTGGACGCACTTTCATAGTTCCATGTTGTTTCACAACAGGTCTATGAGGTAAGTAGTGTTCAAAAGGGTGAGATGAGGATTGGATTGGGTCATCTTCAATTATACCTAATGAAGCCCATTCCTTAAACACATTATCATAAGCTATGTACAAATTTTCTTGATGTAATTTTCTAGTTGATGTTATTAATCTTTTCATGGCTAGTTCTTTATTGGTGGGTAGGGGAAGATGATCCTCTTTCCATGGAAGAGCAATTTCATATCTTCCATCTTCATTAATTCTTAATGTTTCTTCAAAATATAGCTTGGTCAAATGCTCGTTTTCTTTTTTGCTCTTCATTTCGACAGGATCCCTGATTCCTAAAACTTCCAAACTAAAAAGATCGGAAATAGTTGCTTCTCTAACAAACAAGGAAATTACCATCATGGTAGTATCTTCTTTTACAGAAGGTGAATTGGTTTTCCCCATAAGTGTCCATCCTAGATAGGATTCCACAGCTACTAGCCCACTAGATAGAACTTTTCTCTTTCCAGTAAAAAGTCTACCAGCAACATCTGCTCCAATGAGAACATCAATTGGACCCGAATTATCTTCTGTATCAAAAATGTGTATATTCATAGATCTTAATTCATCAATCCATGGGCCACACGAAACAGAGGGAACATCATTGCAAATAGTTTCTTGATCAACTACATCAAAATTGCAGTAAAAATTTCCATTTAAGCTTCCCAGTTCAATTTTATATATATTATGAAGTTTGTTGTTGCTCTTTTCACCTCCAAAAAGTGAATGAGACAAACGTTGCTGACGCAGAGGTTTCAAATTTAATTTAGGTGCTATTTCAATTCTAACGTACGATTTTTGAGATCCGGAATCATACAGTGCTCTCACGACTAAAGTACTGTTCTTATATTTTAAATTAACTTTCAAAGTTTGCAGCAAAACTTGGGGGGATTTGGATATGGTTGCCAAATTCACAGATTTATTCTGCTCTTTAATTTCCTTTTCCGGATTATTTGATGTAGACTTATTTACACTTTTGTTTGATTCTGTACACATAATAGCAAAATGTGTTCGATTACAAAGAGTACATTTCACAAAACATCGGCATTTTTCTGCCTTATGGCCAACTTTTAAACATCTAAAACAATAACCTTTATCCTTTAAATTTTTATTTTTTCATTATATGACATTTTTCGTGCTTTAAAGCAATTCGTCGATTCATGTTTTCCGTTGCAGAAAGTGCACAACTTCTCTGCACGTGCATTAGTAGTTAACAAACTAGCAGCAGTACAAATTTTCCCTCTGATCTCTTTATTCCCTTTACAAGAAGAATCATTCAAATCAAAACCAGCCATAGCTAAGTGAATTCTTTCCTCAGATTCTACTTCCGTTTTTAAAAAGGCTAACAAACTGTCAAGCCTTTTTTTTTTGGATCATTACAATGATCAAAATGTGAGCTTCTCTGCCAAGCTCTAAGGAAATCTTCAGGCATACATGATTCAACCAACGGATAAAGTAATGCTGCACATTTATCAGTTGTAACACCAAGTGTTTCCAGTGCACGAATTTGCTGTTCGAGATTATCATATAGTACACATAAATTGTTTGAACAAAATTTTGAATTGGCATTCTTCAAAACTAATTTTAACAATTCTCTAATATAAATTTCAATTTGTAATTCATCACGACCGAAACGGGTTTTCAAACAGTCAATTGCTTTTATATAATTATCGCCAGTTGGCGGAAAACTTTCAATAACCTCTCTAGCTCGTGATCCTTCAACAGTAGCTTGTAATAGATACTGAAATTTATCAGAATTAACTATAGTAGAATTGTTATGAATTTTTTCAAATTGGCTCCAAAAATAAAGCCATTCTTTAACATTACCATCAAACCGTCGTAATTCTATTCTAGGTAATTTAAACCTTCTTTTCTCATTAATATTTTCTACAGAATTAACAATAACAGATTCACTCTGAATTGGACTAAAAGCAGTACTTACAGTTTGATGAGTATCAATTATTCTTCTTACTTTTGTTTCAATTCTTATTGCTTTATCTCGATAATCCTCAATTATTTCAAATTCTGTGTCAAATTCTTTTTCAGAGAGAACTTCAAGAATACTTGCATGCGTTACTTCCAGGCGATCAACTTTCGATTTAAAAACACTTAATTCGGATTCCAGTTCCGCAAGGTCAACATCTTGTGAGGCTATCAATTCTTCAACTTTATTATATGCTTTCGAGAAAGCGGCTCTTTCAGCCTTTTTAGCCTTTTTCAAATTTTCTAAATTAGCCATATTCACAATTAACCGCATTTACAGTCCCGCCGAGGGTACCAAAAATTTTACGTTATTCCTGTTTTAATAAAGAATATCTATTATGCTATCAGCATATCAAAGGACTGTAAATGCAAACTCAGAAAAAAAAGGTTTATTCAAAAGGGAAAAACATCACAGAATTCAAACTTTCTGCATCGGACAATTTTTTACATTCGAACACAAAACCTAAAAACAAAAAAACCTCTGTTGCCACTCAAAAGTAAACAAATGAATTATAAAAAGCACCATGGCCTTGACATTTTGAGAGGTCTAGAACACGATTTGACTATTTCTAGAAAATGTATGTCTGTGTGTGTGAGACAAAAAATTTAAGGCAACTGTATCTCCGGAACTACTGCTCAGAATTACATATAAAACTATATGTAGATGCACTTTGACCTAAATTAGTGCCTATTAACTTTTGGTGTTGACAACTCAACAGGTGGCACTGCTATACATTAATTTCTGTAATTTAAGGGGAGGCTATATCTCAGGTTATATTGTGTATAATCAAGCAAAACTTGATATGTAAGAAGGCCATTATAAGACATTACGCTGGTACAATTTGAATGCTTATCAGCCAACAGGTGGCACTGCTATACAGCAATATCTGCAAATTAAGGGAAGACTATATCTCAGGAACTACTGCACAGAAATGCATATAATTTCATATGTAGATGCACCATGACCTAAATTAGTGCTTATCAACTTATGGTGTCAACTGCTCAACAGGTGGCGCTGCTATACAGTGATTTCCGCAATTTAAAGGGAAGGCTATAGTCCAGGTTCTATAGCGTACAATCTAACAAAACTTGATATGTAAGAAGGCCATTATGAGAGCTTATACATATTCAATTTGAATGCTAATCGGCCAACAGGTAGCGCTGCTATACAGCGATTTCCGCAATTTAAGGTAAAGCTATAGCTAAGAAGCTACTGCACAGAATTGCATATAAATTTACATATAGATGCAACTTGACCGAAATTAGCATCTATAAACTTCTGGTGTCAACCGATCAACAGGTGTTGCTGCTACACAGCAATTTCCACAATTTAAGGGAAGGCTATATCTCTGATTCTATAACATATCATAAACTAAACTTGATATTCGAGAAGGGCATTATGCTGATTCAATTTGGATGCTTATCGGCCAATAGGTGGCACTACTATACTTAAAATTTCCTCGAAAACGGGAAGGCTATATCTCAATTTCTATGGCATATAACAATACAAAACTTGATATATAATATAACCATTATAAAGATGCACTTTTTAAGATGTTATTTACAGAAAATAAAACTGTCTTTCTTTGGATATTTAGTGTTAAGTTTTCTCTAAGATGAAAATCATTATGTTAGATAAATTTAATAAATAATAGTTTTAATATATTATTTGCACTTAGTGAATTTGTATAGAAAAATATAGAAGAAAGTCTTGTGGTGGCCACAACATACTAGTTTTTCCTAGAAAAAACTAATATATGTTCATTCCAGCCATAAATCCCTATAGCATCTTATTTCAACAAAGATAATCATAATACTCAGAGGACAAAAATGCTTAAAAATCATCAAACAAATAATTTTTATTTCAGCATTTAAATAAATAAAAAATAAATAGAATTTCATTTCAAAATAATTAGACTTCAGTATAATACAAAAATAAATATCTTACCTTTAATTTGATATTTTCTTTAGGGATATCCAAGACTCCAATCTCACTCGCCATAATAACATGGTCATCTTTTGTCAGATAATATCGAGATGGACGAAGACCATTACGATCCAATATAGCTCCGATATGTCTACCATCAGAAAAAGTAACTAAAGCTAAATAAAAAATTTTCACATTTAGAAATAAATAAATGTCATTCTTTTATAAGAAGTGCAAAATTATTTATTTAAATAATTATGATTTCAATTAATCAACTATTCTAACCCGTGTACATATGTATATTCTTTATTGATGTCTAGCACAGGCCTGTTCAACCCAAAACACTTGGTGGGCCGCATTGGAAATCTATTTTATTCAGGCACGCCACACCGTATGTATATGTGTATATAAGTTTCTATGAATCATGTATGTATATACTTTTTTAGGGGGGAAGGGCAGGATGAGGATTCGGATCATAATACATTAATTTAAATTATTTTTATTCATAAATTAACAATTGAATTGGAAAAAAATTATGAATATACATTAATAATTGTATTAAAAAGAATGAATAATGGATAAAATAATATTTTATTATAACAGTGTGATTCTTTAGCTACCATAATCACTGAAAGTTATTTTCCCGTCGAAAAGTCGGAACGGATTTCTTAATTTTAAATCTGTTAACCAAAGCTGTCAAAACATTACATATTTTTGGTCTCCTCACGGCCACAAAAAACTACATGGTGGGCCACATGTGACCCGAAGGCCGTGGGTTGGCCACCCCTGATCTAGCAGGCTTTGCCTACTTCGATAGTCACTATATATAAATGAATTTTAAGAAATCATTAATCACTATATTTTTAATCACTTTATAAATAATTTAAAAAATAATCCATTGAAATCATTAAAAACCTTGCTTCATGCCCTTGCTGTATTCAACAGTATCTTCCCTTCCTACACTATATCAGCTCTGAATCCTCATTGCTTGCATCTGCACCTTAACCAAACATTTCCATTTAGGTGTTATCTAGACAATAAGTTGTGCTGCTATTATTCAAGAACTATGTAATTCTGACAGACCTTTCTTGAACAGATTATCATCTTCACTCTATGACAACAGGTGGCAGCACTAGACAAACTCCCCAGCTGCAAAAATTTTAATTTAAAAAAAAAAAAAAAAAAAACTAATCAAAAATTAGAAAATCAAGCTTCGAGGAGCATTAGGAGAAATCAAAACGAACCTCCATGCAAAATTCTATAACTATGCCATTATCTAATTGCCTACAAAGTGACTAACACATCTTTAGCTTTGTTTTTTGTCACTTTGTTGCCATCCATATGATTTAGAATATTTGAAGGCGCTGAAAGATTTTCTTTTATCAATTGACTCTTTTTCTAATATCTGCAAAAAGTAACACACTGGCCTTTGGAGGATTGAACTCACGACCTCTGCACCATTAGCATGACAATCTAACCAATAGGGCTAACAAGCTATAAAAAGACATTTTACATTTACGTTTAAAACTCCAAAGTAGATCATTTCAGTAATTTACATACTTTAAATTAATTTAAAAAAAAACTAATTAAAAATTCAGAAGTTGGGCTTTGAGGTGCATCAGGAGAGGTTGAAAGGAACCTCCATGCAAAATTCTATAGCTCTGTGATCAGCCGTTTTGCCTACAAAGCAACGGACATACATATCTTCTTTTATTATATGTAGAGATAAAATCTGCACTCTACTGCAAATGTATAGCTAATTTTTTTACATCTAAATCCCCCTCCCCCCCCCCCCCCACTAAAAAAAAGGTCCACATTAGTATTTAAATGCATTAGTATTCAATGCTAAATGTGTAAACTTAAAAATAGGTCTTTTAACATGTAAGCACAATATATGATAGTTATAATACATTTTTAAATGTACAGTAACTTTAAATTTTTATCATAACTCCAAATCACACTGTGATTTCAATCTAAAATGTTTAAGTTATATAGCTTTTAATATTACAAAAACATATTTTCTTCTTTTTCAAAAAAAAAAAAAACCACTTATTTAAAAAAAAGTTTTTAATTATATATATATATATTAACTGACATAATCAAATTGTATAAAAATTAAATTCACAAAATTTTCTTATGATTTAACTATATAATTTCATTTACAATAAGGTGTTAGAAACCCCTCTATTCTTTAAAGGACTCGAGATATTTGATATTAAAAGTATTTATGTATTAAAAATCGCTGATCATTTAAAAATTAAGTGTAATTTTGAAATAATTTTTTGAATAATCCTGTACATGTAACTAGCTGTACAATCCATTTCTTTGTTACTATGTTCAAAAGCCTTGATTTTTCTGTTTCTAAAAGTGCATCCAAACATGCATTTTTTTTTTTTTTTTTTTTTTCCCTGTGTGTGGATGTTATATTTTGATTAAACTTAAAAATTTTTGCATAACTTGATGTACACATTTATTAAAAAAAAAAAATAAAAAAAAAAAAAATAGAATACTAACCACATCAGAAAAAAATTTCTGATTCTGTATTAAGATAAAAAACTTCAAGAAATTTCCTCAAAAACTGGGCATTTACAGAATTTTTCTTTGATTTTAAATTCAATATTTATTACATGCATAAAGTTAAAAGATATCCATTTGTAAATTTTATATTAGAGTATACAATAATAATTAGAACTTGACCTTAAACTTTCTTCTACATACATTTCAAACTTTTTTTAAAAATAATTTTCTATATAAAATATGCTCTATTAATTTGCAGAATGTAAGCTGATGAGTTCAAAGAGGTCACATCATAATCTCTTTGGGTACATACATCTTGGGAATGGCAGTTGAAATTATTCAATTTTGTTTATTCAGGTGTTTGTTTATTTAATGCGCTATTAAAAAATAATGTATCATATGAAAACCTATTTTTAGCCACAGTCCTGTATATAGGACACAATAAGCATCAAATATACTGACTGTTTTAAAAGCCTTTGCATTGTTAGTTTGAAATAAAATCAAGCTGGCAGCAAGCCAAGATCTAGCTGAATGTATCATAAAAAAAAACATTACTAGATGATTTACTTAGGGTTCCCAGCATGAAAGACACTCAAAAAAAAGTTGCTTTAGTTTCCTTTAATGTATGAAATAGTAGTCAAAATAGTAGCTACTCCGATTCAAATAATAGTCTTGGATTAAAAAAACAATGTAAATATTTATGCAGTTTTTGGAGATAATGTGGTCAGAAGATATAAAATTGACATAAGAAATTAGATACCTTTCTTATAAAAGAAAACTGATACATGTGTAAAGGCATATAATACAGAGTTTACATAGATTTAAAAAAAAAAAAATAATAAATAAAATAGAGCTTTTTTGAGACACCAATTTCTGAGATCTAAAACTGACCTACCTAATCAGGATAATTGTTAATTTTCATGTAATAACCAAGGAAAATTAACAATTTGATACAAAAGAATATCTAAAATGGGATTTATATAGCAATTTTCAAGAAAATTGTTAGAGCCGTTGTGAGATACTTTCACTAAAACGTGGCAAACTCAATTCTTGACTAGAAAACAATTACATACAAAAGGATATCTAAAAAGGAGTTAATATAAAGTTTGAAAAAAAAAAATTGTGCAGCCGTTTTGTGAGAACTTTAAATTGAAAATTGACCTACTTATACAGAAAGTCTATCAATTTTTCTGAACTATCCAACTAATACAAATAGGACATCTAAGAGGGTGTTCATATACAGTCTTATGGTTCCACCTACTTTGGATTCCCAATGTCACATTTCTGGTTTTCCAAATTTCACCAAAAGTTGGAAAAATCATCTGTACACCGGACCTGCCTCAATTCTAAAGTTTCATCGTTGTATATTTATTAGTTTTGGAGATATGGTAATCAAAAGTTCTCTCTCTCACATGCACACATCCCAATTGCTGAAAATCACTTTTATAGAGACAGGAGTACTTTAAAAATGTAAATCAGATTAAAACTCAAAATTGAATTTTTTGACTGAATACAATAAATATTCCCATTATCTACAGTTGGAAGGGAAAATGCAGTGGCAGAATAAATATTAGGGAACAAGTTTTTGTTCAAAATAGTCTCCATTTTCCTGAAAATAGTAGCTTTTAAGCCACTTTTATGCAAAAATAGTTACCATAGTAGCTTGGGGTTAATTTTAGTAGCAAATAGTTGCTTTTTAGTCACCGCTGGGTACCTTGCTTACTATAGCCTAATGAAACAAGTACCATGTTAAAAAGTTGTTTGGAAAGAAAAAAAAAAAAAAAGGCTAAAAATGGGTTAACAGCATATGCTTAGATCAAAAATGGTGGCAAATTGCTACCATTTTGTGAGAACTTGCCAAACGTTAAGATAAATTATTTACATATTATTTTACTAAATCAGACAATATACCATTAAATATTGTGTATTTCAATTTGATATCATATATGGGGATTTTTATAATATTGGTTCTATTTTATCTTGTGTAAGCTCTTTTAATATTTTGTAATCAATGAAAGACAAAGCGGCAATCAGGCAACTGAAACTTTGCAAAGGTTAGCAAAGTAGAGTGAGAATAAGGTGAAGCCCCCTATTTCCATAAAAGCAATTATTAGCAAACATTAAAAACTTCCATTAATGACAACATTATATAATTAAAAATTTCATAATAGTCTCTAGAAAAATTATTATCTATTAGTTAAGTAAAAAAATCAAACATTCAATATAAAATTATAACACATTTTTTTTTTTTTTTTTTAATGATTACCTGAAATAAATTAAAGTGATAATGATAAAAGAAAATGTAAAAAAAACAGAAGATACCTGGTCCATCCCAAGGTTCCATAACACAAGAACTCCACTGATAAAATTCTTTCTTTCCAGTAAGCATCAAGTTATCTTTCTGCCAGGCTTCAGGTATCATGGTAACTACTGCCTACAAAATTTTAAATAGTCAATATTTAAAAGTTAAATTCACAGTTAGAAAATTATGTTACAGATCTTAAAAAAAAAAAAAAAAAAAATACAATACACTTTAAGAAAAATATTACACTGAAATTATGGTCTTGTGGATTTTTTTAATGTAAAAACAGGATTATGCATTTTGTTAAAGCTTCACTTAAAATAATTAAAACAGTTCATGAAACATACGCTTTTTAATCGTTCTTTAAAAAAATTACACTTTAAAGAAAAAATACATTTAACTGACTTCATTATCCAGACTAAACTGGCTCAAGAAGGAAAAAAAAAAAAAAAGGAAGAAGAAGAAGAAAAGAGGAGGCAGGGTGGGAGAGAGTGGGGGCATATGCATTTTAGATAAAAAAAAAAAAAAAAAAAAAAAGAAAGAAGAAGAAAAGAGGAGGGAGGGTGGGAGAGAGTGGGGGCATATTCATTTTAGATTAAAAAAAAAAAAAAAAAAAAAAAAAAAAAAAGATTGAGTACATTAGTCTAAACAATAATATAACAAAATCAATTTTATAAGATTAAAATTTAATTTAGATTCCATAGTGCACCAATATATGATCCAGCCTTAGTACTAACACATAGCTGAATCATATGAAAACAGTTTATATTTCAACAGTTTTAAAGAAGTCATTGTAAGAAAATGGTTGAATACACTCATAAATAACAAACAGAAGAGGATGAAACAGCTTTCTGAAGATACACACATACTTAACAGATCAATAATAATGTACTTTAATGATGTACAATAATAATGTACAGAACAATAATAAAGACTTTAGTTAGAAATGAATTAAAAGATCAGACATGGCACCGCATGCTTATCTTATTCCATCCTTCTCTTCCACTCCCTGTTACCATTCTCCACAACATTAAAAACACTGTCCTTTTTTTTTTTTAGTTCTTCCTAGGCAATACTTTCTATTAGCATCTTTCAGTCACTAAGTATTATGAACACACTTAACAGCCTGTACCCAGATTTATTTTATTTTAGGGGGGGGGGGGGGGGGATAGAATCTTGTGCAACAGATGTTATTCATAAGACAGCAATTCATATATATTATAATGTATTGTGATGTTTCGAACAAACAGAGTAGACTGAAAGTCTGCGATTTTGACATTATTTAACAAAAGAAAAGTCATCCTGTAACACCTTGACAAGTGTTGCAAATTCCTGAGAAATGTTGAAAGAGCTATCCATGGGTTGGACTTCACCACAGTGGCGCCTACAACTTAGCAAATGAGAGATCAACGGGTCTCCACCTTCTAAAAGACCATTGGAGATTTAAGGGACAATTTCACCCCATCCAAAAACCAAGTCTTCTCATGAAGGAGACAAGAACTCAGAGAAGGAATTAAGTTTTGTGTACGAGCTGAGGCTCGAATCTTCTCTCTTTGATATCAGAAACTTAGCCTTGTAAAGGCAGACTCTATTTATTTTTGCATCATATCTAACTAGTTTTAGAACTTTTTCACTAGTTATAGACTCTTTCACCTATTTAACTGTTGAACCTACTTTATTCATATGGAGCTACTAAGCTCAGACTACGTTTAATTGTATTTAAAATAAACATACTTGTATTTTATGCTGTATTGTAATACCTTGGATGCTACCTCATCTACCCTTCCTGACGGGTACCGAATACGTTACAGTATTAACGCACATAAAAATGTACTTCTTTATTCTAAGAAATTATTTTTATGCCCATGCGAGTTAAATTGCCCATTAAATTTAATATACCCATTTAAATTTGTCTCGAAAGCAGAAAGTATGCTTTTTCTGTTTTTCCATATTCTTCAAACTACATTTTAATAACTTTTTTTTTTTTTTTTTTTTTTTTTTCCGGCAAATGTCAGCTTAGCACATCTTTCATTTTGTATTTCTCTTATGTTTACTTTTTCTTCGATGCAGAATGCTTTAAACTTGCTCAACATGATAGACCTGATGATTTCTTAAAAGCAAATTTTTAATTTGGAAATCTAGAACCAAAGATTATGATGATTCTGTAGATTTACACAGCCTCTCTAGTGATAAACACGCAAATGGGTAAACAAGATTAAATTACTTCCCTTCTACCAGCATGTGTAGCCATTGATTAATCATTTCTCTTTACCTAAATCCACATTGAGTTTCATACAATTTCAACTGTGCATTCTAAAGATAGATTTCCTCTATGTCTTCTTTTACGGTGGTTTTCATGATATTTGACACTATTTTATACATTTTTTGTTTTAGGCTTCCCTGTTTTTATGCAAATTGCACTGGTTCATTAATGCTTATGTCAAAGGTTAGGAACTTTTATAAGTTAATTCCAGGAACTTTGAAATGATAATTCATACAAGTAAGAATGAAATATTTACCGTAAAATCCCGAAAGTACCCCCCCCCCCTTTTTGAAAAGCAAAACGGATAAATTTCAGGTGGGGGGAGGGGGGTTATAATCAAGATTCTTTAAAAAAAATTATCAAAAAAAAATGAAGAAAAGGGGGGGAGGTTATATTCGATGGAGGGGGTACTTTCGGGATTTTACGGTACTTACTTAAAAAGAAATATTAAAGGCTATCATTTCTTACATTAAAGTTTAAAAAAAAAACTGCATAATGATTCCATTGATAACATGCATCTGACACTTTATGAAAAATTAGTTAAATTAGAAATAATATATAAATATTAAAACTTAATTCAATGCCAAACTTAACTTGCAATGCCAACGTATAGTAAGTGCGCCCGAAGATTGGATGGAGCTTTGTTGGATGGAGAAAAAAAAAAGGGGGGGGTACTTTCAGAATAACAGAGACATTTCACTTTCAGCAAGAAAGGGGGAGGGGGTTATATTCGACGGGAGGGTTACTTTCGGGATTTTACGGTAATAAGTAGACTTATTTCTGATTTTTAACTTGGCCGGCATATATCTTCTTATGAAATTAGAGTCGAAGTTCTGTTTTGAGGTATGATGGGAAAAAAAACTAGTGAAAAAAAAAGGTTCATTATAGCTGATTCTTAAGGTTTCGAAAATTCGCTATAAAAGGATAAATTAGCATTAAATAGAATAGGAAAACAGTGGGACCAAAACTTGTTCATTATATCCATGAGTTCATTATATACCAGGTTCGATATAACAGGGTTTGACTGTACATGCAAATTTGTTTAATTCTAAGACAATGATTTACAATATATATATATATATATAACATTCACTACTTTCTTAAAATAATGTTTTATTTTCTTCTTTTTTTGTGGTGTGCAAAATGAACGAGTGCAAGCAGACAAGAATTTAAAAAAGTGCAGAAGAATGTGATGATTATGAAAGGAAATGTTTACCTCTGGAAGTAAACGATGGCCAGCTAACACTAAGAATTCTAAAACATTGTCTAAGCTCCCACTATCCGACATATTTGGTTCAACGACTGGATAAAGCTTTGGCAAGTCATTTCCGTATATTGAGCTCTTCATCACACCTTCACGAGCTCGCATTAGATTGATGTTACCCCGCAAAGTGTTAATCTCCCCATTATGGGCAAGAAATCTAAAAAATATTCAAATGTTATGAATTATAAAAAACAAAGTGATAAAAAGAATAATATTGCAAAAAAGAAAGCTGATAGATTCCATATAGATATATTAGGTCGTTGCAAAAGTTTGTGCGGTTTTTTATTACTTCATTTCATAAAAATACATCAAATCAAATGACAATTTTTAATCAAAATACTCTCCATTACTTTCTACAACCTTTGCCCATTTTTCAGGTAACAAATGTATACCACGGCGATAAAAGCTCTCATCTTTGGAGGCAATAAAATGATTCGCGTATGCATGAACTTTTGCAACAACCTAATATAAATTTATCAAGATTATTAGATAAGCATTTAGTTTTAGCAAAATTAAAAGAATGGTATCAACTTTTAACATTGGAAACCAATATACTAACTATTATAACACTGACACATACTAAACAAATAAATACTACTCTTATAAGTTATTTTATATTAAATATAAATCAAATAAGCAAAATGTTTTAAGTTTTTGTTAGCAATTTCATTCAAGAAGAACTAAGATATGAAATATTTTCAGTTAAGGTCAATTTTAATAAAATTTTAAAGTAATGTGAATCTATTTTCTTTTTTGAAGTATAATTTTGTGGATTAAATATCCCCCCCCCAACCCCATAATTACCTATTTTTGCTTTTTTTCACCCACTATGCCACAAAAAATATTGTTGTGAGGCCCTTGATATACTTTTTTTAGGTGCCCTGAATCTGAAAACATGCTTTTAAGTGTTTGGACATGTTACCAGAATAATTTAAAAAATCTAGAATGACTCCACTAGACTTCTAGAACTCCACTAGAAAGTAATTAATGGTTGTATAAATAAATTAAAATATGAGAAGTCATTAAATAAACAAAGAGAAAATTATAAGTGTTTGAGTATTTTTCTTCATACAGTATAACACTGGTCTACAGTTTTTCAGTAAAACGGTCAAATTATTATTTTTATTATTAATTCCAATTTTTATTTAAATATCTGCAAGCAAAAAAGTCCCACCACGTCACATTTTTCTATTAGAGTATCAGTAAATGGCAATTTTCATGAATTTTTATCATTTTCACAGTATCATATGTTGTAACCCTTCCTGCTGGCAACCCAGAATCCTGGCAAATCAAAGTCCTGGCAACCATGTTTGTTCCATTTTTTTGTTTAAATATCAGAAAATGGCAAATTTCATTATTTTTTTTATTATTTTTACAATACAGTCAACAGCAAAAGTATCTGAGCACTAGCCAATAATTCTGGTATTAAAAAAGTACATTTAATACTATTTTGTTAAATAAATCCTTATTGAATCATTTTCTTAGACTAACTAAGAACATGACTCGGCAAGGATTTGTTTAACAAAGCAGAATTAAGTGTACTTTTTTTAGACAGGGATTATTGCTTCCAGTACAGATTAAATAATCATAACAAAAAATCTGTACATATTACAGATTATTCGCTATTATTTTTTAATTCTGCACTACAAAATTAGTTGAAAATAGCTAATTTCATTTTTGTTACCCTCCAAAATTTTTACTTTCTTCTATATGTAATATAGAGAAAGTATTGGATTCGTAAAAATTTTCGACCTCGGGTTTTTGATGGATTTACACGTTTTGAGAGCTGTAGAACATGATTTTACCCTTTTTAGAAAATGTCTGTCTGTCTGTCTCTGTGTGTGTGTGTGACAAAATTTTGTGGCAACTGTATCTCAGGAACTACTGCACAGAATTTCATACGAATTAGTATGTAGTTGCACCTTGACATAAATTAGTGCCTATCAACTTTTGGTAAAAATTGTCTTACAGGTTGCGTTGCCATTCCGCTTTTTCTAAATTTTTAACATGGTGATATAGGACAAAATTTTGTATAAATGTGCATAAAGAGAATTATTTTTTAGTAATCATTATGAAATTTACAAGAATTATTTATAATAGAGGTAGTCAACTGGGGAAAAAAATTTGTATGCGTAGGAGCCTCGTGAACCCCCCTGGGGGGGAAGTCCCCCCTCGAGGAGAGTAAATTTTCAAGATGGGTATCTTTCGAAAGGACTTGTCAATACCTTTAAAACGAATGGTTGAACTATAAATCTGTGATAATTTAAAACAAAGTTATCGATTTTTTTTTACTTTTAACAAAAAGTAACTTAGAAAAAAAATTGTTTTTTTTTTTTTTTTTTTTTTTTAACGAAATTTAACCAGACTTGGTATTTAGTTGGCCCCTGACATAAACTGCGGCTGAGTAGATTTGGGGATCAATCACTCAACAGGTGGTGCTGTGATCGTATTTTTTCTAAATTTTTAACATGGCAGTATAGGATAAAATTTCGTATAAATGTACATAATGGGAGTTATTCTTAACCTGTGATTGTGAAATTAATATGAATTATTGATAATTGTAGTAGTTAATTAGGAAAAAAATCTCGGTCATCGCTTCCCCCCCCCTGGGGAAAGTACCCCCCGGGGGGGGGGGGGATTTTCAAGATGGGTATCTTTCGAAAGGCCTCGTCAATATCTTTAAAACGAATGGTTGAACTATAAATATGTGATAATTTAAAACAAAGTTATCAATTTTTTTTTAACGAAAAAAACTTTGAAAAAATTTTTTTTTTTTTTTTTTTTTTTTTTTAAATATTGTTACTGCGTGAATTTGTATAGGAAAATATAGAAGAAAGTCTTGTGGTGGCCACAGCATACTAGTTTTTTTGTTGACTAGTGTAATTGATGTAACATTATTGTACTTCAAATATTTTGAGCCCATATATCACAATGTCAATGAATGCCATTCTTTTCTAATGGATGTATGAAAGTGCTTTACTAAATTCTACCTTGTCCAGAAGTATCATCCATGCAAATGCTTTCACCTGCATAGCAAGGTTTAAATAAAAATGAATGGCTATTAGTTAAAAGTTTTTCTATTAAATTGCAGGGTGAAAGAAACTAATGTGAGTGTTCCAGCAGATTGTTTGTATTAGTAATATTGTCATTTTTTAAAATTATATATTCTAGATCAGGAAATTTTAAAAGAAATTAATTATACCTTAATGGATGAGCTCTTTCCCAGGTAGGGAATGTATTAGTAGAAAATCGAGCATGAACAATGGCAAAGTAAGTTTTGAATTCAGGATCTTGTAAATCTTTAAAATATGTCCATAACTGCGTAGATGTTAACTGTCCCTGGGTAAAAGAAAACGACATATATTATTTAAAATATAAATTTTATAAATAATTTTGAAATTAATATTAAAAACTAAAAGTACAATAAATTATTAGAAAAATTTAGCAATAGCTAAAACTTAAAAATGATTAAACAAAAAATTTTGTTCCAATTATTACTGTTATTATTATTATTATGATATTAAACTAAACAAATTCGTAAATGGAAGATCTTTATTGTTAAATTGTTTTGAAAAAAAAAAAAAAAAAACACCATACAAACAAAATATTTTTGTATTACTTGGTCAAAACTATACCATAATAACTTACTTTATACACTATTGTATCAGGAGACAAACTACAAATGTAAAATCTCCTGAACACTTGCTGTAGCATATGAGTAGCATATTTTCGAAGCAAATATACCTAAAACATAGTTAAAAATACATGTTTAAAAAAAATAAAGATGCTTAATAAGTATTCTCCACGTTAGAGAAATATTATACACAAAATAATCTACATAATATTTCTATAACATTAACCAGTTATGATTAAATTTTGTAAAAATGATACAATAGTGACTTAATAAAATAATCAAGGATAAAAAATAATACAGAAGCAATATTTAAGCATGTGGACTCAGTTCAGTGATCTAATAAATAAATAAATAAATAAACAATAACAACATTTGTCTGAAATAATTTTATACAAAAATCTATTTTTTAACGTTGCATCTTTACAATCTTGGTAAGTGTAATTTTAAATCTAGCAATGCTTTAAAGATATAAACAAAATATGAACTTTTGTCATAAATGGCCAAAAAATACAATAATTATAAAAAGTATAATCAAAATAGGTACTAAGCTTTTTTTTTTAAACAAAAAAATATGCCAAAATGAATAAACATCCCCAACGTGGAGACAAAAATTTAAAAGCCATACTAAAGCTGTCCTGCCTATAGAAGTATAAAAACTGGGTCGTCATACATAAATTTTATTTTGAATGTTTCTTTGAATGATTTGGTTTAACTATAATTAGCATTTCATCCCACAAAAACTAATAATTTGGATTCTGATGAATTAAAAATTAAATTGGGTGGTGAAATTGGTATAAGACTTGTAAGTTTAATATTTTAAGGGTAAAAGTTTCAAATTTTAAGACTAGAAATAAACTGTGAAAATTTCACAGGTTTGTTAGTTAGAAATAACTTTGTACTTTTTTTTTTTTTTTTTAATTTAAAAGCAAATTTAAGTACTTTACAAAACTCTTTAACCCTGCTGCTGTGTTCATTTTGAATGGACAAAATGAACAGTCCTTTTTTAATGTACCACATGAAGTCCAAACAGGCCCAATTTGTTTAATTTCAATATATAACAATATTTCCATCTTCTATTTTTGAACTAAATTTATGTAACAATACATATTGTTTTTTATGGAGAGTATTCTGCATAAAATACAAATTTTCATCTATGTTGGTTTTGGGTCAAAATGGACTCGAACACAGCAGCAGGGTTAATGAACAGCTTAATATTAATACAAACATTTAAAAATTATTTTATTTATTTATTATTATTATTATTATTATTATTTTACTGCTTCAAAAAGTACAAATTTTCCAGAGATACCAACAGTTATAGATTCCTAGTAGTAGTTATGATTTTAGCCAAAAAAAAAAAAAAAAATTGAAAATCCGTTACAATAAAAAGGCTAGCAATTTTCAGTTTTGGCTCTATCATATAGTGGTTGGCTGCAGTAACAGAGAGATTCATTTGAAATGAAGACAGGAAGAATTATTAAGTGTACAGTTGTTGAAAGAATAAAGTATCCTATGTGCCCCAAAATAATTCTCTTTTTTAGTTGGCTATTACTATTATAAATGATTCTTTTTAATATTATACCGATTCTAATTGTGCACATTAATAAAACTTTTTTTCCTATACTGTCGTGTTACAAATGTAGAAAAATCAGGATGGCAATGCCACCTGTTGGACGATTTTCACCAAAAGTTGATAGGCACTAATTTATGTGAAGGTTCAACTACATATCAATTTGTATGAAATTCTATGCAGTAATTCCTGAGATACATTTGCCACAAAATTTTTACCACACACAGACAGACATTATCTAAAAATAGTCAAATCATATTATAGACCTCTCAAAACATATAAATCCATTGAAGTAAAAAATTTTTACAAAGCCAATACTTCTATTGAATATAGAAGATAATAAAAAAAATTGAATTTTTTTTTTTTTTTTTTTTTTTTTTTTTTTGTGTGTGTGTGTGTGTGTGCGTCAAATTATTGCATTGTTTCTCTAATTATTTGTAAAAAATGTATTAAAATTTATTTTATCATGTGTTTTTATTTTTAATCAAATAATTTTAACAATTAGATTTGATAGAAAACATTATATTATGTAACTTGTTTAGCTGCAGTTTTATTAACTTTTTTTTTCTTTTGTTTTAACTTCCTAGTAGCAATCCCACTGATGGCAAAGTTGCAACTATAGCTTTGTCTTTATGTAATACTTTTGATCTATCAATAATATAGTATGGATATTAATGTCATTTTTGCCTTAGCTATAAAGCTCTACGTTAGCAGTCACGAGTTGCCAATTTGCGACCATTACACTGAAAATGGCTACAAAAAATTCAAACACTAGTCGCCAAATATGGCGACCATTTTATAGTTCATTTTTTAAAAATCAAAAGCACGGAATAATATGAATATCTACCAACAACTACAAAATCACCATAGTTTCTATGAGAGTAATAGAAAACTATGGAAATATTGCACTAGCGTCTCGCCGCAGCGCCGGCTCCCTACACAATGCTAATTGAGCATGCGTACCGACTTGGATTTTTGAAAGTTGTTGGATTCAAGCAAGTTAAACAGAGTTTGGCAAGGCATCACCTTTTAGCACATTTTCCTAATTTATGTGTAGTCCTTTAATACAAAAGTGTTTAAATGTCAAAAACATCCCCACCCCTAAATATTTCTATTTTTTATCTATTATTATTATTATTTTTTTTTTTTTAAACAGTAACTTTATTTTTAGGAAAATTAATAGATAATTTAAAAAAATCAACTAAAATTTTTTAAAAAAGAAACGAAACTGCCATTTCCTTGAAATATCTTCAATAGAGATTTAAATTTATTGCTTTTTTTTTTTTTAATCTTTTTTTTAGTTTATTTATTTTATTTTATTTATTTATTAAAAAAAAAAAAAAAAAAAAAAAAAAACCTTGGATTGCAATACAAATTTAAAATATGTAAAATATTTATTTTTATGTTTAAATAAGAAACAAAAATTATTTTATTTAAATTTTAATTATTATATAAATTTGTTAAATATGTTATTTAAATTACCTCTTTTTAAAATTCCTTTAATGCAAAGATGTTTCAAATGACAGAAACACTCCTCCCCCCCCCCTAAATATTTCTTTCCATATTTTATTATAATAACTGCAATTTATGAATTAATACACTACATAGAGAATTGCTTTTTTATTTACTAATTCCTGCGAAGATTTAAAAATATATATCTTTTTATGAGAGTAATTTAAGTTAATTAATGTGAAGAAAATAAGAAAGTCCCTCAAATTGTAAAAGCATTCAACAATTATTTCAATTTAATAAAGCGTGACTCATCATCAGACAAAAAAAAAACAAAACGTGCAACATGAATGCATCAGCTTTTCTACAGTATCTTTAAAAGTTTGTTTCTGAAAGTGGGATTAGGCCTGAGTGAGATGTTCTCTGGGCAGTCTTTTTAAGGTGACCTAGCACATTCTAATGTGAGTTCCTAAGAAGACCATGGAAAAGTCGCACAACTAGGTTAACAAGTGTGTACCTGATTCAAAGCTAGCGCCTACCATCTATCACCTTGGATGACAGAATCTCTTTGCCAGTTCAATAAATTTAGAATAAGAAATTTGTTTGAAGTACAGATTTCAAATTCTAAAAGGGCTTTTTTTAAACTGATATTTTGGTGGTTATTTTTATTTTATTATTATTTTTTTTTCCATATAAATAAAAAATATTAAAAAGGTTTTGACAACAAATTTTCGTTTGTAGTCCAAGCCTGACTATAGCACGGGAACCTGGGGCGCCTGCCCTGAGCACCAAGATAAAGCACTAAACTCCTTAAAAATGCATTCATAAATGTTTGTTGAGACTTTTTTTTTTTTTTTTTTAATTTTTTTTAAAGAAGTAATTTAAATAAAATATTTAAAAGGCAGTTTCGTTTTAAAGGAATTTTTTTTACCTTTTTTTTTTTTTTTATTATTATTATTATTATCTATTAATTTTCAAAAAAAAAAAAAAAATGGTAACTGGTGCACGTAAAATCTGTCGTGGCCGCAATGTCCTCCATGTTCCCATCAAAAATTAAACCTCTGGGGGTCACCGAAGCGGGAGAGCCATCCCTTCCGTGGAGGATCAAAATTGCGATGGCATGTCTCCGGACAATCTCTAGGGGGTGAGTCCCAGACCGTTGCCAATTGCCCATCTGCGCAGCACTAGTGCGACGTAAAACCAACCAACCTTAAAAAAAGATTGCTATTTTTTAATAAAACTTTTTCTCTGGTCTATTTTTAAAAATCTCTATGTTGTGTATTAATTCATAAATTGCAGTTATTTTAATAAAATATGGAAAGAAATATTTAGGAGGGGGGTTGTTTTTGTCATTCATCTTTGCATTAACGGAATTTTAAAAAGAAATATATTTAACGAATTTAAACAAGTTTAAAAAATAATTAAAATTTAAATGAAATAATTTTTGTTTACTATTTAAACATAAAAATAAATATTTTACATATTTAAAAATTCTATTATAAATTTTTATTATAATCCACTTTTTATTTTATTTTATTTTTTTAAAGCCAAGTAAAATAAAATTAACTGTTTAACAGATTAAAAAAAAAAAAAAAAAATGCAATACATTTAAGCTTGTATTGAAGATATTTTAAGAAAATGACAGTTTCATTTTTAAAAATTTTTATTATTTTTTCTTAATTATCTATAATTTTTCTAAAAAGAAAAAAAATGTTATTTTTTACTAAAACTTTTTACGTGGTCATCTTTTTAAATTCTCTTTGTAATCTATCAATTTATAAATTGCAGTTATTGTAATAAAATATGGAAAGAAATATTTAGGCGGGGGGAGTGTTTTTATCATTTGAAACATCTTTGCAATAAAGGAATTTTAAAAAGAAGTAATTTAAATAACATATTTAACAAATTTAAATAAGTTTAAATAATAATTAAAATTTAAATAAAATAATTTTTGTTTACTATTTAAACATAGAAATAAGAATAAATATTTTACATATTTAAAATTTTTATTGTAATCCACGTTTATTTATTTTTTTTAAAAAGCTAAGTAAAATAAAATAAACTGTTTAATACATTTAAAAGAAAAAAAAAAAAAATGCAATAAATTTAAATTTGTATTGAAGATATTTTAAGAAAATGGCAGTTTCGTTTTTAAAGAATTTTTTTTAATTATCTATTAATTTTCCTTTAAAAAAAGTTGTTATTTTTTAATAAAACATTTTACCTGGTCTATTTTTCAAATTCTCTTTGTAGTCTATTAATTCATAAATTGCAATTACTGTAATAAAATATGGAAAGAAATATTTAGTGGGGGGGGGGGGGGCGTCATTTGAAACATTTTTGCATTAAAAGAATTTTAAAATGAAGTAATTTAAATAACATATTTAACAAATTTAAACAAGTATAAATAATAATTAAAATTTAAATAAAATAATTTTTGTTTACTATTTAAACATAAAAATAAATATTTTACATATTTTAAATTTGTATTGTAATTCGTGTTTTTTTTTTTTTTTTTTTAAGCTAAATAAAAATAATAATAAAGTGTATAAGAGATTAAAAAAAAATGCAATGAATTTAAATCTGTATTGAACATATTTCAAGAAAATGGCAATTTTTTTTTTTTTTAAGTTTTTAGTTAATTTTTTTTTAAATTATCTATTAATTTTCCTAAAAATAAAGTTACTGTTTCAAAAAAAAAAAAATGAACTACCATACACATCTAACGCATAAACATAAATGGTAAACAATCTTGCAACTTACAACCCTACAGAAGTGTAGCAGTGCAACGCCAAGGCAATTTATTCAACTTTTTCTTAGGGAGCCGGCGCTGCGGCGAGACGCTAGTTATATTGCCCCCAAGATGTGGACAAAAAAAAAAAAAAAAAAGGTAGAATTGAGATTATCTCACAGTTAATTAACTTTTTTCTATTTATTTATTATTTTAAGTTTCAACACAGTCACAATTTCGAAAGTTTTTAGTGAAGGATCGTATTTGACATCTACACTGTTAAAAAAAGATGTGCTAAAAAATAAGTAAATAAACTTACTTATTTCAAAGCGGGTAATTTTGTTTCAAAAAGGAAGATATGCTTGTCTCATTTATGAAATTTCAAACTAATAAATGAATATATAAATATTCACTTCATAATCTATTATAAAATAATTTATGTGTTCATAATTTATATTATAATAATTTATATGTTCACTTCATAATTCATTATAAACCTGCTGAACTAAATGAAGTTATTCAAATGAATTTCTTCAAATTCATTCAGTAAGAGTTCATACACAAAATTTATTCCCTCAAGCCTCCAGAACTATAATTTCGTGGCAGTTTCATACTGATTTGTACAAGTACGAATCAATGAGAATCTATGTTTGGGATATTGAGATTCATGGATTTATTGGGATACGATGGTCGATGCCAATTTTTCAGCACAGTAATATACTCAATAAGTAATGGGATTTTAAAATTTGAGTATATTTGTTTCGTTATTCATTGCCACAAAAAATTAGTAAATAATTTAGCAATTTATAATAATCAATTTTCAAATATGGTTTATTTCCACAAAATTTGTTGAAATTGCCTGACTATTCCATGACTTTTCTGACTCACGAAAATTCCCTGACTTTTCCCATGACTCCCTGGCTTTCTCTGACGAATGGCCACCCTGTATGTACATTTATACGAAATTTTGTTTTATAATGACATATTAAATATTATGAAAAAATTGAATGTCAGTAATCTCAAAATGTAATCAGCACCCATTTAAGTCAAGGTCTGAATATCAAGTTTGATTAAATTAAGTCCATTGATTTGTGAGATATGTTCATATACAGACAGACTTTTTCTGAAAGTGGTCAAATTGTTTAATTTATAAAAATTACCTTTGATTAAGCTCTGTTAAAACTATAGACCTTTCAGGGTGAAACCGTCCCCTCTTCAGTAGCTATTACATGGTCTGCTTTGGTTGGAACTGGTCTTGTCTTCCTTCCTCTGTGATCAGTTTCAACCAAAGCAGACCATGTAATAGCTACTGAAGAGGGGGCGGATTTGTCCTGAAAGGTCTATAGTTTTAACAGAACTTAATCAAAGGTAATTTTTATAAATTAAATAAGTTAAATGCTCTGTTTAGAAGTTTTAAATTTTTAGTGGTCAAATTGTGTTTAAGATATCTCAAAACATACAAATGCATCCAAAAATGAAGGTCAAAAATTTTCACAAATATAATACTTTCTTCTTATGTATATAGAAAGTGAAGAAAATTAAAGAGAAAAAAAAAAAAAACAAAGAAACTTACAGATGATGTTTGCATTTTTTAGGTTTAATTATTTGAAGAAAATCCTAAAATATACTTTTAATTTGTTATAAAATATTTAGTTTTTTTCTTCCTTTTAATGATAACTCCTATTACTGGTAAGTACGTAAGACTTAAGATAACAGGGTTATAGACATAATTTAATACTTGTTGTTTGAACTTTTCTTGATCCATGTCCGTCGTCTTCACCACAAATACTTGATACATAGAAGGCTCAGATGATTTAGCAATGTGTCCAAGGGAACTATTGTCAGTTACAATTTTCCTCCAACAAAGCACCTGAAAATTAGTATTTGTTAGGTAAAAGTATTTTGTTATTTTATTATATGTTTCATAAAAATACAAAAACATGTTTTTGTGTATTTTAGTGAAAATTAAATGCATAATGCTACAATCAATACTTTTTGAATGATATATTTTTTATTTTTCCTGTGACTTTTGGATCACTTATCATACCTAAATATATATGTAATGATAAAGGGGTGACTGTAATGTTAAATGGATTGGTATTCCAGGGATGTATGCATCTTAGGAAGGATAAGGAGTTTTTGAGATTAACCAAGAGTCCTCTATTTGATAGAAAATTGTAGTTTTGGCCGGACGCTAGCCATCCTGAGCAGATATTTGCTCTTAGTCTTGGACCAGTCATGCGACGGTGCTGATGATCGGCAATTTGCCGTAGCGGCAGACCCTGCAGGGACGCGAATTTAATTAGCAAACGTTACATGATGCAGTAAGATTTAACATAAGTTTATTAAGCAAATCAACACATAAAAAAGGCCCTGTTCTCATGAGTTGTCACTTAAATACTGCTTATTTTGGCACAAACCTAAACTCCTCCTATGATTTCTTATTGGACAATTAGCTGAGTTGGTTCCCGCCTACGCTTTTTCATCGGCCAGCTAAGCTGAGACGTGGGGATGTGGGGTTAAGTAATCTGAATTGTTTTACCGCTAAAACTGAAGATTGTGTAAAACAAATTAATTTTTATTCTAAAAGTTGTTCTCAAATCTGACTCCCTTTGTTATGACGTGCTTTGCGCAAAACTATCTTTACATGGGCTCTAGAATAAAATTATTCAAGTTAAGAATTTTTAATGCATAGCTACCAACCCACCAGGAACAAAAATAGGAATACTTTGTGCAAGGGACAAATTCACTTTTTTTTGCCATATTTATGTGTTATTTTACATATATGTACAGGTTTATCAACACTTAAAATTATTTAATATACAGATGAATTAGATCACTTATATTAATTTTTAATTATTATTCATTTTATTTTAACTATACAAATTGTTTATTAAACAGTTTTTAAACTTTCCTTAAGCAGGAAATAAGGGGGGTGGAGAGGGTGTCACAAAAAAAAAAAAAAAAAAAAAAAAAGAGAGAGATTTAATCAAATCTACCTCTTTATTGATTCTAGCATCTAAATAAAGCAAGATTAAAATCATAATTGACATTTATATTTCAGATTTAAAAAAAAAAAAAAATGAAATTCACAAAGCTTTTTGTGGATGTTTGATCCCCAATCAATAGCAAGAAGGGGAAAGGGAAGGGAAGGATTATATGAATGGGAGATAGTGAACAATTCTACTTTTTTTTATAGGTGGTGTAATCTAATAAAGATAGTTTAAAAAGAACATTGTCATTTATGTTGCAGATGGAGAAAGATTGGTAATCGCAATGATTCCATGATAAATTTGGGCATCGGTCATTATCAGGTGGGGGAGGCAGGGGTGTTTGCGTTCCGGATTTCATATTTTATTTCCCACCAGTAATTTTTTAATAGCGATATTATTAGTAGTTTCCTAATAATATTTAGCAATTAAATATAGCCAAAAATATGATTCGTAATTACTGGTGGGAAACAAAATAAAAAATCCGGAATGCAAACACCCCTGGGGAGAGGGGATGGTAAAATATTATATGACCGAGAAATATTGAACAATTCTAACTCTTTATAGATTCCAGAATCTAATAAAGAATGTTTTAAATGAACACTGGCATTTATGTTGTGAATGCATACTTGCCAACCAATTTTAATAAAAAAAGGGAAGATTTTTGTTGAAAAACCAGAATATTTCATAAAAAAGGGAAGATTTTTTTTTCTCTCTCTTTGACGTATTAAACAATACAGTTTTACAATTTTAATATTTCGAAGCAATCTATAAAAACGTTTTACTATAGATTGATTATTTTAAATATATAAAAGTTTTAAAAGAAGTTATTCCTCTTCAACATATAAATATCTACAAAACAGAATCTGTAAGAAATTTATTTAACAATAGACAAAAAAACTTAGTTAATTTAAAGTATAACTAATTTTTTAAATAAATATAGAATATGATTTTTGTGTATGTACATTAATCATACATATAAGAAATAGTAGCAGTAGCTAATTATCAGTTTCAAACGTGCATAAAACCAACTGAGTATTAATATTCTTAAATTGATTTGGGAAAAATGTTCCTACCTGAAAACATTATTCTTCATTTTCCCCCATATTTACACATTTGGTATAAATATGACATACAAATATTTAATTTAATTGATGAAAAATAAACAGATTCATTAAATTCAGCAATAAAGATCTAAAAATAATTACATACGAGAGAAATATTGAGCACTTTCATTCATTTCTTTATTGTTTCTAGAATTGATCACAATCCAGGGAAAGGATGGGGGGGGAGTATACAAAAATAATTACAGAGCAAGAAATCTTTCAACTCTACTTCTAGAATCTAATGTAATAACTTTAACAAAAGACTTCTGCAGAACATTTGATTGCTGATCACTAGTTGTAGATAAATAAAGGGGGGGGGGGGGGCAAAAAATAATTACATCAGCAAGAAAAATTTAACAATTCAATTTCTTTAAATGTTCTAGAATCTCATAAAGCAAGTTTGAAATGAATATTCACATTTATGTTATGGATGGAAAAAGATTGGGTATCAGGAGTTTTCATAGAACATTTGCGTTTCTTTTTAAAACGAACGATATCCGCGATTTTTTTAAAAACGGAAGATTTCATCATCTGTCCGGAAGACCGGAAGATACGTTAAAAAACCGGAAGTCTTCCGGGAAAACCGGAAAAGTTGGCAAGTATGTAAATGGAGAAAGATTGAAAATGACAAGGCTTCTGCAAGGTGCTTGATTATCAATCATTTTATTTATTTTTAAATGTTATAAAGCTGAAAAATCAGAACATTTTCGGGTAAAATTGCATTTCCAGAGCAAAGGTTAAAAAAATGGAACAAATACGGGAAAATCTGAACACTTGGCAGCTATGTTGAGGAGATGTTCTTTAAGTTACAACTTAATATTAATTTAAAATAGTAGTTTAAAAACTTAATCCTTTTTATCCTTTCATATATATATTAATACAAATATTCCACCAGAAAAAGCAAAATTTGATACTTTTACATACACATTTTTGAATGTAAGAAATTTTGTGCAAGTAAAAAAAACAAAAAAATCTTTTAATTTCAGAAAATTAGTGAAATTAGAATTATGGTTCAGGAGCAATTAGTTAGTAATACAACAAAACTTTCATGCTTCCATGAATATGCATAATAATCTAATAGATAAAAAGTGTGATAATAATATGCTACATGACAACACATTTTATGCATACTTTTTACAGTATGATCACAAATATATATTTTTTTTAATTTGTTCTGATTCTGTTTTTGCCTCATGGAACAAAACTTTCACAGAAATGTAAAAGTTTTAACATAATATTTATTTCTATGAAGCTTCAGGATAATCGATTACGTATATATTTAGGTATTTCAAATGCATCTGGCCTTTTATATAGCAAAGTAGTAGATGCAGAAAAATAAAATAAAATAAATTTTAAATGGCCCAGAATAACCTTATTAGAAAATGGGATTTCAGACAAAAAACTGAATATTATAAAGTAGCTTTTCAAGGAAGCAATAAAAATTAGGAAGAAATATTTAAAAAAGTCTCATATCAAAGAGAGAATATACCTTAAAGTTCAAAGATTCAGCAATCTTCTTAAAAGACATCTTAGCATCGCCAGTTTCTTCATGACTAAGAAACAATATGCCAGTGGCAAAATCTCCTTTAGGAGGCAGGTCAACATTAAGTTCTTTTCTAAAACAGATATATAATGAAAATGTATACATTTATTTTACACAAAAAAATGTATGTTGTCTATGTAGTAAAAATGCAACAGCCAAATGCCAACAGTGGTAATCTAGATCAAGAATGTTATAGTATCGGTTTTAAATGCTTTGCTGCCATATAATTTTTTTCTTGAAAATAGATGTATTTAGGGTATCATCACACATGCTATGTCTTGTTAAAATTTATTGATGAATTTCAATTTTAAAACTATCATCGTCAATAAATAACAATAAAAATAATTTACATATGCACTCTAACACTACAATCACTGTTTCATATATACAAGTACACTTTTCAATTCTCACTTATGTCAACATTTAATATATATTCCAATATAAATAAAAATTTTATATTTTTTTAGTGCTATGCTCATGGCTACTGATAACATTTGACAAGAATTTTCTTTCTCAAAACCCAAGTTACAAGATTAAAAAAAATTAAAGAAATGAAAATTGAAACCAATCACACAGAGACTGCTTCAAAATATACAATTGTTTAATAAAATGAATACTTTGTAAGCAAAACACCATAAAATACAAAAACAGATGACAATTGTTTTGGGTCAAAATAATGAAGCATAACCTTTCATCAGACCAAAAAAAAAAAAAAAAGAATGCATACATTCAGCAAGAAAGCAGCAACATTGCCACTTTCATTTTAAACAATTTAAAAAATAATTTAATTGTCATCAAAAACAAAACAGTGTACCTAAATTAATAATATAAACCTAAATGAGATAATACATATTGCTCATTTGTCAACTGAAAAAATAAGCCCTGAATGGTTATTTCAGATTTATTGGGATATTTCTATGTATGCTCAAATATTCCAGTTTGGTGCTACAAAAATGCTTTAAGTATAAGATAAAGAAAATAATCATAATTATTTATTGTAAAAAGATGTGTAGTTTTCTGTGAAAATCTAGAAATCGGTTAAAACTTAAGAAATTTTTCTGCCATGGATATTTTAGAATTATAAGAATTCATTGTGTGAATGACTAATTTTTCTTCATCTGTAACAAAATATCATCAGAATTAAAATTGACACATCCCTTAAAGTATTCAAATTAAGAAAGAATTGTGCACACAAAAAATATTTAGTTTTGAAAACTCTTTTTCAATGGTATAAGCATTTATGTTAATATAGTTGAAAAATAAATAAAATAAATAAAATAAATATTGTTTTATTAATTCAAAATGACATCTGAAAATCTGTTTTGAAATGGTTCATCCAAAATCATTCTCGAGAGATACATATACATTTGTTACTATTAAGGAATTTAAATACTTATTCAAAAATTACAACACAAATCATTTTATCTCATAATTAACTAACTGACTAGATGAGTTATGATTTCTAATTAACATAAAGATTTAAATAATTGCCCAATAATAGAATTTTCTGTATCTATCTGCAGCAAAACTATATTTCTTTGCAATCTAGGAATGCTGGGCCAAATCTGGAATCACAAGTACTAGCAATTCATGGGACATGCAAAATTTGTATCTATAAAGTAAATAATTTAGGAATGTACAACAAGTATGATAATCTACAGACATAAGAAAAATTATATTTGTATTTTTAAGCCTGGCATTTATTTTTGAGACGTGAAATTAATCTGCAGAGCTTTAAACAATTTGCAGTGCTTGCTGCCAGGCTGCACAGCTTCTGCCACTAGGAATAACTAAAATAAAAATTTTTGTAATTTTTTTTTTTTTTTTTTTTTTACTTAGCAGTAGTAATTTTCAGTTGAATAAAAGCACAGATAAAACAGAAAAAAGTTCCATGCTCTGTTAATAAAAAAAAAAAAAAGTTTACACTCACTTCAAGCGATCTTTGTAAAACTCATAAGGTATTGATGTCATAATACCAGCTCCATCTCCAGTGTTATTATCACCAGCACGGGCTCCTCTATGTTCAAGCCTTTTTGATATAGTTTCAGCATCTTTAATTAGCTATAAATATTCAAAGTTACTTATTTCAATTTAAGTAAAAAAAAAAGACAAATAATGAAATAACTCTACATATAAAAATAGCTCTGTTTCCTAATTCTTGTTTTATTCCAACTAAGAGCTAGTTTATATACAAAGATGCTTCATTTTTATGGTGACCATAAGCTAAAGGGCAAAATTAACGGTCGCCACCGGCCACGTGGCGACTAAATAAAAAAAGGTGGCGATTAAAAATTATGCATCGATCGCCACTAAAGTCGCCACTTTTTATGATCATTAAAATAATCTAAAAATCGAGCGACGATAGGCAATCGAAGCCTTGTGATTTCCAATCTTTTTCCATCCATGGCATAAATGTCAATGTTCATTTTAAACTTGCTTTATTATATTCTACAACCTATAAAGAAGTAGAATTGTTTAATATGCCTCACTCATATAATTTTTTGGACCCCTCTCCTCCCTTTCCCTCCCCCTAACGATCTGTGATCACACAGCTTATAGAAAGCTTTATAATTTCTAATCATTCTCCATTTGCTGCAAAAATATAAATATATATTTTAAACTTACTTTATTAGATTCTAGAATCTGTAAAGAAGTAGAATTGTTTAATATCTCTTACTCATAATTCTTGTAATCCCCCCCCCCCCCCCCCCTCCAACGATTGGCAATCACATGCTCCACTGAAGTCTTGTGGTTTATAATCTTTCTCTATCCATAACATAAATGTAAATATTCATTTTAAACTTTCTTGATTAGATTCTAGAACCTATAAAGAAGAATATAGATGTACCCTCCCCCCCCCCCCCACACACACACATGTGAGCTCCATTTCCACAAGCAGTTAATGATCAAATGTCCTGCAAAGCACAATCTTTTTCCATTAATATCTCCATAGTATTTAGTGTATATTTAACCCATTTAAGATAGTTGCAAATGTGTGTATCAAAATTTAATTTGACTTAAATGTGTATTTTTCAAAAATTTTTGTATTTGCTTTCTTTTGTGTAGAAATCTTCCTTTTCCCTTCCCATTTTAAAGTAGAAATCTCCCTATTTGAAGCTACAAATTTGGCAGCTAAGTAAATTATTTTTAATGAAGCAGCTAAGTTTCCGTATCTATACTATTTAGGAGGAAGTATTTTAACTCTATTGAAATAAAATCATTTAAAAAAGTGTGTCTTTAGGAATAAGAAAAAATAATAAAACTGCTAACTGTATTTACACGTGACCATGTAAAAGGTTGTGATGATGAATCAGCTGATTCATTTACTAGAAAATATCAATGTGAACTGTGAATGATAACAGCTTTTTTCACTTAAATAAATTGAAAAAAAAAAAGTACTACTGAATTATCTGAAAGATAATAACTTTTGCTGTTATTATTACAGCCCTAAGCAGATTTTAATTCAGGATTTGCAATTTAGGATTTTTAAAAAAAGCGTAATTACAAATTACAATTTCAGTGTCCCTGTGTTAATTTTATTATTATATGTATTTCTTATTTTCATATTTTTCTTGTGGTAATTATACCGCAAAATGGTGACAATGCTTTTTGCAGTCTGAAAGAAATAGTCTTATCATGTGAAAAGTGGCCACTAACTTAAAAAAGTGGCTACTAATGAAACTGACAGTACCGGCCACTGGCCACTAATGAATTTTCCCAGTTTTGCCCTTTACCATAAGCAGTTATTACTTCCATTACCCAACTACCGTAGGTAATGGAACAATTGCATTTGCTCCAAAAATTCAATATCAAGTATTCATCTGATTTACATGTTTTAAGGTCTCCTCAGTCCAAAAAAGTGTTTTTTGGCAATTGGTCAGTATTATGTGTATGAAGAATCTTTTGACTATCATATTTCCAAAACTAAATAAAGAGTTGAAAATTCAGGACTGAGTCAGGTCTGGTGAAATTTGTTGATTTTATTAAGCGGCAGTTTTAAAAATAGTTTGCATTGATTTGATTTCAGTCCTGGCAATTTGATCAGATTAAGTGGCTGATTTTATTAACCAATGAATTTATTAAGCAGCAGTTACTGTATACCAAGTTTTGGTAAAAGTCGGCATCTCAAAAAGGGCTCTAAGAATTTTCTTGAAAATTGTTACATAAACCCATTTTAGATATCTTACATGGTTATTACAGGAAAATTAACAGTCATCCTGATTAGGTAGATAAGTTTTAGATTTCGGAAATTGGTGTTTCAAAAAAATGACTCTACAGATATTTTTTTTTTCTTTTCTATTTCTTCTTTTTTCACTCACTATGTAAACTCTGTTTTATATGTCATTGCGTATCGACTTTCTCTAACCCGGAAATTTTTAGGAGTCTACTCTGTTAGGAGGTCAATTTTATGTCTTCTGACCACATTATTTCCAAAAAGTACATACAATGCATGTCATAGTAGATAAAGGAAGTCGTATGGTTGCTTCACACCAGACTTTCTTAAAAAACAATGAAACACAGCATTTTTAATTGAAAACTGAAATCTGTTGCCAAAATTATTGAGCATCACAAAATGAAGAATTACTGCTTTTCTTTTAAATACTCATGTTTTCCATACAGGAAAAAATAAATATTTATATTTCAACTGCATTATTATGCAGGGGTCTTTTTTAATTAGCAATATTCCAAAATAACTTAATTTACATTAAAAAAAGAAAATTAAAAAAGAAAATTCTTCATCTTAAAACCCATATTTCACCATCGTCCTAAAAATAGGACACCATGCATAAGTGTTATTTATATAAATTTTTTTGAATATTTTAATTCAAATTAAAGGCGATATATTATTTTAAAAGTCCAATACATAAATATGTGTCTTTATCATTAGTTTAAATTAACATTTAATATATATATATATATATATATTAATGACGATTCTTCAAGATTTATTCATTACATTTTCAACACATTATTACTTAAAAGGTTTTACGTTCAAGAATAACAGACATATAAATTTATTGAGGTAATATTCTACACTTTTGTACTGGTGTCTGGTAAAGCAATTATATAAATATATATATATAGATGGTATGTTTTCCTTATATTTCTGACTGTCCTAAACCATTGTCCTGTTTTTTAGGACAGCCTGTACCGATTAAGCTAATGATAGGTTGGTAAGTTTTTTGATTTTGTGTGGGTATATAGGCTTAAAGAAACATATATTTAAGATTTTATAAAGAAAAAAAAAATTTTTTTTTCAATGCTTGGTATGATATGGGTTAATCTACAACTGAAACTCATCTTACAATGTTTCTTGTCTTAGATTTATTAAATTCATTACTTTTTTAGTCTTTACTTCAAAGAGAATCTGAACACCCCTTTTCACAAATGGCAAAAAATGAAAGATCTGTATATATTAATATGAAAACATAAAAATTGTCATATATTTTTCAAATGTTTACTCAAAAAAATTGGTCGAGTTTTGAGTCAACCACTGTGTGGAACATAAATTTAGGATTTTTGAGATTAGATAGTTGTGCACTTTCACAGTGAAAATACTATGAAATAAAAATAAGAAAATATAAACATTCAATTAAATTCACAATAAGCATTTTTGGTATATATATATATATATATATATATATATATTAAGGCTATAAAAAGATTATAACAAAAGATCTAACCACCCCAAATAAAATAAATACATAATTGAAGTGGAATAATTGACAAAATTTTAAAATTGACTTTATAAATTACGGATTCAACTAACACATACATATTTTAAGTAGGATCATTATAATTATTAATTTTATTGAGATTACAATAAAAAAATAAATAAATCACATATATATACCAGATTATTGTATATTTACCTGATGAGAAGTTTTTCCATACACATTCACAACAAAGCCAACCCCACAAGCTTCTTTTTCATATGATGGATCATATAATCCAATCTTCTCTGGTAATCCATATAATTCCATATTTTGCTAAAAGAGAAAAGGAAAATTTTTTTTTGCTTTTACTTTCTCATAAAGAAATGTTGGGATTCTTGAAATCATACAGTTTTACACTAACGTGTGGCACAAAAGTTTAAGCATAAGCCAGATTTTTTAATGAAATAAAAATATTCACCAGCATGCTTTGAAATGTTTATTGTATCTAAACAATTGGATTACAAATTTGTGTTTCAAATTCGAAAACAACAGACTGGAAAGAAAATAACAAATTATAAAAAAAATCAAAATTGTGATGTCGTGAAAGTTTACGCACAAAACCAAAATAATTATATTTCACACGGCACAAAAGTTCATTACAGTCTATGGTGTTTCTATTGCACCTGATGAGATCAGATACAAGATTTTTCATTGATAACATGGATTACAGAAGGTTTTGGGTTTGAGTTTGTACTAGGTTTTCTCGATTGCTGATTTGAGCTCTTGCACTAAATAATATTACTTTCTATTCTTGTAGACGTCATGTGAGAAGATTCCCCATATGTTCTCTACAGGCCCGGCTCAACCATATAGGCAAACTAGGCGACCGCCTAGGGCGTTGGAATCTGTGGGGCGGCGATAAAACAGCGTTTTTTTTTTTTTTTTTTTTTTTTTAAATTAACGCCTGTGACTGGTGTAAATAAGCCTGCTTACTAAAAAAAAAAAGAAAAAGAAAATATAAAGCCTAAGTATCCTTTGTTTATTTTCATAATTCGTAAAAACATAGTACAACTGACTCTTTCCGTTGATGTTTAAGTTCTTCCCCTTGTGAATTCCGACTATGTGGCTGTACCAAAAATATCCATAATCGGTCACCTACTGCGGACTATCACGCATGCACAAACACGTGGGTTTCAATATTGCATATGCAATTAGCAGTGTGTGGTGTGAAATTCGAACCTTGATTTTTTTTTTTTTTGGGGGGGGGGGAGGGGAAGGAAATGCTATATTTTTATACTACTAACTAGTTTATAATTTAAAAAAACTAGAAGAACAAAAAGCCACAAAGGTTTATTTTAGCTGCTACAGCTAACAGCTAGAAAAGCAAAATCATAACTAATTGAACAAAACATATCTTCTTAACTTAACACATCTTACAGACATTAAAAATGCTTTGAAACTGAATTGTTCAAGGAGAACCATTCGCAGGTTGTTGCATAATGCTTCCTATGCGAAATATAAAAAATTGAAGAAAAAACCACCGCTTCTAAGCCGGCACAAAATGGAGCGTCTAAACTTTGCTAAACAAACTATGGCCCGGACCTCCAAATGGTAGTCTGTGTTATTTTCTGATGAAAAAAAGTTTAACCTGGATGGTCCTGACGGGTTTCAATATAAGCTGCTAAATGGGTGCAGATTCAGTAATGATTTGGGCTGGATTTTCGGCTTAACAGAAAACGGATATTATTTTTGTCATTCAAGAATGAATTCCAAAAAGTATAAGAATCATCTTAAAGATCAACTAGCCATATACGGTAAACTTCTTTGTGGCGAAAACTACACTTTCCAGCACGATAACGCGCCGATTCATGCATCACACGAAACAAAAAATTGGCTTTCAGAGCAAAGTATCAATGTTCTCCTGTGGCCTTCTCGCTTCCCAGACTTAAATCCCATCGAAAACTTGTGGGGGATCTTAGCTCGTACGGTTTACCGAAATGGGAGGCAGTTTATATGTGTCGAAGACCTAAAGAATGCTATAAAATGTGCTTAGGAAGAACTGTCCTGCTATAATTTGTTAGAATTGATAGATTCGATGTCGAATCGCATCTTTCATGTTATAAAAAACAATGGCGGCTCCACCAAATATTGAATAACCATGTTAGAGGATTTTCTTTTAGACCATATTAGTGTCTGCTAATTATGTTAACCACTGTATTTGGAAAAAACGGTAGGTGTCTTATAATTTTTTCCATTATGTTTTTAAGTTTTTTCATTAAATTGTATGAAAATATCATTATTATAAAATAATTATATATGATAACAGAATAAATTTATGTTTTTGACACATTTGATAAAACATTTTTAAGCTCCGAATCTTTTCTTTCACTATTTGTCAAATTAGATAGGTGTCTTATAATTATGTCCACCACTGTATATATATGTATATATATCAATACAAAAAACCCTTAATGGGTTAAAGGTTTGTGACGCAGCACTGCACTTTATGGCTATAAGAATTAGAAATACGGGTCTTAAAAATAATGATATCAAATTTTCAGTGACGCTTTGCTATTACTTAAAAAATGCAGAGATTTTCTTATTTGAATTTGTTTTTTTCTTCTATTTCTTTTTACAGTGTAAACGTTATTTTCAACATAAAATAATATATAACATTTACTTACCGATATACCTTTTCATTCACATCTCTTATAATATCAAAATATGTGTTTTAAAAGAAATTATATAAAATTCCAGCAACGCAGTGATGTTACACTAAATGATTTGTTTTTAAATTCCACTGCAATTATTTTGTTTTGCATATTAAAGTATATTTGCACATTGAAATATTGCTTTTAATTTTCAAATACGCAGTCAAATATATCACTTTCATTAAGTTTATATTATGTACTGAAATGTACTTATTTCAATGAATTATTTTATCTTCTACGTCACGCTATCCAAAACTACAACTAAAAATTTTGCTTTTTTCAATTAATTTGGATAAGATGGCACAAAATAAACAATTCCAAAAATTTTATTTACAGTTTTGGATAGCGTGACGCAAAAGATAAAATAATTCATTGAAATAAGTACATTTCAGTACATAATATAAACTTAATGAAAGTGATATATTTGACTGCGTATTTGAAAATTAAAAGCAATATTTCAATGTGCAAATATACTTTAATATGCAAAACAAAATAATTGCAGTGGAATTTAAAAACAAATCATTTAGTGTAACATCACTGCGTTGCTGGAATTTTATATCATTTCTTTTAAAACACATATTTTGATATTATAAGAGATGTGAATGAAAAGGTATATCGGTAAGTAAATGTTATATATTATTTTATGTTGAAAATAACGTTTACACTGTAAAAAGAAATAGAAGAAAAAAACAAATTCAAATAAGAAAATCTCTGCATTTTTTAAGTAATAGCAAAGCGTCACTGAAAATTTGATATCATTATTTTTAAGACCCGTATTTCTAATTCTTATAGCCATAAAGTGCAGTGCTGCGTCACAAACCTTTAACCCATTAAGGGTTTTTTGTATTGATATCATTACTTTTTAGGGGTTAATGATTAAAATGTAAAATTAAAGGAGCATGGCAATGAGTTTGTAACCCTTAAAAAGTGCAGTTTCATAGTTCATACCACATTAAATTTTACCTCGAACAAAATAACAAACTAAATGAAATTTTAAAAATTTATGAAAAGTGATAAATAAAAAACTTTAAGAAAGAATATTTGTTGTGTGATGGAAACACGCAACATTACAAAGGCATAATATAGTATATTTTAAAAATAACAAACAATTTCTACAAAAAAAAATCTGGAGTGACTCCACTCGACTTTCCGAACATTGAGTAATTAACAGTTTTTTAGATAAAGTAAAGAAAGAGGAGTCGTTAAACAAACAAAAGAGAGAAAACCATAATAGAGTGTTTGAGTATTTTTCTCCATATACCACACGATGTTTTACTTAACGCTACCGAACTTTGAGCCCATAGATCATAATGATAAATAATTTTTCGTTGTGTCCCTGTAAAAAACCTATAAATGCTAGATTCACCAAAATGCTTATAGTTAGTGCAACAGTGATTTATAATATTCATATAAATTCTCAGCTCAATTGAATAAGGCGTTTAGATGCTATCGCAGTTTTAAAAATTTGGTCCCATAGGCCATAATGATAAAGAATTTTTCTTTGTGTCCCTGTAAAAAAACTATAAGCGCTAGATTCTCCAAAATCTATACAGATTGAGTATTTGTAACCTGTAATATGTGTATAAATTTTTTGCTCAATTAAATAAGGCGTTTAGATACTATCGCACTTTTAAGATTTTGGTCCCATAGGCCATAATGATAAAGAATTTTTCTTTGTGTCCCTGTAAAAAACTATTAGTGCTAGATTCACCAAAATCCATAGGGTTCGTACTATGGTGACTTACAATATACGTACCAAATTTCAGCTTATTCGAACGAAGCGTTTAGACGCTAGCGTGTTCACTCACAGACATACACACATACATACACACATACATACACACACACATACATACATCATCGCAAAAATAGTGAAAACGGACTCATTGGACCTCGAAACGTATAGAAACATCAAAATCTCAAAATCGGATTTTTACATGATTACAATACTTTCCTCACTATAGTGTTCGGAAAGTAAAAAAAAAAAAAAAAGAGAGAGAGAGAGAGAGAGAGAGAGAGAGAGAAAGAGATTTATATTATTTTATTTAATATTCAATTTCTTTGGTTCAACGGTTCATCTGTTTCTTAAATAGTTCAACAGAATATTTAAAATGAATGTTCAAAAAATAATTTGTTTACGAAAGTTTTTGTAAAAAAGTGTTATGAATAAGTTTTTAAAGAGCTTCATTCACCGCATAGATTTTGGTTAGATTAAAAAAAATTAAACACAAGTTTTTAAATGGTCCAATTGAATGAACAAAATATTAATATTTTGTTATATTTTTAATTGGAGATGTTTAAAGTAAAATGTTGTAAGGATTTGACAGTAATTTTCCAAAATACCTAACACCATGGGGGTGGGGATCAGATCCTCCTTTGGAAACTCTGATAATTCTAAAAAAGATGCTTAATCAATCTGAGGGAGATTTTGTTTGGTTTAAAATTAATTCAGATGGGGAAAATAGGAGGGGGGCAATCAGTTAGACCACTTTGAAATTTTAATCGGGAAAACGTTTTTTTAGAAAATGGTTTGTTGAATGTAGTTTTATTCCTATCTGGTTAAATATACTGTACCTAGTTCCCACATTTTTCCTGGCTAGAATTCCTGAAAATTTTCTAAAACATGGTGAAGGGATTTTGGACATTGCCTCATTCTCGAAAATTGGGTTATGGGGGTAAAAAGTATACTAAGAGATCTAACATTAAAATTTTAAATGATAAGGATTTTTTAGCACTTTGAGAAATCTTCTAAATGCAATCACTTCAACGATACTTTTTTAAGGTTGGTTGGTAGTAGGTTTTAAGGCCACCTGACTACGCTAGGGTCCTAGGTCCTAGGCATATAGTTAGAATGACCTCCATGAGGTCTTTCTAAGGGGTCGAGGTCCGTATTTAAGCGAGTTTCGGAGAAAAACACTGAATAAACGGCTAAGTGAAAGAGTGCAGGATGGGATCGAATCCGGCACCTCTCATCCACCGCTCGGCCGCTGGTGGGGCATTTTTAAGGAACTTATATAAATATATATATATATATATATATTTTTTTTTCTAAAAGTCCCATCTTCCTCCCCAAATCTATCGGAAACGACTAAGGGAAGACAATAAACTGCAATATCTGAATAAAGGCAATAAACAAAATTTGCAAAATAATACAAAATTTGAAATGTATTATTAATTTCTAATTTAAAGGTTGCAGATGCATGGTAATTTTATTTTATATCAATATTATATGTAAGAAATAAGTCTGTACAAGTGAAGGAGGATTTTGTTTTCTTTTTTTCTAGAGTAGCTTTTATTGTTATATTCATGCCTGCTCCCTACTGTTAAATTTAAGAAAGAAATAATTATTATTTTTGAAGTATAGATTTAATTTAAAAGAGAAAAATAAATAAAAATAGAACAATCTTTAAAATGTGAAACTTTTATACTGATAAATATTTAATTAGTATAGTTTTTTACTGGAAATTTAATGAACAAAGTAATTTATAAAATAATACACTGTGTAATTCTTTATTATAATTATTATAATTATTATAATTCTTTATTATAATTAATACACTGTATAATTATTTTATCAGTATGCTTTGCAGAAATATATTATTTCGTAAAATTAAGTATCACAATGCGAAAAACAAAATTAATTAATTAATATTTTTAAAAATATATTATGGGTTTAAATTAAAGTCAAATAAAGATGTATTTTACTTAATTTTATTTTATTACTTATTTTACTAATTTTAATTCTATTTTCAGAGTTTTTCCAATGCATTTAAGTGTTTGGTAACCGAGTTTTTTTTTTTTTTTTTTTTTTTTCATTACACTATTATTTTATAAAATTAAAAAATAATAATAATAACGGAAAACATGCAATTTTAGATTTGGATTTGATATATTATAATTATTACAATCTTTGTAAAATATTTCATTTACATACTATATTATAGAAATTTAATGAGCAAATTAATTAATTAATTATTATTATTATTATTATTATTATTATTATTATTCAGGATTTTTTTTATCCATAGTTTAAGTGATTTATCACTTAGTTTAAAAAAAAAAAAAATTACAAATATGATTATGATATTATCTATCATTTTTATGAAAGTAAAGAAAAAGGTTTTTGTTGTTTCAATCACTTTTTAAAATAAAACCAATTTTGAAAGTTAACAACGTATCAACTTGAAAACAATGGAATTGAATGAATATTTTGATTAAAAAAATATTATATAAAATACAAATCTCCAAATAAATAACACATTTAATATGTATATTAAAGAAAGAAAACTATTTTATTTTGTAAGTTTGTTTTTGACACTAACTGCCGATAGATGGAGCCAAATTACCTATCTGAGATTGAATATTTCAAATGGAAACGAAGACTGTATACGTCCGCGAACATTCCAAACCGGATTACAATCTTTTCTTTTGAGCGATGCGAAAGAAAATAGTGTAATCCGCGAGGTAATATAGTTCCATTTTTAAAGTGAAATATATAAAAAACAAGAGTTTTTTGGGAAAAACGAAGCACGTCACGATTCTTAGACAAAATAAATTAATATCATATATCAATTTCATAAAATTTCTTCGAGCCGTTTTCGAGAAAAAAAACTCACACAATTACCATTTTTCCTTTGAAGTCTTAAATTGCAATTTCAGATCTCAAAATATATAGAATGTGGAAGTGTGAAACTTTCAGGATAGCATCATGCAGAAGATAAAATATTATTCTGAAAACATCAGATCAAAATATCTCCTATTTACTGAGATATTAAATGTCGGCGTTTCCAAATTCTTCTGATGTAAAACTAGCTGTATAATAGAGTGTCGCTGCTAAGCTTTGTTTGAGCTTTGCTGCGTCACTCAAAAAACTGTCGTTTTTTATGATATGTATATATATATATATATATATATATAATATAGTAACAAAATAATAGATATTTAGAATAACATGTGATAACAGAAATCTTCAATAACCAAAATGAATTAATATATAACTAAATTAAATAACCTGTGATATCTTTAAACAAGAACTAAAAATTGTGCGGTACGCATTGATTATTAACACTTACTAGCTGTACGTACTCGCTGTGCCGTATGAATTTCAATGTTTTTTGTTTATGTTATCACACAGCGGAAGGACAGAAGGGCATAAAGGCAGAGAGAAAAACTAATTGAATTCATAATCACCCCTAAACCTTGTTGGAAAGTGTTGAAAATGGTTAAAACAAACGAAATGCAGCCCTTAATGTATCTGAATATTTTAGAGCAGCCCTGTAAATTTGAAGGTTAATCATTTCATATTTTATACAAAATATCTTTTAGGGAATTAACAATAAATGTCAATATCTTTATGATTTTTGCAATAGTAAGTTATTTAAATGTGATTTATAAAAGTGTCTCTCCTAAAACACGCTGGCATATTTTCTTTTTTCTTTCGGGGGGGGGGGGGGGGGGAATATCCCTGTACACAAACCATTTATAACAGGACCTGCTAATGCTATTTAAAATAGAGAACATTCCATAGTGAATTTGAATAACATATATCATTTTTAAGAAAATGAAAAAGGGGCGCCATTTAAAATTCTCGCCTAGGGCGGCGAATTTGCTCGAGCCGGCGCTGGTTCTCTATCAAATTATGACCTGGGTGAGTGCTGGCTAATTCCTTACACTGATATTCTGAGGTATAAGTCTTTTTTTTTTTGCACAATGGGAAATGTGTATCGATGCATTATCCTGCTGAAAGGTGCTGTTGGGACCACCAAGGAGTTAACCAAAGGATAATAAATGTTCACTCAGAATTTCCTAACACTTCTTTGAATTTTGTCTGCCATTCAGGACGCAAAGAGACATTTGCCCATTATAGTCAAAAGTGCCACCAAACCAATGTAGCAAAATGTGAGCCACCACCTTCTTGCCTGCTGAATATGCTCTTCGGATCTTTCCTCAAGTCATGTCAATAGAATGAGAACACATTTAGACCATCCAAATTTTATTTTTTGTCCTCAGAGAAAATAACACTAATCCATTCGTTCTGATAATACATGTGCTATTTTGCCCACTGAAGTCTTTTTTGATTGTGACACTTTTTCAAAGAAAAGCTTACAAGCTAATTTTTTTTAATGATAAATCCCGATTAGCTAATTCGAGTTAATTTTTGTTTTATGATGAATCCTGAATACGCTATTCGTCTGCACATGGTGTCACATGATATTTTTTATCCAAGTCGATGTTTTTATCTGGTTAAGAGACAAATTCTCCGTTAAAGCCTTTCTTTTAATTTTTCTATCCTCCCGAATTGTGGTTTTTCTCAAAGTTTCAAAGTGTTATGCAATTTTGAATAGTTCTTCACATTGCAAAACACTATAAATACCAAGTTTGGCCTGATTTAAAATAAGTGACATTTGCAAAATGGATTTACCTTCAGATTTCAGCTTACATACTTTCACAACTTCTTCAGGCAAAGATTGCAGCAATTTCAACAATTTGATAACTTGTACAGCGATCACTGTAGTACTTTATAATCTATAAGATAAGTGTCACCAACCCACCACCAGACTTGTTTAGAGATATTTGGAAGTGATATTTTTATAAAACCTCATTTGTGCTTAAACCTGATTTTTTTATTATTTATAATTTTCCTTTCAATTAATTATTTCAGAATTCGAAACATGAATTTGTAATTATATTGTTCAGATACAGTAAAAATTTTAAAGCATTCCGGTGTATATCCTATTTCATTTTATTAAAAAATTTAGTTTCTGCATAAACTTTTATGCTGCACTGTAGAATAATTTTAAGCAGTTAAACTAACTTTAACAAAAGTAAATCATTCTGTCAAATTCACAGTAAAGAACTCTGGTAGTAGAGGAGAAAGTGTTGTATCTTGGAACATTGACAATTTCTAAAAACCTATTGGTAACATAAATTTTTATTTATTTCTAACTATGTCAGAGGTATTGCTAGGACTTTTTCCTAGGAGTGAAAATACTCCTTAATCTTTTTTGAAGAAGGGAATTTGGCATTATTAGGAGTAAAAAAAAAGTGGAAGAGAAAACAGTTTATCTTTCATAAATTTATGCTAAATTTTACATCTTTCTTAATAAATTCAAAAATAAAATATATATGAACATGAACTCACGTTATAAGTTTAAATTATGAGTTCAAGTTATATTATATGGATTGGCCAATTGTAATAATATTCCTTTCAGCATAATTTGTACAATACGATATCAGAATATGAATATAATGTGACTCAGTTTATAAATTACAATGAACACTGAAAAATGATAAGGCCATACATGAATCTGAGAAATTCTATTATTGATGTAAATGTTTACAGTTTTACTCAAAATAATTTTAATTATAAAAACTTTTTATCCATTGTAAGAGAAGATATTAATTGATTAAAAAAAAAAGGGGGGGGGGATACAAAGCATTGAATTGTAGAAAGAATATAAACTTTTTCAGGCGCATTTAATGAAATACGCTAAATTTAACCTTAAAATAAAAAGCATGAAAAATACTCATGGTTAAAATTTTAAGGAGTATTTTTAGATTTTAATGCATAAAATACGCTTTTGAAGGAGTTAAATATATCTCTGAACTATGTCCTATTTAACAAACATATAACAGCACAATAAAAGACAGCATCAGAAATACCGAACACATGATTTGGTGAGTGAAAGAAAATTTCATCACTTATATCTTATCATAAAAATATCTTATCTTATTGCAAATATCTTTTTCATTCTAATTTCAGTTTCTGAATTTGCAAAACTATTACACTCAATTTTAAATGGGTACTGAACAAAAGATTTTTAAATGTTTTGGTTAGGAGAAAGTAATGGCATCTGCATTTTGATTTTATTTAAAGCATGTGGTAATTGTACCTTGGGACATGTCTCAAGGAACAACATACGTCATACACATGGTTTTCAATAATTTGGCTATTGTTTTAGTATATTTTTCAGTATGTTTTAACGTAACATTCTAATGATAATAATTTAATATATCAATTAATATTAATAATCTTTTAGCATTAATAGATAGAGAATTGATTCAACTCAAATGTTACATAAAATTACTGAATTTACAACAGCAAATGCAACAAATGAGTTAAGAGCTGTATATTCAAGGAAGGAGCAAGTTCATATCCTCAGATTCTCAATGTCACATCCCCGATAATGTTTCGGCCATTTCTCAAAATTTCAGTTTGAATAAACAATGACAATAGAAGAACAGCAAATTCTTGCATTTAACAGATTCTCCAGTGAAAGTTGAAATTGAAGCTACAAAGCAGAAAACTGCTGCATCTAGAGTAGGGGGGAAAAGGATCATCTACACAATAAATTAGCAGTTCAGAACCTAATGTTTATAAACCAATTGTATCAAGTATAGATGATAACAGTATTGCAAATGATCAAACCACAGATATATTAGGAAAACAGATACAGAAAGATTACCTTTTCCCAAAAGTATCTGAAATAATAATAAAAAAAATATTAACTTTGATGTTTGAACCCTCAGAAAACCCATTGGTTACGACCTTGATCTGAAGTAGTGGAGGTTCTTGTCCTTAAGTCTTAACAATGAGGTTTTTAATGTGCATAAGGGATATCAAAAAATTTCTTTAAATGGATATGCAAAATTAAGATATTTCATCAGACATTGAATGTTAAACTCTCACTTAGGTCTGAATGAGAAATCTTACAGTTGCTTTTACATCAAATAATGTTAAAATAGGGACTTTATCAATACTTAGTTAAATAATGAATAAAATTAGAACTTTCATAATTATTAGTATTTGTGTAATGCATCTGCAAGTGTATTTTTTCATTTAATGTTTTAATATATATGTATAATCCATTTGATATATATTTAATTATTTGCATAAAACTGATATAAGACTTTTCATAAATCATGAAGCATGTTCCAAGGCACAACACAGCATGTCTCAAGGTACATGTCAACAAGGTACATGTTGTACCTTGGGACACTTTACATTTTCTACTTAAAATGGCTAGTAATTTTTTATTTTCAAACTGCTTGAATTAAAAAATATATATTATAGAGCAGAATGTTGGAGTATTTAAATACTGTCCTTAGAATTCAAATATAATTTTAATTGTAGAAGTTAAAAGTTAAAATGTGAAAAATATCCCAAGGTACAACGCTCTCCTCCAGAGCCTAATTATCGCACGAGCACCTCGGGTTCGTGCCCTGGGCACAAACTTTTACAAATGGTTAAAAATATCTGATCTAAATTAAATCCCCCTAGGTTTTTTTTTTTTTTTTTTTTTTTTTCCCGTTTTCTAACTCAACTAAAAAAAATTATAGATATTATTTAGGTTATTTATTTAAAATAAGTTACTGGCATTAACATCATTGTGAAGTCAGATATGATATAAATTTAAAATAGGATTACAAAATATGAAAAATGTTTGATTCAATGATTTTTGGCCTATAAATGAAAAGAAAATATTGCCAATTAGCGATGGGGTCAAAAAACATATATATATTTATATATATTTTACCTTATATAAAAAAGAATAAAAGATACAGATGTTATTTAAATTAAGTTAAAAATATAAGAATTAAAATATTATGAAAACAAACCCACACTTATAACTGAAAAAATATAACTCTCATACCTGGATGTCTTGCACTTTGATGTTCGGCAGTCTTTGTTCGAATCGATAAAAGATTCATTCGATTCATTGAAGACCCTCATGATCATGATAAGACGTCGAGATAAATGAAAGAAGTATAGAATGTGTTAACAAATAAAATTTCGATTTCTTACATCAAAATCAAACAAGATAAAAGCCAACCTCCACTTTAGGTAATCAGATAACTTACATAATACTTGATTTTTCAAAATTATCCAAAGAAACTGGACAGACTTGCATTTGTTTATTTACATTTACCGCCAGCAGTCTAATTTCCAGTTAAGGGGCCAGTTTCAGAAAAATAAAATAAATTAAATTTACCAATAAATTAAAGATGTATTTAAAAAGTAAAAGCTTATATAAATTTGCTTTTGAACAATCAGATCAAATTTTCTTAAACTAAATATTTTTTAAAAATTTTTATCGCCATTAATTTAAATCATTTTAATAAAAAAAACTTTTTTTTTTAATGAATATAGTCTAAACCAAAATATTTATTTTTTCTGTTACATTAAAATAGTCAATAAGTATAAAATTTATTTAAAAACAAAGTAAATTGTATAAATATTAACATTAATCTTTAAGAAGAGGATGGTGTCTGTGTCGTATGCAATTTAACATTTGGCAACAAGCGGGTGGACAGCTGCTGCAACTTCTTGTTTTGATATTTTCAGAGTTATAAGCTGTTAGCTGACAGTAGTGAGGTGTTGGTGAATTAAATATTTTTTCGACGTTTCAAGTTAAGAATTAAGCATTTGGGTTTATTTATTTTAATAAAGATACTACTTATATAGCATTCTAGCAACATTTTTTATTTGTTGAAGGTAAATACACTTTTATTTATTAAAGTTAAGATATTTTTAATGCTGCCCTTTAACTGTGCTAATTCTTCCTATTCAAGTAAATTTAATGTACCTAAATGAAATTTTTATTTATTTTTAAACATTCGACGATTGCTTGTTTATTTTATAATATAGATACAACTTTTATTGAATTATTTTTTGTCGTAAAAACTTTGATATACGGGAAATTCAATAGACCCTTAAGTTTTAAAATGTCTATTGCAGATTTCGCAACTATTTTTCGGCTCTCTACTGCAGTGAAAGAAACCTACTTATTACTGTGCACTCAGCATAGATTTATATCGCAAATACTAATTCAGACAGGTAAAATATTTACTTTATGCTATGCATGTCACTATTCTCATAATTTTATATATGATACGGCATTTTATTAATCTGTAATACTACATATATATATATATATATATATATATGTAGTTACAAGAGATATTATATATATATATCCTGTGTAAAAAGAATAAATAATATAAAATTCGTCCCCCACCCCTCCCTTTTTTATACAAAGTTTGTACATCGTTATGTCTCCAATTTCTAACAGGAAGAAAAGGGAGGGAAAGAAATTTTTCATTTTCATTACCAGTGTGCTATTTAATTAAGTTTCAATGCATGGTTAAAATAGAAATACACTGAAATACTTATTTAAAGTTGTTGCTTACATCTATTGTATTTCAATAAATTTATTTCTAATATAAAAAATTTACATTCAGGTGTTTTTTCCCTCTCCTCTCCAAATATTTTTTTTCTTTTTTTTTTAAATATCAAAACTTTCTCTTTCTCAAAGTACTTTTCCCTCCTTCCAGAGGCAACCTAAAATAAATATATTTGAAATTTTGATAGCAAATGTTTTTAAAAACAAAAGCTTAATATTTATTTAAGCTTTAAGTATGTTTAAATAGTTGCACAGCTCAAATAATCAGATTGTTTTGCTCCATTCACTATTTATTTTGCATTCTATTGCTGTGTTAAATTTTCAGAAGATGTGTGTGTGTATATATATAATGAAAATATTCTGAGTTTATTTTAATTATTGCATTCAGAAGCACTTCTTCCATTCTCTTTAAATTAACTTATTTGAATCAGCTGCACACCAGTATAATGAAAAAATTAGAGGTGTTTTAATTATCATTAAAAAAGGAAAAGTGGTAAAGCTCACAAGGTAATGTTAAAGGTTAAAGCTTCTGTTGAATATTTGATTTGCTTTTTTTCTCAGAAAATTAAATTGATAAACTGTCTGCATTATAAAAATTTTCTGTAAATTTTTAAAAAATGATTTCTATAAATGTTTATCCAGAGTCTCTGTAAATTCACAATAATTCTTAATTAAAAGCAAATAATCGAGATTCACAATCTTTATTCTGTATTTTTATCTGTTTTTATTATTTAATTTCTCAATAACTAGTAAAAATGAACGTTCCTATTTTAGAAAAATCATTCTAAGTTGTAAAAATATATTCTCGCCAAGTTCATAAAAATTAGACATTAAAATGCATATATAAGATAAGAGTTTTTAACATCTCTATTGTTTTATTTATTTCTAAAATTTTACATAAAACTTGAGATAAATGATTACCAGTAATTTTCTGTTGAAATATTTAAGTGTGGTAAGAAATTTGGACTTCAGGCTATCTAATAAATATTAAAATTTTAATGGCAAGTTTCACTTTGAGGTTCAAACTGTTTTCTTTTGTCTTGAAATTTTGCTAACAAATATTATTGAAACAGAAATTTATAGTAGCAGTATAAATTTTTCTCTTATCAGAGTCTTCAGAGTTTGTTTCATTTGAAATTTTGTGAGTCAGCTTGATTAACTGCTGATAAAACTGAGTCAATTGGTGTAGAAAAGTCGGTCAAAAAATTGAAGTTTGATCATTAAAAAAAAAAAATGTGTAAAAAGAGAATGAAAGTTTAGAGAATATTAAGAAATTACTAAAATATTTAATTTAGTGAATGTTATGCATTTTTTTCCCCCTTATAGATAAAATTTTTTTACTATTTTTTACTATTTTACAATTTTTTTACTCGCTGCTTTAAAATTAGTCATTGATCATACATTTTTTGGAAATTATGCTTAAAATGAGAGTAAACGCAATCTCTGATTATCAAACAATGCCCCAGCAGTAGCTGAGAGGCTGTGCTCTCAGAATGTCTGGTTTGATCACAGGTTGTACTTGATGACCTAGCTCTTCAGAGTTTTCCTTGGTTTTCTTGCATGATTAGGAATTGGAACTCTTTAGGACAATCCTCCCAGGTCTAGGACAATGCTAAAAGAAAATAATTACAAGAGATAAAAAGAAGTTTGTATATAGTAAAGTTTTTTTAATTTTCTGTTGAATCATACAAACATGACAATTGTACATATTAATAAATACTTTTTTTTTTTAAATTTTTTTTGTGATTTATCCCATCTTGAAAGAAAATTATCCAATGTATAATAAAGAGAGCAATTATAAGAAATTTTCAAACATTTATTAATTGAATAAAAGTATTAAAAGAATGCATTGTCGTCATATTCGGAGCTATTCTAAAAGTTTCCAATGTGTAGCTAGTTGAGAAGTTAGTTTAAAAATCGATTGCAGAATTTGTACTGGACAAGCAAGTAACAGAGTTAATAAAAATGTTTTAAAAAATGTTGATGTTGCTTGGAAATATTTCTCCTGCAGTATTTTTATCCAATATAATAGGAGAAATTCAGACATAATACTTACTAGATAAAACTTGATATTTATTTATTTATTTTTGTAATTCATTGTTTAAAATCTTGAACTTTACTTTTTTCAAAGTATTAATTCGGTTTCCTTTACTTTTTTCAGCATTAAAAAAAGTTTTGTTTCATATATTGGCTTAATTTCTTGATAAGAAATATTAGGAAATTTATTTTTAAATGTAATCTGTACATATTATAGCAATAAGTTTTTGATGTAAATAATTGCATTAAAAAAGAATCTGAAAATCTGGCATGCGTGGAAAGCTTTTGCACCCTTAATCAGTTGGATTAAAAATCAAATAAGCCCCACCAGTGGCCGAGTGGATCTGTGCTCAAAGCTAACAGACAGGAAGTGCCAGGTTCAATCCCAGGTTGCGCTCGTCGGCCTAGCCATACGTAATTTTTCCTTTGTTTTCTCCGAAACTCGTCTAAATATGGACTAAGATCCCTTAGAAAGACCACCCACGGAAAACATCCCCCCCCCTCCTTAGGCCCATTTCCCTAGCAATTGTTATTTTATATACTTTTTTTGTGAAATGTCCTGGATGTTTCAAAACAGTGCTTTGCTTAGAGAATAATTAAGACTAACATTTATTTAAAAAATATAGTGTAAAATAACTATATTCAAACATATAATTTATTTTCAAATTTCTATTTTTTCAAGACTGTGTTTTAACAAATGGATTCTTTACCTTTTTACTTTCTCTTGCCCATAAGGTAGAGAAAGTATTGTTTTTGTGTCAAATTTTTGAAAGTGAGTTTTTGTTATCTTTACATGTTTTGAGGTTCCCTGAATCCAAATATCATGTTTTTAGCCATTGGTGTGTGTGTGTTATCAGCATGTCTCAAAAGCAAATTATAACCAGAAAGTCCAAACTTGGTATTCTAAATGAATATCATATAGTGATGTTACAGTAAACTTTTAGTTGAGAATCTAGCAAATGGTTCGTGTACAGGGACACCCAAGAGAATTCAAATACATTACGTCTATGGGGGAAATTGCAGGTAAGTAGAGTTTAACATCTATAGACTTCACTAAACCAAATGAAATGAATATATTTTATATGCGTAAAAACATGTCTCATATAGAATATGGTAGGGAAATCATTCACTGTTTGTTTACAGGGTTACACAAAAGAACTAGATAAAAGTGCGACAATAGCTGCAAATTGATGGAAGTGTATTTCAGGCCGGACCATGTATTATTACTATACGATTATATTTATATGCACCATGTGGTCTGTATATAATCTTCAAAAGATATACAGAGCTGCAAATATTTAAGCAATAACATTCTTTTTTGTTAGTGGATGTGTTTTACTGTAATATTTTACCATTTCCAGGAAAGCTGTTCAGGAATTGAAATGAATTCCTCATAGAGATGAAGTAAATAATGTATGTTTTTAAGCTAAATATTCATTGCATGTTTTTTGTATATTTACACGTTTTGAGGCTTCCTGATTACCGAAGTCAAGTTTTTTAACATTTGATCTTTGTCATTGTCTCTTAGAGTAACTTAAAAACAAATAATTTTAGGAGATCCAAATGTTGTATTTTGAAGTTAATATATAACTTTGTTGCTGGAAAAGTTTGATCAAGATTGATAAGTTTCAAGGAATGTTGCGTGTGAAAGTTGTCTGAATAATTTTAAGTGAACTTTTAATTTTATTAACAGATTTAAATTCTATTTAAATAGAGGTGCAGTAATGAAACTTGGGGGTTGAGGGGGCAGTAGCCCCCCTCATACAGAATAATTATCATATAAAACTCTTCCGAAGTCTAATTTCAATTGTTTTAACATAGGTTTACATAACAGAACTCATTATCTTACCCTTTAATCTCCAACCTGTATTTATATTATTAAATTTCAGGGTAGCAGAAAGTCGTGTGAGTGACACACCAGATTATTATTATTATTTTTTTTTTTTTTTAACTTATCTATATCTATATATGATGAAGTATTGTTTTGTTTTCAAATTGATAAAATTACATGGACTGATCATTGAAAATAATTTTAATAACTAATTTGTATCTATATTAATAAAACCAGACTTTTGGCTGTAATTTGTCAGAATAAAAAAATTTTTGCGATATCTTTACGTTTCACACACCATAAAAGCCAAAAATGACTTCAGATAATATTTTCTCTGTGTGTGTCGCGTCTGTAGGTCTGTAACGCTATTTTTGTCCCGGTATCACGTAAGAACGGCTGTACAGAATTCAATGGCACTTGGCAGGAATTTAGATCATTGCTCAACTTAAAATTATATCCATCAACTTTCGAAATTCCCCTCCTGGGGGGGGGGGGGCAAAAGTCAAAAACACGTTTGTAAGCATAACTCGGCTCCAAATTACTTCACAGTAAAGAAATTGCACATGGAGAGACTAGACATGAGTACAAATAAAAAATTATCTACGATTTAGGAATTTTCGGTTTTTAACCAGAGGGAGAGTGAAAAACTATTTTTGGCGGAAAATTTCGCTAATTCCGGATTTTTGAACCAAATATGGAACAAAGATCTTGGAAAAAGCTATGCGACTTCCTTAGGATATTTCCAAAAGCACATCTTTTGGTTTTTATAGCTTGCGATTTTTTTTTTTTTTTTTTTTTGGGGGGGGGGGAGGAGGGGGCAAAATCTGGACATTCCTTTTAGCGCTAAATTTGTCCTGAGAAATCTATGGAAGCTGCGGTCATTAATTTCGGTGCTTGGATTGCTTATATGTATCCGACACCAAATTAACGGAATATATCTAAATTACCCCCCACCCCACCCCCTGGAGGGGACAGGAGATAAAAACACCTTTGTAAGCATAACTCGGCTCCAAATTACTTCTCAGTGAAGAAATTGCACATGAGGAGACTACACATGAGTACAAATAAAACATTATCTGCAATTTATGAAATTTTGATTTTTAAGGGAAGGAGGATGAAAATAGATTTTTACGGGAAATTTTGCAAATTCCGGATTTTGGAGTAAAACACTTACAAAACTGGAACAAAGATCTTGAAAACAGCCATACGTCTTCTTTAGGATATTTCTAAAATTCCTTTTAGATTTTTTGCGATCTGCCTTTTTTTTTTTTTGGGGGGGGGGGGGGTGGTATGTGTTACGAAGGGCAAATTCGAGACAGACACCTCTTTTAGCGCTAAATTTGTCCTGGGAAATTTGAGAGTTGCTGTCACAAAATTTAGTGCTTTGCTTGGACTGTTTATATGCATTCGATCCATAAAGTAACGGGATTTATTGAAATTTCCCTCCCCGTTTCCCTTGGGGGGGGTGAAAGCAAAAAAAAACGTTTGTAAGTATAACTCGGCCTCAAATTACTTCGCGGTGAAGAAATTGCACATGAGGAGACTAATGAAACATTATGTATGATTTTGGAATTCTTGATTATTTGCAGGAGGGAGGGGTAAAATTGTTTTTCGGGGGGAAATTGCAGATTTTTGAGTAGAGTTGTACTAAAAATGGTACAAAAGTATTTATAACAGCTATATATCTTCTTCGGGATATTTCCATAAACACTTTTTTCTTTTTTTGTGATTTTCAATTTTTTTTTTTTTTTGCGTGAGGGGGGGTTTACGAAGGAGCAAATTCGAACCCCCCTCCCCCCACCCCCCCTTAGCTCTAAATTTGTTTTGTGAAATCTAGGGGATCTGCGGGATTTCGCAAAACTTACCCGCTGGCGAAGGAGAAGTAAGAAACGGGTAAGTTGCTGCCGAAAGCAATGGGGACCCGGGCTCATCACATTAAGAGCGGGAAAAACCTCTACCGAATACAGCGAGAACTTTAACTTAAGTTATTAATAATGATATGGTATTTTGATAACTCACTTAAATAGTGCCCAGCGAAGCGGGCAAAGCCTGCTAGTAGAAAAATATAGAAGGAAGAAGAAAGTTTTGTAATAGCCATAACTTAAGGGCGTATCAGACTCGACGAATTTACAGGCGATTTTAGAGCCAACCACTGATTTGCGCCGATTTTTCGGAAAAAATTGTCTCTACTCCCAGTGTGATAGCGCAGACTGAAGTTGCCCAACTTTTTCAGAGCTGTCTTGATAAAATTGTCCGTATACTCAATTTCTCCTCGGATTCGTCCAATCAGGATGCGCTATTTTGATACGTCATATTTCCAAGATGGCGGAACACGGGAATCGCTTCAAGTGGAGATTTGAAGAAGAAATATTATCGTTAAGCACGTTTATTTTACAGTTAAATGATAAGAATTTTCAATTAATCGTTTTTATTTTCGTATGGCGTTATGACAATAGTTGTAAAAAAGATCAAAATAGAAATAATAATGCGATATTTTACACAAATGAAAGGGTATTTTAACGCTAATCATTGCGTATTTTATTCGCGCCAAGAAAAGTGATAAGCGTCAGAAGTTAGTCTTCTTTCATCCAACTTTTCACCCGACTATTGTAACCTCTATGGTGTTTTCGTCCAGGAAAAATCGGCGCTAAAGTCGGCTCAAAAATTGGTTGTGTCTAAAGTTGCTGAATCTGATACGCCCTTTACTGATGTCTATTATTATTCTGATTTTTTTAGAATTTTTAATTTTAGCTAACGTATTCAGTGTTTCTTTCTTTCTTTCTTTCTTTTTTTTTTTTTTTTTACGAGTTTGGAAGTTAAAATTCTAAACAATAAAATGAAAATATTTATTGTTCATTAACCTAAAAACGTGACATGTTCAATGAGTAGTAATATTAAAAAAAAAACTTCATTTTTGGTAAAGAACTTTATAAAACGAAACAGCAAAAATCATGGAAGACTTTTCTGGATCGAATAGAAATAATTGTGAGTTGTTACATATCTAGATTGATAGGGATTTATACATTCATAACAGTAAACCTAATCGTGTGGATACACATACAGCTTACTACAAAAATTTTGAAACACTTCATGAAAACATATTGTTTGCCATTTAACCAAAATTTGTGTTCAAAATGCTTTTCATTTTTCCCCCAAGGTGTGCAAAATTTTTCATATGTGCATCAATATTATTCTTTCTTACTATTCGGTACTCGGCCGAGTAGTAAATTAAATAGCAGAATACTCGGTACAGCACTAACATTAAAGATGATTTTTGAAAATGCACATGTATTCAGGTGACTTCGTCAGTTTTCTTCATTAAAATTTCGTTATCTGGAATATCTTTCAGCTAAAAATTGTCGAATCACTCTGTATAATGTTCTGTTTAAAAAGAGACGGAGCAATACTAGGGCTGGATTCATTATTCATGGGGAATAGCCTCATTTCTATATTTTACTTTAAACTAATTTATTACTTTCTTCTGTATTAATTAGAAGAAAATAGTAAAAAAGAATTTTGACATCCTGTTTTTCATAGATTCACGTGTTTTGGTATGTCAAATTGATAGTTTTGTATGAAAAATTCGGAGTGTAAAATCAAACTTTTTAAGCTTTGGATACTCCAATACACATCTTGTTAAAAGTTTTGACTCATTTGATATTTCTAAAACTTTCTATCCCCCCCCCCCTCTATATTCTATAGAAGAAAGTACTGGATTCGTGAAAATTTTCTATTTAAAGTTTACGATGGATTTACACGTTTTGAGAGTTCCAGAACACAATTTTACCATTTTTAGAAAAGGTGTGTGTGTTTGAGAGAGAAACAAATTTTGTAGTGACTGTATCTCAGGAACTACTGCAGAGAATTGAATATAAATTTGTATGTAGATGTACTTTGTCATAAATTAATGCATATCTACTTTTGGTGTTAATTGCTCAACAGCTGGCGCTGCTATACAGCAATTTCTACAGTTTTAAGGAAGGCTGGAACTACTACATATAAATTTATATGCGCATACACCTTGATCTAAATGAGTGCCTATCATTTTTTAGTATAGATTTCTCAACAGGTGGCACTGCTATACAGCGATTTCATCAATTTAAGGGAAGGGTATATCTCAGGAACTACTGCATAGAATTGCATATAGATTTTTATGTAGATGCACCTTGACACAAATTAGTGTCTGTAAAATTTCGCTGTCAATCGCTCAACAGGTGGCGCTGCTATAGTGATTTTTGCAGTTTAAGGGAAAGCTATTATCTTAAGTTCTATCGCGTATGATAAAACAAAACTACATTATGTGAGAAGGCTAGTATGAGATATTATGCTGATTCATTATAGATGCATATTGACCAATAGGTGGCGCTACTGTACTGCAAATATCCCTGAGAAAGGGGAATACTATCTCAACTTCTATGGGATATAACTGTATTAAACTTGATATGTGAGATAACCTTTATAAAAACTCATTTTATAAGATGTTAATTATAGAGAATAAAACTGTCTTTAATTTGGCATTTAATGTTAGTGTTCTCTAAGATGAAAATCACCTGCATTCATCATAGTAGATAATTTTAATAAATATGTTTTAACGAATTATTTGTCCTTAGTGAATTTTTATAGGAGAATAGAGAAGAAAGCCTTGTGGTGGCCACAACATACTAGATTTTCTATAGAATTAGACAACATTTTAGCGTTACTATAACTATTTTAAAGAATTTCTTAACTGCTGTAAAATAATAATTCATGGAATTTTTTGCAAATGGACTGGGATTAACCAAGTAATATTAAAATATGTAACAGAAATGAAAATGACTTTATTTGTCAAACTTTATACAAAATTTATTGAACATACTTGACAGATTTTCGAAACGTAATTACAGTAATTACTTACCCCCCCCCCCCTCCAATCGTTGTATAAATTTTCAATATAAGTATTTTTTCAAAAGGACTCGTCAGTGCTTTTAACATTGAAAGATGCTGTATCTCACGAACCAATGGACAGAATTTAACCAAACTTGGTATTTAGTTGGACTTTAACTGAAATTGGTGTGATTACATTTCAACTACTCAATAGGTGGCACTATCGTCCCGCTTTTTCATGATTTTTAACAGGGTAGCATAGGACAATACATGATATAAATGTACATAATGAGAAAACAGGGCAGTTTGGAATCACCTAGGAGAAGCCTTCATCCTGAAGTGGATTAATAAAGGCTGAAATTGATGATGATGATATAAATATATGGAAGAATATTTTTACCCTCTACCTCGGGGAAAGAGGACTGAATTTTTCAACACAAATGTCTTTAAAAAAAAAAATTAAACGAATTGGTTCAACCTAAATATGACAATATAAAATTTATCGATTTTTTACAAAGTTTGACTTTTTTTTTCTACATTCAATGTTAGTACTTTTCTGAGATGAAAATGGTCTGCATTTATTATGGAAAATAATTTTGATGAGTTTTAATAAAGAATTTGTATTACGTAAAGTTGCATAGGAAAATATTAAAGTAAGCTTTATGATGGCTGTAGCATGCTAGGTTTTTTTTTTTTTTTTTTTTTTTAATTGGCTCCAAATTTATCCGTGGAAGAAAAGAATAAGTTTTATTTTCATTTGTTCTTTTTAATTGGAGGCAAAAAATATGTGAGCACTTAATTAACTCGCTAATAATAAAAAAAAAAAAAAAAAAAAAAAAAAAGCCAGTTATTAACATTGCACAATTTGTAGCAGGCCGAAAAATGTTATTTGGTCAAATAATTGTTTTAGGTTCTAAAGATTAAAAAAAAAAAAAAAAAAAATTCACAGGTAGCCTAACGATAGATTTTATTCTAAAATTTTATTCGTGTAAGTGAAACACAGTTGGGGGGGGAGATAAGATTTAGACTATATATTTTAACAATTAGTAAATTTTGTGGCCAGGGCAAGAGCTCTGGGTGCTCATGCGATAGTCAGGCCAAATAAATCTATACGGTATATGTTATATTTAAATTTAACCCTTTCGTTCCCCGCGATGCCAATTGGAATACTCAAGTCCCCTAACTTTCTTTATATTAACAAACAACTGTTTTTTTTTTTTTTTCATGCTTTTATTATTAGTGCTAGAGGCCTATTTCAGTCGGTACAGTTGTCGAATTTTTATAATACACTCTTAATAGTGCTAAGGGCCTATTTCAGTCGGTTTATTGAATGGGAATTTATTGAATGAAGTCCCCCCCCAGGCCCAACTTTGACGTGAGTCCCCCCCCCAGGCCCAACTTTGACGTGAGTCCCCCCCCCAGGCCCAACTTTGACGTGAGTCCCCCCCCCAGGCCCAACTTTGACGTGAGTCCCCCCCCAGGCCCAACTTTGACGTGAGTCCCCCCCCCCAGGCCCAACTTTGACGTGAGTCCCCCCCCAGGCCCAACTTTGACATGAGTTCCCCCCCCCGCCCAACTTTGACATGAGTTCCCCCCCCCCCCGCCCAAGGCACACCTTTGACATGAGTCCTCCCCAAGGCACACCTCCCCCTCATTGGGAAAAAGAGAAAAAACGTTGTTTTGCGGCTATAAGACAGTTTGGACTTCCAACGTTATTTGTTACAGTATCTGCAGCTGAAACACATTGGTTTGATTTAATGAAAACTTTATCATGGAATTTAGATCGTCACGAATTAACTAAAGAAGAATTTGTCGATATTAACAAGTTTAGCAGTAGGCCTCTGGCACTAAATTAAAATCTGTCAATGTCAGATTTTCATGTTTTAAATAATGAAATAATGTCGTGTCTGTATAATTTTATTATTATTATTTTTTGTATATAATTTTTTATTGTATTTTAATAGGATGAAATTATAATTTCTTTTTCATGGGGATTTTTTTTTTTTTTTTTTTTTTTTTTTTTTAACGGAGCAGTTGGAGTACTTCCAAAATTTCAAAAAAATCTTGGTTCATGTTCTAATGATGTATATAATATTTGTTATATATTTATATGTTTATTGTAAGTTAGATAAAAATGTGATTTAAAATAAGGATTTTGAAAAAAAAAAAAAAACACTTGGTGTTTTTCTCAAGTGGGTTTTATAGAAAAAATCCTCCTGGGTTTTTTCGAGTCGGGCAAAATCAAGCCAACCCCTGGCTCTGTGTCACAGAATGGCGAATATGAATAACATATCAGTTTTAATTTTTTTCGCGTAAAAATTTCTATCTCATGTGTGTAAATATTTACGGAAGTGAGAAAGTGGGCAAACACATAGTCATGTGAGTGAGTCAGATCGAATTCGTAAACACTATTAATATTTGAAAATGTTAAAAAAAAAAAAAAAGTAAGTTTCAAACTGTGGTTTCTTCCCCGCCCCCACCCACTCTCTATCTCTGTATTTGTTTGTGTGTGTGAGAGAGAGAGAGAAGAGAGGGTGCGAAACTTAAGGAAAGGGTCGGCCTTGACTAAAAACATTCTTCTGTTTAATTGTTACGAACCTGTACCCGTAGAAGAAAAGAATAATTTATATTTATTAGTTATTTTTAATTGGAACAGAATAGCATCCGCGCTGTGAACTAACCAGCTAATTCTTCCCAGACCTCGGAACTGGCTCGTGTTTTGTTGTTACACCTTTTTGCCAGTTGACCGACTCTTTAAATAAACTGATTGTGACGCCGTTTTCACCCTTGCACAATGACACTGAATTTTGCATAATAAAGTGACGTAACATTGTTTCAGGATCGTAGCTTATTGGCAATTTTCCCGGGACGCTGGTAGGCCAGAAAAATAAACACACTGGGGAAAAAGATTGAATCAAAACATGGACGTGTGTTGTTCTAAACGAAAAAATCGGCGTTCATTATACTGTGTTGTCACCGTTGTCAGGTGTCGAAAGGTCAGTTTGAATTTTTTTTTTATTTTCCAGACAATTTCGCTTATAAAATTTACCCCCCCCCCCCCCCCCCCGCCCTCTTTAACCTCCCATTTCTGTACTCGAGACAATTTTTATAAAAACTATCAGGAGGCAGGTCGTTAGATATTTAACACTTCCAATTCAAAGAGTGCAGGGATTAGGACCAGTTGCCTGCTCAAGGATTCCGTCCGTTGTTGGTGGGGAGGGGAACTAAGGAACTTTAGCTCGTAATCACATGAGTTTCAGAGAAAAACTGGTATGTTGTGGCCACCACATGACTTTTCTTCTATATCTATACATATAAAAGAGTACTTCCACTCACTCACTCACTGACTCATCAACGCACAGCAAAATCTACTGGAGCCACTGACTCGAAACTGGGTCAGATTATGGAACATATAGTGTAAGCACCCCCTAAGAAGCGATTTTGCGAAATTCGCCCCCCAAGGGGGTGTAGGGGGTAAAATGTGATTTCACAAAAACCTTCATATCTCAAAGAAAAAAAGACATCCGTAAAATTTTGCTTTAAAATATAGCTAACTTAATTATCTAAAAAACAATTTCTGGAATTTTAGAAGTTCGGTCCCCAAGGGCGGAAAGGGGGCAAAACGTGATTTCACATGCGCAAAACGTGGTTTCACATATCTCAAACAGAAAAACAGATATATGTGAAATTTTGGCTCTAATATATAGCTAATACAAATACCTAAAAACTGATTTCTGGAATTTTCGAAATTCAGCCCCCAAGAGGGGAGGAGAGGGGGCAAAACATGATTTGAAATAATCCTTTATATTGCAAACAGAAAAAAATATATGTGTAAAATATTTTTGCTCTAAAATATAGCTCCCATAAATACATAAAAACTAATTTCTTTAATTTTAGAAATTCGTCCCAGGTGGGGCGGGAAAGAGGGCCTATGGGATAAAAAAAATATAAATATAGTTAGACCGCCGCGCAAAATTGGTACAGATAGGTTTTAGAGATCTGCAAGTCAAATGAGGATATTTTGAAAGTGTAAAGTTCTTAGGAGGGTCAGAAAGGTGTGTGTGGGGGGGGGGGGGGGGCAAAAAATAAAAATAGTTAGACCGTTCAAAATTGGTACATAAAGGTTTTTGATACCTACAAATCGATTGCGGATATTTTCGAATTTGTAAAGTCATTAGGAGGGGCGGGAGGAGGGGACGGAGGGGCAAAAAATAAAAATAGAGTTAGGTCGTTCAAAATTGGTACATAGAGGGTTTTGATACTTACAAATCGATTGCGGATATTTTCGAATTTGTAAAGTTATTAAATTGGTACATGGAAGTTTTTGATACCTACAAATCGATTGCGTATACTTTCGAATTTGTAAAATTATTAGGATAGACGGGAAGGGGAGGTGAAAGGGCAAAAATATATAAATAAGAGTTAGAGCGCTGAAAATTAGTGTTGTTAGGTTTTGAGGCCCGATAAATCGATTGCAGATATTTTCGAAAGTACACAATTATTACGAAGGGCGGGACGGGATCGGTCGCAGGGGTAAAAATTAAGAAATTCAGTTAAAATGTTGGAAATTAGTATTATTAGGTTTAAAAGCCCGAGAGAACGACTGCGAATATTTTTTAAAGTCTAAAATAATTAGGAGGGGTGGGGCGGTAGGTGAAGGAGCATGCGATCCTTGCGAGCCTGTATGCGCTGCCGCAGGCAGTGGTGGCCTAAACCAATTATTCCACTGATGGGAGAAAAATGTTTTTTTTTCCCCTTACGATAGTATAGTGATTCATTAAGAGTGTTGAACATAAATGCGCACGCGCAGCGCACAAGTGCCTGCGTTGCCAAGGACAGTGGGGAGCCGTTGTGACATTTTTTCCAATCAATTTTTCTTTTTCCCTCATTTTTTTTTTCGCATGATAAAAATTGATGTAATTTTGAGAATTCATTAACTATAGTGATTCCTTTAAAAATAGTGACCAGCGAAGCGGGCGTAGTAGACGATTTCCATATTAGAGAAGTAGTATAACACTAAATATATATATAAGTCAATTTTATTGTCAATGTTACATTAAAAAAAAAAAAAAAAAAAGTTAAAAATGTTAAAAATGAAAAAAAATCGATAACTTCATTTTAAATTATCGCAGGTTGATGGTTCAACCATTCGTTTTAAAGGCATTGGCGAGCTCTTTTGAAAGATACCCATCCTAAAACGTTACTCCCCTCGAGAGGGACTTCCCCCCTGGGGGGGGGGAGGTGAGGCTCCTACATACACAATTTTTTTTCCCCAGTTCACTATCTCTATCACAAATAATTCTTTTAAATTTCATAATGATTATTAAAAAATAATTCTCTTCATGCGCATTTATACAAAATTTTGTCCTATACCACCATGTTAAAAATTTAGAAAAAGCGGGATGGCAATTCAAGCTATTGGACAATTTTTATCAAAAGTTGATGGGCACTAATTTATGCCAATATGTAACTACATACAAATTAGTATGAAATTCTGTGCAGTAGTACCTGAGATGCAGTCGCCACAAAATTTTGTCACACGCACACACACATTTTCTAAAAATGGTCAAATCCTGTTCCACAGCTCTTAAAACGTGTAAATCCATCAAAAACCCGAGGTCGAAAATTTTTACGAATCCAATACTTTCTTCTATTGAATATAAAAGAAAGTAATAACTGAAAACTCCACCTTGACATACATATATTTCTCTCAACTTTTAATGCCAACCGCTCAACAAGTCGTGCTGCTGTACAGTGATTTCCACTATTTCAGGAAAGGCTATATCTCTGGTTCTATTGGGTATGATCAATCAAAAATTAATATGTAAAAAGATCATTATGAGTTGACGAGAGTTCAATCTGGGTATGATGTATAAGTTCTCTATTTTCCGTTTTACCAGCTTAGAGAGCACCTCTGTGCCACCGCCCTAACGGCACATCTTTTCCAAATAACATCCTCAGGATGTTCTATGAATGAAAAGGAAGTTGTCGGACATCCTTTGAACAGCTTCAGGATGTATTGGGGACAAGTGTGGTGTTAGGGTGGTTATAATGAAAGAGAAGACATGTTATGAGATTATCCAATACTATTACTAATGCGTGTAATTTGTCCTCCATGCAATAGATTTGGGGAAGTTTAACTGTAAAAATTTTCAGCTTTTTACATTTTTACACGTTTTAAGGTGTGAGGAATAACGAAGATTAGAAAATCGACAGGGTGTCCCTTTGTAAGGTGTCAGTGTTAGCATGTGTGCACGATATCTCACGACACGAATAAATACAAATTAGAAAAAATAAATGGGACCAGTTTTAAAATATATTTTACAGCACTGCTAAAACCCCTCTTTGTTTTCAGCATTCTAATTTGAAAATTTCGTAAGTTATTGGAATTTAAGATTTTCTTAATATGGGGAAATAGGGAAAAATTTCACAGAAGCGTACATTAAAAAGATTACTCTCAACTTAAAGATACTGAATCAGTTTTAAAATATAATTTATGATGAATCTCACTTAAAATGAACTGTTTCCACAATCCCCGTCAAAATGAAAATTAGTTTAGTTATATAAAGATTATACTGCGCTGGAAAAAAAAAAAAAATATTTCGAACTCTGATGCCATTCTTGCTGATTCTTATGTAAAATGACCTCTTGAATCCGAATAGGACTCCCGCATTTTGCCCAGTCACCCACCGTTTTCTAGAAACACCCACCCCTCCCTCAATTTTTATCACTATCCGGTAATTTTATGACCATGACTTTGATTTGGAGAATGAAAAAGAATTGATTTAACGCCTAAAAACAATATATATATATATATATATATATATATATATATATATATATATATAAATGTTTATTTAATAGCATTAATAATAGATTAAAAAAAATATAAGAAATGTAATACATAATTTCAGTGGCAAATCCCCCCCCCTCAATTTTTCCCCTTGCCGCAAATGTTCATGTTTTAGAATTTTCCAACTCAGTAGCCCTTCAGAAGATACTTAACAGTTAAAATAATCCTCTCCCCCCGAAAAATCAAATTTTTATAGCCACAAAATCACTGAAAAGTGGTAAAAATAGGGGCTGTCTCTAAAAAGCGGTGGGTGGTAGGGCAAAATGGTCGTCCTATTCGGAATCAGGTAGTCATTTTACATAAGAATTTGTCAAAATGGTGTTGGGGCAATTTTCATGCCGAGTAGTGTTATTTACTGATAGCATGAACTACTGATAACAGGGAAAAAAAAAAAAAAAAAAAAAAAAAAAACTTTATCCCCTTGAGATTCACGTTAACGCGGTTCGACTGTATTATGAAGATTTTCATAGTAAAAATGTTTTAAAATATTTTTATGACCCTGGCATGAACGTCATTGACTGTGAACGTTCTACTTTGGAAACTCTTTGCGATTCTCGTAACATGTCAGAATACGGCACTATTTCACACGAAATAGCATTGTGGGGGATCATTGGGTTGGAAATATCATAGAGTTGCATGAAAACTGCAGTATGAAACTGAGCCTAATAAAATCGAATAACAAACCAGAATAAGGTAAATGCATCGAAGCGGAGGAATGAAAGCTTAGTGGTTGTGGCATTTCGCTTTGTAACCAAGTCCAATGACCAGTCTACTGCATTTCTTATAAGATGAATATATTATGAGCTAAAGAAAAAAATTTGGAGTGACTCCACTCGACTTTCCGAACATTGAGTGAGTAATTAACAGTTTTGTAGATAAGGTAAAGAAAGAGGAGTTGTTAAACAAACAAGAGAGAAAAACATAATAGAGTGTTTGAGTATTTTTCGCCATATATTACACGATGTTTTATTGAACGCTACTGAACTTTCAGCTCATAGATCATAAAGATAAAGAATTTTTCGTTGTGTCCCTGTAAAAACCTATAAACGCTACATTCACCAAAATGCTTATAGTTAGTGCAACACTGATTTATAATATTCATATAAATTTTCAGCTCAATTGAATAAGGCGTTTAGAGGCTATTGCACTTTTAACAATTGGGTCCCATAGGCCATAATGATAAAGAATTTTTCCTGGTGTCCCTGTAAAAAAACTAAGTGCTAGATTCACCAAAATCTATAGGATTCGTACTATGGTGACTTACAATATACCTACCAACTTTCAGCTTATTCGAACAAAGCGTTTAGACGCTAGCGTGTTCACTCACAGACATACACACATACATCATCGTAAAAATAGTGGAAACGGACTCAGGGGACCTCGAAACGTATAGAAACATCAAAATCTCCAATTCGGATTTTTGACATGATTGCAATACTTTCCTCACTATAGTGTTCGGAAAGTAAAAATTATAACATATGATGGGGAACTGAGCAGGTGCCTGTACCATAGTTTATTTTTTTTATGCAATATATATTTTTCCTTTTGTTTCACGTGCATAAGTTTTCTGTTAAGAATGATTTGTTGTTAATTTATAATCGTTATTTAGAGCGGCCTTAACCTTGCATGTTTTATTGTATCCTTAATACTTAACTAATCATACGCTAATAATCGATTCACTAAAAAGCTACTCAGACTTGGAAATTTTCCAGTTATTTGATTACCGAAGATTAAAACAAATTATATGCAAGAGATCCTGGAAGTGCCTTCAAAAATAAAACTCAACGTAGTTAAATTATTCCATGTCTTTATATAATTTTAAGTTGAAGAAAATTTGTAGAAGCAAGATTTACGTGAAATGTGTTTAATTATTTTCAATAAGTTATAGTATGTAAGTTTAAATTTATTGAGTAACCACGGAAAAGATGTCCCCAACTGTCATCTCTTCTTCCCCCCCCCCCCAAGTTCTCTGTACATTAACCCGTTAGCGCCCGAATTCATTTTGCAAAATATTATTAGCTGATTATTTCACTTCTAAATTAATATAGACAACTGACAGTAAAATATATTAACTTAAACAATTCTTCTGATAGTTTTAAATTTAAAGCCTATCCTCATTTATTGACGTTTAGTGTTCTAGCGAGAAAACTTCGAGGTAGAAAAACTTTGAGATAACAGATTAATTTCCTATTATATGTTGACAAAGATCTCGAAAGTAAAGTATTATAATATGTATTATTATTCAACTTAATTTAAGTTAGTGTACCAGCTCAAAAAACAAAGATATGCGAGATGAATGAAAAGTCATAAAATGACTATCCAAATTATGAAATAATTAATAGTAGGCACATAAAACTTTCAGGGATCGTTTAGAGTAACGCTATAAACTGTCACTAAAAAGCAGAAATAATTCCAAGAAACCACAAAAAATATACGTGCCATTTCATTAGCTGTCTTCAAATGAGAACACTGGGCGCTAACGGGTTAAAAGAAAGTATTGGACCTCTTGTTTTAGGGCTTTACTTATTTTGTCAGATCCTAAACACGATACGACCATTTTTACTTTCTTCTATATGTAATATAGAGAAAGTATTGGATTCGCGAAAATTTTCGAAGTCCACTTTTTGATGGATTTACATGTTTTGGGATACGGAGAACACGAATTAATAGTTTTTAGAAAATGTCTGTCTGTCTGTCTGTCTGTATCATTTTTTTGTGGACGCTGTATCTCACGAACCAATGAATGAAATTTAACCAAACTTGGTATTTAGTTGCACCCTGACATAAACTAGTGCTGATTAGATTTTGGGATCAATCGCTCAATAGGTGGCGTTGTGATCGCATTTTATGCAAATTTTTAACATGGCAGCATAGGACAAAATTCCGTATAAATGGGCATAAAGAGAGTTATTTTACACTTGTGATTGTAAAATTAATATGAATTATTGATAATAGTAGTTAGCTAGGAAAAAAATTTTGTGCATGGGGAGGCATCGGTTCCCCCCTCCGGGGGGGAAAATCCCCCCCCCCGGGGAAGTAAATTTTCAAGATGGGTATCTTTCGAAAGGTCTCGTTGATAATAGTAATAGTTAACTTGGAAAAAATTTTTGTGCATGTGGGGGCATCGGTTGCCCCCCCACCGGGGGGGGAAGTTACCACCCGGAGAGGGCAAAGTTTCAAGATGGGTATCTTTCGAAAGATCTCGTCAATACCTTTAAAACGAATGGTTGAACGATAAATCTGTGATAATTTAAACCAAAGTTATCGATTTTTTTAACTTTTAACAAAAAAAAACAGAAAAATATCGCAATTTTTTTTTTTTTTTTTTTTAACGAAATTTAACCAAACTTGGTATTTAGTTGGTCCCCGACATAAACTGGTGCTGATTATGTTTGGGGATCAATAGCTCAACAGGTGGCGCTGTGATAGCATTTTATCTAAATTTTTAACATGGCAGCATAGGACAAAAATTCGTATAAATGTGCATAATTAGAGTTGTTTTAAACTTGTGATTGTAAAATTAATATGAATTATTGATAATAGTAGTATGTAACTAGGAAAAAAATTTTCTGCATGGGGGGGCATCGCTTTCCCCCCTTAGGGGGGAAATACCCCCCAGGGGGGGTAAATTTTCACATTGGGTATCTTTCGAAAGATCAGGTTGATAATAGTAGTAGTTAACTAGGAAAATATTTTTGTGCATGTGGGGGCATCGGCTCCCCCCCCCACACACACCGGGAGGGGAAGTTCCCACCCGGGGGGGCAAAGTTTCAAGATGGGTATCTTTCGAAAGATCTCGTCAATACCTTTAAAACGAATGGTTGAACGATAAATCTGTGATAATTTAAACCAAAGTTATCGATTTTTTTTACTTTTAACAAAAAAAAACAGAAAAATATCGCTTTTTTTTTTTTTTTTTTTTTTTTTTTTTTTAACGAAATTTAACCAAACTTGGTATTTAGTTGGTCCCCGACATAAACTGGTGCTGATTATGTTTGGGGATCAATAGCTCAACAGGTGGCGCTGTGATAGCATTTTATCTAAATTTTTAACATGGCAGCATAGGACAAAAATTCGTATAAATGTGCATAATTGGAGTTGTTTTAAACTTGTGATTGTAAAATTAATATGAATTATTGATAGTAGTAGTATGTAACTAGGAAAAAAAATTTCTGCATGGGGGTGCATTGCTTTCCCCCCCCCCAGGGGGGATAAATTTTCAAGATGGGTATCTTTCGAAAGGTCTCGTCAAAACCTTTAAAACGAATAGTTCAACTATAAATCTGTGATAATTTAAAACAAAGTTATCAATTTTTTTTTACTTTTAACAAAAAAAAAAAAAAAAAAAAAAAAAAAACTTAGAAAAAAAATCTTACTTTTTTTTTTTTTAATATTGTTACTGATTGAATATGTATTAATTTTTACAAAAAAAAAAAAAAAAAAAAAAAAAACAGAAAAAGAAAATCGTACTTTTTTTTTTTTTTTTTTTTTTTTTAATATTGTTACTGATTGAATATGTATAGGAAAATATAGAAGAAAGTCTTGTGGTGGCCACAACATACTAGTTATAAAGTGTCTGCGTTACCAAGATTTTATATGTCCGCTGTATTTCACGAACCAATGAACATAATTTAACCAAACTTGAAATTTAATTGGTGCTGATTACATTTTGTAATATTACTGAACAGGCGGTGCTGTCATCCCGTATTTTATAATTACTTATGATGGTATAGGACAATTTTATATAAACGTACAGTGAGAGTTATTTTTGACTAATTGTGAAAATTCAAAAGGAAACAAAAATAGTGATGTTCAACCAGGGGAAAAAAAAATTGTATATGTAGGAACACCACTTCTTTTTGGTGAGGAAGTGCCTCCCCCTCCCCGGGGTATATGTGTATATGTAAATTTTAATATAAATATTTTTCAAAAGAATTCGTCAATGTCTTTTTAAAATGAAAGGTTAAACCGTGACAATTTAAAACAAAGTTATCATTTTTTACTTTCTTCTATATGTAATATAGAGAAAGTATTGGATTCGTGAAAATTTTCGACCTCCGTTCTTTGATGGATTTACACGTTGTGGGATGTCCAGAACACGAATTGATAGTTTTTAGAAAATGTCTGTCTGTCTGTATCACTTTTTTGTGGACGCTGTATCTCTCGAACCAATGAATGAAATTTAACCAAACTTGGTATTTAGTTGCACCCTGACATAAACTGGTGCTGATTACCTTTGGGGATCAATCGCTCAACAGGTGGTGCTGTGACCTCATTTTTTCTAAATTTTTAACGTGGCAGTATAGGACAAAATTTCGTATAAATGTGCATAATGAGAGTTATTTTTAACTTGTGATTGTGAAATTAATATGAATTATTGATAATAGTAGTAGTTAACTAGGAAAAAAAATTCTGTGCATGTGGGTCATCTCTTCCCCCCCCCCCCCCGGTGGGGGTAAAGTTTCAAGATGGGTATCTTTCGAAAGGTCTTGTCAATACCTTTAAAACGAATGGTTGAATTATAAATCTGTGATAATTTAAAACAAAGTTATCGATTTTTTTTTTTTAAATATTGTTACTGAGTGAATTTGTATAGGAAAATATAGAAGAAAGCCTTGTGGTGGCCACAACATACTTTTTTTTCATGTTTTACAAAAATCTTAAAAAAAAAAAAAAAAAAAAAAAAAAAAAAAAAAAATTGTCCTTAGATGTTGTCTGTAGGGGATAAATTCACTTTCTTTAGTCTAAAGACTGTCCAGAAGATTCAGAGTATGTGATATGCAAATCTGTATGCCTTTTAAAACATAGTATACTGCCCAGTGGCAGAAAGTTTTGTAGCTGTCTGCGACAGACTTTTAAAATTTCATAATTTGTCTGCAAAATTTGCGTGTAATCAGGGGTGAAAATGGCTTATACTCAAAATGCCTGGAAGTTGATGGGGAGGGGGGGGGGGGCTTAACATCAGTGGTGATCTCGTGCAACAATACGCAAATACAATTTTACTATAGAAATATATAGTATAAAGAATTGTATTCATTCAATTCATCTCATTCAATTAAATATTTTATAGCAATGTTTGACACAACACAGTTTAAATAATAAAAGTGTTAGTTTTAGTTTTGATACAGAAATTTTTATAAGTGAATTGTTATCCGAAAGTTGCGGACAATTTTTTTTTTATCGGTGCAGACAAAAACTGTCCGCAAGCCGTTTTTCTGTGTCGCGGTGTTTCTGCCACTGGGGTATACTGTAGCTTATGTAAAGTTTTCTTTCATATTTTCCTGCACAAGTTCATGCAGTACAAATAATTTAATATTTTCTCATGATGAATACAGACGATTTTCATCTCAGAGAAGTATAGCATTAAATCTCGAAAAAAAAATTTGTGCTCTACCAACGAATATTTTTTAAAGTAGAAAAATTGATGAGGTTACTTGAAAAATATCCGTATTTAAATTTTATACCAACCTTATTGTGTGTGTGGGGGGGGGGGGAGGATGCTCTTGCACGTACGCCCCCACCCCCAAATAGTTTACTACTACTATTATAAATCTTTAACTTCATAACAATTGTTAAAAATAATTCTGATTCTGCACATTTATACGAAATTTTCTCCTATACGGCCATATTAAAAATTTATGAAAAATCGGGATGGCAAGGTCACTTGTAGAGAGATTTTTCATCAAAAGTTGATATATTAATTTATAAACTGCATCTACACGCATCATTTTCTATGAATTTGGTACATTAGTTCTTGAGCTAGAGCTGACCAAATATGTTGCCCCACGCAGACTGACACTTTTTGTTTTTAGAAATGGTTAAATCGTTTTCTGGACCTCAAAAAGTGTAAATCTGTCGAACATTTTTATGAAACAAATATTTTTTTTTCTATTAAATATAGAAAAAAGTTAAAAAAAAAGAAAAAAAAAAAAAGGCATTTTTACGTTCTGGTTCATATTTTAACACGCTTTTATTAGCTTCACCTGTATGTATGCTTGTAACCGCTCTGGGAGCAAACAAAAAATCTATATTGTGAAAAAAAAACTTTCCCTACGTGAACGCTGTGGCTGTGAGATAAAGCTCCGCGCTACGTACTTAAAGGTCTAGTACGTTCGAGCCCAGTCAGGGGAGATTTTTTTAAAAATGGGTTTTGTTTTATTCTAAATTATTTTAATTAAAGATTTAAATGTATGTAAATATTAGGGTGTGTCACTCACACGATTTTCTCTTACCCTTCATTTTAATACTAAGATAGATATTTTGTGCTTTTTAGTTCACATTTCTATAAAAGCGTGCTCTTTAATTTTTTAAAACTATAATATTTTATTAGCTTCCCCTGTATGTATGTTTGTATGTATGTTTGTAACCGCTCTGGGAGCAAACAATCTATATTGGGAAAAAAAGACTTTCCCTACGTGAACGCTGTGGCTGTGTGTCCGGGCTACGAACCTAAAGGTCTAACGTTCGAGCCCAGTCGGGCGATTTTTTAAAAATGGTTTTTGTTTAATTCTAAATTATTAGTTTACATTTCAATAAAAGCGTGTTCTTTAATTTTTTAAAAGTATAATATTATTTAAAAGGTATTTTATTAGTAGTTTAGAGGGCAGCTGAATGATTTACTCTTTGGCCTTCAGTTCCCAGGCGTCTTGTTACAGTTCCGGTTCAAGCATGGTTAATTGTAGTTTGAAATGACTGTCGAGCGACAGCCCAAACTAAACCCTCTGTTAGTTTAGAAATAAACTATAAACAAGAGGGGGAAATTAATTTCGAAATTTCTTGTAGTGTATGCAACTGTATTTTTTTTTAATGTAATAAATTACTTCGATCGGGCTTCATTACGCCGGCAGACAGTTGTTTCGCAAGAAAATTGCGCTCCGCTAAAAGGGTTAATGGCTCACTTTTCATTATGTCATGGCGCTTTATTTGGATGGGCAGTAAAGCTTGAAAGAAACGCAATTGATTCTTTGTTGTTCTTTTGTACTTTACATCAAAAGTGTGCTAGGAGAACTACTTTCTTTCAACTTTTCGTGCGCATGTCATTAGATTTAAGTTTAAATTTGTAACTCAGTTTTTGTAATCTTTTTAAGAAAAAAAAATTAGAGTGACTCAACTCTACTTTCCTAATTTGTAGTTTAGAAATTTTTGAGTCAGTGTTGTATAATTCAGTCATAAAACAAAATTGGAAATTATAATAAAGCTTTTAAATATTTCCCCCAAAGTTAGTATGTTTGTTCGAAAAACCGTGATATATATATATATATATATATTTCATTTCATGAATTCTTTTCTTTTAACAGATCTTTTTGGTTAATTTATCTCTTTCCATTTTTATTATTTGATGAATGTTTCTATTGGATTAATGGATTATACAAATTATCTCATCGTTAGGCTTATGTGTTATGTGTGTCATTTCTCTTCTGCGTAAGTACTTTAACGTGTTTTTACTACTCAGTGTACTTAAATTATCATCGTGACAATTTTATTCGAAATACATCTCTTTTAAAATTTCATATGTTGGTATTTTCATCTATTTTTCATTTGCTGAGTGTTGTAAAGGAATTAAATTATTCAAATTACTTTATATATATATATATATATATATATATATATATATATATATATATATAGTAATAATCAAAGCAAAATTCTAAAGCAATTTCATTCTATTTTAACTAATTTAATGCATTTCAGACAATTACAAGTATAACATCCTCCTACCTTGGCATTCAAAAATGTTTTTTCTCTTTCATAAATTAATATTTTTACTCTTTATTTCGGACGCTAACAAAAAGACATAGTTCGTTCAGCTTTATCACAATTTTCTCCATTTTGAACCAGCTTAATATTTTTCAAACTTTTGACCCAATTTCTTTATAATCTCGGAGACAGTTCGGTGCAAGAAACTTCGTTCGTAAATTGGACTTCCGTATTGTGGCAAGCCTAGACTACCAATTTTCGCCAAATTTGATTGCTTAGTTTGTCACCAAGACCGATGTCCTTAGGAATCAAAAGAACGCTCTTATTTTTGTTGTCTGTAAAACCGTTTTTTCTGCAACAGTAGTTCTATCGCGGGAAAAGGGTTTTTATCCTTCGAAACACTTTTTGTATATTAATGCATTGATTACATATTTTGGTTAAATATTGCATTATATGTTGTGAAAATGTGGTATTTGCACCGTGTAATTATTGCACGCGATTACTTAGAGAAGAGCAAATACCAATGATCATGGAAAAGGGAACTAAAGGAAAATGACAAAAAAATGTCGTGGACGTCACGAAAATTTGTTCTATGTTTTCCTTATACATACTCGCGCAGTACAAATTACTTACTTACCATGGTGAGTTCAGATTATTTTCGTCTCAGAAAAATATAACTTTAAATATCAAAATATACCTTGTAGACAATATTTAAAAAATGCATTCTTACAATTTATTATTATTTTATATATATATATATATATATCTTTGTTTAAAATTATCAGGTACATGATTCAACCATTTGTTTTAAATGTATTGACGATTTCTTTTGAAAAATATCCATATTGAAAATTCTCTCTCTCCTTAAAAGTCCCCCCCCCCATTTGGAGGGGGGGGGATATCATACGAAATTTTGTCCTATTTTCTGGAAAGGACAAAATTTCGCATAATATCCCCTTTTAAAAAATTATAATTAAAAAAAAATAAATAAAAGGGGAGGGGGGGAGGCGAGGAAGGAAACAGCGTTATTTGTTAAGGGATGTGCACCAAAAGTAGATGACGCACATTTATGTCAAGATGTAACTAAATATAATTTTTCATGAAATTGCGCATTAATTCTCGAGTTTGTTTTAATTTGTGTCATATACAATCATTTTCTAAAAATATTCTAATCGTGATCCGGACCTCTCTAAACATGTAAATCCGTCGAAAACTGAAAGTCGAAAATTTTAACGAATCAATACTTTCTTCAACTGAGAATATATAGAAGAAAGTAAAAAATGGAACTGTCGACTTTAAAACTGGAAATTCGGTTGATTCACCCACATGTAAACTATTTTATAACATTATCTGTCTTGGCCACTCCAGTGCTTATCTTTCACCATGGGAACGGGATCCTCAGACACTCAGTGCCCCTTTTTTGTTTGGGGGGGGGGGGAAGGTTTTAGTATATAATCAGACTTGTAAAGGTCGCCTACACTTAAACAGTTATGTTGCAGATGGGGATTTTAATATTTATTAGAACGTAAATATACAGATACTTTATAATCCTTATCGGAGTTCGTTAAAAGAGAAGAAAAATGAAAAAAAAAAAAAAAACTATTTAGAGAAAAACAGCCATGAAAATTGAAGTGGACCGGAAAGCAGAGATTAGATTGTAAAATCCGGTGTGCATGCACAGTGGTAAGTGTTTATTTCTGAGATCACATGGAAAAAAACTGGTTAACTAATTGAACTCACCTTTTACTTTCTTCCATATATTAAATAGAAGAAAATGCTGGATTTATAAAAATTTCTGATTTTTGATGGATTTACGTATTTTTGGAGAGGTTTGGAATACGATTTGACTATTTTTAAATGTCTGTCTGTCTGGGGACTTCCCTGCGCATTTTAAGAAGTTAAATGGGTTTTGATGTTTTTTTAAGCATACTATCCCCCCCTCCCCCGCCCGTAAATAACTAAAATTTCTTATTCAAAATTTTGAATATGTAAGAGAGCAACAACATTTAACCATTTTATAAAATTTTCATTATAAAATTTGGAAAATTCAGCTGGTGAGACCTTGACTTGAAACATTAATAATAACCTTAACGTCATGGGTATTCACTGCATTTCGACGTAATTTTAGCTGTGAATATGTAATAAAATTATACTTTTAAAAAATTAAAGAACACGCTTTTATTGAAACGTAAACTAAAAAGCACAAAATATCTATCTTTATAGTATTAAAATGCAGGGTAAGAAAACATTGTGAGTGACACACCATATTACAGTGTGATTATAAAATAATTAATTAAACAGAAACAATTTTTAAAAACTCTCCCCTGTCTGGGCTCGAACGTTAGACCTTTAGGTTCGTAGCCCGGAGCTTTACCTCACAGCCACAGTGTTCACGTAAGTAAAGTCTTTTTTTACAATATAGATTTTTTGTTTGCTCCCAGAGCGGTTACAAACATACATACAGGTGAAGCTAATAAAAGCGTGTTAAGACAAAAATTGCACTATTAAATATAGAATAATAAAAAAAAAATAAAAAATAAATAATAATAATAATTGAATTATAATAGATCTGAGATAATTTAAAACAAAGTTATCCGAATCTCATTTATTTTTTACACATACACACAGAGAGGGGAAAAAAGTACGTAAAAGTAATAATTATTTACATTCATCATGGTGACAATAATTTTGATCGATAAAAATTTCAACAAATAATTTGCACTGCGTGAATTTGTATTAGGAAAACATAGAAAAAAGATTTGTGATGGCCACAACATACTACTTTATATCTGAGTTTTTGAAAACTATTATGGCGTAAAATGGATTACGATATAAAAAATCAGTTTAGTAAATTCGTATTTTTCTGACCTGAATATTCATTTAGTGTTGCGGCCAATTAAGCACCAAATCTAGCAAAACATTGAATTTCTGATAACTGCATACTCGTTTAAATAATATTTAATTCCTACAACTAATTTCCATTGGTCTGTCGACTTTCTTTTTGGTAAAGTGTTGGTCAATCTTTGGCTAACAAGTCTTTTTAAATTAAAAAACCCTCTGTGCTCCTCCTCCCTCCGGCAAAAAATAAATAAATAAATAAAAATAAAAAATAAACCCTCCGTGCTCCTTGTCTTCAAAAAAAAAAAAAAATTGTCTCCAGAGCCCGACTATGCTTTTTGAAGACCTGGGCACTGATGCTGTTTGGAGGCCCCCTCGCCCGAAAGGCCCATTCTCAAAATCGAAAATAAATAATTAAAATAAACATGCCTTTTTTAAAAATTTTCCTTCAATATTATACCTTCTATTTCCTCATTCTTCTTAGCAACCTATAACAAAATAATTAGTTTTATGTTCAAGACGGATGAAAAACTGAAGCACAGTGATCAGCCAATGTTTACGAAATTAGTCTCAAAATTTAATAATCGTTTAAACTATCTAATAAAATATAGAAAGAAAATTTTAATCAATTTTTGTTTTTAATAGACATATAATTAAAAAAAAAAAAAAATGTACTATTACTTCTCAATTTTTGGAAATGAGACCCTCTAAATTTGGAGGCCCTGGGCCAGTACCCCATCTCCTTCCATGCTTGAATGATGATTTGACTATAGTTATTGGTGTTTTGTACAAGGAAAGGTACTGGCAATTATGAAATGGGAAGTTTTTTTTTTTATATATAGTAAGTTTTTTGTATATTTCAGTAAAGAAAAAATATGGACTGCATGTATTTTTAAATGTTTAACGCTTTATGTTTTCTGAGATATAACTATTAAGAAACCCTATTTATATCTGTAAAAATTCAAATTTTTCCATTTTTTCCAAGGGGGAAAAAAAAAAACCTGAAAGAAAACTGTTTTTTTTTTTCCCGCTGCCTCAAAATTTCTGGAAATTTTTACATCTTTAGTTTGTATGAATCTTAAATATTTTTTAATGCAGTTATTGGAAGACATTCTTCTTCATGCCAGAGTACGGCATAATTTTGCATAACTGTTCATGGATATTTCCATCGTAAAGATGTCAGACCACTTTTAAAATAACATTTAGCTTATTGGCAGTAACATAGTTGATTCTCAAATTTTCTGATTTGACAACAGTTGGTAGCTTACTGAGGGGGGAGGGAGGGGGATTTCACGTGTCTGCGATCTTGTTGAATAATCATCTTGATTCATTTCTTTTAGCTTGATTATAGTATGTTTTGTAGAAGAAAATTAATGAGAAATATACATATGAGGAACTTAAAGTAGAGGTGTAAAATAATTCTCGGTTCAGTGGTTTTTGAAATCTAAGAAAAAAGGAACAAAATCAAAATGCCGGATTGCTTTAAGCAAGAGAATGAAAAAGGGACAACGATGCATTATTCTTCTTGAAATTTAATGATTATAATAAAATAAAAGATCTATTTACACTTTAAATACATTATATACAAAAAAGAAATACTTAAAGGAACATAGTTCCGAATCTAATTAACTCTCATAGTGAGAGATCGAAATTCTATCTTCGAACGCAGTCGAAGAATCCAAAATCTAAAAACTAAACTTACTGGCTGTTGCCAAAATCTATTAACAAAATATAAGTTCTATCTTTTTTCTTTCATTGGCGACGCAGCGCCGTCTAAAGGGAATTGATTTTACTACAGAGGTCTACACGGCCCGGGCTCGGGCTCAGTTTTTTTTTTTTTGTGTATACTCGGGCCGGGCCGGGCCTGAATGAAATTTTTTTCGGGCTGTGTCGGCCCGAATCTTTTTCTGGTTTCATCGTTTATCAACGAAAAGGAAAATGATAAAATATTTTCTCAGTCATTTATTTCACGTAATTTTACAGGCTCATATATCACATAAAATTGTATTTTGTTAGAAAATGTCTAACTTCAATTTAATTGCTTATCAGTCTGTCTGTTTGCGATCTGATTTTCCGCAAATATTTTTAGCATACCTCGAAATTAATGTTTTATTTCAAGTAATATTAAATGGTTTCCTATTCAAAATAATATGCATGTCACTACTAATTTCCGCACTCGTTCAAACAAAAGAAGTTATATACGTTACTGTGTATAAGGCTTTGTGCCCTATGGTCTGTAGAGTTTAGGTGGTATGAAGGCTTTAAAAATCCTGCCGCTGTAACTTTTTATCTTAACTCCTTTTTCTATTCTCCAGTGCACTGAATGAAAGTAGCATCATTTTTAGCATGTACAAAAGCCTCTTTTCTGTAGAAGATGGTTGGATTACCTTTAAAATTCTGTTTACCGGATCACTTGAAAGATTCGTATACATTATGGTATATAAGAGGAAATGATTGAACGTACATTTTTAGTAGTAATAACCATTTTAAATACCGTCCTATATTGTTTGATGAGTACTAATATTTTCAATTTGACTTTCTGTCTGTCTTTGTGCCTTCTGTAATAATGAACTTTTGTTTATATATGATTATCTTGTAAAAGTTCAGCAGTTTTATTAAAGAAGATTCTATTGCTTCGCTATATAAAATCTCTGCAAAACACATACTAAAAATCTTTTTCATAGAAAGGCATGCATTTTTTTTTTTTTTTCATATTTTTTAATCGGGCCGGGCCGAGCCGAGTCGGGCCTGATTTTATCGTTTCTTTTGTACGGGCCGGGCTGAGTAAGCAAAGCTTTCGTACAGGCCGGGCCCGGGCCTCAAAATTCTGGCCCGTGCAGACCTCTAACTCAAAGTCCACATACGCCAACTAATTTGTAAGTTTTCATTAATTATTAAGACTTCGCTTTTTTAAATTTTCCCATTCATTCTCAAGTCTGAATGACATTTCATCTTTCAAAGCACAGCATCGTTTTCTAATGTTGCGAAATAGGTGTGAAACGCCATATTTGTATTGAAATATTTAGGTCGATCCTGTGGACTTGAATTTTCCCACGAATCCGGGCGAATGTTTTGTTTATAGACCGACAATCGTGGCGAGAGAAGTTCTAGAAGTCGATTATTGCGTCTTTTGTTGGGAGACTGGACAGGATGTGACATTTTATGGTCTTTTGTGATCGCGTCGATTTCTTAATTTCCAGACTAGTTGTCTTCCGATTGAAATTTGGAAGTGAGGCGAGAATCTGACGTGTAAATAGTGTGAAAATTTCTTTGAAACAAAATTTGGAAGGTAATTATGTTCCATGCATTCTAGATTAGATCAAATCCCCCCCCCCCTTTTTTTTTATTCTTCTATATAGGTATATTTTTAAAAAATCTGGAGTGACTCCACTCGACTTTCCGAACATTGAGTAATTAACAGTTATGTAGATAAAGTAAAGAAAGAGGAGTTGTTAAACAAACAAAAGAGAGAAAACCATAATAGAGTGTTTGAGTATTTTTCTCCATATATTACACGATGTTTTATTGAACGCTACTGAATTTTGAGCCCATAGACCATAATGATAAAGAATTTTTCGTCGTGTCCCTGTAAAAACCTATAAATGCTAGATTCACCAAAATGCTTATAGTTAGTGCAACAGTGATTTATAATATTCATATAAATTTTCAGCTCAATTGAATAAGGCGTTTAGATGCTATCGCACTTTTAAAAATTTGGCATAGGCCATAGGCCATAATGATAAAGAATTTTTCTTTGTGTCCCTGTAAAAAAGCTGTAAGTGCCAAAATCCATACAGTTGGTGCAACTGTGACCTATAACATGTGTTAAAATTTTTTGCTCAGATTAATAAAGCGTTTAGACGCTATCGCACTTTTAAAAAATTTGGCTCCATAGGCCATAATGATAAAGAATTTTTCCTGGTGTCCCTGTAAAAAAAACTATAGGTGCTAGATTCACCAAAATCTATAGGGTTCGTACTATTGTGACTTACAATATGCGTACCAACTTTCAGCTTATTCGAACAAAACGTTTAGACGCTAGCGTGTTCACACACACGCACATCATCGTAAAGTTAGTGGAAACGGACTCAGGGCACCTCGAAACGTATAGAAAATCTCAAATTCCGATTTTTGATGTGATTACAATACTTTCCTCACTATAGTGTTCGGAAACTAAAAATATTTTGAATTCGAAAAAATATTTGACTTCCGGTTTTCGTTGCATTTACACGCTTTGAGATATCCTGAAAAGCATTTTAACGGTCTTGAATACAATTTTACAGTTTTTAACTCTCATTCATATATATATATATATATATATATAATCGGGAAGAAATTATTGGTTTCTTGAAATTTTTCGACCACCAGTTTTCCATGGATTTACACGTTTTGAGACGGTGTACACGATTTGACCAGTTCTAGAAAAATGTCTATGTAGGGGGAAACCAGTGTACTTACTTCTGCTTTTTTCAGTGTTCCAAAACAGAGCCCCTGACCTATTTCAAATTATGAAACTGTCATGTACCTATCTTAGGAATTAATTACTTCCAATTGGAATTAATGTAAACACTTTAAAAACCTTCTATTTGTCGGAATTTATTATTTTAATAAACTTCACACAGAACCTTAGGTACAACACTCTCATATTGAGCCTAGGGGGAGACCTCATTGTATCTAGGACCATTCCGTGAAAAGTTAGATTTCACTTCGTAATGAATAGAAAATAAACGTATAAGCATGTATTTTACAAAAGAAACACTATCAGGCAATACATTTATTTATCATATAATAACTATTTAAAATGCAAAGTGCCAAAATTGCAAGTATTGTAATATAAATTATTCAACTTTGAAACACTAATTCTAAATGTGAGCTGCTTACATTGGCTTTTCTAGAGTGTCTGCCAGATTCGACATCTCCCTGGTTTTCAGCGGTCATTTTTTTTTATATATACTATTGGATTGAGTAGAAAGTTATTGCGATTTTCGCTGTATTTTTCAAAGTCATATATTTTATATTTATATAAAAGTTAAGTCAATCAGTGATATATGTTCCTTTTTGTTCGATGATCTTTTGCCATCGTTCGGTGAGCTTCATGATTCCCTGTTCGTAGAAAGACTTGTCTTTATTTACGAAAAACTGAACAAGGTGCTAATTTACAGCCTCGTCTGAATTTAACGTTATTCCACGCGAGGAGTTTTGAAGAGAGCGGAACAAGTGGAAGTCTGACGGCGCAGGATCAGGCGAGTATGCTGGGCAGGGCAAAAAATCCCATCCAAGCGTTAATAATTTTTGACGGGTCGCCAAAGATGTGTGTGTGGTCTGGGGTTGTCGTGATGGAACACTACTCCTTTTACACTACTCCTTTACGATTGACGATCTCCGGGCGTATCTGTATGAGCGCTTCGTTCAAACTGTCCAATTCCCTACAGTATATATCCGAATTGATTGTTCCGTTCCTTGGTTCATCCTTCCTTGGTTCCTTGGTTTCCTTGGTTCACACTACTCCTTTTTACACTACTCCTTTACGATTGACGATCTCCGGGCGTATCTGTATGAGCGCTTCGTTCAAACTGTCCAATTCCCTACAGTATATATCCGAATTGATTGTTCCGTTCCTTGGTTGGAGCTCAAAAAACACTACACCTTTCCAATCCCACCCCACCATACTGATAGCATAACCTTCCTCTGATGAAGTTGTTGATTGTTGTTGAAGTTCTCTGTTTTGAAATTGTTAACGGCGAATCCTCACCTCGGGACCAAAACCGTTTTGGTCCAACCACATTGTTGTAAAGAATCCATTTCTCATTACCAATTATCATTCGTTTCAAAAACGGATCGTTTTTTTTTCACATTTCAAAAGCGTATGGCAGATGTTTATTCGTGCCGTCAACAGGGCCCGACTAACAAAATTTTGTGCCCAGGGCTTTCGTGCACACCCCCCCTCCATCCCCCTAAAAAAAGAGCTCTTTTTACGATACTACAATTTATAGCAGGCGAGGCAGACTGACTGGAAATAAGTGTATTTGAGCAAAAATTTAATCTGTTTCTGTTTTTAGCTTTAATAAAATTACTTCACACAGCCAAATACAGGTGCTGCCGGATTATAAGTTTCCAGATTACCATTGTTTCACTGTACGTTAATTGTACAATTTCGTGTATTGTAAGTGATCTGATGTACAGTATCAATCAAGATTTTATTTTAAAATTTGATTCATTTCAATAAAACACAGATGAGTTAAAAAGCGAAATAAAAATAACTAGGGGATTTAGATCAGATATTTTTAACCATTAGTAAAATTTTATGCCCCTCAAAAATCCCAGGTGCCCGTGCGATAATCAGGCCCTGGCCGTCAAATGAACTTCTTTGAGTTCATGAGAAACCTAAATATCGAGAGTGCTTACGTATCCCAGTTTCTTTAGGTGGATGTGAACACTTTTTTGACTGATCTTATGTTTCTTCAATCTCTCGTGTCGTGTAACGTGGGTTTTGCTGAATCAATGTCATTATTTTCAAAGTTCATTAGAATGTTTGTAGTAAGTAAAGGCCAGAGAATGGGATTTGTCAATATTTTGCGCAATATTAATTAAAGCCATTTTCCTCAATTTAATTATGGAAAACTTTTTCAATAAAATAGTATCAACATAAAGACTATGATTATAATCGTGCCGAGGTCATGACCCTATGGCATGGGTGAAAGTTTTCAGTCTATTGACTGAATTCAGTCTTTTTTTATGTGTTATAATCCCTATTAATGTTAATTCAATTATATTAATAAATAATTTTCCTAAGTTTTCATACTTATGCTTATTAATGTAACCTTTGGAAATGTATGTTTTGAATATCTATATACATTATGTATGAGTTTATTATATTTTACCCAATATTACAAAAAATATATATATTTACTTCAGTCCAGCGAAATTTTTTTACTTTCACCCATGCCCTATGGTATAAGGCAGCTATGTGGCCTTAAGTACAAAATTAGGTAATTTCTTTCAAAATGTCTTATGTCTACGTATAAGATGAGGCAATTTCATTCAAAATATATTTGTCTCAGACGAAGAAAAGATTTTTTTTTATCTCGTTTAATACTTAATATAACAAGCAAAAGCATGTACTAGAAATGAAACAAATATTTGATTTTCCTTTCTAAAACAATAAAACAGATGAGCTGCAAAATTTTACTAGACTATATAAAACTTTTTTCCACCTATAAATTGTTAAAACTTTCTCCTCAAAGATTTCAAAAGTGAGCGAAAGCATATTTTCATGTAGACTATGGTATGAAAATCTTTCACCGTTCGTTTACAGGGCTACACAAAAGAACTGAAATACAGTTGAATAATACTTGGAAATTCATGGAAGTGCATTTTAGGCTGTGATGTGTGATATTAATGTAGGATTATATTTAAGTACACAATGTGGTTTGTACATCATTTTTAGAAGATTACAGAGATGTCAATAATTGAGCGAAAACATTCTTTTTCACTTCCTACTATTAGTTCACACTCTCCCTATATATATCTTGTACAAATCTTGCAATCGATTTTTAACTAACTTCCCGACTAGCTAGACATTTGAATTTTTCAGGATTGCTCAGAACACGGTGACAACACAATACTTCGAAGTCCAATCTTCGAATTTTCGATTAGTTTTCTTATATTTAATTAAAATATGAAAATAATAACATCCTATAATAGCGTTAATATAGCCATTAAAATATAAGCTATAATTTAATTGTTGCCAAAGAAAATTTACGAGTTCATGTTCTTTGGACATAAAAGTACATTTAATTCAACGTGAACGTTAAAAAATTATAAAAAGTTAAATGATGCATCTCACAAAAAGGGACGTCATTGTCACTTTAAAAATTTTATGCTCATTGATAAGAGCTCTATGATTCATTAGAAAGTTTAAAACATGGTATATAAAAAGTTTTTTTTTTTTTTTTTTTTTTTTTTTTTGTCTTATAATTATTTTTCTTTCGTTTTGCACTCGCGCTTTTTATTTCCTAATTCAAAATTATTAAAAAAAAAACTTTTTCGATAGTGTTTGTCAGTAGGAATTGACTTAAAAATTTTTTCTTTTATATTACTTGTTTTATTGAATGTAATTAGTGGAAGTGCTTTAGTAATATTTTACTGTGTTCAGGAAAACTGCTCAGAAATTAAAATTAATTCCTCGTACGCATGTGGTAAACTAAATATTTAGCTTTTATTTTTATTTACACGTTCTAAGGTTCACCGAATGTTGAAATCATGTTTTCAACGTTTAATCTTTGTCTTTTTTTTTTTTTTTTTTAATCAGAATAACTTCAAAACAAATAATTTCAGGCAATTCAAATGTTGTATTTTGGTAATATAAGGCTGTTACTTGAAAATTTTATAAAAATCTAAGTTTCAACTAATGGGGCGGATGAAAGTTGTCAGAATAATTGGGAGTGAATTTTTGAGTTCTCTTCAAATGTAAGTACAATATTGAAACCGGGGAATGAAGGGACGATACAAAATACATACAAAATTATTTGTCAAATGAAGCTTTTCTGAATCCTGTTTTTAAATTATTTTTAACGAAGGTTTATGTAACAGTATTCGTTATCTTATCCCTTAATGTTCAATATGTCTTTATGGTGTTGAATTTCAGGGTAAGGGAAAGTAATGTGTACCATACCAGATTATTTTATTAAGAAGTATAAGCAATCTTTTTGAGCGATCTTCAAAAATGTGGATAGGCATTAATTTGTGTCAAAGTGAAACTACGTTTAAATTTAAATGAAATTCTATGCAGTAGTTACTGAAATATAGTTGCCACAATTTTTGTCATGCAGACAGACATTTTCTGAGAATGGTTTAACCGTTCTGGACCTCGCAAAATGTGTAAATCCGTCAAATTTTTAAGAAGCCACTACGTCTTTCCATTCAATATTGAAGAAAATAACTAGGGGAAGGAGAATATATATATATATATATATATATATATATATATATATTTTTTTTTTTCATTTGTATTCAATAGAAATAAGTATTAGTTTCGAAAAATTGTCGATTTCGGTTTTTAATGGATTTACACATTTTGAGACTCCAGAACACGATTTGACTATGTTTTAAAAAGTCTGTCTGTGTGTTACAATTTTTGTGGCAACTGTATCTCAGGATTTCTACTCAGAATTTCATATAAATTTACATGTAAATTTACCTTGACATAAATTGCTGCCTATCAGATTTGGTGCAAATCGGTCAACAGGTTGCTCTTCTATACTGTGATTTTTCCCATTTAAAAGAAGGCTATATCTTAGGTTATATTGTGTATAATGGAAACAAAACTTATGGTAAGGCCATTATGAAACAGCCTGCCGATTCGATGTGTGTGCCTATCGGCCGACAGGTGACGCTGTTGGTCTGCATTTTACCCCGTGAACAGGATTGCTAAATCTCAAATTTTATGGTATTTAAATTTACCGATTTTGATATGTTAGATAACCATTATAAAAACGAATTCTGACTTAATTTCGGGGCATATTGGCCGACTGGTGGTGCTGTTATTACTTACTTTCTGGGAAGGGATTTTCTACATGGCGACATCTCGGCATATGTTGATTAAAATTATACCAAACCACATATGTGAAATCTTTATTATGAGTAGCCAATATTAGACTTATGTATGTTAAGCAGTAAATGGCACTGTCATGTTAGAAAGTTGTGGAAGAAAGTTTTGTGATAGCCACAACATATTAATCTAAAAAGGGTCAAATCTTGTTCTGGATGTCATCTATCGAAAACACGAAATTCGAAAATTTTTACGAAACCAAGAGTGCCATCCATCGTGTAGTATAGAAAAAAAAAGTTAAAAAAAGAGAAAGAAATAAGAGAAAGAAAAAGTCGAACAGTTGAAAAATTCCGCACGTTGTTCCCCACGCGTATATTTAGTAGTTGCAATTTCTGGAAAATGATGAATTTAACTAATACGTATTGCAGTAAATAAAATCGTCATTCATAATTTCGAAACATGTTTTTATGTATACATATATTACGAAATATAAGTTATAGTGAGCATGACTCAGGAGAATGACTGGGGTGGGGAGGGGGGGTGCGGGAGTAAAATCATGCTTCATTGATAAATTATGAAACTCTTTCTCTGATTTGTAGGAAAGAAGTTAACAGTAATTTATTTAGAGTGTCTGGAGAGACTTCACACCACTTTCCCAACATTAAGTAATTACCGGTTATATAAGTAAATTAAGGCAAGAGAAGTCCTTAAATAAGAGAGAATTATAATGTTTCAATATTTTCCCCATGTAACAAGTTGTTTAATATAATGCTATTGCAGTTCAAATAATTTGACCTCATAGGCCATCCCATATTATAAAGAATTTTCTTTGTGTCCTAATAAAAAAAAAAAAAAAACATATATTAGAACTAGATTCACCAAAATCCGTAGAATTCTTACGACAGTGACCTATAACATGTATATACATTTTCAGATCAATCGAATAGGCATTTAGACGCTATCACACAAATATTTCTTTGTGTCCTGGGGGGGGGGACTAAATTCTGGATTCACCAAAATCAGTAGGGTTCGTTCTACGATGATCTACATATAACATATTTTCCAAACTTTCTGCTGATTTAAAAACAAAGCATTTAGACGCTATTGTGTTCACTCACACATGCATACTTCACCGTAAAAAATGGCAAAAATGAACTCAAGTCACCTCAAAACGTATCGATACACCAAGATCTCAAAGTCGAATTTTTGTCGTGTCTACGATACCTTCTTTACATATGTATGTTCGGAAAGTAAAATAATCGGGTATGTCACTCGCACGACATTCTCTTACCCTGAAATTTAATACTATAAATACAGGTTGCAGATTAAGAGCTAAGATAACGAGTACTGTTATGTAAACCTGTGTTAAATAATTCAAAGTAGGCTTCGGAAGAGTTTTATATGATAATTAGTTCTGTGTGAGGGGAGCCCCCGTTTCATTAATGCACCTACACTTATATAGAATTTAATTCGGTTATTAAAAAATAATTCTGTTTTTAAAAAAATTATTTTATTTAATTTTTTTTTTGTTAAAAATGAAAAAAAAAAAAAGATAATTTTATTTTAAATTATGGCAGATCGATGGTTCAACGATTCGTTTTAAAGGTATTAGCGAGCTCTTTTGAAAGATACCCATCATGAAAATATACTCCCCTCGAGAGGGGAGGCGAGGCTCCTACATACACAAAATTCTTTTCCCAGTTGACTATCTCTATTACACAAAATATATATTCGTTTCATTTGGTTTAGTGCAGTCTATAGATGTTAAACTCTACTTACCTGCAATTTCCCTCATAGACGTAATGTATTTGAATACTTTTGAGTGTCCCTGTACACGAACCATTTCCTCCATCTCAACGAAAAGCTTATCGTAGCATCCCTATATGATACACATTTAGAATACCGAGTTTGGAATTTCTGCTACTATTTGTTCTTGATATATGCTGATAACAGACACACAGACCATTCGCTAAAAACATGATTTTCGTATTCAGGGGACCTCAGAACATGTAAATATAACAAATACTCACGTTCGAAAATTTGACCCTAAAACAATACTTTCTCGACCCTATGGGTAAGAGAAAGTAAAAATATAAGGGGACTTATTTTCATAGAAAATACTGTATTCCCCGTGATGCCAGTTGGAATCATAGCATTTAATATTTTTACTTTCGCTTACAAGGTAGAGAAAGTATTGTTTTTGGATCAAATTTTCAAAATTAAGTTTTTGTTATATTTACACGTTTTGAGGTCCCCCTGAATTCAAAAATCATGTTTTTAGCGGTTGGTCTGTGTGTGTGTCTGTCTGCATGTTAGTCTGTTATCAGCATATCTCAAAAACAAATTATAGCAGAAAGTTCAAACTTGGTATTCTAAATATATGATATAAGGATACTGCACTAAACTTTTCGTTGAGATTAAGCAAATGGTTCGTGTACAAGGACACCCAAGACCAAAAGGATTCAAATACATTGTCTATAAGGGAAATTGCAGGTAAGTAGATTTTAACATCTATAGACTGCATTAAACCAAATGATACGAATATATATATAATATACATAAAAACATGTTTCGTGTAGAATATGGTATAGAAATCATTCACTGTTCGTTTGCAGGGCTACAGAAGAGAACTAGATTATAGTACGACCATACTTGAAAATTGATGGAAGTGTACTTCAGGTTGGGCCATGTGTTATTAATATAGGGCTGTCTTCCACGTGATATGTACATAACTTTTAGAAGATATACAGGGCTGCCAATATTTAAGCCATAACGGTTCTTTTTTATTGTTAGTGGATGTGCTTTACTGTAATATTTTACCATGTCCATGAAAGCTGCTCAGGAATTGAAATCAATTCCTCATAGCCATATGGTAAATAATGTACTTTTTTAAGCTAAAATATTCATCACTTGTTTTTTTTTTTTTTTTTATATATATATATATTTAGACGTTTTGAGGCTTCTTGAATACCGAAGTCAAGGTTTTAACGTCTGACCTGTGTCCGTTAGAATAAATTAAAAACAAATAATTTCAGGCGATCCAAATGTTGTATTTTGAAGTTAATGTATTTGTTACTGGAAAAGTTTGATCAGAATTGATGTTTCAAGAAATGTTGTTGTGAAAGTCTCAATAATTTTAATTGAATTTTTGAATTTAATAACTGATTCGAATTTTATATAAATTTAGGTACAGTAATGAAACCGGGGGGTTGAAGGGGGGTGTAGCCCCCCTCACACGGAGAATTACTTGTCAAATAAAGTTGTTCCGATGTCTAATTTGAATTGTTTTAACATAGGTTTGTATAACAGTACTCGTCATGTAATCTCCAATCTGTATTTATAGTATTAAATTTCAGGGTAAGAGAGTCGTGTGAGTGTCACACCATATTATTAGTTCCTCATCATACTGCAGGTATGGGGAACTTAAATAATCGTGAAAATTTTTGACCTCAGTTTTTTTGAGTTTTTACAAGTTTTGAGGTGTGAGGAATCCGAAAATATCAAAATGGGTATGGTGTCCGTCTGTAGATGTCTGTAAGTTTGTTAGTTCGTTAGTGTGTGTACGTGATATCTCACGAACAAATGATCGCAGAGATGTCGAACCAGTTTTAAAATATAATTATAATATTTATGACACTGGCAAGAACCCTATTCATTTGCAACATTCCAATTAAAAAACTTCAGAAGTTATTCGAAATTTACGATTTTCTTAACTTGGGAGAATAGGGCAAAATTTCAATTAAACGTGCATAAAAAGAAATATTTTTATCGTAAAGATGTAAGAACAGCCTTAAAATATCATTTTTGATGCCAAGATGACCATAATTAACTATAAACATGCTACTTTAAAAATTTCGCAAATTATTCGAAATTTACGAATTTCTTAACATGCCAGAATACGGCAAAATTTCGCATGAACGTCAATCTTGAGGAATATTTTCATCATAAAGAGATGTCAGATCACTTTTAAAATATCATTTAGGTTACTGGCATGAACATCCCTGACTATGAATTTTTTAATTTAAAAATTTCGTAAGTTATTTTAAAATGACGATTTTACTTAACATAGCAGCATAGGGCAAAATTGAGCTTATAAACGTCCATTTTGAGGATCATAAATATATCAGATAACTTTAAAATAACATTTATGATACTTGTTTGAACAGCATTGACTACAAATATTCTAATGGAAAAATTTCAAAAGTTATTCGTAATTTAAGATTTCATCAACATAGCATAATGGGGCGATATCCCATATAAATATGCATTTCGGGGATTGTTGAATTGAAAATAGTAGCATGAAAACTAAACTATGAAATTGACCCCAATAAAATAGATATCTAATCTTATAATAGATTAGAATAAGATAAATATATCGAACTGTGAATGGTGGGTAGCCTATTAGGCGGGGATTTCATTCTATCACTGTTTCTGGCGTTTGATCAAATTCATTTCTCTTAACAGGAATATAATGTCTTGCACTAGAAATAGATGAGAACATATTATGGGGAACTGAGCAGAGTCTGCCTATGCCAACTAGTTTAGGGAGCACACTATACGCAGTTATGCCCCATATCTGAACAATACGTGTAAAAATGAGAATTTTTGTCGGGATTCGCTAACTGTACTTAACAAAAGAAAAAAGGAACTTTTTTTTTTGTGAAATTGAGTTTCTACTATACGCCGGGGCATTCACAAAAAAAGAAAAATCCTTTCATCTTCGTTTATTTACGATTCTTCTAGATTCTTTATCTTTCCGCTGTCGCATTTCATAACGTTTTCGATGCGATTTCATTTCTATTGCATAAGAGACTTACCCGGCACTTCTAAGGATGCTTTCTTAATCTTATCCCCCCCCCTCCCCCGCCCTGCTCTCCATCCATGGACTGCTAATTGAAGTTTAAGTTGGCGGAAAGACTTTTTTTTTTTTTCCTCTTCTCCACTTCAGACTTACAATCAATAAACTTTCTTTTGCGGTTTGTAATAAAAATAGCCACGATTACATAAATGTATGCTCCGTGCACATTATTACTTATTTACCACTAAGATTTTTCCATTTTTTTATTAACTCCGATTCTTGTTTGTTTGTCCAGTACGAATCTTGCAATCGATTTTTAACTAACTTTCTGACTAGCTAGACATTTGAAACTTTCAGAATAGTTCAGAACCCGACGACAACAGAATACTTAGAAGCCCGATTTTCAGATTTTTGATTAGTTTTCTTTTAATTAAGATATGAAAATAACCTCCTATAATAGCTTTAAAAAATAGCCATTTAAATATTAGCTATAATTTAATTGTTGCTAAAAAAATATTTACGAGTTCATTTTATTTCGACATACAAATAAATACATTTAATTAAATGTGAAGGTTAAAAAATTATAAAAAGTTAAATTAGGCATCTCACAAAAATGGACGTCGTTATCACTTAAAAAATTTTATGCACATTGATAAAGTGCTAAATGTGGTTCTATAGCTATGGTGATTCAGAAAATTTAAAAAAATGGTATATAAAGTTTTTTTTTTTTTAATCTTTAGTTTGAGCTGTGTGTGTTTAAGTATAGTTATCAGCCATTATAAAAAAATTATCAGTGTTTCATTTAAACAAACCTGAAAATAAACATTTTTAGTTATCCAGCGAAAGACTTTTCAGGGTCTACTCCTGAATTGAGGATTTCTGAAAACTTCGCTTTCTCGGAACTTTATTTTTTTATTTAAATATCTAATTTGCCTTATAATATACTAAAAACTCTAAACATCACTTATTATAGGTATAAATACTTTTAATAACTATATTATACACTCTATAACAAAAAAAGCGACGCACCAAGAAGGAATGGGGACAAAAATTGGTAGATGGGATGGAATGGGACAAAAATTGGTAGATGTGATGTACATGTGGAGAAAACCAATTGATTAGTTTCAGAAAATTTGAATGATTTAATCAAAAGAAAGGGCCTCACAAAGTAAACAAGTCAATAACGCGTTGGTCCACTTCTGGCTCTTGTGTGCGCAGTTATTTGGTTTGGTATTAATTGATAGAGTTGGCAGATGTGCTCCTGTGAAGTATCGTGCTAAATTCTGTCCAATTGTTGCGTTAGATTGGCAAAATCCCGAGCTGGTTGTAGGACCCTTTTTATGATGCTCCAAACGTCCTCAGTAGAAGAGAGATCCGGGGACTGAGCTCAATCCCATTTCACTGAGCCGCCTATTAAGGGTCTTTGAAGTCACTGAAGTACCAGTTGAACGTAGGATCGACGATAATGATGAACTGGTGCTTGATTCCATGAAAACCTGTATGTACGTCAATTTGTATCCAGTTTGCATTACTCCTTCTTGGTGCGTCACTTTTTTTGTTATAGAGTATATTTCCACTCGCCATTCATTCTGCATGCAAGCAGTAGTTTTCAGAGTCAGAGTTCTGTCAGTGATTAGGTCGATTCTTTCATCTTATTTTACTTCCAACTTTTCCGCAAATTCTTTAGCTTTCAACAAAATATAAAGTTGTTTTTTTTATTCTTTTAAAGGTGTTTTTTTTTTTTTTTTATAATAACAATTGCCCCATTTTTAAAGAAATGTCTGACAAGGAAACATTCAAAAGGTGTCATCTTTAAAAAGTATTGAAAAAAAATGTGATTCTACTCCTCATAAAACACCAGAAAAGGAAAAAAAAAATATCGGCTGAAATGAGTTACAGTGACCACAAACAATTATCAAAATTAAGCATATCTGGCGATTTCACCTGCTAGGCGATTGATTTTGAGTACTTGGCGGAAAAGCAATACACGGTTCTGTTCGTACACTGCAATCTCGGCGCTACTAAACGTATCGCCTAACAGCGCTAAATCTCCAAATATGCTTAATTTTGATAATTTTTTGTGGTCGCTGTAATTCACTTCAGCCGAAATTTTTTTCATTTTCTGGTGTTTTAGGAAGAGTAGAATCACGTATATTTTTTTCAATACTTTTTGAAGATGACACCTTTTTGAATGTTTCCTTGTGCAGTACTACTATTAATGCAATGAGCTGCAGGGCTTGATTAACGTACAGGATGTGCTCCAGAGACCTTTCACTGAGGGGGCCTGAAATTTCATCCGTTAAAATAATAATTAAAACTAAACAAATGCTCTTGAAAATAACACTTATGAAAATTTTACTACTGAAAGTAAAATTAAGTTTTATAAAAATATTTTACTTAAATATGCATTTTTGGGCGACATAGTGGAAAAATTTAGTTTTTACTTTCTCTGTTTTTATCTATATATATGAGTAAAAAAGAGAAAGTGTCGCTTTTGAGTCATTTTTGAAATTGAGTTTTTGTTATATTTACACGTTTTGAAGTCCCCTCAACTCGAAAAACATGTTTTTAGCGGTTGGTCTGTGTACGTGTGTGTCTGTGTGTATGCCTGTCTATTATCAGCATACCTCAAGAACAAATCTGTAGTGATAAGTATAAAGGATTTAAGTCCATATTCTTGATTTTTCAGGAGACGAAAAATAAAGTTAAACTAACCAAAAACAAATCAGAAGAATCGATTAGGAAAAAGGGATTTCGTTGACTTATACCCTTTATACCATTCAGTGATTGTCAACCTTCATTTAATAACGGGGAAAATTGAATTAAATATTTTATACCACACATGAATGCAAAATTTCTGACTTGAACCTTTTTTACCAATGGATTTTCTCAAAGACTAAATGACATAGACTTAAATCCTTTATACCAATCGATAGAGAATTTTTTTTCTGAGTTTGACTATGTACTTAACTCAAAATCGACATTTTTGGACTTAAATCCTTTATACTTATCAACACAGAAATAATAGCAGAAAATCCAAACTTGGTATTTTAAATGTGTATGATACAGGGGTGCTACCCTAAACTTTTCGTTGAGGTGAAGCAAATGCTTCGTGTACAGGGACATCCAAGAGAATTCAGATACATTATGTCTATGAGGCAATTGCTGGTAAGTACAGTACAACACCTATAGTATAGGCTGACTTAAACAAAACGGAAACGACAAAATGTATTATATGCATAAAAGCATGTTTTGTGTAGATTGTTGTATGGAAATCATTCATTTACAAGGCTACCCAATTTGGATATATTGCGACTATACTTGAAAATTGCTGGAATTCTAATCCCTTTTGCGTTAGATGTTTTTCAAGTAAGGCTAAATTTAAGTGCACAACATTGTTTATAGTGCATATTCATTATAAACAATATACAGGGCTACCCAGAATTAAGCTAAACGTTCCTTACTATTGAATGTAATGGATGGAAGTGCTTTGCTACACTTCGCCCTCAGGAAGCAAAATTAATTTTCCATGCGCATACTGTAATCAAAGTATTTTTTAAATTTTCAAATTTGGTTTTTGTATGAAATCACGTTTTGAGGTTCCCTGATTACGAAACTCTAGTTTTCAGCGATCGATCTGCATGTTCATTTTTTATCAGCATAACTTAAAAACAAATAGCTACAATAAACTCAAATTCCCTATTTTGAACGTATTAGGTGTCCACTTAAGTTTGAAGGCAAATTAATAACAGCTTTGATTTATTTTATTTTTATTTTTTTTTATGTATGCATGTTTTTAATAACTGTATATATATTTTCCTTTTAATATTTGAACGGTGGTTTGAAGGGGAGGGCGGTAGATTAAAATTTTTTTTTTTTTTTTTGTAACACTAGGGAGCTTTACCCACCTTGCTCGTTCCGCTCACCAACCCCCGAGGGAAGCTTCGCCTTCCCCCAACTCACTTCACTTAAGCCTTCACCCTGCGGGGCTCTATCCGCCTATTCGCTGCTTTGCCCTTCACTAAATAGGAATATTAATATTGCATAACACAAGACAAAAGTAGAAAAATGTTATAAAAAAAATCCCCATATTCAATGGCAAATTGAAATACGTAATATTTAATATCGCATTTTTTTTCTTTTTAATGAAGTATTATGCTAAAATTCAGTATTATTATTTAAGAATAGAAAGAAATTCTTAATATCTAGACCATTTTGCGTTACAGCTCTAGTATAATGACCCCTTTTGGCGATGAATTTTTGGGTATAATTGCTTGTATAAATAAAAAATAAACTAATACCTATATATATATATATATATATATATATATATATATATATATTTTTTTTTTTTTTCTAATGCCTATAATTTTTGAATTTTTTAGTTAAATTACGGCAGTATATATATATATATATAATCTTGTGTAAAAATTTCTTCTTTCTAGGTAAAAATTTTACGCATTCGAAACTATCTGAAAAGAAGAAAGTTTATTATTATTATAATTATTTGAATTTCAAAAATTTCGTACAGCTTCAATTTTTAATTATTTCTTACCTACTTCTTAAAATAACTGATAAAATGTACTATAAGACATTTTGGTAATGGATTTTTTTTTTTTTTTTGGCCATAATTAGAAATATAAAATGTATCAGAAATGTCTAATTCTGTAATGTTAAAAAATTATCAGTGCGAAATTAAAAGATGAGTTTGTGTATGAGTTATGAGTATATATGAGTTATGAATCATTTATAAATGCGTTTGAATTTGATTCTTAATTTTTTTTCCAAAATATATCCGAAGTACTTTAAAATATATTTTCACATTAAAAAAAAAAAAAAAAAAAAAAAAATTATGCCTTAAAGACAAAAAGAAATGCAGTCTATTATATAGGTGCGACAATGTTTCATCATTCACAAATAAATAAATAAATAAATAAATTATAAACAACATAAGAGATTGCCAATAAGAAAATTAATTTTCTAAAAGTAGAAAAGGGGGGGGGGGAGAAAGAAAATGCAGATGACAAATCACAATCCTAAATTCATTTTTTATTGAAAATAACTGAAATAATGCTTTCTATTTATTTGACGACGAAAAGTTTCTTTTTTACTAATAGCAATTTTTTTTTTTTTTTTTTTTTTTTTTTTTTTGGGGGGGGGGGGGGGGGGCACGATGGATCACATTTTAATTTTCCCATGAAAAATTGCGTAATGACAGAATTCAACGTCAATAGAAAAACTTTTTTCAAGGTAACAAATGAAGTACCTTTATTAACCCGACGTTTTTAATTGATAATTTCGTTAATTAAGATGATAGAATTTTCTAAGCAACTGAAAAGTCTTCTTCCGGAGTATTCGCAAACATTGATACCTCTGACACGAAGAACGCTGCCCTCCGCGAAAAAAATGCGGTCGAAAAAAAAAAGACGCCTGCGACAGTAACTTTTCTTTTCTTTTTTTTTTTTTAAATATAGAAAGAAAAACCTTACATAAGTCACTGTATACATGTGTATGGGTTTCTCTTACTTTTCCCAAATCACTGTACCGATTTGAACCAAACTTGCCACAGTTACTGTTTATTACCTGGTTGAAGTATTGTGGAAGTTCGACATCTTTTAGCGCCTGCACAGTGGAAGATTAGGATAAAAAACCCTCAAAAATCTCATTTTTATTTGATTTCTGTAGTAATAATGCAGTCGAACTTCAAATTTTACTTGTAGGCTACTTCTAATATATACATTTTTCCTTAGAGGTTTTTAAAAATTCCAAATTAAAAAGCGGTGAAATTATTTAAAAAAAAAAAAAGTTAAGATTTTTGTTAAAATTTTATGCATGCGATAATTAAGCATTTTACTGTGAATATGAAAAATCATAATTTTTATAACATGTTGGAATGACTTCACTTTCAGGAAATCTCCCAAATTAAGTGTACTTTGAAAATAAGGTAATTTCTTAGAAATCAATCGATAGGAATTTCCTGTTACGCTTATTTGATAGCGATAGAAAAAGTAATACAAAATAGTAATTTTAACTCCACTCCAAATTATGATTCTGATGACTTTTGCATGTTACAGATACATATTTTATTCGTCTACATAACAAATATAAGCTCTTTCCTTAAAACAATTTTACTTTTTTAAGAGTGCTATTCCAGGGTTGAATGAATTATTTCAAAATTTTATTGGTAGCAGACATAGCTCTTAATATTTTTGAGGCTTATTAATAAATATAGGAATTAGGAAAAAAAGAAGAGACAGACTTAAAAAAAAAAAAAAAACCGGTGTCACAACCACACGTGTTTCATTACTCATTATTATGCGTATTATGTACACTTTTCGAAAATAATATGGTCAGAAAATATAAAATAGATTTAGACACTTAACATTTTTCCTCTGTTACTGATACATGTGTAAAGACATATAAAACAGAGTTTACATAACGAGTTTAAAAAAAAAAAAAACTAGTTGGCATAGAGGTGGACTCTGCTCAGTTCCCCATCATATTTATGTTCTCAGAAATTTCTAGTGCGAGACATATTATAATCATGTTAAAAGAAATGAATTTCACGAAAGCTTGATACAGTGACAGAATGAAATCCCCGCCTAATAGGCTATCCACCGTTCACTTCGATATATTTATCTTATTCTAATCTATTACTTTATTTTATAGGGGTCAATTCCGTTGTTTAGTTTTCATGCTACTATTTCCAATGCAAAAATCCTCAAGATTCATATTTATATGAAAAATTTACTATTTCGCTATGTTGATAAAATCGTAAATTACGAATAATTTACGAAATTTTCCTAGTAGAATATTTGTATTCAATCATGTTCAAACAAATATCATAAACGTAATTTTGAAGTTGTCTAATGTATTTAGGATCCTCAAAATGGAAGTTTATGCTCAATTTTGCCTTATTCTGACATGTTAAGTAAATCGTAAATTCCAAATAACTTACGAATTTTTTAAATTGAAAAAATCATAGTCTATGATATTCATGCCAGTATCCTATATAATATTTCGAAAGTGGTTTGACATCTTTACGATGAAAATATCCCTCAAGATTGACGTTTATGTGAAATTTTGCTCTGTTCTGCCATGTTAAGAAATTCGTAAATTTCCAATAACTTACGAAATTTTTATGTTGGAAAATTCATAGTCATTCATATTCATGGCAGTGTCCTAAATAATATTTCAAAAGTAGTCTGACATCTTTACGATGAAAATATCTCTAAAAATTCACGTTTATGTGAAATTTTGCCCTATACTGCCATGTTAAGAAATTCGTAAATTTCCAATAACTTGCGAAACTTTCAAAGTAGCATATTTATAGTTACCGATGTTCATTCCGGCATCCAAAGTGATATTTTAAAACTGGTCTGACATTTTTACTGTAAAAAGTTTCCATTTAATGCACGTTTAAGTGAATTTTTGTCCTATTTTCCCGTGTTAAGAAAATCGTAAATTTCTAATAACTTACGAAGTTTTAAAATTCGAATGTTGCAAATGAATAGGGTTCTTGCCAGTGTTCAAAGTAATATTTTAAAACTGATCTGACCTCTCTGCGACAATTTGTTCTTGAGATATCGTGTACACAGACCAACCCACTGACCCGATAACAGACACCATACAAGTTTTGTGATTTTCGGATTCCTCACACCTGAAAACGTGTAGAAAAGTAAAAAAACCGAGGTCGAAAATTTTCACGATTACCCAAGTTCCCCATACCTATAGTATGATGGGGAACTAAAAGTCAGTAGAGCCATTATTTGAAACACGCATTAAGAGATCTAAAACCGACCTACCTAAACATGACTGTTAATTTTTCTGTAATACATGTGAAAGGATATCTGAAAAAGGGTTTATGTAGCAATTTTATCGAAAATCGTTAGAGGATGGGAGGGGGGGGGGATTAAAATTTCATTGGTGATAGAATTTTACCTTGGAATCCTTGTGAAATTAATTATGCAAGGGTCAAAAGGGGAAATTTTTAAATCCGTCGAAAGACCTTTTGACCTCCCGGCGATGAGATCTATCTTCATTGATCTCAAGATCTTGTCCTTTGTTGTTGGTCATAGTTTATTTAAATTGTCTAATTAAATTCTTTACTTTTTAATATTTTGAAAGAGACTGAAATAGGGATCCTTCACTGAAGTTGACTGACATTTCAGGTTCTGGATCATGCAAAAAGCATACAATTTAATATTTCAAAGATTAGAGGCAGATGATTTCATCTTATAATCAATTTCAAGTTTCATTCCTGAAAAGATGTACTTATTTGCAAAAGGAACAACACACAAACGTGTATCCTCAAACAAGAAAGCTGATAACTAAAAATATTTATAAAATTTTAGCACTTCATTTCAATAAATTCCTGTGTAAGTTGAAATAATTGCTTGTAGAATAAAATAATAGGAAACGATAGCATTTGCAGTCCAGGGTTGTCAGATTTGCTGCCCGGGTAGATACCCATTTTCCCCGCTGGGCTGGTTTTTGTTAATGTTTTTTTTTTTTTTTAATAAAGGAATTTTATAATATTTAAGCTCTTTTAAAGCAATAATCCTCTGTTAAAATGCTTCTTTATATATGAGAACTTTACATACAGGAATATCAATCAATATTTACTTTATTATTTTAAATTTCCTTAAATCAGAATTGAATATTGTAAGAAATAGTTTTAAAGTTATATAATAATGAAAAGAAAATAACAATGGCAAGATAATAGTGAAAAATAAGTTTACATTTGCAATTTAAAAGCATAAGTTCTATCTTTTTTATTAAATAATGCAGAAATGGCAGGAAGATAACAATGGAGCAGAATAAAAATACTTTAATGAAGGTTTATTCACCATACAAGAGATTTTCAGGAAAAATTTCAAACAAATATATAATTTCTAGCAGTCTTCTTCATATTCATTTTTCAATAATTGGTCGCATTGTAATAATTTTTCAGTTTTGTTGATTCCTAATCTGATACGAACTTTATTTTGAACAAACCGAAATGTTGGAAAAAGTCCCCCAACTTGCTTATAAAATTCCCTCTATGCCCATTATATATTCTCTAATTAAAATAATGCTTAGATTTTTTAAGTATATTATATTGATAATTAGAAGATAAAAAATATGTAATATATGTGAAATGAATAGAAGAGAAATCTTGAAATAAAAATAACTCTGTGTAAGCAACAAAATTTCCTTACAATTGAACAATTTTGCCTTTTTAAAATCGCATTTTAAAAATGATTACTTAAAATTTACATTAAAAGCTACAAAAAACCATTTTTAAAAAAATCTCCTTATGCTTCACCTTAAGCATAAGATGATTTAAAAAATGGTTTTTAGAAGTTTTTAATGTAAGTTTTGTCTTTAATCAATAACTGTCTATTTTTATCAAACAAATTACATATTTGAAAATAATTTTACATCAAATAATACATGTATTTTATTCTTTTTCAAAAAAATTACTTTAAAATTGTGTAGTTTGAAACCGTGTAATTCGGGGGTAATACAAATAAAATAGCTTAAAGCCATTAAGTACCTTATCCAATATGATCTAATAATGAGTGTATGAATTAGAAGCATGTTTAGAGCAAATATTATTTAATTTTTGCTTGTGTCATCCATATTGATAACTGAATTTAAAAAAAAGTAAAAAAAGTGTGTGTATATATGAGGAGCAAACATTCAAACCGTGTTTTCTCCTTCAAATGCAATTTTTCAGAAAACACAAAAAACTGATAAATTAAAAAATAACCCTTCTTAGACCCTAATTATCATTTGTTTAGTTGTATTATTGGTTACTAGGAAGATCTGTAGGCCTACTTTACCTAATAAACTTAGAGTTAATTAGAAAAATGTATTTGAAATTTGGAGAAAGCGTGTTTTGACCGAAACACAGAGGAGAAAACATGTTTTGAATGTTTCCAATGTGGAGAAAGCATGTTTTGACCGAAACACAGAGGAGAAAACATGTTTCGAATGTTTCCAATGTGGACAAAACATTTTTTGAATGAAAAAGTATGTAGCTCGAATATTGATGAAATAGCATTCTTAATGTAATTAACAGAACAGATTTTGTTATGTAATTATAAAGTTAAATTAAATATTTACGCGTGAAAAATCATCATGGAAATTGTAGGGAAGAACTAAAATTTTTAAGCCAATTTGAAATTTAAATTTTTAAACCAATATCTTCACTTAAGCAATTTTATGCTTCCTCTGTTTCTTCATATTCTACATGAAAGTTATTAGTAATGATATCTTTATACCATTTAAAAACAGGCTGATTTTTTCACTCTTCACCATACATCAATTGTAAAAGTTTGTCTATGTCATTCTGATGCCTTTAAGTTTAAGATGAATTCTCTTACCTTGTTTTTTTTTTTTATTATTATTATTAATGCTTAAGTGGCTTTTTCTATCCCCTGCTCTCTTTTCCTCAATAGGTTCACCAGCATGTACCTTAGTAACAATATTGGCTAGCATTGTACGACCTATTTTAGTTATAGCCATGAAATTGTTTTTACACACAGGAATTCTCCTACCACTGCTACTAATAATAAAATAAGAAGCAGAAAATGCATGCTGTAAGCCAGATGATTGCGATTTTTTTTTTTTTTTTTTTGGGGGGGGGGGGGGGTTATTAGGTCTACGTCGAGTTACATTTTTTGTAACAACCGATGAGGCTATAATACAATCTTCTCGCTGTTTGTCCGGAATTTCGTAAAGTCTATCCCGAAACTTCTTAACGTCATTAGGTCTAACATCAGTGCATGAAAAAGTATTTATTTATAGAATGTTTGCATGGAGCATAAATGTTGTTATCTAAAGGTGCTGAATATCGTTTCTTTTTCCACCAATTCTCTGTATTTTTCTAGTTCCATAATTAGAAGTACTCACTAATACACCATCTATTAATTCTTCCATTTGAAAAAAAAAAAAAATAATAATAATAATAATAAAGTACACTCCTCTAAAATGAATAAAACAAGATAGAACTAACGAAAAAACAAACATAAAAAGCTGGTACATGTACGAGTCACGCGACCAGAAAGAGCAGTACTGACTGGTTGGCTGGAGAAATCACAGTTTGACTGAAAACAGGCTCTGGAGGAAACACTGTTTGATTGAAACCCTAACTTTCTAAGCGCATTTATAATGTGATAAAAATTATTTTGGTTTAAAATAATAGTATAATTTTGTGCTATTTAATGTTGAGTTCACAGAAAAATCGCTAACTCATTTTTTTTTATTTTTGGAGAAAACACGGTTTGAATGTTTGCTCCTCATATATATATATATATATATATATATATATATATATATATATATATATATATATATAGTATGATTTGAGATTGTGAAAGTGTGAGTATTAGAGCATACATGTGAGTATTAGATAATAAAAGGAAGAACTACTTTTGTTTTAATTAAAGTAACATCAGGCAAACTTACTGCACATTCCTACACACTGCACATCACATTTTGTTCATGAGTTTTTATAGAATCAAAATGTAATTAAAAAAAAAAAACTGTTCATAGTTTAGTTTTGAACTTTGCATTATTATACAATTAAAATTAAGATATAACTGCTTTCTGATGATTATATATTTAAACATGTTAAAACAATACAGATACAGTATTATCAGTTTTATTTTGATCAAAAATGCTTGTTTAGTGTTTACTAAACTATGTATGTTCTCATATAAAACAAAATAACACATATACTATACATTATTAGCTTGTTGGAAAAAGAAATTCCATTTTGCCCAAAAAACCCAGGTTTTCTACCCAAAAAACCTGGGTTTTTTAATAAAACCCACCTGGGCTGGGTTTTTTACAAAAAATCCGGGTTTTTTACAACCCTGATTTGCACGCTCTGAAACAGAATTATTCTCTTGCAGAAAAATGTATTTAAATGTAACTATTTTCATCTGACTAAAGTTACTGCTAAATATGATAATTAAAAGTAGGACAAAGGACGTTCATGGGTCCTTCATACCAACTGGGTTGCAAGCTAAAAGATAGGGACATTTTTCCAAAATACATTTTTGAGACAACCTGTTGAAAGGTGCAGCGTGCGCTACAAGAATAAAATTAGAAACTAGACTCTGTTTTCGCAAGCAGTGCACGATTCCTTTGCAGCTTTCAGAATGTTCTGTAAAATACCACACGCTCAGACTATTTGCTATACCTTATTTAAATTTTACCCTAATTTTTTGCCTCTTTTGATATTCCATACAATTACGTTAGCTGTTAACTTGTGTTTTTTTTTTTTTTTCTCTACCGAAAATTTAATTTTTTGGTTGTTTTCTATGATTTAAATAAAATTAAATATTTTATTCAGAAGAAGTGGTGACAAAAAAACTGTGCTAGTTGGCATCTATGAAATTCTATCCAAATATAAAAAACTAGTTGGCATAGGTGGACTCTGCTCAGTTCCCCATCATATTTATGTTCTCATAAATTTCTAGTGCGAGACATATTATAATCATGTTAAAAGAAATGAATTTGACCAACGCTTGATACAGTGACAGAATGAAATCCCCGCCTAATAGGCTATCCACCGTTCACTTCGATATATTTATCTTATTCTAATCTATTAATTTATTTTATCAGGATCAATTCCGTTGTTTAGTTTTCATCCTACTATTTCCAATGCAATAATCCTCAAAATTCATATTTATATGAAAAATTTACAATTTCGCTATGTTGATAAAATCGTAAATTACGAATGATTTACGAAATTTTCCTAGTAGAATATTTGTTTTCAATCATGTTCAAACAAATATCATAAATGTAATTTTGAAGTTGTCTAATGTATTTACGATCCTCAAAATGGAAATTTATGCTCAATTTTGCCTTATTCTGACATGTTAAGTAAATCGTAAATTCCAAATAACTTACGAAATTTTTAAATTGGAAAAATCGTAGTCTATGATATTCATGCCAGTATCCTAAATAATATTTCGAAAGTGGTTTGACATCTTTACGATGAAAATATCCCTCAAGATTGACGTTTATGTGAAATTTTGCTCTATTCAGCCATGTTAAGAAATTCGTAAATTTCCAATAACTTACGAAAGCTTTATATTGGAGAATTCATAGCCATTAATAATCATGCCAGTGTCCTAAATAATATTTCAAAAGTAGTCTGACATCTTTACGATGAAAATATCTCTCAAAATTGACGTTTATGTGAAATTTTGCTCTATACTGCCATGTTAAAAAATTCGTAAATTTCCAATAACTTGCGAAATTTCCAAAGTAGCATATTTATAGTTACTGATGTTCATTCCGGCATCAAAACGGATATTTTAAAACTGGTCTGACATTTTTACAGTAAAAAGTTTTCATTTAATGCACGTTTAAGTGAATTTTTGTCCTATTCTCCCATGTTAAGAAAATCGTAAATTTCTAATAACTTACGAAGTTTTTAAATTCGAATGTTGCAAATGAATAGGGTTCTTGCCAGTGTCGAAAGTAATATTTTAAAACTGATCTGACCTCTCTGCGATCATTTGTTCATGAGATATCGTGTTAACAGACTAACAAACTAACGGACTAACACACTAACGGACTGACACACTGACACACTAACAGACACCCTACAGACAGACACCATAGAAATTTTGTCATTTTCGTACTCCTCACACCTGAAAACGTGTAGAAAAGTCAAAAAACCGAGGTCGAAAATTTTCACGATTACCTAAGTTCCCATACCTATAGTATGATGGGGAACTAAAAAAAAAGAATTTTTTAACAATATGTATGAATTATAAAATGAAACATGTTTAAATAAACCTTTTCATACACTGCATAGGATGAAATGATAAATATCGCATGAAGTGGGAAAAAAAATTAAATAAAATACAGTATGTCCATAAAAGAATGTCCCAGTTATAAATTTTAATATAGTATAAACTATAAGCATGGTAGAGTGTTGGTTTAAGGTCACAATTAAACAGTAACTCAAACAGTTTTAGATAAGCGCCACATACGGAAAATGGCGACTTCTGAGCGTAAAGCGTTTTGTGTTCCATAATTTGCTAAAAGTCAATCTGTAATCTGGCATGCGATTTTTTCCTATGGGGCTTTATAAAAGATCGTGTCTACGTTCCACCGTTACCTAATGATTTGACAGAGTTGAGACTCGGAATTGAAAAGGCTATTGCTTCCATTAAACCGGACTTATTAACCAAAGTGTGGGAAGAATTGGACTATAGGTTGGATGTGTGCCGTGTGACTAAAGGTGCACATATTGAACATTTCTAAGAAAAACTAGGTTTATTTTACCTTCAGTTAGATGTATTATTTGTTGTATGATTTGAGAAAAGTCTAAATTAAACTGCTATAATATACCATTGAAACTAGGACATTCTTTTATTTACACCCTGTATAATGAAAATGATGAAAGCGTACAGTATCAATACTTTATCAGGGGCTTTGATTGAATATTGTATGCAAAATAGGGGTATTTCAGTTACTAGTTTTTTACTTGTTTAAAAAAGATGTAGGAATTTTGTATGGCGCAGTATGGCCCTATTTTGGACATTGTGCCACTAAAAGCCAGCTGACCAGCCGACCAAAATAATGCAGACTTTCTTATTTTTTAAATAGCTATAGAAATTTATGCTAATTCTGTATTAAATTTATCTTATTTTTTGTACTTATCTGAAATGTGGGACTGTTTAAATGCATTAAAACTTATAATTGTTTATTTATTCTTGCTTCTTGCAGTTACACCCTTTTGAGCTGATCCTTCTGATGGACAAAAGGTCTTGATGCGGAACTTCAACGAAGCACGAGCATTCAACACTCAGTGGCTGATGGCAACAACAAATTCGCCTGACTACCTGTCTGACAAAAATATTTATAGTATTAAGAACTCTATTATCGTTTCCCAAATATGGATTCAGAGGCTGCTGAAAGCAGCAAAGATGTGGACTTTAATGACTCAGATATTAACAGAACACTCTTTAAAAAGGACACAATTAGAAGTGAAATAAGATGGGAGGAGGACGAGAAACCTCCTTGTCCTAGTGTGTCGTCGAGCTCCTCCTCCTCCAGCGTTAGTGGTGGTCATGCCTCGAGATCGTCTCTGCCCGTCCCCCCGGATGGTGGATGGGGCTGGGTAGTAGTGTTCGCTTCCTTTATGATCAATTTCATCGCAGACGGAGTCTCTCTTTCGTTCGGAATCCTATTCATTGATTTCGTTCAATACTTCGAAGCGAGCAAAGCCAAGACATCATGGGTGGGTTCCATCTTCCTCAGCATGCCGTTGCTTGCCGGACCCGTTGCAAGTTATCTAATCGATCGGTATGGTTGCCAGCGCATGTGTATTCTCGGAGCCTTACTGTCTACAATCTCTTTCATTGTCAGCATATTCGCAGATTCTCTGGAACTTCTCTTCTTGACTTTCACCATCGCAGGTCTAGGGTTAGCCCTCTGTTATGTCACATCCATCGTTATAGTGGCATACTACTTTGAGAAGAAGAGGTCGCTAGCGACGGGTTTGGCAGCGTGTGGCACTGGTATCGGCACGTTTATATTTCCTCCTTTCACAATCTACTTGCTGGAAGAATACGACTGGCAAGGCACTTTGCTGATTCTATCCGGCTTCTTCCTCAACATGATGGTATTCGGTGCTCTGATGCGGGATCTCGAATCGCCGGCCAAAGAGAACAACCAAGAAAAGCAACCACAAGATGACCATTCCGACGGGTGCACCTTGGAAGATTCCGAACGACTTTGTAGTTCTCTAGTTCAGTTGCCCACTTACCTTCGCGACAACCTTCCCGTAGAAGTGATCTCAGAGCTTTCCAGCAAAGAAGGGGGTTATCTCAATTCTCTGCTGGAGCAACATCCTTTCTTATTTGGTTCCATCATCCCTAAAGAAGCTGCTGTGTCAAATGCTTCATCCACGGCTGCTATTCCTCAGGATTTCGCAAAGAGGGAAAAGAAAAACAAGCCTAAAAGTAGTGGCAATCAGAAAAGTAATGCACTGAAACCGCCGCCTACGACGATATCACGGCATGCATCTTTCACGGCCAAAATCGACGCTGCCTACCTTCGCAACATGCGAGTACAAAGAGGCAGCATCACTTATAGGGGTGCCATGTTAAACATTCATCGTTATCGTCTAAGAGCATCTAGTTGTCCCGACATCTACAGGAATAGTATGGTCACCATTGCAGAAGAGAAGGTATTATTATTTTGCTTTCATTGTATATTTTAAAAAATATTCTCTGCCGTTACTACTAGACTGGATTTAAGCCGTTAACGTTCACTGTATATTTTCTTTTGAAAATTGCTAAAGTCATTTCCCAGAAGGGCTATTGACTGATCATATGCAAACAGAAAAAATTAGCACTTTCAATTTTCGAGCAATTCTTCGTTTTGAAATATCTTTTAGACTTGTTTAAATTCAAATAATTTATTTAGTAAATAATTTTATAACTAAACTAAACACTATAGATGGAAAAAACTCGCAACAGTTGTTTCAGGTTAAGATAATAGCACAGCCTTTCATTCGATTAAAAAAAAAAAAAAGAGAGAGAGAGAGAGAGAGAGAGAGGCACGAGTAGGGCATTATCGAAGCAACAATTTACACTCGCACCTACTAAGAAATTCCAAGTGACTTCTGCATTTTACTACTTCTGAAATATCGCTTGTTAAATTTCAGGATAGCACTCCCATCTACCGAAGAAAATAGGAACAAAAGTTTAAAAATAGATTACAACAAGGGGGGGGGGGGTTATTAAAAAAATATTGCATGAAAGAATATTAAGTGTTTGATGTCAAAGGGAAACCAATGAACGTTAAAGGGTTAATAAATGGGAGATTGACCAGGCCACTACCCTCCCTTTCCCTCAAGAAAGAGGCAAGCAAGGTAAAGTAAGAAATAATCGGTGGTAAAGTAATTTGTTCTGAATCTAAAAAATCTTAAGTGACTCTACTCAGCTTTCCGAACGTAAAGTGATTAACGATTTGTACTTTCTTCTATATTCAATAGAAAAAAAAGTATTGGATTCGTAAAAATTTTCGACTTCCAGTTTTCGACAGAATATATCCAAAATAATTTGGATACATTCCGTTCCATTAAACAATGTACAGTCGGTAACAAAAGTGTCCGAACACTAGCGAAAATTCCTATCTAAAAAAAGTACACTTCATACGGTTTTGTTAAATAAATCCTTGTTGAATCCTGTTCTTAGTCAGTGTAAGAACATGATTCGACAAGGATTTATTTAACAAAACAGTATGAAGTGTACTTTTTTTACATAGGAATTTTTGCTAGTGTTCGGACACTTTTGTTACCGACTGTATTACGGTGTGATTATAGTTAAAGTTACGATTTCAAAACACTATAATTTTAAAATTACCTGTCAGAAAGGCTTGATATTTTACCAGAACAATTGTGGGGCGATGAAATATTGTTTGGCAAAGTGGGGAAAAATGTGTTCGAAAACGTGCCGTTAATTATTCATAAGATATTCTTCTCATGAAGCTCCTCTTTTTTTCTTGTCATTATGACTGTTTCCGATGTAAATACGTATTCTTGTCTTTTTGCAAAAAAAAAATAAAAAATAAAAAAATTCGTAAACCCTTAGAGTTTAGAGGCTGTTAGTTCGTGCTATTCTGCTGTATTAAAAAAAAAAAAAAAAAATTCCTGTGTTTAATGAATCTATTCAGGTGTTTCCACTGAAATTACCCTGACAGCGCTATCTATGGGGGACATTTTGAAACTATTTTTTTCCTTCGCCAAACAAAATTCCATTGCCTCACGATTGTTCTGTTGCCGTATGCCACTCGGAAATTCTGAGCCCCGGTAGTGGAACTATCCCGATTTAAGGCAAGAGGGGTGCGCCTTCCGTTTTTAGGAGCGCCATATAGGGAGGAAAAACGACTTTAGCTCCAGAAGCTGGTGAAAGATGGCAGCACCAGCCAAACACCAGGAACTCGAATTTTGATCCGGATCAGATTCGAGTTAAACCCATGTTCCGGTACTCCCCAGAGGTACAATTTTTGATGGGAACTTGGAGGACTTTGTGACCACGGCGGAATTTAACGTGTAACTGTTAAAACTGTTAAAATAATCGAATGGTTCTGATCGGTAGTTTTAAAATCATAGCGTTTTGAAGTCGTAACTTTATTTATAATCGCCCTGTATTTGGGTAAAAATACCAAAACACCCTATTATAATTTTCTCTTTTGTTTATTGAAGGACTTTTCTCACTTTTATGTATTTATACAACCCTTAATTACTTAATGTTCGGAAAGTCGAGTGGAGTCACTCCAGATTTTTTAAGAACTGCACCATTTTCCGAAATTCTCTTCGAATGGCACTCCAGTTGAATGGAGTTTGAACCTGAGCGTCTCCTGTCATTCAAACTTTCAGGATTAGGATTGTCTCATGTCAATCATTCCTTCTGTTATAGGAAAACTTACGTGCAGCCTTTTTGTGGGAAGCCCTGACAGTTGTTCTAAAAGACCTTGACCGTGTAATGTGTCAGATCCAGATCTTAGTCGCGGAAGCACCAGGTGATAGCCCGTCGAAGTATGGCGTGATTTTTTTTTTTTTTTTTTTTAATTCAAAGTGATGGTTATTAGTCATATTTACGATTTTTCTTATTGGTGCCTTGCCCTTGAACTCGAAACGATTCTTTTCGATAAGCGAGATTTTTACTTTCTTCAACAGAAGAAAGTATTGAATTTGTAGGATTTTTGACCTCGGGTTTTCAATGGATTTACACGTTTTGAGAAATCTAAAACATGATTTGACTATTTTTAGTAAATGTCTGTGTGTGTGCCAAATTTTGTAGCAAATCTCTCTCAAGACCTATTGCACAGAATTTCATAAAATTTGATATGCAGTTGCAATTGGTGCCTATCAATTTTCGGTGAAAATCATCCAACAGGTGGCGCTGCCATCCTACTTCTTCTTTTTTTTTTTTCCCCAAATAATTATCATGACACTATAGCAATAAGGCTGAGTTTCGTATAAATGTGCAAAATGGGTTATTTTTCACCAGTCATTGTAAAAATAAAAAACATGATTTTATTAGTAATAATCAACTAGACTTTATTATTTTTTAAAAATAAATAATATGTTGGAGTAAATAATATACCTATTTCCAGAAAGTACATTTCGAAAGGGAAAATTTTTCAATATGACCATTTTTCAAAGGAACTGATCAATACCTTTTTAAAACAAATAGTTGAACCTTAGATCTGTGATAATTAAAAACAAAGCTATCGATTTTTACTTTTCGAACAATACTTGAGAAAAGTATTGTAATCAAATCAAACATTCGAATTTGAGATTTTGGTGTTTCTACACGTTTTGGAGGTCCCTTAAGAGGGTTTGAGGTCCCCCCCATATATTTACTATTTTTATGATGTGTGTCAGTGTGTATATGTATGTGAGTGAACACAATAGCGCCTAAATGCTTTGTTCGATTGAGCTGAAAGTTGGTGCATATGTTATAGGTCACCATAGCACGAAACCTATTGATTTTGGTGAATCCAGGACTTTTAATTTTTTTACAGGGACACAAAGAAGAATTCTTTATGGTTATGGTGTGTATGGGCCCAAATTCTTTAAACTGCGATAACGTCTAAACAACTGATTGAATTGAGCTGAAAATTTATACACATGCTATAAGTCACTGTTACACGAAGAGAATAAATTTTCGGGAATCTAGCACGTATAGTTCTTTTACAGGGAAGGGAAGCAACGAAAAATTTTTCATCATTATGCCCTATCGGCTCAAATTCTTTAAAGTGCGATAACTTCTAAACGCCATATCGGATTGAGCTGAAAATTTACATGTTATAGATCACCGTCACACTAACTATATCTATTTGGGACCATGTAGCATTTATAGTTTTTTTTTTTTTTTTTTTAAGAGAAACACACAAAAAAAAAAAAAAAAATCCTTTATCAATTATGCCTTATGGGCTCAAATTTAAATTATTTAAAATGCAATAGCGTTTAAACGTTTCATCCAATTGAGTTGAAAATTTACAGGTCACCGTCGCACAAGCTGTATAAATTTCGGTGAGACTTAATTTTTACAGGGACACAACGATAATTTTTTGATCATTTTTGTCTAAGGGCCCAAATTTTTTAAGGTTCAATAGCGTCTAAACGTCTTATTCGATTGAGCTGAAAATTTATACACATGTTATAGCACGAACTACACTGATTTTGGTGGATGTAGCATGTATAGTTTTTTTTTATAGGGACACAACGAAAAATTCTTTACTATTATGTCCTATATATGGGCTCAAATTCGTTAAAGTTAGATAGCGTCTAAACGCTATATCCGATTGATCTGAAAATTTATATGCGTGCTATAGATCACCTTCAAACGAGCTGTATCAGTTTTGTAGAATATAGCACTTTATAGTCTTTTTACAGTGATACAAATAAAAATTCTTTATCATTGTGGTTTATGGACTCAAATTATTCAAAGTACGATAGTGTCTGAATGCCTCATTCGATCAAGCTGAAAATTATATAATTGTTATAGGTGACCGTCGCACGAACTGTAGAGATTTTAGTGAGTCTAGCACTTATAGATTTTTACTGGGACACAACTAAAATTTCTTTTTCATCATGATCTATGCTTCAAAATATTTGAAGGGCAATAGCGTTAATTTAAGGAACATACCACGTAAAGAAAAATACTTATATACCTTATTATAATTTTCTCTTTTGTTTATTTAATGACATTTCTTACTTTATTTACACAACTGCTAATTACTTGATGTTCGGAAAGTCGAGTGGAGTCACTCCAGATTTTTTTTTTCGTTTTGAACGGGGAAAAAAATCTTTACAAAATTGACCCCCCCCCCCCCCCCCCTTGCGACGTTTAGTGTACTTTTCTGGATATGGAATAAAGATCTGCATTCATCATGGAAAGGAATTTTTCATAAGTAATAATTTTAATAATTTGCACTGCATGAATTTTGTTTCTATAGGAAAATTTTGTGATGGCAAAGACATTTTTAAAAAGAAGCTTTTCAAATTTAAGACGGTAAATCGGATTAACCTTCAATACTTCTAGATTTTGTTCCACGAAATAAGTCCATAAAATTTAAAATTCAGTGTTCTTGAATAAAATTTCCTTTTGTAAATTAATCTATAATTTAAATTTAGGGATGTGTAGGGGATGCGTAGTTTGGACTGTAGCTGAAATAACTTTAAACTGAGCAAGTAATTGAAAACTTTCATACAATCTTTTTTTATGGTAATCTCTGACAGTTATTCACAGGACCTGGATGTGTGTGTTTTTGGCAGTGTTGTATAGGATAACAAATATAATCTTCTAAAATGGAAGGGGGGGAGGCAGCAGCAACCCTCCCCCTAAAGGGAAAAAAATTAAACTGTAATTTAACTAATTACACTACTCTGCATGAAAATTGGTCCCAATATACCATTCATGCACAGTGCCGGATTTAAGGCAGGGCATTAGGGGCACGTGCCCAGGGCCCTCACAGTGAAGGGCCCCCAAAAAATTCTATCATACATTTTTAAAAATAGTTAAAAGGAAAAATTCCAAATTTTACTATGATTGTTGTTTTTTGTTAATGGATGGAGGAATTACTGTGCTGTTTTATTAATTGGCGTGATGATCTTTAAAGAAAACTATCAACTCATCAGAAAAATTGCAATATTTTCGCTAAACGCAAATACAATTGCATACAACTGATACTTGCATTCCAAACTTTTACTCTAGTGTGACGTAAAACCGAATCAACCAAACTTTTACTAAGATAAACTAAATCCGAGGCCCGCACTGCAATGCAGATACACTGGGGCGACGTACGTCGATCCGATAGACAAGTGACAATCTTGTTTAGCCTTACTTTTACGAACAAAATGAAATACAAAGTGAATTTTTAGACGATGAATTGGAAATAAGCAGTTTATTTTGTTTGTTATAATATTAAAATACGTAAAAAAAGGGCCCATTGAACATGAGTGCCCTGGGCCTCCAAGTGAGTAAATCGGTCCCTGTTCATGCAAATTCTTATGTAAAATGACCTCCTGAATCCGAATAGGACGCCCATTTTGTCCCATCACTCACTGTTTTGATGGGGACGGCCTCCTATTTTTATCATTGTTTCGCAATTTTATGAATTTGATTTTTTTTTTTTTTTTTGGGGGGGGGGGTAATTGTTAAATATCTTCTGAGTGGCTACAGTGGTGAAAAATTCTATAACATGAACATTTGTTACAAGGGATAAATTAAGGGAGGGGGGTGATTCGCCATTGAAAATACAAATTATGTTTATTATATTTTATTGATCTATTAATATATATGTAAGTGTTAAAATAATCCATTTCTACACTCCAAATCAAATTCATGGCTACAAAATTACCGAACAGTGATAAAAAATTGCGGGAGGAGGGTAACGTCCCGCTGAAACGATGGGTAATGTGATGGTGCAAAATGGGAGTCATATTCGGATTCAAGAGGTCATTTGTCTTAAAAATCAGCAAAAATGGTATCAGGTCTCAATTTTTTTTTTCCCCTATTAAACAAGTTAACCTAAGGGTTTTCTAAAATTTTCCACATCGCTATATCAGCATCTCTTGGTTATAATTCCATCAAATGAAACTGCAAATCTGTATTGTCAGTCAACTCAAATTTTATCATGCCACTACTGACACTCAAAATGTCCCTTCATTGGCAATAAATATCTCTATTTTAGTGAAAAACCATGAACAACTGGGAGAAAAAAATAATGAAATCCATGGGTAGCTAATTTCGGAAATGCGAGATTATTTCAATCTAAGCTACTTTGAAATTAGCGAATCTTTTATTTCTGACCACTGAAACAAACTAATAAGTTTGTCTTAGTCCCTTGCAGATAATGCAATTCTGTGCAGTTGTTCCTGAAATAAAGTCTCCGCAAAATTTTTATCAACCACAGACAGATGGACATATTCTGAAAGTGGTTAAATCGTGTTGTGGAACTCTTAAAACATGTAAATCCATCGAAAACCAAAAGTCAAAAATTTTTACGAATCCAATACTTTCTTCTATTGAATATAAAAAAAAGTAGAAATAATAAAGTAATTTCTAACTTATGATGTGTTCATTTCCTTAATAAATAAAAATGAAACTTATTTTTAAAGACAGTTTTTTATTATATGCTGTTTTATTTGTATCTAAAATGTGTCTTTTTTTATTTGATAAGCAAATTAAATAAAAAAAAAAAAAAAAAATCTGTGTACTTCAAGCAGTTCGTTAAAATTTAGTTTCTTAAATATACATAGCCTTTTCGTGAGTTTATAAATGAACAATTTTTTGTTTCCTATTTACAATACACCATTTAATGCATTTTTCTTTTTTTAATTCAATGTTGAGATTCAGATTTACTATGAATTTCTATTTTTTAGACTTGCCTGTGTCTGAGCGAACTGATGTTGGAGATGTTTGATTTCACAAACTTCAAGAATCTGGGTTACAGTCTGTTTTGCCTCTCCAATTTCCTGCTCTATGCATGTGTGGATGTACCCTATGTGTATGTTCCTGACCATGCCCACACTACTGGTACAGACATGGAGAGTGCTTCATTTCTAATATCCATTCTTGGGGTTCTCAACTGCCTTGGTGTGGTAAGTTTTAAAATATGTCCATACCAATAAAGTTTTATATACAGGGTATAAAATGTTCTCATTAGATTGCTTTTATTTTCACAACTCTTCCAACATACTTCCAATTGCCAAAATATTTTATTTGAAATAAGTGACAATAGCATGCCATGAGGGGGGGGGGGGGAATCCACAAATTTAATTTTGTAAAGATTAGAAAATCTAAATTTTCATACTGTCTACAAGTCGCTCTAGTAATATTTAATAAAAGAATCTTGACATGCAGATAGCCCTCCAGTGGCAGAACAATTTTTTGCTCAAAACTGGTAGATGGGAAGTTCTGGGCTCAATTCCAGGTTGCACTAGCTATTGTGAGTTTTCCATATTTTTCTCCAAAACTCATTCAAATATGGGCTAGGACACTTTAGAAATACTCTTGCATAGGTCACACCATCCAAGATTATGACCCTAGTATAGTCAATTGGCCTTAACCTTAAAAACAAAACTTTGACACTCTAATAGAGGGGTGGTATTAGAAAGCATTCTTCTATGATTAAATTGGACAAAGTTGTATTTAATTTTGAAACATAGGATTTTTACTAATGTGTTTAATTTTCAATGAAGAGTCACTTTTTTTTTTTCAGTTTTCTGTTTTAAATTTTTCTGTTATTCTTGCACAGCATTTTAAAAAATTGAATTAAAATTTTAAGATAAAATAACTGGGCCTATTTTTTAAAAAAGTTTGTTTTTTAGCAGGCTTTGCAGTGTTCCTAAAATTTTACTCTCATTTTATTATACTGTCACCAGTATCATCAATAAGAAATTTTTCTTCAATAATTTTGAATGTTTTAATGTTATGTAAAAAAGTATTTTAAAATAAGTGAGAATATAATAAAATAAGCATAAAATTTTAAAAATGTTAAGAGACCTGATTAATTTTTTTTTTTTTTTTTCTAAATATAAGTATATGATCCTAAAGGAGAGGAGGGGAGAGAATCTATATAAGAATTCAAATTTTGTAATTTTTACAAAATTGTTTTTGTGTGTTTTTCCATAGCATGACACCATTATTTTTTCCCATTTAAAACATTTTTGTGGTTAGAAGTATGTTCTTTTATTGAACAGCTTCAAATGCTGTTCAATGGTAACTCTTTTCACCCTTTCTATAAATTACGGAACTACTTTTCAGCTAATTTCAGTCTGTACTTGAAATTTTGTAATGTCACTATTGCAATTAAATTTCCTGACAGACAGGTGCACATTTGTATAAATAATGAAAGTTGATGTGTGAATAATTATTATATTGTAGCAAAAGAGGTCAAAAGTTAAAATAGCTTCATAATATGTTTAAGCTATTTATATCAAGCATATACTAGAATATCTAATTTTAAATAATTGTATTTGTTTACAAATTTAATTAAGTGGTATGGATTTAAAAAGGAAAGCATTATTTATTTATTTATTTTCAGCTTCATGAGAGAAATATTTTTCATATGTACCAATTTACCTGTTATATGTTACATATGTAGATAGGGGGGGGGGGTGAGGGTATGCAGAAAATTGTATGAATGAAATATAACTGGGAAAGAAAATAAAAGATACAAGCAACATATTTTCATTTCTGAGTAAATTCCTAAAAAATCTTTTAAATGTTTAGATCTATAATAAATAACTTAAATGTCCTCCTCTATCTAGAAAATATCCTTTGCCAATGATGTATTTGAGATGTGAAACTGATAAATTTTGTTTATATATATATATATAATGAATTATTAAATGTAGTAAAAGCCAAGCAACAGATACAAGATCACTGAAACCACATAGACCAATAAGAATGAATATTTTTCAAGTAGGAGAAGCTCAGAAATCTGAAAAAAATTCATCAGGGGAGACCTTTTTCACACTTGAGCGCCAATGTAAGATTTTGTTCATTAGCGACTATAATAGAAAATCACTATTGGGCTCCCTATCTTACATGAAAATAATTGAAGTGAAACACAAAGTGCAATAATCGAATAAGTACAAAATAACAGAGAATCGAACAGAAAACAACCATAATAAACAATACTTTTAGGATGATACGTTTGGAGTGACATGGATTAAAAAAAAGCAAAATAATTCAGGGGTTTAGTTGTTCATGGAGTAAAACAAGCAAAGTTCAAGGTTTATTAGTTCATGGCTGATAAAGAATAATGAAACTATACAGCAACATGGATATTTATTGATTGATTATTATGTGTGTAAGAGTGTGTGTATTATATCTATATAGATAGATAAATGTACAGTATACACACTCATGCAATCGTATATATATAGTAATATGCAATCTTTATATATAGTAATTAAATTACGATAATGCCTCTTTTAAATGTGTAACACTAAAGCTTGCACACATCATACCCTGGCAAGAAAAGTGATATGAATCAAAATATGATAATTTTGAGTTTGTTATTGAAAAATATGTATAGAGTATCTCATTCTACACAAAAAGCACCACATCTCTATCTTAAAAATTATCCATATGAAAAGAAGTTCTGTTAGTTTTATGTCTATGCTTTGTCATCTTTAAGTTCATTTTTTTTTTTTTTTAGTACTGCACTTTTGTGTTGTCAGTTTTCTTTCTTCATACACTGTAATCTCTCGTTCATGTGTAGTTGTCTCGTAACTATAATTGAAAATGTATATTTAAGTTAAAAAGCTGAAGCATTATTTTATAGCAGTCAAGTTTCTCAAAACATTTAAGGAACTTGCATTAATTATTGTTATACATTATTTTCAGTAAGTATGTCTGATATCCGATCTCTTTTTCAGGTCATAGTAGGTTACGTAGGAGACAAGCCATGGATTGATCCTTCTCTTCTGTATAGTGGCTTCATTCTACTCAGTGGTGTGTCATTAGCTCTTATACCCCTGATTGCCAATTATTACATCACTGCAACACTCGTGGGAGTGTACGGTTTTACAATTAGTGCCAATTATACCCTGGTCCCAGTCATCATAGTTAATTTGATCTCTCTCGATAATTTCACTGGTGCTTATGGACTCTTACTGCTTGTCCAGGGTATTGCCAGCTTGATTGGACCACCCCTAGCAGGTAAATGCTAAAAATGTCTGTGCCAAGCATTGTGTTAAGTTTTTGATGTTGCACATACCCAAATTTGTAAAATCTCCATATATTGCATCTAATCCGGGGAAAAAAAGGGGGGGGGGTTAAGACTGGTCACCCAACAGTAAGCTTCCTTCCCATAATGTTAAATCCATGGACATGTGACGTGCTTGTATTTCTAACGATAAAGAAATTTTGAAAAATCAAGCTTTCATAAAACTTATCTTACACCCCCCCCCCTTAAAAAAAAAATATATATATATATATATGATATCGTAATAAATTTTAACCTTAAAATTTAGCAATTAATAGATACAAAACAATACCAACACAACAAAAATAGAACTGATATACTTTAAATAATATTAATCCATGAAGTAACTTAATTTAGAAAATTTTAAAAATACAACCTTTTACTTTCTTCATGTCTTCTTCTACTCAGACTAGTTTCGCTTGGGGCACCCCAGCTTGGTCTCTGACATTTCGGTGTTCGAAACTGAAGTTTTCACGCCTCTTTCCTCTTTTAAAAATTCTGCGCCATTGACGATTGAGCAGAGCCCCATCGTTGCCATTGCAATTGTTTGAATTTCAAACAATTCAATGACAAATTCAAACAATTTCAAACAAATTCAAAACAAATCAAACAATTTCAAAACAAATTCAAACAATTGCAATGGCAATTGTTTGGCAATTGATTTTCTTGCAGAATATTTTTTAAACATGAATATATCAAAAGCCCATAAGTGTAACATTACAGATAAGAAGCCTGTGGTTAAATTGATCACTTTTTTTAATATTTATTTATTTTTAATTACTTATATTCTAAAATTTAAGCATTTTGGGAAAAATGGATTTTATTAGCTGTCAAGCAGCTTAATTATATTTTAAGACTTTTAATAGAGAGCTTTCAAAGTAAAATTATTCCCATACAGAGGGAAACTTTGAAAATTGCTCAATCAAATTACTCAACTGCATCGATATCAGTCACTTAAGAGTGGACAATGCCTAATCTTGCTGACAGTCAAGGCCCATGTTATTCTATAGGGAAGATTTGTTCATACAATTACTCATTACGTAATGTATTTTTTAAAATTCACTTTCTACATTAAAAAAATTCACAACTGTTGAATGAGTACTCATTTTTTAAATTTATATTTTTAATTTTGAGTTAAAAAAAAAAAAAAATGCATGTTTCAGCTAGAAAATGAAATATTAAAAATGTGAAAAATTATTTTATGAAAAAGAGTACTTTAATGATTGTAAATTTTCCGAACATGGAAACAGAAAATAAAAATCTGATGTGGGCACCACATGACTTCCTTATACACTTTTAGAAATATACATAATGTTAAACATTGTCACTGGACCCGAAACAGTTGGCTAAAAATATTAAAAAAAAAAAAAAAAAAGGTGCCTTGAGGGGACTCATTTTAAAGTTGTGCCTTGGGGGGGGGACTCATGTCAAAGTTGTGCCTCGGGGGGACTCATGTCAAAGTTGATCCTTGGGGGGACTCATGTCAAAGTTGTGCCTTGGGGGGACTCATGTCAAAGTTGGGCCTTGGGGGGGACTCATGTCAAAGTTGGGCCTTGGGGGGGACTCATGTCAAAGTTGGGCCTTGGGGGGACTCATGTCAAAGTTGGGCCTTGGGGGGACTCATGTCAAAGTTGGGCCTTGGGGGGACTCATGTCAAAGTTGGGCCTTGGGGGGACTCATGTCAAAGTTGGGCCTTGGGGGGACTCATGTCAAAGTTGGGCCTTGGGGGGACTCATGTCAAAGTTGGGCCTTGGGGGGACTCATGTCAAAGTTGGGCCTTGGGGGGACTCATGTCAAAGTTGGGCCTTGGGGGGACTCATGTCAAAGTTGGGCCTTGGGGGGACTCATGTCAAAGTTGGGCCTTGGGGGGACTCATGTCAAAGTTGGGCCTTGGGGGGACTCATGTCAAAGTTGGGCCTTGGGGGGACTCATGTCAAAGTTGGGCTTTGGGGGGACTCATGTCAAAGTTGGGCCTTGGAGGGACTCATGCCAAAGTTGGGCCTTGGGGGGACTCATGTCAAAGTTGCGCCTTGGGGGGACTCATGTCAAAGTTGTACCTTCGGGGGGGGGACTCATGTCAAAGTTGTACCTTCGGGGGGGGGGACTCATGTCAAAGTTGTACCTTCGGGGGGGACTCATGTCAAAATTGGGCCTGGGGGACTCATGTCAAAGTTGGGCCTGGGGGGACTCATGTCAAAGTTGGGCCTGGGGGGACTCATGTCAAAGTTGGGCCTGGGGGGACTCATGTCAAAGTTGGGCCTGGGGGGACTCATGTCAAAGTTTTGCCTTGGGGGGACTCATGTCAAAGTTGTACCTTGGGGGGACTCATGTCAAAGTTGGGCCTTGGGGGGGACTCATGTCAAAGTTGGGCCTTGGGGGGGACTCATGTCAAAGTTGGGCCTTGGGGGGACTCATGTCAATGTTGGGCCTTGGGGGGACTCATGTCAAAGTTGGGCCTTGGAGGGACTCATGCCAAAGTTGGGCCTTGGGGGGACTCATGTCAAAGTTGCGCCTTGGGGGGACTCATGTCAAAGTTGTACCTTCGGGGGGGACTCATGTCAAAGTTGTACCTTCGGGGGGGGGACTCATGTCAAAGTTGTACCTTCGGGGGGGGGACTCATGTCAAAGTTGTACCTTCGGGGGGGGGACTCATGTCAAAGTTGTGCCTTGGGGGACTCATGTCAAAGTTTTGCCTTGGGGGGACTCATGTCAAAGTTTTGCCTTGGGGGGACTCATGTCAAAGTTTTGCCTTGGGGTGACTCATGTCAAAGTTTTGCCTTGGGGGGACTCATGTCAAAGTTTTGCCTTGGGGGGACTCATGTCAAAGTTTTGCCTTGGGGGGACTCATGTCAAAGTTTTGCCTTGGGGGGACTCATGTCAAAGTTTTGCCTTGGGGGGACTCATGTCAAAGTTTTGCCTTGGGGGGACTCATGTCAAAGTTGTACCTTGGGGGGACTCATGTCAAAGTTGGGCCTTGGGGGACTCATGTCAAAGTTGGGCCTTGGGGGACTCATGTCAAAGTTGGGCCTTGGGGGACTCATGTCAAAGTTGGGCCTTGGGGGGACTCATGTCAAAGTTGGGCCTTGGGGGGGACTCATGTCAAAGTTGGGCCTTGGGGGGGACTCATGTCAAAGTTGGGCCTTGGGGGGGACTCATGTCAAAGTTGGGCCTTGGGGGGGACTCATGTCAAAGTTGGGCCTTGGGGGGGACTCATGTCAAAGTTGGGCCTTGGGGGGGACTCATGTCAAAGTTGGGCCTTGGGGGGGACTCATGTCAAAGTTGGGCCTTTGGGGGACTCATGTCAATGTCATTTTGAAAAGATTTTGATGAAATTCTGGCAAAAGCAGAATTCAGTTTAGGACGGAGGACTATTAGTTTTTTTTTCTTCCCAATTATAACATCGCTTTCAAATTATTCAATTATATTTTCGATAAATTTTAGATTTCGATAAATGTCCATCGAAAAATGATTTTGACAAATGTCGAACTATCGAAAACGATAACGCAAAAATCGCTGTCTGAGACTAATAGGCCCTCAGTCCTAAAAATGAATTATCACAGTGTTCTGAGCTTTTCTGAAAGTTAGTTAAAAACTTATGCAAGATTTGTACTGGTAACGCTGCCGAAGACAGCAGGGACCCTTAACAGTTGGCTAAAAGTATTAAAAAATTGCATTTTCACAGTGTTCTGATCTAGTCTGAAAGTTTCAAATGTCTAGCTAGTCGTGAAGTTAGTTAAATAAATTTTCGGTTGAATCACATAAACGCTGCTGAGGGCAGCAGCAGGTATCGGAAACAGTTGGCTAAAAATATTCAAAAAATGCATTGTCAATGTGTTTTGAGCTTTTCTGAAAGTTTCAAATGCCTAGCTAGTCGGGAAGTCAGTTAAATTGCATGATTTCTCCAAACCGTTATTGAGTTATTACCGTTTTTTGATACATTATGGCCAAAACCTATGTATTTTTGGTCACTATGAACCTAATTTTCCTAAATATCTCCAAAACGGAAAATCATACAAAGTCCAAAAAGGGAGGTGCACAACTAGATGTTATAACAAACCTATGTACCAATTTGCAACTTTCTACGACCAACCGTTTTGAGTTATGCGACATATGGACACACACACAGACACACATACATACAGACGTCACGAAAAATCGTGTAAAGTCGCTTATATCTCTAAAACGAGAGCTCGTGTTAAGACGACACTTGCAGGTGTACAACTAGACATCATGACAGTCACACGTATAAATTGGCAACATTCAGCGATCATTCGTTTTCGAGCAATGTGAAATACAAAACCCATTTCGCAAATCGGGATTACTATACTTCCTTATACTTTGTATAAGGAAGTAACAATGAGTAATTGAGGAAACAAATTTTCCCGCAGAATAACATGGGCTTTGGCTGTTGGTGAGATTAGGTATTGTCTGCCCTTAAATTACAGCTTGAAGCCTTCATTGTGGCTACAACATTGAAATGAGGCTTAGTTATCTTTTTTTTTTTTTTTTTTTTTTTTTTTTAAATATGAATTGCTGTAGTTTTTAATGCAAATGTAAGGGACTATTAATCCAATCCCATGGTATTTAATCCCCCCCCCCCTCTCCTCTTCCATTTCAATGGCTTTTTAAATGTAATTGTCAGCTTTGGAATGATTCTATTTCCCATTAGCAATAAATAACTTTTAGAATATCTTTATTCATCAACCTTAATTCATTTTTAGATAATTGGAGTGGAAGGCTGAATTTTATACCAACTGTGTGAAAAATACCAGAGCCGAGAATCGAACCAGGGCCTTCCGCTTAATGCGCAGATGCTCTACCATTGAGCTTACCATTGGGTGATAACCAGCTAGGCATTTCTCACATAATATTCATTGGCAAGGTCACCGAGACTGCAAACGCAGCTATATCAAGTGACAGTGTTAACCGTGGCACAACTCTAATAGACTACGAAATTCTAAATTAGAAAATCTTTATTCATCAACCTTAATTCATTTTTAGATAATTGGCCTTCCACTCCAATTATCTAAAAAATAATAATTTTTGTTCAAAACTAGTTTTTACAAGGATTTAAATAAGCATATTTTTTAGAAGAGGAAAAAATCCTTTATAAACATGTTTTATAAAAGATTGTAAGTTATATGTTTTAACTTTTACTGCAGTGCCACTAGTAAGTTATAAATATATCTTACTAACTTATCTGAAGCAATATTTGTAATTTTAATTTTGGTAACAAGTATTGTTAGCAGTCTTTTAATTGTAGATAATTCACTGTATAAATGCTTTCATTACTATCTTTTACTTTTCATACTTATATGGAGTGAAATTGCGTTCTTCTTTTTGTAGTTTTTTCTTGTACTCAAGCGTAACTTACAATTAAGAAAAAAAAAAAATCTAACTCTAAGACTGTATTTATTTATAAATATTAATATGATACTATAAATTTAACAATCTATGCAAGAGAAAATACAAGTAAGTGTTCCATCAACCAACTACATTATTTTATTTTTATGCATTGTACATATATATACGGAGGTGGGGTGGTGTTGTAAGGCTGGATGGTTGGGTGGGTTTGTGAAATTAAATTAATAAAAAAAAAAAAAAAAAAAAAAAAAAGTAGATGGCTTGTTGCATTTGCTTTGTATTACTTTGCAAACTTCCATTTTCCATTAAAATTTCAGATTTTTCCTTTTTGAGTTGTCAACTATATTTAATGTTCTAATTTTACTGTTAAACACAATGTGATCAGTCGGTGAATTTCATTGTGGCTTCGTGGTTTCATTGTTGTTCATCTGCTTTGAAATTTGCATTTTTAAATCCATATGGTTCCTGTTCTGGTTGTGGCAGGCTGGGGGAGTGTTGCCGGCATAAAACTAGTGTAACCCCACAGGCAAGTCAAGTCTTGCCGCCTGCCTCCTTCTTCCTACCTTGTGTTTCTTAAGTTGTTTTTTCATTAATTTTGATAAGTTTATGGTTTTAAGTTAAGATTTGTTGTTTTACTTTATTGATTCATTTGTTTTGCAGGCTGTTAATTAATAGATATGGTTTCTTTAAATTAGTGTATTTCATTCACTGATGATTTTTTTTTTTTTTTTTAATCTTATTGGTCATTGGTGTTTCAGTGATCTTCTATCTGTTGCTTGGCTTCTACTATGCTTAATAGATCTTTATTATATATATATATATATATATATATATATATATATATATTTTTTTTTTTTTTTTCTATCTTGTCAGATAAAAGTTAATTTATATTAATATTATTCAGTATTAAGATTTCTTTTTATCAGAATCCGAAATTTCTTATATAAACAGCAAATGAGTCTTTCCCTCCCCCTCTTTCTCAACCTGAATAATGATTGAAGTTTTGTTAAATTATAACAAAAAACAAGCTCTAAAAACTTGTTATTGAAATCAAATCAAATAGAATGTTTGTACAGTTGATTCGTTGAAGATGTTTCATAGAAGGAATTATCTTACAATTGGTTTATTTTCATATCTGTACTGCAGGTGGCATTCAAACTATTCACTTTATTATCTTCTCTTTAGTACATCAAGATTAAGCAATGTTATAAGTGTTATTTAATAAAGTTTGCAATGGGTGAATAGCACTGCATAAATTTTTAATTTTATATTGCTTTAAAAGAGATAAGTATTATTTAAAAAAAAGAACATTTTTTTTCTTTTTTTCCCCCCATATGTTTATTTTTCTCTAATCTGCTATTTGTAGTTTTCAATGATCTTAAATTTATAGACCACTTGACCTTGAGTGAATTTGAATATCTGCAAACTTTTGAGACTCCCTATCATAGTGTGCAGGTCAGCCATAACTTATGTTGACCATGCTAAAATGTACCTCATTACATTATTTATATATATGTATATATATTTATTATTATTAATTGAATGACATTATGCAAAATTTCATTAAGTGAAATTTCATATTAAACTTAAGAAAGAATTGGAAAACTAAGGTAAACACACCAGTAGTGGACATTTTAAGGACATTTTCTGGCTATTTTTTTGTGTAATTTCCTAAATTTTAGAGTTTCAAAAAATAATATTTCAGCCCTTTACTAACTCTTTCTTAACACGACTGCATTATGAAAATTGCTAATTGTAGCATTTATATATGTAAAAAGTCAAAAATCTGAAGAGCTTAAAATGAGCCAGTAGTGGACCCTTTTTTGTTCCAGTAGTGGACCCCCTTTGAATTTTTGCTTTAAAATTCAACTCTAACATTGCTAGATTACAGAATTGTGTCCACTACTGGATCTGGCATTAAGTCACATGAACCAGTAGTGGACAGGGCTGTCCGCTATTTGTCATGACATTTTTTTTGGTACCAGTAGTGGACACCCATAAAAATACTATGTGTTAATACAAGATTTTAAAAAAACAGCGCAATAAATGAATTCTGCATACTTATTTTAGTCATTTGAAAGCAAAAGGTAGAAGAAATCAGTTAAAAATAAGCAGAGAGTGAGGAAATAAAATTTCATTTCCTTATTCAAAGTGATGAAAAGAAAACGGCAAAATCACAAAAAGTGCAATTTTTTTTTTTTTTTTTTTTTTTTTGTTAAACTGACACATTATTTTAAAACTAATGGCCAGAATTATTTTTTGTTAAAGGGTTTAACAGTAAAGGACTATAACTCCCTTCCTAAACATTACTCGAATCTTCAGAATTTTTAGGTAGCTAATTTTCCGAGTTTAAAATTAAGTGTCCACTACTGGTACAGGGTCCACTATTGGTGCGTTTAGCTCAATTTAACAGTCAAATTCTTAAATATAAAATGGAATTTAAAATATGTACTATGTAATTAATAGGGACACATTTCCCCCATAGGATAACATGGGATTTGGACGACCTGTACACTTTCTGATAGGGAGCTTTAAGTTTAGGCAAACTGTTATTTAACAACCTAGCAACAATTATTTAATGCCTTACAATATTAATAGGGGGAAAAAAATGAGAAATATATTTGATAATTTTTATTGAAATTAAAACAAAAAATAAATTGATTATTAAAATAGTTTTGTTTCTCAGAAATTGTTCAATCAATATTTAGTGTTTTAAGCTGCATTAGACTGAAATAAATGTTACGTATTGTTATGGTAATAAAAAACTAATAAAGGAATTCATATTTTCAAATATTTCCTATAGAAACAAGAAAAACAAGGATATTCTTATTCCATATTATTCTTAGAACAAACTTTACTTAATAGTGATAGTATACTAGTTTAAAAAGTTTTTACAAAAGGTGATTTGAAGTAGTGGTGCATAACCTGTGATGTGGACTAAAGTGGCTCTCTAAAACATCCTCAAAATTTCATTGACCTTTTTTTTTTTGTGTGTATGCACATATGCTTATATGTATAATTATGAAATAACTTTATGTATAGTAATTGATTAATAAAATATAATAAGTGTAACTTATAATTTCAGTGGCAAATCCCCCCTCCCCTCCTAAATCTTCCCCTTGCTGCAAATGTTCATGGTATAGAATCTTTCATCTCTTTAGGCCCTTAGAAGATATTTAAAAGTTAAAATATTTCTTTTCTCCTCTATAAATCAAATTTATAGCTATAAAACTACTGAAAAGTAGTAAAAATAGGGGGGCATCCCCAAAAAAAATGGTGGGTGATAGGGCAAAAAATGATCATCATATTCGGATTCAGGAGGTCATTTCACATAAAAATTTGCAAAAATGGTGTTGAGGTCAATTTTCATGCCGAGCAGTGTAATTTTTAGTTTTTCAAATTTGTAAGACATTTTTTGTATATAAAATAAACTTAGTTTGCCATCCACAGTTTAAGTTATGATCAGTGATCGTGAAATACGGTCACCTGGTTGCCATTGGCGACCAATATATTTTAACTGGTGACTATATTTTCAACTTTCAGGAAACTCAACCTTTTTTTTTAAATTTTAATATTTTAGTGAAAAAATTGGTCCCCGAATCAGGCTCCTATTCCATTGTCAATAAAATCAACTCTCGCCATTTTGATTCCTGCTTCTATCACTACGTTTTGAGACACTATGTTGAATCAATACACCATTAGATAATTTACACCACTTTTCTCCATGAATGTTTCATAACATGGTGTTAAATGAATGTACCATATTAGAGAATTGGTTTATACTGCTCCTGATTGCGGGTGCTTAGCAACCTGGGGGATCCGGGCATAATATTGCGGGACAAAATCTCGGGTAAAAAAAATATGATCTATTTGAAAATTTGATTTTGTGTCACATGTGATCTCTGGCAAGGGCCACAGGGCCTTATAAATGTAAATTAATTGATATAAATAAATAAGTAAATAAATATATCAGAGTGGAATTTCAATATTTTATCTTTTGTTTTTTACTATTCAAAATGCACTTTAAAAATAGTGTGCATCACTGTTGATGTCAAAGCTGAATGCTGTTCACAAACCTGAATTAAAATTTTTTAAATTGATAAGCTCGATTGACTTCATTATGAGTATTATTGACAAAAGTTAATAAACATAGTCTTTAAACTCTTTTAAGCAAAATTTATAACAATTTTTGTTGTAGGTTTGTCTGTATGCCAGTGCTCTAACTAAGGTATGTGTTGTCATAAAATTTTATATAACATTTCTACTAATTACCAACTCCTTTTCGCTTTTTATTCATTTATGTAGACTATATTTTGTCCTGCAAGATTGTCCCCAACCTGCGACCTGGGGCTGAAGATATTAAATTTAAGCAGGTGTTTTCTAATGTATCATTCTAACCTAATAAATATTTGTTTTTTTTGCATAGAATTTTAATTTCTATATTGAAATAAATTTCAAAATTGGGGGGAAAAAACAGGTGATATTTTTTTCTAGTTAACAAAAATTTTTGCTGCTGAACAGTTTTTTCAAATTCCCAAAGCTCAGTTTATGACCATGTATATATAGATTTATATTTTTTGAGTTGTATTTTATTTGTTGTTGAATCTTTTTGGGTTAGTTTTAATGTTCACAGTGTATTTTTTTAAGTCTTTTACTAACCATTATTTTCATTTTTCAGGTCTCTTTTTTGACATGACAGGCAACTACGATATCACCTTTTACTGCACCGGTTTTTTTATTATTGTTTCGGGAGCCATGGTGTTTCCAGTAGCAAAAACTTTCGTTTGCAGGAGATCATCATCATCTGTCAATAATAGCAAAGATCCCCTACCGTTGTGTTCAAGTTCCAGCAAGGCAAAGCTGCAAGAATCCAAAGAGAAAGAAGTTTCTTTTGATTTCCCACCTGTTCAAGATGAAGTGAAAGTTGTAGTTAGAGACAAAAGAACCGTTTATAATTCAAAGGAGGAAGCAGAGAACTCAGTACCTCTGTTATCTGGTGATAATAAGTTGTGTGACGATGTTGATAAAACTGAAAATGATAAATTAGTGACAATGTTTGAAAATCCTCTTTCACTTGTATAATGTTGTATTTAGAATCTTAACTATTTTTTTAATGTGTACTTTTTAAATACTTCTAATATTCTAGGCTTCTAAGTTGTTGTTAGTCACATTCTTGGGTACTTGTTTGTTTTTCCTGGATGATAATTACTGAGCTTAAAATTTTGGCAACAAATTGGTTGATTAAAGAAAATGAGTTGATGTCAAATTGCCATAATTAAACTACAAATACAAAAATATGACTTTTTAAATATTATGGTAGAATATAAAAAGTTTTTAAAACACTTATTACAAAACGTTATGTTAAAAAAAAAAAAAAAAACTCATATTTTTAGTAATAATTTATGTATAAAAAAACTGTGTTAAATTAACACTTGTAAATATTTGATTTTTAAAAATATAATCATTGGTTTTAAAATTGCACAAAATATATTGCCGAGTCCAGGAAAAAAAAATACTAATACCTGTTTTTAAGTTATGCACATTCATATCCCTCTCCTATTTTCTTTTTATTATTATTATTTTCTTTTTTTTTCTTATTTATTTGAAATCTTTTAGATGTCAGTAATAGCAGATTTCAAAATTTATGTTAAAATATTTGTTGAGTTTTCTTGGTGATCTCTAATGTTGATGTTTATATTGTGCTCAAACATATGTATATACAACATTAAAGCAAGCAGCTTAAAGTCTAGATTGAGTTTTAGATTTCAGTATATGAGAAAAAATAAATGAATAAACTTAGCATGCATTAAAATATAACAAATGACTTCTTTTTTTTTTAACTTTTTTCTCGTTTTCCTTGCAAATCTGAAGTGTGGATTTATCAATTTTAGCTAAAATAGTATCCATAGATATTTTGATATGAGATACACGTGACATCAGATCCTTATATAAAGCTTGCTAGGTTACTTTTTTCTATCCATTGTTGAGTGTTTTTATTTTTAAATTAGTGCCTTTTTAAGAAAGAAGCCTCACTTTTATCCCCTTGTTTTTATTTTCTAACAATGTTTTTTTTTTAGTAAAAACGATCAAATATTAAATGGCCAAATTATTTAAAAAATAATTTCATTCTAAGTAATTAAAAAAAAAAAAAAATGAATTTTTGCTAAAAATTGGATTCTTATTTCTTGTATTTTTCAGGTATAAACTAATAGACAATCAACGTATAATTTTATATGCTTAGTACCCCCCCCCCCCTCTCTCTCTCTTAAAATTTGCAGATTTGTCAAAATTTTTTTGAGCTGTACTTCATTTTAAACACTCAAAATTAATTACTAAACTTTCACACACACACACCTTCCTAAGGAAAAAAAAAATATATATATATAATACATATATATCTGACACATAATACATATATCTGACTATGGCCTTGATTTATTGTTTGATTTCAAATGAAACCTGTTCCTAGATTAAAAATTATTCTATCTGCTATAAGAATGTATCCATGAAAACAATATATAATTGATATTTAATATATTCTTGTAATCGCTAAAGAATAATATTTGAAAAAAAAAAAAAATCCTTTTTCTATGAAATTATGAATTTTATCAGTGCAGACATAGTAATGGAAAAAAAAAAAAAAACTTGCACCATCTTTTATTTAAAAAAATATTTTAACTAATCTTGTACTGAAAAACAGTAATTTTAAAAACACTTAAACTTTTTCAAATCTTATGTAATAAATTTGTATGCAATTCCATTAAAAAAAAAAAGTTTATATACATTTATATGAGTTACATTAACATGTCATAAATCAGCTATTAAAACAAATTTATACACATTTCAGTTTAATTTTGAGACCATTGCATATAGAAGGTATAAAATTTTATAGGAAATTGTACATTTAGTAATAAGCATTTTTAAAGGAAATTGTGTTTTACAATCTCTACAATTTATTATTATTGCATATCTTACAGTTCTCTTTTTTTTTTTTTTTTTTTTTTTTTTTTTTCAAGGCACTCTCTCATATTTTGGAAATATCTTCCATTCCTTTTTTCTAATATGTGTGTTCTCTGTGCATTTTGAAATTTTGTGAATAACTAATCAAATTTCAGCAAATCTGATTTTTAAACAAGATGTTTTACTTCTAAGATAATAAAATCTCTTACATGTCAGTAAATGACCCTATTTATTATTATTAACTAAATTTTTATTTAATTTCACTTCTGTATATAGGTGGGATCCGGACAAAATATCGCGGGACAAAATGTCACGTCAAAAAAACATGATCTATTTGAAAATTCGTATTTCTGTCACATGTGATCTCTGGTGAAAGCCACAGGGCCTTATAAATTACTATTAATTAATTAAAATAAATAAATAAATTATAGAATGGAATTTTATTATTTTATCTATATTTAATTTTAAGTTACTTTATCATTTGCTTTTCACCATTCAAAATACATTTTTAAAATATTGTACATTAATGCTGACATCAAAGCTGAACACTGTTTACAAACCTTAATTAAAAATTTTAAAATAGATAAGCACGATTGAATTCTTTATGATTAATCTTTTTTAAAAAAAGTTAATAAACAGTTTTTAAACTTTTAAGAAAAATTTATAACAATTTTTGTGGTGTTTTTGTGTGTATGCCAGTGCTATGTGTTGTCATGAAATTTTATACAACATTATTTAATAATTACCAACTCTTTTTTGCTTTCCATTCATTTATGTAGGTGGTATTTTGTCCACGCGAGATTTTGTCCCCAACCCATATAGGTTCTTGATAATTTAAATTGTAGATAAAACTGACACGTCAAAAAACTTGATGTGTTCTCGCGTAAAAATGACCTCTTGTAGAATTTTTCTTGTTTTGATCCTACAATATTAGCAGATATGTTATTATCAATCCCAAATTTTAATTTTTCAATAAGTGGATCCTTTTGGATTGGAAATTTATAAATAAATCTATTTCCATAAGCAATAAAGTGGTTGATAATCATATTGTAATTATTACAGTATGAATAGTTTAAAAATTTGTATTTTGAATCATTTCAGATTTACTAACCAACTAATTTTCTGTTTCATAATTTAAAATACATTCTTTCAGTTCATTCCAGTTCTCTATTTCTTTGACAAAATCATTTATGCAGGGATTTCTTTTATTTTTCTCTTAAATATTTTCATAAATTCATAAATATTAAAACAATTTTTCTAATACATCTTAAATTTCCATCACCTAGTAAAAAATATTTTAATTCTAAAAAAAAAATTTTCTCGAGTGTTTATCCATTTTATTTTATTTCTATTTCACTTATCAGTGAATTATTTTTATGAGTTATTTAGGTACTCATAAAATTTAAATGAATTCACTAAAAATTTTTAAAAATTTTTAAATTGTCATTTTTATGAAATATTTCTTTAAAGTTTGTCATTATTGGTGTTGGCATTTTTAACCCTAAACGCTCGGCATATTTTCCTATTTTGAACAGACACGCCTTTTGGTGTTCCTTTAAAACGTCACATGTATAGTTTCCAACTTACTACCTTTTGGCTACTGAAAAATTGTAATAATTTGTTTTATTTTACTTCATCATTAAATAAAATAAATCTTTCTGTTAAAATTTTCCGGTAGCCGAAAGGTAGCCTATAGTTACACGTTTCAGAAAAAGAACATTTCATTTGCAGAGGAACACCTTAACGTGTGGCTCGATTTTTTTAATGTCCCCTCTGAAGGGACATACGAGCGATAAGGGTTAAGGCTGAAAAAGACTTCAGATTTTTTATATTTTTTTCATCACTTTACATAATAGTTATAGAAATTGCTTCTTTGTAATGTTTATAATCTATCTTCTCATTTAAAAACTTCTTGAGACATATAATTTTAAAGCAAGCAATGTATATAATGTCTTTAAAATAAAAAAGTTAAAATGTTTTTTGAGACAAAATTTTGTCCAAACTATATTCACTGCAAAAATGTGCTATATCTGTGTAACTTGTCATCATAAATTCTAGAGTTCATCAATACAATATATTTTAATATCCAGAACATTAGGCATATAGAAAAGGTATAACTATAAACCAGTTTAACATATTTATAATGTCTTTATAAAGTTTAACAGGTGTTGAGAAATAAATTGGAGAAACTGTAAATTTTATTTGTTTTTAATTATAGAACAGTTTGCCTATATGTAAGCATTTATATGTTATAGTAATGTTTAGTGTTTTTTGTTAATCATACAAGATTTTTCGAAGTTAATGTTTTTTTTTAGATATTCTGCTATAAAGTGTGTAAGGGTTTTTTTTTTTTTTTTTTTTTCCTTCTTAAAAATCTGTAGTTCCTTTTTTCACTGTATTGGATCAAATTTTTTAATGTAATAAAATGAACAACCAACAGGTGAATCATTCCTGTTGGCAAAGTTTAGATAATAAAATTTTATATTAAAAATTCTACCCACATCATATAGAAGTTACAAAACAAGCCCAGAAATTTTCAGTAGTAGCCTATGAACAGTAATGATGGATGCAGTGTTGCCAGATGGTTGACAGTCAATTTTCCCCAAACTGGCTTTCAAATTTTCCCAAATCGGGGTTTTTTTCCGAAAAAATCCCCAACTCAATTTCTACTAAAATATTTTTTTTTTTTTTTTTAAATATTTAACAGATTCAAGCCCAAATTTTCCCCCAAATGACACTCATTTTTGAAAAAAATCCTCATATATAAAAATAACTGTTGTATACATAGTAGTTATTGAAAAATTTTAAATTTGCGTAAAGTACTTTAGTGCTGAGGATGTATGCAAGATGCACTTTCATCCTCAGGATATCCTAAGTATGTCCTGCTGAGAAAGGGTACCTTTGAAAGCCCCTACATGCTAAAGAACACTGTTAAGTCTCTATGCATAGGGACAAATTCCTACAGTTGGCAATATAACAGGCAGACTAAAGTAAAAAAAAATTGAAATTCCCCAAATGTCTCCCCAAAAATTCCCTTGAAATTCCCCACAAACATTCGTTCTTCAAAATTGTCCCCAGAGCCCAAAAAATCCCCAATCTGGCAACACTGATGGATGATATAATATATGATGGATGTATGTTATGTTTTTAAAAAATCAAAATTAGAAGTATTTTAAAACTCATACTAGTCATTTATGAAATTTAAAACATCTTTTTGAGTAACTTAAAATTTCAATAATGTGATATTTTAGGTATTTCTGTGATTTATTCAAATAAAATATAAAGTATTATTTTCAATACATTTTCTTGAGTTAAGAATCTTTTTATTTATTCTGTAAAAATACAGTTTACCATTTCAATACAATTTAATTTATCTTTTTTTATGTATTTTTTTTCTTTATTGTTTTTCAAATTTTAGTCATTTCTTTTTTAAAGTTAAAATGCTGTACTTGGTTTAAAGAAACAGATGGCTTTTAACAGTATTAAAATTTTGTTATAAAGTACTCGGCACATGTATTTAATGTGCATTTATTTTGATAGTGCAATTAAAGGATTTTATTAATCTCAGTAAACATATGACTGACTGTCAAAAATATTTTTAATTGAATATTTTTCAAGAATTTATTTCTAATTTAGAGCTACAAGACTATCTGCAATTTGTAAATTTGCAGAGTCTCAAAATTTTTTTAAACCACTCGATCTTGAATGAATTTGGATGATCGCCAACTTCGGCATTTTTGTATGAATTTTTTTTATTTTTTATTTTTTATTTTATGAATATAAGATTACATGCACATACTAAAGATAATGTGCAGATAAATTTATTTTGCAATGAGTTTGAAAGCTCATTAAATTTCTAAATTGATTAAATAAGAAAAAAATAAAAAATAAAATACATACTTTTTTTTTATTTATTTATTTTTTTTTTTCTAAACATATTCATTTATCTCGAAAATTTACTGGCAAAGTTCATGGAAACATTTATTCTTATCTGAGCCTTATGTTCTAAAATAATTATTCAGCAATAATTATTTTTTATAATTTCAATTACTTTTTTTTTTTTTTTTTTTTTTTGACAAAATTTTGTTTGCCAGTAATCAATATGCAGTCTCCATAGTTAACTTTGCAAACAGTATTCCTTGTTTTTGATTAGTTCGATATTTATTTTCTTAATTCTTAGCTTTTAGTTTTATCATCTTTATTTATAAACAAAAAAGCTTTTATTTCTCTCCTGTCCCCCCCCCCCCCCTTCCCCAAGAAAAAAAAAGCCTGGATGATATAAATTTTGTCTAGTTTGTAATTTACTTATTGAAAATGTTCATACTTATTTAACCCTTTTACAGTTGACCAAAATTATTATACCTTTATGAAGAATGCTGGGGTAATTTGATAAATTTTACTAAGGTTTAGGAAAAATTTATAAAAAAAAAAAAGTTTACGAAGTTCAAAAAAGGAATATATTATGAGATTAAAAAGAAAATTAATTTAATGCCAATTGTATTTTGATAGTTATTGAAAATCATACAAATAACATAAATATAAACTATTATGAAAAACAGAAAAATATTCTCTTTTTATAAACAAGTAAAAAAATCGTTTTGCCTTAGCTGTGCCGTGTGTATTTTGTGCCAATGCCAGCAAGTCTTATTGCTCTTATGTATACACAATTCAAGAAATAACTGGCATGAAATATAATAAAAAGCTTAGATCCATAAACATTTTTTTCCTCCCAATTCTTTTGCAAAAAAAATTAAGCAATTTATGTATTTCTATCAGATAGAATTTTCTTATGATGGGAATAGCAAGGTTCCATTGCAGACACAGCAATTTATCATCATTTAGTGATAAGAGTTTTAAGTACAAAGCCATCTTTAACCAAAAACAATCTTTTGGTATTGAAATGGGTTTAAAAAACCGATGTTAAATGGTGAGAAGAAGAAACGTGTAAATAAACACCATAATTTGCTGAAAATTTTTACAATTGTTTTGCGACTTAATAATTAAGCATTATCCTTCACTAGGTCCAAAATAAAAAAAAGTGTGGAAGCAACAGTACACACTTGCAGTTTTTATGCCTACTTTTTCTCACCTAATGAAGAATCATGTTCAATTATTTAATCTCAAAATAATTGTTCTAAAATATAGTAGAAACAATCTTTTTCTCCAGTGATGGCTGTAATGTTTTCAACAGGGATCCCGGCTGTCCTTGGCAACTTGACTTCTGATGAAACTGCAAAAGCTTCTAATTTAATTTAAAGTTTTTCTGGTTATTGTAATTAACATGTAACTGTTGTTGTGTGTTTTAGCAATTTATGGTGTTAATGCACAATTCTGAATTTGCTATTTTTTAGCAATAGAAAATTTATTTCATAAATTACAGATTACTGTTTCAGAATAAGAATTAATATATTATTTTCTTGTCAGGGTTTTTATCATATTAGTTTGTTGCATGGTTTTTAGTTTTTTTTTTAAACAAACCTTTTCATTCTGGACTTTGTGTGTTAAGAGGTCTGATTGGTCAAAAGTGTCCCCCCCCCCCCTGTGTAATATTAAACGTCTAACTTATGGGTATGTAATATGTTTGTATTTTAAAAATATTTCTCATAAATAAATAAAAAAAGCTGTGTATCCATTTAAAAGCTTATCTTTCACCCACTCATACTTTTTAAAAATATATAAAGTATGTTTTATTATTATTATTTGTAATAGTAGTCTTATAGAAAATTTTATCACTTAAAGCATTTAAAATAGTTTAGGGGAGAAGGATATTTTAAAAGTAGGTGAAGGAAGGACACACTTTACATTGGTTTCGTTTGCTAAAAATTGCAGTTTATCCCCTTTCTTCTCGCTCCCGTGAAAATGACGAGATGAGGTTTTGCTCTCTATTTCTCATACCCATGATATTTCCGGGCTGGAGTGTTCAAAAGTAACGTACTAAAATGATTTTAAAACAAGCCTTTTCTGATGCTCAGAAATTTTATTTCTTATTTTACACTGTAGAGTTGAAGTAGCAGGCTATTTAAAATGTAATTGGAGATAGTTGGTTTATTTTAAACTGTCAGCATTATCCAGTTTTAAGTACGTGTAACACTTATTTTGTAATCTCAGCTCAGTTAGCTTTTGAATGCACGTGGTTTTATGCTGTGGTAAAATATATATATATATTTTTTTTTCTGTACATTATAGAGTCAGAATAACAAAGTGACTTGGATTCTAATATGAGTGTAAATGTATTCGAGAGTAATTCAGAAATAAGTGATAATTATGAAAGTTTGGATAGCCAATCTGAGAACAGTGGCAATACGTATAGTGTTGTATTATACGTAAAATTCTTTTTTAATGTTTAAAATACATATCTTTTATTTTCTCTACTTATTGGAAAACCAAAATTCAGTCATAATAACCCTGTTGGTTTTTCTGCAAAATTAAATTTTCAAGATTTCAAGATTAAATAAATAAAAATGAATACATATATTGTTCATACACTTTATTTTATACAATTTTCTTCAATAATAATAATAAAAAAAAAAAAAAAAAAAAAAAAAAAAAATAGGCTGTTTTTTTTTTTTTTACCGTTTTCATGAAAATTGTAAAATTGCTAAGGGATTAAAATGTCAACATATGTTTTAATAGCTGTTGGTATCTTTTTCAAGAATGAAGAAAGTTTCAAAAAGATACTGACAATGAGAGCTATTGAAAGATATGTCGACATTTTAACTTTTTAGCAAATAAAAACAGTGTATTCTTATGTTGAGTACTTTAAATATATGTATGAGAGCAAGCTTTATGAAAGAAGTGCAATAGACAAATTTGGAAATTTTTGATTTTTCTTGTGAAATGTTTAAAATAGGAAATGTAGCATATCCCCATAGATTTAACATTATGGAAAGCTAACTGAGAATTCCACTATTGACTGACCAGAGCTCTTTTCTGAAAATTTTTCCACCTTCACTTGGCAAGTTCATTAAAAAAAAAAAAAAAAAAAAAGTCTTATTAACTGATTAATAAACATGAAAAATAAACCTGTATTTAACCATTTTTTTTTTTTTTTTTTTTTTCTTGCATGGTACATCATAATTATTATTCGAATTATAAATTGAAAACTATTTGTACCCTGTGAATTTTTGTGGTTTCACATTTTGTTTTTCTTTAAAAAATACTATTTTTAATTGTTATTTGTTAAACTTTAATGTCAAATGATTTCAAAGTCTTTTTATTTTTTTTTTTATTTATTTATTTTTTTTTTTTTTATTAATCATGTTATTTATTTTACACTTATAAAGGCCCAATTATGAAATATTACATATTTAGTATCAGGCATTTGTCAAAGTTCTTTAAATTTTGTATTTTATATTTATTAATTTATAAAACATTTTATGTTTCTTTAATTTGTCAGTTTTATTATTCTTTAGTGCAATAATATACATTTTTGTACTCCTTTTTTTCAAAAGCTTTTATTTAGAACTTTAGTTTTGAAAAAGAACTTAAGTCTTGAATCTCATTTTTATTAAGTATCTTTATTTTCAAGTAACATTTATTTACTTGTTACGTTCCTAAAATTATGTGATAGTTTATCCTCTTATATTCAGAATGATTTGAAATGTTGTATAGTACTTTTTTTACAAAAAAGTATTAAATATTTTTATATTTTATAATATTTAGGGAATACGATTTGTTTATTTATTATGAATGTTTTAAAACAGTTAAAGTATTTTTTGCTTTAAAATTAGTTTGAAAATCTCCACCCCTTATTTTTCTCTTCTCTCTTTCACATTCAAACTTTATGTGAAAAATTATTATTTTCTATGTAGTGTTAATAAAAAATACTATAAAAAAATATTTTATTTTTTAGGAATAATTTTACGAAACTTATTTATAACTTTTGTGTATAGTATTTTGTTTGATGAAAAAAATATAAAAAAGTTGTATCTGAAAAGCAATTTTTTTAATAGCCAAAATATAAATATTGTAGCTTTTATTATTTTATTTATTTTTACTGTGATCATGTGCAGCCTTTCTCTATAAAATGGCCCATGTACTAGACATTTTTCCATTAGCAGAACAAAAATATTTGTCCTATTAGTGTCCTATAAACATACAGAGGCTGGACCTAGTTATAGATGCAAACTTTTTTAAAAAATAATTTAATTTATTAAAAACTCTATAAAAACAGGATCTAGTCATATAGTATTTGCCTTCTCTTATTTTAATGTCTTTTATTAGATGATAAACCCTTTTGCTTATTCTAATCCTTATAAAAATATATCCAATGGATAGATCATGTGTATCTGATGCCGTCACCCAATGTGATGGTAGTTAGTTGCGAATTTAATAATCTTTAAGGGGATTCGGCATCACTGCCGGAAGCACTGAAGTACATTTCATATAAAAGCTTATACAGTCAACTCTTAAAAATCCGCAGTTCTCTAAAATCTGCATATAATTTACAATGTAAGCAAACATTTTCATGATTGATTTTTTTATTAATGAATTACGGAAATTCAGAAGTTGGTCTGAGATAAAGTAATTATTAACGTTGATCTGTGCCGATGAATGACCAATCACTCAGATTACTACAGAGGAGGAAATAATAAATGTAACTATGCAAACATTAAAAAAATTAGAGCTTGAATTAGAGGAAGAAAAAGAAAGAATTTACTGGAAGGATTTTCTGTTATGGCGATAAATATTAAACTTTCTTATGGCACAACTGTATGTGACTGTCGAAGAATTGCTACCTTTTTTTGCAAGTTATGGAATTATGTGTTAATATTATTAAAAAAAGAAAAAAATCTTGCCCTACTATTGATAAGGCTTTTCAAAAATCTCGAGAATTTGGAACAGTAATTAAATGTGTAAAAATTGACCTTAAAATTAAAATTTTTAATTATTTATAATTTTACTGTGCATAGTTTACAGCATTGTATTTATAACATGTAAATTGTTTCATAATGATTTGCTACTCAGATGAGGTTCTAAAATGTAAATAAAGAAATTATCCTATAATCTGCAAAACTTTTTGTTTTTAGCTGTGTGGATTTTTGAGTGTACTGTATTTTCATTTAATATTTATAGATTGAGCTATATTAGTTTTGTTCAGTAAAATGTATATCTAGGCAAATTCCTTATGGTTTTTGATAGATTTGAAATCTTTAAATTGTGTTTTCTCAATTTGCATTTTTTCATGAATTCAGGATCTTCAAAATGCTGAAATTTCAGACAGATATTTAAGAAAACTTCTGGAATTTTATTGATTAGTTTTTCAGAAAATAATAATAATATAATAAATGCATGTAGGGTAGGTGCTCCAGTGATTGGCATGCTTCAGTAATTGACATCTGTCCCGAAATAATTAATAAATAAGAAAAATTAAATCATATTTTACATATAAGAATTTTAACATTTTATGTCAAACACTGGAGCATAGGGTGCTAATAACTGGTAAAATGAATAACTAGCAGTGTCAAACACTGGAACATAGGGTGCCAATGACTGATAAAGTGAAAAACTAGCAATGTCAATTACTGGAACACTGAGTGGGTGTCAAATAAAAATTCATATAAAAGAAATAATTGTTATCAAATGTATATATTTTAACATGTATGTGGTTCTGAATGTCTTTCAGAACCCCATGTACTAACTTAAGATTTCTAAAAATATTTTCTCATGACCTAGAACATTAAAAGCATCAGAGATTGCTCTAAAAGTGTCAATCACTGGTGCACTTATCCTATGTGTAACAGTTTCGAAAAATAAACATAATTTTCGTTATATTTATATTTTTAATATTTTTTTCTTCTAATGATATTGCAAAACCCATCCACATTCTTTTAAGTAAATCCAATGGAACATACAAAAAAAAAAAAAAAAAAAAAATTCTTAAATATCTGTAGAAATTTAAATCATGAATTCATCAAAAAGAGCAGAGTGAAAAAACACAAAAGATTGCAAATCTTTAAAAAATATATCAGAAACCATAAGAATTATTGCCTGAATAAATATTTTATTGAACAAACCTAATAAAGCTGAATTTCTAAATATTAAATGGAAATATAAGCTTTCATATGAAACGTACTTCAGCCGTGCTGTCAAAGGTGCCGAGCCCCCTTTAAATGGCAAGTGCCACACTGATCTCACTTGCGATGATTCAATAAATTTCTGAGAATTATCATATATTCAGGGGTCTGTCCAGATTTTTCACACAGTGTCCTGTTTTTGTGAAATTGTGAAAAATTCTACACATATTTTTGTGAATTTAAATTTAGTGTGAAAATAAAATTCTTCCGAACTTTTTGGCCAGGGTTCTCTTTTTGTGAAATTGTGAAAAATGTAATTTTGCAAAATAAAATTATAATTAAGGTTTCATTTTAGACAATGACAGTTCACTTTTATAGAACTAAATATTTCCGTATATGCATAGAATCCTTTACAAATTAGAAATTGAATATCAGCTTTTCGGGGAAATACAGCAAAACACGTCGATTATTCAGGTAGCCTGTTTGTTCCATGGAAGATTAGTTTTGAAAATGAAACAAATTTATTAAAGATTTGTTTTTAAGGGAAACATTTTTGTGAAGGGTCCTTTTTTAGGATAAAAAATTTTGTGAAGGGTCCTTTAACGGACCTTAGTTTGCCTCTGGACAGACCCCTGATATTACAACTTTGACATTATACTAGAAAAAAAATTTCCTTGCAAACTCCTTATTAATTGTATGTCCTTATGCTAGTACTAGTACGTCCTGTTATACTATATTTGGTATGAGCTTGGCTGCCATTTGTATATTTTGATTATCTCACAATATTATACATGTAATTAGTACAGTATAGTCTAGTTTTTACTCTGGAATATTGATTTAGCAATTTTTCTGCATGTTCAGAGATTTTTGAAAATATAACACTGTCATTTTTATATTGTCATTTTAACTGGATTTAGAATTAGTTTATTTAGATGAAATAAAATGTTATTTCATAGTTTTTAAAATTTATACAGTATATTGATATTTAATAAGATTTTTTGAAATATCAATGTATTTTATAAATTTTTAAAAATTAAGTAGGCAATCATCTTAATGCATGTTTTTATATAATATTTAAAAAAAAATAAGTTAGTAGAGTTTTTTGAATATCTAAAGGATTTTTTGTAAGGTATATTAAAAGTAGCTGTAAAAGCCACTGAAATCTTGGGTTGAAGGGTATAGAATAATAGCTTTGTAAATATTTTACGGCTGTTTTAGGTCAAACTATTTATGCATGATCCTTCATCAGGTACACCTGAAAATTGAAATTTTAAGTTATATGTCTGTGTACAGAAGAGCCTGTTGGTTTTATTTGCTATTTTTTGCAAATATTTCAACTGATTATCAAATTTTTGATTTTTTTTTTTCTATCTGTAATTAATCCTTGGTTTTTCTAAAAGAATCAATTTAAATTCATTCATTTTTGTTAAACGCCTGTTTTAAAATCATTGACTTTTGTGAAGGGATTACAGAGTTGCTAGGGGGGGGGGGAATCTGTTTTCCCAGTCATTAAAAAAAAAAAAAAAATAGATGGCACACAAACATGTAGCATTAAAATTTAACATGTTTACAAGTCAATTGAACAACTATAGGGTATATTAATTTACTATAGTTGGGGGAAAAATCATACAATTGTGTTTTCTTCAGTATAAAGCACTAAAATAAAAATAAACAAACTCCAAAATATAGCTAAACAATTTAAAATAAAAACTGAAAGTAAGACTTTATCAGGAAATATTTTTCCTATCTTTTTATAAAAAAAAATATTAAATTCCCTGTTTTGGCAATAAATTTTGATATTGTCAGAGTTTTCCCTGTTTTTTAAAAGATACGTATTTTTCAAATTCACTTGGTTATCAAAGTTTTCCTTGAATTCTGGGTACTATAGCAACCCTGTGTTTTATTTAGTCCCTATGTGACTAGTGGGTTTATTTATTTTATTTTTTTTTCAGGTCTATCAGTATGTAATAATTTATATAAATAAAGCATTGTGACACTGATGGTGAACTTTTTCATTATGAAGAGTCATGCAAAATTATTTTGAACAAATGTAAGTTCAAGTTTGTAGGTTCGTTTATATTTATTATTTATAAATCTTAAAAATAGTCTATATAATTTTAATCTTTAGATATCAACCATTTTTTGCATTTAATTTAATAAAATATTGAAAATCTTTATAAAATTTATAAACTCTTTTAATAAAGTATTTCTTAAAATGAAATTTTAAAATTCTGATTGACAGTATTTTTAGTGAAATTGTTTGATCAAAATTTGTAATCTACAGCTTTTTACAAAATTGAATACATTGTTCAAACAAGGAATTTACTTTTACCTGAAATTACAAATAATTAAATTTTTGCTAAAGTCAAAAGTTATCGTCGTAGTCAATGATTATCTTTGTAGATTTTACTGAATGATACAAAAATGTTTTGAGCAAGTATTTATTTCTTTTTAATTGTTGTTATTAATTTATTTAATGAATTTATCACAGCCAATGATGTAATGTGATTTTTAGGTGAATAATAATCAAAATATTCAGAACAACTTAAAAAGGGGAAAAAAAAGGGCTATTGTGAAGTATGTTATTCTGTTGAAAGAAATGACTGTTAAAAGATGAAAGGTTTGTCTTTCCCTTTCAGTTTATTGAAATTTTTAGCATCTTAACATAAAAATATTAAAAAAAAAAAAACTTTAGTACATATGACTCCTTTGGCGAAATTTGGTACCGAAGTAACACAGACGTTCCTTGCAAAGGTCTTTACTAGCGCAATTATGATATCTGCACTTTAATTTATTAAAAACAATTTACAACAAAAAAGTTACTATATCAATGGCATCCTTAAATTACCAACTCAAATGCAAACTTGATTATCTGGTTTCTTTGTTTTATTTCATTTTGTACATGCACTTTATATTTCTTGATTCAAAATTATTAAAAAAAAAAAAAAAAAACTTTTTCGATATTGTTTGTTTTGATACTGATTATTAATAATTTTCTATTCTTTTTCTTCCAAAAACAAAAAAATGATTTTGATGAAATTCTGGCAAAAGCAGAATTTAGTTTAGGACAGAGAACTATTAGTTTTTTTTTTTTTTTTTCAAATTATAACATTGTTTTCAAATTATTCTATTATATTTTCGATAAATTTTAGGTAAGTTCAAACGTTCGTTTTAAAGGTAGTGACGAGACCTTTCGAAAGATACCCATCTTGAAAATGTACTCCCCTCGAGGGGGGACTCCATCCCCCAAGGGGGGTGGCAAGGCTCCTACACATGCAAAAATTTTTCCCCAGTTGACTATCTCTATTATAAATAATTCTTGTAAATTTCATAATGATTACTAAAAAATAATTCTCTTTATGCTTATTTATACAAAATTTGGTCCTATATCACCATGTTAAAAATTTAGAAAAAGCGGGATGGCAACGGAACCTGTAAGACAATTTTTACCAAAAGTTCATAGGCACTAATTTGTCAAGGTGCAACTACGTACCAATTTGTATGAAATTCTGTGCAGTAGTTCCTGATATACAGTTGCCACAAAATTTTGTCGCACACACACACATATTTTCTAAAAATGGTCAAATCATGTTCTACAGCTCTCAAAACGTGTAAATCCATCAAAAATCTGAGGTCGAAAGTTTTTACGAATGCAATACTTTCTTCTATTGAATATTGAAGAAAGTAAAAATAGTTGCATTTTTTTTTCAGATGTGTATATTTTGACTAATATATGTTGCACAAATGTGTGTTTGGAATTATATTTTGTAAAAAAATATTTTTCCAAATAGAAATAAAAGTAACCTTTAAATAACAATAAAATACTTATAAATATTAAAATGTCTATCATCCAAAATTCTGTACATAGTTTCATGTAACATTTTAGTGAATTTATACACTCTAAAAGAAAGGATAAAATGCTGGTTCCCCCCCCCCCAAAAAAAAAATATATATATATATATATATATATATATATATTATAATAAATGAATAAATAATAATAATAAAATAAATAATAACAAATAAATAAAAGCAGACTTAAAATTTAACATTTTAAAAATATTATTATTGATAATTCTGCATTGAAGTGCAGTGTAATAATATTTTTTATTATATTAAGTTTGAAATCTTCAGTATAGTATGTATGAAAAAGTATAAAGTCCTCATTAGAAAAAAATTGTTTTTATTTTAATTAAATTAAAATAAAAAGTATTGTAAGTAAATTACTACAATTTTAGTAAAATACTAAAATTTTAATTTTTTTTAAGAAAAAAGGGATGAAATACAATTTAAAATAAAATTGTGTACCATTTTAGACATGTGCTATCTACCAGTGAGTTTGTTTCTATCTGGACAACTTGAATGTTCAGTATTTATTCTTTATTATTTAGTGCTGTTTCTTCTCAGTATTTTGTGTTATAATTTGTGATATGGTAAATAAGTGTTTACAGAATATTGTTTTGCTCGTATAATTTTCTATATATTTTTTTTTTAAGGGAAAAAAAAAATCTCTGCTTTTTGGTTTGTTAAAGTAAGAAATTAGGTTAAGATCTAAATAACATCTTTTTACATGCTTACTTTATTGTTTGTTACTGGCCTATCTTTATCTGTTTATAAATGTAACATTTAATTTCCTTAAATATTTATTAGTGTATTAAAAAGTGGAAATGTCAGTATCTAATGTTGCCTTACTTTCATTTCTAAATTTAGATACCTAGTGGTATTATATATCCATAAATGTATGGATGAAAAATTTTCACCCTCTGACTGGATTTAGTCTTTTTTTTTTTTTTTTTCCTCCTCTCCTCTTGTAATAACAGAGTATGTTGTAAAATATTAATATCTGGCTATTATGTATGTGTAGGGGAGGGGGAATTATATTTGATTGCATACCGGCTGGAATTTGTAATGATAAAAATTATTATTTTTACTCATAAATAATTCTATAAATTAATATCACATGTGTTGATATTTAAAATCACCTTCATAACTTGTTTATTTTGCATGTTCAGTTGATATTTGATAGTAATTATTAGAGTGTTTTATTTATTTTTATCATGGTGTACACATTAATATTATTTTAGTTTTGAGAAAAATTATGCATACATATGCTATTTGACTCCTCCCCCTTCTCAAGATGATGTGAATAACTGAGTTTTTGAAAGCTATTTTTTTTAAGTAATATTGATTAAAATTCAAAATTTACAAAGTTGTTAATATTGTAAGTTTTTGTTTTTACTACTATTTACCTTATCGGGAATCTTCTTTTAAAAGATAGTTGATATGAATCTCACTAAAATACTTTTCCTCATATGAGATTTCCCCCGTCAAGTGATAAATTAACTGAAATTTGCACATGTAGTTATGAAGAGCACTTTTATTTGGTTAACAAGATACATTCATTATAATTGTATATAAATTTATTAAAAAATATATATCCTTTAGTATATCATATTTATTGAAGTCATATGTTTTATTTTTATTCAGAATGATTCACCTGATTTTTAAAAAGTTACTTTAAAAAAAGAGAAAAAAAAAAAAAGAGTTAAGAAATTTACAGGAAACTATGAGTATGAATATAAAGTATTTACATATAATTCACTATATTAAAAGGTCAAAAAGAATTTTATGTTAGTAAACAACTTATTGAAAATATCTTTTTGAATTTTTTTTAAAGCTGTAACAAGCAGGTGCTTAAACTTAATACTTGAACAAATATGAGAATAGGTTTTATTTTAGAAAACATTTTTCACATTAATTTTTAATATACTATATCTGCTTCAGAAAATCTAAGAGCAAATATTCTCCTACAAATCTCAGAAAAAGAATACCCCCCCCCCCCCCCCCCCAATCAAATGTTTACTTTTGTTTTATTTCATTTTTTTTTTTTATGTATGAGTTATAACTTGTATACGTTATATGAGTTATTACATATTTAAAAGTAAATAATTACTTTTAAATATGTAAAGGATAAGTTGGGGAGAAGGAAAATAAGCCATTTGAAGGATTGTCATTGCAAAAATGAAGATAGATGAGATTTCTTCTTCTTCCATTTTTCTTTTAAAACCACTCTCTCATACATACTTTGTTTTTTACAGTATGCTGAATATTTGTGACAATTGTAAATAAAATTTTTATATTCACACTAATAGTTTTTTTTTCCCTCGTTTGTTAAAAATATAAGCCATTTGAAATCAGATGAATCATTTTCTTAAACCTTGTATTATACAAAAAACTACTTTTTTTTAAATATCTTTTTGTGATTGAGAATATGAAGTCTATGGTGTGTATTATATGTACATTTTTGGCCAAAGATGATTCACAGACCTATTGTTGGCAGAGTACATGGACTTTTTTAAAATTACACTTTAGGGGATACATATAGCAAAAAAAGAAAGAAAAAGCAGAAATTTCTAATTTCTTCATTCTCCTCTTTCTCTATTCCCTAAAACATAAGTGAAAGGAATACAATTTTTATTAAAAACACACAATCAACTGATTGGAAGGAAACCATATTTATTGAAACGGTCGGAAAAATAAAATTTCAATAAATATGGTTTTCTTCCAATCAGTTGATTGTGTGTTTTTAATAAAAATTGTATTTCTTTCTCCCATTGTTTAATGGTGTTTTCCTTTACCTGTGGCTTATTTCTGTTGAGCGATCTACATGATAGACCAGATATTTCTGCCTAAAGGTTGTCTGAGTGAATAATGCTGACCGGTTGTCGGCCTGGATAGCTCAATTGGTAGAGCCTTGACTTTGTAAGTCAAAGATCCGGGTTTCGACTCCCGGTCCAGGCATTATTTTCACTCAGTCGGAAAAATAAAATTTCAATAAATAAATGAAAGGGTCAAAAAGGCCCCTGGTATCCTGCTAACTATGAGTCTGTGGATCATGAGTGGACAAATAGCTTATAATAAAGATTGCTATTTCGTAATGTCATGTATATGTGTTTTATCAGCCCCTTATTGGAGTGTAAATATAACTCTTTAGAGTATCACAGTACATGTGAGTGTGATTTACCTGATGTGATAACATAACTATGTGCCTATATTAGGCTTCCTTGTATTTGCTCGTGTAATAAGAACTGGTGTCTCTGATCTGGATTCATTGGGTCTTTGTATCAAAGGACTAGCAACTGGTTTGTATCAACCCAATCCTTAAAACAAAAATGAGATTCCTATTTTTACAGTTTCCCCAATCACAGAGACAGTAAAGTGTAATGTATATGTGCATCTTGAAATTGAAATTTTAATGAAATCAAATTTCAGTTTCTGTTCTGTATTGAAAATTTTAATGATTCGGTAAAATACCAGATTTTGATTTATCACGTATTGTGTCTTATATAGTCGAACTCTGTTATAGCGAGTTCATATGTATAAAAATTTACATAATTAAAAAAAAGTTTGACTCATTAAAAACTGTACATAGTGAAAAAAATCTTACATCACCTAATGTACATTATTTCAGTTTATATCATTTCTTTTTCAGCTCTTGCAAATAACTTTAGAAATATATTTAAAAACATGTATGTATTAACAGATACTTGCTGATTTCATAACTTTTTAATTACTTAACATTAAAAAAAAAAAGCATTATTGAACAATTACAAATACTTAAAGTGCATTCCATAAAAGCTGGTGTTAAAAAGTATAATAAATACAAATCAGAACAATGTAATTTTTTTTCAAATACATAAATATAATGGTTTTGTTCATTCCATTTTTTAAAAGAAAACGTATGAAGAAAGGACTTCAATAAGACTATGCAGCTAAAATAGTGAGTATTTGCATTGACTAGAGTAGCATCAATTTTTATTAAAATCACACAATTAACTGTGGAAGAAAATCATTTATTGAAATTTTATTTTTCCGACTGAGTGAAAATAATGCCTGGGCCGGGAGTCTAACCCCCATATTTATTGAAATTTTATTTTTCCGACTGAGTGAAAATAATGCCTGGACCGGGAGTCGAACCCGGTAGCTCAATTGGTAGAGCCTTGACCTTGTAAGTCAAAGATCCGGGGTTCGACTTCCGGTCCAGGCATTATTTTCACTCAGTCAGAAAAATAAATTTTCAATAGAGTAGCATCATTAAAAATTTGACATAATTTCTTCATTAAATTTTGTTTGTGTTTATCTAAATATCTTTATGAAAGAAACTTTAACCCTGTCGCTACAAGCTTTTTCCTTTCCAAAAAAAAACAGTAAATTAGGCCTTTAGTAGGTCAAATAAAATAGAAATAGCAATATTCTACCAAAATAAAAACTAATTAACTGTAGGGGCAGTTGTGGAAGTGGAACATTTATATTACACTATGGGCATGCCTGTGTCCCAGTGGAGTTGACGTTATGATATAAAATACAGTGAATTGTTCAGTTCACTAGTTTTAAATTAATTTTACAATACTTTTGAAACAATTTCATTGCAAGACACCTAGTCAACATTATTCATGCATTTCTATGTATGGTACGTTGAAAAACAATTTTTGCAGAGTGCAATTTTACACACGGTGCAAACTGTTTTTGTTCAGGTTGCTTTTATTTTGTTTGGCATTGTGGGCACATTTTTTTTGTTGGTCCATCCAACATTCAACATCAGTTTTGTTGCATTTGATGGTCAACCTTTCAACCTCACTAGGGCATATATGTATTTTTGTTATAGTGGGGTTAAAAGGGTTAATGCAGATGCTTCTGAAAAGTGGTCTGAATAATACCATTAAAATATTTGAACAAAAAGGAATTTTGTATATTTTTAAATTTACTTAACATAGCTTTTATGGAATATACCATTGTTTATTTTGTATACATGGTAACTTTAAAGATTTTTTTTTTTTTTTTTAAAGCAATTTCAAACTATTACAGTAAATCAAAGGGAAAAAAAATATATATAACAAAAATAGTGTTGAATTGCTATATTACGAGAATATAACATGTTATTTTCCAAATGAGAAAACTAATGTTTTTTTACTGTGTTTTGAAATTTATTTATGACTATTTGGAATGTGATATATTTTATTTTTCTCCTAACTCACATTTTGGACCTGGTATGTGTAATTTTTAGTGTGTGTTTTAGTGATAATTTTTCAATGTTCAAATATCCTAGGTCCATGAGTTTAATGTTGTATCCTTTTTATCACAATCTTAATGCTGTATGTAGCAAGAATTATTCTAATAATAAAGATTCATATCAAGTGATGTGATTTATTATTCCATCCCAGTGTAAACTTCAATTACATTACTACTATATAATATGTTTGGATATTGGAGAAGATTCAAAGTCATCAAACATATGTCATTGGGAGGGTACCAGGAAAAACATTCCCTCGAAAAGAAAACGTCTCTGGAAGAAACATCCCCCCCCTAAAAAAAAAGTTTAAAACATAATGATCTACACTCAGTATGTCTTTAAACTTTATATAAATCAAATTATTTCAAATGTGGCACCACTAAAACAGAATTGTAAATGATGTACGTACTATTTTTTAAAGTGGAAAGTTCTGTGTAATTGATGGTGTTAACAATTTGGTAGCCCTTCTGCAAAATATATAAAGGAACAGTAATTAACTTAAAAACAATATGTTTTTACTTAAAAATATAAGTTAAATATTTCCTATACTGATTAAATTATAAATAAATAAATGACCGTACTTGGAAATATACTTGCATAATATTTTCGGCACGGGCCCATGCTATCCTGAGTGCAAACTCTGCTGTCGGTCTGTGCTTGCTTGACTTGCCAATACTAAAGATTCTGTCTTCTCTTTTTTGAATAGGTGTCTCCCCTTGTCTATGTCCGGTATTTCATTTTTGTTGCAACTGCGCTCATTGCTCATAATTTCCACGGCTTCGCGATTCATGGCATAGTGATGATTTTCGTAGTTCGCTAATTATATCATTAAAATCAATTTTAACATTAACGTTTTGAAAAATTTTTGTTAATGCGATTGTGGTTCTATTGAATTTAATATTTGTTTTATGTTCTTTAATGCGAGTTTTTATTTTTCTTTTAGAAAATCATCACTATGCCATGAATCGCGAAGCTGTGGAAATTATGAGTAACGCAGGCCTCATAGTCCTCCTATATTTCCTATTTTTCCTATATTTTCGCAATTTGGCAGATATTCTCCTATATTTTTACACCAACTCCTATATTTCCTATATTTTTTTTTTTACGTCTACTGTTAGATGATATCCAAACTGCAAAAATTTACTCTACAAATAATACTCTGAAGATTTATGAACTTATTTCTTTTCTTTGCTTTCGATGATACAACTGATAATGGAAAAAAGCAACTAGATATACTTATAAAATTTTAGGATGAAGAGCGTAACCAAATTGTTAGTAACTTCCTGCATGCTTTTGAACCGGGTCATGCTACAGCAGATATTTTGAAAAACAAGATATGTTTGACACTTGTACTTGATAAGTTACCAGTTAATAAATTGTTATCTGTAAGTTCTGATGGACCACCTGTTAACCAAAAATGCCTTGAAGAAATTGACAGTGAACTAAATGATAGAGATTTTCTGCCTCTTATCATAGTTCTTGTAACTTGCATATTGTGAATAATTCCTTCAAGAATGCAGTGACTCAAGTAGTTAGTCACTGGGATATTGGAGATTTTTGGATACTGTGTTTAAATTTCTTCATAAATATTCGGCTTGCAAAGAAGATTTCCGAGGTGTCCAAATCGAAGTTGGAACTAAGAAAGAAGAAATTATGAGATTTGTAAATAATAGGTGGCTGACACTGATACCAGTCATTACTAGAATTATCAACCAGCATTAAATGAATATTTCCTGAAATTTATACCAGAAAGTAAGATCAAGAGCCAGTTGTAATCCCATTCATATAGATTCCTGAGAACTGTTCTTGCTGATTCTACCACTTTGACACGTTTACATTTTAAAAATCGGTAGGTGAAAGCTTAGAAATTTTTTTGAAAATTATGCAAGTAGAAGAACCGTTGGTTTATATTTTATATAATGAACTTTGTAAGCTAATAAGAAATCCTTTCATCAATTTCTAAATTTACGACAATATATTTTTGCTCTCACAAGACATTTTATGGCCATATCACAAAAGAGATTTTGGCTCAACTTTTTACTAAACACAACATTATATCTAATACACTCAGCCTGACCTTGTTAAGGACAGCACATTTTCAGATGATCAACTTTTTCGAAGCTGTTTACAAAAAGCTGACTGTTCTTGAGTGTGCTCATCAAAATTGACCAATAGAAGGAATAGACAGGATTTTTTCCTGGAATACCTTTAGAGAAGGGAATACATCAAGCTATCAGTTCGGGGGGAACCCTAGGGACAGCTGATCGGTTTCTCATTCGTTCAGCTTCCCCAACTTTGAACGACGCTGAGTGAACATGTTGCGTATAATGTTGTGTTGAGTATATACGCTCCCGTGTGATATGTCCATTTACTTACCAACATTACTAACTTTAAAAGCTTGACTTAGCTGGATTTTTAGAGGAATGGAGTGGTTTCATTCTTTTGTATATAATATTGATATAGAATAAGAGTGCCTTTCAAAATTGTTTGATAAGTTTATTGACTTTTTGGTTTGTTTACACTCCCCCCCCTCCCCCCCCAAAAAAAAAGAAAAAAAAATTGCTTTTTAATAATATTGACCAATTTGTTAAATTAAACCTGAATTGACAGACTTGTCACCTGTTACCTTAAGTGACAGATTTGTCACTTAAGGCAATGGGAATAGTCTAAGGTAATAGTCTCTGATTTGGAGGCCCTTATCAAAGTGAATGCGCAGGCCCATGATCTGAAATCCTTGATCTGAATCAGATTCTGCAGGTGAGTAAAATTCCAGTTGATCTGATTTTTTCATATATGGGATTAAATGATGGCTATATTTCTAACCATGTATTTGTTAATAGAATCGTGCATATGTTATTGTATTTTGAAATTATAGGATGTTTATTAAAAATTAAAGTTATTAGGGCTGTAATTGGGGGACACACATTTTAGAATTTTATGGATAATGGTATTCAGTTTTGTTTTTTGTACATGCGCTCCAAACTACTATGTATCCTATATTTCGTTCGAAATTCCTATATATTTTTTCTTTTAAATCCTATATTTTTTTCTATTAAACTCCTATATTTTTTCTTTTAGACTCCTATATTTTTTTATTCCTTTGCTATGACCCCTGGTAACGAGCACAGTTGCAACAAACTAAAATAAAAATAAAAACTTGCATTAAAGAACATAAAACCGATATTAAATTCAATAGAACCACAACCGCATTAACAAAAACTTTTCAAAATGATAATGTTAAAATTGATTTTAATGATATTAAAAAAATTAGCGAATTACGAAAATCATCACTATGCCATGAATCGAGAAGCTGTAGAAATTATGAGCAATGAGCGCAGTTGCAACAACGAAATACCGCACATAGACAAGTGTAGACACCTATTCAAGAAAGAGAAGAGAGAGAATCTTTAGTGTTGGCAAGTCAAGCAAGCACACACAGACAGCAGAGTTTGCACTCAGGATGGTACGGGCCCGTGCCGAAAATATTATGCAAGCATATTTCCAAGTACAGCCATTTATTTATTTATAATTCAATGTTTTTGTTTTTTTAATAATTCACTTTCAGCAGGACATTGTTTAATCACAGAAAAATGCTTCAAATCACATAAAAAAAGCATTTCCTCAGAGGAATTAATCACAGAAAAAATGTTCAAATCACATAAAAAACGCATTTCCTCAGAAGAATTAATCACAGAAAAATACTTCAAATCACATAAAAAACGCATTTCCTCAGAAGAATTAATCACAGAAAAATGCTTCAAATCACATTAAAAAAACATTTCCTCGGGAGAAAGGAAAAACTAATTGTGCCTCCAATGAAATTTTACAAAGTCGGCACTAATGTTTGTGCATGTTAACCGCTATTATATAAAATGATACAGAAGAAAGTTTTGCGATGGCCAAAGCATACTATGTATTTTTTTAATATTTCATTTATAATATAGAACAATAATTAAACTTCTTTAATTTCACCTAAAAGATACGTGTGAAATTTTGTAATTTGTATCTGGTGATGTTTTTTTTTTTCCAGGAGACATTTCTTTTGAGGGACATTTTGTAAGGGGCGTTTTTTCCTAGAATTGTCATTGGGATTTACTATTTTACAATGGCTACGGAAATTCACGAAAAAAGTTCTCTGATTAATTTTGACAGATTTCCCTGCTCCCACCAGAGTAGAATAAAAATATAAGATATTTTAGGGGAAAAAAAAGAAAATTTTCACAAGGAAAATATATACGATATTTATAGACCATTTTCTAAAAAAATGTAAAATTACCAATGAATATTGTATAAAGGAGGATTCAGAATTGATCATTCAAATGTAGTGAGGAAGAAGGTACATAATAGAAAATGAAGGCTGTTTCAAGCAGGAAAAATTATGGGCAGAATCTAATGCTGAAGAGAGTGCTGTTTATTTTCAACTTCCATTTAAATACTAAACTATCAGGGAGTAGTAGTCATTTCACGGAAGTAATATGAGTAGGCATAAACTTATTCAATTTGTGAGAGAATTGTGTGTTAAAAATACTTTTATGAGAGAAAGGAGTTTCATCAATAACTGTATTACATACACTATAAAATCAAGATTAATGAAATAAAATCCTTTGCAAATGAAAATTTATTCAAATTTTTCTCGCTTTGTAGTCACTAAATAATGCAAAATACTAAACCAGCAAACAATAACTTGTGTATTGAAACTTAGTTTGTCTCTAACAAACTATAGGACAGTTTCGACTGAAACTCTGCATGTTGATTGGTTGTTACTAACCATCATGCTCGTGCCAGGCATTGATCCAGTTTTGCACAGCTGCTTAGACTTGCATATATTTTAAGCTGTCTGTGGTATATATCAATTAGGAATTAAGTTCATATGATTACAGTTTGCAATTCATACCAACTCCTGTTACTTTTGCCAAGCCACTTTATAGAATGATAATTAACTGAACTTTTCTGAGAGTTTTATGCATAAACAGAATTTGTAGATACATAGCATACATTTTGCATTTGTTTCTGCCCATACTTTGCCATAAAAAATAATTTTCATTTCCAGTTCTGTACTTCTGTACCTCCACCAAATTTGAACGATCAATTTTGAATTACTCTATATTTATCATTTACTGCTAAAATTTGTTGATTATTAATGAATTTTTTGGAATTTGGTCAGTATGTGTGTATGGGGAATCTTCTCTCATATTGCAAAAAAATAAATAATAAAAATAACTAAATTTCATAATTAAGATCTGGTGTAGTACAGATGAGTTTGCCTCACCATATTAACTCCCCCTTAGATATCCTTTCATGAGTATTAGTTAATTTCTGGTTAACAGATATGTTTGCCAAGTTTTTGTTAAAATCAGAAGTGAGACCAAAAATCAGCATCTCAAACCTGGGCTGCCAGATTTTAACCAGGCCAAAAAAAGTCTACCTATTTTTTTTTTTTTTTTTTTTTTTTACATGAGTGAGAGATATTGAACAATTCTACTTATTTATAGGTTCTAGAATCTAATAAAGCGTGTTTAAAATGAATATTGACATTTATATTGTAGATGGAGAAAGATTGAAAATCGCTACCTTTCCTGTCAAAATCGAGAGACTTGGAATCTCTACATAATACGGTTTCAAAAATAATCTGCAGACTTAATAAAAAGAAAAAATCTGTGATGTACATCTTGCGTTTTCTGCTATGGGGGTCTCTAACATATTCTATGCCCATGTGAGAGACTTAATATTGCTTTTACAGATTTTGAAAGTAAAAACTGTTTTACTTTCAATTTTTTTTAAAGAGAAATATGTACTTTGCAATATAAAGGATTATCTTCACCACTCACGTTATAATCAATGAAAAAATATAGGATGTGCACTGGAAATATAGACCAAATTTTGAAAATCGGAAATATAGGAATTGCAGGAAGTCTGCAATTACTTATTACATACACTTAGTAATCTTGTGTACATCACTCTCTTGTGTAACATGCTTCCCAAACCACAGCAATTAAAAAAACTACACTAATAGGTAAAAATATCTCAATCTTTTTTTTTTTTTTTTTTTTTTTTGCATGTTAACAAATTCCAAATTCGGGTGAAAGTAACAAAATTATAGAAATATGAATCATTTTAACTGCACAAACATATTAACATCAGAACATAAAATTATTTCTCAAGTTGTTGCATTTTTTTTTTTCTTTTTTTAACTTGGCGGGATTCAACTAGAAAGCAGTCAATCCTATGCAATCATGGCTAAGATAATGCGTTTGGTGATCTTTCAGTTATGGTTCAAGGAAAGAATGAAAACTTCCATGATTTTCAGGGTGTTTTTACAAAACTCTTTTTCTAGATTGATAAAGTACCCTGATTTTTCCATGATTTCCCCCGATTGTTCCTACCCTGTATTTATAAAGTGTACAGAATGATGTAGACATTTTGTTTTTAATGGTTTGCCTTCATAGAAAAAATGAATGACAAATAATTTTTAAATTACTTATCAAATATATTATGTCCACTGGACCATAGAACTGCATAAGAAAATATACTTATACCAATAAAATTACACAGCAAATTAAGATAAGGTAAATGTATTAAAAGGGAGGAATCATCATAGCTTAAAACTCCATACATGCTATGGCTCTGCCCTTTTTTCTGACTCTTCCACCACCATATTTGTATAGCAGTTTTCACCTTGATTGTGAAAACCTACTTATAGCAAATTACTGTAAAAAGAAAAGATGGATGAAGAGTTAAAGGAGAAGGCAGAGCCATACCATTTATGATAATCACACCAAAATAAAGTATAAAACAGCATAAAATAAGAAAAACTTATTTCAATAAAAATTTACATATTATGTTAATACAGCTTGTCATACTAGATTCGATCCAGCACTCCTGGATTGCGGAAAAATCTTGTTTTGCTACAGATACAGAAATTTCTGCTACTAGGGTTATAAACATAATATCTGTGCAACATTTGGTATTTAAATTAGATATACAGTATAGGACCCATTATCTGGACCCTGTAGGACTGGAAGTATTCCGGATTTTGGGTCTTTTTTCATTATTGATAATGCAAGTTATGTTTATAATTAAACATAACTTGCAAACAATACAACACATATAAAGAAAAACTTAACTTTTGCATATGTTACTTAGCTGAAAAATGCATTGTTTAATATGCATTTATAACCCTTAAATGACTCATTTAAAAAAAAAGAATTTGAAAATGTTTTTCGGCATTCATTTCTTAAATAAGAGAAAAATACTTTAAAAAATCACATTATTTTAAGTATGGTTTACAGCTAAAAATCAATTTGTTGTCAATCGGCAACAATAAACTTTAATTGAAAAAAATTTTCCTCGATAAAATACTTAAATATAAACTACATATTTTACCATGTAATAAATTTTAGCGCTAGTGTTGCCTCTACATGATGAAAATTGATTTAATTATACTATCAATATGTAATTTATTGGCAACATTAGGCACTAGAGCTTCAATATTTTTCTAATAGTATTTTAGAAGACAAAATTGGGTATGTTACCGCACTGCATTTAAGGGTTAACATTATCATCATATAAGAATAAGAATAATTTATATTAATTATGTTCAAGATGTTTTACACACTTTTTTTTAATGTTTAATAGTTTTTGTTTGTATTCTATTAAATTTAGCAGAAAGTAAAAATTACTGTGATATATAAACATTTACACATGCACATTTAACTGAAAATAGTCTATTGCATTGTCTAAATATTATTTATGAAAGAAAAGGGCATTGAAAGAAGTTCAACTGGACTTGTCATTTTCTCCTTCATTCCACTCCTTAATATTGAAGCACGATTTCCCTCCCTCATTTATAAGTTCAGATTCAGAGAATATTTCCTCTTCTCTTGCATCATCTCCAGTCTGTACATGTGTATTTATGCAGATTTATTTTCAGAAGCTAAGTTCAGCCAGCATGGCTGCCAATGCTGCTCGCCATTAAACCATCAGTGGCATGTCTTGCACTCTGCCACATTATTGGTGGCACTAAATGTGAATTCTGACTGGATCATAAAAACAAAATACTTGAAAAAAAAAAAAAAAAAAAAACTTTTAATTTTTTTTTTATTATTATTTTGGAAAGAAAACTGTTTTACTAAGAAATAAAAGAATCCTGGAAATATATTATCAAATAAAAACTCAGAATTACTACTGTCACTGTTAGCGAAATCTGGGATTTCTCAGATCACCACTCACCTTTTCTGGAGAAAAATAAAATCTGCTTTTATTTCCAATTTTCGAATACTTGATATAGTTCATTTTAAGGTGACATTTTTCTTATTTTTTTAAGTAAATTAAAGTTCTGGTTTTAAATAAAAAATATTTTTTAAACCATAAAACAAAAGAAAAAAACCTGAAATGATTCCGGGTTTTAGAATTTTTTAAAAATATTCTATTCTAAACAAAATCCAGTACTAGAGTCCTATTTTTGACTCACACTTTTCCTCTTTTATCCATTTTTAAATTCTTAGATTCTGTAATAGATTATTTGTTATCAAGCAAAATTCATGGTGATACTATATATATATTTTTTCTTTTTCGTATCTGAAAAAAATATATATAACTTGGATCTTAATAAACACAGAGAAAAGAAATATCACACTTGATTGCACAATATTTTTTATTTTATTATGTACTTCACAGACAAAAGATTCACTCTAAATATCCATGAAAATAACATTCAACTGATAACAGTAAGGAACATTAAACTGTTCATGAAAGCACCATAAAAACTATATGTTACAAAACAGTATCTTTTTTCATCAGGTACAAAAGAAAACACATTCTGCCACTGCAAACAACAGAAGGTTGAGTAAAAGAGGAAGATAGTCAATAGGTGAAAAGAAGAGACAGCCAAAAGCAGTAGTGTATGCGGGGGTCAGATGACCCTCCTTAATGTTCCATCACAGTGAATATTTTTATTGTATTCAAGCAAAATAATAATAGGGTGAAGTGGGGCGATTATGGCAGGTAAACGTTAACCTTAACTGCTTATAATAAAAAATATACATTTTTTTCATTCTGACAAATACCATAGCAGTTTTATGTTATTTCTTTATTACTTGTATGAATTAAAAAGATAATCTCTAACTCCTGTAAGAGGAATTGCAGAATATTTTTTGAACAAGCAACTGCCAGAATTGCTCCAACCCTGGGGCAATTATAGCAAAGTCCCTTAGTTTCTCCTGTATTTGTATTGTGCTGATCCTATAGCAATCATGGTATAAGCCTCTTTTAACTGTTTAAAAGGATGTTTTAAAAGGTTTTCTAGCTCCATTTATAAGGGAGTTATGAATAAAAACGCCAGACAGTACAAGCAGCTGTTAAAGAAAAAAAATTATTCTACTCAACCAGATAAGAAAAATTTAATAACTCACAACTAAGCTTAAAAATTCTTCAATCACAATTTATTTAAAACATTTAGGTACAATCTCTACATACTTTGGGAAATGTAAATAGTTTATAGAGTCAGCTAAATTAAGATACTTCAAGCCACAACATAACTATCGAATTCTTAATCGAAATTTGAGACTGGGAAAAGTTCATCTCTGCACTTAGAAACAAATTTGTATATTTTCCCTGCATCTTCATTTTGTTTTATTATAAATGGTCCATGTCCATTTAGGGTAAGAGAGCAATAAATAAATAAATACAAGCATAGGTTTATGAAATACAAGCAATGTTTTTAACTACCTGTCCCCCCCCACACACACACACACATTATAAGTGTTTGCAAAGACATAAATTGAGCTGACCTCAATCTGGAACTCAATAAGTATTATTTGATACAATTTATTCTTCAGTTTTTATGTTCTTGAAAAAGAGAACACTGCCATAATTGCCCCCCATAGCAAAATAAAATGGGGCAATTATAGCACCCTTGGTAATTCATATCAGTTATTGTAATAACTAATTTAATTATTTTTTTATTGTGCGTTAGATCATGGTGAAAACACCTACACCAATTTTAAATTTTTTTTAAAAGAAATTCCTTAGTTTAAAAAATGTAAAGCAATAAGTAATGAAACCCGCCATTGGCAGGTGGAAGCAGTTTTTTAAATTGCTTATAACAGCTTCTGAATTCAATGTTTTTTAAAAATTATGCTTGCATTGTGTAGATATTATGCTAAAATAAGACATTCAACACAATTTAGCTATAAGACTGAAATACACAGAAATTATAGCCCATTGCCATAATTGCCACAAGTCACCCTAATAATAAAATTCAAACAGAAATATATGAATATTTGCATATTTATGTTTTTAATATTTTGAAACAACTCAGTTGTAAAGTGTTTATAACTCTGATTCATCTATCTCTATGAGCAGCAACTTCCATGTTTCAAAAACTACAAAATTTAAGCTTGTTATTGGGATTCACCACAGAATTTTTCCCTAATCTTTTCCTTTGATTTTGCATTATTATAACTTAAGAATACATTTTAAACACATTTCGGTAATACTAGGTGTGAAACTTAATTCCTGAATTCAAGGTTTTAGAAAATTCTGCTGACTCTAAATTTCATGTTAATTTTTTTTATTCTCTGTAAAATACCTGTGAAATAAATACAGAAATCTCTATCTCTGAAGGCTTAATTTGCCTTATACAAGGGTGAAACTGCCTAACTTACAAAAACCCTGAAAACTTCTACTTGCATGTAGATAAGAAAAACTTATTAATGATATATTATAGAGCTACCTATAATAAGTGATATTTGGAGAGTTTTTATTACATTATAAGGCAAATTAAACATTCAAAATGAGAAATTTCTATAAAAACAAAATAATTTATCAAGAAAATTTTCAAAAAACACTGAATTCAGGGGTAGCCCCTGAAAAGTTTCACCCCTGAACTTATAATGTATTGAGAACTCTCCAAATATCACTTGTTATTAGCAAAAATAAATTATTTTTTATAACAGCCATATGATACAGTATTAATATATGTCTCTCTCTGTCATTCATTTTGCATGCAAATAGTAATTTTCAAGGTTTCTGAATGTTAGTATCATCTCTGTAATATTTAGAGGATTCATTCATAAGTTAATTTTTAAAAATATTTTTTTATGTTTGAATACTGAAATTTAAAGCAAACTTTTAGCAGTCAAGCACAAAAATATTGAACGAAAATTAACTTCTGATGAATGCACAAAGTAACACACAAATCTGTTTAGAATATATTGTTAAAATGTAATAATGTAAAATCAAGGGAGAAAAACCTTGGAGGAATGATATCAAGGGAATTGGTATATGGCATATCAACATGCAGGGCAGGTAAATTTAATTATCTACTCAAGATAGCTGCTGCAGGAGCCATATTAAGCAAGGTTTAATTTTCAGGGGAACGCACAGGAATGCAGTTCCCATGCTTTTTATTTTAGTGAATTTTTACAAGTTTTTTACACATACCCATGAAACGCTGCTATGTGAATCTCACTGAAAAATTTTGAATTTTCATATGTTATGGGTTTTAATGTGCATTTCTAATCATATGTACTTTAAATATCATTTTTTTTTTTTTAAATTCATTTTGTTGAAAAATTCCAAAATGAGAGATTTGGCACCAAATGGAGATAGAATAGATGTTGATAAACTGCAAAACCCTTTTAAATTAGTCTTCTTGATCCCTCTTTGTTATAATTTATATATATATATTATTTCATATCCATTGTTTCAAACCCCTGCACTCAAATGAGCTATTTTTGGGGATTTTATTTTCTTATGCTGAAAAAAAAAAAAAAAAAAAAAAAAAAAAATGTTTGAATAATTAAAGAAGAGAATTTACATTAAAACTTTTTGAAAAAATTACCAATGAAGCTAGTCACTTCAATATTCAATGTAAAAAATAAAAAATATATATATCTTAATTGTAGAGAAAAAAAAATTTTCCTGCAGCAGGAGCTTTAGCACCTAATGGGTTAATATTGTATACTGGAACTCACCAGTGCATCAATTCTGAAAATCCCAAGTACTGAATTCATATTATTTCTCCTCTACAACCGTTACTACTCCTTTCTTATAAAAAAATACTGACATCTATAATATTACTTGACACAAAAAAAAAAAAAAAAATTTTTCTTTTATCTACTTTTTCCAACTATCAACTAGTGGTTTTTCTCTCACACTTTTTACACAGGGACCAGTTATTGTTAGAATTAACCAAAAATAAAAAGTTTGTGTTTTATCTTTTACTGAGCAGTAAAATGCAACCTAAATTTCAAGTTACATGTATTAAAATAAAATACCAAAAGCAAAAAAATAAACAGTAGTTTGTTTCTAATGAGAAAAAAAAAAAAAGAAACAGTTTAACATAAAATTAAAATAATATACAGGAAACACGATATTAACAGAAAAAAATTAAAAATGAGACTATGCTTTAACTATCTGACTGCAATTGAAAAGGACAAAACTGTAATGTTGCTTCCACTGCATAATGTTTTAAATGAACAAAAACAATGCATATTTCAATGTGATTAAAAATGTGTGCATATGATTACACTCCTTATGAGTATAATTTAAGACCTTTAAACTTGAAAAAGCCATTAAAAACAAACAACTATACATTATTTAATTATGTTGTTGGAAAAAGTGAAGCTCAGTGACCAGATATATCCATCAATGGCGGTCAGATGGTTAATATTAAAATGAGACTTGGTGCTGGATTATTACAACCAGGAAAATCGTCAATGTCTTGAATACATAAAGAGAAAAAACAGAAAAGCAGACAACTGTTTCAGTAGTATTTAGCGTACCGTCTTCACACACTGAAGAAGGTATGCAGAGTGTCTAGTATTTAAACTTTTCTAAATTCCCTGACTATTTTTTGAGATTTTCTCCTATTTCTCCCTGACTCTCACTGTTTATTTCCTATGAAAATTTCATGACATTAGCGAAAACTTTAGTGATTTAAAATAGCATTAATAATTTAACGATTCATGTAGCTTATTTTCACAAAATTTGATAAAATTCCTTGATTATTTCCTGACTTTTTTTAACTTTCTCAATTCCCTGATTCTTTGATTGCTAGCCATCCTGGTATACTAAACTAGTTAGTTGTAGGGTGACTAAGGCACCCGTTGAAAAATAATCATTTCATTTTATTTATTTCTCATTTCAAATAACTCATTTGCTAGCAAGCCCATGCGAAATTTTTGCACTTTATTTACCTCTTCCTTCCTTTTAAAATTAAAATTTATTATTATTATTTTATAGATGTCATTTTTTCATATGCATGAGCAAATTTAATACTTTATAATTTCTTTTTTTTTTTTTTTTTTTTTTTTACGTGAAAGCATACTTCATTTTATGCTGAAAAAAAAAAAAAAAATTAGCAACTATTAAAAATTTAAATGTCTATTTTAAAGCTGTTATTTTCATATTTTAATTAATAAAAAAAAGAAAAAAAAAATCAAAAATTCGTTACAAATAAGGTACTAAATGAAAGGGGCGATTTTTCTGAATCCTTCGGATTAAACAGCTTATTGATCGAACAGTTAGATTTTTTAAAATTAACTAAAGTATGAAAATTAGGTGGCAACTTGCGTTCACACACACACACACACAGAGTCCAAGGAAATCTCTTAAGCCTAAAGCGTGACAGAGTCAGGCACTGATGAGTGTAACTATATATGCTGATGCTACCGAGACTATGCCTTGCTGAATTTTATAAGATTTGATTTACAATTTCAAAAATTACTTTTCAAAATTTGTCAATCGACTCATAAAATGAGAGACACGATGAACATAAGTTCCGAGAATCGTCAGTGTTCCCACACTTTTTTTGTTAAAAATTAAGCCCTGAATTTGAGTCTATACCAAAAGATTAGTTAGTACTGTGTTATTTATTTGATAGCTTTGCGACCTCTTTTGTCTTGAATGATCCATATTACATCATTCACAGTAAGAAAGCAGATTTTCTTATAGAACTGGGATAATTAATTTTTTGGCTTCGTGTTTTTCCGGACACATCATCTCCTTTTATATAATTCCTCCAAGGAAAAAATAACAGTTAGCTGAGAGCAGTTTTGAAACATTTAAAAGAGCATTTTTAAAAGATTTAAAATTCTAAATTTTATTTTATTAAACTTCAATTGTTTTCGAAATTTTTTTAATATACTTATTATTGTTACACTTCAATGTATTGGGTTAGCGAGAAAGTTCTTTTGGTTTTCAAAAAGAAATAAAATTGTGTTTGCTTTGTAATTTTTTTGTCAATGTTGTAATTTATGTGTTTAAAAGTTTGTGAAAAAGGTTAAATGTAATAGGTGAAAAGATTATTAAGGTGGAATTAAGTATACATCTTCACTTTCAAAATGAAGAAGTTTTTAGTATTATCTCTTTTTCAAAACTGAAAGAACTTTCTTGCCAACCTATTACATATATATTCAAAATTTCATAAATACCACACTTTACAAAAAAAAAAAATAATAATAATAATAATAATAGCCATCATCCCCTTAATTTGTATTGCTATTGTGTTCCAGACTAGCTATTGAAATCTTTATTGATTTAGCTGACAGTTTCTGAAGAAAATTCTTTCTTATCACAGTTAAGAACTTCCTGAGGGTGAATACGACAGTGATAATTAAAATGAGATCGCTGACAAAATCCTTTATTGCATATTTTACATACAAAAGGCTTATTTAGACTGTGAATGAGACTGTGCCTATTCAAAGTATTTTTACGATCAAATTTCTTATTACATACTTCACACGCAAATTGCTTTCCTTGCGAATGAGCAATCTCATGCGTTTTTAAGTCTGCTTTACGATAATATCCCTTATCACATATATCACAAACATAAGGTTTTTCATTTTTATGCCTGAAATGATGGTAATTTAGATTGATTTTTTTTGCAAATCCTTTATTGCAAATTTCACAGACAAAAGGTTTTTCTTCAGTATGGGTGTACATATGGGATTTTAAGAGAAATTTCCTTATAAATCCTTTATTGCAAATCTCACATACAAAAGGCTTTTCCTTTGTGTGAGTACGAAGGTGATAATTTAAGGTGGATTTCTGAGTAAAACCTTTATTACATATTGTACAAGTGAAAGGCTCGTTAACTGAATGGCATAGTCGATGCGTCACTAAACTACTCCGGTGCAAAAAATCTTTATTACATATGTCACAAATATAAAGCCTCTCTTTTGTATGGATATCAAGGTGACGCTGTAAACTTTTCTTCTGGGTAAATTCTTTATTACAATATTCACAGGTGAACACATTATTTTCATGAGTGAGATAGTGTTCATCTAAATTCCTTTTGATAGTGAAATGTTGAAGACACACATCACAAATAAAATATCTTTTTCTGGGTCTCGACTTAGGTTGAACTAAAGACTTTTCAACAGAATGTACGAGAAAATGTCTTTCTAAATTTATTTTATAAGAAAAACCTTTGTTGCATACATTACAGTTAAAAGGTTTTTCTTTCGAATGAACACGAAGGTGATATGTTAAACGACATTTCTGAAAAAATTCCTTACTGCATATGTTACATACAAAAAGTTTTTTATTTGAATGAGTAAGACAATGTCCATCTAAATCACTCTGGCGAGTGAACTCTTTATTACATATATCACATGTAAAATGTTTTTTATTTAAATGTATGAGACTATGTTCATCTAAATCACTCTGCTGTGTGAATTCTTTATTACATATATCACAAGTAACAATTTTTTTATTTGAATGCATGAGAATATGTTGATCTAAATCATTCTGATGAGTGAATTTCATATTGCATTTATCACAAGTAAGAACATCTTTTTTTACACACTGCTCACAGGTAAATGCTTTTTTACTAGTATCAGATAACGATTCATCGCTTAAAATAATCTTTCTGTTACACACATCACATATGTGACAATCCAAAGGTTTTCCATCAGCATCTAATTCAGACATATGTGATGCTATGGATTCAATACCAAACAAACGACAAAATTAACCAATAAAATTAATTTTTAATTATTTTTAAATGTATTTTCAAAACACTCCTATGATATTGGTGGCATTTGGAAAAGTAAAATATTAATATTATTTCCAATACAATTTATTAAAATTCTATTTTAAATAACCTTGTAAATAAAATTAATCTCACAACATTCATTTTATAAACTAAAAATTTCATAGAAATAATACTTTTTAATCAGTACCTATAGCACTGAGTAAACTCAATAATTAAAGAAAATGTACTTATTACTATAAATGCTTTTGCAGCAGAATATTATCAATCACAGAAAAACTTGCAAACTTAAAGAATACAATTCCACATAGAGTTAGTTCCCAAGATTTAAATATTTACTCTTTTCATAAACAAAATTTTCCAGTGAATGCAGCTTTCATTACAACCTGCAATAAATAAAATAATAATTTTATTATTTTTTTAGAACTTATAAAATAACAAGTTAAATATTTAACTAGCTACATATTTGCTTAAAAATAAAAAACACACTGTTCAGTTTTCTGCAGAATGAAGTTAGCCATATTGTATTCCAACAGGCTTTACATTAGTGATGTAATGCACAGGTATAATAAATTTGATTGGCCAAAAATTAGGTTGAATACTTACTTTTTTGTTACATTTACTTTTGATTGTAATTTAAATAGTTTTTAAATTTTAAATTGAAAATTATTAAATTATTTTCATCGTTTTTGTATTACAATTAAAACAATCTTAAAAAGTCAATGTATTTTTGTAGTATATTTTAAATACCTCAATACCAATAATAACAGAATATTTCTTTCACAAATCCACGTACAAGGCCACAACCAAAGTATTTTAATCCTTATCCCTGAAATTCTGCAGATTTGTGATTACTTTTGAAGTTATACATAATTTTTATACTCAACTATATGTACAGTCACCCCAAAAAAAAAATGCCACCCCCCCACCTAATTTCGCCGTAAATTATCGTAGAAACATTTGACTGGTACCGATCGATTTGTAATAACGTCTAGTTTATAACGGTATAGTTAAATTTTGCCTAAGGGGTCGTCTACATATGAAAACTGGCATTAACTTCATTTTCTTCAATGGCAACCCCTATTTTTGACTTCATATTCAGATTTCTGAGATCAAGGCGGTTCGAAAAACATACCTATTTATATACCTTAAATCAATTTTAAATAGAGTTACACGTGAAAATGTATTAGGGGTCCGTCTATACATTTAGAAAATATAAATCACGATCTACCACCCAGTATACATTATTTATTAAGTTTCACACCGGAAAAATTTTTCAGAAATATTAATTATAAAATAAAAAAAATGACTAATTCACAGAACTTTCTGAGTTAGTTTATGAATTAAAAGATTTTTATTGGTTTCTATTGATTAAACATCAGATAGTTCACTTCATACGAAGAAAATTAAATAGCTTGAATAGATATTAAAATATCTTTCAAAAGAAAAAAAAAAAAAAAAAAAAAAAGATGAATGGTTTTAAATTTGTTTGAAAATTCAAAATTATTTTAACTCAAGCTGCCATATAATTGTCTGAAACGTCGACACTCAACCTGGTTCCCATGGCCGTTTCACAGTGACAATGGGAGTTTGTTCTCATACTGCAGTACTTTCATTTTCTTTAATTGACTTTTTTAAAATATTAAATCAGATTTTTTTTATTTTTATTTATTTATTTTTTTAATTAATTATTATTTTTTTTTCATGACATTATTAAAAACTTTTAGATAAATCTCCACGATATTCTTTTGCTTTTATATTTTATAATGTGTAACAAATTAATATGTAAAATAATAAATCCTACTACTTAATGGGGTGTTCTAAAATTCTACACTTTAACACAGATGCCGAAGTGGACGGTGGGTGTAGAAAGGCTGTCTACCCTTAATCTAAATCTTCACTTGAAAAGGTCAAAATGTTACACAACTCTTTTTTTTTTTTTTTTAAGGAAAAAAGAAGAAGATCAGGAGGAGAAGGAAAGATCAAAACGAATATAAAGCATATTAAACGTTAATACCCTTTAAACACTGGAAAAAGGCGGGGTTTTGTATTGTGTGTCATTTGGGAGCTGTAGAGTGCCAGAAAATTACTTTATGTAATAAAACTTTTCATTTAAAGGGTATTTAAAGCAGCATTATATTTAATACATAGACTATTCAGGAAAAAAATACCATTCATCTGGTTCATGAAAAATAAAGAACATTTTCTGGCATTGCTCTATGTATATACATTCTTGTCAACCTATCCCGGAAGATTACTGGTCCCGCCCCTTTCCGTACATTTTTTTCACATCAGTCTTTTTAGAGCTGTGTCAGCCATCGGTGGCTGACACTGATCTTTCCATTTAGGCTAAGTCAGCCGGCAGTGTAAAATATGATATAAAACTACAGAACTTACATAGTTTTAAGTAATTACTGACAATTTATTTAAAATTTACTTCATGTTTTTTTTTTTTTTTAATAGGATTTTTATAGGATTATATCGTTAAGGCCTAATGGGGTTTATTGAAACTCGATAAACATAACACGCTTCTAAGCAGCACGTGTGGCCTGAATGGGATTTCCATAAGAATTCGCGTGGCGCTCAATGAGTTAATCGTAAATGTATTTGAAGTTAATTACTCTAAAAATTAAATTGTGTACACACAGGGGCGGGAACTAACAATGTTACGGGTTAGGTTGGCAAGTATGCATATATATTTTGCTTGATTTATAAAAATTTATAACACATTTTCTTTTTTTTTTTTAGTATTTTGTGTTTATATCTCTCATTAAAAATAAATACAATATTCATATATAAACATTTCCATACAGTAATGTATATAAACATATTGATTAAAGAAGATTTGTTGATATTATATAATTATTCTTCTATCTGTATAGTATATTAACACAAATATATTTTGTAAATTTCGCAGCATCGAAAAACAGCAACATAGCTTCCATATCAAGGCTTAATGTAAATAGCCACGCCTTTTCACAAATTTTCTAAAACTTTATAATATAAAGCAAAATAATTTTGCATATTTGTAATTAAATCATTTAAGTTTTGTCTTCAATAATCGATGTAGTAAATACCATTGTGATTTATGCATACCAGCGTCACATATAGAGTCAAATAGGAATATGCAAATTTGTCTTTTTTTTAAAATAGTGTTTCAGCGAATCAGAGGCCCCTTCTTTTCTTTTGAAATTCTTTCACAATCCCTCGCCTACATTGTGATAACTTTACAAAAATATGCCAATTTGTATAATAAACATCGAAATATTGCTTAGGAAACAATAAAAATAACATAAAGGTAAATTAAAATAGTTTTCCGTCAAATTATATACAAGAATTTACTTATAGAGGATACAGATTATAACAAGTGACGGCCCCCTAACAGAAATAAAAAGTGAAATATCACTGTAACTCAAAATATAATGTTAGGAACGAGCTGTAAATTTGGAAACCCATGTTTTTGATGATGCCCGTTCTATTCGTGCAAAAATTAACATAGGTCATAATTCATAATTTTTTCAAATATGAATTTATTAATAATTTTCATAATTCAAAAAATGTATTTTTAGCAAACATTTGCATGGAATATGTTTGGGTTACTTCATTCTAACGAATAAAAAAAACAGAATTTAAATATCATAATTATTTCGGAAGATATGATTTAATGTTTGTCACATTCATTTAACATTAGCACCCCCAAACTTTGACAGCTTATAACTCTATGAAAAATTGAGCGAAATATATAAACTATACCATTTTCCGTGATGATTTGATCCAAAGAATTCAAATAAATTATACAAAATGGGGGTTACCATTGAAAAAAATGAAGTTGATGTCAGTTTTAATATGTAGACGACCCCCTAAGTAAAATCTAGCTATAACATTATAAACTAGACGTTATTACAAACTGATTGGTACCAGTCGCATGTTTCTACGATAATTTACGGCAAAATTAGGTGGGGGGGGAGTGGCGTTTTTTTTTTTGGGTGACTGTACATGTACCAAAACTTAAACCCCCTTCAGAAATTATTTTCCTGGCTACAACCATGTCTAAATAAACCTAATAGCATATTTTAACTATAGTCATAATTGTAATAATATATTCTGCAATAGTCTATATTATATTATTCAAAAGTATATTTAATTTTTTTTTTTTTTTTTCAACATTATGAATTTATTCAAAAAAATTAATTTCAGGATTTTATCAGATTGAAGTTGAGTGAGTTTTATGCTGAACTGGAATTACGGAATGAACAACTGGTTATGGTCTGGGATTCAGCAATTTGTTTTTAATGAATTTATAAAAAAGTTACCGAATGTTTTTTTATCAATCAATTTCATACAGTGTCTTTTTGAAAAAAGCTGTGCAGCTTTTTATTTTCTTTTAGTGTATAAAGAAAAAGGTTTCTTATTATGATGAACAAATGTTGAAAAGATTATGAATTGCTCTTGTTTTTAATTTTATAGAATACAAACATAAAAAATATTTGAAGTATTTACTGCCGGATTAGTGAACTTTACATGCATGGTACTGAATGCTGTAGAACCGAGTTTTGTGCATTTAGAGATTCATGTATAGTGAGGTAATAGCATCCGGCGGTGTTTTTTTTTTTTTTTTTCTTTTTTTATGTGTGCAAAGTGTACATACATGTACAGTCAGTAACAAAAGTGTCTGAACACTAGCGAAAATTCCTATGTAAAAAAAGTACACTTCATACAGTTTTGTTAAATAAATCCTTGTCGAATCCTATTCTTAGTCAGTATAAGAACATGATTCAATAAGGATTTATTTAACAAAACCATATGAAGTGTAGATGCATGCATGACAGTGATTACTGTGGAACCAAGTATCTTGCACATCTAGATAGCAATAGCCAGTGATTATTATTTTATTTATTTATTTTTTATGTGCATAATATGAAGTGTTGTGGTTTCAGAATTTCATAAAATTTGAGAATGATGTGGAGGAATGTAGCTTTATTTTTTTTGTTGTAGTTGTTTCGAGGTTACCAAAGCTATACCCCCCCACAGAGAAAGAAAATTGGAGTAGCACGTCTCCTGGCTAGGGGGAGAAATCCAAAACCACTGTGAACTTCCCACTGCGCAGCCCTATTGCGACATTAAATCCACTCAACCTAATTTTTTTTTTGTTTGTCCGATTATATATATATATATATATATTAATATTAATGTGGATATATGAAGGTATAGCTTTGATATGTGTTGTCCTCAGCAATCAATAATGAAATATGAAAATATACATGCCAAATGTATATTTTCATAATATATACTGTACGAAATATTGTTTAATATTCTTGATTGCACTCTTAATATACTTTATTAAAATCATCATTATTTTTTAAAGGAATTAAATATCTTTGTTTTTAATTAAAATTTAAAACTCCTAAAAGTTTAAAATTCTTATTGAATTCACGTGTTAACATAGTAATAAATATATATAAAAAGACCACTTTAAAACACATATAAAAATTTATTAAAATTTGTTCACAAAACTTTTCGCTACAATTTTGTAGCACCTTCAGGTGATTTTTTTACACAAGAAAAGAGTAGACAGCATTATATATAACATAGTAGCTTGATACAGTTATAGGTAGCGTGTACACAATTTGATGAGTCCATTAGTTGTATAAATTCAGGAAACAAAATAGAGTTCCAATAGGGACACACCAGGGATAAATGTCCAAATCTTATAGAAGATGTATACAGTTGAAAAAGAAGACTGGAGTTTTCCAATAATACTTTGCAGCGTAGTTACGTGAATTTAGAGAATAAGGTTCAGTTCCAGTAGGGTCACACCAGGACCACATGGCATAAGTTCTTGTAAAAGAATTTTTAAAAAGGCTGAAGGTTTCCCATAACAACTTGTGTCTGTACACGCTACCTACAACCATATCAAGTTACTTTGTAATACATAATGCTGTCTACTCTTTTGTGTAAAAAAATCACCTGAAGATGCTACAAAATTGTAACGAAAAGCCTTGTGAACAAATTTTAATAAATTTTTATAAGTGTTTTAAAGTAGTCTTTTTATATATATTTATTTTTATTTAAATTTAGATTTTCTTGAATTTTGTGAATGAACTCTGCACAAAGTTTATCATTTAATGGGGTGAAAAATAATTATAAGATTCTTGGAAATTGGAAATTTAAAAAAAGTTAAAATAGGAAAGAGATTTTACTTTATGTTGCATATTTTATTTTTTAAGTTTTAAGGCTCAATTAATAACTTTTAAAGTTATATTTTAATTCTCAACCGTTATTTATTTAAATGAAGCTACTGTATTAGGATTCAAAATAATTTGTTGTTAAAGCTTAGATTTAAAAACATATAAATTATAAAAATATATTTGTGTTATATTATTAAAATACTGGAGTGAAAACTTATCTAATTAATGTCTATTGATAAATTTTTTCTTCAAATTATGTGTGATCAGGTTAAATAATCGTCTTCATTAACAAACCACCCGGAACTGCTGTTTTCTGATCATGCCAGATAGTAATTACACTTTTTTTTTAACTTACCAAAATAGTTGCGTCTACCAATGCGTTACAATTTACAGCAGATCATTCACAATAAAAAATATAATAGTATTGTTTTGAGGCCAATGGTCTTTTAAGTCAAGATTAGAGAAACAATCTATGAACCCACTTTAGAAACAAAGGTTGAGTTCACGATACACAGCCCGGGCTTGGGTATGGGTACGCACATCCCCAGAAAATGACGTCATAACTTTAACCCGGGTAATCGTTTCCGTGAACGCTTTTGGGTTTACCCACTCAATAACAAACATGGCGGAGTATGCAGATATAATTTTAGACTTCGTCAACATTTTGTGTGTTATAATTCATTGAATGACAATGGATTTTTTTTTTTTTACTTTCAAACAGCTTAAAAAAAATAAATTGCTTTTCAATAAAAGAAATGGATAATTCAGGAGACATTTCATTCACATTCAACTTAACAAGAAACAAAAGCGTGGGAAGCTGTTATTATATCGTCTGTTATTTTTTAAAATCGTATTATTTTCAGAGAGTTTGTAAAGTGTTTGAATGGTTAAGTTACATTTTCCGGTTTATGTTGGTATTTATACAGGTTTCTTTTCTGTATTTTACATTAAATTAAACTTGTTAATTTCAAATGTACTAGCATGACTTCATAGCTGTTTTTAGATTTCACAGGTTCATGTTGTGTATCGCAGATGTGTTTATGTTCAAGGTTTTTAATCTAATCCATGTGTATTTTGATATTTCCTATTAAGTTTTCTTTTATTTTTATTGGTTATTCATTTGCCATCCAAGTGATTTGTGAATGAATAGTAAAATGTTTGATGAGGTTTAATAATTTGAGTGTCATTTGATATTCTGTTTTTTTTTTTTTTTAAGGTAGTAATTTTCAGGTATTTTACCTTTTGAGTCACAATCGCCCATGTATGCTAATTTAGTTTTATATAATACAACCGTTTTAAAGATAATAGTTTCCAGTAAAATGAAATACTAAATAATTTATAGCATTTATTGTATGAAATGCCAAAAATTGTTACAAAATATGAATAATGATGTCACTAATAATAATGTAAATCATCATTTAAGAACTGTGTGTAGTGATGGGAGGGAGGCGAATTACTTTGGAACAATATTTCACAACAGCTATGTTATGAAATGAAGAAATCTAAAATTAATCTCAAAGAAATTGGTGATTTATGCTTTATGTTTTCATACCTTGTTTCTACCATATTCATAGCATAAAATTTTGCAAATTAAACTAGAGTATAATTATATCTTATAATGCAAACTTGATCATCCATTTAAAAAAAAATTGCTTCTTCAAACAGGATTCTCATTTGATTTCAAAAATAAAATTCCCTAATCTTTTTAGATTTCCCAGGTCAATTTTTTTTTTTTAAATAAAATTCCAGGTTACAAAATTTGGTTTATGACAAGAAAAAAAGTGGCTTCCAACATAAAAGTTAAGGCATTTTAAATTGCAGGTTCAAAAATCATTTTCCAGAATTATATCAATATTTCCCCAGGTTTTTGAGCAATATTTGAAATTTTCCCTGGCTTTTTTCACTAGCTTCAAATTCTTCCTGACCCATGGGAACCCTGTTTAAATTCTAAAAAAATAAATAGTAGCATTTATAAAATTTAAAATGTACTATGAAGTCATGCTAGTAGAAAATACAAAAAAGGAAAAAAGATGTATAAATTTTAACATGAATCAAGAAATGTGATTTCTCATTTTTCTGCTTAAACACTTTATAATACAAAATACTAATTTAATATACAGTTAAAAATTTTTTACAATGCTTCTCACATCTTGTATTTCAACGAGTAAGTCTGAAGTGTGTCTTGATAAAATACATTTTTTTTTTTATAAAAATTTTATTTAAAAATAACCAATCACAAATAAAAGAAAAAGAATAAAACTTAGTCACACGATATAATGCTGTAATCACCAATATGCACATGATATGTACACTTTGCATACATAAAAAAATAATAGGATAAAATAATTAAAACACTCAATACTCAATAAATACAAAACATTGAATCAACACCTTAAAATGAACTTTCAACAACTGTTTTAGGTCGAATAAACATGACCAATGCTTTGGCGTACAATCTGCAGCAAAATTATTGAAGCATCAGCAATAATTCCTATTAAAAGATGAGCGCCCAGTACTGTTTTGTTAAGTAAATATTTGTTGAGTCATTGAGTGTTATGCTGTTTATAATAAAAATTAGCAATCAGACTGAAAAAAAAAAATATATATATATAAAAAATGTGGTTGTGTTATCTTTCGACCTGGAATAATTGTAAGTTCCTGCTTTTTATGTTTATTCAAAGTTTTATACTTATTACTTTTAAACACCAATTCTATGGTGCTTTTCTACAATACTGGATACTCTTACTTTCAGTGTTACTTTAAAAGATTTATTTTTAGATTTCATTACAATTACTTTTGTTTTGTTGAATAAAGTATATTTACACATTGAAATAATGCTTTTAATTTTCAAATATACTGTCAAATAATCACACTTTTACTGAATTTATATTATAAATTGAAATTATCTAGTTCAATAAATTGATTTGTTTATTGCGTCACGCTATCCAAAACTGTAAGTAAAAATTTTGTAAATGTTACTTTGTATCATAGTACTAAGTGAAAATGTGTGCAAAGAGATTGTGTGATGCAAAGAAAATATTTACATAATTTTTATTTACAGTTTTGGATAGCATGACGCAATAGACAAATCAATTTATTGAGCTAGATAATTTCAATTTATAATATAAATTCAGTAGAAGTGTGATTATTTGACAGTATATTTGAAAATTAAAAGCATTATTTCAAAGTCACATTATTCAACAAAACAAAAGTAATTGTAATGAAATCTAAAAATAAATATTTTAAAGTAACACTGAGGTGTCACAGAAATTATATCATTTCTTTTAAAACTCATATTTTGAATTCACGAGGTGCAGATGAAAAAGTATCAGGAAGTAAATTCTATATATTTTTTTCGTGCTGAAGCTGAAAATATTATGTATACACTGTGATGTAAATAGAAGAAAAAAAAAAAAAAATGATGAAATAAGAAAATCTACGTAATATATTTCAATTAATAGCAAAGCGTCACTCAAATTTGATATCATTACTTTTAAGACCCATATTTCCAATTCATATCGAAATAAAATGCTGCGCCACAAACTTTTAACCCGTTAAGGGTTTTTGTTCTGATAAAGTAAAGACATCAGTGTTCATCACCCTTGTGGCAGAAACACGGCGACATAGTCGCAGACACAGAAAAACAGCTTGCAGACAGTTTTTGTCTGCACTAATAAAAAAAAATTGCCTGCAACTTTCGGACAGTCTTTGTCCACAGTCATAAAAAATTGTCTGCAATTTACGGGCATTTTTCGCCCACGACCATGTATGACGTCTTAGACGCTCTCTGGTAGTGTAAGCCATTTTCACCCCTGATTACATGCAAATTTTGCAGACAGATTATGAAATTTTAAAAGCCTGTCACTAGCTACAAAACTTTCTGCCACTGGGTTTATCACCTTCACAAAAGACTATTAAAATAACTGTTAATTAACATGTTATAACATCTATGAATTTAGATTCTCCGGTTTTAAGGAACCGTATGCAGGTGGATTCAAATTCATAGATGTTATTAAACATTTAACATGTCTTTTGTGAGGGTAACGAACACTGGTGTCCTAACCTTACAACCCCTTGACGAAATTTGAAAGCAAAGTAGCTTGGACGTTTCTCATCAAGATCTTTAATTACACAATTGTGATAGCTATTTTAATCCATCACCAAAATAACAATAAAAGTTTAAAAGCTGCCAGTAGAGTCCTGCATCGGGTCGGGTTTGTTGAATTTTTTTTCTTGCAGCTCGGGTTTAGTTTTCAACAAGTCAGGTCGACTTGAGAATATCATTCAAAATTTTTTTTTACAATTATAAGCATAATTTTGTAGACATAATTAAGAACTGATTTAAACATACTATATATACTAAATATGTGCCAGAGATTCGTATTTGTATCCGCATGATCCAAAATCTGCATAAGGAAGAAAAAAATATCCGTACTTGTTTTTGTTTCTTGAAAGAATCTAATACATACTTTTTGTAGAAATTGTATGAAAATTTAAGCAGGGGTGCAGAATATGTCCGAACGCCCGAACAAGGTTCGGGGGAAATTTAAACTGACTGGGGAAATTTTGAATATTTTTTTAAGAGAAAATAAAAATGTAAATCAAAAATAACAATTTGCTACTTTGAAGTGCTTATACACTAACAGCGATATTTTTATGTTACACTGTATACTTTTTCTCTTAAAGATTTATTACATAGCACAAATGACTTTGTATAGCAAAGTAGATTTTTGCATTATTGAGGGAAATTTATACTGTGTTTGGGGGAAATTTCCGAGGTTTGAACATTTTCTGCACCCCTGAATTTAAGTATTATAAATATTTTTTGACTATTGTTAATATATAAATAAAAGAAATGCAGTATAACCTCGCTTTTACGTTCCGGAAATTGAAAAGGTTCTTCAATTTAAATTTTTTTTTTAGATACTTTTATTTTCAATGAACTTCAATCCTCGCTTTTATGTAAACAAAATTATGATTTTTCCTCCATGTATACTTGTAAATACAGCAAATATAGAGAGATATTTGTTGTGGTTTAATTATTAAAAAAAAAGAAAAATGTAAAATAAGCACATTTAGGAAACGGATTCCATAAAATCAGATAACATTCTTTATTATCTTCTCTAGAACAAATAAACAATGCACCGAAATTGACACTGGAAGAAGCTTATTTGCTGATCGTGTGAATTGAAAGTGATCGTAGGAAAGCAGATATTTAATTGAGAATCATATTCATGCTACTGCTACCCAAATTATTGTAGTAAAGTAAATATTCAGATCGAACGTAAGCAATAAATGAAGATACATATTTTGTTTTTCTTTCTTTCTTTCTGAAGCCTAGTCAGTAGAGTGCCGAGCTCGTAATTGGAAGATTGGGGTTCGGTACTCGAGCTGGTCAAAGACCGTCGTGAACACTAATGATGGCTGGTGCATGTAAAATCTGTCGTGGCCGCAATTTCCTCCATGTTCCCATAAAAAATTATACCTCTGGGGGGTCACCAAAGTGGGAGAGCCATCCCTTCCGTGGAGGATGAAAAATTGTGATGACATGTCTCTGGACCACCTCTAGGGATGAGTCCCAGACCGTCGCCAATTGTGCAGCACTAGTGCGACGTAACACAATCAACTTTCTTTTCTTTTTTTTTAGAATATAAGCATTAAACAAACAATAAACTACTAACATTTAACTTGAAGCATAATTTTGAACTCTTGAAATTTACAACTTGCATAAATGGTTAAAAATTATTATTAATCCGTTTTTCAGAATTTTAATTTTTTAACTTAATACGTATAATTAGTAATAACATTTTAAATTCTTTTTTAAATAATTTACCAACGTGTGACAGTGAAAATTTACCTTATTTTATAATTTTAAAAAGATTTACATGATTTTTAGATGAATTAGTAATGTTAATTCAGTTTTCGGGTTTTGGGTCAGGTACGGGGTGCAAAAAAACTTTATTGCGGGTTCGGGTCAATGAAAAAAATTTATCGGGTTTCGGATTAATGAAAATTATTTTGTCGGGTTCTAGCCGTCAGGGAGCTCCTATGCTAAAGCTATACCACAGAAATTTTAAGAAATGAATATACACTACCTGTCACACTGCACAAGGGTCCTAGGCCTGAGAGGGAGGGCATTACATGTAGGTCTTTTTAAGGGATCCTAGTCCGTATTTATGAAAGTTTTGGAGAAAACCATTAAAACGTAGAACGACTAGGCCAACCTGGGTTTGAACCCGGTACCTCATGTCTGCCAGCTTTGAGTTCAGGATAATTTTAACTATTCATATTTACATTATTCATCTATATACATAAATATATATTTCCTAATTGTTAACTATTATTAGTTTATTCGAATTTTAAAAGCATTTTAGCAATGATTTTTTTTTTCTTATTATATTAACATACTTGAACAAATACTTCTACAAAAACACTTCTAAGTGGAGAGAGTCTTCTCTCTGGTAGACAAGAAGTGCCACGTTCAATTCCAGGTTACACTCATTGACCTTGCCGAGCTCATACATATATCTTAACTGAGTTCATTAATCAAGTTTAATCACCACCTTCTTTAAAAATAGTGACCAATTCCAAAAAAAGAAAACTATTCTTCCAATTGAACCAGAAGGACTTGTTTTTTAATGTATATTCAAGGAGGAAAAAAAATTCAAATTTTGATGTGTAAATTGTTTATTCTTAATATCTTAAGAATAGATTAGAGGATAATTTAGTTATTTTTAACGAATTTTAAAAGTATTTATCAGTTTGGTTTTGGTCAGTTTGTACATGTTTTCATATCCATATATATGTATTTTTAGAATTCCATTAAACATATATGTTAGTTAGTTTTCAGAGAAATCGTAAGATGATTTCTGTTAAAACTAATATGTAGCATAAATTAAATTAGTTTGTATAGAAGGACTCACAAGCCAGACCACCTTTATTACAATATCTCTAATTCTAATTATGATGCAGGCTTTCGAATTCCGATACTCCACTCACATTTTGTATTAAGGATATTTAACACTATTTAGCTCGCAGATGCAAGTTTCAGAGAAAAATCAGACACAATTTTTTTTATAACAATGCTTATATTACCTTTGTATCTCAGCTTCTAATTAAGATAATTTCATAGGTAAAATATCATTTTAAAAGTCATTTAAATTGAAATTGAAGAGTAATATATTTCAAATCTTTGTCGCCAGAGGACGGTTTGACATTTTAATAATTCAATATCTCCAATTCTGATTATGAGTGACTTACAGGGAAAAGATTGGGAGACCATAGGCCCAACCAGGTTGCAGATTTGCCACAATCACAATTTTCAAAGGTCCTTTACATGGTGAGCGAACAGGCAGTTTCAAATCATGAAACGTAAAGCGGCGCCTTAGTTGCCACAGAGCAGAAATTTGCTACAGTTAAAATTTTCAAAGCTATTTGCAGTATGAGCAAGGAAGTTGTTGTAAGTTCTAAAATGGAGATAAGGCACCTTCAAGTGGGACATTGCTAAAGTCAGAAATTTCAAAGATCATAACACGATGAGCGAACAGGCTGTTTCTGATATTGAAACGAGAAGAGGGTGCTACCAAGCAGAAATTTACTGAGATTAAATTTTTTAATAAAGCTACTTTCACTATACATCAATAAGCTGTTGTAGGACCTGAAATGGGGAAAAGGTGCCACTGAGCGAGAGTCGGATGATTTTTCAAGGATCGTGAACCAGCTGGTCGCCGTAGGCGGCTAGTTCATAATAAGATAATTACAAAAAATTATACATTAATTATACATTAAAATCAAAATTTCTAAAGTCTTATTATGATTAAGTTATAAAGTAAAATTTTTTTTAATTATATAATTGTTATTCTAAAATTCTGTTTATCTGCCCTTTACAACAAAAAACTGGATTTTAATAATTATTTAGTGTTGCTTTATTAAATTTTTCATAGTCACTAAATTCTCATAAAATATTTTTAATTATTGCCCCTCTACGTTACTTAACAATGTTGCACAACAGTTTTCAAGACGTTTTAATTTTTTTTTTTTTTTTATTCCTCGAGTCTCACAATTTTCTTTATATTAATAAACAACTTTTTACTTTCTTCTATATTCAATAGAAGAAAGTGTTGGATTCGTAAAAATTTTCAACTTCGGATTTTTGATGGATTTACATGTTTTGAGAGCTGTAGAACATGATTTGACCCTTTTTAGAAAATGTCTGTCTGTGTGTGTGACAGAATTTTGTGGTGACTGTATCTCAGGTACTACTGCACAGAATTTCATACAAATTGGTATGTAGTTACACATTGACATAAATTAGTGCCTATCAACTTTTGGTAAAAATTGGAAAAAAAAATTGTGTATGTAGGAGCCTCGCTTCCCCTCCTGTGGGTGAGGTTCCCCTCGAAGGGAGTAAATTTTCGTGATGGGTATCTTTCAAAAGAGCTCGCCAATACCTTTAAAACGAATGGTTGAACCATCGATCTGCGATAATTTAAAATAAAGTTATAAATTTTTTTTATTTTTAATCAAAAAAAGATTTTTTTTATGTAATATTGAGAATAAATTTCACATTTTTTGGATATTTTATGTTATACTTCTCTAATATGGAAATTGTCTGCATTATCATGGAAGATAATTTTTTTAAATAATAATTTTAATAAATTATTTGTACTGAGTGAATTTGTTTATGAAAATATAGAAGAAAGTCATGTGGTGGCCACAACATACTAGTTTTTCTTGCTTTTGTATAGGTAATTTTTTATTATGTTTTAATAAGATAATTATAATTTTTTTCCATGGGAGATTTTTTTTCCTACAGAGCAGTTTGAGAACCTCCAATATTTCTGAAAATTCTTTGTTCAATGTTCTATTAATGTACATAATATTTGTTTTATATTTATATGTTTATTATAAGTTAGATAAAAGTGGAATTTTAAATAAGGATTTTGAAAAAAACACTTGGGTTTTTTCAGGTGGGTTTTATTGGGTCGGATAAAATCAAGCCAACCCTGCCTTCTTTCTACTAAAGTGAAAATAACTTTCTTTATTGAGAGGTTACCATACAATTAAGCATAAATACATTAGCACAACACACTATACATCAGGCCTATGATTACGGCAACCATTCACTTGTATCTCCCAAATATGACTGTTTACTAGTTGGCAAATTGTATCATATAGTCAGTAACTAAACACATCCGAAAGTAAAATTGCTATGCTAGGAAACAAATTTGACATTTAGTGATTTAGTCTATAACAACCTTGTGTAAAATATTACTCAATGCTGCAAAGCTTTAAAATTGCCTTCAAAAAATGACATGTGATATGTCGTTTTATTTTAAAATATAAAGAGATATCATTTCAATCATTGCAGTATTGAATAATAACAAGCACATTGAATACAGTTTCACTTAACACAAATAGATTTTAAGAAATATGTTCAGGAAAAATATCATTGCTGACATCAAATGACTTATCAGCATTTCTTTGTATTTGACTTAAATATATATTAATACTTTTTATCAAAATATAGTGAAAATTGTAAACATTTATAAGTATGTTTCAACTTTACAAAATCTTTTAGATTAGTACAAACAATGGAACAGAAGAAAACTAAAACTGCTAAGATTGAGTGATAAACCCTGATTAAAATCAAATGAATTTAATAGCATAAAAATGAAAAAATATTTATGCAATCAATCTAAACCATTTGTAATAGAGTCAGCGGGTGAAACTATTTGATATGCAAAACCCTCCTAAAACTGCTACATGAATGTAGAATGAAAGGCAATGGCAGACTTAATGATATCATATGGCTATTATTAATAGTACAAGTAGTACTTATCATAAGTGATATTTAGAGGATTCTTAATACATTACAAGGTAAATAAAATATCCGAAATGAGAAATCTCTAAAATACAACAATAATTCAACATGAAGTTCAAGGATAGCATTTTTTTCAAAAACCCTGAATACAGGGGTAGCCCCTGAAAAGTTTCATACCTGTATCATCAAAATAATTTGTGAAAATGTATAAAAAGAAACATAAATATTAATTTGAAATAATAACTCAAACTGCTCATCATTATTTAACGCACGGTTTATATAAATGAAATCTAGTTTATAAAAATATTTTCTTTTTAAAACAAATGATTAAATATAGATTAATTAATGTAAAGGTGTATATTATGAAAATATTTCTATATTTAAAATTTTATGAAATAAATTTTTCTACGTCTGTTGAAATACACATGTGTTGCTGAAATTTTCAAGGGATAAAATTGGTAAGAAAAAATAACTTAATATAAGTGAGGTTTAACATTCTAATACAACGAATAAAAATCGTAATTCTCATCAGATATTACGATGTTGACAAATAACATGCATTTTACCCATCACGTGACCACTTTCCCCAGAAAATTTTTCTGGGTTAAGTGTGCAAAGCCCGGGCTACCCATTCACCAGCTGTGAACGCCTTGGGCATGCATGGGTAACCCAAAAATGATCACGTGATGCCGTCTGTGAACGGTGTGGGTTAACCTGGGCAAGCCCGTGCTCGCCCAGGCTGTGTATCGTGAACTCAACCAAACAAAAGAAAAAATTCGATATCGATTTTGATTGATTGATTGGAGTGTTGTCACTAGTAGATGCTGCTGACTTGTACAGTTAATCTCCAACCCCTGAAAAATCATAGATTTTCCGGATTTAGATGTCCGCTGATAAGAATCCTTAACTAAAGATCTTTAAAATGATACATTTTCATTGGCAAATCGAAATGTAAACAATCTTTATAAAGATTACCAAAGATAATATCGGAGTAAAGAAAGCCACAATCCGCGATTGTAATGATCGATAGATGGCGCTTTCTCAGCACTGCAGTTGTTTGTAAACATTATAGACACGTGTGTTCCATTAGTGTTCTTTGTTATTCTACTTAATATTCGTACTATAATTTCTCCGCCATTACATCATGGAAAATTGATTGCTTTTGGAAAAAATACTTCAGTTTATTCAAAGTTCGATCGGAAGTAGATTTTTAACTGAAGTTGAACAAATATTAGTTTCAAATCATCTGATTAATTCTTTACTTCCATTAGCCGAAGCAACTGAAATTTTAAATTTGTCATTTGGAAATAAATGGAAGCTCAATTCTGGATTTCTTGATCCTATGGAGTTAGATTGTAGCACACAACAGTATGTGTTATCTTTTTTACCGTATTTATTCATTTTTATTCAATAAATATATGTGAAACTAAATATCGGCAAGCAATGGCGGACGTATGGAATTCGAATTAAACCACGTTTATTGTAATTTCACCTTAGCCCACCAGAGGGCGAGCATTTCATTACAATCGCGGATAGTCTAAAATCGTGACGTAGGACGTAGGGCTTATGGATCTTTATTCTTGACCGGCTTTTTCAGGAAAAATCTTTAACTTTGAGTTAAAGATCTTTAGTCAAGGATCCTTAACAGCGGACATCTAAATCTGGTGATTTTAGAAAAAAAAAAGCCAAATGTAAGGAGTGTTTCGATAATTTTTTGTATACGAACACTAGCAAAAATTCCTATGTAAAAAAAGTAGAGTTAATACTGTTTTGTTAAATAAATCCTTGTCGAATCATGTTCTTAGACTGACTAAGAATATGATTCGACAAGGTTTTATTTAACAAAACAGTATTAACTCTACTTTTTTACATAGAAGTTTTTGCTAATGTTCGCATACTTTTTGATAACGACGTAAGTGGCATTCGTCCTAAAAACATCATAGATACTGTTCATTTCCATGTTTTCCATAAATGGGCAGCTGAGAAAGTTGAAAGAAACAAGTTATATTTACAATTTTATTTATTGATGGTTGGTTGGGTTTTACGTCGCACTAGTGCTGCGCAGATGAGCAATTGGCGACGGTCTGGGACACACCCCTAGAGGTGGTCCGGAGACATGCCATCACAATTTTGATCCTCCACAGAAGGGGAAGGGATGGCTCTCCCGCTTCGGTGACCCCCAGAGGTATAATTTTTGATGGGAACATGGAGGACATTGCGGCCACGACAGATTTTACGTGCACCAGCCACCATTAGTGTACACGACGGTCTTTGGCCGGATCGAGTACCGAACCCGCAATCTTCCAATTACGAGGCCGGTGCTCTACCGACTGGGCTACCGCGGCCCATTTTATTTATTGAAATGAATAAATATAGATGCCAAATAACGCCAATATTAAGGCCGATATTGGTAAATTAGGAAGTTTCATGGTTCATGAAATGTTAAAAATTAGAAATGTCCACTTTACCAACGAAAGTCCAACACGTTGTTCCAACAAAGTTTCTACCACGGATCCTCCTAGTCCGTGGTTTCTACAAACCGCTCCATCAAGTTCTTAATGAGCATGTTACAAGTTACTAGACAAACTGGTACAGTCGGTAACAAAAGTGTTCGAAAGCTAGCAAAAATTCCTATGTAAAAAAAGTACACTTCATACGGTTTTGTTAAATAAATCCTTATCGAATCATATTCTTACACTGTCTAAAAACAGGATTCGACAAGGATTTATTTAACAAAATCGTATGAAGTGTACTTTTTGCATAGGAATTTTTGCTAGTGTTCCGACACTTTTGTTACCGACTGTATTATGATAAATAAAAAAGAATACCAAATCAAGATATAAGCGCACCTTTTCTAATGTTAATAATGAAACGCTCAGGTTAATAAAGTTGTGCAACTTTTCAAATTAATTTGAAATGTAAAATAGTTTTAAACTTACCCAAAATACTGGGATGGATGGATGGATGGATGGTTGGGTTTTACGTCGCACTAGTGCTGCGCAGATGGGCAATTGGTGACGGTCTGGGACACACCCCTAGACGTGGTCCGGAGACATGCCATCACAATTTTGATCCGCTTCGGGTCCCGCTTCGGCGACCCCCAGAGGTATAATTTTTGATGGGAACATGGAGGACATTGCGACCACGACAGATTTTACTTGCACCAGCCACCATTAGTGTACACGACGGTCTTTGGCCGGCTCGAGTTCCGCAATCTTTCAATTACGAGGCCGGTGCTCTACCGACTGGGCTACCGCGGCCCCCCAAAATACTGGGTAAGAGCCAACACCACCTGTAATAATGCCTCCGAGCTGAGCTCTACGTCACGGAAGATCGGCCGATTTCATCCAATCCCCACGATCCAACATGTATCATATGAAGTGTTGATTGGATAAAATCGGCCGATCTTCCATGACGTAGAGCACAGCTCGGAGACATTATTACAGGAGGTGTTGGTAAGAGCCCGGGAAACACTGATGGAATGAGGAGATGAAGGTACAGTCGGTAACAATAGTATCCGAACACTAGCGGAAATTACTTTATGAAAAAGTAGAGTTAAGGGTACATAAAAATTAAACATTTCCGATTCCAAAGCCGTTTGCAAGTGTTCCAAATGTATGACTACAGTCGGCTGCAAAAGTATCCGACCGCTTGCAAAAATTCCTATGTAAAAAGCACACTTAACATTGTTTTGTCATATAAATCCTTGTCGAATCGCGTTCTTAGACTGACAAAGAACAGGATTCGACAAGGATTTATATAAGAAAACTGCATTAAGTGTACTTTTTTTGCATAGGAATTTTTGCTAGTGCTCGGATACTTTTGCTGCTGACTGTATTTGCAAAAAACTTGCGAAAATTACGTCATCGGAATTGCAAGCGTTCCGTTTGTATGTAATCCTTACTACTGTTTTGTTAAATAAATCCTTGTCGAATCATGTTCTTAGACTGATTAAGATTATGATTCGACTAGGATTTATTTCACAAAACAGTATTAACTCTACTTTTTACTTTCTTCTATATTCAATAGAAGAAAGTATTGGATTCGTAAAAATTTTCGACCTCGGGTTTTTGATGGATTTACACGTTTTGAGAGCTGTAGGTCACGATTTGACCATTTTTAGAAAATGTCTGTCTGTCTGTCTGTCTGTCTGTCTGTGTGTGTGTGTATGACAAAATTTTGTGGCAACTGTATCTCAGGAACTACTGCACAGAATTTCATACAAATTGGTATGTACTTGAACCTTGACATAAATTAGTGCCTATCAACTTTTGGTAAAAACTGTCTTACAGATTGCGTTGCCATCCTGCTTTTTCTAAAATTTTAACATGGTGATATAGGACAAAATTTTGTAGAAATGTGCATAAAGAGAATTATTTTTTAGTAATCATTATGAAATTTACAAGAATTATTTATAATAGAGAGAGTCAACTGGGAAAATTTTTTTGTATGTGTAGGAGCCTCTCCACCCCCTGGGGGGTAAGTCCCCCTCGAGGGGAGTAAATTTTCAAGATGGGTATCTTTCGAAAGGTCTCGTCAGTACCTTTAAAACGAATGGTTGAACTATAAATCTGTGATAATTTAAAACAAAGTTATTGATTTTTTTTAACTTTTAACAAAAAAAAACTTGGAATTTTTTTTTTTTTTTTTTTTACTTTCTTCTATATTCAATAGAAGAAAGTATTGTATTCGTAAAAATTTTCGACCTCAGGTTTTTGATGGATTTACACGTTTCGAGAGCTTTTTTAGAAAATGTCTGTCTGTCTGTCTGTGTGTGTGTGACAAAATTTTGTGGCAACTGTATCTCAGGAACTACTGCACAGAATTTCATACAAATTGGTATGTAGTTGCACCTTGACATAAATTAGTGCCTTTCAACTTTTGGTAAAAATTGTTTTGCAGGTTGCGTTGCCATCCCGCTTTTTGTAAATTTTTAACATGGTGATATAGGACAAAATTTTGTATAAATGTGCATTAAGAGAATTATTTTTTAGTAATCATTATGAAATTTAGAAGAATTATTTATAATAGAAAAAATGAACTGGGAAATCTTTTTTGTATGTGTAGGAGCCTCGTGAAGCCCCCTGGGGGAAGTCCCACTCGAGGGGAGTAAATTTTCAAGATGGGTATCTTTCGAAAGGTCTCGTCAATACCTTTAAAACGAATGGTTGAACTATATATCTGTAATAATTTAAAACAAGGTTATCGATTTTTTTTAACGAAATTTAACCAAACTTGGTATTTAGTTGGCCCCTGACATAAACTGGTGCTGATTAGTTTTGGGGATCAATCGCTCAACATGAGGCGCTGTGATCGTATTTTTTCTAAATTTTTAACATAGCAGTATAGGACAAAATTTCGTATAAATGTACATAATGAAAGTTATTCTTAACCTGTGATTGTAAAATTAATATGAATTATTACTTTCTTCTATATGTAATATAGAGAAAGTATTGGATTCGTAAAAATTTTCGACCTCGGGTTTTTGATGGATTTACACGTTTTGAGAGCTGTAGAACACGATTTGACCATTTTTAGAAAATGTCTGTCTGTCTGTCTGTCTGTGTGTGTGTGTGTGTGTGACAAAATTTTGTGGCAACTGTATCTCAGGACCTACTGCACAGAATTTCATACAAATTGGTATGTAGTTGCACCTTGACATAAATTAGTGCCTATCAACTTTTGGTAAAAATTGTCTTACAGGTTGCGTTGCCATCCCGCTTTTTCTAAATTTTTAACATGGTGATATAGGACAAAATTTTGTATAAATGTGCATAAACAGAACTATTTTTTAGTAATCATTATGAAATTTACAAGAATTATTCATAATAGAGATAGTCAACTGGGAAAAAAATTTTGTATGCGTAGGAGCCTCGCCACCCCCCCTGGGGGGGAAGTCCCCCCTCGAGGGGAGTAAATTTTCAAGATGGGTATCTTTCGAAAGGTCTCGTCAATACCTTTGAAACGAATGGTTGAACTATAAATCTGTGATAATTTAAAACAAAGTTATCGATTTTTTTTATTTTTTACGAAAAAAAAACTTAGAAAAAAAAATCGTAATTAAAAAAAATAAATAAATAAAAAAAAAAAAAAAATAACCAAACTTGGTATTTAGTTGGCCCCTGCCAAAAACTGGCGCTGATTAGATTTGGGGATCAATCACACATCAGGAGGCGCTGTGGTCGTATTTTTTCTAAATTTTTAACATGGCAGTATAGGGCAAAATTTCGTATAAATGTACATAATGAGAGTTATTCTTAACCTATGATTGTAAAATTAATACGAATTATTATTAATAGTAGTAGTTAATTAGGAAAAAAATTTTGGGCATTTGGGGGCATCGCTCCCCCCCCTGGGGGGAAGTACCACACGGGGTGGGGTAAATTTCCAAGATAGGTATCTTTCGAATGGTCTCGTCAATACCTTTAAAACGAATGGTTAAACTATAAATATGTGATAATTTAAAACAAAGTTATCGATTTTTTTTTACTTTTAACGAAAAAAAAATTGGATTTTTTTTTTTTTTCAATGTTGTTACTGAGGGAATTTGTATAGGAAAATATAGAAGAAAGTCTTGTTGTGGCCACAACATACTAGTTGATAATAGTAGTAGTTAATTAGGAAACAAATTTTGTGCATGTGGGGGCATCGCTTCTCCCCCTGGGGGAAGTACCCCCCCCCCGTGTGTGTGTGGGGTAAATTTTCAAGATGGGTATCTTTCGAAAGGTCTCGTCAATACTTTTAAAACGAATGGTTGAAGTATAAATGTGTGATAATTTAAAACAAAGTTATCGATTTTTTTTTACTTAAAAAAAAAAATCTTTTTTTTTTTTTTTTTTTTTTTTTTTTTTTTTTCCATATTGTTACTGAGTGAATGTGTATAGGAAAATATAGAAGAAAGTCTTGTGGTGGCCACAACATACTAGTTTTTTTTTTTTTTAACGAAATTTAACCAAACTTGGTATTTAGTTGGCCCCTGACATAAACTGGTGCTGATTAGATTTGGGGATCCATCGCTCAACAGGTGGCGCTGTGATCGTATTTTTCTAAATTTTTAACATGGCAGTATAGGACAAAATGTCGTATAAATGTACATAATGAGAGTTATTCTTAACCTGTGATTGTAAAATTAATATGAATTATTGATAATAGTAGTAGTTAATTAGAAAAAAAAAATTGTGCATGTGGGAGCATCGCTTCCCCCCCCCCCCTGCAGGGGGGTTTGAACTATAAATATGTGATAACTTAAAACAAAGTTATAGATTTTTTTTTTACTTTTAACGAAAAATAAACTTGGAAAAAAATCGTTTTTTTTTTTTTTTAATGTTACTGAGTGAATTTGTACAGGAAAATATAGAAGAAAGTCTTGTGGTGGCCACAACATACTAGTTTTACATAGGAATTTTTGCTAGTGTTCATATACTTTGTTACCGAGTGTAACGGCAACTGTAGTATGATGTGCTGACCAGAATTAGAGTACCTTCATAATAGAATAACGTTAAAAATTAGTAGAATTAGGCAATACTGATGAAGATTTTTATTCTTAGAAAATGAAGAGCAACAGGATAATAATTTTTAAAATGAATTTCCTTGCTACAATTTTTTTAATTTAGAAAAATGTTTCAAAATAAGGGACTGCCCACAAAAATGAGGCCATCTGGCCACCAACTACAGTGGTATGACGCATGTGTCATATAAATGAGAAATATACCCTGAAAGATTTTCCAACTATAGTCAAATGAAATGGTGGTGTAAGGATTAAAGCTGCGCTAGAGATTTAGGTTTATGGGGGAAGCCCTCCTCGGGAACGTTTCTGGGGTTATTATTCCCGTATCCAAGCTAGGTTTTGAGAAAATCATGGAAAACACCAAATAGCCAGGCTGCTGAATTTTTTTTTTTCGGAAACCAACAAAATTAGTTTCGTACAATGGCGCTCTGAAACTCCTGAGCCCTTATACACAAGGATTCGACAAGGATTTATAGTCGACAGCAAAATTATTCGAGCGCTAGCAATAATTCCTATGTAAAAAATGTACACTTAATACTGTTTTGTTAAATAAATCCTTGTCGAATCTTGTTCTTAGACTTATTAAGAACATGATTCAACAAGGATTTATTTAACAAAACGGTATTAAGTTAACTTTTTTTTCATAGGAATTCTTTCTAGTGCTCGAATAATTTTACTGCCGACTGTACTTAACAAAACAGATTTAAGTGTGCTTTTTTGACATCGGAATTATTGGCTAGTGCTCGGATACTTTTGCTGCCGACTGTAGTTTCATTTCATTGTTGACACACCAGCTAACCATTTTACTACAATAATTCAATGAATTTATCTTCGGTTGGTCCAACGGCGCTCCGAAAATTATTTACTTCTCGTAAAGTTCATTATTAGCTAGATAACCTCCATTTTCTGACAATTATTTTTGGTTGATGCAATGGCACACCGAAAATTCGACTTCGCTCAAAGGATGTTGGGCTACTAAAGTGGGAGAGATATCTCTTCCATGAAGGATAAAAATTTGTCATACCGTATCACCTGACCACCTTTACAAGCGATTTCTGTATAGGAGCTTGTAAAAGTGACCAGTGGAAAATAGTGTCTGACCCGTGAGAAAAAGTGCGGAAAGAATCAAGTTAAATAAAAAATAAACAAATTTGTTGATACTTCGTTGTCTATAGTAACTACTACATAAAATCATTTCTTATCTTCTTAGTAATAAAAGTCCAGGTTTTATGCAACTAACGCTTGAAACTGATGTCGTTGTTAAAACATTTTTTTTAATTAAAAGAAAAAATATTATTTTGTTTGGAGGAATGAATAAAATAATAGAAGAAGAATAATTCGACAGAAAGAAAAAAAAAAAAAAAAAAAAACGCCGTCACATTTACAACGCGAAAAAAAATTAATTTTTATTCGTAATTTGAAATAAGTATTATAATTCTAACAGTAAGATAATTTAAAATAAAGATGTAAGGACCATCACTTGGAGACATAACAGTTTTCCTTCTAAGCCCCCGTAAAAAAAAAAAAAAAAAAAAAAAAAAAACTAAATTAGAGGGAAAAATTATAAAACAACAGTTAAAATAGTTATGATAAATAATTAAAAAATAATAATGTTTGGAAATATCTACCACTTGGCGGACGAAGGCCGATTAGTTTATTACTAGAAAGTTGTGGCGACCACATGACTTTCTTCTATATTTTCCTATGCAAATTTTTTTCCGCAGTTGACTATTTCTATTATAAATAATTCTTGTAAATTTCATAATGATTATTAAAAAATAATTCTCTTTATTCCTATTTATACAAAATTTTGTCCTATACCACCATGTTAAAAAATTAGAAAAAGCGGAATGGTAACGCAACCTGTTAGACAATTTTTAACAAAAGTTGATGGGAACTAATTTATGTCAAGGTGTAACTACATACCAATTTGTATGAAATTCTGTGCAGCAGTTCCTGAGTTACAGTTACCACAACATTTTGTCACACACGGACAGACAGACAGACATTTTCAAAAAATGGTCAAATCGTGTTCTACAGCTCTCGAAACGTGTAAATCCATCAAAAACCCGAGGTCGAAAATTTTTACGAATCCAATACTTTCTTCTGTTGAATATAGAAGAAAGTAATAATGTGCTTTTTTAATGCATTTTTCGCAAAGTAAATAAATATTTATGTTTATTACTTTCTTGTATATTCAATAAAAGAAGGTATTGGATTCATAAAAATTTTTGACCTCGGGTTTTTGATGGATTTACACGTTTCGAGAGCTGTAGAACACGATTTGACCATTTTTAGAAAATGTCTGTCTGTGTGTATGTGATAAAATTTTGTGGAGACTGTATCTCAGGTACTACTTCATAGAATTTCATACCAATTGGTATGTAGTTACACATTGACATAAATTAGTGCCTATCAACTTTTGGTAAAAATTGTCCAACAGCTTGCATTGCCATCCCGCTTTTTCTAAATTTTTAACATGGTGGTATAGGACAAAATTTTGTATAAATGTGCATAAAGAGAATTATTTTTGAATAATCATTATGAAATTTAAAATAATTATTTGTAATAGAGATAGTCAACTGGGAAAATTTTTTTGTGTATGTAAGAGCCTCGCCTCAAATTTTCACGATGGGTAATTTTCCTCTAGTATTTCCTCGAGTAAAATTTTCCTCGAGTAAATTTTCATGATGGGTATCTTTCAAAAGAGCTCGCCAATATCTTTAAAACGAATGGTTGAACCATCATTCCGCAATAATTTAAAAAAAAAAAAAAGTTATCGATTTTTTTCATTTTTAACAAAAAAAAAAAAAAAAAAAATTTTTTTTTTTTTTTTTTTTTTTTTTTTTTTTAATGTAATATTAAGAATAAAATCGACTCTTTTAGGATATTTAGTGTTTTACTACTTCTCTAATATGGAAATCGTCTGCATTATCATGAAACATAATTTTTTTAAATAACAATTTTAATAAATTATTCAGTGAATTTGTGTAGGAAAATATAGAAGAAAGTCATGTGGTGGCTACAACATACCAGTTTTTATTTTATTATTTAACATCTAACATCTAGATAAAAGGAAAATATTTTTCCATATGTCATGACAATTACGACCTTACCTAGGCTGATCATACGTCCTCGATTCCCGAGGACAGTCCTCGAAAACTACCGTTGTCCCCCAAAAATTACAACACAGTTGGGGACGCCGGTTGTAAAGCTATTAATGTTTTATTATAATAATTTATTATATGTATAATAAGTAAGCTGGAATGGGTTTTGTTTATGTATTTTATACATAAAAATTACTAAAATTTTACGATTTAAGGTATTTTTAATTTATTTATTGTCCTCGAAATTCGAGGACACCGCCATATTTGTCCTCAAATTCAATGAAAAAAAAAATCTGGTCATTCCACCTTACCATTCTGATTGATGAATATGCAAACTAAAACTCCATGACTCAATGTTATTTATTTTATTTTATTATTTTATTATGTGGAACAGGAACAACTGCGATTGGGACTTGTTTCCTTATTTTCTTTTATTTATTTTTCTTCATACAAACACACAGACTTTATTTTGCCCATTCTACTGCTGTTTTATATATAATAGTCATACACATTCAGACAATGAAAAGTAAATTTAATTAAAATAATAAGTACCTCCAATCAGGTAATATCTTTTCATTTTACTGTCACTAAAATATTAATTTGGAATGACCATCGGAAATTAATTTGCATTCATTTTCGTATGCTTGTATGATATGTACATGTTCTTCTTTTAAGGCAGAATCAAAAACTGGGAATATATATTTTACATAAGCTGCAAAACTCGTTGTTATAAAGGAACTGATTTATCACAAAAGGATGTCTCAAAGTATGCTTTTGGCGAATTATTGAACTAATGTGAGGGAAAAAGTAGCGTGGTTGACGAGATTACCAGTGTTTCAAAAGAATAATATTAGAGAAGTGAAAACGAAAAAAAAAAAAAAAAAAAAAAAAAAAAACAGCTTTAGCATATGCCCATTCTGGCGACTTTTGATATTATAGCGCTGTGCCCAAGCGTTCATCGCCAAGGACTTTACTTTCACAACTGTCATTTTAAGCCTTGGCGTGCGTTAAAGTTATAAAATAGATTTTAAAAAAAATGAACATTTTAGTATAGATAGGACCCCTTGATAGAAATTTGAAATTTGGTGCCAAAGTAGCTCGGACATTTCTCGCCAAGGTCCTTACTTACGCAACTGTGATAGCCCTTTTAATTATACGCCAAAATGGTACAAAAACTTGAAAGTCGCGGTACAACTATAGTATTTCCCCTCAGCTAGAATTGGCGATTTTTCTTTGGCGCCGATTTGAACGATAACGATGTCGTTCCGGATTGTTTGCGATATAATTTGGCAGCCTACATGCTATTTATTTTGGATTTATGATTTATAATTCAGCTTACGATTTTATGATTTATGCTATATGATTTATGATTTTTAGATTTATGATTTAGCCATAATTGCCAACGAAAAATCGCCAAATCTAGCTGAGGGGAAATACTATAGTTGTTCCAAAGTCGCTAAAAGGTCTTATACTATACGCAAGCGAAGTGATGACGTCACTGACCATCCGTGGATGCAAGAAAAAAGATTTCCTATGTCAATCGCCCATTGGAATTTTTGTAAAAAACTATTAAAAATCGAGGAAAATTATTTCCCGATTTTAATCCCCATATTTGGGTATAGATATGTATTAGTTATCGTGTGCATGTGTTAGATTGAGTTATTTTGCTGTCAAATTAACAAAATTTAAATCTTTAATTTCAAGACTCTGTCATCCTTAGCGTTATTTGTATTTGGCGATCAAAAACGTAATACGAAAATACACATGCCAGATGTATATTTTCGTAATATGTATTGTACGAAATATATTTTCATATTATTGGTTATTTTCTTAATATACATTGTTAAAATAACCATGATTTTTGAAAGGAATTAAATATGTTCGCCCGATAGTTTGGCGGTTTTTTTTCCACCAAGGATGACAGATATGAAATCTATTCCACGGCAACATATTAGTATCTTATATCAGATACTTTATTTAGACATTTGAAAACAAATTTGACTTCAAATTATGATAGAATATGTACCATTTTCCTTTTAATTAGTATATTATTTGGATATTTATTGTGTAAATATCATCCTTCGAATGAAATGTTTCTTTTCAATCGAATATGGAAGTTTGCCATTTTTTTTTTCTAGGGTTTTGAAATTTAAAATTCAAATTTTATCAATTTTACAGTAAAAACAACTTACTAAAACTAAATTCAAAACTGGTGTACAATCAATAAATAGATTATAAGATTTAGCATAAATTTTAAGCTAGCACAACCGGTTTCGAAAGGACGTAGCCTTTCTTCATCAGGTGCAAAAAAACACGTGCTACTGCCTTGGAGGCAAAATCAAGACTGTCTTTACGTCCTTTCGAAACCGGTTGTGCTAGCTTAAAATTTATGGTGTGTGAAGAAGTCTTATAATCTATTTAAAAACAACTTAATCTAACGCTTGCACACGATAACTAATACATACATAGTATCTGTTAGATCAGAGAATTAAAACTATATAAGAACATTCTGAATACTTAAATGTGGACTGTAATAAAAACTTGACAAACTAGAGGTGATTTAAACATCACTACTACATTTATTTAAAACTTTAAAAATGGGAGTAAAGAAAGATGCCAGCCTCCCTTGAGCGGAGTTACAAAACTAACTGAGCTCCGTAACGAAGGAGCGAACTTTACAGAGTGCGCAGGCGCAACATACCGCCCGGCGTTGAAATGCAAATTTCAAAAAGTTACACAAAATTACACATGAGACATAACCATAGAAACATATGTTGGAAATACAAACTGAATTATAGATTAATCACATTGAAAATAAAAACAATAATTAACACAATTTTAACTTATAAATGAAACAATCTAAATATGCAAGGTAAGTAAATAAAACCAAAGGAAAACTTATAGCAATATTAAGAAAATTATGTATTATTTCCTTTCTCAATTTTTAATAGATTTTTTTTTTTTTTTTTTTAGAATATATTTATTTAATATATTTTTTATAATATACCATTTTTCATATCTAAACAAGAATAAAACAAATGTCCATAATATAAACTGTCATTCTTTTCAATAGAATATAAGCAGTAAAATGAAATTAATATATTGTATAATCATTAATTGGCAAAATAGCTAATTTTGAAATAGCTCTTTTCAGTATTCCATTTTTTGTTCGAATATCTACTACTCTCACAATATTATCCCTTCCAATATAGGTTTTAGTAATGCGGCCTAGTAACCATTTTAGAGGGGGCAAATTATCCTCTTTTATGACGACCATATCGCCTACCTTTACGTTTTGTTTTTCAAAGTACCACTTAGTCCTTTGCTGTAGTTATTTAAGTAATTGTTAGACCAAAATTTCCAAAATGTTTGAGTTAGTTTACAAGTTTGTTGCCACAAATTTAATTTATTGGTTTGAATGTTGGTCAGTGAGGGTTCGGGGATGGCCGTTAACGATCGACCGATAAGAAAATGACCAGGGGTCAAAATTTCCAAATCCTCTATGTCTGCCGAGAGAGGAGTTAATGGACGCGAATTCAACATGGATTCAATTTGAATCATGATGGTTTGAAAGGCTTCGTATGTCAGTTTAGCATCACCTATAATACGCTTGTAATAATACTTAAAAGATTTAATCCCGGCTTCCCATAAGCCACCAAAATTTGGTGCCCTGGGAGGAATAAATTTCCATTCTATTTTCTCATTTAAGGAGAAATTTGCCAAATTTTCATCTTGTTGGGTAATTAATTAAAAAAATTCCTTTAAGTCTTTATTAGCTCGAACAAGATTACTCCCATTGTTTGAAAAGATTTTAGCACATTTACCTCGTCTGCCGATAAAACGTTTCAAGGCAGCAATTAGTGACTCTGAAGTTAAGTCAGAGACGATTTCTAGGTGTATTGCCTTAGTTGTAAGGCAAACGAAAAGAGCAACATAAATTTTAATGGGAGCCCCTTTTCTTTGATGCTTATTTTTTATAAAAAATGGGCCACACAGATCTATACCCGTACTATTGAATGCGAAAACAGGATTTACCCTTTCTTCAGGCAGATCACCCATTTTTTGAGAGCATAACTTAGGGTTAGCTCTAAAACATTGGACACAATTATGGATAATTTTACGACATGCATTTCGACCATTTAAGGGCCAATATTCTTGCCTAATGTTATAAAGTAATGTCTGAGGACCTGAATGGTGAAGTTTTTCATGAAAATGTTTAATAATTATCTCACTGAACTTACCCTTTGGCAATATTATTGGATGTTTTTTCTTATAGTTCAAATCTGCGTTATGCAACCTACCTCCAATTCTTAATAAACCATCTGGATCTAAGAACGGTGCCAGGGGGCGAAGCCTGCTGCTAAGAGAAATACAGTTATTAATTTTTAGACTTGTTATATCATTCCTAAATTCTCCCTCCTGTAAGGTCTTTAGTATAAAATTTAGTGCACCCTTCTTTTCTTCTGGACCTAGGTATCCAGTTTTTCTTTCCCCTGGATGTCTTAGGTTGTTGATAAATCTGAAAATAAACGCTAAAACATGCACAATTTTAGTAAAACTATTACTAATGGTTAAAATGTCATCAACAAAATTGAAAGGTTGGGTAGTGACATAAAGGGAAAATTTAAGTTCAGAATTATTAAGACGTTTTTTAGCTTCAGAAAAATATTCGTCGCTAGAGTCAGTAATGTCATTATTCGAAAGTTGTATAGGCTCATGATGAAGAAAATCTGGTCCATTGAACCAGAACTCAGAAAGTTGATGAGGAGGGCTTCCTCGTGAAACAAGATCAGCTGGATTTTCGGTTGATTTAACATGCCTCCAACAAAAATTCTTCGTGAGTTCCTGAATTCGAGATATTCGATTAGACACAAATACCTTGAGCACGTGGGGTGATGAGTTGATCCATGATAAAACGATTGTTGAATCGCTGTAAAGATATACAGAGCTTAATTGTATATTTAATGATGTGATTACTTTTGATATCAGTTTAGATAACAATTCAGCCGCACAAAGTTCTAGGCGAGGTATAGTCAATACTTTAAGAGGAGAAACTCGGGACTTACTACACAGTAAGCTCACATGTACATCGTTTGAACTAGTGATCACACGTAAATAAACCACTGCGCCATATGCCTCTTGTGACGCGTCCGAAAAGCCGTGGAGCTGCAGTTCACGACAATTAGAGTTTGAGAACACGAAACGTGGGATCGTAATATCTTTAAGCTCGTTTAGAGCATTTCGGAATTTTATCCATGTGTTTTTTTCTTGTGTTGGAAGTTCCTGATCCCAATCAATTTTCAAAAGCCACAATTTTTGTAGAAATATTTTAGCCTGTACTATCACTGGTCCTACTAGACCCAATGGGTCAAAGAGTCTAGCGATCTCTTTCAGAACACCACGTTTGGTGATTGTATTTGAATAATCTGATGATACCGTGAAACTGAAATTATCATCTTTGGGATTCCATTTTAGCCCTAGTGTTTTCACCGAAGTTTTATCATTTTTTTCGAAGTGATAGTCTTGCTCACTGTAAGGGACTTGTTCTAATAATTCTCTGGCATTTGAAACCCATTTATGCAACTCTAGTCCACCAGCCGTTAACATTAACACCAACTGTTTCTGGAGTTCCAGAGCAGACGACACTTCATCAGTTCCCGTAAGAATGTCGTCAACGTAAAAATCCTTAAGTGTGGCGGCAGAAGCTAATGGATAATTAGCCCCTTCATCACTAGCGATTTGTTTTAGTACACGAGTGGCCAAGTAAGGAGCACATTTTGTGCCGTATGTTACAGTTAATAATTTATAAATTTTAGGCTTTTCCTTAGGGGTTTTATTCCAAAGAATACATTGCCAATTACATTGTTCAGGATTAACCCATATCTGTCTATACATTTTTTTAACATCCGCAGTGAAAACTATTTTGTGCGTACGAAAACGTAATAAAATGGCACACAAATCTTCTTGTAATACACCTCCATTTAATAAACAATCATTTAATGATAACCCATTGGTAGTGGGTGAACTGGCGTTGAATACAACCCTTAATTTTGTAGTACTGCTATCAGGTTTAAGTACAGCGTGATGTGGAAGAAAATATTTAACAGTGTTTATTTCATTATCATTTAATTCTCGCATGTGGCCTAACTGTTCATATTCATTCAAAAAATTTACATACAATTCAGAAATATTGGGATTTCTATTTAATTGTCTGTATAAATTATTTAACTTTTGTTTGGACGAATGGAAAGAATCTCCCAATTCAGAATTATTTTTCATTGGTAAGTTCACTATGTACTTCCCGTTATCATCTCTGCGATATGTTTTCACGAGCTGCTTTTCACACTCTATCTCTTCCTTATTTCTCAAACTAGGTGAATCTAGTATATTTTCAATCTCCCAAAATCTTTTCATAATATTTTCTAAATTGGAGTTATCTGACTGGGAAATAATGGCACAATACAATGGATGTGGAGTGCCTTGAACAGCTCCACTAAGCACATATCCAAACACAGTATCCTGTAAAATTGCACCCGTTTCAGGAATTTTGATTTTATTGGTTAACATTAATTCAAAAAATATTTCGGCCCCAATCAGTAAATCAACATTGTTGTTATTTTTGAATAGTGTTTGATCGGCCAGCTTAATTCCCCTTGGAATATTTAATTTTAATGTATTAGAATAGTTTATTGGTAACGCATCAATAATTTTTGGAACAATCAAAAATTCCAGATTAGCTGAAAACGAATTATTCTCATTTGTTATCAGTGCTTGTGTTTTCGTTTTTATATTTATCGGAATTCCCGACAGCGCCGAAAGAGGAATGTTTATTTTTTCTTTTTTCAATCCTAACTTATTTACAAATTTTGCTGTTGCAATATTAGACTGTGAAGCGCTATCAAGAATTGCAGTAGCTGGGTGATAAAACCCGTATTCATCTAACACCAAAACTGTAGCCGTCGCTAATATAACTCTTTTATTTTCAGAAACAAAACATGTAATCGGCGCCGACTGTTTGCTTTCAGTCGATGCACCTGCTGTTTCAAGCAGACGATCGCTATTATCATAGCATGATGGGGGGGTTGCACTCTCTTTTGATAACGGAAGTAATAAATCTTTGTCTTTATGAAGTAATGAGTGGTGTCTGGAGCCACATTTACTGCATGCATACTTAGAATTACATTTTGCTATTTTGTGGAATCCGAAGCAATTTAAGCAAAGATTATTTTTTCGAATAAATTCATATCGTTTTTCTGTTGTAAAATTCAAAAATATATCGCATTTATATAGCGTGTGAGAACTATTTTTACATAACATACACAAGTTAGAATTATTTCCTTGGGTTTTTACAACTAAACTTCTGGGATAACCAGACTTATCAGTAGTATATTTTGAGGACTTAAGCGGTAAATTTCGATTTACACTGTCTAAAACTGAACACTGTTTTTCTAGGAATTCTAGAAACTGATCAAAGTCAGGAACGTCGTTGTTCTTTAATGTAAGTTCGTAATTTTTGCGAGTTTCCCTATCCAACTTTTGCAAAACAATGTTTAATAACATAATATTAGAAAGATTATCGCGTTCATATTTCAATACTTTTAACGCTCTTAAATTCTTTAAAATACAATCCAATAATTTTCGTAATTCTTTACCAGATTCATGAGTTATTTTTTCATAATTAATAATTGTTTTAATATGAGCATCTATTATAGCTCTTTTATTTTCAAACCGTTGTTCTAATGTTTTTAACAGAGAATCGTAAGTATCATCATTGGTTTCTACTGTTTTTGCTTCGCCTTTCAACGCAGCGCGTAAATAAAAGAGTTTTTGATTTGCAGTTAATAAAGGATTATCATCCATTAAATTTAGAAACTGCGTTTTAAAAATGTTCCATTCTTCCAATTTTCCTGAAAATACAGGTAACGGTATTTGGGGTAAATGCATAGTATGATTTGGAACAATGTTTCTTTCCGCTCCTAACGAGCTATTATTTGAGTTTATATTACTCATATTGTCACTACAGTTAATTAGTAAGGTATTGAATCTTACCTCTAATTCTTGAAATTGAGAATCTAGCTCACTTAACTCTTCTTCTATTGTAGGAAACTCATCATCCTTTGCCACTTGATAGTACTCCACTTTTAAATCTTCAAATCTATTTTGAAGTTTTTCTAAAATTGATATTCTCGAAGTTATTTCACCTTTTGTGGTTAATTCGTCATTAGGAATGTTGAGTAACTTTGTGAATTGGGATTTCATATTCCCTTTTTTTCTATTTAATGCGGTTAAAGCCATTTTTGTTTTCTTTATGAAAACGAAATATGCTGGTTACGCTCCGGCTCGACGGACCAAAAAATGTTAGATCAGAGAATTAAAACTATATAAGAACATTCTGAATACTTAAATGTGGACTGTAATAAAAACTTGACAAACTAGAGGTGATTTAAACATCACTACTACATTTATTTAAAACTTTAAAAATGGGAGTAAAGAAAGATGCCAGCCTCCCTTGAGCGGAGTTACAAAACTAACTGAGCTCCGTAACGAAGGAGCGAACTTTACAGAGTGCGCAGGCGCAACAGTATCTATGTCCAAATATGGGGATTAAAATCGAGAAATAATTTCCCTCGATTTTTAATAATTTTTTACAAAAAATCCAATGGGCGATTAACATAGGAAATATTTTTCTTGCATCCACGGACGGTCAGTGATGTCACACTTCGCTTGCGTATAGCTTCAATAAAATATTAATAAAGCAAAAGCGATAATCACATAATGTTTGGAACTGTTCAGCGACGAGATAAATCTAACTTATTTTAGAAGTATGTCTTATTTGTAGGAAAATGCATTTTCAAAAATTGCAACTCCATTCACATTACAAGTGACATTTCAAACTTAATTGTACTCTAAAAATATAAACAGAATATTATAAATACTGCTATAAATTATTGAAAAACTGTAATAATATATAGGGTAATTAGAATTGATGCTGAAAATATTTTTTGGCATTGATTTAGTACGGGACTCCTGATGAAATTTGAAATTGGGCATTGAAGTAGATCGGACGTTTTTTGCCAAGGTCTTTACTTACGCAATTGCGATAGCTATTTCAATTCATCGCCAAAATGATAAAAAATGTTTAAAGTCGCCAAGATGGTACCATACTAAAGCTGTGTAAATAAATTAATAAATAAAAATAAATAAATAAAAACTGCTAGATTGGTGACAAAAATAAAAAAAATGTGATGTGAGATCGTATGCCGAATCTGTGCTGTTAAAATTGATTCAAATAATTATAATTTTAAATAATTAATAATTATAATAAAATGTGGTAGTCAATAAAAAGGGAAAGTACCTAATTATAATGGATTTAAATAATAAAGAGTTTAATAATATTAATAACAATACAGCTAATCATAAATTGAGACCGAATAAATTTACAAACACCTTTTTTATGTATTTGTTATTGTATTATTTTGTTATTGTATTGTATTATTTTTCTATTTATTATAAATATTTTGACGATAAGGGGTTTATACAGCAAAACTGAATAAAATATTAAATCTATTTTTGAGATACGGACTTGGGGGTCTTAAGTTTCCACTTCCGGTATTCCATGTCCCACTTTCGTTTGTCCCATCCCCCCTAAAATTTGGAAAAATCTATAAACCTAATCTGACCTGTCTTAATAATGAAGTTTCGTCGCCCCCCCACCCCCCACCTTTTTTTTTTTTTTTTTTTTTTTGAGATATGACAGTCAAAAGATTCCACACACACATATACGTACACTGATTATTTCATACCAAACCACATTTTTGAACTGAGCTGAGTTCAAAGATGGCGGTATCAAGTTGATTTATGAACTTGGTGGAGATTTTTTTTGTGTGTTATGTTATACATATATCGAAATTTAAACAAATCCGATATTAATATTTTTTATGGTGTGAATTTGAAATGTACAAGTAGGCATCACTTGGAAACAAAATGGTGGTGCAAGTTGACCTGCGAACTCATCCAAAATATTTATAAGATAAATCTACTGTCCATCTGTGATTCGATTTAATTCATAAGTTATTCTGATAATATTTTTCCATTTTATGTAGATAAACTTATGTGTTTGCAGTAGGTCGATTTCTAAGGAAATCAACCTAATAAAAGCACAAAAATATGTTCATTTAATTATATTATACTGACAGACCTATAAAAAAAATACACCCATTTAATTATTTTTTATTAAAATAGTTTTTTTTTTTTTCATTAAACTGTATGCATACACTTAAACTTACTAGCCTTCTCTCTTCTTAGTTTCTCTAAAATCTTTATGCTTCCACATTTGGCCCTATATTGAGTTTTCTCGCATTCTAGTCAACATTTGCACTTCAGACAAAGTAATGCCTTGCAAGCGGAAAAATATGTCGAGAGAACAAAATTTGGTTTCAATGATGTTTATTTTATTTTGATCCAATTTTTCCCTCTTATGTGAAGATCTAAATCACAGAATGGGCGCGTTGTTTGAAATATTGACTTTCTCTTTAATTCACTTTAACGTTTTGTTTTATTTTGTTTGTATAGTTATTATTTCTCCGTATGCCAGACTGCTGCAATAATCTTGTTCCTTCGTCTTCAGAATGCAAAGTCCTGTCTGGATTTTGAAGATCGTCCTCTTGTGGATTTTGCAAGACAGTGTGTTGTGCAGGCGAGGCAGGTTCAGAAGCGAGCTTGGTCTCATGCATTGCATCTGCGGTAACTAATTCGTCAAAGTGTAATTAAATAGTTAAATTAATATCTATGACGTACTATTTTTTTTTTCATGCATTATTCCTTTAACGTTTTAAAATTTGCTAAACTATTTTCAGAAATGGCTATTAGACACAATGTGAGTCTAATACAATCTGCAATTGTATGGCAGAGACATACAGTTTGCTATTAGATCATAAATAGGTAAAAAGAAAGATTTGGCATTTATAATTTTCGAGAAAGTTTTGACTTGAAATAATAGTTAATTTATAAAATAAATAACTTTGTAAGTTAGGCACTAGCTGTTTATCAACTTGGGCCAGCTGTCTTTCAACTTGCGCTGACTTTACCACTCAGCACTCTCTCCCAGATTTCCGAGTTGTCCGATTACCATGCGACCATAGCGTCTCGTGAATAGTTTAGACTATTTCCATACATAGCTAGAAATAGCTGGTTATCATGAAAATCTCATTCATCTGATTGGCTGTTCAAATGTCATCCTATCTATGTTGCTTCTTGTAATGAGCGAATTAACTAATAATATGATGTGATTAAATATCCATTTTAATGTACTGTTTTCAACTACCCGAGTAGAGCAAGTTCAAAACGTCATTCACGAGACACCACTGCTTGAGCCGCACTACATTCATACTCGCATCACTGTGCTACTGTTATGCTCCATGTGAGCTGTTATAGCATGATAAGAAAAGCCTCCTCCGTGGAAGCCAATCCTTCTTCCCTGTTCAAATTCCTCAACTTGCTGAAATGTTTCCTTCTTTCGTCTTATGGCCGTATTCACCAACTCCCGGTTCAACGCAAAAACTTGAAAAGCCTCTAAAGGCAGGGTACAGCTTTCAGGCAAAATTTGGCACGCTATTTCTGCCATCTAGCGTCGAGAATTACATATAATCTTTGATTGGTTATTTTCACCTAAAATATCTGAAAATAACTGTACCGCTAGATGGCAGAAACAACACGGCAAAATTTGCTGAAAATTTGCACCCTGCCTTTATACGCTTTTCAAATTTTCATCTTCAACCGGGAGTTGAAGTTATTGGTGAATAACAGCCTTAGACTCTTAGAGGCATATTGATGTTTCATATATATAACGTGTATCCCTAGAAGATGATCATCACGGCCCGACTTAGACTACCTGGAGCCCCGGGGCAAGCCTATTCTGGGGGTCCCCCTTGAAGTGGCATAAGAGATCTTTAGGTTGCAGAATTTCTGTATACGCCTGTAGGGGGCCCCTTCCAGACGGGGGGGGACAGGGCATTTGCCCCGTATGCCCTGTCGTTAGTCAGGGCCTGATAATCATACATTGTTTTAAACACAGACCGCTATTTATACGAACCCAGCAACAGTCCCGAAGGTAGTGCTGAGCCCACGTATTCGTAATGACTCTCGAATTTTTGTCTTTTGAAGAACAGACCCTGATTTCTATTTGCTGCATCAGCCCGGTTAGATGATTCCTTCACGATGTTGCAATATTTACAAACCCGAAACCAACGCTTCTTAGCAACGATGGATGTTCAATTATCCCTAAATTTTAGGAACGTTACGAGTGTAATTGCTAATCTCGCAACGTTCCTAAAATTGTACGCGCGTTTTTTATATTGTTATTACTATTTTAAAAAATAAATTTTTCTTGAGGATTTTAATGCTATAGTTATTGTTCTGAGAATTATTGTTCTGAGATAGTGGTGACAAAACATTAAAACTCTTATAAAAAATTTAGGAACGATACGATTCCGGTACAGTCGATAACAAAAGTATTCGAACACTAGCAAAAATTCCTATGTAAAAAAAAAAGAAAAGTCAATACTGTTTTGTTAAATAAATCCTTGTCGAATCATGTTCTTAGACTGAGTAAGAACATGATTCGATAAGGATTTATTTAACAAAACAGTATTAACTCTACTTTTTTTATAGGAATTTTTACTAGTGTTCGGATACTTTTGTTACCGACTGCGCACAATAAATTTAAAAAAGAATAAAATAAATGATTTTCGTTTAATATAATTAAATACATTTTATTCAGTTCCTTTCGTGTATGTAAGAAGTTTCTTTCCGCGATATTATATAGGACTGTTCAAAATGATGTACGCAATTTTAAAAAACTGTGATGAATCCATTTTTAAACAGACATAAAAAACGAGGTAAATGGAAGGACAATTCAAATATTTTCTTTTCCCCGAGTCTACTTTATGAAAGGACGTAAATGCCTCTACAACGTTATTTCCAATCATTGTATTGAACTCGAGAGATCGAACGACACAAATATGTCCTTTTGACCCCCCAGGTTACCGAACATTATCCCATACGACTTTTTCTTTTGGATAATGGGGTTTCATGTGATTGAATCACGTGTTCTTTTTCCTTATCTCATTCGTCAAGAAAATATGTGAGGTATGCTTAGTAGGGCTGTGTATAGAGATGTGAGCGGGAAAAAAAACCCGGTTTTTTGGGAAGGGAATTTTGAAAGTTTCCAAAGCAAGGGAATTTTGAAAGTTTTCACAAGTTGCGAATTTATCATTTTTTTTTCTTTCTTAGATTAGAGATTTACTAAGGCATTTCAAAATGTTGTCTCATATTCAGATGTTTTTTATGATCTTTCAATTTTTAAATAGTGCTTTTAACGTCTATAAATTTAAAAAGTACAAGTTTCAAATTTCATTAATTAACAGACTTATTCTCTGTTATTGCCGTATATTTATATTTTCGTTCTGACTGTATACACACTGAGTTCAATATAACATTTTTTTTTAAATCGCAATCGCAAGTTTCAGTTGTATATCTTTAACATTTTATTTAAAAAATAAAACAAAAATGCTTCAAAATATTCTGCATTTACTGAAACAATCAATAATATTACACTGGGAAATATTATTTCAATTAAAATCTCAACAATATTAATATGCAAAAAAGAAATGAAAAAAGAAATAACAATCAAATTATTAATTATTAACTATTGAATATTTTATGTATTGATTGAATGCATTTAAAAATTATTGCTTGAATTCTTAATAACCGAAGAACTCATGTTCGATTTTGTTCCCCGTGCTCTTTGAGTGATTACAACAAAATTTCGTCAACTAATGAGAAATTTTGTTTGATGAATTATAATAAAATTTAATAATTTTAAAGTTTTCTTACCATAATTTAATTTCATTGTATTATTTTTTATAACATATTTTATTATGGTATTCACTCAAAAAAAAAAAAAAAAAAAAAAAAAAAAATAATAATAATAATAATAATAAAATAAATAAATAAATAAATACAATTATTTTAATAGGCAGACAAAACTTCACCATTTATTATTGTCAATAACGTAAACGTTTATTTTTTTTACAATTTTCTGTAAAATAATCACATAATTGTTGATATCACTTTTATTTAAGCAAATAGAATAAAAATGATATTGAAACAAGTTGTTTGGTACACTTAAAAGAAGTGAAATTAAATCTAAACATTGAATATTAGTTTCTTCCCATCAAATTTTCCAAAGTTCCCAAAATTCCAGGTTTAAACCCGAAAATTCCCATGTTTATTCCCCAGAAGCAAAATTCCCGGTTTTTTTTTACATCTCTAGCTGTGTATAGTGTACGCCAATGGTAAACAGTGTCAGTTTGTGGTCGCTATCAGCTTGGGATAGTATTGATTTTACATGTCCTCCAGTACTGATTGGTAAATAGTATGCCCCATCATGTGTTTAACTCATGTATATGCATGACGAATGTATTGATTATTAATAGTCGTGGCTTCATTTCGGCTTGACACTTTTCCCTCTCTTATGAAACTTTCATTTTTTCCCTGCCCATATGAGGCAGAGAGTGAGTTACACCATATAAATATGTATTTGTATTTTCGTTGTTATAGGTTTGTTTAGTGTCCAGTTACATCATAAAATCACGGTTGTTTTACTTCGGAGGGACATACCTTAAATTACCGTACGTCATTTTGAATAACTCTGTATTTTGCAGCAGCATTTTAAATCCTTTGCTAGTAAAATTGTGGATGTAAATAAAAATATAATAATACAGTCAACTCTCAAAAATCCGCAACCCTAAAATTCGCAATTCTCTAAAATTCGCATATCATTTGTAATGTAAACAAACATTGCCATAACTGATTTGTTGATTAGTGAATTGCAAAAATTCAGCTGTATTAGGAGATAAATCAATTATCAACTGGTGCTGATGAATCACCAATCACTCAGCATATTACAGAGGAGAAAATAATAAGTGTAATTATATATAATTATCAAAAAATAAATTATATTATTTTAGAGGAAGAAGGAGAAAGACAGTTTTCATGAAAGATTTTCTCACATGAAGATAAATATTCAAACTTTTTCATAGCACAAACTTATGTGATTGACCAAGAACTGCTGATTTTTTTGCAGGTTATAGGAAAATAAATATGTATGAATATTATTACTTAAACTACTATTGATCAGACTTTTCAAAAATCTACATAATTTGCAACTATAATATGATGTATAAAAATTGTTCTTTAAATAAAAATTTAATGAAATATTTGTACTTTTATCAGGCACACTTTATTTCAGCATTGTATGTATAACAAATAATTTTTGTTTATTTTATTTTTTATTTTTTTTAAGATTTTCTACTTAAATGAGGTTCTTAGATGTAAATAAATGAAATTACACTAAAATCTGCAAAATTCAGAAATCCGCAAAACTCTTCGTTTTAAGCTGTGCGGATTTTTGAGAGGGTACTGTATAATGTAATTACATTTTGCAAACTTTGGTTTGTTTATAACAATTTAACTATTTTTTTTTTTTCAAATTGTGGATTTTTTTCTCTAGAATTAAGTGTACGTAAAATTTTTCTAAATCCAGAATAAAATGAACAATTCTGGATTTTTTTTTGAAATTTTACTATACTATTTAGCTTTTTCTTAACTTGCAGGGACATCAATGCCGTATAGAATGCAGAGAATTAACTGTATGGAACAATTCGTAGCGCCTGGAAATGCATACACAGTAAGTTATTCGAATATAGTAATAATTTTTTTGTTAATAACTAATTAAATACTAGTATAGTAAGTGTTAGTAACTGGTATTATGTAGCGATCACAAAACTTTCTTCGAAATCATTTCAATAGAGTCGGCATCAAAAGTATCCGAGCACTAGGCAATAATTCCGATGTCAAAAAAGTACACTTAATACTGTTTTCTTCAATAAATCCTTGTCGAATCATGTTCTTAGACCGACTAAGAACATGACTCGTCAAGGATTTATTTAAAAAAAACAGTATTAAGTGCACATTTTTTAGACAGGGATTATTGCTAGTGTTCGGATACTTTTGCTGCAGACTGTACATTAATTGGTTTTAAAACTTCATAATGGAGATGGGAACAACAATGTTAAATATTATCGTAAAAATCTAGCTTTATCATGTGACTTATGTGTAGGTCCTCTTACATTTTACGTAAGTTGTTTCTATAAAGTTTGCATCTCATTTTCCTATCAGTGATGACTCATTTTGGTAGCCGAATGGTTAGCACTTTGGCTTTTAGTTGCCTAATTCCGGGTTCGAATCGTTTCAGAATCCATTTTAGATCGTAAATCCCGGTCTAAGACGCCTTTCTGTATAAAAGCGATCATGGAGAGGCACCTTAAGAAAAAATTTCTGTGATCGCAAGCAAATTTACTATCATAGTCGCTTACGTATTTATGGCCCAACCTACAAATATGAATTACTTGAATGATTCTTTCGCAGATGTTTCCTAATACCCAATACAGTCAAATCATATTTAATGTATAACCAATTATAGATCGTTTAATGACGATTGCAAAACAGAAAAAAAAAATCAGAAAGAGAAACAGCCATGTAAGAAGAAAATGCATATATATTTCGATTATAACAGGAGACGAATACTAAATATGTTTCGTTACTAATAAGTACGATAACGATGCACATACGTCTGACATTGCTTTTGGCAGAAATTGCAGTTACAAAGATTGAACTGCTTAGCGCGTTGTAGCTAAGCCTAATTCAGCACGTTATTAGCGAAATCATCCATTAAAATTTTTTTTCAGAGTCTAGAGTCGCCATTGTTCGTAAATTACATGAACGTATTACGTTATTTATTTTTCAGAAGATACTATTTTTACTAACACATTAGTTAATGACAACTAAATCACATAGCTAGTTATACAACTGAATGTTAGGATACGTGTGTGTCGCTTGCTTACATTACACTCCTGAAGCAAACCAGAGAGGACGGTTGGTAAGTACAGTCAGTAACAAAAGTGTCCGAACATTAGCAAAAATTCCTATGCAAAAAAGTACACTTCATACGGTTTTGTTAAATAAATCCTTGTCGAATCCTCTTCTTAATCTAAGAACATGATTCGATAAGGATTTATTTAACAGAACCGTATGAAGTGTACTTTTTTTAGATAGGAATTTTTGCTAGTGTTCGGACACTTTTGTTACCGACTGTAGGTACTATTGTCATGAAATAAAAAAACTAACTGTGGGAGGTAAGAGCTTACAATCATTTAGTTTGGAATTAGAGGAATAAAAGGGATAAAATTTATTGATAAAACTGGCAAGGAAAGAGTGTCGTCTTAAGATGGAAACTGTTTCATCGCTGCACATAGCAATTTTGTGCGGGGGAATGTTTCGAACGCTTTTTCCCACGTAATACGCTACCGAAGTGATGACGTCACTGATCCTTCCTGGGCACACACCAATAACTCTCGGACCAATTAGGGGGAACATACAAATGAAATACTTCCTGTTGCAAAGCCGTTTGCAAGCGTTCCAAATGTATGACTACAATCGGCAGCAAAAGTATTCGACCAGTAGCAAAAATTCCTATATATATATATATATATAAAAAAAAAAGCTCACTTAACACTGTTTTGTTATATAAATCCTTGTCGAATCCTGTTCTTAGACTGACTAAGTACAGGATTCGACAAGGATTTATTTAACAAAACTACATTAAGTGTACTTTTTTTATATAGGAATTTTTGCTAGTGCTCGGGTACTTTTGCTGCCGACTGTAATTGCAAAAAACACTTGCAAAATTTATGTCATCGAAATTGCAAGCGTTCCGTTTGTATGTAACCCTAGCTCCCATTGACTCATCAATTTTAACAAAACAGTATATTTTAAAGATATACAAAATGTCGATTGCACTAACATATCTGCTCTTTTCTTTTTTTTTTTTTTTTTCATCAGCATTTTAGACGCTGCACACTACAGTCGGCAGCAAAATTATTGAAGCACACATACAGATTTTTTATATTTCTTTTTTAGTTTGATCACTAATTTTTATCAACTTACTTTTTTACAAACTGCATAAAAACAAAGATGATAAGTCAATAAATATTTACTTAACAAAACAGCAGTAGGTGCACATCTTTTAAATGAAATTACTGCTAGGACTTCAATAATTTTTCTCTCGACTGTAGAATACGCTACCGAAGTGTTACTGACCTTCTCTTGGCACACACCAACCAGTGTGTTCCCGTGCTAATTGCAAGTTCACAATACCTACGCAGTTCGTCCAAAGGTATGGAATTCGTCCCGCTGATTGGACGAGAGGATATAGCACAACAGCAAATCAACGATTAGGCTTCGGGATAATACTTTTCTATTTTCTTTCGATCGATGTTTTGTATTTTTATGGTAAATTTTATTAATGAAAGTATTTACAAATGTTTTTCGATGATATACTATACATTTTTAATATTATAGATCATTTTCATAAAGAGATTTACTGCCTATTTGTTCGTAAGTATAAAGTGACATTATTCATTTTTTTTACCCCACTTTAAAAAGTAGTAATTTTTTAAAAACCGAATTTGTATGAATAAATAATAAGATTAAAATATGTAAAAATGTATTGTTATTATTATTTTAATTTACTATTTATTTGTTTTTTCATATGTAAAGCTAACGATTTATAGTATTTTCTAAATGAAATCATATACAATAATCAAAAATTTCAAATCACTAGGTTCATGTTTGTTTCCATCTACTTGACGCGTGTTAATAATAAATGTAAAAGAGGATTTTTTGAAGTAGAAGTAGCGATATTTTTAAAATTAAGTAAAGGACAAGCTATGAGAAAACGATGAAAGGGGAGGGGGGGATTAAAGAATTGTACAACAAAACCTCATCGTTTTTAAATCGATCTGAAAGTCAATAAGAAACTAGACTGCTAGAATTTAATTAGTGCAAATTGTAGATATTACAGTCATAAGACAGGGGTTCAAAATTTGAGGTTAAGTTGAAATTGCAAATTCTTCAAATATTGATGTATATTCATTTACACAGCATTAGACGCTCTTCTTTCCTTTTTTTTTCTTCTTTCAATTTCTATTAAAATGCAGATGGGATAGAGAAACAATATTATACTTTTGAAAGTTAGCATTTGTGTTTAACACATTGATAACATGTAATGTGAATATCTCAACATGCATTACTGTCTATATCTGTAACAATGTAATTACATGAAAAAAATCAGGTTATCAAATATTTTCTTTCTTTTTTTTAAAATAAAACTTGGTAAAAATAATACACTGTCTGTTTATCCATCATAATGTACAAGTTCAGTTCGATTCGACTAAATATGTTGAATAACTAACTGAATTGCACATTCTTTTAATAAGACGCTAATTTAAATTAGCCGTAATTTGTTTGTGCAAATGATCTAAAATACTAAATATGAATTATATGAATGTTATATCATCATAAAACATTTGTAAATACTTTCATTAATAAAATTTACCATAAAAATACAAAACATCGATCGAAGGGAAATAGAAAAGTATTATCCCGAAGCCTAATCGTTGATTTGCTGTTGTGCTATATCCTCTCGTCCAATCAGCGGGACGAATTCAATCCCTTTGGACGAACTGCGTAGGTATTGTGAACTTGCAATTAGCACGGGAACACACTGGTTGGTGTGTGCCAAGAGAAGGTCAGTGACGTAACACTTCGGTAGCGTATTCTACAGTCGAGAGAAAAATTATTGAAGTCCTAGCAATAATTTCATTTAAAAGATGTGCACCTACTGCTGTTTTGTTAAGTAAATATTTATTGACTTATCATCTTTGTTTTTATGCAGTTTGTAAAAAAGTAAGTTGATAAAAATTAGTGATCAAACTAAAAAAGAAATATAAAAAATATGTATGTGTGCTTCAATAATTTTGCTGCCGACTGTAGTGTGCGGCGTCTAAAATGCTGATGAAAAAAAAAAAAAAGAAAAGAGCAGATATGTTAGTGCAATCGACATTTTGTATATCTTTAAAATATACTGTTTTGTTAAAAGTAACTTTTTAAGGCTACTGTAACTTTTTATGTCAATTATTTTCTTGTGTGATTTAACAGATGTCTCAAAGCATCCAGTATTGTGGTTATTTTGCGAACAAGACGAACTTCGGACAGACCGTCAGACAGAGGATCTACATTCCGGATTACAACCCGTGGCAGCCTTCTCCCGATTTGAATACTGACATCTCGTGCAGATACACAAGGATACAACCTGGAAATGCTGCATCTCCAAGCATCTATGTACAGTATGATTAATAGATTAAATATACCGATCAATGTTAAGTTTGTTGATGCAGTAGTACAGTCGGTAACAAAAGTATCCGAACGCAAGCAAAAATTCCTATATAAAAAAAGTAGAGTTAATACTGTTTTGTTAAATAAATCCTTGTCGAATCATGTTCATAGACTGACTAAGAACATGATTCAACAAGGATTTATTTAACAAAACAGTTTTAAGTGTACTTTTTTTAAATAGGAATTTTTGCTAGTGCTCAGATGCTTTTGTTACCGACTGTAACTTTTAAGAGATATATTATGGAGTTGTTCCCCCGTATAAATTTTCTGGGGAAGATTACAGCACACAATTATAGCACTTGGGGAAAATTACAGCCCCCATCTATGGTATTTGTATTATCAGCATATCAACGCACTATGCTATAGTTTTACAGTGCACAGTAAAATATATTTGTTGTAATATTTCTAACATGTACTGTAACTTCCACAGTATGGTGTAAAGACATTTCCTGCGATTAGTATATGCAGTCGGCATGAAAATTATTCGAGCTCTAGCAATAATTCCTATTTATAAAAAAAATACACTTAATACTGATTTGTTAAATAAATCCTTGTCGAGTTATGTTCTTAGCCAGTTTAAGAACATGATTCTACAAGGATTTGTTTAACAAAGCAGCCTTAAGTGTATTTTTTTTTTAACGTAGGAATTATTGCTAGCACTCGAATAATTTTGCTGCGGACTGTATGTGTGCAGTGTTCGTGAACCGATATGTATACCGAAGCAACGTACCGAAATATGCTATTACACCCCAAGAGAACTAGAATGTTGTCGAAATTCTAAGTTTCGATATTAAATTAAATGTAAAAATAAGTTATTTAAAAGATATTTTTACAAACTCATTTTTTATGACGCCTCTCCACTTATCGTCCGCAGAGCCAGAAGCCAGAGCCAATGCTATTCTATGGAGAATTTCGCCCCATTACAACTTATTAACTAATATATATTTTTAAATTCCATTTTCACATTCGGAAACTTCACAATTATTAAGCAATTTATCACTTTCTAAAAATTATTTTTTTTTTAATTTTTAATATTTTATTTTGAGATTGTACAATGCGAATTTTCACAATGTGAATTTTTTCATTTTTGAGCTTAAAAATGAAATCTTAAAAATGAAAAAACATCAATTTTTAGAAAGCGATAAATTGTTTAATAGTTGTGAATTTTCGGAAAGTAAAAACGGAATTTTAAAATATGTATTAGTTAATGAATTATAAGGTGTGCCCAAATGAAAAGGAGACCTAAGCTGTAGCGGCGATATATCATATCCCAGTGAGTTAATGTGTTGGCGGATATATGGCATGATGGTATTGTATATTTACACATGCGCAGTTAACGGCTTCGCATCAATAACCTCATTGCTGGAGAGTCATTTCCGCAGTTCGTTGCTTGATGGATTCCTCCAGATCAGCACAAAAGGTGTGCCCAAATGAAAAGGAGACTAAAATTATACGTGAAGAAATTTTAATAACAATACTATAATTACAGTTCATGGGTACAGTACAACTATAAATAATTGCCATTTGATACACTAATCCCAGCGCGTAGAAAGGGAGTAGATGGCTCAACAGATGAGTCAGACAAACATCTATTCTCTCCGTCTTCTGATTCTCTGACAGATGCTTGGGCACCCGTTGTGCCCAAACTTTACTATAACCAAGCTTTTTGTGGATTATGTGATGCGCAGTTCCTTTGTTTATCGACAGTTCAACAGCAATTTCACGTGTGGGGGTCCGGCGATTCTGCCGTATGAGCTCATCAACAGCCGATCTTTTTGTGCTGATCTGGAGGAATCCATCAGGCAACAAACTGCGGAAATGACTCTACAGCAATGAGGATATTGATGCGAAGTCATTAACTGCGCACGTGCATGTAGCAATACCACCATGCCATACATCGGCCAACACATTAACAAACTGGGATTTGATATAACGCCGCTACAGCTAAGGTCTCCTTTTCATTTGGGCACACCATATATAATGGGGCAAAATTTCCCATAGAATAACATTGGCTTCGGCTTTCGGAGACGGTAGGTAGAGAGTCCCCTTAAGTTAATTGCTAGCAATATCATTTTACTGCCTAAAAGTCTATTATTACTTCCATCTTTTTTTTTTTTTTTTCAGTACGTGACTGGTAAAGGCTGGGTGATTTCTAAGTGCATTCTGAATATGGCTTTCATAGACGCCGTTCGAGCAGACATTATGATCAAGGTAGAGATATGTTGTATTTTCTTTTTTGGAAAAAATAAGCTTGTCTAATAGTAACACGTTACTAATATATTAAGAGAAAATATGTACATAAGATGGCTATAAAACAATTGTTTGAGGGCATCTGCAACGAAAACAGTGCACGGAATGAAACCAAGTTTCATTTACAGACTATGGAAGACATTGTGAAATGATTTCCGCAAAGAAAAAAACATAGTACTAAATGCTGTTGATAGGGGAGATTTTGACGCTTCTGCCATGTACGCAGTAGAGACCCTAAATAAAGAGAGACAGGGCAGTGAACAAAAATGGGGGACGTTTTTTAAAAAACCACTCTATTGGCATAGTACGTAATATTTTCTTACCAGTGTCTAATTGTTTTCATTTAATTAAAACTCGAAAAAACAGTTTTCTGTATTTTTATAAAACCTTTCAAAAACCCATTCAAAGAATTTGCAGAGAATCATGGTATCGTACATAACAAATTAAATAAAAATGATGGATCGACAGGCGGGTCAATGTTCAGGCTTTTATCATGCAAAGGCTTTAAGTACACTCTATGAAATATGCATAATCAGGATGGATTATGCAATTTTTCTAGTGCATGTTGTATGTGCATGCATGTTTCATTTTGGAGCTGTAGGAAACTGAAAAAGTTAAAACTTATAATAAATCTACGAAAAATGGATTATATAAAAGTTCATTGCTGTTTGAATAAAAATGCACATGCGAAAATGAATGACATACAGTATTGAAGACACAGGAAATATTCTTTTATTAATCAACATTGGGATCCCTAAGACTGTTTCTTGAATGTGTAAATTTGCACATACAAAAAAATTTACGCAGTGGAAGTATATTATGAAAATTTCTTAGTCTGTAACATGACAAGTGTGTCAAATTCTCCCCTTTCGGCGACTTTCGGTACTAACTTTTAGCATGTTTTTATTATCTTGTTTTCTTGATTGTTTGTTTATTTGTTTGTTTGTTTGTCCACTATAAATCTTGCAATCGATTTTTAACTAACTTTCCGACTAGCTAGACATTTGAAACATTTAGAATAGCTCAGAACACGATGACAACACAATACCTCGAAGCTCGATTTTTGAATTTTGGATTAGTTTTTTCAATTAATTAAAATATGAAAATAATAACCTCCTAATAACTTTAAAATTAGCCATTTAAATATCAGCTATAATTTAATTGTTACAATTTAAAAAAAATACGAGATCATTTTCTTTTGACATAAAAATAAATACATTTAATTAAACGAGCACATAAAAAATTATAATTTCCTTTACAGAAATCATTTCCTCATTCCTTCCATGATATTTATATGAAGTTGGGCTTTATTCTGTTCATTAGTTTTAACTATAGATGCCTCCAACCAGGAAAAATTATTTCATGGCCACACTGTATTTCGTGTCATCGAAAAAGATTGATTTCTTGAGCTTTGCTCCGCTGAGTAATCCCCGGCATTCATTAGATTTTTAACAAGTCTTTCGGATCCAAAACTTTGAAATTCAAATACACTGTAAAAATAGCATGGTGTAGCCGTCACAAAGCTTTCTTCTATAACATTCTATACAAAACAGTGCCGTTTGCTGTTTAATATGTATATAAAAGTTTAACCATAGCTTTTGACAATAAAGATTTAAGATATGGGGGCTGGTGAATTTTAGGCAACAGATGCTTAGATGTAGCCATGTGAAATACCACAATATTAGTTACACCTATCAGCTGATATACATACTAAGTCAGCCTTCATTGTCATAATAGTTATTTAACACATCAAGTTTCGTTTAATTGCATGCCATAGAAGTTGAGAATTACCCTTCCTATTTACGGGGTAAATTGCAGCTCAGCAACACCCCTGTTAGCATAAGTACATCCAAATTAAATCAGTATAGTGTTTCATAATGGTTATTTCATATATATCTAGTTTTGTGCAAATATATGCAATAGAATCTGAGATATAGCCTTCCCGTTCTCGGTGAAAATTCAGTATAACAGCATCACCCATCGGTTAATATGCACCCAAATTAAATCAACATAAAATTTAAATTTACCTTCTCACATGTTTTGTTAGATTATATGCAATAAAACCTGAGATATAACCTTCTCTTAAATTTCAAAAATCGCTCTATAGAAATTCCACCTGTTGAGCAACTGACACCAAAAGTTGCCCCTAAAGCCACTAAAAATTTTTATAACAAAGATTGGCATCAAAGATCTATATAAAAACTATTTTTCATACTAGTGATAGTTCGAGATGCTTTTAAATTAGCGTTTGACATATAGGAATAAATGCGAGAAGGATATTCCAAAGTTGATCTGATAAAATAAATTATCCTGAGAGTATTTGCGCCAGAAACCACTGCCTCTTTCTGTGATGCATTTTGTAACGTTCAGATCTCAGGATCTAATATATAATGTGCAATTTAGAATGTTTTCATACCTAAGAGTCTCATTATCTATTACGATTTTAAAACTACTTTGGAAGCCTTTGGCAACAATAGGACTTAAACATACCATTAAGTTTACCCTCACATTGTGAAACCTGTTTCAGTTGCATATTTTCTCTTTTAAACTTTCCTTGTACCATTCTTTATATTTATGTGCTTATGAATTCAATTGTTCTTCAGATTGTCTCACCAGTTGTAGTGGCAAAATGCCTCTCGTCATAAAGTACGATACTGACCGCTGATCCCCTCTTTTCTATACAAGCGTACGAGGGTCGTCATTATAAATTGAAAAACGGGATTCACGGCTAGAGATAACATTCTTCCAATTAGACACTATCTTGCTTTAATATGCGCGCTATAGACAAAGGATTCCAGAGAGCGGCAACCACCATCTGACACTCCAGTGACTATTGAGGGGTGTCAGAGGCAGATCACGGAACTCGGAACTTATCCTCAACAAATCGTTTTCGAATGGCATCTCTTAATACTACTGGCTAAGTAACATTGAATTGTTGTTGTTAGAGTGAACTAACTATTCATATGATTTTGAGTTATTTCGTAAATTATTCGTAATTTACGATTTTATCAACATAGCGAAATTGTAAATTTTTCATATAAATATGAATTTTGAGGATTATTGCATTGGAAATAGTAGCATGAAAACTAAACAACGGAATTTGCCCCGATAAAATAAATTAATAGATTAGAATAAGATAAATGTATCGAAGTGAAATGTGGATAGCCTATTAGGCGGGGATTTCAATCTGTCACTGTATCGAGCTTTGGTCAAATTCATTTCTTTTAACATGATTATAATATGACTCGCACTAGAAATTTATGAGAACATAAATATGATGGGGAACTGAGCAGAATCCACCTATGCCAACTAGTTTACTACATATATATATATATACATACATATATACAGTGGTGGACATAATTATAAGACACCTATCTAATTTGACAAATAGTGAAAGAAAAGATTCAGAGCTTAAAAATGTTTGATCAAATACGTCAAAAACATAAATTTATTCTGTTATCATATATAATTATTTTATAATAATGATATTTTCATACAATTTAATGAAAAAACTTAAAAACATAATGGACAAAATATAAGACACCAACCGTTTTTTCCAAACACAGTTTTCAACATAATTAGCAAACACTAATGGTCTAAAATAAAATCCTCTAGCATGGTTATTCAATATTTGGTGAAGCCGCCTGTGAAGTCGTTCCTTCACATATATGAGTTTTAATTATGACTTTAAATAAAGGCAATAAGTAATTATTATATTTTCAATAAATTAAATGGCTAATAAAAATAGATAACGAAATTCTAAATTACTTTTATTTATTTACTTTTGTCTATAATAAATATCTTAATTCTAATAATACTTTATCCCTTATGCTATTAATAAATCTTCTGAGAACAAAAAACATATTCTTTTTAAATGACATCTATCAGAATAATAATCTTTCCTAAATCATTTAATAAATAAAATATAAAAAAATATTATTTTGTTTATAAACCGTTGGATACATAATTACTTTTTATTTCTTTTAAATTGCGCGAGTCCACTTTGTTATAAATAAATTAGGCAATGTGTTTATGTTCGAAAATCATTAAAGGGTAATTTAGATTTTTTTTATCACAGGATGTGCAATCATTTGCAGACTTTTGGTCTCGCTTATTAACGGCTGTCTGGCGATAAAACTTGGCATAGAGGATTGGGGTTATTTCTTTTTAACGAACTTGCTAAATTCAAAATATTTATATTAAATTATTCTACAAACAAAGGAATATCTTTGTCTATAAAATTTGTCTCTTTTTTAAAATTCTTGGCGTAATTCAGCAGTCTGATCTTAATTGCAATAGAGTCAACTTCAGAATTCGCTCCTTTATCGTTGACAAGTTAATACGTACTCGAAAACCCTCTCTCTCACCTCATGCCTTTGCATTCTCGAAACTGACGAACTATGTACTGCCACTTTGAAAAGATGTTGATTTACTTTATGAAAATCTCCAAAATAAAAATATTTTATTATTCATTACTCAGTCTGCTTTTTACTATCTCGGCCATTTAATTCTTTTACAGCAGAAATGGACCTGGACAATATGGAAGCATTTATACAAGATTACTGGATCTTCTACTTTACACCGCCATTGTTTTTATAACATGAAAGATGCGATTCGGCATCGAATTTATCAATTCTAACAAAATATTGCAACGCAGTTCTTCCCAAGCACATTTTGTAGCATTCTTTAGGTCTTCGACACGTACAAACTGCCTCCCATTTCGGTAAACCGCACGAGCTGAGATCCACCACAAGTTTTCGATGAGATTTAAGTCTGGGGAGCGAGAAGGCCACGAGAGAACATTGATACTTTGCACTGAAAGCCACTTTTTTGTTTCGTGTGATGCATGAATCGGCGCGATATCGTGGTGGAAAGTGTAGTTTTTGCCACAAAGAAATTCACCGCATATGGCTAGTTGATCTTTAAGAAGATTCTTATATTTTCGGGATTCATTCTTGAATGCACAAAAACAATATCCGTTTTCCCTTGAGCCGTAAGACCAGCCCAAACCATTACTGAGCCTCCGCCCATTTGGCGGCTAATTAGTACATGAGGAGACTTCCGTAAATCATGCCAATAATATTGAAACCCGTCAGGACCATCCAGGTTAAACTTTTTTCATCAAAATAACACAGAGTACCATTTGGAGGTCTAGGCCATAGTTTGTTTAGCGAAGTTTAGACACTCCATTTTGTGCCGGCTTAGAAGCGGTGGTTTTCTTCTTCAATTTTTAGGTTGATTTCTTTAGAAATCGACCTATTGCAATTACTTCGTTTATCTATCTATCTATCTATAATGAAAATTTTGTCATCACGATAACTCCCGAAATAATACTCGAAATGGAACAAAATTTGGACAGTGAACTGATCTTATAAATATCTTGGATGAGTTCGTTAACCAAGTTGCTCCGACTTTTTGTTTTCAAGTGGCAGCCACTTGAAATTTTCAAACCGACATTGTAAAGAGCATATTTAAAGCAAGATTTGCTTGAATTTTGTTGTAAATACAGGCCACATGAGGTTCTCAATGAAGTTTATTAATGAAGTTTATCCGCCATTTTTAATAAAGTGGCAGATATTTTAAGTTAAGTGGGACCACTTGAAATCAGGCTACCACTTGAAAATTTAAAATCACTATAACTTCCGAAATAGTACTCCAAATCGATCCAAATTTAGACAGTGTCTTAACTTATCTTATAAATATCTTAGATGAGTTTATTAACCAAGTTGCTCCGCCATTTTGTTTTCAAGTGGAGACCACTTGAAAATTTCAAATTCAAATTGTAAAAAGCGTATTCCGAATTTGTTTGAAATTTGATGTAAATATAGACCACGTAAGGGTCTCAATGAAGTTTATTAATGAAATTTATCCGTCATTTTTAATAAAGTGGTAGATATCTTAAGTTAAGCGGGGCCACTTGAAATCACTCTACCACTTGAAAATTTAAAATCAGAATAACTTCTGAAATAATACTCCAAATCGAACCAAATTTGGATAGTGTCTTAAGTTAACTCATAAATAACTCAGATGAATTTGTTAAGCAAGTTGCTCCGCCATTTTGTTTTCAAGTGGAGACCACTTGAAAATTTCAAATTCAAATTGTAAAAAGCATACTCCGAATTTTTTTAATTTTGATGCATACATAGATTATACAAGTGTCTCAATATTAATGAACTTTATTTGCCATTTTTAATAAAGTAGCGGATATCTTAACTTAAGCGGGACCGCTTGAAGCAGGATACCACTTGAAAATTTTAAACCATGATAATTTCCGAAATAATACTCCAAATGGAACCAAATTTGAACAGTGTCTTAACTTATCTGATAAATATCTTAGATGAGTTTGTTAACCAAGTTGCTCCGCCATTTTGTTTTCAAGTGGAGACCACTTGAAAATTTCAAATTTAAATTGTAAAAAGCGTATTCCGAAATTGTTTGAATTTTGATGTAAATACAGACCACATAAGGATCTCAATGAAGTTTATTACTAAACTATAGCCGCCATTTTTAATAAAGTGGCAGATATCTTAAGTTAAGCGGGACCACTTGGAATCAGGCTCCCACTTGAAAATTTAAAATCACCATAACTTCTGAAATAATACTCCAAATCGAACCAAATTTGGACAGTGATATTATCATATAATTATCTTGAATGTTTTCACTGGGCAACTTGTCCCGACATCTTGTTTCTAAGTTCCAACCACTTGAAATCACACTGCCACGTGAAAATATGCCATCACGATAACTTTTAAAATACTAAACGGATTCAAATAAAAGTTAGATAGTGAACTTATGGTTCAAATATCTAGGATAAGTTCACTTGGTGACTTGATTCGCAATTTTATGTCCAAGTGGCTGCCACTTGAAAATTTGTCAATATAGTAACTTTAGTAATACAGAATCGATTCGCATCAAATTTGGGTAGTGAATTTATCCTTCAAATATCTCAGATAAATTCGCTGGGCATCTCATTCCGCTTTTTTTTTTCCAAGTGGCGCCACCTGAAAATTTCTTATGACGATAATTTTTGAAATACTGATTTAATTTGAACTAGAACTGGACAAGGAACTTATACAAGTATACTGGATGATTTCACTGGGCAAGTTGTTTTGCCATTTTGTTTCCAAGTTGCAACCACTTAGACTGCCCCTTGAAAATTTGCCATAAAATTAACTTTTGAAACACGGCACTGATTTAAACCACAGTTGGACAGTGAACCTATGCTTCAAATACCTTGGATATGTTTGCTGGGCAACTTGTTCCGCTGTATTGTTTCCAACTGGCGGCCACTGGAAAATTTGTTATTACGGTAACTTTAGAAATACTTAATCAATTCAAATCAAAGTTGAAAAATGGATTTATCTTTCAAACAACAAAAATCTAGAAAATTCACGAAACTCGTGAACCAATCAAGTTATTGCGTCCATCTTTGGTATATCGATTATAAGTATTTTCTCGCCAAAAGTCGCCAAAAAAGTCGCCATAGGGGAAAAGTTGCCAAATTTGGAGCCAAATCCATTACCTGCGTTGCTGGATCTTTTTAATGCGTTTTTAAGGAAAAATTAGGCTATTTTAGTGCTAAAACAAGCTAGAAATGCAGAAAACTAACATTTTATCAACTTACTAATTGAAAGAATTTCTACAAAAAAAAAAAAAAAAAATTCAAATTTGAAACGATATTTTAGATGAGGAACTTTCTCTGCCATTTTGATCGAAGTGCCAGCCACTTAATTTTCCAACACGATGACTTTTGAGATTTTGAATTAATTCGAACTATATGTTTACAGTAGACTTATCTCACAAATACATTTCATATATTTGTCAACTTATCTCACCATTTTGCTTCCAAGCGCTGGCCACTTGAAAATTTTAAATTCACATAAAAAGGTATTTATGAACCGATTTGCTTAAAAATCCATATGTGTATAGCTTACATCAACATTTCTACCAAATGCGTTAATAATTTGTAGCCGCCATCTTCAAACAAAATGACGGCTACTTGATAAGGAAAAATAAATCAACATACCCTTCCGAATAAGCCGGAAGGTCTTGTTTATATTTCACATAGGAAGCATTATGCAACACCCTGCGAATGGTTCTCCTTGAACAATTCAGTTGCAAAGCATTTTGAATGCCTATAGTGGTCATCTTATTATCTGTGTAACGAGCGAAATCACATGGCGTCTGTCTCTCGAGGACAAGCAAGGAGTACGTCCAGATCTTTTAATAACCGATCCATTAATTCCTCTTTTCAAAACATTTCAAATTGCACATCTAGAGCGTTTAATAACTTTTGAAATATTATTAATTGAAGCACCAGTTCCATTTAATCTCCAAATTTCGCGATTTTTACTTTCTTTTAATTCTGTACCTCGTGGCATGTTTGTAAAAGCGTGAAGTCCGTTATCGTCTGCCTTAGTTAACTGCTGACGTCATAACAGCGTGCAGAAAATGTGCATATTGCACATTATTTTCGAAAAAAAGCAGGTGTTTTAATTAAAATGTTAAGGTTTCTTATAATTTTGTCCATGGAATTTTTAATTTTTTTTTATTAAACTCTATAAATATATCATTTCTGTAAAACAATTATGTGTGATAACAGAATAAATTTATGTTTTTGACGTATTTGATAAAACAGTTTTAATCTCTGAATCTTTTCTTTCACTATTTGTCAAATTAGATAGGTGTCTTATAATTATGTCCACCACTGTATATATATATATGTGTGTATGAATGATAGATATCATAATAAAATTTAACTTTAAAATTTTAGCATTTAACAGATACATGTTAATACCAACACAACAAAAAGAAAACTGATTGTAACACAAACACAGTACAAAAACCAGCACAGAAATGTTGCAATTCATATTTAGATCCAATAAGAAATAAAACCATTTTAAATTTCTTACGCTCACTTGAGTAAAAAAGGGCCATTAAACATAATGAGTGATAAAATTGATAAAGGATATCATTAAATGTATTAAAAGTGATTCAGAAATTAAGGTTTCAGTTAAAAAGTGTGAAAAAATAAAATAAAAATAAAGGACCTCAGGAATAATAATCGGAATAAAAAATGGAATTATAATTGGAATAAAAAATGCTTAAAAATAGAAATAGTATCCCATCAGGGAGCATGTACGTCATTAAATCTGTGAAAGCTGCAAGATTTCGTTAAACAATATAGCTAACAATAGCAAAAATATATTCTTCATGCTCCAATCGAGCAGCAAAACCATTTTGAATGAGAAATGAAATAAAATATTAAATCAAATCACAAGGAAACCAGAGAGAAAAATGGAAAGAATCAGAGTAACCACATATAAAGCTACCACACAACACGGAGAATTGGTTGTTGCCATCATAATAATGAAATTAACAATAAATTCCTTGCAAACTTCGCATGAATTGATAAAGAATTAACAACTGAGCATTTTCATTAACGATAAAATTCACTGTGTAATTGTATATTAAATTAGTTTAATTTAATTTTTACTTAAATCAAATAACTTAAAAACATTCATGGAAAGGAAATTATTGACAGAAAACGTTAATACATCAGAGAGCAAGCGCCATCTATCGTGAAGCTGGATAAACATTAATAGTCAGTTAAATTATTTTAGGATTAAACAAGCAATTGCTTACGGATTATCCGTGCAATTGCTGTTAGGTGTATTATTAATGAAAGATGTTATAACTTAATGATTTAAGTGAATTTGTGGCACTATTTAATTAATTAGTTTTTATCTTAATAGAGCATTTCCTCGTGACGTCTGGTGGTTGGCAAAAAAACGCGCTCGACTTTCCCGCGTCCCGCCCACCATTGATTTTCCGTTGGTGATCCGCCATCGCTATGCTTTTCCCAAGCCTTTTTGCCAACCACTCATAAAAGTTGAGATGTTTGTTTACAAACAAGGAACTGCCCTATAATGTTAAACCTGAAATATCTTAATATATATAAATCTCGTGTCACAATGTTTGTCCTCAATGGACTCCTAAACCACTTAACCGATTATAATAAAATTCGCACACCATGTGCAGTTCGATCCAACTTGAGAGATAGGATAGTTTAAATCTCAAATTATAGTCGCAATTTTAATTTATTGCTAATTATTTGTCTGTTATTATTTGACAGTCACAATTATCTGTTAACTCCAAATGATTCTAACAGATGTCGATACCTTTCGACTGGGTTGAAATGAAAGCTGAAATATATTTGGTGCTGCCATCTACACAAAGAATCTTCAACTTTTTAACCTATTAATAAATTTCGTATAATTCAATTATTTCCACTTTTTAAATTTTTAGTGTTAGCATAGCCGGCCACGTGTTACTTAGACTGAAGTGTAAATTGAATTCATATTATAATGAAGATAATACAGTGAAATTAATCCTGTTTTTTACTTATTTGTGCTTCATTGATCAAAACTTTATAATTTAATCTGTATATATATATAAATTACGTGTCACGATGTTTGTCCGAGGTAAACTCCTAAACTAAGGAACTGATTTTGATGAAATTTTGCACACTGTGTGCAGTTTGATCCAACTTGAGAGATAGGATAGTTTTTATCTCAATTTATTGTCACAATATTGTTTTATTGCAATTATTTGTTAATTATAGACCTTTATTAAAGTTGCTCCAAAATATCTGCGAGTTCCATTAATTTAATTGTTGCCAAAAAAAAAAAAAAAAAAAAAAAATACGAGTTCATTTTCTTTCGACATAAAAATAAATACATTTAATCAAAAATGAACGTTAAAAAATTATAAAAAGTTAAATTATGCATCTCACGAAAATTGACGTCATAATCAATTTAAAGATTTTATACACATTGATAAAGTGCTAATGTTGTTCTATCATAGATATAGTAATATATATAGATCTCTCATCCCCATGTTATCGTAGAAAGATTTTTGATGCCGAAAAAAGATAAAAAATAAAAGCTTTGGAAACAGCCATTAAGTGGTATTGAAAAAAAAAAAAGAAAAGAAAGAAAGAAATATGAATTTGAAACTGTATCTGGAGTCTTCCATTCCCCTTTAGCAAATAAATTATTCATAAATTTTATTTGCTAAAATATTAGTATGTATTCCCGTGTGTATTCACTCGGGGAAAGACGGCCATATTTTGGTAAAAACGTCGTCTTTTCCCAAATGAAAAGGAATAACTTTTTTCTCCCCAATGATCACTCTATTCTATATATGCTATACTATATCTATGAGTTCTATACGCAAGCGAAGTGTGACTCACTGACCGTCTGTGCAGCCAAGAAAAAGATTTCCTATGTTAATTGCCCACTGGATTTTTTGTAAGAAATTATTAAAAATCGAGGAAATTTATTTCCCGATTTTAATCCTTATATTTGGGTATAGATATGTATTAGTTATCGCGGGTGTTAGATTGAATTATTTTGCTGTCAAATTGACAAAATTTTAATTTTAAATTTTTAAACTCTGTCGCCCTTGGCTTTTATCAAGCAGAAACGGTCGTTTTGCCAAGCCAAGCTCAGAAAAAAGCAAAACAAACAAACTACCACTAACACAAAGCAGAACGCGCCAATAATAAAATCGACAGAAATAACCCAAGATCGTTAAATGCTTATTATACAGAAACCAACTTTCCCATGTTAAATCGGCAAATTTTTTTTCCGTAAAGTTTTAAATATTGGACGAACCAAATATCGCAGTAAAATGAAACAAAAAGTAAAATATTCGTATCAACGAGATCTTTAATTTGAGATAAAAATGAACTTTCTAAGTTAATAAGTAAAAAAATGGGAGCATTTTCAATTTAGCGTAAAATTAGATGTTTTGACAACTTTTTGAAAAAATTTCTTCTTCAAGAAATTTTTTTTAAAACAAGCTAGAGAATTCATAAATGTGCAGAATTCTTTGAAAACTGGTTTTTCAGATAGACAATTACTTAATCTAGGAACTTTTATAAAATTTAGCTTTTAAAAATCAAAATTTCCTATCTTAATTGCTGAAAAACTGTTAAATATCGCCAAAGAGACATAAATCGCCAAATATGAAATTGCTTCATCTCAGTTTACCCGAAAAATATTAATTTCAAATTGAGCTGCTTTTTCTTTTTATAAGTTATTTTTTTAACCAAAGAATCTTTGCTTTTATTATTTTGTACAATTTTAAATTTTATATCCCTGAAAACAGAAATGAATACATTTTTGAATAACATTTGTTTCAAATCTATAGCTTGAATTGCTGATTTTTTAATATTTTTCATACCTTAGAATAAGAAAGGCAGTACACGATATAGTATCCAATTTTAATATCCTTCAATTCAATCTGGCAATGATAATTATGATGCATAAAAATTTCTACTTCCTTCTATATAGTATACTAGCAGTCTTTGCCCGCTTCGCTTGTCATTTTATTGAAATGAATTTCGACTTTCGTTTTTTAATGGATTTACACGTTGTAAGAGCTCCTGAAAACAATTTGACTATTTTTAGAAAATTTCTATTTGCGTGTGTGTGTTCTATGTGTGTGGCGAAAGTTTTGTTCCAACTAGATATCAGGAGCTACTGCTCAGAATTACATATAAATTTATATGCAATTGAACCTTGATGTATAATAGCGCTTATCAATATTTGGTGTCAATTGCTCAACATGGTGCTGCTATATACAGTGATTGATGCAATTTCAGAGAAGGCTATATCTGAGTAACTAATACATGGAATTGCAAAAATTTACAAATAAATTTACATTGTTACAAATTATAGTGCTTATCAACTTTTGTACCAATATCTCAACATGTGGCGCTGCTATACAGCGATTTTCGCAATTTAAGGAAAGGTTCTGTTGTATATAATGAAACAAAACTTAATATGTGAAAAGGCCATTATGAGACATTATGCTGATTCAATCTCGATGCCTATCGGCCGATAAGTGAAGCTCATATACTACAATTTTTTTTAGAACTGAAAGGATGCCATCTGCATGGTGAAAATTTACTTCCGTTGGACATTTTGTGCAACAATACCTTGTTGATAATATTCAGCATTCATAATGAAAAAAATAATAAATAATTTGTGTTGCGTTAATATGTATTGGAAAATGTAGAAGAAAGTTTTGTGATGGACACGACATACTAGTCTGCATAGAAAACCCATGGATAATGTCTAGCAACCAGAATTATGGAAAGTTTAACGCAAAGAAAACTTTGTAATACAGTTTAACGCAAAGAACAACATCGCACGAAAGCTGAGTTGAAATCCAGGACATATCTGATGTAAAGTATCAGGTTAATTCCAGTAAATATAAAAACTATTTAAAAAAAAATAAATGATATCTACAAAAAAGACACTTAAAATGTACAAAAAAGCCAAGCTCAAAGAAAGAGAATTGATTAAAGTTGTATCTAAAAAGGGTGTGATATCAAATTCCCAAGCTTACATTCAAATACTTATTTAATATTCCCTTTTAACTAAATTTTCACATGTGAATCAAGTGCCTTATGATATGTTGATAGAAATCCTTCTTTCCTGTACTAAATACATCATAGCGTGTTTCTGAAAAATATTATTATTTTTATTTATGTATGATGGGCTTGGCGGCCATCTTTCAAGTAATGAATAAACATTCACACAATTTGAAAGAAGTTTCTTAAAATATATCTCATATAAAATTAATTTTGCTATTCCATTCAGCAGAGATGGAAATATTTCGATAACATGATTTCTTATAATTATTTAGTATTAAGTGCACTTCCATCCTATAAATGCCGGAAATAAAGAATATAAAAATTTAAATTAACGTAAAAACATGAAGGAGAGGGGGGGGGGAGCATAGAAGCTTCTATCCCCCGTTATATTTACCCAATTTAAATTTAGCTTCTTGGAATAAATATCTCGTAAAAATAATATGGTTATTCCATTCAACAGGGGTTGAAATATTCAGATTAAAAAAGAAAAAAAAATGCATTAAAAACATCGCAAAAGCCCCGTTAAGCACACAAGTTGAATCAATTTAAGTTTTAACAGTGTTAAGTTTGGCGCACTCCCATCCTCCCATCCTATAATTATTTCTCATTGCGCAGCACTAGTGCGATATAAAACTCAATTAACCAACCAATCAACCAACTCATCCTATAATTGATGAGATTTATAGAATTCAAACTAACGTAAAACTTTGAAAGATGGCCGCCAAGCCCATCATACATAAATAAAAATAATAATATTTTTCAGAAACACGCTATGATGTATTTAGTACAGGAAAGAAGGATTTCTATCAACATATCATAAGGCACTTGATTCACATGTGAAAATTTAGTTAAAAGGGAATATTAAATAAGTATTTGAATGTAAGCTTGGGAATTTGATATCACACCCTTTTTAGATACAACTTTAATCAATTCTCTTTCTTTGAGCTTGGCTTTTTTGTACATTTTAAGTGTCTTTTTTGTAGATTATTATTATTATTATTATTTGGCGATCAAAAGCGTAACACGAAAATATACATGCCAGATGTATGCATTGTACGAAATGTAATATGTATTATTCATTGTACGTATGTATGACATGTAATATGTATTGTACGAAATATTGTTTCATATTATTCATTACTCTTTTAATATAAGTTGTTAAAATAACCATGATTTTTGAAAGGAATTAAATATTTTCGCCAGATAATTTGGCGATATTCTTTTTTTTTCGCCAAGGATGACAGAAATGAAATCTATTCCGCTGCAAAATATTAGTATCTTACATCAGATATTTTATTTAGACATTTGAAAACAAATTTGACTTCAAACTATGATAGAATATTTATCATTTTCCTTTTAATTTGTATATTATTAGTATATTAAAATTTAAAAGCATGGTATATAAAAAGTTTTTTTTTTTTTTTTTTTTTTTTAAATCTTATAATTATTCTTATCTTAATCCTCAATGTTTCCCATCTTTATTGACTTGAATTTACTATTAAAATTTTAACATACTCAAAAACTTCTCATCACTTCGTTAAAATACACTGAACTTTTCCAAAATCTTTTTGTATTTAAAATGATACATGTATTTACTTTAAATGTCCAGTATTTCATAAGATTTCCAATTTTATAGTTTTAAAATATTTATCAAATTTACTTATTTTTCTGGTTTAGCCTTATTGTTTTCCCTTTTATAACTACAGCTGTTGCCCTCTTTAAAATATTTAAAATGATGAGGTCATTTAATAGTAAAATTATCCATTATAGCATATATTATATTTCACTCCTCCATAAAAATTGATTTTAAAATCGTCTGTTTCTTTTATACTTTTATTTTAATAGAATTTTAATAGAATTTAATTTATATATTAGTCATTTTAGCAATTTTATCCAAAGTAGCATTAGAAATAATATATATCACTTCTCCATTAAAATTTATAGGACCCTACAATAAAATTAATTTGTGCTTAATATCAACACTACGAAAATTTTTATCAATCGCTTCCAAATTTTGACCTAAGTTTCAAATCTCAACCCTGTGGGTTTTTACATCGGCTACAACGTTTTCGTCTTTGTTCGTAAATAATAATTTAACTGTACTAAATAGTTTACAGCCGTATAATTCAACGTATAACTTAGTCACAGCAACGCGTGGCCGGGTCTGCTAGTATATATATAAATATGTATCCTGTCGACCATAATAGGACATCAATTTCACGCCAATATGCCCGGTAATACAATATGCTCTGAGTACTCTTTCAGTCAGATTTTAGACAACTAATGTTTTTGTGGTTATATGTATTTCCCATTAAACATATTTTTATTTACTTAAATATTAATTCGAATAAATCAAATATTTGTGCCCGACAGCGCGCAAGTGCAGTCACATATAGCAGTTCATTTATTTGTATGTTAAATTAGCGTTGTGATTGATTTATAAATAAATAAATAAATAAAAAACTCATGGTTCACAATTGTGTTATATCTCTTCTTAGTGGGTTTTGAATTGTTGTCGCCATATTGACAATATTTTTTTTATGTATACTTATTTCTATAAAAAGGGGGGGGGGTGTTCAGTGCCTATTCTGCTAATACTTTTATTGGTTGCACCTTTGTGTCGTTACCAATTTATTGTGTTCCACTTGGAAAATGCCTGCCATACCAGTATCCAATTTTACCATTTAATTTCTCACTCTATTTTAAATATTTTGAGAAATACGTAAAAACTTATATATATATATATATACTAGCAGACCCGGCCACGCGTTGCTGTGACTAAGTTATACGTTGAATTATACGGCTGTAAACTATTTAGTACAGTTAAATTATTATTTACGAACAAAGACGAAAACGTTGTAGCCGATGTAAAAACCCACAGGGTTGAGATTTGAAACTTAGGTCAAAATTTGGAAGCGATTGATAAAAATTTTCGTAGTGTTGATATTAAGCACAAATTAATTTTATTGTAGGGTCCTATAAATTTTAATGGAGAAGTGATATATATTATTTCTAATGCTACTTTGGATAAAATTGCTAAAATGACTAATATATAAATTAAATTCTATTAAAATTCTATTAAAATAAAAGTATAAAAGAAACAGACGATTTTAAAATCAATTTTTATGGAGGAGTGAAATATAATATATGCTATAATGGATAATTTTACTATTAAATGACCTCATCATTTTAAATATTTTAAAGAGGGCAACAGCTGTAGTTATAAAAGGGAAAACAATAAGGCTAAACCAGAAAAATAAGTAAATTTGATAAATATTTTAAAACTTTAAAATTGGAAATCTTATGAAATATTGGACATTTAAAGTAAATACATGTATCATTTTAAATACAAAAAGATTTTGGAAAAGTTTAGTGTATTTTAACGAAGTGATGAGAAGTTTTTGAGTATGTTAAAATTTTAATAGTAAATTCAAGTCAATAAAGATGGGAAACATTGAGGATTAAGATAAGAATAATTATAAGATTTAAAAAAAAAAAAAAAAAAAAAAAAAAAAAAAAAAAAAAAAAACTTTTTATATACCATGCTTTTAAATTTTAATATACTAATAATATACAAATTAAAAGGAAAATGATAAATATTCTATCATAGTTTGAAGTCAAATTTGTTTTCAAATGTCTAAATAAAATATCTGATGTAAGATACTAATATTTTGCAGCGGAATAGATTTCATTTCTGTCATCCTTGGCGAAAAAAAAAAGAATATCGCCAAATTATCTGGCGAAAATATTTAATTCCTTTCAAAAATCATGGTTATTTTAACAACTTATATTAAAAGAGTAATGAATAATATGAAACAATATTTCGTACAATACATATTACATGTCATACATACGTACAATGAATAATACATATTACATTTCGTACAATGCATACATCTGGCATGTATATTTTCGTGTTACGCTTTTGATCGCCAAATAATAATAATAATAATAAAAAAAGCCAAGGGCGACAGAGTTTAAAAATTTAAAATTAAAATTTTGTCAATTTGACAGCAAAATAATTCAATCTAACACCCGCGATAACTAATACATATCTATACCCAAATATAAGGATTAAAATCGGGAAATAAATTTCCTCGATTTTTAATAATTTCTTACAAAAAATCCAGTGGGCAATTAACATAGGAAATCTTTTTCTTGGCTGCACAGACGGTCAGTGAGTCACACTTCGCTTGCGTATAGAACTCATAGATATAGTATAGCATATATAGAATAGAGTGATCATTGGGGAGAAAAAAGTTATTCCTTTTCATTTGGGAAAAGACGACGTTTTTACCAAAATATGGCCGTCTTTCCCCGAGTGAATACACACGGGAATACATACTAATATTTTAGCAAATAAAATTTATGAATAATTTATTTGCTAAAGGGGAATGGAAGACTCCAGATACAGTTTCAAATTCATATTTCTTTCTTTCTTTTCTTTCTTTTCTTTTTTTTTTTTTTTTTTTTTTTTTTTCAATACCACTTAATGGCTGTTTCCAAAGCTTTTATTTTTTATCTTTTTTCGGCATCAAAAATCTTTCTACGATAACATGGGGATGAGAGATCTATATATATTACTATATCTATGATAGAACTACATTAGCACTTTATCAATGTGTATAAAATCTTTAAATTGATTATGACGTCAATTTTCGTGAGATGCATAATTTAACTTTTTATAATTTTTTAACGTTCACGTTTGATTAAATGTATTTATTTTTATGTCGAAAGAAAATGAACTCGTATTTTTTTTTTTTTTTTTTTTTTTTTTTTGGCAACAATTAAATTAATGGAACTCACAGATATTTTGGAGCAACTTTAATAAAGGTCTATAATTAACAAATAATTGCAATAAAACAATATTGTGACAATAAATTGAGATAAAAACTATCCTATCTCTCAAGTTGGATCAAACTGCACACAGTGTGCAAAATTTCATCAAAATCAGTTCCTTAGTTTAGGAGTTTACCCCGGACAAACATCGTGACACGTAATTTATATATATATACAGATTAAATTATAAAGTTTTGATCAATGAAGCACAAATAAGTAAAAAACAGGATTAATTTCACTGTATTATCTTCATTATAATATGAATTCAATTTACACTTCAGTCTAAGTAACACGTGGCCGGCTATGCTAACACTAAAAATTTAAAAAGTGGAAATAATTGAATTATACGAAATTTATTAATAGGTTAAAAAGTTGAAGATTCTTTGTGTAGATGGCAGCACCAAATATATTTCAGCTTTCATTTCAACCCAGTCGAAAGGTATCGACATCTGTTAGAATCATTTGGAGTTAACAGATAATTGTGACTGTCAAATAATAACAGACAAATAATTAGCAATAAATTAAAATTGCGACTATAATTTGAGATTTAAACTATCCTATCTCTCAAGTTGGATCGAACTGCACATGGTGTGCGAATTTTATTATAATCGGTTAAGTGGTTTAGGAGTCCATTGAGGACAAACATTGTGACACGAGATTTATATATATTAAGATATTAACACTTTCCAAAAGGTTGAAAAATGTTAATGACTTCCGTTTGTCTGTCTGTCCGCCCGCGCTTTAACTCCCGTAAATATTTATGAAATTTCTTGAAACTGATATATGTTATTCAAGATCACTATCGGACGTTCCCTATTGAAAATGGAGTTTATACCTCTACTGGCTTGTGTACAGGGATACCCGAAAGTATTTCAAGTCATTGTGTTCTATGAGAGGTATTTCTATAAACTATATTTTCACACCTTTACTGTAGACATATCTTAATGAAATTGAAATATGTTCTTCAAGTTCACTATTGGATGTTTCCTGTATAAAATGGAGGAAATACCACCATCGGTTTATGTATAGGAGCACTCAAAGGTATTCCAAAGCATTGCGTTCTATGAGAGATATTTCTGTAAATCAAATTTTAATAACTTTACTTTCCACGAAGTTTTAGGCAATTGAAATGTGTTATTTATATGCACAAATAATGCTTTGCATAGAATACAGCATGATTAGCATTAGATTTCAACGGTGGCACAAAAATATCCAGTTATATTAAGAGCTATTAATAAAAAATTGCTAGAATTGTACTTTCGTTTACGTTAACCTTTTTAACACTTTCTAACATTTTTTAAGTGTGAATATGATTTCAGTTTTGTGTATCTGCCTGTCCGTCTGCCAGTCTGTCCCAGCTCTAACTTCCGTAAATATTTATGGAATTTCTTGAAACTGATATATATTATTCAAGTTCACTATCGGATGTTCCCTATTGAAAATGGAGTTTATACCTCTACTGATTTGTGGTCAGGGACACCCAAAAGTATTTCAAAGCATTGCGTTTTATGAGAGGTATTTCTATAAACCATATTTTCATACCTTTACTGTAGACATATTTTTATGAAATTGAAATATGTTATTCAAATTCAATATTGGATGTTTCCTGTATAAAATGGAGGAAATACCACCACCGATTTATGTACAGGGACACTCAAAAGCATTCCAAAGCATTGCGTTCTATGAGAGATATTTCTATAAATCAAATTTTATTAACTTTACTTTCCACGAAGTTTCAGGAAATTGAAATATATTATTCATATGCACAAAAAAAAAAAAAAAAAAAAAAAAAAAAAAATGCTTTGCATAGAATATAGCATGATTAGCATTAGATTTACAGGCTGACACAAAAACTATCCATTTATATTAAGAGCTACTAAAAAAAATTGCTAGAATTTTACTTTCGTTTACATTAAGCGTTTTTAACACTTTCGAACATTTTTAAGTGTGATTATGATTTCACTTTGTGTATCTGTCCATCTGTCTGTCTGCCCGCGCTCTAACTCCTGTAAATATTTATGAGATTTCTCGAAACTGATATATTTCATTGAAGTTCCCTAGGATATTCCGTATTGTAAATGGAGTGAATATCTCTTCTGGTTTGTGTACAGGGACACCTAAATCATTCGAAAGCATTGTGTTCTATGAGTGTTTTTTGTTAATAAATATTTTCCCTATAGAATGTCCCCCATTTAAAATGACATTAATAGGTTCTGTACAACTAGTTTATTTACAGGGACAAAAAAAAAAAAAAAACAATGCATTACGTTTTAGGACAGAATTTTTTGAAAGTTATATTTAAAAGTCTTTTTACTTTAAAAATCATAAGAATATTGAAATGTATTGTTAATATTCTAAAATATTGTTTTGGGTAGAATATGATATGATTAACTGTCTGATTTACAGGGCTACACTAAAATATTCAGAGAGATCAAAAGCTGTAATTATAATCGAATGATTGCATTTTCTTTTGCGTTAAGCCTTTTTAACACTTTCCAAAATGCCTAAGAGTAATTTTAAAATCAATTAGTCTAGCTGTATATTTTTTCAGTCCTTCTGTCTGTTGTGTGATAACGTAGGCAAAGAATATTAAAAGTTATTCGATACAACAATTACGTACAGTTGGAAAGTATTACTAATCAATGCGTACTGCATGATTTTTCTTTCTTGTTTTCACTTCCCATTGGGGAGGATCGAACTCACAACTTTCGGGCTCATAGTAGTGCACTCTGACCACAGAGTCATCGAATCTTGGCTGAATATTTCCTGATTACTTAGACTGTTTTTTTTTCAGACATTTTGAGACTAAAACTGTGAAATTTGTTTAAAACGTGTATTATTTTCCGATTTATAGGATGAGGATATTGATATTAATTATGTTTTTGAGAAATTAATGGATTAATATTAATTAATCTGTGATGCATTTTGAAAATAATTTAAATATCGAATAACTGGTTTATAATTTTATAAATATTATGTTTTCTTCTGTAGAAACTGAAAGTGTTAATCATTAATAATAAATACGAAATTATTGAGATTATTTTACTAATTAAAACATTTTGTAAATGAGTATTAAGGAATTAATGGAAGATACTATACAATTAAGGAACTAACCCGTTAGCGCCCAGTGTCTTCATTTGAAGACAGCCAATAAAATGGCATGTATATTTTTTGTGTTTTCTTGGAATGAGTTCTGCTTTTTAGTGACAGTTTACAGCGTCACTCTAAATGATCCCTGAAAGTTTTATGTCCCTACTATTCATTATTATTTCATAATTTGGATAGTCATTTTATGACTTTTCCTTCGTTGCACCTATATTTGCTTTTTGCGCAGGTATACTAATTTAAATCAAGTTGAATAATAATGCATATTATAATACTTTACTTTCGAGATCTTTGTCAACATATAATAGGAAATTAATCTGTTATCTCAAAGTTTTTCTATCTCGAAGTTTTCTCGCTAGAACACTGAACGTCGATAAATGAGGATAGGCTTTAAATTTAAAACGATCAGAAGAATTAGTTTAAGTTAATCTATTTTACTGTCAGTTGTCTATATTAATTTAGAAGTGAAATAATCAGCTAATAATATTTTGCAAAATTAATTCGGGCGCTAACGGGACTTCAATGATAATTTACAAGTAAGAAAAAACGACCTTGACATTCCAAGTCCCAAAACTTCCATCCTTCTATAGATAACAGGGATGAATGAAGGAAAAAACATTCTAAAAGTTGAGAATAAAACATTTTAACTATATAAAAGAAAAGAACATAAAAAAAGTATGTATAAATTAGATTTTCAGTTCCTACTTTTTTAATTGTTGCGCATCTAGTTACCCGCCAAAGAAAAAATAAGATTTCGAAATTTCGTATATTTTCAACACTTTCCAACAAGGTTGAAAAGTGTTAATGACTTCAGTCTGTCCGTCTGTCTGTCCGCGCTCTAACTCCCGTAAATATTTATGGAATTTCTTGAAACTGATATATGTTATTCAAGTTCACTATCGGATGTTTCCTATTGAAAATGAAGTTTATACCTCTACTGGTTTGTATACAGGGACGCCCGAAAGTATTTCAAAGCACTGTGTTCTATGAGAGGTATTTCTATAAACCATATTTTCATACCTTTACTGTACACAAATCTTAATGAAATTGAAATATGCTATTCGAGTTCACTATCGAATGTGTCCTGTATAAAAGGGAGTAAATACCACCACTGGTTTGTGTATAGAGACACTCAGAAGTATTCCGAAGCATTTTGTTCTACGAGAGCTACTTCTATTAACAAAATTTTAATAACTTTACTTTGCACGAAGTTTTATGAAATTGAAATATGTTATTTATATGCACAAAACAATGTTTTGCATAGAATATAGCATGATCAGCATTAGATTTACAGGATGACACAAAAATATTCAGTTATATTAAGAGCTATTAATAAAAATTTGCTAGAATTATACTTTTGTTTAAATTAAGAGTTTTTAACACTTTCTAACATTTTTTAAGTGTGAATATGATTTCAATTTGTGTATCTGTCTGACTGTTCTTTTGTCCGTCTGTCTGTTTTTCTGCGCTCTAACACCGTAAATAATTATGGAATTTCTTCAAACTGATATATTTTATTGAATTTCACTATCGGATGTTCCCTATTGAAAATGAAGTGAATAACTCTTCTGGTTTGTGTACAAGGACACCGAAAAATATTCGAAAGCATTGTGTTATATGAGAGGCGTTTCTATAAACCATATGTTAATACATTTATTGTACAGAAATTTTAATGAAATTTTAATATGTTATTCAAGTTTCCTATCGGATGTTCCCTATGTAAAATAGAGTACACTTCTAACTTGTTTGTGTACAGGGACACTTGAAAGTATTTCAAAGCATTGCGTTCTATGAGAGTTATTTTTATAAACCAAATTTTAATAATTTTACTTTGCACAAAGCTTAATGCTAATTGAAATATATTATTCGTATGCACAAAAGAATGCCTTCTATATAATATAGTATGATTAGCATTAGATTTACAGGGCCACATAAAAATATTCAGTTACATTAAGAATAAAAATTTGCTGGAATTACACATTCGTTTACATTAAGCTTTTTAACACTTTCTCGTAATTTTAGTGGGAATATAATTTTAATTTGTGTATCTGTGCAATGGGCGATCGTTTACCTTTCTATGTGTTTGTCTCCGGCTCCTAGCGTATGTAAATATTTTGAGAATTAAAAAAAAAAAATGATACAATCAAGTTCACTATGAAATGTTCCCTATTTAAAATAACATTAATAGGTCCTGTACAACTTGTTTGTGTACAGGATAAAAAAAAAATGTCAATGCATTACGTTTTAGATTTAGGAAAGACATTTTTAAATGTTATATTTAAAAAACTTTTTACTAGATCATAAAAACATTGACAAGTATTGTTAATATTCTAAATCAGGGTTGCTACACAAATCAGGAGAAAAAATTCCCTGAGTTTCCCCTGTCTCTTTTAGAAGTAAAATAGATGACACGCAATCACGCAGCATTGGAATCTAACATGTTTACATGTCAATTGAACATAACTAGGATATATTAATTCTATTAACTTACTGTAGTTTGGGGAAAAAAAACATAACTGATTCATTATAAAGCACTAAAATTAAAAAAAAAAACATTTGATTATAAAAAAAAATTTCCAATATTTTTCCAAAAATTTTTTTAATTCCCTGAATTTTCCCTGTTTTTGGAATAAATTTTGAAATTGCCTGAGTTTTCCCTGTTTTTTTAATAGATTTTCAAATTCCCTGAGTTTTTCAGGTACAACCCTGTAAAATAATGTTTTGTATAGAATAGATGATTAACTTTCAGATTTACAGGGCTGCACTAAAATATTCAGATAGATTAAAAGCTGTAATTATAATCTAACGGCTGCATTTTCTTTTCTGTTAAGCCTTTTTAACACTTTCCAAAATGCCTAAGAATGATTTTAAAATCAATTAATCTGTTTATTTGTCAGTCCTTCTGTCTGTTGTGTGATAACGTAGGCAAAGAACATTAAATGTTATACGATACAAGAATTACGTACAGGTGGAAAGTGTTACTAATCAATGCGTACTGCATGATTTTCTTTCTTGTTAAGTTTTATTATTATTTACTTATTTTTATTCACTCACAACTGAAGAAAAAATTTAGGCAGAGTGATCAAGGACAAATGAATGTGTCCCATATCATGACCGATGATTAAAATTAGCACAGTAATTCGAATCAGGAAAGACATGAATTTACGCTTTAGCGACCAAACTCTGACCACCTAAGTTTTGAGCCACCCAACACCTGTGTAAAATCGCTCCCATCATGATATGATACTATTGTAATTTCATTTTCATAATTTCCCTCATTACCATTTTCCTTTCCTTGTAACCATTTTAGTTACCTAAAAAATTATTCAGTTTGCTACTGTTGAAAAAAATCTCTAAACAATATTCAGAGATGAGATACGAAAAAAAAGCTGAAACTACCAGAAAAGGCAAGACATTGAAATGAAATACTAAAATTTTCATGAAAAAATCATTATACCGGGTGATCCAAAAATCAGGACAAACTTTAAAAATGAATAATTCGAAAACGAATTAAGATACAAAGATACGGTTTGCCCCAAACGGATGGAAAAGAAGCCGGGTTTTGTGTGGCAAAGAAATAAAAAATAGTTCTGTTGGCGACCAACAGATGGCGCTGTCGTATTTCTCATGCAGGATTATGCAAAGCAACAAACGATATAAAAAGGAACAACTACAACAGGCAATGATAGTCGAAGTTTATATGCATCGAAATATCGCATTCTCAGTCGTTACTTTAATCACGCATGGCCTCCAAGATCTCCCGATCTGACACCCTGTGACTTTTGGCTGTGGGGATTCTTGGAAGTCAAAAGTGTACCGCGACCAACCGGCATCACTAGCAGCACTGAAAGATGCCATCCGCCAAAATGTGTTTGCCATAACGCAAGAAATGCTACTAAATGCTGTGAACGATGTGGTGAATCATCTCACAGCTGTACTTCTGAATGATAGACATTGAACAGTTAATGTAGTAGTACTAATTAACTGTAATTAAGCTGACTTGTAAGTTGTCAACATTTTTTTTTCTCATTTGTAAATCATCTTTTGGTGAAATAAAACACTATAGCGCCATCTGTTGGTCGCCAACAGAACTAATTTCTTTCCTTTGCCACACAAAACCCGGTTTCTTTTTCATCCGTTTGGTGCAAACCGTATCTTTGTATCTTGATTCGTTTTCGAATTATTCATTTTTAAAGTTTGTCCTGACTTTTGGTATTTCAGTAATAAATAAATTTTTAGATCAAAACCAATATAAAAAAAATTGAAATGACTTTATATGAAATCTTGTATATTTATACATGTGTATAAGCAAAATAAGTTTTCTGTCATTATTTAATATAAGAAATGCTAATCTGACCAAAAAAAAAATTGAACTCAACTGAAAAATGTCATATGTAATATTTCACATACGTAAGGTTGTATTTGTAGGAATCCGTGAATATGTACTTACATTACAGCGTTTCGAAAAATCCATTAAATATACTTCACACATAATATTCCTATGCGTAGATGTTTGTTTGAATCATTTTTCTGAAATAATCATTTAGAGCAGGGGTGGCCAACCCGCGGCCCGCGAGGAGACTAACGATATTTAAAGTTTGACGACTTTGGTTAACGGATCAAAAATTAAGTTCTGACTTTTCGAAGTGAAAATACCTTTTAACGATTATAGTAGCTAAAGAACTGTTGTAATGAAATATTATTAGATCAATCATTCATTCTTTTTATTATAGTTTTAATATATAGTCATAATTTTTTCACGATTCTATTGTTAATTTATGAATGAAAATAATTTAAATTAATGTATTCTGCTCCGAATTTTCACCCTGCCCTTCCCCCAAAAAAGTATATACGTACATAAATGATATACTCACATACATATATGCACATATGCATATGTACAGTCACAAAATAATAGTAATAATAATAATAATAATTTTCTTTCCCGACTAATTTCGCCGTAAATTATCGTAGAAATTAGCAGCTGATGCCAAACGATTGGTAATAACATCTAGTTTTTAATTCAATTGCTAAATTTTGCTTAGGGTGTCATCTACATATTAAAACTTGCGTAAACTTCATTTTTTTTTTCCTCCGAATAATAACACTCATAGTTGACTACATATTCGAATTTATGAAGTCAAGTCGATTCGGAAAAAGTTATAGTTTACATTCTTTATATCAAGTCTTCATAGAGTTACAAACAAAACTTCCTCAGGGGTAAATCTCTATATTTAAAAAAATTAAATAAAGATATCACACATAAAAATAGTATTATACCCATTCAAAAAATAATCGGAAAAGAAGTATAACAATTTTAAATATTAGGGGGACCGGAAATAATGTCGTTTTGAATTAATAAAATGAAACCGGAAATTTTTGTCTTACAGTGTTTACATGGTACTTTACAAATAACCATCTTATACGTTACCTAAGAATATCTTAAATTTTATCCAGGATAAATTTCCGATGTCAGTATTTTAATTCAAAACGACATTATTTTCCGGTCCCCCTAATGTAAAATAAAGTAAAGTAATCCTAATTAAGAAATGATGCGCACGTCTAAATTTACTTGAATTACTATTTTAAGTCATGCGTAAGCAGAGTAATATATGACACAAATGACAATAACTGACAGCGCTTAAGAGCAATAAAAATTGAAATATCATTATAATTTGAAAAATAATGATAGGAATGAACTGTAAATTTAGAAACCCAAATTTTTGATGATGCCCGTTCTATTCGTGCAAAAATTAATGTAGGTCATAACTCATAATTTTTGAAATATGAAATTATTAATAATTTTCATAATTCACAAATTTTTTTTCATCAAAAATATGCATGGAATATATTTGGGTTACTTTATTCTAACGTAAAAAAAAAAAAAAAAAAAAAAAAATTAAATTAAAAATTAAAAAAAATTATACAGACACGACATTATTTCATTATTTAAAACATGAAAATCTGACATTGACAGATTTTAATTTAGTGCCAGAGGCCTACTGCTAAACTTGTTAATATCGACAAATTCTTCTTTAGTTAATTCGTGACAATCTAAATTCCATGATAAAGTTTTCATTAAATCAAACCAATGTGTTTCAGCTGCAGATATTGTAACAAATAACGTTGGAAGTCCAAACTGTCTTACAGCCGCAAAACAACGTTTTTCTCTTTTTCCCAATGACGGGGAGGTGTGCCTTGGGGGGGACTCATGTCAAAGGTGTGCCTTGGGGGGGGACTCATGTCAAAGTTGTACCTTGGGGGGGACTCATGTCAAAGTTGTGCCTTGGGGGAACTCATGTCAAAGTTGTGCCTTGGGGGAGACTCATGTCAAAGTTGGGCCTGGGAGGGGACTCATGTCAAAGGTGTGCCTCGGGGGGGACTCATGTCAAAGTTGTGCCTTGGGGGGACTTCATTCAATAAATCCCCATTTAATAAACCGACTGAAATAGGCCTTTAGCACTATTAAGAGTGTATTATAAAAATTCGAGAACGCTGTACCGACTGAAATAGGGGTACCTTGGGGGGGACTCATGTCAAAGTTGGGCCTGGGGGGACTCATGTCAAAGGTGTGCCTTGGGGGGACTTCATTCAATAAATCCCCATTCAATAAACCGACTGAAATAGGCCCTTAGCACTATTAAGAGTGACGTATAAAAATTCGACAACGCTGTACCGACTGAAATAGGGGTACCTTGGGGGGGACTCATGTCAAAGTTGGGCCTGGGGGGGGACTCATGTCAAAGGTGTGCCTTGGGGGGACTTCATTCAATAAATCCCCATTCAATAAACCGACTGAAATAGGCTCTTAGCACTATTAAGAGTGACGTATAAAAATTCGACAACGCTGTACCGACTGAAATAGGGGTACCTTGGGGGGGACTTCATTCAATAAATCCCCATTCAATAAACCGACTGAAATAGGCCCTTAGCACTATTAAGAGTGTATTATAAAAATTCGACAACTGTACCGACTGAAATAGGCCTCTAGCACTAAAAATGAAATTTTAATATATTAATTTTTTTGGAAGACATGAATTAATGTTTATTACATTCATTTAACATTAGCATCTCCATATTTTAACAAATTATAACTCTGTGAAAAATTGAGAGAAACTTATAAACTATAAAATTTCCTGGGCTATTTTGATCCAAATAATCCAAAAAGCTTGTCGAAATTGGGAGTTGCCTTTGAAAAAAAATAATTTGAGGCCAGTTTTATATGTAGACACCCCTTAAGCAAAATTTAACTAAGCCGTCCTAAACTAAGCCTTATTTACTAATCGAACGACACCAGCCGCATGTCTTTACACTAGAGTCGGGTCGGGTTGACATAATTTTTTCTCTTGCGGGTCGGGTTTCAGGTTGATGAAAATTTTTTTGTCGGGTTTCGGGTTGATTTAAAATTCATCTGTCGGGTACGGGTCGGGTAAAGCCCGACCCGCGCAGGACTCTACTCTACACTAATTTACGGCGAAATTAATCAAGAAAGGTGTGTGTGTGTGTGTGGACGGGGGTGGTGGTTATGACTGTACATACGGTGCGGCCCGAATGAATAAAATAGATTTCCAAAGCGGCCCACCAAGTGTTTTGGGTTGGACAGGCCTGGTTTAGAGTACACCTAGCGACAAAAAAAAAAAAAGCCGCACTTGGACATTTTCCATTTTTATTTTTCTGTAATCGCTAATTTTATTGTTTCAAAAGTAAATTTTTGAACAGATTTTATTACGTTGTGTTCCGCGTGCAATTTAGGATTGAGCCAAGTGTTAAAAACAAGATGCAATTGTTCGAAAATTGTAATTTTTGAAAGTGTTTCAAAAATGGCAAGAATAAGGCAATTAACGATACCACAAAAAATATTAATTTTAGAGCGAAAATCAAAAAAATATTTTAGTACGTGGGATGTCAAAATGATTAAATGTTAACAAAATATTAGTGATCTGGTTTTTAGCAAGATAGAATACTTTTTGGCTGTTTAAACTGCACATTTGTCTTTAGGCTGCCGGGGCATTTCACAGTATTTGGTTGTTGCGGACTCTACATTAAGAGAAGTTTAACTATATCTAAGCAATAAATATAGTTAATTAGATCACCTCTTTTATATAAGATAGCCCTCCCCTAATAATATACTGCATGCTAAGAAAAATATTAATGTAAATATTTATGAATGAGTTGTGGCATAAAATGTGCCATGTTGCGGACTCTACACACTTTTTCCCTTAAAAATTTATGGTAATTTTAAACATAATTCGGTCTGAATCTGTTGAAGTAAAAATAGATGAAACATGTTTTTTAAGAAGCTGATACAGTCAAATTAACATGAATCAAAATTTTTATTAGTTATCTCTTATACAAAATTTTCTAGGTTATGAAAAAGAGAAGGGTTCAGCAAAAAGCTGATGTTGCGGACTCTACAATTTTGTCCATTTTGGCTTTTAGTGAAGAGTGCACAGAATTTAAAGGTGCAAATGCTAATGTTATAAAAATTTGTGGCCAAAAATACTTCTAAATATTGTCTATTACCAAATAAACCTTGTTTGCTATTTCTGGATCATATGCATAGAATCTTGCCGAGGGATCAGTCGGTGAAGGATCGCCGGGAAGTGTTATCAAATAAGCAGAACTCTGAATTGTTTCAAATTCTGGTTTTTCCATTGCCTAAAATTTGTTTTCAGCAACAGGTTGAAACATAAGTTTAATATCTATTGTGTCATTTTCTAGATTAATGTTAGACGCCTCACCAGCCCACCACCTATCATTAAACAAAAACAACACAGCAATCCATTGGCAATTTGATAATGACTGATCACCAGAAGTGGAACTGGTTTCAAGTTCTTTATTTAATGATGCAATGTTGACTTGCTTTGTATGAACAAAGGGTGAATTAATTGCACAAAATATTTCTTTTTGAAATATTCTGAAACGGTGCATCTTTCGTGTTTCTGATATTTTTGAGGTTCAATTTCACCGAGATTCCAAATTCATGGACTGCACTCTTTCTTCAATGGATTGAGAATCAACATAAAGGACATTAATTGATTTTGAGTTTGACTCTCTCTTTGCTATCTCATAAAAACTTTTAGCATCAGTGGGAACATCTTTGCCCTGCAAGGTACAATGCCACACACTCCGTTTTATTTCTCCACCTACACCATCTACAGGCCCTTTGCCATGTGACTTTAATTTCATGAGGTATCGAAATTGGATTATTCTATTAGCATAAGTAAAAAGTCATTTCTATAAAATTGCTTTCAATTAAAAATATTTATAAAAAAACCTTACCTTTGTTTTGAATGAACTTTAATAAACTCCAAGAACAAATTTCTCCATGTGGTTTGTCCATGGGGGTATTAAAACTGGGTTATTCTACTGTGTTGCCAAACATAAAATCTAAAAAACTTATGTGGGTGATGGCTGTTCTGTTGCCAAATGAAAACAGTCAAATATTGTGTAAATGATAGATAGTTCTGTTATTAGATGTAGAGTCCAGAACATTTTTGTAGAGTCCAGAACACATTTTTGAACTCATATAATTCCAGTTTTTATTAACCAATAGACTTTTACACTTCATAATTATAAGAAGCCATGTTTAAAATTAGAGGATATAACTTTTTATAGTTCCATGAAATTTAAAAAAGAAATAAACAAAACTTTATCATGTTTTTTTGTTGCGGACTCTACATGCATATTTTTGTATTAGAATAAAGAAAATACATGTACATATTTTATCAAAAGAATTGTGCATATAAATGCATATGACTGTAATATATGTGTCCCAAACAAGAATAGACTCAAAAAGATAACACAAACTTATACAATAAATAAAACTGTTAATTTTTGCATGCAGAGTCCGCAACACATCCTACTGCTTTTTCTTAATTTAAAATCCAATAACTTAAAAAAAAATTTCAAAAATTTCACTTGAATACATTAAATTCAGATGATTTAAATATCAGCTTTTCAATATAAACAAATATTTTCCCCAATATATAACTTTTGTTGCGGACACTGTTTGGGAAAAATACTGTGAAATGCCCCTGCCACGTTACTCATCCAGTCGAGATAACCGCAAGTTAAAAAGCCAGTGCTTAAAAAATCTGTTTGTATTACATTTAAAACTTAGCAGGGATTCAGAAAAAGTGTTTAGTAACATGTTATCTAAATACAGTAAAATAACAATTAAACAAAGCAGGTTTAATTGCCAGAAAATCTGCAAGAAATTCATTCTTAACGAAAAGAATTAGAAAAAAAAAAAAAAAGAGACATTAAAGGGTTAAAAAAATTAAAAAATGGTCAATAAATTAGTGGGCTGAAGTTGTTCTCTCTGATGAGTCAAGTTTAACTTATCTCGAACTGACGGAAACAAGCAGATCTGATCACAAAAATTTGACTGACTTAATGAAAATCGCACTTTTAAAACAATGACATATTCCCCGTACTTTACAATACGAAAATGCATATTTTTTCAGTGAGTCTGGCAAATCATCATGTTTAAGGGATCAATTAACCCGAAATAAAACTTGGCCATTAAAAAATTGATACCTGACTGACTACTTTTAGGGTATTTCAGTCTCTTCTATAATCAGCATTTCAAGATGATAATACACCTTGTTATATGGCGCTTGTGATACATTTATTTGATTTAAGTTGTTAAAATTACTTATCCATTCGCATGAGCATCGATAATTTTGTAAGTTATCATAACTTTTTTTTACTTAAAATTAAATCCCACGACGAATATAGCAGGATTTCTTCTTTATTAGACTTGAAAATTGTCCTAATCTCAAAGTCTATAAAAGAGGGTGGGGATTAGAAATTTGTAGCCTACAACTTTGAAAGAACTAGAAAAAATATTTATGATATTCGGCACAGTGAAATTTTTGAGTTTCATATTAAAAAACTGTAAAATGCTATGCTATTGCGCATTAAAGCAGTAATTCCATATAAAGGCGGAATTATCCAATCCAGAATGCATATTTTTATTAAATAATTATTTATATGTAACAAATAAAGAGTTTTATTTAATATATTAAAATAGTATTTGTTTATTTCATATAATAAATCATGATAGAATACAAAGTATATATTTATTATATTATGTTTAAAAAGAAAATTTTACGTAGATTTTTATTAAATACCTACTTAATAGAATGTAGAATGCAATAAAACAAAGTATTAAATCGAAAATGTACATAGGTATCATGTTATGACCTCCGTATTATACAAAAATAACAATTTTATCTGTTGCATACAATCATTAGTTTTCAAATTATTACAAACCCAGAAGGTATAAGTCAATTTTTCTGCAGTGCGGCTTTTTCTTTTTTGTCGCTTAGTGTATGTTTCACACACATGGCTTTTCTTCTGCGTGAATGTACAGATGTCTATTTAGATTCCCCTTTCTAGAAAAACATTTGGAACATATTTCACAAACATATGGTTTCTCTTTTGTGTGAACGCGTTGATGTGCAATTAGATGTCCGTTTTGAGAAAAACATTTAGAACACACTTCACACACATATGGCTTTTCTCCTGTATGAGTTCGTAAATGTGCATTTAAAATATCACTTGAAGAAAACCCTCTAGAACATATTCCACACACATATGGCTTTTCGCCAGTATGAGTACGTGAATGTCTATTTAGATCTTTTTTCACAGAGAAACATTTAGAACATATTTCACACACATATGGCTTTTCTCCAGTATGAGTGCATAAATGTCCATGTAGAGCATTTTTGTGAGAGAATTTTTTAGAACATATTTCACATACGTATGGCTTTTCTTTTGTGTGAATGCGTAGATGAGTCTTTAAATGTCCCGCTTGAGAGAAAGCTTTAGAACACACTGCACAGACGAATGGTTTTTCTCCTGTATGAATACGTAGGTGTCTTTTTAGCTGCTCCGTTCCAGAAAAACCTTTAAGACACACTTCACACACATATGGCTTTTCTTCTGTGTGAGTGCATGCATATACATGTTCCAGTTGTGACCATCTTTTAGAACATAATTCAGAGACGCATGGCTTTTTATCTGTATGAGTGATTTCATGTGTATTCATATTTACCCTATTTACTATACAAATTAATTAATTCAATATGTGTCAGAAATATAATGGTATTTTCTTTAAATAAATATAATGTACTTAGATACGTTTTTACAGGAAATCTTTTAAACATACACCTTAATTACAACAGTTCTACTTATAATTGAAGCTCAAATTAAATAAAATAATAACAAAAATTTTTGAAAATGGTCCTCATATTTCGCTTTTTTACTTTACATGGGATTAATAATAATTATTTCTAAGTTCTTTTTGGACAAAAATTTCAAAATTTACAGAGACATATATTTCTTCTGAATGATATTAAAAGGTTTTTTAGATTCTTGTTTACATTCCTGATGCAAAATTAAAGTTCTTGGCGAAAAATATTCAGTGTGCTTCAGCGTCAAAATTTACCTAGTATGATGTGGTCACCACATGACTTTCTGCAATATAATTTTACACAAAATTCACTCAATAAGAAACGATAGGTTGCTGTGTTTGGCCCTTTATCGCTATTTTAACATTTAAAATATCAATTCGACAAATTATCATTATTATTAGGTAACATGACAGTCCTATGACTGAAATAAATTGTTTTTAAAATAATTTTACACATATTCCACATTTTAATATTACTAAAATAACTTTTTTTTTCATCGTTTCCCAACAAAGTTTAAAAGTGTTTATAAAAGAAAATTTAAACTTTTAAAGAGCTAAATTTAACAAATAATAATTTTTCAACTATTTTTAAGCATTTTGCCGGTTAAAGTTCAACTACACGAAATAAAAAAGATGTAAAGTCAAAATCAAAATGATTTAGAACAAAAGAATATTAAACTATGTAAGTAAACAAAAACATTTGCTTGCTTTGGTTTGGTTTGGTTTTGATAAGTACACGAGATTTATTGCTTGCCTCTAGGGCCGCTTATATCTCGAATAATCCACACCCACGGATTAATAGAATAGGATGCGAAAGAGGCTTCCTCCAAATCTGGCTTTTTTAAATCTTAGCACAATAGATGACGCCACAGTCGAGAACCTCCTTTTCCAAAAGCTCCCGTAATGATTCTCAATGGCAAAAGGTGTCATTTAATTTAATTTTTTTATGGAAAGTTTTAACTTTAACAAAATCAAGTAAACAGAAATAATGCCATATAAGGTCTTGCTAATAACATATATATATATATTTTATAACGGTGGGACTTTAGCCCCCACATTCAGATGCCCGCTGTTAAGGATCCTTAACTAAAGATCTTTAACTCAAAGTTAAAGATTTTTCCTTAAAATGCAATTCAGACCGGTCGAGAATAAAGATCCTTAACGGCTACGTCACGATTTCGGGCTATCTCGGCTTTCTTTACTTCCGATTTTACCTTCGGCAATCTTCGGGCTCTAATATCGATTATACGACTGATAAGCCAATCAGAATACAGAATCGCATCATACACATATCGAATAATACGAATAAATCTCGAATTTGAATAAGTTTGTTGTTATTATTTACAATTTACAGATCGTAAATTTAGATTTCAGAAGAAAAATTTTAATATTTTTTCTGTTGATACATTTTGTTACAAACATCTATTTATCTGAAATTATAGATAATTTATAATATATTCAGATTACCTTGATTTTAAAACAACTTCGTTAAATAATACTTTAATAAATTATTTTATATATGTTTTGTTTTAATTATAAACGTAGGATATTTTGGGGATAAAATATTCATTTGCATATTATTGAAAATTTATTGGAGAAAAGACTCTAAAAATTTACTTAATAGCGAGAACTGATGTATGATAGTTTATTATGCAAATTGTTTATATGCGTCTGCGTTTTTCTTCTTAAAACAAAAAAATGTTTCTAAAACATGGTTTTATCTTTTCCAACAAACAAAACAGACCCGTACCCAAAACAATTCAAAGGGGAAGAGATATATATATATATATATTTGTTTTTATATCATTTAATAGTTTAAACTTATTATCTTTCCAATGATGTATCACACATGTTTATGTATATAAAATGAATGTTAATTTTTTTTTTTTTTTCTAAGTACACTTCATAACTTACTATTGTCAATTAAATCATTAAATGAGTTTTTATCAAACACAGGATTTTTCAGCTTCATGTTCCTATTTTTTAAATATCTATGAAACTTTAGAACAGATTTTTACTGACACTTATATTAGGTTATATTGTATCTTAACCAGGGGTTTGATGATTTCTTAAGAATTATTTATTTTAGGCAGTGAAATTTTACCAAAAATGTTAATTCAAAAGTGATTTTCAATAAGTAATTATTAATAATTTTTTAGTTTCACAAGGAAAAGAATGGTCTATTATTAAAGTATCTAAAACATGCTATTCTTACTGCCATGAAAAATTTATGACTATTTTTCACTAATTCTTAGAGAAAGGTACATAAAGTTAATGAATTTAACATGGTGTGGGATATGACTTTTCCGGTTTGCTTAAAGGACAAATTCAACACAAAAGACAATTTTAAAAAATAGTTTTCTTCAAAAATCATGAAATTCCATAGATAGTGTTACGAAATTGTAAATAATTGTGTTTATTTTTGTATAAATTCTTTCAAAGAGGCTTAGTAAGTTGATAAAGTGCTAATTTTGTGCATTTCTAGTCGTTTTAGCGTTGAAATAGCCTTATTTTCCCTTTAAAACGCATTAAAAAGCCCCAGTAATGCACGTAATGGATTTGGCGCCAAATTTGGCGACTTTTTCCCACCTTGGCGATTTTTTTGGCGACCTTGGCGAGAAAATCCTTATATGGGATATACCAAATATGGAAGCTGTAAGTTGATTGGTTGACCACTTTCTAGAGTTTTCTCGAAAAATCTGGGCTCCATGGAACAGCATATAAGGAGCGCTTCCTCGCCAAGGCAGTTAGTTCAGTTCAGTCTTCAGCCAGCTTCGCTAGTGCTTGCATTGCTCTTGAGCCTCTTTGAGAGAGATTTGCTTCAAGTGTTATTGCTGTACAGTTTGTACTGTGGATTTGCTATTGACAGCTGTTGTTTAAGCTGTGTTTACTGTTTGAATTGAAGCTGATACTTGGTTTATAGACCTGCATTTTTCTAGAATTTTTTGTGAATAAATTACTGAATTTTTGTACGTTTGGCCTTTCATTCCCAGACAACTCACGAACCCCCAAGTACGCAACATTTTTGGTGTCAGAAGCGGGGTTTTGTCTGTGAATGGTTATAACTAGAGCTATGGAGGAACAGATGAAGAAACTTCTAGAAAGCTTAGCTACCCAGATGAATGAAATGAAGGAAGGACAAAGAGAATTGAAAGAAAGTCTGAGTCAAGAGATGAAGGAAATGAAAGCAGGACAAGAGAAAATGGAAACATCGCAAAGAGAGTTGAAAGACGGTTTGACTGAAGAAATGAAGGTAGCACAAGAGAAAATGGAAACATCGCAGAGAGAGTTGAAAGACGGTTTGACTGAAGAAATGAAGGTAGCACAAGAGAAAATGGAAACATCGCAAAGAGAGTTGAAAGACACTATAGGTGAAGTTCAGGAAGAAATTAAATCTAATCAAGATGAGATGAAGAGAGAGCTTTCAACGGTGAAAGAATCAATCGAGGATAAATTAACGGTGATGAAAAATAGAATGGATGGAATAGAAGAGAAAGTTTTGAAAATAGAAGAAAGTTTTGAAGAGAAAGCTATGAAGATAGAAGGAAATGTTATGAAGGTTGAAGAGAAAGCTATGAAGATAGAAGAAAATGTTACGAAGGTTGAAGAGAGTGTTACGAGGATAGAACGGAGTGTAGAGGAGAAATTTAAAGAAAACTTTGATCAAGAGCTGAAAGGAAGGTTTTCAGAGATAGAAAGCAAGTTTAAGAGAATGGAGGAAGATCTTGAAAGAAAAATGAAAGAAGAGTGGAGCAGAGAAGTAATAGGGAATGAACTGCAGAGCAAGATTCGGAATCTCGAAGAAAAGTTAGAATTCATGCCTCAGGAAACTGAAAAGAGAGATAAAAGAATCCAGAATCAGGAATTTATTAAGCTATCCACCTACGACGGCAGTTCCTCCTGGCATGTATATAAGACGCAGTTTTCCATCGTTGCTGAAGCTAACGGCTGGGACTCTACCGCCAAGTCAGTCCACTTAGCAGCAGCATTACGGGGAGATGCAGCCGAAATCCTGAGAAATGTTTCTAAAGAAGAAAGGAACGACTTCGAGGCCTTGACTAGAGCACTGGAGCTACGGTTCGGAGAGAAGTGTTCTAAGGACTATAGTCGCCTCCAGCTAAAGTCCCGTTACCAGAAAACGGGCGAAAGTTTGCAAGAGCTGGCAGCGGACATTCAGAGACTGTCACACCTAGCATTCTCAGACTGTCATGCTGACACTCGAAACGACTTAGCTCTTCAGTACTTTATCGATGCTGTTCGTGATCCAGAAATTCAAAAAGCGCTGAGACTCTCCAACATCAGAGACGTAGAATCAGCTTTAGGCTATGCACTTAGGATAGAGGCAGCCCAACAAGCCTCCCGTAAAGACCGCCATACCATAAGAGCAGTCTCATTAAACGGTACGCCTGCTGGTGAAAATGAAATGAAGAGAAGTATCGAAGAGATCTTAAAGAGATTGCGCAGCCTGGAGAATAAAAAGGAAATAAAGGACCGGAAGATAAAGTGCTGGGGCTGTGGAGGGGATGGTCACGTGAAGAGGAACTGCCCTGTACGACCAACTGTAGGAAATCACCCGGCTTCACCATCACTGCAGGGAAACTAAGAGGAGGCCATCTCGCGGGGCGGAGGTTGCCTAAAATTAAAGAGCCCCAATTTACAGTATTTCATGTTTCATCGATAAGTGGCGGCGATAATGGACTTCACGTCTATGGCCAAGTCAACAACGCCACCTGCCGGATGATTCTGGACACGGGAGCCAACGTGACCATCATTAGAACGGATTTGGCTCAAGAACTAAAAGAGAAGATCATCTGGACTCCGCCCTGCGTTAAACTCCAGACTGTGACCGGAGACGAAATCAAAATATATGGAAAAATGAACTTGACCATCACTTTTGGAAATGCCAGTTACCATCATATGGCATATGTGGCTGACATAAGAGATCCTCTAATCATTGGAATTGATTTCCTAAGAAAATTTAACTTCAAATTGGACTTCAAGAATAATGAACTGCATTCGAGTTCGGAAGACATAGCTGTGTTCAATACTGAAAATCAAGACATTCAGCAAATTTGCCAGATAACAGCCAAGTCGGAAGTTTCCATCCCCCCACACACAGAGACAATAGTTTCAGGAACCCCTCCTACCAAGCAATTCTTCCGCTATGGACTGATTGAATATCCGAATATAGACAATAGCCCAAGAGGAGTTCTGGTAGCTTCATCTCTGGTGGATCTCTCCAAGAGTACTATTCCTGTGAGAGTCGCAAACATCAGCGATAAGGTCCGGACAGTGAAGAAGGATGAGGTGTTAGCAACCTGCACTCCTGTTACATGCATCAACCGTCCCACGCAATCAACAGCATCCAAGTCTTCAGAACAATTAATAACGGAATTACTAAAGAATGCAGAGTTGGGAAAGGAACAGAGATGTGCTGCGGAGAAGCTACTCCAAGAATTTAAAGACCTGTTTTCTCGAACACCTGAAGACGTCGGGAGAACGAACATCACCCAGCACAGAATTGATACAGGAAATCACCCTCCAATCAAACAACATCCAAGAAGACTTCCATTTGCTAAACAGGAAGAGGTCACTGAACTTCTAAGTGAAATGCAGCACAATGATGTCATCGAGCCATCAACGAGTCCTTGGGCCTCTCCCATAGTACTGGTGCGGAAAAAGGATGGTTCAACAAGATTTTGTGTGGATTATCGTCGTTTGAATGACATCACGAAGAAAGACAGTTACCCTCTTCCCAGAATTGACGACACATTAGACACACTTGCTGGCAATAAATGGTTCTCGACTTTGGATCTGAAGAGCGGTTACTGGCAAGTAGAATTACATCCTGATGATCGCGAGAAGACTGCATTCACCACGGGACAAGGACTGTGGCAATTTAAAGTTATGCCATTCGGATTATGTAATGCACCTGCCACCTTCGAACGCCTGATGGAGACAGTGCTAAAAGGACTTTCCTATGAAGCCTGTCTGGTGTATTTGGATGATATTATCATTGTGGGGCGCACTTTTGAAGACCATCTACGAAACATCCGAAAGGTGCTGGAGAAACTCAGAATGGCTAACCTCAAATTGAATCCAGGCAAGTGTAACTTGTTCCGTCGTGAAGTGAGCTACCTCGGCCATATCATCTCTGCCGAAGGTGTGAGAACTGATCCTGAGAAGATCTCTGCAGTCGAGAACTGGAGTCGCCCTGAAAATGTACACCAACTACGAAGTTTCCTGGGGTTATGCACTTACTACAGGAAGTTTGTCAAGGGCTTCTCAAATATTGCCAGACCACTGCACAAGCTGACGGAGGCCAAACAGAAGTTCCTATGGACAGATGAATGTGAAAAAGCGTTCAAGCGACTTAAAGAGGCCTTAACATCATCGCCTATCTTGACGTATCCACAGCCCGACAGACAGTTTATACTTGATACAGATGCCAGCCATGAGAGTGTCGGTGCTGTTCTGTCGCAGGAAATTGATGGTCAAGAACATGTCATTGCCTATTGGAGTAAATGCCTGTCTAAACCGGAGCGAAATTACTGTACCACCAGGAAAGAGCTACTCGCCATCGTAAAAGCCGTAGAACATTTCCATCATTACCTCTATGGCAGAAGATTCCTGCTTCGGACTGACCATGCATCTTTAACGTGGTTGCTCCAGTTCAAGAACCCGGAAGGACAGATTGCCAGGTGGATACAACGCCTGCAGGAATATGACTTCGAGATACGTCATCGTAAAGGGACTCTACATGGTAATGCAGATGCCTTGTCACGGAAGCCCTGCTCGGAAAGCTGCAAGTACTGCTCTAGAGCCGAACAGAAATACCTGCCGATAAATCCGGTTGCCTGCCAAGTTACTGTCTCAACATCATCAGATCGAGATCCCGATCCATGGAGTGACGAAGAACTTAGAAAAGCCCAGTTGGAAGATCCTGACATAAAGCCAATATTACAGCTGAAGGAGACGACCAGCAACAGACCTATCTGGCAGGACATTTCCAGATTTAGTCCCATTACGAAAAGTTATTGGGCACTTTGGGACTCTCTTCATATCAGAAACGGCGTATTATACAGAAAGTGGGAATCTGATGATGGGAAAAGCTTCAGATGGCAGATTTTATTACCAAGATCAAAAATTCCGGCTGTTTTAGAACAAGTGCATAGTAGCTCTACCGGAGGCCATTTTGGGGTTATGAAGACACTGCAGAAAGTTCGGGAACGCTTCTACTGGTGCAAGGCAAAGGAGGATGTGGAGAAATGGTGTAAATCCTGTGATGCTTGTGCGGCACGTAAAGGCCCGCAGAAACGAAGTCGAGGAAGACTGCAACGGTATAACGTGGGAGCACCATTTGAACGGATTGCAATCGACATCCTGGGTCCTTTGCCACGGACCTCCAGTGGAAATAAATACATCCTCGTCGTGATGGACTATTTCACCAAGTGGCCTGAGGCATATCCCATTCCCAATCAAGAGGCATGCACAGTCGCAGAGGTCCTAGTGCAGCAATGGGTGTCAAGGTACGGCACGCCCCTACAACTTCATACCGACCAAGGTAGGAACTTTACCTCTGATGTTTTCAAAGGACTGTGTCAACTGCTCGGCATAGACAAAACCCGGACAACACCCTTACATCCCCAGTCGGACGGCATGGTCGAGAGGTTCAATCGTACCATCCTAAATCACCTCTCTCTGCTAGTATCAAGGAACCAGCAAGATTGGGACTTGAAGTTGCCATTGTTCCTGCTGGCTTATCGAAGTGCTGTCCATGAAACCACCGGCTATACTCCAGCCCAGATGCTGTTTGGACGTGAACTTCGTCTCCCCTGTGATCTCCTGTTTGGTTGTCCACCCGATGCGCCTTCATCGCCCGAGGAGTACATCCAAGATCTCCAGGCACGATTTGAGGACGTACACAACTTTGCTCGGGAGCGGATTAACATGGCAACGGAGAAAATGAAGACAAGGTACGATCTAAAGGCTACACAACATGAGTTCCAGGAAGGAGAGAAGGTCTGGTTGTGGAATCCTGTTCGTCGAAAAGGACTCTCTCCCAAGTTACAGTGCAACTGGGACGGACCATACACAGTCTTAAAAAGGCTGAATGATGTAGTGGTGCGGATCACTAAAACACCATCGTCAAAACCGAAGGTGGTGCACTATAATAGGCTAGCCAAGTACCACAAGTAACGGTAAAATTAAAATTTTAAATGTAAATACTGGTAAAATTTGCGCATGCGCACTGTAAATATTTGTACATCTTTGTGAATTTTGTAAATATTTCCCACTTAATTTATATTTCTATGTTATCGTTATGTGCAACTTAGTTTTTGTATTTTAGATTGTGTAAATTTGTTTAGTTTCGCCTCCTAACCAAGGGTTGCACTGCCCGGGACGTGCAGTCCTTGGGAGGGGGGCAGTGTTACGAAATTGTAAATAATTGTGTTTATTTTTGTATAAATTCTTTCAAAGAGGCTTAGTAAGTTGATAAAGTGCTAATTTTGTGCATTTCTAGTCGTTTTAGCGTTGAAATAGCCTTATTTTCCCTTAAAAACGCATTAAAAAGCCCCAGTAATGCACGTAATGGATTTGGCGCCAAATTTGGCGACTTTTTCCCACCTTGGCGATTTTTTTGGCGACCTTGGCGAGAAAATCCTTATATGGGATATACCAAATATGGAAGCTGTAAGTTGATTGGTTGACCACTTTCTAGAGTTTTCTCGAAAAATCTGGGCTCCATGGAACAGCATATAAGGAGCGCTTCCTCGCCAAGGCAGTTAGTTCAGTTCAGTCTTCAGCCAGCTTCGCTAGTGCTTGCATTGCTCTTGAGCCTCTTTGAGAGAGATTTGCTTCAAGTGTTATTGCTGTACAGTTTGTACTGTGGATTTGCTATTGACAGCTGTTGTTTAAGCTGTGTTTACTGTTTGAATTGAAGCTGATACTTGGTTTATAGACCTGCATTTTTCTAGAATTTTTTGTGAATAAATTACTGAATTTTTGTACGTTTGGCCTTTCATTCCCAGACAACTCACGAACCCCCAAGTACGCAACAATATTAACAAAAATATTTTAAGCATTGGATATAAATACCACACAAATACCTGTTATTAAACATTTTAAAAGCTCTGGAAAAAATCTAGTTCATTGTTGTTTTGTTCATATTTTCAAAAACTCGCCACAATGGCAAAATTCTGTGTTATATCTGGAGTCTCTTTTACTGCATATATAAGATATTATCCTTTTTTGGCAAACCAAAATAATTAACTAAATATGTTGAAAACAAACAAAATCATCAATAATGTCTTTTTGGTTTCATCCCAGAATCCAGTGCCCCCAAACTGGCGGTAACGCACTGTACCTGGCAAACAAATCGGGCGGTTGCGAGAATTTGTTCTACTTACTTCTCCTTGTGTAACCCTATCGGCACTTCCATCTCATTAGTTTAGCCGCTTAGCGGGAGCTTATTGGTTTTGCTTTCGTAACAGAGGCAATTTTTAATTAAATTAAGCAAAAATCTGCCATTTGGCTGAGGATAATTAATTGTTTTAGGTGGCTTTTATTTTCGCTTCTGTTTCTTTTTTGAAACCATCATCATAGTATCTGTAAATAAGATTTTAGTGTTTTAAATGTTTTTTTAAGGTTTAAAACTTAATTTTTTCAGTGTATTTTATGTTTTTTAATTATATTAAAAAGACGGGAAAGGGAGACATGATAGTCATTGCTACAGTATAGATTTTTCATGCATTTTCTGCACTTCGTATTATATGTAAGATTTTTTAAATCATGAACCATGATTTAGGTGCATTTATTGGTTATTGTGTACTAGCGGGTCAGTATTTTCAAATGAATCACTAAAATTAATGAATCACTAACAGTAACTTTTAGTGTTAAGAAAAGAAATTAAAAAAAAATCATTTCTGATTGGGTAAAAAGTCGCTCCCGGTCCCCACTGCCTTCGGCAGCGCAGTCCCGTGCACAAGTTAAGGAATACATGTGCTGCTTGCGTGTATTCCTTCCCTGACCCTTCATTCCCCTAAAAAAAAAAAAAAAAAAAAAAACTCACACCGGGTTCCCCACTGCCTTTGGCAGCGCAGACCCATGCGTGCTGAGCGCGCACAAGTTAGGGGATATGCGCATGGTGCATGCCTATTTCTTCCCCACACTTTCAGCCCCTCCTAATTAACATACATATACCAATTTTGAATGGTGTAACTCAATTAGCTGAGATGCAAAATAAAACCTAATCAGGAAACCTCAAAACGTGTAAATGGAGTGAAATCTCGAATTCCACTTTCGATAATATAAATGTACTTTAAAATATTTTTTGAATGATGTATTAAAAAAAATGTAATCATAATTAGAATCTGAAATATTGAAATTTTAAAATATTACAACGCCATCTGGCGGTAGAAATTTCTGTAATCTACTGTTCGATTCCAAATAAACAAAGCTTTCAAATGATGTATTACTTATGAAATTATTTTAATTAGTAGCTGAGATACAAAAGAAAACCTAATCAGGACACCTTAAAACATGTAAATCATGTGAAATCTCAAATTCCATTACATATGGTAGTCGATTAATTTAAAGCGACAGAGATTTGTGGCGTCTACTCTTGAAATTCAATTCAAATAAGTTTTAAAATGACATCATATTACTTTTGAAATTATGCGAATTAGAAGCTGAGATACAAAAATGATAAAACGATTTATGTCTGGCTTTTTCGTGGTTTTCTTCAAAACTTACGTAATTCTGGGCTAAATACTGTTAAAAATCCGTAGTATGAAATGTGAACGGAGTATCAGAATTCGAAACTCTGCAAAATATAAAAGAATAAAAGCATTCTGGATTTTCCGTCATTTTCTCTGAAACAACCGTTCCTGTTGTTGTTGTCGTGTGCCACTCGGAAATTCCGAGCACCGGTAGTGGAACTACCGGACTTATTTTAAGGCATGAGAGTTTCGTCTTCCGTTATTAGGAGAGCCTCATAGGGAGGAAGTACGACTTCTAGCTCCATAAGCTGGTGAAAGATGGCAGCACCAGCCAAACAACAGAAACTCGAATTTTGTTCCTTATCAGAACGAGTTAAACTCATGTTTATACATTTTTGCCTCCCCCCCCCCCTTTCCGTCCCTTCTAATAATTTTACACTTGAAAATATCCGCAATCGATTTATCTTGCCTTAAAACCTAATAATAAATACCAATTTCAAACGCTGTAACTCATTTTTCTTTTTTTGCCCCTTCCCCTTCTCAAGCCCTTCCTAATAATTCTACACTTCCAAAAATATTCACAATTGAATTATCGGGCGTTAAAATTAAATATTATGAAATTTCAACGGTATATCTCAATTTAAAATACTGAAAATTTAAAACAAAACTTAAATCTTAGATTGTGTTTTGGTCACATGAGTCGTGATAAATATATTTCCCAATAAAAATGTAATTTTTTTGTTTATTCACACATTTTCAAGAAAACTGAACAGTAGCTTTATAATACGCTGTCTAGGTCGAATATTATTTCAAATGTAACGTGAATAAAAATTTGAAAATTGCAATCCCCCCCCCCACTATAAAACACATGACATCTTAATTGGTTACAATCATTTCCTTTTTCCTCTCAGACACTAGTCTGACATTTGAAATGATGTTGCCACAAAAAATTCATACTTTAGTTAATTTAAAAAAATCTAATTGTTGTACCGATTAGCCGCTTGCACTCTAAGATTCAGAAAAATTGCCCCTTTCATTTGATACTAAATTTTTAACGATCAGACTAATATTTCTAATTTATTTCCCACTTTTTCTTTTGATTAGACATGAGTCGACATTTTAATTAATATCTCCACAACCAATTAAAGTTTTTAAATTCTGTTTTCAGGAGGACCTTGGAAAGGCTCCACAGCATCCGTATTTGAATGTATGAATACTTTACTTACAATGTATTTGAATACTTTTGAGTGTCCCTGTACATGAACCATTTGCTTCATCTCAACAAAAAGCTTACTGCAGCATCCCTATATGATGCACATTTAGAATACCGAGTTTAGAATTTCTGCTACTATTTGTTCTTGAGATAGGCTGATAACAGACACACAAACCATTCGCTAAAAACATGATTTTCGTATTCAGGGCACCTCAGAACATGTAAATATAACAAAAACTCACCTTTGAAAATTTGACCCTAAAACAATACTTTCTCGACCCTATGGGTAAGAGAAAGTAAAAATATGTTAAAATACTCACTTTTTAACCTTTTATGAAAAATAGCTTTAGAAATAATAATAATAATGTAGTACATACATATGCGTATATATATATATATTTTTCTTTATTAAAGGTTTTACTGAATATTTTAAAATCTTTATCTTTTATTTAGTATTTTTGTTTGGATGTAGCATTAGGTTTGTACTGAGAAGAAATTCTTCACAATCGACAACAAAACAAAATCATGAATAAATATATATATATATATTTTTTTCCTTTGACAATTATATTCTTATGTAATTGCAATACATAACACACCTGTTAAATATATATAGTATATATACACACATGAATTTTAAATTAAAATAACTAATACACAGAGTAAGTTATATTTTAAATATGCAAAGCAAAAATAAAAAGAATAATTCAGAACATGTGAGCCAGCTTTTATAATTATATAAAAATGCAGAATACATACCTTTATTTATTTTGATTTTCATCAACATCGAATTCTAAACATTCTTCTTTTAAATGCCAGCAAGTAGTCATCTTGGATGGCATGGTAGTAAAACATTACATGCCTTCCAAAATTATACTAGCTAGCATGAATGTCCAAGTTGAATAACGCTTCCTCCACGTATGAAAGTTATTCAGATATTCATACATACACAGTAATTACAAAATTTAAAATAGAAAGTATACTAGGTAATAAAGAGACTTTAAGTATGCACACAGGTCCCTAAATAAATCTATGAATACTAAAAATAAAAAGCACAACTTATGTGATGAAACTTATATAATTAATTACATATTTTAAAAATGCCAAATGGAGTACATACCTTAATTAGCTCTTGATTACCATCTCTGTTTTAAGGACAGCACATTCTTCATTTTAAAGCCAGCAAGTAGTCATCTTGCAAGGCATAAAGTAATAAAATTTAATACCTTGCAAAATTCTACCAGCTAGCGTGACTGATGATATTCTCGACTTCCTCTGGCTCAGGTAGCATCTTCTTCTATTCTAATAATCAGTTTCTTTATATGTGATTTAATGAATATTATTTTTAAAAATTCTATTTATTTCTTCTGAGAATGTCTTAAGTGAGTGTTAGTATAAATTTTTATTATTAACTATACAAATTAAATTATGCTTAATTTTTACAGTCATGAAATTCATAGTATAGGTAATAAAAATATTTATCATAGATAACTACATAAAAATATATTCACGTATATCTTACAAATTTATAATAAATCTTATGAATAAGTGTTTTCATAAAAGATATAAAATTTTCGTATCTGTAATTTAATAACCCTCACTTCACTTATTTTGGAATCAGAAACATATCAAACAGATGAAAATAGCATTTATTTACATTCTTGTTCAATATGAACATCACAAAATTTTGAATATTTGTATATATAAATTCAAAAATTTTAAGTGAAAATCTGCATGGTGTGGGAAAGTATACTTCTTTTAACAAATATAAACTTACTACCATTATCATGATAGTTAAAAATTGAAATGTTTTCAGGTCTTTTTAATCTTTTCTCAAAAAAAAAACAAACAAACCTGTTCATGTGGTTATTCACTGCAGAAATATCACTCAATAAAATCAGTCACACATTAAATTTATACATTACAAAAGATGGAAGATTAAACGTAAACAATAATAATATTATTGTATCATAGGATCTTAATTGAAGCAATACCTTATAATAATGAGCATATTATGAAATTGACTATTTAAATAACCATGCTATTTAATAAGTAAACAGTAGCTACAGTCAAATGAATACTTTCTATATTTCATACTTCCATGAAACAGATTAAACGTAAACTATAATAATCTTTTTGCATCAGGATCTTAACTGAAGCAATATCTTATTATAATGAGCATGTTATTATGGAAATGACTATTTAAATAACAATGCTCCTTAATAATAATAAGTAAACGGTACCTACAGTCAAATGAATACTTTCTATATTTCAAACTTTCATGAAACCGATTAAACGTAAACAATAATGTTATTGCATCAGTATCTTAACTGAAGCGATATCTTATAATAATGAGCCTTTTATTATGAAATTGACTATTTAAATAATCATACGGTTTCATATACGGTACCGGTAGCCCATTGAAAGAAATGAAAAATGAAATCGTTTTTGAACGGAATGACAACTATTTACTTTTAACTATAGATAAGCCATGCGAGATAAGCCTTGTTCGCGTTCGCAGTGCATACGAAAAAAATCAAAATTATTTTATTAAGGCAGTACAAATGCATCTATAATATCTCATACATAAGGACAGTATAAGTAAGGACTTGAGAAAAATACTTTATTACTTACTTTATTCGAAAAAAAAAATGATAAAAATAATGCAAAATCATCATTACTCCGTGATCATCACACACAGAAAAACAAGATGGCTGCCGATCTTTAAGTTTAAGGAGAGGTGTAGAGCTATCCTTAAGAATTTAAGGATCCTTAAAGTTAAAGATCTTTAAACGGACATCTGAATTTCTATTTTAAGGAAAGTCGGAAATAAAGATTGTTTACATTTTGATTGACCAATGAAAATGCATCTTTTTAAAGATCTTTAGTTAAGGATCCTTAACAGCGGACATCTGAATGTGGGGGTTATGACTTTGTAAGAGGTTATACAAAATACGAGATCGTATTGATTAAAATCAGAATAAAAGACATTTAAAAATTTTCAGTACTGTACAAATAATCTGTGATACAAAGTAAAAAATGTCATTGATAAGGAATATTAGAAATTAAGGAAAGAAAGAAAAAATCTGTTGTACTTTTTCAATTTATTTTTCAAACTTTTAAATTTAATAAGAATTATTTTGATTTATTTGTAATACCAACTTATTATTTTTTTAACTTACTTTTTAATTTTTTAATAAGTTAACCAACTTATTAATTTTTTAAGGTAATATCTGTATATCACGGAGTAATATTAATAGGAGTTGAAGGTCCAATGGGAGAAAGCTACGAAACTGTGATCTAAATTTTTGGTAAATATTGAGGGCGCCACTTGTCATTCCTCCCTACCTCGGCGCGGATATACTGTTGTTTTCAATAGAATTTTGCTGGAGTACATTTAAATTTTTTTTATTTTAAGCAATTTAATTTCTTTGTAAGTTCTTAAAACCGCATAATTCAGATGTTTCAAATAAATGTTTCGTTCCTAGTTGTAAAACAGGCTATGATAGTGATAAGAAAAACAAAAAAAAGCCCTAGGAGAAAAATAAAGTCCGAGTTCGTGTTTTCTGCACCTAAAGTAAGTTTATTTGTTTTCTTTACAAAATTTCATCCATTCTCCTTCCTCCCAATTAACTGTTTTAGCTAGTTTCGGTTCGTAAGAATCGTCATTTTTTAAAAGCTTCCTTTCAAAGTAAAATTAGTATAAAATGGCTCTTAAAAAAAACATGTTGGTTAGAATACTCTATTTAATGAAATTTGCTTTCAATCGAAATTTTTTCAGCTTGATATTATTTTTAAAAAAATAATTAAAACGAGACATTTCCCCATTGAATAACATTGCGGAAGCTGGAAAGAAGGAAGGATTGCACGCTGGCGCCCTCTGTAAACATTAGAAAACAGCATCACAAAATTTCAGCGTTACCTTCTTCTCCTGTCTTTTTACTCCGTGCTGTATATATATATATAAATTACGTGTCACGATGTTTATCCGGGGTAAACTCCTAAACTAAGGAACCGATTTTAATGAAATTTTGCACACTGTGTGCAGTTTGGTCCAACTTGAGAGATAGGATAGTTTTTATCTCAATTTATTGTCACAATATCGTTTTATTGCAATTATTTGTTAATTATAGACCTTTATTAAAGTTGCTCCAAAATATCTGTGAGTTCCATTAATTTAATTGTTGCCAAAAAAAAAAAAAAAAAAAAAAAAATACGAGTTCATTTTCTTTCGACATAAAAATAAATACATTTAATCAAACGTGAACGTTAAAAAATTATAAAAAGTTAAATTATGCATCTCACGAAAATTGACGTCCTAATCAATTTAAAGATTTTATACACATTGATAAAGTGCAAATGTAGTTCTATCATAGATATAGTAATATATATAAATCTCTCATCCCCATGTTATCGTACAAAGATTTTTGATGCCGAAAAAAAAAAAAAAAAAAGCTTTGGAAACAGCCATTAAGTGGTATTGAAAAAAAAAAAAAAAAAAAAAAAGAAAAAGAAAAGAAAGAAAGAAATATGAATTTGAAACTGTATCTGGAGTCTTCCATTCCCCTTTAGCAAATAAATTATTCATAAATTTTATTTGCTAAAATATTAGTATGTATTCCCGTGTGTATTCACTCGGGGAAAATCGGCCATATTTTGGTAAAAACGTCGTCTTTTCCCAAATGAAAAGGAATAACTTTTTTTCTCCCCAATGATCACTCTATTCTATATATGCTATACTATATCTATGAGTTCTATACGCAAGCGAAGTGTGACTCACTGACCGTCTGTGCAGCCAAGAAAAAGATTTCCTATGTTAATTGCCCACTGGATTTTTTGTAAGAAATTATTAAAAATCGAGGAAATTTATTTCCCGATTTTAATCCTTATATTTGGGTATAGATATGTATTAGTTATCGCGGGTGTTAGATTGAATTATTTTGCTGTCAAATTGACAAAATTTTAATTTTAAATTTCAAAACTCTGTCGCCCTTGGCTTTTTATTATTATTATTATTATTATTTGGCGATCAAAAGCGTAACACGAAAATATACATGCCAGATGTATGCATTGTACGAAATGTAATATGTATTATTCATTGTACGTATGTATGGCATGTAATATGTATTGTACGAAATATTGTTTCATATTATTCATTACTCTTTTAATATAAGTTGTTAAAATAACCATGATTTTTGAAAGGAATTAAATATTTTCGCCAGATAATTTGGCGATATTCTTTTTTTTTTCGCCAAGGATGACAGAAATGAAATCTATTCCGCTGCAAAATATTAGTATCTTACATCAGATATTTTATTTAGACATTTGAAAACAAATTTGACTTCAAACTATGATAGAATATTTATCATTTTCCTTTTAATTAGTATATTATCAGTATATTAAAATTTAAAAGCATGGTATATAAAAAGTTTTTTTTTTTTTTTTTTTTTTTTTTTTTATCTTACAAGTATTCTTATCTTAATCCTCAATGTTTCCCATCTTTATTAACTTGAATTTACTATTAAAATTTTAACATCCTCAAAAACTTCTCATCACTTCGTTAAAATACACTAAACTTTTCCAAAATCTTTTTCTATTTAAAATGATACATGTATTTACTTTAAAAGGCCAATATTTCATAAGATTTCCAATTTTAAAGTTTTAAAATATTTATCAAATTTACTTATTTTTCTGGTTTAGCCTTATTGTTTTCCTTTTATAACTACAGCTGTTGCCCTCTTTAAAATATTTAAAATGATGAGGTCATTTTATAGTAAAATTATCCATTATAGCATATATTATATTTCACTCCTCCGTAAAAATTGATTTTAAAATCGTCTGTTTCTTTTATACTTTTATTTTAATAGAATTTAATTTATATATTAGTCATTTTAGCAATTTTATCCAAAGTAGCATTAGAAATAATATATATCGCTTCTCCATTAAAATTTATAGGACCCTACAATAAAATTAATTTGTGCTTAATATCAACACTACGAAAATTTTTATCAATCGCTTCCAAATTTTGACCTAAGTTTCAAATCTCAACCCTGTGGGTTTTTACATCGGCTACAACGTTTTCGTCTTTGTTCGTAAATAATAATTTGACTGTACTAAATAGTTTACAGCCGTATAATTCAACGTATAACTTAGTCACAGCAACGCGTGGCCGGATCTGCTAGTAATATATATGTATTTAAATATAAATAAAAAAAAATAATTATGATAGTTTCTGTGATTTGAGATATTTTAGAAATTGTATGAAGATATATTTAAATTTATTTTCGTTTCAACAAATCACAGGGAAATTCATTTCTCTCTTCCTCCCCTCCTTTTACTGTATATGTTTAATATTATGATTTTTTAAAACCATATGTCATCTTCTATTTTAAAACACATTCATTTTTAACGAATGTGTGTTTGTATGTAAATATCGGACTGAGTTATCAAGTTTTTTAATGTTAAAAAATCAAAAAAGTATTTTAATTTACATATATCTAATTATTAAAAGCCTCGCCAGGGGCCAAGTGATTCTGCGATTAAAATGTATTAGATGAAAAGTGCCGGGTTCGCTCGTCGACCTAGCTGCTCGAAGGTCTCCGCGGTTTTCTCCAAAACTCGCTTAAATACGAGCTATGACCCTAATCAAGATCAACATGGAGGGCAAATCACCCAGGACATGGACCCTCGTGCAGTCAATCGGCTTTAATCTTCACACCAGCAGGACCACCACCTTATTAAACAGCAGCCGAAAGGTTTTGCATGCAAAACTGGTAGACGGGAAGTGCCGGGCTTGATACCAGGTCGTGCTAGTCGATTTAATTGATCAGAGTTTTCCGTGATATTCGCTGAAACTCGCGTAAATACGGGCTAGGACCCCTCAGAAAGACCCTGCGGAGGGCACATCACCCAGGCTTAGGACCCTCGTATAGTTAACCCTTTAACCGTTGCAAACGGCTTTTTCCGTTTTTACTAGTTGAAATAAGAGGCTAATGTAGCAAATTTTGGAAAAATATGTATTTTTTCCTAAGACATAAGATTACTGAATATCCATTGATTTCAAAAACTAATATGCTTTATTCCTACTTCACTTAGCATTGATTTTATGAGTTATTAAACAGATATGCTAAAAAACTCGACACGGCTAAAGGGTTTTAATCAGCCTAAATCTTCACACCAACATCATCACCACTTTATTAACTGTGGCCGAGCGGTTCTGCACTCAAATCTGGTAGATGGGAAGTGCGAGGTTTGAATGCAGGTTACGCTTGTCGAAGCCATTCGCATTTTTTGTGTTTTTTCTCCGAAAATTACATGAATATGGGCTAGGAAACTCTTCGAAAAAACCCCACGATGAGCATCTCCTGTTAGGAGCAAGTCCCAAGTGTAGCTATTTGGCTTTAATTCAAACACCAATACTTTATTAAAAATTTATGTGTGATGTAGGAATTAAGACCGACTGTCTACACGATACATCTGGGGAGGTCTTTCTAAAATGTCCTGGTATTCAAACGATAAATTCCGAACGGCTAAGCCGACAAGGATGTCCTGGATTCTAATTTGGCGCCTCACGCCTATCCTAAAACATGTAGAATAATATATATGTATATTTACATACTATACAGGGTGTTTATAAAGTCCCGGACCCATTTTGATGTTTAATAACTCATAAAATAATAAATATAGATTAAAATTAATAACATAAATGGTTAGATAGACTCAAAAAGTTTCATGACCCTTGTCAATGAACTTCCACGTGTGCCCCTTCGTCGCACGGAGAATATCAAGTCGATAGTCAATTTCACGCCAGGCAGCGGCAAGCATGTCGGCATCCACAGAGGCTATTGCGGTTGTAATTCTGACATTTAGGTCATCAATGTTCGACACTCTCCTCCTGTAAACATTGTCCTTTACAAATCCCCAAAGGAAAACGTCCAGGTGATCTGGGTGGCCAAAGAATTGGACCTCCTCGCCCAATCCATCTTCCTAGAAAATGGTCATTCAAAAAACTACGAACGATGGTACCCCAATGAGGTGGTGCACCATCTTGTTGCAAAAAGACATGTGGCTGAAGCTCTTCTAGTTGTGGAAATACGAAGTTTCCCAACATGTCTAAGTATACGACTGATGAGACCGTCTTTTTTGTAAAAAAGAAAGGCCCAATGACTTGGTCGTGTATTAGTCCACACCACACATTAACCTTTGGGGAATCCCTTTGTGCCTCACGGTATTGCAATATTTGCCAAAAACAGAAGAGAGAAAAATACAATTAATAAGCAGACGATATTTGAAAAGTACAGATATTTAGACTGGAAAATGAAATTATCTGAAATTGACCACACGCGCAGACGATATTTACAAAAGTAAAGATATTCAAACCTGAAAAGAAAATATATGAGTTATTCCATCAATAAATGCCATAAGTTTGTTTATATCTTCATTGTTTTATGAGTTATTAAACATAAAAATGGGTCCGGGACTTTATAAACACCCTGTATATAATTGAAAATATGTTAGTGAAAAAAATGATAATGTGCATGATTGACGTAAATAAAAAAAAAAAAAAAAAAATTAAGCAGATAAATTTATATTTATTATTATTTTTTAAGGATCCCCCCTCTTTTTTTTTTTTTTTCGTTTTAGAGATTTGTAACATTAAACCATACATTATTATTATTTATTATTATTATTATTATTTAAAACCATATCAATCCTTAACGAATTTCTATTTACATGTCTAAGTGATGAGTAAAATTTTTCATTCCATATTCGACTTCTAAAACTATAGAGATTTGAAAAGTACCATAAGCAGAAATCCTTCAAAGAAATGGGCCCACCAGCGGCCGACTGGTTCTGCGCTCAAAGCTGGTAAACGTGAGGTGCCGAGTTCGACCCCAGTCGCACTCGTCGGCCTAGCCGTTCGGAGTTTTCCGTGGTTTTCTCCGAAACTTGCGCGAATACAAGCTAGGATCCCTTAAAAAGACCCCCACGGAGGGCACTCCTCCTCAGGCCTAGGATCTACAGCAGTCAATCGACCTTATTCCCGAAAATACCTTCAAAGAAATATGTGCAATATTTATAAGAGGAATTTTAATTGTGGGATAACATTTAGATGAATGTAGCTTCTTCTATTATTTTTTGTTAATCGCGACATGGTATACATTGCAAACAAGTAAATATATGGATTGCTGTTGTTGTTGCAGGGAATAAGGCCGATTGACTGCACTAGGTTTCTAGGCCTGAGGAGGAGTGCCCTCTGTGGATATTTTTCTAAGGAATCCTAGCTCATATTCACGCAAGTTTCGGAGAAAATCACGGAAAACTCCGAGCAACTAGGACAACGAGCGCGACCTAGGATCGAACACACGCAGTAAATGGATTGAACTCTTCTCATACTAAGCCAGTTCATGTCTGAAAACGAAGGTGATCTGGATTCGCATTTGGCACATTACGCTTGTCCTAAAACATGCATACTATTTTTTTTTAACTGTAAATGTTAGTGGAAGAAAAAAAATAATAATAATGTGCATGACTAACTCTATATTAAAAATAAATAAATAAATAAGCAGATATGTTTATATATATTAGTTAAGCGAGGGGATTAGTTAAGCTAGCAATTCATGGCTTACATTGCAAACAAATAAATAAATCAGCTGAACCCCTGATTTTAGCGAGGTTAGGTCTGAAAATTTTGCTTATATTTTTATATAATCAGACTTCTGAGTTTAATATCAATTTGCATTGTTGGGCAAAGGTTAAGTGTGGGGTTCGAAAACATAGGTCACGCTCATTGACCTAGCCAATCAGTTTTTCGAGGTTTTCTCCTAAACGTGTGTGAATATGGGCTAGAAAACCCTTAAAAAGAGCCCAAGTTAGGCATACCTTCTTAGGACCAAGTTTCAAGTATAGACAGTTGTCCATAACCCGAATATCAAGACCATCATCTTATAAAAAATTTTAAAATATGAAGTGAGAATGTGATTTACGAATTAAGGCAGACTGCCTGCACAATACATCTAGGCCTCAGGAGGTCTTTCTAAAGTGTCCTGGTATTCAAACTATAAGCAGTTCAGCCAACGAGGACAAATTTCATTCGCACTCGGCACCTACCGTCGGCCCTAAAATACGCAGAATGTTTTATATTGTAAAGTAAATATGTTCGTGAAAAAAAGAAAAAAAAAAGATAATACGCGTGACTAACAACATATTTAAAAAATAATAAGCAGATATATTATTTATTTTTTTATGAGTAACAAGGACCTTTTTTTTTTCCTTTTACAGATATGTAATGTTAAGCTATACATTATAACTTTCTCTTACTCATAAGGAAGAGAAAGCATTGTTTTTGAGTCAAATTTTCTAAAGTGAGATTTTGTTATATTTACATGTTCTGGGGTCCCCTGAATACGAAAATCACGTTTTTAGCAAATGGTCTGTGTGTGTGTGTGTGTGTCTGTCTGTCTGTTATCAGCATATCGGAAAAACAAATTATGGCAGAAAGTTCAAACTTGGTATTCTAAATGTGTATCATATAGGGATGCTACACTAAGCTTTTCGTTGAGATGAAGCAAATGGTTCGTGTACAGGGACACTCAAAAATATTCAAATACATTACGTCTATGGGGGAAATTGCAGGTCAGTAGAGTTTAACATCTATAGACTGCACTAAACCAAATGAAACGAATATATATTTTTTGTAATAGAGATAGTCAACTGGGAAATCTTTTTTTGTGTATGTAGGAGCCTCGCCTTCCCCCTGGGGGGAAAGTCCGCCCACGAGGGGAATAAATTTTCATGATGGGTATTTTTCAAAAGAGCTTGACAATACCTTTAAAACGAATGGTTAAACCATCGATCTGCGATAATTTAAAACAAAGTTATCGATTTATTTTACTTTTAACGAAAAAGAAACTTTTTAATACTGAGAATGAAAATGACTTTTTTTGGTTATTTAGTGTTATACTACTTCTCTAATATGAAAATCGTCTGCATTATCATAAAAGATAATTTTTTAAATAATAATTTTAATAAATTATTTTTTAAAAACAGAATTATTTTTTAATAACCGAATTAAATTCTATATAAATGTAGGTGCATCTTACTAAGTAACCGATTATTATTAATATAATTATCAAAATTATTTTAAATAAAAACAGCTGATCTCATTCGAAAACCAAAATCACCTGTCAAAACGCGGAACCGGGAGAAAGTCGATTACAGCGCCCTCAATATTTACTAAGAAATTGTCTTCCAGTTTCCGAGACTGCATACCATTGGACTTTCCTATCCTACTCTATTAATCCGTGTCCACACCACAAGGGTTTACAAGTTTTTATAGAGCAGTTTCATATGACGTCATAGTGACGTAGATGGAGGGCTATTAACTCCACGTGAAAATAAATAGACGCCATTTTTAGAACAGTAAGCAAATGGCAGTTGAAAACAGCTCACAGCACCATGGCAACCGCGCATAGCAACCAATGATGGAGGGCACGCTGTCCACGTTGCCATGCTGTTATCAGCTGTTTGCAACTGCCCTATTTAAGAACAGATACAAGGACAATACATACATCCATGCCTTCTCCGGGATTCGAACCAGGGCCCAACTTTGTAGAAGTCAAGGTTTTTAACCACTACACCGTCTGGGCGGCAAAAAACATTGGCGGTTATGACTGATGCGAAAAACATTCTCCAAACCGTTGCCATAGAAATGTACTAAAAATGAGCTGTTATCAAGGGAACCACCGAATACGCAGGTACGAGGAGAGCATGTCACTTGACTCATCTTGGACCTTCTCAAGGGTTACCATCACAGATTAAGACAGTCTATAGGATGAAAAACAAGATAGGGCAGCCAGCACGGAAAACGGAGCTTTCTATTCCGCATTAATTCAGCCGAGTAAAAGAAAAAAGAAAACGATCCGATCGCCGCCTGGTGTAGTATCTTTGAAACTTATCGGAAGAAAGTGAAAGCCCGCCCCTTCGGCTTCTGTCATCATCCGATTTCCGAGAACGACCAATGAACCACTACAAATTTAAATAAACGCGCTAATTGGTAGATTGGCAAGATCTGTTCGCCCTCTATCTGTAAGATGAAAATTACTACTTTTCCGTAGCATTCGTAATACATCCAGATCCCCATGTTATCGAGGAAAAATTTTTGATGCCGAAAAAAAGTTCTAAAATCAGCCATAAAGTGGTACTGAAAAAAAGAAAGAAAAAAGAAAAATGAATTTGAAACTGTATCTGGAGTTTTTCATTCACCATTAGTAAATAACTTATTCATAAATTTTATTTACTAAATTATCCATGAGCGGGTTCAGGCTATCGACCGATCCAGGATCGATCCCAAAATGTTGCCCAAACCGAAACTGCGCTATTTCTTTTTTTTTTTCTATTTTTTCAAAATTGTGCAGGTAAAAATCCTATCTTTGAATGATTTGAATAATTAATAGTTGAAAAACCACCCATAATTTCAAAAAATTGTTCGATAAAAATCGAAAAAATACAAGAGCAGTGGGCATTGGCGTCACACTAGGGTTACACAGTAGAAAACGTTGACACATAAAAAAGTGTTCAGCACACCGAAACTATCTTGTAGTGTAGCCACGCATTTTTAGAAAAAAAGAAGGTCCAGTTCGCAAAAAGTCGCACCAGAACTACATGGCAAAGAAACACTTGTAGAAGCACACACAAATTCCCGAGCAGGAAGATTAGAAGTCTCGATAACAGCCGTCAACGAAGTTAAAAAGTCAAATGCAACCATGAGGCAAGGTTAAGTTCCAGAAAGGTCACATTGGCTTTACATGTCGATATTACCCGAAGAAAACAAAATTTAATGGCATACAATAGAAACTCGAAAAATGGATTTCAACAAAAACTTCAGTAATCTCATAAGCGCAACGCGTGCCATATTTTATGTAGAGATGCAGCATCCTTAAAGGTAATAACTCTATTGTATTTAATAATATTTATTGCTTCTGTCAGTAGAAGGTTTCGAAAGTCACGAGGGGCTGAAATTACTTCGGCCTGGGACCACAGAGGAATAGCTTTAGGGTTATCGTAAAGAAATTCAACTAGTATAGATCACAGATTATCATACAGATAGGACAGTGAAGCTAAATTGTGAACCGGAAATATAGTAGCACCACTAGTGTCAACAGAGGGGAACTACAAGTGTTAAGTCTACATGAATAGCATCTTTGATCGAAAATTGTTTTTCTATTTCGCGAGTAGTTAGTAGCAGGTTAGTATGGGAAGTTTTCATTTTCTTCACTTTCTATTGTTTTTGAATTCACAAAATTATCCTCAAAACATTCACAGCTATTCTTCTAAGAAATAAATATTAATTTTTATACTGTTTAAAAATATGCTTTGTCAAAGATATTCATATTCAAGTACAAATTAAAATTACAAACTGTAATTCTGAAATAGCAGTATGAAATCATTAAATATTTAACTTTGCTTGTTTAAATAATACAAAATGCTTTAAAATGAAAAAAAAAATGTTTTTATTTTATGTATATTATCAAAGTTTATTTTCTTAATATTTAGCACTTGCTTCTTAAAATAAATTGCTTTTGACAATCAAGTTTGTAAACAATAATAAAGTTGCCAAACGAAAACCTATGTGCAGTTTTCTTTCCTTCACTTTTTCTACTACTTTTAAATTCACAAAATCATAACATTCACAGCTATTTTCTAAGAAATAAAACTAATTTTTATTATGTTTGAAAATAAATTTTGCCAAACACATTCGTGTTCAAGTGTACAAATTAATATAACTAACTGTAATGCTGAAATAGCAGTATGGTATGAAATCTTAAATATTTAACATTGCTTGGTTTAAATAATACAAAATGCTTTAAAATGAAAAATATATTTCAGGTTTATGTATATTTTCGAAATTTATTTGCTTAATATTTATTACTTGCTTCTTAAAATAAATTGCTTTCGACAATCAAGTTCGTAAACAATAACAAAGTTGCCAATGCCAAACGTAAATATCAATACAATGGTTAGTTGGCTGGATGTTGGGTTTAAAGTTGCACTAATATTACGATATGAACATAGATACAATAAAAATAAGACTAGCGATTGCGTAAGCTGCAGAGCTCGAGAAACATACAGCCGTTGACAATAGGGTCGTTGCAGTCAAATTTTGGTTACCGAAGAATATACGGGAGTGTCCTATCTGTATAATAATCTGTGGCATAGATAGGCTGACCAGATCAAAGTACCTTTATATAGAGAAGCATTAAAAATTGCTATAATTATCGAATTATGCGTGTATTTTTTTAATTCCTAATAAATAAGGATTACAAATAAAGTGTTATTCATTAATTATTTAGTTTCTACAATTTTTTAAAACTTAAAAATATGCCTTCGAAAAAAAGGGCGTCCCCATTTGTCCCCAGAAAATGGGGAAGTTTGGTCAGTAAGTACAGTTTTTTTTTCTCTTTAACATTTCGAATGTGTTCATTTATTCTAACTTTAAGCATGCGTCTTGTTTGCCCAATGTAGTAATAAAGTTCATCATTATATTTAATAGTGATTTTATAAACACCACCTGTAGGTGGGTATCACGGCCATTAACAACTAAATTTTTAATAGTACAGGAGGAGGAGAAAGGAATTAGTAGATTAAATTTACGTTGAATAAAGTGCTTAAAGCTTTTAAATGCATTACAGACAGGTAAACTATTGGTATGTTTAATTTTAGTAATTTGGTTAATACTAGTATTATTATAGATTTTATTTTTGACTTAATTGACAAATTTTAAAATAGTGTTTTTATTATATCCAGCATTAATACCTAAATGAATAATTTTATTAATTTCTTTGTTTACGTTAAACTGAAAAGAAGTATAATTAATGGCTCGACAAATATAAGAATAAAAAAAGCCATTTTAAATTCATTAGGGTGAGCGGAAGAAACAGGAATGGCGGAAGGGATGAAAGAATCTTTGTAATTGACAATATTCCTGTGACGTCACTGTAGGTAAAATCGCCGAACACGTGGCCGATATTTTGTAAACAAATTAGATTCAAGATGCCATTTTATTCTTACGCTTAACATTTTCCTAAATATTTCTGCAGTGAAACTTAATAATAATGTTCAAACAAGAACAAAAGAGAAATGTAAACAACTGAATCGAATGATAAAGTTAAGATTATTCCATATCGTAACGGGCAGCGGTAGCCCAGTCGGTAGAGCGCCGGCCTCGTAATTGGAAGATTGCGGGTTCGGTACTCGAGCCGGCCAAAGACCGTCGTGTACACTAATGGTGGCTGGTGCGCGTAAAATCTGTCGTGGCCGCAAAGTCCTCCATGTTCCCATGAAAAATTATACCTCTGGAGGTCACCGAAGCGGGAGAGCCATCCCTTCCGCGGAGGATCAAAATTGTGATGGCATGTCTCCGGACCACCTCTAGGGGTGTGTCCCAGACCGTCGCCAATTGCCCATCTGCGCAGCACTAGTGCGACGTAAAACCCAACCAACCAACCAACCAACCAACCATATCGTAAAATTGCAGATCATTTTATGTATACACACACACACACACACATATATATATAATGAATAAAAGATTAATAAGAACATTTTATACACACACACATATATATATAGACACCAAAGCTTAAATAATTAGAATTTCAATCACTTTAATAAAGGAATTTCTTAAGTGGAGCATCCATTTAAATTTGTTAACATCGCCACAGTTCACATGGCAACTAATAGGCCCTCAGTCCTAAAAAAGGAATACTGCTAGCACTCAAATTTTAAAATTTTAATGCAAAATGACCTGAAAAATTACATTTTAATTAATTAAAAAAAAATCTATCAAACAGAATTTTACTAAGAACCATCCCAATTAAATCAGACTTTTTTTTTTTTTTTTGCTAGAGGCCTATTTCAGTCGGTACAGTTGTCGAATTTTTATAATACACTCTTAATAGTGCTAAGAGCCTATTTCAGTCGGTTTATTGAATGGGGATTTATTGAATGAAGTCCCCCCAAGGCCCACCTTTGACATGAATCCCCCCCAGGCCCAACTTTGACATGAGTCCCCCCCCAAGGTACCCCTATTTCAGTCGGTACAGCGTTGTCGAATTTTTATAATACTCTCTTAATAGTGCTAAGGGCCTATTTCAGTCGGTTTATTGAATGGGGATTTATTGAATGAAGTCCCCCCAAGGCACAACTTTGACATGAGTCCCCCCCAAGGTACCCCTATTTCAGTCGGTACAGCGTTGTCGAATTTTTAAAATACACTCTTAATAGTGCTAAGGGCCTATTTCAGTCGGTTTATTGAATGGGGATTTATTGAATGAAGTCCCCCCAAGGCACAACTTTGACATGAGTCCCTCCCAAGGTACCCCTATTTCAGTCAGTATAGCGTTTTCGAATTTTTATAATACTCTTAATAGTGCTAAGGGCCTATTTCAGTCGGTTTATTGAATGGGGATTTATTGAATGGCCCTCAAGGCACAACTTTGACATGAGTCCCCCCATAGGTACAACTTTGACATGAGTCCTCCCAAGGCCGAACTTTGATATGAGTCCCCCAGGCTCAACTTTGACATGAGTCCAACCAAGGCCCAACTTTGACATGAGTCCCCCCCCAAGGTACAACTTTGACATGAGTCCCCCCCCCAGGCCCAACTTTGACAAGAGTCCTCCCCAAGGTACCCCTATTTCAGTCGGTACAGCGTTGTCGAATTTTTATAATACACTCTTAATAGTGCTAAGGGCCTATTTCAGTCGGTTTATTGAATGGGGATTTATTGTATGAAGTCTCCGCAAGGTACAACTTTGACATGAGTCCCCCCCAGGCCCAACTTTGACATGAGTCCCCCCCCAAGGTACAACTTTGACATGAGTCCTCCCCAAGGCACACCTTTGACATGAGTCCCCCCAAGGCACAACTCCCCCTCATTGGGAAAAAGAGAAAAAACGTTGTTTTGCGGCTAGCGGCTATAAGACAGTTTGGACTTCCAACGTTATTTGTTGCAATATCTGCAACTGAAACACATTGGTTTGATTTAATGAAAACTTTATCATGGAATTTAGATCGTCACGAATTAACTAAAGAAGAATTTGTCGATATTAACAAGTTTAGCAGTAGGCCTCTGGCACTAAATTAAAATCTGTCAATGTCAGATTTTCATGTTTTAAATAATGAAATAATGTCGTGTCTGTATAATTTTATTATTATTATTTTTTTTTTGTATAGTGATAGAATATTTATAAGACAACAATTTTATCATTCAATAAAACATTAAAATCAATAGCTTACATTAGGGGGACGAAATAAACTTGGGTTCTTTTCACCTATTTCCTTGTTTTTTTTTTTTTTTTCGAACACTTCGAAATCCAGAGGTGCAACCCGGTGCGTAACAGTGTGACATAATAAAAAAATCTAATAATAAAAATACATTAAAAATAAAACTGAAAATAAAAGTAAATTTTCGTCTGCTCACAATGCTATTCTACGGCGTTAGTGGACAGTCAGAGAACACATACGACCTCTAGCGGCGAAGGAATAATAGCGACCATTTCGGGTCCATTTTGGAGGGACGGCCTCCGTTGGAGAAAAGGGTCCTTGTTATCTAAGTCCGTGGTTCATACACTTCATACCCTTCTACTTGTAAACAAGTACATATTTTCTTCACTATCAATCCATTCTTGTCTTGCGGGTATTTGCTAGAGGTGAGTTCGGGCTCTATTTTGGCAATCCGAGCCCGCCCGGGCCCGAAACATTTTTGAGCTGAGCCCGCCCGAGCCCAAAAAATTTTGTGTGATCAGAGCCCGAGCCCGCCCGAGCCCGATATTGAAAGTGGTACGCTATGCAATGCATACACAATAGTAAAATTAAATACCGTTTTCATTTTCAAATTAATTTTCTTATTATCAATCCTTAATTTAAATAACTATAAATGTTATTATAACAATGTATAATGTCTGTGTCTCTGTACACATGTATATATTTATAGTGCAGCCCATTGTTTATAACGCGCCTATCGGGGGGGGGGGGGAATTATCCGAATGAGTGATATAATGAGGCCCGATATAACGAAGGAGGAAGGATTACTGTATAACACTATGACATAATATGCATCCCGTTGAAAAAAAGAGTTCTATTTAGAAAAAGGAAAGTCAAAGCTGCGAAGGTTTGCAAGATTATTTTGTGATTTATAACCTATCATGACTATTATGACATTACTAAAGATGCTCTCAAAATGAATTTTTTTTTTTTTTTTTTTTTTTTTACATTTTCCAGTTAGTGAAGAATAAAATAAACGGAACTTTTAGCTTGAATCCGAGCCCGCCCGGAGCCCGAAGACTTGCGTAAGATTTGAGCCCGATCGGGCTCGGGCCCGGGCTTACGGGCTCGGCCTGAGCCCGTCTCATCTCTAGTATTTGCGGGTAATTTTATAGGTGTTGGAGGGTAAAAAGCAAAATTCAGTCTGGCAACACTGTCCATAAACGTCGATGTATATGAATGAACAATGGCAGATATAATTTTTATTTTGTGAAAGGTACAAGTTAATTTCTCGAAAAAATTGCCGTTATTACGTGTACATGTTTCTGTAAAAAGTTAAAAATTATTTAGCAAAGAAAGGTGTTTCCCTCGTTATATTCATACAATGTTTGGAAATTTTTGCCAACTATCTCTAATAAGGCCTAATACACAAAAATAAATGATCTCAAAAGGTACATCTATATAGAAGACAAGAGTGGAAAAAAGTATGCATTCATACACTGACAAAGGCGAAAAGCCATATTTATGTAAAATATGTTCTAAACTATTCTCCAACAAAACTAATCTACATAAACATTTAGGCATTCACACCGGAGAAAAGCCATATGTATGTGAAGTATGCTCAAAAAAATTCTCTGACAAGAGTACTCTAAATACACATTTACGTATTCACACAAAAGAAAAGCCATATATCTGTCAAATATGTTCTAAAGAATTCTCTCGTAAAAGTAATCTAAATAGACATCTACGTATTCATACAAAAGAAAAGCGATTTATGTGTGAAATATGCTGTAAAAAATTCTCTCATAAATGCAATTTAAATACACATTTACGCATTCACACAGGAGAAAAGCCATATGTGTGTGAAGTATGTTCAAAAAAATTTTCTCGGAAAGATAATCTGTATACACATTTACGTTTTCACACAGAACAAAAGCCATATGTGTGTGAAATATGTTTTAAAAAATTCTCTCACAAGAGTGCTTTAAATACACATTTACATATTCACACAGAAGAAAAGCCATATGTGTGTGAAATATGTTTAAAAAAATTCTCTGCCAAGCGTGCTTTAAACACACATTTACGTATTCACACAAAAGAAAAGCCATATATGTGTATAATATGTTCTAAAGTATTCTCTCATACATGTAATCTAAATACACATTTACGCATTCACACAGAAGAAAAGCCATATGCGTGTGAAATATGTTCTAAAAAATTCTCTCATAAATGTAATCTAAATACACATTTGCGTATTCACACAGAACAAAAGCCATATGTGTGTGAAATATGTTCTAAAAAATTCTCTCAGAAAGGTAATCTAAATACACATTTGCGTATTCACAACAAAAGCCATATATCTGTAAAATATGTTCGAAAGAATTCTCTCGTAAAAGAAATCTAAATAGACATTTACGCATTCACAGAAAAGAAAAGCCATTTATGTGTGAAATATGTTGTAAAAAATTCTCTCATAAATGCAATTTAAATACACATTTACGCATTCACACAGAAGAAAAGCCATATGTGTGTGAAGTATGTTTTAAAAATATTTTCTCGGAAAGGTAATCTAAATACACATTTACGTATTCACACAGAAGAAAAGCCATATGTGTGTGAAACATGTTTAAAAAAATTCTCTGACAAAAGTGCTTTAAATACACATTTACGCATTCACACAGAAGAAAAGCCATATGTGTGTGATATATGTGCTAAAGAATTCTCCTACAAGAGTGCTCTAAATACACATTCACACAAAAGAGAAGCTATAAGTGTGTGAAATTTGTTCTAAAGAGTTCTCTGACAAGAGTAAACCAAATGCACATTTGCGCATTCACACCAGAGAAAAAGCCATATGTGTGTGTGAAATGTGTTCTAAAACGTTTTATGTAAGGAGCGCTATGAATGCACATTTACGTATTTACACAAAAGAAAAACCGTATGTGTCTAAAATCTGTTCTATATGTTTTTGTAGAAAGGGACGCATTCACACAAAAGAAAATCCTTGTGTGTGTGAAATATGTTAAAAGAAGTACCCAAGAAGGGTGCTTTGTATGTGCATTCACGGACTCACACAGGTGAAAGCCATATGTGTGTATAATATGTTAAAACAAATTCTCACAAATGGGGGAATTACACTGGTATTAATGCATCCATGGAGGTGAAAAATCATTTGTGTGAAATTTGCTCTAGAAGGTTTTATTTCAAGGGTAATTTGAATACACATTTGCGCATTCATACAAGAGAAAAATAATATAAATGTGAATTATGTCAGAAAAAGTTTTCTGTAAGACAGGCAGAGTCTGAATAAACATGTACGAATTCACATATGTGTGTGAAATCCTTTCTAAATGTTTCTGATAAAGTAGTTATAAATATATGTACGCATTCAGAAAAGAGAAAAACCGTGCGTGTGTGAAACATGTTTTAAAGGATTCTCTCAAAAATTAATCTAAATAGACATTCACGAGAAATTTATTCTCAAGTTTTTCAAAAGTGAGGCATCTAAATACACATCTATGCATTCACACAGAAGAAAAACCGTATATATATCATTAAAATATGTTCTAAAGGGTTCTCTGAGAAAATAGATCTAAACAGGCATTCGCACACACTCACACCGAAAAACCACCTGTGTGTAAGATTTGTTCTAGAGAATTTCCTTTTGTCGCAGTCTGATTATGTATTGGCACAGTTGAAAAGCCGTATGTTCGTGAAATATGTTCTTCAAAGTTTTCCGTAAGGGAGACTCTGAATAAACATGTACGAACTCAAACAAGAGAAAAGCGAATTGTGTTCTGAAGATTTATCTCGATCAAATGGAAAATCTAATTAGATATCTACGTATTCACACAAGAAAAAAGCTACATGTGTGTAACATTTGCTCTGTTGTTTTTCTCAAAAAAGATATGGGAAAAATGGGTTTAGTTAGATAGTACACTCGGTATCGGACCACCTCTCAAAAAAAAAAAAAAAAAAAAAAAGATATCTCAATAACCACTTACGTTTTCCCGCAAAAAAAAAATATATATATATGTATGGAGTGTACTTGGCTGTGTTCATGTATACTCCCCGAAAAGTTCGTGTTACCCAATAACTCCCCAAGCTGTTCACATCACAAGTCCCATTTTGAGTTACTCGGGGAGAAAATAAAGCTGTTCATGATTACAGATCGGGGAGCTTAGAAACTCCCCGCGATTTTTCTTAGGGTACAATGCGAAGATGATGGAAAACATGGCAACGGCATAGCAACAAGTGTAAACTGTAAACATAAACAAATGTTTGAAAATTACTACACTGATCCGTAATCGCAGTTATGTTTCAGTAATTCTTTTAAATATTAATTTAATTTTTAATTTAATTTGTGCAACTATATTTAGAAGTATAAACGGCGCTTGAAAAAGAAAAAAGATAAAACGGTCAATTTAGATGACAAAACTACAAATGCACATTTAAAAAATTTAATGAGGATGCAGTGTCCCATAATTCTTTTTTTTTTTTTTGAAGGAAATATTTTAATGTGCTAAATAGCTTTTTATTGATGCGTGTTTTTTAAATATAAACATCAAAGTAATTTATTAAATTTTATTAATTATTGAAAAATTTTCTCACTTTTAAGGTTTATATTTTATTAAATACTATATACAATAATATTTAAGCTTTATTAAATTTTCAATAAGGCTTAAAGCTTTAATTCAATAACTTAATTCTGTATTTTTTCCTGTTACTGCTATTTAATCATTTTGTAAGATTGATATATATCCTACTTACTTAATTTTTTATTTTTCTTTTAATTAAACATCTATAACATCATTTTTAATGTAATACCTTAATTTAAACAAGTAGCATTCACTTCTATTATGCATGAAGCAACTTGCTTTCTTTATCATGTGGTTAATCATACTCTTTACATTCTATGATCTAGATCCTATATACATGAAATTAACTCCCTTCACAAGAAAAATGCTTTGTGTGTATTAATGAAGTAATAAATATTAAAAAAGGAAAAAGAAATTTGCACGTCTAAGTCTATAACTTGGAACAGATAATTTTAATTACTTTTGTATTGAAAGTACAAGTATTAAAGCTTGTGATTGATATTTATTTCAAAAACAGTTATAGTTATATTATTAACTTATAAAACAGGTTTGTAAGTTAACCCTGTTAATCTACTTTAAAATGAATGTTATATGAATTGGGTAAAATAAATAAAACATACATATTAACTGTTTAAAAAAAAATAAATAAAAAGCTAACTAAAAAATACAACTAAATGTTTACATATAACTTTGCATAGAACTAATAAAATATACATAAATGAACATAGACTATTTTTTATTTTTTTTGTAATAAAATGCATTTTTTTTTTTTTTTTTTTTTCAATGGAAAAAAATTTATAACTTTGTTTTCAATTATCACTGGGTTCAAACATTTGTTTTAATTTTAAAGATATTATTATTTTAAAGATATTTTGAAATTTTCACACACATGTACTAATCAAAAATGATTCTCATCATGCACATTTATATGAAATTTTGACCAGTATTGTCTGAGTGTTCCATGGTTTTCTCCGAAACTCAAATATAAAAGAAAAGTTGTCCTGTGTTTTCCATGGTTATCTTCAAAATTCCTGTACAAAATTTGAATGGCGTATTAAATGTATCAGTTTTTAATGATCTAAGGGCATTTCTATATTTTTGCCCCTCCTAATAATTTTATATTTTCAGAAATATCAGCAATTGATTTATCGAGCCTTAAAACCTAAAAGTACGAATTTTCGACACTCTAACTTAATTTCTAGACTTTTGTTATTTAAAATTAAAATTTTAAAATATTAAAGTGTGATCTGGTAACTAAGATTTGCAATATCTTTGCTTCAATTCCAATTCAAATAAGTTTAAAAATGATACATTAATTATAAAATTGTATAATTAGAAGCTGAGGTGCAAAAGTAATGTAAACACTGTTATAAAAAGATTTGTGTCTGAATTTTCTATAGTATAGAAAACAAAGAAAATTATACTATTTTTTTAAACATGACTTAAAACAAACAACTTTTCACACAATACACACTTAAATTAAAACTTATGTAGTTATGTATGTTAGATTTTGGGACATAGCTTTTTCCTAAACAAGAAATATTACAGTTTAATAGTGCTACATTTCAGACAATATACACACCAATTTAATCACGATTAAGAAAAACAGAGTAATTGATACATTTTGTTAAGGCTGCAATTTTCAATAGAAGACGTGATATAGCCTCTAACTAAATGGTCAAATATGCAGAATAAAAGTGTCACCTCATGAACTATAAACCCAAATATGACCAAGATTAATTAATTTTATACACGTAAAATTTATACTGTTACTGATTATTCTTTTTTGTCTTAAAATGAAATTACACAAGATTAAACTATTTCTGCGGAACATAACTGTGCCATCTGTGGACCGATATATACACTAAGTTTAAGCTGTTAATGATTAAATCTTTTTCGCTTTAAAATAAATTTACACAAGTTTAATTTATTTTTTGTTTTATTTTTAAAATGTAGAATTTTTAGGGGGTAGATAAGGAGACTGTAGGCGTCACCAATTTGGGGTTTTTCCAGGATTAGAATTTTTAAAGGTCGTTTGCACGGTGAGCGAACAGGGTGTTTCCTATCATGAAAGTGGAGAGCACATCGCCGTCGCCACAGAGTGAAAATTTGGTACAGATAAAATTTCAAAGGTATTTGAAATTTTAACTGTGAGCTCACAAGCTGTTGTAGGTTATAAAACAGGGATGAGGCGTCACAGGCGCTACTGATCAGTATGGTGAGATTTTTCAAGGACTGCGAACCAACTGGTTGCCGAAGGCGGCTAGTATACAAATACAGTTTGTGCACTTCTGATTATTGTATTTATTGTTTATTCTAAATTATTTTCGGAAAAATTTAGTCTTTAGCCACCTTTGTGAATTTTTCAAACTTTCACCTATTTGGCGATATTTTGCATTATGCTCCAATTTGCAACACTTGACCACCTGCATAATAATTTTACTAACTTTTTAGGCAAACTAACAAACTGAAAAATACACTGAAAATAAACAATTCAGTCAGAAATAATATACTGGAAACTAACCAAATCATTACCGTAAAATTCCGATAGTAACCCCCCCCCCCTCTGAAATTTAGCATACTTTACTTTTTCGGAAAAATTCTGTTTATAACCCCCCTCCCTTACCTTTGGTGGCTAAGTTCGCCGCTCTTTCGTTTTTCCCATGAGCGTTGCAAACATGCTTTTTTTTAATTATGAAGTCTTATATGTTTATTTAGAAACTTTAATTTGCATATAAACGTATTCAAGTGTTATTTTTATTCATCATTTTAAAGTAAAATAACTCCAAATAAAAAATGTGACGTTGTTTACATTCTTTAAACTGCAAAACATTAACTGCTATCCGCAAGCGGCCGTGGCTTTCACAATCTTGCTTATGCGACTCTGTTTTTGCGATCATAACTCTTTTCTAAATTTTTAATTCTCTTTTTAATTTTAAATCATTAAATAGCGTAATAACTCCGAAATAGTACTTGCATATGTAACTTTAATAGTTATCGTTCACCCAGTTTTGTTCTTTCATATCATTTAATAACAGTGCAATTAGAATTAACTGTTTCTTTAACTGCTAGCGAATTCTAGACTGCTCAATTATTATTCTATGAGACTACATGGCTTGGCAATCACAATTTGTTTATCACATGTTCGTGTCTGTTTCTGTTATTCCGAATACTTTTTTTTTTTTTTTTTTTTTTTTTTTTTGGCTAAAATAAAAATTTAAACTGATTAATAATTTTTTTTTATTATTATTATTAATAAAATTTAATAAATAATAATCAGTATTATTATATTGTTAATACAATTTAGTAACTATTAATATATATTATAATATTAATAAAATTAATAATACTTCTAGAAAAAGATTGTGAAACTTCCGATTATAACAACCTCCCCCTTCCGAAATCGTCGTACTTTTCCGGAAACTTCTAAATATAACCCCTCCCCCAGTTTTGAGAAATTTCCCCTTGAAAAAAAAGGGGGGGGTTTACTATCGGAATTTTACGGTATATAATATTGTTAATTTGTAATTTAAAAATTACAAAATTATAATATAATCACAGAAAAAAAAAACATGAAATTTTGTAACGCAGCAATTACTATTGTGCACATAAAAACCTCTACCCCCCCCAAAAAAAAAAAAAAATAAAAAAAATCACTGGATACCCCTAACCTAGCAACTAGCAATACTTGAATCTAAAAAAATATATGCAAGTCCATATTGCAGCAATCACTATAATGTACCTGAAAAGAAATAAAATTATACTTTTAAAAAATTAAAGAACACGCTTTTATTGAAATGGGAACTAAAAAGCACAAACGATCTATCTTTATGGTATTAAAATGCAGGGTAAGAAAAAATTGTGTGAGTGACACACCATATTACAGGGTGATTATAAAATAATTTAGAATTAAACAAAAAACATTTTTTAAAAATCTTCCCTGACTGGGCTTGAACATTAGACCTTTAGGTTCACAGCCTGGAGCTTTACCTCACAGGCACAACGTTTACGTAGGGAAAGTCTTTTTTACAATATCGATTTTTTGTTTGCTCCCAGAGCGGTTACAAACATACATACAGGTGAAGCTAATAAAAGCGTGTTGAAAAAAAATGACTGGATACAGATACAGCTACCTTGCAGTGCACAAATCTCAAAATGCAAAAAATTATATACCGCAGCCATCCCTGTCACACATCACATGTATGAATGATTTGTGCATATGTAAAACAAAACAGTGTTATAAAAATATTCAGAATACATGTTATAAACATTTAAAAGCACAAGTTCAAAATATTTTTGAAACACTGGTTGAAAGATTTGTAAAAACATCAATTGAAAACTTTTTAAAAACACTAGTTAAATACTTTTCAAAATCATCTGTTGAAAGCTTTTTAAAAGCACCATTTATAAAAAAAATTTGAAAACATTAGTTTTATAAAAGATTTTTTCTTTTTGACCTACACATGAAAATCTATAGAAATCATATGACGGTGAACTCTAACATAGCTACCTTCCATCTGAATCAAATAAGGTGTTTAGAAACCATCAAACTTTACTAATTTGAGTCTATAGACTATAATGATAAATAATTTTTCTTCAAGTCCCTATAAAAAAAATATGTCATACATTTATCAAAATCTATACAATTCATATGATCATAATCTATAACATAGTAGGCTACCAACTTTCAGCTAATTTGAAGAAAGCAATTATATGTTATTCTGTTTACTCATATGCACACCATAAAAATAAGAAAAATTAATTTGGGACGTCATGAAACATATATACATATAGATACACAATACATGCCAAAATGAAATCTCATAGTTGTTTGGTTTTTTCCCAATTACTTTTCTTACATAATATATGTTCAAAAAGTTAAAAGAGCAGGGAAAGGAATATAACTTTTATATTTTGATTAATTAATGAATATAAGATCTTACTTAAAGTTAATTCATACCAATGATGTCAGCTCATCTTCACAATATTCACAAAGAAAAAAAGATTTGTATCCAAGAAAATTGTTTGACTGTGTAGCAATATATATATAAAGCTAAACACCAGAAGAACAATTCACTTGATATTTCCTTCAGTATAGCATCAATATGAGATCTTCTCAGATGTCATACAGCACAAATACCTGAATAAAATAAAGAATTGTTGGTAATAAATATTTAACATATAAACATTGAATATTTATTGACATCTTATATAAAAGTTACTACTTTGAAAAGCAAGAGATATCTTTTTCATAACATATTGTTAATCACATGCAACAGAGGATAAATTAAGTATTTTCAAAATTGAGCTAACATATTTGTAAAGATTCTTCTATATACATGCTTGATAATAAATTAGCTAAAATCTCTTATGGAAAACATTACCCAAATCCATAAAATATATGTAAATATTATAATGACAATAAAAATCTGAATGTTAATAAATTAAAAGGACAGCATTTGTAATCTTATTTTTGGAGAATGATCAATATTAATAAATTTCTAGCATCCAATAATAATAATACATTCTACAGACAGTCAGTAATATTCTCCAAAGTTAAATAGCACTTCTTTTATGTTCAATTACAAAGTAAATAATAACAAATTAAAAAAAAAAAAAAGGAAAGAAGAGAGAGAAAGAGAATTCCTGCATAAACGGTAAAAAATAAATAAATATACGAAATATCTTTAAGTTATGCAACAGAAAAAAATAAGTAATTAGAAACATACCATTCAATCGGTGTTGAATTGGCTCAGATTCGTTATAATTCGACAGTCTAGGAACAGTATTTTCAGCATTCACTTTAATTTTTAAAACTTCTTTTTTCTTCTTACGCATTTCATCAAACACAGTCCTGTTACTCTTATTCTGAATTTAAAAAGAGTTCTTTATCATCCATTACACTATATCGCTTAAGAAAATTATTAAAAGATGTTTTCCAATGTTCTTTCATACACTTATGATCATTATACTAGTAATGAATTTACATCTCAAGACTCCTATAATCTTTATACATCTGTGATCCGTGTACTTCGATTCGACCGCCATGTTTTTACCCGAAAAGTCGTTCATGAATCCACCTCCTCGGGTCCCATCAGAGGATTAGTGACGTCAACTTTTCGGGGAATTGGGGAGTATACATGAACCACGGAAGAAGAGTCTATAGGAATTAAAACGAGATAGGGCAGCGAGCACGGGAACAGAAGCTTCCTTTTCCGCATTAATTCAGCCCAGTCCAGGAAAGCGATTCGATCGCCGCCTGGTGTTGTATCTTTGAAACTTATCGGAAGAAAGGGAAAGCCCGCCCCTTCGGCTTCAGTCATCCAACGAACGAACAGCCAGAAATGTAAAAACGCGCTGATTGGTGTATTTTCGAGATTTGGTCGCCCTCTATCTGTAAGATGAAAATTACTACCTTTCCGTAACATTCGTAATACATCCTACTCTTTTAATCCGTGACATGAACACAGCCCTTGAAAGAAATAGCTCGGAAAAATATTTCATGTTACGTCTACACCATGGAGTTATGAATAGAGAGCAGTAGACATATCGCGTATCTGGAAACAAATGAAGTAACTGATTTTGTAGTCACAACACGGTGGCCCCGCCGTTTGTTTATCTTCACGACGGCCATAAGTGAAAAGAAAATAGTTTTCTTCAACTTAGTTTTCTTATCACGGTATGTGAAAATGATTATTAATTGTCATAAAAAAAAAAAAAAAAAATCCCTTTCCGTCAGAATTGCTGCCTAATTAAAATTCTTTAAAAAAAATTTAATGATATTTCATTTATTTAAATTTTTTAATAAGAGTAATTTTTATAATGAATGTATTTGAAAACGCTTTTTAACAATAACTCATGCTTTAACGTGCATGCTGTAGGGCCTGATTACCCAAAAGGCTCAGGAAGCACAAACTTCCCCTCTAAGATTTAAGAGGGGGCCCCAAAATGACTAAAAACAGGTTCTTCGATTTTCTGTTTCATATTTTCACCCTCAGATTGAATTTTTTCTGAGAAAGGTAGCCTAAAGCAAGGTAAAATACTCACTTATTTCGGAAAAATTTGTTATTTAGCCTCAAAAATCTGAATGTTCTTAATTAATAAGTTATATGATTTTAATGTTGTGTGTATAAACCACTCAGGTATATGAATGAAAAAAAAAAAATCCGAAATGAAAGGGGGGGCCTAGAATTGATACTGAGCTTCCCCTAGCTTCAAAGCTTAATCGGGCTCTAGCATGCTGTACTTAATTTGTAATAATGTAGAATTAAATAGTACTCTTAGGATATCAATATGCTTTCACTTTCAGAATATATAAATTTAAAATACATATAAGGACGCAAAATATTTCATATTCTAGATAAGATTATTTTTACTCATTTCTTATTTCTGTCTTTCTCTGTCACAGAATTATACCTCTGGGATTCACCGAAGCGGAAGAGCCATCCTTTCCGTGAAGGATCAAAATCGCGATGGCATGTCTCCGGACCATCTCTAGGGGTGAGTCCCATACCGTCGGCAATTGCCCATCTGCGCAGCACTAGTGTGACGTAAAACCCATCCAACCAGCCTTTGTCTCTCACACATATATATTTTTATGCTGTAAATAAATAGGAAACTTTGCAGTATCTGAGTTATTAATCTAACAGTAATGAAACTCGAAATACTGAATTTTTTTAAATATCAGGCAGGACTTGACTGTTTATCTCAATATAACACATATATGGAAGAAAAGGGTTTATTTGTATACAGGCCCGGACTGGCCAGGTCGGCTGGTCGACGATCGCCGAGGGCCCCCGCTTCAAGGGGGCCCCAAAAAAACCCCTAAAAAATGTATACTATTTTATAATTAGTTACATTAGAGTAATTTGACTATTTATTTTCCAATAATCTTTGCATTTACAATCAATTTTGACTCATCGCATGTTGTGCAGTTTGAGTTTAAAACAAGTTCCCACACAGTTTAAGATAAATTCGCGATCAAAGAACTTAAATGAAAACAAGTATTGAGGAGGTTTTGCGGGGAAAAATCTGTCCTTTTTTGACTGATTTCATCTCGAATGCTCGCAGGTCAAGTCGACAATGTTTCATCCTCTATCTTTGCTCTCTCTTATCTTAAGTTGTTATCAGACGAAAGAACAGATATCCTGAAGTATAATCTATTGCATCTCAAAGCTACCGAACGACTTTCTTGAGCTCAACCAAGGGTTATTTTTAAGCATAAACGAAATTCACAAATGTAAACAACGAGCGCAACATTTGGCGATAATTCCTCTCTCAGAGATTTGAAAGGAATGAGGATAGAGGAAACTCTGGAATCGCGATTCTCTGATTGGAAGACTTCATGCTAAAAACTACCGTATATAATTCTCAGTCGAAAGTGCGTGAATGAAGAATATACGTGAGAAAAAAGTATCAAACGGTAGTATTTCACCGGTTTCCCCCATGAGAAATCTGTTTATGAGATAGTATATGTCTTTCATATGGAACTTCGTCTCTTACGAAATTAGCCAGCCACGAACTTTAAAAGAACTAAATATTTTAGAATTTTAATTTGTCTCTTCGGAGCTGCAATTCTTGTTCTTATCAGCTGATTAAAATCAAGATTAAAATAGTATTTCAATCCGTGTTCATATCTAATATAACTAAGTTTTTTGTTGCTCCCTAATTAGTCTCGTAGTAGGGTTGTTGTTAAAGCAGTGTCAAAGCTGTGTCAACATAAAACGTGTCTATTAAAATAGTGCTTCGAAAAGAAAAGAAAACCTTTAGATGTCGAAAAATTTTTCAAGCGTTTAAATACATGATTATCTAGTTCCACTAAGTCATAAGATCGGCCTTTAAGGGACAATAATGATACAATTAACCCTCTGACTGCCCTTGAAAAAGCCAAAATTGTAATGTTGTTTTTACTGCATAGTTTTTTAAAGCTTATTTCAACATAAGATTAAAATTGAAAATGCGCACATGATTATGATCCTCATACCATTATTTAAGACATTCAAACTAAATAATAAAGCTAAAATTTTGTAATTATATAATTTTGAATTATAAGTGTCATGTGGAAAAAACAACAGTTCAGTAACCGGATATATACGTCATCGATGGTCAGATGGGCAACAAAATGAGTTGTGAGTCCGCTCCCCCAATACGTCCAGTCTCATGGACCGGTCTGGATCAAAGTCGTCCAGTGTAATGTGTTCCATGGACCGGTCGTGGATCAAATCGCCCAAGAATTTTTTCCGAGTCATTTGATCCATTTACTGATACATTGCTGTGATTGGTCGTTGGTTATTGCTCCGGTTCCGCCATCTATCTGCCCTTACCGTCCTTACAAACGCGAATATGCATACAAGCTTTTTTTTTTTTTTTTTTTTTTTGGTAAATAGCTATAATTTTTTAGAATTATAAATATATTCATGAAATGAATTGAAATATAATACAATAATGCAAATTAAAATTCATCGAATGTAATTTAAATTTAATAAAATAAAATTTTAAAATGCTCCCTGCTAACATTTTTTTAACTTTGAGTTTAACAAAATATTTTAAATATGTTTTGTACTGCTTTGTTAATTTATCGATGAGTTAATTTTTGTAAAACATTTTTATGTTTGAATACTAAATATTTGCAAAAATTTTTAGTATTCAAACATAAAAATAATATTCAAAAACGAATATTTAATTTGTATTTAAATTTAAAAAAATCAGAAATATATTAAACATTTAAAATATTGTTGATTGAAATCATAATTAATTGAATTTAACAAACCAATAAATGAAGTAAAAATTTAAAAAAAAAAAAAAAACTGTTTTTTTTTTGTTGTTGTTGTTGTTGTTGTTGTTGATGTTGTAATTATTGGTTTAAATCAAAGTTTAAATTTTATAAGTTTTTGGCAATGTGTAATAGTTTTAAATTTCTTACCATAGATCATAATAATAAAACTTCAACCTACTTATTTACATCAAATATTTTAATGCTAAATATTTGCTTTAGATTTCAGCATTCAAACTTGAAAATATTTAACAAAAATTGGCTTGATAATAAATCCATAAAATATTACTTAAAATTGTTTACAATATATCGTTAAAATACAATAATGCATAATTGAGGAAAATAATTAAAAAAAATTTGCTAGAAAATTTCCTAAAATTAAAATTTTATTGTTATTATTTTTTTAAAATAATTTTAGAAGAAGAATTATATAATTAATATTATTGTATCTCAGTGCATATGCAGCCAACTATGCAGAATAGAAAAAAATAGATATGCATCTATCTTTTTTTTTATTCATAGTTAAATTACATTTTTAATTAATGAATTAAATTTTTCTTTAACTAATTTAATTCTGTAATATTTTAGAGCTAATTTCAAACTAAGCCTACAGATGGCAGCACTGATTTTGATCCAATAGAGGGATCGGAGTTGTTCAGCCTCTGCTTTTGACCGGTCGTGGATCAAATGTCTCAAGGCCCAGTTGGATCGGTCGAAGTGTTCCAGAGGCTGGGCTCACCCCATGTGTATTTCTGTAAGTAATTTATTAGAGAAAAGACAGCCATTAGAGTGGCTTTTCTGGAGAAAAAAGGCATCACTTTTCCCCCCTCCATGATCAATCTATGTCTTATTACTATATCAATGCTCTCGAGTTGCAAAAGCTCAATCTGTATTAGGGGAGGTACCAATGTTTTGCCACTCTACCCATAATTTCACTGCGGGTGACGTCACGTGCCCTTTCCTTATAGAAATTATTTATTAAATTATTTTAAAATATAAATGCAGACGATTTTTATATGACAGAATTATATCACTAAATGACGAAAGAAAGTCAATATTTTGCAATTATCAGAAGAAATACGATTTTTTTCCAAATTTTTTTTCGTTAAAAAATAAAAAAAAATCGATAACTTTGTTTTAAATGATCACATATCTATAGTTCAACCATTCATTTTAAAGGTATTGAAGAGATCTTTCAAAAGATACCCATACTAAAAATTTACTCACCCCCAGGGAGGAGGGGAAGGGATGCTCCCACATGCACAACATTTTTTTCCTGGTTTACTACTACTACAGAGGCTGTTCGCACATTTTTTAGACGATTTTGATGGAGTGTACTGAAGCAATTTCACTCATATTTCGAGTTTTATTTGTTCTGTTTGATAGCCCTTGTCTTAACTAACATTCTACATCATAATTTCTATGATAATAATGCTTTTTATATTATCGGAAGAGGTATATTTTTCTATTCCTCTTGAACGGCTTTTCAGAGTCCATAAAGCGTTGTAGGTCGGTGTTTGGATAATGTTGATTTTAAGAGTCGAAAAACACAAAAATCCAACAGTGATACATCAGAAGATTTAGCAGGAATGTCAGTGAAGGGTATGGTTTTAAATCCCGTTTTTTGTTCCATTTTTTTCTAGAAAAGCAATTGCGGATTGTGATGTGTGGCTGCTTGTTTTGTCTTGATACTGTTCAACGGATTGATAGCATTGTGGATAAAGATCTGGATTTTCATTTTTTAAAATTAGAATTAAAATATGTTCTTGAGAGTATTTAGAGTTGATTTTGACATTTTTGCCACATTTTTTTGCTTTTATCTTGCGCTTGTAGGAAAAACCAGTGGCAATCATAAATCCTTTAGAAAAACTTTCTTTTGATGCTTTGAGCCATGTAGCAAATTTTTTTTCTATACTTTTGTGATAATAAATTGACCTTTTTTTATTGCAACCACTTAAATAGACCCAAGATTCATCTGTTGTTGCAACATTTGTCCATTTTTCTCCTGATAAATGCTTTTCATAAAGATTTCACTAAAAACTATCTTTGGAAAGAGCGGAAACCTATCCTTCCATCTACTGCCATTTTAAAAGCACATTTTTGCATCTAAACAAAATTTCTAAATATCAGAAGATAAATAAAACTTCCAAAAATATAACTGTTGTGAAAATAAAATTCTCCATGCAAACGATATTTTCTTACTGCGAAATAAAATCGTCTAAAAAATGTGCGAACAGCCTCTGTATTATCAATACTTCATATTAATTTTACAATCGCACCTTAAAAATAACTCTCATTATGTACATTTATACGAAATTTTGTTCTATATTGCCATGTGATATACTTGGAAAAAATGCAATGACAGCGCCACCTGTTGAGTGATTTATCCCAAAATCTAACCAGCACCAGTTTATGTCAGGGTCCAACTAAATACCAAGTTTGGTTAAATTTCGTTCATTGGTTCGTGAGATACAGCGTCCAGACAATTTGTGACACACACACACACACACACAGACAGACTGATAGACTTTTTCTAAAAACAGTCAAATCGAATTCAGGTCATCCCAAAACGTGTAAATCCATTGAAAACTGGAGTTCGAAAATTTGCACGAATCCAATACTTTCTCTATATATACATATAGAAAACAGTAAAAAATTGCCCATAAGAATTTATAGATAAAACTGATAAAATTAAAAAAGATTTATGATCATAATAAAGTAAGAAAGAAATGCTATACAGTCGAATGTTACTTCATGGGCAGGTTTATTTATTTATTTATTTAACTATTTAACAACAACGTGACAGTAAAAATATAAAAAGTTGTAGTTTTAAAAATAAGAAATCTTTTTAGAATAACATATATTAGCATCATAAACTATATCAACACTTCATCATTATTTTAAAATTTTTAAAGGGATAATGACATCAATTTTTACTTTCTTCTATATTCAGTACAAGAAAGTACTGGATTTTCGTAAAAATTTTCGACTTCTGGTTTTCGATGGATTTTGAGAGGTCTAAACACGATTTTATCATTTTTAGAAAATGTCTGTCTGTGTGCGTGTGTGTGTGACAAACTTTTTGTGGCAACTGTATCTCCGGAACTACTGCTCAGAATTGCATATAAATTTATATGTAGATGCACCTTGACCTAAATTAGTGCCTATCAGCTTTTGGTGTCAACCGCTCAACAGGTGGCGCTGCTTTACAACGATTTCCGCAATTTAAGGGGAGGCTATATCTCAGGTTCTATTGAGTATAATCAAACAAAACTGGATGTGTGAAAAGTCCATTATGAGACATTATACTGATTCATTTTGAATGCTTATTGGCCAACAGGAGGCGCTGCTAAACAGCGATTTTCGCAGTTTGAAGGACCGCTATATCTCAGGAACTACTGCACAGAATTGCATATAAATTTATATGTAGATGCATCTTGACGTAATTTAGTTCCTTTCAACTTTTGGTGTCAACTGCTCAACAGGTAGCGCTAGCGATTTCTGCAGTTTAAGGAAAAGTCTCAAGTTCTATTGTATATAATCAAACAAAACTTGATATGTGAAAAGGCCATTATGAGACATTAGGCTGATTAAAGTTGGATGCTTATAGGCCAATAGATGACGCTGATATACTGGAAATTTCCTCGATAACGGGAAGGCTATATCTCAACTTGCATGGTATATAACTGTACAAAACTTGATATGTGAGATAACCATTATGAAAACGCATTTTTTAATATGTTATTTATAGGCAATACAACTGTCTTTCTTTTGATATCTAGTGTTAGTTTCCTCTAAGATGAAAATCATTTGCATTCATCATGTTGGATAAATTTAATAACTAATAGTTTTAATAAATTATTTGCATTTAGTGAATTTGTTTAGGAAAATATAGAAGAAAGTCTTGTGGTGGCCACAACTTACTAGTTTTGTTTGAAATGCATTAATTTAATATTTTATAATTTTTTATGGGTCCCACCGTCGTCTGCTCAATCACGTGATAGAGGAAAACGGATAATCAAATTCTGAGAATCGAATTCAATTAAGTATTGTTCTTAAGAACAAAAGTGTTAATATTTAATATTAAATAAAATAAAAGTAATATTGTGCATTTGAAAACAGTAGAATAGCTGTATTTGTAAATTTAATAATTTTTTAAAAATACTTTATGTGTTTATTTATTTTCAACTGTAAGAATCGATTTTTGTATGTTCCAGTTTAAGTGTTACATTAACTGATCTAGCAATAAATAATAGCTTGTTCTTGTGGAATGTTTATGGATTATAAAATGTTTTCACTTAATTTAATAGCATAAAGGTGTTTCAAGAAGTTAATTAACTTAGTTACTGGTCTAAATGGATTTACGTAGTACGATATTGCACTGTCACTGATTTAAGTACCAAAAATCAGTGTATTTAACATGATCTTCATGAACATCAATAAGAAATATAAACTAAATGATGATTGTAAATGTATACAGCAAACAAAAGATGATGAATAATGATATAAAATGGATTAAAAATGATGATGTATAAAAAAAATAACACAGATTAAATACGATTGATCAAAAATAAGACTAGAAAATAGGTTATTTCAGCAATTGCTATAGATAAACAAGACTGCGTCTGCTATTTGTTTATCCTCTATCATGTGACCTCTGATGTCAGGTGGGAAGAGTCCATTGTTCACGTATTTGTTTTTATATCGGAAAAAAGTGAACTCGTAAATTTTTTTGGAGACAATTATATTATAGTTAAATTTATAATGGCTAATTTTTTAAGCCTTTTGAGGTTAATATTTTCGTAATTTAATCAATTAGAAGAAAACTAATCAAAAATTCGAAAATAGGGCTTTGCCTCAAAGCCCGATTTTCGAATTTTGTGCAATTTTGTGTTCTTGTGCGCCTCAAAGCCTTTGAGGTGCACAAGAATCCGTCGGGGGACACCTTCCTTTCGAAACACGCGACTGTCCGAGCTACCGTCTATGCGCTACGTTGTCCACACACATACAGACACACAGAGATATTGCCTTATATATATATATAAAGATATATAGATAAATTATTAATTATGAACTATGTATATTAAAAATATATTTATAAAATGACCTATATTAATTTTTACTTGAAATTAGTCTCAATGGCTAAAAATATGGGATTACAAATTTGCAGCTCAATGTCATTATTGTTATAATTTATTTATTTATTTATTTTATTTGCATGAATTAATGATACCTTAAAGAGTCACAGAGAAAATTAAACAAAATAGACTAAACATTTTAAGCATGGGTAAAACAACATGCAATAATAATGTTAAACGCACGGACACACACACAAAAATATTTATATATATATACATATATATAATATCATTTTTAAAATATATGTGATAGCAAATCAGAGTTCTTCCCAGATAACAATCACATTTGCGGCAATTTTGGTGTTTCTTGATATTATCTTGCTATGACAAATTTGATGCGACAAATTTGCCGTGAAATTGCCGCAAAGTAGACAGAACATAAATCTATCTTTCGTTTTAATTAATATTTGTTTTTTCTCCTTTCACACCGCTTTTGCGGCAAACTAAAATTGATATGTAAGTATTTGAAATTCAACTATCTGAAGGCTGATACTGAAGCGGTTTCGCGACGTTTTCTTGCTCTTGGTGTTTACTGGAGGAAAAAGCGTGACGTTGTCTGCGGGGGGCTTCCAAACTATTCGCAGTCTCGTGTTAACAAGTTTTATGTGAAATACAAGTTATATTTACATGTTTCTATGCGTATTTTCAAATAGTGTGACGTGATAAGAATCTGAGTTTGTAATGCATTAGCAGTTGGTGTCAGGGCCCGATTAAGCTTTGAAGTTAGAGGAAGCTCAGCATCATTTCGGGGCCCCCCCTTCATTTCGCAAAATCTTGTTTTCCTGTTACATATTGTAATTTAAAAATGCTATAGACCAAAAAATAGTGTGTGTTTATTATTTTTTTTTATTTTTTATTTTTTTCATACATCTGGGTGGTTTCTACACAGAACATTAAAATCATACAACTTTTTAATTAAAAACATTCAGATTTTTGAGGTTAAATAATAGATTTTTCCCGAAATAGTGAGTGTTTTGTCTTGTTTTAGGTAACCTTTCTCAGAAAAAAATCAATCTCAGTGTGAAAAATATGAAATAAAAAATTCAAGATCATGTTTTTAATCCTTATGGGGCCCCCTCTTAAATTTTAGAGGGGAAGCTTGTGCTTCCTGAGCCTTTTGGATAATCAGGTCCTGGTTGGTGTGACTTGACAAGCTTGCCTATTTCAATGAATTCGCAGTATTCGTGATACGACAAAGCTAACTTTTCTACTAGTTTGCAACGAATTTGCAGCAAATTTGATACACTAAGTGTGCTACTTGCACGACAGGTTTGCTGAAATTTGGCGTATGGTGACGTAGGATTTTGCGTTATCTTGCTTCAATCTTGTTATGAACTTACAAGCTTGTCGCGCTGAACTTGCTGCAAGTTTGTTGGCTTACAAAGCAAGACTGCTGCAATTTCGCTGCAAATTGAAATTGCTATGTGGGTTGTTTAAAGAAAAAAAGAAGAAGAAGAAGAAACCCCGCTTTTCTACGTTCTTCTTAAATAACACAATAAAGAAAAAGAAAGGAAAAGTAACTTTGCGAATTCGTCTTTAACTCCTTAATTTATGTTGTCAAAAGTACACGCGTGGCCGCGGTAGCCTGGTTGGTAAGAGCAGCGAGTTCGTGATCGAAAGATTGCGGGTTCGGTCCTCGAGCCGGCCGAAGACCGTCGTGTACGCTAATGGCGACTGGTGCACGTTAAATTCCGTCGTGGTCGCAAAGTCCTCCAAGTTCCCATCAAAAATTATACCTCTGGGGGTACCGGAACATGGGTTTAACTCGCTCTGATCCGGATCAAAATTGGAGTTTCTGTTCTTTGGCTGGTGCTGCCATCTTTCACCAGCATATGGAGCTAGAAGTCGTACTTCCTCCCTATGAGGCGCTCATAATAACGGAAGACGCAACCCTCATGCCTTAAAATAAGTCCGGTAGTTCCACTACCGGGGCTCGGAATTTCCGAGTGGCACACGACAACAACAAAATTACACGCGAGTGTCATTTATCATGTAGCATCGACTGCTGATGGTAAAATTTGAATAACTTATACACTAGTGCGTACAATCAACCAAATAGTTGGGGCTTACTGCTTAAAATAGGAAAATAGGTGGACATAAAATATGTCAGTTGAAAAAAAAAAAACTATGGATGAAATTATGTCTATGACAGAATTTAATTTAGGACAACGACAGGACTACTTATGTTTGTATTTTAAAACTCTTTCAAAAAAAGAAAAAAAATTAAAACACTAGTCTAAATAATGAGGAAATATTCAGCAATGACCCATTGGCTCTATGATCAGAGTACACAACTACGAACCCGAAGGTTGTGAGTTCGATTCTTACCGATAGGAAGTGAAAAAAAAATCTGAAAACACTAGTTTTAACAATCAGGAAATATTCAGCCAAGACCCATTTCCTCTATGGTCAGAATAGGCGACTACGAAACCGAAGGCTGTGAGTTTGATCTTCGCCGACGAAAGTGAATATATATATATATATATGTTTTTACGGATTTCACAAAATATTTTACAATAGAGTAAGAAATTAAATGGTAAAATTGGATATTGGTAGCATTTTCGAAGTGGAACACTATAAATTGGTAACGACGCAAATTGCTAGATTGAAAGAATTAGTCCTGTCGTACTAAAAATATCTGGAAAAACTGTTCTAAGTAATCAGAAAATATTCAACCAAGACTCGTTGGTTCTGTGGTCAGAGTACACTAGTAGGTAGTTTCTTCAAAGTGTCTTTTTAGTATACTTTTCCAGCTCTTTTCAATGGCCATTTTCAGCTTAACTACGGTGATGTAAGTTTTCCTATTTCCATAGACGTTACCAACTAGAATGCCCCATAAATTTTCTGTTGGGTTTAGGTCAGGGCTTCTTAGTGGCCATTCAAGCACTTGGACATGATCAGCTAGATTTTGGGGAGCTTGTGAAGCCAGGATTTTGGGGATTGTTGCACTGTACACTTTTCCACACTGCCAGACATTGCAAAATTGAAGTCAAAATTGTTTGTTGCCTTTGAAAAAATCAAAGTTGGTGCTCATTTTAATATGTAGATTACTCCTAATTTAAAACTTTACGTCATTTTCAGAAATTATACTTAACTTCTCGTTGAACGATATCTATTGGATGTTTCTGACTCAATTAGTAACGAAATAAAATCAAGTGTTACTTTTTTTTTCTCCCGACTGTACAATAAAAGAAATGAATTAAAGAACAATCTGACGAATACAACAATTTTTAACTCTACCCTCCATTTTCCCAACCACTTCAGTTCCCTTCATAAAGAAACAGTTAGGACACTCTATTAACCAAACTATATCTCAGTATATTATATAATGAGCTTACATTTTATGTGTTTTCTTCTTTTTTATTTCAGACTTGTTGCCATTAAGAAGTAAAAATTGCTCAAAAGGTTTTCGGAAAGGAAAAGAAATATGTTGAATATTCTGTTATCTAAATAGAATTGTTAAATGAACGTGTGTTTTCATAAACTTAAATAATCTATTTGATATACTCTCAAAATAAATTATTTTATAATTTTTCTGTTTAGTGCTATTTATTGGTCTTATCGTAAAATCTACAGTCCGTAACAAAAGTCTCCGAACGCTAGCGAAAAGTCCTACGTAAAAAAAGTAAATTTAATAGAGTTTTGTTAAAGAAATCCTTGTGGAATCCTGTTTTTAGACTGACAAAGAACAGGATTCGAGAAGGAATTATTTAACAAAACTGTATTAAGTGTACTTATTTTATATAGGATTTTTTACTAGTGTTCGGAGACTTTTGTTACCGACTGTACATTTCGTAGAAGAATTAATCCATTTTTGTCATTCTGTAATCTGCTGCAAAAAGGGCTAATATTAAATTTTTGCTGGTCCATATTTTACCACATGTTATATTTTTTCCTACTGTTTATACTTTATTTAATTAATTTCAACAAAAACATAAAATATGCTGCATTTTTATAAAATGGCAAATAATAATAATAATAAGGAAAAAAAAAACAAATCAAAGCAATGTTTAATGATAAGGTGTCAGTGTATTTTTTACTTTCTCTTACCCATAAGGTAGAGAAAGTATTGTTTTGGGGTCAAATTTTCGAAAGTGAGTTTTTGTTAAATTTACACGTTTTGAGGTCCCCTGAATCCGAAAATCATGTTTTTAGCGTTTGGTCTGTGTGTGTGTCTGTCTCATATCAGCATATCTCAAGAACAAATAGCAGCAGAAATACCAAACTCGGTATTCTAAATCTGTATCACTGATAAACCGCAGAAGAATGATCCCTGGCGTCATCTGCGCATGGGTGAAAAGGGTTGGTCCATTTATGAAATAGGAATGTTAGTAGTATCAATGATTCTACACACAAACGAAACAAGAGTAATAGAAAAATTTCCGCTCTCTCTTCCATTGCTGTCTTCTCTAGCGCGTGAGTAGAATCGTCCTGGCACTTTACCAACAGAGGATCAAACTAACGCGGCCAGAGAGTATATATAGGAATGCTACAGTAAGCATTTCGTTGAGATGAAGCAAATGGTTCGTGTACAGGGAACTCAAGAGTATTCAAATACATTACGTCTACGCGGAAAATTGCAGGTAAGTAGAGTTTATCATCTATAAACTGTACTAAACCAAATGAAATGAATTAATATATATAACTAGAAGATCAGCCCGTGCAAAGCACGGTGGTAGTTTCGTTATAAAAATTTCTTTCAAATTTTTAAAAATCTCATTGAACACTTTCACGACCGCATGCTTTTGTCTTCTTGACAGTAAGGTCCACCTATGGGCGTTATTCTCCCAAGTTACAATATTTCATTACAAAATTTTCTAAGTTCACATTTATATTACAAATGTATATACATTATAATTAAATTCTTCCCAATCAAATTATTTATATCCATATTGTTGCGAGTTTGTAAATAATTGTATTCATTCTTGAAGAAATTCTTTCAAAGAGGCTTAGTAAATCGTTAGAATGTTAATTTTCGACATTTTTAGTTGTTTTAGCGTTAAAATAATGCCTATTATATTATAAAAAGGATAAGAAAGCGTAATTTTCCCTTAAAAACGCATTAGAAATCTCCAATAAGGCAGGTAATGGATTTGGCACCAAATTTGGCGACTTTTTCCCTAATTGTTGATTTTTTTGGTGACCTTGGCGAGAAAATCCTTATTAGTGATATACCAAATATGGATGCTGAAATATGATTGGCTCAGGAGATACAGAAATTTCTGGAACATTCCACACTTTTCTACAGGGGTATATAAGGGCTGCGTTTTTCGCCAAGGCAGTCAGTTCAGTTCAGTCTGAAATCAGAGTCAGGCAGTTTCGCTAATGCTTGCATTGCATTTCAAGGAGTTCTAAGCCTCTTTGAATGAGTCTTGCTTTATGTGCTATTGCTATACAGTTAGTACTGTGGATTTACAGTTGACAGTTGTTAATTAAGCTGTGTTTACTGATTGAATTGAAGCTGATACTTAATTTACAGACCTGTATTTTTCCGGAACTTTCTGTGAATAAATTACTGAATTTTTGCAAGCCTCGCCTTTCATTCTCGGACAACTTACGAACCCCCGAGTACGCAACAATATTACATTTGACTGTACAAATTTGAATACTGGGTATATTCTTCAGAAATAAGTAACATAAAAACCCTGAAAGAAACGCCCACTGGTAGAGTTACAGATATCAAAAATGACGTGAATTTACGTCAGCGGTCGCAAAAGTGTTAAGATATATATGAAATACCGATAAAAGAAATATATATAAATATATGTATAAAATAAAGTTTAAGCATTTAACTATTAATTAAATAACTTCAAATGAAATGGGTTGTGAAAAAGTACTTAAGATGTTTAGCCGGAGCAAATCATGGTGGTAATTTTACAATTATAAATATTGTAAAAAAAAAAAAACAATTATTGTGGATATATAAGAGTAAATAATTTCAAATAATTATAAAACTTCTCTGAAAACGACATTTCTTGTAAAAAAGTTTCTGCTGTTTCCAATCTGTCCTTGTGCGTCTGTTGGCTGAATATGAAATTTAATGTTATTTTGATTTCGTGATCGGGATAAGGCAACATATAGTTGTCCATGAGAGAAAACTGTTTCATCAAGATGAATTCCTACATGCTGAAATGTCTGACCTTGAGATTTGTTTATTGTCATTGCATAGGCAGGAATGACAGGAAATTGGCGACGTTTTAGGATGAATGGAAGAGTGACATCACTTGGACACAAATCAACTCGTGGCAAGAAAACTGTTTCACCATGATGACACTGAGATAAAATTTTCGCAGAAATGAAATTTTCATGCATTTCAAGTATTGATAAGCGAGTCCCATTGCAAAGACCCTGATTTGGATTAAGATTTCTTAGCAACATGACTATTATACCTTTTTTTAAAATTAGCTGATGAGGTGGCATGCCAGAAGGAGTTTGCTCATGTAAAAACTCTGTTGGATAATTTAATATATCATTATTGTCTTCAGAAACAATAGAATCTACACTGTAATACACATGTGGGTCTCCTTCAATTCTTGATATTATTTTCATGTTAATTTCCAGAGTTTTCCTATTTGTTGGAGCTAAAATAACTCTGTTTCCCAATTCTTCAACCTGCATGGTGGCTAATTGACTGTAAATTGCTTCGATGATGTTATTTTCAATCATGTGTTCAGGGATTTCCATGGAATCGGTGGGTAATTCGGGGATGCTAGGAAGAGTTCCTTCTCCTACATTTAAGAGCCAAATATTGTGTTGTTCTTGTCCGGCACTTCTCATGTTTGAGATGAGTGGAAGGTGGGTGAAGTATCTCCATAAAGGTGTAGATTTGATACAGGCTTCTATGATATTTGCTGTAGATCCTCTTGGCACAACTGGAAGTGTCTGTCTGAAGTCTCCTCCAATAACGATAACTTTCCCTCCGAAAGGCTTATCACTGCTCATGATTTCTTTCAGAAGGGAATCGATACATCGAAGACCATCTTTTGTCAGCATCGTTATTTCATCTATAACGATGAGCTGAGCTTTGCGAAGGTTTTCAGCTTCTGAAGTATTTGTCCTCATTGAGGAAACTGATGTGTCAAGAATAGGAATAGGTAACTTGAAACCGCTGTGAACTGTTCGCCCACCTTCGAAAAGTGTTGCTGCAACGCCAGTAGTTGCAAATGGAAGTGCTATTTGTTCTTTTCCCCGAATATAGTGCAACAGGGTTGAGTACAAATAAGTTTTTCCTGAACCCCCAGGACCATCAATGAAAAAATACCTGTCCATTTTATTTATGTCTTCGATAGCTTTGATGATTTTTCTGAAGGCTTCTAACTGTTGTGGATTAAGCGATGCAATCTGAATTTCTGCCAGTTCTCTTTGTTCGACTGGGTTGTAAAGCTGTATTTCAATAGGATTTCCTATTGGCATTGGAAGTTCAAAAGATTCGCATGTCATTCCGTGTTGCTTGAGAGTTGCATTGATATCATGTAGAGCCAGATTAAAAGAACTTTCATTTTTGTTACACTGAAAATCCATAGCCATATCAGAACAATAATTATTCCATAGTTCAAGTGCGTTAGTAGGATTGCATAAAACCAGTATGAAGGCAAAAGTCTGTCTCATTTGTTTTGGCATCTGGTAAACAGCAGCTTCCCTCAAACAGTGATTCCATTCTTCATCAGAATCAAGTAAATGTCTGTGAAATGCTGCTTCTTTGAAGGTATCATAAACAATACCATCAACAGCTTTTAAAAATTCAAAACTTGTAGCACCGGGTACGTGAAGAAGCAACATCCGTAGATAGAATCGTTCTTCTTCTTTAGCACTAACAACATACATTCTTGGCACTATCTTATTTCCACCTCTTTGTCTTTTTTGCCATTTGTTCTTTTTGTATACGTAACTGTAGGGAATATCTGAATACAATATTGTTTCAGTATCCGGGTTGGTTTAATTCGAACCATGCCTCAAGTTTAGTTTTCCCTGTTTTTGCAGCCTGTAAGGCTTCTTCTTCTTCACCTTCTGTAAAGATTATGCGCTGCTGATTTGGCAGGTGTACTGGCAATCTCATAACTGCATGTGACCTGTCATGCATTTTAAACTGGAGCAATCGCCACATGGCTTCTGGTGCACTGACATACCTCGCATGAATGTAATTTGCAATTTCATTGTTTTGAATCTCCCCAGCACTGACAATTATATTCGCACAGTCAAAACCTTTATAGATGTATTTGTAAATATATTTCACTGCTCTCATAGATGTACAAACTTCGACATTAATATGTGCATCATATTTCAGAAGCAGATAGGCATTGTAAGGAACAACGAATCTGTTGTCCATTGTGGTTCCACGTACAACAACTGTAGAATTCATGCATCTCTTATACTTAGGATAGCCATCAGCACTCAATAAAGTTTCTGTTTGAAAATCTTTTGGGAAACCTTTTCTACACTTTCTAGCTTCCATGCAAGGAGCTCGAGGATTGTTTGAACCGCAAGGGCCATGAATCATACAGCGCGTGACGATTTCATGCAGGCGTCGATTTAAACCATGATCAGGAATCTCAGCACTAATTAAACGATCAATATGTTCTACCGATGAAAATTTATCTTCTGCACGCAAGACAATTAAAATATGGACATGTGGAAGACCTCTCTTTTGAAATTCTATTGTGTAAACATGAGCCGTTGAAATTCCTAAAACACCATGCACTATCAAATCTTCAAGAATGGATTTTAGCTTTAAGTTATAAACTCGTGAAACCAAATCAGGACGGTCACTTGGCTCTTCACCTTTTCTGAAATTTTCTGTAATTTCACGCCACTTAGGATTGGCTGTGAAAGTTATGAAAAGATCTGGCGGACCAAATTTTGCAAATATTGACATAGCATCAGCACACCTCTCACGCATGTTTCTTGGTGATCCTACAAATGATGAGGGAAGAATGACTGGAATCGCAGCTGCTTGTGCATTATTGACTCTATTTTCAATGGGATCTGCTAGTCCTTGGCAGAATTCTGTTCGCAGCTTCTGCTGGTGTGTTTTAATGTAGTTCAAATTATTGGCTTCAACTTACAAGTAAGAATCCACTATGAACTGCTGTGTCAGTCGTCCCGCACTAATAACTGGATTGAAGTGTTCTCTTATGGCCAACAAAGCTGCTTTGTACTGCAGCATAGTAACATTATTTCTCGTTCTATTTGTCTGTGCACCCTCATAAGCCTCGCAAGTCCAATTAGGTTGCCAACCTGGTTCGCCATACGGGAATAAAATGGGATAAACCATTGGGTCCAAGTTAGGGCTGAGAATGTTGATATTAACAAACTGCTGTCCTGGATTTTCTGGGTTTACTGGATAAATTCTAATGTCTCTGTCAAAAGGAGGCTCACCATGATCATTAACAAAAACCATTGCAATTTCATTTGCTGTAGGTGCATTATACCTTCTCTGATCAGTATGACGATCTCGTCGAAATACCAGATTCACTATGGGAATATCTTGTCCTGCTTCATTCGCTTCATCGATCGCTTGAGCTTCAACGTCCCTTAGCATACGGTAAGTGTGACAAAATCGATTTGTCATTCTGAATAGCCTGTCCAACTGGTCCAGAAGACGGGGAATGCATTGTTGATTAGCAGGATTAAGAACTCTGCATTCTGTTGCCTGAGTGCTATCTATGACATACAGTTGGGCATACTGTCGAGATTGTTCACTGCGTGGTTATAGATGGCTGGTCCTGTGACATATTTGACCATGAACTTTAAACACGTAAGGTCCTCTTCCACTGAAATTTAATACTTTGGCTCCCATTGATGCAAAAGATAAAGCACTGTTATAAGAGCGAATGTTATCTCTAAAATTCTTGTAATCAGGGTTCTCATGATTCATCAACAAATCTTGAAGAACTGGTGGAAAAATCAACTGATTTCCTTGAGAATCCGTTGGTTTAATCAAAGAAACTGTCCCTTTCCGGCAACAACTGCTGAATTTTTTGTCTAGAGGTCGTTCAGCGGCAAAATTCTTCGAACCACAGAATTCACAAACATCGATCATTGGTCCACAGTAATGTAATTCATCATTCTCATTGGTAAATACTTCTTGAACTCTACGACTATTTCTTTCATTTCTTTGATCATGGGATTCAACATCAGCTTGCCTTCGCATTTGTGCTGCAAACTCAGATTCTCGTTTCCTCCGTCGCCTTTGAATATCAGCATTATTTTGTCGAATTCTTGCCAATGACTCTGGACTTTGTCTTTGTAACCATCTTCTTTTCCTCTCATTTTCCAAACGACGCCGTTTTTCAATGAGTGTTTCAGACAGATCCATTCGGAAAAAAATTAAAATCTCACATTAAAAAAAAAAAAAATGTTCAGTTTTGAAAGATTTTTCTAATGATGTAAGGTTTATGTAGATTAATTTAGAAGAAATACACAGCATTTCTTTAAAAAGAAAATCGCTGCCAAAAGTTGAAAAATGATCATTTCATTTTATTTATTTCTCACTTCAATTAATTCATTTGCTAGTAAGACCGTGCGAAAATTTCACGCTCTATTTATCTCTTCGACAACTTTAAAATTTAAAATTATTATTATTATTATTTAATAGATGTCATTTTCTCATATGCATGAGCTAATTTAATATTTTAATATTTTTATTTATTTATTTTATTTTTATTTATTTATTTATTTATTTTGTCCGTAAAAGCATATTCAATTTTATGCTGGAAAAAAAAAATGAAGCTTGATAAAAATAATTAAAGGCTTTAAATATGTTTCTACAAATATTTTAAGAGTTTAAAGGCTTTAATATGTTTCTGAAATATTTTAAGAGTTTTTTTTTTTAAATAAAACGGTCAAAGAGTCATTCATTCGGGATTAAAGAGTCATCCACTTGGAATTTGTATTTTCTGAATGGCAACCGTTTTGGTTTGTTTTTATCAGGAATTGTGTTGTTTATAATAGCCACGGAGTAATATTAATAGGAGTTGAAGGTCCAATGGGAGAAAGCTACGAAACTGTGATCTAAATTTTTGGTAAATATTGAGGGCGCCACTTGTCATTCCTCCCTACTTCAGCGCGGATATACTGTTGTTTTCAATAGAATTTTGCTGAAGTACATTTAAAATTTTTTATTTTAAGCAATTTAATTTGTTTGTAAGTTCTTAAAACTGCATAATTCAGATGTTTCAAATAAATGCTTCGTTCCTAGTTGTAAAACAGGCTATGATAGTGATAAGAAAAAAAAAAAAAGCCCTAGGAGAAAAAGAAAGTCCGAGTTCGTGTTTTCTGCACCTAAAGTAAGTTTATTTTTTTTCTTTACAAAATTTCATCCATTCTCCTTCCTCCCAATTGTCTGTTTTAGCTAGCTTCGGTTCATAAGAATCGTCATTTTTTAAAAGCTTTCTTTCAAAGTAAAATTAGTATAAAATGGCTCTTAAAAAAAACATGTTGGTTAGAATACTCTATTTAATGAAATTTGCTTTCAATCGAAATTTTTTCAGCTTGATATTATTTAAAAAAAATAATTAAAACGAGACATTTCCCCATTGAATAGCATTGCGGAAGCTGGAGAGAAGGAAGGATTGCACGCTGGCGCCATCTGTAAACATTATAAAACAACATCACAAAATTTCAGCGTTACCTTCTTCTCCTGTCTTTTTACTCCGTGATAATAGCCAGTGATCCGTTATATGTAATTTATATACCTTTAAACATTCCAATTGAATAGTTTTTCAAGGTATTAAAGGAAATAAGAATAGGTGTGATAAAAAATATATTATATGTATGTTTTCGTAAGTTGAGCAAACAGAAAAAAAAATAAAATAAATAATAATAATAATAATGGCTTCCAAAAGTTTCAGTTTTGAAGCGGTACTAACCGGATTCGTTCATGACAGATGACAGATGAGGATCATTATATATATTAATGATCCTCATCTGTCATGAACGAATCCGGTTAGTACCGCTTCAAAACAGAAACTATTGGTAGCCATTTTTTTTTCCGTTTGTTTAATTCAACTTAAGAAACATACATATCATTTTCATACATGTTTTGTATCGCACATATACTTATTTATTTCCTATAAAACCTTGAAAAACTATTCAATTCTAATGTTTAATGTCTAAATTAGGTATAACGGATCACTGGCTATTATAAACATGAACCTATAAATAGAATTATGTAACTTCATGATTATAAACAAAGCAAGACCAAATAAAAACAAACTAAAACTGTTGCCATTCACAAAATACAAATTCCAAATGGACAACTTTTTAATTCCGAATGAACGACTCTTTGACTGTTTCATTAAAAAAACGCTTAAAATATTTCTAAAACATATTAAAGCCTTAAAAATCTTAAATTATTTGTAAAAACGCATTAAAGCCTTTAAATATTTTTATCAAACTTCATTGTTTGCTTACATTGTAAGGTATGATTGGCGTCGAGTTTAGTACGTAAATGCCGCCAGTTGATTTTAATTTTGAAATTAGTGTAAAATGATAGTTGGGATAGAATGTTTGGTTGGGCAAGTAAAAGTCACCAGTTGAAGTGAGTATTGAAATTAGAGTAGTCTAAGGCAACGAGATATATAAAGTAAAGTGATAAATGGTAAACCTTGAGAAGGTCCAAGATCAGTCATGTGACATGCTCTCCTTGCACTTGCGTATTCGATGGTTCCCTTGGCAACAGCTTATTTTCAGTAAATTTCTATGGCAACGGTTTGGAGATTGTTCTTCGTATAAGTCATAAACGCCAATGTTTTTGTTTACTTACGTTGTTTAATATTCTTTTGTTCTAAAGCATTTTGATTTTGATTTTACATCTCTTTTATTTTGTGTAGTTGAACTTTAACCGGCAAAATGCTTAAAAATAGTTGAAAAATTATTATTTGTTGTTAAATTTAGCTCTTTAAAAGTTTAAATTTTCTTTTATAAACACTTTTAAACTTTGTTGGGAAACGATGAAAAAAAAGGTATTTTATTATTTATTAAAATGTGAAATATGTGTAAAATTATTTTAAAAACAATTTATTTCGGTCATAGGACTGTCATGTTACCTAATAATAATGATAATTTGTCGAACTGATACTTTAAATGCCAAAACAGCGATAAAGGGCCAAACACAGCAACCTTTTAGAGCATGTCACGTGATTCATCTTGAACCACGGAAAGTTAATCCTTCATCCATTGAATCAGCACTCTAATATATATATCTCGTTGGTCTAAGGTGATAATGTCGAGTCAATGTAAAATGTTCGGTTAAGAATGAGAAAGTCCCTAGCTGGATCCTGGATATTTTGGCGATGTTGTGGGTGAGATAGCTGGTTGGAGGTATCGAGTAGAGGTGAATTTGGGGTTAGCCATAGAATAATAATAGAGAAGAAGGAGCATGCTAATACTTTAATGCTTACAAACTCCTTCTAGTGAGATGCCAGCGAAAGCACCTTTTGCACCTCTCAATATTGAAGTTTGTCAATAAAGGCTTGTTAATAATCGCTGTTTTTTGTGGCAACACAACAGCTTATGTAGAAACCTTATGCTCCTTCTTCCTTTATTATTATTCTATGGGGTTAGCATGGAGTGTCTGTAGTTATTGGATAGTTAGTTAGAAAATTTGAAAACAGGATCTACGATAGTCTTAAAAAAAAGTATTTTGGTAAAATGAAGTGAATCGTTTTTTCTTATTATGAGGACTTTAAATGCGCAAGCGAAGTGATGACGTCACTGGTCGTTCGTGGATACAAGAAAAATATTTCCTATGTTAAACGCCCAATGGATTTTTCGTAAAAAATTATTAAAAATCGAGGGAAATTATTTCCCGATTTTAATCCCCATATTTAGGTTTAGATATGTATTAGTTATCATGTGCATGCGTTAGATTAAGTTGTTTTTGTTCTAAAATTGATAAAATTTGAATTTTAAATTTCAAAACTCTAGATTATTAAAAAAAAAAACTTCCATATTCCATTGAAAACATAAACATTTCATTTCAAAGGATGATATTTAGACAATAAATATCCAACTAATATACTAATTAAAAGGAAAATGATAAATATTCTATCACTAGTATATAGCCCCGTCAAAAATGACGGAATGTGAACGATAAATCTTGAAAACAATGTTTAGATCATGAAGATTACCACGTGATCATTCAAATGTATTTTCAGTTTTTGTTTATAAATCAAATGTGTTTCGATATTTTCTAATTTTCGTTCTGAAATTAAAAAAATTCTACCCGATCAATAAATATGAATGACAATAAAAAAATTGCTGGTTGACAAAAAATATAGGCCCGAAAACACAACAGCAATAACACATCCCAGTGTTCCGTTAAGTGCTCTATTTAAAGTCCTCATAATAAGAATAATCTAGTGTGTCACTCACACGACTTTCTCTTACCCTGAAATTTAATGCTATAAGTACAGGTTGGAGATTAAGAGGTAAGATAACGTGTACTGTTATGTAAACCTATGTTAAACAATTCAAATTAGGGTTCGGAAGAGTTTTATATGATAATTAGTTCTGGCCCCCCTCAACCCTCCGTTTCATTAATGCACCTACATTTATATAGAACTTAATTCGGTTATTAAAAAATAATTCAGTTTAAAAAAAATAATTTGTTAAAATTATTATTTTAAAAAGTTATCTTGTATGATAATACATACGATTTCCATATTAGAGAAATAGTATAACACTAAATATCTAAAAAAAAGTTGAATTTATTCTCAATATTAAAGTAAAAAAAAAAAAAAAAATGTTAAAAATGAAAGAAATCAATAACTTTATTTTAAACTAGCTGTTACCCGCGACTTCGTTCACGTGGAAAGTTTGATGTGTATGTGTGGGAACTGACAGTTTGATCAATGTAATGAAATGAAACCTTATCATTGTGGTGCTGTGCAAAACAGAGTCTGATAAAGTACACTCAAAAAAATTTGTAACTCATTGAAAGCCAAAATAAATAAATAAAAAGTTATCGCCAACATGGCGATAAAAATTTAAAATTCGTCCATAGGGATTCTGTACTAAAACAGCACTGCGTTGTGGAAGTATAAAAACTGGGTCGTCAATTATGAATTTTATTTCGAAACCTTTCTTTGTATGATTTTAGTTCACTATTGCACAATATTAATCTGGTTCTAATAATAATTTGGTGACTGGTTAATTAAAATTTTAACTATGTGGTGAAATTCATATAATATTTATGAGTTTCAAATTTTTTATTTTATTTTATTTTTACAAATAAATGATTTTTTTTTTTTATTATTATTATTTCCCGGCGAATTGTTGAATAATATTTTAGTTCTTAAACAATTTTGGACGGCTTTGCCCGCTTCGCTGGCAAACTCTTTTCTATATGCTTTATGAAAAAAAAAACTGAAATCGGTCAAAAGCTTGCTTTGGGTTTCCGCTGCCTTAGGCAGCGCCTTGTTCGTCCTTGCAATCTCCGGTGTATGTCCCTATTGCCTGCGATAATGGCTTACCCGTGGGCTTCCATTTGGTTGCTTATCATACATAACAGTTTCGATACGGACAGTATCGAAAAATTTGAAGTAGCTCTTTTATATCTGAATCCCAGTTACATATGAACAACATTATATGTGATGTACATAATATTTGCTCTCAAGTTATTTCCTATATTTGATTTAATCAATCAACCACAGAATGACAGCAATTTCAAGCCACATATAATATTACAATATGCTATGATCGGCAACTTCTATCGCTTGAGACAATTATTATTTTGTGGTTATATATACTTCATGCTTAGTTAATAGTAGTTGGTATATAGAAAAATAAATAAATTAGTATGTAAACTTGATCATGGTACAGCCTTAATGCCCTTGACGACTTTTAAATTTTTGTTGCCGTTTTAGACCAAAATATAATTTATGCGATTATTGTTCCTATACGCAAGCGAAGTGTGACGTCACTGACCGTCCGTGGATGCAAGAAAATGATTTCCTATGTCAATCGCCCATTGGATTTTGTGTAAAAAATGATTAAAAATCAAAGAAAATTATTTCCCGATTTTAATCCCCATATTTGGGTACACATATGTATTAGTTATCATGTGCATGTGTTAGATTGAGTTATTTTGCTGTCAAATTGACAAAATTTTAATTTTAAATTTCAAAATTCTGTCGTTCTTGGCGCTTATTGTATTTGGTGATCAAAAACGTAACACGAAAATATACATGCCAGATGTATATTTTCGTAATATGCATTGTACGAAAAATTGTTTCATATTATTCATTATTGTCTTAAAATAAGTTGTTAAAATAACCATGATTTTTGAAAGGAATTAAATTATGTTCGCCAAATAATTTGGCGATATTTTATTTTTCTAACCAAGGATGACCGATATCAAATCTATTCCGCTACAACATATTAGTATCTTATAATATCAGATACTTTATTTAGACATTTGAAAACAAATTTGACTTCAAATTATGATAGAATACTTATCATTTCCCTTTTAATCAGTATATTAGTTGGATGTTTATTGTGTTAATATCATTCTTTGAAATTAAATGTTTGTGTTTTCAATCGAATATGGAAGTTTGCCATTTTTTTTTCTTCTAGAGTTTTGAAATTAAAAATTCAAATTTTGTCAATTTTACAACAAAAATAACTTAATCTAATGCATGGACATGATAACTAATACATATCAATACCTAAATATGCGGATTAAAATCGGGAAATATTTTTCCTCGATTTTTAATATTTTTTTAAAAAAATCCAATGGGCGTTTAACATAGGAAATATTTTTTTTGCATCCACGAACTGCCAGTGACGTCATCACTTCGCTTGCGTATTTCTTTCTATCTTTTCCTTGGCGAAAAATGTCCGATCTACTTCAGCATCAAAATTATAAAAAATTGTCAAGAATTATCAATAAGAAAATACCTTTACCATAATGCTGAATTAACTTTTATGCCAAGCGTGTTTCATCCGCCATACTAAAAAAAAAAAAAAAAATTCTAAAGTTGAGGTATATAAAAAAAATGCTGTGAAATAAAATTCAGAAGAAATATGTTAGATTTGTAATATTACTATCTTATTTTAAAATTATAATGTGTCATTTTCTCATCGACCAATTTAACATTTAGTAATTTCTTATTTTTCGCATGAACGCATATTTCATTTTATGCTGAAAACAATAAATAAATATATCTCGTAAACTTTTTTTGGCAACAATTAAAAATTTAAATGGCTTATATTAAGTCAATATAAGTCAATAAGTTTATTATTTTCATATTTTAATTAATTTTAAAGATTTTTTCAAAATTTTTTTTCCTAAACCATCCCTGACCTATAAGGAAAAAAACAAAAAAAGAATGATCGAAATCGGTCAAGCCGTTTACGATTTTATAAATAACATACAGACAAACATTCATTTTTATATATATAGATTATCGTAGATCGATGGTTCAACCATTCGTTTTAAAGGTATTGGCGAGATCTTTTAAAAGATACCCATCATGAAAATTTACTCCACTCGAGGGAGGACATCTACCCCAGGATGGGGGGGGGGGGGGGGGCGAGGCTCCACTATACACAAAAAAAATTTTCCCAGTCGACTATCTCTATTACAAAAAATATGTATTCGTTTCATTTGGTTTAGTGCAGTCTATAGATGTTACATTCTACTTACCTGCAATTTCCCCCATAGACCGCCGTAATGTATCTGAATACTTTTGAATGTCCCTGTACACGAACCATTTGCTTCATCTTAACGAAAAGCTTACTGTAGCATCCCTATATGATACACATTTAGAATACTGAGTTTGGAATTTCTGCTACTATTTGTTCTTGAGATATGCTGATAACAGACACACAGATAGACACAGAGACCATTCGCTAAAAACGTGATTTTCGTATTCAGGGGACCTCAGAACATGTAAGTATAACAAAAACTCACGTTCGAAAATTTGACCCTAAAACAATACTTTCTCGACCCTATGGGTAAGAGGAAGTAAATAACGATTCACTTCATTTTACCAAAATACTTTTTTTAAGACTATCGAAGATCCTGTTTCCAAATACGTAAGCGAAATGTGACGTCACTGACCGTCCGTGGATGCAAGAAATGATTCCCTATTTTAATCGTCCATTGTATATTTTGTAAAAAATTATTAAAAATCGAAGAAAATTATTTTCCGATTTTAATACCCGTATTTGGGTATAGGTATGATATCGTATCCATGTGTTAGACTGAGTTATTTTGCTGTCAAATTGACAAAATTTTAAATTTCAAAACTGTGTCATCTTTGGCGTTTTTTGTATTTGGCGATTAAAAACATACTACGAAAATATACATGCCAGATGTTTATTTTCGTAATACGTATTGTACGATATATTGTTTCATATAATTCAGTTAAAATAACCATGATTTTTGAAAGGAATGAAATATGTTCGACAAATAATTTGGCGATATATTTTTTCCGCCAAGGATGACAGATATATTAAATCTATTCCGCTGCAACATATGAGTATCTTATATCAGACACTTTATTTAAACATTTGAAAAGAAATTTGACTTCAAATTATGATAGAATATTTATCATTTTCCTTTTAATTAGTATATTAGTTGGATATTTATTGTGTAAATATCATCCTTTGAAATGAAATGTTTATGTTTTCAATCAAATATGGAAGTTTGCTATTTTATTTTTCTAAAGTTTTGAAATTTAAAATTTAAATTTTATCAATTTTACAGCAAAAACAACTTAATCTAACGCATGCACACGATAACTAATACATATCTATACCGAAATATGGGAATTAAAATCGGGAAATAATTTTCCTCAATTTTTAATAATTTTTTACAAAAAATCCAATGGGCGATTAACATAGGAAATCTTTTTCTTGCATCCACTGACGCCCAGTGACGTCATCACTTTGTTTGCGTATTTTCTAACTAACTATCTAATAATTACAGACACTCCATGCTAACCCAAATTCACCTCTACTCTATACTCCCAACCAGCTATCTCACCCACAACATCGCCAAAATATCCAGGATCCAGCTAGGGACTTTCTCATTCTCAACCGAACATTTTATCTTGACTCGATATTATCACCTTAGACTACCCTACTTTCAATACTCATTTCAACTGGTGACCTTTACTTGCTCAACCAAACATTCTATCCCAACTATAACTTTACATTAATTTCAAAACTAAAATCAACTGGCGGCATTTACGTACTGAACTCGACGCCAATCATACCATACAATGTAAACAAATAATGAAGCTTGATAAAAATATTTAAAGACTTTAATATGTTTTTACGAATATATTTTAAGATTTTTAAGGCTTTAATATGTTTTAGAAATATTTTAAGCGTTTTTTTTTTTTTTTTTTTTTTTTTTTTAATGAAACAGTCAAAGAGTCGTTCATTTGCAATTAAAGAGTTGTCCATTTGGAATTTGTATTTTCTGAATGGCAACAAATTATGTTTGTTTTTATTTGGCATTGCGTTGTTTATAATCATGAAGTTACATAATTCTATTTATAGGTTCATGTTTATAATAGCCAGTGATCCGTTATATTTAATTAAACATTTAAACATTACAATTGAATAGTTTTTCAAGGTTTTAGACGGAATAAATAACAATATGTGCGATACAAAACATGTATGAAAATGATATGTATGTTTTCGTAAGTTGAATTGAACAAATGGGAAATAAAAAAAAAAAAAATGGCTGCCAAAAGTCTCTGTTTTGAAGCGGTGCAAACCGGAATCGTGAATGACAGATGAGGATGAGGGTCATTATATATATTAATAATTTGAAGTGAAATTTGTTTTCAAATATCTAAATAACGTATCTGATATAAGATACTAATATGTTGCAGCGGAATAGATTTGATATCGGTCATCCATGGCAGAAAAAAAATATATATATATATATATATATCGCCAAATTATCTGGCGAATATAATTTAATTTCTTTCAAAAATCATGGTTATTTTAAAAACTTATATTAAGAGAGTAATGAATAATACGAAACAATATTTCGCACAACACATATTACGAAAATATACATCTGGCATGTATATTTTCGTAGTACGTTTTTGATCGCCAAATTCAAAAATGCCAAGGACAACAGAGTTTTGAAATTTAAAATTAAAATTTTGTCAATTTGACAGCAAAATAACTCAATCTAACATATGCACATCCCCAAATATGGGGATTAAAATCGGGAAATAATTTTCCTCGATTTTTAATAATTTTTTACAAAAAATCCAATGTGCGATTAGCATAGGAAATCATTTTCTTGCATACACAGACGGTCAGTGACGTCACACTTCGCTTGCGTATAGAGCACTTAATGGAACACTGGGATGTGTTGTTGCTGTTGTGTTGTCGGGCCTATATTTTTTGTCAACCATCAGTTTTTTTATTGTCATTCATATTTATTGATCGGGTAGATTTTTTGAAGTGAAAACTTCTTTAGGCGGGTTGAGCACTTTTGGGTGAACAAAAATCATTGAACTCCCGTCATCGTCAGCTAACGCTTTCCATTTGAAGTGAAAACTTTTGGGTGAAGAAAAATCATTGAATTCGCGTCATCGTCAGCAAAGGCTTTCCATCCTTGTATGATACAAATAATGTATCACACAATTAACTTGCTAATGTGATGTAATAATTATATACTGTATATTGTTTTAAAATCTGGTGCGGCGTTACACGACTTCTCTCATCTCCGGGCACTGTCTCTATTGCAGTTAGACCTCACAAAACCGTGAGAAAGCCCAAAGCTGCCATTTTTCTCACGTTTTTACAATCTGGTGCGGCTCTACACGACTTCTCTCATCTCCGGACACTGTCTCTTAAAGATTGCAGCCGGCAACGTTGCAGTTAGGCCTCACAGAACCGTGAGAAAGACCAAAGCCTCCATTTTTCTCACGATTTTACAATCTGGTGCGGCTCTACATGACTTCTCTCATCTCCGGACACTGTCTCTATTGCAGTTAGACCTCACAAAACCGTGAGAAAGGCCAAAGCCGCCATTTTTCTCACATTTTTACAATCTGGTGCGGCTCAACACGACTTCACTCATCTTCGGACAGTGTCTCTTAAAGATTGCATCCGGAATCGTTGCAGTTAGACTTCACAGAACCATGAGAAAGACCAAAGCCGCCGTTTCTCTCACGTTTTTAAAATCTGGTGCGGTTCTACATGACTTCTCCAGAGCTTCCAACCTAATCCGGCAAATTGTTAGTACCGCCGCTTTTTCTACACCACTTAATTTTTAGAGTATTAAAATTCATCGTAGATACATTTGAAGAGAATTGCTCTAAAAATTAAGTGGTGTAGAAAAAGAGGCGATACTAGCAATTTGCCGGATTAGGTTGGCAGCTCTGCTTCTCTCATCTCCGGACACTGTCTCTTAAAGATTGCAGCCGGAAACGTTGCAATTAGACCTCACAGAACCGTGATAAAGGCCAAAGCCTCCATTTTTCTCACGTTTTTTGAATTTGGTGCGGCTCTACACGACTTCTCTCATCTCCGGACACAGTCTCTTAAAGATTGCAGCCGGAAACGTTCCAGTTAGACCTCACAAAACCGTGATAAAGGCCAAAGTTGCAATTTTTCTCACGTTTTTACAATCTGGTGCGGCTCTACACGACTTCTCTCATCTCCGGACACTGTCTCCATTAGAGTTAGACCTCACAAAGAACAAAAATTATAAAATATCGAAACACATTTGATTTATAAACAAAAATTGAATATACATTTAAATGATCACGTGGTAACCATCATGATCTAAACATTGTTTTCAAGATTTATCGTTCACATTCCGTCATTTTTGACGGGGTTATATACTAGTATATATATATTTATACGCGTAAAAACATGTCTCATGTTGAATATGGCAGGGAAATCATTCCCTGTTCATTTACAGCGCTACTCAAAAGAACTACATTATAGTGCGACAATAGCTGAAAATTCACGGAGCGAATTTCAGGTTGTTCTATATTATATTTCTATAAGATTATATTTAGGTGCACAATGTGGTTTGTATATATTCTTCAAAAGATATACAGGGCTGCAAATATTTAAGTGATAACATTCCTTTTTATTGTTAGTGGAAGTGCTTTACTATAATTGTGAGGTCGTGACGGTAAGTCACCACAGTTTGTTTAAAATTAAGCTGGATCCAGCATTCAGTTGGGATAGTTAAATCGCTTCGGTGCCAGTGACTCTTGGAAATTTTAGGTCGGATTAGTTTTGTGTCAACATGGTGCTGCAACGAAGAAATTAAATTGCGAGGTGCAGACGAATAGGAAGCGATTCTAAAAGTTTGGTTGAAATGAAGAGAAGGGAAGTTGGTGGAAAGTGGTATAAGATAGAGATGATTTTCGTAAAGGGTGGTGTAGTGGAGTCTTGTCCGACGTCTGTCTACGACAAAGTTTAAAGCTTAGAGCCTGAAGAAAGTTATATTTGGATAAAGAAGATTGAGTTGCACTTAAGTTAAGTAGTTTAATGAGTGTTGCTGTGTTTTAGTGCGAGTATTCGTGAATGGAAAATTGATTCAGCCGGGAATCCGCTGATCCATTTGAAAGTCACTGTATCTAAGTAAAAGTGGTGCACCCGTCTCTACGACTGCAAGTATTTTCTGGGTGAGATATTTCAAATTACCTAAATTAGTTATTATATTTATTTGCTAAGATATTTAATTCTGCTGACTGAGCTACATAATTCAGACTAGTCCTCCCATTATTCTAGTTGAATAAACTCTTAGTTTTATTTTATATATCTGAGTCTTTGTGCTTCTTATACCAAATACTTAAGTTAAATAAGTTAAGATGGGGTCTGCGTCAACGCAAACCTCATGTCCAGAAAAGCTGCTTAGGAATGTAAATGAATTCCTCATAGACATATGATAAATAATGCATGTTTTTAAGCTAAATACTCATCGCTTGTTTTTTGTTTATTTACAGTTTGATCTTTGTCTGTGTCTCTTAGAATAACTTAAAAACGAATAATTTCAGAAGATCCAAAAGTTGTATTTTAACACGCTTTTATTAGCTTCACCTGTATGTATGTTTGTATGTATATTTGTATGAATGTTTGTATGAATGTATGTTTGTAACCGCTCTGGGAGCAAACAAAAAATTTATATTGTAAAAAAATACTTTCCCTACGTGAACGATGTGGCGTTGAGGTAAGGCTCTGCGCTACGAACCTGAAGGTCTAGCGTTCGATCCCAATCAGGGGAGATTTTTTAAAAATAGTTTTTGTTTAATTCTAAGTTATTTTAATTAAAGATTTAAATGTATGTAAATATTATGGTGTGTCACTCGGCACGATTTTCTCTTACCCTGCATTTTAATACTAAGATAGATATTTTGTGCTTTTTAGTTCACATTTCTATATAAGCGTGTTCTTTAATTTTTTAAAACTATAATATTATTAACATTAACTTAGATATTTTAAATTTTATATAGAAATCTAAACTAAATCTACTTTAACTAGGGTAAAATGGCGCTTACTACAGCAATAAAATTGCAATTTTCAAAAGTATATTTTTTCTAATAAAATATGTAAACACAGTTAGAATTGGTAAATTATTTGCTTTATTATTTGTATGATAGAATGCCGAAATTATGTATATCAGTTAACAAGGGTATAATGCATGTTTTACAAATTAGATATTTTTATATGGGGACCGTATAAAAAATTAAATTTTGTAATTATTGAAATTAAATTCCCAGAAATTCTTATTTGGTTTTATAAACTTATTCAAATTAATTATAAGTTTGCTGCTGGAAATGTTTGATCAAGACTGATAAGTTTCAAGGAATGTTGCGTGTGAAAGTTGTCTGAATAATTTTAAGTGAACTTTTAATTTTAATTACAGATTTAAATTCAATATAAATATAGGTGCAGTAATGAAATGGGGGGTTGAGGGGGGCGGTAGAGGGGGTTGAGGGGGGCCAATTTGAATTGTTTAACATAGGTTTACATAACAGTATTCGTTATGTTACCTCTTAATCTCCAACTTGTATTCATTGTATTAAATTTCAGAGTAAGAGAAAGTCGCGTGAGTGACACACCAGATTATTTTTAAAGGAATTGCCTGATAAATCCAATTACAGTAGTTTGAAAAACAGCTATCGCTAAAACCATTTCTAATGCAGACGCAAATTTAAATTATTACAGACCAATTTTTAAAATCTTTTAGTATTTTAAGCAAAATCTACGTATTTTACAGTTAAATGTTTTATAAAAAATTTCTTAATTCTATTAAGAATTCCGAAAAAATTTCAGTTACTTTTTTTTTTTTTTTTTTTTTAATTTGAATCGGCAAAGAATTTAAAGTCGTTATTGTTGGTGAGAAATAAACTCAAAATGACATTCTTTCAATAATTACAAAAACTTTCATTTTCATATTATTCTAAAAACATTTTATTTGACTTTTTTATTTCTTCATGCATATATACATCTACATTGGGACGACGCTATGACGCATTTGTTTTCTGATTGGCCGTCTGTGTTTCTATGTACATGTAATAATGTATTTTTCGTTTTTCTTTTCTCCTTTCTTCGATGTTCAGTTTTTCATAATAAAAGATGTGATTAAAAGGATAATACGTGGGTTCATTTTTATTCCCACAAAATAATGCAACATAAAATAATATATAATTTCCTAATACACAAACCAAGCTAAATGAGGCTGGTTTAATTAAATTGAAACATCATTATTTATATATTTGAAATTATCTTTTGAACAGCTTAGCAGAAAAGATGTTTATAAAAGAAAATAGAAATTGGTTCTTCTTTTCATACATGGAATAAATACATCTGGTTCTGCAAGCCTCATAGGATACTCATATACAGGGTGAGTGCATTTTACTTACCATATAAATCTTGAATTTAAATATTTGATAAAAGTTTCTTCTGTGAATTCTATCAGATTATGCTACTGACGCGCTAAATCGAAACTTTGAATTTATTCTTGACAGTTTTTTTTTTCTTTGCATATTTGAAGAAACATTTGCTTCATTTAAAATAATATTATTTTGCTAATGATAATAAAAAAAATGTAAGCGAATAAATAAATATGTTTTTTTTTTTTTGCTTCCTCAAAAACGGAAGTGAATGAGAAAACGAAAGTATAGAAATCTGTATAAACATTAAAAACGAAAGAAGTGAAAATAAATAAGAATGTTTAAAATAAACATATGAATGATTAAATATAGAAACAAACAAATCGAAATATTAAAATGAGTATCCTAAAGGACACTATAATTGAGAAATTAAATTCACAGAACTATGACGTATGGAAATTTAAACTGGAGATGTTTCTCCAAAAGGAAGATTTATATTCCGTGGTTCTTAACGATGCTCCGAATCCCATTACGGACACATGGAATAACAAAAATAGGAAAGCACGCGCCATTATAAACCTCTTAATAGAGGATAATCAAATAATCCATGTCAAAAATCTTGAGACCGCTAAAGAATGCTGGAACGCCTTAAAAGCTGTACATGAGCGTTCAACCCTCAGCAGTAAACTATTTTTGCTTAGAAAGCTTTACTCTACGAAATTAACTGAAGGTGGCGATATGATAGACCACTTAACTAACATCTATCAATTGCGAGATAAGTTAGTATCGCTCGGAGAAGAAATAAATGACAGGCACCTTTCAGCCCTAATGCTCTGTTCCTTACCTCCAAGTTATGATGTATTAATTACCGCTTTAGAATCGCGTGATGAAAAGGATCTTGTACCAGAGTTTATACGCTCGAAATTGATTGATGAATTTTCTAAAAGAAAAGAAAACAAATCTGAAAATAATTCAGTGTTAAAGGTTAAATTTAAACCGAAACCAGAAAATTCAAAGTTCTGCCGTTATTGTAAAAAAAAATCGCATACAATTGAAGAATGCTGGCATCTTAAAAATAAAAATAAAGAAAAGACTCTGAAACAAACAAAAGCCAGCAATGCCAGATCAACTTTCAAATCTGGTATGTACTCTCAAGACAGACATAATGCGGATAGGGCTCTTATTACTGAGAGTGAAAATAAAAAACCTAACGATAAAATATTCACTCTATTTATCGGTGAGAAATCTAACAATTGGTATGTAGACTCAGGTTGTTCAACGCATGTATGCAATGATAGGAATAAATTTCATGAATTTAATCATAATAATTCACGCGTAACAATCGCGAATGGACAGGAGATAGAATCCCTGGGTCATGGGTCTGTGAAATTAAACACCATAAATTCCAATAACACACATAATACTATAATATTGAAAAATGTTTTATATGTACCAGAGATAGAGACAAACCTCATATCTGTAAAAGAAGCTACTGAAAATGGTTGTGTAGCAATATTTGAAAACAAATCATGCAAAATAATGCATGAAGGAGAAACATGCATTGAAGGTTACATTAACAACAATTTATACGAATGCAAAGTTAACTATGATACAACACACACTATAAACATGGTAAAAATATGTGAAAATACAAATTGCATTGATAAATGGCACATTAAATTAGGCCATAGAAACATTAGTCATATAAAACAATTGGTAAACAACAACATGGCAGTTGGGATAAAACTAGACAACTGCAAACATGATAATGCATGTGAAACTTGCATATTAACTAAATTAACGGACAATCCTTATCCCAAAAAGGCTCAGTTTAGGGCAACTAAAGCACTAGAGTTGGTACACACTGACTTGTGTGGACCAATGACAACCCCCACGGTCGGTGGAAAATACTATTTTTTAACTTTTATAGACGATTTTAGTCGATTTGCAGTAATATACCTACTGAGAAAAAAGGATGAAGTTTTTGCAAAATTGAGGGAATATATCGCAATGACATCAAATAAATTCGGACGAACTTTGCATGCAATCCGCTCCGACAACGGAGGAGAGTATACCGGGACAGAATTAAATGAATACTTAACAAAATTAGGTATAGACCACCAATTCACTGTTCCCTATTCAGCTTCTCAAAATGGAACTGCTGAACGTAAAAATCGTACCTTAGTTGAAATGGCACGTTGTTTATTAAAAGATGGCAATTTACCAAATTCTTTCTGGGGGGAGGCAATAAATACCGCAGTTTACTTGCAAAATAGACTCCCAACATCTTCGTGTGAATTGACACCTTATGAATTATGGACAGGTCGAAAACCTGACTTATCAATGTTAAAACCATTTGGTTGTCGTGCCTATGCATACGTACAAAAGGTACACAGAGGAAAATTAGATAATACGGCACAGGAAGGCATATTCGTAGGGTACGACAATAGAAGTAAAGGATATAGGATCTGTACAAATGGCAAAAACATAATTATTAGTCGAACCGTAAAATTTGTAGAAAATGAAAAACAAGCGATACTTAAATATGACACATCACAAAACAATGATGAGAAAAGTGATAATAAAAATCCATCACCAAATTTGCAAATAATAGACTCAGAGATAGATTAAACTAATGATAGTGTTGTGTCAGATAATTCTCAAAATACTCCACGTAGATCACAAAGATCTAATAAAGGGGTACCACCAGATAGATTCGCATTCACATTACACAATGAAAGAATAAGTGAACCAAAATGCTGGGATGATATAATAAGTATGGAAAACCCTGTAGAAAAGGAAAATTGGATCAATGCTTCATTAGATGAAATAAATTCACTCAAGCAGAATGACACCTGGGATTTAGTTGAGGTTTCACCAGGGATGAAAATAGTAGGGTGCAAATGGGCATTCAAAGCAAAATATAACAGTCAGGGCCGTGTTGAAAAATACAAAGCTAGGCTGGTTGCGAAGGGCTTTTCACAGAAATATGGAATAGACTACGATGAGACTTTCGCCCCAGTGGCGTCTCACACAACTTTGAGAAGTTTTTTGGCAATGAGTCTTTATAAGAATTTAAGTCTTAGACATATTGATATCAAGACTGCATTTTTACACGGTAAATTGAGTGAAGATGTTTATATGCATCAGCCAGAAGGATACGTGGTATCCGGGGAAGAACATAAGGTGTGTAAATTAAAAAAGGCAATATACGGGCTAAAGCAGGCCGCGAGAGCATGGAATTTAAAATTGAATGAGTCATTACTTAACTTAGGCTTTATTCAAAGTCAATTCGACAAGTGTCTTTATAAACGTAAACAAAACGATGTAACTACTTATGTACTAGTGTATGTCGATGATTTGTTAATAGCGGGGAATGATCAACAAATAAATGAAATTGTAAACAAACTAAAACAAGAATACCCGTTAACAGACTTGGGAGAAGCAAAACAATATCTTGGGATAAATATTAATCGTCCTAATGAAAATACAATGACTCTTGATCAAACACACAAAATACAAGAACTTATAGTCAAATACGGTTTAGAAAATTCAAAACCTACAGACACTCCTATGGACACAGGTTACATAAAATTAAATGACGAGGAAAACCTTTTACCAGAAAATACACAATATAGACAGGCTGTAGGCGCATTGTTATATATTTCAACCGTGTCACGTCCGGATATTAGCGCCGCGGTAAATATTTTGAGTAGAAGAAATGAGCGCCCAAGAGCAAAAGATTGGGAAGCGGTAAAAAGATTAATGAGATATTTAAAAAGTACAATTAATCTTAAATTGACATATAATAATATTGAAGAGCCTGTCTTGAGGGTATATGCAGATTCCGACTGGGCAAACGATCCCAGTGATCGTAAGTCTACAACAGGAAATTTGTTCTGCATAGGAGCAAATACTGTATACTGGACAAGCAAAAAACAAAAATCTGTATCAATGTCATCAGCGGAAGCGGAATATATTTCTGCAGCAAGTGCCGCGCAAGAAGTAAAATGGCTTATAAACCTTTTTGAAGAAATTGATATGCAACAAAATTGTCCTATTACACTCTATGAAGACAATCTTTCTTGCATCAAATTGGCCGAAAATGATAAATTTCGACAGAAAACTAAACACATCGAGTTAAGATACCATCTGTTTCGAGACCTTGTTGAGCAGGGCACAATAAAGATTGAGTATGTAAGCACGGAAAATATGATCGCCGATGTGCTCACGAAGCCTCTGCCGAGACATTCTTTTCGAAAACTGCGAATTTCCTTGTTGAACTGTGATTAAATGTCATCGAGTTTACGCAGGGGTGTTGGTGAGAAATAAACTCAAAATGACATTCTTTCAATAATTACAAAAACTTTCATTTTCATATTATTCTAAAAACATTTTATTTGACTTTTTTATTTCTTCATGCATATATACATCTACATTGGAACGACGCTATGACGCATTTGTTTTCTGATTGGCCGTCTGTGTTTCTATGTACATGTAATAATGTATTTTTCGTTTTTCTTTTCTCCTTTCTTCGATGTTCAGTTTTTCATAATAAAAGATGTGATTAAAAGGATAATACGTGGGTTCATTTTTATTCCCACAAAATAATGCAACATAAAATAATATATAATTTCCTAATACACAAACCAAGCTAAATGAGGCTGGTTTAATTAAATTGAAACATCATTATTTATATATTTGAAATTATCTTTTGAACAGCTTAGCAGAAAAGATGTTTATAAAAGAAAATAGAAATTGGTTCTTCTTTTCATACATGGAATAAATACATCTGGTTCTGCAAGCCTCATAGGATACTCATATACAGGGTGAGTGCATTTTACTTACCATATAAATCTTGAATTTAAATATTTGATAAAAGTTTCTTCTGTGAATTCTATCAGTTATAGAGAAAAATAGTAATAAATTATATCCGTAATAAATTTAAAGTAGTCTAAGATAGCTAAAGTGTTTGTGAGTCAGTGGCGTATCCAGGATTTTTCCAAGAGGGGGGGGGGGGTTCGTCCTTCCGAATTTTTAATTAAGTTTAATTAGGTTTAATTAAGTTTACTTTTAACTAAGTTTAACAATCTTTTAAAATATCATAATTACTTGCCGAAAATAAGAGTAAGAAAATGAAAAATAGTAAAACAAACTGACCAATTAGAAGATCAAACTAAAAAATCTTTAATTAGCGACGAATAACGTAAAGCTTGTACAAACTGCAACACAAAACATAAAATTCAATACATAGTTACGCAAAATATTTCATTGAATTTTCTTATTTATAGAGCGAAGTCTAATCGACGAGAAGTTTTCGCTAGTTCATTTAAAATGTCTTTTACTGTTGGGGTATTGTTTGGGTCACTCCTTCAAGGTCACTACTTCAATGGTCACTCCTTCCCCATATGGTCGACCTCTCTTGTCTTTGAGTATGAACTCGTAAAGGTGAAATCCTTTCAGAGAATTGTTTTCAGGGGAGGCATGTTTCGCGCCGTGCAAATGAAGTGGTTTAGTTATTTTCAGCAGTGTTTATCGCAGAGTAATGAAAAAAAAAGTTAGTCATAATTTTAAACCACTTCGTAGAAAAAAATATTCTACGCTTGCCATACATTTTTTCCGCCTGAAATGTGAAAAAAAGTGTAAGGAACAGCCTAATTTTTCTTATCATACATTTTGTCAAGGGGGGGGGGGGTTAACCCCCTCCCTTGCATACGCCACTGTTGTGAGTATATAACAATTGAATAATAAAATATAAAACATTTACAGCTCACTCTTTAAGATTATTTTCGGATTTATTCGATTTTTATTCATCTAAGCATAGTAAATACTTCGTGAATGTGTTAATAAGATTCATTAAATCAGAAAAAAGCTTGATTTCTTAAATTAAGAATTACTTATAATATAAAAATCATAAAACTTAATAAAATAAAAATTTATTTGAACTTAATTACTAGAGATATCATTTTATCATGTTTCTATCAACTCGCTTTCTTGTTTGTTTGTCCAGTACAAATCTTGCAATCGATTTTTAACTAACTTCCCGACTAGCTAGACATTTGAAACTTTCGGAATAGCGATGGCAACGCAATACCTCGAAGCCCGATTTTCGAGTTTTTTAATTAGTTTTTTTTTAATTAATTAAAATATGAAAATAATAACCTCCTAATAGCTTTAAAATTAGCCATTTAAATATTAGCTATAATTTAATTGTTGCCAAAAGAAAAATGCGAGTTTTTTTTTTTTTTCGACACAAAAATAAATACATTTAATTAAACGTGAACAATAAAAAACTGCGAAAAGTTAACTTAGGCATCTCAGAAAAATTGACGTCATCATAACTTTAAACATTTTCTATATACTAATCGATAAAGTGCTAATGTAGTTCATGATGCTAATATACAGTCGGCTGCAAAATTATTCGAGCACTAGCAATAATCCTTGCCAAAAAAAAGTACACTTAATGCAGCTTTGTTAAATAAATCCTTGTCGAGTTATGTTCTTAATCAGTCTAAGAACATGATTCGACAAGGATTTACTTAGCAAAACAGTCTTAAGTGTGCTTTTTAAGTATAGGAATTATTGGCTAGTGCTCGAATAATTTTGCAGCCGACTGTATGTTGTTCTAAAAGAATATCTTATTTTTAAAACCAACTTTTATTATTATTGTTATTAGTTCACTGAACTGAGTCCACGTGCTTAAATATTGCTTACATATTATTTTTATCCTAGCGTATTTCATTGTCACTATCGTATCGTGTTGGTTTCTGCAAAGTATTTATCATAGAATTGGTCAAGTTTATACCTATGTTTCAACAGAAAATTAAAAAAACATGGTATTTCTTTCTTTCTTAACAAAGTTCTTTTTATCTTATAATAATTTCAATTAAAATATGTAGCAAGTGTATTACCAGCTCGTTGTACAAATAAATATTATTTGAGTGAGATATTGTAGGGATTCAATACATAGACAGACTCTGAGGTGCATTTATAATGCAATTTCATTGATGAAGATGACAATACATGTTAGAAATTTTCATATTAAATGCTAAAAAGTATTATGCACAAATGTTAACTTTTAAAACTCTATGTTTCTCTATCCCATCTGAATTTTAATAGGAATTTAAAAAAAATACTTTTAATGTTCTGGAAATAAAACAAATAATGAACGTACACTCGTATTTGTAGCATTCATAATTTTGATTTATCTCCAAATTTTAAGCCTTTTTATGGTTTTAATGTCTACAACTCTGACTCGCGCTAAATTTAAGCAATCTAATTTCTTTTTTGTTATTTTCAGAGTCATTTCAAAAAATGAAGTATTTTGTACAATTCATTTAAAAAAAAGAATCTATTTTATTTACTTATTTATTTTATTTATTTTTTCTGACTTTTCAACATTAATATTTTCCCCTTCCTTTATCAATATCTGATAGTTTGTCATATATTTAGTTTAAAAATATATTGATACTCCTACTCATATATATATATATATATTAATTTTCTGTGCATGTTTATCATGTATATCCTCAATTTCAATAAATGGCAATACCAATCAAACATTTACCTTCTGAAATTTTAGATTATCATACAGGATTTTACACTGAAAGCAACATATCTCCTATTTTTTTTTAAATCCTAACTTAAAAAGCAACATAAATCCTATGAAAGCAACACAAATCCTTTTTTTTTTTTTTCCAGATAAAATAAAAATAAAATAAATAAATAAAAAATATCTGCTAATCTTACATATTTTAATCTTAAAAATATTTACTCCTGCAAATTTTGTTTTAAAAAGATCACTAATTTGCAGTAGCGGCTCGTGAGATTCCTTTACAGGGGGGCTGCATAGCTGCATGTATACGTAAGAATAAAGCGAAAATGATTTTCTAAATAATCTGTTTTAATCGGGGTCTTCGGGTTTTATATGCGCAGACTGAGCAAGAAGCAGAGCAATACAGGATACAGCATAGATTTAAAATTTTATATTATTGGACATTCATTACAAAGAAAAAAAAAAATCTGGAGATTTTATTTTGTTAACTTTATTTATTAATGATAATCAATTTTCCCCAAATAAAATATTTTTCATCTGCATGCTATTATTTTCTCCAAGATGGTACGAAGTATACATACATGTTTGTAAATAAAATTTTGCTCATTAAAAAGATACACACACAATGATTTATATAAAAATAATAATAAATAGTTTGATTACATACTTATGTAGATCTGTACAGTTCTTGCGATAATAACTGCAAATAATTCGAATCTATAGTCCATAATGATAAATAATTTCTTTTTGTGTCTCTGTACAAAAATGCTGTACAGTTCTTGCGATAATAACTGCAAATAATTCGAATCTATAGTCCATAATGATAAATAATTTCTTTTTGTGTCTCTGTACAAAAATGTATAAGTCCTGTACTCATCAAAATTATACAAATTGCGTGACGATTACCTATAACCTATCTACCAATTTTTAGGTCAATTGGATAAAACATTTAGGCGCAACCGCACTTCATAAATTTAAGTCCATTAATCAAAATGATAAGGAATTTTTCTTTGCGTCCTTGTAACAGAACTATAAGTCTCACATCCATCAAATTCTATACAGCTCGTTTGATGGTGACCTTTCACATACCTACCAGCTTTCAGTTCAATCGAACCAAGCATTTAGATGTTATGATATTCACTCACTTACTCACACCATACATATAACACTGTAAAAATAGCAAAAATGAGCTCAGGACACCTCAAAACATTATAGTAATGTAATGCTCGTATCTTAAAACTGCAATTATAATGATGCGTTTCATTAATTTATTTAGAACATCCTTTGAAATATTAATTAAAAGAGTTAACATTGACGTAAAATCTTGCACATCACATAGATTATGAAATGCTTGTCTAACATTACGAACATTTTATTGTTATTATTTTTTTTAATGCGAACTTTACACACATGTACAGTAAACTAAAATTTACACATGGTACAGTAAACTAAAATTTCATTTAAATATGAAACCTTAATATAATTAAAAATGAATTTCCAAAATTTGCTGCACATCTTCTGTATTGCCGTGCATAAAAAAAAAAAAAACATCTACAAATGTTAAAACACTATTTTCTTTAGACTTTAGATATATTTAAAAAGGCTTGAATAGTATGTATCAGTTTAATTTGGTTTGAAATATTATCCAAGCCAGCAGTGCATTCTGGATGTTTTGTGTGTTCTCGTAAAAGAAGTATATAGGAAAAATAGTGTGGCCAATCTACAGAACGGATATTAAAATGTTTAAATTTCCGAGCATATTTCTGAAAGTTCTCACTCAAATAGAAAGAGAGATGAAACGGAGTTATAAATGCTTTCCAACTTCGTTGTATGAAAATGTCAGAAATTAAAAATTTAGTAATCTCGTGTTTTTAAGAAAGGTTCAACGGCTAATATTTCTCATCAAAATAGAAAAACATTAGTGACTAAAATACAAGTGAAAAAAAAAAAAATAATAATTATAATTATAATTTTCATAATAACCTTATCAACAAAGCGATTAAACACTTGATAAATTTTAAATATTATGTTTAAGGCAAAATTTATATAAAAATTGAGATTCTGTCTATTCAACGTTTCTGCCATTGGCAAACCAAGAAACCGAAAAACCGTTCGAAATTTCCATGTAATATAAAATAAAAATCTGCTTGAAAAATAAATAAAAATGACTTCTATTTTCTCATATAATCGTGAATAACCTTCATGCTAAATTGTTTTACCTCTCATACATAAATAATCATCAAACACAGCGATTATCGCATTAAAAACTGTGAAGAAAGAACGTAGATTACAAAGAGAAATTGTTCTTTTCCAGCATTACCGAAATCCCTAATCAGGTCGGTGCTGCAGCGGATGCAGCTCCAACCAAATGGTCGAAACTGGTAGGGAAAACGAGTAGGGGCGGTTGTAACTGTTCTTTCCCTAAAGAAATCCCTTTTTTCGGGAGCTGCATGAATGAGCAGTCCCTTTACGAATTTTTGAGGTGCTATTGCGTTTAAAAATAGTTAATTTTTCTCAGCTTTTTAATAATTTTTCATGATAACGAAGTAATCTGCTTTTCTATATGCATAATACTATACAATATAATAATATTTATTTTAAAAATATTTAGAAAGTTGATAAAATAATTTTTTCGAATATTTCTGGGGGTGCTGCAGCTCTGCAGCTCCTGCCACGAGCCGCCACTGCTAATTTGTAGATGTGGAATGAAAAAAAAATTAATATATATCATCTTTTGCGGATCGGTGCGGAACGGGCACTGTGAAGCGGGCTTATGACTGACAAAATGTATGTTTAGATAAAAAACTAAAGATGGTGCCAAGACTCTATTCGCTGTTTTCTCCCATTAATTGCTATAACGATTGCGATCGGCGAAAATGATAGCGGGTGCGAAATAAAAAGAGAAATATTTTGAGTTAAGGTGGTCAACCAATGATAAAAGGTAGGCGTGTTTAGATTAGCTAATTATCCAATAGGCATTCATAAGAATAGTTTCGGTTCCCGCCGAAATATGCAGTATTTAAGCGGGAGCACACGAGAATTCGTGGCTTTTTTACAATAATCACTTGCCTAATAAACTTACGTCTAATTGAGACTCCATCATGTAAAAGTTTACGATATAGATTCGCGGAGCCATTCGGGGTCTCGCGGCTGGATACCTGCCGGCCATCGGCACACGGCACCGTAGCTTTTCGGTCGCCGGAACTAAGATCGCATATACCGCTCCGGATGTCTGAAATAAATACCGGCCCATGACTGCATCATCTATTGTGACTGCATCTATAGAACTTAATAAAGGATATTCGTTATTCAAATGGACTCCCTCTTTCTGTTATAAGACGATCGTACACCATTCCGTAACCAGAACGCATATATTTTTTTATCATTACATATATATTGAATATCACGAATTATATATATATATATATATACGAGGAGTGATCAGAAAAAAAGGTTACAAGTCGAATAAAGAAATATTTATTAACAATAGACAGAAAAGAGAATTAAGAGGCATATGTGCCTATCACTTTTCGGCATAATCACCAAGTCTATTTAGGCATTTATCAGAACGCAGAACCAACTTGTTTAACCCGTCTTGGTAGAAATCAGGTCCCTGTCCATTGAGCCAGGTCTCGGCGGATGTTTTCACAGCAGTGTCTGATAAGAACTGTGTGCCCGATAAGTGCTCCTTCAACTTCGGAAACAGGAAATAGTCACTGGGTGCCAAATATGGGCTGTATGGGGTGACTCCAGATTTCCCACCTTAACCGTCGCAACAATTCCTGCGTTGCTTGAGCAGTATGGAGCCTAGCATTGTCATGCAGGAAGATGACACCTTCACTCAACATGCCCGGCTGTTTGCGTCAGATGCTTCGCGGACACATTCTTTGCCCCTAAAAATCGAATCACGACTCGCACTTCCATACGAGACCAATTTTCTAAGCGTCTTGCCATTTCAATCGTCCTGAACCGTCTGTAAACTTTCACTACGTACCCGCACACCAGCTGTATGACAAGTAGCACCATCTGTCTTCACTCTGGGGAAACAAAAGTTCTCCACAATATGTAGTTTTCAATTGCTGCAGCTTGTAACCTTTTTTTCTGATCACCCATATATATATACTAGTATATAGCCCCGTCAAAAATGACGGAATGTGAACGATAAATCTTGAAAACAATGTTTAGATCATGAAGATTACCACGTGATCATTCAAATGTATTTTCAGTTTTTGTTTATAAATCAAATGTGTTTCGATATTTTCTAATTTTCGTTCTGAAATTAAAAAAATTCTACCCGATCAATAAATATGAATGACAATAAAAAAACTGCTGGTTGACAAAAAATATAGGCCCGAAAACACAACAGCAATAACACATCCCAGTGTTCCGTTAAGTGCTCTATTTAAAGTCCTCATAATAAGAATAATCTAGTGTGTCACTCACACGACTTTCTCTTACCCTGAAATTTAATGCTATAAGTACAGGTTGGAGATTAAGAGGTAAGATAACGTGTACTGTTATGAAAACCTATGTTAAACAATTCAAATTAGGGTTCGGAAGAGTTTTATATGATAATTAGTTCTGGCCCCCCTCAACCCTCCGTTTCATTAATGCACCTACATTTATATAGAACTTAATTCGGTTATTAAAAAATAATTCAGTTTAAAAAAAATAATTTGTTAAAATTATTATTTTAAAAAGTTATCTTGTATGATAATACATACGATTTCCATATTAGAGAAATAGCATAACACTAAATATCTAAAAAAAAGTTGAATTTATTCTCAATATTAAAGTAAAAAAAAAAAAAAAAAAAAAAAAAATGTTAAAAATGAAAGAAATCAATAACTTTATTTTAAATTATCGTAGATCGATGGTTCAACCATTCGTTTTAAAGGTATTGGCGAGATCTTTTAAAAGATACCCATCATGAAAATTTACTCCACTCGAGGGAGGACATCTACCCCAGGGGGGCGAGGTTCCTACATACACAAAAAAAATTTTCCCAGTTGACTATCTCTATTACAAAAAATATGTATTCGTTTCATTTGGTTTAGTGCAGTCTATAGATGTTAAATTCTACTTACCTGCAATTTCCCCTATAGACCGCCGTAATGTATTTGAATACTTTTGAATGTTCCTGTACACGAACCATTTGCTTCATCTTAACGAAAAGCTTACTGTAGCATCCCTATATGATACACATTTAGAATACTGAGTTTGGAATTTCTGCTACTATTTGTTCTTGAGATATGCTGATAACAGACACACAGACAGACACAGAGACCATTCGCTAAAAACGTGATTTTCGTATTCAGGGGACCTCAGAACATGTAAGTATAACAAAAACTCACGTTCGAAAATTTGACCCTAAAACAATACTTTCTCGACCCTATGGGTAAGAGGAAGTAAATAACGATTCACTTCATTTTACCAAAATACTTTTTTTAAGACTATCGAAGATCCTGTTTCCAAATACGTAAGCGAAATGTGACGTCACTGACCGTCCGTGGATGCAAGAAATGATTCCCTATTTTAATCGTCCATTGTATATTTTGTAAAAAATTATTAAAAATCGAAGAAAATTATTTTCCGATTTTAATACCCGTATTTGGGTATAGGTATGATATCGTATCCATGTGTTAGACTGAGTTATTTTGCTGTCAAATTGACAAAATTTTAAATTTCAAAACTGTGTCATCTTTGGCGTTTTTTGTATTTGGCGATTAAAAACATACTACGAAAATATACATGCCAGATGTTTATTTTCGTAATACGTATTGTACGATATATTGTTTCATATAATTCAGTTAAAATAACCATGATTTTTGAAAGGAATGAAATATGTTCGCCAAATAATTTGGCGATATATTTTTTCCGCCAAGGATGACAGATATATTAAATCTATTCCGCTGCAACATATGAGTATCTTATATCAGACACTTTATTTAAACATTTGAAAAGAAATTTGACTTCAAATTATGATAGAATATTTATCATTTTCCTTTTAATTAGTATATTAGTTGGATATTTATTGTGTAAATATCATCCTTTGAAATGAAATGTTTATGTTTTCAATCAAATATGGAAGTTTGCTATTTTATTTTTCTAAAGTTTTAAAATTTAAAATTTAAATTTTATCAATTTTACAGCAAAAACAACTTAATCTAACGCATGCACACGATAACTAATACATATCTATACCGAAATATGGGAATTAAAATCGGGAAATAATTTTCCTCAATTTTTAATAATTTTTTACAAAAAATCCAATGGGCGATTAACATAGGAAATCTTTTTCTTGAATCCACTGACGCCCAGTGGCGTCATCACTTTGCTTGTGTATTTTCTAACTAACTATCTAATAATTACAGACACTCCATGCTAACCCAAATTCACCTCTAATCTATACTCCCAACCAGCTATCTCACCCACAACATCGCCAAAATATCCAGGATCCAGCTAGGGACTTTCTCATTCTCAACCGAACATTTTATCTTGACTCGATATTATCACCTTAGACTACCCTACTTTCAATACTCATTTCAACTGGTGACCTTTACTTGCCCAACCAAACATTCTATCCCAACTATAACTTTACATTAATTTCAAAACTAAAATCAACTGGCGACATTTACGTACTGAACTCGACGCCAATCATACCATACAATGTAAACAAATAATGAAGCTTGATAAAAATATTTAAAGACTTTAATATGTTTTTACAAATATATTTTAAGATTTTTAAGGCTTTAATATGTTTTAGAAATATTTTAAGCTTTTTTTTTTTTTTTTAATGAAACAGTCAAAGAGTCGTTCATTTGCAATTAAAGAGTTGTCCATTTGGAATTTGTATTTTCTGAATGGCAACAAATTATGTTTGTTTTTATTTGGCATTGCGTTGTTTATAATCATGAAGTTACATAATTCTATTTATAGGTTCATGTTTATAATAGCCAGTGATCCGTTATATTTAATTAAACATTTAAACATTACAATTGAATAGTTTTTCAAGGTTTTAGACGGAATAAATAACAATATGTGCGATACAAAACATGTATGAAAATGATATGTATGTTTTCGTAAGTTGAATTGAACAAATGGGAAAAAAAAAAAAAAAATGGCTGCCAAAAGTCTCTATTTTGAAGCGGTGCAAACCGGAATCGAGAATGACAGATGAGGATGAGGGTCATTATATATATTAATAATGAATGAATACTGCGTGCCCCATGGGACTTGTCACATTATTATTTTGCATCCCGGCTTTGGTTTATTAATAAAAGGAAAATTACTACTTAAAATAGAGGATGGTCAAGAAAATAATAAATACTTTTATAAAACAGGATTTTAACATATATATATAAACATTTTATCACGTACTAATAAAAGAAATGTTTTGAATCTGAAAACTTAATTTTTTAAGAAAGAACAAAAGAAGAAATTAACCCCTTCCACTCCGGGGACGTACGTGCGTACGTCCTAGTGCTAATGGCCATTAATACCATGGACGTACGTGCATACGTCCAAAGAAAATATACAATACAATAATCCGAACGTTGTAGTGATATCAGAGAGAGTTATTTTATTTGTCATATGGTATTTTGAAATTGTATTTTCATTACTGACAACTAAATGGCGTTAGTTGTCTCGGTGACCTATTAGTTTTGGCCAAGACTCCCTAAATACAATTAGACTTCCCATTCGCTGACTTTCCCTTGTCCGCGTCCCAGAGTCATAGATGGCGCTGCAAGCCAGGTCTCTGTTTATCTTTTTCAGTTCCAGCCTAGACCCACGTGGGTCTTGTTTCAGTGTTCGTTTTCGTTTCTGTCAAGACTTCGTTTATGACAGATCGGATTTTGATCTTGCTGTTATAGAGCAGGCGCATGTTTATAAACAAGCGACGCTATTCTGCAACTTTTGCGCATGTAGGCAAAGTATCTGCCTTTCCATTGGTGCTTTATCCCACCTTTTGCCTACAATCTACAGTACGTGCGGTATAATCTGTCACAGTGACGTCCCGTGCGCTTGCTCTATTGCTGTTATTTCAGTGCTGATTCTTATTTAAAGGGATAAAAATGGTGTATTGTTGTGTGCCTATGTGCACATCCAACAGTAAAAAAAAGCCTTTGGATTCTATTAATCGTAAAATAACGTTTCATGAATTTCCCTCAAATGTGGTATTGAAAGATAAATGGATATGCTCAATTTCTCGAAAAGGTATTTATTTCAATATATATTCTAATTCTACCATTTATGCCTTCATTTAATGTAATATAAATAAATTCTTATTCGTTTTATTATTGCCGTTTTAATTTTTGCATGTCCTTAGTTTTTTAGGTTGTGGGTTTTTAATTTCATTGAATTTGTCAATGTTTTTTTGTTCTCCGTTTTATTTAAACTAATCTTAGTCTTTTACCGCGTTTTTTCTTCCAATTAGCTCGGAAATAAAGCTTATTCTATCATTAATTTCCTATTTTTAGCTTTATTTATCTATTTGAATGTTAAAAACGATTACATTTCTTATAATTTAAATGTAGATTGCAAATACATAAGATGGAAAAAATAAATAGGATTAATTTACGTAAATGTTAATTTTCTTTCTCTATTTGAAAACCAAAGTAGAAAGAGCATATGTAAACTTAATTTATTTGAATAGGTTTTAAAAAATATCTTAAAAAGTTGTTATTGTTCTAAAAGTCAGTTCTAGAATTTTTAACATTTTTATTTTCCATTCCCATTTTATTTATTTTTGAATAATGAGATTATTCAGTTAACGAAGCCTTAGTACAATTTTCAGTGATTTGAAAGAAATAGTATAACAGTATTTTAATTAGTTATGTTTGTAGTATCTTTTCTATAGTACTTTACTAAGAGAAACAAAACTGAGACATCTCGATTTTTTTTTTTTCATTCATTCTTTAATCATATTTTATAGTTTTTCTTATATTTATTTTATACTTGACCCTCTTTTCTTATGTGCCGTACTTTTTCCCTTGATAGATCCTGTAAGCAAAAAATTATGGGTACCTAGTCAGTGGTCCAGAGTTTGCAGCTTGCATTTTGATGAAAGTTGCTTCAATCCTAATTTAAAAATTAGAAAACTTTATCCTAGTAGTATTCCAAGCATTTTCCCTGATTATCCTAAGTATATGCAACCCCCACTTCCTAAAAAGCGTACTTTTAGTGGTATAATGAAAACTAGTTCAGTACTATCTGATCCTGAACCATCTTGTTCCACTTCTACTGTAAATGATGAAAATTATTTTAACCTACAAGCTCTATCTCCTGTCCCTAGTACTAGTAATGATACATTAAATTCTAATGAGGAAAGCAATTTAACTAATCTTAACACTCTTTCACCTGTATCTTTTAAAGTACCCAAATTAAAGAGGCCAACTGTATATTACTCACCATCAAAAAAACAGAGAGATTTACAGAGAAAACTTAGTTCTGCTCAACGACATATAAGGCGCTTAAAGTCACAGATCATAAAATTAAAATCTGAAAACAAACAAACTCGTGATGATTGTAATTATTATAAAGCACTTGTTGATAATAATAATCTAGTTGAGTTAGAGGAAGGGGTTGAAAAAAATGAGCGAAAAGCTTTGTTTTTGAAGGATCAATTGTCAGCATATAACAAAAGAATTATATGGTCTGATACATCTATCCGCTATGCCATACTTCTGTATCATAAATCTCCAGGAGCTTATAAAATGTTACGTAGACTGGAGGTATTATCATTACCGTGCAAATCAACTCTAAATAGATATACAGGGTCATGCAGCAGAGAAAATATGTTGTCATTAATTAAAGAAAGATTGGAAACTGAGTTTAAAAATTTAAATGACAAAGAAATATTTGGCTCTCTAACATTAGATGAGATGAAAATTAAACCAAAATTGCAATATGTAAAATTTTCTGATAGCATAAGTGGGACAGTCACTAATTCTAAAGCAGATGAGGAAAAAATTGAAAAGAAATTGGCCACTCATTTATTGGGATTTGTATTTTCTGGTTTAAATACTCATTATCGCATTCCTGTAGGATATTATTTTACAAGAAATCTAAGTGGGGAGGAACTTTATAAACTTACTTTGAGCATAATAAAAGGTATTGAGGAGATAGGTTTTATTGTAGTTAGGATTGTTGCAGATAATTATCAAACAAATATTACAATGTTTCAGCATTTTTGCTTCAATGATCAAAAACCAAATACATTTAAACAAACAATAATCCAACCCCAAATCAAACACCCTTTGGATGAAAACAGAGTTTTATTTTTATCATATGATTTTTGCCATATCCTGAAAAATATACGGAATCAATTCATTTCAAAAAAGAGAGCTCTAAAAAATGATGGTGAGTTAATCAATAGTTATCCCTTGGAACAGTTATGGAATTTGCAAAAAGATTGGCCAGTCAAACCAGTACGTTACTTAAACGAAACACATTTACATCCCAATAACATGCAAAAAATGAACGTTAAACTTGCTGCACAACTTTTTTCCTGTGAAATTATTGCTGTACTTAAATATTTACACACAAATAAATTTCATGGCATAGTCGGATTTGATAATTGCAGTAAAACTATTGAGTTTATAGAATATATAAATAAATGGTTTACAATTCATAATGTTAAAAATACGTGTGCAGCAATTCATAAAAATGATCCTTCAATGTCAGCTTTCTTTTCAATCGAAGATGATCGATTGCAGTGGCTCGAAACTGACTTTCTAAATTATTTTGATTCATGGAAAGCATCTGCCCCAAGCCCCCTTAATTTCATCACTGAAAGAACATACAATGCTCTTATGTTAACAACAAAAGCCACAGTTCAATGCATAAAATATCTATTAAATGCAGGTTTTAATTATGTATTAACTAGAAGGTTTTCAACAGATGATGTCGAATCATTGTTTAGTGCAATAAGACAACTTAATGGGGGGAATGATCAAACAAATGCCGAAAATTGTGTTAAAGCATTACAAAAAATCTTAATTACTGGCAAAATTATAGCCTCTGAATATGCTTCAGTTAAAAGCACAAATGATTATCCTGATAATGAATTATTAAAACAAAATAAAAAAAATATATCTACAGAAAGTAATGAGGCACATACAGAAAATATAGCTAGAGAAATAGATGAAGCACCAAATCTTAATATCATATTACAATATGATCTATTGGAAATAGAAAATTTTTCATTTATACCACTCAGAGGTCTTAAATGTGCATCATTAGCATTGCTAGCAGGGTATCTTGTAAAAGTAGTTCTTGATTCAGATATTATTAATTGCCCATCCTGTAAAGAACTTTTAATTACCCCAAAGAGTGATTGTCCTGTTCTAGGTATTATTAAAAATCTTGATAGAGGTAAATATTGTTACCCCAAACCACTTTTTGTTGGGTTTTTACTGACACTAGAAAAAGCTTTGTTGAAAGCAATTCCATATGTAATTAACAATCTCAAAGTACTAGCCACTTTAGTAGATTTATTTTTGCCACATATGGCAAAAAATAGAATATTTTTTTGTTCGCTGAATTCTGATGATCATGCTTCAATACTGAGCCAATTAATTTTGACAAAATTTATCAAGCCATATCTTTCTAATTATTGTCAAACAAAAACAGATGCATTGCCTTCAAAACATATTTATGATCTATCAAAAAAATATAAAAAATTACAATAAGTAATATGAAAGAAATATCATGTGGCTCATAATTTTGAACAGAAAAATAAGTGTCAATGATTTTAGGGCAGTTTTCAATTTTGTTTCACAAAGCAGTATAAAAATATTAAAAGTCTTTAAAAAAAAAAAAAAAAACTCATAGGCTGACATGTATTTGAATTATTTTGCGTGACCCTGTACACAAATCATTAGTGATATCTATGCAGTTTTCAATTCAAAACATGCTACTATAAACTGAGTAATTTTTATCATTTTCATCATCTTATAAAACAATGTTTATATAAGTGATTTTTTTTTTTTTTTTTTTTTTTTTTTTTTTATTGGGGGAGGTTGCTATTTCCCCATCATGCTGCAAATAGTATATAATTTACCTCATAAATAACATAAAAAAAATAATAAAAAAAAAAGTATGTATAATGTCCAATCTGCATTTCTTTGAAAAAATACTGCATTTGTATAATATAAAAAGAAATTCATTAATTTTAATTAAAAATGACCTCAAAATTTTTCCTAACTAAACATCTGCAAATTAAACAGTGCAACTTCTATAGAGAATGTGTCTTGATCAGTGGGTATTTGGGACAGAAAACATCAAACTATTTATAAATTCTTGCATTTTTACTTAAATATTTTATATATATATAAATCTGTATTTTATTATGGAAAGACATAAATCTCCTAAGCATATCAGGATTTTCTGTTAACAGAGTTGGTTAATCATTTTTATAATTGTATTCATACTTGTATATCATCCTATTGATCAAAATATAATATATGTTTTGAAGGCACTAAATATTGTGTAGCAACAATCGATTTGTGACAAAAGAGAAAATCCCAAAATATTTATACTGACACAGCCTGTATTTAAAAGAATTAAAAGTGTTTCTGGTCAGATATTTCAAAAATTTTAAGGCTGTCTCTTCTAGACGGAAAAAGAAAAGAAATATATATATATATATATATATTATTGAAAACAGCTTGTTTTTGTAGTGAAAGGATGCACAAGTACCAAAAAAAGACTAACATTATTTTGCAGAATATTTAATATTCACAGAAGTAATATTTGTCCTGAATAAAAAAAATATCCTGAAATGTCTATAAATAATAAGTTTTACTGAATTTTTACAAATTATTTTCAGGCAGAATTGCTCAGGAAAAAAAATTAATGTTCTTAGTTTTAAAACTAGGGATTATAGAAACTAAAAACTAACTATTTTGTATTAAAGATAACATTTGTTTCATATTTTTATACAAATTACATTCAAATTGGTACTAGAAACAAGCAAACAAATGTGTCAAAGCAACAGACTCACTATGACTTGCATATTTCTTTCATAAAAGTTTCAAGTTTCTGATTAGTGCTTTGTTCAAGAAAATTCATAATGAGTTGGATTCATCATTTCATTGCAAGGTAATTAATCTGTTTTAAGCATTTTTTTTTTTTTTTTTTTTTTTTTTTTTTGAGTGAATTTTTGTAAAAAATATAACAATCAGGATATTTCTTTCTCTTGATGAAGAAGTGTGTTACAATATTTTTTTCTGAAACAATTATTGTGTTTTTTAATACTGTAGATTTTGCAGGATTTACATTAGAGGGTGGAATTGAAATAATTTTCTATATTAAAAGGAAAATCCCTCTCAAATATAAGTCTCATGATGACTTTTTCCATTGCTTATACAGAATTGCTTCCTTCTTTTTCTTAGTGGCAGTAGGAAAAATAATTGCTGATCCTCTTTTTTTTAGTTTTTCTGGGATTATGAAGATATAGCAACTTGTTAATAAAATATACACATGTTTTGATTGGAAAATAGAGAGTTGTCTTGTACATACAAATGCAATAATAAATAAATTTGTTTCGGTTATTCAAGTTAAATCTGCTTCATCGAGTACATTCTTTATGTACTCAAAATTAAATTAAAAAGTAAATTTCAAAACAGATTAACTGAGAACTTGATCGGTTTTATTTGCATTTCTGATGAAATTTTAGATTCTGAATTGAAAATCAGAAAAGGTTTTTGTATACCTTTCTTTGTATCATTCTACCATTATTAATTGAAAAACCATCTACATAAATAAATGAGAAGATTTTGCTATAGATATTTGGCAAAATCAAGATATAAGATTAGAAGATATAAAGAGATATAAGATTAGAAGATATTTGGATAGCTGCAAAAATAAGAAAAATACTCAAAAAAAAAAAAGGATATATATTGTTTTCGCTTTTTACTTTTTCTAATTTCTACTAGATTTGCACACTAACATAAAGGATTTTTTTTTTTTTTTTTTTTTTTTAAGAAGTGTCACATTTGACTCAAAAAAATTAAACATAAGAAAACACATCCATAAGTACAAATATACGCTCATTATTTATTTATTTTTAAAATAAATTACGCAGTTCATTTCCCTATTTTTCTAATCTAATAATATTGCTAGTAAGTGAATCTCATTTCCAACGCATTTTATATTTTATCTTACGTTTAAATGTTTTATTTTTGCTATAATTTTGAAAGATTAAATGATTACTATAAAAGGCAAACTATTTTTTAACACAATACTCATGTAGTTTTTGAAAAATAACTATTATAATATAGTCAACAACACCATGTTATCCAATGGACCTTTAATAAATCCATCACGAATATCTCTCTACTTTAGGGAAATTTGTGAAAAAAAAGTGGAAAAAATAGCCTAATCCATGCAGAATCACATGAAATTTCTTACAAACGAACCACGCAAAAGTCCCTACGAACTCAAAACCCGTTGCTACATCCAGAAAAAAATTGCTAAAAGTCCCTATGCATAGGGACAAATCTTACCGTTTTCAACACTGTAGGGATTTGTGAATCTCTTTTTAAACGCATTTTATATTTAATTTTACGATTAAATCTTTCATTTTTTCTATAATTTTAAAAGATTAGACGCTTATTGTGCGAGGTAAACCGTTTTTTTAAGCAATACTTATATTATATTTAAAAAACAGCTATTACAATTTCGTCTACGATACCATGTTATCCAATGGACATTTAACAGATTCCATAACACACTGTATGCGCCATCTAGTGAGTAATGCACTTTCAAGGGCGGACATTTTCTCCCATAGAAGATCGCGGGAATGGGAAGCCTTTATTATATAGGAAGCCTTGGTTTTGGCTACGCCAGTTGATTCGTGATTTCTCGCGGCTGCGGTTGTGTGTAATTTTCGCTGCTCGATTTGTGTATTTTGCCGGTGTTTGAAACTGTGAACAATGTCTGATTCTAGTGATTCGGATTGTGATTATATCCCCGATTATGACGAATTTGTAGATTCCAATGATGACTTTACAACAAGTAAAGACGGAAAAAGCGATGACAGTGATGATGAACCACTTACAGCAGGTGACTGGAATGTCGGAACCTTTTGCCGATGCACGTCCTGAGCAACTGCCTGAACTGAAAAGGGACTTCACAACAAAATGCACATTGTTACTTCGTTATGTATTGCTTTATTTCAAAATTATAATCTGGTATTTCACATATTTACACTACAGCTAGCCTGGAGCGGAAGGGGTTAATGTTATCTATTTTTTGTTTTAAATATTAGCAACATTTTTGTTTCAATTTCAGTGAGATAACCAGATTTTTATACGCATTTAAACAAGTGTTTGAAAAATAGTAGTATTAAAAATTTATAGGTAAATCAATCTTGTTCCTGTATTGGGGTATCCGCGATTGTAATGAAATGCTCGCCCTCTGGTGGGCTAAGGTGAAATTATCACACCACTGCATATCCTCATATTATGCAATCGACTTTCCATGATGAAATGGCGGAGAAAGAATAATAATTACACGTGGCTGTTATATTTACTAACAACTGCAGTGTTCAGAGAGCGCCATCTATCGATCATTACAAACGCGGATTAGGTTGATTTCTTTAGAAATCGACCTATTGCAATCACTTTGTTTATCTATCTATATATATATATATATATATATATATATATCTATAATGAAAATTTTGTCATCACGATAACTCCCGAAATAATACTCGAAATCGAACCAAATTTGGACAGTGAACTAATCTTATAAATATCTTGGATGAGTTCGTTAACCAAGTTGCTCCGACTTTTTGTTTTCAAGTGGCAGCCACTTGAAAATTTCAAACCGACATTGTAAAAAGCATATTTAAAGGAAGATTTTCTTGAATTTTGATGTAAATACAGGCCACATAAGGGTCTCAATGAAGTTTATTAATGAAGTTTATCCGCCATTCTTAATAAAGTGGCAGATATTTCAATTTAAGCGGGACCACTTGAAATCAGGCTACCACTTGGAAATTTAAAGTCACTATAACTTCCGAAATAATACTCCAAATCGAACCAAATTTAGACAGTGTCTTAACTTATCTTATAACTATCTTAGATGAGTTTATTAATCAAGTTGCTCCGCCATTTTGTTTTCAAGTGGAGACCACTTGAAAATTTCAAATTCAAATTGTAAAAAGCTTATTCCGAATTTGTTTGAAATTTGATGTAAATACAGACCACATAAGGGTCTCAATGATGTTTATTAACGAAATTTATCCGTCATTTTTAATAAAGTGGTAGATAACTTAAGTTAAGCGGGGCCACTTGAAATTACGCTACCACTTGAAAATTTAAAATCACAATAACTTCTGAAATAATACTCCAAATCGAACCAAATTTGGACAGTGTCTTAACTTATGTTATAAATAACTTAGATGAATTTGTTAACCAAGATGCTCCGCCATTTTGTTTTCAAGTGGAGACCACTTGAAAATTTCAAATTTAAATTGTAAAAAGCGTATTCCGAAATTGTTTGAATTTTGATGTAAATACAGACCACATAAAGCGCTTAATGAAGTTTACTGATAAACTATATCCGCCATTTTTAATAATGTGGCAGATATCTTAAGTTAAGCGGAGCCACTTGAAATCAGGCTCCCACTTGAAAATTTAAAATCATGATAACTTCCGAAAAAATACTCCAAATCGAACCAAATTTGGACAGTGATATTATCATATAATTATCTTTAAGGTTTTCACTGGGCAACTTGTCCCGACATCTTGTTTCTAAGTTCCAGACACTTGAAATCACACTGCCACTTGAAAATATGCCATCACGATAACTTTTAAAATACTATACTGATTCAAAGTTGGAGAGTAAACTTATGGTTCATATATCTAGGATAACTTCACTTGGTGACATGATCCTCAATTTTATTTCTAAGTGGCGGCCACTTGAAAATTTGTTATTATGGTAATTTTAGTAATACAGAATCAATTCGCATCAAATTTGGGTAGTGGAATTGTCATTCATATATCTCAGATAAGTTCGCTGGGCATCTCACTCCACTTTTTTTACAAGTGGTGCCACCTGAAAATTTCTTATGACGATAATTTTTGAAATACTGATTTAATTTAAACTAGAACGGACAATGAACTTATCGTAAAAATATACTGGATGATCTCGATGGGCAAGTTGTTTTGCTATTTTGATTCCAAGTCGCAGCCACTTAGACTGTCACTTGAAAATTTGCCATAAGAATAACTTTTGAAACACGTCACTGATTTAAACCACAGTTGGACAGTGAACCTATGCTTCAAATATCTTGGACGTGTTTGCTTGGCAACTTGTTCCACTGTATTGTTTCCAAGTGGCGGCCACTTGAAAATTTGTTATCACGGTAACCCTAGAAATATTTAATCAATTCAAATCAAAGTTGAAAAATGGATTTATCGTTCAAACAACAAAAATTTAGAAAATTCACGTAACTCGTGAACCAATCACGTTATTGCGTCCAACTTTGGTAAATCGATAAAAAGTATTTTCTCGCCAAAAGTCGCCAAAAAAGTCGCCATAGGGGAAAACTCGCCAAATTTGGCGCCAAATCCATTATATACGTTACTGGATCTTTTTAATGCGTTTTTAAGGAAAAATTAGGCTATTTTAATGCTAAAACAAACTAGAAATGCAGAAAACTAACATTTTAGCAGCTTACTAAGACTCTTTGAAAGAATTTCTACAAAAAAAATTATTTTCAAATTTGCAACGATATCTTAGATGAGAAACTTTCTCTGCCATTTTGGTCGAAGTGGCAGCCACTTAATTTTTCAACACGATGACTTTTGAGATTTTGAATTAAATCGAACTATATATGTACAGTAGACTTATCTCACAAATACATTTCATATATTTGTCAACTTAACCCAACATTTTGTTTCCAAGCGCCGGCCACTTGAAAATTTTAAATTCACATAAAAATGTATTTATGAACCGATTTGCTTAAAACTCCATATGTGCATAGCCTACATCAATATTCCTACCAAGTGCATTAATAATTTGTAGACGCCATTTTGAATACTTGATAAGGAAAAAGAAATCAACCTACCCTTCCGAAAAAGCCGGAAGGACTTGTAAGTTCGTAAGTTTAATTCGTAAGTTACTAACGTTTATAAGTTAGCTTATTTCTAAAAATTCAAAGTAACTAAGAACAAGTTATTTCTCCACAATCCTACAGCAATATAAATGAATAAACATTTCATTTTATTTCTTAATAAACATAACTATATTTTTTTGTTAAATCGAACTTACTAACAGAGTTGTCAACCCTTTGAATTTTTATATCACATTTTCTTTAAATTTATCTTTGTCTTAATCACAGAATTTATGATAATAAATAGAAAGAATATTTCTGTGAAATAATATTGGTATTCAAAAATCCGCAGGGTTAGTCATTCTGTACTAATTATTTATACAGTGGAGCACCTTTTATACGTTTTTCTCACTTATACGTTTTTCAACTTCGGTCCCAAATCATTCCATTGAATTCTAATATTAAAATATCTCGTTTATACGACACAAGTAAATTCTTAATTTCACTTATACTTTGTTTTAATTTTCCCCTCCTTGTAGAATCCCAAGTTTGAGTTTCATTTCAGGATTAAAAAAAAAAAAAAAAAAAAAAAAAAGATGAATGCTTTTTATGTTTTATTCTTATCTTTTCTCAGAAGTATGGTAACAAAGTGTGACCTGCATCGATAGCCTGGGGAAAGAGAGGTGGAGAGATTTTCAGAGATAAGCAGTTGGCGATGGCTTGAATGGTGTAACCAGTGATCACTTGAAGACCTCCCGATTTCTCTTTTAATTGATTCTAGGGATGGGGTATAAAAGAAAATAATCTGGTGTGTCACTCACACGACTTTCTCTTACCCTGAAATTTAATACTATAAACACAGGTTGAAGATTAAAACGTAAGATAACGAGTACTGTTATGTAAACCTGTGTTAAACAATTCATATTAGGCTTCTGAAGAGTTTTATATGATAATTAGTTCTGTGTGAGGGGGCTCAACCCTCCGTTTCATTATTGCACCTACATTTATATAGAATTTAATTCGGTTATTAAAAAACAATTCTGTTTTAAAAAAATAATTTATTAAAATTATTATTTTAAAAAAATTATCTTTTATGATAATGCAGACGATTTCCATATTAGAGAAGTAGAATAACACCAAATATCCAAAAAAAAGTCCATTTTATTCTCAATATTTAAAAAAAAAAAAAAAAAAAAAAAAAACGATTTTTTTTCTAAGTTTTTTTTTGTTAAAAGTAAAAAAGATCGATAACTTTGTTTTAAATTATCTCAGATCGATGGTTCAACCATTCGTTTTAAAGGTATTAGCGAGCTAGATACTCATCATGAAAATTTACTCCCCTCGAGGGGGGAGGCGAGGCTCCGACATACACAATTTTTTTTTTCTCAGTTAACTATCTCTATTACAAAAAATATATATTCGTTTCATTTGGTTTAGTGCAGTCTATAGACGTGAAACTCTACTTACCTGCAATTTCCCCCATAGACGTAATGTATTAGAATTCTCTTGATTGTCCCTGTACACGAACCATTTGCTTGATCTTAACGAAAAGCTTACTGTAGCTTCCCTATATGATACACATTTAGAATACCAAGTTTAAACTTTCTGCTATAATTTGTTTTTGAGATATGCTGATAACAGACAGACACACACACAGACCATTTGCTAAAAACATGATTTTCGTATTCAGGGGACCTCAAAACGTGTAAATATAACAAAATCTCGCATTCGAAAATTTGACCCAAAAACAATACTTTCTCTACCTTATGGGTAAGAGAAAGTAAAAAAAAAAAAAAAAAAAAACACAACTTTATAGGCATTTTGTAAACTTGAAGATTTATTACTCACTTCCGTTGGGCGACTTGGAAGGTTTTTTATTTCTTATAGCGTTTATTTGACATTACGTTGCAGGAACAAAGTTTTTTTTTTTCTTTCCTTCCTTTTAATCGTTTGCAAAAATGTCATCTTCGTTTAGAGAACGAAACGCTTTGTCTTTAAAGGTTAAAATCGAAATCTTGAGAAAATTTTCTGAATTTCTGGTTTTTTAATTATCATTTAAGTTTTATTCTACTTTTTAAAAATATTTTAAATTTAATTACAAATATATTTTATTCGAATAAATGTAAAAGAAATCATGAAAATTGATTAGACTTTTGTTATTAAAATGACACTTTATTGTGTATTAATGTTAAAACGAATTTTCAGTTGTACGTTTTTTTCAGTTATATGTTTTTTAGGAACGGTCCCTTAAAAAACGTATAAAAGGTACTCCACTATATTATATAGTTTACACACATTGTCTTGAAATAATTGAGAGCCACTTCTCATGTTGTTTTGGATTACTTGGAAATTTGTGGAAATTAATTTTTTCACGGTGACTATCCGAAGTACAAAATGGAACAACACAATAAATCATATTTTAACATAATACAGATATAAACTGTACAGAAAAGGGGGGGGGGAATAACTCTCATATCTGTTAAAGTAATAAAATAAAAGCCATAAAATAACAGTGAAACTCATTTGAATAATGGGATATGAACAGAGCTTTATGCCTGGTGTCAAGCGCCATCTATCGGCTATGCAGTGTTGCCAGATTGGAGATTTTGTCACCATTTTGGGGATTTTTTGGGCTTCTGGGAATAATTTTGGGGACCAAATGTTTGTGGGTAATTTCAAGGGGTGTTTTGAAATTTTTGGGGAGAAATCTAGGGAATTTTTCAACTTTTTTTTTTTTTTTTTTTTTGCTTCAGTCTACCTGTTAAGTTTACAGCATTGGCAATTGTAGGGATTTGCTTTTACGCATAGGAGCTTTTAACAGCGCTCTTTAGCAAGTAGGGGCTTTTAAAGATACTTCTTCTCCCAAGGACATCCTGAAGATGAAAGTACATCTTGCGTACATCCTTAGCACTAAAGTACTTTCATAGCCTCCTTAACTAGATGCCTGTCGCGTAGCTCGGAAACATAGCAATATTTGAAGCGGTAGACAGCGCCACCTGGTACAGAGTGCACGATTTTTTTATTTAACTGCCACCAATAACTTTAAGAAGTGATATATGATTTATATAATCGACGTTTCTTCGATTCAATTTGTTTTTTATGTATACCATATCCCTCTTTAAAAATTTTTTGGTGGCTGTTGAATAAAAAAGTCTCGCAATCTGCACCAGGTGGCGCTGTCTACCGTTTCAACTGTTGCCAAGTTTTCGAGCAACGCGACAGGCATCTAGTTTAGGAGGCTATGGTACTTTATACAGATTTAAAATTTTCCGATAACTAGTGTGTATAATAAAAGTTATTTTTATGTATGGGGATTTTTTTTTTTTTTTTTTTTTAATGAGCGTCATTTGGGGGGAAATCTGAGCTTAAATCTGTTAAGTATTTAGAATTTTTTTCTAAAAAATTTATTTTTTTAGTAAAAATTGAGTTGGGGACATTTTTGGAAAAAAAACCCTTATTTGGAGCAATTGACTGTCGACCATCTGGCAACACTGCGGCTACGTTTTTCTTGCCCTGTTGCCAAGTTTCCGAGCTACGCGAAAGGCATCTAGTGTAGGAGGCTATGATTTTACACACATGGCTATGTTTGTGTGTGAATACGTGAATGGTTATTGGGAAAAACCTTTGCATCAAAATTCCACAAACATAAAGCTTTTCTCCTGTATGAGTGCACGAATATCTATTTAGATAACACTTCTTACAAAATTCTTTGCAGCATATTTCACACATACGGCTTTTTTTTTTTTTTTTTTTTTCTGTGTACATGATTATTTAGATCTCCTTTTCGAGAAAATCATTTAGAACACACTTCACAAGCACATATAAATTTTCCCATGTATGAGTAAGTAAACGTATATTCAGATTACTCTACTTTCTAGTGGGAGAATCTTTTACAACAAATTTTACACACACATATGGTTTTACTCTGCCTGGCTGCGTAAATATCCAGCCAGACTTCTCATTAATGAGAATAGTTTAGAACTTATTTCACACACAAGACTTTTCTCTGGTGTGGATCCATAGATGTTCATTTAGATCTTCTTTTGGAGAAAACATTTAGAACACACTTTACACACATGGCTTTTCTCCTCTATGAGTTGGAAATGTCTATTCAAATTACCCCTTGCAGAAAACTTTTTAGAACGTTTTTCAGAAACATACGGCTTTAACCTTACCTTTTACCAGGGTTGGGTTTATAGAGCATTTCCTCGTGACGTCTGGTGGTTGGCAAAAAAGCGCGCTCGACTTTCCCGCGCCCCGCCCACCATTGATACTATATTGGTGATCCGCCATCGCTATGCTTTTCCCAAGCCTTTTTGCCAACCACTCATAAAAGTTGAGATGTTTGTTTACAAACAAGGAACTTCCCTATTCCAGGACAGTGGAAGAAACTGGAAAAAAACGGAAGAAATGGAAGAAACCAACCAGAAGACCAAACAGATGTTCAAAATTAAAATTTATGAACTATATAAACTCAAAGCATAAATATAATGTCAAATCCAAACTATAATCTAATTAATATTAAAAATATTTTTAGGAAAATAAGTTATTTGTTAACAAACACTAAATTTATACATGTGATGGGTTTCTAATTTTCAATGCTAATATTTTTAGAACTTTTTACATAGATACTATCTTATATTATTACACGTTCAAACAGTACAAGTGATAATAATTACAGAATTTTTAGTCATATTTTATTTGCACTTTTTTTTTTAAGGATACAATTTTTTGTATAAACTCAAAGCTAGTACCCAGTGAACTGTATCAATAAGTAAGATCCTACTTTTAAACTCTCCTGCAAGTTCTCTAGGACTAAAAATAATAAAAAAAATCCATAGTTTGTATTTATCTATTTTAAGTTGAAAAATAAAGTGCAGTATTGAACTACTAAAAAACTTTCCATTTTTTTTACAGTCATCTCCCTCTAACTCTCAAAGTTTTGTCCAGAGGTTGTGTGGATTATAGGATTTCGCAGATTAGAGATCATTGCCTTTGTTTACAATTTTCTTTTGCAGATAGAAAGTCAGTTATTATTAATTCATAAATAGACATCAAAATGGAAAGACGATTTCTAATAAATTTTAGAATAAAATATTTCTTCAATATTAATAAAACTAATTTATCACATTCATATAGGATGCTAAATAATTTAAGCATATTCAAATAATAGGTACCTATAGAATGTAAACAAACATATTTAAAATATACGAAACAAAATACTTGAAAGTTCGGAAATAATATTCGTCACTGATTAATTTTGTTAAACATTGATGCAATAGTGGTGTGTTTTAAGAACTCTTCTATATGAATTGCAGGATAATAAATACAAGAACGCCTCTCCCCACCTCCTGAATTGTGTTTCAAAGCAAGGATTAAGCTAAAAATTGTATTTAAAAAAAGTAAAAACGTGAGAAATTTGAATTTTTTTTACATTAAAAAATCCATTACGGATTAGAAGGATTTGCAGATTATAAATCTGCAGATTAAAGGAAGTTGACTGTACTGTCTATAAGGAAAATAAGTTTTTTATGACATTTTGTAATACGGTAATTATTGAATACTGGTTCTTTTAATTAACTAGATGTTTGTTAAAAGATGTTTTATCAGAAAGTATAAGCAAGTGATCCAAACTATTATTTATTACCAGTTACAGAAATAAAATTGTCTAAATTAAAAAACTTTACATTGTTTAAATTGAAATTGATTTTTTTACTTGATTTTGAGTATTTTGGAACGTGATCATCAGATATACTGAAGATTTCTTCGGTAAAAATCTCATAATTAATAATTAAATATGTAATTAAATTTTTATAGGTATAACTAAAGTTACTTAAGTTGTTTATAAAATAAATGCATCTATTGTATCTTGCAAATCTACAATTTATAGGATAAATTTTTAAGAAAAACAGTTTCTTTCACTTGGAATAAACCTATTTCTTCCGGCCGGTTTTTTCCGTCTTGGAAGAAACTTGCCAACTTTTACACGCCAATGTTCCATAAAGGGAACATACATTTTAAAATTTGATAAAAAATACAATTTTTTTTATAATGCTTTGTAAAAATTATTGTACAAATATAAAGATGGCTTGATTTTTTGGCACCAAAGTTATGTTGCTAAAATAAATAGCGGCTAGTAAAAAAAAATTGCAATTTCGGCTTTTTTCTACGTGTTAGTCAACTAAAATTCAAAAAATATTCTTGTAACAGGGTTCATACTCAAATATGGGGGAAAAAAATTCCCTGAGTTCCCAGACAATTTTCAAGAAAATATTAGAGACATATTACAAGAAACGCTTCTCTAGACAGGACAAAATACAACTACTTCCACTGTATGATGTCATATTACTGCCAATCATGATAGAAATTCAGGTAGAAATCATTATTTACATACGTATTTTGACAATACTTTATCATTAAAATTTTGATACGAAGCTAAACATAACTTGAGAGGAAAAAAAAAAAAAAAAACATTTGTTTATCCAGGTTTTATAACTGATTTTCCCTGACTTTTAATGAAAATTTTTATTTTCCCTGACTTTTTTCTAACAATTCCAAATTCCCTGAGTATTCCGTTTTCCAGGTTTTTCCTGATGAGTATGATATGAACCCTGTGCAATTAAGTAAATTGAATTAAAGTTCATTTTGTTGATAAAAAATAAGTTATAATGAAAAAAAAATTTTTTTGTTGTTTTACTGTTAAATAAGAAATTTGTATGTTTATATGAAAATAGAACAGTGGCGTTTTAATATATATATTTCAACAAGATACAGTTCTTTTGATTTCCCCAAATAAAAATATTTAAAAGAACATGTCTGACGCCGCAAACTACTAGTAACTGTCAAAAAAGGATTTCTGCCTCGCGATTTGAAATGGCTTATTACTCACAGCTTTAGACGAAAAACATGAGTTTATTGTTCATTGTACATTTTAGCTTTACATTCATATGATTATTTTTCAGTAAGTTTTGTTTTGGATTGTTTGTTAATTTTTTATTATTGTCATTTTTATTTACGAGTGGGAAAAAAGACTTCATGTGTGAAAAGTGATTTCCTGAATACCCTGGAGAGTAAATATACTCGTAATATAAATATAAATAGCAATAATTATTTATTATTTTCTATTTTATAGAACATTCATAAGACTTGTATTATTTAGCTTTTTTTTTTTATATAAGTTTAGGGAGGCATACTATTGTAACAATCGCAGCTCTCGTAGATCACAAGTCGGATCGTACGCTCCGCAGCAAAAGTATCCGAGCACTAGCAATAATCCCAGTCTTAAAAATGTACACTTAATACTGCTTTGTTAAATAAATCCTTATCGAATCATGTTCAGTAAGTTTTGATACAGATTATTTTTCAGTTTTCCATATATTGCTATTTTATTATTAAATTAACACAATAAATTATGCTGATTATTAATAATTATAAAATTGTTGTATAATAAATCCTACTTATTAACTGCACAATTAACTTTTAGAATTTCGAGGCATAGCTCCCTCTTGTGAAAACTTCTACCTATTTCTTAACAAAATTAGTTTCAGTAGTACTTATACCACTATAGCTTAACAGGTGCCACATGGTTATTTTTCTGCTTAACCTGTATTATTTTTTGAACAAATTTAGAAATTTACTTTATTTATTTAAGATTTGTTTACAGAAATTTAGTTTTTAATTTAAATGACGTTAATCACACTTTTTAAAAACACGTAAAAAACGAAGTGTTTCACGCCAACTTTCCATATCTGGAATATGTTATATATCATATGGGAAAATTTTTTAGAGGAAATAAAAGTACTGATAGAGCTATGTTTGTGTGTTAATGCAATTTTTATCAATAGTTTATTTTAACTTTCTCTCATAGTGCGGCATGTAAAACGTTAAACATGAACATGATTACATTTTACAGGACTGCGTAAACCTCTTTTTCAATTACTCTCCTGTGTGAAACCTTTAGAGCACATTTCACACACGTCTTTTCTTCTGTGTAACTGCGTAAATGTGTATTCAGATTACTACTTACAGAATACCTCTAAACATATTTGACATATATGTGAGTGTGTAAATGCGCATTTAATTGACTCTTCTGTGAGAATGCTTTAGAACCCATTTCACACTTTTCGCCTGTGTGATTGCGTGAATGCGTCTTTAAATGACTTATGACCAAATCTTTTAGAACATATTTTACAAACATATGGCTTTTCTTATGTATGAGTTCGTAAATAGTAATTTAGAGCCACTGAGCTGAAGAACAACTGGAGCAAATGCTTCCAATACCTTTTACACAGTGTTCGTGCGTTCCAGTTTTTCTGCAATCATTTGCCGTACACAGTCAAACCTTGCACGGCAGGCAACATTTGTCGGGTCGTCTATTACTATTATACTTTTTAAAAAATTAAAATTGTAATATGTTTAGCATATGGTTGTTCGAACAGATAACCTTTACATAATTTTACTTTGAAATATAAAGGTATCAAATGCTTTCTTCCGTGCAACGCTTGGAAGACAAACCTCCAAAAACGGCACGCAAAAACCGGTCTACCATTTTCTCCAATGGTTCTTCAGCTCAGTGTTTAGAGCTTGCCTTGTAGAAAACTCTTTAGAACATATTTCACGCACATGGCTTTTCGCCTATATGAATGCACATTTAAATGACTCTTGTGAGAGAATCCTTTAGATCATACTTCGCAAACATATGGTTTTTCTCCTGTATGAGTTCGTAAATGGTAATTTAGAGTCTGCCTTCTAGAACAGATTTCACACAAGTATGGCTTTTAACCTGTGTGAGTGGATGAATGCGAATTTAATTGCCACATTCGAGAGAATCCTTTAGAACATATGTCACACACGTATGGCTTTTCGCCTGTGTGAGTGCGTAAATGTATTTTTAAATCACTTTTCTGAGAGAATTCTTTAGAACATATTTCACAAACATACGGCTTTTCGCCTGTGTGAATGCGTAAATGCATGTTTAAATCACACTTATGAGAGAATGTTTTAGTGCAGATTTGACACAAGTATGGCTTTTCGCCTGAGTGAGTACGTAAATGCGCGTTTAATGCACACTTCTGAGAAAATGCTTTAGAACACATTTCACACACATATGGCTTTTCGCCTGAGTGAATACGTGAATGCACATTTAAATTACTCTTGTCAGAGAATCTTTTAGAACATACTTCGCAAACATATGGCTTTTCTCCTGTATGAGTTCGTAAATGATAATTTAGAGCCCTTCTTGTAGAAAACTCTCTAGAACAGATTTCACACAAGTATAGCTTTTCGCCTGTGTGAGTGCGTGAATGAGTCTTTAAATGACTCTTATGACCGAATCTTTCAGAACATGTTTCACAAACATACGGCTTTTCTCCTGTGTGAGTGCGTAAATGTGCATTTAATGCACCCTTCTTAGAGAATGCTTTAGAACATATTTTACACACATACGGCTTTTCGCGTGTGTGAATGCGTAAATGCACGTTTAAATCACACTTCTGAGAGAATGTTTTAGAGCACATTTGACACAAGTATGGTTTTTCTCCTGTATGAGTTCGTAAATGGTAATTCACAGCCTGCTTTGTAGAAAACTCTCTAGAACATATTTCACACAAGTATGGTTTTTCTCCTGTATGAGTTTGTAAATGGTAATTCACAGCCTGCTTTGTAGAAAACTCTCTAGAACATATTTCACAAACATATGGCTTTTCGCCTGAGTGAGTGCGTAAATGCGCATTTAATGCACACTTCTGAAAGAATGCTTTAGAACACATTTTACACACATATGGCTTAAATGACTCTTGTGAGAGAATCCTTTAGAACATACTTCGCAAACATGTATGAGTTCGTAAATGGTAATTTACAGCCTTTCTCAAACATAGCCGGCTTTTCTTCTATGAATGTTAGTGCATGCATGAATATTTAGATTTTCCTTTTTTTTACCTTCCTTCAAAATTTTCATTTTTGACCTTCCTTCAGAATATAATACAGTTACCTATTTCTTGTAAAAGAAAGAGAAAATAATAAGAGTGAATCATACTTTCTATACAAAATTATTTACTATTTATTGAATATTTAACATTTATTGAATACAGTCAACTCTCAAAAATCCGCAACCCTAAAATTCACAATTCTCTAAAATCCGCATATCATTTGCAATGTAAACAAACATTGTCACAACTGATTTGTTGATTAGTGGATTGCAAAAATTCAGCTGTATTAGGAGATAAATCAATTATTAACTTGTGCATTTGAATCACCAATCACTCAACATGTTACAGAGGAGGAAATGATAAGTGTAATTATATATATTTATCAAAAAATAAATCATATTAATTTAGAGGAAGAAGGAGAAAGACAGTTTTCATGAAAGATTTTCTCTCATGAAGATAAATATTCAAACTTTCTTTTAGCACAAACTTATGTGATTGACCAAGAATTGCTGACTTTTTTGCAGGTTATAGGAAAATAAATATGTATTAATATTCTTATTATTTAAACTACTATTGATCAGACTTTTCAAAATCTAGATAATTGGCAACTATAATATGATATATAAAATTTGTTCTTTGAATTAAAATTTCATAAAATATTTGTACTTTTATTAGGCATACTTTAATTCAGCATTGTATGTATAACATATAAATTGTTTCTTAAAGATCTGCTACTCAAATAAGGTTCTAAGATGTAAATAAAAGAAATTGTTCTAAAATCTGCAAAATTCAGAAATCCGCAAAACACTTTGTTTTAAGCTGTGCGGATTTTTGAGAGTGTACTGTATATGGCTGAAATATATGGTCTTAAATATAAATGTGTTTAGATTTACTTTCTACAGAAAATCTTTTGAATCATGCATTTGGCAATCTATCTGTCATATTTAAGTCTACCAACGAATTTTGAGAAATTTTACTCCAAGTTAGTTTTCACAGAATCTAATCTTACATAAAATCAGATGTGTTCTGATATTTCATTTAATGTTTTAGTTAGACATTTTCCTCTATAGAAAGAGTTATTCCTATGGCTGGATCACGGAGTAATATTTAATAGGAGAAGAAGGTAATGCTGAAATTTTGTGATGTTGTTTTCTAATGTTTACAGATGGCACCAGCGTGCAATCCTTCCTTCTCTCTAGCTTCCGCTATGTTATTCAATGGGGAAATGTCTCGTTTTAATTATTTTTTTTTAAATATCAAGCTGAAAAAATTTCGATTGAAAGCAAATTTCATTATTAAATAGAGTATTCTTCGCAACATGTTTAAATATTACTCCGTGGGCTGGATCTTTAAATTAGAGGAAATCGAGGCTTGTACACAGCGCCAATTGCTGGGTAGCGGTAAAAAATGCAAGCTCTCGCTGTACGGCCTTTTCACCTCGTTTGGACAACACCTCCTGTTTGGTCCACTGAGCTTCAGAAGTGCAATGCTGTCTTTTAGTTTAAATTATTGGCAACAAGATTATTATTTTTATTTACATACGTTTTATGTCTTTTTCTCTCGTGCATTTTATATTTCTGCTTTTGAAATTTGGATTCATCGTCTTAGATTTGCAATGTTTGTTTTTTTTTTTTTAAATATCGCATGGGAATTTTTTTTTCTGATATGCATTCCTTTAGTTCAAATTTGTAGTATGAATGTTTATTGACGAATATTAGCGTAAAATTCACGTTTGCTTGAAGTAACTAAGACAAATTAAATTGTGTTGTGCGTAATTTGTATTCATTTGCAGTCACTGCTAATTTAATCAAAATTGCACCATGAATTTGAATAAATATATTTTTATTCTTCCAATCAAATTTAGTAAAGCTTCTTCATTTTCACTTTCGAGATACTTTTCACAATCTTCCAAATTGTATTCTTTTTACGAAAAAGATACAAGAGGTGCAGAATATCCTCTTATTATAGATAAGCCATTGCGAGAAATACTAAAAGAAAGTAACAAGGCATTTGTGGAGGAATGCAAAAAATTTTGGCATGAAACAAAAGAGACTTTTCAACAAGATCGCAAAATTTATACACATGGAGATACAGACATTTTCTTCCGCTTTGATTCTGAGGTAAAGTTTTCTGTAATCAGTTTAGAAACATTTTAACTTTTTTTTTTCTCCTTTAAATCGGGAAAAGAGTTGAATTGAAATGCAGTTTACCGTACTGTTCGGCGTTGAATTTTTCTTGACAATGTTTTCTTTCTTTCTTTTTTTTTCTTTCTGTCGAAATTTAATCATGAATCTAAATGTTTTTCTTTATATATGTGTTATTGTGTTCTGAGTTGTTTTAACTCAACAAAATATTGCGCCGAGTTCGCGGTTTTGAAGTCTTATAAATGTTCATAATTAGTAATGTTTTGTAATTAATACTAATAATTAGAGGATATTAATTAACATTTAATTATTAATTAATTTTCTTGTTAATAACTCTGAATCATTTTTTAAATGAAATTTTTTGAGCCCCTACCATGATTTCTGAATTGCTATGCCCCTGGCTAGCAGTGCTTTAAACTACATCTTTACTGGAATTTTTCAACCAAGTCATTATATCAACTGTTTCCAAAGGAATTTTCGTAAATTATTTACATAGTCATGCCTATTGGAGTAAATAATGGCTTATGAATGTTGACTGACAAGTATTAATCCAGGATTTAATTTTTGGTATTTGTTTCCTAGAGAAATGTATATGTATGGAAATCTTTTCAAACATATCACAGGAAGAAATGAAATATTCAATATTATTTTACAATTTAATAAGTATAATTCCTGTTAGTACAGTAAAGAAATGATGAACAAACTCCAGGAAATCTTAAACAATAATCAATACTTCATTGGGATCATTAGTTGAATTATTGTGAATATAGATAAATTACTGCTTATCTGTAGCGTTAAATCTAAGAAATTACAGATGTAACATCCAATTTACCCATAAGACAAATGAAATTAATTGAACAAGTGAGAAGAATAAATGGAATCCAAACTTATTTAAAACTTACTGGAGAAAAATAAAATACTTATTTTTAAAAAAATCCTATTTTATGTATATACATTGTTATTTTTATTTATTTATTTTTAGAACAAACAATAATCTATAATATTAAAACACAAGGGTATTTCTTTAAGACCAGAATCACCCGATCTGGGCATGCGCGAGAAAATTTCGAACCAATTAGGAATGGGAATATCCCTTCCCCTTTATGCAGTGCAATATGAACATCAATCATAAAGCTGGAGCAGACGTCTGATTAAAGCTCAATAATAAAAGCAATTCACACAATACATTCATTGATTCATACTCTCCAAGGAAGTATATTAAAAACAAAGCAATTAGCGAATACTTGGCTATCATCGTATGCATTTTCATTTCACCGAAAATTTTCTTACACAGGATAATATTTCTAGAGTTTTTGTGGCACCATCTCTTTTCATATAAGCATACCATACCATGTTCCTAATATTATTTTTTTCAATTTCTCAAAAAAAAAATCTTTTTAAAAGTAATAAATTGTCTGAGTTTAATGTTCTTTAAAAGTTAACTTTTATCAGTTGAAAACTTTTTTTAGAAAAAATGAAGATAGATGTTTAAAATCAAAGGAGGTTTTATTTTATTTATTTATTTTTTAATCTAATTTTAAATTGATCTCTTATATTTTATTTGTGTACTATATTACAGAAAAAAATAATTTAAAAAGAATAACCTTAAAAATACTGATATTTTATACAAGTAAAAATTTGCATAGAATATTATTAAAAATCTAATGAGCAAATTAACTTGCTAAAGTATTAAATGCATTCGTATTTATTCGGGCCCTGAGTAGCACAATCTAAGTGCAAATAAATTGTAATTATAGAATATAAAAAAAACAAAAACACTATTAAAATTTATTTTAAATTAAATTTTTTTGCCTTATAAATTTATGTGATTTTAAAAATATTTTTATTAAAATATATATATATATATATCTGAGATTTTTTTTTATTGACAGATTATAGATGGCGCCACTGTCATACTGTAACTGAAATGGACTATTATCGATCCGAGCAAATTAAAATAATATACAGTAGAAGATCTTTATAACGCAAACCTAAAAACACAAGGCTTTGCGTTATAGAATTTTGCATTATATAGATCACATTTCACACATAATTAAAACTTAATTTGTAAACATGGCCAATTTCATCTGAAACGCATTAAAATAGAGTAGATTATTTTTAAGTTACATCCCTTGGAACAAAAGTTGGGTAGATTATAATTTTCATTGTTAAATTTACTTTTTGAACATACTCCATATATGACTGTTCCAAATCATTCATTATATTACACATTTAAAAAAAAAAAGGAGGGAAGGCAAGGAATGCAGTTTTTTCATTAATAAGGTCAGAATTAAGGAAATAAAGAAAAAGAAATATCATACTTAATTCTCTACAGAGTAACAATTTTTTTTGTAAAGTGTGTCTTAATCTCAAAATTCATTGTTTACATCTGAGAAGTTGTGCGTTATATGGAGAATTGCATTATACAGAATTGCGTTATAAAGATCTTCTACTGTATATGAAAAATATTGAATATTGATGTTTGCTTTCTTTCTCCATTCTTATTTTTACCATAATTTATAAATTCTGTCTTTTAATTACTCGAAACGTTCTTTTGGTCATATTTAGGGTAAAATTAGAAAAAATCTTCGGATTTTATTTTTATTATACGAAGTACGCTTAAATTTTGTACATTGAAATTTCATGAAATTTATTCCCCCTTCCCTTCCAACCAAAAAATAATTGATTACAGCAGTGAGTTTTAAACTGGTTAAGAGCAATGCGGAATATTAAAACAGGGATGTTTTAAACTTTATGCCATAAAGATTTAAGATGAACATGATTCATCAAATTTTGATGGGTATTAACTAGTACACTTTTAAATCAATATTAAAAATATTTCATTTTGTTTCTCAATAAAAGTTAATCTCATTGAAGTAAGATTAATTCTTAATTTAATTTGAAAAATGTTACATGTTTCTAACATGTAATTATGACAATTTTTTAGTAAAAGGTAACTGATGTGGTATATTTTTTCGTAAATACTATTGATTACAATACAGATATCAACAAAACAATAGTAGCAGTCCCCAGGGGTGCAGTATATGTCCAAATGCATGAATGAGGTTCTGGGGAAATTTAAAATATTTATTTTCTTTGGAGAAAATAAAATTAAAAATAAATCTTCTGAAGAAATAAACTTTCTAATATTAATGAATAAGCTAACTGCTATATGTTATAGTGTATATTTCTTTTAAACGTTTATTACATACATTAGATAGCTTTGTAAAAAATATAGATTCTTGCATCATTTTTGGGGGAAATTTCAGTAGTCTTAGCATTTTTTGCACCCCTGGTTACACATGCTTTAAAATTGAATATTTTTTAATTTTTGACTATTGAAGGAAACTAGGAAGTCAGTCTCAGCTCCCTGCAGATAATGTCTATGGTTATACCCCTATTGATGACAGGTATGGACAAGAAACAAACCAGGAGTGCAGAAATTGTACTGACATTGGAAATTTCCCCCTAACACAATCTAAATTTTCTTTAATAACACAAAAGTCTTATTTGTTATACAAAGCTATTTATAAGAGATATATTTTATGAGATAAGTATACACTATAACATAAAAATACAGTTGTTAGTTATATATTATAACCAATTCAAAGTAGTAAATTATTTTTACAAAGTTGTAAATTTAGACTTACTTTTTGACTTTCTCTTACCCATAAGGTAGAGAAAGTATTGTTTTTGGGTCAAATTTTTGAAAGTGAGTTTTTGTTATCTTTACATGTTCTGAGGTCCCCTGAATACGAAAATCATGTTTTTAGCAGTTGGTCTGTGTATGTTATCAGCATATCTCAAGAACAAATAGCACCAGAAAGTCCAAACTTAATATTCTAAATGTGTATCATATAGGGATGCTACACTAAGCTTTTCGTTGAGATAAAGCAAATGGTTTGAGTACAGGGACACTCAAGAGTATTCAAATACATTACGTGTATGGGAGAAATTACAGGTAAATAGAGTTTAACATCTATCGAGTGCTCTAAAACAAATTAAATGAATATATATTTTTCATATGCGTAAAAACATGTCTCATGTAGAATACGGTAGGGAAATCATTCACTGTTGATTTACAGGGCCACACAAAAGAACTAGATTATAGTGCGACAATAGCTGAAAATTTATGGAAGTGCATTTCAGGTTGTGCCATATATTATTACTAGAGAAAGTATTGTTATAGGGTAAAATTTTTGAACGTGAGTTTTTGTTTTATTTACACCAGGGCTCGAGATTTCAATTTAGATTACACTCGTTGAAAAAAAAAGTTACTTGCCACAAAATATGATTAAATTACTCTATTTTTTACGTATAAGATAACCAGAATTTTTTATTGGAAAAAGAGGAGAAATTGAGCATTGTCTTTTATTTTATAAGAAAATAGAAGACACTTAATTTTGAAAAAAAAAAGTCATTTTAGATGACATAAAATTGAATGAAAATGATTATTAAAACTGATTCAAAAGCTACTTTACACAAGTGGTGGGAACATTTTTATCTCAAATGATAAATTTGATCAGTACACCTTAATTTAAATTTATAATATGCAGATACGAGAAGAAAAATCACTAATTTCCATAGGTATCACTGAACAATATAGATTTTTTTTTTTTTTTTTATACTTTCACGCAGTTATGTAAAAAAAGTTGGTAGACATTTTTTTTTTTTAATTAAATCATAATCATAAAAGAAAAAATAAAATTAATATTCGGCAGATGAAACGATTTGTTTTAATGAACAGCCATTCTTTATCTCATAAAAGACAATACTATTGTAAAAATCACCCCGCCCAGCAAAAACTCTTACCTTTCTTAAGCAGCCAAAAAAAGGATTGATATCAAATTTCGCCTCCGCTATTGAATCCCGGGTACTTAATGCCTAGCTTAAGGAAGATCTGCCAATAACACACTGCATGTATCTTTCTAATAAATCCTAATCTCTTTCAACATTCTTTGTTATCTGTGTTAGTTTTTTCGCTGCATTATAAAGTTATAATTTTAAGTATTTTTACGGTGGGGTGCGTAATATTATTTTAATCTTTACTAACTAAATTTTTTATTAATTAAAACTTCTACATAGGGGATGCACCCCGCCGTAAAAATATTTTAAATTATAACTTTATAATGCAGCAAAAAAAAAAAAAAAAAAACTAACACAGATAACAAAGAAAGTTTATTAGAAAGTTGTTCTTTTCAGACTTAACGCAGAAAAAAGTTAGTGTTTAAGCCAGGGTACGCCGATTTAAATCAGCTTGATTAAAATCATGATTTAAATCGTGATTAAAATCACTTTGATTTTTTTTAAAAAATCATTGATTTAAATCAAAAATAAAATTTTACAATTTTGGGTCAATATGTAGTTTTATATAGTCTTAGAACGTAAGAAAACTTGAACTTACTTGTTATTTACATCAAATACCCCCTCCCCCCCCCAAAAAAAAATAAATAAATAAAATATCTGTGTTTATTAATTTTAAAAAAGATTCTTTTAATTTTCTACAACTCTATTTTTATCTTCTATTCTTATTTTGAAGCTAACTACGTTCATTCGCAGCCAATTTTTTTTTTATACAAAGCCTTAAATTCTCTGCCCTAAGTGTTTTTTTTTTCCCTTAAGGATAATAAATATTGTACCATCTGAACTGAAGCATTTGATTTGTCTGTCATTCTGTCCTTCATGTTTAACTTTTCTTATTTCTAATTCTGATTACTATGTTTTTTAACGGGCCAAGGCATTCTTAAGCAATTTTTCCCTTTTTACTTCGGCTTTTATAAAATTAGAAATGAAATGGTAATGGCCTGGCTAGTTGTTTCAGTTTTCTTAATTTTTTAAAACTTTTATCTTTTGAAAAAATCTTAGAATTTATATGTATTTTATTGGTAATAAATTGCACAAACTAATGTGTGTATCATATATATTATATACACATTGAATTTCCTTTAATTGAACAATTATTCTCCAAAAAGTTTCTCTTCAAAAAATTTTTTAATGTGATATTCAAGATGTTTTAATATGTACATTTTAATGACAATAATAATAAAAACATAAAAAATAATAATTATAATTATCTTATATGCTTTTAAGCTATTTACACTTAATCATTTATTTTTTTATTTTTATTTTACTATATCATATTTTTATTTATTTATTTATTTTTCTTTTTGAAAGGGGGAGGGGTAGAATGTACCTATGTTGGCTAATATTACATTATTATTATTATTATTATTATTATTATTATTATTTACTTTTATTTTTATTTTTTAATATACTCATATATATTTTTTTAATTTAGTTTATTTATATTTATTGCTTCTTATATGTATTCACATTTAAATTTAAAAAAAGTTTTCATGCTTAATTTCTTAACATTTATTTTTAGTCGAATAATGTAAATAAAACAAAAAAATCTGATTTAAATCAAAAAAATCCGATTTTAATCAAAAAAATCTGATTTTTTTGATTTTTTAAAAAAAATCATGATTTTTTCACACCCTGTTTAAGCGCTGAAAAAGAATCTTAAAAAGAAGATATCTGGTCACCTTACCTAAGATTAGCATGATTTTATGTTTTTAAATTGATATTTTTATTTATTTATTTATTTATTTTTTGTAACACCATATACTGTAAGAATTCTATCTACATTTAGACCGAAATTTTACTCGCCACAATAAAATTTCCACTCACTGCTGGCGAGCGGAAATTTCGTGCCCTGATTTACACATTTTGAGGTCCCCTGAATCTGAAAATCATGTTTTTAGTGGTTGGTCTGTGTGTATGTGTGTGTTATCAGCATATCTCAAGAACAAATAGTAGCAGAAAGTGCAAACTCGGTATTCTAAATGTGTATCATATAGGGATGCTACACTAAGCTTTTTGTTGAGATGAAGCAAATGGTTCGTGTACAGGGACATTCAAGAGTATTCAAATACATTACGTCTATGGGGGAAATTGCAGGTAAAGTAGAGTTTAACATCTATAGACTGCATTAAACCAAATGAAATGTATATATTTTTTATATACATAAAAACATGCATCATGTAGAATATGGCAGGGAAATCATTCATTGTTTATTTACAGGGCTTCACAAAAGAACTAGATTATAGTGCAGCAATAGCTGAAAATTGATGGAAGTGCATTTCAGGTTGTGCCGTACATTATTACTATAGGGTTGTATTTAGGTGCACTATGTAGTTTTTACATATTCTTCAAAAGTTATACAGGCTTCTTCAAAATATACAGTTATATTTCGGCAGGCATTCTTCAAAATATACAGTTATATTTAAGCAAACTTTTACCAAATATTTAAGCAATAACATTCTTTTTTATTGTTAGTGGAAGTGCTTTACTATAATATTTTACCATGTCAAGAAAATTGCTCAGGGATGGAATTGAATTCTTCATAGACATATGATAAATAATGTATGTTTTTAAGCTAAATATTCATTGATTGTTTTTTGTGTATTTACATGCTTTGAGGTTTCCTGATTACCAAAGTCAAGTTTTTTAAAGTTTGATTATTGTCTGTATCTCTTAGAGTAACTTAAAAACGAATAATTTCAGGAGATCCAAAAGTTGTATTTTCAAATTAATATAAATTTGTTGCTGGAAAAGTTTGATCAAGATTGATAAGTTTCAAGGAATGTTGCATGTGAAAGTTGTCTGAATATTTTAAGTGAACTTTTAATTTTAATAACAGATTTAAATTCTATATAAATTTTGATGCAGTAATGAAACAGGTGGTTGAGGGAGGTGGTAGCCCCCTCACACAATACTAATTATCATATAAAGCTCTTCCGGAGCCTAATTTGAATTATTTTAACATAGGTTTACATTAAAGGTGGAAATTAAGAAATTTGGTTGGTGGCCACTGGCCACTAGCCTTCATTTTTTTAGTGGCCACTTTTAAAAAGCTAGTGGCCACTGGCCACTCGCTGATAAAAGTAAAATAAAATTTTCTTTTCTTTAATTTTTTCAATGTTCAGTCTCGACAAATCATTAAGAAAATAATTAAGGTAGTCAACTTTTTGAAACTCATCCACAATAATACATTTCTGATAAATTTTAATAAATGAAATAGGAATAGATTTACATAATTTATACTATGAATGTAAGAAAATACTATTCAATGCAAAATTCATGTGTCTAAAATGCTCTTTTGGTTATATTATTTTATAACAGAAAAATTCTGATTATATTGCCCCTTCACTATCCTGAATGGTGTCGATTTTCTACTTTTTCAAAAAAAAAACTTTGATTCATGAAAATATATTAGTATATGTAAATAAAAAAAATATTTTTTTAATAATACTTTTTTATTTTGCAAGTTTCTTTTTCCTTTTTTTTTTTTTTTTTTTTCATGTTACAAATGAATTATAAATTAATTTTTCTTTAATAATAATGAATTTTTAATAATTTGCAATTATAATCCCCCTCTCTAACTGAATTTAGAGAGTGTGGCTGGCCAGGGTCCAACTATATACCAAGTTTGGTTGAATTTCATTCATTGGTTCGTGAGATACGGTGAAAACACTAAACCACAGACACACACACACAGACAGACAGACATTTTTTAAAAACTATCAATTTGTGTTCAGGACACCCCAAAACGTGTAGATCCGTCAAAAAACGGAAGTCGAAAATTTTCGCAAATCCAATACTTTCTCTATATTACATATAGAAGAAAGTAAAAAACAGTTCATATGCAATAACAAATATTAAATAATATGTAGTAAATAAATGAAATATTCAATAAATTATGCTTTCTTCTGATTAAGAACTAAAAATATACATACATATATACATTTTTTTTTTTTTTTTTTTTTTAATAATAACAGAAAACGCACTTACCTTTTTCCGAAAAAAGATGTTATTTTTACAGAATTATCTGTAGCTCCACGTTTACTACCTCTACGGTTGCTTTGTGATTCAGGATTTTCTTTAAATCTCTTCATATTAAAGCAATAAATCCAAAATTTATATTACTATATAAAGCTTGTATTAAAGATTGAAATTTCGAGAAACCACACGTATGACTGAATGCGATACGGCCGTTGGGTATGGATAGAAATACCAAGTTTGAAAAGAAAGTGGTATAAAATAACAAAGAAAATGCGTCGAATGACGTTTTTAATTTTTCTGCGATTGTAATACAATCGGAGTTTCAGCCGATTGATTATCTCACGAGCTTCCTTTTCGTCTCTGTCTCCCGAAAGTCGGCCGAAACTCTCATTTTGACATTTTTTTAAAATCAAAATCTAATACTTTTATAGAAAAATGGAAAAAAGCCATACGTTTTTTTAGTATATGAATAAGACTACCTGCCAATTTCCAGTGTTTACTGTTAAAATTGACTTCTGAAAATGTCTGTAAGTGGCGATGTTAGATTTGAGAAAGCCTGAATTTGAGGCGCACGGCACGTTTACTGCGAAAACGTCGCCGAGCGATCCAAGTTTGCATTGGAATGGGGTATTCTATAAAGAATGGGTAGAAGAATTTTAAGTGTTTACTATTAAAATTGACTTCCGAAATATGTTTGCAAGTGGCGAGGTTAGATTTTAGAACAGCCTGAATTCTTTGCGCGGCGCGTTTACCGCGAAAAAGCCGCCGCGCAATCCAAGTTTGCCGTGGAATGGGGTATATTTTATAAAGAATGGGTAGAAGAGAAGTGGCCACTGCAGTGGCGACCAAAGGCAATTTCTTTAGTCGCCACTTTTAAAAATCTAGTCGCCATGTGGCGAGTGGCGACCGCTAATTTCCAGCTTTAGTTTACATAACAATACTCGTTAGGTTACCTCTTAATTTCCAACCTGTATTTATAGTATTAAATTTCAGGGTAAGAGAAAGTCGTGTGAGTGACACACCAGATTATTTTTTCTTCTCAAGATAATATTCAAAATTTCTCCAATTAGTCAAAATTTCCCTCAAACCTTGTTCAGGTGTTCAGACATATCCAACACCCCCTAAAACAAACTAAGAAGTCAGTCCCAGCCCCCTGCAAGCCATCTTAACTCTCTGCTGATAATATCGATGGTCATGCCCTTATTGACAGATATGGGCCCATGGCAGGGGCGGACTGGCCCACCCCGCAGTCACCTTTACATTAATAATTATTAAATGTTTTTCGTATAGATGAACAACTCCCCCCCCCCCCCTTAAATGGCCTCTAAGTTTTGTAGATTGGCTCCTATTTTTTCAATAAATTTTTCAACCCTTGTTTTTTGGTGTTGTTATGAAGGTAAAATACACTGAAGGAAAAGGGCAAAACTGTTAAATTTCAATAGTGACCAGTAGAACCTTTTTCTTTACTGGTCACTTTTTCTAGAACAAACAGGGCAGTGATTTTAATTTTGTAGAAATTTGTTTTAGCCTACCTTGGAACTTCTGGCAAAATTTGAAATTTGGCACCAAAGATGCTTTGACATTTCTTGCCAAGATCTTTTCTTGCACAATTGTGATAGCTATTTTAATTCATTGCCAAAATGACTACAAAAATTTAAAAGCTACCAAGGGGGTCTTATACCACAGCTGTATCAAACAAATTTTAAGAAATAAATATAGTAACATTTGCTAAGGAACAAAACATAGTTTCCACATGTCTTTATACAGAAAAATAGACTAAAAAAATGTCTTGTCGTACTAAATTAAATTCTGTTTTGTACAGAATTTTATGTCTTATTATTTAGAAAACAAAAACATGCTTTTTATTTTTATTTTTTTATATATTTTTTAAGTTAGACATGATAAACCCAATGGTATATTTTAAGAGTCATTTTTTTTTTAAAGTTGGCCACTTTTGATAGTTGACATCTTCAATTTTTCCGAAACTTTCAGGATGTGTTAGTAGTACTGTGATAAGAAAAAGTGAAATTTAATTTTTTCTGAATTTGATTTGTTCGACCTACAGAGGGGGTCAAAGTCTGAGGCCGTAAATAAAGGGTGCCATTTTGATATCATTTAACTCCTAAAGCCATGCGTGACCCATGTCAATTTTTTTAAATACGGATACTACTTGATACTAAGTACATTTTAGCATAAACAGTTTGGTGGGTCATTCATGGCTTTAAAGGCCAGGGTCATTCAAAAGTGCAGTTTTCGTTGATTTTTTCCATGTTTTCAGTCTGAATATCTGCTAAAGCCATGAGTGCCCCATAAAAATAATTATGGGGTTAATTACACACCTTAGTACAGAACTTAAAAATATTTAAAATTGCATGGGTCACTCTTGGCTTTAGTAAATAAATGGTCTCAAAGTTGAAAATTTTCAAAAAAAGGTAAAATTTGATGGTAAATTACTCTATAAGCCATGAGTCAATAACTATGAGAGAGAGTTTTAATTATACCCTAGATGGTCTAGGTTTAGACCCAGGTTACAAACCTATGGGGCTTGTAAGATTTATTTAGATATAGTCTATTTTATATCGCCAATGTGTACCTGTTCTATGTAGTACAAAACGCTTGAGACCCAATTTTGTAATACATTAATGCTTGTTTAAAACTTCCCATTTTACATTACAGAGGTCAGCATCAAAATAAATATAAAATTAAAAAATCTGGAGTGACTCCACTCGACTTTCCGAACATTGAGTAATTAACAGTTTTGTAGATAAAGCCTATAAATGCTAGATTCGCCAAAATGCTTATAGTTAGAGCAACAGTGATTTATAATATTCATATAAATTTTCAGCTCAATTGAATAAGGCGTTTAGATGCTATCACACTTTTAAAAATTTGGTCCCATAATAGGCCCTAATGATAAAGAATTTTTCTTTGAGTAAGAAAACTGTAAGTGCTAAATTCACCAAAATCTATACAGTTGGTGCAACTGTGACCTATAACATGTGTACAAATTTTTTGCTCAGATTAATAAGGCGTTTAGACACTATCACAGTTTTAAAAATTTGGCCTCATAGGCCATAATGATAAATAATTTTTCTTTGTATCCCTGTAAAAAAAACCATAACTTCTAGATTCTCTAAAATCTATACAGATTGAGTATCTGTGACCTATAATATGTGTATGGTTTTTTTACTCAATTGAATGAGGCGCACTTTTAAAATTTTGGTCCCATATGCCATAATAATAAAGAATTTTTCTGTGCATCCCTGTAAAAAAACTATAAGGGCTAGATTCATGAAAATTAATAGAGTTCGTGCTACGGTGACTTCCAGCATGCATACCAACTTGCAGCTCATTCGAGCAAAGCGTTTAGATGATAGCGTGTTCACTTACACACATACATACATATATCATCGCAAAAATAGTGAAAACGGACTCAGGGGACCTCGAAACGTATAGAAATATCAAAATCTCAAATTCGTATTTTTGACATGACTGCAATACTTTCCTCACTATAGTGTTCGGAAAGTAAAAATTACATAAGGGAGACAGGGGCAAATTGAAGTACAGAGTAAGTTGAAACATGGAAACAAAAAATACAATTTTTAAGTTCTTATTCATTGTCAATAAAGGGAAGTACAGACACAGAAAACCTACTTTACAATGTAAAAAAAGATGTGTATGTAAACATCTGTCGATTTTATGAGGATAAAACTGTTTTTGAGTACTGTTTTTTACTGTGAGTAAAAATTCAAATTTTTAAGTGATGGTGCATTTTATGTAACAAAAATTGGTGAATGTTTCTGATTGATTCAGCGTTTATAGTGTATAGGTGCAGCTTGCTAATCATATGATTTGAAACGCCCACGAGCATAAGTACTGGTAGCTTAACATCTCGTGAAGTGAAAATTGTGGGCAGGGGCCAACTGAAACAAATATAGGGGAAGCTACTTGAAACACCTGTTTCAATTAGTCTCATGTGCAATTATTATTATTATTATTATTTTGTATACAGTCTTGTTTTCATCACCCTATATATGTTTTACATAATATAACAATATGCACATTTCAGATGTATCTTAGGTTATTACTTTCCGAACACTATAGTGAGGAAAGTATTGTAATCATGTCAAAAATCCGAATTTGAGATTTGGTGTTTCTATATGTTTCGAGGTTCCCTGAGTCCGTCTTCACTCTTCGTGTATGTGTGTGAGTGAACACGCTAGCGTCTAAACGCTTTGCTCGAATGAGCTGTAAGTTGGTAGTCACCGTAGCAAAAACCCTATAGATTTTGATGAATATAGGGTCACTTATAGTTTTTTTACAGGGACACAAAGAAAACTTGTTTATCATTATGGCCTATAGGACCAAATTTTTAAAAGTGCGATAGCATCTAAACGCCTGATTCAATTGAGCTGAAAATTTATAGGAATATTATAAATCACTGTTGCACTAACTATAAGCATTTTGGCGAATCTAGCATTTATAGGCTTTATCTACAAAACTGTTAATTACTCAATGTTCGGAAAGTCGAGTGGAGTCACTCCAGATTTTTTAATTTTATATTTATTTTATATTTATTTTGATGCTGACCTCTGTAATGTAAAATGGGAAGTTTTAAACAAGCATTAATGTATTACACAATTGGGTCTCAAGCGTTTTGTACTACATAGAACAGGTACACATTGGCGATATAAAATAGACTCTATCTAAATAAATCTTACAAGCCCCATAGGTTTGTAACCTGGGTCTAAACCTAGACCATCTAGGGTATAATTAAAACTCTCTCTCATAGTTATTGACTCATGGCTTATAGAGTAATTTACCATCAAATTTGACCTTTTTTTTGAAAATTTTCAACTTTGAGACCATTTATTTACTAAAGCCAAGAGTGACCCATGCAATTTTAAATATTTTTAAGTTCTGTACTAAGGTGTGTAATTAACCCCATAATTATTTTTATGGGGCACTCATGGCTTTAGCATATATTCAGACTGAAAACATGGAAAAAATCAACGAAAACTGCACGTTTGAATGACCCTGGCCTTTAAAGCCATGAATGACCCACCAAACTGTTTATGCTAAAATGTACTTAGTATCAAGTAGTATCCGTATTTAAAAAAATTGACATGGGTCACGCATGGCTTTAGGAGTAAAATGATATTAAAATGGCACCCTTTATTTACGGCCTCAGACTTTGACCCCCTCTGTAGGTCGAACAAATCAAATTCAGAAAAAATTAAATTTCACTTTTTCTTATCACAGTACTACTAACACATCCTGAAAGTTTCGGAAAAATTGAAGATGTCAACTATCACACCTCCATAGACTTTGTCCAGCTTTAAAAAAAATGGCTCTTAAAACGTTTGTAAGATTAGCAGCAATATAAAGTTAAACATTTCAAATAAATATGCTAATATTAGTAAAATGAAATACAGCAAAAATGTTCTTTAACCCACTGCTTGGCGACTTTTCTGAAAATCGACAATTTGATGCGTTTCTGCATCGCTACTTGGCACTTTTCTCAAAATCGCCAATTTTGCATATTTTAACTAGTTTTTAAAATTATAGCCTAACAAACTGGCTTCACAAAAACATAAACAAGTAAGCAACCAAAGAAAAATACATATTTAAAAAATAATACAATTTCATAAGGAAAATATAGCAAAATATTTAACATTAGAAAAGTAAAAAAACCAGAAATATTCCAAAAAACACGTCTAATTTTTTAAGCAAAACAGAAAAATATAATAATATAAATTTGTTTATTGACTTGCCCATTTTAAAAATCTCTAAGAAAACACCTAGGGGAGAAGGGGGTACATTGGGACAAAGGCTTTTATCCCTTTATAATTGCAAAATAAAATTTGTAAAAAATCACACTAGATGACACTTAGTAGTACATCTTCATATTTGTGATTTCAACTCATTCATTCAAGTGTGCTGCCTGTGAACAAGATTAGTTTATTTTATCAAATGAAAAGTAATTTTTTTCAAGTAAATTAATGTTGATTTTTTAGGTAATAGGAAATAATTATTTTAATTTTTAAAAGTACTATGTGTTTTTATAAACATTAAGCTTTTATTTCCACTATAGATCATTAGCCCATGTGCTCTAGAAAATTAGGCCTAAACATTTGTTCTGAAAATGACCTGATGCAGTACATTGGGACAGCAATGCATGGGGCACATTGGGACTGCTCCAATGGTCCATTCATTTCTAACACCAATATATTTTTATTTATTTACTTATTTTTTTGCACATATAAGCTAATTGTATTCATTTTTTTTCTAGGTATTCTTTAAATAAATAGAAAATGATTAGAAATTATAAGCCAAAAACTGAAAGAACTAAAATTTCAGAAGGAAATATAGAAAAGGCAATAAATGAAATAATCAAAGATAAACTTTCTGTGAGGGAAGTTGCAATTAAATATGATATACCAAAATCTACATTATTTAATAGATTGAAAAAAAATGTAAGAAAATAAGATTGAGTGTGTACTACAAATATAAATTACAAGTTGCAATCCAAATATACATCTCAACAAATATTCACAGCTGAACAAGAACTCTTGTTGAAAGATTATTTAATATCATGTTCTGAACTTAATTATGCCATCAACATGATCCTACATAACATTAAAGTTTTGTGTAGACTTGCAGGGTTTTGATGTGCGTTAAGATATGAATATGCAGTAATGCTTCATAACAATTTCATTTTTTCATAATTAACTACTTTATTATTATTTGTTATTGTATCAAATTCATTGTTTTGAAAGCCTTTCATTTACTTTAGCAAAATATTTTGCAATATTGCTATTAGATAAATAAAAAGATGGTTGTCCCAAAGTGCCCCATCATTAAATCAGTGTTGTCCCAATCTGCCCCTGCACGGGGAACATTGGGACACTTTTGCATAAGTTATGTTTTAATTATTTCTGTTTGTAAAACACATTAAACAATGCTCATTACACATTTAAAAGGTGACCAATAACATAAATGTTTAAATAAAAATGCACAAAAGCATTAAAACTTTTATAAATTGGAAAATAATATGCTTTTATAAAAAGTGTCCCAATGTCCCCCCTCTTCCCCTACTATTCAACTTCATGTAACTAGTAAAATCTTAAAATCGTTTATAGAAAACTACAGAGTAATGTAATCTACACTATGCAAATTAACTGTAGGAAAATATAATTCAAAATTATTTTTCAATATATTTTATATAAATAGTGCCTACTGAGAAACACTTAAACATTTTACATGAAACACAGTGACCAGCTAATGGACTGAACTTACAGAAATACAAAAATGACCTATTGTTGCTACTTTAAGAAACTAAAAAGGCAAACCTTGATGACAGAAAATAAAATGTTCATTGCAAATGCAAAACAGTTATGCAACACAAAAATCAGTATCATGCATGTCTGTATGCTTTGCATACAGAGACTCCGAACCATGCCCGAAGCTAATTGCCTTATCGGGGAAGAATCATGGTCCGGCGATGGCCATCCACCATCTGTAAAACAACCGACCGGGGATTTTCTATAATAATATTTAGATGTGAACAGTTGAATATGAACATTTCTAATTTTTAGAGATAGTTTTGTTCCAAAAGTTTTTACTATATTAGTAGGAATGTTCTTCTTCTAATAAATATAGTACCTTTTTATTTAGTAAGTTCTCAATAGGATTCACAACTGCCTTTACAACCATTCAACATTTCTTTTTATTTTTGCAGTTAATTAAGTTTTAATTTGAAAGAAAGAAAAAAAAAGGGGGGGGGGATATTTTGCATACATGAAAAACAAAACCAAAAAAAAATCACTGGGTGCTCCTCCCAAAATCTCCACGAACCTTTAAAATGCACGAAATTTTGTTTCACAGCAGTCAGTAATTCATACGTCTGTACACTTCATGTACATACCCCCCCCCCCCCCCAATAAAAAAAAATCACTGGATACTCCTGTTGTCTCCATGAATCTTTAAAATGCGTGAAACTATTTAATAACAATCAGTAATACATACGTCTGTACACTTCATGTACATGAGAACAAAAAAGAAAAATATCCCTGGATACCTCTCTTGTAATCTCCATGAATCTTTAAAGTGCACGAAATTTTATTTAGCAACACTCAGGTATAAGAAAACAACACAGCTTCAAAACATCAAGGTAAAGTTGCCACATTTTGTAAATTGATCGTTCAACAACTCAAAAACATCCAGGTTGCTAATTTTGACCTGTTTGTCGCCAATTGCAAACAAGATGTAAAGCTGTGGCTTAAAGGATATTCCACTGGTTAAAGTCTTTTACTTAAAGTTTGGGAAAAATACTTCTTCTTTTTTAAAATCCTTATTACAATGCACACTTTAACTTGCACAAAGATGAAATATGGTTCTACAAAATATTATTTACAATACTAAGGCAGTGGAAAAAAATTTGGCATATTTTTTAAATCTTAAATGATTTTGATCTTTCACCTTTGCAATATAAAATAAAAATAATAATATAGTCTGTGAAGTTTGAAAGTTTTGTCTCAAAGTTTTTGACTTATATTTCATGATAAAAAAAAAAGAAATACACTATGAAAAATGCTTTTTTTATATAATAATTTTTTTTAAATTTGGTGTTCTAGTCTTATGCCTGACCACCATTTTAAGGAAAACATTTCTAGAAATTTCAAAGGAAAAGAAAAATGGTGATTGATAGATAACTTTTTAGCCACTATTTCTTTTTATCTAGTCGCCTTGTGGCCAGTGGCGACTGTTAATTTTACCCTATAATTGAAGGTTAAATGATGGAAATGAGTAAATACAGTTGGAAAACATTTTATAATGTATATGAGCTATACAATTTTTCTTTCTTATTTCTCATTTCACAGCATTTTTCAGTTTCTAATATTTAAAAAAAAAAAAAAAAAGTTTCTGTTATTTAATACATTGTTCTCATTGTTATTCAGGATTGTTTGAAACAGTGGCGACTGGGTTCTGACAAAATAAACAAAGAGGGTCAGAGTGAATGCAATTTAATTATTAATGATAAGAAGAAAGCTGTATTTTATGGAAATGTAGATTTAACTGTACCAAAGGATGGCAAAAACAGATTTGCTGGCTACTGTGGTATGAGATCAGTAAAAAAGAAGGTTAGTAGAACTTTTGTGTAAAATAGTTTGATTGAATTACCAGAATTGTTATTTTTACATGTTATTACAAGGAAGGAAGTCTGTTTCTTTTAAACAAAATAGACCATATGAAAAAGTTTTTTTTTTTTTTTTTTACTTGGACATCAAGTTAAAATAAACAATTTATAACTGATTACAAAAAGAAAAAAAAAAAAAAAAAAAAAAAAAGAGTACTGTGATTTATCTTTTTATTATCTTTTGTTTAAAAAATAAACTATTGATTATTTGTAAAAAAAACTGTGTAGTTGTTATATATTTGTTCATATTTTGCAAGCTATGGATACTTTGTTTTTTTAATTGTTATTTATTATTTATTTTTGCTATTTTAATTGTTTTAATCCATGTGGATTAAAAATATACATATGCGTGTATTATCTTGTCATCTGAAAAAATGTGTAAATGTTACTTTGCAACCCAGTGGCAGAAAGTTTTGTAGCTGTCTGTGACAGGCTTTTAAAATTTCATAATCTGTGTGCAAAATTTGCATGTAATCAGGAGTGAAAGGGGCTTGCACTCAAAAAGTCTGAAAGCTGATAGCTTCAATCTTTGGGGGGGGGGGGGGGGGGGGAGAACTTAACAACAGTGGTGATCTCATGAAACAACACATGAATACAATTTCACTACAGAACAATATAGTATAAACAGTTATACAAAAATAAGTTAAACTCATTCAATTAAATATTTTATAGCAATGTTTGACACAACACAATATAAATTAAAAAAGTATTACTAATACGATAATTTAGTAATGTGGTAACCACTATAATTAATATTACTATAAACACATATTAATACTTTACATTTTCTAAAACAAAAAACAAAAAGTCACTCGATGCATGAAACTCAGTATGCAAGAATTTTAGAAACACAGTAAAATTTGGTCTGTAAATTGCAGACAATGTCCGAAAATTGCAGACAATTTTTTTATGACTGCAGACAAAGACTGTCCGAAAGTTGTGGGCAATTTTGTTTTTATTGGTGCAGACAAAGACTGTCCGCAAGCCGTTTTTCTGTGTCCACGACTATGTCGCCATGTCGCAGTGTTTCTGCCACTGGGCTTTGCAAGATCTTTGTTAAATAATATTCACACAATATTTTTTAAAATCAAAACAAACAGCAATCCCTCTAGAACATTTCAGCAGGGCAGCCCACTCTGGTACTTTTCTCCAATAAAATCCCACCCTCTTTTTCCATGATAGTTTCCCCACTGTCTTTTTCCTGGTAAAATTTGGCCTTGTTTGCATTTTACATTAAAAAAATCCTGAAATGCTCTTTTTTATTTTAGAATGCTTGTATCATAAAAGCCGATGTATGGGTCACAGCCCTTGCACAAAAAAAGCTATTTTATTATTTCTTGGTTGTGGCCCTTGCAAAAAGAGTGCAGCAGACAGGAAGAGGAGAAGAACAGATCTACCCTATCTCTTGAGACTGATGCACATACATCCCAGTTTGATTAAGATACCGTGCCCGACTGACAGCACAGCACTGCCCTTATAAAATGATTTCCCTTCCAGACAAAGGTGCCTGGATTCCATAAGGTGCCCTTATTTTACAATGTGCACCCTGCTCTTTTTGATGTTCTTGAATAATCCGTGATCAAAAGACAAGCACAATTTTATCAAAACATTATCATTAAAGCTGTTATCAGACGAAAGAACATATATTCTGAACTATAATCTATTGCATCTCAAAGCTACCAAACAACTTTCTTGAGCTTAATCAAGGGTTACTTTAAAGCAGAAACGAAATCCACAAATGTAAATAACGAGCACAACATTTGACGATAATTCCCCTCTAGAAGGTTTGGAAGAAATGAGGATAGAGGATACTCTGGAATCGCAATTCTCTGATTAGAGGACTTCATTCTAAAAACTACTGTATATGATTGTAACAGTCAAAAGTGCATGATTGAAGAATATACATGAGGCAAAAGTATCAAACGGTAGTATTTCACTGGCTTCCCCCATGAAAAACCTGTTTATAAGATTACTGTGTGCTATTGCGTTTCATATGGAACTTCGTCTGATAACAGTTTTATGGACCTACCCTTACGAAATATGAATTTCATTCATTAAGAATAACTGAGATTGAATGAGATAAAATTAATTTCAAGCAAGGTCCATCTTTGAGATAAGTACCTAAACCAATAGTTTTTTTGCTGGAACAAAAAAGGATTCCATATACTGAAAAAATAAATAAATCATTCGTTTTTACTTGTATTTCTAAAGTGCAATAAAAATTTTAATTTCATATTACTTACTTATATGTATTCACAATCATTTTTAATGGATTTTAGCATTAAAGTTCTAATTTAAAAAGGCAGACAAAAAAATACTTAAAATCTGCAAAATTCTAAAGTGTATTAACTCTAGGAATCAAGTCTTTTTAAGGATAATATGTCACTAGTGTTCCTTACACATCTGTACTGATAAGTATAAAGGATTTAAGTCCATATTCTTGATTTTTCAGGAGACGAAAAATAAAGTTAAACTAACTAAAAACTAATCAGAAGAATCGATTAGGAAAAAGGGATTATGTTGGATTATACCCTCTATACCATTCAGTGATTGTCAACCTTCATTTAATAAAGGGGAAAAATTGAATTAAATATTTTATACCAAAGATTAATGCTAAATTTCTGACTTGAATCTTTTTTTACCAATGGATTTTCTCAAAGACTAAATGACATGGATTTAAATCCTTTATACCAATCGATAGAGAATTTTTTTCTGAGTCTGACTATGTACTTAACTCAAAATCGACATTTTTGGACTTAAATTCTTTATACTTATCAGTACAGATATTATTACCACATGCTTTTATATGGAAGAATTGGCTGATAGAAAGTAGGCCTTTCATCCTAAATATTAAATTTTGTTTGAGATGGAATTTTAGTTTATCTTTATTATAGGTGGGGAGGGAGGATAGTTGTAAATGTCCTAAAACTTCTAGATATGTAAATCAGATTCTGCTTATTATCTATTTTATTGTGAATACCTTTCTGATATATATATACACACATCTGTTTGGTTCTTTGGAATTTGAAGCAGAATATCAGTAAGTTTTAAGATATCAAGGGATTATAAGAATTTTGTGATACTGTTTCAAGAGAGGAAAAAAAAAAAGACTAGTAAAGATAAAATGAAAAATTTTGAGAATTTTGAATTTTTTCGTAGCAATAAATTTTTGTATCTGCATATTTAATATTATGTTTTTTATAAAAGTTGCTGTTTACTTATTGGGACTTCTTTTTCCTTTTGACAGAAATCATTTTTTAGAGAAGACTTTTATTATTTTGAGCCATTTACACATTTAGAACTTAGAGTGAAAGGAGATGGAAGAACTTATGGAATAAATTTAGGCACTGGAATGTATTATGATGTGAATTGGTTTACCATGTTTACTTATGCATTATTTACTCATGGAGGACCCTACTGGCAGACTGTCAGGGTAAGATTTTTTTCTTTTTAAATGTATACTTAATTACTTTATTTGCTGAATATCTATGTGTATTTATCATCTTTTAATCTGAATTTATATTTTTCTAAAAGTGGTTATAAATTCATTGACTAAGCATGATTTTTGAATTGGATGTCATTTAATTTTAAAACATACATATTTATAGTTCCCAAGTCATATTTTAAGGACAGTCCACTGGAAAATAATTTTTCGAATTCTGTTTTTGAACATGTCGTCTTTTATCTTAATGAGACTCATTAAGCTAAAAGATGGCATGTTTAAAGAGTGGAATTTGTAAAACACAATTTTAAAAACTCCATTTTTCAGTGAGATATTCTTATAATACAAAGCAACAAAAGACTCTTACGATTCCATAAAAAGAAATAAAAATGTGAATTTTACTGATGTGCAGTCTTGTTCAAGAAATAGAATTTATTGCCAAAATGTTCTGCTACTTAATTGTTTTTGTCTACCTATTTTTTATTTTCTCTCACACTTCATATATATTTTTTTTCTTTTTGCAGATCTACTTTTTCCCCTTCTACATTGTACTATTAATTGTATTCCTTTTTCCATGATATCATGAACTAATTGTACTATTTTCTGAACCAATGACTGTTTATGTTTTTGTCCATGCCTTTTTACTTATCCGAACACTATAGTGAGGAAAGTATTGTAATCATGTCAAAAATCCGAATTTGAGATTTTGATGTTTCTATATGTTTTGAGGTCTCCTTAGTCCGTTTTCACTATTTTTACGATGATGTATGTATGTGTGTATGTCTGTGAGTGAACTTGCTAGCGTCTAAACGCTTTGTTCGAATAAGCTGAAAGTTGGTACGTATATTGTAAGCCACCGTAGTACGAACCCTATAGATTTTGGTGAATCTAGCACTTACAGTATTTTTTACGGGGACACCAGGAAAAATTCTTTATCATTATGGCCTATGGGGCCAAATTTTTAAAAGTGGGATAGCGTCTAAACGCTTTATTAATCTGAGCAAAAAATTTGTACACATGTTATAGGTCACAGTTGCACCAACTGTATAGATTTTGGTGAACTTAGCACTCACAGTTTTTTTACAGGGACACAAAGAAAAATTCTTTATCATTATGTCCTACGGGACCAAACTTTTAAAAGTGTGATAGCATCTAAACGCCTTATTCAATTGAGCTGAAAATTTATATGAATATTATAAATCACTGTTGCACTAACCATAAACATTTTGGTGAATCTAGCATTTATAGGTTTTTACAGGGACACAATGAAAAATTCTTTATCATTGTGATCTATGGGCTCAAAGTTCAGTAGCGTTAAATAAAACATTGTGTAATATATGGAGAAAAATACTCAAACACTGTATTATGTTTTTCTCTCTTATGTTTGTTTAACAACTCCTCTTTCTTTACTTTATCTACAAAACTGTTAATTACTCAATGTTCGGAAAGTCGAGTGGAGTCACTCCAGAGTTTTTTACTAACATTAATAAATGGATAAATTATTTCCTTCATTGATAGATTACCAGAAACTTAATTGTAATCATAGATATTATTCTACTTAGGAGAGAGGCATAATTTATTAAAAGAAAACTAGCTGTTAGATATATAACCACAGGAAAATTCTTGAACATGTAGAAACTCCAAAGGAAAATTTCCAATTGCAGAGAGCTGTTTCATAGAGCATTGAGCATATTGTTACACTGATGATGGTATGCTCAATGTTACTGAAACAGTTCTCTGTAATTGCATTTTCCCTTTCGCATTTCCACATGTTGAGGAATTTTCCTGTGATTAGAAGCCTAATTCATTTCATTTATTTTATTCTGTAATGGTAATGGCTGTTTTAAGTAGTGCATACAAGGATATATTTGAAAATATTTTTGCATTTGTTACTATTTGCTAAGTCTAAAGTGTGATAAATTAAAAAGTTTTCAACCTGAGTATTAATAAGAATTTAATTTTATAATGAAACAAAAGCAAAGAATTTCATATGTTTTTAAATCATATGTAGTTATCATAATATAACTACTTAGAACACATGAACTGATGGGTTTAATCTATCTTTAGTCAATTATGTATGAACATTTAAAAGTATTTTTTTTTTTTTTATTTTTATAAAATTATGAAAATTATACAAATAGTGTTTTGAAAGTCTCAAATTTTTTATGTGAAGAAAGTAGTTCATAAAGAAACAGGCAATTTTTAGCTGATGAATGGATTTTATTCCATTAATAGTTTTGAAAACAGTTGAATGAAATAGTCTCTTGTATTCAGGGTTGGAAAAAACCTGGTTTTTTTTTTTTTTTTTTTTTTTTTTCCGGAAAAAAACCAGCCCAATGGGTTTTATCAGTGTTTTTTGGGATTTGTCAGTGTTTTTTCAGAGTATTTTTGGGTTTTATCAGAGTTTTCAAGAATATTTTCTTTCTTGCTGTTTTTAAACATTAATATATCATTCATAATAGACAATTAAAATTTTTTTAATTATTCATTAAAATCAAAATTTAATTTTAAAATTAGTCTTTTTATGATTAAGATTTTTTTTTTTTTTAATTAAACAATTGTACTTTTAATTATCTAAAATTCTATTCATCTGCACTTTACAACAAAAACTGGATTTTAATAATTATTTAGTGTTGCTTCATTAATCTTTTTTGTACCGAGTAGATTTCCATAAAATAATTTTAATTATTGTTCTTTATACATTACTTAACAGTGTTGCACTGTTAAAGTTTTCAGAAATTTTTTAAAATTTGATTTTTATTTATTTATATTTTGCATTCTTCAAGTCCCCTAATTTTCTTTATATTGACAGACAACTCTTTTTTCTTGCTCTTATATTTTTTATGTATAATTTCTTATTGTATTTTAATAAGATAAGATTTTATTTATTTATTTATTTTCATGTGGAATTTTTCAGTTTTTTTTAATAAAGCAGTTTGAGCACTTCCAATATTTCAGAAAATTCTTTGTTAATTTCGTTGAGATCGATAAGTTAATTAAACCGACGGATTCAGAAAAAATGCCCCTTTCATTTGGTACCTTATTTGTAACGAAATTTTGATTAGATTTTTTAAGATTAATTAAAATGTGAAAATAATAACCTGGTAAGAACTTTAAATGTGGACATTTAAAATTTTAATTGTTGGTAAAAAGAAAAAAAATTTTTTTTTTTTTTTTTTTTTTTTTTTTTCAAAACATAAAATGAAATATGCTTTCATGCAAAAAATAAAAAATTATAAAATATTTTACTCGTGCACATAAAAAAATGAAAATTGAAAATGGAGTAAAAAAACAATTTAGATAAAATTGCATGAGAGTTCCAAAAATTAATGGAAATATAAATGAATGTTAAATAAATAAAATAGTCATCTGCTCAATCATGTGATATTGAAAAACAAAGAATCGAATTCAGTAAATATGGAAAGGAAAGGAAAATGAAAAGAAAAGAAAGAAACAAAAAAATAATAATAATAATAACATAAACCAACGGGAAACCAAAGCAGACTTTAAAGCAATTTCATGATTTCTTTAAATTTTATTTTTGTTTGTAAAGCGATATAGAAAAGAGTTTCCAGCGAAGCGAGAAAAGCCTTCGCTGATTCACTGCCTTCATTGATTTCATGAATTAAAAAATGGTTTCATTAACAAACTTTGATCTATCGGCATGCAGGCAGCATCAGGCCGAGTTTTGTACATTTCGAGTTTGATTTTGAAATTTTTCTCGCATTCAGAATTTAGTTCGTTCCCGAACCGGGGCTTTGTTAGTATATATATAGTTCTGGATTAAAAAAAATTAATTTTGCATTTCAGAAATATATTTAAAAAAGGAAAAAATACAGATGAAAGTTTTTTAACATTTTTAAAAAGATATTTATATTTTATTATTTTGAGAAACATCCACAAAAACAGGCTACATTAATTTAGAATTTAATGCATGAAAAGTAAAATGACAAATTATGACCTGAATTTACCTTTTAAAATATTATCAATTTTTGTAAAAAATGGAGGTATCAACTAATTAAACAATAACTTGCATCTTGAAATATTTTTTTTTTAATGATTTTTGTTATGATAATGAATTTTGTTTTTTTTTTGCAGATACCTTTTTCAAAATTCTTTTTACAGTCGAAAGGACGTGTACAAGATCGGCAGTGTCCACCTATATTACATAAAATTAATAGCATCGGAATTACATGTGCTGGTGTTGCCGGACCTTTCAGACTAGAAATAGATTATATTGGCTGTTATGTTGATTGGGGCCATACAGAAAAGCATGCTTATGAAATGTATGAAATCCCTAAAGAATATGTATCAATGTAAAAAGAATAATAAATTATTTTATTCAATACTTATCTGTTCATTTTATTTTTTCTCTTGACTCAGTATTATTTTACAGCTAAGTAAAATACATAGGAAAAATTTAATAAGCTACTATACATTAGGGTAAAACAAAAAAATATATACAGTCAAACCCCGATTTAGTGCCATCATCGGTACGTATAATAATATGGCGTTATAACGGATTTGGCGCTATATTGAATTATAATCCTAACTGTATAAATGAAATAAAATTAAATATTCACTTACTTCCTTATATTACAAGTATCAGAAAAATTGAGTATCATAGCACTGAATATGTGATAACTAGTATTTTATTTCGATCTACGTTGTATTTGTATTTAAGAATGAGAAAAATATTTTAAAATAGTTTTTTATTTATTTATTTTTTTTTTTTTGTTACAGAAATGTTCTCAGTGTCTTTTTCTAAAATTAAAAGATTATCAATCATATTTTTATCGGTTGAATTTTTTTCTAAATAAGATCCTTAGTCTTTAATGCAATCTTTTGCTCCATAAGATTTAATTTCTTCTTCTTTAATTTCAGTTTCCTCTTCAGATGAATCTGAATTTGTGTTGTTAATTGTTATCAGCCCAGCAATTTCCTTTTGACTCTTTTCTTCAAATGCTTGAACATTTTTGTCTACATTAATATATTCAATTGCAGTGAGAGGATGCTGCATGCTAGTTAAATTGTTTATATCAGGCTGTAAATCTTTAATTTCTGCAGTGTTTAGTTTATTAATTGATTTTTCACAAAGCCTGTATGGCTCCAGAAGTTAACTACAGTCTCCGCATAGAAACTTCATCCCACGCTCTTTTCATAATCCGAATCGCATCTTTTAGGGAGAGAGCAGAAAAATAATTTTTACTGATACGGTCAATAATGTGCCTGATATGGTATTTCCAGTAATGCACTTTGAAAGAATTTATGATTAACGTCTCCAGTTACAGTAGCCTTTTTCGCACTCATCTGAAATATTCACATGTAAAGAGCATCTTCTAATTTTTCATATTTAGCTGATTTCAGTTTTTTATATTTGACCGAGGATTGTTAAGATTAAACCATTTTTCCCGTTGTCATAATATGTCGCCAATACAACGCCTACGAATAGGATTTTTCCACAAGAGAGTAAAATGACAAGATATTAGGGTGGTTCGAAAAAATCGATTTTTTTTAATTCGGAATCGCGTTACCTCTCAAAAGTTGTAGTTTGATATCCTCAATTGGGGGAAAAAAAAAAAAATCTAAGTTGACATCTTCAGTTCGCGCATGAGGCTGAAAGTTTGAAAAAATATGTTAAATATTGAAATTTTCAAAAATAACAAAATTAGTTTTTTTTTTTTTTTTATAATGCAACAGCCATAAATTGTCAGTATATAGCGTAGTTTGAACCTAAAAAAATATTTTATAGCTTTTACATAATATCTTTAGTTCGCCCATACGCCTTAAATTGGGCTAAAATCGCCCAAAATTTCAAATTTACGTGTTTAATATACAATAATACATACGTGACATATTTACGTTTCAAAAGTATTTTAAAAATTCTAAATTTGTTGAATAAAACCTTTTATCACAGTATTATACGTACAAGTATAGTTATACACACATTTATATGTATATAATAACATTGCATGTCATAACTAATTACAAAATGATTTATAGATTTTACCTATTTTTTGTGTCTTTAAGATTCCTCAGATGTGTTGGCAATGTTTTAAATTGAGATTTATAGTCAAATGATGGCATAGTTGACCTTGAGAGCAAAACTGTCTTTATGAAACCATCCCTGTTCTCTTCTCCATATACTTTAGTACAAGATTCTGTTACGAGCTTCACAATTCTTTCGACACTTTGCGTGTGGCAAGGAAATTTAATTACCTCGAACTCTGGGAGAACATTAGTATTAATAAGTTCTTCTAAGCTGTGCGCTGACACATTGCTCATTATTTAAAGAAGTGTTAGTTTGCACTTGAACCAATCAATAAGTTCAATGTAATTTGAAGCTGCAAAATTGATGGTCTGTGGTTGAAAAGTTCGCACCGATTTCCCTTTTTGTTCTTGTTTTCTTGCTTTTAGCAATCTTCGAAAAGCTAGCTGTCTTACGTGCACTCTCTCATCTAGTACCATTGTAATTAAAAGATTTTCGGGATGACAAAAATACGCATTCCTCTAAATGACAGGATGAATTTTACTTTACGTACCCTGTCAGGCAGCTGTCTTGTCTTCTGTACTAATTTAAACACGTGAACTGCTCCAAACTTTACAGAGGGATGCATTTTAGTTCCAAACCATACTGGAGCGTATATCTTCATAATATAGCTGACCAGCAGTTTAATATCGTCAGAAAGTTTTACTTCAGAAATATATAGTCTTAAGATCCTATTTGCACAATTTAACCACCTAGAGTTACTAAGAGAATCAGGATCTTTCACAGCGAGATCTGGCGCACACTTCCTGTCTTGACTGCTCTATAAATATTAAGTAAATACTGTTGGTCCTTGCTTAAGTCAGTTTTGGTCACATTTATCTCCTCACTATTAATCGTTTCAAAATTAGCAACAGGAAGTTTTTCACAGTCAGTCAACTTCTTGACAACATGTGGGTCCTGTAGTATCACCATCTACACTTTCAAAATGTCTCAACGGAAATTATTTGAAATGTAATAAACATATAAGCCATTGTAAAGGACGACCAAGTTTAAGCTCAAGGTTGCGAATAACACCGTTTTTCCATCCTGTGTTGGTCGCTGTTCCGTCACATCCAACTGCAACAAGCTTAACATAACCAAAGTTATAGTTTTCTAAATAGCAAAAGATACTATTAGCTATTTCACTTCCAGTGGCCCTTGGAGGTGTCAAATGTCCCAGATACTTTCCTCCAGGCTCTAAATAATTTTCTTAATGTGTAGTACTTATTATGGTAATCCTTTATCAATTTAACAATACGTTCATGACTGACCGTTGGTATAGAAGCTTTACAGTACAGTTCTTCTATTTGAGCAGCAATGCAATCTGAAATCTTTGAAAAAGATTCGTTTTGTACAGATTTTGTTGTTTCTTCAAAACAAGCTAACAAAACATCTGCACATGTGGGTAAAACACTTTGACTTAACGCTTTTGATGCACCGAAAAACACACAAACACTTAAGCGTTTAGAAGTTTTCGGGGGTCTCATTATTTATTATTTGGAGAAAGGAGAACAATATAACAAAACTTGAGCATAAAAATCTCCAATAACTTTACAAAATAATCTACTCAAAGCAAAACACGCTGCACTTTGTGATTCACTTACAGTTACAAATTAAAGATGCTACTTGCTTAGCGGCTACTAACTGACTGACAAAGTGAGAGCAAAGCCTTTAAACTATCTACTAGAATGTGTCTACTGTCTAGACAAGTCGGCGGTGGAATAAGAATGCGACTGCGCGGCGCTAACTTAGCGCTTGCCGGTCAATTCCTGTTCGTGTTCAGTTTTTGACATTTTTTTCAAATTTTAAGCCTCATACGCAAATAGAATATATCATCTAAAAGTTATAATTTTTTTTTAAGTTGAAATTACGCTATATACTAACATTTTATGGCTGTTGCATTATAAAAAATTACAAAAAAACTAATTTTATTATTTTTTGAAATTTTCAATTTTTAACATATTTTTTCAAACTTTCAGCCTTATGCGCGAACTGAAGATGTCAACTTAGATTATTTTTTTTTATTTTTCCCCAATTGAGGATACCAAACTGCAACTTTTGAGAGGTAACGCGATTCTGAAATAAAAAAATCGATTTTTTCGAACCACCCTACTAGATATGCTTTGTTGAGATGCATTTGGATTCATCTCTGTATATTCACAAAGTTGCCGTTTTTCAGAAACTGAAAAAATAACTCTTTCTAACATTTTGAAATAAAAGAATAATAATAATAATAATAAAGAAAAAAAACAGAAAGTTTTCGCTGACGTAACAGTTTGAGTAAATACGCATTAAATTAGAAGAACCTTTGTCCAATTTCTCAAAAAAATTTTATTCCTCCTCATTTCAATCTATTACAGCGAGGAGGTTTACATGGCGTAATCTGCTGCGGTAAGAGCGCCAATAACATAGCGCTTGAATGAAAAAAATATAAATAAATAAAATACGAATTTTAACAAAAAGTTATAAATTTTTAAGAAATGTAAGTTGGCGCTACATCGAGTTGGCGTTATAATGGATACTTTACGTTGTAGTTCCTATTCAGAAGATTTGTTCACCCATACATGTGGCGGTTAAACGGGTTTGGCGGTATTTCGGGGGGCGTTATATCGGAGTTTGACTCTATATAGGAAAAAAACTTTATCTAAATTACGTTTGATGTGAGATGGGAAAGTTGTCTCAGTGTTGTTTACATTCACACACACACATATATATATATTTATATAAATAAAATAACTAAATTAATTAAAAAACTAACTATTGATTTTTAATTAATAACCTCAATTTTAATTACATGTTGCATTGTGTTCTTTTATTAACTCTAAATTTTATTTTTAAATGATAGCATTTGATTAGATTTTATTCAGCACACACGCACAAAAAAAAAAATAGGGTCATTATTTTTTTTACACTCCAAAAGATGGCACTTCTTACTCACTAGTTTGATTTTGTGTTTCAACAAAATGACACATCTGACTTTCGGAATTTTTGTAAATCAAATTAATCTCAATTTTTAATCAAAATTTAATTTTAAATTATCACTTTTAGGTTAATTATTAAAAATCAAATAGTTCACTCAACTTTATTGTTCATTTGACAAATACAATTCCAAAAATAAATTAATTGTTCAGTTATTTAATACAATTCCAAAATTAACTGTGAATTTAACTGTATACAGCCACATGTTTGTTTAGTGATCAAGCTACTTATACCAGTTTTTCATGTGTAATGTATGTTAAACTTTAGTTTTATTAATTATTACTACGAGGGTGAATCAAATATAAACGAGACTTATTTTTTAAAATATTTATTTTGATTTTAAACGCACAAACAATCATAGTTTATTTTTCTACATAATCTCCTGATTTAGAAACACATTTTTCCCAGCGTATAGGTAATTTTTTAATTCCTTCCAGGTAAAAAGAGTCAGATCGTGTTTGTAGCCAAATGCGCACATATGCTTCAACTTCATTATCGCTGTGGAATTTTTGCCCTCCCAAAGCTTCCTTGAGAGGACCAAAGACATGGAAGTCGCAGGGAGACAGGTCTGGACTGTATGGAGGGTGTTCCAGTGTCTCCCAACCCAGTTGCTCCAATGTCATGGCTCTCATTTTCAACACGTTCACGGCCCTCCACGAACTGTTTATGCCAAGCAAACACTCTAGCTCGCGACAGCGTCTCTTCCCCGAACTGTGCAGTCAATCTTCTCAAGATTTCGGCCGGTTTTACACCTTCTGCAGCTAAAAACTTGATAACAATACGTTGCGCAATAGAGGGAGGTACCTCCTGCTCGGACATCGTAACGATGGACACTGAGCGAGTCTATGATGATGAGTCACGTGCTTCCCCCACTCCTGACAAACCAACCTAACAGCCAATAACAGCGGAACGTTCTTCCATCACTATTGCGCGCGCAGGTCCAAAAGTCTCGTTTATATTTGATTCACCCTCGTAGTATTAAACATGCGATATGCAAGGCAGAAAAATTCGTGTTCGCTGTTAACCCTTTATCGGCCAATTGTATCATATTACATAAATTGGGTTTACTCTGAAATAGATATAGCGATTTTCAAAAAAAATTGGAGTTAAGTGTTTTTCGGGGTGCTTGAATTAACCATCATCTTCAGAAAAAATTGCGTTCGCTGTTAACCCTTTATTGGCAAATGGCAGAAATTGGGTTTACTCTGAAATGGTTATAGGGATTTTGGTGAAAGTTTGGAATTAAGTGCTTTTGGGGGTGCTTAAATGATTGGAATTGTCCTTATCGTCAGAAAAGTTCGTGATCACAGTTAAACCTTTAAAGGCCAATTGCAACATATGGCAGAAATTGGGTTTACACGGAAATGGAGAAGGCAATTTTGATGAAAGTTTGGAGTTAGGGATTTTTGATGAGAAGAAATGATTGGATCTCATCTCATTCACAGTTAACCCTTTATCTGTCAATTGCAAAACACAGCAGAAATTAGGTTTACTCGGAAATGGATATAGCGATTTTGTTGAAAGTTCAGGATTAAGTGTTTTTGGGGAGGTGCTAAAACGATTGGATTTACCCTCATCTTCAGAAAAATTTGCATTCACAGTTAACCTTTTATCGGCCAATTTCAACATATGGCCGAAATTGGGTTTACTCGGAAATCGATATAGAGATTTTGGATGAAAGTTTAGGGGTACATAAATGATTGGAAATATTTTCATCTTCAGAAACTTTCGCATTCGCTGTTAAACCTTTAAAGGCCAATTGCAACGTATGGCAGAAATATGGTTTACACCAAATTGGACATAGTGATTTTGATGAAAGTTTGGAGTTAGGTATTTTTTGGTGAGAAAAAGTGATTGGAAATATCGTAGCAGATAAAATTCATTTATAAACTAGGTTGAGACCCTTATATGGTCTATGCATACATCGCCACTTGAAAACAAAATTGTGGAGCAACTTGGTTAACGAACTTATCCAAGATAAATTTGCTGTGCAAATTTGGTTTGATTTGGAGCATTATTTCGGGAGTTACCATGATTATAAGATTTCAATTATATATATAGAGAGAGATAGAGAGAAATGAAGTGATTGGAATATTTCGATTTCCAAAGAAATCAACCTGAAATGGCAAATTTGGGTTTATGTTTTGAAATATGCATATAAAATGCCCCCAATGAGCGCTGAAAATGTCGCATCTATAACTCTCAATTCACCCACCTGAGAGGTATTCATGTTAGTTTTATTATAGCCAAGTTTTTTCTTTATACCATCTATAAGTTGATTCTTCTCAAATATTGCATTTTTAAGTTGCGTGCTTTTTCTTGCCGAGATGCGATATGTCAATTTTACTTTGATAGTTTTTAACATTAATTAAAATGTGTGGAAACAAATATATGATGGGAAACTGCACGGAGTTCACCTATGCCAACTAGTTTCATATAGGAATTTTTGCTGGTGCTCAGATATCTTTGCTGCAGACTGTATCAAATTTTTGGACCAAATACAGTGCTTCCATTACCCACGGTAGTAGGGTAATGGAAATAAAAATATATAAGTATTTTAGTTATTACATGATGAAAAATTAATATAGTGCATAAATGTTGTATATGTTAATTATATACAGTAAAGCACCGTTTATACGTCTCTCATTCATACGTCCTTTTAGTAAAGTCCCGATTTATTCCTATTCATTTTAATGCAAAAGTTCTTCATTTATACGCCGCTAATATCAGTTACATGTCTTTTCCACTTCACTAAAATACGCAAAAGTTCTCGACCTGTCACTATTTTCCATTCTAAATAAGACTGATTTTTCCTAGAAAGCATCTCAAATGGAGAAACACAGGCAAAATCGAAGAATACTGATCAAAGAATCAATTGAATTCACAGTAGAATTTTTAATACTCATAGACAAACAGCAAATCAGACGAATATTAAAAATTTTCAATATTATTAAATAACTATCTGTATGGACATAAATCGTATGTTTATTATTAAAGATATGCAATGTACATAGTTTATTCAAAATGTGTTCATATAGTTCTTAAAAAATGTAATATAATACTCAATATATTATACATGTAATTAATACCCAGTCATGCATTATTAGTATCATTTTTCTCACTTTTTATAATAAAGCTTTTTTTTTTTTTTTAACATCTTTTAGAAATATAAATTTGGTGGTAATTATTAAAATATTACTTTTATAAGCCAATTAATATAGTTAAAAAAGTGTTCCATCCCACCCTTATATGAGGGAGGGATGGGACATGTTTTTAAAGTTGAAATAAATACATAATATACAGACATACTACGAAAAATGACAAAGACAGTGGGTCACTTATTTATGCAAGATTGATTAATTAAGTATTAATAACATCTATTTTATCCAACATTATAATTTAATGTACCACATTAAATAAAAATTTTCCAATGCTCAATTAGTTCCTTTTTTTTTTTTTTTTTTTCTTCTAGCAGAGAAAATATTTGAAATTAAGTTGTTATATTTACATATTTTGTGGTTCCCTGAATATGAAAATAAGGTTTTTAGTGGTTAGTCTGTATGTGTTATCAGCATATATCAAGAACAAATATTAGCAGGAAATCCAAACTCCATATTCCAAATTTGGAATATGGAGTTTTATGGAGTGGAATATGGAGATTCTAGATTATTATTATTATTATTATTTTTATTTAGATCATGCAAATGCTTCATATACAAAGACATCCAACTCCAACAGAATTCAAATACATTATGTCTATGAGTGAAATTTACAGTATAACATCTATAGACTACACAAAACAAAATTAAATTAACATATATTTCTTTTATATGCATAAAAGAATGATCTCTATAGATTATGGTATGCAAGTCATTCATCATTTGTTTGCAGGGCTACACAAAAGAACTAGAATATAAGGGGACTATATCTGAAAATTACTGGAAGTGCATTTCAAGTGGTGATGTGTTTCTGTTTTATTAATTTAGTACTATAATTAAACACACAATGTATGTTGTTTGCACATAATTTATATAAAACACACATGGCTACCAATAATTAAGCAAATTATTGGTAGCTATGTTAATTTTTTACTTTCCGAACACTATAGTGAGGAAAGTATTGTAATCATGTCAAAAATCCGAATTCGAGATTTGGATGTTTCTATACGTTTTGAGGTCCCCTGAGTCCGTTTTCACTATTTTTACGATGATGTATGTATGTGTGTGTGTATGTGTGTATGTCTGTGAGTGAACACGCTAGCGTCTAAACGTTTTGTTCGATTAACCTGAAAGTTGGTACGCATATTGTAAGTCACCATAGTACGAACCCTATAGATTTTGGTGAATCTAGCACTTATAGTTTTTTTACCGGGACACAAAGAAAAATTCTTTATCATTATGGCCTATGGGAGCAAAATCTTAAAAGTGCGATAGCATCTAAACGCCTTATTCAATTGAGCAAAAATTTTATACACATATTATAGATCACAAATACTCAATCTGTATAGATTTTGGAGAATCTAGCACTTATAGTTTTTTTACAGGGACACAAAGAAAAATTCTTTATCATTATGCCTATGGGGCCAAATTTTTAAAAATGTGATAGCATCTAAACGCCTTATTAATCCGAGCAAAAAATTTGTACACATGTTATAGATCACAGTTGAACTAACTGTATAGATTTTGGTGAATCTAGCACTTACAGTTTTTTTACAGGGACACAAAGAAAAATTCTTTATCATTATGGCCTATGGGACTAAATTTTTAAAAGTACGATAGCATCTAAACGCCTTATTGAATTCAGCTGAAAATTTATATAAGTATTATAAATCACTGTTGCACTAACTATAAGCATTTTGGTGAATCTAACATTTATAGGTTTTTACAGGGACACAACGAAAATTTCTTTGTCATTATGATCTATGGGCTCAAAGTTCAGTAGCGTTAAATAAAACAACGTGTAATAGATGGAGAAAAATACTGAAACACTCTATTATGGTTTTCTCTCTTTTGTTTGTTTAACTACTACTCTTTCTTTACTTTATCTACAAAACTTTTAATTACTCAATGTTCGGAAAGTCGAGTGGAGTCACTCCAGATTTTTTTTTAAATTATTTGATTGTAATTGGTGAATGTAATTTCATTAGTATATTTTACCATGTGCAGGAAAACTGCTCAGGAATGAAAATTAATTCCTTATACTTATATAGTAAGTAAAGTGTTTTTGATAGTTAAAAGGGTAGGCAAAAGTCATGCGAGTGCCACACCAATTTTCCATGATTTTGAATTTGTTTTGGGCATTTTCTCTTCCATTTATTCATTCATTTGCTGCTTCTCTATTTAAGGAGTATCAGAATTTTATTTCTTCCTTCTTTTCTTACATGTCCCATCCCTCCCCTTTTCATAATTAAAAAAATAAATAAATAAATAAACTTATTAACACATGCTACTTTTAGGTTTAATTTAACTACTAATTCATAAAAGTTATATTATTAGGTATATAAAACATAAAAAGCATTTATGCTAACATCAGTGAGTGATATTGAAAACTTGCCTTGAAAATTAAGTAATTATTTACTTTTAGTGTTATAAAATAGTTTTTTGTTTCATAAACTCGCAGAATTCTCCAACTAAAATGATAAATAGCAACGAATATGGGGCTATAGTTACTTCACCTGCTGGAAGAGTCAGAAATTAAACAAATGTCTATTTTAAGAATAATTCTAGGTCTCCCTACTCTCTCCTACTAATTTAGGTCAAGGTGTACCTACATATAAATTTAAATGCAATTCTGTGCAGTAGCTCCTGAGATATAACGTTCTCTTAAATTGTGGAAATCGCGCTATAGCAGCGCCACCTGTTGGCCGATAATCATTCAAATTGAATCAGTATAATGTCTCATAATGACCTTACATATCAAGTTTTGTTTGATTATATGCAAAAGAACCTGAGATATAGCCTCCCCTTAAATTGTGGAAATCGCTGTATAGCAGTGCCACCTGTTGAGTGTTTGACACCAAAAGTTGATAGGCACTAATTTAGGTCAAGGTACATCTACATATAAATTTATATACAATTCTGAGCAGTAGTTCCGGAGATACAGTTGCTACAAAATTTTTGTCACACACACACACACAGACAGGCGACAGACATTTTCTAAAAATAGTAAAATCATGTTCTATACCTCTCAAAACGTGTAAATCCGTTGAAAATCGGAAGTTGAAAATTTTTACGAATCCAATACTTTCTTCTATTGAATATAGAAGAAAGTAAAAAAACACTAAGAGTAGACTAAACATAAAACTTCTGACATTCAGACAAATTTGCTACAGCGAAGTCACAATTCAGAATATTTCAAGGATTTTTGTGCATGTAAAGCTTCAAGACAAGAGAGTTCATAAACCATGTCCCAAAAGTTTAGACAATCAATAAGCATTAACATAAAAAGTAATAAGGTACAATTAAAATTCGTGAGATAGGTAATAAATAAAAACAGTTTTCCTGATATACACATATAAATTATGATCAAAGATTTGAAATTATAAAATTTATATTAATTATTAAATTATATAAAAATATGCTCTCTGAATAGTATAGACACCTGTAAGTGTTTTTGGTTTTACATTTTCATTTACACATGTTGTATATTGCTTTCCATTTTCATATATTTTTATGAGATAAGATCTCCCATATGTTCTCCATGGGATTCAAATCCAGATTAAGTGCTGGCCAGTCTAATAATGTGATACTGTTTTGCATAAACCACGTTTTCAATGATCTGAAGGTATGGATGGATGCTCCATCTTGTTGGAAAACACAGTCCAGTCCTGCTAGCAAATCCATAATTGGCAGTAAATTAGTACGTAAAATATCCTGATAATCCTCTGATTTCATTTTTCTGTCTGTAAATCCTAGAAATATTTGCCCGTTGAAACAAAACCCTCCCCAGGTTATTACAGATCTTCCACCTTGTTGCCTGCTGAAACAGTTGGGATCTTTTCTTAGGTCATATCAGTAAAATTTATAACCGTCAGGGCCATCCAAATTCCATTTATTTTCGTCAGTGAAGATGACAGAAAGCCACTTTTCACTGTATGACATGCTTTCTAGCCCACTTTAGACGTTCATCTTTATATCTCTAGTTTAAGCAAGGTTTTGCTTTCATTCTCATGTAAATAATGTGTTTTGAAGCTTTAATTATTTTGTGTACAGTACTTTTTGAAATTCTGGAAGTTGATGCAATTGCATGCACAGATAAATTATCAACTGAAGCCTTTTTTTAATAACATTCTATCATCACATAACGTTGTTTTCTTTGGTCTTCCGACTCGCTTTCAAGTATTCCATGTTCCACCTGATCTCAAAACTCTATATATACTGTTCAAGGATCTCTTTTAACTGTAAAATCTTAATAATTTCATCTTTAGAAATTTCTTTAGAACGTGGCATTTTTATCAGAATACACAGGAATTTGTCTTTTCCGAATCGCAAACAAGACAATACATTGAACTCTAAATTATTATGCTAAAAATATAGCAGACAATATTTCAATTAAAGGGAAAAATTATTCTGCATTTATAGAACCAGACGACAAAAATATTTTATTCTGTGAACAAAAATGTAAAAAAAAAAAAAAACATGTAATGCTGTATTGTGTCTATACTTTTGGGACAGCACATTTTTATATAATTTAATGTACATTTTAAACAATTTCAAACCTTTGATCATAGTTTACATGTGTATATCAGCAAAACTGTTTTTATTTATTACCTATCTAACGAATTTTAATTGTACCTTATTGCTTTTTATGTTAATGCAAATTTCATTGATTGTCTAAACTTTTGTGGCACTATGTATATAGATTTAGGCCTGCAAATTACTTTAGTCATATCAAAGTAGATACAACTGAAATTATATTCAGACCTATTTTGCATTATTTTAAATCTACGAAATGTGGAAATTGCATAAAACGAATGGAAATTTTAGATTATAATATTAACAACATTACGTCACATTTTAAGAATTAAAGCTTCTTCATACATTTAAGTTCTTCAACATTAATAAATGAGGGTTAATGTAATTTGGCTATGATTTCTTTGTATTGGGCATTTAAAAACAGGAAAAATTATTTTATTTTATTTTTTTGTGGCTTTTCTGTCACATCTCAGCAGTTAAAAAATTTGCCAGTGAATGACGTACAATGTAATCTAATTCCTGCAATTGTTTCAAGCCAATTAGAAAGTGAGAAGAAATAAGGGCCTGAATTTATATATATTAAACAGTGTTTGTTTATCTTTGCGTTTTCTGTACTAATTAAATTACAACTAAACAAATTAAACTAGAAATTTAACTTTATTACAACAGAAACAAGAATATATTTTCAATATAAGTTGTGCGCTGGTATTATTAAGAGAAAGTTGAGGTAAAAATAATTTCCATTGTTATCCAAGTGATTTACTATGAATTTAATCTTTAAACCTTATAGTCATCATGTTGTTGTTTCCAGTTTCACATACGAAACCAAATTGCTTATAAAACTTTATCATCTTATCTTTGCAGTCTAGTGTAATTTTATAACATCCAATGTATTCAGCCAGAAGTTTTATTGTTATCACTATCCTAGAAGAGAATGAAAAAGCATTATATATAGTTGCCTTAATTTATTAACTGTTTAAACACACATATATTTGCAAATAAAAGAAATTGCATTCAGAAAGAAAAAATAAATAAATAAAAATAGCTACAACATGAAAAAGAAAACTTACAAACAACCAGGGGAGATTAAGACAAAAACTGGGGCTTTTCAGCAGCCCCTTCAAAAATTCACTTGATAAAAAAGGCCTCTTCACAAATTAAAATCATTAAAATAGGGAATTTTCCCATGTTTTCAGTATTATTTCAAGTGACAGCTTCTACTTGTTTTAATGAAACATGATTGTTTTGATATTAAACATATAAAATAACCGCTAAAGTATTATTATTATTATTTTTTTTCAACAAAAATGTATAAAAAATTTCACAAAAATGGGCCCTAAAAACTAAAGCCTGGAATGGTCAATTAATATATTTGAAACAGAGCTTGAAAAATCCAAAAACATTTAACATGCCCGCCCGAATTTAACTTTTACATGATCAAATAACTTATTCAGATGCATATTAATAAAAAACATTTACACACCTAGTGAAAGAATTTAACAACATTATACCCTATAAGTGGAAGTGGCATTGTTTATTTCATTTTAATTTAAGTCAATGTCAAAGTCAAGACACTATATTTCAACACACTTTATTTTTGGAAAAGATCTTTTGATTAAATATTAGCATGCAAGAGGGAAAAAATACATGCCCTGGGCATGTCAGGCAATATAATTTTCGAGTCCTGATTTGAAAACAACTCACAAATTAAATTTTGCCAAACTACCGAGGAAGGAGGGGGGAAAAAAAGGCTGGTGTTTAGAATCACTTGATTTCTATTATCAACCTCTAAACATAATACGAATATTTTTTTGAGAGATGTGGTCGGGAGTCAGCTAAAGGAATTTTACAGTCGAACCTCGTTAACGTGAATTACTTTTAACATGAACTGTTTCTACAATCCCCAACAAAATAAAGGATTAGTTACTTTTTGCATGAAGTAATAATAATGTGAACCATTCCCCCCCACTCCTCTAGATTCATGCTAACAAAGTTCAACTGTACATTATTTATCTCTTCACCTATTTTCCCCCCTCCCCTTACATACAAAATAATGGATCCTGGGAAGGAAAAAAAAAGGTAGATATACCTTTGTACACAACAAAGAGTAATTTAGAATTCATACTAAAAACACCATTTTGTTCATGAAAATTCTAATATTGTCTAAACAAATCATTCATTTGTTTAACAGGGTTCCCACTCTTAAAGAAAAAAATTCAAGTACTTTTCAAGGCCTATTTGAAATTTTTCAACGCTAGGCATATACACAAAACTTTAGTAACTACTTTCATTAGTAATATTTTTTTTTATAATTAGAATAACTTTGCTTGTTTTCACAATACATTTTTGATGGATTCACCAAATTAACTTTTACAAGAGTCAAAGAACGATTAGTTCAAGATTTGGAATCATTATGATTATGATTATTCCAAAGTTTTTAGGTCCGAGTCCTGGTATAGTCCCTTTCTGCTCAAAATTAATGACCAGTCCATCAAACAGGTATGAGACTGGCAAAAAAAAAAAAACAAGTTGAAACTATATTATATGCAAAAGCAAGACAATGAAATAAGAATTTTATGATAAAATCATTATATTAGACAATGGCATGCGCATGTGGAGATGGAGAGTTTAGCTTTGACAGAATTTGCGCTAAGCCCTACTATTGGAGTGGAAAATTCAAGGATTTTCAAGGACTTTGCACAAAATTCAAGTACTTTCAAGGACCCTTGAAAAAGAAATTCAAGTACTTCTTAAGGACTTTCAAGGACCGTGGGGGAACCCTGTTTAAGCATTGGAACCGATTTCAAATCATTACTATGATCATTGATGCCTGCATATAAATTCCAGCAGAGATGTAAAAAATGTTCATAAGTCTGAAATTTTCCCTAAAATAACGCAAAATTCTTATGCTATACAGAGCTAACTACTGTATGTAATAGTAATTGCTTAAGAGAATATATACACACTGTAACCTAAGACTAAGCGGGATCTGGACATAATATCGCGTTGAAAAAATAATATGATCTATTTGAAAATTTGTATTTCTGTCACGTGTGAACACTGATGAAGGCAACATGGCCTTAAAAATTAATAATTAATTTAAAATAAATAAATAAATACATTATAGAATGGAAAATTATTATTTTATCTATATTTATTTTTAAGTTATTTTATCATTTACTTTTCACCATTCAAAATACATTTTTTAAATATTGTGCATTACTGCTGACATCAAAGCTGAACACTGTTCACAAACCTTAGTTAAAATTTTTAAACCAGAGAAGCACGATTAAATTCTTTATGACTAATCTTAAAAAACGTTCATAAACGTAGACTTTAAACTCTTTTAAGCAAAATTTATAAAAAATTTTGTGGTGGGCTTGTGTGTATCCAGTGCTCTGACTAAGGTATGTGTTGTCATGAAATTTTATAGAACATTATTAATAATTACCAACCCCTATATGCTTTCCATTCATTTATGTAGGCAATATTTTGTCCATGCGAGATTTTGTCCCCAACCCGACTAAGCTGTTAGTGTATTGTTTTAATTCAATTTTATCATATACATGTGTTAATAAATGTAACTCAACAAATTTAACTGTCTGAAATGTTGTGATATCATTATCTTAAAGTTAGGCTTATTTGTAACAAATGGTTTTATAACTCGTTAGAAAAATTCAGCCTTCCCTTATCTTGGTGTAATCTATTGATTTATTTTATAAGTATTAGAAAATTTGTGTTTTTTTTTTTCTACAGATTACTTCCCTTTTTACCTCTATTTTCACCCTCAGAAAGTATTTGAAATTTCCCTGAATCTTGTTCACAAGTTCAGCCATATTCTGCATCCCTGAATTCCAGGTGACAACAAATTATAATACGCTATTATTATTTTCAGTTACATAACCACTTTGTTCAAGATTCCGGGTATGAATATCATAGATTTCACACAGCTGCATGTATGCAAGAATTTTTCTATTTTGTTTGATAACAAATATTTTTAGTGAAATTGTAGAACATTTATTACTTTCTCTAACATATGTATGGTAGAGAAAGTATTGTTTTAGGATAAATTTCTAAAACAATTTTTGCTGTAATAACCTATTTTGAGGTTCCTAGAATTTGTAAATCAAATTTTTAGAAGTTGGTCTGTGTGTCTTATTCGCATTAATCAAAAAGAAATATTAGCAAAAAGTCCAAATTTGATATTCTAAATCTGTGCCATAGGATGTATTACCTATTACCTGAAATATTTTTTTTACTCAGATCAAACAATACTGGAAGATATAAAGAAAAAACAATGTATATACATTATATCTATGAGCAAAATTAATTACACTGCTCAGCATGAAAATTGCCTCTGACACCATTCAGCAATTCTTATGTAAAATGACCTCCTGAATCCGAATAGGACACCCATTTTGCCCTATCACCCACCTTTTTCTAGGAATGGCCCACTATTTTTATCATATTTTGGTGATTTTATGGCTATAAATTTTATTTTTAAGAGGAAAGAAGATTATTTTAATCGTTAAATATCTTCTGTGGGGCTATAGAGTTGGAAAATTCTAAAACATAAGCATTTGCGACAAGGGATTTTTTTTTTTTTTTTTTTTTTTTTTGGGGGGGGGGGGGGGAATTTGCTACTGAAATTATGCATTACATATCTTATATATATTTTTTAAATCTGTTATTAATGTTATTTTCTAAACTTTATATTTTTTTGTTTTTAGGTGTTAATTATTTTTCATTCTTCAAATCAAATTCATGGTCATAAAATTATCGAACAGGGAAAGAAATTGAGGGAAGGGGTGGTGTATCTAGAAAACGGTGGGTGACTGGGCAAAGTGGGAGTCAGATTCAGATTCAGGAGATCATTTTGCATAAGAATCAGCTAGAATGGTATCAATCTCGATTTTTTTTTTTTTTTTTTTTGGCAGAGCAGTGTTATTGGTATATTGACTTGCACTAAACATAATGAAAATAACTTTTTTTTTTTAATAAGTACATGTTTCTTTATAGAATATGGTATGAAAACATAAGGCTACAGAAAATAATTTGATATATTAATAGTATGGTAGTGGACATTATAATAATTTTTTTTTTAATTACTATTCTTTATAGTTATGACATTTTGTATACATGCAATGAAATATAATATGAAACACAGTAAAATTCTTTAAACTATTTAAAATAAATAAATAAACAAAATAAAATAACTGTTTATTTTTAATGCTCTCTGCAAACTAATTTAAAATTAATTTGCCCAATCTATCAGAAATATATAATGTATACATTTTTATTTGCCCCATTGACAGCTTTGCTATTTTCATCCTTACATTATTATTATTTTTTTAAGGGAGGGGGGGGGGGGCTTTTTCTGATTTTTTTAATGTTAACATCCTTTAAATATATTTTATCTAAATGGGACTTTTTTTTAAATTAATTTTTAAAACTGTTTTCCTGAATAATTTTTTAATCAAAGTTGGATCTCTGTATACAAAGAATTAATATATATATATATATATATATATATATATATATATATATATATATATATATATATATATATATATATATATATGGGTCATTCTCTGAAAAGTGGGCTTTTTAAAAAAAAAAAAAAAAAGAAGAGTTAGCCCAAATAAAATTGCTCCATTATTTTTTTTATTTTTCTTTATTTTTTAATTTTGTGCATGTACACATACGTTACAGTTAATAAAAAAATAATATAAACCAAACTGCATCTGATATTTTTCTGAAATAGTATTATTTTTATTAATTAGAAAAATGAGGGAATGATGATGAGGGAATGACAAATTTCTTCTAGAAACTACTTTATAAAAATATGATTAGGTTTAGTTGTATTTTCAAACACTAAATATTTATTAAAACATATTTTTATTATTATAATAACATAAAAAAGCAAATTTGATTTCTTTTAGTTAACTTTATAATGAATGAGGGAATGACGTATAATAAAAATACTGTATTTCAATCTAACGTTTGAGAGCCTTATGCAACTCATTGTAAATAGTTTCGAACAGAACACAAAATGGCTTTTTACTTTGCTGCTATACAAATTAAGTTTGACTTATATAAAGCACGTGCTGCCATTAAAGGAGTCAGTAGGGGTGTGATTATAGTTTGATGAGGGAATGATATCTAATACCAAGTACAAGAATAAAGTGTGTTCTAATATCTTTCATTGTATAATATATAAATGTAGTATAATGGATAAATATTTATTAAAGTATGTTTAATAAATTTTCAATTATAATCTAAATATACGTGCTTTAATAACATAGAAACCATTTTATTTACTTACATGTGTGAATGGGGACACAGTGAGGGAATGATATTTTGTATTTCAAAAAACATTTTAAAATTATATTTAAATTCCAGTAACCAAAGAATTACAGTTTATATGCATAACTAATTAATATTGATAGTTCTGACAGCTTTTTGTTTTTGTGATTTTAAAAATATGCCCTCAAGATTACTGGGACATGAAATGACCACTTTTCAGAGAATTACCCATATATATAAATTTAAACACTAATACTTACAATTTCCCAAGTTGCTTCCCTCTGTAATCACTGCTAACCACCACATCTTCAAGTCTACCCCTCTAAAAAATAAATTAAATTAAATAATATTCATAATACAAAGTTAAAAATAGTAATAGGCATATTACAAGTACACACTACAGATTTTTGACAATCAGCCAAATTAATATTTTACAAATGCAAAAAGTAACCAGGCAAGTATTTAAATTTGGGTCTTTTGGATTAATGTCCCAAAGCTTAATCAATCGAGTTATTCCAGTTAATATCCGATACAAGCATGCACTCATAAGGAAGTTGGAAATTTTCATATTATTTACCCTGCGAATACAGACCGAGCATTACGGGTGATGATTAAAAAGTTTATCATAAGCAAATTGTATGGTTCAGATACTGGCCAAGATAGCTCAGTTGGTAGAGCAAATCAGGGGTGCAGAAAATGTTCAAACCTCGGAAATTTCCCCCAAACACAGTATAAATTTCCCTCAATAATGCAAAAATCTACTTTGCTATACAAAGTCATTTGTTCCATGTAATAAATCTTTAAGAGAATAAGTATACAGTGTAACATAAAAATATCGCTGTTAGTGTATAAACACTTCAAAGTAGCAAATTGTTATTTTTGATTTACATTTTTATTTTCTCTTAAAAAAATATTCAAAATTTCCCCAGTCAATTAAAATTTCCCCTGAACCTTGTTCGGGCGTTCAGACATATTCTGCACCCCTGGAGCAAATGAACCAAAAGTCCCAGATTAAAATTTTAGCGTAATCACTTTTTTCACTCTGTAAAAATTCAGCCAATTCAAAAACCCCTTGGTGTAAATGGTGGAAGATGTTATCCTAATGAAGTACATATATATCCAAAATAGGAAATTTTCTAACTATGAATTCGGGAAGTGCTATAGAAAAAGAAAGCATTCTCAATAAATAGCTGCAGTTTTGAAATAAGACAGTCAATCATCACCTATCATTGCTTTTTCTTTTTTCAAAAAAAGTAACAAAAACTGTCATAAGATGTTTGAAAATATGAACAGCAGGGGATACAAAAATAATTAAAAATTAAAAATAAGGTAATAAATTTCAGATTTGTAAAATATTGATATTCTTAAACAAACAGCTGAATAAAAATGTACAGTATACAATTTGTAATCAGCATTTAATCCATTCAATACATTACATTATTAATATACAATACTTTTTCATAAATGACTGTACACTTGATTTCAGACATTTTGTCAGATATCTTATTTAGAACCCATTAACTAATCATGTTCAACCTCTGGGTGTGTAAAAGATCCCTTATATCTTAAAACAAAATTTTTGGGAACACCCTGTAAAAAGTAATGCTTGAAATGCATTCTAGCTATAGCATGTGATTATGATGCTTCTTCTAATTATGCATTTGCATAATCCATTAGCCAAATGTATGGAGTTACTTATACGAAAACCCCAAGCAAGTATTCTGAAAATTCAAAATGTTACCATTGCTAAAATGAAAAGAATTTCAGTTCCTTTAAAAAACTAGCATGTTATGGCCACCACAAAACTTTTTTCTATATTTTCCTATACAAATTTATGCATTAAAAATTTTTCTTAATGAATAGAGACTATTTTTATCTCAGAGAAACACAACACTAAACGTTCAAAAATACATTTTTGTTATTGAAAGGGGAGCCAGTGCCTGATAATGCAGGGGTATGCGGGACTCATGCCCCAGGCCCTAAGTAGCAGGGGGCCCTGGAACTCACCTGAAAATGTCTTTAGTTTCCTTTTTACCTTTAAAAAGGGGTTAAAAATGGTATAAAATGAAAAATTCTGTCCTTTTAGTTCCATATGCAGATATCCATGTTCCTTTACTGATTGGTGCACAGTGTGAGGAGGGTGGGGGAGAGGGGGCACAAGAAATTTTGCATGCCCCGGGCCTCACATGAAGTTAATCAGGGAGCCATTTCATTTTACCAAAGTAACATTCTGCAAAGTTACTCTTATTGGAATTTTTAACATGTATTAAAAAACAAAATTTATGCAACAATAATTGTATCCTAAAACACAAATGTTTTCAGACATTTTAAATGATGTCTGCAGATTTAATAGCTCAACATTTACTTTAATTTGTTAATTATATTATTTCTCTCTCTCTCTCTCTCTTTTTTTTTTTTTTTTTTTTCCTTTTTAATTGTTTAGTTTCCATTAACATTTTTAAGAATTTTGAAAAGGAATTTTTTTTTTTTCATAAAAATAAATAATAAATAAAAGGATAAAAAATAATATTTAAGCATACGAACTCAGATCAGTGAAATAATAATAGTGAAAAAAAAAAGTTGGTTTTAAAAATAAAATATTTTTCTTTTTAGAACAACGTATATTAGCATCGTGACAAATGCGACATTAGCACTTATCAATGTGTATAAAATTTTTAAATTATAATGACATCAATTTTTGTGAGATGCATAATTTAACTTTTTATAATTTTTTAACGTTTACGTCGAATTAAATGTATTTATTTTTATGTCGAAAGAAAATGAACTCGTATTTTTTTTTTTTTTTTTGGCAACAATTAAATTATAGCAAATATTTTAACAGCTATTTTATTGCTATTAAGAGCTTATTATTTTCATATTTTAATTAATTACAAGAAAACTATTCGAAAATTCAAAAATCTGACTTTGAAGTATTGTGTTGTCACCGGGTTCTGAGCTACTGTGAAAGTTTCAAATGTCTAGCTAGTACTCTTTAACTACATTTCTTGCGACCATGGAAGCCTCTGCGCAAGTGCGGATTCAACGAGTCCACTAGTGAAATAGGGGAGACAAGCTTTTTGTTGAGAAAAAATAAGCGATAAGGGAATACCGAATGACTGAATGTTTACTAAATTCAAACCTGTTGGTCAACTTGGAAACCCTCCAAGATTTTCGACTCGTCCTCACTGCTAGGCGTAGGAAACGTGGTTACACTATAGGGAAGTTAATTAAAAATAGAGTGCAAGATTTGTACCGGACAAACAAACAAGAATCGAAGTTAATAAAAACATGGTAAAAACTGTAAATTTTTGCCAAATGCTGATAGTTTAAGAATATCCAAATCCATTATCAATAACAAAAATTACCGAAATTTATAATATATTATGGCAATCAGGATGAATTTAAATAACATTCTTACCAATCCAGCAGAATGAATAAACTTCTTTTCAACAGCTAAAGTGGCTGTGCCTACTATCTGATTTGTGGATAAATCTTCAATAACCGTAATAAAATAACCATTTTTACATTGCTTCATTTCATGAAACGTTTCTGAAAGGAAAAATTTACTACATTCAAAAATCTTTTATTAAATTAAAATTGTATTTCAAAATGATTTGTAAAAACAAATAAACATGATTTCATAATACCTTTAAAAGTTGTTTCTGATACATCTCCTACTCTTGTTAATTGAGAAAGAAGATCTAAATAGCCTAAAAGTTTAAACAAATATTTACATTAATTTCAAGTTCACTGACAATTTTTTAAATGAATGTATATGAAACAAGAACTTCTATTATATGAAATAACTAGCAGGCTTTGGCTGCTTCATTGGTCACAATATTAAAATGAATTCACAAAATTGAATCACCATTTTTTTTTAATAGTACATCACTTTATATATAAAAACTAAAAACATTTAAAAATTTTGGTGTCATGTAGTAGCGAGACCTAATCACTTCATATTTTAGCCCTCTCTTTGTAATAATAAAATGTTAAGCAGAATAAATTTATAATTTTAGAACAATTAGATATATTATAAAAATTAGGTACATAATCATAACTGTTTAATTAAAAATTTAATTTTTTCCCCTACTGTATTGACATTGATTTCAACAAATATAAATGTTAAAACTGTCATATGCTATATAACGTATATACATATATAAATAATATAATGTGTGTTATATAATATATAGGGGAGGACAGGGCACAGTGGACCACCCCTATTTAAATCTATTAATATTCAACTCTTTTAGTTCATATAGATATTGATGTATTGCAGCATGGTTGTATGCAGCCCCCCCCCCAAAAAAAAATAATAATAATAATAATAATAATAATAATAATAAGGTCACCATTTTGAGCAGTTTTTATGTTTTGATCTACTCAAAGTAATTTTTCCACATTGAAGTTTTTATAATTTTATAAAGATTGAACTAGTGACTATAAATACAACATGGCTGTTAAAGGACGGCAAGATATTGCTTTTTTTTTAATTCCTAAAAATTATTAGCATATTTATAGTCTGTATATTATTTTATTATTTATTTTACCCTGGCATGGGGCACAGTGAACCGCCTCTATATGGGGAACAGTGGACCACCTTCCAATGTGCCTAAAAGCACAAATTAGATTTAATACTTATATTTGTTTTAATTAAATTCATAGATACAAATATAATGTAAAGTAATAATATCTCAAAGTAATAAATATCTTAATATTATAATAAAATAAATAAAAAGAATAATAAATTTCTGAAAATAATAAATATTTTAATAGTAATATAATTATTAATATCTAAATTTAATAACTTTTTGAATTATACAGCATTAATAAAAGAAAAAATAATATCTAATTTAATAAATAGTAGGAGAAATTTATTATTATTGTTTTTAGAGATCACATGTAAATAGCAAAAGAAATAGCTTAACCCATTTTAGTTAAATTTATCCTACAAATATAATGTAAATTATTTATATCTCAAAATAGTTTTAAAAATATTAAATATTTGAATAGTAGTATAATTATAATATTTATTAATATCTGAATTTAAAAAATATAAATATTTTATTTATATAATATTAATAAAAGAATAAAAAAACAATTATCTATTTTAACTTAGTAAATTTTCTTACTGAGATTTGATTTCTTACTTGCTTAATTTCATTTATTTTATTTAATGAAAATGCTTGAATTATATTCTTTAGACTAGAATAGTATAGGAAACTAATTTTAGAGGGGAAAAAAAAGTAATTTATATTAATTTAATATAAACAAAAGAGGCTGATCCACTGTACCCTGGTCATGGGGCACAGTGGTCCACTTTGTGAGTGCTCATAATTTATTTTTTCGTTCATAATGTATTGGAAATATTGGTTATAAAAAAATTAAGACACATGTCCAGAAGGGCTTAGAGATTGTTTGCTATTTTTTTCAAGATTTCAAGTACACTACTTTTCTGTTTTTTCGTGTAAAAAAAATTTAGAGTAAAAGTGGTCCACTGTGCCCCGGTCTCCCCTATGTTATATACTGTTATATGACATATATGTTATATATAATACAATGTTAACTTTAAAGAAAATTAAGAAAGAAAAAAAAAAAAAAAAAAAAAAAACAGATTTCATCTTTAAATGAATGAATAGTAACAATAATAATAAAATAGTTTAATAGCTGTTGCTTTAAAAAAGAGAAATGTTTTTAGAATAAATTTTAGAAATGAAACAGAAAAGTCAATGAATAAAATCAAAAACTATAAATTTAAAAAATCTCGATGAGGTGCACACCTGCAAAGTTCAAGCTACCCTTCTGCCAAGTTTTGTAGCTCTGCAATCTGCAGTCTCAGTTGCAGAGTGCACACAGACACTTCTCTTTATTTATATAGATTAATCTTGCATTTAAAATGATGAAATACCATTTGATCACCCATCACTGACCAATTTACATGTCTTGGGTCCTGGGGCGTTCACAATTTTGCATTCGTCTACCATAAACTTTTTTTTTTTTTTTTTTAATATATAAACTTAAAAAAGGGTATGTTAATAAAAATGCAGTTTAAAGTAACCTCCAAATATACTTTCCTCCCCTCGTCCCTTATTCTTTAAATACAGTGCCAGAGTTTCGAATTTAAAGGATTATGGTAAGTTTCATATTTTGAAATCTTGCTTGAAAGAAAATCAAAAGTAAAAATCTCACTGATATGTTACAAGAGCTCAAAAAGAAGTTTGTTAAATAAATAATATTATACTAATCTTGAGGTTAATTAAATGTATATTTAATTTCTGCATTTAAAAAATAAAACTTAGTCTTCCTCTTAAATAATTCTACTAAGTTGATACAAAGATTCTCTTCTCAGAAACACAGAAATTGTGAGTCATGATAATTACTTATGCTCCTATTACACACACTGATGTATCACACAACTTTCATTTGAGCCAATTTTTGCTTTAATTTTTAAAAGCAGAATTCCAAAACAGGGTTTCAATAGTTGAATCAAAAATTTTTAGAAAAACAGGTTGGCATGGTGTACAGTATATGTTAAGGCACACCTATTTATCACTCTTAACAGGAACGACATGGGAGAGCAAAGAGAACAACGGTGAATAAATCTTGTCGCTGCTGTCTTTTCTTAGCGCATAAGGAGCTTTCTTCTCATTGGCTTATCAGAGTAGGTAAAGCTGCTCGTGTGAACAACTTTTTCTGACTAGCTAAAAAAACTTATTCGTATTTCTAATTCCTATTACACTGACTGGATGTTCAAGTGTTTTGAGCCAACAAAATTGGCTCAACAGTTGTGTGAAAACCCGTATGTAATAGGAACATAATGATGTCAGTAAGGGACACAAGTTAGTACCACAAAGGCATTAACATTAAGCTGGATTCTTCTTAGAGCCTCCAAGAAGGGTGCTACACCCAGCCTACTCTTTTGAAATTCAATGAGCATCCTAGATACCCCTTACAGATAAAAAATTCACACTCTTTGTCTCCCCCCACTAAAACGTGTCCTCAAAGCCTAAAAATAGGATTCTATTTGTTTTACTTTTTAGATACTCCAACAGATACAGATAGGGTACAAATTAATGTGAACATTTTCGCTTTTTTACGTTTTGTCAGTTATCTTGAAAAGTTCTTTAGGAATCACCTTGAAACTTTCGTAGTTTAAAGAACATGTAATACCTCATATTTTTCAGTAAAAGTTGTGTCATGAAAATGAAATGGGGACCAGTAAAAAATTAAACAAAAATTAAAATGTTTTCAAACACCTTGTAAAAAGGTAATGCTTTAAATGCATTTTGGCTGGAGCATGTGATTATGAGGATTTGTCATTTTCTGTATAAAATGTTATGAGGCTACCGCATATATACATGGAGATATAATGGTTTCTTTAAAAAATTGCAAAAACAATTTCCACTTTTTAAATTATAACACGCAGGTTATTACACCTAGTGCAAAGCCATTTTCAGGAAATATGGCATATTATGTTAGACACAGCATACAGCAATCAGAATGAAAAATTTTTAAACATCTTACGAAATACGTTCACTTATACTAAATAACTTTTAACTACGCATGTGCAAGCTTTATAAAAAATTCATTTGCATAATTTAATAGCCAAAAGGTATTGAGCAACTTATATGAAAACCCCAAACAAATATCATGTAAATTCAAAACTGTATGAGAGATAGAATAAACAGAATTTTCAAGTTCTTCTAAAAAAAAAAAAAAAAAAAAAAAAAAAGTAAAAAAAAAAAAAAAACGACAAGATGTTAGGGGGTTATCAATATTTATTTATAATCAGCAAAAACACTATAATATCATTGGGCATTGATTGAATCAAAATAAAAATGGCAGTAAAACCCCTTACAGTTTAGCTTTTCTTTTGAGAGAATTTAAATTCTGTTCATTCTATCTCTCGTAACGTTTTGAATTTACATGATATTTGTTTGGGGTTTTCATATAAGTTGCTCAATACCTTTGGCTATTAAATTATGCAAATGAATTTTTTATAAAGCTTGCGCATGCCTAGTTAAAAGTTATTTAGTAAAAGTGCTCGTATTTCATAAGATATTTAACATTTTTTCATTCTGATTGCTGTATGCTGTGTCTAACGTAATATGCCATATTTCCTGAAAATGGCTGTGCTCTGGGTCTAATAACCTACGTGTTATAATTAAAAAAGTGGAAATTGTTTTTGCAATTTTTTAAAGAAACAATTATATCGCCATGAATATATGTGGTAGCCACATAAAGTTTTATACAGAAAATGAGAAAAGTCCTTATAATCACATGCTCCAGCCAAAACGCATTTGAAGCATTACCTTTTACAGGGTGATTGAAAACATCTGAATTTTTGTTTATTTTTTACTGGTCCCCTTTTCCTTTTCATGGCACAACTTTTACTGAAAAATATGAGGTATAACATGTTCTTTAAACTACCAAAGTTTCAAGGTGATTCCTAAAGAAATTTTCAAGATAATTGACAAAATGTAAAAAAGCGAAATTGTTCACATTATTTTGTACCCCATCTGTATCTATAACATTCAATACTAACAAACTAAAAGTTATTGCAATATTGATGCTATTTTTTGCAAAGTGAAATGTCCTTTTTGTAAAAGTTACGCTGTAAAAAATATGTCCTATTTGCTACCAGAAATTCTCTGTAATTTGAGAAAATATGTGTAATTTACGAAAAAATTACATTGTCAGAACATACTTTTTCAAATTACAGAGAATTTCTGGCAGCAAATATGACATTTTTTACAGTGTATACTTTTTTATTACACTGTCACAAAGTACCCTTATTTTTTTTTTTTTTTTTTTTCTTAGGTGATTAGGAAACCCTGTCCTTTTTCTAATCTAGAGGAATTCTGGATTAAGGCCAATTGACTACACAAGGATCCTAGGCTTAGGTGGAATACCTTCCATGGGGAAAGGGTGGTTTAAAGTGGCAAAGCCCTTATTTACACGAGTATTGTTTGTTTGTTTGTTTTTTGGGGAGGGGGGGGGAAGGGAGCAATTAGGCTGACAAGCATGACCTGGGTTCGAACATGACACAGAATTATTACATATCCCGTAAAAAAAAAAAAAAAAAAAAAAAATGTTAAAAGATCTTTTGGAACCCCTTCTACTTTTCATCAGGGACTTTGCATGTGTGCCCCACTGAAATTAGTTTTTGAAATCATCAATTAAAAAAAAATAATAATATCATAATATTTAATCAAATGATGATTTTATTTAAAATGCAAACTTTAAATTTCACAATAAAATTTTATAATATAAATATTTCTCATGAATTAGCCATCATTGACGATATGACTGTCATCTACCAAATAGATAAATAGACGTATTACTTTGGTATAACTTTTTATTTACAGTTATAAGATCATTAACTAATAAAATTGGTAACAATATTATATAAAATAATAAGACATCATATATTTAAATAAAATTATTGTTACCTAACTGTGAGAAGTTAAATTAATAAAACTATGTAATGAAAATTTTAATAAATAGCTAAAATAATTAATCAACAATTGAAATTAGAAAGTATACTTTGTTAAGAAAGTTTCTCATAATATAATTATAAAAAAGAAATTGTGGGTGAATTATTTTTTTTACCTTTGTGGTAATCGCTTAAACACAATGGTCGGACTAACAAATTTTCACCAGGATTAGAAATTGATATAGGTGGGTCGAAATGAACACGACTGCTGTTAAAATCCAACTTAGAAATTACTTCAGGCGAATATAAATATTCTTCTTCATTACTCTAAAAAGCAAAGAGGGGGGGAAAAATTATTAAAAATATTTAATAAATATATACGCATAAAACGAACGTATGGCAAGCAAACCAATCTAGATTACAAGAAAAAGACATTAGTTTCGTTTTCAAAATTAAAAAAATTACTTACATTTTCATTACAATTATTTGTACTCATAGTTAAAACCTAAAATTTTCAATTAACAACACACCAGGAAAAACACACTGCTAGAGAAACGTTATTTGGAAACAATATTCAATACATTCCTTGAAACCTAGATATTAAAAACACATTTCAAGGATTTTGAAAACCTGAAATTTCAACATTCCGCAGTCGTCTGCTTACGTTAATTGATTTGCATCATTGATGTTGCCATCATAATGCCATAATTACTTATCATGGTAGGAAAAAACACCGGCGGTTGATGTTCAGTAGGTTTTTATATAGCACTGATGCTACGCTATGGGAAATTGGGGACGGTCTGGGACCAAAAATTAAGGGTAGGGTGGTCCGGATACATACTATCACAATTTTGAACCACGACGAAAATGGTTGGGTAGAATTAAGTGAAATATTTAGCAAACATTTATGGTTTTGAAAAATTAATTTTTTTTAATTTCTGCTTTGAATGGGCAACAGTACATTGACCAATCAAAATGCTTGAAATTTTAGAGCTTTCTGCAACTGCAACGACTGGTGTTTATTTTGAATTGGGCGAAACTAAAAATTAAAAATATTTTGATGTATTTGTGACTAAATGAGAACGAGAAATATACAATTGTGCTTTCAATTATTACTTTTTTCATATCCGAACAATTTCATGTATTCATTATTAATGTAGAGTTAATTTACATTTGTATATATTAATCAAATATGTCGTCTCATTCTGGAGACAATCATAAATCTGCAGATCTTGTATACAAGTTAGTGTGTCATATTATTCGGAAACCAATAGAATCTGTTAAAGCTGAGTACCGCAATGCTCTACAAATTTTAAACTGTGCTTACGATAATTATGACACCAATGAATTTTCCATATGTGAAAAAATCAAAGAAAAATTTATGGACGAGAATAGAGTAAAAGATGCAGTAAAATTTGTTGAACTTCATAGGAATCTCCAGACTAGTGCAGTTTTACAAAACAGAGCTCGTGTTTTGTATTTTTTACATTGCTTGCAAGGATCGGAAAATGAAAATTTTTGTCGCTTTTCTAATGGTGTTTCTGCTCATACCTCATTAGAGCCTGAAATTATTTTAAATAATCACGACATAATTAATAAACAAATAAATAAAGCTAGGGGGACTAATGTTGAGTTGGGTAATCTATTAATTAAAACTCAAAATAAGGAACTACCAACACTTGACTCTCAATTTGCATTAAGTAAACCAGGAAACAGAGACAATTTGGAATATGCTCAGAGTAGAGTAGCTCATGTTGCTGCTTTGTTTTCTACAAATGCAGACAGACAATGTTTAACTCAATCAAGTGCTGCTAAACGTGAGCATACTCATGAAAAAGCCTTAAATACAAGATCTGATGAATCAAATTTAGGTTCTATATGCCTTTCAGTGCCAAATCTAAAGTCTTTGTTACGAGATATACTGTATGCTGTGCAAGGTTTAAAAGGTGATATAATATCATGGGAACCTGAAAAAAATAACTTCAATGTTGTCTTCAAAGAAGATTTTCCAAATCCCATAAAACGATTAACTTTACGTTTTATAGAATTAGGATGGATGTATTGCCGTATTAATCAGTATTGTAAAACTCAAAGCAGCGAAATGACATTGGGTCTCATTGCCCAAAGTTTTATTGCAGCTTTAAATGAAAAATTAGTGACTTATTATAAACTTATAGCAGAACTGGAAGCATTTCTTACTCAAGAAAGTACTTTAGAATCGTTGTATGACCATTCGAATTCTCTCACCTTGCATAGGCTATCAGTATGGTTTTTCGAGCCTCATACTCAGTTAAAAGTACTCGCTTCAGTTGTTGATGCTTGTAAAGGTAAAAAAGGGGGAGCTCTGACTTCTGTTCTCTATTCACATTTACAGCATGGGGATTATTGTGTTCGTACACTAATTGAAGATCTGTTAAAAGTTGTGACCAGGCCTCTTTTAAAAATGTTGAGCAATTGGATTTATTGTGGGGAATTAGATGATGCATTTGGAGAATTTTTTGTGGCAACTAATATTGCAGTTCCAGATTGTAGTTTATGGCAAGAGAGATACAGCTTGAACAAGGCAATGATACCATCTTTCATCACAATGGATCAGGCAAGAAAAATTCTTTCTTCGGGAAAAGCTATCAATTTTTTACGTCAAGTTTGTCAAGACAACACTTTTGTTCGAGATGAAGAAAGAAGAATGAAAGCTCTGAATTTAATGAGTATAGAATCACTTTTCTCTCAAGAAAAAGACGCTATCTTTGAAAATATCCTTGAGAAAAATTACTCTAAAACAAGTAAAACTGTTTTGCAAGTACTGCATGACAAATATTGTCTAATGGATCATTTACTTGCCATGAGGAATTATTTTTTACTCGGACAAGGGGATTTCATCAGGCATTTAATGGATCTTTTAGATGCTGATCTTGCAAAGCCTGCTAACAGTTTGTATATACATAATCTAACTGGAATTCTGGAAAGTGCCATCAGAGCAACTAATGCCCAGTTTCATAATCCTGAGGTGTTACAGCGTTTAGATGTTCGCCTTTTAGAAGTTTCAATTGGAGATTTTGGCTGGGATGTGTTCAGTTTAGATTATCATGCAGATGGGCCAATAGGAACTGTTTTTACACCACATTGTATGAATTCTTATCTCAGATTATTTAATACACTATGGAGAGCTAAAAGGATGGAATATATTTTAAGTAAAATATCTCAGTCTCGTACAACATACTTGAAGTTACAAAATAAAATACCTGCAGTAACACCAATATTGTACCAATTTCATATTACATTATCCCAAATGGTACACTTTGTGCAGCAGATGCAGTACTACATGGCATTTGAAGTGATGGAATGTTGCTGGGCTGACTTGTTGTTGAAAATTTCATCAGCTCAAGATCTCGATCAAGTTATAGCTGCTCATGAAAACTTTCTCGATACGCTTTTAACTAGAGCCTTGCTTGACGAAGAATCATTGATCCTCCGAACACAACTAAAGGCTATATACGACCTTATTATTTATTTTGATAAAATTCAGTGTGCTTTTTGGAATGAAGTCAAAGCTATTGCAGAGAAACTAGAAAAACTTGATGAAAAAGTACTTGTCAATACAAATAAAGATATGTGGGGCACGACTGATAAAGACAGAAAAGATTATGAGGTTCATCTGGAGCTACTAAAATCTAAAAGCATTCCTTCAACTAAAGCTCAGCTTAGAGTAGTTGCCCATTCTTATGAAGATATGGTTCAAAAATTTCTATTGATGCTAAATGATCAAGATGATCCTAATCTGAGATTTTTAAGCTTCCGTTTGGACTTCAATGAACATTTCAAGAGTAGAAATTCTCGTTTACAGACATCACTTACCTATCAACATAGAAGAAAATCTATTAAATAAACCAATCAAAATATTCTAGTCTCTGATTTCTATCCTTAGTATTATTTATTATGTGTGATTTTTATAAGTTGGAAAATTGCATTTTCAGACTCATGTCAATTCCTCTCTCTCACAGTTTCATACTGCAGCTTTTAATTAGTTATATTTTCTATTTATATATATGTATTGTATGTACAACTTATATTATTATTCTGAAGACTGGAAGGTCGTGCTAATGAATAGATTATTAAAAAGCTTGTATTATCATTTGTATATATAATAAATGACAGAACATTTGGATCATTTGATATTTATTACATTTTATAAATTTGGAAGAACTCTCAGGTTGGCCCACAACTCTATTTGGTGATTTCGGCAAAATGCAATTTTTAGAAATAATTGCCATGGGTTTCAAATATAGGTAAATAAAATGAAAACGTGTTTTTTAAAATGGCATATGTTTTGTAATGTACACAAACAAATTAAGCCAATTTTTAATATTAAAACAAATATTTAAAATTAACTTACCTCACTTTGCATGAGAAAACAACTGCATAAGTTCTGTACTGCATAAATATATATACATGCTTCTCTCGTACATTTACACCATTTAAATGTTCTATAATTGCCGTGAAAATACAATTATATAATCTAGATTTCCTAGCCCTCATTTTTTCAAAATTTTCAAAAACATTCCTCTCTTTCTTCTAAACTAAACAATTCGCTTTCTTTTTTAAAAATAGGTCTATCTTTTGTTAAATAAAAAAGCAAAAATAGAATAGAATACTGAATATTTAAATGCCTATAAAGTTATTTTCATAGATAATTAGGATGCTGGTTGCCATGGTTATCGAAAATAAACAGTAAACTGTATATATAATGTTTAAAATAATAAGTTTGTATAATGCCATATCATGTTTAAAAAAATCCAGAACAATATCATTATCGTTCAAAATGGCACCAAATAGGGTTGTGGGACCAACCTGCAAGTTCTACCATAAATTTGCATCCTGCTTTTAAGAAATAAAAATATAAACTATTTTTTATTGCATTTAAGAGCAGACAATACCTAATCTTACTGACAGTCATGGCCTATGTTATTCTATGGGAAATTTTGTTTCCATGATTACCCATTACCTAATGAATATTTTTCAATTATGTTTTCCCATTCAGAAAATTCATAAGCGATGAATTAGTACTTATTTTACAAAAATTATTTTTCATTTTGTTACTAAAAAATGCACTTTGTGAAAAATCGCATTTTTGACTTCAAAGTTAAAATGCAAAAATTTTAAAAAATCAATTTTTCAAACATGAGTACTAATTTAATGGTTATGAAAAATTAGTGACTAATTTAAATATGACTAATTTAATGGTTATAAAAATTAGTGCTGCACCAAATAGCACTTTGGCCGAGTACCGAATACTGAGTGTGAGTAGTTGTAAGAATGAGTAATTGATACACATGTGAAGAATTTTGCACATCTTGAAATTAAAGAAAGGCCTTTTGAACACAAACTTAAGTTAAATGGCAAACAGCATGTTTTCATGAAATGTTTCAGAACTTTTGTAGTGTATATACACAATTAGGTTCGTTGTTATATTTGATACTTCCAGCTTAGTGGATTATTAAAACCATAATAACTGATAACTTCATTCTTTATTATATAGTCTTTCTCAGATGCGAATCATTCTCAGATAATTCTTAGAGAATATAAAATTTCCTGTACCCTCAGGCGTAATTTAAGATGCATGAAATTTACATATGAAATGAGAACATTAAAATAAATATTTTATCATTTCAAACATGTTAGACTTCATAAATCTTCAAATTCTAGAAGAGTAAAAATGATAGGTGGTTTCGGGCCATAATTTGCAAAACAACAAATTTAATTATTAAAATATATTTTTAATAATATTTAGTGTAAATTTTAATAACACATAGTGTATTTACCTTTTTCATAATTATTATTTTTTAAATTAAGAATCAATATTTTCTTACAGTTTTAAAAGTGTCTTACTTTTATTTGCACAAATATGTGACTAAAGTTTTATCTACTATATTAGTATTATAAAAGGATTCTTTTTTCTAAAATATTTTATTTTTGTCTGCTTTATTGATACAATTATATGTACTAAGTTTTTATAAAAAAAAAAAAATGCATATTACACACATACAAGATGGTTAAATACAAGAACTTAAGTATTTAAATTCTTGTAACTAAAATTAAGTTCATATCATAAATCGTCTCTTATACCGAGTTTGGTGGCAATCTACTCGCCCGTTTTAACTGCAGAAAGCTGTTTGCACCAAGAGTTTAATGTCTCTATATTTATATTTTCATATAATTTTAGTTTAGTTATTAATAAACAACTCTTATGAATACATTTCTTTCAATAACACCTAAAAATAATGAAATTACAACTACTCGGTATAGGCCGAATACTGAGTACTCGGTACAGCTCTATTAAAAATATACATTAGGTAACGAGTAACTGTGGGAACAAATTTTCCCATAGAATAAGATTAACAACAGCTGTCCATGGGATTAGGTATTTTCCCTCTTAATCCCTTAGCTGCCGAGGAAAATTTACAAGAATCGCTTCTCAGTGCCATTTTTTGTCAACTCTGAAATGAAGAAATTTTTCGAACACAATGTCAAGATCATTTTCAAGGTGATTTTATAGCATTGCCAAGAAGTGTCAGTAGTTTCAATGGTAGAAGCAAAATATAAAGGCTCGTATTTCAAAAAAATGTACATATACGCTCAGGGAGTTAAGTAAATATTTAGATTTTTCTATTACATGTGCCAAGTTTTAATACTTGGATTCTTCCACTGTAATAAAAAATAGTTTGATAAAATTAGGAAAAATATTTTAATGCAGCTCAAATTATGGAAAATTTGTGCGTATTAGATTATTTCTTTTTTAGTTTTTATTATTTTAATAGTTTACTTATTGCTTTTGGTTACTATTGAATTTTGTTAATAGGTCTAATTAAACATTAATAGTTTAATATATATATATTTTTAAATAATTGCAGCAGATTTTTACTTCCATTACCCGACTACCATAGGTAATGGAACTATTATATTCAGTCCAAAAATTCGGTATTGAGTTTTCACCTGATTTACACGTTTTAAGGTCTCCTGGTTCCAAAAAGTAGTTTTTAGTAATTGGTCAGTGTGTCTGCATGTATGTATGGGGGGAATATCCTGGCTATCATATCTCTGAAACTAATAAAGATAGAACTCTGGTGTGCAGATGAATTTTCCAAATTTTGGTGAAAATTGGAAAACTGGAAGTGGGATCATAAGTCCATATCTTAAAAACAGCTCTAACGATTTTCTGGAAAATTGTTACGTAAATCCATTTTATATATCCTTTATCATGTATTATGTGGTTATTACACAAAAATTAACAGTCATCTTGCTTAGGTAGGTCAGTTTTAGATTTCGGAAATTGATGTTTCAAAAAATAACTCTACCATTTTTATTTTTTTATTTTAACTAGCTATATAAACGTTGCTTTATATGTCTTTACACGTTTATTATTTTCTCTTACCGGAAATAGTTTAGGTTTCTACCTCATTAGGTCAATTTTATGTCTTCTGATCACATCTCCAAAAAATGCATATAAACGTGTAATATAGGGTAATGGAAGTCGTGTGGTTGTTTCACACCAGATTTTTTAAATAACATGTGCATATCAACATAATAAATGAAGTTATATGCTCCCATTTTCATCAATAGTAAACCTTATGTGAGCAGATTTGGTATCTGTCGTCCTTGGCAAAAAAAAAAAAAAAAAAATTGCCAGATTATCAGACCAACATATTTAATTCCTTTCAAAAATCATGGTTATTTTAATAAAGTTTATTAAGAGAGCAATGAAGATTATGAAACAATATTTTCATATTTGATCATCAAATCCAAAAACCTCCAAGCATGACATATCAAAGCTATACCACCTTTATGTATTTTATGAGTAAACTAATATTTATTTAACTATCATTCATTAGGTTTATATTAAATCTAGTAAAGATTGCATTAGTCACTAAGTTAAGCAACTGGTATGTCGAATTTGGCATATTTTTTGTCACCAAGGTGCCTGTCCAATATTACCTTCTATTTAAGATTGTGCTATTATAATTACTTAAAAAAATATCTGGAGTGACTCCACTTGACTTTCCGAACATTAAAGGGACTGAGATGTTTGGGGCAACCGTGAAGTGAGAAATTTAGGTTGTTGCTTTTAATAGCCATATATTTTTTAATTATGCATGTATCAATATAATTTTTTTATGAAATTTTAACAAGAAGTTCAAGAAATATTTGATGCAAATTATTTTATCTTATGTGTTACAGATTTTTTTTTTTTTTTTTTTTATAATAGCACTGTAAACATACGTATTTTACTCTCAAGGATTTTTTCACTTTGGTACACTTTGTAAATAATCTGTTGAAAGTAGTTCCTTGAAATTTTAAAGGGAAATAAAATAAGTGTCTCTGCATATAGTGAACCTGTTTTTTTTTTATGTATATACCTCGTGATATTTTTTTAAAAGAGCGAAAATGTGTGTTAAAAAATGCATATTTCTAATAAGTAAAAATTGCCATTTTTTTATAATTTAAAAAATTGAACAAAACATAAAATAGGTTCAGTACATAAACAAAAGTATTTTTTATCATCATGCATGATTTCAAGGTAAGATTTTCATTATTTTTTTAGAAAAGTGTACCAAAGTGAAAAAATCCTTAAGAGTAAAAGCCTACTTGTCCCAAATGACACTATGAAATACTTACCATTCGCCATGTACTCACCGATTGCCCTTGCTTTCGTCATCTTTATCGACAACATTTTAATTCATCTTCACTCAATCTGACGAACCTTTTAGGTGTAAACCCTCAGTATCATTTGACGAACTTTTTGAAAGAGGCTGGCTTTTACTTCGACATCTGATTTTATTATTTACTATATTCAACCTATTTTACATCGGTTTTTATTGTCTACACTGTTCTTAGTATTTTTGATTTTATCATTTATGTTTTTTGTTTCTTATTTTTACTGTGATTTTTAATGACAATCTGAATGGGTGAACCCATCCAGAAGCTGCTTTTTACTCTTTTACCTTTTTGTGTGGCGCAGCATGTCCCACTGTGGACCTTGCGCCAAAAAAAGTAATTCAACCAACCAACCTTTAGAGTAAAATATGTATGTTTACAGTGCTATTATAAAAAAAAAACTATAACACATAAGAGTAAATAATTTGCATCAAATATTTTTTGAACGTCTTGTTAATATCTTATAAAAAAATTATATTGATACATGCATAATTAAAAAATATATGGCTATTAAAAGCAACAACCTAAATTTCCCACTTCACAATTATCACAAACGTTTCAGTCCCCTTAAGCAACTAATGGTTGTATAAATAAATTAAAGTAAGAGAAATCATTAATAAGTGAAAGAGAAATTTATATTATAGTATGATTACTTTTCTTCATATAATATGTTTAATTTAACGCTATTGCCCGTTAAATAATTTGAGCTCGTACATGATAATGATAAATTTTCATTGTGCCCCTGTAAAAATCTATAAGTGCTAGACTCACCAAAATTATATATTTTGGTCCATGCGATAATTACCTGTAACATGCGTGCATATAAATTTTCAGATCAATCAGATGAGCTATTTAGATACTATCACATTTTAAATAATTTGAGCCTGTAAGCCACATTGATAAAGTATTTTTCTTTGTGTCCTTGTAAAAAAAAAATATAGGTGTTAGGTTCACCAAAATCTATAGGGTTTGTGCGGCTTCAATCTGTAACATGTGTATGAATTTTCAGTTTATTCAAATAAGGAGTTTAGATGCAATGGCATTTTTGACACAATAAAGCCGCTATCAAACGAAGAACCATACAATAGTCTTTAGCACAAAATACCTCATAAACAGGTTTTTCATGCAGGAAACGATCCAAATATGCCGTTTGATACAAATTGCTGAACGTACGTTCGTCAATCAGACATTTTCGACTGTTTAAATCACATTCGGTAGTCTTTAGAACGAAATCCTCCAATCAGAGAATTGCGATTACAGAACACCCTCTGTTATTTTCCCTTTTAAACATCCTTGGGGGGAATAATAGCCAAATGTTGGGTTTGTTGTTTACATTTCTGGATTTCGTTCTTCCGTTTATGCTTAAAAACAACCCTACTGAAGTCGTTTGGTCACTTTTGAGTGGCAATAGCTTATATTTTAGAATATATTGTCTTCCGTCTGATAGCACCTTAACTTTTGGAATACTGAATCAATTCAAATGAAAGTTAGTCAGTGAATTTATCATACAAATATCTTGTACGAGTTTGCTGGGCAACTTCTTCCACCATTTTGTTTTCAAATGACAGCCACTGGAAATTTATTGTCATTACAATGACTTTTGAAATACTTAATTCAAATGAAAGTTGGACATTGAAGTTATCATTCTGAATAAGTCTATTGTCCAGTGGGACAGTTCGACATGGATGGCTCATTCATCGAATATTTAAATGAATCGTCTAAAATATTTGAATGATTCATTCAAATATCTTGGATGATTTAGCTGGGCAAGTTGCTCTGCCATTTTGTTTCCAAGTTGTGGCCACTTAAAAATTCGTCATCACTATAACTTTTGAAATGCTGAATTTACTTGAATCAAAGTTGGACAGTGGACATATCTTACAAATATCTTAGATTAGTTCACTGAGCAACTTGCTCCATCGTTTTATTTCCAAGTTGTGGCCACTTAAAATCTGGCTGCAACTTAAAAATTTGTCATTATGATGTATTAATTTGAATGAAATTAGTAAAGTAGACTTATTCTGCTATCTTGTTTCTAAGTGTTAGCCAATTAAAAGTTTATAATTAACATAAAAATATATATTTATGAATCAATTTGCTTAAAATTTCATTTTTACATAGCCCACATCAATATCTCTACCAAGTCCATTAATAAATTTTAAATACCATTTTGTTTTAAAATGGCAGCTGCTTAATAAGAAAAAAGAAATCAACCTACTTACGACTTTTTATACATTGTAGTCTATAAACTCAAACTGTTTAAATTTCACCGTATTAATGTTAAGTTGTTAAAAAAAAAAGAACATAGTACTACATATTATGAATATGATTTTCCCTTTTTATTTATTTAACAACTTCTTTCATTTAAATTTATTTAGACAACTGTTAATTACTTAATGTATAGAAAGTCAAGTGAAGTCACTCCAGATTTTTTTTTTTTTTTTAGGGATTGATTTTCAGATCTAAATTTTTTCCTTGATTTTTATCATACCTGTAAGGGAAAAAATATTTCAAGCCCCATTACTTACAAATGCTTCTTCTCCTAATTCTTAAATAGCTACAATTGTTCTCTGTGATGTACGTGAGTTATTTTTCATGTATCTACTTTAGGAATTTAAACTAATACTGTTTTCTGAAAAAATACATACATACTAGAAATTTTATATCAATTACATATAGTGTCAAAACTTACAAATAAGTGTTGATGGAAACAAAGAGAAAAAGAAGAAAAATTAAATCTATTACTTAATATTTTTAAAATGAACTAATTAGCAATAATTTGAGCTGCTCTTTTACATCAATCATGTAGGAATCTTCAAGTGTAATTATCTCTAATTTCCTTGCAATGCCATTCCTCATTTTTACTTTCCGAACACTGTAGTGAGGAAAGTATTGTAATCATGTCAAAAATCTGAATTTGAGATTTAAATGTTTCTATACGTTTCAAGGTCCCCTGAGTCCGTTTTCATTATTTTTACAATGATGTATGTATGTGTATGAGTGAACACGCTAGCATCTAAACGCTTTGTTCAAATAAGCTGAAAGTTGGTACGTATATTATAAGTCACCATAGTATGAACCCTATTGATTTTGGTGAATCTAGCACTTATAGTTTTTTTACAGGGACACCAGGAAAAATTCTTTATCATTATAGCCTATGGGGCCAAATTTTAAAAAGTGTGATAGCGTCTAAACACTTTATTAATCTGAGCAAAACATTTGTACGTATGTTATAGGTCACAGTTGCACAAACTGTATAGATTTTGGTGAATTTAGCACTTACAGTTTTTTTACAGGGGCACAAAGAAAAATTCTTTATCATTATGGCCTATGGGGCCAAATTCTTAAAAGTGTGATAGCGTCTAAACACCTTATTAATCTGAGCAAAAAATTTGTACACATGTTATAGGTCACAGTTGCACAATCTGTATAGATTTTGGTGAATTTAGAACTTACAGTTTTTTTACAGGGGCACAAAGAAAAATTCTTTATCATTATGGCCTATGGGGCCAAATTCTTAAAAGTGTGATAGCGTCTAAACGCCTTATTAATCTGAGCAAAAAATTTTTACACATGTTATAGGTTACTGTTGCACCAACTGTATAGATTTTGGTGAATTTAGCACTTACAGTTTTTTTTACAGGGACATAAAGTAGAATTCTTTATCATTATGGCCTATGGGACCAAATTTTTAAAAGTGCGATAGCATCTAAACGCCTTATTCAATTGAGCTGAAAATTTATATGAATATTATAAATCACTGTAGCATTAACTATAAGCATTTTGGTGAATCTAGCATTTATAGGTTTTTACAGGGACACAACGAAAAATTCTTTACCATTATGATCTATGGGCTCAAAGTTCAGTAGCGCTAAATAAAACATCGTGTAATATATGGCGAAAAATACTCAAACACTCTATTATGTTTTTCTCTCTTTTTTTTTTTTGTTTAACAACTCCTCTTTCTTTACTTTATCTACAAAACTGTTAATTACTCAATGTTCGGAAAGTCGAGTGGAGTCACTCCAGATTTTTTCCAATCCCGTGGGATTCTGAAAATGTTTTTAATGAAACTTGTGGAAGCATAATTACACTTTTATTTCCAATTAACTTTTTAAGAAAACTATATGATATATATACAAGGGTGCAAGAGTTTCCTTTACAAGATGGAGCTACAGTACTATATTTTATGAATAATTTCTGTCATATTTGTGCAGTAATTTATTGCGATTGAATATGACAAAAATTATTAATAAAAAGTAATGGTGTTAGTGTTCTGTCTTGAGGCAGAAACTCTTGCACCCATTTATATGTTTTATAAGCTAAACAAAAAGAAAGACGAATGTAAAAATATAGGCAGTTTTAGAAGAAATGAAACAGACATATATTATTTACTTATTCTAGTTATAAAAATTTAGGGAAACATGTCCATTATAGCCTATATCTTTTTAGGCTTCAATCTTACTTTTAAAAAATATTATCTTAAAAAATAAATTACACCCACTGTGTTATCACTAAACCTGCTTCTTATAAACATGTAGGCAGAAAATGATCATTTGGCTTTTTCACTAGTTGGTGTTATTAATATATACAAAAAGAAAAAAATAGATTTTGGACAAATAAATTCTTTGTTTTAATTGCTTTCATATTCAGTCTTTTTTTTTTTTTCATTTTTCTGTTTCTTTAGACTATCAAATTCTCTTTTGTTAGAATGAATGTATTATTCACCTCCAAAAGTTAAGGTACAATCTGTTTTCTTGTTTTCTCATTTGTGCATAATTTTGAAACAAATGAATTTATGGATAAAAAATTTGAGTGGCATATTCATTATCAAATCATTAATTGAATTTCATGTAACCAGTGTTGCCAACATTTTAATTTATTTCGAAGCATTTTTAAACCCACCTTTATTCATACCACTTTTTCTTTAGGAGTAAATTTTTCTTATTTTATCGTAGTTATATATTGAAGAAAAATGTTCTAAAAATAAAGTGGCGTGAAATAAAGGCAGGGCAACAAATGCTCCGGAATAAATTAAAATGTTGGCAACTATGTGTAAATTTAATACAAGTAATAATTTTTAAATTGTTATAACTTCAATTTTTCTCAAAAGTAAGCATTGTAAGAAATGAAAAATTTAAACACATTTAACTAAGAAAACTAAATGAGAAGGGATGTCAAAGATACAGTATAAATGTGTATGGATGCACATGCATCCAAATGTTTCATTAAAATCAGATGTTTCTTCTTGTATTCACTTTTCTTTTTCTTTCATAAGGGACTTTTTGAAAAATATACAATTATTAATTTGTAATCTTTGAGCATCGTCAAAATAATAATAATGTCAATAAATAATTTTAAAGTGAATATCTCATACAATTTTCATGTTCGTTTGTATATATTTTTTTACTTCCATTACCCTACTACCATAGATAATGGAAGTATTGTATTTAGTCCAAAAATTCGATATTGAAATTTCACCTGATTTACTCGTTTTAAGGCCTGCTGAGTCAAAAAAAGTAGTTTTTGGCAATTGTAAGTGTGTGTGTATGTATGTGTGGAATCTTCTTCCTATCATATCTCCGAAACTAATAGAGATAGAACTACGAAACTTCAAAATTGATACAGGTCTGGTGTACAGATGAATTTCCCAAATTTTGGTGAAAATTGGAAAACTGGAGGTGGGACCGTAAGTCCGTATCTCAAAAACGGCTCTAAAGATTTTCTTAAAAATTCCTATATAAACACTCTATTAGATGTTCTTTCGAATAATATAGTTGGTTAGTTCAGGAAAATTGATAAGAGTCCTGTGTAAATAGCTCAATTTCAGGTCTCTCAAGTGCATTCCTTTAAAAATGACTGTACAGATGTTTTTCAAACTCACCATATTAACTCCCTTTTAAATATCCTTTTGTATGTAATTATTGTTTTCCAGTCAATAATTGAGTTTGCCAAGTTTTAGTAAAAGTTGGTGTCTCAAAAGTGTTTTAACGATTTTCTTGAAAATTGTTACATATATCTGTTTTCGATACACTTTTTCATGTATTATGTGGTTATTATAGAAAAATTAACGGTCATTCTGATTAGATAGTTCAGTTTTAGATCTCGGAAATTGGTGTTAAGAAAAATAACTCTAACGTCTTTTTTTTTTTTTTTTTCTTTTTAACTCCCTGTGTAAACTTAGTTTTATATGTCTTTACATGTGTATCAAGTTTCTGTCACAGGAAATTCCAAAAAATGCATATAATACATGTAGTAGTGGGTAATGGAAGTCATGTGGTTGTTTCACACCAGATTTTTTAAAAGTTATTCCAATACAGAAAAAGAAAAAAGAAGAAGAATGAATTCAGGAAGAAAAATCTGGTTTTAATCAAACATTTGGAGGTATGTGCATCTTCACCTTTCTGTAATGCACCTTTGACACCCTTTCTCATTTAGTTTTCTTTTCTAAAATTCTTAACATTTTTCATTTCTTCCAATGCTTACTTTTGAGAATAATTAAAGTTATATCAGTTCAAAACTTATTACTATGTTAAAGTTAAAGAAAATTTGATTAATGACTTGATAATAAATATGACATCCAAATATATATTCATTTGTTTCAAAATGATGCACAAAAGAAGAAAGCGGGAAAACATATTGTACCTTAATTTTTCGAGGCTAGTGTACTTGAAATATTGTTCATATATTTTAGTATTATTTAAATAAAAAACTAATATCCCTCTAAGTTAGTAGAATGCTTTTTATTTTCAAACATGTAGGACAGCTCATTCGATGCTCAAAACATCTCATTTTATCCAACTTTTCCAGAATAAAATGCAGTTCTTTATTCTCCATTAGTAGTGTAGAGTGTTTCTTACATAATACTTCCACACAGAATTTATGCAGCTATAAACTCAATTCTTAAACTAACATAATTTCTTATCCAATCTCCTCTTCCCATTTGGATATCTGTGAAGTTTTTTATATATTTAAAAATTTGAAAAATCTTGTGTATGATATTTCTGTCACTTTGTTCATGTCTGATGCTAGGAAATTGCTCTCATAACTTTGGTTTTCCTTTAGTTTTGATATTTTTTTAAGATTGTTTTATTTTTTAATTTTATTTATTTATTTATTTTCATCTTTTATTTTATAATTCTGGTGACATCATTATTTATACTCGACTTTATTTGTTTCTGTTTTTCGCTTAAATTGGTTTTGTGTGCTGCTGCTTTGTTTGCAGCACGAGTGCTGCAAACAAAGCCTGGCGAAGAATTTTCTTTCAACCTGGAACAATTGCTGCAAGTTCTTGTATTTTACAGTGTTTAATCAAAGTTTTGTACTTATTACATCACGTTTTGTTTATTTTTCTACAGAGAATGCTGCATCTGTTAGCACTTTGTTTTTCTGAGTGTTTTGCATATTCTGAGACAATAAAGCTATTTCAGTGCATGTTGCATTTCAGAACCAAGCTTAATTATTTACAATGTTCTTCTTGGGTTGGGGACAAAATATCATCTAGATAAATGAATGGAAAGCAAAATATTGCGATTTGTGTTTATACAAATAAAATGACAACATTTTATTTGAATGAGTTGGTAATTATTAGTACTGTTATATAAAATTTCATGATAGCACATGCATATTTACTTTAGTCAGAGCACCGAATATACAGACAAACCTATCACAAAATTTTTTATGAATTTTGTTTAAAAGAGTTTGAGTTTGAAGACTATTAACTTTTTCAGAAATTTTATTCATCAACCTGGAAATTCATTTCTGATAGAATGGAGTAAAAGGCTGATTTTTACCAACTATGTGAAAAATACCAGAGCCGGAAATATAACCCGGGCCTTCCGCTTAACGCGCAGATTCTCGAACCATCGAGCTACCCTGGCTGATAACCAGCTCGGCACTTCTCACATAATATATGTTGGCAAGGTCACCGAGTCTGCATTAAAGCAGTTATATCAAGTGACAAATTTGAACATGGTACAACTCCAATCGCCCACGTAGTTTTAATTCAGAAATTTTATTATTGATGAATAAAATTTTGAATTAAACTTTCGTGGCTGATTGGAATTGTGCCATGTTCAAATTTGTCACATGATATAGCTGCTTTAATGCAGACTCAGTGACCTTGCCAATGTATATTATGTGAGAATTGCCTAGCTGGTTATCAGCCAGGGTAGCTCAATCGTTAGAGCATCCGCACGTTAAGCAGAAGGCCTGGGTTCGATACCCGGCTCTGGTATTTTTCACATAGTTGGTAAAAATGAGCCTTCTACTCCATTCTATCAAAAATGAATTTCCAGGTTGATGAATAAAATTTCTGAATTAAAATTTCGTGGCCAATTGGAGTTGTACTATGTTCAAATTTGTCACTTGATATAGCTAATTTAATGCAGACTTGGTGACCCTGCCAACGTATATTATGTGAGAAGTGCCGATCTGGTTATCAGCCAGGGTAGCTCAATGGTTAGAGCATCCGCACGTTAAGGGCCCGCTTCACTCACTGCCACCGGAAGCCGAAGCTAATGTTATTCTATGGGAATTTTTTCTTTACAAATAAATTATTAACTAATACATATTTTTAAATTCTGTTTTCACATTCTGAAAATTCCCAGCTGTTAGACTGACGGACCTTTTTTAATAAATAATTTTTTTAATTTTTTATATTTTATTTTGAAGCTGCAAAATACGAATTTTCAATATGTGAAAATTTTTCATTTTGCAATTTCAAAATAAAATATTAAAAATTAAAAAAAAAATACATTTTTAAAAAAGGTCTGTCAATTTAACAGTTGGGAATTTTCTGAATTTGAAAACAGTATTTAAAAATATGTATTAGTTAATAAGTTATTTGTTAAGAAAATTTCCCCATAGAATAACATTGGCTCGGGATTCCGGCAACGGTAAGTGAAGAGGGCCATTAAGCGGAAGGCCTGGGTTCGATTCCCAGCTCTCGTATTTTTCACATAGTTGGTAAAAATCAGCCTTCTACTCCATTCTATCAGAAAACATTAATTTTTGTCAAGATTAGTCACAATGAATTCAATTGTACTTATTAATTTAGATTTGTGAACAATATTCAGCTTTGACAGCAGTGATCTTATATAGCAGTGCAATAATCTTATATATATATAAATGTGAATGTCCGTGAATTTATTTGACTGAGTTTCACACCAAAACTGCTCGAAGGATTTCGATGAAATTTGTAATGGAGATAGCTTATACCCTAACTTAAAAAGTTGGCTACTTTTTATTCCGAAAAAAAATTTGTTTTTGCGATTTTTATGCATAAAATAGCAATTTTGTAAGCTAATAATAGCAAAAAATTAGCCATTTAAATTTATCCATAATTTAATTGTTGCCAAAAAAAAAAAAAAAAAAATATTTATTTTTTTCAACAGGAAAATAAATACATTTATCTAAACGTGAACGATAAAAAATTATAAAAAAAAATTATGCATCTCACAAAAATTGACGTAATTTTTAATTAAAAATTTCTTTTACACATTGATAAAGTGCTAATACGCAAGCGAAGTGATGACGTCACTGGCCGTTCGTGGATGCAAGAAAAATATTTCCTATGTTAAACGTCCATTGGATTTTTTGTAAAAAATTATTAAAAATCGAGGAAAATTATTTCCCGATTTTAATCCCCATATTTAGGTATAGGTATGTATTAATTATCATGTCCATGCGTTAGATTAAGTTATTTTTGTTGTAAAATTGACAAATTTGAATTTTTAATTTCAAATCTCTAGGGGGGAAAAAAATGGCAAATTTCCATATTCGATTGAAAACACAAACATTTCATTTCAAAAGATGATATTTACACAATAAATATCCAACTAATATACTAATTAAAAGGAAAATGATGAATATTCTATCATAATTTGAAGTCAAATTTGTTTTCAAATGTCTAAATAAAGTATCTGATATAAGATACTAATATGTTGCAGCGGAATAGATTTTATATCAGTCATCCTTAGTGTCTAAATAAAGTATCTGATATAAGATACTAATATGTTGCAGCGGAATAGATTTGATATCGGTCATCCTTAGCAGAAAAAAAAAAATATCGAAAAATTATTTGGTGAAAATAATTTAATTCCTTTCAAAAATCATGGTTATTTTAACAACTTATATTAAGAGAGTAATGAATAATATGAAACAATATTTGGTACAATGCATATTACGAAAATATACATCTGGCATGCATATTTTCGTATTACGTTTTTGATCACCAAATACAATAAGCGCCAAGAGCGACAGAGTTTTGAAATTTAAAATTAAATTTTTGTCAATATGACAGCAAAATAACTCAATCTAACACATGCACATGATAACTAATCTATACTAAAATTATAAATGCGAAATTTTGGATGGATGTTTGTTACTCAATCACGCCACAACGGCTAAACGGATCCGGATGAAATTTTGTACAGAGATAGATAATAGTCTGGAATAAGACATAGGCTACTATTTATACCGGAAAAAATGTAAATTTTTAATTAATCTTCTATATAATATAAATATTTCTTCTATAATAAAACTTTAAAATAATTTGTTTTAATTTCTAATTGTTGCCAAAGAATATTTCACGCGAATAATAATAAAAAAAATAATATTAAATTTGCTTAGGCACATGACAACATAACGTCATTATCAAAATTAAATAATAAGAAAATGAAAGCTAATTCAGATCTGTATCAAAGAGCTTTATTAGTTGATAATCCTGGGTATATTTTTAATTTTAATACTGAAGTAGATAGGACATTTTTCGTGAAGGACTCTAATTTTTGTGACAGCAACCTTAAGCCAAGTAGTCCATAAAAAATATAAACAAATCTGTACATATAAAAGAGTAAACTCAATGATTCACTGACTCAACACTGCCATGACGATTCTGTGGGAAAGAGGTTCACAAATTTTAGTGACCAGGTTGGTTTTCGGAGCCTGACCCCCAACTAAGACGGAATTTTGCAAAATACCCCCCCCCCCCCTGTCTCCCTTGGGGGGCAGAAGGCTTAACTCGGCTCCAAATTACTTAACGGTGAAGAAATTGCAGATGGAAAGACCAGACTTGAGTACAAAAAAATTATTTTCTGCGATTTTGGAATTTTAAGGGGGGGAGGGAAGGGAAAAGGTTTTGGAAGAAGGGTACTCAACACACGAGGAAATCGAACTGAACACACACTACAAAGGGATTTTATGAAATTCCACCCTACCGCCCTTTGGAGAATGGGGGGCAAAAACATGTATTCATGCGTAACGCTGCACTAAATTATCTAAGGTTGGACATTTTTTATGTAAGGGACGATTATATGTATCTAACTCATAGTATGAAGAGATTTTGCGAAATTCCCTCCTCCTTCCATCCTTTAAGAACGGGGGGAGAGATTTAAAAAAAAAAGTTTTAAAGCATAGCTCAGCTTTAAATAATTTCATGATCTCAATTTTTTGATGTGTCGGTTAGGTATGTGTATGCAACATGCAATATAAAGTAATTTTGAAAATTTACCCCCCCCCCCCCCTTCCTCTTGGGGCGGGCGGGGCAAAAACCACATTTTGAAGCTTAAATCCGTCCAAATTACCTAAGAATGGCGAATTTTGGTGTGTGGGTGTTAATTAAGTGTGCGAAATATGCACTTTGATGAGATTTTGTAAAACTTTCAACTGTAACCGCGAGGGAGGGGGAGTAAAAAGCAGGTAAGGGACTGCCGAAGGCATTGGGCAACTTAAACTTAGATTTTGACGGATTTCAATGATTTTTTTTTTTTTTTTTTTCTTATAAAGATATTTTATTATTATTAATGATATGCTGTTTTGGGGATTCATTTCAATATAATGACCAGCGAAGCGGGCAAAACCTGCTAGTTTTAAAATATTTTTTGAATGGTGAAAAGCAAATGATAAAATAACTTAAAGTTAAATATAGATAAAATAATTAAATTCCACTCTATGATACATATTTTATATTTATAAGGTCCTATGGCCCCCGCCAGAGATCACACGTGAAATAGATCACATTCTTTTTTTGTTAGTCCACGCGATATTTTGTTCGGTGAGATTTTGTCCTGCGATATTATGTACGGATCCGTTCTTCTCATACATAATTTTGGAAATAAATATAATTTGTTTTGTGAGATTTCTTTAAAGACTTCAACAATTTTTCATCCTTTATTTATAAGGTCATCATAATTAGAAATCGGTTCTACTGCAAAAAGTTGATCTAAAGTTGCAATCATGGAAATGTTTTGTGTGTAAAGAATTTTGCAGTATTTGCATAGATCCTGTAAAATATATGCACGATTCCGGAAGTGTCAGAAAGGTGTGGGATTGCAATCCTTAATTGCAAACAACAGGCTGCTTGTATTGGAGCACAAGTGTTTTACAGTAGAGAATCAATTATCTAGAATGGCTGGGATAAGATGATTCTGAATAATTATTTATCAAAGAAACATCCATTAATTGGACTTGTAGAATGCATATGGTTCTGCTTTTGTTTCTGATTAATTATTTAAAAAAAATTAATTAATCAAATTTGAACTTTTAATGAATAAAACATTTGTAAAAAAAAAAAAAAACTTTTAACTAATACAGTTTGGTTTTGTGATATACTGATAACAAGCATAACATTATGGAGAGGATGCCTATTCATGACCATGGTAAGTAGCCTCATTGTTACATTCTCCTAGAATAAGGGTAATCGATCTCTGGCCCTCGAGCAATATGCGGCCCATTGTGCAATATTTTGCAGCCCTCAATGCAGGGCATTTAGCACATCTCCCTCAAAAATAAAGGAACTTTAGGGACCAAAATTGAAAAAAAAAGGAACTTAAAGGATCTATTTATTTTACGTATATATATATACTTATTTTTTTACGATCCCCTACCATATGTAAGCCAAGTGTCATACACAAAGTCAAATAATTAAAAAATATATACAGCAGTGCCAAAAGAATTCATACTCTTTTGGTTTTGTTGAACCCTTAAGACATAGGCACAGAGTTATACAGGCCCATGGGGCTATAGCTCCTCCAATAATTTCTAAGGTGGGCTCACTTTTACTGCTCTTTATAATGCAAAACAAAATATTTCAGATTTTACATTCAAAGTTATGTTTGGCATTTCAAACATATATTTTTTTTCCATCAATTAATTGTACTTGACATTTGTTGTTCTAAATGTGTGTTGTAGGTGGGCAGTACAGTCGACTATCTACTCGAGTGGTCTAGACTGTTTTACTCTCCATGAAGATCTTTTTAAAACATTCTGGCCTGTATTCATGAGAATTTCAGAGAAAACCTTAGAAAATTTTCAAAAGCTAGGCAAGGCCAATGAGTGTGAACTGAGTTCGAATCCAGCATTTCCCATCAACCAGCTTTCAGAGAAGAACCTTTCCGCCACTGGTGTGTGGTCTGGCTTGCTGCTTAAAAAATCTTTTTTTATTTAAAGAATCTAGTACAGCTATACCAGCTATGAAAGGATATGTTCGGAGTCTTTCAGACTTTAGTATAGTTCTAAAGTCATTTTTTGTACAGTGGGACAAATTAAACCATGATCTACAGAGGTGTGCAAAAAATTACATCACATACTGCCTTCCGTGTTTTTTTCACGAAAAAGAGTAACTATGCTGCATGCAACTCTCATGAACTGTTACAAATAGAAAAGTGTATGCCTATAAGAGTTTGGATGACAAACAAAATATATTTAATGCATTTCAAGAGGTGAAAAGTGAATCTAAAAAAAAAATAATAAGACATTGTAACCAAAAGGTACAAGCCCACTTCATTTTGTGTAAATGACACAGCTGGATATAAGCCAAATAAATAATGCAATTCAATTGCCACAAGCAAAAACAGGATTGTATCAACATTGGCTGTCATTAATACTTAGAACACCAGCCCCTTGGATAAGTACCCCTGTTAGGGTTCATATTCAAATATAGGTGGGGGGGGGGGAATCCTCTGAGTTTTTAAGATGATTTTCAAGAAAATATTATCAATATATTACAAGAAATACTCCTCAAGAGAGCAGAAAATACTTGTACTGTATCACATCATGTTATTGCCAATCATGATAGAAATTTATGTAGAAATCATAGTTTACGAGCATATTTTCACAATACTTAATCATTTGAATCTTGATATGAAGTTAAACAAGAAAATCACACTTATTTAAAAAAAAATCAAATGCCCTTTTCTTAATGCACTAAAAAGAACAAAATAACTTTTTCAGCTCAGTCCGCTGATCTGAATACTTGCATTTTACTACTATTCCAATAATATTGCACCTCAAACGAAGGAAAGTGCGGCTCAAACCATTTTATACCAAAATTTCCAATCCGACTAATTTCAGCTCATATTTTCATAAATCCATAAGAATTTAAAACTAATTTAAAATTTTGGTATAAAATGGTTTGAGCCGCCCTTTTCTTCGTTTGAGGTGCAATATTATTGGAATAGTAGTAAAATGCAAGTATTCAGAACGGCACACTGAGCTGAAAAAGTTATTTTGTTCTTTTTAGTGCATTAAGGAAAGGACATTTTATTTTTTTAAAATAAGTGTTATTATTTTATTTTTGTAATATTTTATAATTTTTATATTTTTAAAGCGCTACCTAGATTAAAATCGCTGTTGCTAAATTAAACTTCTTGGCGAAAAATGTTTGGTGTACTTCAACTCAAAAATTAAAAAAATCACCCAGGAGGATCTATAAACAAAACTGATTTTATTACAACATATATTTGCATCTAAAAATATATTAGCACTTTATGAATGTGTAAAAAAAATTTTAAGTGATAATGACGTCAATATTTGTGAGATGCATAATTTATTTTTTTATATATTTTTTTATTGTTCACGTTTAGATAAATGTATTTATTTTCCTGTTTGAAAAAAAAAAAAAAAAAATGAACTCATAAATTTTTTGGCAACAATTAAATTATGGATAAAATTTAAATGGCTAATTTTTTGCTATTATTAGCTTATTATTTTCATATTTTTATTAATTGAAAGAAAACTAATCAATTATGTTAAAATTTTTTTGTGTTAAATTTTAGTGTCAAACATGACTAATATTTCACTAGTGAAAACCCGGAAACTTTAGGTGGTCTGATTACTAAGATATAAGCAGGGGTGGCGCCAGCTAGGGGGCCGGGGGGCACAGCCCCCCTCCTATCGGGGACATTGTGACCCCCCATCGGGGCATACTCCTAAAATCTCTCGGAGGGAAAAAAAATACAAAATTTTCAGTTTTTCTACTTTTAGCAGCATTTTTCTTTTCTTTTACAAATTTGGAGCATTCCAGTTTTTCCATTCTATATACAATAGAAGAAAGTATTGGATTCGTAAAAATTTTCAGCTTCCAGTTTTCCATGAATATACACGTTTTAACCACAATATTTTTAGAAAATGTCTGTCTGTGGCACGATGATCTCCATAACCATGAGGAGTACTAACAAATGGAATGGTACAAATATTAATAGTAATATTATTAACAGTACTGCAGTTTTTGTTAAATACTCATATAAGAAACTCTCTTTATGTAGTGCCCCCTGTCAGGGAGGTGGTGTCCCCCTGTCGGGGAATTTCTGGTGCCACTACTGGATATAAGCAAAAAGATGTGACACATTCGGACAAACGCCGGTGACAGACAGAGCTGGTATAAGAAAAGGTCTTAAATAGATATAAGACAAAGGAAAAATTTCCTCTTTTTTTCTTTTTCTTTAGAAACCAAAATACAAATTCCCTGTATATTCTAGGTTTTCCCTGATAAAAGATACCAGGTTTCCATTCAGATATCAATCCAGACTAACCAGGCTATTGCAAAGTAGTGATGTTACAGTATTACAGAAATTTTTTTACTTAAAAATATGGAAAAAGGTCATGAAGATGAATACAGTAAACAAGAAATGCAATGTAATTGATGTGCATTGTTCATGAATATGTAATACTAAACACACCCACTTTCACACCCTTTTTTTCACAATGTAATGTAGGGTTTATGAAAAAGGGGCAACACAGCAAAATTTAGAATCTTTGCACTGTGAGGTACCCCGTGGCAGAAACACGGCGACACGGCGACAATGTCGCAGAAACAGAAATGTTCTTGCAGAAAGATTTTACTTAAGTCAATTAAATTTTGCCATTGTATTAAAAAAAAAAAAAAAAAAAAAAAAGAGAGAGAGAGAGAGAGAGAAAGAAGGAGGGAAATAAGCTCAAAGAATGGTTTATAAACTGTTCTGCAGAACAAATTTTCGTTTCTGCAGATACGATCGCCTCAATTCTGAATAAGGAGACGAGATAAAGCGGATGTAACTCGTTTGGGTTAGCTTTGATACGGCATGCATTAGCAATTCGTGATGCGGTATATGATTTGGTGTATCGACGCTTTTTACTGGTAACCTCTTCACATCGGAGCTTCATTTTCGTTTGTTCATTTATTTATTTTTTAAATAAGTGCGGTATTGCTGCTGTACCGATTTTCATACATTTTCTGATTTAAGCACGACAAATTAGTTGCATCTAGTCATTTTTTTTTTTTTTTTTTAATGTATGCGAAGCGTGCTTACGTGCGTGGTAGTAAATACACGTAAACTTTTAAAAGCTGCATTAATTTTAATGTTTGGTTCAAACTATGCAATACATTTCACATATATATACAGAAATAAGACTATGGGGAAATTTGTAAAGTCTGTAGTTATACGCAAAAAAAAAAAAAAAAAAAAAAAAAAAAATGAAGCTTCAAACCTTGCTTTAAAAAATAGAAAATTAAGAAATTAATCTGAAAAATACTTTTGATTTTTAGCATTTTATATGTACTAAAAAATCTTAGCAATAAATAGTAATGGGTATCTTAAATTATAAAATTGGTAACTTTTCTATTTTTTTTTCTCTACTAATCATTAATTATTTTAATTGTGATTAAAATTCTTAGCTTTAAATTTTGTTGTTTAAGCATATGAAGTCATTAAAAAAATCATTAATTTATTTTACAAAAATACTCTTATCATTAGTTTCTACAGCTTGTTCATTTCATTTTTTAAACATTTGAATTTTTAAAATATGTTTACTTTTTAATTGAAATATTGCAAATTAAATAGTTATTTTGAATAAAAATCAAAGTAAAGCTTTTGTTGATTTTTTGTAAGCAAAAGGAATTTTATCTACTAGTAGTTGTTTTGAATAAATACTAATTAAACAGCAAATGTTTTATTATTATTATTAGTATTATTTACTTATTCGTATAGATATCAATATCAAATATTACTTTTAGTTGATTTCTATTTATTTCATTCATCTGTAATACTTATTTTCTATTAGAGATTTTATCCATGAAATCTGTTACATTTCCCATTTCAACATTTCCTTAAAAAATAAATATTTCTTTTGCCTGAATCTTTATGAAAATATTTCGACTATGCTTTGTCTATAATTGTGTTACTTAGATCTTGTATTCTGTTTTACTTTATGTATTTAAATGATGGTATAATTATACATTCCGAATTCTTTAATGTCAAATCCCATTTTTAAAATTTCAAATACACATCTTTATGCTATTTGTATGTAATATAAAAAATGAATCCTGCGTATTAGAATATTATCTTGCATCTTTCTAATAATCTCAAAAACTATAAATGTTGTAAATTATTTATATTTCATTATAATATTCAGTATTCTATATTAATTTTTACTTTTAATTTGTTGTATTTTAATTTTGAGTTCTGTATTATATTTTATGTTGTTTGGTTTTCACCTTATGAAATAAGTGCATTTGTGTATTTAAATATATATATTTAATATAAAAAAGTAATGAAATTTTAAAAGTATTTGTAACATTTGTTTAATTTAGACATTTCATGATTTAAATGCCTTAAAAAATGCCTTATTTAAATGCCTTATTTTTGATGTGTTACTGCATTGGTTTGAATTTTATAAACAATATTGTATATTAATGTGAACAAAAAATCTGAAGCAATTAAGAACAATAGATTTATTTTCACGTTTCTTAAAAAAAAAAAAAAAATGGAGAGTATTTTCTTGCAATAGTGCAGATATATGCATTTGTGCCTAGTTAAAATTTAAATAGATTGGTTATACTGAATATTATTTACTATTAAAAAATAATTTATTTTGAATTCGTAAATGTTAACTTCACAAACTATTCCTGCAGAAAGATTTTGGTGTTGATGAAGCTTGTCGCAGAAAGCATAATAAAGTTCTGCCACAGGGGTGAGGTATAAGTGTAACGAATCAATAACAATCAAAGGAGTCTGGCTATTAAATGAAATGGCACCCAGACCCAATACCATAACTCCCAGTTGTCTAAGTATGTGGCAGATGACAGTGAAGCAGATTTGGCATATTTTTAATTTACTCTGGAGCATTGTTAATACCCACCTTTTTTTCACACCACTTTTTTAAAAAGCAATTTTCTTCTTATTTAATCATAATTATGTATCGAGGAAAATTATTTTTCATAAATAGTAGTGTGAAGAGAATGTAACGTAGTAAAGTAACGGAATAAATTAAAAATGTGGCATCTCTGAGTCAAATGAATATCCCACTGCTACCCTGAATATCCACATATATATCCTTTAGTCATCAGGGTTGTATTTGTAGTTGGTCTCTTCACTGAAATTAATTCGGTTCCTGACCGAATGCATTCAGTACAATTGCAATTGTACTAGCACTATGCAATGGCGAGGAGACAGTCAGCATAATGACCTCTTTAACTTAGTCTCTCTCCCCTCCATGGCCCATTTGTTGAGTTATCTATGAATAACAGTGTGCCTCAGATCATTGGCCGCCAAAAGTAATTTCAATATTCTATTGTAAAATAGTGCCTAAACAATTTCACCACATTTGTATGAAATTTTTTTTCACATATCTAAAATCTTAAGACCTTTAGGGATCACACTAAATGCCCTGTCAATGGAATTTCCAAAATTAATTATTTGACATATTCGGTTAATATACTAAAGATTAATAAATCTATTTTGGCTCTAATAAATAAATCTATTTTAAGTGAAATTACTTTACATAGTTATGATATCTAAAGAAACAAATATCTTAATATTTATTGCTAATAAAATGTTATTTAATTGCTTTATCGATTATTATTATTATAAATTTATGAATAATCACAAATTTTTATCTGTTTTGTTCTTTATTTATGAATAAAATTAAATTTAATATGTACTCAATTTAAAATTTTCAACTCCCTCCTCCTAATAAATACTATGAATACATTTATATATAGGATGCATACAGTTTGCCAATTTTACAGACTGCCAATTTTTTTTTTTTTTTTTTTTGAGTTGATCTGCCCTACAGTGCTGTTATTTTAAGCTAAAAGTAAATAAATAAAAGCTAGAAATATGTTGAAAAAGTAATATCCTTTATACAATTATAAAATAATTTATTTGTAACAAGAATGTTAATATACATTTTCAAAATCACAATTTTTAAGTATTTTTTTATTATTTGAAAATTTTATAAATACAAAAAAGAAATATATATATATATAATTAACAATATAATATTGTTCATAACGTATAAATTAAAAATCTATCACATACAAAAGTACATGTTTAACAAAATATAACAGTTAACATCTTTCATGATGCTCATGTAAGGTAATCGCATTCACAGTATCCAGGACCATTCACAGGTTCAACTTTCAAACCTCGCCTGAAAGAAAAAGAAAATAATTTTTTAAGTCTTTGATAATTTATTATATAAATTTTAAATTGCCTTAAAAGCAGTCACATCAGCTTAAATTATATTTCAACTTGAAATTCTAAAACTCACAAATTATCATAAAATAAAAATGTAATTTTGCAATGATGAAATTCATTTCTAGCAATTGCAAAATATATATACTTTACTATTGTGGAAGATTTTTTTAAAATTTATTATTAACAGTATTTGAAAAAAAAAAAAAAAAAAAAAAAATTGCAAACAGTGGATGAAGAGTTAACAGTAAATACAAATTTTTCTGAAAATGAAGTCGAGACCAATTGATTTTTCATACAAAAAAAAAAAAAAAAACATTACCCAAACTTTCATCAAAATCGTTACAGCCATTTCCGAAAAACCCAAGACAAATATATATCAGTGTTTCCGCTGTGGTAGCATTTTTCGCAAAATGCTAAACGACTTATCCAAAATGTGAAAATGAAATAACATGTTTTCGCTTTTTTGCTAAAGCATCTTACTAAAGACAAATTGAAAAAAAAAAAAAAAATCTTCGAAAATATTATAACAAATCTTTCATGGGAAAAAAAAATTGCAACATTGATCAAGAAAAATCCATTGTTTTATGCATATAAGGAAAACCAAATGCTGAACTATGCATAAGAATCGCATACAGAAAATCAATTTGTAAATAAGCATGAGGCATTTGTAAAGTGGTCTAATATAAAAGAAAGAAAAATTATAAATTGTAAACCAAAAAGCTTTCAATAGAAATAAACAAATTTCACTTATATTACTTTTTTTTTTTTTTTTTTTTTTTGTAAGTTATGTTTTTATTTTCAGATACAGTATAAGCTTAATGTAGTTTTACGTACCATTGTCATAATTATATCTCCAGGAAAATAATATACTTCGTATATAAGATGTTCATATTGCTTTAAAAAAAGTTTACAAAATAAAGTAATAATCTAAAAAGTTTAATATTTTTCAAGTCTGCCAATAAATGTGTTAAAATATATGCTTGTACTATATTCAAATTTATCTGGTTACAGTGGTAAGTTTAATTATTAATTACTTTTTTGTTTTTTATTTAAAAAAAAAAAAATCTTCTGTGTATAACTCTTTAAAGACCTGATTAAAAACTTTTAAGTTTAATTTACAAATGAAAATCAAACATGTCGAGGCGTTTAGAATAATGTGTGAACTGATATTCATCTTTTTCTACTGCTTCTGGCATTTTCGCATTCTGCTAAAGATTCTGCTTTTCTGATTTTAGCTTTTTTGCTAAAGAAAATTTTCACTCAGCTTAAACCCTGATATATATATAAAATAAGTCACTTGTTTAATATAAGCAAAGGATTTTTATAATAGTGAACCTAAAAAATAATGGAAAATAGAAAACGGCGGGAGAGGGCAGTTGAAAGGATAAAAACAAAAGAATGTTTAGACAGACATCAACAACAAGAAGAAAAATGTTCATAGGTAAAAAGAGTGAACATACACTATTAAATATAGCAGGGAGTATTTGTTTGTTTAATTAGGGAAATATATGTTTAGTTCAATGTAATAAAATCAGTGATTTTCTTTCTTTTTTTTTTTTTTTGGAAACCTCTATTATTATTTTTTTTTAATTTCTTCTTGATGAAAACAAATGGAGATCATTTTTTGGATTCAGCATCCCCTAAAACATAAATGAAAATTTTCACGCAGTTGGGGTTTGTTCATGATCTTCAAAATGCTAAAATTTCTACAAAGATTTAAAGAAAAGATTTAATATATTTTTGGATATTTAATATAAAGGAATTGGGGATGGATTTTTAAATTTATTCATTAGTTTTTTTGGGGGGAAAAATTAAAAAGGGCATATCTATGTAAATATTAGTAAAAAAAAAATATATATATATAGTATCGGGCCCTTGCCTTCCTCTAACGTTGGAATACAAAACTGCCCAGCTTCCTTTGCCGTAGCCTGTATCTTTGAAGTGGGATGAACTAGCATTACTGACAGCGAGTGCAGAATCTTAGAGGAAGAACGTAGCTGTGACGTGAGACAGACGCCACTTCCGGAATACACATCTTCATATTTCATCGATGGGAGCAGAGAGCTTTTGCCGGAAAGAAGTAGTAGACGGTTGACTTTTGAGACATGTGGACGCATAGATTTTGAACTGTGGACGACGAAAGTCCGCTGAAATAATGATCTGTACTAGGCTGTGTAATTTTAAGTGAATTGTGTAATCCTCTTTTGACAAAAACTGAGAACTTTGAGAGTTTAAATATGACTGTTCCAGTTGGCCGTTCAATACTAATTTAAACTATAATCTTGTAAATATTTGTATAAAGAAGTTTAATCTTTTATTAAATTTTAAATGATTAATAATTAAGTGAATTATTAGTTTTCTGTTTAAAAGCCCACACCAGTCAGCCATCCCACATATATATATATATATTAATAATAATAATAATAAAGATGATCAATTAAGCATAGTAGAAGCCAAGCAACAGATACAAGATCACTGAAACACCAATGACCAGTAATTTTAAATGATCCAGGGCCAGTGACAAAATACACTGTCGCAAAACTTCACAACACTACAAGAATCATAATATAAATTTTAAATCAGTAAATAACATATTGAAAAAATTACAGAAATTACAGAAATAATACAAATTGTAAGAGCGCAAATGCAGCTTTAAACAAAGTGTATAATACAAAAAATAGTGTTAATGCCAATTTAAGACAAATCTAAATATATGAAATTCATATATTATATAATTTAAATGACATAAATCAATAAGTTTTAGTAAGTTTTATTAAAGTCAAAGTACATTCAAAATTTATGTGCAATTGCAGCAGGTTTAATTTTAAATGTAAATATAATAAAGATGATCAATTAAGCATAGCAGAAGCCAAGCAACAGATACAAGATCACTGAAACACCAATTTCTAACAATTTTTCTTTTAAAGATATTGTAAAATCTATCCCTAATTCTTTTAAGTAAGTGTTCTATTAAATATCCAATATACATATTTAAAAATATTTCATGTATTTCTGGAAAATATTTCAAAAAATCAGGATATTCTGTCTTTATTACATCTATTTCATTTCAAGGTAATTTTTTCTTGAAGGTTCATGTTATGATTTTACCTTTTCTTGAAGGTTCAAGTTACGTTTTTATTTTTTTCTGGAAAATATTTCAAAAATTCAGGATACATTCTGTCTTATTTCATTCATTTCATTTCAAGGTAATTTTCTTCTTGTTGGTTCGTGCTATCATTTGATATTTTACTAAAATGCTTATCAAATACAGAAAACCTACATTTCTTTGCTCAATGCTATGGAGATAGCACTTGAAAACGTCTTATAGCCTTTAGAGCTTTTCAGTTAAAATTCAATCTTATTTTGCTTTGGTCCGAAATTCTTTTGCTCATCTCAAAATCAAAAGGTTCTTTTCATTAATAAAAGTTCTATTACTTCCCCTTAAAATACTATCTTAAAGTAATCCTTCTTTTCTTCAGCATCAAAAGGCACGGTCCTATATTGTATTTCATAGGGCATTGTAGTCTAATAAATTGGAGTGGGTAATATTATTAATCTTAAAAATTCAATCAATTTAAGATAACTAGTTACTTTGTTTGGCCTGTGTATGTTTCTGTGGCGATTTATTTGACTGACTATTTTTCATTCTTATTTTTTTCTATTATTATCAAATGGATTATATACCATAAAATTCTGATAGTAACCTCCCACACAAATATACTTTCCTCTGTAACTTTCAAATGTTTGCCTTTCCCCAAAACCTTCTGTTCTCTTAGAATCATAATTTGAAGATTTTCCTAAAATTTCAGCTTTTTAAAAGTTTCCAATAATATCACATCTTCTGATTTTAATGATTTTTATTTATAAAGGAAAGGGGGATTATAATCAGAATTTTACGGTATATGAAGTCTCCCTACGACAGAAATTTTTTTATGGGTTTTGCAACAAGTCTTGTTTGTGCAAACCTTTACTGCAAGACAATATTGACATATTTTCTTATTTACACATAATATGTGCATGTAACTATAAATACTAATATTATTAGTAGACTGTTAAAGAATTCTTAAATACAAGACATGAGTTTCTATTTTCTACTGAAATTTAGAAATAGCTTTCATTTTTATGGGTAAATCTTTCTGCAAGTGACAATTTCTTTTCTGCGACAAAGTCACTGTGTCGTCTAAATTCTGCCACAGGGTGAAGTCTTTTCTTAAATATCTGTAGAACCTTTAGCATTTTGAAGATCATGAATTCACAAAAACAATGCAAACTGATAAAACACAATTTAAAGATTTTAAATCTGTAAAAAATACATCAAGAACCATAAGAATTATTGGCTGAATATATATTTTATTGAAGAAAACTAAAGTAGTTCAATTTATAAAAATAAAATGGAAATATAAGTTTTTATATGAAACCTTCAGTAGTGACAATTTCCCTTAAAAGAATGGCAATGGAGATGAGTGTGGACGACTTGGATTCAAACACAACATCTTCTACCCTGGTAGAACATAACATATTTATAGTGTTGTAAATTAGTTATAACAATGTTATGTGCTACCTGGATATCAAACAGCTTCAGGAATATAACCTTTCAGCCACTGGTGAGGTCATATACCAATTAAGAATTCTATAATATCATATATTTGAGATATATTTTGGAAAAAAAAAAAGGAGAAAGAGAGAGAGAAAAGAAAAAGCAAGATTTAAACAAAGTAAAGTACTCACATGAGTTACACACTTAATCATCATAATTGTAAAGAGATATAAAGTGAAAAATAAGTTACTGTATCAATCTCACAGTTTGGCATACAAGAAATATCCTTTATGAAAATTTCTGTCTTATGAAAATTCATCTGTCTTATTAATCTTTATGCAAATATAAACAGTTTAAAGCGTGAGACTTTAACATGACTGACACTCAAGTTTGTTTAACTTATTCTTTGAACATTAAATTGAGATAAATCACCACATTACCACCTCTTGCGTAACAACTTAAAGTAATCAATATTAGATATGCAGAGCTGATACTGATGAAATGCTGTTTTTAAAATGGAGAGACATTCACAGGGTTGCCACTCAAATAGCAGAATAAAATTCCCTGACTTTACCAGATGTTTCTAAGAAAATTCCAATCTAGTCATATATTGTGCATTGGTTGTATTGAGGGCAAAATAATTATGGTACAACTTGAAAACACAAAAGTTACATATTACTTTGACCTAAGGACAGATTGTCCTCCATGCGGGGGTCTTTCTAAGAGGTCTTGTTTTTAAAAAATGGCAGAAGCTAAAAAAAAGAAAAAAAAAAAAAAAACAAGAAAAATGACTCTACATTGGAGGAATTTTTTTTTTTTTTTTGGCAATTATTGTATGAAATTCCCTGACTTTCATGGTCAATTTTCAAATTTCCCTACTATTCTAGGTTCTCCACGTTTTCCAGGTAGCGTGGCAACCCTGCATTCAGCTTTATCTTCTTATAACTCAGCATGCAATTTGAACATTCCACTAGTTAAAGTAGTTTGATAACCAGAACTCCACATTCAAAAATTCCCTTTATATAGAATGATCAATCTTTTATATATCATATTTTACAGTTATGTTTCCTCGTTAAAAGAATAAAACAATAAAAAGTGACATGTATGTCAAAGTAAGGTTCAATTAAAAATAAATCATAAAAGTGCATCATAAGCTGTGCATATCTTTACAGAGAAAAAGAAAGAAATCTTGCAATTTTCAAGTTTTGATTGAACTGATAACTTGAATTTGCAGGCATCAGAGATTCATTAGGGCAAAAAGATAAATTGTAAATGAAGATTAAATTTTGAAAACTTCAATTAAAAAAAAACTTTTGTTTGCAACATAACATATTTCCTTTATTTATGCTAAATGTGCAAAACTACATACTTGATCATGCGACACCGCAACTCTTCCAGTCTTGAAGCGGCTTTGGCAGGATCAGTTAAAGTCTGGTTACTCCATAATCTTTCAGCAACTGCTGCAGCTCTGGGCCTAAAAACAAAGTATAATTTTGATAAGACACCAAGATTAAGATGCTAATACATAACAACTTGGGTCAATTTAAGGCTTTGGTACAAAAATTATATGTCAATAAGATTTTTAAAGATGTTCTTGATTTTTAATTATAAATGACAGAACTAATAGCTTAAATTTTCAAACATATGATCAATTACAAAGGCCAATTAAACATAAATTTTAATCAAAGATTTACTCAATCAGTAGACTCATATTTTAAAAATGAATAACTCCCATAATAGTAAATTTGAAATGAATAATTACTGCAGAATTCTATTTTAACTTTCTAATTTCCACAACTGGATATATCCATTCATTTAGTTGCCTTTTTACCACAACACATTTACAATTTAAAATTATTTAATGAAAAAAAAAAAAAAAAAAAAAAAAAAATTGTTTGTATTAAAGAATAAAGGTTGTTATTTGAAATAGTTATAAAATTTATCTTCACATATATTGCTATGTTTCTAATGACAAGATACTATAATTTTTGTTTGAGTACATTATAAAACTGTGCAATTAAAACAAGATTACAATTCTGCAGTGAAAGACGGTCAGGTTAACCCTTTCATTCTCTCCATAAAACAACAAACCTTATACTTAGTCATAAATTTATTTCAAAGGTAATATACACAAATATTTTTTTTTAAAATAGGAGTAATAGCAGAGTATGAATTAATATAGCTAACAAAGCAATTAAGAGGTGTTTATTTATGTTTAACATAACAACTGATGCCATTTAAAATCATAACTTTTCAATAAATAAAAGTATCAAAATTTATAGATATTGCAATTAATTAAAATACAAATTATAGACATTAAAAAATAAAATAAAAAATATTTCAAACAGTTAATTTACTTAACCCTTTATATCCCAAATTACCTTATTTTTGGAAAAATAATTTGAAACTTTTTATTATATTTCTTTGCTGCATGAGAAACATCTCATATTAAATTTAGCTTAAACTATAGGGACTTTGAAGTTCCAATGAAATCCTGTAGTAAATTTAGGCTATATTGAGGAATTTTTTTGATGGAGACTTTAAAGTCCTGATAGTATACAAAGGGTTAAAAAAACTGGCACGAGAAAGATTATTTATTTAGTCATTCATTTTCCAAATTTATAATTTTTTGTAACAGATAAAGAAGATCTCTATAAAAAGACACCATTAATTTGGGAAGGAAAAAAAAAAAAAAAGAAATTCTAAATTAAGAAAAGATATAAATACGAGCACGATCGAACATCTTGGTTTGTGCAAGGACTGTACTAAAATTATTACATGAATATTCTCATGTCATTACAGCCATGCTTTCTGCACACTTTCTTTTATTGTGCAAGTTGAAAATCAATAACAGTGTACATATGGCATTAGATCTGAAAAAATCCATTCACCCAGTGGCAGAAAGTTTTGAAGCTGTCTGCGTCAGGCTTTTAAAATTTCACAATCTGTCAGCAAAATTTGCGTATAATCAGGGGTGAAAATGGCTTACACTCAAAAAGCCTGAAAGCTAATGGGGAGGGGGGAGGGGGGGGGAAGTTAACATCAGTGGTGATCTTGTGCAACAATACACAAATACAATTTTACTACAAAACAATATAGTATAAACAATTGTATTCATTCAATTCATCTCATTCAATTAAATATTTTATAGCAATGTTTGACACAACACAATATAAATAATTATAAATAATAAAAGTATTAGTTTTAGTTTTGATACAGAAATTTTTATAAGTGAATTGTTATCCGAAAGTCGCGGACAAATTTTCTTTCTCAGATAGACAAAAATTTTCCGCAAGCCGTTTTTCTGTGTCCATGACTATGTCGCCCTGTTTCTGCCCCTGGGTCCATTCACTGCTTGCCATGTTGTGACCAAATAAAATGGAGTAGTGATTAAAAAATTTAATCAATGTGCCACCTTTCTTTCACCAATGATTTTCAAGAGCATGAATTTTTTTAATATCTATTCTGTTAAAACCATATACTTTTGCAATTTAATATGAATTAATTCAAATAGTGGCAAAAGAATCCTGCATTTAAGAAATTGGCCACAAAAGTATCTTGTATTTTAGCAAATGAAAACATAAAAAATTAGCAATCTTTTTTGATTTGTAAATAATTTTTCTTTTTTTTTTTTTTTCCAGGAATGAGTTTTGACTTTTGAGAAAGTGCGAATTTCATGGATTAGCAGTAAAATAATTGCCTGTTTTAACTAATGTCAGCAAAAAACTTTATTTATATTAATATTTACCTTGATTGGATTATTTTATTTATTAATCAGCAGTGAAATATTTTTGCGCTATCACATCTTATTTTTCAATCTGGTAAAAAAGTACAGTTTTTATGAACCAACAGGCAACAATGGAAAAACTACATTTCCAAGAGTGAATGAAAAATTTGGGTCTGCCATCAGACTTATCACAAAAATCAGCAGTCTTAAAATAGATATTTCAGATAAATCTGCAATGTTTAATCGGATCCTCCACAACAATCTATAATTTAAAGAAGTTTCTTTAAAAAAAAATAAATAAAAAAATAGGAAGAAAATTGTTTATTTCAGTTATCAGTCAAAATATTTGAGAAAAATCCTCAGTAAGCCAAATGGAACTACCAGCCACTGGTGAGTAACAAAAAAATTTCAGGTTTATATGGTATAGCAATAACAAAAAAATAGTCATAAAATAACATCAGTTACAGATAAAATTAGTTCCATAAATTGTAATTAAAAAATTTGTTTCTTGTGTTTTTAAATTTGAAAAGGTTATTACCATGTCCTTGTTATTACGTTGGAACCATCAACATATTCTCCCCACATACAAGCCTCTCCACCAATAATCAATCTCTTTTGAGCATCTTGACCTACAAGTAAATATACAAAAACAGAACAACACAGTCAGATGCTTCTTTTTTTTTTTTTTTTTTTTAATGAATAACAAATAATAAAGTAATTTTCATTATAATTATGAAAAAGTGGGCACACATTGATACTTCTCATGGTGCAAGGCAGCATAAGGATACCTCTCATGCTGCCTTACACGAGAAGATGCGATCGCAGACAAAAAAGTTTGATGCCAGCAACAGTAACGTCTTTTTAATATATAAAGAAAAGATAATAGCATATATCAATTATTATAAATGATGGAGTCATAAAACTCCCAGACCTATATGACCTTCCCTGGGTACAGTCATAGGTATCTAAATTCTTGAAATGGTGAAACAGAATGAAATGATCAATATTTAGTCTTCCAGAAATCTTTTCATTGGTAATCCATTGAATATAATAATGTAAATCACAGATAAATTTATCTATAAAATTGGGCAAAAAATTTTCCATTTCCCATTACAATAGCACTCATCAGGAAGGGTTTAGTTTAAAGATCATGCAATTTACAAATTGAACATAAAATTCTTACTTGGTAATGGACAGATATATTAAAATAAATATACAACAATGTTAAAAATGACAAAAATAAAAATAAAATAAATAAAATTCACACATTGCAATTTTTGTAGCGCTAAACATGGAAGTGTTAAGTATGCTATGGAAATGGTACCATTTTCATAGCCGAGTATTTACACCAATTTCCTATTAGATGATACCATGTTTTCTTGTGTATAATCTGCAGGTTATCTGTTAAAAAAAACCTCAACATGTTTAAGTGTAGATTACATTCTACTACAGATTATCTCCCAAAAAATATTTTTAAAGTATCTGTCTCAGGGCAGATATTAGAAATTTAGTCCACAAGACATAAACAACTACCTCCAAATAGCATATTTTCTCGACCAATCGCAGAATTACTAACAATTAGTTCATGTATGATGTATCTGTGCCAGGACTAGGCACAGACTAAAATAAAATAAGGAAGAGAGGAGAAATGATCTTTGTTTTCAGGTTAGACTTTATTAGGCTTGTAATTTTGTTTATTTGTTTCTATAACTGTAACAAATGAAGGCATGAAGGTTTTTTTTTTTTTTTTTTTTTAACTGAAAAAAAAATTTCTTTTTATTATTGTAGGTGTAAGTTGCAATTATTTTAATTTATAATTACTTTGATATTTACATTATAATTATGTTTAAATAGATTGCTTTAATGAATATAGAGCATGTGGTTTAGCGATATGTTACAATTTGTATCTGTGGATTATACAACGGTGCAGATTATCAAATGAATTTTTTTGTCAGAACTAAAAATAACACCTGCAGATTATAGGCAGGAAAATATAGTATCTGCACATTTCCCTACTTCTATTAAATGTTAATCATACTCTAGAAAATGCTTTCCTGGATATATATACAGAAGCAATAATCCATCTTGCTTTTCTGCACAGATAACATTATGCTTAATACTATTCACTGCAACCACAGTATGCAAATTTTGTTATTATTTTGGCATTTTAAGCATTGTTGTATATTTACTGTAATTAACAAATTGGTCTAGTTTGTTTTAGTGGTGTTGATCTACGGATCAGTCTATGCCTCTCTCAGTCTTCCTAACTCATTAGACCATGGATTAAAAAAGAATTTATAAATTTAAGTCAATACTCCTTTGTCAAACATTTTCAGATTAATGTATATTAATTTATGTTCACCTTTAAAGTCATAAGGTTCACACTGGTAATATGCTTTCCAGTCATCTCCATAACTTATGTAATTTAAGTACCAACAAGAAGAAAGTATTGCACTGTAGCCAGCAGCTGTGACATTTGCAAGTTCTTCTTTATAACCATCTTTCCATACATGGATAACTGTATCAGGCTTAACCTAAAGTAATGGATGAAAATATTTTTCAATATTAGTTCTGAGTGATATTGAAAATCTTACATTGCGACATATAATCTATTTTATTTTGTGATTAAACACTATATTGACACATATATATATAAAATCATATTTATACTAACACTTTAGGAATGATATTATTTTAATACATATAACGTTATGCAGTATGTTTGAATTAAAGATATTTTAGCGAATTATTTTTTCCCAAAGTATTTTATTTTTATATTCTGTAAAATTATTAAAAAATACTTATATAAATCTTTGCTATAAAACTTCAAAGCAGAAATAATTGTCACCTGATAGATAAACACTTCCTACTTAAGGAATCAAAAGATCGAGAGTCATAACTATGCAATTATATCACTGAACATTTGAAATAATATGAAAATACTAAACATACCTCTAATGTCAGAACATCAACAATCAAGCTATATCGATGTCCACTTTCCCATAAGTTACATGTGCTAATAATACCACCAAACTCAATGATGTATACATTAATTTATAATATATTTTAAAAAGTTATATATTATTATGTTTTTACTTAAAATGGTCACTTTTAAATTTCAATCAAACTTTTTAAACAATATCAGCTTCATATTGAATATATATTTTAATATTAAATGTAAAATATAGTGGTTGTTAAAACTAGTGGTTTGGCACCCTCCCCAATCCAAAATAAGTCAAAACTTCTCACATATATTTTGCTTTTTATAAAAGAGTTAAAAAAAATAGGAAAGGGGAAGCATCAAAAATCTGGATTGAATTTTGTTTATTACAAAAAAGTGACCCTAAAAACCTAAATGGGAAAACTGGGGTAAAATGTTTTCAATTAAAAACCATTTTACAATCACCTTGACGCTAGCGCTTTCAGCTGTATAACTCAGCCTTCCTCAGGCACACTGAGTGAACTGACTAAAATTGGCAGTCTCATCGCTTACTTCACTTCCTCTTCTCCTACTCCTCTAGCATAATGTGCCACCTTTCGTTTATTTCTATATATTCTGAGAAGTTGCAAGAATCACAGTTCACCAAAATTTCAATATCTGAGAAGTTACAAGAATTGCAGTTCACCAAAATTTCAATAAGCAAACTAGAGGAGGAGGAGAAGAGGAAATGCAGAGTTGCTATACAAATCAGGAGAAAAAATTAGAGTTTTCCCTGTCCCTTTTAGAAGTAAAATAGATGACACACAATCATGCAGCATTAGAATCTAACATGTTTACAAGTTAATTGAACATATTTAGGGTATATTAATTTTATTAATTTGTTATAGTTGGGAAAAAAAAACATAATTGATACATTTCAGAAAATTATAGAGTGGAAGGCTGATTTTTTATACCAACTATTTAGAAATTTTTCATCAAGCCTGAAAGTTCATTTCAGAAAATTATGGAGTGGAAGGCTGATTTTTTATACCAACTATGTGAAAAATACCAGAGCCGGGAATCGAACCCGGGCCTTCCACTTTACGTGTGGATGCTCAAACCATCGAGCTACCCTGGCTGATTACCAGCTAGGTATTTCCCACATAACATTCGTTGGCAAAGTCACTGAGAATGAAATGAACTTTCAGGCTTGATAAAAAAATTTCTAAATTAAATTCATAATTGATTCGTTATAAAGCACAAAAAGTTTTTTAAATACTTGATTATGAAAAAAATTTCCTATGTTTTTTCCAAAAAATTTCAAAATTCCCTGAATTTTCCCTGTTTTTGCAATAAATTTTGAAAATTCCCTGAGTTTTCCCTGTTTTTTTAATAGATTTTCAAATTTCCTGAGTTTTCCAGGTGCCGTAGCAACCCTGAAATGAAGCAAGAAACAAAACCGCCAATTTTAGTCAGTTCACTTAGCATGCCTGAGGAAAGCTGCATTATACAGTTGAAAGCACTAGCATCAAGGTGATTTTAAAATGGTTTTTAATTGTAAATTTTAAAGTAATCTTTTTTTAAAATAAAATATTTTCTATATAATTGCTTCATTTTATGGCGAATAGAGTAAGAACAAATGTACTATTTCAAAGAGTAATTTCAAGCATGGACAGTGATGTAAGACAAGATTTACTATGGCATCAATATGAAGAAGGATTTTTTTTTAGAGATAGCTTTTTTAGTATTATACTAAACTATATTTGAAAAGTTACTAAATCTAACATATGAGAAACACTCCAGAATGGCATTTTTGTAATGTTATCAATTTCCTCAAAGTATCAAGAAAAATAAAAATTTTAATCTAAAAGTATGCCAGTGAAATATATGGAAAGAAAAAGAAAAGACAAATCGATAAGATAAAACTAAGACTGTACCCACCTTAACACCATTGTCAAAAACTTCTTGCCACACAATATAACTCTTATTTAGACTTTTCACAATGTCTAATAATCTGAAAAAGCACAATAGAAGTATTTTCATCAACAATCTAGCATAATACTTAATAAAAAGAAATTTTATGAATAAAGAATTGATATATTAGTTTCCACCATCATACTATAAATATGGGAAACATACGTAATTGTGAAAATATTTGAATTTGGTTTTTTGATGTTTTTTTTTTTTTTTTTTTTTTTTACACATTTTAAGGTTTGAGAAATTCAAAAATCACAAAATTAATATGATGTCCATCCATAAATTAGTCTGCAGGTTAGTATGCTAAATAGTTTGTATAGACAATATCTCAAGAATAAATTATCGTAAAAAGGCCAGTAAAATATCACTTTTTACACTAGGATAAAACCTAATGATTTGCAACATCTTAGTTAATTTCATAAGTTATTATGTATGAAATATAATGTATAATGATATATTTTTAATTTTTAAAATATTTTACTTCAACAAACAAACAAATAAAAATTATTTTTTTCCTTTATAATTTCAATAAAAGAATAATTTAAGGGAAAATACTTTTCTTTATTGCATGTTTTTCTCTTTCTTAAAATTAAATTTAATTTTTTTAATTAATTTTTACACTAAAGTTGAGCATAGGAAATGCTGATCATCTGCTTCTAATTTTGATAGTATTTATACATAAAAATAAATACTCTATTAAATTATTAAAACATTTTATTTCAAGTGAAAAAATGTTTTCAATATATATATGAAAGGATTAAAAGAATCCAGTTTCTAAAATTATTATTATAAATTAATATTAAGTGATATTTTAATAGTATTATCTCAGAATAAATCTTAATTTTAAGAACAACTTTGTGAGAATTCTATTTTAGAGCCCCAGTAAAGTTAGTTTTTCAACAAAACACGTCATAGCGCGGGAATCGGATTTAAGAATAAGTTTCATAATCAAAATTATGCAATAGTCGAAATAAGCGCCAAAGCATTGCGAAATACTAAATCCTAGATGTCTAGGTCAACCAATGATAAAATGTAGGCGAGATTTTAGCTTACATAATTATCCAATAAGAATTCATATTAGGAGTTTGGCCTCGCCCCAAAATATCCATATTTAAGCGGGAGCACACGAAAATCGGCGCCTTTTTTATGGAAGCTTTTGCTTCATTAGTCCACATCAATAAAAGTTAATTTAAGGGCCCCAGGAGGGGAATTGGTTGTGGTTCTGCTGTTAACGGTATGGTTTCGGTCCGACTCGTCTACGGATGTACATGCCAGCGTGCTCAGACTGATTGACTGTTAATAACCTGTAGAATGCCTAAGTGTCTTCAATAAAATGACTGCTTAAACTATTTTGGAATATTTATTGAGTGAACTATCTTAATATGAAGTGACAGTAACTAATCATCATTGTAAAAGAAACAATTTGTTACATATATATATATATCCAGTGTTGTTGTATAGTATCATTATTCTTCATCTGCTATGTACAACTAAACACTTGAATTATTTTGCTTGTTTTAATCCTTGTGACTCCAAATGCATCATTCTGTGAGTTATGTTTGTTTTCTGTGTAATATATAAAAAATATTAATGAGTTCTGTGTTTGCACGGAATGGTGCACAATCATCTTATATAGTAAAGTGGAAGTCCAGGCATCTTATATAAGAAAGTACGGAGTCCATTTGAGATACGAAAATGCTTTATTAAGTTCTAAAGATGCAGTCATGGGCCGATTGTTCGGACATCCTGAGCGGTATATGTGCTCTTAGTTCAGGCATCCGAAAAGCTACGGTGCCGATGGCCGGTAGGTATCCAAGCCTCAGAACCCCGAAGGGTCGCGAGTTTAGCTAGTAAGACTATTACATGATGGAGTCTTAATTAACGTGAGTTTACTAGACAAGTGATGGTCGTAAAAAGCTACGAGTTTTCGCGTGCTCCCGTTTAAATACTGCATATTTCGGCGGGAGCCGAAACTATTCTTATGAACGCTTATTGGATAATTAGCTAATCTAAAATCCGCCTACCTTTTACAATTGGTTGACCCGGGCATCCAGGATTTATTATTTTGCAATGCTTTACCGCTTATTTCGACTATTGCATAATTTTGATTACGAAACTTATTCTGAAATAAGATTCCTGCGCTATGAAGCTCTATTGAGAAAACAACTTTACCTGGGCATTCAAATAGAATTCTCATAAAATTGTTCTTAAAATTAAGATTTATTCTGAGATATTAATATTAAGTTATCACTTAATATTAATTTAAATACTAACTTAAAAACTCACTTATTTTATCCTTTCATATATATCCGTGTTGTTGTATAGTATCATTATTCTTCATCTGCTATGTACAACTACACCCTTGAATTATTTTGCTTGTTTTAATCCTTGTGACTCCAAATGCATCATTCTGTGAGTTATGTTTGTTTTCTGTTTGATCCTCTAATTTCTTGAACTAAATAGTTTATTCCACTTTATTCTTCTTCATTTTTAACTTCAATTAATTTCTTATATGATAGTGTGCCAATTAGCAATTTGCTATTATAGCTGCTAACAAACAAAATCACACATTGGTGCTCAACGGTGATAAAGGTCACCTCTGAAGAGTTTTTTTTTTCACCATTCTGAGCTTTTTCTAATTGAAAAAATATTTTGTTTAAAATACTGTTTTAATTGTTTATTTTCTCATTGCTTGCTTGTATCGTTTGATTTGAGTTTCATGATGTTTTTACGCACTGGCAAAATTATTAAAATTGCAACTAACAATCTGGGAATAAATTTATGGTTAGACTGAAGTTAAATTAAAAAAAAAAAAAAAAAAAAAATCAAAAATGTTTTAATAAATTACAATCAGTCTCTACTGGATATTTAATATTTTATAATTTCCTTCTTATAGGTCTATGTGGTTTCAGTGATCTTATATCTATTGCTTGGCTTTTACTATGATTAATAATTCATTTATATATATATAAATTAAATAAATGAATAATATAATAAAAAATAATATTTGTATTTCTTTTTTTTCCCGTAATGTTTCATATAAACACTAAACATTGACTGCCTGCTTTTAATTGTGCTATTATTTACATGCAAAAGAAAATAATTTTTACTTGTTGTTATTGTTTTGTTAGCCCTTGCATGTGTGTAGTTCTCCTAAATTTAAAAATCTAGTTATATACATTTTACACAGCTGGTTATCTCAGGAGAAAAAAAAAAACTGTAATTTCCCAAATATTTAAGATGTGTGTGTTTCAATATTGAACAAGATTGTAATGGATGCAAGACTGTCTTGCAGGGAAATAAAAGTTTATAGATATAATTTACAGCTTACTAGTGATCTATAATTTTAAATAGGTTTTTCCTGAAATTGAAACTGATTACATTTAATTAAAAAAAAAAAAAAAAAAAAAAAAAAAAAAAATGGAGCATTTTAAATTATACTTATTAACTAAAATCCTTATACAGCTCCATTACCTTTCGGTCATAGCATCTTTCAAGGCGGATCTGTCTTTTCCTCAGTGACCATTCTGTGGCCTGCAGCAGTCGAAACTGAAGTTCTTCTTCGCTGTTGACGCTCTTCCATGCTTGAGTCGCATGCAGGATTAAGTCAAGCATGGCCCCGCCTCCTGGAAGAGTGTCAACAGCGAAGAATAATTTCAGTTTCGACTACTGCAGGCCACAGAATGGTCACTGATGAAAAGGCGGATCCGCCTTGAAAGCCGCTACAATCAAAAGATAATGAAGCTTTATAAGGTTTTTAGTTAATAAGCATAATTTGAAACTGATTATTTTATATCCTTGCTTATATACGAGAAAACTTAATTACCCATGTTAAGGATAAATAAATAAAGAAAAAAAAGTTTTAAAATAGAATTACTTAACAATATAATGATCTACAAATTAAATAAAAAGTTTGAAACTATTTTTACACAATCTAAAATATATATATATATATATATATATTTTTTTTTTTACAAAAGACATTTAAATACACAGGAACACTTAAATGCATTTTACAGTTATATGCTCAAAAGATAGAAATAAAACAACAGCTTTTATAAAGAACTCCAGATATAAAACTTATTGATGATACAGTAAAAAAGAATTCTTATTAATAAACTTATTCTAGGAATTAATTTAACCATTAGTGCATGTTTGAACTGATTTAACATGGGATAAATAAATATAATTTAGCTTACTGTTGCATATAAAATTGCTCTAACTTTGAAAAATCACTTCCAAATTGATGATCTTTCATAAAAGATTGAATAAATGGGTTTGAAGACCTAGAAAAATAATAAACATATAGTAATACAAACTGTCTTGATAAAAATTAAAATAACAACTACAGAAAAAAATACAAGTTTTTAGTACACATTTAAAGTTTTGACTGACAACTAAACTGATCAGTTATGAAAATATAAAATACAATTTTGAAAAAAAAAAAAAAAAAAAAAAAAAAACACAATGTTTTATTTTTATGGAAGTATTAAATATTTGTAATGTATTACATTAAAATGACAAGAACATTAAAAAAAAAATAAATAAATTGTATTTCTTACTAAGTTTCAATAATAGTCTATATTAATAAAATAAAATTTTCATATGTAAACCACACATAATTGAAAAAGGTTGTAATAACTTTACATTTCAGGCATCAAGTATGCCAAAAATATCTTCAGAATATTTTCTGTATGTGTGATTATATCTGTAATGTTCATTTTTTTGTGTGTCAGTATCATGTAAAAATGGCTGGAAGGAATAGAATCATACAACTGGGGTTAGACTTGTACAACACCCCTAACAACATTTTCAAAATTTTGATTAAATTAGGCAATATAGGTTAAAAAGAAAAAAAAAGAAAAAATTATATTCCTCCCCCCCCCCCCCCAAAAAAAAAAAGCTTGTGTTTGCAAACTGTTTAAAAAAAAAAAAAAAAAAAAATTATATATCTTTATATTTCATACATCAAGAAAAACAAAAATGTCGTTATAATATTAAAAAAAAAATTTGTTCTTTCTTTTCTCTCTCTTTTCTTCTCTCCTTCGGCTTAAAAAACAGATGAAAACATGCAAAAATGTTCATACAAACCGACAATTAACTATTCGGGAGCTTTACAACATTTGTGAGATGATATACGAAGAAAAAGACCAAAAGAAATAGGCCAATGGCTTTCTTCTTCATCACGATAACATGCGCCATGTCACACCTTGCTTCTGATTCATGAGTTTTTGGCCACAAAAAACCTTGCTGTCTGTCCACATTCACCTTACTCTTCTGATTTAGCACCATCCGATTTCTGGTTCTTCCGAAAAATGAAAACTGTGTTAAAAGGAAAGCGTTTGACACCATTTCCGAGATTGAAAGAGCCACAATAGAGCAGCTGAAGACCCTTCCAAAAGAAGCCTTCCAGAAATGCTTCCAATCATAGAATCAACGTTGGGATAAGTGTATCGCTAGAGAAGTAGAGTATTTTGAAGGAGATAAAATTTTATGTAAGCTTGTTACTTTGTACATAACAAAGATTTTCAATGTATTTTTTGATCAGACCTCATATTTTTTCTAATATAAACTGAATATAATTAAAAATTTTTATGTATAAAATAATTAGTTTATTATGTGAAGAACTGATACAACAGCTAGTACAAAATATAAGAGTGAACATAAGAAAATAAAATAGCTACAATTCAAGTCAAAAACTCTACTCTATACCACAAACATGACAAAATAATAACCCAAACACTGACTTAGTCAGATATAATCTAAAATATATTCAGTTATACATTTTAATGCATTATGCCGTTAAAATTCTTCTTTAGAAATGGATTAAAAAAAAAAAAAAAAACTAATATATGCAAAATTTCTGGTCCCAAGCTTTGTGGATTTTTGGGAATATACTGTACAATTTTTAACATTGTCAAATTTTAAAGAGTAAAATAATAACTTACCAGCAATCAAAACTAACTTCATCACCACCTAAATGAGTGAAGTTATCAGGAAATACTTCAGAAATTTCCGAAAAGAACTCTTTTAAGAAATCATAAGTTTCTTTCCTGGTAGGATCAATGGGACCAAATTTTCCATTAGGAGATTGTCCAGAATAACAAGCTGTCAGAAGACTTTCTTGACTTTTACCCCACGAAAGAGTGTGGCCTGGAAAATATTTAAACACTAAGCACAATGAAAATAAAAGAGAAAGCCAAATAAATAATTACAAACATCACATCGCAATGAGAGAAAAATGGTTATTTTCATAATAAAAAATAACTTTCATTTCAACAAAGGTCATGGGGTTTTATTTAACTACCAAATAATTACAAAACATTTGTAAAATTGAGTGGATTTACTCCAGATTTTTTTTTTTTTTCTAAACAAAATTCTTTTGTTAAAAAAAAAAAAAAAAAAAAAAAAAAGACAATACTAGCTATAACTATTGAGTTTTGTTCCTTTATTTTCTCTATTTAAAATTAATTACTAAATCCTTTTTACAGTATTGTATGTTGTATAATTTTGTAATACACATGTTACTAATTTAAAGACCATTAAAATTCCCATTGTTAAAAAAATCTCCAAGTTTAAATTTTGCTGATTTTACAGAATTAACAATGGTTATTTTTACTTTGCATTTGTTGATGACAATTACCATTATGTTTTTATTTTCTCTTTAATGACACACAAATTCTATTTTCTCAAATCACATTTCTCATGAATTTCATTTTATTTTTACATAGGCTGATAAAATACACAGAAAGAACATAAGAATAGCTATTATTATACAAGGAGTCCCAAAAAGACGTAAATATAGTTTAATTATTTACTTTAAGAAAAATTGAGCAACATAATTTACAAGAGAGTTCAAAATAAAGTACAAAATTAGATAACATTATTAAAACTTTTTTCCTATTAACTGTCAAAAAGTTACATATTTTAAACTTTTATACAAGCCAATTAAACAATTTGTAAAATTAGACAGTTTTCACTTTTCATGCAATATCATCTTTCCAAAAAAATGACATACCTGTATCTTTAATATTGAATGAGTTATACTTAATTGAAAGTTGAATGCTCTGGCCATTTACCAAAGTAAAATTGCAAATTTGTGACAAAAAAGAAAATTTATTATAATATTTACATTTAAAATCTTTTTTATGTTTTTAGGGTCTATTTGTAGTCTATTAACATATTCTTAAGGGTTTTTATTAAAACTGTTATTTTTAATCTGAAAATTAAATAAATAAAAAATAAATATGCACTAGTGTAATTTATTTTTAAATTCATCGTACTCATCAAAACAATGTTCTAATAAATTATCTTACAGACGATTTTGATTTAATTTATGAGACATACATTTAATTTTTATTATAAGATAAAATTGCTGAACAAATAGCTTCAAAATAATTTTTACACGAGATTTTGAATTTTAAATATATTCTAAGTTTTAAATGTATGTTCTATATAATTGTTGCTTTAAATTTTTATTATATCAGATTTTAAAAGCAAAGACCACTTTTATTTTAGAAAATACAATTTTTTTTTTAATTATCTGTTGAATCCCAACAGTAAGATCAAGACTTCATAAAAGAGCTGCATGTATTTTCGCAACACGTATAAGCAAAACACTGCTTATATTTGTCTATTCAAGCTCTATTTAAGTGTATTTGTGAATTTTTTGACACATTTCATCCTATTTTTATTGTTAACTTATATATATGGTCCCTGTCTTCACCAAAGACACAGCCTTTTAAGTACTATGGAAAAGTACCATTAAAAAAAAATTTTCAGTGTCATAATTTAGATGGTTTTAAAGATGTAGGGTTTTTTTTTCTAATGGTTTTGTAAGATGGAAAATAAAAACTTTCTAATTGACCAAATTTGTCAAGAGGGGCTGTATAAAAATGTATATATTTTTAGAAAATTAATGAACAAATTCATTTTCTTAATGTAGTGTTATTTCCTACCTTGTTTTCAAGATTTTCCCAATTTTCACTGCCTACTTATCTATCTCTAAGAGATAAAGAATTAAAATGCAATTATCTTTTTGGGACACTCTGTATATATACAAATTACTTAAAAAAAAAGAAAAAAAAATCTTTACCTGGTGAATCAAATTCAGGTAATACTCTGATACCTCTAAACCTAGCATATTCTATAACATTTGCAACATCCTCTTGAGAATAAACATGAGTATTTGGATTGAATGCACCCTAGGAAAGTAAAGAATTTTTAACTGGTGACTTAAAAACAACATAGTTACATAAAAAAAAAAAAAAATAAAAAAAAAAAAAGGAAAAGAAATCAGAAAATAAAATTAATTTTCAAATTTTTGTCATAAAAGATCTTTTATGTTTTATCTTTGAATGAAACCAATTAAGGCCATACTCAGAAAAACATTTTGGTGGGAGTTTAAACTTTAATACATAATCAGGGGTGAAACTACCTAGCATGCAAAAACCCTGAAAACTGATGTTTGCATGCAAATAGGGAAGATTTAATAATGAAATATCATATGGCTACCTGTATTAAATGATATTTGGACAGTTCTTAATACATTATAAGGCAAATTAAACATTCAAATAAGAAATTTCTGTAAAAACAAAATAATTTACATGAAAATCAGAAACAGCAAAAATTTCAAAAAACCCTGAATTCAGGGGTAGTCCCTGAAAAGTTTCACCCCTGCATAATGTTGAGTATAAAAAATGCATGATTGGGTAAATGCAATAAGGGCTAGGACGCTTTAGAGATCCCTTGTTAGTTCACAATTTTAAAGACTAGTGTAAAAAAATTTCAACTAGGGTAAGTGCTCCAGTGATTGACACTTTTAGAGCAATTTCTGATGTTTTTAATATTTTAGTCATCAGAAACTATTTTTAGAAATCTTAAGGTAATACATATGGCATGAAAGACACTTTCAGAATCACATATAAGTTAAAATATACACATTTGATAATTATTATTATTATTATTTATGAATATTTATTTTACACCCACTCAATATTCCAGTAATGGACACTGCCACCTTTTCATTTTACCAGTAACTGGTAACCTATGCTCCAGTATTTGACACTGCTAGTTATTCCTTTTACTAGTTATTGGCACCCTATACTCCAGTGTGATATACAATGTTAAAATTCTTATATGTAAAATATGCACTTTCATTTTTTTTTTTTTCTTATTTAGTACTAATTATTTTGGGAAAGATGTCAATTACTGGAGCATGTCAATCACCGGAGCACCTACCCTAACTCAAAAAATTTCAACAAATCTGTTTTCCTTTTCCTTTTTTTCGTCAGGTATGGAAAAGAATGGATCAGTCATCTGCACTCTTAATTTTATCCTATCAGTTTTTCTTTTCTTTCTTTTTTCATTTTCCTGCATTGAACTCAGTAGTACTGGAAATTGGGACATCACTTAAGCAATGAAAAATAGGTTCTAATAAACATCCTTAAATCACTGAGTACCAAATTTCATGGTTTCTTGAAACTGATTTCATGGTACAACAAATGCATCAAAGTCAGAGCCAATTATATAGGAAAAGAGCCAAAAGTTTGTACTTTGTGATGCCATTGTATGTTTTTATTTGCAGTGAAACTTTCTTGAGAAAAAACATGACAAATTTTATTTTTAGAACATCCCTCATATATGAGGCTCATTCTGCAAAACCTTTTTGATCATTTAAAAGTTTTTGTTGGAGAACATTGAAAAACTATCTGATGTAAGACTGTTGGCTCAAAGCATGATTGAAGCTCATATTCACTATATTATAAGAAAAAAAAAATTCTGAACCTTCTTAAGGAGTAACACTACTGTAATGGTGTACAAAAAAAAAAAAAAAAAAAAAAAAACATTTTTTTTTTCTTTTACAATTTGTTTTGGGTGGAAGGAAAAGTGATAGATAAATAATACCTGGGACAATTATTAAGCATATATTTAAGTATATTACAAAAAATTTTGTTGGAAAATATTAAAAAATAGAAACACTGCAGCTATTCTCCCAAGACCTGTTGAATTTGAAGCAATCTGCAACACGCACTATAACTGGTGCCAGTTTGAATCTAGAAAAAAGAAAAATCTATGTAATCTATGTAAGCGTAGCTAGTGATCCACATAGGGTATATTAGAAATATTGATTTTTATGTAATTGGTAAGTGTTTGAATAGAGTCATTCAATTTTCACCAAAAAAGGACAGTCATTTGTTAATAAATATTGTTTAAATTAACTAATCAAAACTTCCCTACATAGTTCAAAGTTGTGGTTAAATTTTCAAGTAAAAAAATTTTTAATTATTGGCGTTATGCTGTATGCCATTCTGAAAAATCATATTTCGAGAAAAATGTGTTTGAAGTTTTGAAATGTCGTTATAGACATGAACAAATGAGAAAAATTCTACTTTTTGAAAGGCTTACAACTATACCCAGACACTACACTATTGGCATCTATGAAGGTTTTGAAGAAGTTACAACTGAAAAAGTAGGGATTTCTCAGCAGGTATCGAGTTGGTGCAGGCAGGCCGTTTTGAGTCATTCGAGGGGCTAGAGAAGAAGCTCAGAATTCCATAGAATTTTTTTTTTTCACGGATTAGACTTTTTGCCTCGTATTTTAGAAAGTTCAAAGTATCTTTTAAGCCAATAAAATAAATAAAAATTAAATTAAAAAATAATTAATTTTTTGAAAATTCTACATTGGTGTTATTTCTTGACTCTTTAAAGAATGGTGGTATTTTTTCTTTTTCCTGCATTGAACTCAGTAGTATTGGGATATCACTTAAACAATGAAAGTAGGCTTGATAAAAACGTCTTTAAATCACTAGGTACCAAATTTCATCAAGATGGTTTCTTGAAATAGATTTCATGGTATGACAAATGTGTCAATATTAGATTCTAAAACACTTCTTTAAATCACTGGGTACCAAATTTCATCATGATACGTCATGAAATTTGGTAATACTTTCACATTCAATAGATAATAATGAAGTAATACATGTTTGTTTTTTCATAATCATAGTACATTCTTTAATGTCGCACAAGCTATTACGTGATTTCTCATACCACCTAGTTTTCTTCCCAACTTACCTAGATACATCCCAGAAATTTCTTTTCTTCAAATTTTGATTGTAATTTCTGGTGGTCACCTATACTATATGAGCCTAATTACCAAGTGTCACAAAGGGTTTAAATGAAGTAAAATAGGGGTATAATGTGAGAGGGTATATTGTACAATTTAGAAACTTGTTGAGCCTTTCTAATTAATAAATTTTGTTATCTTACTTTATCCTAATGATATTGTTCATTTAGCATCAGGGTGCTATTTTTTTCATATAAGGAAAATGTGTTGACACGATTTTCTGTATACCACCATGAATTTTGCATAATAAGAAATAAGGTATTACAAAATCTAAGTATTTAAAATATGTAAAGAGGAAGAGGCAGAAATAAGACTTTTGTATAAAATTAAATTCTGTTTTTTCTTTTTTTTTTAAAATAAAATATTGATTTTTTTTTTTTTTAAGGTAAAACCTTTGGAAAAGTTAATAACAATAGTAAATAATGTTGTTTAACAACCACTATTACAATTTAAAACTTGTATTATTTTATTCAGTTCAAACCACGGATAAACTTTTAAAATTATTGTTATTTATTATTATGATAGATGAGCCAGAGAGAAATATTAGACTGGATATTTCAGCATGTCACAATCATAAATAAAATACATTCACATTCAATAGATAATAAAGTAATGCATAAGACATGTTTGTTTTTTCATAATCATAGTACATTTTTTTAGGTCACACAAGCAAGTAAAAATACAGGAATGCATTTTTCCAGTTTGAGTAACTATAAAACAAATTAATAAATAAACTTACCTTTTGACTTAGGCTAGGAAATTTTTTGCTTGTATAAGGGAATGACTGATCATCTACAATATGCCAATGGAACACATTCAATTTTGCCTGAGCCATTGCATCCTATGATATATTTAAATAAAAATACAATATTTGATTCGACAATGCATATGGAAAATGTTGAAAATATATAGAGCAGCAAATTTATTTTTAAACTAACATTATTTTCTATGATTCGGCTTATTTTGATTATGTAAAAAATCATATTTAGAGTAAAATGACAAAATTAAGATCCAATATAAATTTTATTTTTTGCAATAATTTAACACAGCATAATATAATTTGTGAACATATATTTGCATACATACCAAATTTTGAAGTAGTAGTGGAACAGGAACAAAATGCCTGGAAGTGTCTAAAAGAAGCCCTCTGAAAGGAAATCGGGGAAAGTCTAAAACAATAGTTGAATTTATGGCAAACTAGAAAAAAAAAAAAAAAAAAAAAAAAGTTCAACATAATATCATAATAGTTTCATACAATTAAATTTAATAGATAATACAAACAAAACCATAATATAGTTCATAAAAAGCACCAGAGAGCTACCCTTTAAAAGTAATTGGTACAAAACTTTGAATAAGCACCACAAAAAGCAAGAATTCTCAATAATTCTTTTGGGTCAAAAGACACAACTCTTATTTTAATTTTTAATTAATTAATTTTTTTCTTTTACTTTTATAATTCTGGTTACACCAGTATTTATATTTACATTAGATTTTATTTGTTTTTACTCTTCACTTAAATCAGTTTTGTATGTTGCCGCTTTGTTTACAGCATTTGCGCCTACTTTGTTCATCTAGCGAAGGGTCGTGCCTTCTTTTGACCCAAAACAATTGTTGTGAGTTCTTGCATTTTATGGTGCTTATTCAAAGCTTTGTATTTATCATTATGTAGTGTTAACTCTAGAAGGAAAAAAAGCAGGGTATTTTTAACTAAAAAGGACATAACTGAAGCAAAAGGAGCAAGAGAAAAAGCATAATTATGTTCATCAGAGACAAAAAAAAAAAAAAAAAAAATTGTATATATATATATATATATATATGATAAATAAATTACTATTAATTTTGAATGATTTTTTTCAATTACAAATTTTTCAGTAAATCCAACAAAGTCCTTTATAACTTTTACAAAATTTTGAAAAGACAAGAATTAGAAATACTGTAGGAAGATAAACATTTTTACCATGAGATCTCTGTATATAACTAAGGGTGCAATTCAATATTTTCAAAAGAGGAAGGGTGCATTCGAATATTTTTGAAATGCACCCTGCTACAGGGTTACCACTCAATTTCAAAAATAAAATTCCTTGATTTTTCCAGATCTTTTTTTATTTAAAATTCCAGTCATAAGAATTGGTTTGTGACATAAAAAATAGTAGCTCATGGAATAGAACATAACATAGCTCGCAATATAAGAGACAACATAGTAACACAATTTGTGACATAACTGTATGCTCAAAAAGCATTTTCTAGGTTTATATAGTCATTATAGACAATAAGACTTCTTCACACACCATAAATTTTAATCCAGCACAACCGGTTTCGAAAGGACGTAGCCTTCCTTCATCAGGTGCAAAAAAACACGTGCTACTGCCTTGGAGGCAAAAGCAAGACATACCGGTTGTGCTGGATTAAAATTTATGGTGTCTGAAGAAGTCTTATTGTCTATTTATCTATTGTACACCAGTTTTGCATTTAGTTTTGGTTATATAGTCATTTTCCCAGGTTTTTGGATGATATTTGCAATTTTCCCAGACTTTTTTCACTAATTTCAAATTTCCTGACTTTTCCAGGTTTTCCCTGACCCATGGGAACCCTACCTGCAGTGTACGTTTTTCTACTCACATCAAGGGCAGGATGCTACACTTTAGAAAAGGCCTATTGAGAACACTACTATAATGTGTTACTTACTAAGCCAGGTTGCAACTGATAGACTAGTTGACTGAATGTCTCAAGTCCACGCAGGGCTCCCCATATAGTAGTACTGAAGAGAACAGCAGTATTTATATTATCAGGGGTCCTTATTTTTAGGAGATCTATAAAAATTTAAATAACAAGTTATGTTTTAATAAAAATATTATACTGTAAAAGCAAATTTATTAATTCTTCATACACAAAATACATTTTCTAAGTCTCAAATTAAGGTATTACAAAATAAAACATGGTCATATCATAAAGAATACAGGGATCACAACTTTCCTATATTTTTTGCATATATGTTATTATATTTTTAAAAATTAATTTGCAAATAAAATTTTTTGCAAAAGTTTTAATGCTGTATATAATAGAATGTTAAAAAATCTGTTAAACTGTCTTAAAAAGTGATAACAAAACACACATAAACAAAATTCTGGGGCCATTATACTTGACTTTCTGTACATTAATTAATGGTTGTATAAATAAATTAGAGAAGTTGTAAAATAAACAAATGTGAAAATTATAATAGGGTATTTGAGCATTTTCCCACAAACAGTATGTTGTTTAATTTAACTCTATTGTACTTCAAATAATTTGAGCTCTCAGATCATAATGATAAAGAATATTTTCTTGTGTCACTGTAAAAATCTGTAAGTGCTAGATTCGCCAATATTTTTTATACATTTGTATTAACACAAATACATTTTGTTCGATGGTAAACTGTAACGTGTATATAAATTTTTAGTTCATTTAAATAAGGCGTTTAGATGCTACTGCACTTTAAATAATTTGAGCCTATAAGCTATAATAATTAAGAATTTTTTTAGGGGGTTTCTCTGTTTAAAAAAAAAAAAAACTATAAGTGCTAGATTCACCAAAATCTATACAGTTTGTGCTATGATAATATGTATATAAACAATAACTTTATTTCCATATTTTATCTATGCACCAAAGTGGCTAAGATACAATCTATCAAACATTCTATCCTGTCTCAGGCATCTTAAGTTTATGTAGGATTGATATAAATTAACTTTGTTTATTTGAAGAAATTGGTTAAGAGGCTCAAAATGAAATAAAATTTTATTATTATGTAATTCAATTAAACAGACTTTGTACAAAATGAAAAAAAATAAAGTATCTCCAGCTCAGTCAAAAAAAAGTTGGGTGATTTCTTTGTTTTTGCCACCTTACCATTTTGAAACAAATGAACAGATCAAGTGATTAACAAACATGGCTGAGATTTTGATATGAGCTAGGTAGGTACAGAGTTTCATGCAAATCGGTTTATAAATACGTTTTTTATGTGAGTTTATATAATTTAAAGTGGCTGTCATTTTGTAAATCCATAAATTAATAAATTTGGTTGAGATCTTGATACAAGCTATACTATACATAACATGGTTTTATGCAGATCAGTTAATAAATACTTTTTTTTTTTGGAGTTTGCAAACTTTAAGTGGCAGCCATTTAGGAAAAAGATGGCAAATCCAACTGATTGGCAAACTGGGTTGACACCTTGGTATGGGTTAGATATACACAGAGTTTCAAGCAAATCAGTTCATAATTGTTTTTTATATGAGTGTGAAATTTTCAAATAGCCATCATTTGAAATAAGATGGTAGATCAAGATGGCCATTAAATTCCACCAAGATGTTTTTAAACTTAATCCATTGTCCAATTTTTCATTACATAAAGTGATTATAATGTAACCACTTTATGACCTTTTAAAAAAATTCATTTTAAAAAAGTTGATAACTCTGAATTAATCACTAAATTAATTGCTTATCTACTAAAGAAAAATTGAATAACTACAGAATATACAATAGAAAGTTGAAGGACTTTCAGCACTGCACAAAAACATTAAAGTTAGAAATTGAACCTGGGACATTTGGCTCAATATGCCAATACTTTTGAATCCATAATATTTGGAAATATTATCATTTAAGTATGCTTCAATGCAAATTGTCAAACAAATGTTTTAAAAACAATATAAGATATACACAATTAGAATTACTTGTTATCCCAGTGGCAGAAACACCGTGACAAGGCAACATTTTCAGACACAGAAAAAATGCTTGCAGACAATTTTTGTCTGTACTAATAAAAAAATTAGTCTGCAACTTTCGGACACTCTTTGTCTGTACTAATAAAAAAATTGCCAACAACTTTCGGACAGTCTTTGTCTGCAGTCATAAAAAACTGTCAGCAATTTACGGATATTTTTCGCTCGTGACAATGCGCTACCGATGTATGATGTCTTAGACGCTCTCTAGTAGGAACTCCAGAGCCCTCATATAGGTGCCTTGGTAGGAACACACAAAACAGTGCTTAACAACGGCGACCTAGGGAGCCAAGACCTCCATTGACAGGCAGTGTTATTTTCTCCTGTTACCTTTTACTGAGATTCTAAGGAACGTAGACAAGTGCTAATTTCATTTAAAACTTCTCCTCCACTTCAAAATTCACTTATAAAAACTTCTGTATCAAAACTAAAACTAATACTTTTATTATTAATAATTATTTATATTGTGTTGTGTCAAACATTGCAATAAATATTTAATTGAATGAAATTAACTTATTATTTTATAATTGTTTATACTGTATTGTTCTGTAGTAAAATTGTATTTGTGTATTGTTGCACAAGATCACCACTGTTGTTAAGCTTCCCCCTCCCCCCACAAGATTGCCGCTATCAGCTTTCAGGCTTTTTGAGTGTAAGCCATTTTCACCCCTGATTACAAGCAAATTTCGCAGGCAGATTAGGAAATTTTAAAAGCCTGTCGCAGACAGCTACAAAACTTTCTGCCACTGGGCTTGTTATAAGACAAAAAGATACAAAACAATCATCTATATAAATAAAGAGAAGTGTCTCTGTGTGTGCGTCTGTCTGCGTTCTGGTGCTCACACTACTGATCGCAGAGCTTCCAAATTTGGCATATAGGTACCTGGGACCCTGCAGGTGTGCACCTCATCGAGATTTTTTCGAATTTCGAATTTGAATTTTTTAAATTAATGTTTTCTGATTTTAAATATTGGCTTCTTTGTTTCATTTTTCATAGATTTATTCTTTTGCTTCAATCGTCTGCGTATCTTAGCAAAGGCTATTACACAACTTATTTTTATTTAATACATTCATTTGAAGGCAATTTTTTTTTTTTTTTTTTTTTATATTTATTGAAAATAAAATCGTAATGCAGTAGAAAAAATTAAGTATAATTAGTTTTAAATTTAAAAACGTATTTATAACAGTTATGTTTAATTTTTTATAGTAGAACAACTTCTTATTTTTCATTTTTTAATTAATTCCTTTAAAAGAAAAAACTTTTATTTATTAATTATTTTTATTTACAGTATTTATCGGGAAAAATGGTAGTATATACATAATAAAAGGGATTAAATTGATTAAAAATTATTTGTTAATATATATATTTATTTATTTTTTAATCTACTTTTTATTTTATTTTATTACATTGGTCGGAATCAGATCGTAATGTAGTGTAAATAGCAGGGGCTATAAAATACATGGTTCAAAACTAAAATATTGAATAGATGCTGAGATACAGTCATCTTTAAAATTGTAGTTCTTAAATAATAGCAGATCCCCCCTGTCGTCGATAAATATCCAGATTGAAGTGCCCGGGAAAGATCTTTCTGCAGACATGGGAAACCTAGACCTGATGCAGTGAGGGCGGGAAAAGAGCTGCCGTAGACAGTGGGTACCCAAAGCAAGGTTTGGAGCTATTTCAGTTTTTTTTTTTTTTTTTTTTTAGTTTTTGTCTATAATGTAGTGTAAAATAATAAATATTAATTCAATTCTTTTGAAAATTTATTTAAATATAATGTCCAGCGAAGCGGGCAAAGCATGCTAGTAAGTAATAATGACAAAAATGCATAATTTTGGACAAGGCGCTACTATTAGATTAAATTAAAATAAATAAATATTACTTACATTGTTCATCCATATCCATGTTTGGATATTTTTCACATGCTCCAAAAACCTCAATTGTCAAATTAAATAGCTGCCCACTACTGCCTGGAAAATCTGTCTGTGAAGATTTATGAAAGGAATTTTGAGAGCAATGCTCTATGAAAATTGTTTTTTGATATCTCTTGAGAGCTTCAGTTATAATATCACATTTTCCGCTGTATACGAATTTGAAGGAATCAGGTTGAATTATGAAAAATGTAGACTCGGATGCAAAGTGCTGAGGCATAGGCCATGGCTGTCCTTTGGTAGGTTTGATCTGCAAATGCATTTTAAGAATTAAAAAGAAGACATTTTTTTTCAATGTATATAGTATATAATAAGTACAAAATTTTGAATAAACGCCATTAAATGCAAGAACTCACCACAACTTTTTCGGGTCAAAAGAAGACATGATTCTTCATTAGGTGAGCAAAATAGGCACGAGTACGAGTGCTCACTTTGTTTACAGCACTCATGCGTATTTTGTTCACCTAATGAAGGGTCAAGTCTTTCTTCTACCTGAAACAATTGCTATGAATTCTGTAGCATTTTACACTGTTTATTCAAAGTTTTGTACTTATTACTTTTAAACACCAGTTTTGTAGTGCTTTTTTTTTTTTTTTATAATTTTTATATAGCATATAGACAAGGGTGAATAAAAACATAAAATAATCTGAACAACACAGAATAATCTGAAACAATATTTAATATGAAATGAAATAATTGTAGTACTAAGCATTGAAAAACTGGTTTTGAAAGTAAAATAACTTTCTCAATAAACACCATAAAATTCAGAGACACAAAACATTTCAATGATGCTGCCAATACACCAAAACATGTAAAATACAAAGAGGGGAAAAATAAGAGATCAGGAAAAAGTTATCATCCCCACAGCAGAAAATGCGAGACGTGAGATGTACGGCGCAGATTTTCTTTTACAGTCTGCAGATTATTTTCAAAACAGTATTGTGCAGTGATTCCAAGTCTCTTGATTTTGGTAGAAAAATTGCGATTTCACATTTTTCTCCATCCACAGTATAAATATCAATGTTTATTTTAAACTTCCTTTATTAAATTTTAGAGCCTATAAAGAGGTAGAATTGTTCATTATCTATCTCTCACTCATTTAGTTTTTTGTAATCCCTTCCCCCTCTTCCCACTAATGATTGACAATTAAATGTCTTGCGGAATCCTTGTGATTTCCAATCTTTCTCTAACTGCAACATAAATGTCAATATTCTTTTTAAACTTACCTAATTAGATTCCAGAACCTATAAAGAAGTAGAACTGTTCAATATCTCTGACGCATATAATTTGTTTTATTCCCTCCCTTTCCCATTAACGATCGGCAATCACACACCCTGCATAAGCATTATGGCTTTTAATCTTTCTCCCCCCTCAATATGAATGCCAAAGTTTTTTTTTTTAAACTTATTTTATTCGATTCTAGAACATGTAAAGATGTAGAATTTTTAAATATCTCCCACATATAACTTTTCTTGACAACTTCCTTCCCCCGCTAACGATTGGTGAGCAAATGCCTTGCAGAAATCTTGTAATTTTCCAATCTTTCTGCGTCCGATTAACTAACTATCATGATTAAGTAACATTAGATATATTCTGAGGTTATTATGCATGCCTGGAGGCATGTAAATTAACTTGATGCAAAGTATCAGAAATTTTACCATATTTTTTTTTTTTTTTTTGTAACATGCATATAGACTGAACATATAATAATCATACAGACATACAACATTTATAGCCATAGATATATAAATTAATTTAGTAGATAACAATTTTAACTTACAAAATTTAGAGAGTACTTTGTAGTTATTCTCAGAGATGCAGAACATGTCCGAATACCCAAACAAGGTTTGAGGGAAATTTCAACTGACTGGGGAAAATTTGTACATATTTTTTTAAGAGAATATAAAAATGTAATTCTAAACGAACAATTTGCTGCTTTGCAATGTGCATAATATAAACTAACAGCTGTATTTTTATGTTACAGTGTACACTTATTATCTTAAACACTTAAATCAGATAGAATAAATGGCTTTCTATAACAAAATAGATTTTTACTTTATTGAGGGAAATTCAGATTGTGTTTGGGGGAAAATTACGAGGCCTGAAAATTTTCTGCTCCCCTAATTCTTCTATCTCAGCACTTTTAGTCTGGATGCGAACCCTTATCAAAGATGCTTGAAAAATGTTTATGGCTAATTTCATTTACTTGCTTTCCAGATCTTCTTGTTAATATATAGCATGATCTTGTATATATTTTTATCAGCTCTACATCATTGCACACATTTTTATTGGCTAAAATTTCTACTATTTCATATTTTATGGTGTAACTACTATAGTTTTCTAATTTTTCAACCTTTTCGAAATATATTGCCAGAATTTATATCAAAATGAAGAAAGTAAAACTGGTACATACACAGAAATGACAAAAAATAAATCAATTAAAGAGCATTCCAGCAAAATGAAAAACAACAAATTAATATTCACCCTAACCACAGTCAATAAAAACAAAAATATAGCAATTGATTTTGAAAAAGTTAAAAAAAAAAAAAAAAAAAAATGCAAACTATAATAATTATTACAAAAAATGTGAAGCAGTGGAAATATTAGTGAATAAAAATGCATGCAATGACATAGAGCCAAGAAAAATCGATACACGGTGCCACTACCTGTTAGCAAGAAGGTCTGTAAAGTAAGTAAATGAAAACAGCTATAAAAATTTTTCAAGTATCTTTGATAATAGTCTGTATCTAGACTGAAAGGGCTAAAACAGAAGAATTACAAAATAATCTTTAAATTCAATAAGTTACAGTAAATATGCATCTGTATTTTCTGTCAGAATAAACTTTTGTAATTCTTTTTATATGTTTAACCCTCGAAGTGAAAGACAAAACACTGATGAAACACTTATGAAAGACAAAACACTGATTTAAAGCTTTTTAAAAATACTGGTTTAGATATTTTAAAAAACACCATTTTAAAACTGCTTAAAAGCATCAGTTATCAAATTTTTATAAATAGGAAATTTGAGTAGAAAAAGCAATTTCATAGCATTGAATCAAAATTTACTGTTTCAAACTAATAACATGTAATGTTTACTTAGCTTAGAGATTAACATTAATTTCTTAATTTATAATTAGTAAATAAAATACATTATCAAACAAATTTATATAAAGAATTTATCAGTACAATATTTCTTATTTAGACTAACTTATCTTAATAAATTGCTAATAGAAAACTCTACAACAATACTGATAAATATCTATTTTGACTTCAATATTTTCGCTATTTACTTTAAATTTCTCACAGTTCAACAAAAATATCATAAATTAAATGAATTTAAGTAAAAATTTTCTTTAAAATAATTTTACAAACAATACTGACATTGTCATAACATTTTCAATTCAAATGATACTATTCTTTAGCTAAGGTTCCTATGTACACCAGTGATATAAGACATGACATCACAGGTGCCAGAGAAAACAGTTCATTAAGGTAGCCACTCTTTGGGGATCTAGTATGCTCACATTAACATGAAGTATGCCAGATGGATGAGGCACTCCAAACAAAATCCCATCCCTAATTATTTTATTCTTTTTTTTTTTTTTTTTAATGTTATTTTAGGATTGTTTTAACAGATTACAAATTTTCAGGATTTTTTAAATAATATCACAATTCTTCCTGCAATTGTAACTACCCCTCCCCTCCATTTTCAGTGTTCTTTATCAATTTAAATCAAACTCAACATTTTCTTTAAGTTTAAATTTATTAACATTGTTCATACATTATAACTCAAAAAAGAGTTGATAATTCAATCAAGTATTTTATGCATTTGTTTTTTCTAATTAAATGCTTTAGTTTTGTAAATAAAAAAAAAAAAATGTAAAAAATCTCATCTGTTTTTAACTTTTTTTTATTTCCCCCTCTCTATGTAAATAGCATAATAGCATATTATATTATACATAAATGTAGGATGCAGGTACTTTATTCGAATAGAGTTCATTGAAAAAGAAATACCTACTTTGAGTATTTACCCTTAAAAATAAAAACCTGAATATTTTACATCATTAATCCTAATAACAATCTGGCTAATTCGAAGATGATTTTTAATGGTGGGATTTGGCAGACACCCGCCAATGTTTTGGTTTCGATGTTTGTAAAAGAGCCAATACTGAGAATCACATCACATACTCACAAACTGATATATTTTATTATTACAAAACATAAGAAAATAAATAAATTTTAAAGAAGCAAAAACATTTTTCACTTAACTGCTAGAAAAATTTTAAATGTATTCAAAACTTTATTACTTATGAAAGAATTTCATTAAATAAATTTACAGTAAAACCTTTCTAAGTTGGATACCTATAATTTCAGGATAAAGCATTCAATGTATAGGGTTGTGTACTCTTTTTGAATTAATTATATTGCATCAATGCATGCCTGTTAACTTTTAATCACATCTGAATATAAAACAATTAAATATTCATGACTTATGTACCAAAAATGATATTTACAAATTTAAACTGGTAAGTTGTGACCATTGCAGAACTTTCTTCTATAATTTTTTATATTACAGCATCACATATCAATTAACATGAACAATAATTCAATCAACACAACTTCTCACAATAAAGATTTTGTATATGCATTTTGGTACAATTTAAATTAATAAATGTTACGATAGTCATAATCGCAGAATGGGAGTAAAAGTAGCATAGCACCATCTGTCGGCTGATATACACCCAAATTAAGCTAACATTCATTTTCATAATGACCATCACACATATGAAGTTTTGTGAATTTATTCGGTATAGAAACCAAGATATAATTTTCCTGTGAATGGAAAAAACTGCAGCATAGCAGCAACACCTATCGATTGATACACACTCAAATTGAATCACTAGCATTATTTTTCACTATAGGCCTTTGATTTATTAAGTTCAGCGCAATTATACACTGAAGTTAAAATTCAATAGGGAAAGTAAAAGGGATATACGAAAAGGAACCCTAACAACCAAAATGTATTGTCCAATGCCTATTTTAAAACAGACAAAGTCAAAATATACATGCAAACTCTCTGCTGGATATTTCCTGAAGTCCTGATAAAAGAAAATTACAAGGGCAATGCATGTAAATTAATAAAAAGAAAGACTCTTGCATTATGAACTAAATTGCAGTAATTTGTGAATGTTTCAACTGAGGAAAAAAAAAATAATGTTATAATTATTTCTATAAAGATAAGATATAAATAAATATATTGTCACAAAAAGAACTGCTTTTTAGATATTTTCAGCTATTTCTACGAGGGACAAGTAAAGATTTTTATTTTTTTTTTTTAAGTGAGAAAATGGATTCCCCCCCCCCCCCCCAGTCTCATTGGGTAAAAGTGTCCAATTTAGAGCAGTACTTGAATGGCAAACTTAAAGAGGTTAGACACTATATTAATCCTACGAATACATTTTGTTTTGTGAAAAAGTGTTCGACGTGAGAGGTCTAAATATTTATTTTAAGTTGTAGTCTCTTGTTAATCATATGCAATAACATATTAAGAACTGGATATTTCAGTTCTGTGTTTTTATTATTTTTCATCACGGCTTTTAAAGTCAGAAATTTTTAAATGAATGCAGAAAATTTATTTTAGCAACAAACTTTAAAAAAAAAAAAAAAAAAACAGGAAATATTTTAAAAGAACAGACAAAAGAAAAAACAAATAATTTAAAATCAAAACAAAACAAGGTTCTTATTCAATTCCTACTATTAGTTCACACTCTTCCTATATATATCTTGTACAAATCTTGCAATCGATTTTTAACCAACTTCCCGACTAGCTAGAAATTTGAAACTTTCAGGATTGCTCAGAACACGGTGACAACACAATACTTCGAAGTCCGATTTTTGAATTTTTTATTAGTTTTCGTATAATTAATTAAAATATGAAAATAATAACATCCTAATAGCGATAATATAGCCATTAAAATATTAGCTATAATTTAATTGTTGCCAAAAAAAATTACGAGTTCATTTTCTTTTGACATAAAAATAAATATATTTAATTAAATGTGAATATTAATAATTATAAGATAAAAAAATTTTTTATATACCATGTTTTTAAATTTTCTGATGAATCATTAATAAAATACGTGAGGATAAAAAATAATATATAAGCGATATTTAAGCACGTGGACTCAGTTCAGTGAACTAATAATAATAATGAAAAAAAAAAAAAGTTTAATTTTTTAAGGTTCATGTTTAATTACATGTATTTATTTTTATGTCGAAAGAAAATGAACTCGTAATTTATTTTGGCAACAATTAAATTATAGCTAATATTTTAATGGCTATTTTTATTACTATTAGGAGCCTACTATTCTCATATTTTAATTAATTAAAAGAAAACTATTCGAAAATCTGACTTCGAAGTATTGTGTTGTCACCGGGTTCTGAGCTACTGTTAAAGTTTCAAATGTAAAGTTTCTAGTACGGAAGTTAGTTAAAAATAGATTGCAAGATTTGTATCAGACAAATAAACAAACAAGAATAGAAGTTAATAAAAACATGGTAAAAAACTATAAAAAGTTAAATTATGCATTTCAGAAAAATTGACATCATTGTCACTTTAAAAATTTTATGCACATTGATAAGAGCTCTATGATTCATCAGAAAGTTTAAAACATGGTATATAAAAAGTTTTTTTTATCTTATAATTATTTTTCTTTTATTTTGCACACACACTTTTTATTTCCTAATTCAAAATTATTTAAAAAAAACTTTTTCAATAGTTTTTGTACCTTAAAAAATTTTCCTTTGTATTACTTGTTTTTATTTATTCTTTAATTATATGAATATTAATATTATTTAACAGCACTGTCTATTGGCACATTTATGAACTATATTTTTTCCTTTGCCAAACAAAATTCCACTGCCTCATGTATGTTCTGGTAAAATATCAAGTCATTCTGACCAGTAGTTCAGTGTTTTGAAATCGTAACTTTATTTATAATCACCCTGTATATTTATACTGAATTTTAGTGTCCAAATATTCTGAAATTTACCTATCACATTAACGATATATACTATATTAGCCACAATATAATAAAAAAAAATCTGGAGTGACTCCACTAGACTTTCCAAACATTGAGTAATTAACAGTTTTGTAGATAAAGTAAAGAAAGAGGAGTTGTTAAACAAACAAAAGAGAGAAAAACATAATACAGTGTTTGAGTATTTTTCTCCACATATTACACAATGTTTAATATTGAACGCTACTGAACTTTGAGCCCATAGATCATAATGATAAAGAATTTTTCGTTGTGTCCCTGTAAAAACCTATAAATGCTAGATTCACCAAAATGCTTATGGTTAGTGCAACAGTGATTTATAATATTCATATAAATTATCAGCTCAATTAAATAAAGCATTTAAATGCTATCGCATTTGAAAAAATTTGGTCCCATAGGCCATAATAATAAAGAATTTTTCTTTGTGTCCCTGTAAAAAAACTGTACATGCTAAATTGACCAAAATCTATAGAGTTGGTGCAACTGTGACCTATAACATGCGTAAAAATTTTTTGCCCAGATTAATACGGCGTTTAGATGCTATCACATTTTTAAAAATTTGGCCGCATAGGCCATAATGATAAAGAATTTTTCCTGGTGTCCCTGTAAAAAAAACTATAAGTGCTAGATTCACCAAAATCAATAGGGTTGTACTATGGTGACTTACAATATACGTACCAACTTTCAGCTTATTTGAACAAAGCGTTTCAACACTAGCGTGTTCACTCACAGACATACACACATCATCGTAAAAATAGTGAAAACAGACTCAGGGGACCTCGAAACGTATAGAAATATCAAAATCTCAAATTCGAATTTTTGACATTACAATACTTTCCTTACTATAGCATTCAGAAAATAATAATGATGAAAACATATTACAAAAATCAAAGTACTGATACACACATGTGGCTGACCTAAAAAGGTTATTAGAAAATAAAGTATATTACATCACAAGTCTAATATCTTTGAGATCGTCTAAATCTGGCATCGAATTGCCAATGGAGGCTTCCTTACACTGAAGGTTTGTGAATATTAATTTATTGATTGTCTTGAATATAATTTTAAATCACTTTTAAAAATGAATTTTTTTAAGCCCCTGTCATGATTTTTGAATTGTGACACCACTGCATTCATTGCATATAAATGCCAAAAAATGTTCTCTTGTCTTGTTCCTTTCCTAAATACTGGGTTACGATGGTGTGCTATAGCATACGATGGTGTGCTATAGCATACCATTAACCCCAATTTTAATAATAATATAGTTTTAAAAAATTAAAGAACACGCTTTCATAGAAATGTGAACTAAAAAGCACAAAATATCTATCTTAGTATTAAAATGCAGGGTAAGAGAAAATCGTGCGAGTGACACACCATAATATTTACATACATTTAAATCTTTAATTAAAATAATTTAGAATTAAACAAAAACCATTTTTAAAAAATCTCCCCTGACTGGGATCGAACGCTGGACCTTTAGGTTCGTAGCGCGGAGCCTTACCTCTCAGCCACATCGCTCACGTAGGGAAAGACTTTTTTTACAATATAGATTTTTTGTTTGCTCCCAGAGTGGTTACAAACATACATACAGGTGAAGCTAATAAAAGCGTGTTAATAAAAGGGGAACAACTATAGTATTTCCCCTCAGCTAGATTTGGCGATTGTGGCGGAACAGCTTTACTATACGGCGCCCATTGCTTATTGCCATTGCCGATGTTTTGATCACGTGGTATGATGGTGTTTTGATTCGGTTTGTGAGTCGGAACTGCGAATCGTTTCACAACGTCGTGAATCGAATCAAAATGTCATGAAACGATACTTTTCATTATTATGAAATATTTTTTTTATGTTTCACTATGCTTTCTGCTGTTTGCTCGCTTCGCGAGCATTGAAACAAAAAAAAAAAAAAAAACATCACTGGACGCCCCTAATTCGTGGAGCATGAATCAGTAAAAGCATGAAAATTCATGGAGCAGCGGTCACTATGTTTTCTGCTGTTTGCTCGCTTCGCGATCATTAAAACCGAAAAAAACATCACTGGACGCACCTAATTCGTGGAGCATGAATCAGTAAAAGCATGAAAATTCATGGAGCAGCGGTCACTATGTTTTCTGCTGTTTGCTCGCTTCGCGAGCATTAAAACCAAAAAAAACATCACTGGACGCACCTAATTCGTGGAGCATGAATCAGTAAAAGCATTAAAATTCATGGATCAGCGGTCACTGTTTTCTACTGTTTGCTCGCTTCGCGAGCATTAAAACCAAAAAAAAACATCACTGGACGCACCTAATTCGTGGAGCATGAATCAGTAAAAGCATTAAAATTCATGGAGCAGCGGTCACTGTTTTCTGCTGTTTGCTCGCTTCGCGAGCATTAAAACAAAACAAAAACAAACATCACTGGTCTCCCCCAATTCGTGGAGCATGAATCAGTAAAAGCATGAAAATTCATGGAGCCTCGGTCGCTATGTTTTCTGCTGTTTGCTCGCTTCGCGAGCATTAAACCCAAAAAAAAACATCACTGTATACCCCTAATTAGCGATGCATGAATCAGTAAATGTTACGTTTCGATACAACTGAAAAAAGTATCGATACTCTGATTCGGGTCTCGAATCACCATCATATCACGCGATCAAAACATCGGCAACGGCAATAAGCAATGGCTGCCATGTTATATCTATCGCAAACAATCCAGAACGACATCGTTATCGTTCAAATCGGCGCCAAAGAAAAATCGCCAAATTCAGCTGAGGGGAAATACTATAGTTGTACCATAAAAGGGAGGGAGTATTTTTGAAATCACATCCCAAGGACCCCCCCCCTTTTTTAGCTTATGTACCAAAACTACAAAAAAAAAAACCTGAGAAAATGAATTTTTATGGCTGGATTATCATGACAACAAAATATTTTGTACAGTTTGTCAAAAAGCTTATTTTAAAAATACTTTTACAGAAGGTTGTACTAAGTTTTGGAGAAATGCACTTGTGCAACAGAAAAGCATAGATGGAAAAAATGGAGCATCAAGTCAACACTTTATTTTTTTTAATACAAAGCTTCAAAATGAAAAAAGGAATTAAGAAAAAAAAAATATATATTGTTTACAGAAAATAATAGCAGCTACATGTCCATAAACAGAAATGTTATTTATTTATTTGTTTTTGAAGAAAAAAAGTCCCACTTTTCAAAAAGTCAGCAAGCCCTGAAATAGTATATATATATATATATATATATATACCTTTTGAGAAGATAACATTTCAATAAATTCTGTTTAGTTTACTTGGAAAAAATTAAAATAAATAAATAAATAAAAATAAGTAAATATATTTAATGCAAATTAATAAAAAGACATTTCAAAAAGAAATAAATTGAATCAAATAATGATAATACTAAATTCATAATTCCGAAATTGTTCAATTTTAATTCAATCAGAAATTGGTGGGTAGATTATCAACAAGGTAAATGAAGGAAGGCATTTCTTCGTCCCCTTCATTATTTAATAGGAAACCACAATAAGAAAGTTCAATCAGTCAATCAAATTTGATAGTTATATATATATTGTTACATGCTGCATAATGATACTAATGTAACACACAATGAAACAAATGCAAAGATTTCTGATAAAAATATATTGCATCATGTATCAATGGTGAGTTTAAAGCAAGAAAAAAATTACCTCTTCGCTGATTAAATCATTTACTGACGGATCGTTAATATAGTGCCCTTCGACGTAAAGTATAAAAAGAAATAGCAGCACAGGGTTCATTTTTCTTAATCTATAAAATAGTGAAAAGTATACACACTGTTATAATAATGTTTTAACAAAAATTATAAACACTATTATATAAGTTTTAATTAAAATTCAAGAAAAAAAAAGTAAATAAATAAATAAAAATTACATTTTAAATATTATACTTAGAAATGAAAATAAATCAATGACATCAAGAAATATAAAATGACACAAACATATAATTATCAAACTTGAAATTTAATCTTATCAGAAACAAGAAGGAAGGAGTTAGTGACCTTTGATTGTTGTCTTTATAAATATTAGCTTATCAACAGACTGAAGTCGATAAGATCGTTTTTTAATTTAGCGAATCACCGGTTTAATTCTTTGCTTTTATAATCTATTTGGCTAAAGATTATAGTTGTTGTATTGTAGCGATACACGCATGCATAGTTTTTTTTTTTACTTTCTTTTACATTTACACCGATATACCAACAAATTGAATATCACAGATGAGCGACGGGCGAGACCGGCAAAAAGAAAAATAAACAATCCAGTAATAGTTGCAATAACAGTGAAAAGAACGTACCTGTTTCCTGTTACATGTTATTGGTTAGTTGGTTGAATGGGTTTTACGTCGCACAAATAGTATGCTACATGCCTGTTACAATTAAATATGCAGAGATAAGTCTATTTTTTTTATTATTAAAAAGTTCAATCTGCCTTTTTTTCTGTGTGTATTTCCTTTTATTACAAAATAAATTAATTAAAAAAAAAAAAAAATAGCGAAAATAAAATGCAAATAATTTTACAATTTCCGTCGTGTGTATTAGAAATACTCATTATTTTAACGTATTAGTAATAAAAATATTGATAAAATTTAACAGAAATCAAATATCAGAATATGTATTTGTTAATGTGATTTTTATTTTTATTATAATAGTGATTTCTGTGACACGCGCCAGTGATTTGTAACAATAACAAACGCGTCTGCGTGTTGAAGAGGGCATGAAGGAGTGGGATATTTAACTTTTCGTTATGTAGTTATTATATTAATTTGTATTAATTGTTGTTATGAAAATCTGCAATTAAAATGTGTGATAAAAGCAGGTAATTGATCATATTTAAAAAATAATAATTTTCTTATCGTTTGTTTGAATTGTTATTATTATTATATTATTTTCCATGATCATTTTGATTGTATGTTCATAAAGTTAACTCTTTTAATCAATAATTTACATTTTGTTTTATTTCTGAATAAAATATCATATGGTACGAAAAAAGAAAAAAAATATATTTTATCGTCTTTATTATGAAACATACATTATTATAATAACTTTTCCAAGGGCCGGCTTTTCATTAAAAATGTTTTTTTTTTTTTTTTTTTTTAAGATAACTCTTTTTAAAGATATTTTTAAATTATTGTAATTTTGATCTCTCTGAGGCTTTACTGGTTAAAGAGCGGTTTGTCTGCAGATGGATTTACAGTTACGCATTACTTTATTTTTATTTATTACTTTATTTTATTTTTTTAATGCTGAAATTAAAAAAATATTGGTCATTTTATTATTTTTTGTTAAAAATATTAAATACGGCTGTTTTTCTGTCTCTATAAAAAACAACGACTCCATTAAAAAAAGAAAAAGAAGAAAACTGGTAATTTCATATAAATCATTAAAATTTTCTGGCATTGGCACTCGCCATTTATAAGAATAAAGTTAAAAAATAAAATTAATTTTTATGCATTGTGTTTCTAAATCTGTATATATATATATATATATATATATATATATAAACAATCTATAATATGTGTTTCTAAACTATATTATTTCAGTAAAATATGTATTACTTTTTTTTTTTTTTTTTAAATATTTTCTAAAACTTGTGTAATTTTTTTTTTTTTTTAATGTGGCAGAAATACTCACATTTTTATTATTATTATTTATTGCCAGAATTAAAAATTGGGTGAGAATTTCTCATCCTTACACAGACTCAAAGTGTGATTTTTGAATTGTTATAAATTACTAATTACATCTATTTTCTAAGCATTGCCATAATTTACATTTAATCACATTTAATTGCTGAAATATGTCAATTTTTTTTATTATTGATTACTGAAAGGGAATTACTAATACTTAATTCATGAAATTCTTGCATTTTTCAAAGCCAGTACCTAAAATATAAGATTATTTTGCCAGAAATTCACAGATTTCTTTCTTTTTGATGTTTGATTATTGAAATATGAGGTACTTTACGTATTAACCACATGTCATTCCTGGGCTGTTTATATATTATAAATATATAAACCAATATAATATATTTTATAGGGTCACATCAATAATATTAATAAATAAATAAACATAAATAATTAAATACACCTAAAATATATATTTCTTCTTAACTGCATACTAGCGATTAATTGCTGGCATGTAGCTAATATGCAATTACCAAATCCAAATGTACTGCATTTTTTCTGTTGATTATTAAAATGCTCAGTTTTCTCGTTAATTTTTTTTTTTAGCTTTTTTAAACTGTTCGATTTTTGTGAAATATCCTCTTTAAGTTTCTCAATTTTTATGTAGTGTTCAGTATAAATTACTTAATTTTTGTGAAAGATTTGTTTTAAGATCATCACTTCTTATGAAGGGTCTTTTTTCCAACCAAAATTTTCCTTGGTTGTCTCTTTCAAAATGCAAGAGTTTCTCGCAATATAAAAATATTTATGTCAGTAAATATCACATTATTATTTTTTTTTCCCTTTTTAAATAATTACAGTCAAAGGCTATATTGAGATCATCATGATAAACTTTGCTTAATACTGTCATTTCTTAATCAAGAGTATTGTGTTAATTGGTGGAAACTGGTGGGTGTTTGGGACTAAGACAAGCTTGCTACACTGCCTGGAATTTAGGGAAAATCTGGAAAACTTAGGGAATTTGAAAAATCTATTAAAAAACAGGGGAAACTCATAAAGTTTTAATTTCATTTTTTTATTTAAATTGTCTGATTTTGTAATTTGGAGATAATTTTTTTTATTTAATTTTAGTACTTTGTAATAAATAAAAAAAGTTAATTATATATTTTTCTGAAACTATAATCTGTATACATAAAATCGTTTGTCCTGAGTGTGTGAGTAAGTGATTCGTCATCGCCCAGCGCCCAAACCCCTAGACCTAGAACCATGAAATTTTGTGACAATGTTTCTTCTATGACGTAGACATCCACTAAGAAATGATTTTACAAAATTCGCCCCCCCCCCCCCAAGGGCGGAGGGGGGGAGCAAAACGTAATTTCACAAAATCCTTCATATCTCAAACAAAAAAACAGATATCTGTAAAATTTTTGCTTTAAAATAAAGCTAACACAAATGTCCAAAATCGAATTTCTGGAATTTTAGAAATTTGGTCGCCAAGGGGGGGAAGGAGGCAAAACATGATTTCACATAATCCTATATATCTAAAAAAAAAAAAAAAAAAAAGCAGATATATGTGAAATTTTCGCTCTAAAATATAGCTAATACAAATATATAAAAACCAATTTCTGGATTTTTGAAATTCAGCCCCCATGTGGGACGGTAATGGGGGGGTGGGTCTATGGGGCAAAAACAAATAGAAATACAGTTGACTGGACCATAGATCTGTGATTATCTGAAACAGTAATCGATTTTTAAGCTAGTGGAAGGGAAGTGCCAATTTTGATTTGAAGTCATGCTCATCAACCTAGCTTTTCCAGGTTTTCTGTGTTTTTCTCCAAAACTTGTGTATATAAAAGTTAACACCTCTTAGATCCCCCCCCCCACACACACACACAGAGAGAAGTCATCCGATCCTAGTAAGAATAACATTTTGAATATCAAAAACTATTTCTGTGTTCTGTATAGAAATAAATTGTTGTGTAATTATATTGGATTTTTTAGCAAAGTAAATTTACACCAACATTTTCTAAAACACCAGTATAAAATATATGCTATTTATATAGTTAGCATACTGCAGTTTTGGTAGTGTTAAGTCTACTATTATCAATGTGGAAAGGGACATTAAAATTGCTTTATTATTCAATATCAGGTCAGGATTTTACGTTCTATGAAACTTAAAAAGGCTTTATTATTATTGAGATTTTTTGATTTTTAAGGAGCGTTTCAGATAAGAATGAAATAACTTTGATATTTTATTAGTATTAAAACTAAAAATCAAATCAAATTCAACTTGCATCAGAATATTATTCAATAAGTTCTTTTTCATTTCCCACACCTACATAGCTTTATAAACTTCTTTTAAGCCTAGTTTATGAAGATTTCTTTTATGCCTCCTCATGCATGCTTGTACTATTTCTTTAGAAATTGATTTCAATAGTTTAAAGTAAATTTGCTTGAACTGCCACAAATTTTTTGGTTTCTTTTTTTCATTGGAATACTTGCTTTTAATAAGGCCTCAAAATCTTTCAATAACACTTACTTGAGGCATTATCCAATTTAGACACACATTCAATTTTCTGGTGTTCAGATAGTCAACAGCATCTTTCGTATAATGGCTGGTAGCGAGACGCAGCCAAAACAAAGTATATTCAATTTGATGATGTTGTTTGATGAAAGGAATCAAAACCTTTTTAATACACTGATTCAAATAAACAGAACTATTTACTGTTCCCTGAAAAAAGACTGAATTAGAAACAATACTATCATCAAAACCAAAGTAACATTTAAAATGAGATAAAGAATACTAAAAAAAAAAAAATGCATGTTTGACACTGAAGAGGGCTAGTGTTTAGCCGAAATGTCTGTCTTGTATTTTAATGTTTTTTAATTAAAATGCATTTTTTTTTTTTTTTTTTTTTTTAGTATTTTTTATTTCATTTTAAATGTTACTTTAGTTTTAATATATTAATGAGACGTATGGATTATGTTTAATTTTATTAAAATACTATCATCGTTTATCACCATACCATACAATTACTTTTCTTTTGCACTTAGGCTTTTTTTTTAAATTGGATAGCGATAGAGTTAGAGCTTGTAGTATGAAAATATTTAGTACTTAGTACCACCACAGAGATTTGGGACAAACAAAATATGACTCATCATCTATGATGATTGTCTGTCCTTCTTTAGATAGAATCAATTTTAAGGCAATTTTTCTTTGTACAAATTTCTTGCCTATTTCTATATTTTGGAGATATCTTTCTTGTATAAGATCTTAATCCCAGATCTTTCTTAATTCGGTAAATATTTATTTTAGATATATTCAATTTTCGACAACTTGACATGTAGAAATGTCAGGTGTTACAGTAAATTTCCATTTAGCCATATTCATGACTGTTTTGCTCCTTTTTCAGACTCCTTTTCCAGTTTGATTGGTATGGACATATCTCTGTTCATCATATTATTTTAACACTTGATTAATTATTGGTTTAGATATTTGACTATTTTTGAAATGCTTAAAGACAACGGTTTTGCAAAATTTAGCATCACAATTATGAAAATGCACAATTTCATTCTTAATAGCTTTTATTAAATGGAATGCCATTGTAGAACCATTTCTAACATTAGACTCAAACTGATTTTGTTTTGTACGTATTGAGTTACCATTTCCATAACAACCTGTAGGATTTCCATATTTTTGCAAATTAGCTTATGTGCAATGAAAGTAATAGTCTCATTCTTATAGCTCCTTATATTACTGAGCAATCCCATCTGAGAGGCCGCTTATGAGGGAAAGATTGGTCAGCAATTTTCTTTATATTTACTTTGCTACATTAATACAACATCAAGCCATATTTTTATATAATAAATTTTAATGAGATTGGATGTTTAATTAATACCTATATTTTTCCTTTCAGAAATTGTTATCCCACAGTGAAATCTATTAAACCAAGTGCCCCTCCATTGTCTGCTCTTTATGAAACATTCCAGGCCAATGGAGATTCCGTGTGCAATTTCTTCTGTGATAATCAGAATCAGCAGGCTACTGGTCAATCAAATATTAATAGTAAGTTTTTTTAATAAGATAAATACCTTATTATCTCTACTTTACTCAACAAGTAAAGAATTGCCTAACCTACAACTCTCAAGGCACAGGGCAAAAATTTCACTGGGCCCCTTGCACTTCTTCACTTAAACTTATGACCATAAAAAGGCATTGAAGTAAGTTTTAAGATTGGTGAGTAAGCCCAACCCAATATGGGGGTCAGAGGCATTGGTCCCATTTACAATACCTCAAACAGGCCTTGCATAATATAGGGTGCTTTTGCTTTTGGGTTTTTTGCTTCACAGTCACATTTGTACAATAAGGATCTTTAGACTGAAAACTACTGCTTAAAGTGGAATTGCAATGAATGTTTCAGGTAAAAATGATGGCACGACAATTTCACCAGATACATATACTTAAAACTTAGGGTTTTTTTTTTTTTTTTTGGAAACCCTCTCATTTTCTGATGCCCAGATAGAATCCCTCTCCTTCATCTCAGTATACCATTGTGTTAAAGTTTAATAAAGGAGCTGATATTTTACCAAAATTGGAATACTTTGTTTTAAATATAGATGTCTTAGATCTTAGAACCTATATAAAAAATCCTTATTATTATGCCAATAGGTATTTTTTGATGACTGTTAAAATAATTATTAAAAATTAATTTGAAGTATTTCATTTTAATTTTGATAATTTAAAATATGTTTTTGTATTAATAAAGATATTTTACTCTAATAAAATTAAGTTAATTGGTGTTGTTGACTTTATTAATACAGTCAAACCTTGTTAACGTGAATCTCAAGGGGGATAAAAAATTTGTTCGTCTTATCAATTGTTCATGCTGTCAGTAACTAATCGTCATATAATTAAACTAGTCTTCATTTTGACGAGGATTGTGGAAACAGATCATGTTAAAAGTAATTCATGTTAACCATGTTTGTGTTAATGAGGTTCGACTGTATTTTGAAAGGATTCTTTCTTTCTTTTTCTCTTAAAAAAAAATAATGATTATTATTAAATTTCTTAGTATGTAAACATAAATACAGTATAATTTATTTATATAATTTCCTCAGATGAATAATTCAGTTATGGATAGGGTTGGCTTGATTTTGCCCGACCCGAAAAACCCACTAAAACCCAAGTGAAATCCTTATTTAAAATTGCACTTTTATCTAACTCACAATGAACATACTAATATAAAACAAATATTATATTCATTATTACAACATGAACAAAGAATTTTCAGAAATATCCAAAGCACTCAAACTGCTCTACAGAAAAAAATTCCCCATGAAAAGAAATTTATAAATTTACCTTATTAAAACACAATAAAATTATATATATATACAGTAAAAAGCAAGAGAAAAGGGTTGTTATTCAGTGTAAAAAAAAAAAAAAAAAAAAAATGTGGGACTCAAGAAATATAAATAAATAAAAATCAAATTTAAAAGAAATTCTAAAAACTTTAACAGTGCAACACTGTTAAGTGTTAAGTAATGTAGAGAGAAAATAATTAAAAATATTTTATGGAAATCTACTGAACACCAAAAAACTTGTAACAGTAAATATTTATTAAATCGAATTTTTTGTTGTGAAGGGCAGGTAAACCGAATTTTAGAAAAAATAATGCATAATTATTTAATTTTTAAAAATTTCTTTATAACTTAATCATAAAAAGACTTTAGAATTTTTAAAGTTAATTTTTTTAAATTTTGATTTAAATGAATATTAATATTTAATTTTTTAAATTGTTTTATTATGAATGATATAGACTTAGTTTTAAAAAAGGAAAAAAATAATATTCCTAAAAACTGATAAAACCCGAAAATACTCCAAAAAAACCCTGATTGACCCCCCCCCCCCAAAAAAAAAAAAAAAAAAAAAAACACTGGGCAGGGTTTTTTCTAACCCTTGCTATAGAGGGAAAAAGAGAAGCCCATTATCCATTATTATTTCTTCTACAAGTTTGAAGTACTAATTGCTTTCTAGTACTGAAAGTGGTTAGTACTACTGATGCATGTAAAAATTTGTAAAACTGCCATAAAATTGTTTTTTCACTCTTTTACTTCAATGTCTATTTGTTAGAGGTCAGGGGATTGTAATTAGATCTCCTAAAGCAATGGTCGCCAAACTTTTTGACTCCATGGACCACTAAATTTAATAATTCAAAATCTTGCAGACCACAAATATTATTAAGAAACTTAAATAGATTTCTAGACTGACTAATAATCAGAAAATGGCCATTTTATGAATAAACCTATTTAACGTAAAACATTACAAATGCTTATTTTATTGTAAGAGCAAATGTATTGTAAATACATATTTAATCATAAGAACGATGCTTAAAGGTCCTTTGATTGTAATAAGACAATTGCAGAGGAAGAATATAAACCCCTTTTTATTGCTTCTATAAAATAAAAGAATCTGACAACTACAGTGATTTCTATAATACTGCATTTATTAAATATATTAATATGTATATAATATTGTTGGGTATTAAAATTCAACTTTTTTTTATATATGTTTTAAATCTTTGAAGAATTCGAATACTCTAATAAATTTAGAACAATTCCCAGCTAAGTATGAAATACAGATCAGAATTTCAAATCGATAACTAACTGTGACCTGATGCTTAGAATTAAAATTTTTGCGATAAAATATTATTCCAATTGTACTTTCTCTCATCCAAAAAATTCTACAGTCTAATGCTATGAGTAAGAATGACTCGGAAAATCCTGAAGTTAAAATTGAATTCAGTATGGTATGTAATAAATCATTAAAAAATCTATATATTGTCGAGATTTTTCTGTGGGCATTCAAAATTTTGTTGCAGACCTCGTGTGGTCCAGGGACCATCGATTGATGACCACTGCCCTGAAATGTTTCTTCATAACTATCTTCAGATATAATAGGGGTAAATACAAATATCTGTTTTTATGCTTAGATGCTATACTATGAAGTCAACATGTGACATTTAGCTCATATATCAAACAACTTATAAAAAATCTGGTGTGTAACAGCCACACGACTTCCATTACCCAGTACTACACACATTATAAACATTTTATATACATTTTTGATTTAAATAAGTAACAAAATTGCTCTATCTGTCAAATAAGTTACTTAAAATAATAATTAGAAAAATAATAATGGGCGGAACTGAAATTGAGCTATTTATACAGGACGCCTATCAATTTTCCTGAACTAACCAACTATATCATTCGAAAGGACATCTAATAGAGTGTTTATATAGCAAGGTTGAAGAAAATCGGTGGAGCCGTTTTTGAGATACGGACTTACGGTCCCACTTCCTGTTTCCGATGTCCCACTTCCGGTTTTTCAATTTTAACCAAAATTTGGAAATTTCATCTGTACACCAGACGTATTTCAGTTCTAAAGTTTCGTAGCTCTATCTTTATTAGTTTCTGAGCTATAATAGCCAGAAGATTCTCCACATACATACATACACAAACACACACATACATACACACTGACCAATTGCCAAAAACCACTTTTTTTGACTCGGGGGACCTTAAAACGTGTAAATCAGGTGAAAACCAGATATCGATTTCAGACCGAATACAATACTTCCATTACCTACGGTAGTAGGGTAAAGGTGGAAATTAAGAAATTTGGTTGGTGGCCACTGGCCACTAGCCTTCATTTTTTTAGTGGCCACTTTTAAAAAGTTAGTGGCCACTCGCTGATAAAAGTAAAATAAAATTTTCTTTTCTTTAATTTTTTCAATGTTCAGTCTCGACAAATCATTAAGAAAATAATTAAGGTAGTCAACTTTTTGAAACTCATTCACAATAATAAATTTCTGATAAATTTTAATAAATGAAATAGGAATAGATTTACATAATTTATACTATGAATGTAAGAAAATACTATTCAATACAAAATTCATATGTTTAAAATGCTCTTTTGGTTATATTATTTTATAACAGAAAAATTCTGATTATATTGCCCCTTCACTATCCTGAATGGTGTCAATTTTCTACTTTTTCAAAAAAAAAAAAAAAAAAAAAAAACATCTTTGATTCATGAAAATATATTAGTATATGTAAATAAAAAAAATATTTTTTTAATAATACTTTATTTTGCAAGTTTCTTTTTCCGTTTTTTTTTTTTTTTTTTTTTTTTTTTTTTCATGTTACAAATGAATTATAAATTAATTTTTCTTTAATAATAATGAATTTTTAATAATTTGCAATTATAATCCCCCTCTCTAACTGAATTTAGAGAGTGTGGCTGGCCAGGCTCCAACTATATACCAAGTTTGGTTGAATTTCATTCATTGGTTCGTGAGATACGGTGAAAACACTAAACCACAGACACACACACACAGACATTTTTTAAAAACTATCAATTCGTGTTCAGGAAACCCCAAAACGTGTAGATCCGTCAAAAAACGGAGGTCGAAAATTTTCGCGAATCCAATACTTTCTCTATATTACATATAGAAGAAAGTAAAAAATAGTTCATATGCAATAACAAATATTAAATAATATGTAGTAAATAAATAAAATATTCAATAAATTATGCATTCTTCTGATTAAGAACTAAAAATATACATACATATATACATTTTTTTTTTTTTTTTTTTTTTAAATAATAACAGAAAACGCACTTACTTTTTCCCGAAAAAAGATATTTTTACAGAATTATCAGTAGCTCCACGTTTACTACCACTACGGTTGCTTTGTGATTCAGGATTTTCTTTAAATCTCTTCATATTAAAGCAATAAATCCAAAATTTATATTACTATTTAAAGCTTGTTTTAAAGATTGAAATTTCGACAAACCACGCGTATGACTGAATGCGATACGGCCGTTGGGAATGGATAGAAATGCCAAGTTTGAAAAGAAAGTGGTATAAAATAACAAAGAAAATGCGTCGAATGACGTTTTTAATTTTTCTGCGAACGTAATACAATCGTAGTTTCAGCCGATTGATTATCTCACGAGCTTCCTTTTCGTCTCTGTCTCCCGAAAGTCGGCCGAAACTCTCATTTTGACATTTTTTAAAAATCAAAATCTAATACTTTTATAGAAAAATGGAAAAAAGCCATACGTTTTTTTAGTATATGAATAAGACTACCTGCCAATTTCCAATTAAAATTGACTTCCGAAAATGTCTGTAAGTGACGATGTTAGATTTGAGAAAGCCTGAATTCGAGGCGCACGGCGCGTTTACTGCGAAAACGCCGCCGCGCGATCCAAGTTTGCATTGGAATGGGGTATTCTATAAAGAATGGGTAGAAGAATTTTAAGTGTTTACTATTAAAATTGACTTCCGAAATGTGTTTGCAAGTGGCGAGGTTAGATTTTAGAACAGCCTGAATTCTTTGCGCGGCGCGTTTACCGCGAAAAAGCCGCCGCGCGATCCAAGTTTGCCGTGGAATGGGGTATATTTTATAAAGAATGGGTAGAAGAGAAGTGGCCACTGCAGTGGCGACCAAAGGCAATTTCTTTAGTCGCCACTTTTAAAAATCTAGTCGCCATGTGGCGAGTGGCGACTGCTAATTTCCAGCTTTATAGTAGGGTAATTGAAGTAAAAAGAAACATGTTCATAATTAATCTGATCGTGGTTCACAATCACCCCATAATTCAAAATTTGAACTTAATTTGATATATGTATATAAATCATAATTTAAACTACAATCAATATGATAGTAGGTCAGTGGAATAAAAAACGAATGTAAAGCCTGAAAATTTGTATAACTAATTTTTACTACAATTAAGAAAGTGGAAAATTGTTAAATAACAAATAGGCAGCAGCTGAAAATTTCAAAAACTTTCCTGATTTCGTGTTTTGGGTCTGATAAAATAGCCGTATAATTTTTTATACAGATCATTTTACCCTTTTAAGGATATGGTATTAGGAAACTGCAAATACTGTTTACACCGTCTTTTATTTTCATAGGAGAAAGTATCATTGGATTTGTGAAAAATTTCATTTAATTTAGATGTTTTAAGATGTCCTGAACACGTTTTGACCGTATTTAAGAAATACCCATCTGTTTGCATATGTGTGAAAAAAATTTTGTGGCAGCTCTAGCTCGAAAACTAATACACAAAATTTCATGAAAGTTTATGTTTAGTTCCAGCACTTTGACATAAATTTGTATAAATAAATTAACAGGTAGATTTCTCCCATTTAGAGGAAACCTATATTTTAGCTTCTAATATGTGTAAAATTGCACAAGTTTGATATGTGAAAAGGCTAATATGAAATACTTTGCTGATTCAATACGAGTGCATATTGGCTGATAAATGGCTATGTTGTATACTCTTCTTCAAGTACAGGCAGGCTATATAATATCTCAACATCTATAGAATATACAGTAAAACACCATTTATATGTCTCTCGTTTATACGTCTTATTTATACGTCCTTTTAATGAAGTCCCGATTCATTTTAATGCAAAAATTCTTCGTTATATGACGCTAATATCGGTTATACGTCTTTTCTACTTTACTAAAATTTGCAAAATTTCTCGACCTGTCATTATTTTCCATGCCTAAATAAGATGGATTTTTCCTGGAAATCATCTAAAATGGAGAAACATAGGAAAGATCGAAGATCACTGATCAAAGAATCAATTGAATTCAAAGTAGAATTTTTAATACTCATAGAGAAGCAGCAAATCAGACGAATATTACAGATTTTTAATGTTATTAAATAACCATCTGTATGGTCATAAATCGTATGCTTATTATCAAAATATATATAATTGATATTCAAAGTGTGTTCATATAGTTCTTAAGAAATGTAACATAATACTCAATATATGATACTATAAGTAATTAGTACACAGTCATGCATTAATAATATGATTTTTTCTCACTTTTTATAATAAATCTTTTTTAATTAATTATCTTATATACATTTACTCACTTAAGAAACTTTATTAATTAGTATTTTCATGTAAATTTTGCTTAAGTGTCATTCAATTTGTAGTAATCAAAGTGTTATTATTAAAATTTCATTTATACGTTCTTTTACGTCAGTCCCTTAAAAGACGTATAAACGGTGCTTTACTGTATGTGCACTAAAATTAATATGTGAAATGACCATTATGAAAAAACAGATAATTTAATTTGCCTGTATGTCTGCCAACAGGTGGCACTTCCATCACTCATCTTATCTCACTTTATGGCTACATCTGAACATTTATATTTGTTTAAAATATGTCAAATATGCAAAATCTTCATTGTGAGAAGATATGACTAAAATTTTGTTCATTTTAATCGGTAGGTAGCACTGTTAATACCTATATTTCACATAAATCATAATAAAATCTTTTTTTTTATTCATAAGCACAAAATAAATATTGTGTTATATAGTATGATTAGCAGGACCACACAAAAATATTAAGATACATTAAGGGCTACATTTGAAAATTGCATTTCCATTTGTGTTATCGTTTTTAACACTTTCCAACAACATTTATAAAATTGATCATGAATTCAATTAGTCTGTCTGTCCGATGTGTGATCATACAGGCAAAGTTCATTGAAAATTAAACTAGTACATAAAATTAGAAAGTGTTAATAATCTATGCAAATCTTATGATTTTCCATTCTTTCGTTTATTACTCAGTTTAAAATTGATTTGTATATCTCCAATATATTAAGAACGTTTTAGCTATGAAGCAATCTATACATTTATAAATCCAATCGTTTACGTTTTTTTTTTTTAAGTTTACAAACTACTTTAACAATCGAATTTTTCGATAATAAACATTTGCAATAGTCCAAATAGATTAAGCTATTCCATTAATTTTTTCTTATAAGGGGAAGAGAAATATTGTTTTTTGCCGGCAAAAAAGTGCTGTTGTCATTTTCATACCTGCCAGCATCCTAATTAATATTCTGTAGTGCTGATCCTGCCCCCCCCCCTTTTTTTTTTTTTTTTTTTTTTTTTTTTTGACACCAGTAAATTTTTAGAGTGATATTCTCCTAATGCAATAATCATTAAATAAAAAGAAAAATACTCTAAAAAAATACTGGTGTGAAAAAAAAAAAAAAAAAAAAAAAAAAAAAGGCGAGGCACTATGGTATATTAAATAGGATGTTGGCAGGTATGCATTTTGTGGTACATAACCATTATTTTAAAAATAATAAAAGAAGTATGCTACATTAAATGCATCACAAGAGAAAATAACAATAAAAGAAATAAATACATGGACAACGGCATGTCCTTGTATACGAATTGAATTCGTATACAATGAAAATTTTCAAATGACGTCCCCATGTATTTAAAATATCGAGTTTGGACTTTGTGATGAATATTTGTTCTCGAATTATACTCGCACACAGACCAACCGCTAAAAAGCTGATTTTTTTATTCAAAGGACATCAAAAGGAGTAAATACTATAAAAAATCCTTAAAAGGGGCCAATACTTAATCCCGCGGACAGCCTTGGCCAATGTTATTCTATGGGAAAACTTGTTTCTACAATGACTCATTACCTAATGTATATTTTTTAATTCTGTTTTCACAGTCAGAAAATTCATAACTGTTAAATGAGTACTCATTTTCGATTTTTTTTTTTTTTTTTTTTTACATTTTAATTTTGAGTTCAAAAATGTGATTTTTCACAAAGTGCATTTTTCTCGTTTTCTAGTCGCAAAATGAAATACTACAAATTAAAAAAATCAATTTTTGGAAAACAAGTACTAATTTAACACTTATGAATTTTTACTTTCCGAACACTATAGTGAGGAAAGTATTGTAATCATGTCAAAAATCCGAATTTGAGATTTTGATGTTTCTATACGTTTCGAGGTCAACTGAGTCCGTTTTCACTATTTTTAAGATGATGTGTGTATGTGTGTGTGTACGTATTTGTGTATGTATGTGTGTGTGTATGTCTGTGAGTGAACACGCTAGCGTCTAAACGCCTTGTTCGAATAAGCTGAAAGTTGGTACGTATATTGTAAGTCACCCTAGTACGAACCCTATTGATTTTGGTGAATCTAGCACTTACAGTTTTTTTACAGGGACACCAGGAAAAATTCTTTATCATTATGGCCTATGGGCCAAAGTTTTAAAAGTGCGATAGCGTCTAAACGCTTTATTAATCTGAGCAAAAAAATTGTACACGTGTTATAGGTCACTGTTGCACGAACTGTATTGATTTTGATGAATTTAGCACTTACAGATTTTTTACAGGGGCACAAAGAAAAATTCTTTATCATTATGACCAATGGGACCCAATTTTTAAAAGTGCGATAGCGTCTAAACGCCTTATTCAATTGAGCTAAAAATTTACATGAACATTATAAATCACTGTTGCACTAACTATAAGCATTTTTGTGAATCTAGCATTTATAGGTTTTTTACAGGTACACAGCGAAAAATTCTTTATCATTATGATCTATGGGCTCGAAGTTCAGTAGCGTTTAATAAAACATCGTGTACTATATGGAGAAAAATACTCAAACACTCTATTATGGTTTTCTCTCTTTTGTTTGTTTAACAACTCCTCTTTCTTTACTTTATCTACAAAACTGCTAATAACTCAATGTTCGGAAAGTCGAGTGGAGTCACTCCAGATTTTTTTAAATGTGAAAACGGAATTAAAAAATAAAGAAATAAAATATATCAGGTAATGAGTTATTTATTATGGAAACAAATTTTCCCTTAGAATAACATGGCCACGGCTGTCGCAGTACTTTTCTCTGCATTACATGGGTAAGAGAAAGTAAAAATAATCTGCCCGTAATCAAAGGATGCAATAAAACAAACAGCCCACTTGTTTGGAACTAAAACTATTCCCGTGTGGACGGAAGATTATATTGAAGAATAGGAACTTAACTCTCCAGTTACAAATTGAGTTCTCAATGCGTGTAACTTGAATGAATAATTCTTCCTAATCGCATAAGTTATGTCGATCATTGTAATTCTGTTATCACTGACGTAAATATATTTATCGAAATGCTATAACCTTTTGCATAAAATTGACATTTTAGATGTTTAATCCTGGAGAACTGATAAAGTTAAAAAAAAAAAAAAAAAATCTTCATTGTAAAAACAAGTAGAATTTATATAAAAAGCTAACCTTTAAATGCATGGATCCCCCCCCCCCCCCCTCTTCCTCAAAAAAAAAAAAAAAAAAAAAAAAAGAAAAAGAAAAGAAAAAAAAAAGTATTTAAATGCAAACTTTTATTACGCAGGAAACGCAAAGAAAGAAAAAGATTTATTACCATGTTTTTATTAACTTGCTTTCTTGTTTGTTTGTCCGATACAAATCTTGCAATCGATTTTTAACTAACTTCCTGACTAGCCAGACATTTGAAACTTCTTAAATAGCTCAGAACGCTATGACAACGCGATACCTCGAAACCCGATTTTCGAATTTTTGATTAGTTTTCTTTTAGTTAATTAAAATATGAAAATAATAACCTCCTAATAACTTTAAAATCAGCCATGTAAATATTAACTATAATTTAATTGTTGCAAAAAAAAAAAAAAAAAAAAAAAACCGAGTTCATTTTTTTCCGACATAAAAATAAATATATTTAATTAAACATGAACATTAAAAAATTGTAAAATGTTAAATGATGCATCTCGCAAAAACGGACGTCATTATCACTTTAAAAATTTTATACACACTGATAAAGTGCTAATATAGTTCTGTAGCTATGATTCAACAGAAGATTTGAAAACATGGTAGGATAGGTGCTCCAGTAATTGACATCTTCCCCGAAATAAATAATAAAAAAATAAAAGCAGATGATTTACACATCAGAATTTTAACATTGTATGTCAAACACTGGAGCATAGCGGGCCAATTATTGGTAAAATGAAAAAATGTCAGCGTCAAACACTGGAGCATAGCGGGCCAATTATTGGTAAAATGAAAAAGTGCCAGTGTCAATTACTAGGACGCTGAGTGAGTGTAAAATAAAAATTCATAAAAAAATAATAATAATTATCAAATGCATATATTTTAACATATGTATGGTTCTGAAAGTCTTTCATCCCATATATATTAAGTTAAGATTTCTAAAAATAGTTTCTGATGACTAAAACATTAAAAACATCAAAAATTACTCTAAAAGTGTCAATCACTGGCACACTTATCCTATGTGTAACAGTTTGGAAAAATAAACACGATTTTTGTTTTATTTATATTTTTTTCTTCTAATGATATTGCGAAACCCATCCAATTAAACATAGCAAAAAAAAATTTTTTTCTTGAATATGTGTAGAAATTTAAATCATGAATTCATCAAAAAGAGCAGAGTGAGAAAACACAATTAAAAGATTTCAAATCTCTAAAAAATGTATCAAAAACCATAAGAATTATTGCCTGTAGCACTTACCCTTTATAAAAAGTAACACTGGAGCATAGCGGGCCAATTATTGGTAAAATGAGAAACTGGCAGTGTCAATTACTAGAACGTTGAGTGAGTGTAAAATAAAAATTCATTAAAAAAAAATAATTATTATTATCAAATGTATATATTTTAATATATATGTGGTTCTGAAAGTCTTTCATCCCATATATCTGTACTGATAATTATAAAGGATTTAAGTCCAAAAATGTCGATTTTGAGTTAAGTACATAGTCAGACTCAGAAAAGAATCCTTTATTGATTGGTATAAAGGATTTAAATCCATGTCATTTAGTCTTTGAGAAAATCCATTGGTAAAAAAAGATTCAAGTCAGAAATTTAGCATTAATCATTTGTATAAAATATTTAATTCATTTTTTTCCCTTTATTAAATGAAGATTAACAACCACTGAATGGTATAAAGCGTATAAACCAACATAATCCCTTTTTCACAATCGATTCTTCTGATTAGTTTTTAGTTAGTTTAACTTTATTTTTCGTCTCCTGAAAAATCAAGAATATGGACTTAAATCCTTTATACTTATTAGTACAGATATATTAACTTAAGATTTCTAAAAATAGTTTCTGATGACTAAAACATTAAAAGCATCAGAAATTGCTCTAAAAGTGTCAATCACTGGGGCACTTACCCTGTGTAAAAAGTTTTTTTTTTTTAATCTTATAATTATTTTTTATGTAATGTGCTAATTTATATGTTATACATAGATTAAATAATGGAAACATTCTCAAAGACTACCAAAAATCATTTATTTATGCATGTTGCAGAAATGCATTTAAGAGCTAAATTTACTTAGTACGTCAGATATCAGTATAAATATTTATTTAAAAAATATGTTTCAACCGACTTTAATTGTTTATTAAAAATTAATTAAAAACTCCAAACACATGCTCATAGACAAAATGTTTATGAATAATTTAAATGTTTTAGAATTATTGACCGAGATTATGCATTGCTATGATGAGGGTTGTTTCTAGGAAAAATCCCGCTATTAAGCTGGTATATTTCAGCTATCCCACACCCGAAAAACAGGAATTTTGATTATTTGTGGCTAAATAACAATATTCACATTGGTTCCCTAAATAGTCTTAGATGTCTATAATATATATGACTGCATTTAAAAAAAATCATTCTATAAACGTAAAATCCACCTTTTTGACTATAAAAATCGTAAACAATTTCTCTAACGTGTGCATAGATTTTTAGTTATTCATAAATTTATTTTGAGAAAACTAGACATTGATTATCTTCCTTTAAGAAAATGTTGTAAATGATGCCTTTGTGAGAGTAAGCAGAGGAATTTTTTTTTTTTTTTTTTTTTATTTAAATTAAACAAATACCAAGTACACATAATTAGAGAACTTGCACAAAATGTGAAAAATTGTCACATCATAGGTTTTCTATGAGAAAGTCCAATTTAAGGAAATAATCTGTGAAAGTTCAAAAACACACATGATTCATTTAAACATTTAAAGGCAACTAGCAAAAATCTATATAAATAAAGAGAAGTATCTGTGTGTGTATGTCTGCACTGTAGAGCTCAGACTATTATTGGTCACAGAGCTACAAAAAATATTCATAGAAACGTAAAGAAAAAAATGGGTATTTAAATTTGAAAATAATAACAATAATAAAACCTTTAGAGCTATAATGACGTCAATTTTACCCTGCAAGTTTAATTTTTCACAAAGTTTTATGTAAATTTTAATATTTACGCGTTAATTTCTTTTCATAAAATATATAAATAAATAAATAAATAAAATAAAGTCAACTCGTAAACTTTTTTGGCAACAATTAAAAATTTAAATAAATTATGTATTTTTGTCTAAAAAAGGGCTTCTTCAACTTTTTCGATACTGATTATTGTTAATTTTCTTTTTAGTACGGAGGACTATTTGTCTCAATCTACGGATTTTTGCGATACCAGTTTTACGATAGTTGGACATTTATCGAAAATATAATTGAATAATTTGAAAGCGATGTTAAAATTTGAAAAAAAAAAAAAAAAAAAAAAAAAAAAAAACTAACAGTCCTCCATACTAAACTAAATTCTGTCTTTGCCAGAATTTCATGTTTTTTTTTTTTTTTTTTTTTTTTTTTTTGGGGGGGGGGGGGGCTGAGAAGATTAAAATGTTTACATTTTATCTTTTCTTTTTCTTTCAAAAGAAAAGAAAAAAAAAAATGAAGAAATTCTGGCAAAAGCAGAATTTAGTTTAATATGGAGGACTATTATTATTATTATTTATTTATTATTATTATTATTATTATTTTTTTTTTTTTTCAAATTATAACATCGCTTTAAAATTATTCAATTATATTTTCGATTTCGATAAATGTCCAACCATCGTAAAACTGTCAGCAACGTTTTATCCGTAGATTGAGACTAATAGTCCTCCGTACTAATAACAGGTTTTTTGAAAAAGTAAATTTTCATTGGATTAGCCGACAGGGTTGCTACGGCACCTGGAAAACCTGGAAAACTCAGGGAATTTGAAAATCTATTAAAAAACAGGGAAAATTCAGGGAATTTTGAAATTTTTTTGGAAAAACATAGGAAATTTTTTTCATAATCAAATATTTTTGAAAATTTTTGTGCTTTATAATGAATCAATTATGTTTTTTTTTTTTTTTTTCCCCAACTATAGTAAGTTAATAAAATTAATAAACCCTAAATATGTTCAATTGACTTGTAAACATGTTAGATTCTAATGCTGCATGATTGCGTGTCATCTATTTTACTTCTAAAAGGGACAGGGAAAACTAAGGGAATTTTTTCTCCCGATTTGTGTAACAACCCTGGCCGAGTATGCATTTGACAAGTCAAATTTGAATGGAAAAATATATTTCGGTTCAGGGAAAAAAGCTTTTTGTCGATCATGAATATGTATGTGTGCCTCAGTCATAACACATGGATTTGAGAAACTCAATTAAAAAAACAGTTGTTTTGTCTGTACCGGAACACTATGTTTGTTTCTTTTAATAGAAATGCCCGTTTTCTTTCAAATGCTGAATTTTAAGCAGCGAACTGTTTTAGCGTTTTAACACGAAGCTCCTTGTAGACCTGAAAATTAAATTTTAAGTTAGTGGCGAGTGTTCGATCGTTTCTCTTTTTCTTTACCCGCCACTTTTTCGGCTAGTTACAATAATTAAACAATTTTCCCGTCTGAATTTTTTTTAAAGATACTTATTTAAATCATTTGATTTTGTGAAGGGTCCGTTTTATGTTCGCGATTATTATTTTTTTTTTTTTTTTAGGATAGGATTTAAATTGGATGATTTCTGTGAAACGCCCGTTAGTTTTTTTTTTTTTTAATAAGCTTGACCCCTTATAAGCTCGTAACTCTAACATATTTTTGTTTATTTACTAAGAATTGTGAGATGATAAGGCGTTTTTCCCAAAAATGAACTTTTGCAAAGTGGTTAAAATAATTAGATTTTTAAATTAATTACGTGGCATGAGAAAAAAAAACCTTAAGAAATTTCAACTCTTGGAAAATATCTAAAATCTAGCTCGTTCTTTTTCGGATAATTTGCTTAATTTTTACTCTATTCAAAAGTTGCCCGATATATCTAGTTTTCAACCTATGCAATAAAATTTTTTTTATATCTCGCACATGCACAGTAAAAACGTTTTTCATAAAAATGCTCATATTTCATGAGATATTTATGATATTTATATTTGGATTGCAGTATATTGTTTTAAAAGTGTTTTTTAAATTTATCTGAAAGTGGGAATAATTTTCGTTAAAAACTCTGTATATTATATATAAAAAACATGCTGATTTTTTTGGAGTTTTAAAATAAATGCTTATATCTTCATTTATTAATATGATATTGTCACACAAATTCATCCACAAATTGTACTGAGTGTATATTAACATATCTTAAAGTTACAGATCATTTCATTCACTTAACAATACAGGGTGATCACAAACATTATTGATTTTGCTCAATTTGTTACTGGCCCCCCAAATGTTGTCTTAAACCAATCTTCACCGAAAAACATATGAGGAAGACCCAGTTCTTTAAAATACCCAATGTTTGAAAACATTTCATCAAGAGATAAGTGTTGAAAAAAAAAAAAAAAAAAACTGATTGTTTGCAAATCTTGCTAAACTTTTGAGCAGGAGTGTATTTTTGTGGTGCGACTGTGAAAGGCGGAACGATGCTGGGAGAAAAAACACGGGGAGTCGTTTAACTTTTTCAAGTCGCCAATCACTTTGTTTTGTCTGGTCGCCTCGTGACGAGTGGATTTTTTCAGGTTTAGCTCCTTGATCCTTTATTTCGCAGGTGGCTGGTTCGAATCTTGTTTTTGCTAAGCCTTAAATTACGGTCTAATTAGACTTTATGCGCAGTAAATAACCGTAGAGTGTCATTCCAAACTTCTGCTTGAGCGACAAATAATAATGCAGCAACGTACCGTTGCTGTATTGTTATTTATTACAACAACGGTGCGTTGCTGATTTGATGCTTTTTTCAGTGTTGCGAAATTTAGGGACTTTTTTTATTCAATATCCAACACTAAATTTTAACTGCAGCAAATGCCCAATCACTTCGAAGGTTATTCATCCATTGTGTATATCAACTATCACTCCACAAAATCATTAGTGGTAATTGAATAAAAGAGTGCCTGAATTTGGCAACATTAGCATTTTTTGGTTTAATGTAGGGAGATTGGAAACAATTTTTGCATGTTTTTGCAATGTATGGTGTTTGTTCACGAAATATTTATTATTCAGATTAAGTTTGCTTTATATATATAGATATACATATATAGAGATATTCGTACTTGTGTTTGTTTCTGTATTTCACTTTCCCCAAATTTGTTCGGTCGAAAATGGTTTTAACGATTCATTTTGTCTGGTCCCACCAATGACCGAGAGATTCTGTCTTCAAAGCTGGTTGGTATACGTGAGTTGCTGCGTTCGATCACAGGTCACGCTCGTCGGCCTAGTTGTTCAGAGTGTTCCGTGGTTTACTTCGAAAGTTGCATAAATACGGGCTAGGACACCTTAGAAAGACCCTCACGGAGGGCACTCTTTTTCAGGCCTTGATGCAGTCAGTTGGCCTTAATTCTGAGACCCTTTTGTCTAGTCAGTAAAAAATTTTAAATTACAAACCCATATTTGTGTCAGTGTGTTTTTTCGCTATGGATTATCATAAGCTGGTTTTTCCTTCCGCTTGTTCCTTCATACTTTTTTTTCTCCTCATGATATTTTTTTCTTTTTTTCTTTTCCTATCTTTTCATCGTTCTGTTTGCTAAATATATAGTCATTTTTTCTTCCTACATCACTCAGTAGGAACAGCAAGTTACCTTCCTCTCCTTTCTTCAACTGGAAGACCACCAACATTTTGCCGATCCTTTCGAACCCTCAGTCGAGATGCTCGCACTCGAGAATGAGTGTTCTATCTGAAGTGGGAAGATAGTGCAATGCTATTCTCTGCTTCGTATTTAGAAAAAAGAGTGAAGTGAAGTGGCAAAGGAATTCGATAATTGGATGGTTATTATGTTGTTAGAAGAAAGAGAATTGTCTTTGTGCTTTTACAACTTGTTTTTGGTCGTTTGTGTTGCCATTAATCGAAATTAATTTTTGTTATTTTATTTTTCGCGTTTGTCTTATACTATCTTTTGATCTTTACTTGAAATAATGTATCATTTTCCACGTTTAGTTGCTGATTAATACAGAATAAATCAAACTCGTATGCTTTTAATATAAGTAATATTTAAAGACATTACAAAAAAATATATATTATATCCAGTGACACATTTCGATTTTGTTATAATGAGATATTTATGAAAATTAAGAAATTGAATAATTTGGATACTTGACATATTCGGCGATTGTTATAATGTGAGAAATCGTGAATTATTTTTGTTTTACCTACATCATTCTTTCTACTGAAATCATTATGTCGTACAAATCTTTTGAAATTTGATTTTAAAAAGAAAACTGTTTATATTTATAATGTAAATCTAAATATACTTTTCTACTATTATATAAATAATTATTTTTCTTATTTTCGGACATATAAGATGCTGGGAAGCTTTCAGGACAATGAGATCAGTTTATTTCTACTCTTGTAAAGAAAAATGAATGAAAATGCAGATTTAATTTACGCCTTCTTCATAAATTAAATGTTACTTTTGAGATTTCATATTTTGCCAGAGCATTTTGTTCCTTTTCTATTTTTTTTTTTTTTTTTTTTTTTTTTAATATCATATCGGTTTAATTTATTTGTATAAAATCAATTAAGAAAAAACTTCTTGTTTCTATTTTAACAGAATTATACTCAAAAAACATTTAAAAATTAAAATTGTTAGATTTTTCATTACTTTTCCATCTTAATGGAAACAATATAACGATATGAATTAAAAACTTTTCAGAGATTAGTCAAAATTGTTTTAATTCTTATGTTATCAATTTATTTCAATGGTTACTTTGTTTCTCTAAATTTCTGGCTGTGAGCATCAATTTTTTTAGCGAAAAGAGTTATAAATATTTAAAAAAAAAAAAAAAAAGTAGAAATTAAAGAAAATTTTTGAAAGAATTTGACATTTGTAAATCGTTGGCTGTTATGTGTATTCAAAACCGGAATTCTGCTGAGACTTTTAAATTTTATTTCTACACTTTAGAAAATGCTTACGCGTTTTTATTTTTCATCATTCTAGTTATGTGAAAGAGGTTATTTGCTTTAAAATGTTCTACTGCTGCTTATTTCATTAAAAGAATAAAAAGGAACTTTTTAAGTTCAACTCCTTTTTTTTTTTTTTTTAACAGAGAAGACATTATCAGAATGTTATATAAAATGGATAATTAGATGATCTCTTCTAACTTAAATTGAAGGAATTGTACTATTTAAAAAAAAAAAAAAAAAAAAAAAGATGCTTTGAAGATCAACTTTGAATTAAAGACTTCTATAGACATATTTTGATAATCCATATTTTTCATTTCTGTGTTACTCAGGGCATATATTTAATCGATATTCTAAAAGCTAATTATTGTTAATTGAAATGATCAAAAGTCATGATAAAAGAGATGTACGTTTATAATGGGAGTTTTAAAATACACATATAAAATACTTTATTATGAACGTATAAACAAATAATAATAATACAAATGAAATTCTAAAAAAAATTCTTTAATATCAACTTCAATAACTTCTGTGTACAAAAATATTTTTTTTTTTTAGGAAATAAATATCGGATTTTTAGAGAAATTCTTGTGAAATATATAATTCACTATCCGATCGCATTGTACTTAAAAAAAAAGAAAGAAAGAAAGACAAACTTAGATAAATTTGAGATTTTATGCAGACGATTTTTATTAAATTGTTTATTGCATTGGCATCATAGTTTTATTACACCCTCCGATAAAAATGTTTAGTATAATGGTAAAACAGTGCTAGAAGCCGTATTTTTGATATATGGATGGATTTTCTTACTAATAATGTAGCACTGTGGGAAGATTTTGAAAAAACTTTTCGAAGTGTGTTTTTAAAGTGTTGTAAAATGTTTTTTATATCGAAATATTCTGTGAAATACAATTGAAACCATGGATACTCTTCAATCTGACGGCTTTAGCCGTAAATCTTCATACCACCGTCGCTCATTTACTCCAAGTCGTGGTGCTCCTTTACAAAGAGGATCTAGCTCGTACAAACGTCATGCTACTTGGCGAGGTAAGCAGTATCTTTTGTTAAAAAGTATTAATGTACTAGTTAGTAGTAGGGTGACTAAGGAGCTTGTTGAAAAATGATCATTTCATTTTATTTATTTCTCACTTCAAATAATTCATTTGCTAAGCAAGTCCGTGCGAAATTTTCGCACTTTATTTATCTCTTCGTTACTTTTAAAATTTAAAATTATCATTGTATAGACGTCATTTTTTCATATGCACGAGCAAATTTAACATTATATATCCGCAATTGTAATGAAATACTCGCCCTCTGGTGGGCTAAGGTGAAATTATCACACCACTGCATATCATCATATTATGCAATCGATTTTCCATGATGTAATGGCGGAGAAAGAACAATAATAAATACACGTGGCTATTATATTTACTAACAACTGCATTTCAGAGAGCACCATCTATCGATCATTACAAACGCGGATATATATATATATATATATATTTTTTTTTTTTTTTCTTTTTCACGTGAAAGCATATTTCATTTTATGCTGAAATAAAAAAAAAATAAATAAAAAATGGCAACAATTAAAAATTTAAATGTCTATTTTCATATTTTAATTAATTTTAAAAAATGTAATCAAAAATTCGTTACAAATAAGGTACCCAATGAAAGGGGTGATTTTTCTGAATCCGTCGGTATAAACAGCTTATCGATCGGACAATTAGATTTTTTAAAATTAACTAAGTATGAAAATGAGGTGGCAACTTGCGTTCACACACAGACAGAGTCCAAGGAAATATCTTAGCCTTTTTTAAACGTGACAGAGTCAGTCAGTCAGTGATGAGCGTAACTATAGACGCTGATGATAATTTTTACAGCGATTGAAAGTTTTTCTGTTATTGATTGGATCCCCCAACCCCTCTCAGATTTCAGTTTTTAAGAATTTTTACTGCGTATAAAATCTTATACTATGTTCGTTTTTTTTTTTTTTTTTCCCCCTATAAAAGTAGTACGTACATTAGAGGTCTCCACGGACTCGAGCTGGGCTGGGCCTGGATTAAAATTTTCCCTGGCCGTATCGGCCCGTTATTTTTACTTTCTTCTATATTCAATAGAAGAAAGTATTGGATTCGTAAAAGTTTTCGTCCTCGGGTTTTTGATGGATTTACACGTTTTGAGAGCTGTAGAACACGATTTGACCAATTTTAGAAAATGTCTGTCTGTCTGTCTCTATCTGTGTGTGTGTGACAAAATTTTGTGGCAACTGTATCTCCGGTACTACTGCACAGAATTTCATGCAAATTGGTATGTAGTTACACATTGACATAAATTAGTGCCTATCAACTTTTGGTAAAAATTGTCCTACAGCATGCGATCCCGCTTCTTCTAAATTTTTAAAATGGGGGTATAGGACAAAATTTTGTATAAATGTGCATAAAGAGAATTATTTGTTAATAATCATTATGAAATTTAAAAGAATTATTTGTAATAGAGATAGTGAACTGGAAAAAAAAAAAATGGGTATGTAGGAGCCTCGACTCCCCCCCCTGGGGGAGGGGTAGGCACCCCTCGAGAGGAGTAAATTTTCCTGATGGGTATCTTTCAAAAGAGCTCGCCAATACCTTTAAAACGAATGGTTGAACCATCGATCTGCGATAATTTAAAATAAAGTTATTGATTTTTTTCATTTTTAACAAAAAAAAAAAAAAAAAAAAAAAAAAACTTTTATGTAATATTGAGAATAAAATTGTCTTTTTTTGGATGTTTAGTGTTATACTACTTCTCTAATATGAAAATCGTCTGCATTATCATGGAAGATAATTTTTTTTAAATAATAATTTTAATAAATTGTTTTTACTGAGTGAATATGTGTAGGAAAATATAGAAGAAAGTCATGTGGTGGCCACAACATACTAGTTTTCTTTTTTAATACTTTTCTCGTTAATTAACGAATAATGTAAATGATAAATTTTTTCTTTAGTCATTTATTTTACATAATTTTATAGGCTAGTATGTCACATGAAATTTTGTTTTCTTAAAAATGTTTATAACTTCAACTTAATTGTCTGTCAGTCTGATTTTCTGCAAATATTTTTAACATGTCTCGAAACTGATATATTTTATTTAAAGTAACAGCAGGTTTCCTATACAAAATAGCATATATATGTTCACTACTAGTTTGCGCATATGTACAAGCAAAAGAAAATAGATATGCTTGTGTTTATGAGGCTTTATGTCCTATGGTTTAGATATTATGAAGGATACAAAATCCTTCCGCTTAACTTTTCCGCTTCTTTCCAGGGCACTAAATGTGATGAAATTAGAATCATTTTTAGGATGCGCAAAAGCATTTTTACTTTCTCTTACCCTTACGGTAGAGAAAGTATTGTTTTAGGGTCAAATTTTCGAAAGTGAGTTTTTGTTATATTTACATGTTCTGAGGTCCCCTGAATACGAAAATCATGTTTTTAGCAAATGGTCTGTGTGACTGTTATCAGCATATCTCAAGAACAAATAGTAGCAGAAATTTCGAACTCGGTATTCTAAATGTGTATCATATAGGGATGCTACAGTAAGATTTTCGTTGAGATGAAGCCAATGGTTCGTGTACAGGGACACTCAGTATTCAAATACATTACGTCTATGGGGGAAATTGCGGGTAAGTAGAGTTTAACATCTATAGACTGCAAATGAAACGAATATATATTTTTTGTAATAGAGATAATCAACTGGGAAAAAATTTTTGTGTATGTAGGAGCCTCGCCTCCTATCTTGGTTGAAGTCCCCTCTCGAGGGGAATAAATTTTCATGATGGGTATCTTTCAAAAGAGCTCGCCAATACCTTTAAAACGAATGGTTGAACCACCGATCTGCGATAATTTCAAATAAAGTTATCAATTTTTTTTCTCATTTTTAACAAAAAAAAAAAAAAATGTGATATTTAGTGTTATACTACTTCTCTAATATGAAAATCGTCTGCATTATGAACAGAATTAAATTCTATATAAATGTAGCTGCAGTAATGAAATGAGGGGTTGAGGGGGGCGGCAGTCCCCTCACACAGAACTAATTATCATACAAAACGCTTCCGAAGCCTAATTTGAATTGTTTAACATAGGTTTACATGACATTACTCGTTATCTTACCTCTTAATCTCCAACCTGTATTTATACTATTAAATATCTGGATAAGAGAAAGTCGTGTGAGTGACACACCAGATTATTTCTATTGAAAATGGTTAGATTGGCATTAAAGTTTTGTTTACAAGATCACATAAAAGGATTAGGATAATTATGGTATAAAAGTGGAAATGGATGAAAATGCATATTTAGTAATATTAACCATATTTTAACTAGAATACTAGTGTAACGTAAAATTTATGTATACGTAAATATTACGTGCGGTCTTTCTTTATTAGTATATATTTTTATAGTTTTCAAATATATTTTTAAATACAAATAATTACTCATTTAATGAAAAAAGTAGTATTGGGGAAAGACAGCAAATAATTAAACATATTTAAAAACAACATTAATATAAGCAAATAAAACGAATTTTACACGAGCACGTAAATTTTGCGTATCTCTAGTGATAGCGACAGATATGAGCACGCTAGTGTTCTAGGGTTAATACGTTCCTATATTGTATGGTGAATACTAACATTTTCGATTTGACTTTCTGTTTGTGTGCTTTCTGTCCGTCCATAATAATGAATTTCTGTTTTTATGTAATTGCCTTGTAAAAGATCAGTAGTTTACTTAAAGAACATTCTATATTACTTGTCTATAACACTTCTGCAAAATACATTCTAAAAAAAAATTTTTTCCTTGGTAAGGCATTCATTTTTTTTTTTTTTTTTTTTTTTTTTAACTGCATATCAATTTGTACGAAATTCTGTACTGTAGTTCCTGAGATACGGTTACGACAAAATTTTTGTCAAACACATACAGACAAACATACCGACAATCATTTTCAATAAATGTTTAAAACGTGTTCTAGACTTCTCAAAATGTATAAATCCATCAAAAATCCGAAGTCGAAAATTTTTGCGAAATCATTACTTTTTTTTAATTGAATACAGAAGAAATTAATTATAATGGATAAATAAAAACTTAAATTTTCGTTACTTTACTGTTAATAATAGTATTATTCTGTTAATAATAATAGTATAATAATAGTATTCAAATAATAGTATTCAGTAGTTTACTGTTAATAATAGTATTCAACTGTAATAAATAATATTGAAGTCCGTGGGTATGTATAAAATTTTGAAGCGTGTTTCTTCTTCAATATTCAAAAAATATTTGAATATCACACTGTAACTTTGAGATAGATTTAAAATAAAAATTTAAAAATACATTAAGGTGCCTGCCTACCGTCGGAGGTGATTTATTTTAATAATTGAAAAATTGCCTATTTATGTGCATTATATGATAGAATATAGTAAAAAATAGTGAATAACCTGAAAAAAATATGCAAATTTTAGAATATTTTGTTATTTAGGCTCAAAATAGGCATAAAATTTGCGAAAAAAAAAAGCACTTTTACGAAACATCATTAGTCAAGTTTAAATAAAGTTATTTTTATTCTGTAAATTTTATTTAGATTATTGAAACTTCCTTAAGGGAGTGAAGTACTCTCAAAACTATAACCATGTTGTTTAATATTTTAGAGAAGATATTCTTACATGCTGAAAAAATCATGAATTTACATGACAGTTCATAACTTTTATCGACCAAAAAAAAAAATTTGCTAGATTCATCGTCGTATAGTTCAATCCCTAAAACAACTCCTCTAGAGTAATTTGTCAAAGTTTCATAACATTTCAATTATAACTTTTGGAGCTATGATGTTTTGGGATCAAGCAAAATGCTAAAAATCTCATTTTGAGAAAAAGCAGAAAACAAATTTAAAAACAAGATTTTACCTATCAAATAAAAAATAAGTTTAATAAGTTCCTGATTTATTTCAAAGTTTTTTATTTCCTTTTTTTAAATTCATTTTATAGTCAGTAACAAATTTTGACGCTTATATTGAGTAAAACATTTCTGTAAACAAACATTTACGGTCATTTCCGGTTCCAAAAACTGGCGAGTCACTAATATTAAAAAGCCTGTAACTCAAGTTCTAAGCAAGATAGAAACAAAATTCAAACTGATAAAGCTAAAATATCAGGCTTTAATACTAATCCAAAAATTGAAAATCGGAGTTTTGACCGAAAATTGCATTTTAATGGTAGGCAGGCACCTTAAGCAGTAATTAACTCTGACAACAAGTTTTTCCATAGAATAAAATATTATTTAGCTGCCGACAACGATTATGGAACCCTTAATTTAGTAAGACCGTGATTTAAATTATAGATGATTAGATTTTGGCGTGTATTTCTATATAAATAACTTTTTTTTTTCGTCTTTAACGAATAGGCCCGTAAAGCCGAGATATACGCATCAGTGGCGTAGCTTAGGTTTACACTGAAAAAAAAAAAAAAAAAATTCTATAATTGATATCTAGAAACTAAATTATGACTCTAGAAAAAATAGTGCAATGTCATTCTTATAAATTCTAGTCCCCATTGAAAGCGAGTTTTAGACACCTCTATTAAAATTCTAGAGCGTTTGGCTATATTCTCGAGGTCAAACTTATTTAAAAGTCTCTGCAAATAAATGCGAGTACAAGAGGTGAGTTTTAGCAACTATAATCTTGGTGCATGATCCAATTCTAGAAAATCAAGCGAGAATTTCTCGCAATGCAAAGAATTCAGAATAGTCAGAATATTGTTTCATAGTCTACATGTATAGTCTTCTCGATCATTTCGTCTATTCAGCTTATTGGCGTGCCTTACATGCATAGTTCGGAAATCTATATTTCTAGCTTATGGATTTAGAAAAATAACCACTTATTCTTTCTAGTTGGTGGCGGTATATATATATATTTTTTTTTCTCAGTGTAGAGCACCCGAACCAATTCAAAATTATGACCCCTTCTCCTTCCGGTGATCGTATAATTTTCTCCGAAACTCACGTAAATGTAGGCTGGAATCCCTTAGAAAGACCCTCATGGAGTGCATTCCACCTATAGGCCTATGACCCTAACGCAGTCAGTCGGCCTTTTCTCATACAACCATCACAACTTTCCGGTGATCGTGGTGTGGATGTTAAAGCCGATTGACTGTATGAGAGTCCTAACTCTACATGCAGTGTCTGCATAGGAAATCTTTCTAAGAGATCCTAACACTCCGCTGTCACGCGAGTTGCAGAGAAAATCACCGAAAATATAGAACTGTTAAGCCGACGAGTACGACGTGTCCGAATCCGGCCTTTCCCTTCCCTTAGCTTCCTCTTGGCTTCTGGTGGCTTACTTTTGCAGTTATGGACTTAATCGCACAGTTTTAGTGTGATGTTTAAAGTAAACAACTATTTATATTTATAAAAAATTCAAAAGATATTTAGAATTTTCCATTTTTTTTATGTAAAAGTTATTCTTTTTTCAGCCATTTTTCTTTTTTACGATATACGTACAAGGCTATTTTGTGTAGGTATACGTCTGCATTATTCACGTAAGCAAGCATAGGGCTCAAAAAGTAAAGATTAAAAAAAAAAAAAAATAAATAAATAAAAAGCATGCCATAATGCAAACTGTCCAAAATTATAGAGACTAATTTGTTTAGTTTTTTTTTTTTCGATCCATCTCTATAGGTTTTTAAAGCGTACATTACATTATCTATTTTAAAAAAAAAAAAAACAGGTGCATTTTTATACTTTGAACACGATCTTGCATCACAAGTTCACTTTAAATAAACTTGTAAAAATGTGTAAAGTAGCAGGCAAAAGAAGTTGACAAAGAAGCGAAAAAATGTAACATTATCACACTGAGCACTTAAAAAGAAAAAAAAAAAAAAAAAAAAAAAAAAAAACACCTCAATTTTTTTTTATCAACGTACAGTACAGTCGGTAACAAAAGTGTCTGAACACTAGCGAAAATTCCCATGTAAAAAAAGTACGCTTAATACAGTTTTGCTAAATAAATCCTTGCCGAATCATGTTCTTACACTGACTAAGATCAGGATTCGACAAGGATTTCTTTAACAAAACCGTATGAAGTGTACCTTTTTTACATAGGAATTTTCGCTAGTGTTCGGACACTTTTGTTACCGACTGTACATCATTATCGCCCTATTACTTGTTAATCTCTGGGAAGATAAAACTGCCTATTTGTCCTGAAACTCGAAAAATATTCGATATATAGATTTATTTATTTATTTATTTATTTTATTTTATTTTATTATTATTATTATTTATTTTATTTTGCATATGTTAAAGGGAAAAAAAAAATAAAAAATGTAATGATGGTGGCGATTCATAAAAATTTGGTATAATGAGATTTACGTTATATCGAGGTTAAATATAGAGCGGTTTTGTAATGCATTAATAAAAGAAGAAAACGCTGTCTTAAAAATATGAGACACAAAAAAGGTCACATAATTTACTATTGTTTTATTCTCTATTTGTGAATTATTTAAAGAAGGACAAAACGAAAAAAATCCTTCGTCATCAATCTTAGATGGCTTCCTGTCTGCGAGGGAAATACTTCCTCGTGAAAAATTGATGGATTCATACTAGCAAGAGAAATCCTTCCTTGTCGAAGATTGAGGGAAATCCTTCCTCATCGAACTTTGATGGATTCACTATCATCGACGGAAATCCTTCCTCGATGAAGTTTGGTGTAATCAATATCTGTGAGGGAAATCCTTCCTCATTCTATTTTAATAAATATATTTTTGAACATTATTTTCTTTTTTCTTGGTATAACATCTGAAAGTGATAGCTCTGCCGAAGTACTGTAGATAATAATTGATTGCATAAGTATAAATTTTAAAGTTTTAATTTCTCGGTGGTTTACAAAATATATTTATTTAATTTTTTTTTCTTGGATTTTTTGAATTTCTTAAATATTTGAAAGTTGTATTGTGGACGAGGTACAAACTCCCTAAGAAGCTTTTCTGCAACAACAGAGAAGTTTAGCGAAGAATTTTCTTATAGCCCTAAATTTCTTGGGCTTTTTTTCAGGCAGTAGCAAAATAAATTCGTCGTCGTCAATTATCAATATGTGCTTTTCTTCAGGCAGTAGCAAAATAAATTCGTCATCATCAATTATTAATACACGCTTTTCTTCACCACCAATATCATATGACTCCAGGGAAGATGCTTCTTCTTTGATTCGTAAATTACTAAAAGATACAACAAACATATTATAAACAAAAGTATTTATTTTACATTCAAAAAACTATAATCATCTTTCAGTTTTAGTCTTTCTTAAGTCTTAATATATCATACAAAATGTTAAATAAAACTCAATCCAAAATTTAATTTCTTAGTAATGGAATTATACCGGGTGATTCAAAATAGATGTTACAGCGATTATCTTGTAAACTAAGAAAGATAGAAACATATTTCCAATTACAAAATTGGTGCAAATTAAGAGCAGATTTCAAATATGGCATTTTTTTCTATAAGGGACTGTATACATATTAAAATACGAAATTTAATTTTTATACGGTCCCTCCTATCATATGACTTATATTTAGAAAAATATTCTTCTCGCTCAAAGAAGAAAAAAAAAAAAAAATCATCTCTCTAAGTCAAAATCTTGCTGAGTTATTGCAATTTGAAAATGATGACTTATACCACTTTATTTTCAATTTTCGCATCTATTTTTCGACGCCAAAGGACTCACTTTAGAGGGTTATCTATGAGATGAGAAAAATTAAAAAAAGATCCTTAATTTTAAAATAACAACAGTAATCATTCAAACACAGGAAATCAACAGTTTCAAGAACTTAATCCAAATTTACATTATTAGATATTTTGTATAGAAAATGGAGTAAATACCATCACTGGTTTGTATACAGGGACACCCGAAAGTGTTCAAAAGCATTGCGTTCTATGAAAGATATTTCTATAAACCAAATTTTAATTATTTTGCATAAATCTTAATAAAATTGAAATATGTTATTCATATGCACAAAGGAATGATTTCTATAGTGTACAGTACGATTAGCATTAGATTTACTGGACACACAAAAATATTTAGTCCCGTTTAGGGTTATTATTGAACATTTGCTGGAATTGCATTTTCGTTTACATTAAAAGTTTTCTAACAATTTTTAACTATGAATATTATTTCAATTTAGATATTTTTTTTACTGACTGTTCATCTATCTATCTGTCCGTCTGCCTGCCCCCAGCGTCCGTAATTTTCAGAAAAAAAAAAAAAAAAAAAAAAAAAACGATGTATGTTTTTCAAGTTTACTATGGAATATTCCTTGTTTAAAATGGCATTAATAGGTCCTCTACAATTGGTTTATGTTCAGAAACGCACAAAATATGCCAGTGAACTACGTTTTGGGACAGACATTCTCATAAATTGTATTTAAATAACTTTCTTTTTAAAAAAGCTACTTTTATACATTAAGGTGCCTGCCTACTGTCGGAGGTGATTTTTTTTAATAATTAAAAAATTGCCTATTTATGTGTATTATATAAAAGAATATAGTTAAAAACAGTGAATAACACGAAAAAATATGTAAATTTTAAAATATTTTGTATTTAGGTTAAAAATATATTTAAAAAAAAAAAGTTTAACGATCATTTATTTTTTTAATAAAATCTGAAATATCACTTGTATGAAAAATAGGGGGTATACAAATTTAGGTTCAGTTTGAAGGATCTGATATGTTACACAATCTGTGAAAATTTCAAGAAGAAATATTAAATAGTTTCAGAGATATCCTGCGCGCAAGGTGAAAAAAACACATTTATTATTAACACATAAATTATTAAATAATTCATCACAGAATTTAAATTATATTCCAAAATACATAATAAATTTATAGGTAACAATTAGACATTCTCAATGAAGCTTAGTTAACAATAATTTACTTTAAAAAAGACTATAATTAAATCGATGTTTTTTGAAGTTCTAAGGGTCGTGTGTCCCCTTAAATCAGCACTCTAAAATAAATCAATAAATAATAAAAGTAAAATAAAATAAACCGAATTGAAATTGGACCATTCATTTACAAGTTACAGAGTAAAGTAATGCTTACCTATAATAGCTCTCGACGTGGTGGTTTTCGTCGAAAACGTTTTCCTGAAAAATAGATAACAAATAATTACAAGATAAAAAGAAATTTTTATATAGGGTAGGTGCTCCAGTAATTGACATTTTCCCCGAAATAAGTAATAGATAAGAAAAATAATAAAATCATATATTTTACATGTAAGAATTTTAACATTTTATGTCAAACACTGGAGGATAGGGTGCTAATAACTGTTAAAATGAATAACTAGCAGTGTCAAACACTGGAACATAGGGGCCAATGACTGATAAAATGAAAAACTGGCAGTGTCAATGACTGGAACACTGAGTGGGTGTCAAAAAAAAAAAAAAAAATGTTACCAAATGTATATATTTTAACATATATGTGGTTCTGAATGTCTTTCATACCCTATGTACTAGGTTAAGACTTCTAAAAATATTTTCTGATCACTAGAGCATTAAAAACATCAGAGATTTCTCTAAAAGTGTCAATCACTGGTGCACTTACCTACCATGTTTTTAAATTTTCTGCTTATTTCATTTTAATCACTTTTTAATCGTTTCCACTATCCACACACTTTACAAACTTAAATTTTTATAATTTTTTAATTTTTCTCACAATATTTTTGTAAACAAACTACATTCACATGTATCCTGTTCTCAAATTCGTCAAACATCGTTACGCAAAAGTGCAACCATTAAATTTGATCGAAGCGCCTCCTTGGGGATTTTTCAAAATTTACTGAAAATTAATTCAATTCTGCTTAAAGATGGCTAAAAGTATTAAAAGAATGCATTGTCATTGTGTTCTGAGCTATTCTAAAAGTTTCAAATGTCTAGATAGTCGGGAAGTTAGTTAAAAATCTATTGAAAGATTTGTACTGGGCAAACAAACAAACAAGAAAGCAAGTTAATAAAAACATGGTGATAATAATAAACTTTTTCAGTTTAGTAATTTTTACTTTTGTATGTTATGAGTAATAAGAAGGTTAAAGACATTCGTTTCAAATAAATTGTAGTGCATTTAAAATAACACTGATTATATGTGCATTTTTTACTAACCAAATAAAGAAAAAATATACAAAGGGCATTCCATAAAAACTGAGAGTAAAATCATAAAAAATCAAGAAATATATTTACAGCAAAAAATACATCATTCTTTTTCAAAATACCTTCCGTCAGATGACATGCAACGGTCCCATCGTTCAACCACTTTTCAAAACAAGTAGAGAAGCCCTTTTCAGGAAGCTGCTTCAAAGAACCCTCCACTGCTGAAATAACTTCAGAATCTGTATTAAATTTTCTGCCACGGAGCTTCTCCTTCAACGTCGGAAACAGCCAGAAATCGCATGGTGCGAGATCTGGACTGTAAGGGGGATGTAGCATGATTTTAATATTGCATTTACTAAGATATTGCTGAACAGAAGTAGCGACATGCGGGCGAGCATTAACGTGATGTAATGTCCAATTCCCTACCAGTTCATGACGCTTTCTGGATATGTGTTGTCGCAAAATTTTCAAAACTGAAACATAATATTCACCATTCACAGTAGTTTTTGGAGGCACAGCATGCTGATAGATTACACCTTTATGATCAAAGAAAATAATCATCATGACCTTTCCAGCAGATTTGGTTTGTCGGATTTTTTTCGGAGGCGGAGAATCAGTATGTTTCCATACACTTGTTGCGGACTTGGTAAGGGGATCATAATGATGCACCCAAGATTCATCACCTGTTATTACAGTCTTTAGGAGATTTGGATCATTTTGAAGCATCTGTTTCCATTCACAATTTTGGTGAATTCTTGTTTTCATTTGTTCTTTAGTATGGTGATGAGGGACCCATCTGGAACAAACATAGCGAAGCTGTAAATTGTTGCGTAAAATGCGAAATATCGACGTTTTCGAAATGCTTGTTGATGCCGCTATCTCCTCACATGTCATTCGCCGATTTTCTTGAAGGATTACCCACACAGTGTTAACATTTCAATCATTCACAACACTTTTTAGTCGCCCAGGCCTAGGAGCCAGTTCTGCAGACAAACGGCCTTTCTTGAAATCACCATGCCATCTAAAAATCGTAGACTCACCAAAACATTTGTCTTTGTAAGCTTCTTTCATTAACTTAACTGTTTCTGGAGCTGTTTTGCCCAAACGGTAGCAAAATTTTATGGCACAACGCATTTCGTTTTTTAACTCTGAATCACTCATCTCCATTTCTGTAGGGCAAATAAAACAGTTCTTTAAACAAGCACGGAAATTGGAAAATAAAATCGTCTGCTTCGTTTAGAATTTTGTATCGCCTGCACTTCTGATTTTTTGTTTCGCGGTGTTGCCACTACGTAAAAAAATAACTCTCAGTTTTTATAGAATGTCCTTTGTATATATAAATTGCTACGATTATTCCTGATCCAGATTGGAAACTTCTATATGCAATATCTAATTTATTAAACGAATACAAAATGGAAGCATATTTAATCTAAGATGAACACTTAACCATATCTTCACTTCACCCGTTGAATAAACACTGAGGCAAAACAGTGTGTTCTCAACTGTAAATTATGGTGGTTTCCAAAAGTTTAACAACAGGTTGTTTTCTCGTTTTCTTCTTTTGCGCATAACTCTTAAATAAATGAGTATATGAACATAAAATTTGGATGTAACGTTTTCGTTATCAAATTATTAATCGAGTTTTCGATCTGAATATCTTGTAAGTTGAAATTAACTTTTTATCTTTATCTTTTGTTCTCCATCATACTATAGGTATAAAAAACTTATGCATAGGGTAAGTGCAGCAGTGATTGACACTTTTAGAGCAATCTCTGATGTTTTTAATGTTCTAGTGATCAGAAAATATTTTTAGAAGTCTTAACCTAGTACATAGGGTATGAAAGACGTTCAGAACCACATATATGTTAAAATATATACATTTGGTAACATTTTTTTTTTTTTTAAATGAATTTTTATTTGACACCCACTCAGTGTTCCAGTCATTGACACTGCCAGTTTTTCATTTTATCAGTCATTGGCCCCCTGTGTTCCAGTGTTTGACACTGCTAGTTATTTATTTTACCAGTTATTAGCACCCTATGCTCCAGTGTTTGGCATAAAATGTTAAAATTCTTATATGTAAAATATATGATTTTATTATTTTTCTTATTTATTAATTATTTCGGGATAGATGTCAATTACTAGAGCATGCCAGTCACTGGAGCACCTACCCTACGTGAAAAATTTCGACCTCGTTTTATATATATATATATATATATGTTTTTTTTACACGTTTTGAGGTTTAAGGTATATCTGAAAAATCACAAAGTTGTTGATGTGCCAGATTAGTTAGTTTTCAAGATTCCAATTTGGAAACTTCGTAAGTTATTAGATATTTACAATTTTCTTAGCATGGGAGAATAGGGCGTACTTAAAATTACTTTGTATAAGCGTACTTAATGAGGATTATTTTCACGGCAAAGATATGGGACAAGTTTTTCGTTTAGGATATTGGCATGAATAACGACGGCTATTAATGATCTAGTTATTATTAAAAATTTACGATTTAGGTTATTAGAAATTTACGATTTCCTTAACATGAGAGAATAGGGCAAATTTTTGCATAAATGTGGATATTATGAAGATTATTTTCCTTCTTAAGATAATCGACCAGTTTTAAAATATTTATGATACTGGGATGAATATCGCTGACTGGGAACATTCTACTTTAAAGCCTTCGCATGTTATTCGAAATTTACTCTTTTCTGAATGTAGGAGAATAGGGCAGTATTTCGCATAAGCTTGCATTATGTGTGCATCGAAAATACAGTGAATTTGCATAGAAATTGAAATGTGAAGCTTGACCTTAATAAAAATTAAACAACAATTTAGGATTAGGTAAATGTATTGAAGAAAAAGTTGGGCAGCCTAATGGATGGGACTTTTCATACTGCGTGAAGGTTGAGTGATCGGTAAAACTTTCTTTATTTGAATATGAGTATAGCATGATCTATAATAGAAATTGATAAGAACAAATGTATGATGGGGAACTGAGCAGAGTCCAACTATACAGACTATTCTTTTCATGTAATCAGTATACTGGATATTAATTTCATTTTTGCGTTCCTAACTTCACTGTTTTTATAAAATTTACAGCTGAAACGTCAGTGACATACTTGCCAACGTAATCCGGAAAATTGTTAGTCCCCCGCCCTTTTTGTACACCACTTAATTTTTAGAGTAATTCTCTTCAAATATATAGGATTAAATAAGAAGAAAAGTGCTCTAAAAAAAGTCTGGTGTGAAAAAATAGGCGGAAAGGGGCAGGACTAATAATCTTCCGGGTTAGGTTGGCAAGTATGAAGTGAGAAATTTATCTAAGACTCCAAAGTTTTTTTTTTTTAATTGCATGTGTGTGCATACTTGTACTGTATGTATATCTAAACTATATGCACTGCAATGTCGTTCACAAAAATCAACTGAAAATTTGTTACAAACATTTATGTATTACAAAGAATTAGTTGCATAGATTTTAACCCAGCAAAACCTCAGATGACGGCCAGCATGAGGCCAAGTGCTGGTTGCCAGCAGTAGATGCAGTTGGCCCGCCGGTGGCAAAAGTTAACGTTGCCGCAGGGAATATGTTACGCCGGCCGTCAGTTGGCCGTATTCAACCGATCCACTGTTGGCAGCCAGCAGTAAGTTAAAAATAAGTTAGTGGGCCGGTGATTGGATCGTTGCTGGCAGCTAGCAGTATGATTAAAATAGGTAATGGGCCACTGTTGGCAACGAACATTAGGTTTGAAATTGTTAGTGGGCCAGTGTTGGGCCATCTGGTGCCAAATATAGTTTTTCCATGTTGTTGCTGGCAGCCTACAGTGGGCCAGCTGTGGCAAACATAAAAATATATATTACTGCCGGCAGTCTTCATTGGTCCTTTATATTTTCTCATTAAGGGCCCACTTCACTCACCGTCGTCGGAAGCCGAAGCCAATGTTATTCTATGGGAAATTTTCTTTACAAATAACTTATTAACTAATACATATTTTTAAATTCTGTTTTCACATTCTGAAAATTCCCAATTGTTAAATTGACGGACTTTTTTTTTAAATTATTATTTTATTTTTTATATTTTATTTTGAAGCTGCAAAATACGAATTTTCAATATGTGAAATTTTTCATTTTGCAATTTCAAAATAAAATATTAAAAATTAAAAAAATACATTTTTAAAAATGGTCCGGCAATTTAACAGTTGGGAATTTTCTGAATGTGAAAACAGAATTTAAAATATGTATTAGTTAATAAGTTATTTGTAAAGAAAGTTTCCCATAGAATAACATTGGCTCGGACTTCCGGGGACAGTAAGTGAAGAGGGCCGTTAACGGGTGAGCAGTGATTTGGTTATAGCTAGTACATTCATTTTATTGGTGATACCTTTAATTTTATTAGTGCTTTTTTTTTCTTTTTTTTTCTCTTTTTTCTGATGAGGTAGCAGCCAGTTTTTTCTATGCAGCCAATATTTAATTTGATTTTGTACATATTCATTTTTAAATACTATTTACAAGTGTTTGATTCATACACTATGGTTATAAATTCAGGATTTCTAGTACAACATATAGGAAATATTCAGTTGATCCATTACATTTTTTGGAATGAAGGAGATTATGTTTTTTTTTTAAGTGTTTAAATTTCAATATGTTTAACTTTAAGTTATTTGATGTGAATAAATGTAACTTTACATGTGAAAATTATAAAATATTGAAACAAAAATTGTTATAAAGAGAGCATTGTAAAAAACAAACACCATAAACTCAAAAAAAAAAAAAAAAATGCAGCAATTGTTTCCGATCGAAATAGCACAAAGACCCTTCATCAAGCGAAACAAAGTGGGCATGAGTGCAGCAAAAGTAATTTGCTGCATTCGTGCTTTTTGTTAGACTCACGAAGGGATGCATTATTATTTCAACCTGAAAGAACTGGTGTATTTTTTTTTTTTGATTGGGGGGAGGGGGGCAATGATTATGTTTATTTACAAATTTTTCTATTTATTACTATCAGGCTTTGCCCGCTTTGCTGTCCCTACAATTAAACGAATTAAGAAAGGAAAGAAAATCAATAGATAAATATAATTTTCTTTATATTACTTTAAAATTAACAACTAAAGCAAAGTCAACTGAAATCACATAAAGCAAAGTTTTAATTCTCCGCTGCATTTGGCAGCGTCTTCGTCTTTCGTGCAATGTTCGACCCGGGTCCCCACTGCCTTCGATAGAGCCTTAAACGACAGGTTCAATTTTGTGTGTTTATCGGTAGACAGGTGGTGCTACTATTATTCAGGAACTACAGCTTTACTATAAAACTCAGCATCTATTAGACATCTTAGTTTTGGTACTATATATCATAGAATTTAGTTACATGAAATAGTTTTCCTAACCTTCTTTCTATTATATTAAATTTATATTTAGAATAAATTTATTATATTATAAATTTATAATATAAATAAAATATATAATAATATTAATATAATTATTCTATATTTATGTATTCATTTGACAAAAATTCTGTCAGCAATTTCACGCCGAAGATAGTATTAAGATATGCCATTAGCACTATTTCAATCCCATGAGGCAATTATGTTTTTGAAATGTTTAAATATCACTTCCAATTTTTAATATTTCATTTTGAGTTTATTTTGATAATAGTTAGTGATATTTCCAAATGTATGAAAGAGCAGTACTTTGCTGTTTATAACTACTTCACTCGTGCCTACTTTATTCACCTAATGAACGGTCATGGAATCATTTCGACCTGAAACTTTTATTATTATTATTATTAATGTTTTTTACAATTTTGTAAATTAAATTTACAAGGTTCTTTATTTACTTTTTTCAACACCAGTTCTTCATTAAATTTTTTGCTGTAATAAGTATATGTTTTAAAATCTGTCTCTCTCTTGTTTGTTTTAGATACATTTTCTTTTTTTCAATTTATTAAAATAAATTATGCTAGAAAGGTTTTTGAGAACATTTAGTAAAATGACAGGAAAATTATTGTTGAAGAAGGAAAAAAGTAAGTAAACTTTATAAATTATGAAACAACACACCAGCCGTTTCCACTCAAAATAATCAAGCTCGACCCATCATCAGGAAAAGATAAATTGACTACGAGTTCAGCATAATATCATCGACGAAATGTAGTAGCTTAAAAACAGCATGTCTTCAAAATCTTGAGGTCGATAACCGAGTTTAAAATTATACTTACCATAAAGCGAAGATTAGAGATCAAACAATCCGACCCACATTAAAATAATAATAATAATCTGCAGTAATTTTACCGGTTATTACTACACATATTTTACTCCTTTTATATTTTATTATTATTGTTGTTGTTGTTGCTGTTGTTGTTGTTGTTTTTAAATGAAGTGGTCAGAAAACATAAAAATGGTTTGTCAATTTACACATCTAATAATTTTCCTGTTAAAGCAAACTAATACATGCGTCATAATATAACAAAGAGAGTTTACTTAGCGAATTAACAACAACAAAAAAAGTTAGAGTAGTTTTGGAAGCACTCATTTCCAAGATTTCGAGTTGCTTCCACCTAATAAGGACTCTTGTCAATTTTCCTGTATTAAGCAAGTATTACATGCTAAAAAGGGGTTTATATAGCAAATTTGAAGAAAGTTAAAGTCGTTTTTTGAGATATCGGTTTCTGTCCCACTGATAATTTCACCAAAACTTAGTAAACTGATCTGTTCATCATAAACTAACAATTGCGTACGAAATGATATCTAAAAAGGAATTAATATAGCGATTTTGAAGAAAATCCATAAAGCTGTTTTTAAAAGAAAGCACTTGTGAGACTTAAAATTGTTGTGTATTTTTATAGGACGTTTATCAATTTCCCTGAAATAACAAATACAAAAGACATCCAAAATAAAGTTTATATAACTTTGAAGACAATCGCCAGTTTTTGATTTCAGATTTCCAGTTTTCAAAGAAAAGTTGGAAAAATCATCTATACACTATACCTGTCTTAATTCAAAAGTTCGTCTTTCTTTATTAGTGATGATACTCAGATATGATACTCAGATATGATATGATTAGATATGATACTCAGAAAATTTCCAGAAACATATACACATATATGCAATACAGATACACAAACACACAGACTAATTGCCAAAAAACACTTCTCTGACTCACGAGACCTTAAAATATGTAAATCAGGTGAAAACTCGAAATCAAAATTTTTGACCGAATACAATGCTTCCATTATCTACGGTATTCGGATTATGGAAATGAATAATAATAAATAATTAGTTGACACAAATCCTAGCATAATTTCAGATAGAAATCATTATTTTATTGAAGAATTTGTTTAATAGCGTACTTCAAATAGTTTTAATCTATTAGCTGTTAATAACAGCTAATATAGTTTACGAGAAACTTCTTATCAGCGCACGTAAAAATCTTTATACAGCGTTAAAAATACAGATCAACATAAATTTTATAGATGCAATAAAAAATGTTTTTAATCAAAAATGATAAAATAAATATTTGTAGTTCATTTAATAGTGATGCACAAACATATTCTTATAAGTTACCGCAAATTGAGGGGGAGGGGGGGGGGACTATTTCAGTTTCGTAAAAGTGAAATTATTTTTCTCCCTTGCATTTAAAAAATAATAATTAACAAATAAATAAAATAAAACTGTTAGGGCTACCACTTTTTTTTTTTTTTTCCTATAATAGTTTATAGAAATTACATATGAAAATTATTATTTATGAAAATTATTTTCTATGATGTAGGTAGGCGATTTTCATTTAAAACAAGTACAATATACTAAATTTCGAAAGAAAATCAATTTTATAGTAATATATATATATATGAAGACAATTTTTGACATTCGGTTTTCGACGTATTTGCATGTTTTGAGATTCCTGAACACGATTTGATCATTTTTAGAAAGTTCCCCTCTGTAAATGTGTATAAAAAATGTGTGGAAGCTGTATCTCACGAACCAATGGACGAAATTTAACCAAATTTGATATTTAATTAAAATAATTTGATATTTGATTAAAATCGTTCCCGATTACATTCGTGTATCATTCACTCAACACATGGCTCCATACTTCTACTTCTACGTAACTTTCAATATGACATAGTAGAGGAGGAAATTTCATATAAATGATTTCAAATAAATGATAATTATTACTTTTTTAAATTTTTATTATGAATTAAAAAATAAGTATTTAAATAACTAACAACTAACCAGGAATTTTTTTTTTTTTTTTTTTACTTTCCGAACACTATAGTGAGGAAAGTATTGTAATCATGTCAAAAATCCGAATTCGAGATTTTGATGTTTCTATACGTTTTGAGGTCCCATGAGTCCGTTTTCACTATTTTTACGATGATGTATGTATGTGTGTGTGTATGTGTGTATGTGTGTGTGTGTGTATGTGTGTATGTGTGTATGTCTGTGGGTGAACACGCTAGCGTCTAAACGCTTCGTTCGATTAACCTGAAAGTTGGTACGCATATTGTAAGTCACCATAGTACGAACCCTATAGATTTTGGTGAATCTAGCACTTATAGTTTTTTTACAGGGACACAAAGAAAAATTATTTATCATTATGGCCTATGGGAGCAAAATCTTAAAAGTGCGATAGCATCTAAACGCCTTATTCAATTGAGCAAAAATTTTATACACATATTATAGATCACAAATACTCAATCTGTATAGATTTTGGAGAATCTAGCACTTATAGTTTTTTTACAGGGACACAAAGAAAAATTCTTTATCATTATGCCTATGGGGCCAAATTTTTAAAAATGTGGTAGTGTCTAAACGCCTTATTAATCCGAGCAAAAAAATTGTACACATGTTATAGATCACAGTTGAACTAACTGTATAGATTTTGGTGAATCTAGCACTTACAGTTTTTTTACAGGGACACAAAGAAAAATTCTTTATCATTATGGCCTATGGGACTAAATTTTTAAAAGTACGATAGCATCTAAACGCCTTATTGAATTCAGCTGAAAATTTATATGAGTATTATAAATCACTGTTGCACTAACTATAAGCATTTTGGTGAATCTAACATTTATAGGTTTTTACAGGGACACAACGAAAATTTCTTTGTCATTATGATCTATGGGCTCAAAGTTCAGTAGCGTTAAATAAAACAACGTGTAATAGATGGAGAAAAATACTCAAACACTCTATTATGGTTTTCTCTCTTTTGTTTGTTTAACAACTACTCTTTCTTTACTTTATCTACAAAACTGTTAATTACTCAATGTTCGGAAAGTCGAGTGGAGTCACTCCAGATTTTTTTTTTTTTTTTTTGTATAAGTTGAGGAATTGCTCGCCTTTCTCCATGAGGGGATAAATTTTCAATGGTGGTATTTTTCAAAAGAAACTCATCAATAACTTCCACATAAATGACTGATTTAAATTTGTGGTAAATGAAAACAAAGTTATAAATTATTTTTAAAAAAAAGAAGAAGAAGAAGAAGAAAGCATTTTATTAGAAGTTGGCACAAAATTGATTTTTTTTAAATTTTTTTTTTATTGACAAGCACTGTTCTAAAATGAAAATCGTTTCCATGCATTCAGGAAAATGATTTTAACAAATTATTATTTGCACTACGCGGATTTGCATAATAAAAAATATAGAAGAAAGTTTTGTGGTGCCACAACATACTATTTTTTGTCAAAAATAATAAAATCAATAAACTTGCTTTAAAATATCACAGATATATAATATAATCGTTCGTTTAAAGATATTGACGAATTCTTTTCAAGAATACCCATATTGGAAATTTACTCTATCGGGTATACTTCTCCCTCAGGGGTGGAGGAAGCGATGTTTGTACATAAAAAAAAAAAAAAAAAAAAAAAAAAAAAGCGGAAGAAGTAAACTTTCTAGACTACTATCACTTTCATAAATATTTGAGCACACACAAAGAGACAGACAATTTTTCATATTATGTTCATCAGAACAACTCAAAACGTGCAAAATCTATCGAAAAAAGGATGTCGAAAAATTTCCCGAATCTATTGCTTTCTTCTTAACAACACTGAAGGAAGAAAAAAAAATGAAACATAAACTATAAATAGTTATAAGTGTTCTAATAACTTTCTCCCGTCCATATAACATAACTATTTAAATTAAGATCCATAATTTTTATTTTATTAATTCAATTAAAATAATAATAACAATGATAAAATACTAGAAAGTTAGCGACTATCATAATTTACTATAACGGATCAACTGGATAATTGTTATATATTTCTAGAAATCCTTTTGTTATAACAATGGTTTTAGAATCAAACATTTAAAAAATATAGTATTTAAAAAATAATACAAAAACAAATTAATAATTGAATTACTTACTCATATATTCTTTTTACGAGATTTTCAATCTCGAAGACACATCCGCAGACTACACTAACGAACAAAAACTTCGTATGAAATGGCGGACAGCGAGGGAATTTCAAATCAACAGAAAAAGAATCACAGCGCCCTCTATGCATACAAATTGGTTATGGCTTAATAATTTGTGGCCACAACATGAAAAACATGATGTTGGCCTTGTGGTGATAGCTTGCATAAGGCCAACTGTGTTTATGCCACCTCTGGGCCACCGACCATTTTTCTTTAGGCTTCCATCACTGCTGGCAGCCATCAATGGCCCGCTGCTGGTGTTATATGGGGCAACCGGCAACTGATGGCAAGTGCAGGATGCCAGCAGTAGGCCATAACGAGCCCGCCACTATAAGTTTTGCTGGGAATGTTCACAGTGTTCGTAACTAATGTACAGAGACACACAAAATAATTTCAGTGTATTATGTTCTATTGATGGTATATTTTTAACCACTTTTTAGTTTTGTTACACTACATCCAACGTAAGGAAAATTAAACTTACATTAGTAAGACAATTATAAGTATGATTTCTGTCGAAAATGTTCTGTCTAGAACTTACAATTAGCTTAGAGAGTTACGCAAATTAAGAATTCATACACGTTATGCATTATGGGTGGAAAATACACAGTATATTTTCAGTAATGTTTTATTGAAAATATTCAACACGAGGTTAAAAGATCTATAGAACCCCTGTAATATACAGAAATATGTACAATTTTTATGTTCTGCATAGACATTCAAATTCAAGATGCTGTCCCTATGCATTATTTTTTTATGTTTTATTAACCATCTCTTTTTTTTTTTTTTTTTTTTTATTGAATTGTTATTCATGATTACATCCTATATGCACTGGTATTATAGGGTAAGTGCACCAGTGATTGACACTTTTAGAGCAATCTCTGATGTTTTTAATGTTCTAGTCATCAGAAAATATTTTTTAGAAATCTTAATGTACATATGGCATGTAAGACATTTTAGAAGCACATATATGTTAAAATATATACATTTGATAACAATTTTTTTTTTTATGATTTTTTATTTGACACCCACTGAATGTTCCAGTCATTTAGACTGACAGTTTATCATTTTACCAGTGATTGGCACCCTATGTTCCAGTGTTTGACACTGCTAGTTATTCCTTTTACCAGTTATTAGCACTGTGCTCCAGTGTTTGACATAAAATATTAAAATTCTTATATGTAAAATATATGATTTTATTATTTTTCTTATTTATTAATTATTTCGGGATAGATGCCAATCACTGAAGCATGCTAGTCACTGGAGCACCTACCCTATATATTTGATCGTTCATTTATACAATCATTGAATTAGCTAAACCTTTTAATGTATATTGTATGCTATAAATTCAGCTGCAGTTGCACTTTCTTATAGTGTATTATTTTTTAAAAATCTATGTTTTTAAACAGTCTTTTGGTACTACAAATATTTATACTGTCGTAACTGTGAAATGAATGCGTATAGTTATTATTATTACTATTTTATATATTTATCACATGATATTACTTATAGATTTACATTTGATTAATTTTCATTCGATATGCTATTTCTGATTTTTATGTTTGATTTTTTGACCTTGTTATGCATGGTTTTCAGTTCTTATGCTCTATATATACCTATGTATATCTTTCTATCGCCACAATGCGAAGAAACTAGGAAACAGACCAGGATAAAAAAATTTAAAAATTCAAAATATAACCAATATATATTATATATATAATATATCATGTATATGCAACGGCTTTAGTGCAGGATCCCTTCGCGAAATTTGAAATTTGGCTCTGAATTAGCTTGAACATTTCTAGTAAAGTTCTTTACTTATGCATTTCTGACAGCCATTTGAATTCATCGCCAAAATGGCAACAAAAATTTAATAGTTTTCAAGGGATCCTATATTATCTCTGTAACCCACTAGTTTAATCGTTATATTAATTAATCGAGAATATACTAAATAATCTATGAAAGTGAGTATGACAATATCAAACTGAAATGAATCTCTAGACATCAAAGATAGAAACCGATGGAAATATTTGCTTAAAATTGATATTAGTAAACTGTATTTGAATTACCTGATTAGAAAACATTTCAGAGGCAGCAAAAAGTTTGCTTGGATACTTTTTAGCAAGAAATAGATAATCAAATCCTTGCAGCAGAAAATATTTCACATACAAAGACTGAAATCGATGAAAGATTCAAAGAATTTTTTCATGTAACAATAAATTTCATGTCATAGACCATTGTTGGAAACAACAATTAAATCATTGTTAGAAAAAAACTAGAAAATATTAGTTATAACACACAACAATGAAATTAGCCATCGCTCATTTTTGTCATTGTGGCCTACAATTTATTCATTATTTAAAACATTTAATTTTCCAATATGTAATGTCAAAATGGAACAACTTTAGTATAAGACTTTGTGGTTGCGATAACCAGCTTAACTCAGAAGCATGTTAAAAATATTAAAAAATTATAAAGTATTGCAAAAAATAAAATTAAATAAATAAATAAATAATATAATGATGACGAAATATTAACAATTATCATGTAAATTATTCGTGACATAGCCAGTGAAATATCTTATGCTTCAATATGCAAAAATATGTACATGTAATATTGGGGAAGGATTTCGTACATACTAATTGCCACTGCATCAAACAGGCAAAATTATTTATTTTTTTAATTATTAATCGAATGCAAAAACAAATCTACAATGTACACACACACATAAAAAAAAAATCTCTAGTTTTAATTCTTTAACTATCAATCTTGGACAAAGATTTTAAATTACAAAGCTATCCCAGATTTCTTTATTAATTTTTATTTTAATTTTAACTTCTTTTTATTTAACCAATTCATAATTTTAAAGAATAAAATTCTTAGAATTACAGAAATTAAACTTATACTAGCGAGCTTCGCCCGCTAGCGGGTCAGTATTTTCAAATGAATCACTATGATTAATTAATCACTAACAGTAACTTTTACTCTTAAGAAAAGAAATTAAAAAAAAATCATTTCTGATCGGGTAAAATGTCGTCCCGGGTCCCCACTGCCTTCGGCAGCGTAGTCCCGTGCGCGCTGCGCGTGCACAAGTTAAGTGATACACGCGCTGCGCGCGCGTATTCCTTCCCTGACCCTTCGTGCCCCCCCCAAAAAAAAAATCATTTCTGATCGGATAAAAACTCACACCTGGTCCCCACTGCCTTCGGCAGCGCAGACCCATGCGCGCTACGCGCGCACGTGTGAAGGTATACGTGCGCTGCGCGCAAATATTCCTTCTCAAATCAAATTTTTATTCTTAAGAAAAGAAAAGAAAAAAAAAATCATTTCTCATGGGGTACAAAGTTGGCCCGGCTCCCCACTGCCTTCGGCAGCGCAGTCCCGCGCGAGCTGCGCGCGCACAAGTTAAAGAATGCACGCGCTGCACGCATGCATTCCTTCCCTGACACTTCGTGCCCCCTAAAAAAATAATTTCTGATCGGGTAAAAAAAAAAACACCGGGTCCCCACTGCCTTCGGCAGCGCAGACCTATTACTGTTTTTTCTTTATCTATAATTTTCATTTATCTTATAGAGTAAATTTAACTCTTAAATGGCCTGACTCGTATAGCGTACATTCCGTTTTTACCGTTATGTTTTCCTTAGTGAGTGATGCATAACATAAATTACTCTAGCTTAAAATTTCCCTTTTAATTTCACTGCTTAAAATTCCTTAAGATTTTCAGTTCATCATCATTTTTTTTTTTTACTTATGTATGGCTCCAACACCAGTATGTACTTTAAAAAAAACCGCTATCTGAAATGCTACTCTAACCTTTAATTAACAAATCTATTTCACACAAGCTGTATAAATAAGTTTCCACAGCCAATATAAAATAAATAGGTTTTCAATATTTTAGAGTAACCCTACAAAATAATAAAATAGAGTACTAAAAAAAACTGCTAAAGTGACATTCACCCAACATTAATTTACATGACAGCCAGACCATGTGAAGTTGTGTTAAACATCGCCATGGACTAACAGTCACCATTCATTACAATCTGGGTAAATGAAACTTTTAAGTTTTTGAAATTCAGTTAAAATAACTTATATATATATCACTACAGTTGCAAGCCATACAATCACATCAGTACAAGCCTTACGTCTATTCCTAAATTAAGATTTTTAAATTATCTTGAATGCACCACTCATTGAACATTTAAATTTCCCATTAAACAAAATAATACGTAACCCCAGGTACGTCTAATTATTTAATTACAAAAGGTAATTAAGATTTTAAAAAAATGATTAAGATAGGGATTTTTGTACTTCCTTGCATTTCACTAATTCCTTTCTAAATTCTTTTTCATAATAATTTAGATACTAAAATTGATTTGTAAAACTTTATTTACCGTTTCTTTTCTTTGCGAAATTACACCTAGCAATTGCTAAATTTCTCCGACTTTTCTAACATAAAGATTAAAAAAAAACAAAGACCAGACAAATTAATAAACTTCACTCAATTTACAATTTTACAGCTATTCTATTTATTAAGTTCGTACTTTTCAACACTCAGTTTTACTTACTACATACTAGTTAGTTATACCAACAAAACATACTTATGGTCTTTCGGCAGCGGAAAAACCGCTCAATCATTATTTAACTGCAAAGACTTAAAAGAGAACAACATATTTTAGAACACACAAACAAACATGCTTTACATAAATCAAATTATATCTATCAAAATAAACTATAATACACTTATCTTAGATATTCAATGGAGGCATCTCCCAATATCACTTTCAAACTTTGCCTGCTCTGAGGACGGACTTCCTGGGAAACGTACGCTTGTGTTTTCCACTTGGTAGTTCATTCCATATTAAGCACATGGTGTAATCTCTACGGCTTGGCATTCGCATCACTGAAGTGGCCTGTACTTTCTAGTAGCTGAATATAAGAGCTGTCGCTTACTCCATGCAGCATGGTGTTTAATCAATCCAACACGTTTTAGCCGTATCTGAAGTAAATGCTATTCCGGTGTTGAGCGAAAAAACATGTGACAACGCTTTTACGAACGCATGCGATAGAACTCCGCATCAGCAAGCTACGAGCATCAGCCTTGTTGTTTTCAGTAGGGGGGAGGCCATTGGTGGTATATATAGAAAATTTCTTTACCTCCTTTTTCAAATTCTGCACCACATCTATATCGTTTCGTATTTTTATTTTTTCATCTTGCTTAGCCGCGCAATTCTCGCTCCCTTCTTCCTAGTGCTAGCTAGCGCTCTCTCTCTTCGCTTCTACCCCCCCAACCTGGCGGAGGGGAGCTCTGCGCCAATCCTACACATTATACTCCTCTCGCGCACACGCCCCTACCAAGCTCATTCGCTGAGGCCCTGCTTTTTGCTCTCCGTTACTTTTGTGAATCTCTCCACCAAGCTTCCCAGAAAAGTGACGTTCACTGTTTTCCCATGAGATACACAAACAAAATACTATTTCTTGGGGCCCTTAAATCTGCAAGTGCCATAAAACCTTATTGCCCCATTTTCGCAATTTATAGCAATTTTGTTAGTACTCCTCCAAACTGCAATTACAATGACATAGTCCTTTACGCTTTTCTATTAACAATTCTGTATTCTATTTTCAAACAGAGAAACACAATGACTTGTTTTTGTTGCAGTAAAGTGCTTACTGATATCTGGGGCCATTTGGCCAACACCTGCTTGTCGTAAAGATACGATCTGCGCCTTTTTATCTCTGAGTAGCACTTTTTTTTTTTTTTTTTTTTTTTCAAAGAAGATTTATTTTTTCTTTTTCTTTCTTTCCTTTACCCAAAGGCAATAGTCAGTGGACAGCAGGGGACAGGGGATGGCAGCACTATTCCGAACGGTGCTGTTACTAACATGGTTCCGTTTGACCCCGATACAGCTCTGGTCCAAAGGCGGAATGCCCTCATGGATACCTTAGGCCAAATTCCGGTATTCACGGGATCAGACCCTCATTTTTCTGTAGCTCAATTTTTTGAGATTATTAAGGAATTTTCCGAATTTTTGAAATGGGATCCCGAAGATCTTTTCTTTGCGGCTAAGCACAGATTAGCTGGGGCAGCTCAACGGGTTTTTTTGAATCACAGGTCGTCGACAAATACGTATGAGGAACTAAAAACTCTTCTCGCAGACCGTTTTGCAGAAAAGGCAGACCTTCAGGCCATCATCACCAATTTTTGGAATGATGTTCAGAGCAAAAATGAGCCGGTCTCTGACTTTATTGCTAGAGTGCGTCAGAATGTTAGAAAAGTAGTAAAAATCCAAAATACTCCACCAAATTTGTGGCCAGAAACTGAGTCAGCATGGTTGCTTTCAATGCTAATTAAAAATATTCACCCTGACATAAGGCGTAACGTGGTGGCTCGATCGCCGAGCACTGTAGAGGAACTAGAGCAGATCGCGCTTGCCGAGGAAAAAGCACTTAAGGCTGTCCAACCACAACACGGACTCGTTAATTTGCCGTCTTGTGAAATAGCGTGCGCAGCTCAATCTGCTATAAAAGAGTCTGAGACACAGTCTCAGCAGTTAAACTCTTTGACGGCAATAGTTGCAGACTTAACTCAGCAAATTTCAAAATTGTCCTCAAAATTAGAAACATTAGAAAACTCCCAAAGTATGAGGCAGGACTCAGGACTCAGACCTCCCACACGCCCAAAAAGTGAAGTTGTTTCTTATGCATGTAATAGGAAGGGGCATTATGCCCGAGAATGTAGGGACAGAATTAAAAATGAGAGATACAATGGCTCGAGATTCCCAGGGAACCAGAGAGGGCAAAATGTGAGTGATAGGGGCGGTTATCGCTCTGGTTGGCGCAACATACAAACTCAGGTTAATGGCAGTACATCCTCCTCCCAAAATCAACCGTTAAACTAGAAAGGATTCCACAGAATAGGGCGACGGTGTGGGATCCTAGCCAAAAAACAGAGTCGCCAGTGCAAGAGCATTTTTTTTTCACAAATTGGGAGGACAAATTTTTGGGGCAATTACCAACAATTAGTGTATTTTTCAACGACAGGGAGTTTAGAGCTTTAATTGACAGCGGCTGTTCCTGTAATTTGTTGGCTAACTACATAATAAATAACAATGTGTCGGGCAATAGTGAGAAATGTAAAATAAATTTGAGAACACTCTTAGGTGGAGAAGTGCTGTTAAAGAGCAAATCAGAATTAAAATTTAAAGTAGGGGAAAATGAGTATGTGGACACATTTAATATTTGTGAAAATCCCTTGTCACCTAGTTTTGACCTTATTTTGGGTATTCCTTGGCTCCTTAAAAATAAAATAAACATTGATTTTGAGAAAAGAATGCTAGTGACTGAAAATTTCACGCTTCCCTTTATGACGGAAAAAGATCAATCTGTAAATTATACACAAAGTGTTTGTAAACCTATTTCGGTCTATGCCAAAACTAAAAGAATTATTCCCCCGCTTTCGGAGTCAGTTGTTCCTGTTAAAGTAAATACCTATATTAATTCAAGTGCGAAGAATGTTTTTCTTTACCCACACAAATTCATTGCTGATTCAGTAGTAATAAGCCACACGGTGTGTCAAAATCAAACAGATAAATTGTATGTAAAAATTTTTAACTTAAGTAATGAACCATTCAATGTAAATAAAAACTGTAAACTAGGTCTTTTAGAAGAAATTTTTGATGAGGAGCCAAAGCTCCAAGTGAATTTTGGGAATACTGAGGAAATTGGGGCAGTTGAAAATATCAACCTGCAGTGGAGTACAGAGTTTAATTTAGAACATCTTGATCAACATCTAAAAAGTGAAGTCGAGCAATTTCTGAACAAAAATGCAGATGTTTTTGCGGCCTCAGTGCGAGATTTGCCAGGCTGCGACACGGTAATGCACAACATTCGCGTTACTGACAATTCACTGGTTAGGAGCAGTGCATACAGGGTACCTTATAATTTAAGAGACGAGATGGACAGGCAAATTAATACTTTGATTGAATCTAAAATTTTAGTCCCATCAAACTCCCCGTATGCTTCCCCAATAATATTAGTAAAAAAAGCTGACGGTTCATTTCGTTTAGCGTGTGATTTTAGAAAGTTAAATAAAAAAATTATAAGTGACAACTACCCCATTCCCAACATTGCAGAAACAATTGACTCGTTGGCAGGAGCTAAATATTTTTCCACATTGGATTTAACCAGTGGATTTTTCCAGCAAAAAATTCCCGAAGAACAGCAACACCTTACAGCCATAATAACCCATAACAAACTTTTACAGTGGACTAGGAGCCCGTTTGGCCTAAAATCTTCCCCCGCGGTGTTTCAGAGGCTTATGAATGTCGTACTTAGTGACCTACAGAATTTAAATATTTTAATTTACATCGACGACATTTGTATTGCCTCCAAAGATATAGAGTCCCATTTTAAAAAGTTAGACATAGTTTTTAATAGACTTCGAACCCATAACTTAAGATTCAATATTTTAGAGTAACGCTACAAAATAATAAAATAGAGTACTAAAAAAACTGCTAAAGTGACATTCACCCAACATTAATTTACATGACAGCCAGACCATGTAAAGTAGTGTTAAACATCGCCATGGACTAACAGTCACCATTCATTACAATCTGGGTAAATGAAACTTTTAAGTTTTTGAAATTCAGTTAAAATAACTTATATATATATCACTACAGTTGCAAGCCATACAATCACATCAGTACAAGCCTTACGTCTATTCCTAAATTAAGATTTTTAAATTATCTTGAATGCACCACTCATTGAACATTTAAATTTCCCATTAAACAAAATAATACGTAACCCCAGGTACGTCTAATTATTTAATTATAAAAGGTAATTAAGATTAAAAAAAAATGATTAAGATAGGGATTTTTGTACTTCCTTGCATTTCACTAATTCCTTTCTAAATTCTTTTTCATAATAATTTAGATACTAAAATTGATTTGTAAAACTTTATTTACCGTTTCTTTTCTTTGCGAAATTACACCTAGCAATTGCTAAATTTCTCCGACTTTTCTAACATCAAGATTAAAAAAAAACAAAGACCAGACAAATTAATAAACTTCACTCAATTTACAATTTTACAGCTATTCTATTTATTAAGTTCGTACTTTTCAACACTCAGTTTTGCTTACTACATACTAGTTAGTTATACCAACAAAACATACTTATGGTCTTTCGGCAGCGGAAAAACCGCTCAATCATTATTTAACTGCAAAGACTTAAAAGAGAACAACATATTTTAGAACACACAAATAAACATGGTTTACATAAATCAAATTATATCTATCAAAATAAACTATAATACACTTATCTTAGATATTCAATGGAGGCATCTCCCAATATCACTTTCAAACTTTGCCTGCTCTGAGGACGGACTTCCTGGGAAACGTACGCTTGTGTTTTCCACTTGGTAATTCATTCCATATTAAGCACATGGTGTAATCTCTACGGCTTGGCATTCGCATCACTGAAGTGGCCTGTACTTTCTAGTAGCTGAATATAAGAGCTGTCGCTTACTCCATGCAGCATGGTGTTTAATCAATCCAACACGTTTTAGCCGTATCTGAAGTAAATGCTATTCCGGTGTTGAGCGAAAAAACATGTGACAACGCTTTTACGAACGCATGCGATAGAACTCCGCATCAGCAAGCTACGAGCATCAGCCTTGTTGTTTTCAGTAGGGGGGGCCATTGGTGGTATATATAGAAAATTTCTTTACCTCCTTTTTCAAATTCTGCACCACATCTATATCGTTTCGTATTTTTATTTTTTCATCTTGCTTAGCCGCGCAATTCTCGCTCCCTTCTTCCTAGTGCTAGCTAGCGCTCTCTCTCTTCGCTTCTACCCCCCCAACCTGGCGGAGGGGATCTCTGCGCCAATCCTACACATTATACTCCTCTCGCGCACACGCCCCTACCAAGCTCATTCGCTGAGGCCCTGCTTTTTGCTCTCCGTTACTTTTGTGAATCTCTCCACCAAGCTTCCCAGAAAAGTGACGTTCACTGTTTTCCCATGAGATACACAAACAAAATACTATTTCTTGGGGCCCTTAAATCTGCAAGTGCCATAAAACCTTATTGCCCCATTTTCGCAATTTATAGCAATTTTGTTAGTACTCCTCCAAACTGCAATTACAATGACATAGTCCTTTACGCTTTTCTATTCACAATTCTGTATTCTATTTTCAAACAGAGAAACACAATGACTTGTTTTTGTTGCAGTAAAGTGCTTACTGATATCTGGGGCCATTTGGCCAACACCTGCTTGTCGTAAAGATACGATCTGCGCCTTTTTATCTCTGAGTAGCACTTATTTTTTTATTTATTTATTTTTTTTTTTTTTCAAAGAAGATTTATTTTTTCTTTTTCTTTCTTTCCTTTACCCAAAAGAGGCCTTTTAAATTTATTTTATAGCTGCCATTTATCGCAAGCAAATTTTTACCGTAATGCCTTTGATTCATCTCAAATGAAAAAGATACTATTTTAACTCACAGGATTTTACTTATTTTTTTCTTTTCCTTTCTTTTTTTATACATAAAATTTTTGTTATCAATACATTTTTAAACATAACAAAATCATGCGCGCTGCGCGCGCACTTGTGAAGGTATATGCACGCTGCGAACACGTATTCCTTCTCAAATCAAATTTTTATTCTTAAGAAAAGAAAATTTAAAAAAATTATTTCTCATCGATTAAAAAGTCGGACCGGGTCCCCACTGCCTTCGGCAGCGCAGTCCCATGCGCGTTGCGCGCGCACAAGTTAGGGGATACGCGCGCGGTGCACGCCTATTTCTTCCCCACCCTTTCAGCCCCTTCTAATTAACCTACGTATACCAATTTTGAACGGTCTAACTCAATTAGCTGAGATGCAAAAGAACACCTAATCAGGACGCCTCAAAACGTGTAAATCTGGTGAAAACTTTCGATAATATAAAAGAACTTTAAAATATCTTTCGAATGATGTATTAAAAATAATTTAATCATGATTAGAAATTGAAATATTGAAATTTGAAAATATTACAGCGCCATCTGGCGGTAGAAATTTCTGTATTCCACTGTTCGATCCCAAATCAACAAAGCTTTCTAATGATGTATTACTTATGAAATTATTTTAATTAGTAGTTGAGATACAAAAAAAACTGATTCAGGAGACCTCAAAACGTGTAAATCTGGTGAAATCTCGAATTCCATTTTCGATAATGTAAAAGTACTTTAAAATGTGTATCGAATGACGCATTAAAAAAAAAATTTAATCATGATTAGAAATAGAAATATTGTAATTTAAAAATATGACAGCGCCATCTGACGGTAGAAATTTCTGTAATCTACTGTTCGATTCCAACTCAACAAAGCTTTCAAATGATGTATTACTTATGAAATTTTTTTAATTAGTAACTGAGACAAAAGAGAAACCCATTCAGGACACCTCAAAACGTTTAAATCAGGAGAAATGTCGAAATATCGAATTTCTGTAATCTGCTATTCAATTCCAAATTAACAAAGCTTTCAAATGATGTATTACTTATAAAATTATTTTAATTAGCAGCTGAGATACAAAAGAAAACCCATTCAGGACACCTCAAAACGTGTAAATCAGGTGAAATCTCTAATTCCACTTTCGACACTTTAATTAGTAGCTGAGATACAAAAGAAAACCCATTCAGGAGACCTCAAAACGTGTAAATAAGCTGAAATCTCTAATTCCACTATTGCGATGCAAAAGAAAACCTAATCCGAAGACCTCAAAACGTGTAAATCGGGTGAAATCTCGAATTCCCCTTTCGATAATGTAACCGTACTTTAAAATGTGTATCGAATGACGTATTAAAAAAAAATTTAAACATAATTAGAATCTTGAATGTTGAAATTTTAAATTATTACAGCGCCATGACACCTCAAAACGTGTAAGTCAGGTGAAATTTCGATTTCCATTATCTACGGTAGTCGGTTAATGGAAGTAAATAGAAAAAGAAATATTTTTACCTTAAGTGTATTTGTGTCGTTTTGAAACTAGCATCCTCTTTCGACAGATAAAATGTCAGGCGTGTAAAGATAAAATTTAATTTGCAATTAAAATGTAAATCTTTTGTTTATTGACCAAAATCGATGAAATTTGAACTGCAAGTTTCTTTTGTGGTGTTAAAATTGTATACTAAGTGAAATGTGCGAATTTTGAAAAATTGAAGAAAATAGAAAATTGCAATTTTTAATCGCAGTATCAAAACACGTGACCTCATTAAATACCAGATGTGTTTCTTTCCGTTCAAGATTGTAGACTATCGTCTGCAAAGCTAAGATTCTTGTGATTTGTTGCCAACATTTTTTTTATAGTTTAGTTAATTTTAAAAAATCTAATTGTCCGATCGATAAGCCGTTTAAACCATCGGATTGAGAAAAAAAAAAGCCCTTTCCAATGGTATCTTGTTTGTAACAATACGACTAATATTTCTAATTTATTTTCCACTTTTTCCGTAAAAATGTCGCTTTTTAAGCATTTAATCATGAATTCTGGGTCATTTTTCGGTAGACATGGGTCGACATTTTAATTAATATCTCCGCTAATTAGGGTCGCATCGCTTAGCTAATTATCGCGATGTCGAGATGAAGAAATTCTGCGTCTGTCGACACCGGTTTCGAGGCGATGCGACCATTAGCGCCCGAGCTTTAGCGATGACAAGGCATTTCTCACAGACAGACAGACAGACAGATGCGCACAGATTTTAATAATATATAAGGAGATAAGATTCTGAAAAAAAAAAAAAAAAAAAAAAAAAACAATGAGTGACACATATACTTACAAAATGACATTCAAAATTTCTGCAGTGTATCGAAAAAAGTTAAGGGGATGGTGACGTTGAAAATCATTGAATTTCAGTCTTTGAATTTACTATCTTAGAGCTATGAAAATTTGCATACAAGTGCATTGATATGTATTAATAATTTTCTCAAAAATTATTTTTAAAAAAAATCGAAATTTTAATTTTGCTATTTATTTATTTTAATACTGAATGCCACTCAATTTTTAAATTTTTCTCTCGATTTTACATTATTATAGTTTATCAATATAATTTAAACATTTTTGTACGCTAATTAATTTATAGATTGATAAGTTAATTTTTTAAAAACAATTTTACGTTTGAATGTCAAAAATTTGCAAATATAAAAACATTAAAAAAAATTAAGTTATCAATCAGTCCTCAAATTAATGCACAAAAATATTTAAAATAGTTTGATGAACTAAAAAAAAAAATGTAATATCGAGTGAAAATTTTTAAAACTCAGTCGCATGGAACATTTTAAACATTTCCAAAAAAAATTTGAATTTGAATTTTTTTAATAGTTTTCAAAACATTTTAACATGGTATTTTAACATTTGACATGATTGCCATGTCAGCCATCGGTGGCTGACACTGAACTTCTCGTTTAGGCCGAGTCAACGACCGGTGGCTGACTGTGTAAAATATGATATAAATCCGCGTTAACCACCAGTTGACCGTTTATAATACGTTATTAATACGTAAAACCGTTATTGCCGAAACGTCAGTGGAGGTTCTCTGTTGAGACTCAAAACGGTTTTGGGTTCTGTCTATGTGTTTGTCTGTTTATCGCGCGATAAAGGCCGCAAAAATTACGCTATTGACTTGAAATTTGGTACACATGTTTTCATGAACCCCACGGAATCAGCTGTATTGTTTTGGGTGTGTATTCCATTTGCAGTTCGTGTACATGCAAGGACATACCAAAGTTTTTCTTACCATTACGACCTATGGGCAGAATTTGTATGTACCGCGATAGCGGCCGTAAAAATCACTCTATTGACTTGCAATTTTGTACACATATGCATGAGCACAACGGAGTTAGCTGTATAGTTTTAGGTGTGCATTCTATTTGTAGTTCGTGTACAGGGATACCCTTTTTTCTTATCATTACTGCCTATGGGAAGAATTTGTATGTACCGCGATAGTCACCGCAAAACTCAAGCTATTGACTTGCAATTTGGTACAAATATAGCTGTATAGTTTTGAGTGTGTATTCCATTTACAGTTCGTGTACAGGGACACACCAAATTTTTTCTTATCATCACGGCCTGTGAGCAGAATTTGTATGTAACGCAATAGCAGCCTAAAAAAATCCTCCGATTGACTTGCAAATTGGCACACACATTCAGGCTCTGTATAGAAATAGCTATATAATTTTATAAGTCTACATTTTTTATGCATTGTGTACAGGGGCACGTCAAAATTCTTATCATTACAGCATATGGGGTGAATTTCGTTTAAACGCATTTTGACATCATTACTTTGCTGTAAACAAAATGAAATCAGCATACATTACTGAGATGCTTAAACTTACGTTTTCTGCGGAAGATATGTGCTCTTAGGCTTCCTAATTACAGGACCATACAAAAGTGTTCTGACAATGTAGCGTAATCAGCCAAATTATGTCAAATTCCGAACAATTATTCATGAAAAACGTAGAATAAGCTGAATAGTTTTTACTGGTGTATACAATGTTTATGATTTGTTTACGGAGACACACAAAAGAATTTCAAGACATTAGACCCTGTGAACAAATTTTTATTTAAGCACACTTTAATGCGTTGATGCTGCATTCAAAATAATTTTATTAGATTTTAAAAGAATGTCTTTCAGTGAAGAAGTGTTGGCATAGAATTGGTAATTCTTTTACAGGGTTACACAAAATAATTCTAATATGTTATGTAATCCTTTTGCATGAAATTTGGTACAGGTATTTATGAATTACAGGGAATTAATACGACAATCAGTTATTAGGAATACATATATATACAGATATATATACAGGTAGTTATAGAAAGAGAGATACAGTGGGGGTTGAGAGGGGCGTCATTCGTCAGACAGGAATTTTATTTTAAAACTTTTCTTTGAATGATTTTGGGTTAACTATCATTAGCGTTTCGTCGCACAAAAACTAATAAAAATTTGGCTTCTGATGAATTACAATTTATAGTGGGTAGTGAAATCGGTATAACACTTATAATTTCAAATTGTAAAGGTAAAGAAAAGAAATAAATATACTTCGGAAAATTCGCACGGGTTTGCTAGTAGCAAAATAAATAAATAAATAAATTACCAGAATTTTAATTTTTAAATTAAGTATATTAAACATATTTCACAAAGATTTGAAAGATTTTTTTTTCCCCTTGCATAAGAAACGTCTGCGAATTTTGCATAGAGAGAATATGACAGTAAAAAATCTTAAAAAATGGATTTCGAACACAAGTAATGTGACAGAAAAAAAAGGCCTTAAAAATTGATTTCGTTTCTCCAAGATTTTTGATTAAAAGAGTTTCGGATAATGGAGACTCTGTCATTCCTAAATTTATTCAAACTGTGTTTTCTCAAAAAAAAAAAAAAAAAAAAAAAAAGAGTTAGTGATTTTCCTTTGAACTTAACATAACAAGTGATATAAAAGAAAAAATTTTAAAGTCAATTCCTACTTGCAAACACTATCGAAAAAGTTTTTTTTTTTTTTTTTTTTTCTTTAAATAATTTTGAATTAGGAAATAAAAAGCGCGCGTGAAAATTGAAATAAAAATAATTATAAGGAAAAAAAAAACTTTTTATATACCATGTTTTAAATTTTCTGATGAATCATAGAGCTCTTATCAATGTGCATAAAATTAAAGTGATAATGACGTCCATTTTTGTAAGATATGTAATTTTGCTTTTTATAATTTTTTAATGTTCACGTTTAATTAAATGTATTTATTTTTATGTCGAAAGAAAATGAACTCGTTTTTTTTTTTTTTTTTTCAACAATTAAATTATAGCTAATATTTTAATGGCTATTTTAACGCTATTAGGATGTTATTATTTTCATATTTTAATTAATTATAAGAAAACTAATAAAAAAATTCGAAAATCGGACTTCGAAGTATTGTGTTGTCACCGTGTTCTGATCAATCCTGAAAGTTTTGAATATCTAGCTAGTCGGGAAGTTAGTTAAAAATCGATTGCAAGATTTGTACGCGAAATATATAGGGAGAGGGTGAACTAATAGTAGGAATTGAAAAATGGTATGTCTACATATCTTCCTAGATATGTCTACGTACTATTTTCCTAGTATCTAGTAATACATTTAAATAATCGATAATTAGGTTTTCAAGTTTAGTTATTTTTTTAATTTATTAGTTTTTGTGTCGGAAGGAGAAAACACAATTTGAATGTTTGCTCCTCAGTTCTGACCGCTACTATTTATTTCTTTTCTCTCGCATATTTTTCTACAATTAAAAATTTTGATTAGCGTTTTGCATTTTGGTATCTGGATAACGGATGCTATACTGTAATATACTTCTGCCTAACCGATTTTACTCAAATTTTAGACACGAGTCGATGACAATCAAATACGGTAGTACTTTCAGAGTCTTATCTTATCAGGAATAAGTTCCCTGAGAAAATCCTCTCTACTTGGGTTAAATTTTCTGATTAGATTTGAATCATTTATGTTGAATCGGAAGTTTTACTATACGTTGGAATAAAAACAAGTTTTTGATTTTTTAAAATTTATGTGACTTTATTACATGACAAAGACATCTGACTGGGTAAAAGAAAAAAATCTGGAGTGACTCCACTCGACTTTCCGAACATTGAGTTAATTAACAGTTTTGTAGATAAAGTAAAGAAAGAGGAGTTGTTAAACAAACTAAAGAGAGAAAACCATAATAGAGTGTTTGAGTATTTTTCTTCCTATAGTACACAATGTTTTATTTAACGCTACTGAACTTTGATCCCATAGATCATAATGATAAAGAATTTTTCGTTATCTCCCTGTAAAAACCTATAAATGCTAGATTCACCAAAACGCTCATAGTCAGTGCAACAGTGATTTATAATATTCATATAAGTTTTCAGCTCAATTGAATAAGGCGTTTAGACGCTATCACACTTTTAAAAATTTGGCCTCATAGGCCATAATGTTATAAAGAATTTTTCTTTGTGCCCCTGTAAAAAAAACTGTATGTGCTAAATTCACCAAAATCTATACAGTTCGCGCAACTGTGACCTATAACATGTGTACAAATTTTTTGCTCAGATTACTGAAGCGTTTAGATGCTATCCAACTTTTAAAAATTTGACCCCATAGCCCATAATGATAAAGAATTTTTCCTGGTGTCCCTGTAAAAAAACTATAAGTGCTAGATTCACCAAAATCAATAGGGTTCGTACTACGGTGACTTACAATATACGTACCAACTTTCAGCTTATTCCAACAAGGCGTTTAGACGCTAGCGTGTTCACTCACATACATACACACATACATATATCATCGCAAAAATAGTGAAAACGGACTCAGTGGACCTCGAAACGTATAGAAACATCAAAATCTGAAATTCGGATTTTTGACATGATTACAATACTTTCCTCACTATAGTGTTCGGAAAGTAAAAATATATATTTTCATGAAGAATTAAGTGTTAACATGAGTGAGTTATGCCGGTTATAAAAACTTCCACAAATACTTATTTCAAGGAGAAAAACTACAAATATCAAGAATACTTTGTCCTCCTCCCCCCGAAAAACGAGGCATCTATCCAAAAAGATAAAAAATGATATACAATTAGTTTTATTTTTATGCGTTTTTTATGAAAGGCTCGCGAAATAAGGGCTTGATATTCTATAAATAAGGATTTGAAAAATTGCGCATTCTTTTTTTTAAACAGGCATTCGTGAATGTTTTTATTAACATTCGAATGAAGGTTACATTTTTTTATTAGGAGAGAAAAATCTATTTTTAACCTGTACAGAACTCCCCCACCCCCCCTTTAAGACTTATTTATGTTAAATTTGTATGTTTTCGAGCGAGTGTAAATGTAAAACTTAGAAACAATTCGCAAGCACATAACTTGGCTTCATTTCGTTTTCTAGAAAGTGTGTGTTTACATATATTATTAATATGTAGTCTTTTTTTTTTTTTTTCACACTTGAAGTTTTTTTTATATGTATTTAACTATCGGCAATCCACCGCGTTTTTAGAGAGGCATAGGTCTTTTTTTTTTTCAATCTCAAAATTTGCCTGGTCTTCAAATTGTAGATTTACTTGGCCTTGAATAGGTTTATGTTTGCCAGCTGGAGTTTAAAGAATATGTTCCATGAATCATTTGATAATATTATCACTTTTATTCATAACCCTCGGGTTCCCAGGTCGTACTCACCGACCTAGCCGTTCCGAGTTTTCCATGGTTTTCTCTAAAACTCGCGTAAATACGGACTAGGACCCCTTGAAAAGACCCTCATGGAGGGAATTCCGCCTATAGGTCTAAGACCATAGCGTAGTCAATCGGCCTTAAATCCTACAACCAACCATTATAATCCTCGGGGCAATCTGATAATTGACCAGATAAATTCTCCTTTCCGTTTGGATTTTTCTTTTTTTTTCTCCCAAAATTTTAACTTTTTTTCTCCATTTGATATCGTATACTTTCCTTTTCGTTCGGCACTTTTTCAGTAAACTGTAGGACTTTTATCCTTGTGCAATAGAAATTGACCACATTTCTTTCTTACCATGTTTTCACTAACTCGCTTTCTTGTTTGTTTGGCCAAACTTGCTTTCTTATTTGTTTGTCCAGTACAATTTTTGCAATCGATTTTTAACTAACTTCCCGACTAGCTAGATATTTAAAACTTTTAGAATAACTCAGAACGCGATGGCAATGCATTCTTTTAATGCTTTTATTCAATTAATAAATGTTTGAAAATTTCTTGTAATTGCTCTCTTTATTACGCATTTGATTATTTTCTTTCAAGTTGATAGGATAATTCATCAACAAATTTTTTTAAAGTATTTATTTATACATAAAATTGTCAAGTTTATATGATTCAACAGAAAATTTAAAAACGTGGTGTATAAAAAAAAGTTCTTTTTATCTTGTAATTATTGATTTTTAATCTTCCAAATTTTTTAATTTTCAGTGTATAAGGATCACACATTTTGTATAAAATTAACATCTTTTTTACATCCATTAACGGACTACAGTAGGTAATGAGAGTGTTGTATTCGGTCAAAATTTTCGATATCGAGTTTTCACCTGATTTACATGTTTTAACCCTTTATCTACTGACGGTATTTTAAAGTACCATTACTCTAAAAAGAGTATAAAATCGAATTTATAGAAGAAATGGCAAAGATATTTATAAGAAGGGAACCTCCCTTTAATCTCTCTACAAAGCATTAGAGCCATTTTTGTTCCATAAGGGATTTTATGGAGTGCACTTGCTGTTTTTGCTTGATATGTTTCGCAGTCTTCATGTGTGTTATAATTAATTCCTATATTATTTCAAGAATATCCCACTAATCTTAGAAAAAATATGAGGAACATAAAGAGTAAATATTTCTCTACACTTTTTTCATGTCGACCTCTATGTACCAGTGGTACACTAAAGTACGACCTCACAAAATTCTCATTAATTATTATGATGAGGTGATATGCATAATTTTTAACATATATATCTTTAAATAATGCACTTTAGTAACCAAAAATATATGTTTCAAACATAATTTTTGTCTGTATCATAATGCAGTAGATAAAGGGTTAAGGTCTCCTGAGTCCAAAAACGTTATTTTCGGCAATTAGTCAGTGTGTGTCTATGTATCTGTGTAGAGAATCTTCTGACTATCATATCTCCAAAATTAATAACGATAGAACGACAAAATTTCAGAATTGAGTTAAGTTTGATGTACATATTATTTTTTTAAACCTTTGGTAAAAAATTCGAAAATCGGAAGTAGGACCATAAGTAAGTATCTGAAAGTCCGCTCTCACGATTTTCTTCAAAGTTGCTGAATAAACATCCTATTGGATGTTCATTCTTATGTCATGGTTGGTTAGTTCAGGAAAAATGATAGGCGTCATGTAAAAGTACATCAATATGAGGTTTCGCAAGTGCGTTCCATTAAAAACGGCTATGCTTTTTTTTTTTTTCCCCCAAACTCACCATATTTAACTCCCTTTTAGGTATCCTTTCGAATGTTTATGTTGTTTGCCGGTTAACTGATGATTTTGCGAGGTTTGGCGAAAATTGGAAGTGGAGTCAAAAGTCGGTATCTGAAAAACGGCGCTAACGATTTTCTAGAAAATAATTTAATTGCTTAAAAAAAAAAAAAAAAAAAAAAAAAAAAATCACTAACGTGGTTATGTAAAACTATGTTAATTCAATTAGATTGTGTAAAAGAACTTCTTATCGAAAAGAGTGAACTCTATGATATAATACATACTATAATTCTGATATGTAGTTTTGTAAAATACTACAATTAGATTGTATAACTGAGCTTCATATCGAAAAGTGTAAACTTTCTGATATAATATATACTATCATTCTAATATGTAGTTTTGTAAAATACTACAGTCATTGAATATTTATGTAAGTCCTGAGTATAAAAGATTTCAGCTGTAATAAAATTTAATGCACCTTGATGTAACAGCTCTTTATTCAAGGACGAGAATGACAAATGTGTAAAAATAAATAAATAAATAGTAAAATTTTATAAAATAAATAAATAAGTATTAAAAGATTTAAGTAGCAAAAGCTTTATATTACATAATAATAATAATAATAATAATATTGTTTTATCTTCAACATTTATTTAAAATAATAATAATAGTAATAAAGTTTTCACTAACATGAATATGTGAAACCTTTAGTTAGATAATATACAGAACATCATATCGGAAAATGTAAAATTCTATTTGCAAAGAACAAAACAAACTTTGTATATTATTACAGAAAGAAAATCTTAATTTACAAACAAACCAAAAAAAGGAAAAATTGAAAGATTTCATCCCTGTTTATTTTTTGTTTGAATTATTTTTAGAATAATTAATATTGGAGTATTATTATTTTTTAAAGTGGCAATCTTTTACATGTATGTAAATGTGACTACTGAAAAACTAGTATGTTGTGGCCGGCACATGACTTTTTTCTATATTTTCCTATACGAATTCACTCAGTAAAAATAATTTATTTAAATTATTATTTAAAAAAATTATCTTCCATGATAATGCAGACGATTTTCAGATTAGAGAAGTAGTATAACACTAAATATCCAATAAAAGTCAGTTTTATTCTCAATATTATGTTAAAATATATATATATATATATATATATATATATATATATATATTTATATATGAAAAAAAATCGATAACTTTATTTTAAATTATCGAAGATCTTTGTTTCAACCATTCGTTTTAAAGGTATTGGCGAGCTCTTTTGAAAGATACCCATCATGAAAATTTACTCCCCTCGAGGGGGGACTCCCTCCCACCAGGGGGGAAACGAGACACCTACGTACACATTTTTTTTTCCTCTGTTGACTATCTCTATTACAAATAATTCTTTTAAATTTCATAATGATAATTAAAAAATAATTCTCTTTATGCACATTTATACAAAATTTTGTCCGATACCACCATGTTAAAAATTTAGAAAAAGCGGGATGGCAAATCGATTTAGCAGATTGTAAATCTTTGAAATCTAAAATTTTAGCAACTTCATTTTATTATTAATTAATTAATGTGTGTGTAAGAAAATACCATCAAATAATAGCTCAAGATTAGTTTTTAGTATTGAAAGATATCTTAAAATAAGTTTGAATCAAAATAGTAAAGAATTTGCTGCTTGCTTATTTAACGCCTAAAAGTAACAATTCATTTAAAAAGGGTAGTATTTATTTTATACCTGTATATGCAGTTGTTTCATCATTTAAAATTTTAACTTTTGCTGTGCGATTTTCACTTTTAACTCTTAGATAAAATGGGGGGAAAAAAAAAAAAAAAAAAAAAAAAAAAAAAGAATATTTAAAAAGGTCATGAATTGTCCAGGAGCAAATATTTTTTGTACTTAAAAAAAAAAAAAAAAGGCAAAATTCTGAAATATTCGAATTGTTATCCCTATTCTGGTTTTCTAACAATAGTAATTCATAAAAATGTAATTCGCCATTGCGTTTTTTTTTTTTTTTTTTTTTTTTGTGTGTGTGTGTGTGTGTGAATGTATTAGTCTCAACCTACGGATAAAACGTTGTTGCCAGTTTTACGATGGTTGAACATTCATCGAAATCGAAAATTTATCGAAAATATAATTGAATAATTTGAAAAAAAAAAAAATAATAATAATAGTCCTCCGTACTAAATTAAATTCTGCTTTTGTCAGAATTTCATCAAAATCATCTTCTTCTTCTTATTTTTTTTTTTTTTTTTTTAAGGAAAAGAAAAGGAAATTAATAGTAATCAGTATCGAAACGGACAGAATCGAAAAAGGTGAAGAAGCCCTTTTTTAGACAAAAATACATAGTTTATTTTAATTTTTAATTGTTTCCAAAAAAGTTTACGAGTTAATTTAAAAAAAATTTTTAATGGAAAGAAATTCACGCGTAAATATTAAAATTGATATAAAACTTCGTGAAAAATTAAACTTGCAGGGTAAAATTGACGTTATAGCTCTAAAGTTTTTTTTTTTTTTTAATCATAATATTCAAACAACTTTTAAGATGAGATAATTAAATACAGTTAAAAATGCTAAATGTTGTGGCCACAACAAAACTTTTTTCTATATTTTCCTACACAAATACAATTTATATAAATAATTTATTAAAATGATTTTCTCCACAGAGAAGTATAACACTAAATATACAAAGAAAACTAACTTTCTATAGTTCAGAAAATATCTAAGGAAATGCGTTTTCTTTATTGCAGTGTTTTTTTTTTTTTTTTTTAATATAATGTTTAATCCTTATTCTTTAATAATAATATCGTTCTTTTGGTTGTGAGGTAGGTTTGTATTCTTGTTCTATTTTTCTTTTTCTTCTTCTCTCTTCCCCACTTTTCTTCCCTTTCCTTCCTTAGACATTTTTATTACTACAGCATTTTGTTTTTAAAATATTCTAGATATGCACACATAAAAACTTAGAAATGGATGAATGAATGAAATTAAAAGAACATTATTTTCAGTCTTTCTTTAATCCCGCGGACAGCCGTGGCCAATGTTATTCTGTGGGAAAATTCGTTGCGACAATTACACATTACCTAATGTATATTTTTTAATTCTGTTTTCGCAGTCAGAAAATTCATAACCGTTAAATGAGTACTCATTAGTAGGGTACGGATGAGAGTTCTAACTCAGGTGGGGGAGGGACCGAGGGACCGGCAAGTCGTGCGGGTGCCGCACCACCCCCTGAGGGGTCTAGATGGGTTGTCATCGACCTTGAGACATCCTCTAACTTGATCGTGAAAGATGACGAGGGTATTAATGAAGAAAATTAATTAAAAAATTTAATGAGTGATTTATTGTAAAAGGTGACGATGGTTTTAAAGTGATGTTTGTGGTATAAGGTAAAAAGCAGGATATTGTTTGTGAGTCATTAGGAAATTAATTAGGGAGTTAATTAAGAGGTTAATTAAGAAATTAATTAATAAATTAATTTAAAAAAATTGAGAAAAAAAGGAATTGATTGAAATTAAGAATGTGGATGTGGGTAGAGTATGCAAGAAATAGAGTGGTCTGACTGGGGTTCGAACCCGACACCTTGCAGTAAAAATATTTCCATAAGACAGTAGTTTTCGTGCGCGAAACCGCTGACCTATGGAAATATACCCTGATGGTTCTATTTTAGATATAAATATGTATTTTTCGATTGAATATCATTTAGTGTTCATGATGTTACCGTCCCGAGAGGAAGGGATTTTCGTGTTCTGCATTTATTTTGTGATGTGTGTTGTCTTTTCGATTCTTTATATTTTTTCTGAAGGTGGGAAGTTTAACGTTGATTTTATTTTAAATTTAAACGATACGGGAAATTTATCCTTTTCAATGTGATGTCTTCACATACGTGCTGCCATGGAGGAAACTTATCGAGACCCGAAAGCGGTTGCAAGTTTTGGAGGTGTAGATGCCTTACACCGTGCTGCCCGCGGCAAGTTATCAAAGAAAAAAAATTCGGGAATGGTTACAAGGAATAGATGCATATTCACTTCACAAACCGATTCGAAAAAAATTCCCCACGAACCGTGTCATAGTATCCAGAATTGATCAACAGTGGCAAGCAGATTTAGCTGATCTGACGTCTCTTCAAAAGTTTAACGATGGATTTCGCTACATTTTAACTTGTATAGATATCCTCTCAAAACGAGCGTGGGCGGTTCCTCTGAAATCTAAAAAAGGTGAAGAGATTGTGAAAGCTTTTAAAAAAATTTTCTCTGAACGAAAACCCAACTGTTTGAATACGGATGCAGGAAGGGAGTTTTTGAATAACAAGTTTCAAAATTTTCTCAAAGAGGAAGGTGTGAAATTTTTCAGAACTTTTAACAACACGAAAGCGTCCGTAGTAGAACGATTTAACCGCACTTTAAAAACTAAAATGTGGAAATATTTTACCAGTCGTCGTACTTACCGCTACCTAGACGTGTTAGATCAATTACTTTATAGTTATAACCATACTTATCATTCGAGTATTAAAAGGGCGCCCGCCGAAGTAACTCCGGAAAATGAAAGTGACGTGTGGTTTACTCTGTACGGGGATATGGGGAATGAAAAGAGAAAGTCTTGCGTGTTTAAACCGGGAGATACAGTTCGAGTATCCAAACAAAAATTAACCTTTGAAAAAGGATACGAAACTAATTGGACGGAAGAACTCTTCGTCGTGACCGAGTGCGTGCGACGGGAACCGCCCGTCTACCGGATCAAGGATTTGATGAACGAACCTATCTTAGGGACATTTTACGCAGAAGAACTTCAAAAAGTTCAACCTAAAGAGAACTTTGCTATCGAAAAAATCTTAAAAAAGCGAATGAGAAAAGGGCGATTAGAGTATAAAGTGAAATATAAAGGATATCCTTCTAAATTCGACCAATGGATACTGGCTTCTAATTTATTCCATTTATAAATTGAATCGACATTTCTTTTGAGAATCATTCGCCAACATGTCTTTCTACGTGACGCTACCTTCCGACAGTTCTTTGAAATTTTACCCAGAAAATAAAATTTCACATTTTATTACGAGATTACCTTCCCCTCTTGATCTGAAAGGTGAATGGGAGGTCGGACTTGTGGAATTGATTTATCCGCATATGTGGAGTAATATATTTGACGGAGGAAATGAATACGAATACGATGCAGGTATTGGAACGATGAAAAGAACTAAAATCCCCTTTGGATTTTTTGAAAGCCCTTCAGACATTATTAAATGGATGAACTATCAAGACTTCAACGGTTTAATTCAGATAAGCTATAACAAACATACTAGAAAAGTGAAAATTGGATTAAAACCAACAGCTAGAATAAAGTTATTACCGGGACTTGCCGAAACTTTAGGCTTTTATCCGATCGAATTGGCTAACAATGAGGATCCTATACGCGATAGTCCTTTTAAATACTTCGAAGGGATTAAAGAGGCTGACCCGAATTTCGATTTAAAATTACTTTACATATATTCGGATATAGCAGAACCTCAGATCGTTGGTCATATAGTATCCCCTTTGCTTAGAGTAATTACTGTGAAAGGTAAAGACGGTGATATGATTCACGAAATGTTCGACAGACCACACTATGTCCCTCTTTCAAGGAAAAACTTTCAAACAATTGAAACTGTTATAAGGACACACACAGGACGGTTGGTGTCATTCGAGCGTGGACAGTTGATCGTGAAACTTCATTTTAGACAAAAGTTCCTCTCATAATGTTCGTTCCTTACAAGTGTTGTGCGAAATCTTTTGAAGATTATTACATTCACCAGTCAGGTAGTGGTTTGAACTACTACCAAGGTTCTACATTACAAAAAGGATATGGATTAGGTGGACTGTTTCGATCTCTTTTTCGAGCTGCAGTACCCCTTTTTAAATCGGGTGCGAAAGCTGTCGGTAAACAATTGTTTCATACGGGTGTAGATGTGTTGAATGACTTGTCACGAGGTGAAGATATAAAAAATGTTGCTAAACGTCGGTTGAAAGAAGCTGGGAAAAATTTAACTGACAAAGCTGCTACAAAAATGAAAACAATGATTGGTTCAGGACAACGCTATAAAAAGAGAAAGCGATCTAATAAAACCATCATTCGTCCCAAAGTGAAGAGAGTGAAGACACACGATATTTTTGCTTAATCATGTCGGGTCTCATTCATAAAGATTCACCTGCCTGTGTCAAATCTGAACTGGACTTGTTTTTGATACCACCCACACAGACAGCTATTGAAAAAGGACATTTCGTCGAATTTCACCCTCTCGCGAATATTCGCGATGGGGGACCTGTGGAATTTAACATTACGGGTAATGGTGAAGAATACATAGATTTATCCTCCTCGCACATGTACCTAAAAGTGAAAATTGTGAATGCTGACGGAACCGCTCTGGCTGATAAAGAACCTGTTGCACCTGTTAATTTATTTTTTCACGCATTGTTTTCTCAAATCGATGTGAGTCTGAACGAAAGATTAATATCTTCTTCGAGTAACACCTATCCATACCGCGCCTACATTGAAACTTTGTTGAATTTCGGTGAAGATGCTAAAAAAAGTTTACTAACCTGTGAATGTTTTTACAAAGATGAAAATTTAACTGTATCCGATCCCACACAAGCTACTCCCCAAAACCCTGGATTGGTAAAAAGACATGAACTCACCAAGACAAGTAAAATTTTAGATATGATCGGTCCTTTACACTGTGACATTTTTCAACAGAATCGACTTTTACTGAATATGGTGGATTTGAAAATTAAAATGATTCGAAGCACTCCCCAGTTTTGTTTAATGGCAAAGCAAGTGGCTGGTCAGGAAAAGAAATATAACGTCGTGTTAGAACATGCCTCGCTGTTTATTCGAAAAGTGAAAGTGAACCCCGGAGTTTTATTAGGGCATGCTAAAGCTTTGGAAAAAAATTCTGCAAAATACCCCATTGATCGAGTTTTATGCAAGACTTATACAATACCTGCTGGAAGTATGTCTTTTATGCAAGATAATGTTCTTTTGGGTGCTATGCCAAAACGTGTCATAATTGGATTGTTAGATAATGCCGTCATGAGTGGTAAATATGACTTAAACCCTTTTTACTTTCATCACTACAATGTTAACTTTTTAAGTGTGTATATGGACGGTCAACCTGTTCCTAGTAAACCTTTGGAATTGAATTTCGAGGATAAAAACTTTATAAGAGCTTATCATCGATTATTCTCTGGTTTCAATCGTGATGCTGGAAATTTTATTTCACGAGAAGATTTCGTGAATGGTCATAATTTGTATGCTTTCGATCTAAGTCCTGATTTGTGTGACGGCCCTCACCTCAACTTACAACAACAAGGAAATTTTAGAATTGAGATAAAATTCTCCACAGCTTTACAATCCACCATTTCTGTGTTTGTGTATGCAGAATTTGAAAACATTATTGAAATTACCAAGTCTCGACACGTTTTATGTGACTTTGCCAATTAATGAAAATGGATTCTCTGCAAATCAAGAATATTTTATCCAGTGATACAATTACGAAAAAATATTTTTTAGATGTTTTCCCAAGTGATCATCTACCCGAGGTGGTCGTGCGTTATCCAGCTTGTCTCGTATGTAACACAGATGACTCGTCTGAACCTGGAACTCACTGGTTAGCCTTTTTCATACAATCTGATGATGAAGTGGAATTCTTTGATTCGTATGGAAACGACCCCAGTTATTTTAAAGGGCCTATCTCGAACTTTGCATCTCGATTTTCGCATGTGAACTATAATCCTCTGATGCTTCAGAGTGCTATAACCGCCGTTTGTGGCCAATTTTGTGTTTATTATCTATATTGTAGATGTAGGGGAAAAACCCTGAAAGAATTTTTATCTATGTTTGTAACCAAGAATATCTGTAACGACCATCGAGTCTATAATTTTGTTGCCAAAAGATTTCGTGTGTATGCTAATTTTTATCAATAAACACTTATTTAAACTGTATACATTTTGTGTCTGTGTTCATTTATCATGGAGTTTCCACGTCTACAACATCCTTTTACTATGATTCTTGCCGGTCCAACGGGATGTGGCAAGTCTTTTTTTATGAGAGATTTGTTACATTTTAAAGAACAAATGTTTCATCCTACCATCGACAAAGTGGTTTGGTTTTATGGTATTTATCAAACTTTATATGATGAAATACCTAATGTAACTTTTGTAGAAGGTTTCCCATCGAATTATAAAGATTACTTGAATGGTAATACTTTGTTTGTGATAGATGATTTAATGGCCGAATGCAGTAACGATAAACGTTTGACTTCGTTATTCACGAAAGGTAGTCACCATTTAAATCTAAGTGTTGTTTTTTTAACCCAAAATTTTTTTCAAAAAGGGAGTGAAATTAGAACAGTGTCTTTAAATGCTCAGTACATTTTTCTGTTTAAAAATCGTCGCGACATGAGCCAAATTATGCATTTGGGTAGGCAGTTGTACCCTAAAAAATCTAAATTTTTTCAAGAAGTGTATGAAGATGCTACAAAGAAACCCTTCTCATACTTGTTTATCGATTTAAAAAATGAAACGGATGAAGATATGAGATTGCGAACACAAATTCTACCCAATCAAATCCAGTTTTTATACAAGTATAAATAAAGTAATAGTGTGTGTGAAGAGTTAGTTGCTAACATGACTTTGTCAAGAGAACAACTTAGAGACCTAGAATTAATTCACACATGTCCCAATAAATTACGTAAACATTTTCTTAAAAAATTACCTAATCGTACTGTTAAAGCTATCTGCGAGTGTACGTTGAATGTTTTAAAAGGAAACGTGCCTCTTTCTACTACTCAGAAACGATCGTTGGCGAAATATAAATCGACTCTTAGAAAGATTGGAACGAAAAAAGGATCCTTATTCACTAAAAAGAAACTGATTGTTCAACAAGGTGGATTTTTAAACATTTTAATCCCCGCTGCCATATCAGCCATCAGCACACTCTTCCATGGAATTCGCTAAAAAATTTGCTTTGGTACCTGAAGAGGTGTTGAACAAACACACACCTTCTCAAAAGCAGCTAAGTGAATTGGATAAAGCTTTGCTAAAAATATTAAACAGTTCCTTACCAGATTACGAAAAAGTGCAACGCTATTATGAATTATTGCAAAGAAAAATGAATTTACAAGAAAACAATCTACCGTGGATTCAACGTTCTGATGAAGAAGTTGAGCAACAACCTGCAAAACCCGAACAAGATTCTGTGAAACAAGATTATGTGAAACAAGAACCCACACCAACACAAGAGAGTGTGAATCCTGAACATATCAAACAAGAAATTGACTATAACCAACTTCCTTTAACTTTAGTACCTTCAAGAATGAAAAAACAAGCTTTGAAATTACTAGAATTTCTTAAGACGAGCCCCCACAAACTAGAGTGGAATGAAAAAGGAATAGTATCTTTTAAAAATAAAAAAATACAGAACTCTAATATTGCAGACTTTTTTCATTTAATTTTTTCTACAAACAAAAAAGTACCTATTAACGCACAGGGTGAATTGTTACAAGTTCTCAAAGAAATGCATGTACCTCAAAGTTTCATTAAAAATAAAAATTTGTTATCACGTCCTATGTCAACGCTTAAAGTTAGAAAACAATCCCATGTAAACCCATTTTGGATTAGTCTTCAATAAAATTGATTTTTTATTATTTTCTGTCTCCTCATTCTTTCATTAAAATATGTAGACACGTGCAAGTTTGGACAAGACCTGAGAGGGGTCAGGTGGTGGGGGTGAAGACATTCCTTGAATAGCTTTAGGGTATGTGGTAACAATTGGGTTCCCACAGTTGACCACACAGGTTGGTTGGAAGGTACCAGGTGCAGGTAGACGACATACCTTTAACAGTCTTAAGGTGTGTGGCAACTATTGATTTCCCGCGTTTGACGTCACAGCTTGGTCATTGGTTATTTTAGAACAATTGCGGGCGTGGGTTTGACGTCACGAGTTGAGGGGGTAACATTCATTCTGACTCCTGTTCTCGCTTTTGCAAGTTGTATTTTTTCATCGTGCTAAACTTTATTTCAAAATGAGTATCCACTTTTATGAAAACGGTCTTAATGTCAGTTATTATCCTAACTTTATCGAGAAAGAAAAAGCTGATGACTATTTTAACGAGTTGAAAACTTTACCGTTTTACACCCCCACCTTCAACATTTGGGGAAAAGATGTTATACCGAAACGAAAAATGTTAGCATTTGGCGACGAGGGCCTGGTGTATGCATTCAGCGGTGCTCAAATTGTTGCCCAACCTTGGATCCCAATCATGATGGAACTTAGAAATATCGTCGAAAAGCATGTTGGATGTGCCTACAACTATGTTTTATTAAATCTGTATCCGAACGGACAAAGTTACATTTCCCAACATAAAGATAACGAATTCAGTCTGGATGATACTTTCCCTATCGCAGTACTCAGTTTTGGTGTACCAAGGAAAATTGAATTTAAAAAGCCAAACACACCTTCTACAGTGATTGAACTAGACAATGGGTCTTTATACACTATGGCTAAACCTACGAATGAACTTTTCACTCACGGTATTGCTGTAGATCCTTCGATAAAGAATGCAAGAATAAGTCTTACGTTTCGTCATATTATTACTGTTTCTCGACCTTTAAAAAGACCTAGATTGGACTTAGAACAATCGTCTCCTGATAATGGTGGACAGTCTTGTGGTGAAAAAAACGAACAATCGCCCTCTGATAATATTGGACAATCATCCTCTATTGAACTATTAGCTTCAAAATGTGATAACGAACTTTCTTGTGTTAAAAATGAACAATCTACTAGTGGTGAACTGTCTTGCGAAATTCCAAATAATGACTGGTTGGATAAATTTTTCCAACGTAGACAGAAATCAAATCCTATTCTGGGGGAATGGGATTTAGGTTGGTGTACATTTTTGCAAATCATTTTGGAAAATGAAAAAAATTTACGAGTGCACATTCGTAATTTTACAGAAAATAGTACTGGTGATCGTTTTCCTACAAAATTGGGTATTACATTGACAACGATAACGTGGCTAGATTTCCAAAAAAATATATCTTCGTTTAAATTCAATTCTGTGAAGGATAGTTTTATATCAAACAACCAACTGTTAACAGCGTTTGTGAATGAAGACATGTGTTTGTTGCAACAAATGTTTTACACAAATAATGTAGGATTTTATCTCAAGTCGAATGGTATAAAATTGTTCAAAGATCAGATCAACAGATTGATCGAATTGAAAAGTCAGATTTCACATTGCCTTATGGAAAGTGTTCTCGTGAAACAAATCCCAACTTTGATTTCAAACAAGAGAATTGAATGTGAGGAACATATGATTTTCGATGAAGCACAAAACCATTATCTAACATCAATTTGTAGTGAAATTCAATCAAATATTAATACATTTTTCGAATGTAACGGGTGTGATTTGAATATAGATTGTCAGTTCGATCACGACTGTTTAATGTTAAACACTTTTGATAAATATATCTTTTCTCAAGAAACTGTTTTGCTACATTTGAACACTTTTAAAATTGTTCAAAACATTATTTCAAAACATTGTTTATGTAATTTCAATGAATCCTTTTTTAATAAGTTGACAATGCAATATTTCCATACTTATCTTGAAAAATATTTCTCAAATAATGTATAAATGGTTTGAATAAATCACTTTTTGTTTCAATATAAAATCTATCTATGTTTTTCTTTTAATCTTATTAAGATTCTTTATGTATTTTATTTTGTAGGTGAAAAGCTTATTTGAGAAAAGAAGAAAAAAAAAAAAATAAAAAATAAATAAAATAAAACCTTATTTGATAAAAAAGAATATATTTAATCGGAAGAAAAAAATTACTTGAAAAACATTAATTTACAAAAATATTTATATGTCTGAAAGAGTACAAATAATTAACTTATTTATTAAGATACTTTACGAATTTTATTTTCTAGGAAAAAACTTATTTTTGAGAAAAAAATAAAAGAAAAACATTAATTCATAAATTATTTATTATTATAAGAAAGAAATAATAATGAGGAATATATTAATTTTTGAAAAATAATTCATTTTTAATAATTGTTATCTTTTTCTATAAAGTGAAACTCGAGAAAAAATCTTACTTAAGAATTAAAAATTGTTTGAAAGATCATTTTAATTTACATGAAGTAATTTATTTGAGGGATAAAAAACAAAATATTAATTTGTTTTAGAATGAGTAAAAAAATTAAATTCCCTTTAAATACAAATATTTATTTCACTTTGAAGCAAAATGTTTACGATAGTAACTTCTTTTCCGAAAAATATCTGACAAGATTTCTACATTTTTCTTACAATGTTACCGTACATTGAATAGAATACAGCTAGCTTGTCTAATCTTACACCATTAACTTAAGTCACGTATGAAGGCCACACCTAAAAAAGGGGAGTTACAATTGAAATGAACACTCTTTTTTGAAAAGGGATGCATGAAGAGAGAGAATCTTCCCCTGCATCTCTCCTGCAGCGAAGATCAAATTTTTAACCTTTACCCCCCTTTGACGCGCCCTATCCAGGATGGTGAAAATCATACACCTTCCTCTTATTCTGCATCCAGAATTTGTCTAGATAAGACGTCTTGCTCTCTCACTCTGCTTACTTTCGAGTAGATCTCAAATCTAGCTCTGTCTTTTTACCTATCACTTTTTTTTAACTTCAATATTATTACAATGGACTTCTTCTGGGATTCTGAATTTAACGATTTTCCAGTACGTATAAAAAACATTTATTTACAATTAATATTAAAAAAGGTTATGCATTTTTTCTATAAATTTTTGATAAAATATGAAAAAACACAATTTTTTTCTCTCTCTTTTAAGGTTGATTTCAGCTTCGGGTTGACACCGACACAAGTGGAAGATCTCTACTCGGTGAATGAAATCAACTGGGACGAGGAGTTTACAGATAGCGATATGGAGGTAAATATAATTTCTTTAAAAACGTGTAGAATATTTTAAAATAGATTTTTATACTCAAAATATTCTTTTTTCTTATTTCAGATTGAACCAACCATCAAAGTACCTCCCGGTTTTAAAGCTTTCGATCCTGTCCGTCGCTCGAACCAGGGGCTTGCTAACCGCTCGCTTCTTCGAAAATCTGTAAGAAAAATACATTTTTTATTTTTCTAGGAAAATTTCAGCATACGATTTAGACTTAAAATATTTTTATGCTTTTTTCTTAGGCACCTGCATTAAACAACGAACCTGGCCCTTCACATCTGAGTGAAGCACCTGTAGAGCCAACACTACGTTGCGCGGTTTGTGGAGGTGCTTATTTCAATACAAGGGAGCTTAGACTTCATCTGAAAAGTCATATGGTACGAATTATTTCACTTTTTCTGTTTAACTGTTTGAATAATATACAATGTTTTAAAAAATATGTTTTCTTTTCTTTTTTTGTTCAAGGTTGTTCAGACTGGTGCTGGAATTAATGCTGTAGAACAAACTCCACCAATGTCGAGATCAGCTTCTTCAGAACCTCAAGTATGTTAGTTTCAAAATTTTTTAGCGTTAAAGTTGAGTTTTCAGGATTCATTTCTGTTAAAAATTTAATTCTCTCTTTAAAGTAATTAAAAAACTTGTTTAGATAAACTTAAAATAAATTTTTACTTAGAATAAAAATTAAATTCACTCTTAAAAGTAATTCAAAAATCTTGATTAGATAAACTTAAAAGAATTTTTACTTAGAATAAAAATTAAATTCACTCTTAAAAGTAATTAAAAAACTTGATTAGATAAACTTAAAATAAATTTTTACTTAGAATAAAAATTAAATTCAGTCTTTAAAGTAATTAAAAAACTTGATTAGATAAACTTAAAATACATTTTCACTTAGAATAAAAATTAAATTCTCTCTTTAAAGTAATTAAAAAACTTGATTAGATAAACTTAAAATAAAATTAAAAAGTTATAATAAAATCCTCTTTTGAAAAAACTCGACAAAATAATTAAAACTTGTTTTCTTTTCTTTTTGCTATTTTTTAGAATTCTATCCAAGTAGTTTCTGGAGGTGAGAATAGCTGCAGCGACGTCACACCTATGCCTAACGATGATGGGATGAACACCAATAGTTCTGATGACATGGAAGAGACAGCTGTCGCCTCAAAATCGAAGGTATATTTTTTATTTTTTGCATGAGGTGGGAAAAAATTTTCCATTACTTTTCAAAAATGTTAGGTTTCCAAAAACGAATTTCCCTCTAAGTTTTAAAATAAATTCTCTCTAAAGGCAGGTTAGAAAAAATCTTGTTAGAAGAAAAAACGAATTTCCCTCTAAGTTTTAAAATGTTAGGTGGATAAAAAAACTAATTCCCCTCTAAGTTAGAAAAATGTTAGGAGATAAATCTTGATAGATTAAAAACACTTGTTAGTGGAAAAATAATTAAAATTTTTAAAAATAATTAAAATTCTAAATCAGGTTTTTTGTACATTTCAGACATGTCCTGTTTGCGGGAAAGTTTTTACCCATACGGGTAAATACAATCGTCATCTAACAAGTCATAATAAGGAAAAGTCTTTCAGCTGTGAAACTTGCGGGAAATTTTTTTCGAGAAAAGATAACCTTATTAGGCACATGAAGGTGCATGAAGGGGAAAAGCTCTTTAGCTGTGAAGTTTGTGATAAAAAATTTTCACGGAGGGAACACCTAATTAGACATTCGAATCTCCATCAACGGGAACAAACTTTCTCATGTAATGAATGTAGTGAAAATTTCAACAGAAAGGATGTCTTGAGAAGACATATGTATATTCATGAAAAACCACTCTCACACCCCTGTATTGAATGTGAAAGGAAATTTACCTCCAAGTTTAATTTGCTTTATCATCAAAGAACTGTTCATACATCAAAAAAACTCCAATCAAGGAAAAAACAAATTGTTATGAAAACTAATAAACCGAATAAACAAGCACTGAATGTGTTTTCAACCTTTTATTTTCACCCTGATGAGAATTCAGAAAACGATCTTGATATTTTTGCTGAAAGTACACATAATGATATTTGTCAGACTCTACTACATGAAATAAATGAGAAGAAAGGAATTAAATGGTTCGGCGTTCTAAAGGCGGAATTTGAAAAAATTATTGAAGGGGATGTTGTCATCACTGATAGTTTTTATTTTTCAAATTCATGTGTAATAGAATTAAATCAAGAACAATTAAGTGTTCATGTCCACGAAATGTTTGGAAAAATTAAGAAAAAAATTGAAGATTTCACTCATTTAGGTTCTGGGTGGATATTTAAGAGAGTTATACACTTGGAAATAAAATCTGCAAAATTCATCCCTCTTCGAGGTGCAAAATATATACCCATCCCTGCAAAATTAAAATCAAGAAAAGCTATTATTAATATTCAAAATTTTGATGACGAGAAATGTTTAGTATGGTCACTTTTAGCTCATAAATTAAACTTTGATAAAAATGCAGAAAGGGTTAATAAATATCATCCTTATGAAAATGAAATTATTTTAAATGATGTGACTTGTCCAGTTCCTCATACTCAAATTTCAAAAATAGAGCTATACAATAATCTAAGAATAAATGTTTTCATATACGATGAAGATAATGAAATCTGCCCTCTTTATATTTCAAACCGTGAAGATGAGAACGTTATAAATTTACTATTATTGGAAGATTTAGAGGGTAACCAACATTATGCATACATAAAGAATTTTTCTCGCTTATTCAGTCATTTATCAAATCATAATGGAGCATCGTTTTATTGTTTCCGCTGTCTACATAGATTTACAAGAGAAGATCTTTTAAAAGATCATCAAAATTATTGTAAAAAACACCCCATTCAAGCTATTAAAATGCCAAATGAAACTAACAAAATTTTATCATTCACTTCAATACACATGCAGCATCCTAAATCATATGTGATATATGCCGATTTCGAAAGTCTTATAAGCCCCCTCTCCACTGCAAATCCTAATGATAATAACTCATATACATTAAAAATAGCACAACACATTCCATGTGGATACGCTTATTTAATAGTTGGTCCAGATGGAAATTCTTACAAACCTATCGAAGTATTCAGAGGTGAAAATGCAGTGCAACATTTTATAGAATCAATCATTCGAGAAAAAGAAATAATCGCCGAAAAATTAAAGTATATTACACCCATGCAGTTAACATCACATGAAGAAAAATCTTTTCAAGAAGCTACGAATTGTTGTATTTGCGGGAATACTTTATTAAATAAACGAGTAAGAGATCACGATCATCTCAGTGGAAAATTTAGAGGTGCTGCTCATGTAGGGTGTAATATAAATTTCAAACAACCAAAAAGTATCCCCGTCATATTTCACAATCTTAAAAACTACGACGCTCATCATATAATGACAGAACTTGGTAAAATACAAAATCATCGAATTGAAGTTATTCCAAATACCATGGAGAAATATATTTCCTTCCAACTTATAAAAAACACTTGCCCTGTTAAATTAATATTCTTAGACTCATTTCAGTTTTTACCTTCCTCTTTAGAAAAACTAGTTCAAAATTTACAACAAGATGATTTTAAACTTTTAAGACAAAATTTTTTTAATTTGAGTGATATAAGTTTATTAATAAGAAACCCAAGCAGCACGGAAACGTTCTCTGAACGTTTAAAAATAGTTCTACTAACACGTTCTATGAACGTTCAGCTTGAACGTTTTATAGACGTCTATTTGTCCATCTTGAAGACGTCGAATAGTACGGTACAAAACACGTTCTGCACACGTGTAAATATCACCATTGTTTCTATAGACACGTTCTCAGAACGTTCTTCATGCACGTTTTTGCAACGTCCTGAACGTTGTTTGAACGTTTTAAAATCGTTCTTTGAACGTTTTAAAACGTTCTTTGAATCGTTCTTCGAACGTTCTTTGTACGTTTTAAGGGGACATACGACCCTTAGAACATCGATTTAATTATAGTCTTTTTTAAAGTAAATCATTGTTAACTACGCTTCATTGAACATGTCTAATTGTTACATATAAGTTTATTATGTATTTTGGAATATAATTTAAATTCTGTGGTGAATTATTTAATAATTTATGTGTTAATAATAAATGCGTTTTTTTTTTCCACCTTACGCGCAAGATATCTCTGAAACTATTTAATATTTTTTCTTGAAATTTTCACAGATTATGTAAAATATCAGATCCTTCAAACTGAATCTAAATTTGTATCCCGCCCCCCCATATTTTTTTATACAGGTGATACTTCAGATTTTATTAAAAAATAAATTATCTTTGAACTTTTTTTTTTTTTTTTTTTTTTTTTAACCTAAACTGGAACAAATTTAGGTTCAGTTTGAAGGATCTGATATGTTACATAATCTGTGAAAATTTCAAGAAAAAATATTAAATAGTTTTACAGGTATCCTGCGTGCAAGGTGAAAAAAAAAAACATTTATTATTAACACATAAATTATTAAATAATTCACCACAGAATTTAAATTATATTCCAAAATACATAATAATCTTATAGGTAAAAATTAGACATGCCCAATAAAGCTTAGTTAACAATGATTTACTTAAAAAAAGACTATAATTAAATCGATGTTTTTTGAAGTTCTAAGGGTCGTATGTTCCCTTAAAATTGTGTGACGTGTGTACTTTATTTTTTTTTTTCTCTTTTCCTTTACTTTCTTTCTTTTTTTTCTTTTTTCTTCTTTTTTTTTGTGTGTGTGTGTGTTTGTTTGTTTTTGTAAATTACTGTCATAGTATTATGCAATTTTACATAAATGCATTGAAGTATAATATTATTACATAGAAAGCAATTTCTCGAAATCTATTTAAATTGACAATAACAATAATTTTTTTAATTTCAAAGTTTTTTTAATACTTTAAATGTATATTTTAACAAAGACATTGTTAAAACACACTGTTAACATTTAAAGTCACTGTTAAGATTTTAAGATTCCTCTTATCAAAGTTTTATTTTATTTTTCCATCGATTGTGCATTATTAACGTTTAGTTACATAATTTAGATATTTCTGACTATTAATTAATCATTCATAGATAAAATTTTAAAAATATTTTTTTTTGAATGATGAAATTTATTCCCAAGTTTCAGCATTTAAATATAAAAATATTTTTAAAACATTAACTTATGAATAAATTTACCTAAACTTGTGTAGATTCTATTTCGAAATTATTATAATGCACAACAGATGGAAAACTAAAACAAACATTTGTCAAGAGGTACATCTAAAATATTTTCAAAAGACTAAAATTAAAAAAAAATTTGCTATTGTAAATTTAAATAGATTTCGAGAAATTTTAATATACTTAACAATATTATATTTTAATGCATATGTATGAAAATTTTATTTAAATTATTGACTTACGAAATTATAAATTTTCCATCTATATGCGCTGAAATAAAACAAAATAAAATTTTAAATTCCAGAAACGTACTCTTTTTTTTATAAGAACTTCCTGCCAACTAATTTTTAATATTATCCCTTAATTTTGCATTACTATAATGTAATAATAACATCTAAACATATCTGATTTTTATTATTTTTATTATTTTAATTTTTTTGTGGATTCATTAATAAGTTAATGTTTTAAAAATATTTTTATGCTTATATGCTAAAAATTAAATTTCAGCACTCAAACACAAAAATATTTTTAAGAAGTATCTTACTTATCACTCTACTACAAATTAATACTCAAATATATTTATCGTTAAACTATAATAATATAAAATTAACGGAAAAAAATAAAAGAACTAAAATGGAACATTTTAAAATTTTGAAATATAGATATATTAGGTTAATTTGGCTTTAAATTTAAACAGTTTTCGAGAATTTTTTACATGCTTAATAGAATTGTTAAATTTTGATGTATATATATAATGTAAAATGAAAAACTTATCTGTGTTCTGTAGTTCTCTTTTTTCAACGTGTCGGGTGATGTGATGTTAAACACTCATTTCCAATTGCCATATGCCTATGCCATTGACTTTGCACTTTGGCTCGCAACATAGGCTGGCAACCTAGAGGAAGTTTGGCGACAGCGATTTGGCGTTTGGCGAGATTTAACAAAACACGCTATTATTATTTTAATTTTATTATTAAAAAGGAATTAATTTATTTTTAGTCTATGTATTTTTTTTTTTTTTTCAAAAATTTTTAATATATTTTTTTAAATTGATCGTAGTTAAAATACTAAATGCCTGTTTAATTCGTTTGCTTAAATGAATTACACGCACTGTTATTTTTATGAAAGAAAACTGTTAATGAAAATTAATAAAAATTGCATAGAAAAACTATAATCATAAAGAAAGAAACACAATAAAATTGTTAGCTTTTTTATTTGTTCCAGACTGAACATTTTAAATTCATATGGAATATTTAGAAATTTATATTTATTCTTGCTGTTGTGTTTTGTTTTTATTACTTTTTTTGGGACGTTACTTTTTTTTTTTAATAGTTTTAGACAATGTGATAATGAAAATATAGTTTTAGATAACGTATTCTGCCACTGTCCCAGAAATAAGACGATCTGCGGTAGTATGCTTAATTTCTTGAAATTTGTTATAATTCTTAAATAGTTTTTACTAAAACTTATAAAACTCACTAATTAAGAAAAAATTTGAAAATTAGTTTGGCAAATAATGGGTTAATAGAAAAATCTGTTTAAACGGTATGAAACATAACTATTGTATTATGTAATTTGAAAACAATAATAATAATTTTATTCAATTATTGCAGCAATCACACATGTTTTACCAATTTATTAATTAATAAAAGAGAAAAGTTTTGCAGTTTGTATAAATTAGAAAACTCTTTCCAAGTACACTTTGTCCGTTATATCGTTCAATCTGAAGTGAAATTTACCTCAATGATGATGCCTTAAACTGTATAGTGTTTTTAATTTAGGAGAAAGAAATCTCATAAAAGCTTGCTTTATACCTTTATTATTATTATTACTATTATTATTATCATTATTATTATTACGAAAGGGAAAGCATGAAGTGGATCATTATTTTTTTATAAGCTTGTATATTGTTTAAAGATTCCATACGTTCTACATACAATACCAAAGAAAAAAGAAAGGGCGAAAAAACCTTTACAACACTGAAAGTTTACATGCGCAATTTCGACTTATATCTCATAATGTATCTGAAAAGGATTGTAAAGCCCTATAAACTTATTAATTTTGCTAATCATATTCTACAGGAAACACTTCATTTTACAGCAGAATAATGTATGCTAATTCTGTTATTTTGTGCAAAATATACAACTTTTAAAATATGCTTTAAGGGAAGACCTCCCATAGATCCTAATGTGTCGGAATTGTTTTCTGAGTTTCTGTGCATAAAACAGTACTATTTTTATTATTCTCAATAAAAATAGAGCCAAAGTAAACCTGAACAACATATCAAAAATATAATATTCTAAAATTATTTACTGAATAAATGAGCAAAAATACAGATAGACAAACAAACCCAAATCACAAACGCTTTTTGATTTTGTTAGATTGTTGAAAAGCATAAAAGAACTAAATATGAACTCAGAAATTCTCACATATATCCCCCAATGCACCTTAATATTTTATTTGTCGCAAAGTGAATATTATGCTAATCATGCCACATTTTATACAAAGCATGTATTTAGGCATATGAATTACATAAATTATGTAATATAAGTGAACGTATGTATGTAATATATGTTTTCTTATGTTTTACGCTGTATAAAAATATAATAAAATATGTTTTACTGAAATATCTCTGGTAGACCATAATATATCAGTGTTCTTTTCAGGCATCACCGCATCTAAAGCACTAGTGCTATTTATACCATTTTCAGTCAAGAGCAAGACATAGTTAAATTGAAATATATACATATATATATATATAGGTTTTGTAGTATGTTAAAAATATTTATAAAATTAAAGCGCGAAGAAGCAGATCAAGAGATAGAAAAACTGGTATCATATAAGCTTGTCAACTTTGCTGGGAAATGTTGAAAAATAAAAAAAATAATGGCTTGTGTATTGCTAAATAAACACACACAAACACATATCTGGGATCGCACAGCGCAAGTATTATTCAACACAATTAACGCTCTATCTTTTTTAACACTTTCCAAGAAAACTGAACAGCATTTAAGATTTCGGTTCATCTGTCTGTCTACTCTTTCCTTTCCTTGATTATTTTTAGAATAAGTTTAATCTGATATACTGATACATTATTATTCAGCTGATTATGGCATGTTCTTTATTGAAAATAGTATAAAAATACGACTAGATTTTATACAAGGATTTACGAAAGAATTAGGATATATTGCGTTCTATGACGAATATTTTCTAAAACATCCTGAAAATTTCGCTGTAATATCCTGAATATGAATGGAATTTGATCGAAGTGCATTTCTGTTGAGTTATCAGTTATGCGTTTTTAAAATTTTCAAATAAAATTGAAAAGAATTAATAACTTTTGTTTGTCTGTAGAATGGTGTATCAATCTGCCTGCGTTCTCATTTCCATAAATAGTTTTAGAATTCATTGAAATTAATATGTGTCGATCAGGTATTTAGTTTTATTAGAAAATTCCTTATTAATTATCTTGCATGTGGTACGAGTAATTTATGTAAAAGTATAAAAAATAATTCGAATAAATATTGGTCTAAAAGAGATATTTTTACTAGTTAAATTCTAAAATACTACGCTGCAATAATCATAACGAAACTAACATACATATTTCTGATGAAATAAATTAAACCAAGGTAGATTAACTGTAATTGATTTAAAGGGCCTTAAAAATATTCGATATGATTGAAAATTTGTTGATGCGCATTTTCATAGTCTTATGCGTTTTAAATGACCAGTTAAATAACCAGTTAATATGAAAAAAAAAAATCCTTCTTTAATCCATTACCGTTTGAAAAAATGAATAGCAGCAAGCACATGGAATCGTAAAAAGTGTACGATTAGCTGTTTATGAAGTTGTTATTTTTAAGCTGATGTTTGATATCAAATCAAATTAATAGCAAGAAGATTAAAATTCTACAGATTGTTTTGAAAATCTATTTATTTATTTTTTTATTTTTCCAAGTGCAAAACAAACATTTTTACAGAAATGCATTAAATTTGCTTAATAACTGCGAGTGAAGGTATAGAAAGTAATGAAAGTGGGAATACCTTGTATCAAGTTTTATTCATTGCTGAAGTTATACGTTTTAAGTAATTCTTCAAAAGATATTAATCTATATTCTGATAATCAGTATTCTTTTTCTTAAGAATGATGTAGAAAAAAGAATTTTTACTTCTTTATAAAGAAAAAAAAAAATCTAAAATATGTAATATATAAAACTTATATATAAAAAAAAACTTCATTATTTAATTAATTAGAAATAACTAAATAAAAATACCTTTTTGCACTGAGAATTGCGTTGCATATTTTTATATATTTTTTGTTATTAATAAGTGAAAACTAATGTCAGATTAATAAAAATAAAAGTTTATAATTTAAACATTATTAAAGATTACAGTTTTATATTTACTGCCCTATCTCTAGTAAAAACTTTTCGCTTTTAAAATTGACCATTTGCTATTTAAAAGCAAAAGGGAAAAATAACAAGTGAGAAAATCGCCAAGAAGCGAAATACGCGCATAAATTACCAACCGTCTCTGTACCAGAGCAGATGTTTTTGCGAATGCAAATAATTATGAGTTTCCGGTTTCAGCTCTAACGTTTCTAATAGCTAGAATTTTACATTCAAAAATTAATCCTTTAATATATTTTATATATATATATATATATATATATATATATATATAAAATTCAAATTTATTTTATTATTTCAAATTATATTATTTTTTTAAATATTTTCTAAAAGGTAGATTGATATAAAAATAATGAATTTGTAGATTCAAGTAATATTATAACATTCAGTATGTAAGTAGTTCAATATTTGAATAACTTCTAAATCAAAGAATTTTTATCATCAAATATATAATATGTGTATATTATTATATTAAAATATTTTTTACGATTTTTTTAAACAAAATAATGAAGTGAAATTTGAAAAAAAAAATCCCGAATAGTGTAAAATTTTTAAAAAATATATATTTTTTAATTTGTAACAATATGACTTCCATAATTCACTACTATACATATTATATACTCTTTTCAGATATAGTGCGATCAGAATACATAAATTGGATTTAACATATTAAACATATAACAATTTTCTTGTAAAAAACCTAATGCATGCGTCGTGAAAAACACATAAAAAGGATTTTACATAGCAAGTTAAAAAATATATATATAAAACCTTTTTTTGAAACACCAATTTCCGAGCTACTTAATTAGGATGCCTGTCAATTTTCTTGTAGTAATTAGGTAATATACGTGGAAAGACATCTAAAAAGGGTTTATGTAGCAAATTTGAAGAAAATCGTTCGAGCCCTTTTTGATAGAATTATATATATTCTCACTTACGATTTTCTACAAATTAACCTTTTCACCGTAAACCTTAAATTACATACGAATGTACATCTAGATGAAAGGTAAAATGGCGAGTTTGAAGAAAATCCATGGAATCATATTTACGCACTTGCGAGGTTTAAAATTTCCATATTCATATAGAAGGCTTATAATTTTTTATTTTTATTTTTTTAACTACCCAACTAATACATACGGAAGGGCATTTAAATCGCGTGCATACACATATACACTGACGAATTGCAAAAACCATTTCTTTGTACTCTAAAAACATATAAATTAGGCAAAAGTGTAATATCGAAATACTTGATCGAATTAAATAATTCCATTTTATTCCAAAATATTTTCCAATACAGCAAACTAATATAACAATCAAATAATAATTTTATATAGAGTAAGTCAACAAAATTACATGATTATGCGTTCATTTTAATTAGAGTTTTCGCGAAGAGAAATTCAATTGCAAATATCAGATAATTATAATTTAAAATTATGTTAAAAAACAAAACCACCTCTTCACTTTTATTTCCCAATGAATATTATTATAAATTGTATCAACAAAATCAAGTTCTGTCTTGTTTTCAAAAATTTTATACATTATAACGGAAAATAGAGCACTTTGTCATTTTCGTTATAATTGTACTGAAACAGAACGTGTTACGACGGTGTTTCCCTTAACGTTTTTTATAAAACTGAAATTGCACGTTTTATGAATGGTACAAAACACACCTTTTTAGAACGTTCTGAATAATACTGCTTTTGAACGTCGAGTAGAACGTTCTTTTGACACGAAACACGGTGTTTGAACCAGTGTAACCGTTATTAGACGTTCAGAGAACGTTCATGTGCTACTTGGGAAGGGTGTTTATCCTTATTCTTATATATCTAATTTTAATGTATTTGAAGAAAAGCAACTCCCTCCTCCAACAACATTTCATAATGATTTAACAGATGAAGCTATTTCAATAGAAGATTATAATCACGCTCAAAAAATTTGGAATTTTTTTAAAATGAATAATTTAGGTGACTACCATAATTTATATGTTAAAACAGATGTGTTATTATTGGCAGATGTTTTTGAAAGTTTTCGCAAGCTCTCTCAACGATATTATCAATTAGATCCTACTCATTGTTTCACTGCACCTGGATTATCATGGCAAGCTTGCTTAAAAATGACAAGTATTCAATTAGAGCTGTTAACTGATATAAACATGCTCCTATTCTTAGAAAGGGGTGTGAGAGGGGGTATCTCTCAAATATCGCAGAGATATGCAAAATCAAATATTCCCGAGACTGCTGAGTATGATTCATCCCATCCATCTCAGTATATTATGTACTGGGATGCCAATAACCTTTACGGTTGGGCTATGTCCCAGTACTTACCCTATGGTAGCTTCGAGTGGATAGACCCACAACACTTCAATTCCGAAACCATACTAAATTTACAAGCAGATGCACCGATCGGATTTATTTTCGAGGTGGATTTAGACTACCCTCAACATTTACATGATTTACACAATGAATACCCGTTAGCACCTGAGCATCTTACAATTCGAGAATCTATGCTATCGCAGTATGCTAAAGAGACTTTAAACAATAGAATGTTCACCCCATCTACAAAATTAATCCTCAATCTACTGTCAAAGAAAAACTATGTAGTTCATTATAGAATTTTACAGTTCTATTTACGACAAGGTCTCATCTTAAACAAAGTACATAAAGTTCTACAATTTAATCAAGCACCCTGGTTGGCACCCTACATTTACTTTAACACTGAAAAACGCAAGCAGTCTAAGTCCACCTTCGAAAAAAATTTCTTCAAGTTACTCAATAATGCAGTCTTCGGGAAAACAATCGAGAATCTTCGAAAACGAAGAAAAATTGATTTATGTAACACATCTATAAGAGCAGAGAAAATCGTCGCCTCCCCTTACTACAAAAATTTCAGGATATTCGATGAAAATTTAGCAGCAGTGGAGAGGGTGAAGAGTACCATATTGATGAATCGCCCCGTGTATGTTGGTTTTACCATCCTTGAACTTTCCAAACTTCTAATGTACGACTTCCACTACAATTTCATCAAGAAAACATATCAAGATAAAGCCAAGTTACTTTTTACAGACACAGACTCCCTCACCTACCACATCACCACACCTGACATCTATCAAGACATCAAACATCACCTGCATCTTTTCGACACTTCAGAATATCCCACAGACCATCCACTACATTCTCAACAAAACAAAAAAGTTGTCGGAAAGTTCAAGGATGAACTAAATGGAAAATTCATCTATGAATTCGTAGGATTGAAATCAAAGATGTACAGCATAAAGTCTGAAAACGGGGAAAAAAAGACAGCAAAGGGTGTATCATCAATAGCAGTAAAAAAAAAAAATCAAACATGAAAATTACATAGAATGCTTAAAAAACAGATCAAGAAATCTAACAGAACATAAAAGAATTGCACAGGAGAATCATAGACTATTTACTATACAAGTTAATAAAATTTCATTATCGTCATTTGATGATAAAAGATATTTATTAGAAGATGGAATACACTCTTTAGCGTACGGACATTATCAGATAACATAAAAATGAAAAAATGTCAAAAAAAAAAAAAAAAATGAAAAAATGAGAAAAATACTGAAAAATTGTAAAATAAGAAAAATGAAAAAAATAACAAGATCTGAAAAATGCAAGATTTCAGAAAAGTTAGAAGATCATAAAAAAAATTGGGGCGTCGCACACATGCGGCGGGTGGATGGTGGGACCCCTTTAAAACATCAAATAAAAAATTAAAGATTTGTTTCAATATATGAAGATCTAAAACTTGCAAGAAGGAAAATTAGAAGAATGAAAATTAGAAGATCGAAAACTTACAAGAAAGAAAAAAAGAAGAAATGATGATTCAAGTTCATAAAAAATTGGGGCGTCGCACACGTGCGGCGGGTGGATGGTGGGACCCCTTTTTTAAAAAATAAATAAATAAATAAATAAGAAATCCTCTTTTGAGGATTTCAAAGAAAGAAGGAACTCTTCAAATGAGTTCCCAAAAAATATATGTTTGAACAGTTTAAAAAGAACTGTGCAGACATATAATAGAAAGTCATATACACTCACACATTCATACTTAAAATAGAACCATCAGGCTATATTTCCATAGGTCCGTGGTTTCGCGCTCGAAAACTACTGTCTTATGGAAATATATTTACTGCCAGGTGCCGGGTTCGAACCCCCGTCAGACCACTCTATTTCTTGCATACTCTACCCACATCCACATTCTTAATTTCAATCAATTCCTTTTTTTCTCAATTTTTTTAAATTAATTTATTAATTAATTTCTTAATTAACCTCTTAATTAACTCCCTAATTAATTTCCTAATGACTCACAAACAATATCCTGCTTTTTACCTTATACCACAAACATCACTTTAAAACCATCGTCACCTTTTACAATAAATCACTCATTAAATTTTTTAATTAATTTTCTTCATTAATACCCTCGTCATCTTTCACGATCAAGTTAGAGGATGTCTCAAGGTCGATGACAACCCATCTAGACCCCTCAGGGGGTGGTGCGGCACCCGCACGACTTGCCGGTCCCTCGGTCCCTCCCCCACCTGAGTTAGAACTCTCATCCGTACCCTACTCTCATTTTTGAAAAATTCATTTTTTTTTTAATTTTTACATTTTAATTTTGAGTTCAAAAATGCGATTTTTCACGAAATGCATTTTTCTCATTTTCTAGTCGCAAAATGAAATACTAAAATTTAAAAAAATCAATTTTAGGAAAACAAGTACTAATTTAACGCTTATGAATTTTCTAAATGTGAAAACAGAATTGAAAAATATACATTAGGTAATGAGTAATTATGTAATCAAAATTTCCCCTAGAATAACATGGGCCAAGGCTGCCGGCGAGATTAGGTATTGTCCGCTCTTAACGCGCGCTGTCCTCGCTGCGAGGACGCAAAATTTAAAATCCAGCTGCAGAAATTCATCCCGGAAATTTTTTAGCAAAAGTTTATGTTTATAACATAGCAGAAAAGTCCGTTTTTTTTTTTTTTTTAAACCTTTAAATTAAAAATTTCTTTTAGTTTGATTTAGTTCATAAATTCCGGTGGCAGTATAATTTAAATGATCCGAATTGTCTTGCGCCGCAAAGGGTTAACGAACAGTTAAACTTGGTCGACATTTCTTATGATGAGTGCCGCATCATTATTCTCGTATTTTGTTCATGAATAGCTTCGTGCACAACGACCTTAATTCCAAAATCTAATTCTCAGATTATCAAGAGCCAGAAAAAAAATGAAAAGAAAAATGAGTGGAATAAGCTTTCTACCACTTGTTATCGAGTGCATGTGTTGAAAACTGTCATTAATCATCAGACGATAAAAAAATAAAAAATAATAATCTCTCCTAAAGATAAAACCGATGTCTTTTTGAAATATTTCTTAGAGCTAAAAATAATACTATGCTGCTTGAAGTTGATATTTCTGCAGTTTCATTTTTCTAGGAATTTTTTCTTCACATCTTTACTAAACCATATTTAGCCCCAAAATCTCTTTTTTGTTCTTTCTCTTCTACTGCGTAGCAACAATTGCTTTAGCTTAAATTTGCACGAAAGAACCAAATATTTTGTCATAGTGAATTCTAGTAGGGTAGGTGCTCCAGTGATTGGCATGCTCCAGTAATTGACATCTGTCCCGAAATAATTAATAAATAATAAAAATAATAAAATTATATATTTTACACATAAAAATTTTAACATTTTATGTCAAACACTGGAATATAAGGTGCACAAGGTCCAGTGTCAAACACTGAACTGATAAAATGAAAAACTGGTAGTGTCAATCACTGGAACATTCAGTGGATGTAAAATAAAAATTCATAAAAAAAAAAAAATAATAATAATAATTGTTATCAAATGTATACATTTTAACATATATGTGGTTCTGAATGTCTTTCATACCCTATGTACCAACTTAAGATTTCTAAAAATATTTTCTGATGACTAGAACATTAAAAACATCAGAGATGGCTCTAAAAGTGTCAATCACTGGTGCACTTACCCTAAATGGATTTTTTAGTGTAAGAAACCTATCAATTTAATAAGATTTGTTTTTATTGTTTTTGCATTGATTATTTATTTATTTTTTACATTTGGATCGATATTTATGTCATTATTAACATACTGTGTCCCTAAATTTTTATGAATATCTGCGATCATTCGGGTCTAAAACAGTGTTGCTCCATTAGAGCAAAATTTTAAATTAATCTGAAATCGGAGCTTTAATTCGACTGAATTTTCCTCAACACATCATTAGATTACGCATAACCTGAAACAGAATTGAGGCTGAAACACTTGAGTCTGTAAGGAAAGGGGGGGGGGGACACTTTGCATTAATTTAGACACAGGTGAAAGATATATGTATATACATATATATATTAAATTATTTTTTTATTTGTTTATGAAATAAAACTAATATATAACTACTCATTAATATCCCAAACGTACTCATAGGTGAAGGAAGTCTCCATTATCAGCATATTATAGTTACGCTCATCAGTGCCTGACTCGATCACGCTTTAGGCTTAAGAGATTTCCTTAGACTCTGCCTGTGTGTGAACGCAAGTTTTCATACTTCAGTTAATTAAAAAAAATCTTAATTGTCCGATCGATAAGCTGTTTAATCCGACGGATTCAGAAAAACCACCCCTTTCCTTTGGTATCTTATTTGTAACGAACTTTTGATTAGATTTTTTAAAATTAATTAAAATATGAAAATAACAGCTTTAAAATAGACATTTAAATTTTTAACTGTTGTCATTTTTTTTTTCCAGCATAAAATAAAATATGCTTTCACGTGAAAAAAAAAAAAAAAAAAAAAATATATATATATATATATATATATATATATATATATTCATTAATTTTGATAAGTTTGTGGTTTTAAGTTAAGATTTGTTGTTTTACTTTATTGATTCGTTTGTTTTGCAGGCTGTTAATTAATAGATCTGGTTTCTTTACATTAGTGTATTTCATCCACTGATGATTTTTTTTTTCTTTAAATCTTATTGGTCATTGGTGTTTCAGTGATCTTGTATCTGTTGCTTGGCTTCTACTATGCTTAATAGATAATCTTTATTATATGTAATATTAAATTTGCTCATGCATATGAAAAAATGACGTTTATAAAATAATAATAATTTTAAATTTTAAGCGTAACGAAGAGATAAATAAAGTGCGAAAATTTCGCATGGGCTTGCTAGCAAATGAATTATTTGAAGTGAGAAGTAAATAAAATGAAATGATTATTTTTCAACAGGCGCCTTAGTCGCCCTACAACTAACTAGTTTTCAATAGAGACTTCATAACGGAAATTTTTTATAAACGTTTTCAGTTTATTCCAATTTTATGTATCCGTCAAAAATGTATGTGACAGATTCCTTTTAAAAAATACTGGTGGATAAATCTTATTTAAAAATTAATAAATGTTGGCAACTATGCGTACTTAAAAAAAGAAAAAGTAAAGTAAGGAAAAAAATAAAGTAAATCTAAAAAAGTACCGAAATTTTTCTTTGTGGTGACAGTTTACTCTAAAGTTGGTTAAATTAAAAAAAAAAAAAAAAAAAAAAAAAAAAAACTTTCATTTCCATTATTTAACAATCTTAGGTGATAGAATTCTTTCCATCGTAAATAATTTTTTCGCATGAATACTTTTATTACTGTAAAACAACATTTACAGGTAAAATTACTCACATTGCAAATAGTTTTTGTGCACAGATACTACCATTACTGTGAAACAACATTTACAGGCAAAGTTTTTTACATTGCAAAATAATTTTCGTACATGAATACTCTCATTACTGGGAAACAACATTTACATGCAAAATTCTCCACATTACAAATAATTTTCGTGGGCAGATACTCCAATTACTGTGAAATAACATTTACAGACAAAATTCTTGACATTGTAAATAGTTATAAATAACATTGTAAATAGTTATAAATAACATTCTTTACGTTGTAAATAATTTTCACACGTGAATACTCCTGTTAAAAAACATTTATAGGCAAAATTTCCCATATTGAAAATAGTTTTTGTGCACAGATATTCCCATTACTGTAAAATAACATTTACGGGCAAAGTTCCCCCATTGCAAATAGTTTCAGTGCACAGATATTCCAATTACTATGAAACAACATTTACAAGCAAAATTCTCCAAATTACAAATAGTTTTCTTGCACAGGTATTCCCATTATTGTGAAACAATATTTACAGGCAAAATTCCTCACATTGCAAGTAGTTTTCGTGCACGAATACTCCCATTACTGTAAAACAACATTTACAGGCAAAGTTCTTTACATTGTAAATAAATTTCGCATATGATTCTCTCATTACTATGAAATAACATTTACAGGCAAAATTCTTTACCTTGCAAATAGTTTTCGCGCATAGATACTCCCGTTACTGTAAAACAACATTTACAGGCAAAAGATTCTTTACCTTGCAACTAGCTTTCGTGCACGGATACTCCCATTACTGTGAAACAACATTTACAGGCTCCCTACATCGAAAGTAGTTTTCGTGCGCGGATACTCTCATTACTGTGAAACAACATTTACAGGCAAAATTCCTCGCATTGCAAATAGTTTTCGTGCACCGATACTCTCATTACTGTGAAACAACATTTACAGGCAAAGTTGCCTACACTGCAACTAGTTTTCGTGCAAGATACTGTTGCTACGAGAAGCAACATTTACAGGCAAAGTTCTTTCCATTGACAGCCACTCAGATTACGTATTGGAGACAAGTTACGAGAAATTACTTTTTTTTTTTAAATTCCAGTTCTGAGGTCTGTGTATAATAAGCTCCAAGGCTACGTAATATTTATATGATTACATGAATTTATTTATTGTAATGAATATTGTACAGTTATTAATGAATTTAAACAGGTATTGCTTTGTTATTAATTAATATTACTGTTTATGGTAAAATTTAAAAAAATAATAATTTTTTGCTTTAAAAAAAAGAAAGAAAGAAAAAGACGTAGATTAAAGATAGTATGTTTTAGCCATCACAAAACATAGTTCTTATTTCCTATACAAAATTACTTAGTACAAATGCATTATTAAAGCTATTTTCCATGATAAATGTAGATGATTTTTTCTCATAGAAGTATAACACTAAATGTCCAAAAAAAAAAAAAAAAAAGGTTTTATTCTTTACTAACAAATCTTAGAAGCTGCGCTTTTTTTCCCCTCCTGATAAAAAAAAGAAAAAAAAAATCGATAACTTTGTTTTAAATTACCATTGTTCAATGGTGCAAATTATTTATTCAAATTATTCCTCATAATGACCGCAGGCGATTTTTATCTCAGAAAAGTATCATGCTAAGTGGCCTAAGAGAAAATTTGTGCTTTGTGGACAACTTCTTAAAAAAAAAAAAAAAAAAGATGATATTTTCAGTGTTATTTATTTGTTTTTTCATTTAAAAAAAAAAAAAATCTGTTTAAATTTCCACACATATTTATGGTTCAACCGTTCATTTTAAAGGTATACTGATATATTCTTTTGAAAAATAATCTTATGGAAAATCAACATCCTCTGGGAGGGGGTAATTGCGATGCTCCTGCATTTATTATTATGTATTATTATTATTTTTTTTTCTCGGTTGACTGTTATACCAGGTTGTTTAATAAGTTTTGTCGTTCGATAAGAAAAACACGATTTAATGGTTTCAATACACTTGTTCCAATGATCTTCTAATTTATGGATTGCATCCCTGAAGTGAAAATACGAAAGACTGTCGAAATACACTTCCACGGCTGCTATTACTTCTTCGATCGAGTTATGCCGAGTTTGGAAAAAATCTGTACAGCCGTTTTTGATGGAAAGCACTTGCGAGACTTGAAATTGAGGTATTTATACAGGACGCCTATCAATTTTCCTGAAATTCAGGGAAACGAGGCGGCCGATTTTATGGCTAAAAAAGATGCCTCTGTCCTTCAGAGAATTAATTCCAAACTCTCTTTTAACAATATCAAATGTCTAATAAAGAACATCTGCAGGGTTTCCTTCCGCGAAGAATTAAAAAATTCTAACCTTAATAAACCATGGCTTAATCAGATTCTTAATGTCCCTCAATGGCGTAGATTGAAACAGTGTTGCCAGATGGTCCAAAGTGAATTTCCCCAAACAGTTCTCAAATTTCCCCAAAACAAGGGTTTTTTCCAAAAAAATCCCCAACTCAATTTATATTAAAAATGTAAATTTTTTGGAAAAAGTTAAAAAATATTTAATAAATTTAAGCTCACATTTTTCCCCAAATGAAGCTCTTTAAAGAAAAAAATCCCCATTCACAAAAATAAATTTCAATACGCTGGTTTTGGGGAAAATTTAAATATGTGTAACTTTTGTCTATTTGTCTAACTTTCTGAGATTCCTCATCTCTAATCATTTGTACTTAACCGATAAGTATATAAAAACAGTTTTTTTTTTTTTTTTTTAACGCATGAAAAACAAGGTATACCCAGGGAGCTTAAAGAGCTTTCGTTAAACTGAACATTCCATCCCTGCAAGTTTAATTCAAGCTAGCTAAGACAAAGCATCCAAATTTATGCTAGTCCATGTCCAGCTTACTATAAGTTTGATTATTCAAGCGAAGCAGTAATCAATAAGTATTTAGCATTCTCTAAACTTGCTACAACACAAAAAACCAAATAATTCCTGGAATCCGAGATTACAAGTGGGAAAAAAAAAAAAAAAAACCAATAAATTTTATAATCAAAAAGATGAAAAAGTTGCTTTTCTATTTCTGAAATACAAATAGCATCCAGAATTGCCCATTTTTTTTGTTTTTATTGAATTTTAGGAAAATGTCATATTTTACTAATTTTAAAGAAAATCCCCGTGTATTCCCCCAAAAATTTTCTTTTCCCCAAACTGTTCCCCACTAAATCTCTGTCCCCAAATATTTCCCCTGAAGCTTCAAAACTCCCCCAAATGGGGAGAAATCCCCAAGTCTGACAACACTGGATTGAAATCTGTCACCATATTTCGTCTGATTTCTGGCCACGATTGCTTGCGTAAACATCTGTGTCGTATCAACGTGGTTTCTGACTCTTTTTGCACCCTTTGTGATCTCCAAGAAGAAATGGACTTGCCTCACCTGTATAGATGCCCTGCTCTTCCACGGACATCAATCTGGGAACGGTACTGGATAGCTCGCTTTCATTTATAGATTTATTGTTATCTCTTTTGATTTAATTGTCTTTTAATGTGCCATTGGGGGAAAAAAATATGAGTCATCATTTCAAAAGTTATAAAGGGTTTTCATTTTTTATAAATAAACTGTTTCATTTTTAGAAACAAACCTTTCTCTAGTTTAATTACCTGATAGTAATCTCTCTCTCTTACATACATCCGTAAACAAATCCTGAATGAGTGCTTGTTCCGTGAATTCACATTCTCCGAACAGTTTGCCAACAACTCAACCCTTCCGCATTTTGTTAGACTTCCACCAACATTCATAGGTGCACGGCCAACGACACTCGACAATTTCAAATTTCTTTTCTTTTCTTTTTTTTTTTTTTTTTTCCCTAATATGCTCGTGTTTCGCTTCTGTCACACATTTATATATACTTCCAGATTCCAGATTACTCTCATTGTTGGAAGCGACTCAACATTTCTGCTCGTCAATTTTCTTTTTATTTTACCTTGTCATCCTAAGACGCGGGATCCTCGTGCCAATATATTTTTTTTTTCCATTCTTCTGATATTTCTGGAATGCATTTAAAGAGATTCCTTTATATACCTTGGATATTACGGCGAAGCATCATTTATTAAAGGGATATTGACAGGATGTTATTATTGAAAAATTTCTTCTACTTATAATATTCTAAGGCAGGGGTTCTCAAACTTGCAAAACACTGACCCACTTCTTTTCACTAAATTTTTCCAGATATGCTTTTCGTTAATCTTAGTGAAATACAAAAGTTTTGTTTTTTACATTTTCTAAATACAGCTTTCTTTTGAAAAATTTGAGAGGTTAATTTTTCAAATCGGCATGCTTTGTCTGAATATGATGTTAGTGTAATTTCATGGGCACATAATTTGGTTTGCAAATATTTCATTACGAGTAAACACATTTCTGTTTGCTCCACCTTTATCGTTATTTAATGAATTCCCTAACTGTGAAGATCTGTGCCTTCTTGAAAATGTCTGGAGGAAATTGATCATGGGCTTTAGCACATAGGGGCAAAGTGGGGCATTTGCCTTCTCCTGAAAAAATCTAATCAATAATAATAATAAAACAAAATTAAAACTATATTTACACCTTTAAAATTATATCACTAGAATTTCAACAGTTTTCTAAATTGCCAAATAAAATTTATAAAATAGTGACAATCAGAGTGAAACCGGCCGAACTCGACTCAATCCATGGGTCAGGTTGGTACAGTATTTTCCTGTAAGTAGAGTTTAAGTCAGTTTGGCGGTAGAATACCTGAACCCGACTGATGAATTTTAAATCAACCCGAAACCCGACTCGTACTCAACAAAAGATTTTTCATCGACCAAAAATCGAACAGAACCCGCAATTTTGACCACTCGACCCGAACCTGATTACTGTGTACCTGACTTTTTTTTTAACTCGAACCCGACTTGAAACCAGAAAAGAAATAATTCACAAAATAAAAATGTGTTTCTTTCTTTATTCCTTTTCGCTTTTGTCCGATATGGATGTTTATTTTATTATAATAATTTGAATACGCGTATATTTAATCATAGGTAGTATATAGTATGTTTATATCAATTACAGAGTTATAAATATTTGAAACGAACTTCTGCTTATTGTGGTAAAATTTTATTGAAACATTTTCTCATATCTACCCAACTCCTTGAACACTAAACCCGACCTGCAGGAAAATAGATGAGTTGACGCGACTCGCGACTCACAAGAGAAGTAATTTAGTCGACCCGACCCGATGTGCCCACCAGCGGCCGAGCGGTTCTGCGCTCAAAGCTAGTAGATAGGAAATGCCGGGCTCGATCCCAGGTCGAGCTCATCGACCTAAACTTTCGAAGACTTCCATGGTTTTTTCCAAAACTGGCGTAAATACGAGCTAGGGCTCCTGAGAAAGACCCCCATAGTGGGCATTCCACCTACAGGTCTAGGACCCTAGTGCAGTCAATCGGCCTTAAACCCTGCAACCAACCATGAACCCGACCACTCCAACCCGAACCACTCTACTTGGAACTAAGTTTTTCAGATTGGTTTAGAATACGCTGTATATATTTTTTTAAAACAAGTGTGTGTTGTGTTAGCTCAAGTTATTTACATAAAAATTTATTGTAGATGATGCTTACCCAAAGCTTGCTTATTCACCTCAATCAACCAACCAGTCAATGAAGTATTTGAGTAACTGTATTTCTAACGTACACCGGAATTTTTGCAATTTTAAGTTTGACCCTTACAAAAAAAATTTCTGGCGACGCTACTATGCATGTTTCGAGGAGAAGTAGAAGACTGAATTTCGTTGTTACCCCCAACGTCTATAGATCGGTTCATTAGTAATGTTTTTTACGAAATCTTAGTTTCTAAAAAATTTTTTTACTATTTTTCCTGATGTATACGAGTCCTATTTTTTCTGGCGTGTATGAATTTGTAAAATACATACGATTTATCACTCATTACTTCTCTACTCTTTAATAGTGACATGTCTTTGAAAGATAAAATTAATGCAAGAACAGTTCACAGATTTCCTCTATAAACTAATTTATACAAGTTTAATTATTCTGTATAATTTAACACAATAGTTATCTTTTGATTTAAATTTAAAAAAGTTTTTAAAATAATAATAATAATAAATATTCTTTACCTTAAAGGGACTTTTCACCTTTAACTTTTCACCACTGGAGGTTTCATATAAAAACTCATATTTCCATTTAATATTTATAAATTGAATACTTAATCCTATGATAATTTTAATTTTGAAAAACATAATTTAATTCAGATTTTTTACATTACCCTTCCTACCCCGTTAATTTATTTATTTGCGGGGCTATCTCGAAGATAGGATTTTCCATAGAACATCGATGGATTAAGCAAACATCGATGGATTAAAACAAATCATAACTGAAAAAATCTTGTGAATAACACTAACAATGCTGCGAAATGTTTCAAAAAATTTGCTTCGATGTGCTCATGTTTGCATTCAAAATGATGGCGAACATTTTCTGTAAGGAATGATAATGTAAAAAATTTGATTTAAATTAGGTTTTTCAAAAATAAAATTATCACAGGATTAAGTGACATTGTGCGTCTCCATTTCTGTTTTACCTCACAAATAAAGTTGTGACAGCCCAACAGTGTTGAAAATTATCTTTCACATTTAACACAAGGTTCAAACAATTATACTTCAGTGTTAGAATAGCTGCCACAGCCGTCAGGTTTAAGGATAATAAGAAAAACTGATGGGTTCTCGTTCTCTTTTAAATTGATCACCCTGTATATTAAGTCTGTTGAATAAAATATATATTCAGACAACAATGTACTAATTTAATGGTTGTGAATCTTGCGAATGGGAAAACTGAATTTAAAAAAAAAAATACGTTAAGAAATGAGCCATTCTGTAAACAGATTTCGCCATAGAGTTGCATGGGATTTGGTGACTGGAGACGGGGAAATTGTAAGAGGGAGAGAGGATATTATTATTATTTTTTTTTCCTTTCTAATTCTTTCGCACTTTGTCTTTAAATTTTAATAGTATTTTAACCTGATACGAAAGGGGAAAATGAAAGAAAGAAAAACCATTTTCATTTTGTCTATATTATTAGAAAGAAATAGTCCTCACGTCCTAAAAAGGTCACCTGGTTTATTAGGAAACGTAGGCAGTCAACTAATTTAGAAAAGAGAACAAGGTAGGCTTGTCGGTAAGAGCAGTGGGCTAGTAATTGAAAGATTGCGAGTTCGATCCTCCATCTGTGTACGCTAATGGCGATTGGTTCATGTTAAATCTGTCATGGTCGCAGAGTCCTCCAAATTCCCATCAAAATTATACATCTGGAAATACTGGATTACAGGATTTACTCAGCCCTCATTTTGATCAAAATTCGAGCTTTTGTTGTTTGCTGGTGCTGCCATCTTTTGCCAGTTTTTCGAGCTAAGTCATTCTTCCACCACTTGTGGTGCTCTTAAAACGGGAAGCGCTCCCACACCTTAAACCTGGGAAGTTTCTCGAGTTTCCGTTGGGGCATGTGCAACAACAACAGAAAAGAGTAGAGTATAGAACTTAACTCAGTATAAAAATATAATTCATTCTTGTGGTACTGATGAATTTTTCTTTCCGTTTTATTATAGGTACACCCCCTCCTTTTGCCGACGATGAACAAGAACCGACGGCACCACCTCTGGAGCTTATGGATAAAGTGCCTGGATACGAAAGTGCGTCTTTCGAAGCTGGTAAGTAAAGAATTTCAAGTGCATTTCTAGTAGTTACTTCTTCAATGAATACGAATAAAGAAATGTCCGGAAAAAATATCGTGTCACTCTTAGAAATATTTTTTTTATAAAGAACTAACAAAAGCTAACAAATATAAATTTTTTAGTTTTCTATCATACTATAATAGTGGTTCTCATGTGATGAATGGTTAAGATGTGCCAGGGCGAACTGGAGTGTCCTGTCCCTGTGTAATTCAGAGAAATATGTACAATACTCAAATACCTATTACGATTTTAACCTTTGATCATTTAACGATTTCTCTCATTAAATTTACAACCGTTAATTACTAAATGTTTTCAAAGTCAAATGCATTAATTCCGGTTTATTTTTCCCTTATATGATCATACTCATTTTTATCAAGTGGAACTCGAATGTTTACTTTCTCTTACCCATATATATATATATATATATATATATATATATATATACTAGCAGGCTTTGCTGGTCAATATATTGAAATGAATCTTCAAAACACCATACCATTAATAATAATAAAAAAATTGTAACAAAAAAAAAAAAAATCATTGAAATTAGTCAAAATATAAGTTTAAGTTCCCGCACGCCACAGTCGATTCTGGAGTCCCAATGAAGTCTCTTACCTGCTTTTTTCTCTCTGCTTTTTTTTTTTTTTTTTTGTTGTTGTTTATATTTTTTATGGACTACTTCGCTCAAGGTGGCTGTCACAAAAAAAAAGTTCCTTGGCGAAAAATGTCCTTTCAGCATCAAAAGTGTAAAAAAATATCCAGGATTATCAATAAATAAAAGTTCTTTAACATAGATCTGAATTAGCTTTCATTTTATTATTATTTAATTTTGATAATGACGTCATTTTGTCATGTGCCTAAGCAAATTTATTAATATTTTTTATTATTATTATTCGCGTGAAAATATATTTTATTATATGTCGAAAAATAAACGGACTCGTAAACTTTTTTAGCAACAATTAAAAATTAAAACAAGTAATTTTAACCTTTATTACAGAAGAAATATCTATATTATATAGAAGATATAACATAGATAAAGTTTTTCTTCCTCCCTCTCCCTTTGGGGACTGAATTTCTAAAATTCCAAAAATTAGTTTTTAGGTATTTGTGTTAGCTGTATTTTAAAGCATAAATTTTACGGATATCTGTTTTTTTCTTTGAGATATAAAGGTTTTTGTGAAATCACGTTTTGCCCCCTGTCCTTCTTTAGGGGCCGGATTTCTAAATTTCCAGAAATTGGTTTTTAGGTATTTATGTTAGCTATATTTTAAAGCAAAAATTTCACTGGTATTTGTTTTGTTTTTCGTTGATATATGATGGTTATTTGTGAAATCACTTTTTGCGAATGTGGAATCGCATTTTGCCACGCACCCCCTCTTGTGAACCGAATTTCCAAAATTCCAGAAATTGATTGTTAGGTATTTATGTTAGCTATGTTTTAAAGCAAAAAAATTACTGATATATGTATCTTTTTTGTTTGAGATAAGAAGGATTTTGTGAAATCACGTTTTGCCCTCCCTCCCCCCCCCCTTCGGGGGGGGGAGGAGTAAAATCGCTTCTTAGTGGATGTCTTACGTAACAAAAGGAACTTTGTCACAAAATTTATGCTTCTGGGTCCAGGGGTTTGGGCTGGGCGATGATGAATCAGTCATTCACTCACTCACTCAGAACAAACGATTTTATATAGTATATAGGTAGAGAAAGTATTGTTTTTTGGGTCAAATTTTCAAAATTGAGATTTTGATGCATTTGCACATTTTTATGTCCTATGAATCCGAAAAACATATGTTTAGCAGTTGGTCTGTGTGTGTGTCTATTATCAGCATGTCTCAAGAACAAATACTAGTAGCATGAAGTGCAAACTCGGTATTCTAAATGTGCATCATTTAGAGATGCTACAACTAAACTTTTCGTTGAGATTAAACAACTGGTTCGTGTACAGGGACATCCAAAAGAATTTAAAATACATTATGCTTACGGACTAAATCTCTGGTAGGTACAGTTTAGCATGTCTATAAGCTGCACTAAACAAAATGAAATAAGTATATATTTTTTATAAGTATAAAAGCATGTTTCGTGTAGAGTGTGATATGAAAACCATTCGTCATTTGTTTACAGGACTAGACCACTCAGAAACAAACTAGAATATAGTGGAAATTGCGGGAATACTGTTCAGGAATAAAAATCAATTCCTCATACTCATACAGTAAGTAAAGTATTTAAGATAAATTTTCGGCGCTTGTGTTTTGTATAATGACTCGTTTTGATGCTTCCTGAATACTAAAGTCAATGTTTTAACGGTTGTTCTTTAGGTATGCTTGTTATCAGTGTAACTTAAAAACATATAATCGCATGCAATTTAAAGGTTTTGTTTTGAAGTTCATATGAGGTTGCTCAAGATTGATAGGTTCTCAATAGTTTGGAATAAACTTTTAAAATTTAATAACCGCTTTGAATTCTGTATAAATGTCGATACTATAAACGGGGGGTTGAGGGGGCGGTAGCCCACCTCCCATACAAAATTATATGTTAAATAAAACTGTTAATAAACCTGTTTGAATTCTGTTTAACATAGTTGAATATACAGTATTTGTTATCTTACCCCTTTACCTGAAATCTATTTTTGTATTGAAGTGCAGTGTAAGAGAAAGTCGTGTGTGTACCACACTAGGTTATTTTTAAAGCAAAGGGTCTCCGTTACGTTAAATTGATATCTTTGATTTTTCAGATTAATTGGAGCGTTGATCGATTATTTTTATCAAGATGAAGGATTGATAATAACGTTCTTCTTACTGTCTCAACTGATTGTTTATTTATGTTTTTATTTTATTTATAAGGATGATTAACTTCTGAGTTAAGGTCAAACCTCATTTAGTTTTTTGTTAAAGCCATATAACTGGTTTTTAAAGAATCCAGATGTTTTGCCGCGCTTTTGTAAAACGAGTGTAAATATTCATTATTTGTCGAAAGATTATTTCTTTGCATGTTCGCAGTTTTAATACTTACCAGCTGAGTATTCTGTACTTGTAATTCACGATCATTTCGATTTTCTGAAGGAATGAAAAAAAAAATCTAATTTCATTTATGTTAAATTTTGATAAATAACAATCAGAATTCTGTTTTAGATCGATAAATAATCCGGTGTGAGAAGCGTTTTTAATTTTTGAGAAATATTTGGTTTGAATCATCTGTTTGTTTATTTCACTAAGCTTAAATACTGGTTGATTTAATTAATAAATAACTTCGTAAGTGAACATTATAAATTACAAAAACTCGAAATAACTGTTACTGGTTCAAAATTATAACACGGTCCTTCATCAGGTGAAAAAAAACTAAGCACAAGTGCGTCATCGAAGTAGCAAAGTGCAGTTGCGCCTACTAAGAAATTTAAAATGACTTCTGCATATGGCTTCCCCTCAAATATAATAATTAATAATTTGGTTTAAATTTCGGCGTAGTGCTGCTATCTACCGAACAGAGAAAAAACAAAATTTTAAAAAATCAATAAGTAAAAGCTATTGAACAGCTGCTTTATAGAATATATTAAATGTATAAATAAATTATAGTAAAAATTCTGTAAATGATTTATTTAGTCGGAACAGATTAATTATGAAACTAGAATTATACAAATTTCATTTGTCAACAGCGAAAAATATTCTGGTTGCGAGCCACCAGTTAATGAAAATGATGCCACCAATTTCATAGAAGCACGTTAAAAAAAATTCATATACGAAGACTGAGTCAAAATGATCGTTTGCCTGTGCTCCATCACATTAGCGTAAAAATGTAGGTCAGACCCTTAACGATTGTATACCCCATTGCTGGATCAAACGATATGCTATTCCTTTGTTGGCCACCGAGATTCCCCTATCTAATCCCTTGTATTTTTTTCCTGTGGGGTTTTGTTAAAGACAAAATGTCCGTGCGCATGCCTCTATTTCCCCAGGTTTTACGGCAGTTGATGCAGCAGATAACATTGCTCGGCATGAAAATTGCCTCTGACACCATTTCAGCATATTTTCATGTAAAAGGACCTCCTGAATTCGAATAGGACGCCCATTTTGCCCTATCACCCACCATTTTCTAGGAATCCCCCCCCCCTATTTTTATCATTTTTTGGTGATTTTATGGCTATAAATTTGATTTTGAAGAGGGGAGAGGATTATTTTAACCGTTAAATATCTTCTGAGGGGCTACAGAGTTGGAAAATTCTAAAACATGCACATTTGCGACAAGGGAATTTTTTTGGGGGAGGGGGGGGGGGGGAATTTGCCACTGAAATTATGCATTACATATCTTATATTTTTTTTATCTGGTATTAATGTTATTTTTTAAACTTTATATTCTTTTGTTTTTAGGTGTTAAATTAATTCTTTTTCATTCTCCAAATCAAATTCATGGTCATAAAATGATCGAACAGGGAAAAAAATTGAGGAAGGGGGTGGTGTATCTAGAAAATGGTGCATGGGTGACTGGGCAAAATGGGAGTCCTATTCGAATTCAGGAGGTCATTTTACATAAGAATCAGCAAGAATGGTATGAGATCTCGATTTATTTTTTTTCAGAGCAGTGTAATTGAAATCCCCGAATCATTAGAAAAAAGATATTCTATCACGAGTATGACAGGAACTCGGATACCGCCTAGACATTTGCCTTGCCATTATAAGGGCATACATAGATCATCTATAGAAACTTGGGTAACTGTAGTTTCACTGTAAATTTGATTCATCAAGTTATAATAATTACACTGTTCATAGGTATGCTTTCTTTTTCTCCCATTCAATATAGAACCCCTGTGTTTAAACATTTCTTAAGTTATGTCTCTTAAGTTATATTTCTTACTATATGTTTAAAATATTTTAGAAACAGTTTTACTTGCCCATAGAAAACTTCAAGCCATTATTTCCAACTATCTCTTAATATATCTGAAGTTTTGTGTGGCCCTGTAAAAGGAGGTTGAATGTTTTTATAATTCATATTCTAGTATATGAAACATGCTTTTGTGCATATCAAAAACATACGTTAATTTAATTATGTTTTGTGCCAATGAAAAATTCTGCCCTTAGACTATAATGTATTTGAATTTTTCAGAATTGCTGCGTACACGAACCATTTGTCCGATCTGAATAAAAAAATTCAGGTAATGATGCTTTAGATGTACATTTAGAATATAGAATTCGGACTTCCTGTTAGTATGTGTTTTTGAGTGTTGATAACAGATACACAGACTTACATGCTAACAGTTAAAACCTGATTGTTTGATCATTAGAAAATTTCAATTTCGAAAAATTGACCCCAAAACAGCAGTACTTACTATATACATTAAAAAAAAAAAAAAACATATACTATAGTCTTATACTAGGCGAGTCGTATTGACCCTGGACGATAGGTTTAATGCCCCAACCCTCTCTCCCGCTCCTCCATGTCTTTTTTTAGTGAATTTTGTCCTTTTATCCTTTCCGGTGTCAGCCGTTTTTTTTTTTTTTTTTTTTTTTTTTGTTTCCCACTTGACATTGTGAGTTTGTTTTCGTCCCATGCTTTTTTCTATGGAATTTTGACTATTTTTTCCCGTGTTTCTATGGGTTTTTACCTTTTTTCCCTCGTTTTCTACATTCTAAAGTGCGGTTTATACATTAAAAAAAAAAAAGACAATATATTCAAAGAGTAGAATGAAGAAATAGGATCGAAAAACTAATTCTTGAACGAGATATCATTATAAATAAGAAGTAACAAAAATTCCATAGGATTACACGGTAATGAAAAAAGGGTGCAGGGGTCCTACCCTTTGTGTGCAGCCTTAACTCCTTAAAAAAATTTAAACCTTGTCATTAAAAACGCCAACACCCTAAAACATTTCCGCCTTTTAGGAATACAATGTGAACATTGTGTTAAACTAGAACACATTGCTTGCATGTTTTTATGTTCTAGCTTTCATAAAATTCACTTCGTTTACCAGCAGCACCCTCGGCCACATGGCTCGGCGAACGGGGAATTTTGCGCAGATGCTCGTGTATTTCGCTGATTTTTCTCACCGCTTGTGTATTTTTCTTTCGGGCGCTCATTTTCCCGTTGTTTGTGTTCCCGTGGAGGAGTTATGATAGACTCTTTGTTTGCAGCCATTTAGCAATTTAACGGTGAGCGGTATGGGAACAGGAAACTCTAAATAGAACTCATAATTTAGTTTTCCGCAAAGCTATGCTTGAAATATTAACGAATTTATGTCTTCCTGATTACTGCAAAATTTTCTCTGGAACACTAGTTAGCGTTTGTGGTTAGTTTTTGTTATAGTTTGTTATCTTGTTGCCAATAATTGATCTCAATTTGTTATGGCTATGGCCTCGAATGATGGTTCACTCTGTAAAACTAGCAAACTGTATATCTTTACATTCGGTTATAATATGTATTAGTATATCGTACACGCTTAAATGCGTCATAGACTTACTTTCAAACTTTTGTCATAAAATTTTATTTTTTTCTTCTCTACGGGAGAAAAGGAAAACTGGTAGATACAAAGGGTTCCCAACACAGTCGAATCTCGTTAACGTGAATTACTTTTAACATGAACTGTTTTCACAATCCCCCTCAAAATGAAGATTAGTATAGTTATATAAAAATTAGTTACTGATAGCATGAGCTACTGATAACATCAACAAGTTTTTTATCCCCCTTGAGTCGTTAACGAGGTTCGACTGTATTAATAAAGGAAAATTGGTTGGCATAAATAGATTCTATTCAGTTCCCCATATAATTGCTCTCATAAATTTATATTATTGCTCATATTAAATTCATGTTGGAGCAGCCAACTCGGCTGATCGGTCACTGAAATGCTCTACCCACTAGGTTACCCTCTCCCTGCTTAACAAATTTTCCTTATTCTAATTTGATACATAAGAATAGGGGAAAACCGTGTAATATGGACCAATCGTGTAATACGGACCATGAGGATATTTGTATGTTCAACACTAGATGGTGAAATCATCTCATTGCCTTTAGTGAATATTATTGTTATTCAAACCATGGAGTGACTTGTACATGCATACCTGTATTTGGACGATTATGAAATTGAGTTTTCGGTTTATAGGATCATAGATATAACAAGTATGTTAAAATGGAAGTATTACTTTCTGCTGTTAGGTAATTGTAATATAATTTTCGCGTTAAAAGTAGCAAATGTACTTATTTTTTATGAACAATTTAGACATGCGTTTCATGGACATCACTTTGCATAGCGATTTTTGATTGGAAACCACGTTGCTCTGTTTACGCGTGTAATATGAACAGTGCCTGATTTAAGGCAGGGCATTCGGGGCACGTGCCCTGGGCCCTCACAGTGAAGGGGCCCCCAAGAAATTCCATCATACATTTTAAAAAATAGTTAAACTTTCCAAATTTTGCTATAATGATAATTGTTTTTTTTATTTTCTTCAATGGATGGAGGAATTACTACGCTGTTTTATAAATCGGCGTGATGATCTTTCAAGGAAACTATCAACTCATAGGAAAAATGGAATATTTTTGCTGAACGCAAATACAACTGCATACTACCGATACTCGCATATTGCATTTCAAACTTTTACTAAGGACAACTAAATCTGAGGAACGCACCGCAATGCAGATACACGAAGATGGGGGGGCTTACTTTTAACAGCAAAATGAAATGTGAATTAATTTTTAGGCGGCTGAATCGGAAATAAGCGGTTTGTTTTGTTTGTTGCAATATTAAAGTACGAGAAAAAGGGGCCCATTGAACATGAGTGCCCTGGGCCTCTAAATGTGTAAATCGGTCCCTGAATATGAACCATGCTGTGTTGTGTTGTGTAATATGGACTAGTGGTCCATAATAAAAACAGATTTTGTTTAATGCTCGGCGTACATATGTCCATACTCAAAATATTGAGGCTATAGAATAGGCCAGGGAAGCAGGGATAATCAAATTATCATTTCTTTCGCACACTACCCATTGGATATAACCTTTAGACCTCCCCTTTTTTTTTTCGTCCATTTCTACTATTCCCTATATATGTACAAGTGTGTGTGGGAACATGCTGCACAGTTCCGTTTCACAATTCCAAGTGTGTCAATTGTTGGGGAATGGGAAGGACCACTATGGACCACTTGGTCCATATTACACGAACGTATGTGTAATATGGACCACCGATACATAAATAAAATAATTATTTCCTGCAATTATTAATAGTTCCCAGAGTGCTATACCAAGCTTGAACCATGCAACTATACCATTGTAATGAGCAGCCAACAAAATAAATCTTTTATTTTAATAATTTTAGTTTTTATGAGCATTCTTGCTTAGGGGGTCCATATTACACGGATCTCCCCTATTAGTGTCAGAAGGGCTGCAGTGTCGGTAAGAGTAATGATCGATTCTAACTCCGACTCTTAAAATTTTGAAGAATAGATTTCAAAATCATTGCATTCCAATTAATATGTAATTGCGCGAAAGCTAAAATACAAAAGTAACCCTAATAAAATTAATCAGCAAATTAAAGTAATGTAAATATGTATCGATTTAGAGGGATGGTAGTCTATTAGGTGGGGCATTTCAATCTTTGACCGAGCTGAGTAATCGACTGATTTCATTGGATTTCACATGGATATAATATTCCTTATAGTACAAATTTATAAAAACAAATATATTATGGGGAACTGAACAGAGTTCACTTATGCCAGCTAGTTTGATTTGTATCATATGAAAATTCTTTTGCTCCTGTAGAAACTTTGATTAATTATCTTTTCTATCTGTGGAGTGATCAGAGATGATATCATTCATTTCACTGGACCTGACTTGCCACAATCCTATTTTGTGCCTCCTCCCAAATTCACACACACAGAAATTTATTACGAGAGCTCTAATTATGCTATGAAAATTTATAATAGAATAATGAGGCATATGAAAAAATTATGAAAATGGATCAGAAAGCTGGTTCTAAATATACATTCATAAAATTTAATAATTATTTTAAAATTGAATAATATTTCATAATACAAAAAGATGTATTTATTATTGCACTAACATACGAACCTTTTAGCATAAGTTATGCTAATTGATTTTTGAATTCGTATAGAAAGTAGAATGAATTTTGATATTAAAAAAGAAAAAGAAAAATAAATAAAGTTTGTCAGATTTTACTGATTTGAATAAGATTACAATAAAATACCTATTCTTAACAAACTCGTAACTATTTCTATTTTAAACTATACGCATTCAGTGGCACAGACATAATCAGCTTCCCTTGACAAATGACTGATCTACAGTTATAAAATAAGGAATGCTGATTACACTGCTCTGCATAAAAATCTGCCCCAACACCCTTTTTGCAAATTCTTATGTAAAATGACTTCCTGAATCCGAATAGGACGCCCATTTTGTCCTATCACCAACCTTTTTTTTTTTTTTTTTTTTTTTGGGGGGGGGGAAGGGGTACCCTCTATTTTTATCACTTTTCGGTAATTTTATGGCAATAAATTTGATTTGTAGGGTAAGAAATGATTATTTTAATTGTTAAATGCCTTCTGAGGAGCTACAGAAGTGAAAAATTCTAAAACGTGCGAACATCTGCAGCAAGAAGAAAATTTAAGGGGTGATTTGCCACCCTAATTATAAATTACATTTGTTATATTTTATTAATCAATTAATATTATTATTTATTATACAAAATTAGGAGAGGGGCTGGCTTCTCGAGGAAACGGTAAGTGATTGGGCAAAATGGAGGTCATATTTGGATTCAGGAAGTCATTTTACATAGGAATCAGCAGGAATGGTATCAGGGCTCGATTTTTTTTTTTTTTTTTCAGCGTGGTGTTATTAGTCTTTCATATTGCATTCATACATAAATATTGTTAAAAAAAAAAAAAAATCATATTATGCAAATTTTTGCTTCCCCCAAAATTTTCGTGCCCAAGGCCTCCATGCAATAATCAGGTGATTGACAATTGCATCATTTTTTTAAAAAATGTAATCAGTATGTGTGTACTACTCGAAATTCTGAGGGTCGGACTTGAAGAAAATCCCGGGTCCTTTATGTATGTAACCTAACACAAGTTGATTATGGTGACCGACTGTGCAGTCAGTAGTATGAATTGAATGTCGTAAGCCTTTCCTGTCTTTCCCTTTGCTCTCCCGTGACGTATGCCAGCTGGCGGACACACTTATTAGGACTGTCAGTGGTTCTTTGTTCATTGGCTATTAGAAATGTCTTTGTGCCTACACCCGTTTCGTGTCATTGAACCGCGTTATAGTGTGACTTTTTATTCATGCACTTGATTTCGAGTGTGCGGAAGTTCAATAAAATTACTGATTATAAAAATTGCGAAAACTACAAGAAATAAAAATATGTGGATGAGAGGTCATTTAAAAAAAAAAAAAAAAAAAAAAAACACCGTCGTCACTTTTTTTTTTTTTCTTTTCTTGTTGACCACTTTGAATGAAACAGGATGTCCGACAATATCCAATTTAAAATAGATATATAAATAGGCCTTTCGTCTAAAATTAAATTCTGTTTAGAACAAAATTTTCATTTTTCTTCTTCCTTTTCACTTTTTTCTATATATATAAGAAACTAGTATGTTGTGGCCACCACAAGACTTTCTTCTATATTTTCCTATACAAATTCATTCAGTAACAATATTTAAAAAAAGAAAAAAAAAAAAAAAAAAAAAAAAAAAAGAAGAAGTATAAAAAAAAAAAAAAAAAAAAAAAAAAATCGATAATTTTGTTTTAAATTATCACAGATTTATAGTTCAACCATTCGTTTTAAAGGTATTAACGACTTTCGAAAGACACCCATATTGAAAATTTTACTCCCCCCCCCCTGGGGGGTGTACTTCCCTCCAGGGGGTGAAGCTATGCCCCCACATGCACAAAATTTTTTGCTAGTTAACTACTACTATTATCAATAATTCATATTAATTTTACAATCGCAAGTTAAAAATAACTCTCATTATGTACATTTATATGAAATTTTGTCCTATACTGCCATGTTAAAAGTTTACAAAAAAATGCGATCACAGCGCCACCTGTTGAGTGATTGATCCCCAACTGTAATCAACACCAGTTTATGTCGGGGACTAACTAAATACCAAGTTTGGTTAAATTTCGTTAAAAAAAAAAAAAAAAAAAAAATGCTGAATTGTTTCTTAGTTAAATGCTGGTTAACCAACAGCTTACTGTATTAATCATTATTATTATTTATTTTTTTTTTTTCATTGCAACTTATTAAAAAAAAAAAAACTTTTTGCTTTTTATAATTTTAATGCTTATATTTGCTTAAATCTGCTTTTTATAATTTTAATGCTTATATTTGCTTAAATCTGCTTTTTTTAATTTTAAAATTATTTTTATGCCACTTAATTTTAACTACCACTTTCTATATTTTTACCAGTTTTTAACATTTTTCCACCTCCTTCCCAAATATATCCTGATTTCCCTCAAAGATTGAAGGGGTGCGCGAACGGTATTTTACGGCATCGAAATGCAAACATATTAAAATAAACGAAATTGTTTATCATCCACTCCACAGCTCAGCATTATAAGTTTCTAGTAACTTCTTCTGGCTTTTATTTGCTTAAAATGCAGCTGTAAAAAATGAAGTAAGCTTCAGGAAACAATTATAATTCAATATTGTTATTTTCTGCTTATAATCCTGAGATCAGATGAATTTTACACTAGAAAAATTATATGAGATCTTTCTGTGAAGGAATTCCTTGTGCAGATATATTTTTGTCTGTAAATTCAAATCTCATGTTTAAGATTAATTATTTCCCCTGTGGGTTTTATGCAGGAAATTATGGTACTTTTAATTTGAAATTTTTCTATATTGTTTCAGAATATTATTATAAATAAATGCTGTTAGACTTATGTAAAAACAATACCGTATATTCAGGGGCTGACTTATAGAAATGTAGGTAGGTCCAGGGTGAAATCAATAATTAGGTCAGAGAGGGGGGGGGGGTCTTTTCAGAAGATACCCGTGAATTCAGGGTTTTGGGAATTTTTGCTTTCTCTAAATTTCATATCAAATTATTTAGTTTTTTATAGAAATTCCTCATTTTGAATGTTTAGTTTGCCTTATAATATATTAAGAACTCTCAAAATACCACTTATTAAAGTATTATTTGCGTGTTAGGTTGTTTTACACCTCTGTAAATTAGGGGGTCCCCTTCTAACATGCAGAATGCAAAATTAATTTTGAATACATGTGATACGTGTGTGATACAAATGTGATTATATTTCAAAAAACCACTGATTTTGGAGGATCTTTTAAATTGGGACCTAGGCGCTTGCTCCATTTGTCCTGTGAGAAATCAGGCCTTGCACATGTTGCCTTTAGTGACTCTTGATACTTTTAAACTTTCAACAGTCTTTTGTATATTATAATGTTAATGAATACTGATTATACTACTGTATACTACTGTACTTTTTGAGGCATGAGAATTTTCAGGGTTTTTTTCCTGATGTGTATTTGTTACATCAGCTAATCATATAAAACTTTTATTTATCCATGTTAATGATTGAATACTAAATATTGTTATCAAAATTGTAGCATTTCATTTCAGCATTTGCCGTTCCATTATAATTTCAACTTTTTTGTCTTTTTGTCAATCTCATCATTAATTTTTTACTGATTTTAATGAAGGTTTACTTTTTTCCTCCTTTTGCAGTTGATATTCCACCACCACTAGTGCCTGTTCCACTCAAATCTGATGAAGAATCTCACAGACCTCCTTTACCAAGGTGTGTTATCTGTGTTGTTTAAAATAACAACTACAAGTTTTTTTTTTTTTTTTTTTTTAATGATTGCAACTGTAGAACACTGAAAAAACCTTTTAAGTTATCCTTAAAATAATGATAATAATAATAATAATAATGAAGCTTTTAAACTATTTTGTAGCAAGTTAAAAAAAAATTATGCATTTGTGTAGTGCAACATATGAGTTTAAATATATTTTTCTTATAATAAAAATTAGTTGCATTAAGTATTTTATTTTATTAATAAGTCATAATCTCAGTCAAACTGCATAATGTCTGATAATCAGAAACAAGCTTAACAAATTTTAAAAGTACTTGGTAACCAGTTAAATTTTCTTGTAGCCAGAAAAAAAAGAAAAGAAAAAAATCTGATTGTATCATATAAGCTTTATTTATTTATTTATTTATGTTTAAATGAGGAAAATTTTATGTGCATAAATAGGACAGGGAAAGAAGAAAAAAAATGGTTGTAAATAGCATCTTTAAATTACCTAATTTAATTTTGTAATAATTGTGGTCATTTTAAATGGACCTTTTAAAAATAATTTGGGCTCAGGCCTCTAGAAATTTAAATCAAGCTCAGCTACTTGTAAAATAAAATAATATTTTTTTAATCTAATATAAATATATTATTAATATGATAATAAAAATGATTAATTTATGAATTGTTACTAATCTGTTTTTTTTAGCATACCTCATTTTTCCGAAAAAGAAGTTAGGGATGCCCTATTGAAAGAAGTCTCATCCCATTGCTGTTATGGCACAAGAGCTGTTAGAGATATGGCCGTAACAGACATAAAACATTCCATAGCATTTCATGTAAGTTTTAATTCATCAGTTTATCAATTAAAAAATGTATTCTGAAAGTGAAAATATTTAGCTCCTGCTCAAACTTTCCTTAACCTTGACAAAAATAATACTAACAAGTAAATTTTTCAATTTAATTTTAGAAATTTATTCATCAAGCCTGAAAGCTAATTTCAGAAAATTATGGAGTGGAAGGCTGACTTTTTATTCCAACTATGTGAAAAATACCAGAGCCGGGAATCGAACCTGGGTCCTTCCGCTTTACGTGCGGATGCTCAAACCATCGAGCTACCCTGGCTGATTACCAGCTAGGCATTTCTCACATAACATTCGTTGGCAAAGTCACTGAGTCTGCAAACACAGCTGTATCAAGTGACATTATTAATCATGGCACAATTCAAATAGACCATGAAATTTCCAATTTAGTTTTAGAAATTTATTCATCAAGCCGCTTTTAAAGCGGAAGGCCCCAGGTTCGATTCCCGGCTCTGGTATTTTTCACATAGTTGGAATAAAAAAATCAGCCTTCCACTCCATAATTTTCTGAAAGTAATTTTTTTTATATATTTACTTGGTAAATGTTTAACTGTATTAGCATGGTAATAACTAATGTATTTATAGTAAAGCCTTGCTTATCCTGGGTAATGTGGACCAGGGTACCTCAGATAGTCAAAAACTCTGATAATACGGACTCTGTCATAAATCGAGGGGGAAACATACAATAAGGTTTTAAATTAATGAAAACATAGTCAGAAAAGTGTACAAGAATATATCTATTACATATTTAAATGTTATAAGTTGAAAATGCAATACAGTACATACGTACATAAATTATAAAATACAGTACTGTATAATAAAATTTGTCAGAGTTATTACCTCAGTTAACCGGGTACTCAGTTAGTCAGAGCTCATATAAGCGCACCTCTACTGGACTTGTCTTTTATTCACAACTGTAGAAAAACCAATTATAAAATAACTATGAACAGAATTAAATAAAACTTGTTATTCATTTTTTTAAGTACATTGGAGTGTAAAGGTTGATATATTTTTATTTACCAACTATGTGAAAAATACCAGAGCCGGGAATCGAACCCGGGCACCTCCGCTTAACGCACGGATGCTCTACCACTGAGCTACCCTGGCTGACAACCAGCTAGGCATTTTTCACATATATATTCGCCAACGAATATTATATGAAAAATGCCTAGCTGGTTGTCAGCCAGGGTAGCTCAGTGGTAGAGCATCCGTGCGTTAAGCGGAGGTGCCCGGGTTCGATTCCCGGCTCTGGTATTTTTCACATAGTTGGTAAATAAAAATATATCAACCTTTACACTCCAATGTACTTAAAAAAAATGAATATTCATGGTCGATGAATTCATAAATAAAAATTTCTAAATTAAAACTTGTTATTTAGTTGAACCTAGAGAATTTGATAATGCATATATTCTAATTAGCTGTTAAAATTCATTTATTATGTTTGCATTATTATGTTTGAATTTTAAAGGCTTTGTCATATTTATTTATCATGATCACCTTTGAATTCTTTATTTATTTTTTTCAAATTTTCAAGAAAATAAATAGTAATTATGCGATTGTTTTCTGCAGACCTGTTCATTGATAGACACTGTTTCTGTTTAGACAGAACCACTTTTCAGTGTATTTATATTTTATTTATTAATGTTTAAGCTACTGCACTAACCTACAGTCATTTGCTATTGTAATAAATGCAAATAAATCTTAAAAAGTGATAATAGAAATTCAGTTTTGTGAATTATAGAATTATTGTACGATACTAAAAAACTGAAAAGTAGAAATAAGTTCCATAAATATTTCTTGAAGGAATTTGGAATAAATCAAAACTGTCAATGAAATGGACTCATAAACCTAAATTCAGTTACAGTTTGCTGCTCTACCAGAAACTTATCCATTCTTTCTTTATAATACTATTTTTTATTGAGGGATTTGTCATTATTTATTTGATTATTGCACTGCCATATATGTTTAATTAAGAAGTGAAACTTCAAGCAAATATAAACACATTAATTTAATTTAGAAATTTTTTCATCAAGCCTGGTTGATTTTTTTTTTTTTCTTTTTTTTTTAATCAGCCTTCCACTTTGAAATCTTCTGAAATGAACTTTCAGGCTTGATGAAAAAAATTCTGAATTAACGGCCCTCTTCACTTACCGAAGCCCGAGCCAATGTTATTCTATGGGGAAATTTTCTTTAAAATAACTTATTAACTAATACATATTTTTGAATTCTATTTTCACATTCAGGAAATTCACAACTGTTAAATGGACAGACCTTTTTTAAAAATGTATTTTTTTAATATTTTATTTTGGAATTCCAAAATGAAAAAATTTCCCATATTGAAAATTCTTATTTTGCAGCTTCGAAATAAAATATAAAAAAATAAAAAAATATTTTTTTTTAAAAAGGTCCGTCAATTTAACAGTTGGGAATTTTCAGAATGTGAAAACAGAATTTAAAACTATGTATTAGTTAATAAGTTATTTGTAAAGAAAAATTTTCCATAGAATAACATTAGCTTCGGCTTCCATCGGCGGTGAGTGAAGAGGGCCCTTAAATTAAATATTTCATGGTCTATTGGAGTTGTGCCATGATTAATTATGTCACTTGATACAGCTGTGTTTACAGACTCGATGACTTTGCCAACGAATGTTATGTGAGAAATGCCTACCTGGTAATCAGCCAGGGTAGCTCAATGGTTTGAGCATCCGCACATAAGGCAGAAGGCCCGGGTTCGATTCCTGGCTCTGGTATTTTTCCCATAGTTGGTAATTAAAAAATATATATATATGTATATCAGCTTTCCACTCTGAAATCTTCTGAAATAAACACATTATTTTGAAGGGAAAAGTTAATTCTGACAAATTAAAAGAAATTCAGGTCAGGTATCAAATCTAGGTTCTTGGCTTAACGGCCCTCTTCACTCACCGTCGCTGGGAGCCCGAGCCAATGTTATTCTGTGGGGAAATTTTCTTTGCAAATAACTTATAACTAATACATATTTTAAAATTCTGTTTTCACATTCAGAAAATTCCCAACTGTTAAATTGACGGACCTTTTTTAAAAATGTATTTTTTTTATTTTTAATATTTTATTTTGTAATTGCAAAATGAAAAAAATTCACATATTGAAAATTCATATTTTGCAGCTTCAAAATAAAATATATAAAAAAAAAATAATAATAATTTTTTATAAAAGGTCCGTCAATTTAACAGCTGGAAATTTTCAGAATGTGAAAACAGAATTTAAAAATATGCATTAGTTAATAAGTTATTTGTAAAGAAAAATTTCCCATAGAATAACATTAGCTTCGGCTTCCGGTGGCGGTGAGTGAAGCGGGCCCTTAATACATTCGCTGGCAATCTCGCACCAGCACGTGATGTGGAATGTTGTTTCAAATGTCAGTCACATGAGATCGGCAGCAAATGTGTTAATGTGTCATTGCTTTAACAACTAAGCTAACTTACATCTAACTGGTACAATTGACATCATTAATTTCTACAGTAAAATTTCTATTTATTAATTGAGAGCATTGTTCCAATATGTCTTCTGTGCTAGCTTAGAGATTAGACTGTTGGTGTATTATTTACTGTTGGTGTGACTGTTCATGTCAGAATTAATTCTCCCTTTCTCTCTAATATAATGTGTTTATATATATAGCAGAGTTCCCCCTAGGTTTGAAAAAGGGCAGGGTGCTGCTACCAAGGAAAAAGGGGCAGGAGGGTGCTATAAAAAGAGGGCACATTTGTGGAGAATGAAAAAGGGCACATTTTATAAAAAGGGCATATCGCTTCGCAAAAAATAGCCTCCAAAATTACAAACAATTTTATTATTATTTATAAATGCAGTTGCTAAGCAATCAGCAATCCCCCCCCCCCCCCCCACTAAATGTACAAATTATTCAGCAAAAATTAGATAAATAAATTTATTTTTTCACATTCTTTTATCTTTAACTATAGTTCTATTATACCTAATAAAAAGTATTAAAATTGCTTCCTGAAAAATATGTAAAAAGCTCTTGAAAATCTTATAAATGTTGAAATGAAAGTAAAGAACTATAATAAAAATTATCTTTAATAAGATTTTCGCAAATTTCTTAAGATAAAAACCAAAGACCTTTTTTAGTGATTATTAAAGAAAAATATTAAACATTCTAATCAAATAGTTTGATAAAAAGTTCGATTTAATTAATTAATGATATTTTTTTTAATAGTTTCCAATTTTTTATGTATTATTGCTAATTTCTAATGTTACAATCAGTTAGTAAATTTAATATATCCTTGGAATTTACTCACTTTGTTTGCTGGATTTCAATAATGGTAAATGAAATATTCTTTTGAAATTTGATCTCTAAAAATGTAGCTCCTACAACTATTAGGGATGAAACTACCCAACATGCAAAATCCCTGGAAACTGTTACTACTTGGCTGTAGAATGAATAATGGAGGATGGAATATTTATATAGGTTATTATTAAAAGTACTTATTTGTACCTATAATGAGTTAAATTTATAAAGTTCTTATACATATAAGGCAATTTAACACCAAAATGAGAAGTTTCTATAAAAACAAAATAACTAGCATGAAAATCAGAGGTTGCTAAATTTTGAACTCTGCATTATCTAACCATCAAGGAGTATCACAGGTTAATATATTTATTTTGTGGGGGGGGGGGGGGATAGTATGTTGTGGTCACCACAAGACTTTCTTCTATATTTTCCTATACAAATTCACTAAGGGCAAATAATTTATTAAAACTATTATTTATTAAAGTTATCTAACATGATGAATGCAAATGATTTTCATCTTAGAGAAAGCTAACACTAAATATCCAGAGAAAGTTTTATTGTCTATAAATAACATCTTAAAAATATGCTTTTATAATGAGTATCTCACATATCACATTTTGTACAGTTATATGCCATACAAACTGAGATATAGCCTTCCCATTATCGAAGAAATTTCCAGTGTAGCAGCGCCATCTATTGGTTGAAAGCATCCAATTTGAATCAGCATAATGTCTCATAATGGCCTTTGCACATGTCAAGTTTTGTTTGATTATACACAATAGAACCTGAGATATAGCCTTTCCTTAAATTGCAGAAAACACTGTGCAGCAGCGCTACCTGTTGAGTGGTTGACACTAAAAGTTGATAGATACTAATTTATGTCAAGGTGCATCTACATATAAATTTATATGCAATTTTGTGCAGTAGTTCCTGAAATATAGTCTCCCCATAAATTGCAGAAATTAATGTATAGCAGCGCCACCTGTTGGCCGATAAACATTTACATTGAATCATCATAATGTCTCATAAAGACCTTAAAAATCAAGTTTTGTTCGGTTATATGCAATAGAACCTGAGATATAGCATCCTTTAAATTTCGGAAATCGCTGTATAGCAGCGCCACCTGTTGAGCGATTTTCACCAAAAGTTGATAGGTACTAATTTTGGTCAAGGTGTATCGACATATAAATTTATATACAATTCTGAGCTGTAGTTCCAGAGATACAGTTGCCACAAAATTTTTATCACACATACACACACAGTCAGACATTGTCTAAAAATGGTCAAAACATGGTCTAGACCTCTCAAAACGTGCAAATCCGTCGAAAACCGGAAGTCGAAAATTTTTACGAATCCAGTACTTTCTTCTATTAAATATAGAAGAAAGTAAAAAGGAAACTGTAAGAATCGAAATACTCTATTATTTTGCTGCTAAGATTAAAATCACATTGTTTTCAAAGCTAAATTTCCAAATAATTATCTATTCCGTCATTAATCGATAAAATTTGAGTTATTTTTATAGTTTAATCTCAAAATATGCAGTAATTTTGCAGCCGATTTCGGAAATACAGGATCATTTCGATTTCACCGCTAACTTTCGAAAATTTACGTTTAATTGCAACTATTTATGAAATACTTTATTATTCCGATGTTAATAAAATCCGTACTTTTATAAAAAGCTGACTTTCTAAATTCACAATATTTTTTTTAGCTGATAGCGGAAGTATTTAATCATTTTGCCGTTAATTATCAAAATTTATGTTTAATAGCAATACCTAAGATAGGCTTTAATTTTACGCTAATCGATGTAATTAGTTTTTTTTTTTTTTTTTTAATGATTTGTGATATTTGTAATAATTTTGTGACTAATTACCGAAATGCGAGAGCATTTTTACACAAATTTCAAAATATCATTAAAATAAATGAACTTTTGTTATTGTCACAGATAAAAAGAATATCCTTGTCTGTGGTTATCGTGTAAATAAAAACCAAAGCACTGCACAATTTAGATTTCCTTTTCATTCCCCCTTCTTTCAGCTTTTGATTCTAATTGATTGTGGTTTTTCATCTAATGTAAACAAACACTTCTCTTTCCTGAGTCATTTTTTTTTTTTACTTATTTATGAGATTGAACTTAACCAGGGGTGGCGTCAGAAGGGGGGCCGGGGGGGCACAGGCCCCCCCGTCGGGGAGTTCGTGCCCCCCCATCGGGGCAGATTTCCAAAATCTGTCGGGGAAAAAATACCCTTTTTTTCCCCTTTGTTCAGCAACAAAATATTTTGTTTCCTTTTCATCATTCGGAGTTTGTCTTTCTAGAGAAGTTTTTTTTTTTTTTTTTTTTCCCAGTAAAACTAATGGCATGCAACTGTGATGGCTTTGCTAGGATTGATATACTATGTATTCCTCTTCTATGTCAGTTGGTGGGAACAACAACAGGATAAAGAAAGCGGCGAGTATTATTACTACAAGGATTGACCCATTCCTTATCTATTCCTTATCTTCTAAAATCACACTTGCGATGCTTCTGTGAAGAAGTCGTTTTTTATTGCCTATTATCCAGCTCTTTTTGAAATGGACAAAAAGCATGTAGGCTACGTATGTTTCCATTTCTGTGAACAGCAACTAGACCACACACACACACACACGTTTTTTTTTTTTTTTTTTTTTTTCTTCCCTGGAAATTTTTAAGAATAAGATATCTCTTTAAATAGTACATCGGAAAAAAGTACATTTTAATCCCCTCCCCCCCCCCCGTTAATAAGACAAAAAAGAACGAAATTTCATTCAAATAGATCACGAAAATATAATTTACATATTGATTTAAGTCACATTTCCTTTAATTCTATTAATTCTTATTCAGGATACTGTTTTCAAATATTGTGTGTCTATGTCGGCTGTAGCTTTAGGGAGGATGATACATCCAAAGAAAATATCTAAAAAATAAGATGAAAATTTGTCGCTTTTGCTTTGGAACTTAAAGACAGCTTTAACAATGAGAAATGAAATAAGTAAAATAATTGAGACCTCTTAATAAGATTTGTTTTTTGCATTCTATTTCTAAAGAGAAAATTCTTTTAACTATTTGTGAAATTTTTTAACGATAATTTGTTTAATATCTGTCAAATTGAAAGCATTAAAATATTTCCGTGTAATTAAGAGTCGTTTTAATAATTATATTAAATTAAAATTGTTATATTTATTTTACATCGCTACAGTCTGCATCACCAACAAATTAAAAATGTATTTCTCTTTTTAAAATTTACTTTTAATTATTTTTTGCTAGAGAGTCAGGGAACAAAAGGGAAGAAAAAAAAGGCAATCGGGGAACAATACAACTTTTACCGATTTTTAATGCTTGTTTGTATGAAAATCAAAAATTTCGGAAACAGTAAAGAATGTTCTTGCTCTATTTTATCAATTCAGCAGCTCATGAATGTTTATATTTTATTATCTTCAAAAGTCATATTGCAATTTTTCATTCAGCATTTTTTTTTTTTTTTTCATAACAAAAATATTATCCCCTCCGTGGAAGATCAAAATTGTGATGGCATGTTTCCGGGCTATCCTTAGGGATAGGGTACATCCCAGACCGTCGCCAATTGTCTATTGAGCAGCACTAGTGCAATGTTAAAACCCAACCAACTATAAAATACATTAATAATTATGAAATAATTCAGCCAACGACTGAAACATCTGTCGGTTCAATTTATAAATGTCAGAATAGTGAAAAACTACCTCAGAACTTGCAGTGCAGAAAGCAGGTTGCAAAATTTGATGATTTTAGGGCTTCACAGTGCAAGATCAAAGAAATTAGATTTAGAAAGAATAGTAACAATATTTGATAAAACCTATCCCAAAAGCCGAATTCAGTTATAATAATACGTAAATGGATTTTATTCTTGTAATTTTAAATTTAAATTTAATGTGTATGCAGGAGATTCCCAGAAATCCACACAAATTGGAAAAAAATTATGTGTATTTTGAAATTTTGTGAAAATTAGCATTTATGAAACGAGATTTTGATACTGTAATGCATAAAAAATGACGAAAAATACAAATAAGTATGTTTGGAAAATAATTAACATAATTAAAAAATTAAAGAAAAGATTAAAGAGAATAAGCAACTTAGTAAAAAATATGCATATAATGAAGTTTAATTTAATTTTTTCTTGAATTAAGAACTTAAAATTTATCTAATAAAGTAAGATACAAAATTTTACACAACATGTAATACAATATAAGCTTCTACTACAAGTATATTACCTTTTATTACTTTTTTTTTTTTTTAATACAGTCAAAAATAGCTTTTTATTTTATTTATTTATTGTTATTTATGAACAATTATTATTTCTTGTTTATAGCATTAATGCATTTAAAATTTATCATCAACAGAAAGTAATCTGCATAAAATTGACTTTCTGTGTTATTTCTGATGAATCATTGTTAGTATCAGTGCTATCTTGAACTTTTCATATTAAAAATTTTACTGTCAGTTTGATAGTTACATTGGTTACAACATGCGGATTTCTGGAAGTCTACTGCATTTGTTCATGAAGTATTTTTATTTAACATTATGAAGATTAAATAACGTAATTTTAATATTGATGTTGTATGATTATGAGAAAATTATACCTTAAGTGCATATTTAAATCAGCATATTGTAAGTAAAATTTGAACATTTAAGAGAAATGTAATATGTATATACTTGGTTACAAATGAAATGTATTCCATGTTAAGAAGAAAGTTTTATCTGACATATGTTGGATGTCTTTGACTCTATTTATTTTTTCACAACTATGCTCATGCTCTAATATGCATGATTTACTTTTTTTTTTAATATACATATTACATATATATTATTTTAGGAAGGTAGGGAATAGCTCGATACATTGACGAGATGACACGGCGTTTAAGTGAAAAGCTAACTTTATAAAAACAATCTACCTTGAATTTAATACTCTAATTTTTCCATAAAATCTCTAATTTTCAGCTGGAAGAACACTAGCTCATAAATTATGAAATGTGAATGTGGCACTGGTGATGAATTTAATTAAATATAATTTTTCTTTAAAAACTCCAATTTTCAACTGAATTTAGAAGTTTTTTTACTGTGAAATCATAATCATTATTTTTAATTTTTGACAAAACCAATTAAAAATTTCTTTTTTGTTAAAAACGGTACATTTCTATAATATGATAATAATATAACGTGATTTATCATCTAACATGAATTGGAAGTTAAAAGGCTGGCAGCTTGTAAAATTAATTTAAAATGTCAATGTAAAGTGGCTTGAAAGGAAAAAAAAATCACATTTTAAATTATTTTAAAAATATCTTAAAACTCAATAATTTTGAAATGAATTGAAAAAAGTTTGACAGTGAACTCATATCATTTTTAACCAATTTTTAACTCTTGCCAAAATCAGTTTACAATTCAAGATTTTTAAAATACTTGTTATTCAGCTTCAATAAAAAAAAAAAATAAAATACGGGATTTATAATCTAACATGATTTAAATTCGGAAGATTGCAAGCTCGCATGTCTTAGCCGAATAATATGAAAAAAAGGAATACTGCTATAGCACGCAGATATTAAAATCTTAATGCAAAGTGACCTGAAAAATTAGATTTTAATCAATTAATTAAAAAAAAATCTATCAAACAGAATTTTACTAAGAACCATCCCGATTAAATCAGCCTTTTATTATTATTTTTTTTAATAAGGGAAAAATTGCATTAAAGACGGTCTATTCGTTTGGACGTTACAGTGCCTCAAACACACAAAGTCTTCAAACTTATCATAACCCCCTCCTCTTTCTTATCTTAGTCGGTGTTAAAAAATAATACGGAAGCACTTAAAAAAAAAAACAGACAAACAAACAAAAAGAAAAGTACCATTGTATATTTGACATAGCGGATAGACACTGACAGGAAGGAGCATGGTGTTAAATATGCCTGTAAAAATGTTTCTACATATAGTGCCCCCCTGTCGGGGAACCGGTGCCCCCCCGTCGGGGAATTTCTGACGCCACCACTGAACTTAACGATGATTTTTGTGGTTCTTCAGCTAGATCATAAAAGTAATTAGATTTGCTATTTTTGTTAACTTGATTTTAAAGATTTAAAAAAAAAAAAAAAAACGTGATTTATGATGCAAAAGGATTATTGGAATATAAGAAAAGAGCAATATCTTCCATATTTTCCCGTTCTTTTTTTTGCTAACACCGGGGAGGCACTTATTTGTCTGTTCCCCACCCCACCCTTATAGCCAGCAGGCTGCAGGGTCATTTAAAGAAGTTCGACGGCAACTATGTTTACGCTGATAAATAGTTTATGCACCTGCTAAGTGTCAACTCGCTTTTGCAATAAGTAGAACACACAGAAAAGTGAAAAAGCTTCTAGAAAGAAAATTTGTATTAATAAAGCACTAAGAATATTTAAAAAGGAGAAAAAATGCGCTATTTTGGGTCGTGGTGGTTAAATTTGGGAGCAAGAAGGGCGCGATTTTCGGGCATAAAGGGTGTGTTTTTTGGGCAAGGAGGGCGCATTTTGGTACTTAAAAGGGCAGTTAGGGCGCTCATAAAAATTTAAAGGGCAGGCAGGGCGCGACGCCCTTCTCAAAGGCTCAAAGGGGAACCCTGTATATAGTTATTATGTTTTATATTTAATTTCAAAATTTTCTGGTGTATTTTACAAATATACCTTTAAAGTAACTATTGCAAATGTATGTTTTGTGTATCAAAAGTGAATATCATTAAATATATATATATATATATATATAATATATATAAATGGCTAATGCTTTTGGAAAGGGGTTAATGAGTTTTCAAATTTGACTAATATATTGGATAATAAAATTCATTTTTTAATGCAATTCAGATTATTTTTGTTTGTATATTGCTATAGCCTTTGTACTAAATTTAGAGCTTAAATATACAGTATACGCTTGATTATCCGCAGAATTGAGTGGCACGGGCTTCACAAATAAACCACAAAAGGGCTTGAATTGAAAGATAGACATAGAAGATATTCTAGCTCAATAGCACAAATGCATTGTATATGAAACAATAAAAACAATGAAGATATTCACAATTAGTAAAAATATTTGTATTTTATATATTATATAGGATGTGCAATCTGAAAATTAATTTATGCTCCAAATGAAACAGTACTGCTGACATGTCAGCATTTTAACACGTTCGTCGCCACATCACCCATATCTAGATGATGGGTATGCTTCTGTGGGAGCCCCAGCTGACGCTTTTCTTGTTCAAGTTATTAAGATTTTCAGTTTGGTTTTTAAAAGGAATTTATTGGAATAAGCAGTGAAACATAAATATAGGATATTCAACATAAAAATACTAAAAATATACACATTATACTTTACTTTTTATTAATTTATATTTAGGATAACATATTACATTATACTATGAAATTCTATTTATCACTTTCCTTCTAAAATCACAATTTCGTCATCACTATTCTCCTCACTTTCAGTTATACTTTTACGCTGTCCAATGAACATTTTGAGAATAAAAAAAAAGTATGCTTCTCGACTAAATGAAGGATCTGGGATAACTGCAGTGAGATCCCAGACAGTCCTCTAGCCAAAATGCTTATTGCACTCTCCATTTCAGAAATAAATACTTTGCAATTAATCGAAGGTTCGAAAACGTTTATCGAGTTGCATCTCTGCTATTTCCCACTTAATGGCTGTGTTTACGCTCTAGCGCTCCAGCGGTCGGATTTGGGCCTGACGAGAAACTCAGCCGAATCACACTGCTCAACAAATGTATTAATCGATTCTGGAGCATTGTAAATACCCACACTTTTTTACACACCACTTTATTTGTAGTGAAATTTTCTCCAATATGTAATCACAATTAAATAAGAAGAAAACTAACCCTCAAGAAAAGTGGTGTGGGGGGAAAAAAAAGTGGATCATAACAATGTTTTGAAATAAATTAAAATGTTAGCATGTCTAAAAGCATTGTATACTGCACTGTATAAAAGATAAAACAAGTGATATAGTTCTTTATATTTATAGTTTTTTATTTAAAAAAAGGCAACCATTTGTTTTTGTTTCTTGTGGAGAAAACCCTTTCTCTTAATCCTGCTCTTTTTCTGTACTAGCAGATAATCGGGAGTTTACTGTACTATAATATTGATCTGTACATATATTGGGTGCAAAGCAAAGTCGTGAGAAGGCCTTTATCTCAGCAACCATTGATCTCAGACATATACTTCCAATTACAAAATGCTTTAAAAAATGTAAGCATTTATGATATGGCGTGTTTAAATTAAAAAAATCAATTTTTTGAAAAGTATGAAAACTAATTTTTTATACAGTTCCCAGGTCCGTATAGACATATATAGTAAAAGTTGATGCTCACCTTAACAAATATAACACAAAAAGTTTCTTTACGATTTTAAACATATAAAGCTACAAATTTAATTAAATAAACAAAAAAACCTTACTTTAGCTTTACCGATGTGACACTTTTTGGCGAAGTACTTTCTTATTAGGGGCCCCCCCCCTCATCGTCATCGTTGGTCACTCCATTCTGTGCGCTTCTGAAGATTTTCTGCAGGTGTTTTAACTTCTTTTCTCTTTTTTAGGATATGGCGCCAGGTGGCGTCTATACTTGTTGTTGGTTGGTCCAGGTTGCATGCGTTCGGTTGGGTGATAATTTCAATGGTTTCTCGAAAAAGTGCATAGTTGTGACTGTTATAGTTCGCGAATACCAACGATGACGATGAGGGGGGGCCCCCTAATAAGAAAGTACTTCGCCAAAAAGTGTCACATCGGTAAAGCTAAAGTAAGGTTTTAACAAAAAGTTTCACTTCTGTGCACCCAGAACTGACTGAGATATTTAGTTTCAAAGTTTGAGATTTTTTAAAAATTTTCTTGCCTGCATTAAGAGGTTAGTTCTAAAATCCTTAATAAAGCCCGGGAAATGCGAAAAAATCCCAAACTTTCAAACTAAACATCTCGGTCAGTTTGGGACGCACAGAAGTGAAACTTTCTGTGTTCTATTTGTTAGCTTGAATATCAACTTTTACTGGGCTGTATAAAAAGTTAGTTTTGTAATTTGTAAAAAACTGATTTTTTAAACATGCCATATCATAATGTTTACATTTTTTAATTGGAAGTATATGTCTGCGACTAATGGTTGCAGATATAAAGGCTTCCTTGCAACTTTTCTTTGTACTCTGTATAATCCCTCGAAATGGGTATTGAGGTATGGCAATAAAATCAAATAAGCCCATGTATGTTTGAAAGAGAAATATGGCCAACTTACAGACTAATACTGTGTGCTTAATTCATATTAAGAGGAGTCAATATCTAATCCCTCTGACAGCCAAGGACCATGTTATTCTATGGGAAAATTTGTTTCTACAATTACTCATTATCTAATGTATATTTTTTTTTTATTTATTTAGCTTTCACATTCAAAAAATTCATTATCGTAAAATTGGTACTCATTTTTTAAAAATTGATTTATGTTTTAATTTTGAGTTTAAAAAAATAAATTTCACTAAATGCATTTTTACTTTCCGAACACTACAGTGAGGAAAGTATTGTAATCATGTCAAAAATCCGAATTTGAGATTTTGACGTTTCTATATGTTTTGAGGTCCTCTGAGTCCGTTTCCACTATTTTTACGATGATATATGTATGTGTGTGTGTGTGTATGTATGTGTGTATGTATGTGTGTATATATGTGTGTATGTCTGTGAGTGAACACGCTAGTGTCTAAACGATTTGTTCGAATAAGCTGAAAGTTGGTACATATATTATTTGTCACCATAGTATGAACCCTATAGATTTTGGTGAATCTAGCACTTATAGTTTTTTTACAGAGACACCAGGAAAAATTCTTTATCATTATGGCCTATGGGGCCAAATTTTTAAAAGTGCGATAGCATTTAAGCGCTTTATTAATCTGAGCAAAAAAATTGTTCACATGTTATAGGTCACAGATACTCAATCTGTAGAGATTTTGGTGAATTTAGCACTTACAGTTTTTTTACAGGGGCACAAAGAAAATTCTTTATCATTATGGCCTATGGGGTCAAATTTTTAAAAGTGTGATAGTGTCTAAACGACTTATTAATCTGAGCAAAAAATTTGTTCTCATGTTATAGGTCACAGTTGCACGAACTGTATAGATTTTGGTGAATTTAGCACATACAGTTTTTTTGCAGAGACACAAAGAAAAATTCTTTATCATTCTGACCTATGGGGCTAAATTTTTAAAAGTGCGATACCATCAAAACGCCTTATTCAATTGAGCTGAAAATTTATATGAATATTATAAATCACTGTTGCACTAACAATAAGCATTTTGGTGAATCTAGCATTTATAGGTTTTTACAGGGACACAACGAAAAATTCTTTATCATTATGATCTATGGGCTCAAAGTTCAGTAGCGTTCAAAAAAACATTGTGCAATATGTGGAGAAAAATACTCAAACACTCTATTATGGTTTTCTCTCTTTTGTTTGTTTAACAACTCCCCTTTCTTTACTTTATCTACAAAACTGTTTATTACTCAATGTTCGGAAAGTAAAGTGGAGTCACTCCAGTTTTTTTTTTTAGTCTCAAAATGAAATACTAAGAATTAAAAAAAATTAATTTTTGGAAAACTAGTATTAACCCATTAACTGCCCTGAGCGTATATATTCATCTTGCTAAGTTGATGTGTTAACTGCCCTGGATGTGTACATGTATTTCCTTTGTATTGTGCTGCTATCTGTGAAACTAGTCCCATGGCTTTGGAATGCAATAAAAAGACCTTGAATGTGACCTTGGTAGTATTTTCAATGGATTTACGTATTTCAGAGAAGAGGTTTGTGGGAGGAATCTGAAAGGGAATGTTTCTTTAAAAGTGAAAAGGTGTAACACATGCTTATGTGGAAAAGGGTGGCACTGGGAAGCAAATCTCGTAAGTTTTCCTCGGCAGGTATGGGGTTAATTTATCAATTGTGAATTTTTTTGAATGTGAAAACGGAATTAAAAAGAATACATTAGGTAATGAGTAATTATGAAAATAACTTTTTCCATAGAATAACATGAGCCTTGGCTGTTGTCTAAATTGGGTATTGTCCGCTCTTAATATCACTTATTTAAATATGCATATGCTACCACTGTCTGAGAAGTTCTGCTGTGAAAGCTGACGTATGGGAGGTACTGCGTTCAAAACTTGGTCACATACATTGGATATTCAGAATTTTGCATATTTTTCTCTGAAATTAATGTGAATTTGAATACTGGCTAAGATCTTTTAGAATGAACCTCACAGGCAGGGCATTTTACATAGACGTTTTTGTGTGTGTGTCTGCGTGTGTGTGTGTAGATAATTAATCTTATCCCATATTGTTACTGATTTATTTTAATATATTTAAGTAACTTTTTTATGCATTATTAATTGTCCTCCAAAATAAAAACACTCATCTTAGAAACATATAAAACTATAAAATAGAATAAAATGCTAAAACTGAATTAATTGCAAATTTTCCAAGAAAAAAATATTTTTTTTAATATGTAGATTTTTGTTTTTTCTCTGTATCTTTATTTTAATATGTCAAACAACTTTTTTGGATTGGTAAAGTTGTGTATTTTTGTTTATATTTACTTGTTTAAATCTTGTTTATTAAAGTTTTAATTAGTGTTCTTTTTATTTTATTCCAGTACACATTAGAAACTTTCACTGAAAAAAGAACAACTTGTTGGGCTTTTGAGCCCTATACAGGTAATATAATTTCACACACATATAAAAGATATTCACACTATGTATAAATAGCTTTCTCTTGCATCAAGAGAAGAGAGAAAGGACTATATTTAATAGTAGTTACTTGTTAAAAAAAAGAAAAACACTAGTTGGCGTAGGTGGACTCTGCTCAGTTCCCCATAATATGTATGTTCTCATAAATTTCTAGTACAAAACATATTATATTGATGTTAAGAGAAATAAATTTGACCAAACGCTTGACACAGTGACATAATGAAATCCCTGCCTAATAGGTTACCCACCCTTCAGTTCGATATATTTATCTTATTCTAATCTATTAATTTATTTTATTGGGGTCAGTTTCGTTGTTTAGTTTTCATGCTAATATTTCCAATGCAACAATCCCTAAAATGCATATTTATATGGAATATTGCCCAATTTTGCTATGTTGATAATATCTTAAATTTCGAATAACTTACAAAATTTTCCTATTAGAATATTTGTAGTCAATCATATTCAAACAAGTATCATAAATGTTATTTTGAAGTTGTCTGACATATTTATGATCCTCAAAATGGACGTTTATGCTCAATTTTCTGCCATGTTTAGTAAATCGTAAATTCCAAATAACTTACAAAATTTTTAAATTAAAAAATCCATAGTCAGGGATGTACATGCCACTATCCTAAATGATATTTTAAAAGTATTCTGACATCTTTACAATGAAAATATCCCTCAAAAGGGACATTTATGCAAAATTTTGCTCTATTCTGCCATGTTAAGAAATTCGTAAATTTCCAATAACTTGCGAAATTTTCAAAGTAGCATGTTTATAATTAATGATGTTCATCTCGGCATCAAAACTGATATTTAAAAGTTGTTCTTACATCTTTACAATAAAAATATTCTATTTAATAGTACACGTTTAAGGGAAATTTTGCCCTATTCTCCCATGTTAAGAAAATCATAAATTTCGAATAACTTCTGAAGCTTTTTAATTAAAATATTGCAAATGAATAGGGTTCTTGCCAGCGTCATAAATAATATTTTTAAACTGGTCAGACCTCTGCGATCATTTGTTCGTGAGATATCGTGTACACAGACTAACATACTAACTAATGGACTAACACCCTATAGACGGACACCATACAAATTTTGCCATTTTCAGATTCCTCACACCTAAAAATGTGTAAAAAAGTTTTAAAAAAAAACCCGAGTACGAAAATTTTCACGATTACCTAAATTCCCCATACCTATAGTAAGATGGGGAATTTAAAAGTGAGAGAAAAGGTCATCAAGTGAAATTCTATTTGCATTGTCTATTTAGAAGAAAATAAATAAATGAAAATCTAACTAAATATTAAGGACATCATTGAACAGTATTTACTGTCACAATCAGGAAAATAAACTACTGTTAAAGGCATAAACATAAAAAAGTGGTTATTTTGTATTATTCTAAAACAATTGTTGTGTAATCATACAGTAATATGAATTTTATATTTCTAAATAACAGAAAACTTATTATATTGCTTGGAATTTACTACAGATTTTTAAAAATGATTTAAAGTATAACATTCATTATGTGTATGCCAAAGTCCTGCTTTTACATGAAGAGCTAACAGAATTAATAATAATAATAATAACTTGTTATTCTAAAAAATAAAAAATAAATAAATAAGTAAATAAAATAAAGAGTATGCATGAGTGCAGTATGAAAGCAACAGAATAACTTCTTTTATGATATAATATAATTTGTGTTAAAATTAAACAGTGAACTTATCTTAGAAATATCTGGGATATGTTCATTGGCCAAATTGTTTAAAAATGGCGGGCATTTAAAAACTTCAGCTTATTTAAAAAAAAAAAAAAAAAAAAAATTAACCAATTTGTTCGAAACTCATTGTATACATAACCCATTTCAAGATTTCAACCAAATTGATTAATTTAATCTACCACTCAATTTGAAAATGGCATGTATTCTTTAAGGTGGCTGTTAAGAATAAAGAAATCAATCTATTCATCCAACTGAGACATAAGGACTGTACTGTGCTTACTTTTTTTTCCCTTCCTAAGACAATTTTGCATGTATTTTAATTTTATGATGCTTGTTCATGAGACTTATTAGTCTTTATCTTTCATTCTCCAACTCTTTTTTTTTTTTTTTTTTAAATACTTATTATTTCAATAATAAATCTGCTCCTTTTTTTTAAAACTAATACTATCCATAAATATGTATATTTAATAATATTCATTAATTAATATATTATTTTACCGAATAGACTTAGAGAAATTAGAGTGTAAGATTGATTTTTATACCAACTATTTAAAAAATGCTAGAGCTGAGAATCAAACCTGAGTACTCCACTTACTGTGCGGATGCTCTACCACTGAGTCATCCTGGCTGATAGCCAACTCGGCATTTTTCACATAAGTTGGTATAAAAATCTATCTTTACTTTAATTTCTCTAAATGAACGTTCATGGTTGATAAAATGATGAATGATATTTCTAAGTCCTTTATATATTTTTATTACATTTCATTCTTATTTTATTCCTAGTGTAGAAAACATAAAATTACTTTAAAAAATATTAAACTTACATTTGATGTCAAATCTATTTTTTTTTTTTTTTTCGTAAATGTTCTTATGCATCTGGGGTATAAAAGTGTTTCTACATTCAACATGGTTGTTTTTAATGTTATAAAGGTGGCAACATCGATGATAAGAATATCAGTGAAGTTCCATTTCCTTGGGATATTCCTGCATCTCCTCCTGAGTATTTCAAAAACCATGTTGTTCAACTAGAAGTTCCTCGCACTGCATCCATAAAAACATGCCATGTCTGTGGGGGAGTTGGTAGAAAACGATGCAGCACCTGTACTGGTAATGGATGGGTAAGTTTAAAAAAATGGATTATAATTGGAAAAAAAAATTTCCCTTTTTCTGTGAGATTCATGGCCTTTATACATTTATTTGGTAGGATTGTTATTTAATTTCTTTCCAGATTCTGTATTAGTTTTAAACTGCAATTACTTTTTCTATTTCTAATATTCAGTATATTTTAAAAAATGAAATTACATACATTTGTTAGTTCCCCTCCCCATCATACAATAGATATGGGAAACTTAGGTAATCACGAAAATATTCAACCTCAGTTTTTTGACATTTTTATATACAGTCGGACCCCGATTTAACGAATTCATCGGGACCGAAAATTTTATTCGTTAAATCGGGGTTATTCGTAATATCGGGGTCCGAAACGAAAAATAAAAAAAATCTGCACTCACCTAATGGAGAAGTCCTAATGAGCAACTATACAAAAATATTCATAGTGAGAAATTATATTTTTTTGATTCAGCAGCTAAAAAATGCACAGCGAATAATTATGCACTAATTAATTTGAAATTTTAAAGTACTGAGTAAGAGATGTTTGAAAGTTTCCTTGATTCCTGACTCGAAAAAGTTCTTTTTCTACCTTATGGAGAGAAGAAAATACTGCGTCATTTACGTCCTGCTGCATGAGGTATGTTTTCACAGTTTCTAAACCATGTAAAGCATTAGAAAAAGTAACAGTCTCAATAGGAGTTTCATTGTCGATTTCTGCGTCAGAATCGCTATTCATTGCTTCCGATGAATCAATAATTTCACTAAGTTCAGTTGCACAGATAGACAGTCCGTCATCACATGTAACATAATCCTTAAAGTCTATCCCAGGAGCAACTTCTTCTGTTGGGGTGATATCTTCATCATTTTCATCACTTTCCTCTTGTGTGCCTGTAAATCCCGCTTTCTGAAAGCATTTTTCAATTGTATTTTTAGAAACTTGGTCCCAAGACTGTCTCACAAAATATAAAGCATCTAAAACATTGGCTTTGTATCTTTTTTCCTTATTTTCATCCAATGATGCTGTAATTTTTCTCATAAGCAACTTTCTGTAATTAACTTTCATAGAACGAATGATAACGAGGTCTAGTGGCTGAAGTACACTTGTGCAGTTTGCAGGGAAAAACACAACTTTGACGTTTTCTAAATTGCAAATTGGAGGATGAGCGGGACATTGATCAATAAACAAAAGGATTTTTCTCTTTTGTATCTTCATGGACTTATCTAAAGATGTCAAAAATTCTGTAAAGAGGGAAGAAGTCATCCAAGATTTTTTGTTTGCTGCATATCTTGTCGGTAAGGTCTTTACGTTTTTAAAACATCGTGGCTTGATTGCCCTTCCTATCACAAATGGCTTCAACTTGTCAGTTCCATCAGCATTAACCGCAAGCAAAACCGTAAACCTCATTTTGCTGTTTTTCCCACCAAAACATTTTTCATTTCTATAGCAAAGCGTTTTGTCGGGTTGTAAGTCATAAAACAATCCTGTTTCATCTGCGTTGTAAATGTTGGAAGGTAAATACCCTTCTATCAGGCTGAGCAATTTTTCTTTCCAATTTTGTATTACATTTTCGTTTACATCCGCCTTCTCTCCGCAAACTTTCTTTTGGACTATGTCATATCTTTTCTTAAAACGGTCGATCCAACCATTAGATGCAGAAAAGTCTTTCACATTGTGCTTTTCGGCAAGTTGAAGAGCTTTTTCTTTGATCAGAGGCCCACTAATGGCTATTTTCTTGGCAAGAACGATGTTGTACCATTCTAATAAGTCAGTTTCTAGAGCAGAAAGAGGAGTGACTTTCATTGACTTTCTTATTTTCGATGAATTTTCACCGCATTCAGCAGATGCTTTTTCAATTTCTGCTCATTGTTTCACAATTGTAGCTAGTGTCGACGTGGAGATTTTAAGGTGTTCTGCTAAAGCGTTTTGTGGCCCAATGTTCTTGTCATATTCGCGTAAAATGTTTAGCTTTTCGCTCAACGAAAAACGTTTTCGTTTCCGACAATCTGCCATGCTTCACTAAGTTTTAATAATCAAATGTGTTCTTGAAGCCAAGCGTCCAATACACCTCACTACTCTCAAGAAAGAAAACAATTGGTAGGTAAAAATTTTTAAACTGTGCACCCTGCCTTATAAGGTGGGTAGAGATAAGAAAGGCATTTCCTGTCATGAAAACCACGCGACAGATTGCATCATCGAGCAGACATCTGCAGCTGTGAGGCTAAGCACTTCTCCATCGAAAATTGATGATCATAAGACAATTTTTTTCTGTTAAAGACAAGATGACTATGCCATTTGGAAAGCAATCCAAAATTTTTCTAACCTAACTAAGAAAAAAAAAAAAAAAAAAAAATTGGCAGGTTTAAATAATTCGTTAATTCGGGGTTTATTATTCGTTAAATAGGGGGTTTTGCTTTCATTTTTGTTAATTTTCGTTCAAAATTCGTTCAATCGCGAAATTCGGTAAATCAGGGTTCGGTAAATCGGGGTCCGACTGTATTTTGAAGCTTGAAAATTCAACTTTGAAAACTTGGAAGGTTATTTCAAATTACAAATTTCTTAGCATGGTAGAGAAGAGCAATCCAAAAATAGCAAAATGAACTTGGTGTCCAACTGTAGGGTGTCTGTTAATTTGTTAGTGGATTAATTTGTTAGTCTATGTCTACCTGATATCTGGAGAACAAATGGTTGTAGAGAGGCTGCACCAGTTTTAAAATATTACTTATACAGGGTTGCTACAGTATCGGGAAAACCTGGAAAACTCAGGGAATCTCAAAATTTATTGCAAAAACAGGGAAAGTTCAGGGAATTTTGATTTTATTTTTTTTTAAAAAACATTGGAAAATATTTTTTTAATCAAATGATTTTAGTGCTTTATAATATGAAGAATAAAAAGTCAATTATGTTTTTTTCCCCCAACTATAGTAAGTTAATAAAATAATGAACCATAAATATGTTCAATTGACTTGTAACCATGTTTAGATTCTTATGCTGCATGACTGCGTGTCATGTATTTTATACTTTTAAAAGAGACGGGGAAAACTCAGGAATTTTTTTTTCTTTTGATTTGTGTAGTAACCCTGTTATAACACTGGCAAGAAATGCTATTGATTTGCAACATTTTAAATTAATAACTCCATAAATTATTTGAAATTTATGATTTTTATTAACATGGGAGAATTGTGCAAATTTTCATTTAAATGTGCACTAAAAAGAATATTTTTGTGGTAAGAATATCAGACCAGCTTTAAAATATCACTTAAGATGCAGGAATGAACAACATTAACTATGGAAATTCAACTTTGAAAACTTGGAAGGTTATTTGAAATTCACAAATTTCTTAACATGGTAGAATAGAGCAAAATTTTGCATTAATGTCTATTTTTAGGGATATTTTCATCACAAATCAGTCAGATCACTTTTAAAATAACATTTAGGGTACAGGAAAGCTCATCATTGACTACGAATTTTCTAATTTAAAAGAAATAAGATGTTCTAAATTTATGATTTTCTTAAAATATTAAAATAGGGTAAGATTCCCCTTAAACATCTATTTTGAGAAATATTTTCATCATAAAGAGGTCAGATCATTTTTAAAATATCATTTATAATATTGACTTGAACATCATTGATTACGAATATTTTAATTTGAAATTTTGTTTGATATCCATTTTTTTTTTCTTCTTTTTTTTTTACGTAGCAGAATTGAACAATATTTGTTCACATAAAAGAGCATTTTGGGGATCATGTGGTGTAAATAATTCATTTACTTTTATATTTTTAATTTATTTTATTCATATTTTTAATTTTAATTATCAACAGAAGTTACTTAGTGAGGATCAAAACCTCATGGCGTACATGTGGTAACATTGCATTGTGACTGCCAAACCTTTTTTGGTTCTTTTGGTCATAAAGTCAAACATATATCAAATTATTTTTATTTACATAAGATAAAAGAGGAATAAATTCACTTGATTGCTAGAATGCTATAAAAAGGAAAATGCAGCACAAAATAATATTTTAAGCAAGTCATACTGTTGCAATCAAAATTTTATTCTTTATTTTCAAATCAACACTAGTGAATCCAAAATTAAGCAAGACATAAAATAGATGTTTTTTTTAAATTTAAATCTGTAGCAATATAAGCTGATAATAAACATTTTATTGTTATTAAGTAGGCACTCTCTCTCCAAATGATAAAATGGTTATAGTCCTTTAAAAACAGACTTAAACAAACATCTCTTACCCATGCTGCTATCTGGAGTACTGCTCAAACTCAACTGAATTTAAAATTGCCGGGATAACAGAAGGTGGGGTCAGAACATCACCCTATTGGTTCTCAGAATGGTGTGAGATGGCATCACCACTAGGAATGAAGAACCAAATTTTCTCCCGTGTGTGAATTGCAGTAAAGCAAACATAACAGGGTGAGTTGAGCCTGCTAAGAGATACAATGCATTTATGTGCAGAAAAACGATCTTATTTAAAATTTAGAAAGAAGTGGTGTTTTTAACATCACAGATCATTGTATTGAAAATACTTTTGAATTGCATGAAAACTAAAATACGAGAAAGTGAACCAAATGAAACTAATTAAAATTTTTTTATAAAGTAAAGACATCAAACTGAAACGGTGCATAGCCTATTAGGTGGGGGCATTTTAGTCAATTGCTTCAATATTGATAATTAATATCTTTAATAAAATTTGCTGAATATATAATTTATAATTAGTATTATGATACATTTTTTTTTCTTGCCATGTATTTGCACAAAATTTTTCTAAAAATAATTTAAGTTTAATTTTGTGTGAATATACATTACTTTTCTGCTAAAAAGACTGCAGTTGACTCTACTGGGAAGAAAATTTGTGAAAAAAAATGAATTTTTGATATGACAATTCTGAATCTTATTACCAGACATGTACTATTTCATTTGATGACTTTTTGAACAAAACTGGTTTTAATAAATAACTCTTTTTACTTAAGATAATTCAATAGCTGAATTATCAAGTTACAAAATCCATATATTTTGCTTATAAAAGAAAAAATTACATTCTAAATGTAAAGTATAAATAATATCAGCATATGTAGTTACCCTCATCAGTGGCTGATTCTGTCACACTTTAGGCTTAAGAGATTTCCTTGGACTCTGTCTCCTAATTTTCATACTTTAGTCAATTTTAAAAAATCTAATTGTCCGATCGATAAGCTGTTTAAACAGCTGTATTCAGAAAAATTGCGCCTTTCATTTGGTACATTATTTGTAACGAATATATAATTACATTTTTTTAATTAATTAAAATATAAAAATAAAAGCTTTAAAATACATTTTAAAATTTAACTTTTTTTTTTTTTTTTTTTTTTTTTTCCAGCATAAAATGAAATATGCTTTCCCGTAAAAAATAAAAATAAATAAATAATAAAAATAAATTTTCTCATGCATATGAAAAAAATGACGTCTATAAAATAATAATTTTAAAGGTACTGAAGAGGTAACAAAGTGAGAAAATTTCGCACGGGCTTGCTAGCAAATGAGTTATTTAAAGTGAGAAATAAATAAAACGAAACGATTATTTTTCAACGGGCACCTTAGTCGCCCTACAACAAACTAGTACAATAGATTAATCATTAGAATGATTGTATTACAACAATTAGTATGTGCAAAACATCCATTGAATTGAGTCACTATAATTAGCATATTATTGCTAAGATTGTTCATAAGATACAGGTACTTTTTACTGCTGTTTTCTTAACAAAAAAGTACAAAATATTAAAGAAATATATATTCATGATGGTTTCTGTGTTATTTGCAGGAATATTGCTTCTCTTGTCATGGCGACGGTAAGCCCTCAACCTTAGAAAGTGAAAGTGGACGTTGTATTCACTGTCATGGTACTGGTAGAAAAAAGTATGTATCTCTTTTTGATTTATTCCTTTTATCATGACTATATATCACAGAGCCTACCCCTGAGTTCAGAGTTTGGGGAAATTTGTCTGTCTTTGAATTTCTGTTATAGTATAATTTTGTTTTTATAGATATTTCTCATGTTGAATGTTTGATTTGCCGTATAATGTATTAATAACTCTCCAAATATAATTTTTTATAGGTATAACTAAAATAAATATGTTTGATAATGGCTGTATGATATATCATTAACCCTTTGAGCACTAATCCCATCTTATTCCATCATGCATAGTCGAAATAAAAAGCTGGTGCGACGGTGTGACTAAATTTTGAATGCATGTTGCTTTTTTTTTTAGAAAATAGGCATAATAAATATCTGTACTGTACAGTACCAAATTCTCATATTTGTTGTGTGCATAGTATTAATTTTATGAATAATTAAACAGATATATACTGAAAAACGGCTAGCACTGAAAGGGTTAATAAGTGTCCCCCCCCCCCCAACTATTTATTCTTCAAGCAAGAAATAGTTTTCATGGTTTTTGCATGTTAAGTAGTTTCATTCCTGATGTCAGCCAACCATTAGACATACATTTTCCTGTAGAAAGTTTGTTATAATCAGGATTGGATTGATTTTGCCCGACCCGTTAGTTTTTTTTTTTTTTTTTTTTCAATAAAACCCATTGGAAAAAGCCAAGTGGATTTTTCAAAATACTTATTTTAAATTACACTTTTATCTAACTTACAATAAACATATAAATATAAAACAAATCTTATATACATTCTTAGAACATGAACAAAGAATTTTCTGAAATATTGGAAATGCTCAAACTGCTCTATTAAAAAAAAAAAAAAAAAAAAAAAAAAATCTAAAAAATTCTTTATGAAAAAAAAAATATATATATATATATATATAATATATATATATAATTTTATCTTATTAAAATACAATAAAAAATTATATATATAAAAAGAAAAATAAATAAAAACAAGAAAAAACAGATTTGTTTGTCAATATAAAGAAAATTAGGATACTTGAGGAATGCAAAATATAAATAAAAATCAAATTTTAAAAAAATTCTGTAAACTTTAACATTGCAACACTGTTAAGTTGTAATGTAGAAGAACAATAATTTAAGCTATTTTATGAAAATCTGTTCAAAACTTAAAAAAATTAATGAAGTAACATTAAATAATTATTAAAATTCAGTTTTTTGTTGTAAAGGGCAGATAAACAGAATTTTAGAATAATTAAAGTACAATTATTTATTTATTTTATTTTTTTTTTTTTTATAACTTAATCATAAAAAGGCTAAAAATTTTAAAATTAAATTCTTAAAATTTGATTTTAATGAATGATTAAAATTTATTTTTTTAAATTGTCCTATTATGAATTGTATACTTAATATAATTCAAACTTTTTAAATGAAACATATTTACATAGTTAATAAAAAAAATAGAAACCTGTTTATCTTGCTTCAGTTCCATAGGCAAAAAGCTTTTTCATCGTAGGGCCCTCTATGTCTTCAGTGCCTCTTGCTGCAGTGGACTGCAACTACTTTGTTCCCTATCTTTATTTTCAAAAAGATGGCGTCACATTATGTCAATTTCAGCTGATTCGTGGTCATTAATTGCGTTACGGTTATGAGCTATTTGGTAACGAAATTATCACGAAAACAATATTGACATTGATTTCAATAACATCACAAAAATTGTAAATTATAATAACCCAACCTACGCATATTTTAGAGAAACAATAGAAATAACTCATAACCGTAGTGCAATTAATGATTTAATGACCGCAAATCAGCTGAAATTGAAATAATGTGGCGCCATCTTTTTGAAAATAAAGATCAAGAACAAAGTAGTCTCTGTCCACTGCAGCAAGAGGCACTGAAGACGCAGAGGACCCTCCGATGAAAAAGCTTTTTGCCTATGGAACTGAAGCAAGATAAACAGGTTTCTATTTTTTATTAAGTATGGTATACTTAATGTTTAAAAATGGGAAGAAAGAAAATATTCTTAAAAACTCTGATAAAACCTGAAAGTACTCTGAAAAAACCCACTGGGCTGTTTTTTTTTTTTTTTTGAAAAAAAAAACCTGGGTTTATTCCAACCCTGGTTATAGTACTGTATACGTGGGATGTGGACAGTGTGTTTTTGCACTTGATGATCTTTACTTCCAAAATAGTTATTCTTTACCATTTATTGCAAATTTGTTGGTTATCGGAAGCTGTCTTATTAGTTTTTAGAAGCAGATATACAGTCCTTGTAAAAGTAAATATAAAATATTTTCAAATAATATCAATAACAAAATTCGACTGCTTCTTTTACTAGATGCTGGAAGTGTAATGGAGATGGAATGGCATGTTGTAAAAGTTGTACTGGAACTGGCCAAATTAAATGCTACATTCGCCTTACAGTAACATGGTAAGTTTTCATCCTAAAGGAGAAGATAATTCTGTGGGTGTATAATTATTGATATCATATAAACTCATGCAATGTTTGTCAATATACCAAAAGTATTTTATTGTTTTGTTTTTTATGTTGACTATTTATTTTCTTTTTAATTAATTTTATGTAACAGAATCTCGTTGAACCAAAACAAGTAGTTTTGTATAAAATAATTCATATTTACCTTTTATACTATGACATATTTTGTTTGGCTAATAAATACAGTAAAACCTATCTAAGTTGGACACCTACAATTCCAAGAAAAAGTGTCTAACTTAGAGAGGTGTCCAACTTATAGGGGTGCTTTTCTTGATTTAATTAAACTGTATCTATGCATTATTTTTAACTTTTAATCACATCCAAGTATAATATAATTAAGTATCCACGACTTGTATACAAAAAATAATTAATTTGTTAAAATTTGTTAAAATTTAAATTGTTAAGTTGTGGCCATTATAATACTTTCATCTATAATTTTTTATATAATAGCGCTACCTACCAGTTAACATGAAAGAAAATTTAATCATTATAGCTTCTCACAATAAAGATTTTGCACATGCATTTTGGTGCAATTTTATCCAATAGATGCTGAGATAGTCATGTGGAAAATCAGAGAATGCGAGTGAAAGTAGCACCACCTGTATGCTGATCTACACCCAAATTAAGCTGATATTCATTTTCATAATGGCCATCTCACATATGAAGTTTGGTGGATTTATTCACTCTAGAAACTGAGATATAGTTTTCTGGTGAATGGGGAAAACTGAAGCATAGCAGCAACACCTGTCAGCTGATATGCATTCAAATTGAATCAGCATCATTTTTCACAATAGATCTCTCTCATATTAAGTTTAGTGCAATTATACACTCAAGTTATATACTTGGTAGGAAAAATAAAAGGGGTAAGTGAAGAGGAACTCTACCAACCAAAATGTATTTTCTAATGCCAATTTTTAAACAGTCTAAGTCAAAACATGCCTGTAAGCTCTCTGTGGAAAATTAAAAAAAAAAAAAAAAAAAAATGCAAGGGTAATTCATGCAATTCAATAAAAAGAAAGATTCTTGCATTATGCACTAAATTACAGTAATTTCTGAATGTTTCAACTGAAGAAAAGAAGATTTTTTTTTTAGATAAGACAGAGGTAAATATATTGTGACAAGAAAAATTGTTTGTTTGTTTTTTTTTTAAGATATTTACAGTTTTTTCTACAAGGGATAAGTAAAATTTCTGAAATAAGAGTGAGAAAATGGAAGTTTTATTTCTTTTTTTTTTCTGTCTCATTGGGTAAAAGTGTCCAACTTAGGACAATAGTTCACTGTCCAACTTCCAAGTTAAAGGGGTGTCCAACTTATAGAGGTTGGACATAATGTTAATCCTATGGATACATTCCATTCCGAGAAAAGTGTCCAACTTGAGAGGTTTCACTCTAACAGAATTTTTTCCTTCTATTTGTATAATAACCCTCTCTCCGTTTTTTTTTTTTTTGTTTTCTTTGTGTCATACTAGAAAAAAAAAAAATAATAATATAACATTAGGATTAAATTTTTATTTTTTAATTAATTTAAGTTTTATATACAGGGCTGATTGTGTTCAGGTAATGTACCTGATTTCTTGTTTATATTTCATTTTTAATACTGGAATTCCAGTTTTTCTGATTGTTAAATTCATTAAATTAGACTAAAATATCAATTTCATATGACTGCTGAACCTAATTAATATTTTTTCATAATAAGAATATAGGACCTTCCTACAGTAAAATGTATGCTTTTTGCTCATACCTAAACTTTTTCAATAAAATTTCAGGTGTCTTTTTTTTTTTTTTCCTTCTTTCTCAATATTCACAATCACCCCTGTTTTATATGTTGATTAAGATCAGCAAAATTGTACAGTTTTTCTTTCCAGAATGTTACGGTGAAAAAGACAAAATTTCTATTTTACTTAAAATTTATTTTATTGATTCTGCAGGAAATTTTTATTACTTAGTTGATATACAGTAACCGCCGCTTAATAAAATCACTGGTTTAAATCAGCCGCTTAATATGATCAATTGCCAGGACTGGAATCAAATCAATGCAAAGTAATTAAAACTACTGCTTAATAAAATCAACATCACCAGTTAATAAACTCAGAAGTATCTCTTGAGCCGCAAAAAATGTCATTTATGCACTCTAAACAATTTTTTTATTTACATTTTTTTTTTTTTTTTTTTTAAATAAAAAAATAAAACACAGCAATCTCCAGTTATCCACCTTTATCGAAAATTTTACATTTGCAGCATAGTTACAAGTTAAACGCGCCCCATCACTTATCTCAGTAACAATTTCAAAGAATGTATTCTTCAAAGTGCTGGTAATGAGTTACAAATTTGATTTGATTCGATTTATTTTTAATTATAAAAAAACAATTTCTAATTCTTATTTTGAAACAACTAAGAAGTAAAAAAGTTTAAATGTAAGGATCTTAAATTTAAGAGAAAAACGTGAACTTTCGGCAAAGTAATGATGATTTTCCTCAAAGAAAAGTGCATCAGAGCTTGGAATGTATTTAATTTATTACATTGAAAGAACAATTCATCAGTTATCTTTCAAAAATTAATTAATATTATTTATTAGTTCCATTATTCATTAGCTTTCGAAATTTCTTTCCAAATTGAGGAAAGTAATACCTTTTTCTCGTGTGCAGGAACGTTCACCAGATATTAAAAACAGTCGCTTAATAAAATCACTTTGACTGAGGACGAATTTGATTGTAATAAGTAGTGGGTACTGTATATAATTTTTTTCTTATATAAAGAACTTCCAATTTCAAATTTATTTGAAATTGAAATTTCTTTGTTTGTATTATTTTAAAAAATACAATGACTTGTTACAATATGTTTGTATTAATTCTCTATTTTATTTCCTATAAATGTGTTACCAAAAAAGAGAATACTATTTATCTTTGTTTTATACTTTTCTGGCAGATTTTCTTGATATGTAATGTGGCATAACAATAATATTTTTAAAAAAAGCTCATAAGTATGAAAACTTTTTTTCTCTCTAGAAAGTATCATCTTAATTTATAAAAGAAGCCCTTCCTTTTTGCTACCATCAAAATCATGGGATGAGGTATTGCTCTCCTGTTTCTTGCATACATGATATTTCCATTCAAAAAAATTATGCACCAAAAATCATCCATGTCCAGTACCCATAATATTTCTTTTTTCTTTGACGTACTGAATGGCAGCAATCAGCACCAACCTAATGAATTAATAAAGGGAAATACTAGGTTTATTTTAAACTGGATGTCAGCAATGTATAATATTTTCTGCAATTTAATTGAATAGAAATGCAAGGTCTGTCCCGAAAGTAATCTGCCCATTTGTATTTTAAGAAATTTATTGAACCGATTTGTACAGTTACTCAATATCCTTCGAAATACATCTCTCCTGCTTCAACGCATTTGTTCCAATGCGATTTCCATGCTTTATATGCATCCTGGAAGTCCGTCACAGGGATGTCCTTTAGTAACCTCGCTGTAGCCGCCTTAATGTTCTCCAGGGTCCCCAAATGCTGTCCTTTGAGGGATTTTTTAATCTTCGGGAACAAAAAGAAGTTGGGCAGGGACAAATCAGGACTATAAGGTGGCTGGGAGCATTGTCATGATGCAACTTTCAGGAATTCTTAATTTTGCACCTGACACGGTTGACCCATTGCTTTAGCCTTTTCAGTACTTCAACATAGAATTTGGCGTTGACTGGTTGGCCAGGTAGAACAAATTAAAAATGGACCACTCTCCTGGAATAAAAAAAAAACAATGCATAGCTTTGACCTGCTATTTGCTCATTCTTGCTTTTTTTGTGCATGGGGACGATGTCGTGTACCACTCTGTGCTTGGTCCTTTTGTTTCTGGGTCGTACAAGAAGATCCAAGATTGGTCATCACTTACCTCATTGTCCAAAAAAGTTGGATCGTCTTTACAACACTGCAACATTTCTGCTCAAGAATTTTTTCATCTTGATTTTTGACTGAGCACTCACACAAGGGCTCACTGAAACAGGCACTGTGACTCTGCAGGAGCTCGGAGCCGACTGGCATTGTGTTTATAAGACTCCACCCGTGCAAGCGGTAATCCTGTGTGACAGATAGTCACGGCAGAAGAAAATGGGGCGCATTTCTTTCAGGACAGACCTTGTATAAGCACTTTTATGACAGATTTCTTGACAATAATGCAATCATTAAGAAATCTAAATATTTAGTAACTTCATAAAATTTAATATTTTACTACCTGCAATTTCTATTTACATTTTTTAAAAATAATGAAAATTGGATTATATTTTCTATCACTTTTAAATGAAATGAATCTCAAGTATTGTTCTATTTTTTAGGACAAATCATATGGATGACCATGTTGTGGAAACAGTGTCTGCTCTAAACGCTGACAGAATACGAAGTGTGACTGGTGAAATAGTTTGTCAGGAGGAAGATGTTACAGTAAGAAAATTTTATATAATCTCACTGTTTAAAAGTAGTCTGAAATTTAAAATATATATATATATATTTTTGTAAGTGTGATGTATACATTAATTTAATTGTACCACCATTAACTTATTTTTTGCTATCTTTTCTTTATGATTAGAACTAGGAGGGAAAAATAAATAATTATTATTATTATGTTTACATATACTAAATAATTTCAAATAAAAATAGTGCAGTTTTGCTCATTAAATAATGAAAATAGGAAAATAAGAATGTTAAAATAAAAATCGCCTTAAAAAGACATTTTTCAAGAGCATCCTATCCTGGTTTAGGACCCAAGTGTTGTCGATAGGTATTACTATTTCTAAACACCATCAAAATTCTATTTTAAAACTTTTAACCTACTCTTAGAAATAGGGATAATTAACAACTGCTTAATTCTCTTATATGTACTTGTTAAAATTATTATTATTACAGTAAACTCCCAATTACCTATGAATGAATTATGCCTATTGTGAATTATTTCTGAATGCACTAAAAGGGCAAGATTTAAAAAAAAAAACATGTTTTTACAACAAGTAACGAAAACAAATGATTACCCAGGAGAAAAAAAAAAATGCATATAAGAAAATATGTTGCTTTTGTTTTAATTTTTTTATACAGTACAGTAAGGTACTGCTTAATTTAGTGCATAAATTAATACCCAGATTGTACCTTGGCTTCATCATAAGTACCCTTTTTTGATTATTATTTTTACATCCTTTAATATATTGTGAATATTTTTTTCTGTTTGTATTATGTTTTATATACAAACAAGTTGTATAGCTAGAATATTTTTATCACATTTGCTGCTCATTTTCAGCTTTTTTATAATTTATTTGCAATTTTCATTATCTGTGGAACCCATGCTTACTCAATTTTATGTATAATCAAGAGCATACTGTATTTATTTAATAATTATTTTTACCAGATTTGGATAGCTTGAATTTCAAACATTTCTTTGAGATTTAAATAAGATTTTTATTAAATTGTTTGCAAGTAGTTTCTTTTTAATATTTCCCTTCATCCAAATTTTTTTAGGATGTAATGGAAAAGTTTTGCTCTTTAATATTTCTGTAGATGTACATCAGATAACTGAAAATGAGTTGTATCAGATAACTGAAAATGAGTTGTGTAAAGCTAATTCCATATAAGCTTGTTTACTTTATATTTGTCTCTCATATAATTTCTTTCTTGTATTTGCAGCTTTTACCTTTAACTCACTTTCCTGATACCACTGTGGGTATGGCTTCCGCTCAACTTCTTCAACAACATTCTTCTACCCTGACATCAGAAAAATTGTTAAAACAGGTAAGTAATCAGTTATATTTTAAAAATTATATCTGAACTTAAAAGCAATATACTTTTTTTTTTTTGTTTTTTTTTTTGCCTATTTAATAGTAGAAAAAGTATTGTATATGAATGAATTTTTCAAAATTAAGTTCTTGCTATGTTTACACTTTTTTATTTTTTTTTTTTTGGGGGGGGGGGGGTGTCTTCTGAATCTGAAAATCAGGATTTTAGCAGTTAATCTTTGTGTGAGTGCATCATCAGTAAAGGCGGACCTACAAGTCTCGAGGCCTAGGGCGAAAATCTCAATGAGGTCTAGAGCCCCCTCCCCACCCTCTTCCTACCGCACTTCTTCACTTAAATTTATTGCTATATAAAGGCATTAAAGTAAGAATATATAAATCCTTACTTTGTATGTAAACACCTTACTTTGGCTTCATTATACTTGCAAGAAGCTTTTCTTTATCGATTGCAACTTGTTGTAGTGAGCCTTGGCTATTTAAAGCATCATCTTGATCTTTAAATAGCCAAGGCCCACTACAACAAGTTGCAATTGATAAAGTGGAGGATCCTCCCAAGAAAAGCTTCTTGCAAGTATAATGAAGCCAAAGTAAGGTGTTTATTTATATATTTTTAATTAATAAGCTTCATTTTAAATTTAAATTAAGGCATTAAAGGAAGTTTTAAGATTGATTTGGAAGCCCAATCCCATACAAGAGTCAGGGCTTTAGCCCGGCTTGCTCTTCCTTAGTCAGGCTCTGCATAAATAAATTTGTTTGTTTCAGAAAATTTTGGAGTGGAAGGCTGATTTTTTTTTTTATACCAACTATGTGAAAAATACCAGAGCTGGAAATCGAACCCGGGCCTTCCGCTTTACGTGCGGATGCTCAGACCATCGAGCTACCCTGGCTGATTACCAGCTAGGCATTTTTCACATAACATTCGTTGACAAAGTCACCGAGTGACCTGAGCATCCGCACGTAAAGCGGAAGGCCCGGGTTCGATTCCTGGCTCTCGTATTTTTCACATAGTTGGTATAAAAAATCAGCCTTCCACTCCAAAATTTTCTGAAATAAACTTTCAAGCTTGATGAATGAATTTCTAAATTAAATTAAATTTGTTTGACTTTAGAGTTGTCACTCCACGGTCACATTTTGTACATTAAGGCTCTTTAGACAAAATTTTATGGTTTAAAATGGAATTGCAGTGAATTTTTCAGGTGAAAATAATGGCCCAGCAACTTCACCAGATGGAATACTTAAAATAAAAGTTCTGTTTCTGATTAGAGGCCAAAGATTAGAGCCCATGATTAGTGGCCAAAGGCAGGCCACCCCTCTGCCCCACTCTTGGCATACCACTGATTATCAGCATATCTCAAGAACAAATATTAACAGGAAGTTAAAACTCTGTATTCTAAATCTGTATAATATAGAAATGTCATTTGAACTTTTTGTCATAATTGAACAAACAATTCTTGTACAAGGACATCAAAGAAAATTCAATTACAATTATCAGAGAAATTGCTGGTAGGTGCAGTTTAAAATTTTAACTTGTATTAACAAAATGAGTGAACACATACTTTTTATTTGCATAAAAAAATAGTTAATGTAGGACATGACATGAAAATTATCCACCATTTATTTACAGGACCACACAAAAGATTTCGGATAGATTAAGTTTGGAAATTGCTGAAAGTGCATTTAGTGTTGTGTTGCGCATACTGTGCTATGTAACCCACTGGTACAACATATATATAATGTTGTTTGATTTTATTAATTAGAAAATTTATATTTCTGAACGAGAAGTCATCATAGTGCAACAGTGGTATTCTACTGTTGTTAGTTACTATGATCTGCTATCAATCTACTATGATTGTCTTTCATTCAGAACTATCAACATGGATTTATAATTTTTACTTTCCGAACATACATATGTAAGGAAAGTATTGTAATCATGTCAAAAATTTGAATTTGAGATTTTGATGTTTTTATACGTTTTGAGGTCCCTTGAGTCCGTTTTCACTATTTTTACGATGATATATGTATGTGTGTAAGTGTGGGAGTGAACATGCTAGTGTCTAAACACTTTTTTCGAATGAGCTGAAAGTTGGTACGTACATTGTAAGTCACCATAGCATGAACCCTATTGATTTTGGTGAATCTAGCACTTATAGTTTTTTTACAGGGTCACCAGGAAAATTTTTTTATCATTATGGCCTATGGGGCCAAATTTTTAAAAGTGTGATAGCGTCTAAACGCCTTATTAATCTGAGCAAAAAATTTGCACTCATATCATAGGTCACAGTTGCACCAACTGCATAGATTTTGGTGAATTTAGCACTGACAGTTTTTTTACAGGGGCACAAAGAAAAATTCTTTATCATTATGGCCTATGGGACCCAATTTTTAAAAGTGCAATAGCATCTAAACGCCTTATTCAATTGAGCTGAAAATTTATATGAATATTATAAATCACTGTTGCACTAACTATAAGCATTTTGGTGAATCTAGCATTTATAGGTTTTTACAGGGACACAACGAAAAATTCTTTATCCTTATGATCTATGGGCTCAAAGTTCAGTAGCGTTAAATAAAACATCGTGTAGTATAGGGAGAAAAATACTCAAACACTCTATTATGATTTTCTCTCTTTTGTTTGTTTAACAACTGCTCTTTCTTTACTTTATCTACAAAACTGTTAATTACTCAATGTTCGGAAAGTCGAGTGGAGTCACTCCAGATTTTTTTTCTCTGTGATCAGAAGATAAAAATTTATATAGTTCACAAATTCCCCTGCAGGCTGCAAAACTTTACCAGGTAGGTTGCATGTGACCCAGAGATCACAGGTTGGCTACCCCTGTTGACAACATACTCAAAATTATGGGAATAGATTCTTTCCCATTAATGTAATTCATAGAAGTGCTTTAAAAAATTTACGAAGTTTAATGAAAGTGCTAAAGAATGCTAATTACTTTCTCATATCCATATTGTAAACAAAATATTAGTTTGGATTCCAAATTTCTCAGTGACTTTTTGCTTTACATTTAAAGATCTCTGGATTATAAAAATAAAGTTTTTGATGTTTGATTTGTGTATGTTACCAGTGTAATTTAAAAACAAATAATTGCAATAAATACAAAATGGGTATTTTTAGATGGTATGACATTGTTACTTGAAAATTTTGACTTGCTGAACCAACTTTCCCTAGGGAGTGAATGGTTCTAGCTAGTAAAATAATAACCAGTGGAAAGGTTTGGTATATTATGCAAGCACTCAGGTTTGATTTCAAATTTCTTTTTGCTGTTGTCAGAATTAACTCTGGCTTTCCTTCAAAAATGTAGGTAAAATTCTCTCATTTATCATTTCACCTTGTTTGCCACAAAATCTACACATCTATCTTTTAGTTTTAGCTTTTTTAAAGCAAGAGCTGATTTACTTTTTTTTTCTCTTTTCTTTTCAATAAAATCTGCATTTTACTAATACTGATTCTAAAATGAAAAAGCCGCTGGAAGAACTCATTAAAAAGGGCCCAAATTTGCTGTCCTTTACATTGTGATTTTTGTATATGACAAAAGTAAATGGCTACTTTTATGTATATATATATATACGAAGGCTACATGATATATTGCAGAAATGCTTTAAAACAATCTCTAAAGCATTGCATATGAGGAAGAAAAGTATCTAAAAGCCTTTGAACATTTAAAACATTAGAAAAGGGCCATTAGGTATTAAAATGTTTTTAAAAGGGTTGCTAAAATGTGTTAGAAAAGAACCACCAAGTGGAATGTCTTGCCAAATTAGGCTAGAGTCAGCTTTCTTTGCTAATATTTGAGCTTTTAAAAGTAGCATGTTTTTATTACTAATAAGTATCTATCTATATATAAATATTTAAATCTGTTTATTGAGTATCAAAAACTAATTTAGGTTGTGAAAATTGTTATTGCAAGTCTGTAATAAGGAGAGTTTATCATATTCTATGCATGATGACTATTTTTCTCATATTGTATATCTTTCATTTTCAGAGACACAGAGTGAGTATTGTTCCTGTTGCTGCTGTCAGTTACAAATGGAAGAATCATGACAGAATGTTCCATGTTTATGGATATGAACAGAAAGTATATGCACCTGATTATCCCCAAAAATGCTGTTGCTTCTGTTGTGTCATCTTATAAAAGCACACACTTGAAATATGGGAGTTTAACCCTTTAACGTTCACTATTTTCTTTTGAAAATGGCTAAACTTTTTTTTAAAAGGGCTGTGAGACCAGTGGTGACTCGTGAGTGACGTATTGGGGATGCTGCATTGAAACGTCTAGAAAAAGTACATAGAATGGAATCTTTATTCCTCTTATTGGCTGATTGACTTTTTTCGACAATCAAAATGTGGTGACATTTCAAGAGCCAATTAGAAGAGCAAAATCTCAATGATAATGTACTGTTTTTTTTTTTTAACACCTGCAGTCCTCCCAAAACTTCATTCACAAGCTGCCACTGTATGAGATATATAATAAGAAAAAAAAAAAAACTTTGAATAAACACTATAAAATGCACACACACACAAAAAAAAAACTCGCAATAATTGTTTTGAGTTGAAATAAAATAGAACTTTTCGTCAAATAAACAAAGTAGTCACAAGTGCTCAGGGGTGGATTTAGGCTTAGGTATGTGAGGCCCAGGCCTAGGGGCACCTGTGTTTTAGGACACTAAATTTTTACAGGTGGTTAATATTTGTTAGATGGGAGCAGTTGAAATTTGGTTAAAATTTGAAAAGTAGCTCCAATTTAAAAGATAATTGAAACTGAAAACCAATTAGGGCTTTCTTCAATTTAAGAACACTTTCCAAGCCACTTTGACCTATTAAGAATTTTCTGTCTTGGTTTGAAACACATGAATGTAGACTATATTTTTACGATTCATCAGACGGGCTGGATAATTTCATATGTAGCTATGAGATGCTCCTATTTTCATACAGAGAGGGAACGGCCAGTATTAAATTTATACTTAGACCCACTAGGCCAGTGCGGATGGAGACAAAATTCATTAGCCAATTAAAATTTTAAAAACAATTTAATTTTAAACCCAAATTTGAATATAAAAAGCAATTGGAATTCAAAACCAATTAGGTTTTGAATCGACAGTATAAAGAAATTTGGAAGGTCTCTGCTATGACTCGGTATGCTTTCATTTTATGAATAGAAATAGTTTTCCTTAGTTATATTATGCATATAATTATAATATATATGCATAGTATTTCAAAATACAGAAGGGGGGGGGGTGCCATAACAAATGGGCCTAGGACACAGTCTAACTTAAATCTGCCTCTGCAAGTGCTTCAAAACAAAGCAGCAATTACTTTTCAGTGCCAGTCATCTGGTGCATTTTTATTGCGAGACACATGGCTGATCATAACTATGTAAAAAATAAATAATAAATATTAAATAACTATATAAAATAAATAGTATTTTTATCTTTCAAGAAATTTTTGGTTTGAAACATCTGTATGTTAACCTGATTAAATTAAAATAATTAATTCGGTGAATAAATAACTTTGTAAATAAGCATTATTAATTGCAAAATATTTGCAAACATTGTTTCTGGTCAAAATAACAGCACAGTCTTTTATCAGGGGAAAATACTAGGCATGAGTAGATTATCAAAGCAGCAACACTCACACCTACTAAAAAATTTAAGTCACTTGCCTTTGGAACTATCCGGATTTTAAGGCAGGCGGGGTGCATCTTCCGTTTTTCAGAGGAGCGCCATTAAGGGAGGAAGAACGACTTAGCTCCAGAAGCTAGCGAAAGATAGCAGCATCAGCAAACAACAGGAACTCTAATTTTGATCCGGATCAAGGCCGAGTTAAACACATGTTCCAGTACCCCCAGAGGTATAATTTTTGATGGGAACTTGGAGGACTCTGCGACCATGACAGAATTTAACGTGCACCAGTTACCATTAGCATACACGATGGTCTTCGGCCAGCTCGAGGACCGAACCCGCAATCTTTCGATCACGAACTCGCTGCTCTTACCGACCAGGCTACCACGGCCCATTTTAAATCTTAAATAAAAATATTTAAATTTATTATTTTTATTTTATTTTAAAATTTAAGGTAAACGGTGACATGTTCAAAGAATGGAATTCATGAAACAGAATTTGAAAAACTTAATTTTTTCAACTGATAGACTGTTAAAATATGGAGCAACAAATCCTGACTACAGCTTAGTCAGATTCCCCCTTTCTTCCTTCCCATGTTATCCTTTGGGATTTTTATCACTTTGTATAATAAGGAAATCTCATTCAAAAATAATATTTTTTTTATTTTATCATTTAAATACTATGTTTTAAACATGCCTTTTAGCATAGTGAGCAGTGGGCTCTTCCCACCTGACGTCAGAGGTCACATGATAGAGGAAAAACAAATAGCAGATGCAGTCTTGTTTATCTATAGCAATTGCTGAAATAACATATTTTCTACTCTTATTTTTGATCAATCGTATTTAATCTGTGTTATTTTTTTTATACATCATCATTTTAAATCCATTTTATATCATTATTCCTCATCTTTTGTTTGCTGTATACATTTACAATCATCATTTAGTTTATATTTCTTATTGATGTTCATGAAGAACACGTTAAATAATCTGATTTTTGGTACTTAAATCAGTAACAGTGCAATATTGTACTACGTAAATCCATTTAGACCAGTAACTAAGTTAATTAACTTGTTGTAACACTTTTATGCAATTAAATTAAATGAAAACATTTTATAATCCATAAACATTCCATAAGAACAAGCTATTATTTATTGCTAGATCAGTTAATGTAACCGTTAAACTGGAACATACAAAAATCGATTCTTACAGTTGAAAATAAATAAACACATAAAGTGTTTTTAAAAAATTCTTAAATTTACAAATACAACTATTCTACTGTTTACAAATGCACAATATTACTTTTATTTTATTTTATATTAGTTTACATAATGAAATAAAATATTTAAATTTATTTTAAAAAAAAAATTAAAAAAAATGTTCTCTAAGCTAAAAGAGGAGCTGTTCAAAGAATATAATTCATTTTTGAATAAGATATTTTTTGTAATACGAAGGAAGAAAGGGGAAATCAGACTGACATTACAGCCTTAACAAAAACAAGGACCAATTTTGTGCTTCAATAAACAAATAAATCTAACATTAAGAACATTATTATTTACCTTACATAAGTCCTAAATACCTTCACTATACGTATTTCAAGTGCCAGCGCACTCATCCTCAGGTGAACTGTGACATCTCGTTCCACTGTTGTCATCGGGAATCGTCGGTGTTGGTTCTTCATTTCTTTTCGTCTTGGTTGATTGCTTGATTAAGTGGTTCCATTCTTTAGGGATTCGTGCATGTTCGCGGTCATTTACTGCCATGGGGTTAGTAATGATTTCTAGCGCTTCTCTTTTGAGGGCATAACTGTGATTATTGTAGTGGGCGATTTTATTAGTATGTATGCTGTTAATATTAATTGGGTTATTGAGGTGAGCGGATGTGAGCACGGTGGATTGACGGTTATGGTTTAAGTCGGATTTATGTTCTTTTTCGCGATCTATTATTTTCCGTTTAGTGACGCCAATATAGCATGCGCTGGAGTTATTATTGTAGCTGAAATCTATTTTATAAATGCCGGAAGTGGATCTATTGTCAATCTTGTCTTTATCATTTCTAATATGTTGGAAAATATTCCGGTTAGGTTTAATTGGAATGTTTATATTGTATTTTTTAGCGGCATTTTTTATTTTTATACTTGCGCCATTGCTGAAAGGGATTGGGGTAGTGAATTTTGGTTTTTCATTTTGAGCGTTGCTAATTTTATTAAGGATTTTTATACGTTTTCTATATAGTTTGTTGATAATATTTTTTGGGTAATTGGCTTTATAGGCGATATCTTTAATAAATTTAAGTTCTTCGTTGAGGAGGGTTTTATTGGAGCAGATAAGGATCGCGCGATTTATATAAGATCTTAAAGCGGCATATTTATAGGGAAGGGGGGTATGGCAGTGTTTATTGATGATTTCATTATTGGCTGTTGGATTCCTGTAAACAGTTGTATCGATTGTGTTGTTTGAATTTTTCGTTATTTTAATATCTAGGTAGTTCAATGTGTTGTTAGTTTCATTTTCCATCGTGAATTTTATGTTTTTATCTAGGCTATTGAGATCGTTTAGAATTTTATTGGTGTCGGAATTTTTCGGTAAAACTGTAAAAACGTCGTCGACGTAACGAGTCCAGATTTTAGTTTTATTAATAATGTTAATGGCGGAGTTTTCGATAAGTCTCATCTTTAATTCTGCGAGGATCCCTGAGATGGGCGACCCCATGGGAACGCCCTGCTTTTGTTTGTAGATGTCATGATTAAATTGGAAGTATGATTCGTTTAGGAGCAAGTTATTGGTGCGGATTAAGGTTTCGCTAATCTTATTATCGCCGTATGTTTCAACTATTTTTCCGTTAACAATATTTGCTATTTCGGTAGTGTCAATGGAGGGATAAAGTTCTTTGACGTCGAAGCTTAACATTAGATCATCAGAATTTATATTGCAATCGCGAAGTTTTTGTATGAATTGCTCGTTGGAGCTTATAGAAAGATCGGAGTGGGGGAGAAGAGTTTGATAAATATTTTTCATGTACCGTTCTAAAAAATATGTGGGGCCTTCTGATTTGTTAACTATTTGGCGTAAAGATGGTGGATTTTTATGGTCTTTATACTTAGCGAATATGCGAGGGATAATAGGTGCGAAGTTGTTATTAGATGGTGGGGTATTGTGGGGCCAGTGTCCTGTTTTTAGTAGATCTTTAATTTTAGTGTTTAGTTTATTTAATGGGGAGGTTTTAAGTTTTTCAGCGTTTAATTTGTTAATCGTATTTAGCATAAGTTCGTTGTAGTTAGTGCGATTTAGAATGGTGATAAGGTTCGTTTTATCAGATTTTAAGATAGTGATATCTTGATTATTTTTCAAATTTTCTAGACATTTAATGTCGGCGGTATTGGTGTATTTATTGTTAGGTTCAGATATAGATTTTATAGCAATATTCCGTATATTTTGTTGTTTTTCGGGGGGAATCCTTTCGATAGCGGTTTCAATATGCGCGATGGTGTCTTTTATATTATTTGTTTCATTAAGAATATATAAGAATATATATATTCCCGATGACAACAGTGGAACGAGATGTCACAGTTCACCTGAGGATGAGTGCGCTGGCACTTGAAATACGTATAGTGAAGGTATTTAGGACTTATGTAAGGTAAATAATAATGTTTTTAATGTAAGTTTTCGTCCTATTATGAAAATAATTAATAAATAAATCTAATTCACAACATCAATCATTGGTGTTTTTGTAGTTTTATTACCTGATATATTTCACAATTTTTAACAATCATACTTGTTCAAAAATAATCGTGCTTGTTTCATTATTATAATTGTAAATGTAATACAGTTAATTTCTATAATAATGTTTGTGTGATATGTACATTCAAATTTAGTCTGAAATTAGTGCAAACTAGAAGACTGCAAATATTTATTTGCTATTATAAATAGATTGAATTTTACATACATGGATATTGCTGAGAAAGGCTATATATTTTTATTACAACAGCTATTTTAATTGTATACGATTTGTTTTGTGATCTTTTTTTTGTTTTTTTTGTGATAACATACATAATAAAATGATCAAAAAGAATTATCTTCTTTGCTTGTCAGTACTCAGTGAGTTACTTACAGATGACCTTTAAACAGCATACTTACCAACTCTTACAGATCATTAGTAAAGTTTACAGATTTTCATTTAATTTTATTGATTTATGGATTAATGAAAATGACAGCTATTTCTAAAAAATAACAAGTTTTTTTTTTGTCTTGCAATTGCAAATCCAAAAGTGATTAAAATAGAGATCATTCCTGTTCCCAATACCAAAACCTAAATAAACATGAGTGCCAAAATCTTCTGCATCCTGTAACACCTGCAGTGTGCAACAAGAAGTTCTTTAAAATATATTTCTTTGGATGCTGTGATTGATGGACTATTTCAATTTATTTTTGGAACATCTATTATCAGGAAAAATCGTTAATCTGGCAACATCTATTTCCTGCTGATGCTGGATTATTGATGCTTCACTGTACTCACAAAGTGTTGCTGTTTTCTTGTGCCATTGATGACGATAAAGAATCCATCTGATTGGTTTATAATACTCCCAAGGCTCACAAAAATATATCCAATTTTTGTGCAATATCTGACCAAAGTTAACTTTAAATTGTGCCAAGGTTACAAAATCTATTCTAAAGTTTTTACAGTTTCTCATTCTCACATAATAAAGTGTTTTGCCATAAAACAAAGTTTATTGGGGGAATTATGAATTCTTAGCGATTTATAATTTTGAATAATAATTTGTAACTTTTAGAAAGGGTTTTTCTTTAATTAAAATCAATTAACTAGATAAATTTACCTTAAACAATATCCTTTAAAAGTCTTAGCATGTATATTTCTGGTAGCATCGTACCCATCATCAGTGCCAAGTGAAAAGTCCGTTCTTCTGAGGTGGTTACTTTGTGGTGTCGTGGAAAACATGGTCCCGCTTCACTTCGTTTCATTTTTCTTTTCTCTTGAGGATCTGTTGCCATACTGCTACCCAAAATATATATGCTAAGACTTTTAAAGGATATTGCTTAAGGTAAATTTATCTAGTTAAGATTATAAATATAATCCTTTTTTAAACAGTATAAATAAAATCAATTAGAAATTCTTTAATCATCAACCTTTATTCATTTTAGATAATTTGGCTGTGGTATTTTTCACATAGTTGGTATAAAAATCAGCCTTTCACTCCAAATTATCTAAAATAAAATCAATTATTTTGTATTTTTTCGTAACTTTTGTTGAGAAGATCGTCATATGGATCCCATTCTGTTCATGGCAAGCCTGAATCTAAATCTGGCCAGCAAGTTCTCATAGAACATTTTTTCATTGGCCTTTTTTTTAATAACATCTTCATTCATTTCCAGTATCTTACTTTGAATATTGCTTCTTCATAGTTCGGGGATCATCTTATAGAACTAGAACATATACTAAAACTATAAAACTTGAATAAAACTTTATACCTCATCTTATCTAAAGGTTGTCTTATCTTCAGAAACATATGGTAATAAGTAAATGAGCAATTTTCATCTCAATGGTGAATGAAAATATTTTGTACTCTGTATTTGATATAAATATCTTTATATGAAAAGTTTAAAGAAGCAAACAAATATTTATCCTCTTCTTTGTATCACATATAAATTCAAGTTTTTTAATGAGACTTTATTATCAATATTTTATTTTTCATTTTTCAGTGTTTCATATTTATTTCATATTTAAGTTACATATTATTAAGCTATTGTATGTCTGTGCTTTATATAAGCTATGTGTTCATTTTCTTTATTATTGTATTTGGTAAGTTTCAATTTTTGTGTTATTTATTACCCATGCTTGATGCATTTATACTAGAAAAGTTTGTGTATTTTTTTTTTTTTTTTTTTTTTTTTTTTAATGTTCTGTAATTTAAATAATTATAATAATGATGATGATATGAAAATAATTAAAAATAAGAAAGCAACATAAAATTACTTATGTTGTTTATTTGCACTTTTTCCTTTGAAATCATATTCATTATTTTTTTTTTTTTTTAAATCTATTTTTATGAAATTTTACAAAAAAAAAACTAAAATTTTAAATAAAAATGTAGATAATATTCTTAAAGAGGAAATAATTAAATAATTTATATTCATATATTAGAAATTTTATATGAAATATACACCTAAAGTATGCAATTGTGTATTTTAAAAGCTCTCTAGTTTATTATTATTATTATTATTACACATTATTTTGTTTGCTTGCTGGAATGTAAACATGCATTGGTGCCAAATATTTAAGTGTTTAAAAAACTTTCTATGAATTACATATCAAGCATTTAATATAAATATTATATAGTGAAATTTTTTTTTTATTTATTTATAGCTATCATTACATATTATAATTGCTCTTCTTTTATTTGCTGGTATGCAATAGTCCTTTATATTGGCGATTTTTATGTATTTTGTTTCATTTGTTGTATCAATATATACACACACACTGACCAATGAATTAGAAATCTTTAAATTAATATTTTATTGGATCTCCTTTTGCATGAATAACAGCCAGTATTTGTGTTGGCAATTCTACAAGCTTCTGGGGGGGGGGGGGGGGGCATGTATATGTCCAGAGTTTACTATACACTGGCTACACAGACTTTAAGATCCTGTAAATTGGATGGAAGAGGAGATTGCTGACAGATACTCCTTTCCAACATGTCCCAAACATTTTCTATTGGATTAAGATCCGGGCTTTGTGACATCTAGGGAAACTGTTAGAAGTCATATTGCTGTTCACTGAACCCATCTCGAACGATTCTGACACGATGTATGGTTGTATTATCGAGCACAAAGTATCCTTTAACTTCGGAGTAAAAATGTAACATTGAGGGATGCACTTAATCTATCAATATGTTCAGGTGCTGCATGGCTTTTTGATTATCCTCAAGTAACACCAGGGGACCACTTCCATACAAGCAGACCATTCCCCAAAAGTTTGTAACAGATTTTGCATATCTTCGCCACCGGCGAGTATTTGTAGAAACTCTTACAGGTTTCTAATTCATTGGCCAGTGTGTGTGTTATGTAAATACTATAATGCAATATAATTCTACAGAATTTAAAAAAAAAAAAAAAAAAAAAAAAAAAAAAAAAAAAATCATTGTCATGGAGAAATTTTTGTATATTATCAATTTAATTATTATACAATATAAATTATTCTAATGCAAATTTACAGTTGTCAGAGTTTTGCTAAATTAGATTTTTAAAATGATTACTAGAAGGAATTTAAAAGTTTATATTCTTACCAGGCGATAAAAATTTTGATATAAATCAATTATAAGTTTAATTTAATCATAATAAAGGAGTTGTTAAATTTGAAACCTGTGTTATTCTATGATACTACATCATTTAAACAGAAAATTGTTCATGATGTTTTTTGTTGTCTATTTTTTACAAAAATGGGCACCCAAAAATTAAAACATAGGTATGTTTTAATTTTTGTTTGTTTTTTTGGGTGGGGGGCATTTTTGTAAAAAAAATTAAAAAAAAAAAAAAAAAAAAAAAAAAAGTTGCATTAAGACTTTCTATTTTGACAATCACCATTTCATATTTAATATCAAGTTTCATTGTCACTGTCATTTAATCATTGAAAATAATAACTGAAAACTTGGAAAAATTTTATAGAAAATATATTTTTTTTATAAAATGAAATTTTCTGAAAAGAGCTGCTTTTATGAATTTGAATTTTGGGCTTTCTCTATGAAGTCGATTTTGAGAAATATTAGCTAAAGCTTTTCCCCCTCAATTTTGCCTGCATTGATAGCTGTTTAGTAAAAATATTTTTTTACTGAAAAGACAGTAATATATTTAAAATATTTTCTACTTAATATCTGTATCGTAAGTTGTGCATTTATTTTCAAAATCATTCGCAAAAGAATAACTAAAATGTGTAAATAATTGAATTTTCATAAAAGTGATGTATTCTTTAACCACATTTCTTGCGACCCGGATTGAACGAGTCCAGTGTTAAAATAGGGGTGACTGAGAGAAAACAAGCGATAAGGGAACACCGAATAACTGGATGTTTGCCAAATAACTATCTCTCGGCCCATTTTGCATCCCTCAAGACTTTTGGACTCGGCCTCACTGCTAGTCGTAGGAAACGTGGTTGCACTATAAATGTAACAACTTTTTTATAGAAACTAAATTACATCACAAAAATGTTTGTAGTCATAACCAGTGAGTAAATTTATAGTGTTAATTTACTACTAACCTTATCATAGATTTTAGAGATCATTAATCAAGAAAATATTTTTTTAAACCACAGTGTTTGAGTAATATTTGAACAATTATAATTGATCTCTGAATCTGGTTTGGTGACCATGTTAATTTATGGTTCATATTATTAATCATAAATCAGACTATAACAGTTTATATCTTATACATATTTCATATGCCGTTTTACATTTTTATAATACATTTATAATAGAACAGATTCTCGTGATAGAACATTTTTCTATGTATGAAATGTTACATATTTCACTCTTTTACAACTGTATGTACACCTATTTTTTGCAGATGGATGTTATATTTCTTTTTTCAGTTTTGATTGCAATGAATAGTTCAATTGCAACTTTCATAAATCATTTCTGTAACAAATAGATTTTCTTTTAATTGTCTTAATTAAATTTTCCTAAATTCTATTGTATCTGCTTGTTAGCGTGATATACTTTTAAACTATCAATAATAGATAAATATATATATATTTTTTTTTCCGCATGGTTGAAACTTTTCAGGGGCTACCCCTGAATTCAGGGTTTTTGAAATTTTGCTACCGGTGAATTTCATGTAAAATTATTTAATTTTATATAAAAATTTTACATTTTGAATGTTTAATTGACCTTATAATATATTAAGAGCTCTAAAATATCACTTTTTATAGGTAAAGTTGAATATCGAAAATCCAGAAATCTCTAAAATCTGGACATTTTTTCAGTTTTATTTTTAAAATAGGATTGCAGAATGCAGTTTAAAATCCATTCAACTGAACACTGAATACATAAATATATTCATAATCTTCCATATTTTTATATTACTTGATTGTTAATTAAAGAATTTATTTTTTAAAAAACGGAATTAAAAAAAAAACATCCCTTTAGAGTAAAACAGTTTTAAATTGCTGAAATGTTTTTTTAAAAAATCAACATATAAATTACTTTGTTTCATAATACATTATTTTATTTACAAAGGATTAAAATCTATTAAAAACATTTAAAAATACCTTATATAAATCCTTTAAAAAAGATAGGCCTTTTTAATTAATTAATTACTTTGTTTCTATAGTTTTATTTGAGTATTTTTTAGTGAATAAATAGTTAGCAGTTATTTAGCAAACATTATCAGTTGTCAATAACATTTTAGTTTAATGTGTTTATATTTCAAATTCTAAATTATTTTAAATTAAATCCATTATATTTCTATTTTATAAATTAATTCGCCAATTTGGTCGTTGTTTATTTTCACTAGTGTAAAAATTGCATTTTGTATGTTATTAAAATATCATAAAAAAAATTTAATAAATTTCTAAAATCTGCAAAATTCGAAAATCTGGAATCACCTTGGCTTCACTGATTCCGGATTTTCGAGGCTCAACCGTATAAATAAAATATATCATTAATAAGTTTCCCTTTACCATTCCTGCTGCAATAGAAATAGTAGTTTTCAGTGTTTTTGCATGTTAGGTAGTTTCACCCCCTGTTTCAGTTTTAACGAGGTCATTTATTTAAAATTAATGAGAGTTGAGAGCATTCTAAGAAATACTATTTTACTTGGTCAATAATTTAAATTAACTGCCGAGTTGAGATAATGTATACTGCATTTATATACAAAATGGCATTTTTATACATTTGATTGTCTGAATTTTTCTATAATTATTGTATCATCTGCAGATATCCAAATATTTAATTGTAATATTGGGTTTATTAAAATGGATCTGTTTTGAAGGTTTATATTTTTGTCTAGATTCTTATCAATAATATATAACCAAAAATTGCCTGTATTGTTATAAAAGATATTTCACTTTTTTTTTAAGTGAAGCTTTATAAATCTGAAATGTCTGCTTTATCAATTTTTAAATAAATAGCGGGTTGGTTAGCATTTGAAATTTTCCAAAATCCCTTGAATATTTTTCGTCATTTTCCCTGACTCCAGCTGTTTATTTATCACAGAATTTAATGACATATGCAAACAATTTAAAGATAAAGTGAATAATTAAGCTATTTAAAATAGCGAGCTTTCAACAATAGCTTTTTTCCCCCTACTTTCTGACTGCTAGCTACCCCGTGAAACTGATTTTAAGATGAAATATAGTAACAAATTATATAAAATTATTTTTTGAAAAATATATAGCTCACTAAGATTGTTTTTTATAATATTTATAAATATACAGTAATATAATTGTAATGCATTACTGCAAATGATATTTATAAATAATTGCAAGAAAATTTCTAAAATCATTAGAGTCTGCTAGAATTTATTTATTTTATTGTCATACATTCTCTTGTGCCAAATTTATTTTTCCTTTTGTTATTTGTATAAAAGTAACTGTGGTATTTTCTGTTTTGTGTATAGCTTTTGTGTTAAGCTCTCTTCATAATGCATGAACTTTGTCATATTTTATTTGTAAAAAATCTTGCATTTATTTTGGAAAGAGTTTCAGATTATTTAGAAACAACATGCATCTTATTGTGAATGAGATGCAATTTATGATACTTTTATATTTTTATGTATATCTGAAAAACATGTTTCTTATTATGTGGTATACTTTCATCATCCAATCTAATTTTGTGAATCATTTGGCATTTCAAATGAAAAAAAATAAATGTTAATGAAAGAATTTCAAATAAAAATCCTCTTATAAGCTGTCAGTTCCTTTATTTGACTATATTATAACTAGAGTGTATGAGTTAGGTAAATTTGACTCACACTTGACCTGCAAAATAACTTGTGACCCACAGTAAAGTATTATATTTCCGCCATATAAGAAATTGGGTTAAAATTCTATTTCAGAAAATTAGATATTATATAAAAAATTACTTGCATGTATATCTAATTATTAGCAAAAAAAAGGTTTGGTATACAAAATAACCAAATATGAAATATATAAAAGCTTATTTCAGAAAATCACACTGTTCTAAATATTTTGATAGAATGTAAACAGTGTTAAAACTACAGAATAGTTTTATGTTAAAATATTTATAAAAAATAAAATATAAACAAATAAATAAATAAGTAAGATTTTAACATATCTCACTAACTAATCTTAGAGATAAATCTATCTCCAATGTCATCTGTATTGAAACAAAATAAAAATAAAATTTATGATAATTAAATTATATTAATCTACTATTTTGTGATTCAAGTAATCACAATATCATAATTATCTATCACTTATTTCCTTTTTAAATAAGTTAACATATCACATCAAACTATCATTTATTTCTTTTAAATAATTTAACATTCAATCATAAATTTATTTCCTTTTTTTTAAAATTTTAACAAACAGCAATAATAATAATATATGTTGAAAGACAAATAATTTTGTCATAAAGTCTTAAATTTTAAATATTGATAACACAAATGGAACTAAACTTATTGTATAAATGATGCTGCTTTAAATTACTTTAGTGGAAGAGAATGCATTTCAATATCTGTATTCAAAAAGTTAATTGTATTTTTTTTTTTTTTTTTTTAAAGGTGTAAAATTTTTTTCAATTTTTTGCACTAGACCTGTGGATAAAAATTCAATGCAGAACTCTAAAATATTCATATATGTATTTAAATTATTATTTCCAATGGAACAGTACTTGCAAGTGAGCAAATACTGTGGGGAGTACCATTGGAAAGTACTGGGTTTAGTACTTGGGGGGGGGGGGGGGGGAGGGTCCAGTGAACTGATGGCAATTTGTGAAGGAATAGCCATTGCCCCTGATAGGGACAACACATCCATGTTTTGCTTGGGATTTGAACCTGGGCCATACCTCGTGGGAGTCAGGGATACCACTACAGCATATGGGTGACACTTCAATACTATAACCAGTGGCATCACATGAATGATGTTTTGGGCTATCTCCATACAGATGGCTAAAAATGATCCATTATTATGAAAAGTTCGTTCTCTCATTAACTGTTGAAATCTAATTGTAGCTACGTTGTATCTTAAAATAAGCAAATCAACCCAGTAAGATGAATAAATATTTTACTGTAATGATTAGTTTCTAGACACTCATATGGAGATAGTCGAGAACATCATTCACAAAATGCTACTCATTGTAACATATTCTATTCGAGTTGGGTAACAATTCAAATGTCAATTGTTCATTACACCACAAATATATATATATATATAAACATATAAAAATGTTTTCATATAACATGTACAATAGGGTGTCCCTTAAATACGAGGAATTTTTCTTTTTTTGGAATTCGATACACATACCCTCTATTTTTTTTTTTTCTATTTCACCTATTATATTTATATTAGGATCTTCTTGTCAATTCAGCATGTGTTAGCATTATCCCATAGAGCTGATATTTTGCTAAAAAGCGTTTAGGGCTGAGTAGGAAAAAATTAGAGGATATGTGTGTCAGATTAAAAAAAAAATCAAGAAAGGAAGAAATGAAATCCCCCCCCCCCCATTTCAGGGACACCCTAATGTACAATCTATGGTTAATATCATTTAAAAGCATTTCTAATGAGTTATTAATCTCAAATCTGTTAATTTTAATTATTTGTGGTCAAAAGAATAAAGTTTTACTATAAGTTTTAGGATAATATTTATAAACTAACTGATATCACTCAATTATCTGCAACAAGCATTTTTAAAAATATGTGCTGTTATTATTTGTAACATGTACTATTAAAATTATAATCAAGTCATGGAATTTGTTAAATTTTAGCAGAAATATTCATGGCTAAATCAGGTACTAGAAGAAGAACTTTAATATACAGTCGGCAGCAAAATTATTCGAGCACTAGCAATAATTCCTATTTAACAAATTTACACTTAATACTGCTTTGTTAAATAAATTGTTGTTGAGTCATGTTCTTACTGAGTCTAAGAACATGATTCAATAAGGACTTATTTAACAAAACAGTATTAAGTGTCCTTTTTTTACATAGGAATTATGGCTAGTGCTCGAATAATTTTGCTGTCAACTGTAAAAGTGATTTAAATGTTAATTAAAAAATCACCATCAATTATACTTAAAATATGTTCTTTATGATGTTTACCTACAGTTTATTAATAAATAAAATTTGTAACATTCACAGCAAATTTGTTTTGTGGTACAGTACAAGTTTAGGATTTCATCTCCCAATTTCAGTTATTTAAATATCAATATACAGCATAACAGGTCAAAATTTCAAGAAATTTAGGACAATTTATCTTATTTAAGAAATTTCAGATTTTTTTTTTAGGAATTTTACATACTACTCATAATAATAATAATATTGTTTTTAAAACTGTAGTTAAATTTTATTATATACTTCCTCTCTTCTCTTTAAAACTGAAACATCTTGTGCAATGCAAATAAAATGTTATTTAAAATAATAATAAATATTTGAATAATGACTAAACAGAAACAACTCTAATTTATTGCAAAATAAATGTTTGATACATGATTTTGAAATGAAAAAGATGCATATAGCTGAATGATCAAAATTCTGAAAATAAATCCAAGCTTCTCACAAGTTTCCTCTGAGGTACAAAACGGAAAGCTTTGTTCCAATCACTGGTAGCTTTCATTTCTAGTAGTATTTCCATAATGTGATTCAAAGGTAAGCTTTTATTACTTCTTCCCCACCTGTAACAGAAGATGTTTCACTTAGTTTTTTATGATATACAGTAATTGGTGCTTTTGTGTTTTAACCACAAGCCATTAGCAAGATATTCAAATATATAAGTTAATACAATATGTTTCACAGGATCACTTTTATAATATTCATACTAGTGTACATGTAAACAGAAATAATAGGATACTCCTAAAATATACATTTTGTATTAACCAAATGCCAGTGATAAATTGCTGGTATGCAGCAACAATCTATAGTATTTACATTAATTAAAAAAGAATCATGAACAATATATTGTTTAGGTTTCATAACATTTTAAGCAGTAACATATTAAAGAAAATTTCAACAATCACATAAAATTAATAAAATAAATCTACTGACAATTGGTGTAAAATTAAACAACCACAGTCGTAGCAAGAAATGAAAGAAAATCTGATATTTAAATCAATGTCAAAGTATTTTTTCTGAATTTATCTCCAGTAAATGTTTTGGCCAATTTACGATACCAATTTTTATCAGAACAATCAGTATCGTTAATCTGTTCCAAGACACAAATCGAAACCGCCCTAACTGAAATATTCATACAATAAGGGAAACTTGCAACGGATTCACAGCCAATTTCCATACAAAAACTCTTTAGTCTTTATAAAGCCTTGAAAAAATATTTCTTACCAAATTCATCACTTTTACATAAGAAAGGTGTCATAAGTTATTTTATCACACCTACATTAAAGTACTTGCCTAAAGGACAAGATACTTGCAGAAGCATGTAGTAGTCCACTATGTGTTATCCCTGTTTTGTGAAATTCTCATTTGAAGACCTTGAGAAGTATACTTATAAAAAAAAAAAAAAAAGGCTTAGAGCACAAACAGCAGCATTGAAAAATAGCTTACTAAACCATTACCATTTAAAAAAATTAAAACTGATGATTTTGGTGATGAGTATACTTTGATTTTGATGATCATAGAAAGGATTCAAAATCAAATTAATTTTATGTATCAAGATAAATAAATGCCTTTTTAAATTATTCTCAATTTCAAAAGTACAGTAAAGCACCGTTTATATGTCTCTCGTTTATACGTCTTTTTCATTTATACGTCCTTTTAGTGAAGTCCCCATTCATTCCTATTCATTTTAATGCAAAAATTCTTTGTTTATACGCCGCTAATATCGGTTATACATCTTTTCCACATTACTAAAATTCACAAAATTTTAATCTAAAAAATAATACGTATTCTTCCTAGAAAGCATCTAAAATGGAGGAACACAGGAAAGATCAAAGAATCAATTGAATTCACCATAGAATTTTTAATACTCACAGGCAAGCAGCAAATCAGACGAATGTTAAAGATTTTTAATGTTATTAAATAACTATCTGTATGGATATAAATCGTATGCTTATTATTAAAGATACGCAATATATATAATTGATATTCAAAATGTGTTCCTATAGTCCTTAAGAAACTTAATGTAATACTCAATATATGATAGATGTAATTAGTACCCAGTCATGCATTAATAGTATGATTTTTCTCACTTTTTATAATAAATCTCTTTTTTAAAAACTAATTATTGTCTTTTAAAAAAAGTATAATATACATTCACTAACTTAAGAAACTTTTTAAATTAATATTTTGATATAAATTTTGCTTAAGTGTTATTAAATTTGTAGTAATTAAAGTGTTATTATTAAAATTTCGATTATAGTCTTTTCATTTATATGTCCTTTTTTGTCAGTCCCTTGAAAGACTTTACTGTATTTTGATATACCATTACTAGAAAGAAAAAAGAAAAGGTTGTATAAAGGGTTAATATATGAAATCAGAAAATTTTATATCCATGAAGATATAGCTAACAACTAGCAATGGGAAGAAAAATATAAAATGGTCAGGATTCAATGATATTATATTCACAATTAATATTATAAGTATTATTTAGACAATTAACAACTCAATACCATGGGTACTGCTTTTATATTAAAGTCAACTAACACTATACGTAGAAGATTATTTTCAAGCTCTTTTTATTTATTTATTTGTGAGAATGTATTTCATTAAATTTTGAAAAAGACTTATTAATTACTCTCTAAGTATAAAAACTGAAGTAATTATGTCATGAGGAAAATAAGATATTAAAAAAAAAAAAAAAAAAATATGGGTTTCTATTATTATAAGTAAAGGGGAAAAAAAGTATGCTATGTTTCATCATAGAATATTTCTGTACTGATAAGTATAAAGGATTTAAGTCCATATTCTTGATTTTTCAGGAGGCGAAAAATAAAGTTAAACTAACTAAAAACAAATCAACAGACTCGATTAGGAAAACAGTATTTGTTGAGTTATACCATTCAGTGATTGTCAACCTTCATTTAAAAATAGGAAAAAATTGAAATAAATATTTTATACCATACATGAATGGTAAATTTCTGACTTGAACCTTTTTTTAACAATGGATTTTCTCAAAGACTAAATGACATAGACTTAAATCCTTTATACCAATCGATTGAGAATTTTTTTCTGAGTCTGACTATGCACTTAACTCAAAATTGACATTTTTGGACTTAAATCCTTTATACTTATCAGTACAGATTTCTTCATCATAATTAGAATTACATTTAAAAAAAAAAAAAAAATCATCCTGTTCTATTGACTTACAGAAGATGGTTTAATACTAGCTGACTGATTTATCCTTTTATTCCAAATTCAGATCAGCAAATAATTAAAAAATTCCTTATTAGAGGTAAATTATCTGGAATTTTTTGTATGATTAATAAATTACTGAGTTTTTTGAATATATAGAAAGTAGTTCAAAAAAGAAAAAGGCCTGTTCTAATCAATAAATATTCTCAAAATAACTGATAGTACTCATATTACGAAAGTTAAGTAACCAGCATTAAATACACCACAGAACAGAAATGTCAATGATTCAGGAACAATCCACAAAAAGCCTCTCAAAGATAACTGCTAAGTTTGAAGTCTGAACACAACTGAACTTTTCCAGAGTGACTCTTCTTTTTTAATGGTCTTAGTTGTGATTAGGTAAACTTTAGACATGGTTTCTGTACCAGAAGCCAATGGATCATTCAGGAAAATTCAAGAGCTCTACTCCCATTGAACATAGAGTTTCTATATTTAGGCAACCCTAAACTACCATTTTTCACCAAATTTGATCATCAAGTCACCAAATTCATTGACAAGGCTGACCTCCCTAGATATCAATGAACAGTCTTGTTTTAATTCTTTCCAACGATATTATTATATAAGAAAAATTAAAGAGCAAAAATTACATGTATTTTTCATTCTCAATACTGTGAAATTGTTTAATTTTTAGCTACTACAGTTTAAAAATCAAAGTTGTGGTACAATGTGAAATACAGCATTTTGACCAAAATTAACATTTTTCTTTATTAATTGTATTTTAGAGACTTTATATACTAAAGGGACAAAAAAAAAAAAAAAATCTCCTCTTGGATACTTTTCTTTTCTTTTTCTGCAACCGCCGATTTTATCATTTCCAAAGTGAATTTTTTAACAGATTTCATTATGTCATCTTTCACATAAAATTTAGGATTATGTCAAATATTCAAAAAAAAAAAAAAAAAAAAAAAAAACAGTTGTTAAAAAAGTTGTAATTTTGAAAAGTATTTGAAAAATGGAAAGGATGGGGCAATTATCGATACAACAAAAAGTATTAATTTTAGAATGAAATCCAAAAAATATTTTAATGTGTGAGATGGCAAAATAATTAAATGTTAACAAATCATTAGTGAGATGGTTTTTAGAAAGATACACAAATTTTTGGCTGTTTAAACTGGAAATTTGGCCCTAGGCAGTCTGGTTGCTCATTGAAACTAGATAACCACAACTTAGTGTTTAAAAAATCGATTTGTTTTGCATTCAGAACTTGGAAGATATCCAGAAAAAGTGTTTAGAAACATAATTTCTTCAAAAACAGTACAGTGACGATTAAACAAAGCAAGTTTAAAGAAGATACAAAAGATCTGCAAAAATTAACAAAATGAATTAAGAAAACAAGACTTAAGTAGACCAAAAAAAAATTGAAAAATGGCCAGCTAATTATAAGACTCAAGTAGTTTTCTCTGATGAGTCAAGTTTAACTTATTTACAGATGAAGGAAACAAGCTAGTTGAATGACAAAAATGTGAGACTTAACGAAAATTCCACTCTTAAAATAGGACTTTTATAGTTTATAATATGTGGGGTGGGGATGCATGATTTTTTAAGGAGTTGGGCAAATTTTAATGCTCAAGGGAACAATTAACTTGAAATGAAACACAACTATTATAAAAGTAAGTGCCTACCCTACTATTTTGGAGTATCTTAGACTTTTCCACAATCAATATTTCAAGATCATAATGCACCTTGCCACACAGAATCTGTGGTATGTTTATTTGATTCAAATTGTTAAAATTATCTATTCATGCTCTTGAGCGCCTAAGTAATCATTAATTTTTTCACTTTAGGGTAAATCCTACAAAATAAATAAATCAATCATAGAATTTCTTCTTCACCAGAGCTGGAAATAGTCTTGATCCCAATCCGATAGAAAATATTTAGTCTATAATGAGAGGAGGACATTGAAATTTGCAGCTGAAAACTATTGAAGAGCTAGAAAAAAACTTTTATGATGCTTGGCACAATGAAATTTTTTAAGTTTATGTTTAAAAACTATATATACAGTGATCTTTCATTTATGCGCGGACACAGGGGACTGTGACAAAAACACACATTAAGTGAAAAATGTTTATTAGTGAAAAACCACAAAAGGGAGCTTAAAAGTGAAAATCAGCACAGTTTGCATAGTAACTGTTAATTAATGCTATGTACATATAGTATTATTGAAAAATGTAAAATTATGTAGTTTCAAAAGGCAAAATTTACAAGTTGCATGTATAACTTCCATCAATTATTTTTTATAATCACACACATACACATACAAAAAAGGATTGCTTTTTTACTTAAATTTTCCTTAATTCCTATTATTTTTTTACAAAATAACTTACAGTCAAAGATTGTTTTCAAATTCATAATGATGTGAAAAAGTTCCTTCACTTCCGAAACTGAAATGAAAACACTCCTGCAGAGTTTCTAACACTTCTAGTGTTCTTGTGAGACTCGAGGGAAATTTTACCATATCTTCTTCATCATCGTCCTCATTTTTATCACCACCATTTATCTCAACTGCTAAGTCTCCAGATTCCCACAATTCAGCTGTGATTAAATTTTCCTCTTGAAGAACTCATAATTTGAACTAAATAAAATTTTGGTGACATGCATAGGTGAAAAGTTATTGTTGTTTTCCTATATCCCTGGACCAAAAAAAAAAAAAGTGCATAAGTGGAAAAGACGCACAAAAGAGAGCATGTATAAGTGAGAGATCACTGTAATACTATGCCGTTACTCGTTACTCATTCAAACAGGGGTCATTCTCCACTCTAGTTTTACTCTGAGTCATTCCACATAAAAGCAGAATTACCCAGTACTAAATTCTTTATTTTATTTATCAAATGTTTAGATCTTATAAATATATAGTTTTATTTCCTATATTAAAATATGTGGTGTTTATTTCATAAAATAAACCATAATAAAATACGAAGTATATGTTTAAAAAGAAAGTTTTATGTAGATTTTTTTTTAGCACTTCATAGAGTGTAATAAAATGAATTACTAAACTGAAAATGTACATGAATATCATTTTATCTCTTTGGTATTTTACAAACAACACAGTTTTAATTGTTTCAATTAATTAGTTTTAAAGTTATTACAAATAAAAAAGTCAATTTTTCAGCAGTGTTTTTTTTTTGGGGTTTATATTGCATATGGAAATTTTTTCATCTCTCTCTCTCTTTTTAAATTATATAACATAATTCTTCTTACAATGCACAACAATATATATATATATACCTATATAAATATCAGGAATCACTCTAGAACATAAAAAAGGGCAGGGTGCACATTACAGAATAAGGGCAATTTTTATGAAAAGGGCATATCATATCCGAAAAAAGGCAACTTTTGTAAAGATTGTCTAAACACATATGCGTTAATTTTTACAAAAACTTTTATGCCGACAATCTGTTTCCTTCATAACACTATTTTTTATGGAGCAAATGATTAAACAAATTTTGAAACTTCTTATTAGTTATTTATTTCATTTTTTATTTAGTTTTTAAAATCCACAGTTAGTTGCTACACAGGGTAGGCAAGTTTCTTTCAAAATGTTAAAAACTGGCCGCCGGAAGAAATAGGAGGCATACTTATAATAGATAGCCTTAAACTTCTTTTAATGCTCTCAGATAAATCTTAAAAAAGCAACTGAAAATGCAGATTCTTTTTCTCAAAAAATTCCTCTCAAAGTGAGTAGGAGAAACCTTGCTTAAATGTTAGTACATACACAATTTAAAAATACTTAAAATAATTTTTGAAGAATGTCTGGAAATGCAGAATACTCCAATGAATGCTTTTTTTTTTAATTTAGAAGTTTCCCTTTGTTGCACTTAGTGGTAATAATAATTGTTTTTTTTTTTTTTTTTTTTTTTTTTTTTAGTAGCGCAATTACTCAACTTTTATCAAAATATTAAAAATGTAATATCCTACAAGTAAATAAAAGTAATTTCACCCCAAAATGATTTTTTAATCTACTTTTTAATACTGCGGCATTTTTTCTCGGAAAAGGGCAAGGAGGACAGTATTTTGACTAAAAAGGAGGCCAGGAGGGTGAGATTTTATTGGAAAAAAGGCATTGACCACCTTGCTGAAACACTCTAGAGTGTTTCCTGCAAATATCAGGGTTGTCACTCAAATAGGAGAATGAAATTCCCTGTCTTTTCCCGGTGTGTTCTAAGAAAATTCCAGTCTAGCCATGCATTGTGCATTGGCTGTATTGAGGGAAAAATAACTGCGGTACCACTTGAAAACACAAAAGTTACATATTACTTTGACCTAATGAAAGATTGCCCTCCATATGGGGTCTTTTCTAAGAGGTCCCGTTTAAAAAAATGGCGGAAGCTAAGAAAAAAGCAGGAAAAATGACTATGTTGGAGGAAAAATTAACTTCTTTTTTTTTTGGCAATCACCATATGAAATTCCCTGACTTTTCCAGATTCTGGCTAATATTCAAATTTTCTGACTTTCATGGTCAATTTTCAAATTACCTGACTATTCCAGGTTCTCCAGGTAGCGTAGCAACCTTGAAATATATTACTTTATGTTTAGAGATTTTTTATGTAAAGTATTAAAATTTTCATTTCAATGATATCTGTTAATGTTCCATGTTGTATATCTAAAATGAGACACTTTTTACTTACATTAAATATTCATCATAGGGTAAATGCACTGTTCTTATGCCTTCACGCTTAGCTTTTGCAAGGACAACTGGTTCTTTGATGCATTTGTCAACTAGGCCTCCTAAAATAATGTGCAACAATTGACATTTAATTCATAATGTGAAAAAGTATTAATTTTGATTTAATGAAATTTCATTAAATAATAATAAAAAACAACAACATATAGTAATTTTGTAATTAGCATGGAACCAGTAGTACAACATGTCATGGTTAAGTAGCCTTGTATCTATTTTTAATACAACATATGATTCATATCCTACAAAAATTATTAGAACAATATAAAAATAAAATACACAAAAATAAGATTACTATTAAAAATTTTGGTAACTTTGACTTGAAGGTTATTTCTTCTTTCCAAATTTGTATCTTATAAAATACAGGTTTCATCAATGGCAACAGCTTAGCAGCAATGCTGACTGTTTCTATACTAACAGAAAAAAAGAAAAGAACCCAACATATGAAGTTAAGTATTAAACAAACAAATAAATATATATATATATCTGATATTTAGTGCTTGTGTATCACCACAATTACCAAGCTTGAACATGCCAAATTCTGGTACCTTTATGGTAACTGCAAGCTTTTAGGTTTCTTTTTAAAATAGTCTTTTCATATTTACCAACATCTGATTTCTATATTCTGGTATGTAATTTAACTTGGTTTTCTAAAAATATAGCAGAGAGTGACATTTATCTACAATCTACAATGGACAAAAATATAAAATATTTCAAAAGTATACTAGTGGGCTCAACCAACCAATCCCCAAGTGAGGCTTTGCCTCCCCCCCAACCTGCTTCACTTATTATTCCCTGTGGGGCTCTGCTCACCTATTCGCTGCTTTGCCTGCCTATCACTAAATAGGAACAATAATAGTGCATAACACAAAACAGAAGCTTTTTTTTTTTTTTTTAATCTAATACCTCTTTTTTCTAATGCCTATAATTTTTACTGCTGAATTTTTGAGTTAATTTAGGGCAATATATAATAGCTATATAGATTTCTAATATACAGCTGGGTAATAATTTTACACATTCAAAAATATCTTAAGGGAAAAAAAGTTTATTATTATTATTTGAAATTGGAAAAATCTTATACAGTTTCAATTTTAAATTCTTTCCTACCTACTTCTTAAAATAATGAATGTCAAAATGTATTCAATTTTATATACAAGTTTTTGGTGCTTTTTTTTTCCCCCCTTGCCATAATTAGAAATATAAAGTGTACCATATTATAAAAATATCTAATTCTATAATGTTAAAAAATTATCAGAATGAAAATAGAAGATGAGTTTATATAGGAGTTATATGAGGCATTTATAAATGAGTTTGACTCATTTTTTTTTATACCAAAATATATCGAAGTATTTTAAAATATGTTTTTAAATAAAAAATGATAAATACATTTTAAAGGCAAAAAGAAATGCAGTAAATTTATTATAGACATGACAATATTTCATTTTTCACAAAAAAAAAAAAAAAATTATAAAATATAAGACATTGACAGTAAGAAAATTAATTTTCTAAAAAAAAAAAGACAGTTGCAGATAACGAATTGCAATCCTAAATTCATTTTTTCATTGAAAATATCTAACATAATGGTTTTTATTTATAATAAGATGAAAATTTTGTTACCTAGTAATAGCAATATTGACATTTTTTTTTTTTTTTTTAAACCACGGATCACATTTTAATTTCCTCATGGAAAATGACCTAATGACAGAAAAACAATGTCATAAGAGAAACTTTTTTCAAGGTGGCAAATAGAGTACTTTTATAAGCCCGACGTTTTTAATTAATAACTTTGTTAATAAAGATTATAGAAATTTGTAAGCAACTGAAATGCCTTCCTTGGAATATTCGGCAAACATTGATACATCTCTGGACGCAAAGGACGTTGCCCCCCGTGAGAAGATGCAGTCGCAGACAAAAAAAAGATCCCCCAGTAACAGTAGCTTTTTTATTATAAATATTAAATGCTGGTTTAAATATTAGATAATTTTTGGAAACAAAATACGCCCATTGATAAATCTACTGCAAAAAAAATTCCACCAGAAGAAAAATATAAAAATTTACTTATAAAGCCATCAGCATCTGAATTAATTGAGCTAAATATATTTTCATGAATCTAATTCAAACCTAAGTTAATTTAACAGGGGTGAAACTTTTCAGGGGCTACCCCTGAATTCAGGTTTTTTGAAAATTTTGCTGTCTTTGAATTTCATGATCAATTATTTTGTTTTTACAGAAATTTCTCCTTTTGAATGTTTAATTTGCCTTGTAATGTATCACAAAGTCTGTAAATGTTACTTCAATATAGGTAGCCATATGATATACCATTAATAAATGTCCCCTATATGTATGCAAAGAACAGTTTTCATAGTTTTTGCAAGCTAGGTAGTTTCACCCCTGATTTAAGTTTAAATTATAAAAACAATACGTTTTTAAAACTTTTGTGCAGATTAGCAGTAAAATATTAAATTAATATTTATTTAATATTGTTTACAAGAGATGAATTTTAAGTTATAAAAAATATTAGTTCGTTTAATGAAATATTTTGTTATATTTTATAAATTGTATTTTTAAATTTCCATAAGATTTTTTTTTTTTTTTTTTTTAAACGCTAGATAAACAATTTTATTCCATTAAAGCCAATAACTTTGATATTAAAAAAAAGTGATTTAAATCAGTAATTACAAAAAAAGAAAAGAAATCAATGGATTTAAATCACTACAACCCTGACTTAAAATGAAGCAAAAATTATTTTTAAAATAAGTTCTGTCTACTCATAAATTCAAAATGCACAGAAAAAGCAGTTTTCTCAAAAATCTAACATTTTGTAAACCGTATAATTTTAAAACAGAATTTTTTTTCTAAAAATCGATAAATAGTGAAGAACTTCGAAACTAGATTCCAACCACATTGTAGGATGCAGTTGCCACCTCATTGGCGATTCTAGCAAAATATGACAAGAATTTCTGCCTTGATAGCAGAAAAGTATCTCTAGTTCTTTTACAGAAACTTATTTTTGTGATTTTATATAAATGCTTCATATCATAACAATATTTATAATTCTGAAATTTATTATAATTTTTATAAAAATCATAATACAGAGCTTAAAATTGTTTCTTCGTTTAATACAAAATGTATAACTGAAAAATACAGTACTGAGCTAAACAATAGTATTAGCTATTTGGTGATAATTATTTATTAACTGATTATAAGATCAACTATAAAATTTCAGAACAGTGACATCTCATAAATGATGTTTTAGGCAAGCTTCTTACGAGTGATTTACTGAAGTCTGTTGTCATGAAAAGCTCATTTATCTGATTGACTGCAGAGATCTGTCCAGAGGCAAACCTGGGTCCGTTAAAGGACCCTTCACAAAACTCTATATCTTAAAAAAGGACCTTTCATAAAATTATTTATCCTAAAACAGGACCCTTCACAAAATTATTTATCTTAAAAGAGGACCTTTCACAAAATTATTTATCTTAAAACAGGACCCTTAAAAAAAAAAATTTATCCTAAAAAGGACCTTTCACAAAATTTTTCTCCTTTAAAACAGATCTTTGATAAATCTCTTTCATTTTCGAAACTTATCTTCAGTGGAATGAACAGACTGTTTAATAATACTACATGTTTTGTCGTATTTTTTTTCCAAAAGCAGATATTCAATTTCTAATTTATAAAGGGCTTCTATGCAAAGCATATATACGAGTTTAGTTCTGTAAAACTGAACTGTTATTCTCTAAAATGAAATCTGAATTGTAATTTTATTTTGGAAAATTACATTTTTCACAATTTCACAAAAAGAGGACCCTAGCCAAAAAGTTCGGAAGAACTTTATTTATTTTCACACTAAATTTAGATTCACAAAATTACATGTAGAATTTTTCATAAAAATAGGACCCTGAGTGAAAAGTTGAAATGCTATCATATTTAGTGAATCAATAAATATTTCATTGTAGTGTACTGTTTCTAACCACTCATCTAGAGATAGATCAAAACATCATTTACAAGATGTCACAGTAGCAGAATTTTATTTAAGTAGTCTTTTAAGAAGCACAATACTCAAGTTTACCAAAATAGCATATAGTTTGCAAATAGTATTGTATAAATTTTAAAATAAGAATATTTACCTAAAATATAAATAGCATTGTGGTCATACTTCTTCATAGGTTCTTTTGCAAAAGGAGTGATGTAAACTAACTTTTCTTTTGGAAATAAATCTAAATAATTTAATTCAGATAAAGTAATGAAATTATCGGGCGCATACAAATTGGGCATAAACTTTTGAAAAGCCACCATAGTTGTACTTGAAAGATCAACGTTACAAAAATGCAAATCATAAGGTTGGCGGCTTTTTCTGTTAGCTCCATACAGTTCCAACAGCTGTTCTCCACAGTTTGTACAGTCTTGCTTTCTCATAAAACAATCGTAATCCATGTCAATAATTATTTTTTGATCAAATAACACTGCATTGGCCAATCTCTGGTTAGAAAACCGAAAAACACTTTTTCTGCGAACACGCAAAACCATAGTATTATGTCCGATACCATATTGAATGTGTTCAGCTGGTTTTAAGCTTTGTTTTTCAAGCAACCAGGCTTCACGTTCTTTCCGCTTGAAATCTCTTTTACGTTTTTCAGCATCTTTACGCATTTCTTTTTCAAATAAAAATGACATGTACTTCACTCTCGATGAATACGAATACATATATAGAAGTTCTTTCATGTCTTGAACTGATATCTTTGATGGCACTTTTTTGCCTTCTAGTTTTGCCACTTCATGTTCCATTAAGATCATTAAGATTTTCTTTTTCTGCTCACTGTCTGAGGCTAACTCGATGTATTTACCGATTTTAGTATCAAGTTCATCATACTGGTCAATGCCTGTTTGATTACCGCTTTCTTTTTTTTCTGCAGTAGCTTCAGATGACAACAAACAAATATTTGTGTGTATCTGTTGACGCTGGCAACCAGTTGTCAATATTTTCTTATTTAAATAATAAAGTCGTGAAATTCTAGTTATATTAGAGGTAGATTTTAAGTTAAAATTTCTCCCTACTGAAGAAACTATAATACTAATAGATCTTATGTTAAACATGGTGAAAACAAAAAGTATTTGTCGGAAAATTAATCGATCACATGCAAAATTGAACTTTTGTTATTAGTAAATAAAAGATGATAAATTGGTTGACTGGTTACTATAGACCGGAATTAGACAATGCAGTGAACGATATGGAAAAGCAACTTAGTGGCAAAACACTAATGTTTAATGATGACATTTTTGTAAGAAAACACCATAAATTGAAAAATATACAACATTTATTTATTTTCACACCGCCAATCTTATTATGCATTAACATCTGATCACCTAATAAATCCATGATAAGTTTATTCAACCAAGAATCCAATCATCAGTAGATACAGCCAATCAGAACGAAGATCAGTCTTAACTAGCAGCATCCATTAAAACTAAAACAAAACAAATAACATATTAGGTCGCCAGTGTCATGTCAAGTTTAATTTCTAATTAGTTTCTCTCAAAGCTTTTTCAAACTTGTAATGAACAAACAAGCGAACATATTACTCTAATAAAATACTTTAATGATTTATATGAATCGATTAGTTTTCGTTTTCATAATTTAAATTATGAATTCTGATCGATTCATAACAACACCGCTTCCTCACGGTATACCAAAAATAGGTATTTTTAAGCATAGTATAAGCTTTATAATCTTATAATCATGCTCATATTTCCTTATAATTTCATATTGCAAATTGTTAAAAATTTTATATTTTCAGATAACCCTCTTAGTATTTCTTGGCATGACAGTACATGGATTCCCTTGTTAAACGCTGGAAATGTAATGGAATATTTTTCTGAAAGAACGAACCCTTTTTATGACCGAACATGTAATAACGAGAACTTAAAGATGCAGCGGCTAGGACCTGAACATTTACAGTAAATCTATGATTCTTTCTTAATAAATTCCTAATATAATTATTTCATAAAATTTATAGAATCGAATAATTTCGATTGATTGGGCCTGCCTCCTAATATTAGTATTTTTTTCACATTTTTGTGCCAAATTTTAAAAATATATTTCTATTTGTTTCAGCAAACTAATTAAAAATTTATTATTGAATGTTATTTTAATGCAGGATTAATACAGTCAGTGGCGTAGCGTAGGTTTGGAGCCCCCGGGGCAGTCCAAAATTATGCGCCTCTCTCCTTCCGGTGATGGTGTAAGTGTTAAAGCAAACTGACTGTGTAAGAATCCTAGACCTGCATACATTGCCGTCAAGGGGCTGTCTTTCTAAGAGATCCTATCCCGCATTCTCGCAAGTTTCAGTGAAAACCACGAAAAAAATAGAAGTGCTAAGTTGGCGAGTACGACCCGAGTTCGAATCGGGCACTTCCTTTCTCCTAGCTTCGACAGAAGACCTTCTCGGATATTAGTGGCTTTCGTCCGAGATTATGGAATTAAATATGTACAGAGAAAAAACTGTATATATAAATGATTCAAAAGCTATTTATAAATTCGCAATTTGTTCATAAAATACAATTACTTCCTTTCCAGTCGTCAATACTTTCCTTTTTCATAATTATAAAAAATTACATCTTTGTTATCTATGAATAAAAAGGTTTCCAAATAGTAAGAAAAGAAAAAAAAAGTACCTTATAAAACAAATAAGTTATTTCCATACAGTTAGAATTATAGCTGAATCATTACATAAATTACACTGTCAAAATATGTAAATCTTTTTCAATTGGAAATATTGATACTGTCAGTTAGTCTTTCTTTGATCATCGTTGAGCGTTTATATGTATTTTATTAATTTAATTTTTAAAAGCTTCTATCATCTTGCATTGTTAATAGTAATTCTTAAGGGAATTGATAATAAAACAATAACATAACGTTAATTTAACTTTTTTTAAGCTTTTAATCAGCTATTCAGGGTAATAAATTTAAAAGTACCATCGTAGAAATACTCAATTCTGAATAGACTTCTTTAAATAAAGTGATAAGTCGTCTAACAAAATGTCATAAGTATGACGTTTAAGTCAAAATATTTGAAACATAAATGCTGGATATATCGAGCAATTTTGTACATCTAACGAAGTTTGAACTTACAGAAAACCTAATGACTCATAGGTTTTCTGTATTCATAGGTTTTCTGTAAGTGTATTAACTGTTGACTTTTTTTTTTTAGTTGCTTGGTTACTAAACGTTTTAAGTTTTTCCCGAATAAAATATACTATTCACAAAGTAAGGATAATACTATGAAGAACTGACATAGAGGCTATAACAGTATAGAAACTCTTTGCGTGTAAAATGCATTAAAAAAGGCTATTATTTACACATTGTCTTTTAAATATCTCAGTTTCTTGAGATCGAAGCTCGTTTAATTTTTTTTCGTTTGTGAGGGCAATCTCTATGCAGCATTCAACAATAATCTGCTAATATATTAACATTCCATCGACTCTGATACCCCTTTACATTTCTCGATGACTTAAGGAAATGCCTCTCTTCCTTCACTCACATCGTCTAGATTTTTAGGGAAATAAGTGAGATGGGAGTTGAAAAAGTAGAGTTTTAAACTCATTTCTGTCAAAAAAAAATCTGTCCAAAACTGTATGGGATGGAAATTTTTGAATATTCTTTTCTTAATCAGCATCTAGAAACACATCACATCTCATTGCAAACCTGTATTATCGATATCAGTATTTTTTTTCTGATCAGTACTATGTTACAGAATACTTAATAGTTCAGACTCGAAAAGTACGCAGAACCTTCTCAGCCTTTTCCATTATTTCTACAGCAGAAGGAGGCCCCACCAGTAGCTGAGTGGTTCTACTCTCGAAACTGGTAGACAGGAAGTAACGGATTTGATTTCAAGTCGCGGTCGTCGACCTAACTATTCGGAGTTTTCCGTGGTTTTCTCTGACACTTGCATATATAAAGACTAAGTTCCCTTAGAAACACCTTCATAGAGGGCCTCTCATCCAGGTCATTGTCAATCGGCCTTGCTTCCAAACACCAAAGATCATCTACAACAAAGTGTGAATAATTTAAAGACCTTGTATTTGCAGCTTGTTCTGAAGTTCCTGGAACCTTATACACTAAGATAAACTCTGCCTTTTTTCTTTACGATTTTTATTATAGTCGTATCTATTGTTTAGAATCATGACAAAATTTATCTGTACAATATTTATTATTAAAAAAATAATAATAATATGAAATTTATTTGCAATCGCTCTAAATGTGGTGCTGTTGTACCGTGCTCTTCTGGATTTTGTGATAGTTATATAATTTAGCACCTATGGAATGAAACTGTATCAAATTTTATATATAAGGTTTTTAGTATTTTTTTTCTTTGGTCAATTTTTAGTAGAAATGTTTATTTATATTAATAAATAATAATGATAAAGAATGTCGCTATCAAAATCTGATTGTAAAAAACTACCCATTTGTGGATTTGGAAATTTCAGCGCCTCTTTTCAGCAATCATCTTGTTAACAACCGGCAGATGATGACCCTTTTATATGAATTTCTGAACTAACAAATTACAGACGCAAAGGGTCCAGTATTTGACTATAAGGTAGGCTTTTGTTATATTGATCAGTATATTAGCGCTTTATGGACGCGAAATAAGAAGGGCTGCTTACAGTCATTGCCATACTATGAATGTATTGAGGCGTAGAGCTCAATGTCCAGTAGAAACTTTGACAACAGTCCTTGGCCAATTTATGAATATAAGATGTAAAAATGAGAGGAGAGTTCATTTAAAGTATGCGCCCACATTATAATAATCACAGGGGGAATAATTTAAAGCTATGATGCGCATAAATTTTTTTCATTTTCATCAAGAAACCTATGGTTAGCCAGAGATAATTTTAGAAGGGTCTAATAAAATTGTAAAAATTCAGAAATTTATTACAATGATAATTTTTAGTTTTTAGAAAAGCAGTATTTGGCGCCCCCTAAAATTTTGCACAAGGGGCAAGCGCACCCCTTGCCCCCCACACGCTACGCCACTGAATACAGTAAAACCTCTATAAGTTGCACACCTATGGTTCCAGGAAAAAGTGTCCAACTTATAGGGGTGCTTACATTTTTCGATTTAATTAAATTGTATCTATGCAGGCCTTTTAACTTTTAATCATATCTAAATATAACATAAAGTATTCATAACTTATATACAAAAAATGATTAATTTGTCAATTTAAAATCTAAATTTAAACTGGTATATTGTGGCCATTTTTACACTTTCTTCTATAATGTTTTATATAACAGTGCCATCCACCAATTAATATTCACGAAAATTTAATCAATATAACTTCTCACGATTTTGCATATGCTGTTTGCTGCAATTTTATTCAATAGACGCTGTGATAGTCACATGGAAAATCAGAGAATGTGATTAAAAGTAGTACCAATTTGTCTACTGATATACACCCAAATTAAAATAACATTCATTTTAATAATAGTTATCTCACTTATGAAGTTTGCTGAATTTATTTGCTCTAAAAGCTGAGATAGAGTTTTCCTGAAAACGAAGAAGACTGCAGCATAGCAGCGACACCTGTTCATTGATATGCACCCAAACTGAATGAGCATCTTTTTTCACTATAGATAGTTCTCTCACATATATTTTAGTGCAATTATACACTCAAGTAAAACTTGGCAGTAAAAATAAAAGGGACAAATGAAGAGGAACCTTAACAACCAAAATCAATGCTTAGTCCCGATCGGTTTTTCTAATCCTAGTTAATTGGCGCAATTAATTCAGTTAAAAAGTTACAAAATCTGATTAAAATTTTTAAACTACGAATTAAAGTAAAAATTTATAAAATGCTGTTCTTCCTACAATATATTTTTTTCACATATTTTGCTAAAAAGCATTTTAAGAAGCTTCCATCAAATAAAAAAAAACTTCCAAAAGAAGACATTGTTATACTTTTGTTGATAGAGAAAAGTGGGAAGACAGTTCTTAAACAAAATGTCATTTTATGTCCTTGCTGGGAGAATAGATTTCCGAAAAAACAAAAAGTGTTCTTCCAAAGAATGGAAATGCTCAATATCGAAATAAAGAAAAGAAAAGAATTGTGATTTCCACTATCCCTTTGATGAGAGAGATGTCAATAGGGTTTCGCAATACCTTTGATCGTTTATTGTCTGTTCAGAATTTCTGATAATAATTATTGAAATAGAAACAGAAAATAAAATTCTATTTTCTAGTCTCAAGTGACGAAAAAGAGCTAAAATTTAAAAGTAATGAAGAATTTGAGATTCTTATAATAATGGTATGGAATTTTGAGAATTTATTTTGTATAAAATAGATGTATATGTAAATTCTCTAATTTTTCTTTCATAGTGAATTAAAATTTAATTTATTACATAAAACAAAAAACAAATAAACGGAAATATTTATATAAAATCAATACACAAAGTCAACTATTACTCTAAAAATTGATTTATATTTCAGTTATGAAATGGATATAGTTGATTAAACAAAAATATTTGGGAAAAAAATTTTTTTTTTCTTTTTTCAGTCAAATTTATGAATAAAATATTAAAGAGGATTTATTTTTTAGAATATAAAAGTAATAATAAATATAAGTTATTTCTCAGCTGTATTCCCGAATAAAATGAATTAGGAATATATTTTTTCATTATTTATTTGCATATTGTTATTTATTGTTTAAGGAACTAGTTAAATTAACATCTATATCATTTTTATGGTTTGTTGTGTACTATCTTTAAAAAAAAAAAAAAAGGAGAGAGAGAGTTTTATTCACTGTTCAAATCTATATATATAAAAGAACACTTCCTGAGTGAGTTAGTGAGTGAGGGGGTGATCTATCAACGCCCAGACCAAACCCCTGGACCTAGAAGCATGAAATTTTGTGACAATGTTCTTTCTATGACGTAGGCATCCACTAAGAAGCGATTTTACAAAATTCGCCCCCCAAGGGGGGGAGGGGGGGGGCAAAACGTGATTTCACAAAATCCTTCATATCTCAAACAAAAAAACAGATATCCGTAAAATTTTTGCTTTAAAATATAGCTAATACAAATGTCAAAAAACCAATTTCTGGAATTTTCAAAATTCGGTCCCCAAGGGGGGCGGGGGGGGGGGGGCAAAACGTGATTTCACATGCGTAAAAACGTGATTTCGCATAATCCTATATATCTCAAACAAAAAAATAGATATGCGTGAAGTTTTTGCTCTAAAATATAGCTGATGCAAATATCTAAAAACCAATTTCTGGAATTTTAGAAATTCAGCCCCCAGGTGGGGCAGCAGGGGGGGGGGAGAGGGGGGGGGCAAAAAAATAAAAGAGAGTTAGATCGTTCAAAATTGGTATATAGAGGTTTTCGATACCTACAAATCGATTTCGGATATGACGTAGGCATCCACTAAGAAGCGATTTTACAAAATTCGCCCCCCAAGGGGGGGAGGGGGGGAAAAACGTGATTTCACAAAATCCTTCATATCTCAAACAAAAAAAACAGATATCCGTAAAATTTTTGCTTTAAAATATAGCTAACACAAATGTCTAAAAACCAATTTCTGGAATTTTCAAAATTCGGTCCCCAAGGGGGGCGGGGGGGCAAAACGTGATTTCACATGCGTAAAAACGTGATTTCGCATAATCCTATATATCTCAAACAAAAAAATAGATATGCGTGAAATTTTTGCTCTAAAATATAGCTAATGCAAATATCTAAAAACCAATTTCTGGAATTTTAGAAATTCAGCCCCGAGGTGGGGCAGCAGGGGGGGGGAGAGGGGGGGGGCAAAAAATAAAAAGAGAGTTAGATCGTTCAAAATTGGTATATAGAGGTTTTCGATACCTACAAATCGATTTCGGATATGACGTAGGCATCCACTAAGAAGCGATCTTACAAAATTCGCCCCCAAGGGGGGGAGGGGGGGCAAAACGTGATTTCACAAAATCCTTCATATCTCAAACAAAAAAACAGATATCCGTAAAATTTTTGCTTTAAAATATAGCTAATACAAATGTCAAAAAACCAATTTCTGGAATTTTCAAAATTCGGTCCCCAAGGGGGGTGGGGGGGGGGGGCAAAACGTGATTTCACATGCGTAAAAACGTGATTTCGCATAATCCTATATATCTCAAACAAAAAAATAGATATGCGTGAAGTTTTTGCTCTAAAATATAGCTGATGCAAATATCTAAAAACCAATTTCTGGAATTTTAGAAATTCAGCCCCCAGGTGGGGCAGCAGGGGGGGGGAGAGGGGGGGGGCAAAAAATAAAAAGAGAGTTAGATCGTTCAAAATTGGTATATAGAGGTTTTCGATACCTACAAATCGATTTCGGATATTTTCGAATTTGTAAAATTATTAGGAGGGGCGGCAAGGGGGGGGGCTATGGGGCAAAAACAAATAGAAATACAGTTAGGCCGTTCAAAATTGGTACAGTTAGGTTTTAGATGCCTGCAAGTCGAATGGGGATATTTTCGAAAGTGTAAAGTTATTAGGAGGGCCGTGAAAGGGGGAGGGGAGAGGGGGGGGCAAAAAAATAAAAATAGAGTTAGATCGTTCAAAATTGGTATATAGATATTTTCGATACTTACAAATCGATTGCGGATACTTTCGAATTTTTAAAATTATTAGGTGGGGCGGGAAGGGGGGGCTATGGTCAAAAACAAATAGAAATACAGTTAGGCCGTTAAAAATCGGTACAGATAGATTTTAGAGGCCTGCAAGTCGAATGGGGATTTTTTCGAAAGTGTAAAGTTATTAGGAGGGCCGGGAAGGGGGGGCAGAGGGGCAAAAAAAAAGAAAATAGAGTTAGATCATTCAAAATTGGTACATAGAGGTTTCCCATACCTACAAATCGATTGCGGATATTTTCGAATTTTTAAAATTATTGGGAGGGGGGGGAGTAGAGCGGTAAAAAAATAAAAATAGAGATATATCGTTCAAAACTGGTGCATAGAGGTTTTTGATACTTACAAATCGATTGCGGATATTTTCAAATTTGTAAAATTATTAGGATAGACAGGAGGGGGGGCGAAGTGGGAAAATAATAGAAATAAGAGTTAGAGCATTTTGGGAATTTTTTCCGAAGGCAGTGAGAACCCGGTGCGACATTTTTCCTACTCAGATTTTGTTTCTCTTTTTTTTCATGTGATAAAAATTAATGCAATTTTGAGAATTTATTATAGTGATTCATTTAAAAATAGGGACCAGCGAAGCGGGCGTTGCCTGCTAGTAAATATATATAAAAAAAAGTGAAAATTGATTAAAAATCTGATTAATCGATTAATGAACAACAATTAACCCAGTTAAAACTGTTAATCGATTCCCACACCTACTTGAAAGCAATATCAGGTTTTCCATTAGAGTGCGACACCGCGATAATCTTGCATATTTGTTCATTTCCTCGCTTAAAAATTTTAATATTGCGAGAAATTCGTACAGTTTTTCATTTTTCAGGAATCAATTAAAAAACAAAACAGTTTTTTTTTTAAATTGTTTCTTTTTAGATTTATATTTGTCTTATGATAGAAAAAGCACATGACAAACAAACTGGCCTTTAATCTGCTCAAGTATATGCAACTTTTTCATCCTGTGTTTGTTCTTCTTTAGACCTGTGTCCATGTAAAAGACCTATAGGGGAGAGAAGGGAACATTCAACATGGGGCGCATTTCAACAGCTTAAATTTCTCTCTATTGGCATTGTTAATTTATTGACTAATAGGTGTGTAATCATGTTCCAGAATACAATAATAGCTGGCTGTAGGTTTCTTTTATTTCTTAATTTCTTATCATAAGTAACTCTGATATGTAACAAAATAATATTGTAATGATAAAATAATGTAAAATTTTAAGCAAGAACACTGCTTGTGTTATTCAGCATTTTATCTTTACAATTAGATTTATTTTGGATTTTCTAATGTCTGTTTTGTGTTATTTAGTATTTTATCTTTACAATTAGATTTTTTTTTTGTGTGTGTGTGTGTGTGTGTGTGCTTGTTTGTACACATGTTAAATTTTAATAAAGCTTAACTTCATTTCATTTAAAAATAAAATAAATTGTTATTATTCATTGTTGAAAGGTGCCCCACCACCTGTTGAAATGTACCCCATGGTAGGGGCCAAAAATAGGCTTCTTTTAAAATGTAATATTTGACTTTTTAATAATGACGAGAATCTGTGTAAAAATTGACAAGTTGAACAACATACTAAAGTAGCTAATGGCACTGAAGATTGAAATAAAAATGTTTTATTTTTAGTTTAAAAAAAAACTAAAATTGGTTGAAAGGTGCCCCCCTCTCTCCTAATTAATATTTAAAGTTTATTTGGAGTCTCACGTCTCACTTAATTTTCAGAAATCTTGCATAGCTTTTTAAAAGTCTCACTTTGTTTTTGAGGAATTCTCACCCAGTTCTTTTCTTTGATAAGATCCCGGAATATTATGTAATATATGTGTTAAAAATATTTAATGCATTATAATTTGTGATTGTGAGGTATAAGATAATCTTTTTTTTTTTTTCTGCTAAGAAATTAATATCATAATTCATTTCATACACACTGAAGTAATCTGCACAATATATGAAATATTTAAAATAATTTCAGCAATGTGCCTTTATATAAATATATGTGAATTGATTAAAAAGTAATCCATCTTAATTATTTAATTTAAGATATCTAGCAAATTCAATATTGTACAATGTAATATGAAAGTTATGCAAATTTTCTCTCTTTCTCTCTCTGTCTTTTTTTTTTTTTTTTTCTCGCTTTTCTTTTCTTTCTTTCTTTCATCATGATTTGTAATACTATTTAAATATACATATATTGTTGAGGTAATGGTATACTTTGTCAAATTAAGCTTTATACATGTTGTTTTCCAATAAATATTGATTTTGTTAATTAACAGTTTATCTATTCTAATCCTAGAAACATGATTGGTTTAGAATATTGCCTTTTGCATGTTCAAGAACCCTTTTTATATGTGATTAGAAAACAGCACAGACATTCTCCACAACAAGGTATTATTAGATTTGTATTTATTATGTAGTTTTAATATCTGAAGATAATAGAATTTTATAAACACTCAATGCATGCTAGAACCATAGCCTCCTAAACTAGATTCCTGTTGCGGGGTTTAGAAACTTGGCAACAGTTCAAGAGGTAGACAGCGCCACCTGGTACAGATTGCACGACTTTTTTATTCAACTCTCATCAATAATTTTAAGAAATGATATGTGATATATATAATCGACGTTTCTTCGATTCTATTCACCTTTTATGTTTATCAAATCCCACTTTAAAAAATTTTTGTTGGCTGTTGAATAAAAAAGTCGTGCAATCTATACCAGGTGGCGCTGTCTACCGATTGAACTGTTGCCAAGCTTCCGAGCCACACGACAGGCATCTAGTTTAGGAGGCTATGCTAGAACAAACAACTGTTTCTTCAGATCAAAACATGTGTTTACAAACTTTTGATTCTCCACTATTCAATCAAGCAAGTGTTGTTTGCTTAATTGAAATTATTCATTGATAACCACCTTAGTTACAATTACCCCCACGTAAAAAGTTCCTTGGGTAATTGTAACCATGGGTGATAAATGAAAAATCTTATGAAATAGAATAAATCTGAAGTTATATTCCAGGAGTGAGTGTGTTCAGGGTTTTTAATCGAATCCATTTGGAGTTTCATTTTTCCTGCAACATTATCTTTTGTTTCTATTGGTTGTTTATTTGTCATCCAGATGATATGTGAATAAATTGTATATTTTTATTGACTGGCTGATACAAAACAAAAATATTGAAAGCTTCTGGTCTAAATAACTTAAGTATCATTTAACTTTTTTTTTTTTGTGACTTAATTTTCATGGTCACAATCACCCCTGTATTCAAAATCTGCAGTCAAAAATAGTCTCTTCTCTAAAAATGTGGAGTTAACTTCACGTATACAGCAATAGTAAATCTTCAGATTTTAACATCAACACTCACAAGAGAAGTACGAATCAGTAAAATTCCTGTTGAAACCAACCCAAGCTAAAATTGGAGAACATGGTCGAAAACATAGAATAGAGTGCAAATTTGCTGCAACCCATCCCCCCGCCCCCTCCTTCCAATGGGGCCAGATACATGACCCTAGAAGTTTTAGTTATTTCTATCAAAATCAACCAAACGGGAATAGAAAGCGAGAAGGTGTAGCACAGTAGTAGAGTATTTAGCTTGAGTGAGAAAGGTAGTGCATTCGAATCCTAATAAGGTCTTTTTATTTTTATTTCAAACAAAACTGTTTAAATTTTTAATTAAATTAAAGTATTAGTTTAATCAAAAATAGGTTATTATTATTATTATTGCACCAATTAAAATATTAACCAGGAATTAAAAAAAATACATGTTTGTTATAAAGAAGAAAATCATGTTTAATGTTACAAATTTATTTTCTAATTTATGTGACTATAATTAGAGCTATGACTATACAGTGCCGGCAAAAAAAACTTTACACTTGAGTAGCAAAAAAACTTTACATGTCAATTGCCGTTTCCGCAATAAAAATGTGTCGAACCCTAATGTTGACAAGTGGAGTTGTCGATCACAGACAACCTCTTTCTATCCTATCAACACTCTCATCACTGGGGTTCAACACATTTTTATGACGGGAATGGCAATTGAACATGTAAAGTTTTTTTCTTGCCGCTCAAGTGTAAAGATTTTTTTTTTTTGCTGACACTGTATGTTAGTGACTATGATTAGAAGTAGAAAATTAATGAAAGCATAATAAGCATGTTTCACAAGGAGCCACAAAATATAAAAGAAAATTGATCACAATTAATTGCATTATAATTTTGTTCACCGTCAAATACTGTCATTACAATTACAAACCTTTTAGAAAATATTTGGCTTTTTGTCGAGATAACTAGATTTACAAAATTAATATTTTCCCAGATTTTGAAGTTTTTGGGATGTAAAAAAGTAATTATAAATTTAAAAAATCATTTTGAAAAAATTTGACCTTGTGCTCAGTTTTATTTTCTAAGAACATGAAATTGGACAGTTGTTTAATAAATATTTTAAATAAACATTAAATATGATGTTGAATGGTTGTTCATTCAGGATTTTTCATGCAAATACAAAAAAATGCATGAATAATGACACGATTAAGAGCAGACGATTAACACTTGCTATTAGTTTTAGAAAATCTGGAGTGGAAGGTTGATTTTTTTTTTTTTTTACCAACTATGTGAAAAATACCAGAGCCGGGAATCGAACCCGGGCACCTATGCTTAACGCGCGGATGCTCTACCACTGAGCTACCCTGGGTGATAACCAGCTGGGCATTTCTCACATAAAATTCATTGGTAAGGTCACCAAGTCTGCAAACGCAGCTGTATCAAGTGACATGAAAAATCGATTCCTGGCTCTGGTATTTTTCACATAGTTGGTAAAAAGAAAAAAAAAAAAATCCTTCCACTCCAAATTTTCTAAAATTAATTAAGGTTGATAAATAAAAACTTTCTAAAACTTGCTATTAGTGTTGTCGATGAAAAATACTAATTATAAAATTTACATAAAACACTATCACAAACCATTAATGAAAATATCTCTAAATGCAATATAAAATTATTTCTCCTTAAATTATTCATTTATTTTAATTAAGAAAATTAAAACATTTTCTCAGTTTTAAATAAAAAAAATTCAAAATCTGACCAAGGCAAGATTTAAACTCAACACCTTCCTTACTCTAGGTGAATACTCTACCACTATGCCAAGCCTTCATGCTTTCTGCTTCTGTTTTGTTGATTTTGATAGAAACGGCTAAAATTTCTTGGGTTATATCTTGCCCCATGGGGGATTTCTGCAGCAAATTTGCACTCTACCCAATGTTTATGACCATGCTTTCTAATTTAAACTTGGTTTGGTTTAAATGGGAATTTTACTGATTCATACTTCCTTTGTCAGTCAGAGAGAAAAATGCAAGCAATTTTTAAAACTTTTAATGCAGTCAAACCTTACTAACATGAATTTGTAGGGGGATAAAAAATTTGTTCATGTTATCAGTAACTAATCTTCATATAACTAAACTAATCTTCATTTTGATAGGGATTGTGGAAACAGTTCATGTTAAAAGTAATTCACATTAAACCTGTTCATGTTAATGAGATTCGACTGTATTATCAATGTTTCAAATTCAATTTGTTTTTCATAGTATAAATATAACAAAAATGGATTGAAAAAGCAGATAGAATGACTGACTGTTAGGTCTTAATTAAGCTTATCTGTTAAGTGATAAGGCAAAGTTACACTTACTGTATGGTTATATTTACCCCCCATTTCACCCTATATCTAAGTAAAATTTTCACTAATAAAACTAAACTAACCTTCAATGATTAAAAAATAAATAAGTAGATAGAATAAAAAAGGGTAGTTTTTATGAAATCTTATTTTGTAAGATGCCTTAATTGTGCAATTGCATTGTACTGAATGAAATTGCAATGTTCTTAAAATGAAGTTTTTTATGTGTATTCTGTATAATTACTTGATACGTATGAAACCCCTCTAATAGAATAGAATTTTTTTTTTAATGTGTGTATGCAAAAACATGTTTATCTGTTCCATTAATTAACATTATAAAAAATCTGGAGTGTCTCCACTCGACTCTCTGAACATTAAATAGTTAATAATTGTTTAAATAAATTAAAGTAAAAAAATTTCTGAAATCAATCAACTCAGATGGATATGGTGTTTAATGCTATTGCACTTCAATTAATTTGAGTCCATGAATCATAATGATAAAGAATTTTTCATTGTGTCCCTGTAAAAAAACTAAAGAGCTAGATTCATCAAAATCTCTATTGTTTATGCTATGGTGACTTATTACATACGTACCAACCTTCAGCTCATTTGAACAAAGCATTTAGACACTATCATGTTCGCTCACGCACATACTTATATCACTGTAAAAATAGCAAAAATGAACAAAATCTCAGAGTTTAATTTTTATCATGATTACAATACTTTCCTTATACATGTTTGTTCAGAAGATAAAAATAAAAGCACACTTGCATGCATTTATCTGTTAGCCTAAATTAAATAAACTAAAAATTTTATTTAAAAGAAAAAGTAATTGCTGCTTACATTTTTGTGTAATTTTTTAGTGTTTTTTTTTTTTTTTTTTCTGTATGCATTTGTTTTGCCAATTTAGAATTTTTATTTTTCTTTAAGTATACAAATTTGATATCTTTTATCAGAAAGTTAAATTATAACTTTAAAAATTTGTAGTCATTAATTTATAAATGTTCAAGAGGAATTTTTATATTGGTCACTTCATTTTTACATGAATGTAAAGTAGCTTTCACCATTCAATATGTTTTTCCTTTTTTTTTTTTTATATTTAGTAACTCCAATTGCTGATTATTATGTAAATTCTGGAGTTGTTTATCAAGCACCGGATTTAGCATCTGTTATTGGCTCCCGTTTGGTAAGCATATATTATAAATATTTATCGTGATGTCTTTTTAATCAGTCACATCAGAATGATTGAGTTTTATACTTTACACTTTTCTTTAATATCCTCTATTAAGAAATATATATATATTATACACTCCTGCTCAGAAGTTAATTTAAAAACTTACCTCTTGATGAAATCTTTTCAAACATTGGGTATTTAAAGAATTGGATCTTTCTCATGTTTTTCAGTGAAGATTGGTTTAAGACAACATTTAAGGGGCCGGTAACAAATTGAGCAAAGTCAATAATGCTTGCGATCGTCCTGTATCGGTAGGTGAACAAAATGATCTGTAACTTTAGGATATGTTAATATAGACCCAGAACAATTTGTGGATAAATTTGTGTGACGATTGCATGTTAAACAACGGAGGTATAAGAATTTATTTAAAATCTCTAAAAAAAGTTTTTAGAGAGTTCAGCTTGTTTTTTATTTATAATATACAGAGTTTCAAACGAAAATTATTCCCACTTTCTGGTAAATTGAAAGATCCCTTTTGAAACAATATACTGCAATACAAATATCTTAAATACCTCATGAAATATCATAGCTGCCAAGTGCACCGATTTTTATCAGTATGCTCCGTTAATCCGAAAATTATCGGAAAACTCCGATTTTTCAAACTTGACATTTATTATTATTATTTTCTCGCCAATTTTTCTGTTTTTGACAGAAGTTTTCAGATTTTTAAGCTAATCTCCTTGCTTCCAGTATTAAATCAATTTCTTCCATTATTTAAAAAGTCGTGAATATCGTTCGTTTATAAAAAGAAACCCCATTAACTATTATTGGGAATCAAAAGCTTCTGATTTCAATCTTTTTCCATCCACAACATAAATGTTAATATTCATTTTAAACTTACTTTGTGAGCTTCTAGACTACACTGTTAGTGTTAACTGCGTAAATGCTTATATCATCGTTAGTTAACATGCTATCGTCACACAAATTCATCCACAAATTGTACTGGGTACTGGGTTTATATTAACTTATCCTAAAGTTACAGATCATTTCATTCACTTAATGATACATTACATTGGGAGATAAGTTCTTAAATTGAAAAAAAACTGATTGTTTTCAAGTCTTGCTAAATTTTTGAGGAGGAGTGTATATAAAAGTTGTATGTGTAAAATTTTAGGTATCCCGTCAAATTAATCCAAGACTAAAGTACATCGGAAAAAATATCCCAAAAAAGTAGCCTAAGACTAAACAGCTTCAGAGAAATACCTTAGCTTATTTAAATTCTAAATTTTAGCTAAAAAAAAGAATAATAATAAATGGGAATTTCTATAATAATATTTATAATATACACTAAGCGACAGAAAAAAGCCCCACTGCAGAAAATAGACTTATACCTTTTTTATTTGCAATAACTTTAAAATTAATGTTTGAAACAAATAAAACTGTCTTGTTTGCATAATACCAAAGGGGTGAAACCTATGTACATTTTTGATTTAATAATTCGCTTTATTGCACTCTACGAAGTACTTTTTAAAAATCTGCATGAAACTTTCTTTTTGAACATAATGCAATAACCATACACTTTGTACTCTATTATGATTTATTTTATGAAATAAACAAGTTATATTTTAATATATGAAATAAAACTATTTATTTGTTAGATCTAAGCAATTTTTTGTTAAAAATATGTATTCTGCATTGGGTTAATTCCATCTTTATATGGAATTACTGTTTTAATGTGCAATGGCATAGTTTATACAGTGTTTTAATATAAATCTCAGAAATTTCAATGCACCAAATATCACAAATAATTTTTTCTAGTTCTGGCAGAGTTTTAGGCTGCAAATTTCAAATCCTCTCCCCTGCCTTTTTATAGACGAAACATTTTTGAGCGGATCGTGATTAGGACTATTTCCATGTCTGATAAAGCAGAAATTCTACTATATCCTTTGTGGCATTTAGCTTAAAGTGAAAAAAGTTATGATTATTTACAGAATTATAGGTTCTCATGGGAATGGATAGGAAATTTTGACAATTTGAAGTGAATAAACTTACCACAGATGCTGTGTAGTAAGGTGCAATATCATCTTTAACTTATGTTTGCGTAAATGTCCGAGATACCTCCAGAATAGTCGGTCAGGAACCACTTTTATGAAGATTGTGTTTTATTTTGAGTTAATTGATCCCTTGAGCATAAAAAATTTGCCCGACTGTTTGAAAAGTTATGCACCTTCATACCATAATGTATAGAGAATGTGTCACTGTTTTAAAAGTGCTATGATTAAGTCGGTCATATTTTCGTTGTCAGATCTGCTTGTTTTCTTTAGCTCGAAATAAGTTAAACTTGACTCATCAAAGAGAACCAGTTCAGCCCAATAATTGACTAATCATTTAAAATTTTTTTTAGCCTACTGAGGTCTTGCTTTCCTATTTCTCTTCACTAAGAATGGAATTTTTTCAAATTTTCTGTCATTTAAACCTGCTTTGTGTAATAGTTGCTGTACTGTAGTTTAAGAAATTATGCTGCTAAACACTTTTTCTGAATCTCTTTTATGTTCTAAATGTAATACAACCTGATTTTATGAGTAATGGCTTTTTAACTTACGGTCATCTCGCTCGAATGAGCAACATGGCCGCCTAAAATCAAATTTTTAGTTTAAACGGCCAAAAAATTTTATATCTTGCTAAAAACCCTTTTACAAATATTTCGTTAACATTTAATTATTTTGCCATCTCATGTATTAATATATTTTTTGATTTTCACTCAAAAATTTATGCTTTTTCTGGCATTGTTAACTGCCTTATTCTTACCATTTTTGAAATAATTTCTAAAATTCCAATTTTACTGACAATTGCATTTTTCTTTTTTTAACACTGGACTCAAAGCTAAAGTGTATGCGGAGGACAACATAATAAAATCTATTCGAAACTTTGCTTTTTAAACGATAAAATTGGTTAGAAGGCAAAAAGGAAAATACCCAAGTGCGGCTTTTTTTTGTCGCTCATGCAGTTTAAAAAATAATTTATATTGATTGCATCAAATAGAAATCAATGGATTTTACTACTTTTACGTAGCCCTGTACTTGTACATTGTCTATAGATTGTATATGTTCCATACTAAAATTTGGTTTATTAAAAAAAAAAAAAATGACATAGCACCAAAACACAGCTGAAAACTTATTTTCAAGCATTTCCACCAATAGCCTGTAATGCACGTGTCTTCTTTTATCAAACAGGGTTCCCACGGGTCAGGAAGAACAAGGAAAACCTGGAAAAGTCAGGGAATTTGAAATTACTGAAAAAAGTCAGGGAAAATTGAAAATATTGCTCAAAATCTTGGAAAAATGATGATATAAACCTGGAAAATGCTTTTTGAGCATTTAATTTATATTGCAAGTCACATTACTATGTTGTCTCTTATGTCGCGAGCTATGTTCTGTTTTATACCGTGAGCTATTTTTTGTGTCGCAAACCAAATTTTGTGACTGAAATTTTCTAAAAATAGACCTGGAAAAGTCAGGGAATTTTATTTTTAAAATTGAGTGGGAACCCTGTCAAAGGATATGTGTGTTTTCCATTGCATTAGTTGGATTTCTGTTTAAAATTAATCAGATTTAAGAATTAATTTAATATTTTATTCTGAATATAATTTTTTGTTTGGTATGGAGTTATTTTGATGGGACATGAAAATATCGAAATTCGGTTACACTAGTATTATCACTATAAAAATATTCAAAATGTAATAGATTTTTAATTTTTTTGTTGTGCAAAAATGCAGTACTCTTCTTTTAAAATAGGCATTTTATTAAAAATATTTTCTTCAAAAGCATTAAACTAAAAACTAAAATTTAATAACACTTATTATTTATTTATTTTAATGAAAATTTTTATCAATTTTTTTCTTTCTTTTTCAGCTAACGTCGGTTCATCTCTTGCAGTCAGCCTTTGATGAAGGTATATTTTACCAAGTAATACTTAAAATTAACCCATTAATGTCTAACTTCACCATAGGGTCACACAGCATACAATAGTTTACATTTATCTTTTCTCGTAGACAAATCTTCTAAAATCACTCAAGATTATATTTACTATAAATCACTAGCGATTATGTTTCAAGCTTGAAAAAAGTTCAAATGGTGTTACTAATCCATCGTTTTGTAAAGTCGTCTTTAGTAAATCACTCTTTAATTTGAATAAAATAATACAATATTATAGGTATATATATATAATTTTTCTATGGTAATTATCTCAATATCCTATTGAAATATATGATATGGAAATTTATTGTATTTTAAAAATATATTAAAAGTTCTTCTTTTTCTGCTTCAATGAAACAAATAAATGCAATCAAATGGTAATTTTCCTTTGTTTTAAAAATTACCCCTCTCCCCCCCCCCAAAAAAAAAAAAAAAAGACCAGAGAGGCATTTCTTTTTAGATCACCTTTAATTTTCTATAATAAGAATCGAAGAGTTTACAAATATGTAAAGAGAAAAATTTTGAATTAAATTAGGATTTGGTTACTAAATCAAATTCTACTCAGGAAAGAGGAAAGAATTTTTGAAAATAACTTTAATATTTAACTTTCATTTAAATAAAAAATAATAATAAACAAATAAATAAATTAAAAAATATATGTATTATTCTCCACTTTTTAAAATGTGAAGCTGTGTTACTTAGCAACAGTTACTGTATTAATTTAAATAAGAACTCAACTCACTGTATCTTTGCTCTCTTTTAAATTTATTCATTTATGCTAGCTAGTTTTGTTGGGTGACTTTTTGACAATTTTTTTTATTATGTTTAATGTAGTATTAATTTAGCAAGTTGTGTTTTAAATTAGATCTTTCTTCAATAATTGCCTAGTTCTTTGTTATACTTTAAGTAGTTTAACTCATTGTACCTGCTAAAATTTATATTCTCATGCATTCTGAGTCAAGAATTTTATATTTCTGTATAAAACTGCAGTTTTCTCCACTAGCGCTACATGCAGTCACAAATGTATATGTTGCTATAACCCACCAATTGATAAAAAAAAAAAAAATCCCTCACCCTTAAAAAATAAATAAAAATAAACTAGCATGATCTATTGGTTGGTTATGCAGAAGTCAAAGTATAAAAATTAGGTATGTGCAGTCTTCTCCTTAGAGCTTTTTAAAAAGGGTGCTGCCCCTAGATGTTCCTTAAAGAATAAAAATGCAGCCTCTAGTGCCTTCCAAAACATGCCCTTCGTTCCCCCCAAAATATGCCCTACTTGCCTTCAAAACGTACCTTTTTGCCAAAAATTTGTGCTCTGTTTCTTTTACTTTTAGAACTCTGACAGGTTTCTACAACCTCTAACAACACTAACAAAGAAACTAAACATTATTTATAATTGTATGAACAAAAGTGCCATTTACAATGGCGTTAATAATTGCTTAAGGTCTGCATTTATAAACATAAAATTTTTGCAATATTGATGGCCTTTTTTGTAGAAATTGCCTCTTTACTCCTCCACAGATGTGTTCTCTTTTTAATTAATACTTACCCTATTATTTTTAGATACTATCACTCTGTCCCTTTTCAAACCAAGGGGGAACTGTTGTATTATTGCATGCATTATTTGTTCATTTTATTCTTTATTTATTTATTTAATTATTTTTCATAGCTGCTTCATATGCACAGTACAATCCATCTAAAGGATACTGGTGGGAGTTCAAAGACAATGACAAAAAGGGTAAATGGTTTATTTTTATAATCTTCATTTAATATCTGAAAATGTCACTTGTTGAACTGTTTTTGTGTAAGTCTGCTATCAGCAGAACTCAAGAACAAATTTATGCAGAAGACCAAACTTTGTATTTTAAATTAGCAATTGCCAACTTTTTTTTGTGTCGAGCTCGAGGACCACTACAGGGATTAATCCAGCTTTTTAAAAATGATACCCCATTTGTGAATTAATAAAATCATTTGTGAAAACATCAAGTAAGTTTGTGAAAATTAATGATACTTTGGGACAGTTAATTAAAATACGTTATGCAGTTTTTTTTTTTTTTTTTTTTTTTTTTTTTTTTTTTAAGTTTAAAATACATTTAAAAAATAAAATTAAACAGTTGTAAAAATAAATATATATATATAGGCGAGTTAAGTTGTTTCTTATACGTAAGATAAGTAGGTGTTTACTTAGATATTTATCATTGTCTGCAGTAAGTATTCAAATTGAGGGTATTTTTCTGTGTTCGATGCAGTGAAGCTTATAAAATATTTTAGTGTGTAGTTATATTGCTGAGAATTGACTTTGTGAAGGTACCTCTTTGCTGAAAGTTGAATTTGTGAAGGTACCACATTGCTAAAAATTGACTTTGTGAAAGTGCCTCAATGCGGCACTAAGTTTGTTCTGAATTAACCTCTGCACTAGTACAGCAGATTTGGGATATGGATAAGCCATTCAATAAAGGCAATTGGAGTATGGAGGACCACTCAATACAGCCAATTACAATTGGGGTATGGAAAGCTGTTACAAAAAGTCGTTATAGTCACAGAGATTTGTTATAGTCAGTTTAAATGTATCATTATAGTTATTATTAAATTTAGCGTTTGCAGTAAGAAAATTAATCCCCAGTTTTTATAAAATTAGATATATCGTAAATAATTATTAATGAAAGTAATTGAATCATTACAGTGGAAGAAAAAAATAAAACTAATGTTTAGTTAATTAAATTTTTGGAGGGTGATAAATAAACCTCTCAAGAGTCGTCACATTGGGCAGACAAGCTGCAGGTTCTACACCACTATTCTTCTATTTTATTATATGTGAATGCTATTTGAAGCATTTTATTGAAATCAGACAAATGGTTTGTGTGCAGCAAACTACAAAAGTATTCAAATACATTATGTCTGAGTGGTACTGGTAAATTTCTATGTACACTTTAATATGAAAGTTGTAAAATGCAAATTTTCACAACGTGAAATTTTCCATTTTTTAGCTTAAAAATAAAACATTAAAAATTCAGGAAATCAATTTTTAGAAAGCAGTAACCTGTTTAATAGTTGTGAATTTTCTGAGGGTGAAAATAGAATTTGAAAATATGTGTTAGTTAATGAATGGTAATGGAACAAAATTCCCTGTAGAATAATATTGGCTTCAGATTTCAGAGATGGTAAATAGAGAGTCCCCTTAAAACTTGTATCATAGGAGTGATTTACTGATAATTAAATGGGTTTCATGTAAATTAAATTGTAGTTGTATGCCATTAGATTTACATACCTGCCAACATTATAATTACATGTTTCATTGTATTGTTAGTACTTGTACCCCCCCCCCCTTTTTTTACTTCCATTACCCTCTACTACCGTAGGAAATGGAAGTATTGTATTCGGTCTGAAAATTCGATATCGGTTTTTCACATGATTTACACGTTTTAAGGTCCCCTGAGTCCAAAAAAGTGGTTTTTGGCAATTGGTCAGTGTGTATGTATGTGTGTGTGTGTGTATGTATGTGGAGAATCTTCTGGCTATTATAGCTCAGAAACTAATAAAGATAGAGCTACGAAACTTTAGAATTGAAATATGTCTGGTGTACAGATGAAATTTCCAAATTTTGGTGAAAATTGAAAAACCGGAAGTGGGTTATCGGAAACCGGAAGTGGGACCGTAAGTCTGTATCTCAAAAATGGCTCTACCGATTTTCTTCAAACTTGCTATATAAACACTCTATTAGATGTCCTTTCGAATGATATAGTTGGTTAGTTCAGGAAAATTGATAGGTGTCCTGTATAAATAGCTCAATTTCATGCCTCGCAAAGGCATTCCTTAAAAAACGGTTGTACGGATTTTTTTCAAACTCGCCATTTTAACTCACTTTTAAATGTGCTTTTGTATGTAATTATTGTTTTCCTGTCAATAATTGAGTTTAACCGGAAGTGGGACATCAGAAACCGGAAGTGGGACCGTAAGTCCGTATCTCAAAAACGGCTCTAACGATTTTCTTCAAACTTGCTATATAAACACTCTATTAGATGTCCTTTCGAATGATATAGTTGGTTAGTTCAGGAAAATTGATAGGCGTCCTGTATAAATAGCTCAATTTCAGGCCTCGCAAAGGAGTTCCTTTAAAAATGGTTGTACAGATTTTTTTCAAACTCGCCATTTTAACTCACTTTTAAATATGCTTTTGTATGTAATTATTGTTTTCTGGTGAATAATTGATTTTTTGTAAAAATTGGTATCTCAGAAACGGCTCTAACGATTTTCTTTTTAAGTCGCTTTTATGTTTTCTGATCACATTATCTCTCAAAAATGCCTATAATAAGTGTAATAGTGGGTAATGGAAGTCGTGTGGTTGTTTCACACCAGATTTTTTTAAAAGTATTTTTCTTCTAATTTAATCATAATTACATTTGGTGAAAATCATTCTAAAAAATGTAGTGGTGCAGAAAAGAGGTGGCGTACTAACAATGCTACAGAGTATTAATTAGTATGTTGGCAGGTATGGATTTAAAAGATAATGTAAAATATTCTAAGCCTTAACTTTTTGTGATAGGATTCATCAAAGCTATTGTCATTTTAAAAACATGAGGCATTATAATGACAAAATTCATATTTCTTTTGTTAATTATCCAGATTCTTTTCAAAATTTTTATTTTGTTAGAAATTGAATTTAAAATAAATAATAAAAATTTATATTTAACAATATTAATTTATCAACCATGAATATTCATTTAAATCAATTGGAGTGTAAGGTTGATTTTTTTATACCAACTATGTGAAAAATGCCAGACTCAGGAATTGAACCTGGGCACTCCGCTTTCTGTGTGGATGCTCTACCACTGAGCTACCCTGGCTGACAACCAACTCGGCATTTCACACATATGGATGCTATGTGATATATGGCAATGGATATTATGTGAGAAATGCCGAATTGGTTGTCAGCCAGGGTAGCTCTGTGGTAGAGCATCCACACAGTAAGCGGAGTGCCCAGGTTCAATGCTCTGCCATTTTTCATACAGTAACAGTTGGTATAAAAAATAAATCAACCTTACACTCCAATTGATCTAAATAAAAATTTATATATTTATATTAAAATTTTTAATGAAAAAACCAATATGAGTTTTTTTTAATAAATATTGCCGAGTCTGAATTAAAAAAAAAAAAAAAAAAAAAAAACATGATTATCAATTTTTTCATGAAAATTAAGTTTGTAATTCAAATAAGTTTTCATAGGAACAAAATGTGACTGAGATTTTCATTACAAAAGTATTTTTACAGTTACAAATATGTGGTTTGAAAGTTTAAATGATGTGTGTGGATTTAGGAGTGGGAGTGGGGAAGTACTAAAAGAATAATTTCTCAGTGACAGCTATAAAACAAGGAGATAAAACTGTTTTAACTTCTAGCAATCATACACTTCTTATAAATAAATAAAAAATGAGTATGATGCAAAATGTATTTTTCACTACAAAAGTAAGGTTAGAATACGGTGACAATAAGAAAAATATATTTTGTGAAAAAAAAATTACATTAGTACATGTATTACTATAGGTATTTTATTAATCTAAGGATAATAAAAGTGTGTCTATTCAAACTTTAAGTGTTGAGTTAAACTGCATGAAGTTGATCTCTTCTATGAATTACTAATTATACCAGTAGGCAGTTATAATAATGTATTTGTCTTTGTGGTAATTGTAATCTCTTGAAATTTGAACTTGCAGAAAAATTATATCATATATGCTTAGGAATATTATGCTGCTTATATGTTATTGGTAAAAGATTTGACAGACTAGCAAAATTAATTAAGTTTAAGTATTAATACTAAGTTTTTAACAGGATCTTTTTACTTTTGGAGCAAACCGTGAAAGTATTTTTATCACTAAATGCAAAATGTTTAAAATCTAATAGAATTAAATAAATAAAGACTGTTGTTAAGGGAAGAAAAAAAAAAATATTTTGGGAGGAAATATTTTTTTTTTTTTTTTTTTTAATTATGAATAGTTGTAAATTTCGTGCATTTTATTTTATATATTTTTTATTTCACTTGAAAATTTTGCAGTCATTTTATATATATATATCCTAGTATCTAGTAATACATCTAAACAAATGTTAATTAGGGTTTAAGTTTAGTTATTTTTTAATTTATTAGTTTTTGTGTTGTCTGAAAAATTGTGTTTGAAGGAGAAAACGTGGTTTGAATCAGAGCCTCCTTAAGTAGATGCCTTCCACGCGCGGCGAATCTCAATGTTAAATTAGGCAACATTTAAAAACAAAACTAACGCTAGGTGACAGCACCTACGCAGAGCAACAATTTTCTTCTGTTTCATAGACAAGTTATATTTTTCATCTAAAAATCTAGCTATTAATTTCAATTTAAAGTCCAAAATTGTGATGTGAAAGTGCTTTATCGTAAATATTTTCAATAAAATATTCAAATATTTATATTTTAAAAAGTATAGGGTATAATTTTCTTCGAAAGTGGACAAGACCTATTTTAGCTTTTCAACTAATTGAATTACAACGTATCAAATAAATAACACCTTTTTTTTTTTTTTTTTTAATATACTATTAATTAAAAAACGAAATTTAAAATTAAATCAGGAAAAACATGGCATATCTATCACGCGATTAAATTATTCTTTATATATTTATTCAATAAAAATTTCAAATTTTTTTTTAATTTAGATACCAGATGAAAGTTTCGTTTATATAAATTAAAATCTCTGAACTTTAAATGAGTTTCAGTTCAGAATGAATAATTTATAATGATAAATTATTAAAATCATGTCTTATTTTTTTTTTTTTTTTTTTTTTTGGTCATGTCCTTTACGTTACATTTTTACCTTATTAGGTGTGAATTATTTTTCTTAAATCGAAAATTTTATATTATTTATAAGAAAAATAGACCAGCACGTTAACGAGATAAGTTAACATTCAGCAATAAAAATTGGAGAAGAAAACAATCTGTTGTCTAGTCCGTCACAAAAAGTAAATAAATAACCATTAAGATTTAAATTTTTAAAATTAAGGATTTCTTGAGTATAAGTTTTCTCTCGCACAAAGTTTTTTTTTTTTTTTTTTTTTTTAATTCAAGATTTTATTAGCTCCACCAGTTCCGAGAGGGTATGCTTACGAAACTGATAGACATTTTCGAAATAAAGTTGTGTTATATTTACATGTTTTGCGGTCTCCTGAAACGAAAAATAATGTTTTTAGCGGTTGGTCTGTGCGCGTCGGTTTGCCTATCTTGGATATACTTGGAAAATGCTGAAAGTGTATTTCATTTTGTGTTAGGTGTTTTTCATATAAGACTAAATTTAAATGCACAATCTAATGTGCACATAGTTTATTGAAAACATACAGGGCTATCCAAAATTAAGCTAAACGTTCTTTTCTGTAGAATGTAATTGACGGAAGTGCTTTGGTACACTTTTTCATGTCGACGAATACTGTTGAAGAAGGAAAATTAATTTTTCGAATGTATAATGTAAACAAAGTATTTTTTTGTTTTTTGAAGTTCTATTTTCAACTCAGGTTTTTGAATAAAGTCACGTTTTGAGGTTCCCTGAATACAAAAAACTTTTTTTTTTTTTTTTTTTAGTTTTTAGCGATTGATTTATATGCATATTTATTATCAGAATAACTTAAAAACAAACAAATGCAGGAAATTCACAATTGCATTTTAAAACTCGTATTAGGTTTCAATTTGAAAAATTTGATAAAGATTGGCAAATTTAATGACAAATTAATAACATCCTTGAAATATTTTTACTTCCATTACCCTACTACCGTAGGTAATGAAAGTATTGTGTTCGGTCCAAAAATTCGATATCGAGCTTTCCCCTGATTTATATTTAGCCAGTATATGTGTTTGTGTGTATATACATGTGAGTGTATGGATGTGGGGATATTTTTCATTTTTCTGATAATTTTTCAAATCAGTACTCATGATATTTAATTTTTACATGAATTTTTAATTCAATATTCCATTTCTGTGGTAAAAGGTTAATAAAAGTAATGTTTTGAATCTTAAAACTTAATATTTTTAAAAAGAACAAAAGTAGAAATAAAAATTTTCTATTTTTTCTTTTCAAGATTCCCAACACTTTTGTTTCGATTTAACTGAAATAATCAAATTTTTATACGCATTTACACAAGTCTTTAAAAAACAGTGGTATTAAAAAAATATAAATCAATCTTGTTCCTATATCGGAGTATTTTATAGTTTTATTCATTTTATGAATAAAACTACAAAATACTCCAATATAGAGTGACTTGAAAGTAACTAAGAACAAGTTATTTTTCTGTATTCCTACATCAATAAATAAAAATTTTATTTCATTTTGTAATAAGCATAACTATTTTTATTTGTTAAATCTAACTTACTAACAGAGAGGTGTCAACCCTTCGAATTTTTATATCATAATTTCTTTTAAATTTATCTTCGTCTTAATCACACAATTTACGATAATAAAGAAAAATAATGTTTCTTGTGAAAAATATTATTGATATTCAAAAATCCGGAGGGTTGGTAATTTTGCATTAATTATTTATGCAGTTTACATACCTTGTCTGGAAATATTTGGAAGCAATTTTTTACGCTGAATTGCATTGCTTGGTATTTCGTGGAAACATATATTTTCACGGCTACTGTCTGAATTAGAAAATGGAACGACGCAATACACCATATTATAAAAAAAAAACTCTCACATTTGTTAAATTAATAAAACATAAACCAGAACTCATGAACTCAATTGAAGCTCAATTGCATCGCGCTCGCGGGAAATAAACATAACTTTACGTACGGTATCAAGCGCCATCTACTGGCTATGTTCTTCTTGTACTGTTGCCAAGTTTTCGAGCGACTCGCTAGGCATCTACTTAAGGAGGCTCTGTTTGAATATTTGCTCCTCATATATTAATTACCTCAAAATTTTAAAAATTCGGTACTGCTTAAATATTTCGGGATTTTAAAATTAATCATCCAATTTCAAGAATCTAGCCTATGTTAAACATAAATTAAAATCAGAGTTTTCCACAGACTGTTTCAGGAGAGTGCTGCACCCTGCCTGCCACTATGGTTGAAAAAATTTTGCCCTTCTTGCCCCTTATACAAAAAAATTTCACCTTTATTGCCTTTTGTTAAAAATAACCCCCAAACGGAAGATATGCTATAAATATTAATAAAAGTATTATGTATAATGATCATTATTCATTCATATATCAGTAACAAGCAAAAGTAAAGTAAGAATACAAAACTGCCCTCAAGAATGTAAAAAGCTCCCCCCCCCATTTTTTTTTTTTTTTTTACTAGCAGCATTTTGCTCCCTTAAAGGAAAAAAAAAAAAAAAAACCTGGGAGAAACTCTGTTAAAATAATCAACAGATTAATTATCCAAATTTGTTATCAAATACAAAATTTTACACTTTTTTTATTTTTATTTTTATTTATCCTTATTTATGAAGATAAAAAAATAATTGATTAATAATTATAGATAAATATACTTCAATTAAATATTAAATTATGGGTTTTAAAAATAAAGAGTTTATAGTAAAATTTGCATAGATGAAAATAATTTATAATTATATCTGAAAAATTTAATTAAAAACTTACAGTTAAGAAAAAATCTAAGAATAATGCATGCAAAGTTGCGTTTGTTTGTAGCAAGCATAATATATAATGCAAATTGTATATTTACAATTTGTTTCCTTCCTTGCAGTTTAAAATAAGAATTGTTTAATGAAAATTACCAGTAATTTATTTTGTGTATTTTTAAAACTAAATTTTTATTCTTTTAGAAAAAGTGCAACCAAAAGAAGAACCTGGGACCCTCTTTCAGCGCAAGCGAGTGGATGTATTGCTGGTTGAATTAACTAGAAAGTTTCCTCCAAAGGTGGCTTCACCCCCACAGCTAGAAAAACAAACTACTGGTATGTAATTACATCACATACTTATTTTAATACTGTAAACTCCACACAGCTTAGAAAAAAGAACTTTGCAGATTTTAGGATAATTTCTTTTATTTACATTTTAAAACCTCATTTAAGTAGTAAATTATCATTAAAACTTACTGTATATATCCATGTATAAGTCGAGAAATTTAGGACAAAAATGCCAGGTATGAAGTATAGGAGTAAATTTATTGCAAGATTTTTTTTAAAAAAAGGCTGTTGCTTATGAAAAAACACTTCATGCATCAGAATGATTAAGCAAGCTCTCCCCATTATCATCATATTTTACTTCCATTTGTTGATACCATAGGTAACGGAAATATTGTATTTGATCAAAAAATGATATATCAAGTTTTCATCTGATTGACAAATTTTAAGGTCAGCTGAGTCCAAGAAAGAGTGGTGATGTCTGTGCATGGGAAAATCATCTGTCTTTTGTATTTCTAAAATTAAAAAAATCAAACTGACAAATTCAATATTTAAGGCAGGTTTAGTATACAGACTAAACTGGTAAGGTTTATATTATTAGAGAAAACAACAGAAAATCTTTTTGAATACAAATTAATTGTTAATGAAAAGAAACCCTCCAGTTGAGCCACAAGATGTCATCAGAATATTATCCAGTATCTCAAGAGTTATAATATGGATAACGGAAGCTATATTTTTATTAAGCGCTATTTTTTTTTTTCTTTTTCTTTCATAGTTCATTATAGGCAGCATTATTTATTTATTGATACAATTTTCATGTAAATAAACTGTTACTGTTAGTATAAATATCAATGATTGTCTACTTTGCTCTCTCATTATAGAGCGAAAAGAAAAAAAAGAAAAACTTTAAATGCACAGTTAAAGCATCTATTTACAACAGCATGAGTTTTTTTTTTTTTTTTTTTTTTTTTTTTAATACAAATAGAATACTTGAAATTTATGAATTCATCATTAACTTTCCTTAATGTCTTTGTATTGAAAAAATCTTAAATTACATTGTTTTAAAAAAATAATTAATACATGTGAGTTTTTAAATTTTTTAAAGAAATTGAGGATCTTTAAACATGTGAATTTTTTATTATTTCAAACTTTTATCTTTTACCCATAAAGAATTACACCTTTAAGAAAGGGGCCAGGTTAACTTGACAAGAGCATAGATGGTATATGTTACAAATAAAGTGTTGAAAATGTACTTATTATTTTTTTCCTATAACCTGCGTTTAATCAGTGATTATTGGTCAGTTACAAAAATCTCTGTCATGAGAAAGTAAATATCTCTTCCAGTGGCGGCTCATGCAAATTTTCACAGGTGGGGCCCGATCCATCGTATGATGCGTAATTTAACTTTAATACTATTCATTATTCAAACATGAAAACAAACATTAATAAAATGGGATGTAAAACGAAATTTCGGATTTTTTTTTTTTTTTTTTTTTTTTTTTTTTTTTTTTATGATGGCGAATCTTAAATTCAACACTGTGGAAAACATTGCATAAAATTATCACAAAAATTAAAGTTTTATAAGTACAATTGAAAACTTCTGCAATGTTCTCTAATCAATGGAATATCAAAATTTAAATATCTGGAAGCTGGTAGACGGAAATTGCCAGCCAAGTTCAATACCAGATCGCTTTTGTCGACATATACATTTGGAGTTTACTATGGTTTTCTCCAAAACTCAAATAAAAAGGGCTATGTAACACTTAGAAAGACTTTCTACAGAGAGTTCACCACTCAGGTCTAGGACCCTCTTTTAGTCAACTGGCTTCAACCCTAACACTACACACCATTAAAATTTAAATTCAAATGTCTCAGAGTGTAATATTATTTATCTTACGCTAATTATATCCCTAAATCTTTTAATTATAGAATTTCAAGTGCTATATTCATGTTTCCTATCTATTGGAATTTAGAAAGTCATGATTAATGTAATCTGGATACATATTTAAAAAAAAAAAAAAAGCACCATGTTTCTCACTTAATTTTAGATAATTTAAATTAACTTTCAATAAATAAAGAAATAAAACTGGCTACCATTAAAAAAAAAAAAAAAAAAAAGAAAGAAAAAAGAAAGAAAATAAAATAAAGAAAAAAATGTTGTGGATGTTTCTAATCGCATTTAAAAGAAAAATCCTTTAATAATAATAATAAATCACAATATTATTCAGCTGTTTAATCCATTTATCCATGTAAATCCATTAATTATTTATCTAAAAATTTTACAATTTATTTACATAAAAGTTTTAATACACTATTTTGAAGGGGGAAAAAATCGCATATTATTTTTATTTTTCCCCCCTCATTTAAATTCAAAACACTGTAGTAAAGAGGTCTTAAATTCTTATACAAGCTTTATCTCAAAGGCTAGTCTAGAAAATATTTTTGACTATTACCAGATTTCTTTTTTTAGACACTAAAATTTTAAACTATCATACATAACTCTAAAAAATTCACCGAAAAATCAATGAGGAAAAAAAAAGAAAAACGTAATGCAGAAGTCACCAAATATTACCTGTGAATTGCATGGTTAAGAGACAGTTTTTTTCCCTATAGTTTTGTTCCAAAGGGCAGGACTCTGCTGGTCCATCGACGAGAAAATTACAGCGTGCTTACACTGATAAAGCAATTAGTCGCCAAATATGTTAACCCGATCTTCTAGTAGAATATACTGTACAAATAAACACGCCAATTTCGGGCCGAATGAAAACAGCCCGCTGTATTAGATAAGGAAAAGGGAAGTAGCAGTCTCTCTCTCAGTCATTAGTGATTTGTAATAGCTGGAAAAATATATTGACAAATAAATGATAATGAAAGAAGATTTAGTAAAAGTTGGATAGACATAGTTATTTTGTATACAGTCAAACTCCGATATAACGCCCCCCGAAATACCGCCAAACCCGTTTAACCGCCACATGTATGGGTGAACAAATCTTCTGAATAGGAACTACAATGTAAAGTATCCGTTATAACGCCAACTCGATGTAGCGCCAACTTACATTTCCTAAAATATTATAACTTTTTGTTAAAATTCGTATTTTATTATTTTTTTTTTCCAGTCAAGCGCTATGTTATTAGCGCTCTTACCGCAGCCGATTACGCCATGTAAACCTCCTCGCTGTAATAGATTGAAATGAGGAGGAATAAAATTTTATTGAGAGATAAGATAAAGATTCTTCTAATTTAATGCGTATTTACTCAAACTGTTACGTCAGCGAAAACTTTCTGCTTATTATTATTATTATTATTATTATTCTTTTATTTCAAAATGTCAAAAAAACATACTTTTTCAGTTTCTGAAAAACGGCAACTTTGTGAATATACAGAGATGAATCCAAATGTATCTCAACAAAGCATATCTAGTCATTTTACTTTCTTGTGGAAAAATCCTATTCGTAGACGTTGTATTGGCGACATATTATGACAACGGGAAAAATGGTTTAATCTTAACAATCCTCGGTCAAATATAAAAAACTTAAATCAGCTAAATATGAAAAATTAGAAGATGCTCTTTACATGTGAATATTTCAGATGAGTGCGAAAAAGGTTACTGTAACTGGAGACGTTAATCATAAATTCTTTCAAAGTGCATTACTGGAAATACCATATCAGGCACATTATTGACCGTATCAGTAAAAATTATTTTTCTGCTCTCTCCCTAAAAGATGCGATTCGGATTATGAAAAGAGCGTGGGATGAAGTTTCTATGCGGAGACTGTAGTTAACTTCTGGAGCCATACTGGCTTTGTGAAAAATCAATTAATAAACTAAACACTGCAGAAATTAAAGATTTACAGCATGACATAAACTATTTAACTAGCATGCAGCATCCTCTCACTACAGTTGAATATATTAATGTAGACAAAAATGTTCAAGCATTTGAAGAAACGAGTCAAGAGGAAATTGCTGGGCTGATAACAAATAACAACCCAAATTCAGATTCATCTGAAGAGGAAATTCAAATTAAAGAAGAAGAAATTAAATCTTATGGAGCAAAATACTGCTTTAAAAACTAAGGATCTTATTTAGAAAAAAATTCAACCGATAAAAATATGATTGATAATCTTTTAATTTTAGAAAAAGACACTGAGAACATTTCTGTAACAAAAAAAAAAAAAAAAAAAAAAAAAGCTATTTTAAAATATTTTTCTCATTCTTAAATACAAATACTATGTAGATCGAAATAAAATATCACATATTCAGTGCTATGATACTCAATTTTTCTGATACTTGTAATATAAGGAAGTAAGTGAATATTTAATTTTATTTCAATTATACAGTTAGGATTATAATTCAATATAGCGCCAAATCCGTTATAATGCCATATTATTATACGTACCGATGATGGCACTAAATCGGGGTTTGACTGTATATGTTTTTGAACAGTTATAAAAAACAAAATATTATTATTATTACTATTTTAATCGAGAAAAATTTAGGTGGGGCTGTGCCTGTTGGCCCTCAATGTAGAACCACCACTGATCTCTTCTATGATCAGTAAATCTTTCATCAAAACTTAGTCACTCTCCTTCTTCCTCTGATTCAGTACTTTATTTTCTGATATTATCTCTATGCAGGATTGTTTTATTTTCCTGGCAACACAAAAGTATATGATTTTTTTCTTTCCTTATTCTAAATAAGAAATTGAAAAGGTATTGGGAGAAGAAAGTTAAGTGATAATCCAAGGAAGATTAAAGAAAAATAATATGTTTAGTGGAAAGATTCTTTGAATTCATTGTGATATTATTATGTGTAATGTACAGTCAATATATCTAATGATGTACCTACTCCTCCATGATAAATATTTCTAAAAAATCTTATTTTCTTTTTAGAAGAGACAGCTGTTAAAACAGAGATAAAAACAGAAATTAAGACTGAAAAAACAGAAACACCTACCACAACTACATCTTCTACAACAACTTCTACCACTGCTGTAACACAAACTACTACCACAGCTGTTTCCACTGCAACACCATCTACTACGACTACTTCTACCACTGTTGCTCCTCTTCTGCCTCCACCTGCTCCTCCAGCACCATCTACAACTGCAACAGCGCCTGCTGCTACTGTTACCCCTGCGACTAATGCTCAACGATCTGTTATGAAACCACCACCAGAAAAAAGGCCCAGACTAATGTAAAAGATTAAAATAAAGAAATAAAATAACTTAATAAAGGAACTAAGCATTAATAAGATGTCCTGTTTAATGTATAAAAAGCAAGTTGTAAATAAACATTTTATTTTCTTTGAAATGATTCATGTTTTCACAAATTCAAAAATAAAAACTAAGAGCATTTACTATATAATAACAGAATTAAAAAAAAAGAAAAAAAAGATTCCTTCAAGTGATTACTTTAATTAATTTCCACTGCAATGAGAGATTTTAATATCTGAAAAATATATTGTGGATTAGGGGTGCACAACCTTTTTGGCTGGAGGGCCACTCTCGTTGTTGAATGGTACATGAAGGGCCACAAACGAGATAATATAAAATAATTAATCTAAACAGATGTATTCGCTGTGTATTATATACATACACATATATGTATAAAGGGGCACATTATCATTGTTAAGTGCCTGTACACAGAACTTTAATTTGTATCATAAGTTACTTAATATATAAATATGCATAATATATATAATAAAGATGATCTATTAAGCATAGTAGAAGCCAAGCAACAGATAGAAGATCACTGAAACACCAATGACCAATAAGATAAAAAAAAAAAATAAATAAATAAAAAAAATCATCAGTGGATGAAATACACTAATGTAAAGAAACCAGATCTATTAATTAACAGTCTGCAAAACAAACGAATCAATAAAGTAAAACAACAAATCTTAACTTAAAACCATAAACTTATCAAAATTAATGAAAAAACAACCCAAGAAACACAAGATAGGAAGAAGGAGGCAGGCGGCAAGACTTGTGACTTGCCTGTGGGGTTACACTAGTTTTATGCCGGCAACACTCCCCCAGCCTGCCACAACCAGAACAGGAACCATATGGATTTAAAAATGCAAAATTTCAAAGCAGATGAACAACAATGAAACCACGAAGCCACAATGAAATTCACCGATTGATCACATTGTGTTTAACATTATAATTAGAACATTAAATATAGTTGACAACTCAAAAAGGAAAAATCTCAAATTTTATTGGAAAATGAAAGTTTGCATAGTAATACAAAGCAAATGCAACAAGCCTTCTACTTTTTTTTTTTTTTTTTTAAATTTAATTTCACAAACCCACCCAACCATCCAGCCTTACAACACCACCCCACCTCCGTAATCAAACATCTGCCCACCCAACCGCCACCTTTTTTATTGTCTTTTATTATTTTATAATTTTTTTGTTGATATACACAAGAGTGTACACAGCTTTTTTTTTTTTTTTTTTTTTTGTACTGACAGAGACATGGTTAAGGATATAAAATAGAGAATACAAAGTTTTTAGGAAAACCCATTTTAGCAGTGGCTGTGATCAGTTTATTAATATTTTTGTTTTTAAACTTTGCAGAGCATAAATTATTAATTCGAAATAAATGGTTAATGATGATGTTTCTAAATACCGAAAGATGCAGACATGAATTAAAATGTGTAAATAAGTTGACATTAAAACAAAAATCTTGCCGTTTGTCATAGATATCTGTGTAAAGTTTATTACCATCGATGATTATTTTGAGATCTAAAAAGTTAATTGATTGATTAGTCAGAGTATTTTGAGTTAGCTTTAAATTAGGTGGATAATTGAAGGAAAAGCCATTTTGTGAGTTCTTGTTGAGATAAAATACAATAATATCATCGATGTAACGATAAAATCGAACATCATCATTGCAAATTTGCTTTTCATAATAATAAAGATAGAGATCTGCCAAAATACTGGAGCTACAACCTCCTTGTGGGATGCCTAATTGTTGCAAATAGATAGCGTTGTCTTTCAATTAGCAAGTCAAGTGAATCTCAAAGCATTATAATCATAAAATTGTTGAATAGTAAGCAAAAGAATTAAAGTACAAAAAGGATAAATAAAATAAATAAAAGTATGCTTTGAAGAGAGAGAAAAAAAATTGTATTTGGAGTCTCAAAAACAACTAGCACAAATGTAAAGGCAGATAGAGGGTACAAAAATAAGTAATTTTAGTGTAGTTAAGTGAGTATGAAAATACAGTTTTGAGATATTGGATGATACTAGCAAGATTTCATAAACCCCAGATCAATCCCCATGAATCATAAATGATCACCATCAGTATCACAGGCGATGTTTACCAGTTCTACATAATAAATAGGCATCAATTGGTTTTTTTTCATCATTTATGTCACCAGACACAAATAAATTCGACTGACCACACACCCTAAAGTTATTATTTATTTTTTTTATGGAAATTAACTACTACTATAAATTTATGCTTCTTCATCATTAATTTTAACACACATTATTACATTCAGGGGATAGATTTTTTTCTTTTAAAAAAGGGGGGAAGGTGGAGCATTTACTTATTGATTGTTACATTTTTCAGTTTTTAATCTTCTAAGATAGATAAAGCTATAACCACTTACGAATAGATTATTTCATGATTTTTCTAATTAAAAAATAAGGAATATACTGTGGGTTACATTATTGAGAAATAGAATGGAAAATTTAGATCTCAAACAGATATACATATAAAAACTAACATTTTCATTCCCTACCTTGCACCCCCCCCCCCCCCAACACACACACCAAAAAAAAAAAAAAAAGTTTGGAAATGCCAGTTTGCGAGTGCAACAAATATTTTTTCTTTCTCTCTTTTTTTCTTTTTTCTCTTCTGCTGTTGATGAATGTGACCTAAAATGTCTGTCCCTCTGCGGGCTGCAAATTGATGGCTACTGGGCCGCAGGTTGTGCACCTGTATTGTAGATTGTTTTTTTGGGGAGGGGGGGGGAGGGCATGAAATATTTAAGCCAGATTCCTAAATTTGTAAACATGGACCAGTACATTATGACATTATGGCCAAATATATTTTATACATATTTTTGTGAAATGTTTATATAAATGTCATATATGTACATGTTAATAAAAATATTTTTCTTTCAAAATTGTAAGACAATGTAATTATTACATTGTCTCACGCTTCTAATTACAGAATTAACCTTTTATGGTATGTATAAGAAATAAGCATCACTGACATAAACAAGGACCCAAACAACACAGATTTACAGAAACGAAAAAGCCTCCTAAAAGAAGGAAAATGGAATACTGAATACATGTTTAACAGATCACAAAGACCCTACCAGGAAATTCATCAAAACTGAGGCATTTATAAAATATACAAGGCGATTAGCTCCAACTGCAGGAAACTGACAGTAGATATAGGGGCCATGAAGACAATTCGGAATCACATAGCAATGCAGAGTTGGAAATGGAATCCTAACGAGATATAGTATTTTTTTAGCCCTTTTATAATTGTTTAAAGAAACACCCAATTTGCCAACAGGCCCACCAGCGGCCGAGCGGTTCTGCGCTCAAAGCTGGTAGATGGGAGGTGCCGGGTTCGATCCCAGGTCGCGCTCATCGACCTAGCCGTTCGGAGTTTTCCGTGGTTTCCTCCGAAACTCGCGTAAATACGGGCTAGGACCCTTTAGAAAGACCCCCACGGAGGGCATTCCCCCCTCTAGGCCTAGGACACATCAGGAGTCAATCGGCCTTAAATCCTACAACCAACCAACCAACCCAATTTGCCAACTGATATTATGTGAGAAATGCCAAGCTGGTTATCAGCCAGGATAGCTCAGTTTTAGAGCAATCGCACATTAAGTGCCTGGGTTCGATTCCCGGCTCTGGTATTTTTCAGATAGTTAGTATAAAAATCAACCTTAACACTCCACTTTATCTAAATGAATTTTCATGGTTAATAAACTATTAAATGAATTTCTAAGTTGAAAAATTTTGTTTTACTGTAGAAAAGAAAAGTACTACTTAAAAAAATTAAGCTAATGCCAAATGTCTCTGTGAAACATTTATTTACATATGAATTCCCGATAAAAAAAGTGTATTAATTTTTGTAGCATAACTAAGTTTTCATTTGCCTAATTTTTATTATTATTCACATGACATTAAAAATATTTTATTTTATTTCAGGGGGGGGGAGGAGGTATTTTATTTTGCCACTAAATATTTCTTCTTTTTAATTATTTTAAACTTAAAATGGGGTTTCTATTTAATATCTTTCGATCAAATTATCCAACTGAACTAAAAAATATGGCGTTAGCTAGATTTTTTCCTGATTAATAAGTGTGGCACTTTTCGTAGGTGTTGGTTGAACGGTGTAGATTTGTATAACAAACTAAAAATTTAGATAAACAAACAATCAGCTTTATATATGAAAGGGATAAAAAATAGTTAAATTTAAATAATTAAAACCCCATTTTAAAATCTAGAAATCACTAATAATTCGTAAGTGCCCTTTAAGCTTTATTTCACAGCAGAAGACTTCATAACCGAAAATCAGAAAAATTGAACAACTTTCAGAATAAAAAGTGATGAGTAAGTGCAATTCTCCTTTTCTTGTGGTTAAGTAATGCATATTAATTAATCCTGGGGATCTGGACCTCAGCTAAGCTGTCAATCATAAAGTTAATAACCAATGATTAAGCAGGGGAGGAGTAAATATTCCCACTGAAATAGACGGTATTTAAGTTGGAACACACGAGAACTCGTGCCTTTTTCCCGATATTAACTTGCCTAATAAATCTAGGTTAAATATTACTCTTATCATGTAAAAGCTTGCGAACGAAAAGGGGCGCCGCTACGAAGAAGTGCTGACCTTCAGCGTGGGTACAGGACATATGACACTCAGGATGTCTAACTTTCAGGCCAAGACTGCATCGTAAACTTAATAAAGGATTATTAGTGAATCTGATGGACTCCTCATCCTTTCTAAGATACTCGCATTACTGGAATACCAACCCACTTAGTGTTATGGACCCATGATACGTTACATATATATAGATAATGATATAGTAGATCAGGGAGCGATAAGCATTATTTATTAAAATTTCCTACCACGATAAATGCAGGCGATTTTCATCTTACAGCAATCTAAAAAAACTGCACTATAACAGGGTAACCTATTGGTAGATATACATCCAAATTGAATCGGCATAATGTCTCATAATGGTCTTCTCACATATCAAGTTTTGTTTAATTATACCCAATAAAACCTGAGCTATAGCCTTTTCTTAAATTGCAGAAATCTCTGCGTGTGCTTCAACTGTTGAGCGGTTGACACCAAAAGTTGACAGATACTAATGTATGTCAATGTACATCTTCATTTTAATTTGTATTCAAATCTGTACAGTAATCCCTGAGATATAGCCTTCCTTATATTGCAGTATAGCAGCGCCATCTGTTGGACGATAAGCATTTAACTTAAATCAGCATAATGTATCATAATGACCTTCTTACATATGAAGTTTTGTTTGAACATACGCAATAAAACCTGTGATATAGCCTCCCCTTAAATTGAGGAAATCACTGTATTGCAGCACCACCTGTTGAGCAGTGACACCAAAAGTTGATAGGCCCTAATTTAGGTCAAGGTGCATCTATATACGAATATATATACAATTCTGAGTAGTGGTTTCGGAGATAAAGTTGCCACAAAATTTTTGTCTCTCTCTCTCACACACACACATTTTCTAAAAATTGTAAATTCATGTTCTTAGACCTCCCAAAACGTATAAATCCTTCGAAAACCGGAAGTCGAAAATTCTTACAAATCCCATACTTTCTTCTATTCCATATAGAAGAAAGTAAAAAAGATATTTGCATTTCGTTTTTATACAACTGAATTCCATTCGCATACATAAACATAACTATAGTATGATGTGGCCACCACATGAATTTCTTCTATATAATTTTACACAACATTCATTGAACATATTCTTTTTTATTAAATTATTAAATTACTTTTTATTATAAATGCAGATGATTTTTATCTGAAAGAATTTTATCACTACATGCCGAAAGAAAGTAAATTTTTTTGCCAATATCAAAAGAAATAAGATTTTTTTTCTAATTTTTTTTCGTTAAAAGATAAAAAAAATCTATAACTTTGTTTTAATTTATCACAGATCTATACTTAAACCATTTATTTTAAAGGTAATGACGAAGTCTTTCGAAACAAAACACCCATATTGAAAATTTACTCCCCCCCGGGGGGGGGGGGGGGTGTTAACTCCCCTTCCAGAGGGTGAAGCTATGCTGCAACATGTACAATTTTTTTTTGATGTTAACTATTACTATTATAAATAATTCATATTAATTTTACAATCACACGCTTAAAATAACTCTCATTAAGTACATTTATACAAGATTTTGTCCCATACTGGCATGTTAAAAATTTAGAAAAAATGCGATCACAGCACCACCTATTGAGCAATTGTTCCACAAATCTAACCAGCACCAGTTTATGTCAGGGTTCAAATAAATACCAAGTTTGGTTAAATTTCGTTTATTGGCTCGTGAGTTACAGCGTCCACAAAATTTGTGATACACACACACACACAAACTGACAGACAGACAGACATTTTCTAAAAGCAGTCAAATCGTGTTCAGGACATCCCAAAACGTGTAAATCCATCGAAAACTGGAGTTCGAAAATTTTCACGAATCCAATACTTTTTCTATATATACATACAGAATAAAGTAAAATTGTAAATATCATTCGGATAATAAAGCCATAACAGAGTTATTTTATTTTATTACGTTATTCTCTATTCAATAGAAGAAAGTATTGGATTCGTAAAAATTTTTGACTTCCGTTTTCGATGGATTTACACGTTTTGAAAGGCATAGAATACGATTTGATCATTTTTAGAAAATGTTTGTCCGTCTGTGTGTGTGTGTGTATGTGTGTGTGTGTGAGAGAGAGAGAGAGAGAACAAAAATTTTGTGGCAGCTGTATCTCCGGAACTACTGCTTAAAATCACATATAAATTTATATGCAGATGCAACTTGGCCTAATTTAGTGCCAATCAATATTTGGTGTCAACTGGTCAAAAGATGGCACTGCTATACAACGATTTCCTCAATTTAAGGGGAGGCTATATATCCCCGGATCTATTTCGTATAAGCAAACAAAACTAATATGTAAGAAGGCCATTGTAAGTCATGCTGGTGCAATTTGAATGCTTATCAGCTAACAGGTGGTGCTGCTATACAGCGATACCTGCAATTTAAAGGAAGGTTATATCTCAGGAATACTCACATAAATGCAGATAGTTTTATACGCAGATGCAACTTGACCTAAATTAGTGCCTGCCAACTTTTGTTGTCAACCGCTCAACAGGTGGCGCTGCTATACAGTGATTTCCGCAATTTAAGGGAAGGCTATATCTCAGGTTCTATTGCATACAATCAAATAAAATTTAATATGTAAGAAGGCCATTATAAGACCTAATACCAGGGGGTATTCAATTTGAATACTTATCGTGCAACAGGTGGTGCTGCTGTACAGCCATTTCCGTAATTTAAGGGAAGGCTGTAGCTAAGGATCTATTGCACTTTGCACAGAATTGCATATAAATTTACATGTAGATGCACCTTGACGAAAATTAGCACATACTTAATTTCCCCCATAGACGCAATGTATTTGAATTCTCATGGATGTCCCTGTATATGAATCATTTGTTTGATCTTCATGAAAGATTTAGTGTAGCATCCCTATGTCATAAAAATTTATAATACCATGTTTGAACTTTCTGCTATTATTTGTTCTTGAGATATGCTGATGATAGACACACGCACAGACACACAGACCAACCTTTAAAAATAGGATTTTTGGATTCAGGGGACCTTAAATTGTGAAAAAAAAAAAAAAAAAAAAACTCGACTTTAAAAATTTGACCCAAAAACATTACTTCTGTACCATTTACATGTGTAAGAGAAAGTAAAACTAGTATGTTGTGACCACCACAAAACTTTCTTCTATATTTTTCTATATAAATTCACCCAGTTAAAATAAACTACAAAGACTATTATTTATTAAAATTATCTACCATGATGAATGCAGGCGATTTTTTTATCTTGGAGAAAACTAATACTAACTATTCAAAGAAACACAGTTTAACTAACACCTTAAAAAATACGTTTTCATACTGGTTTTCTCATGTATGAAGTTTCGTACAGCTAAATGCCACAGAAGTTGAAGCATGCATTCCCGTTATCTGGAAAAAACTGCACTATAGCAGCGCAAAATATTGGCAGATATACATCCAGATTGAATCGGTGTAATGTTTCATAAAGGCTTTCTCACATATCAAGTATTGTTTGATTATACACATTACATTTTTATACACATTACAGAACCTGAAATTTAATCTTCCCTTAAGCTGAGAAAATTGCTGTATACGAGAGCCGCCTATTGAGCAACTAGTTCCAAAAGTTGATCCGCTGTAACTTATGTCAAGGTGCATCCACATCTAAATTTTTATGCAATTTTGCACAGTAGTTCCTGAAATATTGCCTTTTTTCAAATTGTGGAAGTCGCTGCATAGCAGCGCCAACTTTTGATTGGTTGACACCAACTGTTGATAGGCACTAATTTATGTCAACCTGGCAGCGGGAACATAAGAAGAGCTTTTGAGCGATTTCAGTATTTTTTAATTCTTTTTTTAATAAAGCGATATAGAAAAGAGTTTCCTTAAATATATAATGACCAGCGAAGCGGGCAAAGCCTGCTAGTACACAATAAAACTGTCTTTCTTTGAATATTTAATGTCAGTTTTTTCTAAGATGAAAATTATTTGTATTCATCATGTTAGATAATTTTAATAAATAATAATTTTAATAAATTATTTGTCCTTAGTGAATTTATATAGGAAAATATAGAAGAAAGTCTTGTGATTTCCCCAACATACTTGTTTTTTAAAATTTTAATAAAATATACAACCTTTTATTACTCCATGTTTAATTGCTGGACCGGTTTCTTCTGGGGCGCCCCAGCTTGTTCACCAGCATTACATTGTGCGAAGTCGCTCGAAACTGATGTTTCTTGTTTCTTCCCTCCTATATATACTCTTCGCCATTGGCGGTTGAGGACAGCCCCATCGTTGCCATTGCAGCAATTAGAATTTGTTAAAATTTCTACGGATTCTCTTACTGTAGCGTAACTGTGGTTGTGGTAGTTGGCCAACTTTTTTACCTGATCAAATTTTATGTCTATCTCTTCGTTTTTATTTACCTGGGTTAACGCGGTTGTTATTTTACCTGTCATTATATCATGGCTATGTTCTTTAATTCTTGTTTTTATTTTTCTTTTTGTTTTACCTATATAACACATTTCGTTTTTTTGTTTATTGGTATATGGAATTTTATAAATTCCCGCAGTCTCTAAAGGATTTAATTTATCTTTATCGTTTCTGATTAGTTGGAAAATGTTGGGATTAGGCTTTACAGGTATGTTTACATTATGTTTTGTTGCTACTTTTTTAATTTTATTGGAGATTGCACGATCATAAGGAATTGAAGTTGTGTATTTTAGTTTAGGTTTTTGAAAGTTATTGATCTGATTTAAATTTTTTAATCTTTTTTTAAATAAGTTATCTATTAATTTATTTCAGTAACCTGCCTTTTGTGTAAATTGTTTAATATTTTTTATTTCGTTTTTTAAAATTTTAGGGTCTTTACAAACTATTATTGCGCTATTTATGTGGGCCTGTATTGCATTTATTTTATATCTAAAGGGGGTTTTACTATTTTTATGGATGATTTCATTACTACAATTAGGTTTTCTGTAAACTTGGGTGGTTATTTTATTAATATAACGATTGATGGTAACATCTAAAAAGTTTAATTGACTATTATTTTCTTCTTCAAGGGTAAATTTTATATCTGGATCTATTTGATTTAGGGAGTTTAAAACTTTTGTGGGGTCAGTTTTTTGGTCTATTATAGCAAAAACATCATCAACATACCGAAACCAATAAAAAAAAAATTCTTTAAGTTTTTTATCTAGATTATTTTCTATTATACGTAATTTATATTCAGCAAGGAAACCCGAAATGGGAGATCCCATTGGGACTCCCTTGACCTGTTTATAATAATTTTTATTGAACATAAAATAGTTTTCATTTAACAAAAAATTAGTAGCTATATTTAAGGTTTGGGCTATTGCAGGGTTTGTATATTTTTCATTTATTTTTTCATTTATTAATTCAGCAATATTTTTAATGTTTATTGAAGGATAAAGATTAACGACATCAAAACTAACAAATTTAAAATTTTCTTGAATTTCTATTTCATAATTTTTTTGGATAAATTCTTCTGTGGAAATTAGGCTATGTGGTGAGGGGGGAAGTAAATTTTTATAGATTTCAGCCATATATTTTTCTAAAGAATAGGTTGGTCCTTCACTTTTGCTAACAACTGGTCTTATTTTGGGGGGGTTCTTGTGATCCTTGTATCTGCCAAAAATTCTTGGTGTATTCGAAGCAAAATTATGGTAAGTAGGGGGTTTTCCATCAGGCCAGGTACCTTCTTTAATTATTTTTTGTGTTTTTTCAGTTATTTTGTTTATGGGATCTTTTTTTATTCTTTCAGCGCCTATTTCTTTTATGGTTTCTTCCATTTTATTTGTGTAATCCTGTTTATTCAAAATTGCAATTTTTCTAGTTTTATCTGTTAACATGCAAGTAATATTTTCATTTTTCTTTAATTCATTAAGGGCCTTTAGATCTTCTTGATTTATTTTATTATTTTTATTTTTAATGGTTTTATTAATTTCTTGTATAGCAGTGTTTCTTATATCAATTTGTGCTTCCTCTGGAACCTTTTTTATTGCAGATTCTAATTTAGCGATACTATCTTTAATTTTAATTGGTTGTTCCAAAATATATTTTTGACCCATTTTTAATAGGCTATCTTGATGACTATTAAGTTTAATATCTGAATTATTAATGTATGGATAATAATTTTGAACAGGGGGCCTGATATTATTTTTCTTTATCCAATTTTGCAGCTTTTGATTTTGTCTTTTGATGATCGTGTTTCTTTCCATCGTATTATAAATATTGATTTTATTTGAAAAGATAGTCCATTCTTCTTTATTACAACAGTCTTTTAAATTTCTGTATAATTCATCATATATCTCTTTACATTTAAACATATGTGCTTTTCTATAACGATCGTTATAGGAGGGAAGAAACAAGAAACATCAGTTTCGAGTAGTGATGGGTAAGACAGGAAAAAATTTTGTCATGACATTGAGGCACTTCAAAATATTTTGAAGTGGGACAATGTCATGCTTCAAATGACATGAAGTATTGCAAGAGAGAGAGCAAGGTGAATGAATGAGGTGAAATATTTTGTCATCTGTTGTAGTGAGTTCTGAGGTGTGAGGTAGGTTGTTTGTCATGTTCCACGTGAATTGAAAGAGTTGTTTTGTCATGAAAATTAATTAGTGTGAAGAGGTGAGAGGTTCAAAAAAGTGAATGAAGATGCATGAATGAAATGAAGTACTATGTCATATGTTGTAGTGAGTTGTGATGTAGGTTGTTTGTCATGTCCCACCTGAACTGAAAGAGTGATTTTGTCATGAAGATTAGTGTTAAAAGTTGAGGTCTACATTCGGTAACTACAACTACAAAAGTGTGAACGAAGATGTATGAATGAAATGAAGTAGTATTTTGTCATATGTTGTAGTCAGTTGTGAGATAGGTAGTTTTTCATTTTTTTTTTTTTTTTTTTTTTTTTTTTTTTTTTATTGTTACCTGTTACTGATTGCAATGAAAATTTTAATGAATTTCTTCTCAAGAAAATTTTTATTAAGTGTTATATATATCTAATAAGTAAAAGGGGGGGGGGGGGTCTACGTGAGCAGAAAATAATAGTACTTTTTTTGTGAGTCCATGTCTGATTTTAAACAAAATTTGTGTATCACTGATTATTTATGAATATTTTTAGTGAGTGTTACTAATAATAGGGTGGGGGAAGGGGCTTAGAGGGCAGAGAAAAAGAAAACGAATGTTTTTATAACACACGGTATAAGATTGTACTGAATTTGTGTCATTTACTCATTGTTAAGAAAAATTTCATTGAGTATGGCATGCAACATTGGAGGGGAGGTGGGGGGGGGGACCAGTTCTCCAAAGAAAAGGAACATTGTGGTTTTTATACAACCAATGTTATTGAAACAATAAGCTAATAAAACTTATAGTTTATAAAGGTTTTCAATTAGGGTAACTTGTAAAAGGGGGGTTACTGTTGGGGGGGGGCGAAAGAAAAGAAATTGGCGATATTTAAATCTACCTGTTCCGGATTGTAATAAAAATTTATAAATTTTTATGAGAGTCGTTTAATGTTTAAGAACATTTTTACAGGAAAGGGGGGGGGGGCGAGCAGAAAATTATAATGGTTTTAATGAGTCTGTGGCTGAATTTAATGAAAAAAAAAAAAAAAACATCATTCATTATTCATGAAGATTATCTGTAAATGTTACGTATAATGGAGGGGGGGGCGGTTAAGGAGCGGAAAAAAAAGAAAATGAATATTTTTATATCATCCAGTTAAAGATTGTAAAAAGAAAAAGAGAAAAAGTGCCATGTATTTATTTAAGAAAAACATCAGTTAGCGACGCAAGTAGCTACTGAGGGAGGAGGGTGTCGTTGGATAAAGAAAAGCGAAATTATGGTTTGTATGTAACCAATTTTATCGAAACAATAAATTATTATAAATTATAGTTTATTATTATATATAGTTTATTATTTAAATTATAGCTTTTCAATGAGAAAAGAAAAATTATAAAAAGAAACAAAATGTTTAAAAGAATGCGCTTTTTTTTGGGGGGGGGGGCAGAGGAAAAGAAATTGACTATATTTAGATCACCCTGTTCCGGATTGTAATGAAAATTTATAAATTTTATTAAGTGTTACTGAATGTTTAAGAAATTTTTCATTGGAGGGGGGGGGGGAGGAGATAAGTGAGCAGAAAATAATAATGTTTTTATATGAGTCTGTGAACGATTTACATGAAACTTTGAATAAATACCATTCATTATTTATGAAGATTTGGGAGATATTAGGGGGCAGAGGAAAAGAAAATGAATTTTTTTTTAGTACTCAGTTAAAAAAAAAAAAAAAAAAATGCTCATGTATTGTTTCAGAAAAAAAAAAAAAAAAAATGGTTAGTAGCTATTGGGGGGAGAGGGGTGGTTCGTAGGGTAAAGCAAAATAAAACTACGGTTTATATGCAACCAATTTTATTGAACCAATAAATTAATAAAAATAGTTTATAAAGGTTTCCAATGATGGTTGCTTGTAAAAGAATACTGTTGAGGGGAGAAAGGCAGAGGAACAGAAATTCACTATGTTTTAATCACCCTGTTCCGGATTGTAATGAAAATTTATAACTATCTATAAGGCAGGCCGCACACCAAAGAAACAAGCGCGACTTGGACGACATAAGAGACAATCCCCAGCATTGCCGCTAACTTTCACTTTACTGCATACGCACACCAGAGAGACAAGCGTCATGTCTTATCAGTCGAGCGTGTGTCTCCCGTCTGTCGCTCGAATCGCGCATGCTACAACCTTTCGACATGTCGCTCATGTTGCAACATGGCGGCGATAGAGATTTGACAACGGGTAAATTTAAATAACACTGGGCTCAACGCAGTCGCTTTTTTCAATACTAATAACTTTAATAGAAATATTTAGTAATCCTTTACAATATTTTTCTTCGATTGCATATTACGAAGATTGCTTTGTATAAATAATAGTATTAAAACAAAAGTGATTACGCTGAGTCCTACAATGACAATACCAAATTCAAGTCCGTGTAATATACAGCAAACAATCAATTTAAGTTCAGATAAAAAGAAAAAACATATTAAAATAAAAAAAATTCGGATGAAAACAAATTATAGAGTAACAATTTTATGCAATAACCCCCATTATATATTAAAATTTCGCTCTTGAATTTCATCCGTTTGACCGTTTCCGATAGAAGAAACAGAACACGATTACTAGCAAGGGATGCGTGGCTTAGGGGTAAAGGGTTGAACTCGTGTCACAATGGTACTCGGTTCGACCCTCGCTGGAGATTTGATTTTTTTTTTTTTTTTTTTTTTTAAAGTAGAAAAATAATTTAAGAAAAAATGTAATGATTGAATTCTACTATTTTTCTTTCTTTTTTTTTTTTTTTTTTTTTTTTTTTTTTTCAAAGATGTATTCTATAGAAAAACAATAAAAAGGAAAAATAGAGAAAAATTATTCATTTAAAGGGAAGAAGATCAAATATAGGAATTTAATACAATGTTAATAACATCTTGGAAATTATTGGGTTTTGCATCATTTTGCAATTTTTTATTAAAAACGGTTCAAATTTAAAAGCAACGTTTTCAACTGGAAACTATTAATTTAAATTTAACAATAAAGAAAAAAAAATATAAGGTGCAATGTAAAATTATTTTTCTTAATTTATTCATTTATTTAAATTATAAAGAAAAAAATAAATAAAAACACTTTTTTTAGCTTTAAAAAAAATAAAATAATAATAATAGTAATAATTTTGTAGAATATTTGTTTGCATATCAATAATAACTTAATTAAAGCAGACAAGCTTTGTTTTCTGCTAGTAACAGGATATAAAACATTAAATAAAAATGTAAATAAAACATTAACAAAATAAAGGAATAAATAAATGAAATATAAAAATTATTTTCCCCTAAATTATTCATTTATTTAAATGATAAATAAAATAATATTTTTTTTTTTTGAGTTAAAAGACTTTAATAATTCAACAACGAAAAATTAGTTTTTAAATTTAATAATTATTTTCTCTTAAATTATTCTTTTATTTTTATTTTAAAAAAATAAACATTTTTTAAATAAGAAAAATTAACTTTTATTTTATTCATTCATTTAAATGAATATAAATTAAAAAGTATATATAAATAAATAAAAAAAAAAAAAATTGAAAAAAAAAAGTTGAATAAATAAATAAACAAATAAAATATAAATAAAAAGTGCGATATAAAAATTATTTAAATTATTTATTTATTTAATAATAAAGTTTTTTTTTTTTTTTTTTTCCAGGTTGAAATAAATTCTTTTAATAATTTAATAGACTATTTATTTTTACACAACAATAGTAACACAATTGAAGCAAGCGATCAGCTTTTTCTATTAGAAGATGTTTATCAAATGTTAATTATAAATTTAAATAAAACATTAACACCCCCCTTCCCCCACAAAAATATGAAAATTACTTTCCCTTAAATCACAAAGAAAAATTAAGTGTTTTTAGTTAGAATATAATATTTGATTAATTAAAAAAAAAAAAAAAAAAAAACTATTTTTAAATTTAATAATTATTTTCTCCTTAAGTACTCTTATCTTTTTTTTTTTTCTGTTTTACTTGAAATTATAATAGATTTAGAAATTATAATCTCCTTATATTATAATAAATAAAACCTGAAATCTCAAAAGTCAACAAGCACACGTGATCAAAAACGCTTCCTTCGCAGGATGTCTCTGTCGTTTCGGTGTGAGTATGAAACTCGAGTCGCTTGCGCCGCGTCTCCAATTCACGAGACGTGTCGCCTATGCCGCTGTCGCTTGCCTCTTTGGTGTGCGGCAGGCCTAAGTGTCATTTAATGTTTAAACATTATTTCACAGGAAGGGGGAAAGGAGCAATGCGAGCAGAAAATAATATAGATTTTTTTTATGATTCTGTGGTTGATTTTAATGAAAATTTGAATAAAATATCATTCATTATTTATCAAGGTTTTCTGTGAGTAATACGTATAAGGACGGGGGGGGAGGGGGAAGTTAGGGGGCAGAGAAAAAGAAAATGAATGTTTTTATATCACCTCGTTCAGGATTGTAGTAAAACTAGTCCCACTGACTCATTAGGAAACATTTTATTGAGTATTGCATGTAACTGTTAGTGTGTGTGTGTGGGGGGGGGGGAGTACCAGGTAGGCAAACACAAAAAGAACATAATGGTTTTTATGGAACCAGTTTTATTGTAACGAAAAATTTAACTTATAGTTTATGAAGTTTTTTAGTAAGAGTTAGCTATAACAAAGCAGGCTGGTGGAGGGAGCAGAGGAAAAGAAATTGACTATTTTTTAATCACCCTTTGGCGATCTGTAATGAGAGATTTTATAAATGTCATTTACCGTTTGAGAAATGTTTCCTAAGTGTTATATATATATACCTCGTAAGGATATATACATACCTTGTATTACATATATATAACACTTAGTAAAAATTTTCTTGAGAAGACATTCATAAAAATTTTCATTACAATCAGTAACAGATAGCAAAAAAAATTATGTTTCTTGTATCTGCCCCCCCCCCCCCCCCCCTCCCACAGAAAAAAAAAAAAAAAAAACTACTCTGTTACATTTGACCCTCGCTGAAAAAATTAATAATCTATATTTCTATCACAGTTTCATTAATATTAATTACATGGTTACATAAAAACCATTATTTTCTTTTTCATTTCCCATCCAGCTCCACCCCCCCACCCCCCACTCCTAGTTATATTAAGCAATTACTGAATTTTCACTCAAAAGTTATCCCTAAATATTTTTAATTCAATATGAGAGTCATCTGTAGACTCCGATTTGGATTTTCGTGTTTATTGCATCTTACGATTCGCAAATCGCAAAAGTGCCCTTTTTTCCGGGTGCCCTTTTTTCCGGGATCCACATTAATCGCACACAGCACAACCTGAAATGCATTTGTAACAATTTCCTAACGTAGTCCCACTATATTCTAAATGTTTTGGGTAGCCCTGTGAACAACTAATGAAAATTTTTATAGCTGATTCCGCACAAAACATGCTTTCATGCATATAACAAATGTAAATGCAGAGATGTTAAACTGTATACTCATCAAAAATTTCGTCCATAGTCGTAATGTATTAGAATTTGTTTTGGATGTCTCTGTATGTGAACTATTTACTTAATCTCAATGACAAGTTTAATGCCCCTATATGATACAGATTTAAGATAGCGAGTTTCGAATTCCTGCTACTATTTGCTCTTGAGATATGCTGATAACAGACACACACACACTCCAACCGGTTAAAACATGATTTTTGTATTCAGCGGATCTCAAAACATCTAAATATAAAAAAACTTACTTCCGAAAATTTTACCTAAGAACAGTACTTTCTTTGCAAAATTTTACCTAAAAACAGTACTTTCTTTGCCATATATATGGGTGAGAGAAAGTAAAATTTTGAACTAGAAAATAATTTCTCTATAGTGATATAATTACATTGTATATACAAAAGTGGTCTAAAAACTCTAAATTGAAGTGCAGAAGGAATATAGTTAACCTTATGATGACACATTGAAATTTCTAATTGCCAGCATTATTACTATTTGTTTACTGAATTAACTTAAGAAACGTAATTTTCAGTGCTTCGAATTGGAATCCTTTTAATGTCATAAATATAAAAATAACACATATAGATGAAATTTATGAATAATTTGAAATGATAAAAGCTTTTATAATTTTGAACATAAGCCTTAAGAAAAAAAAAAAAAAAAAAGAAGAAGAAGAAAGAGCGAGAGAGAGAGGAAGAAGAATACTATCAGTATGCTTGAGGGAAAACTTCAAGATGCATATAGCAATAGCTCAGTTCCTAGAAAGAGGGCTGGTAATTATTTCCGGTTACCTGACGATATCAGACAGATGGTCAGAGAACGAAATCGTGCTCGTAAACTCTGGCAGGTCAATAGGTCCCCGTATTTTAGAAGCAGGTTTAATATGCTTGCTAGGAGGGCTAAAGCTGCAATTCTGGAGTACAGTAAAACTCACTACAACAACTTTGTCGAAAGTCTCTCGACTAAAGACAACACAATTTGGAAGTATTCTTCCCGTATTCGTAGGCCAGAAACACGCATTCCGGCTATTGACAGCCCCAACGGGATGGCAGTTACTAACACTGAAAAGGCTGAGGCAATTGCTCTCAGTCTTAGAAGTCAGTTTTCACCTCACCACGATGTTTTAAATCCTAGGATTGCTACCATAGTTGATAATAGTGTCAATAACTTGCTCAACAAAAATACCACAAATACTTTAAAACCTACTACTCCTTCTGAAATTATCAACTATGTCTCTGGTCTCAAAAAGAACAAGGCCCCGGGCAAGGATAATATAACCACTAATATGCTTATTAACCTCCCCCTTAATTTTGTTTTTTATATAGCTTTTTTAATTAACCGCATGCTTATTTTAAATATTTTCCCTGATAGCTGGAAAGCCAGCGTGATCGTTCCAATTCCGAAGGGCGCTGGAACGAATGCGCATGCGCCGGAAAACTACAGGCCAATTTCTCTTCTCAGTTGCATGTCGAAGATCTATGAATATGTTCTAGTAAAGCGCTTGAATGAGTTTACTGACTCTCATGACGTCATAATGCCGGAGCAATTCGGATTTCGTCCGAAACACTCCACTCAACATCAATTATGGAGAGTGAGTGAAATCATTCATGACGGGCTCCAAAATGGAGTCACTGGAATTATATTCTTAGATGTTCAAAAAGCTTTCGATAAGGTATGGCATGACGGCCTTATCCACAAACTAATATCTATCGGTCTCCCAGACCAATTAACTAAAATATTGCATGACTATCTCAACAATAGAACCTTTTCTGTTAAAGTTGGTAATTCTTATTCTAATCCTTCACCCATTTTTAGTTCTGTCCCCCAAGGTTCCTTGCTCGGACCGTTTCTTTTTAATATTTACGTCAATGACATGCCGAAAGATCCGGATGTCAAATTAGCGACTTTCGCTGACGATGCTGCCATCTGTTGTCACAAACGCACAACAAAAGCCGTTTTTGAAGTACTCCAGACTTATTTAAATAAATTTTCGATCTGGTTAAGAAAATGGAGAATCAAAGTTAATAACTCCAAAAGTGCCGCCATTTTCTTCACAAATAAAAAATATGACACCTCCACTAACTTCCTACTTAATAATCAGCCGATACCCTGGGAACTTTGCTATAAATACCTAGGAATTTACCTAGATTCTAAATTAACGTGGTCTCGTCACATTTCAGAATCTCTGATAAAAGCTGACAAGGCCGCAAAAGCCCTTCATTCTCTTTTAGCTTATAATAGCCGCCTGTCTCTTAAGAATAAATTATTATTATACAAATCTATGATTCGTCCGATCATTACCTATGGGTGCATGATCTATGGTTCTGCTGCTCAAACTCAGTTAAGAAAAATTCAGACTTTCCAAAATAATCTTTTACGTAGGTTTGTCAAAGCTATTCGTTATGTCCGCAATGATGCTATTCACCGAGATCTTCGAATTAGGCCAATCTTTGCCGAAATTCGAAAACTTACGTTGAAGTTTCACAGATCTATCCCCAATGTTGGAAATCCTCTGTTGAACTCAATTCATCGCTACGATCCTGGAGTCGGTCGTGGAAAGAAACGACCCTTAGCTATTTTAACTAGGGGAATCGACTTTCTGCCCGTCTCTAAGAAGAGTAGAATTATTACATCTGGAGTTACATAACAGTGTATTTCCTCACAAAATTATTTTTCTCCCTAGAGCAAACGAAATGTTTCTCTAGAGTTGGCTAACCCTAGCATCAGGCCTAAGTACTGTTTTATTTTTTACAGACGCGATTTCCACCTCTCTACTCATGAATTCCTCTAAATTTTTGTTGTCTCCTCTCAAAATTATGAACTGCCGTTTTTTATTTTTTATTATTTGGCTATTTTTATTAAGTTTTATCGTTTTTATTAAGTTTGTTACTTCTGTTGCTGACTTCTGACGGGATGCCCAAAAGCGATCCCGGATTGGTCAGAGCCTCGCGCTCTGATTGGCCGGGTCGCCTAGGACATAATTCCGTCGTTTTTAGCTCAAAATTTTTCAGAGAGGATTGAGAATAACTTGCTGTTTGCTGATTGGTCCACGGATCCACCTCAGAACTTAGTTTCTGGATGGAAACCGGGATTCGATCTGAAACTGCATTTTATTTCTCTTTAATCCTCCTCTGTCCTTTTTATTTTTATTTCTTGATAGAATTCTTAGGAAAAAAAAAAAAATGTATGGCCCCCTTTTTTTTTTATTAATTGCGGGACTCCGAGCGATTTCCTGTGCCCCTTGGGGCGCCCTGCTCAACTCTTTATTCCTTTTCACCGTCCAGACTGTCTTCGTCAACGCACGCAGCTGTTTTCTGCTGCACTTATAATTTCAAGGAGATTTTAATTTAATTTTTTTTTTTTTTTTTTTTTTTTTTTTTTTAATTTTATTTATTTATTTATTTTATTTTATTTTATTTTTTTTTAATCTCCTGCTGCTTTACTCAGGTTAATTCCCCTGCTAACGTGGGAGAGTTTCTGAGACTAAATTCTAAATTTATTTTTTTAATTAAAAAGCCTTCGGCTTTTTAATTTTTTTCTTTTCTGTAAAATTATTTTTATGTTTCTTGGCACTTTCGATGGAGGTAAGCAACGGTTGCGACCGATTGCAGGTACTCCGAATCAACTACGTTGACGTTGAGAGGAAGAGGAAGAAAAGGACATTTAAAGAACATTTAAAAGATAAATACAATTTTAAAATTTTAGACCACTTTTATAAATCACAAATTTGAAGCATTTAATATGGGTCCACAGGAAATTTCACTTGAATAAATAATGTCTGTAAGTTAATTATAAATTATGTATGAATAAAGGAGGAGGTTCAGGTACAACAAAGATTATACATGTCAATTTATTACGGATTATCCATTCTTTATATCATTACTTTTTAGTAGTACTCTTTTGTGATATTTATATGGAATTAAATAAGATGAAGATTATTATTTGTAAATAATGGTATGGAAATTATTTATGTTCTATATTAAATCGGCAGGTATAACTAATATCTATCATCTTAATCGCGTGCACCATGAAAAACTGACAATCAATTTAAAAAATTTTTAATGATTTGTGAACTATCTTTAGTTTTTTTTTTTAAAAAAAACACCGACTTAAATATTTAGAAGATGAAGCTAGGTTTGTGTATTATTTTATCATAACTAAATTTAAAGACCGTTCAACGTACATAAATAAATAAATAAATAACATCTTTTAAGTGTTCTTGTCCAAATTAAGAACACAACCGACTTTTAATTATTTTCATAACTTAACATTTTTTTTCACAAGGCACTTGCGTACATGAAAGGATATTTATACATACTTGTAAGCTATATATAAGGGGATATACATTGGCCCATAAGAGTTAAGTTCGTGCAGCAACTCTAGAGCACAGCTCATACATGTTGCACATTTTCTTTTAGCTTTGTTCTTCAAATATGCTTATTACATACACAGACACCCACAAAACAACCATTATAAATCTGATTTTCGAATTTAGAAGACCTTAAAACGTTCAAATATATTAAAAATACCGTTTCAAAAATTCGATTAAAAAACAACACTTTCTCTGCCATACATGGGTAAGAGGAAAAAAAGAAAAAAAAGGTATTACAATATTTTCAAACTTAAAGATATTTTCCCTTAAGTAAAAGGGGCCCACCAGCGGCCGAGCGGTTCTGCGCTCAAAGCTGATAGACGTGAGGTGCTGGGCTCAAAGCCTGGTCGTGCTCTTCGGCCTAGCGTTCGGACCTCCGTGGTTTTCTCCGGAACTTGCGTAAATACGGGGTAGGATCCCTTAGAAAAACCCCACTCCCCCTCGGGCCTGGGTCCCTGGTGCGGTCAATTGACCTTTAATCCCTACAACCCAACCCAACCCTACCCATTAGAAAAAGAGGGTGTATTAATAAACATTTCGCTGTTTACGTCCTGCTGTTAACTAGAATAGGCCTGTCCTTTACACATAGCATTCAGGGTACATTTACCACTGTTGTAATGTAAAGATTATTTTTAATTACTTGAAAAAAAAAAATCTTTCGAAGAATTGAGAGAATGAAACGTTCTCATAAAAGTATCTTTAATGCATTCTTCAATGCAGAAATTTTCACGTATTTATGGCAAATCACTAGTCGGGAAAAATTGAGAGCTCACAGATTTCAAATGCAAAGCACCGGAAATTAAAACTGCTATGTTCAACTAGGTGCAAATTCGTGATCTATGCAATCATGTTAAAACTAGTGTATGATAAAAATTATATTAAAAGTGATTATTGTAAATAGAAACAAAACTTCAGTGCACAACGTAATAAAATTTCTTTCGTATTACATTTACTGTTAAAAAAATCCACTATTTTAAATATTCACAGCGTTAAAAAAAAAAAAAAAAGTAAAATAAGGAAGCAAATATATATTGAGAGGTAAATAATTTTCGCATATAACGTTTTAAATGTTAAATATTAATTTTTATGCCTTTCTTCTTCACGAATTAAACTTATGGCTAAACATAATTGCTATGAAAGAAACTAATGTCCTCCAGTGTCTTGCATTCAAAAGATTATGTTCAGAAAAAAGCAAATTTTCATTATTATTATTTACATAGAAGAGAAACATTTTGCGGGTAAACACGTTACCTCCTCCCGCCCCCGCGAGCAGTAAGATCTTTCAATATCTATTAGAAGTTCTTTGGTATAATGCCAACCCAAGGTGTCGCTAATAGTTTTCTCTGCCTTTATTTTATTCCCCCCTGTCCCTAAGGCATTCTTTTCTATTACAGGTCACACCACGACCACCCACAGACAGGTGACGACCTTGAATTACAAACACAACTACAAATTCCGCTTCTTGCAGGATCCGAACTTACAACATATCCCTCACACATTAACCTCCCAGTGTCACAATGCAATGCATTACAAACATAACACTTCATTCAGTCATGTCATTCCATTCAGGCTTTCACTGCTTTGTGTTTTTATTCTGAGTATCTGAATCTCACCCCATTGAATGAATGGGACAAAATTTTTGAAGTACTTCAAATCCAGTTCAGATAGATTGAAGTTCTGTATGAGTGAATGAAAATGACAAAACGTTTGAAGCGTTGAATGTGTGTCTTTGAACGGGACAAAAATTTTGAGGTATTGAATGAGGCGGTGAATGAATGAGGAAAAACATTTGAAGCACTGAGTGAGTGGTTGAATGGGACATGACTTTTGAGGTAATACAAAAAATAATTATGAGGTATCATGACAAACCGCTGTGATGAGGTGTGACAATGTCATGCCTCATGTATGAGTTACCCATCACTAGTTTCGAGCGACTTCGCACAATGTAATGCTGGTGAACAAGCTGGGGCGCCCCAGAAGAAACCGGTCCAGCAATTAAACATGGAGTAATAAAAGGTTGTATATTTTATTAAAATTTTAATTTTAACTTCATGGATATAAATTATTTCAAATACTTGTTTTTAATTAAAAGAAATGAATTGCATCTATAAAGGCAGATCTCCTGACTGACGTGCTCGCTCGCTCAGCAATGTCGAGTCAAACTAACGGAGACACAAATGTGTAATTTTATGATATTATTGATTTGGTGACGTGATTTAAGAAGCTACTTTTTGAAGTTTCCCCGCAAACGGAGGGAGAAAAGTTGCTTCTCGCATTTATCACCATATCTTAATGAAAGAAAACAAGAAAAAAAGCAAATATTAAAAAACCGGATATCCGGCATATTAACCGGATATCCGGTGATTTTGATCCAGATATCCGGTGATATTTCGGATATTGAAAAATCAGCCGGATACCGGATATTTTCCGGATATCCGGTCCATCCCTAATTTTTATAGATTTAAATATGGCAAAATCTTGCCATCTTATAGCTTGATATTTAACCTCTCCTTTTCTCTACTTGGAGTGCCAAGTCTGTGTGTGTGCTGTCTGACGATCGCCCCAGCCTGAGAAAGAAAAAATGCTTAAAAGTTTTAATTTCTTTGTCAGTTTCGTTTCACCCACTGTGATTTCTCCAAGCAGAGTGAGAATAGACTGGACTATACGAGAGAAGAGAAATGTGAAAGTTTGCCTATGCTTATATATTGTTGCATGAAAATGAGCCTTAGCTCTTAAGATGCTGCCCATATTTATTTTGTTGAAAAATGATCAAAAAAACAGTTCAAATTTTCCAGTTTTTTTATTGAAATACCAAGGATTTGCTCTTATAATGATTTCCAACTTTGTAAGCAACGATTTTATTGAAAAAGTTATTCCGAAATGGCTATTTCAAATGACAACAATGAACAAGTTACACACATCGACATTCCGTCTGATTACAAAAATAAAATGGACAAAAAAGACATTTCTGATGTGAAAAGTTAAATAAATAAATAGGTAAATCTGACAAAGATATTTTTTCTTCTTTTTTCCTTTAATGACTCTCTGCATTTATGTTATTAGATATTTTAATCTTTTTCAAATTTCAAATACAATACGATAATGATTTTTAATTATAGATGATTATGAGACATGATGATATACAACACACTTTTAATATACATAATTTTAGGCATATTTGTAAAAGCATTTCAAATAGTTACGAAAAATAAAAAAACGAAAATGTATAAAAGAGAAAAAAAAAATGGCAACCCTAAATTGTGGTGAGTTTTTTTTTTTTTTTTTTTTTTTTTTTGGTGAGTGCAATCAGAGTTGAAATTTTGGGCCCTGTAGTAGATATTTTATTGCTCTTTGTTGTAATTTAAATACACCATTTACTTATATCATGAGAAGACAGTACTTAGATGTGAAGTGATGGCAATAGCAGCACTGATTAAACCATTTATTGATGTATATCATTTATATGTATATGGTCATTACTATAAGTGTATTGCAGAAAAAATAGCTCGGTGAATTGATATATCTGGTTGTGACAGTCAGAAGGTTAATCACAACTAATTGCTCAATACACAATACTAACTAATAATGGAACTTCTGTGTAAACAATCAAAACACACTGCAGAATGATGTTTTTCTCTCTTGCCCTTTCTCCTTCTTTCCTCCCTTTCTGTTAAAAAATAAAAATTTTAACATTTTATTTAAAGATCAACAATTTGAAATAAACTACCAACCTTTAAGTGCAGACTAAACCTAATCTCACCTACAGCTGTTGCCTTATTAACAAATGTATTTTTTTAATTCCTTTTTCACTTTTAGAAAATTCCCAATCGTTAAATTAGTACTCATTTTCGAAAAAATTATCTTTTAAAATTTTTATCTTTTATTTTTGAGTTCAAAAATGCAAATTTTCACAAATTGCATTTTTCTCATTTTTTAACCAAATTATAAAAATTTAAAAAATCAATTTTTGGAAAATGAGTACTAATTTAACGATTGTAAATTTTCTGAATATGAAAACGGGATTTAAAAAAATACATTAGACAATGAGTCATTATGGAAACAAATTTTCCCATAGAATAACATGGGCCACGGCTGTTGGGAAGATTAGGTATTGTCCGCTCTTAACCATCATTAATCTTCCCTTAATAATTGGTTCAAGAATATTGAAATAAAATCAGAAAAGATTTATTTAAAATCCATAACAAATAGTTTTTGAGTTAACAAGCTCTAAAATATTTATTAAGGACCCAAAAAATATTTATTGAATGATTTATCAGATGTAGAATAAATCCGAAAATATTTAATAAATAATCTGAATATTGGTTTACAAATGCTCTGAATTACTCCTAATAATATCAAAAATATTTATCTTTAATATTTTGTATTTTCAAAATACATCATTTCTTCCTTAGCATTGATGCTATGACGTCATCATTTCCTTTAGAGAGTCCAAATTCCTGCTTAACCAGAACTATCCCTATGCAACTTTCAAAAATAGCATCACTTTTGAATCAGCAAAAAAGAGAAAAAAGTAATTAATCTCTTAATAAATTGAAAATAAATAATCTTTGAACAGAGATAATTCACTTTTATTAAGTTTAATAAATTTTTATTCCTATAAGCAAGTTAACAACTTCAATTAAAATCATTTAATGTGAGCTATTTATACGTGCATCAATTCACCGATACTTCATCTTCCAACGCAGGTGATTTGGGAAGGACGCCAGACACACTTGGAGGGAAGATTGAGCAAGCAACAGCACCTGCGATTCTCTGTCTGCTTAACGGCCCCTCCTTTAGAGTAAACCGTTGCCAGGGTTTGAGATCGCAGGATAGCTCTCTATAATTTGTCAGCTTTATTATTAATTATTTTTGTTTAAACACCATTAGTTAATTATTTAGAATGAATCTGACATCTTGAAAATAGTAATTGGATTAAAAGCAAACACGTTTTATTTATGAGACAAAAAATTTTTAAGTTAAAATACACTTAAAAAACAAAAATTACATATAAAAACAATTAAAATCAGACGTTTCGAAACCCGTCCGGGTTTCCTCATCAGTAATACAACACAATATGCAAACAGGACATGAACACTCAAGGAATTTAAAGGAGTACGGAATATTGAGGAGCCAGTGCGCATGCTTCATTGATAGTGTGGAGATGCTTGGCAGTGTGCCAGCTCTCAAGGAAAATACGCGATTTATAATTATGAACACCAGAATTTAAAATTTTTATATTATCGAAGTCAGGAATATGATCGGTTTCTATTGAATGGATTACAATTTTAGAATTTTGGTTGCAATTTTTAAAAGATCGTCTGTGTTCTTGTAGTCTATATGCAAACAGGACATGAACACTCAAGGAATTTAAAGGAGTACGGAATATTGAGGAGCCAGTGCGCATGCTTCATTGATAGTGTGGAGATGCTTGGCAGTGTGTTGCTTCATTGATAGTGTGGAGATGTCCTGTTTGCATATTGTGTTGTATTACTGATGAGGAAACCCGGACGGGTTTCGAAACGTCTGATTTTAATTGTTTTTATATGTAATTTTTGTTTTTTAAGTGTATTTTAACTTAAAAATTTTTTGTCTCATAAATAAAACGTGTTTGCTTTTAATATATATAATTGAGACGGTTTGATGTTTGTGTACGTTAAAGTAATTGGATTGTTCCCTTACCACATGGATAGTGCATCATTGGTACTACGATCTTTGAATCTATCTTAAGGGGACTCTCTACCTGTCGTCTCCGAAAGCCGGAGCCATTGTTATTCTATGAGAAATTTTGCCCCATTATAATTCATTAACTAATACATATTTTTAAATTTGGTTTTCACTTTTCGAAAATTCGCAACTATTAAACAATTTATCGCTTTCTAAAAATTGATGTTTTTTTATTTTTAAGATTTCATTTTTAAGCTCAAAAATGAAAATTTTCAGATTGTGAAAATTCACATTTTACAGCCTCAAAATAAAATATTGAAAATTTAAAAAAGTAATTTTTAGAAAGCGATAAATTGTTTAATAGTTGTGAAGTTTCTGAATGCGAAAACAGAATTTAAAAGTATGTATTAGTTAATAAGTTAAAATGGGGTGAAATTCTCCATTGAATAACATTGGCTTTGGTTTCTGGGGACGGTAAGTGGAGAGACCTCTTAAGTCTACTCAAGCGAAGTGTAATTCAAAGCAATTATTTCTCCAAGATCGTTGTTTATCATTTGAAGGAAATTGTTATACCTCTTCCAAATGGCTTGGATCTGAGTCACTTCAACAGCATAGTCTTTCTTCAATTTGTGCCTTTGAGAAAATATTAAGCTACAACGGAAATCCATATCTCCATTATAATGGAAATATTCATGAAAAAATATGATTGTGAAATGGTGTATGATCCACATAAATGCTTTTGGAAAAACAGCCAACAAATCATCAATAAGATTTATACAAATATCTTAATCAAAAGAAATCACATATCCAATATCTGAAAAGTATTTTTGAGTGCACACTCAACATGAAAGAATCTCAGGTTAAATTCCATTTTCATCGAAAATACGAATTAATCAAAACAGTATGTCACTGAAATTAAACAATCTAAATTAATTATATCGAAAAAGTTAAAAAAATATGTGGAGACAATTATATTAAAAGAATTTGTATTATTTGAAATTATAATAACATTGGTTATTTAAAATTTTGAAGTTAATTTTTCCTAGTGTTGGCACTTGGCACTTACGTTTTTATTTTAAATAATAATAAAGATATTTTAATAAAAATAGTGTTATACTTGAAACATTTTATCCATGAAGCAATTTAATTAATAAAACAATTAAGATATATAACCTTTTACTTATCTTCACGTTACATCCTTGGTATACTAGTTTCATCTGGGGCGCCCCAGCTTGGTCACTACCATATTGTACGTAGTAAAACTAGTACGTATTGTACGTAGTGGTCTATTGTACGTAGTAAAACTACGTACAATAGAAAATAATTTTGATAATAAACTTAAAGAAAAATTTTTTTATTGGTTTCGTTTTGTTGATGACGTTTTTGCAGTAATTGATCAAAAAACAGATCCCATAGAAATCCTAAACACTTTAAATAAAATAGATTCAAATATTAAATTCACCTTAGAAGAAGAGAACAATAAACAGATAAATTTTCTAGATGTAAATATCAGTCGCCATGCTAATAAAATAACCACACAAGTTTATAGAAAACCTAACAGCAGTAATGAAATAATCCACAAAAATAGTAAAACCCCTTTTAAATATAAGATTAATGCTATCCAATCCCATATAAACCGTGCAATAGTAATTTGTAAAGACAATAAAATTTTAAAAAATGAAATAAAAAATATAAAACAATTCACACAAAAAGCAGGATACTCTAACAAATTAATAGATAAATTATTTAGAAAAAGATTAAAAACTCTTAATGAAATCAATAATTTTCAAAAACCAAAGCTTAAATATACTACCTCCATACCCTATGACTGCGGAATATCTAGTAAAATCAAGAAAATTGCAGCAAAACATAATATAAATGTACCCATAAAACCTAACCCTAACATTTTTCAATTAATAAGAAGTGACAAAGATAAAACTAAACCTTTAGAAACGGCAGGAATTTATAAAATACCATACAATAACGAACAAAATAAAGAAAAATGTTATATAGGAAAAACAAAGAGAAAAATAAAAACTCGCATCAAAGAACATAAACACGATATAAAAACAGGTAAATTAACCACAGCCTTAACCCAAGTAAACAAAAACGAAGAAATTAATATCAAATTTGATGAAGTAAAAAAGTTGGCCAACTACAACAACCACGGATACGCAGCGATCAGGGAGTCTATTGAAATTTTAGCTAATTCTGACAGTTGTAATGGCAACGAGGGTGCTATCCTTAACCGCCAATGGCGTAAAGTCTTTAAAAGAACAAGAAAACAAGAAGACCACAGTTTCGAACACCAAAACAAGGTAGTGACCAAGCTGGGGCGCCCCAGATGAAACTAGTATACCAAGGATGTAACGTGAAGATAAGTAAAAGGTTATATATCTTAATTGTTTTATTAAAAAAACAGTGTTATTCAAGTGATGACTCATCATTATTCTTCATGTCTTCTTTTATTATTTCTTAATTAATGAAGGTAAGCATTTTTATTTATTTATTTTTTCAGATTGATAACCATGGAGATAAATAATGTTTAATTAAAACTTTTCTCATTCAAAATGAATGAATTTAAAGAATAATAATTTGTGCCGATAATACGGCGCTTTAATTAAACTTGAAAAAATAAATTTTTTGAATTTATGAAAATTTTGCCGTATTGCAAATTTGTCCATTAAACACAGTGTAATGATTCCTTTCAGCATACGGTGAATATGTCCATTAGTTTGCAACCTAATGCTCTTTTCTTTAATTTTGTACTTTCACTATTGGTTAAAACAAATTAACACATTGTTTGTCCTCTTAATGTGATTATGTAATGCATTTGCCATTAAAGTGTTTATTTATGTGGATTGAGGATGATTCTTATGACACTTACATTTGTTATTTTCTCTAGCTTGAAATCATTACAAAATTTTACATATTTTATACATTTTATTTATTTTTTTTGGTGGTGAGGCATCTATTTTAGTAAGAGACATTAAAATATCTGATGTCCATCAGGCTCAATTTTAGCAAAATGTTATATCCTTGCAGGGTTGTCAACTTTTCAAAAACAGTTTGAGGAGTATTCAGGAAAATTTTGAGGAGCATTTAGGCTACTTTGAGGAGCAATTTTAAAAATTTAAAAAATACATTTAAAAAAAAGAAAGAAACTACTACAGAAGAATAAGTATTATTTTTTAACGACCTATTAAACTTTAAGATAACTGAAACATTGATATAGTTTTAAAGAAAATAAAAATACTGCATAATCATAGCATTGGGTTTCTTTCTTCCCCCCTTTCAGCTTGTGGTTTTAATTAAACACACTCATAGCTAATGTAAACAAATACTTGTTCCTGTTCTGAGTCAGCAATATTTTGATTACGCAATGCCTAGCACTAGAATGTTTTTTTCTTTACTATTTATTTATGAGTATTGTACGATAAAGCGTGTTGAAGAAACTTCAGCTAGATTGTAAAAGTTAGTTTTGTTATTATTTTTTTTTTTTTTCAAAAGAAGTTGAAGCGCTTTCATAGATAAAAAATAAAATTTAAAGAATAATGTTTTATGCGGCAACTGTTGGAAATGCAAAATCAAAAGTTGATAAGGATTGGATCGCAATTTCTGTCTAGATGTGTGCAAGGAAAAAAAAAAAGAAGAAAAAAAAATAGCTTTTTTTTTCAGTGTTTGCCACTGTTCAGTTTTATGCATTTAATAAAAAATATTTAGCTAAGTGGTTAAGACTGAATTTGCAGAGCATCGAAATGACATCGCGGATTTGCAGAGTTTTTAAAAGTTTTCGAAGAAACTCTGCAGAAATCGGAGCATTTGGCAACCCTGTCCTTGTATTAATGTCCTAACAATACAGAAGAGAGCCAGAAATCTACCAAAGTTTGAAATCTGTACAGCTTGTCAGATATAAACAATAAAATTCACTATTAATAAGTTACAAATTTCAAATCGGAATTTTTAAATATGATCTTAAATGCAGATTCTGTGCTTGTATTTTATGATTATAAAAAAAATTAATGTAAAAAACTGTCAGAACTAAGTTATTATGAAATCATTGATAGTATATTAAATCCATCAATGAGGTATGCAATAACTAATTTTTTTTTAAATGCTATCTGATGAAGGCATAACTGTATGGAAGAACGGACTTAAATTTTTAGAACAATAAATTTGTATTACAAAACAAGAATGGACGACTATAATATACATATATAAAGAAAATCTCAATGATGGATGTATGTATGCATGTTCAAGTGTAGTTTTTAACCACTTCATTGGCCACTGTAGTATGTGGAAGGCTACGTTTCCCCCCGAGTTATCTCGGGATGGCCGGTGAAGTGGTTAAAACAAACTACTTGTGAACAGATTCTTTTCTAAATAATTTGACAAATAAATTCAATTTTTATTTATTTTTCCATTACATGTATATTTCTATGTTCAGTGTTATTCTTATGTACCTAATAATTTAATATTCAAGTAAAATTGTGCCATTATTCAGTAGTACGTGTTTAGTTTGAATAACACTGACATAATAACTCTTACATAATTGGGTCATTCCGAAAAAAATGGTAAAATCTATGTCCGAGAAAATATGATTTTTTATAATGATAAAGAATTAAAACGCAACTATGTATGTTTTTTATTCCCTGTTTATATTTCTTCGATATTTTTCTTTAAATTCTAGATGAAATATAATAGCCGCAATAAAATATTTTAATAGATGAGTGAAAAACCTGTTGTCCCAAGCAGAAATTTATAAAATTCAAACATATTTAATACAAGTTTGTAATGAGTTATAATAATCAGTTTAATGATACAGGACAGAAATACAAATTCTAAAAAGGACTGACAAAACAGAAAAATCATCACCTTTTATTTGTATGAAAAAACCATTTTTTTGTCTGTGTTCCAAATTTTATTCAACTCTTATGTCCACTCTGTTACAGTAAATAAATAGAAAAAAAAAATTAATATTATATCAAAGCTGGCAACACTACTGAATTGCCTGAAGGGTTTACTATTCCCCTGCTATCAGTCATTTGGGATAAAATTTTCAAGAACAAGATAAATTGCTTTTTATGTCTATAATATCTTGATTACATTTAATAAATGTCCACTCTGTTACATTTAAATTTTTATTTCATAAAAAAATTTAAATGAATAAATTATTGAAAATGAATATGTAATTTATGAAGTTTTTTTCAGAAAAGTTTATTTTTATTATAGCTTGAAATTTACAGTCTCTAACCTTACTTTTAGGGTTATTTGTCCACTCTGTTACACAGAGAATGTAACAGAGTGGACCATTAATGTAACAGAATGGACATATTGACAGAAACAGATAATATTATCTACTATAAATACCTTAATTAATATATTTATTTTTCAAATTGAAAAATACATTAAATGTGTTACTGGAAATTCTTTTTTTTTTTCTTTGATATTGCCAAAAGAAAGTAATGCAGAGCGCCAAATCCATTATCGAGAGATTCTAATTTTTAAGAATATTTCCAACAAAGCTATGTAAAATATAAGTCAGTTGTATTATGTAAGAGATACATCACTTTGGAAGACCCTGAAAAATTATTAGAGAACAGTGTAAGTTGACATCAAAGTCATGTATGTACGGAATCTGTGCTTAGATCATGGTCTAGCATCTATTTGGACCGAGTTTAAAGATGATTCAGACACAAAAATAAATTATGTTCAACTTTTTCTGATGCCCCTTTTAAACAATATCGCCTAAAGAAAAAATTTTACTTATTTAATAAGTATGCAGTTGATTTTAGGTGACGCACTTGGAATTTTTTCGAAGCAGGTCACCACAAAGGAGCTGCTGATGATGTAGAGGCATGCTGAAGAGGAAGGCGGATTGTAATCTTATGCAGTAATAATATGAAGGATGCTACTAAGTTTTTAATTCCTTTAAAGATACAACTAAGGTGAAATTATACTCAATTAAAGATAAACAGATTGAAATAATAAAGTAGATGGGAAGTGCCAAGTTCGATCCTAGGCCATGCTCATCAACCTAACTATGCAGAGTTTTCTGTGGTTTTCTCTGACACTCACGTAAACGTGTGCTAGGCCTCCTTAGAAAAACGATCATGTAAGGGCAATACACTTATTCCTAGGACCCCAGCGAAGTCAGTCAGCCTTAAATCCAACAACAACTGAAAGCTGAAAATATCTAATGCTTACTTATCAGCCTCAACAGAAACTGATAAACTATTGTCCATGGATGAAGAACTGAGAAAAATAAAAATAAATATTTCAAAAAGATATAACAGCTGGAATCCACGTGCTTGCAAAATTCAGCACAGATGGTACTCATTATAAATTAACATTCAAATATGCTGTAGTAACACAAGAAGATATGAATGATGGAGAAGTAAGAGTTATTAGTTTGAAAAATTGCTAACAATAGTGCAAATTTATTCAAAGCTGATGATTAAGATATTTCATACTCAGAATTTGATCAGATAATTGAAATGCTACCTGAGCCCACACTTAAATTGCAGGGTGTGTGACTATATTATGAATTTCCACGTAGTGTGGATGTTTGTGAGAAAGCATAAGAACATATATCAAGAATTGTGTAAAACACTATTAAATCGTTAAATAATGTTTGCAATTTTTTTTGGCTCCCCCCCCCCCACCTCCTATTTTCAAGGTAAAAAATGACCAGTATTATAAAATATTTCTACTCTGTTACAGAAGCTTATTTTGTCATTGTTAAATGAAACAAACATAGTAATGCAAAATAAATGTATTTTACTTTAAATATGAATTATAAAAACATAAAAACTTTTATAAAACATAAAAACAAGAGTTGTGTAAACTAAGTATATAATAGAAAAATAAACTTTTTTCTTCTGTTGTATCATAATTCGTAACATAGTGGACTATAATATACGAAAAAATATAAACAATTATATTTATGATAATTTTTACAATGTGTGTAACAAATTTTAATGTATTTGCATATATTTACAGGACTAAAGCTCAATTTAAATGATTAATTAACACAGATAAATCAAAAAACATTTATGTAACAGAGTGGACAAATTTCTCCATTTTTTGACAGAAAACGAAGAAAATCCTTAAAAATACTTGATTTATCAAATTAAATTTTATGCCATAATAAAGTATGCACTCTTGGCTATCATTGGAATATAAAGTTCTTTTGCAAATATTATTTTTATTTTTCAAGTTTTAAAATGTGAAATTAACATTTTTTTTTCGGAATGACCCAATTATTCAAAGTGATAATCATTTTTTATAGGCCTCAAAATCTGCCAAATCCTAAAATATGCACAACTATGGTCCGAGCTGTGTGGATTTATGGCTCTCAACTGTACTTCATGAAAAAATTGCCTGCTACACTAAAATTCTAGAATGAATCATAATCATACTTACACTTCTTCAAATATATAATTCTATCAAACTAAAAATGGTGAAAAAGAAATGAAGAAAGAAACAGAAACATATTTCAATATAAATTTTATGTCTACGAAATTGTTGATTTAAATACATAAGTGGTAATACATTTGGCTAATATTTTACAACTGATTTTTCTTTTATATAAACAGCATAAACACAAGTCAGACATTGACAACAAATTATACAACAATGAAGCAGCAACATTTCATATCGTAAATACCAAAATAAAACTATATAGAGAACTTTTCTATTTCAATGTCGTCTAGGAACACCAGTCACTGCATTACACGTTTTCTTTCTGCATACGACAAAACCAAATGTCATCAACATAAACAAGAATGTGAGAGAAAGAAAAATGTATTTACATTTTTATACATGAAAAACCCAATTTAATACACTTGTTATTTTATTTTTTTTTACATACCCAAATTCTATAAAGATATTAGAATCCATTTTGTAATTTTGATTTGTAGTTTTAGGTAAATGGCGAGGATTTTTAAGTTCTTGTTTTAAAATTTTCTTTTTTAATACATATATACATTGTTTTTAATTATGTACTTTTGTTTTGTGAATTAGATAAATAAATATTTTTAAATAATATAAATTGATGTTAAAATAATTTATATACTTTCATTTACACTATACATATGCAAAGATTGTATTTTCCCTTTTTCAAATCAATGCAATATAAATATTTAAAAAAAAAAAAAAAAAAAACCTGTTTTTAATTATATTATACAGGGATGAGATCAGAGGAGGAGGGGGGAGGGACTGAAAGTACATGCAAAGGCAAAATGTTGAAATGAAATACCAGGATTTTGATGACAAAACATATCACATTAAAGTAATAAATACACTGTATAAAGATCAATCTATTTAAAAAAAAAAAAAAAGCAGAGGGAGCTGAAAACGAAAGTGAAATTAGCTGGATAGCTGAAAAATCTCATACCTGGTTATAAAGATTATTTGATAATCAAAGATATTTTATATTTTAATTTTTAAAATAGAGATCTTTTTCACATAAGAAAAATAAATTATCTAATAATTAAATTCCATAGAATAACGAGAAGTTGGTTGAGCAGTAAAATTAATATACATAAATCAATTACATATTTAATATATTGGAAAATTTTCATTTGAATTTTTAACCCGATGAGCGCTTCAAGTAGAGTAAAACTGTAATATTTTGTACTATACAATTCTTTAATGTACTAAAGTAATCTACATTTCATTTTGAAATAAAAAATATATTACACCTTACACCATATATTTCCAAATATAAGCCAAAAATGCTCAGTTTCTACAAAAAAAAAAAAAAAGGGGGGGGGGGTTCAGAATTTCTATTTGGGAGGGGGGGGGGGCGATGAGTATAATTTCATGAATTTTTAAAATATTCCTGTCTCAAATCTTTATCTTTTTTTTTTTAAATAACGTCAGATTTTTAGATTTAAAAAAAAAAAAAAAAGACTTCCAGCCACTTTTTGTATAAAATTTGTATTCGAAACTGCGAATTAAAAAAATAATGTGATATTTCTTCTTCATTGTTATTTTTTTTCTGTGAATTACTTAATTTATACTTTTTTTTTTTTTTTTTTTAATGTTAGCCATGCACAAATTCCCAAAAACCAGATTTTTTGTTTTGGTAATGACAACAAATCATTAATGTAAACAATTTTGAAAATATTACAACTCAATTTCACAAAAAAAATTAAATATTTCAATAAATATTATTTCTTTTTCATAATTTTAAGAAACAAACTAAAAATGTGCTGTTTAGCAATTTATTATAGTCTTATAAAAATATTCCAATAGTAGTTGGCTTATACATGGAAATAGTATATGGTTACTATTATGTATGACCTTCATATTCTAAAATCAAATTTAACAATAAATGAACATGTAATTTTAAATTCCAAATGCATTATTGAGAAAAAAAAAAAAAACCCTTGGTGATTGGATAAATTTATCAGCAGCAGTCAGAAGGTTAAATTTTATAAACATAAATTACAATGTGAAGGACAGTATATGGCTATCCATTTAAAAATAAACACACATTTCAAATATTTCAATTTGATATTGTATAAAATATATGAAATTACTTATTGAAAAGTAAAATTTAGTTCCAATACAAACATTAAAACTATCTTAAAAATAATAAGCATGCAAACTGAGAAAAAATAAATAGTTGTATTATATTTCTATCATACTTTTTATAAATATATTGATAATAAATACAATTTTTCATTTTCTGAAACTGATATATATATATATATATATTATTTCTGAATGTAAATATTCATAAACTAGCAATATATTACCACACAAACACATTTATTTAAGCGAACACATTTTATAATTAAACTGTCATGACATAGGCAAGATGACAAAACTGAAACATACTGATTACTTACAAAAACAGTAAATGAAATATAAAATAATCTCAATTCATTATTTTGTTTTCTTTAAATAAAAAATAGAGATTTAAAAAGTAAATTCAAACAAAATAATTACTCATTTTATTTGTAAATCTCTTGACCAGCAAGAGATTATATACTTAAATAACAATTATATAAACTGGAATATTTTTGAAAAAGGAAAGGAAGAAGAAACATATCACATGTGAAGAAAAAATATAAAGCAGAAAAAAAAAATCTAAATAATAACTTTTTAATTTTCTAATTAAGAAAATAATTTGCAACTTATTAAAAAAGAAAAAAAAAAAAAGTATATGATTGAATGTGAATTGTGAATAGAGAAAAATTAAATAAATACCTAAATTACAGAAGGTCATTCAAACTTTACAAAAGCAATTTTACATGATTTGTGTTTATTATTATTATTATTTTTTTTTTTTCTTACCCTTAGCATTTTTATATAAAAGATTTATAAATTTATATTTAGATAAAAGAATTTGTTATGAAAATGGTCCCTAGAAATGATCATGACAGTTCAATAACAATAAAAGATGTAACGTCTCAAAAAAGGGACAATGGTAAATAATGGATTAAAAAGGTCTCGAGTAAAGCTAAATTAATTTACTGTACTATCAACAGAAAAATTGAGAAGAAACTTTTCAGAACATCAATCAAGTTAAGCCTCATGTGAGTAAAGCCTCTAAATTAACTGAACTTAATAAAAACAGGAATGAAATCCTTACCCCGTAAAATCATTAGATGCTTCACCCATGAACTTTTGTGCTTTAGATTTCATAAACAAGCAATCTTAGATAAACACCATCCAAGACAGGGCACTGACAGAAAACAAAATCTAGGGAGAGGCAAGACATCCAGGGAAGAGGAACGCATCATTTGTAATTTTCTTTGAACAATTTTGCTTATGGAGTGAGGCAGTACTATAAAACATGTTTATTTTCTAATCATGTATTTTTTTTCTTTTGAAACAATGAAAGATAAAAAATAAATAAATAAATAGTAAAATCTAGAGAAAGACCCCCCCCCCTCCCCTTCTCTTGCTCTTACCCACCAGCACACATGATAAAAGAAGACTATACAGACTTTGAGGGAGATAAAATCAACATGACAAGATTTTTTTTTTTTTAACTTATTACACACATAAATTCAAATTAGAGGTCATGGAGCAAAATTATTGCACAGAAGCAAATCATTGAAAAAAAAAAAAAAGGCCTTATGTACTTAAATTTTCAAAATTTGAATGGCCTTCTGTATTTAGAAGAGAAGAATGGTTCTTCTAATAAACACACATGCAAACATATACATACAAAATTACATTAAAAATACATTGCATGAGAAGCTTTGAAATATGAAAAAGAAAATAAGCCAGCTTAAATAATTTTGCTTTTTAACCAGCATGAATTTATACAATTTCCACACTTAACTTGTAGAGCAATTCATTATTCAGAAAGCTTCTTCCTCAAATCATAAATTCACAGTGAAACACAAATCAAAATGCAAATTATCACTCATGGGTTTCCTTTAATACACATATTACCTCGATCCAAAAGGCAATGTTTTTCTTTATCACAATAGGTTGTGCAGAATGCAGGGATAGATATCACCTGACATAATATGCTAATGAAGACGGTATACTTATTAAAAGCAAAATACAATTTTGGTGTTTACATCAGGAGGTAAAAATTAAAAGAAATCAAACTTACATAAAAATAAATAAATTTAAATAAAATAAATTGGAAAAAAAAAAAAAAAAACATTTTCTTAATGAAATAGATACATAAATAGTAAGAATGGATGAGAATATTTTCTTAGTTTAAACAGCAAAACTGAGAAATTTCAAACAGTCAATGACCAGTAATAATAATTATTTGATTAGTGGTTATTTTTCTCAAAAAATTGAACATTTCTTTTCCCGAGTATAAAAATACTAATTAATTTTTAAGTTTCTGTTACTTTTATCAATGTAAAATTAAATAGTCAAAATAAATTACATTTAAAGTGAAAATGATAGGAAAATTGACATTGTATGGAGCACAGACCTTATACAGATAGACTACGCCACCAATAAGACTTACCATTAATGTTCTCCCAAAATGAGGGAGTAATCTGATACTCTCATCTTTTGTGGTCAGCATCGAAAATCATGTGACTCTGACTTGAGGGTATTTCTATATAAGAAAGTTCTAGTTTTTGTAAGAAAAATCAGACAAAACGTTTTTGATAATTAATGTATACCATTTTAACTTTCCAACCATGCGTAAATCTTAATGTTAAAAAGCATGTGTACAAAACAGAAATTAAAAAACTGAAAATTATTTGTACTCACATAAAAATAATGTTCAGTTTTTCCTCTCTCTCCAGGTCCAGATCATGTGACAATTTTGCTGGGGAAGCTAGTTTATGTTGCAGACAAATAACTAAGGGGGTTGTGTGGTCTATCTATATAAGGTTTACAGTATAAAAAGGTGGGGGGGGGGGGGGAGTGAAGAAAGGCCATTTAAATATAAAATGTAATTTTTTTTATTTAATTGCTCTGTAGCTAGTGCTAATAATTGCCTTTTATTTTTAATTGCCTGACATTGAGAACCATTGTATTACATTGTAAAAAATAATAGGATAATGAAAATTATGGCAATTTCTATCCCTTGCAAGATGCACACATTGCATTAGTAATACCATAAAAAAGCTATATACGAATATAAAAAAATGTGCAAAGAAGTAATGTAATCCACTACTGATATTACTTTCAATATAAATAGTCAGACACACAATAAATATACATTACAAAAATTGTAAGCAAGTTTCATTGTACAGATAATATATATTTTCTATCACATAACAAAAGCATTTGCAATAATCCTCATCGACACAGAATAACAAAAGTTACACAGCAAATTGTCAGAGTCTTATTTATTTTAAGAATTTTGATTAAAAGGTAATATTTTAGAATAAAAAAAAAAAAAAAAAAAAAAAAAAATTATTCTTAGTACAATCAATAACATAAGGCAATGGTAGATTATCAAAATTTACATTCTACATCTAAAATGTACAAATTTTGATTAACATAGTCATCATGTTACTTTAAAAGTAAAATTAAAACAATTATCAGGCCTAGTGTATAATATAAATCAATCTACTTTATATATATATATATAAATTCCTCACATGATTTTCCACTTGATGATAAGTTTTAAAAGAAAAGATAAAAATTAGTTTCCTTTTATCTTTCTTTACATGAATATAGACAGTGTGGGAAAGTAACTCTTTATTTTTAATATTTTTTCCCTCCTAAAATATAGTGAAATCTTGGCGAACTGGAGAATGAGATTTGTGAGATCATAAGTGGTGTTCCAGCTGCATCATTAATTAATGTACCTGTTTAAGACAGTGTCTAGGAAATACTGAAGCATACAGAAAAACCCCTCGTCTGGTCTGCCGCTCCGGTTGATCTGACCATGCTCGAGCCGAAATTGTCCCGATTCGTCAGTGACTTACCACCATCTTGGAATTGTTGTTTACTTGCTGTTATCGCTTGTACGCTTTAGTGCTCAGTTATCTCTCGTATCGTTTCTGTCGTTGTGTGTATTTTTGTACTGTACTGTGAAGATTTTAGTGCTGTTCATTGGTTTTACATCATTCTATGTTCGTTACAGAATTTGTTTTACATTGTGTGTACAGTTGTGTATGTTTTTTAACATGTCAGGAGTGAAACATAAACACGTTACTGTTTCATTAAATGAAAAATTAGCAGTGCTACAAAGACTGGACAAAGGGGAATCACTCCAAAATTGCTGTAGGCCATTTTTACTATTAACTACCTTCAATTTTTACAGTATGTGTGTATGTACAGTACATAAATACATACAGTATTGCTGTTTTTCAATAATAAACATCTTTTGTGCAGTTTATTGTAATATTTTTACTATAAAGAACAATACAGTCATTTTTCAGTTCAGAGATTGTTAATTTTACTGTAAATCTGTATTTTCTGATAATCCAACCTTTTTTGCATTCCGACCATACCTAGTTCCAAATTTGATGGATTACAGAGGTACTATTGTACACTGAATTATAATTTTAGAAAATATAATGGTATATAATAAACTACACCTGTGCAAAATACTGAGTTTATACTGACAATATTATTGGAGGGAAAAAAAAGTATCAAAAATAGGGAGTTACACAGTTGATTGTGAATTCGTGAAAAACTACATGAAATTTTATCGATAAAAATATTTCATATGAGGAGAGAACGTAATTTATTGCAGGAAGGTCTAATCCTCTCATTATGAGCTGTATTCATTTTAATCAAGTTTAACAGTCATATGATATTGATATTTCATTTTTATTTTATAAATTAAAAAATTAGAAAAACTGAAATTCCAGTACTGAAATGAAATAAATAAATGAAACCAGGTAAATTACCTGAACACAATCACTTCTACTGAGTTACTTCCTACCTACCCTGTATATAATATATATATATCTTAAAAACAAATAAATAAGTAAATACAATACTAAACAAAATTTTATATATGTAATACAAATTTTAAACTTTTTCTAATTATGCATGACTTTGATAGGAAATAAGATTACTGATAAAATATTTCATAAACCTTATTACAAAATTTACATTTCTTACAAAAATATATTTAGTGCAATTCATCTTGTAGAGAGAAAAAAGAAATGAATACATGTGAGCAAAATTAATGTACAATAATATATTTTGATTATACAACTTAAATAAAAATAAATGTTGCAGCTTGAACATGATCTTTCATAGTGCATTCTAACAATGAAATTTATATTTATTCACTGTAAAAAAATGTCAAAAGACAAGTGCATATAAAGGTAATTCTTCAATGTATTTTTTGTTATAAATATTTACTACATTTGTATATCAATCAATATCATAAAAATCTATTTTTAAATTATTTATTACTAACAGCTGTTAATATTCCAAAACACTGCTTTGAAAAACACAGTGGAAATGTACTGAAGTTATTTTTAGTACATATAAATATGGATGAATAAAAGGATGAAAATGGGTTATTTCTATTCTTTTATAAAATTTCACATAAAAATTAAAAATTAATTGGGTAATGACTAAAATTTACTTTTTTTTTTCTAATTTAACTTTCCCTATTAGTAACACTAATGAAATGATTTATAATTTACTAATACTAAACTTTTAAATAAACTTAGTTTAAACCTAAGTACTAAAATATATTTAAAAAATCAAAGAAAACATTCAAAGGTTACTATGTAAATTTTGGGGGGCAGGGGGAAATTCCCTGTGTTTTCCCTTTAGGTCGTATTTTCTTTACATAAATGTACTATATCTAAACAACATATACATATTTTGCATTGTAATACCCCAATGTTTTTATCCTTGGAATAAACAGGGAAAGAAGTTGATATTCATATAATAATATGTATAGATTAGATAGTAAAAATATATATAGAAAAAGGAAATACAAAATTGTTTTATTATTAAGATGCTTGAACCTTAAAGAAAAGAAAAGAAATAAAAAAAGATGACTATTAATTTTATACATCCAAGTACAGAAGAAAACAAGCAAAAATTTGACTTTGGAATTCATAGTATAATTTATTCCTAATTGAAGTTGCAATCATTCTTGAACATTATAAGAGAATTAAAAATGCATAACAAGAATGAAAATGCAACAACTTCTGATTATAGCATTTAATGCAACTGAATATTTTTGTGTGACCCTGTAAACCTTACTGCTAATTATACTACAATTTATTCCCAAGAGGATGGACTAATGCCAATCTAACTTTTCTTATTGGAACACTGGCATAATGGAATAACTTTTTAGCTATGTTTGATGAAAATCTGTTTACATACTAATAATTTAATAATTAAAAGCAAGCTTTAAAAAACTGATGTATGAAGTTAGAAATTTGTGTCTGTACAATCATAGGTGCCAAAAGGATAATTTTAAATAAGGCTTGTTTTGTTTGAAAACTAGTTGAATTGGGATAGTCCTTAACTATAATTATTCACTTCTTGCATTATTTTATTTTTTATAAAGTTGGCTCTACACTTGAGTTTACTAGATTTACCGCCCCACTTTTCATTTATTATATTTATTTTATAATTTCTATCTGATTCAATCTACCCTACAATATTCCCTCTCTATAATTGGACAGCTCATTGTAAAAGTGGTGTAACTCCATGTTTTTTAAATATATATTTTTTTGCTTAATTGTATCATATTTTGTCACATCTTTCATTAAAAAAAAAAAGGAAAAAACACCAATAATTGCATTAAAATCAAATAAATGGCATTACATGTTTTTCTCAGAAAACTAAAGCTTCTAAATATTCGTTATAAAAATGAAGTTTCTAAATTATTTTAAATTGTACTTAACATAATTTATAAATTCTTATAATTCTGAGTTGTATTAAATATGAAAATCGACAACACTTACTGAATTTTGACTTATTCACCTACGCATAAATTTGAAAAAAAAAAAAAAAAAAAAACTTGTTACTTCAAAATCAATTTCCAAGCAGATCATTCACTTTTACAATGAATGACCCAATTGATACTTGTATTGCACTTGTGCATTCATTGCTGCTTTCAGGCTGCACTCATGCCTGCTTTTATAGCCTGATGAAAATTTATTCTAAATCTTTGAACATTAGTCTTATGATGCTTCTTACTGCACTAATTGCAGGTTGCAGAGGTCATTCTGCGAAAAACAAAATTTTCTGAACAGCACTACAAATTTTTCGCAACAATATTTCATACATATACATGTATTTCTCCCATTCATAATACATGTATATGCATATAAAATGTGTGTATGTACTTATCTTAAGGATTTCATTTTAAAATACATTAGTAATGAATGTATGTTTCTTCTTGATTTTGAATATCATATTACTTAGTGCAATAAATTAAAATGTTTCATTAGACGTTAGAAGTAAGGCTGTTTCGATAAAATATACAAATAAACTGAACATTCTGAACACATAGCCTTAAATTTTCCAAATTTTTTAACAGAATCACCTCTGCCCCAAAGTTGTTTGTATATAAAATGCAATAATAATACTGTCAAAACGTGATATTAAAAATAATGCACTGTAAAATGAATGAAATATTCATGACCTGTTAAAAGTAATACATTATTATATATTTCATATTTTATTATTTTTCTCCTCCCTTTTATAGTTTAGGAACATAATATTTCTTTTCATAAACATTTAAGAAAAAAAGTTAAAGAAAAATAATAATAATCTGACAAAATGAGCTTAGTAATTAAAAAATCGCAAAACATATAAAAATGTTTCAATCTATATACTTCAATAAAACTTTACAAAATTGTAAATATGACAAATTAATAAATGATAAAAAATTGTTTAGTAAACAATTTTTTCAATAAATGTAAATATCAAATTTTGAGTTATAAAAAAGTGGAAAGGTAACTGAAAATTTAAAAATCATTCTGTGTTGTAAATAAGACATAGCAGTAGAATATATATACACAGATAGGCCAAGTGTACAAGATATAAAATAGTACAACACAATTACAATCACTAATCTCCCTTTTCCCCAATTTAAAAAACAGGAGTCTGATAGCATTTTACTGTAAAATACGTACTCCCTTTTTTTTTTTTTTTTTTTAGTAATTTTTTTGCTAAACATTGTCTAATCTGGGGTCAGTTCAGGTTTTAAATTTTGGGACCTATTTTTGTGAAAAGCAAAATATTAATGAAATTATTTACATATTTATTTTATTTAGAAACAAGGCTCAAAAAATGCACTTGCCTGGTAAGCATCATTGACAATATATTTTAATTGGCGACGATATTTTAAACTTTTAAGGAAACTCAACTATATCATGCAGATGGTGTATCAGATCCAGTCATAGTAAATATTTGGTTTTTATACATAGAATTTTAATTTCTATATTCAAATAAATTTCAAAATTGAAAGAAAAAAAAAAAGAGCAAGGGGGATATTTTTTAGTGGTTTCCACAAATTTTTGCTGGTGACCAGTTTTTTATTCATATTCCTGGAGCTCTGTTTAGAAGATACTATATAATATTTAACATCAATTTTAGTGTTTAATTAAGGCAGATAAAGGCAGTCACTAGAATTAATACTGAAAAAAAAAATGTTTTTTTTTTTTTTTTTTTAAATGTTCATTTTTATGAAACAAAACCTTGTTAAAAGGTTCATTTTTATAAATATGAATCTTGTGAATGGACCCATCTGAAGGATTCAAATTTTGTGAAAGGGTCATTTTTATGATGTGGAAATTTGTGAAGAGCACATAAAAGGTTTCAATTTTTGCCTAGATTGACCCCTGCCAACTCTAACAGTACACTTGTCCTAAGCACATCCTGGGGATTTTCCTTCATTTTCAGGATGACATGGGAGAGGAGATTTAACTGTTATTTTTACACTGAGGCTAGTATTAAAATCTTAAAAAAGTATTTAAGATTTGTACTTATTGACTTTTTATTTATTTATTAAAAAAAAAAAAAAAAAAAAAAAAAAAAAACTTTTATTAATTTACTGAAAATATTCAGTAAATTAATAAAAGTTTTTTTTTTGATTAAATTAATAAATTAAATTAATAAATTGAACAGTTATTTTTTCAAAACTTGAAAAATGAATTAGAAATCTTTTGACACTAGAGATATCATTATATAAACATTAATAAAAGGATAGTTTAATAAAGAGAGAGAATGATACAAAGGAGAAGACAAGAAAAGTTGAAAATAAAATTCTAGTAAACTTCAAGTATTCAGTTGTTTTTAGAAGTTAAAACTCATAATTCTTTAGAATTAATAATTGTACAATTATATTTAATTCAAAAGAACTAATTTGGTATCACAAAAAGTTATTTTAAAGTACTTAAAAGAGCAAATTTCATAGGATTGGTCCAATTACATATTTTTTTTTTCACAAAATAAATTGAACATAAACTTTACTAAATGTTAATTTTTCTTTCTTTTTCTTTTAATCAAATATATTATAAAACAACTATTTCTTGTAGGAAGTTATAGAAAAGTACAAAATGTAGCAAATCATAATGATTGATTACATTTTCATCGATAAAAGGACGGTTTTAATTAAAATAAATGTATAAGAAATGGCTCATCATGATAGATTAAAAAAATTATCAAATTTTGTCATGATATTTCTTTTTGGGATATGAAAAATAAACAAGTAAAAAATTTTTAAAATATTATAAAAAGCTATCAAAAATGTGCTCAATTTTTTTTTTTTTTTTTTTTTTTTAATTTATAGTAAAAGGTATGTTTTGAGAAGAAATGTATAATTTTTAGGAGTGAAAACTATCCATGCAACTTACTAGTGTATGTAGAACAAACTCCTCAATACAATTGATTTGGGCATGGATGACATCATCCTAGTTAATGTCTGTTGATACGTATTGCACACCGACAAGAAAAGTGAAACAAAACAAAAAATGGCTGGGGATTGATGTAATTAAAAAATGTATATGAAGTGACATCAATTTACTTAACATAAATCACATCTCTATTTCAAAATTTATACAACTGACAGACAGTTTTCTCAGTTTTATTGTAAGCTAGTCAATGCTTTATCATTACCTTTAAGATTGACTTTTTTCATATACTTCATTTTTGAGTTGTGTCCTTTTTCTTGTCTGGGTGTGATATCTGTATAGTTGTTATTAAATTTACCATTTACATTAAGAAAATTGAACATGAATTTCCATAAAAATCAGATTTATAGACTATTAAGCTGCTATCACACATACTCTCATACGATCAGCAGTATCAGATACTTTCTCCCTAAACCACTTGAAACAGGTTTTTCGAGAGACAAACGGTCAAAAAAACTACCTCTGTCAATGACGAACTTATGACTGACTAAATCTCCTACGCTAGATGTTAGCTCATATTCAACCAATCGGAGTGCGAGAAAATCAGAATGTGTTTAAAACATGAAATAATGAGCGATTAGAAGCCAATTGTTAATGCCTTTTTGAATTCATTTTAGCCTTCAAAATAACGCTACTACCTGATGCTTGATTATTCGGAGAGGTATTAGCGTATAGTTCAGAGGGTAGGATCTTCCATGTGATAGCTGCTTTAAATAACAATAACTGAATAATTACAGTGCAAAAAATAAATAAAATAAAAGCAATTAATTTTAACATATATAAAACTTTTTGAAAGGACACAAAGTTTAACTTTCATACAACAGGTAGTGCATTACCAGTTTCGAGAAAAGTACAAAAATAATTAATTTAATATAATTAATAATAAAGATGTAAATTACAATTGTTAAATCCATATATATTGTAATATTACAAAATAATAATATAAAAAATATTAGAGGAAAAGAAACATAATAGACAGTATATCATCTTAAAATAAGTGCCAAATATATATTAATAATATAATCAATAATATAATCAAATGATAACACATATGAAATAGAAACAGGTGATTTAAATTAATAAATATTTACTTGTAAAGAGGAAAAAATAAATGAAATATAAAAAGAAAAATATTATATGACATTTTATGAAAAATGATATGTAAAAAAAAGGCAGGAGGAAAAAAATGACCAAAAGTAATTACATATAAAAGTTTTAAGGAGATGCATAACATGGCTGGCAGCCTAATCCCATGTTATTCTATGAGGAAATTTGTTATGCTAATTACTCATTATATAATGTGTTTTTTTTTTTTTTTTTTAGATATTGTTTTCACATTTAGAAAATTCATAACCACTAAATTGATCCTTGTTTTCAAAAAATAGATTGTTTAAATTTTTATTATTTTATTTTGAAACTATAAAGTGTAAAAAATGCACTTTACTTTTTAAACTTTATAGCTTTTAAACAAAATGTTATCATAACCATTTAAGGGAGTCAATATAGCAGTTGCAGATTTTTTAAATGTGAAAACTTATCTTACAAAAATTCATTAAATAACGAGTAATCTACATAACAAACTTCTCCACACAATAACACAGGATTAGGCTACAGGCACTGATAAGGTGAAGCATCAGCTTAAGTGATGATCTGATGAGAAATATCAGCAAACTATGAATCAGTATTCACATTTGCATGGGTTGATTCAGGTTTAAAATCTTGGGGCGTGTTTTTGTGAAAAAAATTATTATTGTATAAATCCTTCTATTTTAACGGTTACTCTAAATAATGATTAGTATCAAGTTAATAATGTTTCATTGAACAAAGTATTGGTGATCATCTGAAATAATACTGAGAATATGGAACAGAATTCATAAAAGGGTCATTTTGATGAAATGAAATTTTGTAAAAAGGGCTGCTTTTATGGATTTGAATTTTGGGAAGAGCCCATTTTATGGATTTGAATTTTCAGAAGGGTCCCATTTTCTGAAATAGAATTTCCTAAAGTGGCAACAAAAGGGCCCTAATATTTGCCTGGATCGACTCTTAATTTGGAACTTTTTATTCGTTGCCAGTAACATTTTCTCTGGAGAAAATGGGAAAAAAAAAAACCTAGAATCTAAATTTTATTTCTGTTATTTTTACTTTTATCTATAGATTTAGTGGTTTTAATTTGTAATCTCTATGTCATCACATTTTTCTTTGGTTGCAGATTCCCAGTTAAACATCTAATGATCATCATACCTCCCCCCCCCTAAAAAAAAAAAAAAAAAAAAGCAGTATGATAATGTAGCTTAGTTTTAATAGATTTAAGCAAATTATAACATCAACATAAGTATTTTTATCCCCAAGTAGGAAAAAAAAAATATGTTTTTTACATTTCGTTTAATAATAAAAAGTAGTAACAAAGTCAATTAAGTTGAACATTATAGAAATAATAGATTCTTTCTTGTTCCCCTTAGAAGTAATTCTGAGCAAAATGAAATTTTCAGAACTATACATCAAAGTTTTTGAAGCACTATTTCATACATACATACATATAAATTATATATATAAACATATAATGTGTGTATGTTTCATCTTCATTTGGATATGAACTTATTTGTATAAATTTTCATTAGACATTAAACGTAAGGTGTTTTCAATAAAATATCAAAACATTAAAGATTTTTTTTTTCTTTTTCTGAACAAACAGCCATATATATATATTTTTTAACATAATCATCCATGTTTTCATTTAATTCTTCTAGAAAAAATGCAAATACAAATGATTAACAATTAGATAGAAATAATACCACAAAGACTACTTACAATTTATGCCTGAGAACTTTCGTCCAAACACTTTCATGACCATAATCATAGGTGAATGATTCTTGCTCCACGAAACATTTCATCTGTTTGCGAGCTTCAGCATATAGCATGAAGATGCCTGTAACTCAACTGAGGCCAAGATCGACAACAGATGGCACTATATGCTGAAGCTTGCAAACAGATGAATTGTTTTGTGGAGCAAGAATCATTCACCTATGATTATGGCCATGAAAGTGTTTGGCCGAAAGTTCTCAGGCATAAATTGTAAGTGGTCTTTGTGGTATTATTTCTATCTAATTGTTAATTACGACCACTTTTACTCATATTTTATATAAATGATTAATTTAATTTGTTTTATTGGATGTTTTATGAAAAAGTTTAATTTATACAAAAAAAAAAAAAAAAAAAAAAAAAAATCAAGAAACATGAGACAACTGTAAGATTTGTCAATTTTGATAATGAAGCAATTTTTAGTCTCCTTATTTATAAAACATATTTACAAATCTACAAAAGACAGGTGATAACATATTAACAATAAGACGTTCACAAAATGTAAATAAAATATAGACAAAGCTTTAAATATATATAAATATTCGAAACAAATATGTAGAAAACAAGATTTTGGCCATTGCATATACAATTAATTTACACAATTCTTTACAAACATACACAAGTGTCACCTTTCTTTTTGTTTAATGTTACATAACGAAAAAAAAAAAAAAAAAAAAACAATGTATTAAACATCATAGAAAACATTCTAAAGACATACAGGTGTAAAAAGTACAAAAAAAAGTTATTTCAAAAACTTTGGTTATGTATGAAAAACTGTGATTCACCAATTAAATATTTTGTACACTGTGGCAAGATTATTTGGACCATTTCTTTAAAAAATGCATCTAAATTAAAACACAGCTTTGTGTAAACCATCCTCGGCATTTTTGGAATTGTTAAAACAGTCCAAAGCTTTGCTGCAAGCAAGTCCTATAGTTTTGAACTTATAAATGCTTTTTTACACAGTTTCAGTTTTATCTTCTGTTCAGTTCCATTTTAATTGCTAAAAGAAAAGAAATACAGAAAAAACAATGTGAAATATATATAAAATATATTTAAATAATGATAAGTGATGACATGAAAGTGAAATGTAATAAACAACAAGAAAAAATATTAAACAATGTTAATAAACAAGTTATATTTACGGAGGTGGGGTTGTGTTGTAAGGCTGGATGGTTGGGTGGGTTTGTGAAAAAAAAAAAAAAAAAAAAAAAAAAAAGCAGAAGGCTTGTTGCATTTACTTTGTATTACTATGCAAACTTTCTTTTTCCATTAAAATTTCAGTTTCTTCCTTTTTGAGTTGTCAACTATATTTAAAATTCTAATCATACTATGAAACACAATGTAATCAATCGGTTAATTTCATTGTTGCTTCGTGGTTTCATTGTTATTCATCTGCTTTGAAATTTTGCTTTTTTAAATCCATATGGCTCCTGTTCTGGTCGTGGCAGGCTGGGTGAGTGTTGCCGGCGTGAAACTAGTTTAACCCCACAGGCAAGTCACAAGTCTTGCTGCTTGCCTCCTTCCTTTCTATCTTGTGTTTCTTAGGTTATTTTTTCATTAATTTTGATAAGTTTATGGTTTTAAGTTAAGATTTGTTGTGTTACTTTATTGATTCGTTTGTTTTGCAGGCTGTTAATTAATAGATCTGGTTTCTTTACATTAGTGTATTTCATCCACTGATATCTTTTTTTTTTTTTAATCTTATTGGTCATTGGTGTTTCAGTGATCTTGTATCTGTTGCCTGGCTTCTACTATGCTTAATAGATCATCTTTATTATATATATATATATATATATATATATATATATATATATATATATATATAATTCTGTCAAAAAATGAAAGGATAAAATAAGCAAGATTCTAAATTAATATTTAAATTAATATTAAATGATATCTTAATATGATTAGCTCAGAATAAATCTTAATTTTAAGAACAACTTTATGAGAGTTCTATTTTAGCGCCCCTGTTAAGTTAGTTTTTCAGCAAAGCACATCGTAGCGCGGGAATCACGATTAGAAGAAGTTTCATAATCAAAATTATGCAATAGTTGAAATTAGCGGCAATGCATTGCGAAATACGAAATCCTGGATATCCGGGTCAGCCAATGAAAGGATGTGGGTTGGATTTTGGCTGACCTAGTTATCCAATAAGAATAGTTTCGGTTACCGCCGAAATATCCATATAAAAACGGGAGCACACGAAAATCAGGGTCTTTTTCCATGGAATCTTTTGATTAAATAGTCCACGTCAATAACAAGTTTAAATTGACGGTCCCAGGAGGGGAATTGATTCACGGTTCCGCCGTTAATGGAACAATTTCGGCCCGACTCGGCTACGGATCTGTACAGCGTGCTCAAAATGAAGTGACTTAATAAAGTGTAATATGACTGTCTTCAAATAAACGACTGCATCATCAATTGTGGAGTATTTCTTTGAGTGAACTTTCTTAATATGGAGTGACTGGAATACATCAGCCTACAAGAAAGGGATACGTTACAACGAATCCGATCAGGATAGTCCTGTAAGGGAAAACCAACAAGTCAGCATGAAATAAGTTGTGGTCAGCACCTTATATTAGTTTTAATTATTTGAATGGAGCTGCAATATTTATGACCTCCTGGGACCGGAACTTTCCAAAACCGGACCGGAACTTTCCAAAACCGGACCGGAAATTTTTCCAAAACCGGACCGGAACTTTCCAAAACCGGACCGGAAATTTTTCCAAAAACGGACCGGAACTTTCCAAAACCGGACCGGAACTTTCCAAAACCGGACCGGAAATTTTTCCAAAAACGGACCGGACTTTCCTAAATCAAACCGGACGATGTCAGAAAGAAATAGTGCCCTTAAAAAGCAAGCAACATTAGTAACATCATCTGTACTCAAAGGATAGTAGAAAGGAAAAATATTGACTTACACCAGTTTTGTGTGAAAGATGCCGGAAAAAGGAAAAACAAGATGTGTGACTTACGCCAGTTTTGATCCAAGATTTTTTTGATTGCTCTCTTAAGTGCGGTGTTTCAAGTGCTGTGAGATAACAAACAACAAACAGATGGCCTCTTCGGGATGAGTCCCAACAGAAACACCTGCTTTTTTATGTGTTAGTCCAGAAGTTGTGAATAAAATATTCTTGCTCCACAGGAAGTAAAAATAGGTTTATTATTTTTTTTTTAAATTTATTATTGTGTTTTCATCTCAGTGTGGGTCAACAAAAGGGGTGAGTGAGTTTCATTTTATTTATATTTAGGATGATTTTTTAGTGACTTTATATTTATCTTAAGTTGTTAATAAAAATGAATTATGATAAGGTTTGACATCGTTTATTTTCGCGATATATTTTATGATTTGAATTGAAAATGTTTTAAGCTAAATTACTTGTTGTCAGATTTAAAATAATAATAATATACCAGATTTTTACTAGGTTTGCAAAAGTATTATATTTCATATGTTAAATTTAGAGCTTTTCATAAATACTTATATAGAAAATTAAAATTTTTGAAATTTGATTAAAAATAAATAAATAAATAAAATAAATAAAATAAAAAAATAAATAAATAAATAAATAGATAAATAAATAATTAAATAAATAAAAATAAATTAATTAATTATAATAATAAAGTAAAAGAAGATAAAGAAATAAAATAAATTCTTAATTGATTAGTATATTTTATGTTAAGAGATTTAAAAATAAAATTTTCATAAATATTTATATAGAAAATTAAATTTTTTTTGAAAAATTGGATTCCTTGTTTTCAGAAATAAGAATTTTGTGGTGTGCTATTTATTACTATAGACAAAGAGTAGCCAGAAGTATTTATGTTGATAATAAATTTGATTTATTTATTTGTTATATGTTGTTTATACTTATTTATTAGTAGGATTTATTAGATGAATTTAGACAAAGCACTTTCAGAGGTATTTATTTTTGCACGTCAATAAATGTGATTTATTTGTTTATTTTATGTTTATTTATTATTTGGATTTATTTAGGTGATATAATAACTGTGATAAAAAAAAAAAAAAAAAAAAAAAAAAATAGACTATTTATATTGATTGTGATATTTAATTTATTGAATATTTTGGTAAAGCTGTGATAATTAATAAATACCAAACTTAATTAGCAAAATTAAATAAATTACCTGTTCAAAAAAAAAAAAAAAAAATTTTCTTATTTTTTTTCAAAATTTTGAATTGTGAAATAAAGTTAAATATGTCCGAAAGTGACACCTCAACATGTTTATTGACACCCCCTAAGGGTACAGAGGAAAATTTACTTGTGGATACCAATTTAGAAAATAACCTACTTAATGTGAGTAAACTGCCCTCCCCAAACACACTAGTAAAGGCAATGAGTAGTGCCAATGATGTAAACAAATCTTTAAATATAAATAAATCTCCCACTGTAAGAGAGGACAATGTCCTCATTGCTTTTTGCCCTGAAAACGGCATGATGTGGACGTCCTGGCTAATGTATTTTCAAGCCTGGTGTGAGGAGAATGGAAAAGATGAGGTTTGGCGAGTCCGTAATATACAAAGATTTTTGAAGGGTAAAGCCCTCACAGTGTATATAAACAACAGTTTAAACATGCTTCATTGGGAGGAATTGGTTGAAATTTTTACAGAGGAATTCACGACACCAGGTGAAACATCGTTAACAGATTTCTCGAGCATTCGCTTTAAGGCAGGTGAAAATGTCATGGAGTATTATCAGAGAAAACTCCAAGTAGGGCGAGCACTAGGCTTAGAGCCCAAGTTCCTCATGGAAGGATTAACCGACGGATTGCCACTGACTTTAAGACAACTTGTTGTGGCTAATGCGCCAAAAACATTAAATGAATGGAGGGATCTTGTCCACAAATTAAATAAACTGCAGATATCTGAAAAATCTGCTGATCCCCTTCCAAACAAGTTGCCAGGTCAATTTCAAAGGTTCACCTATCCACAAGACAGGGAAAATAGAAACCCAGTTCAATATGCTCCCCGACCACAACCCTGGAGTTACCGGTTTCCTAATGTGCAGAGACCACATATGGGATACCCTAATCAAAACAAACAAAATTTCACAAACAATACTCGAACCAATCTAAGAGGGCCTAGACCCCATTTTCCAAACCCAAATACACACATTCACTTTCAAGGCAATTTGCCTCCTCTCCCATGTAAACATTGTTCAAAACGCAACATTCCTAATGCTTTTCATTGGCATAGTGAATGCCCTTTCAAACAATAAAATCCAACTAATGTCACAGAAGAGTCAACAGTGGTAGATAATACAACAGAAGGAACAAATAACACCTATTGACAGTTTGCAGCGACCGGTCGCATTATATACAAGGATATCCAAAGAAAAAACAAGCAAACTAATCAAGGTGTTAAACATCCAGAATCGTATTCTACCATTCCTTTAATCTTCGATACGGGCAGCAGCTTAAGCATTATTCCTCAACATTTTGTCCATAAATTTCAACTTCAAACAAAAAAGGTCTCACCATTACACGTCATTCAAACACAGGGGATGTTGACAATTCGAGAAAAATGTTACTTTAAATTACAAATTGGTAATATTACAAAAAATATAGAAATGTTTATATTAGATAATAACTTACCTTATGCTCTCCTTAGCTTATCACATTGTTGTCTGTTTCAATTGACTATTGATTGTGCTAAAAAGCTGGTAAAACAAAATAATACCATTCTCCCATTGTTAAAAAATATATCTAAATGTACACAAACTTTACATATAACTTCTGAAAGTGAAAATACCAATAGTCAAAAGAAAAATTTCAAAATTCCAACAAACAATAGAGTAAGGGAGTTCAAGTACACTCAAGCCACTGAGAACCACGTAAATCCTCAGTCTGCTAGAAAAGGAAAACTTCCTACTTTATTATCAAAATATGTCCAAATTTTTGCAAAATCTAAATATGATGTTGGAAGAATTCATATGGAACCACAAAGGATTCGTTTAACTTCAGATTTACCTATTTCTCTCAGAGCATATAGAACTTCCCCTAAGGAAGAAGAAGAAATTAAAACCCAAGTTCAAAATTTATTACAGGCCGGTATTATAAAAGAAAGTTGTTCGCCTTATTCCGCACCTGTAACTTTGGTGTATAAACGGGAAGAAGGCAAAAAGACGCGATTATGTATTGACTTCCGTAAACTCAATTCGATCACTAAAACAGATGCTGAACCACTTCCCAGAATAGATACTTTGTTAGATAAACTAGCTAAAGCAAAAATTTTTTCCACTCTTGACTTGGCAAGTGGATATTGGCACATTCCTATCCACCCAAAAGATACTGAAAAATTGGCTTTTGCTACAACTTTCGGATTATATGAGTGGAAATACCTTCCCTTTGGGCTTAAAAATGCCCCTGCTATCTTCAATCGGACCATTAGGAGGATTCTAAATAAATACAAAATAGACTTTGCCTGTAATTATTTCGATGATATAATTGTATTTTCACAGTCAGAAGATGAACACTTCCAACACCTACAACAACTTTTTGATATATGTGTTAAAGAAAACTTAAAATTAAAACTATCAAAATGCAATTTTGCCAAAACAAAAATTAACTTTTTAGGATACGAAATAACTAATGGCCTAATTACCCCTGATAATCCAAACATTGAAGTAATAAAAAATTTGAAACCGCCAAAAAATGTCAAGGAATTGCAGAGAGTTTTGGGATCAGTTAACGTTTATGCTAGATTTATTCCAAAATATGCCGAAACAAGAGCTCCTTTAAATAATTTATTAAAGAAAAATGTCCCCTATGTTTGGGACCAGAAATGTGAAAAATCCTTCCAAAAATTAAAAAATGCTCTTATAAGTAAACCTATTTTAAGACTTTATGATCCCAGAACTCCCTGTCAGTTATTTGTTGACGCCTCGAGTCATGGTGTGGGATGTGTTGTTAAACAGGCAGATGTGAATGGTACTTTACACCCTGTGGCATATCGTTCAAGAAATTTACGAGATTATGAAAAAAATTATGCAATTACAGAATTAGAATGTTTAGCAATTATTGATGCCTTAGATAATTTTTATCATTATTTGCACGGTCAAAAGTTTGTCATACATACGGATCATGCGTCTCTCACTTGGTTAAAAAATGTTAAAAATTTAAGAGGAAGATTATTCCGCTGGTCCCTTAAACTTAGTATGTTTGACTATGAAATTAAATATCAAAAAGGATCAACAAATATTGAAGCTGATATGCTATCTAGATTACCTGTTTTGGAAAATGTGTCACACCATGTACACCTCCTAGACTTAAATAAAATCAAAGAAAACCACAAAAAAGAAAACACAGGTATTAACATTAAGAAAACTCTTGAAATTGAAGATGTAATTGTAATTAAAAAGAAAGGTTTGTATAAGGTAATAGTCCCGATGTCATTAAGATTACACCTCCTACAGAAAACCCACACTCAATTTGGACACCCAGGAATTTATAAAATGATAAATTTAATTACACCACAGTATTATTGGCCTAATATTAATAAAGATATTGAAAATTTTGTAAAACATTGTCATACCTGTCAAATAAATAAAAAATGCAGACAAAAACGGTTTGGTTCATTACAGGAAGTACCGCCAACTGATAAACCTTTTGAATGTTTGTCTTTGGACACTGTTGGTGGGTTTAACTACTATAATTCTACAAAAAAATATTTGCATTTGGTCGTGGACCATGCAACCCGTTATGTGTGGGGATTTCCATCAAAAAGCGTTACCACTGAAACTTATACAAACTTTTTAAAACAACTTTTTCAAATTCAAGTACCTAAAAAATTGTTAACAGATAGGAATGCAGCATTCACGGCATCTCGTTTCAAAAAATTCCTTTGAAATTATAATACAAAACATTTGTTAACAAGTAGCCATCATCCCGAATGCAACGGGAAAGTCGAGCGCCTCAATCAGACTATTGTTACGCGTCTAAAATGTAAGGTTAACTCTTCTTCAAATAAAATTCCCTGGACTAAATTAATTGATGAAGTTTTACATCAATATAACTTAACACCTCACTCTGTAACTCAATTCCCACCTAGTTATTTATTATTAGGAGAATTACCATATGATCCATTATTAGTAAACAATAGTTACTATCCTTCAGTTGATGAAGCTAGAAAAATAGCAAAAGAAAAAACAATACAATATCATAAAAAAAAACAAAATCCGATTTGATGCTCGATTTCTCCCTGTTAAATTCAAAGTTGGTGATGAAATTATTTATGAAGAATTCCAATATCCCAACACACGTAAGTTAAGTCCACCTTATTCAGGCCCTTACACAATCTTAAAACAAATATCTGAAGTTAATTTTGAAATAGACAAACCCAGTCCCCATTTTAAAAGAAAGTCAGAAATTGTTCATTCGTCTAAGTTAAGATACTATAATAACCCTCAAAAATTCAAATTAAGTCATGAATAATTTTAGTTAGGGATCAACTCCATGCCCCAAGTATTATTTTTTTATTTATTTATCATTCTCGTGATCTTCTGATCTTTACCAATATAAAGTGATCAGAGAGTGCGGGAAAAATGATTTGTTTTTGCCCTCTGTAAAAATTCACCAATTACCACCTTTATCCCAACTCACCTTTTTGGAAAGACTTGACCCCTGAACTGAGTCAAATATTAACAGTATTAACTGAGAATAATACTTTGTGGGTCAAGTTACCCACAAAACAAATTTTTTTTTTTTGGCTTGCCAATGGCTGACCAAGCTCTGGTACCAATGTGGTATTTTAAAACAATTAATTACTAAATAAAGTGATTAAGTTGGTTTTATGCAAATAAGTTGTAAAAAGAAAAAACCTAGTAGTACTGGTATTCTTAATATTAGTAGTAGTATTATTAGAGTGTATTAAACACTATTGTATTTATTAAATAATTTTATGTGTCTGTTAAATGTTATATTTATGAAAAAATTATTTGTGTTAATATGTAAATAAAATTTCTAGAAATTGTTAAAAATGTACTATGATATAATTGTTTTTATATACTTTATGTTTTTGTTTTATTAAAATATCTTTGCATTTTTAAAAAGATACACAAAGAAAAACACAGATTTTGTGAAAAGAAAAGTTTGTTTACAATTTACAAAACAGTTGTTTACAATGTACTGTTAAAATTACAGTGTTATAATTATTGTTATAAATATTCTATATGCACTCAATAACCAAGATCAGACTTTTTACAACAATTATTTATTGTCAACGATCAACGTTATTATTCAAGACATTTAAAAACTTTATTGGCCAAAAGGAGCTTTATATTTTAAAAACTTTCCTCAACAAACTAGTTTGTACATAAGAAAGTTATCTTGTCAAAAATGTTATGCCGGTAAACATATTATGTTATAATTTTTTTTTTCAGTATGTCATATGTTTTCATACATTATTTTATTAAACTTTTCTTATGTTTGTAAACAAATGCTGTAAATACCATTATATGTATCAGGCGAGCACGTTGACCAGGTCCAACATACAAGTAAATAAATTAAAAAAGAAAAAGTAATTTTTAATAAATAAAGGAAAAGGCCATAACTCCTACTTAAAAAGGATTCCATAACAAAATATTTCAGACGAAATTTTCTAAAAAATAAAATTTTCCATTTTAAATAAATTTTTCAAAAACTTAAGTTTTAGAATTTGTCAAATTTTCATTTTAAGTTTAACTTTTTCCTGGAGTATCTTCTACTTCTGAGGGACTTCCCACAAATTTGCAGGCAAATATGGGGGAGCGTCGGCTTGGAGGGGGGGGGGGATATGAAAGGATAAAATAAGCAATATTCTAAATTAATATTTAAATTAATATTAAATGATATCTTAATATGATTAGCTCAGAATAAATCTTAATTTTAAGAACAACTTTATGAGAGTTCTATTTTAGCGCCCCTGTTAAGTTAGTTTTTCAGCAAAGCACATCGTAGCGCGGGAATCGCGATTAGAAGAAGTTTCATAATCAAAATTATGCAATAGTTGAAATTAGCGGCAATGCATTGCAAAATACGAAATCCTGGATATCCGGGTCAGCCAATGAAAGGATGTGGGTTGGATTTTGGCTGACCTAGTTATCCAATAAGAATAGTTTCGGTTCCCGCCGAAATATCCATATAAAAACGGGAGCACACGAAAATCAGGGTCTTTTTCCATGGAATCTTTTGATTAAATAGTCCACGTCAATAACAAGTTTAAATTGACGGTCCCAGGAGGGGAATTGATTCGCGGTTCCGCCGTTAATGGAACAATTTCGGCCCGACTCGGCTACGGATCTGTACAGCGTGCTCAAAATGAAGTGACTTAATAAAGTGTAATATGACTGTCTTCAAATAAACGACTGCATCATCAATTGTGGAGTATTTCTTTGAGTGAACTTTCTTAATATGGAGTGACTGGAATACATCAGCCTACAAGAAAGGGATACGTTACATATATATATATATATATATATATATATATATATATATATATATATATATATATATATTCTGTCAAAAAATGAGATATTTGCAAGGGGAGGGGGTCTCTATCAAGGTTTACATTTTTGGGATACTTTTCTCTAATATATATATATATATATATATATATATATATATATAATCTGGGGGGGGAGGGGGGGGAGTTCAAAATCTTCTGTTTTAGTAGTCTCTCTAGGCATGAAAATTTAAATTTTAAGTCACTTGCCAGTGGCTGTTAGATTCTTCGAGCATACTTGAAACTCATCTGAATTTTTTTCAACTGATGAAATAAGTATTTTTGTCAGTATTTTTTTTTTTTTTTTTTTTTTTTTAGGACTAAGGACTATTAGTAGATTTTATTGAAATCGAAAATATAATTGAATAATTTGAAAAAAAAAAATTAAATTTTTTATCTTTTTTTAAACTGATTAGAGCTTTAAGAAAGATCCATTTTTGTCCCCCCTCCCTTTTATTTGTGTGTGTGTATTTCTTTTTATGTTCACTGACTTTTCAGAAACTTCCATTTTAGAAAAGGATAAAAAAACAGGTTTCAGACTCTAAGTTTTCCTATAAAATTTCTGAAAATATTTAAAAAAAAAAATTAATTGATGAAATTTGCACTTTTTACTGTGGCCAACTGACAAATATTGTAACACTTTTGGGGCCATTTAATAAAAAAAAAAAAAAAACTATTGCCGAATGAAATAAATTATGTTTAACAGCAAATAATTACAAAATGATTATTTATTTATTTATTTTACCAATAAATGCTCAATTAAATAATAAAATCATAGCTAACTGAGAAAACCCATGCCTTTTCAAAACTACAATAATATATGATTTTTGTTTGACTAAATTAACTCCTAACTGCAGAAATATGTTTTACTTTCCGAACACTATAGTGAAGAAAGTATTGTAATCATGTCGAAAATTCGAATTCGAGATTTTGATGTTTCTATACATTTCCAGGTTTCCTGAGTCCGTTTTCACTATTTTTATGATGATGTCTGTTTGTGTGTGTGTATGTCTGAGTGAACACGTTAGCATCTAAACACTTTGTTCGAATAAGCTGAAGGTACATATATTGTAATTCTTTATCATTATGGTCTATGGGACCAAAATCTTAAAAGTGTGATAGCATCTAAATGCCTTATTCAATTGAGCAAAAAATTTATACACATATTATAGGTCACTGTTACTCAATCTGTGTAGAGTTTGGAGAATCTGGCACTTACAGTTTTTTTACAGGGACACAAAGAATAATTCTTTATCATTATAGCCTATGGGACCAAATTTTAAAAAGTGCGATAGCGTCAAAATGCCTTATTAAACTGAGAAAATAAATTATATACATATTATAGGTAATAGTTGCATGGACTGCATAGAGTTTGGAGAATCTGGCACTTATAGTTTTTCTACAGGGACACAAAGAAAAATTCTTTATCACTATGGCCTAAGGGTCCAAATTTTAAAAAGTGCGATAGCGTCTAAACGCCTTATTCAATTGAACAAAAAAAATTACACACATATTATAGGTCAAAGCTTCACAATCTATATAGGTTTTGGTGAATCTAGCACTTCTAAATTTTTTACAGGGACACAACAAATAATTCTGTATCATTATGGCGTATGGGGTGAAATTATTTAAAGTACGATAGGATCTAAATGCCTTACCCGTTTGACTGGAAAACTTATATACGTGTTATAGGTCACCATCACACAAACTGTATGGATTTTGGTGACTCTAGCGCTTATTGAGTTTTACGGGGGCACAATTAAAAATTGTTCATCATTAAGACCTATAGGCTTAAATTATTTAAAGTGTGACAGCGTCTAAACTCCTTACTCAAATTAACTGATAATTTATACACATGTTATACGTCACCGTCACATGAACTATAGAAAATCTAGCACTTGTGGTTCTATTTACAGTGACAAAATGCAAATTTCTTTATAATTGTGGCATATGGGTTCAAACTTTAAAGTGCGATAACGTCTAAATGCCTTGTCCAATGGAGCTGAAAATTTATATAAATATTATAAGTCACTGTTGCACTAACTCTAAGCATTTTCATGAATCTAGTATTTGTAGGTTTTTACAGGAACACAATGAATTATTCGTTATCATTATGATCTACGTGTTTGGTAAAATAGCATTAAATGAAACATTGTGTACTATATAAAGAACTAGTGTGTTGTGGCCACCACAAGACTTTCTTCTATATTTTCCTAAACAAATTCACTCAATAACAATATTAAAAAAAAAAAAGAAAAAGATTTTTTTTTTTTGCTTTTTTTTTTTTGTTAAAAGTAAAAAAAAAAAAAAAAAAAAATCGATAACTTTGTTTTAAATTATCACATATGTTCAACCATTCGTTTTAAAGGTATTGACGAGACCTTTCGAAAGATATCCCTCTTGAAAATTTACTCCCCTCGAGGGGGGACGACGAGGCTCCTACACACAAAAAAAAATTTCCCCAGTTGACTATCTCTATTATAAATAATTCTCTTTATGTCCATTTATACAAAATTTTGTCCTATATCACCATGTTAAAATTTAGAAAAGCTGGATGGCAATGCAACCTGTAAGACAATTTTTACCAAAAGTTGATAGGCATTAATTTATGTCAAGGTGCAATTACATACCAATTTGTATGAAATTCTGAGCAGTAGTTCCTGAGATACAGTTGCCACAAAATTTTGTCACACACACACAGACGGACAGACAACAAATGTTTCTAAAACATTTTCTAAAAAATAACCATACAATCGACACCACCGTTTTCCGAAAAGCTACCAATAATAATGAAATCATAAACAATAAATGTAACACCCCCCTTCCATATAAATACACTGCCTTAAGATCTTTTATAAACCGTGCCATCCTCATATGTTCTAATAAATCCCTTCTAAATACCGAATTAAAATTTATCAAAAATATCGCCAAGAAAGCTAACTACAACCCAAAACTTATTGATAAACTCTATAAAAAACGAATAAAATCACTCAACCAGTTCACAAACGCACAAAAAAACAAAACCTTCCTTCACCTCCTCTATTCCCTACTGTAACGGTGCGTCTGTCAAAATCCATAATGAAGCTAAAAAATACAACGTCAGCATCCCCATCATACCAGACAAAAACATTTTCCAACGAATCTGAAACGAAAAAGATCCCATCCCCTTTAATCAAACCGCCGGAATATACAAAATTAATTTTCAAGACCACGACCATAACAAAGCAAGCTACATTGGAATGACCAAGAGAAAAATTAAAGATAGAATAAACGAACACCTCAGCGACCTTAAATTTAACAAACCATCCACAGCATTCTCTAGGCATAACATCAATAATCCTATCGATACTAACTGTATTAACTTTCAAAAAATTTCATCCTTCAATTCGCACAAGTACGCACTGAAAAGAGAGGCCATAGAAATCCTATCAACGCAAAACGCAATTAACGACATCGAGCATAGCATAATACCACTTGAATGGAAACCGACCCTGAAAAAAGAAGAGAAGTGAAGAAAAGAAGAGCGGCAAAATTATAACAGAAGGAGCAACCGACGATCATTGTTTATGTCATCGGGCTTTGAAGATGGCCTCGGATGAAGGCCGAAATATATCGCCAACTCTTAAGGATTCGTTAGTAAGGTAATTTAAAATGTTTTTAACCCATATTGGACCACTCATTAAACGAATTATTAGAAAAATGTAAATTTTTAAAAACATGGTCAGTATAAGATACTTACACATATAAAAAAGAAAAAATTAAAAAATTATAATAATTTTACAAATTTTTTTATTTTGTTTGTTAGTCCAAAAAACAGTCTATACACAGTCCAAAAGTGAGCATTTTGCAAATTGTAAAGATTTTTACGAATGGAAGTCCAAAAAACAATCTCTACATCCAACATTGCACATGTTGCAAATTGTAACAGGTTTTTTATTGCATGATTTCAGTTGACATCGTCTTTGAGGACCATTTGTTATTTATTGGTCAAATCTAAAACCTGTAGATGGCGCTGCGCGCCGACATTAATGTTTTTGTTTTTTGTTTCTTCTTTTTCTCCTCAGTGTGTTCTTCGTGTTCGTCTTTGTTGTAATAAATGTGTGTAGCCGTAATTGATATTCTATTATTTTCGCTTTATGTCGTGAATTCACACCAATGAATTGGAATGAACCTACAGTGGCCGGCAGTCCCCACGACTCTGGACCGATAAGGTAAGATATTTACCTTATTTTAATTTAATATTCTGAAAATGACTATAATAACTATTTTGAAAAGATATATTAAAAATACGTCGCCAAAGTAGCGACATGGGTTTGAATGATAATTTTTATAAAGTCGTTAACAGTTTTAGCGACACCATTTGGATTTTTCACTAGCACATGCTCACTATTTAGCAGAAGAAGTTCTTTATTATTCTACAGCATTAATATTTTTTTCAAATTCCATTTTTCACAGTAATTTAATTAATTTAGTCTATTTCTAAAAATTTATGTCAAGTTTTTGCAGATTTTAAATGTTTCTTTTACATTATTGACATTTAATTCAACTGTCCTATAAATAGGACGGCGGTCCAATATGGGTTAATAAAAAACCCTATTATAATTTTCTCTTTTGTTTATTTAACAACTCCTCTTACTTTATCTACAAAACCGTTAATTACTCAATGTTCGGAAAGTCGAGTGGAGTCACTCCAGATTTTTTCTTTTAAAGAATCATTTTAATGAAATTCATATTCATGAAGCTTGCAAAGGGAGGAAAAAACAGTAGCAAATTGTTTATGTTTTTAAGGTAATCACTTTATTTTGTTTATTGCTGCGTGGCAAGTGGGAAGTAGATTTTTTTCAGATCTAGAAGGAAGTATAATCATTTATTTCAAGTAATTCTGAAAACATGGAAAAATTTTATAAAAAGGAAAATTTTTATAAAACAAAATTTAATGAAAGAACAGTTTGTATGAATTTAAATTTTGTAAAGGGACTCATTTCATAAGTTTGAATTTTGTGAAGGACTCCTTTAGATGAAGTAGAATTTTGTCATGGAGTAGGGCTTTAAAATTTTGTTTCGATTGATCACTGCCCTATGAATTACATAATTTTGAATAATTTAACTTTTTTCTTCTAGAATTCAGCTTCTGTAACAATATTATGAAAAGGTCTTTATGGCACAACATACAAGCAGAAAATTTTTTTTAAGTCATTCGGATTGTAATTTTTAAATTTATAAAATGTTTATGTCAAGTTATGTGAAAGATTCTAGGTTTAAAAAAAAAAAAAAAAAACTAAGTTTATCTGCATGCACATTTAAAAAAAGAGAGAAAAATCGAGGCTCACAAACATAGCAACAAAGAAATGGATTAAACAATTACTTACATATACAGCACTGTTCAAAAAACTACTTCAAAATTAACATTTTAAAAAAGATAAAATATATATTAAATATATATATATCCCTTTAAGAAAACTTTTTTTTTTTTCAATAAACGTCAAAGAGTGTAAAGACTGGATTGTTCAATACTGTTAAAAATTTCTGTCAGACATTTTCTACATAAAAAAAAGGGGGGCAAAATTAAAATTAAGAATAATCTAGATTATTTCTAGTATCAAAGCAGCAAAGATTAAGGGAAACTATTTGTAAGTTGGCAACAAAATTCATTTTTTATTATAATGTTTTTAACTGATAACTTTGTCAATTATGGTGATATAAATTCCTGACCAAAAGAAACATGTTCCTTGGGTTATCCTGCAAAAGTTGGTATCTCTAGAGATGCTGCTGGGGGTCCTCTCAAAGAGATAGGACAGTAGATACACAAAATGAATAGTAGTGGCAGTAATTTTTTTTAGAATAGATAGAAATTCTAAGTAATTATTGAAACATATTACTCAAATAAAAGTAATTTTACAGAAACTTATTTATTTATTTATTTTTAATGATTGTCCCAATTATCAGGACTTTTTACATGTTCAGATATTTAGGTTTTTGCAAACATTTTAACACCTGAAAAACATTAGCCTGGAATTTAGATTGAAATTTACCTTTTAATGAAATAAAGTTCTATACCTTGGTCTGCCATAAGCACTCAAAAATAAATAAATAAATAATAATAATAAAAGTAATCAATTTTTACAATATAACTAGCAGGCTTCGCCCGCTTTGCTGGACCCTATTTTTAAATGAATCACTATAATTACTGAATTCTCATTCAATTTTAAAAAAGTCATTTATCATAAGTTAAATTTAATATCACAGCAAGAGAATATGACAAACCATCAATAATGTCTTGTTTCATTTTATTCATTTCCTTTTTCAATTCAGACATGATGTCTTGCTTCATCTTGTCCATTTCAGCTACACCAATAACTATTTGGTTCTTAGCATCATTTTCTAATTCCAACCTACAAAAAATAAAATATATATAAATAATAAAAATAAATAAGTAAAAACAATAAAAAAACTTTTTCAATGGTAGAATAAAATTTAGTAGTTTTGCAGGGTGCAGATTTCAGTAGTGCCAGGGGGATCTTGAGATACTTTTCAACTCGCAGAAGAGTAGAATTTTGAGGTGCCACTGCACTGCAAGTTTATATTCTTTGTTTTTTTCAAAGGGCTGCAATTTTCTATCAAGACAGTAGACCAATTTAATTAATAAACCTGCTCAAGACCTTGAAATTTTCAAAAAGTTCACCATTTTGAAGCACTACGGGGCTCTGCCCCCTGCTCGCTCCGCTCACCAACACCCGAAGGAGGCTTTGCCTCCCTCAGACTCACTTCACTTATTCATCCCTGCGGGACTCTGTCCACCTATTCGCTGCTTTGCCTTTCACTGAATAGGAATATTAATAGTGCATAATGCAAGACAAAAGCAGAAAAATGTTATAGAAATCTCAGCCTTCAATGTCAAATTCAAATACATAATATTTAATACCCCATTTTTACTTATTTATTTATTTTATGAAATATTCTAAAAATCAGTAATTTTTTCAGAATAGAAATTCGTAATATCTAGATCATTTTGCATCACAGTTTTATTATATGACCCCTTTCAAATTTTTGTCACTATTTGACAATGAATTCTTTGGTATAACTGCTTGTTAAAGAAAAAGAAAGTATATATAGTACCCATATTGGCATATGTGATATCTGTAATCCTTGGCAATTTTTGTATTTGACGATCGAAAACATAGTACGAAAATATGTGTCATGTGTATATTTTTGCAACATATATTATACAAAATATTGTTTCATACTATTCTTTACTTTCTTAGTATATGTTAATAAATAATCATGATTTTTGAAAGGAATTAAATAATGTTCGACACATAACTTGGCGATTTTTCTATTGCCAAAGACGACAGGTATCAAACATGTTCCCCTATTTTTTCTAATTGCTATACTTCTTACGATTGCATTTTTAAGTTAATTTAGGGTAATATATAATACCCTATACATATTTCTAATGTACAGTTGGGTAATAACTTTACACATTTGAAAATATTTGAAAAGTTTATTATTATTATTTAATTTGGATTTAAATCTTTTAGTAAAAAAATAGAACCGACTCCAAAAAGCAACTACTATTCAAACAAATAAGGAAAAAAAAAGGTATGAAATGAAACTGTAAATTGTGCCTAAAAGTATAAAATAATTTCCTTCGTCAAACTACCTATAATGCTACAATGAATCATAACTTTTGAAGTCTGCGCAAAATTAAATAAAATTTAATTAGTTTTTAAAGGTTTGTTTTTAGATCGGTAGCAACAAATGCTGCTGTCTCGAATGATCCATTTTCATGTTTCCTTTATTATTTTATCACTGTATTCAATTGGTCCATTAGTAGCATCTACATAGAACAGTGAACATTCTTCACAATGTGATGTTTATGTTTCTACAAAATTAGAGTTTCCTTTGCAAATTTGGTTAAACAAAAGAGAGGATCAAGTTGATTAGTAAATATGGTAGAGGCTTCAATATTTGCTATGTATATAACAAGTTTTAAGCACACTGATTAAGGTGTGTTGGTATTAAGGCCAACTGACTGCACTAGGATCCTAATCTTAAGGTGAGTGCCCTTTATGGGATCTTTCTAAAAGGTCTTAGCCTGTATTTATGCAAGTTTTTGGGGGAAAAAAAAAGCTTCGAAGGGCTACGCCAACAAGAATAACCTGGGATCGAACATAGCTACTCATGTCTACCAGCTTTGAAAGCAGAACATCTTGGCCAGTGGTGAGGCACATTGATTCATTAATGATGTCATTTTTTTTTACATTTTCAAGTAGCCACCATTAAGAAACAAAATGGTATATTAAGTTGGCCAAGGAACGCATTCAAGATATTTATAAAATAAATTAATTATCCAATTTGGAATTTGAATGGATTCATTATTTCAGAAGTTATGCTGATGACAAATTTTCCACTATATATAGAAAAAAGACAGAGATAAACTAAGTGATTACAACAGGTCGATTTCTAAAGAAATCAACCTAATAAGTAAAAAATCAAAACAATGTTACGTGCAATTGCATGAAATTAAATAATCTAAAATGCAATAAATATAACATAAAATCATCAACTAAAGAGAAAATAACACCCTGATACACTCAATATTAACAAACCTTCGAAGGGACTGTGGGGATTCGCCTCCAGAATTTTTATTTGGACTGTAACCATTCATTGAGCTTAGTCTGTTCCAACTTCTATTGCTATCAGTACTGCAATTGCTATCCAATTCCTGATTTGAAAATAAAATAATAAATTAGCAGATAGAGAATTTTTCACAACAATAAATACACAATTTAAACAAATTACTGTAGCAACAATTCAACAACATCAATGTAATCGAGATTCCTGTATTCACATAATTTAAAACTTTTAATTAAAAAAAAAGGTGTTAGCCTTGACATATATGGTATCTTAAATTATTTCAGTGATTGCATGCAATGTTGTTTATTATTATTATATTTGGGGGTGGAGGATTCCAACTAGCAATGATAATTTAACTGTCCAAAACTATGAAAATATTGCCAAACTAAAGTTAGTATATTGCGACTGAGATATTGCCTTCAAGTAAACAGAGTTTAATTATGGCATAGCAGCGCCATTTGTTGCCTGATATACATCCAAATTGAATCAACAGTGATTTTCATCATGCATCATACTATTCAAGCTATGGATATTTTGTTTTTTCAATAAGGAGTCATCTAAAAATTAATTTTTATTCATAAATATTAATTATTATTCATAATTATTAATTATTATTTAATTGTTATTACTTCCCTATACAAAGTATATGGGAGTATTGTGAAACTAATTTGCTAAATGGATTTTATATCTCACATACCGCAAAAAGGAATGTTCATAAAATAATGCAAATTTATATTTGTGACAGTTGTATCATCTAGTTGTATACCATCGGTTTTGACACAAGCTCCCACAAATTAGAGATAAAGTAGTACCGACCATCTTTCAGAGAACTGAAATTTTCTGACAATCAAGAATGCTTCAGTTTCAAAATTCAGGACAAATATATGCGCTATTTATTATTATTGTAAAAAATGCTTTATACAAATAAAGCAATCACAAAATAGAAACAAGAATAAATTGCCTGAATTTTAATTTTGAAATTAATTACCCTTTATTTATCGGCACTCATGGTTTTGGAAAGGACTGCTTACACACAAGGAATGAGATAGTAAGGAAAAAAGAGCTTCAAAAATAGATTTAACACACAAGGAATGCGATAGTAAAAAAAAAAAAAAAAGCTTAAAAAATGGATTTGGGTTACCCAAGTGCTTTGGTTAAAAGAATTTTAGATAATAGAGGTTCTATTGTACCTGCAATTTTATGCAGTTTTTCATGATGTCTGTATGCATGTGTATGCATAACTCAAAAACAGTTTGACATACACATGTACGTTTATTATAACATCTAGTTGTGTACTTTTCTATAGATATCTATGAAAATTATATGCATATTAAAAAAAAAAAAAAAAAAAAAAAAATACAACTCTTTTGCTACATATATGACCTACTGTCATAGGGATTTTAACAGAAGTTAATGATAGAGCCTGTAACAATACTGTTACAAAAACTGCAACATTCTTGCATGTAGAAAGTAACTTAGCAGTGTATTCAATACTGTTTACTTAACTTTTGTGACCTGAATGATTCGTTTTATTTGACAATAAAATAGTCTTGTAGCAAAAGCCAAGTAATCAGCATTAAATTCACAACAGAGCAGGGATTTTGCTAATTCAGGAACAATGATTTAAAGCAAAGTCTCTTAAAGACGACCAGCTTAGCTCGATGTCTGAACAGAAGCTGAACTCCTTAAGGGGACTCTCTACCTATCGTCTCCGAAAGCCGAAGCCAATGTTATTCTATGGGAAATTTTGCCCCATTATAATTCATTAACCAATATATATTTTTAAATTCTGTTTTCACTTTCCGAAAATTCACAACTATTAAACAATTTATCGCTTTCTAAAAATTGATTATTTTTATTTTTAAGATTTTAGTTTTAAGCTCAAAAATGAAAAAATTCACATTGTAAAAATTCTCATTTTACAACCTCAAAATAAAATATTAAAAACTTTTTTTAGAAAGCAATAAATTGCTTAATAGTTGTGAAGTTTCTGAATGTGAAAATGGAATTTAAAACTATATATTAGTTAATAAGTTATAATGGGGCGAAATTCTCCATAGAATAACATTGGCTCTAGCATATGGGGATGATAAGTGGAGACGCCTCATATATTTTATAGGATTTATAGAATTTCCGAAGTAGTTCTGCGCTAGAAACCAGTAGATCATAATGTTGAAAATACCAAAACTGCTTTTATTGAAGATATAATATCTAAATTTTCAGAACCCTAAACTACCACTTTTTGCCAAATTTTCTAATTTGATGTCAAGTTGTAAAGTTTCACGCCAAAGCCCATCTTTGTAAGAGTGTAAAAACTGCCATTTCTTTCTCTTTTAACTGCAATACCATGTAGAAGTAGCACTGATAGAAATAGGCAATTTTTAGTGGGTAGTCATCAATAATTACTCTTCTCTTTTTATAGTCTCGTTAATGATTAATAGAACTTTTGAGAAAGTTAGTTTGGTGTCAGAAACCAATAATTGGATCATTCCAGATAATTTCAGAACTCTGTTCCTACTTCCAAATATTGGCAATCTTAAACTACAAATTTCCACCCAATTTGGCCGTCAAGTTGCCAAATTTAATGCTAGGTCACCAAGTTTTGCTGTTAAAGACAAAAATTTGTGGTGGCGACAAACTTTGCAACTTTGTAAAATAAATGACCAAATTTTGTGGAAAGAAAAAAAAAAAAAAATAGTTCAGAGTTACTAGAATCAGTAAGCTTTTTCTCAGTTTTAATAGAGTTATTTATTGATTTATTTTATTTATTTATTTAATTTTTTTTTTTTTTTTTTTTTTTTTTTTTTTTTGGGGGGGGGGGTTTATAATGTATTGTTTTTCACCAATAATTTTTATCAAAAAGTACTAATACAGATGACCTCACTTGGATGAATTCCACTGAACTCTAAGCCATACATTTGCTAACAAGATTTTGTAATACGCTGTGGAGTACAATTTCTGAACATTACTGTACATAATCCAATTATCCTCTGCACTGTACGTAATCCAATTATTGCAACTCCTGTGATTCGTGTAATAGTTCACTTAGCTTATTTTCAGGAATATCATGGACCTGCCTGTTTATTTAAGAGCCACTTACAAATGTCAAGGTTTGCATAACAATATGATATTTTGTTAGATGTATAGGAAAGCCTCGAAGTAACTACATCAGATTATTTTTTTCTCCTAATAATCAGACAATTTTTTTTTCTCTAATTTCAATATTGCATTCCTTACTCTCTATATGATCGCAAAAAATCACTATATTTAAATGAATTAAAAAAAAAAAAAAAAAAAGTGTGCTCAAAACTTCGTTTTCGGCAATTACATATTATTTTGGACTTTAAGGATTTCGCATTCTATTCTGCTGTTGATGGTTGTACTTTGTCGCCTAGCCACTTTAGATAGTTGTAGAGAGACACTTTTTTAAGCAGAAGATTGTTCAACTTACCTTACACATACTTTGGGTTTTAAGTTGATATATTTTTAACCAATTGGAATAATTTAATTTTAAGGATCAAATCTGAATCCTCCGGTTATTCTGCACATATGGTATTTTCTGTGTTTTCTGTATTCAGAGTTTGTGAGAAAACGACCAAACATACATACAATTTAATTTCATTAATATAATTCACAGTTTTAATGATAAAGATTATTATTATTTTTTTTTTTTTCATGTTAGAGTATCAATATTTTTTAACTATATATGATTATCTGACACTTATTTTTTATTTTTTTTTTTTTATTGTTTCATGGCATGAGATCATTACTTATTTTGCTTAAAACATTACTGCAACTGGAAGTTTTTGATAATAATTTGTGTCTTAATTTGCATACACTCCTTTTTAAAATTTGTCATGTGCAAAAACAAATTAGTAAAATTGAAAAATAAAATGTGACAACTTTGCCTATTTGTTAGAAGTATGTAGTAAAATAATTAAAAATGTACTTACAACACTACTATCTGTTTGAGCTCGTCTGAAACAGAAAGGGGAAAAAAAAAATTATGCATATAATTTAGACAGTCATTTTTATGACAAATCTACATATTAAAAAAGTCCACAGAAAAACAAATAAATAAAATATATTTGCAATAAATCATAAAATATATGAACAATAATATCATTGTAACTTTTAAAATAATGTCTGCCAACTGAGTTATAACAGGGTGGCTAACATTAGAACTTTTCCAAATTCTCTGACTTTTCCACGACTATTTTTTGCCATTTTCCCTGATTTTTCCATGACTTATGGTGTTTATTTCCCACAAAATTCACAAAATTAGTGCACATTTTAGCAATTTACAATAACGAGCTTAAAAATAAGGCATAATTTCATAAAATTTAGCAGAATTCCCTGACTACTCAATAACTTTTCCAGACTCACTTAAATTCTGACTTTTCCATGATTTCCTGACCAGTGACCACCCTGTAATAATACATATTTCTTTGTCCAAACCTGACTGAAATAAGCAATCAAGCAAATATGTATTATCCTGTTGTTAAGTTGGCACAGAACTTGGCAAGTTTTAACAAAATCTTGTGACATACACTCCTGCTCAAAAGTTCAGTAATATTTAAAAAACTTTTTTTTTACAATTTAAAAATTTCTTAGTGTTTTTAAATTTTAAATATGTAAAGAGTAGTACTGTTTTTATGGTTTTATAGTGAAGTTTGTTGCAACAAATTGGAGGGCCGAAAACCAAGTAAAGAAAAAAATAAAGTATGCAGTCACCCTGTATATTAAAAGAATGAAATGATCAATAGAAAATGTTAATATAGCCCATGTACAATTTTTCGATGCATTTGTGTAACTATAGCACATTAAATAAAGAATTAAGCATTTATTTAAAAACTTAAAAAAAAAAAAAAAAAAAAAAAAAAGTATTGTTACAAAATTGTAAATAATTGTGTTTATTTTTGTATAGTTTCTTTCAAAGAGGCTTAGTAAGTTGATAAAGTGCTAATTTTGTGTATTTCTAGTCGTTTAAGCATTAAAATAGCCTTATTTTCCCTTAAAAACACATTAAAAAGCCTCAATAAGACAGGTAATAGATTTGGCGACTTTTCCCCACCTTGGCGATTTTTTGGCAACCTTGGCGAGAATATCCTTATTAGGGATATACCAAATATGAAAGCTCTAATCTCATTGGCTGATGAGATATGGAAATTTCTGGAACTTTCCACACTTTTCTACAGGAGTATATAAGGGCTGTTTTTTTCGCCAAGGCAGTCAGTTCAGTTCAGTTCTCAGCCAGCTATGTTAGTGCTTGCATTGGTTTGAGCCTCTTTGTAAGAGACTTGCTTTAAGTGTTATTGCTATACAGTCAGTACTGTGGATTTGTTATTGATAGCTGTTGTTTAAGCTGTGTTTACTGGTTGAATTGAAGCTGATACTTGGTTTATAGACCTGTATTTTTCTGGAACTTTCTGTGAATAAATTACTGAATTTTTGTACGTTTTGCCTTTCATTCTCGGACAACTCACGAACCCCCAAGTATGCAACAGTATGTATTTTATGTAATAAGGCGTTTTATAACCAAATTTACCTACAGAATAACTTTGGCTATCAGTGAGGATAGGTATTGTAAAGTCTTAAAAAATTCCTTCAGGAAATCTACATGGGTAGGAAATATACGTATATAAATACAGCTTAACAATCTCCTCTTCATATTTAAAATATTTATATTTTGATACTGAAATCAGTGAAATAAAACTGCAATTTCTAATTTAATCAATTTCTTTTTAATGAATTTGTGAATTATGTATTATTTTATTTTGCTTTTATTTACTTATTATAATTTTGCATTATGAAATAATATAATTTAATCATGGAATTAATAATGCAGCTATTTCAACAGCAGAGTTCTCCTAAAGTCTGAAAAAGGGTAGGATGCTAGTATCTAGGAAAAGTGGGGGAAGGTGCCACTCATAAAAGACTGCCCATTTGCGAAATAAGCAACTTTTGTGAAACAGGGCATTTCACTTTTTGAAAAATGGGCATCCATGTTGCAAACATTTTCTGTTTATAAATGCAGTCCATAAGTAATCACTGCTGCCACTATAATTGCTATCCTTGTATATATATTTGTGAGTAATTTTTAGTTACTGTGTTACTGTTCATGGTTGTAGAAATCTGTCAGTGCATCAAAAAGTAAAATACAGTAGAGAGCCAGAAATCCGCCAACCTAAAATCTGCCGAAGTCGGAAACCCACACAGCTTGTCAGATACAAACAATGAGATTCACTATTAATAAATTACATAGCTGCAAATCAGAATTTTTGAAAAAGATCTTGAATACAGATTTTATGTTTCCATTTTATGATTACAAATAATAATAATAATATGAAAGACTTCAAGACCCAAGTTACTGCTAATGAACAGTATATTAAATTCATCAAAAGAAAATAATGATTATTGTGATATGATGATATCAATCAGGTAAATAATAACAAACTAATTTTTTAAAAATGCTTTCTGATGAAGGCATAATTTGTAAGGAAGAACTCAATAAAATTCGTAGAAAAATAAATTTGTGTTACTACTATTTGCAATAAATAAATCATGCAGGTTCAAGTTTAGTGTAAAACTACCTACATGTGAACAGATTTTATCTATATTTGACAAATATTCTTTTTCTTTTTCCTTTTTTTTTTTTCTCATTATATATTTTTGTTAATGTTCTTTATTATTCTTATGTACCTAGTAATTCAATACTTGGTGTTATTATTCACTAGTTTAGTTTGAATAATAAAAACAGTATATTATTCAAAGTGAAAATCATTTTTCATGGGCCCCGAAATCCGCCAAATCCTAAAATCTGCACAACCTCTGGTCCCAAGCTCTGTGGATTTTTGACTCTCTACTGTAATTATAGCACTTTTTTAAGGAAGTAGGATACATTTTTGAGAACAAGGAAGGCCTGTTTTGGAGGGCAAAGAGGGTGCTCATTGAATTTAAAGGGCAAGCACAATGCAGTGCCTTCTTCAAAGGCTCTAGGGAAAGTTTTGCAATAGTTAAATAAGAAAGCACCACAGAACTGGTGTTTTTAAGTAATGAGTACAAAACTTTGAATAAACACCATAAAATGCAATAATGCAATTGTTGCGAGTTTATTGCATTTTATGGTATTTATTCAAAGTTTTGTAATTATTACTTGCAATAGTTTATTCAAAAATAAATAAATAAAAGTAAAATAATAAATAAATAAAAATAAAATAAATAAGTTTATTTGAAATTTACAATTTTATTTTTGAAACTGAAATTTGATAAATATATTCATGTAATGATATACTGCACATGAATAAAATTGCTTTATTGTTATTGTTTAAGACAATTATATTAAAAAAATTTACCAATTTATTGTATAAAAATTAGTCTTTCTAAAATTAATATTATAATTCCTTTTACCAATCCACTTTTTTTTTTTTGAAATAAGTAAGCATGATAAATTTTATCGAAAACCACAATTTATATAGATTTTGACTTAACAGCTAAAAAAAAACTCCATTAAAAAAAGGTGTACAATGTATTTATGTGCAAAATTATAAGTTAAAATAATAATAACAATAACTTAAAGATCATATGATAACTTTTAAGGGAGTTAATGTTATACTATGCATTATTATTAGCATATTAGCCATTATTTTTTTCTTAATTTATGTACTAAAAATTTCATGCACTTAAAAAAAGAAAAAACATTTTTTCCCCCTGAATACTAAAAAAATTTCCTGATTATTAATATTTTGAAATGCCTGTATATATATAAATTATGTGACTTTTATGTTTACCTCCTTGCCAAAGTCCGCGTCATTTCATCTAACATGCTGGCCATTCCCTTCATAGCTGGTGTTTGTCTGGATTCATTTGGAGGTGTTTCAGAGGTCTAATTAAAATAAATAACATGAAGAGAAACAAAATTTAAATATTATATACATTAGTGTACAAAATACTTGTGTCATTTTATAAATCAATTTTTATATTATTACTTGCGTTAGAGAAGGAAATAAAGAATGGCAAAGGAATTCAATATTTATATTTCAATTCTAAATATGCAAAAGAGGTTTTTTTATTTAAAATGCTGATTGTTAAAAGAATAATTTTGTGTGTCGCTTACACAACTTTCTCTTATACTGCAGTTAAATATCACAAAGTTTGAGGTGTAACAAAACAAGCACTGTACATAAACATACTTTGAAAGCAGTTGAAAATAATTTTAGAAGCAGTTTATTTGACACATATTTTGATGGGAGGACACTATATATTGAGCATTGGCTATATTGACAGCAAAATAATTAGGGTGCCATTTTAAAACACAAAAGTTACATATTACTTTTACCTAAGGGGAAATTGCCCTTCACAGGGCCTTTCTAAGAGGTCATGTTTAAATTAAAAATGGCACAAGGTGAGAAAAAAACAGGAAAAATGACCCTACATTGGCGGGAAAATTGTTGTATTTCGTCAATCATCATAGGAAATTCCCTGACTTTTCCAGATTATGGCTAAAATATTCAAATTCTCTGACTTTTATGGTCAATTTTCAAATTTCCTGACAAATCCAGGTTCTCTAGGTAGCGTGGCAACCCTGACAAATGTATTTTTGTAGCTGATCAGCAAAATATAAAATTTTCTTATCCAAGTTTTTTTTAAAACATTTTAATTTCATTCAACGTTTGTCAAGGATCTGTTTAAACTTACCAATTTTTGTGAAAGGTGAAAGATTTTTATTTCAAGATTGTTGATTTTCTTTTATAATCTGTTTTTGGATCAATATTTCAATAAATTGGTCTCAGAGGAGTGCACAAATGTCTCTCAATGTTAAAAATTTTATGCGAGTAAAAAATAAACATGCAAGTTTCTTGCAATCTCAAGCTTTAGTGAGAACCCATATGTATACTTATTTACTGAAAATTAAGGCCTTGAATTTACTTAATGAAACAAAATTTTTAAATTTATTACTTCCATTACCCAACTACCATAGGTAAAGGAAGTATTGTATTCGGTCCAGAAATTCCTTATCGAGATTTCACCTGATTTACACGTTTTAAGGTCTCCTGAGTCCAAAAAAAGTGTTTTTTGGTAATTGGTCAGTGTGTGTGTGTGTGTGTGTGTGTGTGGAATCTTTTGACTATTATATCTACAAAACTAATAAAGATAGAACTACGAAACTTCAGAATTGAGACAGGTCTGGTGTACAGATGAATTTTCTAAATTTTGGTGAAAACTGGAAAACCGGAAGTGGGGCCATAAGTCTGTATCTCAAAAATGGCTCTAACGATTTTCTACAAAATTACTGTATAAACACTCTATTAGATGTCCTTTCGAATGATACAGTTGATTAGTTCAGGAAAATTCATAGGCGTCCTGTATAAATAGATGAATTTCAGGTCCTGCAAGTGCGTTCCTTTTAAAACGGATGTATGGATTTTTTTCAAACTTACAATATTAACCCTCTTTTAAATATCCTTTTGTATGTAATTATTATTTTACAGTCAACAATTGAATATGCCAAGTTTTGGTAGTCAATATCTCAAAAACAAAAGAAGCTCTAACGATTTTCTTGAAAATTGTTACATAAACCTATATTAGATATCCTTTCTCATGCTTTACATTTTTATTACAGGAAAATTAATAGTCATCCTGATCAGACAGATCAGTTTTAGATCTCGGAAATTGGTGTTAAAGAAAAAAAAAAAAAAAACTCAATATGTAAACTCTGTTTTATATGTCTTTACACACATATTAACTTTCCCTTACCGGAAAATTTTTAGTTGTCTACTTCATAAGGTCAATCTATGTCTTCTGATCACAATTATCTCCAAAAAGTGCATATAATACGAATAATAGTAGGTAATGGAAGTCGTGTGGTTGTTTCACACCAGATTTTTTTTTTTTTTTTTTTTTTATAATTACTCACTAGGATAAAAGGCAACCTGTTCATAGAGTGGAATTTGAAAAACTCCATTTTTCAATTAAGATAGCCTTATAATATGAAGCAACAAAAAATCCATTTGATTACAAGGGGAAGAAGAAACGATGAAGATGATAGACGTGCAGCCTTAAATCAGTTAAATTGCTTTATTTAAATCAAATTGGAGTGGAACCTGGGCACCTCCACTTAACGCTGAGCGTTAAGTGGAGGTGCCCGGGTTTGATTGCCGGCTCTGGTATTTTTCGCATAGTTGGTAATAAATAAAAATATCAACCTTTATACTCCAATTTGATTTAAATAAATATTCACGGTTGATGAATTCATGAATAAGAATTTCTAAACAGTTAAATTGCTTTTAAAATTCCTCTTCTTATTAAATCTTACATTATAAAGTGCTGTGTTTGGAAAGTAAGATTACAGAAAAGCCTTGTGAATTATTTTTTATCTTATAGACAAGATTTTCATTAAATATGACTGCTGCTGACGGATATATCTGGTCACTGAGCTGTTCTTTCCCCAATACACTTATAATTCAAAATTAAATATTTATGAACTTTTAGCTTGTTGAACATCTTCTATAATTGTCATGAAGATTATTATGATGTACACAGCTACATTTTTTATTTAAAGTTGAATTAAGCCTTAATTTAATTTATTGAAGAAACTGTGCAGTGAAAAATAACACTATAATTTTGCCCTTTTGAAAGGTGGTCAGAGGGTTAAATAAATATCAACCAGGCCTAGTACTAGGGCTTCTCAAAATTTTAGGGAGGAATTTTAGGAATTTTTTAGGGGAAAACCGATGATATTGTAAAACTTCTAAATCCGTAATGGATAATAATTGACGTGTTAAAATTGGAAATATGTGTTGTTTTGTATATTCAGGTTGAGCCAGACAAAATTAAGAGCTATTACTCCAGCAAAATTTAAATAATCTATAAAACAGACGGCCCTTTTATAAAATATATTAAGTAAATCATGCTTTCTGCATTTTCAGTACTTGGTTCGATGAAACCCTTTACTTGATATCTCTAGTGGCTTAAAATTTTTATGCTTTCTGTGACATGTCTTGTATGTATAACTCTTTTGGGATGAGCATGTTATATATGATACAGCCTTTAAATTATTTCTCTGGACGAGCATATCATATTTAAATAGAACATTTGGTATGATACACCTACCCACAGAAAGAATTTAAAGGATGTGTCATATGTTAAACACCCGACTGGGAAGGAACATTTACAGCCATTTTATACGATACACCTGACCAGAATCTAGAATATATGTCTAATTGCCGTTTATTTTGCATATTTAAGCTCTCATCGAATGCCAGAGTAATTTTAGTTGCGCTTTTGGCAATGTTCTCTACTAAATTCTTTTCAAAATGCTTTGCAATACCATATGTGATGACGTAAGATGCTTTTTTCTCTTTAAGCTGCATAGCTGCTGTGATGGGAGAATCTGGAAACATGACTTTAAATAAATATACAGTCTCCATACACGATCTGAAAGAAATATTTCCATTTGCTACATGCAACGCCCATAGAGCTTCGGCTTTTACTACCTGATTTTGGTGGCTCAGGGACTCATCACCAGAAGTTTTTTGTTTTAAATTACTGAAAATACTCTGATTTTTAAATCTGTTGTTGAATTTCAGCAGATGTTTTTTGTCGCTGTGGTGCGCTTCCACCTGTTTAATTCCACTATTTGATATTAAACAAAAACTTCAAAGTCAGAACCAGAAACCAATAAAGAAAGAAAAACGCTTACCTTTCATTTAACAAATAAAGAAGAGAATTAAAACAAGACAAACCACGTTAAGATAGAAGGAAGCCCGCAAGAGACAAAATAAGTCGAGGCCTAACCCTCAATCCGCAAAAAAAAAACCCCAGAATATCTGACTAATATATTTGTCAAAGAATATCTAATGAGGTAAATATTCTTTGGTATTTACAACCTAAAAAATGTTTTTTTTTTTTTTTTTTTTTTTAATGGGAAACAAACTATCGCCCAGAAAGTGATAAGTAGCGAAAAAAGTTAGCGCAACGAAATATCACTTGATACATGTTAGACACGTTTTCTTCCGTAGAAAAGAATAGGGATTCTCCCTCTACTAGTATATCTGCTGAATGATCTCCACAGCTAGTTGAAACCACGGAGTCATGACACATTGGAAGAAACAAGCCACGTCCAAGGCTAAACTAGATACGACGCTCATGCGCGCTAATTGAATTTGTGTTGCCACGTGGGAGTGGCAGATCTAGTTTAGCCTTGGATGTGTTTTTTTAGGATTCATGGAAGAAATGTAGGAGAATTTTAGGAATGATTAAAATATTTAGGAATTTTAGGAATATTAGGGGGAATGCGAGCCCTGATCAACTCTTTCAGAATGAAATATTATTTCTTTCATATCCTCTCATTCACAGACATGCAATGTTATTCAAACAAAGTGTTAATGTATACGAACAATATATACATAATTTATTTTCTCATGGAGTATAAATTAAAAAGTCTATGGAAAAAATTACTATTTACTTAACTATAATCATGATTCAATTCACAGTAAATAATCACAAATAAAACAATATTTTTAAAAATTCCATTCATCAAATTCTTAATTTTTATGAACTAAAAATTTTGTATCAAATTATACATTTGTGTTATTCAGTATCCATCAAAACAATACTTAATGCAAATAAAAATTTTTAAAAAATTCACACTTAATTTATTGATTTAAGTATTTAACCCCTTCCGGTACGATTTAATAATGAAAAACGTTGCACGAAATAACCATTTAATTTTTATTTTAAACTACTCTTATTGATTACGGTCTTTATTTCCCAACACCTTTTTCCTTCAGTAAAAATTTATACTGGCAGGGCAGATGTTCAACAGTGACTTTAGTCGCATGACGAGTATAGCTGTTTTTCAACAAATTTAGGAACAAATTTGGAGATGAATACCAATTATCCAAATATATAGTATCCTTTTCCTTTGATAGTTCCATCACCACACTTTCTGATTGTTCCGCATACCTGTTAGTTTCTATTGAAAGTATTTCCGAAAAGTTCACATTCAATACTTTTTCAAAAACCTCTAATGGCTTTGGATTAGCACCTAGTTTTTGCATAATCAGAGGGTTTACACCAGGTATTCCTGTAATTTTTTTTATTTCAGGCACATTATCTATTTCTTTCCAACACCATTCTTCCGATGATGTGCCTGCGATTCCAGAAGGTTCATTATCATCATCACTTATTAGTCGCCTAGCACGTTTTCGCTTTCTTGGTAATATTTCACTATCATTATCTTCATTATCAGTATCAGGTAAGTGTACACTTACTTCTTCTGATTCTTCATAATCGCTCCAATCACCTTGACCTTCATAGTCTGCAAAACTCTTATCCATTATGGTATTTACTATACAACACGTTTTTCCTTTACAGAAATATATATTGATCGATGCGCACACTAAATTTTTACAAAAATGAAATCTTACAGACTAACAACAATTCGGCCGTGACTTGTACCAAGAAATTATAACGGTAAACAATATGTGATAGAGATCTGTGATATTTCCACAAGTAAAAAAGGTGTTTCCAAATTCAGTATACTAGAAATTTTAAACTAAATTAATTATCATATTCAACAGTAAGCATGATGAGTGTAGCTCGCCATTGTGCGATATGGCATGAAAAACCAATGACGAGCTTGACTCATCATTTTACCGGAAGGGGTTGATAATAGTAAAAGTTAACAGAAATACAGCATCTACATCTACACAGTATCCAATTGACGCAAATTTTTTAATAATACTGTTAATTAAAACTTAAATTTCATCAAGTTAATTAACAAGAGTCTTTGTAAATTAAAATTAATTATTTTAATTATTTATTTTGCAAAAATATTTTATTTACAGTATACAGTAATGATTCAATTTTCCACACATCGTTTTAAAAGTTAGCAAAACAATAGAAACACTTTTATAAAACACTTAACTTCCAAACAATAACAAAATTAAGAAAATACCACACTACATTTTTTTTTAGCCAAAATGATCTCAAACTAAACTAACGTTAAAGGTAATTAAAATAAAAATAAAAATGATTATGTTATGGCAATTCTTCATAATAATATTCTAATACCAAATCATATTACAGTAATTCTTCAAAAAAATTTCCAAAAACTAAGTAAACATCTTGACAAAACTCAATTTGGCAAACATCAAAATTTATTCAAAGTCTACAAATGTGAAAAAAGCTCAGAAAATTGCATTTTAAAAGAAACAGATCATGGTACTAACAATAAATAATAAAACTCACTTAAACAATATTATGCAGTCTGAAAGTTTTATGTTAATAAAAACATCCCCTCTCCTCTAGATACAGATTTCCAGAACTGTATGGAATTTTGGAAAGTGACCAATAAAAGTCAATCCACAAAAATTGAAATAATAGGGATAAAAATAAAGAAGAGGAAATTATTTATTTTGCATACATCTGATTTACAGTTGCAGGAGTCAATAAAGGTTTTAAATTTTGGGTCCCGTTTTTGGGAAAAACAAAATATTGTGTAAAACCTTCCATTTTAACAGTCATTCTATAGTTTTTAAATATCAAATTAACATAGTTTAACTGAACCAATTAATTAAAAATACTGAAAATATAGAAAAAGGATCATTTTTATAAAATAAAAAGACTTATTTCATAAATTTGAATTTTGCGAAGGGTCTCTTTTTATGGATTTAAATTTTGTGAAGGGTCCCCTTTTATGATGTGGAATTTTGTGAAGGGTCAGCAAAGGGGACCCAATTTTTGCCTGGATCGACCCCTGAGTTGGACCATGTTTCTAGGGTCTATGAGACTCTCTGTACATGAGCTGATCAAATGAGTCCAGTGTTAAAATAGCAGGTGGTGGCAAAGAGAAAATAAGTGATAAGGAACGCAAAATGACCAGATGTTTAACCAAATCACAACTCATTGATCAATTTGACACCCTTCAAAATCCTTAGAATCATTCAGTACGCTAGGTGCATCAAGCACAAGATCACAACCTCACTGCACTTTGTGAGCTTTAGAGTAATTTTACATTATGCCTTTCACTTCAAATATTAAAATCTTGGTTTATTTATTTCAATATTAACCTTATTTAATGAAACATTCTATTTTCATTGTATACTTACAAACTAAAGTAAATAGAAATGTGTAGACTTTAAGAAAATGAAATTTTTAGTGTACTAATTATTATTCCTTTTATTCAAAAAAGAGTTGTTATTCAATACATTTTAACCACTTCACCAGCCATCCAGAGGTAACTCGGGGTGAAACGTAGCTTTCTACATACTAGAGTGACCAGTGAGGTGGTTAAAGAGTAAGATTAAGTTTATTCATAAGTGTTAATTGCATAACAGCAGCTTTACTTTAAAATATCTTTCTGGAATTAGTTATTCTTTTTAAACATACTTAACCTTCACCTCAGCTTTAAGGGTTCATACTATACAAAAGTTTGGGTAGATCCCAATTTATTTAATGCACTCACCTGTTTCAACCTCTCAATTGAATGTTTACCTTTCACATAAATGTGTCATTGATCAATACAAAGGGTAGAAACTTGCAGTCCTTGGACCATACATGGTTCACACAATTAAGTATCGCAGCCTGCGGTGGAATTCATTAAAATTTATTATAAATTGATCTCTTCTGAAAGAAAACAATGCATATGGTTTTGGAAGCTGCCAGTGCAAGCATGTTGGAGCTTGATCAGTGTTTTGAATAGTAAGAGTATGTCCAAGAGATTTATATTTTAACATATTTCTGTTCAAAACAATTTAGTATTCGAATTTCACAATACACACACGACAATGTGGCCTACCAGAATGAAATGCATTCTCAGGGCAACTGTCAAGGTCTTTTGGGTTGAACCGGTTTGATCTATATCATAGTACAGATTTGATCTAAACTATAAGTACTGATTAATATACGAATGAATAGCACTTATTTTGCAGAGAAAAGGTGTTTTATTTTTGTAATGTATAATTTTGTTGCTGCTTATGTTTGTGATAAACAGTTGCATTAATTCTACTGTTCATTCTGGTATCCAGAATGAACAATATAAGAACTGAACACTTATTGAAGAGAGAATAAAGATGCACAATGTCAACTAGAAGTAAGATAAAACTAATAAAGCTATGATAAATTAAAAAAAACATGTTAATAAATTTTGTTTATAATTACTTAATGAACTAACTTTTGTTGGGGTTTTTTTCAATTTAGCTGAAGCTAGAGCTGCTGCTAATGAGGTTTCTGTAGGCTCAGAGCCAACAGGTTTGATGTTAAGCCTTGGGAGGGTAGCAATTCCTGAAATGGAAGAGGAGTTGGCTGGAGGAGGAGGTGGAGGGGGAGGAGGAACACTGGACAGAGGAGATGGTTGCTGTGCTGGCAGTGACACTGGCTGCTGAAGAGATGTCGACGCAGAAGAGGCACGATGGTGACTATATGAGCTGGGAGAAGGGGTACTGCCCGGAGTACTTGGATGGCTAGAATGATTAACTAATAGAGGGGGAAAAGAATTTAAATCAATTGACAGAAAAAAATAAAAACTGACAAACACAAAAATTCTACACATTACAGGTAATATATACATTTCCTTTTTCCTGTATGGGTACTTGATGATTAATCAATTTATCATTTACAATCTTATACCAAATTGTCATACTATCAAAAGTGACAGCCAGTATTTATGTGAATCCAAAGGGCATCATTTCACATTCAAGATTAAAGTTATAATTCTGTACCCTGTAGGCAAAGGACACCATGTTATAAAAATGCAACCTTTTAGGGAATATGTTAATGATGTTGTGATGAAATACAATTGTCATGTATACAGAAAATGGACATTGTTTTATTTTACACTGCTCTATCTCCTTTATAGTAACTTGACACATTGCTTCATACCTCTATATAAAACAAAATATGCAAATCAAATAATCAGTGGTAACTCTTTTTCACAAAATGGACATGGTGTTCTTTACCTCTGGGGTACAGAATTCTAAATCTTAATTAGCTGGGAAAAACTACAGTTTGTTCAATCTATATGCACCAACAATTAATTAACATGCATATTTAGCATTTATAATTATTTTTAGCTTAAACTAAAATTCATACATACAACCAGTGGATTAGAAAGTTCAATTCTCAATGACAAAGCTATTTAGATATTCACTTTTCTTAATTAAAAAAAAGATGAATGTCAAAACATTTATCACAAAATGGATAATTAAAAAAAAGCATTGCAATGTCTGATATATTTTAAATTGAATAATATAAATAACTCAACAAATAACAGGATGGCTATAGGAATTCAGAAAAGAAATTCCCTGATTTTTCCCATGATTTCCATGACTAATTTTGAAAAATTTCCATGATTTTCGTTACCTATTATATACATTCCATAATTTTGTGTATATCGCACTCTTGTGTAACATTCCAAAAGAAAAAGGTAAGTTAAAGCTTTTCCTAAAATATACATATATATATAAGAAATTAACAATTTTTATATGTGAGGACATTGATAGTTATCAAAAACTAAACCTGGCCCGAACCCGACCTGAAGTAAAAAAAAAAAAAACAGTCAACCCGACCCGCACGAAAACTGAATCAGTCAACTTGACCCGAACCCAATCTGCAAGTGAAAAATTGTATTTGACCCAACCCGAAAGTTGGGTCGGGTTCGGGTAAAATTGGGTTACTCGACCTGATGCAGAACTGTTGCCTGTATGTTTCTGCTCTGAAAGATACACAACATTTTCCAGATCATTCTGAATTTGTGAGCTGAATGAAGTGCTATTGTACCTTAATTTTTCAGAATTATAAATAATTCCTAACAATTTTTTTTTTTTTTTTTTCAAATGAAAGAAAGATATCAAAACTTTATGTAGAAAGACTTTAAAAGTAAATAATAAAATGATATTATGTATTTTATTGACAAAGCAAATTTTAAGACTTTGATAAATGGGTTAAGTGAATTCTTACTGAAATTTATTTTAGATTTTTTTTGCGACTATAGCCAACTATATGAAATGAACTAAATTATTGAAGTTTCATAAGTTTCTGTAAAGTATAATTAAAGTTCAATAATGTAAAATTCCAACTTAAAAAAAAAAAAAAAAAAAAACTTAATAGATGATATTATGATTTACCTTGTGTACTTCTGTACTGTCCATACTCAGAGTTCATCATTTTTTTATCACCACTTTTCTTATCTCCATTTTCAATATTCATGCGTATACTAAAACAAAAGAAATAGCATAATTAATAACATAAAATACCTTGAAAAGTTAGTCTGTAAGCTCAAATATTTTCGTGCCAGGCATCTCAGAAGATGATCCATCTGTTTCTTCTCCTTTGGCTTGAGAAGAAACAAATGGCTCAGAACTCCTGAAGATGGCTGGGTACCCGGCATAAAAACATTTGAGCTTACAGAAAAATTTTAATTACATAATTAATAAAATAAAACACCTTAAAGTTCAATTTAATTTAGAAATTTATTCATCAACCCTGAAAGTTCATTTCAGACAATTTTGGAGAGGAAGGCTTTTTTTTTTTTTAATACCAACTATGGGGAAAATACCAGAGCCGGGTATCGAACCCGGGCCTTCTGCCTCACATGCGGATGCTCAAACCATTGAGCTACCCTGACTATCAGCTAGGCATTTCTCACATAACATTCGTAGCTCAATGATTTGAACATTTGCAAGTAAGGCAGAAGGCACAGGTTCGATTTCCGGCTCCCGTATTTTTTACATAGTTGGTATATTTAAAAAAAAAAAAAAAAAATCAGCCTTCCACTCCAAAATTGTCTGAAATGACCTTAAAGTTCTTTATATATTTTAAAAACTAAAAAGAAATAGCATATGATAGATCAAGAGAGAGTAAATATCTATATATAATGCCATGATTTGGGAGGTTTTTTAATAACAATAACTCCTTTGAATTAAGGCCTTAGAAAATATTTTTAGAGAGAGTTCTAACTTTAATACATACTGTTGAGTATTAAAAATTAAGCATATCTCTAAAACCTTCTTTGGCTATGGCCTTGATTTGAATGCACAAAATTTTCCTTTATTGTAACAAGACAGACAGTCTCAAGCAAGGTTAAGAATCCTTGGCATTTTAACAGTCCTAAGATCTACGAAGTGGGCCAATAGTTCAGACTCCAAATGGGCCAAAGGTTTATAAATCAAAAATTACATTACAAAGTCCTCTTCTTCAGCTCTTGTCATTGGGTTTTAATAATGTAGTTTCTAAACTCATTGTTAGAAACTCATAACTACCACCCTTTTATTTTTACTTGATTCATTAGCCAGGCATGAGAGTGAGAAAAGGATAAAAAGACTGAAAATATGCATAAACTCAAATTTCACAAAAAAAAAAAAAAAAAGGGAAAACGACGTGGCACCAAAATTTTTAGCATTAAAAAGAAAAATATTTAAGATCTATATTGTTCGGGTAAATTACAAAAGCAGTTTTAAGCATAAAATAAAAATTGAAATAATTTCTGATAAAAATTCAACAATAATACACTGAAATAATGTTACAGCAACAATTAAATTTATTTACTTACTTATTTAAAGTTTTCAAAATTATATGTACAAGCTTAACTAACTGTAAAGACTCTTTTATTGTCATGTAAATTTATACAAATAAGAATCTGATTATCACTATTTGAAATACTCAAGCCTAGTTATTGTATTACTTGGCATGAAATCAGGGTTGTAGTGATTTAAATCATGATTTAAATCAATGGGCTCTTCCCAGCGTCGTCTGCTCAATCACGTGATAGAGGAAAACGAAAAATCGAATTCTGAGAATCGAATTCAATTAAATATTGTTCTTAAGAACAAAAATTTTAATATTTAATATAAAATAAAATAAAAGTAATATTGTGCATTTGTAAACAGTAGAATAATTGTATTTGTAAATTTAATAATTTTTAAAAAACATTCTATGTGTTTATTTATTTTTACCTGTAAGAATCGATTTTTGTATATTGTAGTGTAACTGTAACATTAACTGATCTAGCAATAAATAATAGCTTCTTGTAGAATGTTTATGGATTATAATTTGAAATTTTAAAATGTTTTCATTTAATTTAATTGCATAAAGGTGTTACAACAAGTTAATTAACTTAGTTACTGGTCTAAATGGATTTACGCAGTACGATATTGCACTGTCACTGATTTAAGTACCAAAAATCAGAGTGTTAAACATGTTCTTCATAAACATCAATAACAAACATAAACTAAATGATGATTGTAAATGTATACAGCAAACAAAAGATGATGAATAATGATATAAAATGGATTAAAAATGATAATTTATAAAAAATAACACAGATTAAATACGATTGATCAAAAATAAGAATAGAAAATGTGATATTTCAGCAATCGCTATAGGTAAACAATACTTTGTCTGCTATTTGTTTTTCCTCTATCATGTGACCTCTGACGTCAGGTGGGAAGAGCCCATTGATTTTTTTGAAAAAAATCACTGATTTAAATCACTTTTTTTAAATACCAAAGTTATTGGCTTTAATGGAATGAAATTGTTTATCTAACTTTAAAAAATGAGATTTTTAATTATTTCTTACGTAATTTTTTAAAAAAAGTTCGTAAAATATAACAAAATATTTCATTAGACAAACTAATATTTCTCATTTCTTAACTTTAAATTGATCTCTACTAAGTAACATTAATAAATACAAAAATAAATTATACATTAACTTTTTTCAATTATTTTTATACATATTATATATTTTAATAATTCATTATATTTTAATTATTTATACAAGCACTGGTGCATGAATTGTAAATATTTAATTAGTACACAATTCATTAATTGATGTTATACATATATTCCAGTTCGCCTTTGCCCACCTTGTGGGTGATATTTCAAAAAGAAAATATATCCTTGTTTATTTAGCTCTCTTACCAGTTTATATCATTTACCAATGTCTCATATGATATTTTAAAAAGAATAGCATATTTTACATTGTAGTGTTTAAAAAGCCCTGAAGGCTCCAAAAAGTTTTAAAAACATCATAACCTTTTAATTTAACAACATACAACCAGTTAACAATTATTCGAGGCTGCTCTCACTGCTTGTTTAATGAACTGTACCCTTTAAATACAGGAGTCTGTCCAGACTTTTCACACAGGGTCCTGTTTTTGTGAAATTGTGAAAAATTCTACACGTAATTTCGTAAATCTAAATTTAGTGTGAAAATAATGTTCTTCACAAACTTTTGGCTAGGGTTTTCTTTTTGTGAAATTGTGAAAAATGTAATTTTGCAAAATAAAATTACAAATAAGATTTAATTTTTGACAATGACAGTTCAGTTTTATATAACTAAACTCACACATATACACAGAAGTCCTTTGTAAATTATAAATTGAGTATCAGCTTTTCGGGAGAAATACAACGAAAATGTCCGATTATTCAGACAATCTATGTTCGTTCCACTGAAGATTAATTTTGAAAATGAGAGATTTATCAAAGGTCTAAGGAGAAAAATTTTGTGAAAGGATCTTTTTTAGGCTAAAAATTTTTGTGAGTGGTCCTGTTTTATGATAAAAATTTTGTGAAGGGTCCTGTTTTGGGATAAATAATTTTGTGAAGGGTCCTTTTTTAAGATATAAAATTTTGTGAAAGGTCCTTTAATGGACCCAGGTTTGCCTCTGAACAGACCCCTAAAATATAAAAAAAGATAAAAGAATAAAAAGTATTAAGACGGTAATGAAAATGTGAATTCTGTTAATGGGTAAAGCGTGATAAAATTTTCTTGATTCAAATGATATTTGTTAAACTTAAGTAAGAATTTTTTCGGATATAATATTTTTTTTCTCCCTTTAATTCCTTATTCTTTTTATTTTGACTAGAAACTATGAGTAAAAATTTCTTTTTCTTAATCCACTGTTTCAGTTTTATGTCATTTTTCCTATTGAATTATCCTTTTCCAAAGTTATTTTACGTGTTCAATACTCTGGGTAAGATTTTACTTTATTTCAATACATTATTGTAGCTACAAGTCAAAGTTACAAGTTGAGTGGCTCATACTACCGCATTTATGATTGCCATAAAATTACACTTATTATGAAGATACCATGTTGAATAAAAATATTGGTAATAAATGCCTACATGGATTTTTCCTATGGGAATAGAATACTATTTATATTTTTATAATTAAAGTAAAATAATTGATAGTGTGTATATTGTGCATATATATATATATATATATATATATATATATATACACACATATACACATAATAAAATACAAATGTTGTACAATAATGTATGATTACATAATAAAAATCATTAAAATCAAATAAATCTTGATTTAAATCAAAACAATCCGATTTAAATAAAAAAAATCGATTTTTTTGAAAAAAATAAAAAAAATCAACAACCCTGCATGAAATGGCTATCATTAAAAAAAAAAAAAAAATTATCTAGTTTTCCTTTTTATAATTTTAATGCAATTTTAATATTATTTTAGTTCAAAATATTAGACAATGTTGATAGGTAAACTTGCAGTATGGAGATCGCCATACTCAAAAAGGTATAAAATTGCCTTAATAAAAATAATAAGCAAATTAGGATAAGGTAAATGATTCAAATTTAATGGTGGATAGCCTAGTAGGTGGGGCATTTCAGTCTACAACTACCTTATATTTCCGTGTATAAGCCGAGAATTTTTGGAAATTTTTTGGAAGCTGAAGTACGGGGATCGACTTATATACGAGTTAACACTTTTAGCAAAAAACGTACATTAGAAAGAATGATTGAATACATATATTTTAAACTTAAAAACTATATATAAAGTAAAATAGTGATATTAAACCTTATTTTTAAATAAATATCACATATAAAACTCTTAAATTAGCAATTTTAAATTTATTTCTAGAGCAGCTCGATGTAGTCACGTGTGTTTATTTCTTTTTTTTTCACGATGAAACACTTTACGCCAAAGATCACATTTACGGCCATTTTTATTTTTCTCTTTTGCTGATAGATGGCAGCACCAAACAATTTTCGTTACGGCCATGAATAATTTCTATTCTAATTTTTTTTTTTTTTGTATAAGCTTATTTTAATACAGGATTTTTGTGAAATTTTCTAGTTCTTTATTTTATTTTATGTTTCAGCATATAAGATTTCTAGCAACATTCTCAAAAGCATTCCCAAATCGAAATGCATATAAGCTAATTGCTATAATTTCTGTTTTGCTTTTCTGCCGATAGATGGCTGTACCAATCAATTTTTACTTGAGCGATTCAGAAAAACGTAAATAATATAATGAGAGTGATTTTGAAAATTAATCGGAAATTATTGAAAACCTCAAATTTCTACTGAAAATTTAATTGCTGCATTAGATAAAGAAATAAAAAGTTTGGAACAAAAAAACTTTATCACTGAACATGAATTAATGTCATTGCAATTGCACACAAACCTAAATTAAAACAAAAAACATTACTAGAAATGTTTAAAGATTTTTTATAACAAAAATATGAATTTATATTGTTTTATAATAACTTTTATTATATTTTAAAAGTAAATTATTTGTGTAAATAGACTGTATGATATTATTAAACTAAATATAACAATATTTTACTCAAACTTAAAATATACTCTCTAAGGTAAGTAATAAGACATTTTATTTGTTTAAGCATGCGGATTTCTTTGCTGATTTTAGTTCAAAACATGCCCGCGCTCCATGTAACGAAACAAAAATGCTTTTTATTTACATTTAGAATATCCTGAAAGTTTTATAGATTGGCAATATTTTCGCCGTTTTGTCGATATACTCGAACTTAAAGAATATTTTTTCAATTCGGCTTATACACGGGTTTGCAATTTTGGGTAAATTTCTGCAGGGAAAAACGTACACTCGGCTTATATACGGATCGGCTTATATTCGGAAATATACGGTATGTTGATTGATTTGCGAAATTCCTTATCCCCTTTTATTTATTTTTTAAAAAGGTTTTTTCTTCTTTTTTCTTTCTTTCTTTTTTTTTTTTTGAACAATCAATGTAAGCCAGAGCAGGTTAATAAATAAATAAATAAATAAATAAAAATAAAAATAAATCCGTTTTCAGAATTGTTCTAGTTCAAAATACTAACCAATACTGGTAGATAATAAAATAAAATTTAAATAAAAATTATCATTATTCAATTATCTCTTTCAGTTTTTGGAACAGCTTCAGTTATAAGGCATTAATTGCTATTGCTGGTATACTGCTCACGGAATTTTACGCTTGGAATTTTTTATTTTTATTTATATATATATTTTTTTTAATGCTAAAAATCGGAAGTTTTTAGGAAAATTCCGATGAAAGTCAGAAAAATCTCATTCCTGATTAACAGTTTCCCTCCAGATTTAAATCAGGTTTTTTCTGCTTAGTGCAGAAATCTGACATTTTAGGAAAGGAATCAAGAAAAATATGTAAGCTTTTCAATTCTTGTTCTACTATAAGCAAAATATCAACTGTGAGCAACTCATTGCCAACAGTAAAAGAATATGTATGTAGGATGGATATAATTTTTATTTTTAAATATTTAAAAAACTATTATTATTAATGACACAATTATATATTATAAACAAAGAGAGTCAAATAGGCTTACCAGCCTCTATATTCTGCATAATCGTCTAAGCTAACTCCACTATGTCCAATAGTTTGATATAGCGGTTGTTGTGATGGAGATCTATGGGTGCCTAAAAATGAGAGAAAGACATATTAGAATAAATCCTAGACGACAAGTGATTTGAAAAATTACATTGATATAATTTTAATTTAACATTTACATAAACAGATTAAATACTGAAAAATTTCTACCAGATAACTATCATTTAATAAATAAACTAAAAAAGTACATTAATACTTTTAAAACATTGTGAAAATAAACACTTATAGTGCGACCCCGTTTCCTATGACTAGCAGTGAGGCCGAGTCCAAAAGTTTAGAGGGATGCAAAATTGGCCGAGAGATAGTTATTTGGCAAACATCCAGTTATTCGGTGTTCCCTTATCACTTGTTTTCTCTCAGTCACCCCTATTTTAACACTGGACTCGCAGAGGCTTCCATGGTCGCAAGAAATGTGGTTAAAGAATAATTTTCACCTAATAAAAAAATAAGCAAAATAAGAAAATGTCTTCAGCTTAAGAAATACTTTCTTATGAAGAATTTGTTTGGCCAGAAGCTTATAAACATTCTAAAATAATAAGAAACATTACTTAAGCTTCTGTTTCACCAATGTCCTTTCAAGCGAGCTCCCTTCCTCATTGGTGGCTGGCTTGAGTGGCTTGCTTCTTTTCTCCAACTGTTTCCCTTCTGTTCGGTAATTTATTAGGTGACACACTGACCGGCACAAACCCATTGTTGGCTCGTTGCCATTTATTAAACCATAATTTGAAAGAATTTTGATCATTTCTCTATTCAGTGCGTACGTGTTATTGTTGTAATTAGCCACCGATGATCAGGGTTGGCAGGTTTTTGACGCATGACAGTTTTTGACGGTTTAAACTGTCATGTCAAAAACCCTGTGTCAAAAACCTTACGTCAAAAACCTCAAATTTTACACTTCTTGGTATATTTTAACAATGAAGTAATCATATTTAGAGAAACGAAATAATGTAGTCTTAAAAAGAGTGGTTAGTTTATGAGTTTCCCCATGGTTAAAAATAATTTTTAGAAGAGTATCAAATGTTTCCTATAAATGTCAATGATTTCTGTACAAAAACTTGATATTTATTACCTTTACAAAATACAAAATTTCGAATACAGAAATTTGTATGTTCTAAGGTGAACTACTTATTACACTAAGTTATCAAAAATTTTACAAAGTACTCTATTAAATATAATTAAAAGGTGCCAGTGCTATAAGTATTCTATCCCAATGAATAAAAATACTGTGCAATATTGCATCATATCTTTTCATTTTGAGTTATAATCAATAGCATGTTTTGATGTTGTACAATTAAAACTTTTTGAGGTATTGCGTGATTAGTTGAACTAAATTTTTAATATGAATCCCATAATGCAATTTTTAATTAAGAAGATAATGGACAGTATATATTCTCTTGTGAACTAATGTCTTAAAGGTGCGAAAATTTGGATTTATATGCATTAAAATGTAATATTAAATAATACATTAAAATTTCTCAAACTGTATTTAAATAAAAAAAATTTCCTTCACTTTTTAAAAATGCTCGCATCTAATTAACTTTTAATTTTATATCTCGATTTTACATTATTATAATTTAACAATATAGTCTAAAATATCTGGATATTACTTTGTGAATTCATTAATATTATTTAATTATTTAATTTGTTAAAAAATTATTGAATTCACAAATTAAGTAATAACTTAATATGTTTAGTTTATATTTTTTAATCATAATGTTAAAGTAAGGAGGGAAAAAAAAGTAGAATTTTACTTATTTATTTTTTGCAAAATTTAGTTAGTTTTAGAGAGTTTTTAATATTAATTGTATTACTATAATTTACCATCTACATATGCAATTTTTTGTAGTGCTATGGCAGTTCACAAGAAAGATTTTTACAGTTTCCAGTTTACCCATGTGGTTTTCGACAGTTTTTGACGGTTTAAACCAGTTTTTGACACCTGTCACGTCCAAAACCAGTTTTTGACGTCAAAAAACCAACCCTGCCGATGATGAGGGAGAGCTCCCTCGAAAAGACTTTGGTGAAACAGAAGCTTAAGTAAGGTTTCTTATTATTTTGAAATACTTTCTTATTCTACAATATATTTTCTTAGACATATATTCTATTTCTTTCTCTGCCACATGTGTTCAGTTTGAAATTCATTTAGCAAAACATTCTTCCGATGTCATTCAACTGATTTTTTAAATGTTATATGGTATGTCATCTTGTGTACTGAACTTTAAAGGTACTTTTTACATTATATCAATAACATGATTTGTAATGTTACAAAATTCATCACAGAAAAATCAAGTACCATTTGAATGTGGTCAAATAAAAAATCAAAATTTATATGTATGTAGGGATCGATTCAGGCAAAAATTGAGGCCATTTTGCTGCTCCTTCACAAAATTTTCTTTCAGAAAGTGGGCCCCTTCATAAAATTTGAATTGATAAAAATGGTCCTTTCATAAAATTTCATTTTATAAAAATGATCCTGTGTTTTCAGTATTATTTTTCAAATAATTTACCTATATTTGATTCAATGACACACTATTGATTCGATATTTAACATTATATAAAATGACTGCTAAAATAGATTTTATATATAGATCTGTAACAATAATAATAATAATAATAATAATGAATGGAATGTGTTTTACTCCACTGCTTGGCGTATTGTTTCTGATTGGCATTAAAGATGCCAACCTTGATGTTTTTCCATTGTTGAATGATTGATATATGAAATGTGATAACCTCACTTTGATATTTTGAAGCTGTATGATTTTCTCGTATCTGATTGTTGTCAAAAGAAATTTCCTACATTTTAAAGATTGATAAAGATTGTGGGAGAGGTATTTAGTGTTTTTTTTTTTTTTTTTTTTTTCATACACTTAAAGCGTACAGACATATGTAATACTGACTCACTTTTTATGTAATCGTTTTGTGTTTGCAACATTTTATTTTCTATCTTCTAGGTTTGCTTTTTAGTTTTTTAAAATGGTAACAGTAGGTCATTTTTGAATTGTAAGTTCAGTTCTGCTGGCAGTTATGTTTTATGTAAAAAGTTCATTTGTTAATTGTTTTTCAGTGGACAATTTTTATATTTAAAAGATATGTATAATTACTTTTAAACTCAGGGATTAATCCAGCTTTTTAAAAATGGTACCCCATTTGTGAATTTAAAAAATATTTTGTGAAAACATCAAGTAAGTTTGTGAAAATTAATGATACTTCAGAACAATTAACTAAAATACGTAAAGCAGTTTTTTTTAATTTTAAAATACATTTAAAAAATAAAATGAAACAGTTCTAAAAATAAATATATATATGGGTGAGTTAAGTTGTTTCTTATATGTAAGATAAATAGGTGTTTACTTAGATATTACTTATCATTGTCTCCAGTAAATATTCAAATTGAGGTATTTTTCTGTATTTGAAGCAGTGAAGCTTATAAAATATTTTAATGTGCAGTTATATTGCTGAGAATTGACGTTGTGAAGGTACCTCTTTGCTGAAAGTTGAATTTGTGAAGGTACCTCACTACTAAAAATTGACATTGTGAAAGTGCCTCAATGCGGCACTAAATTTGTTCTGGATTAACCTCTGAAACTGCATTTTAAATATTGATAATTCTGGTAGTGTAGACAGTGCTAATTTGTGTAGTTTTTATGAACGAGTAAGCCTTTGTTTTTTTTTGTTAAATCAAGTTGAATAGTAAGTGTTTTCTTGGAGATTTTAAAAGTGGGTAACATAATTTTTATTAGTATATTTTTATGTTTCACTTAGAAAATTCGGTATATTTTTTGGTTTTTTTTTTTTTTTAACTTTTCTAATGTTAAATATTTTGTCACATTTTCTTTATGAACTTGTGCTTTTTTAAAAATATGTATTTTTCTTTGGTTGCTTTTTTTGTTTACAATTTAGTAAGGCCAGTTTGTTAGATTATAATTTTAGAGACTGTAGTTAAAATATGCAGAATTGACAATTTTAGAAAATCGCCAAACAGCGGTGCAAAAATGTGCCAAATTGGCGATTTCCAGAAGAGTCGCCAAGCAGTGGGCTGAAGCACATTTTCACCATTTTCTTCAATTGTCATACATCCCCCCCCCCCCTAAATTCTCCCCAGCTTCAACTTTTCAACCCCAATGTTAAGTTAGTGACAAATCTTTAATTTGGCAAAAATATTAGAAATTAATTCCCCATTTAATATTCAAGCTACTTCATTATGATTTCTGAACACATTTTAATACTAGAAAAAATAATAAACTTTCAATATGCAATTTCTACTGAGATATATAAAATAAAAGGCTCAACTTATTGAAAATATTTTTAGTAGGAACAGAATAACCCTTTATCTAAAGCTTAAAAGAGAGAGAGAGAGAGGGGGAAAAAAATAATAATTTAGGTCATTTAAAATTTATACTAATTTTTAAATGATCTTTGTTTGTACATTCATGTTTGCCAGGGAATCCACAGTAAATCCGTGTTTTTAGATTCAATATAAATATATATATACATACAGTGAAACTTCTTATAACAGTCACTCCGAACATTGGTAACCACTGAATACAAGCCATGTTTTCACACTACTAAATCCCTTTTATAGAAATAACATTGCACAGAACTTCCAAACAATAAATTCTGAACAACAGACACTTTATCTTCACATTTTCAAATAATTTTAGGATATTTTGGAAATTAGTTTTAGTAGGAAAAACGTTTTATTTTCAGAAATTAGTTTATTTTGGCAGAAATTCTGAATAAAAACTAGATGACATAACAGATGACGACAAATTTAATGATATCCTAAATAGGGCCATAATAAGAATGAATGTCAGTGAATGTGTGAATGTCGATTATGACCTAGAATTTTCTCTTACCATTAATAAAATTGAAGAATTTATTGAAAGTAAAACTAATGAAGAAGATACAAAGAAAGTGAAGAGGAAGAGGATACAAAATTACTACAAAATTATTACATAAAGTCTTATTCTAATGTTCTTTCAAGTGTCAGAGACATTAAAAACTTTGCTCTTAATCAAAACGATGATGAACTTTATAACAAAAACAGTAAAAATGGTTGTCTTAAAAAAAAAAAAATCTGAATTTTCTTTATTTAGTTGACTGATGTTCACATCATACAGCGATAAACATCATAATTTGATATTTTCATTTAACAAAATTCATTTGCTTGGAATATCAACAGACTCATACCCCACAATCCAAGAAGCTCTTTGTCATTTATACATCATTAACATTTTATACAAATATCTTTTTTTTTTTTCCTGACAAAATAAACATTGGACTTTATGCTCATTTACAGCAGCTGATAACTGGAATCTTAGGAAGCTGTTATCAACCAAACTGGATTGTAACAACATTTACTCATATTAATAAATAACAGTAGCCATTACCAAATCAGGGTTAACATTAGAAGGTGGGATTGCAAGAATCCCACTGTATTTGGGAAAAAAAAAAAAAAAAAATCAAAAAATATATCACAAAGGGGATTTTTCTCTCAATTTTTTCAAATTGTTCATTAAATATTTTATCAATTTTTTAGTGGCACTAGGTAATACATTAACTGGTTTGAAGCCTAAGATTCTCTCTTGCAGCACTGGTCCTTTAGCATAAAAGGGGGGGGGGGGGTGGAAATCATTAAACTTTCATTTTTAATATTTACTTCATTTTTAATAATTGTTTGATTTGCATATTAGTAATTCTGGAAGAAAAAAAATAATATACAAAATATAAACTACGAAATTTCTCACTTAAATTTGAAAAATCTCAATTTTTTTTTCTTTGTTGTTGTTAGAGTGGGAGAAATCCCACTCGATATTTTATTCTAGTATGAGACCTGCAAGAATTATGATAGAATGTGATTTTGCACAAGGCAAGTAAAACATGAATATAAGGTAACATTTCTACTACAATCACCTTTTTCTCAAAATGCAAAGTTTATCCAGAATGAGAAAACCAAAGAAGAGTTTTTTTTTTTTTTTTTTTTTTTTTGTTAAACCACATTTGAATATTATTATTTGCAAGAAAAGAAGTCTTTTATGGGAAAAAAAAAAAAAAAAAAGCTATTACAAAATAATTGTGACATTAAATTGATTGTGGAAAGGGTTGAGAATGAATGGTTTTAATATCACACTAGGACTATGACAAAAAGTTGTTTTAGTTGCTTAAATCTGATAAATAATATTATTAAAAAAAGATTGTCCCTAAGCAAATAATCATCTATTATTGATAAATATTGAATATAGTAAAAATGTGGGCTTGGAATATTTATTTTTATTCCTTGTGGAAGAATGGAATCAGGACATTGTATCCAGGCCGAAGAATCTTGTATAGTCAATTGAGTTCAATATCTCCCATACCCCAATACACACAACCAAACTCCCTTAACCCGTTAGTGCCCAGTGTCCTCATTTGAGGACAGCTAATAAAATGGCACATATATTTTTTGTGGTTTCTTGGAATAATTTCTGCTTCTTAGTGACAGTTTATATACAGCATCACTCTAAATGATCCCTGAAAGTTTTATGTTCCTACTATTAATTATTATTTCACAATTTGGAGAGTCATTTTATGATTTTTCATTTGTCGCTCATATATTTGCTTTTTGCGCAGATATACTAACTTAAATCAAGTTACTTTACTTTCGAGATCTTTGTCAACATATAATAGGAAATTAACCCCTTGAACTGCAATTTATTTTTAGTCAGCACTGCTCATGCAGACAATTTAATTTTCTTAGATTTAAGAGGAAGGATTGATATAGAAACTTACGGTTTTGTTGCTCAAATAATTTGTTGTTATTAAAAATAATATTTGTTTCACACATTTATATGAATGTTTATTGTTATATATACATATAAGAACATAATTAGTGTAGGGAAATTCATGACTCGTCATTTCAGTTCAAGGGGATAATCTGTTATTACAAAGTTTTTCTATCTTGAAGTTTTCTCATTAGAACACAAACTGTCAATGAGGATAGGCTTTAAATTTAAAACTATCAGAAGAATTGTTTAAGTTAATATATTTTACTGTCAATTGTCTATATTAATTTAGAAGTGAAATAATCAGCTAATAATATTTTGCAAAATTAATTTGGGCGTTAATGGGTTAAAATTGAAAAATATTCCTTTTTTTAACCCTTTCAGCATTAGCCATTTTTCGGTATATCTGTTTAATGATTCATAAAAATAATACTATGCACAGTATACATATGAGAATTCAATACTGTATACTGGACATGTTTATTATATCTTATTTTCTTCAAAAAAGTGAAATATATTTCAAAATTTAGCTACACCAGCTTTTTATTTTGACTATGCATACCGGAAAAAGATGGGTTTAACACTTATAGGGTTAAAGAGCTGTTTGTAAAAGGAATTCTATAACAAAAGAAAAATTACAAAATGCACTCCAACAACAGAAAATTTTCAATAATAATAAGAAGTTTTATTTAATTATCTCCCAATCAAGTTATTATATTGGGCTTATATTCAATTTTTGATGGGAAAATTAACTTTTTAGAATTAAATTTTAACGGTAATTACAATTATAAACACTTCTCTCCGTCAAAAAATTGTATTAATGGATTTATAAGAATGATTCTTTAAAACTGTCATGACTAAATTTTAAAATTCAGTTTGCAAATGGATGTGAAGCATATAGAATCATCTAGAATGGTATGTGAACTTGTATTCAGAAGTCTATTATTACTAGTATTTTAGCATTTTGCTAAAACTTTTTTTTTCTTTCTGATTTTAGCTTTTTTGCTAAAGATATTAACTCAGCTTAAACCCTTGACAAGATATGGAAAAGATATAGGTTCTGGCACAATTTTGAAAAGAAATGCTCATTTTAGGTTCAATGCAGCATATATGTAAGAGAAATTTCCGACTGTATTTTTCTAAAATAAAAAATTTAAAAAAAAATTCAAGGATTTTACATTAAATTATTTTCCAGGAAACTTTGAAAATAAAATTCAAGTACTTTTTTAAGAACTTTCAAGGCCAGTGGGAACCTTGATTATATTAATGCCGCAAAATAATAATAAATAAAAATAAAATAAATAATTTCAACAAACGAAACATCTCTTACTCAAATACATACTACTGGTCCCAAGTATTTCTAAAACTCTCTCCATAGCAAGGGCAAATGACTCAGCATCATTTCGGCAGGCAAAATTCAAGCCATGGATTTGATTGTTATCTCGCCATTGGTGGAATGTAGGGGTGGCTTGAAAATATTTCAAACCTTTGTAAATGGAACAATTTATGACAACCTATTGAAAAGAAAAGGAAAAAAATTAAAAATGTACCCATAAGATTATTATATTAAAAAATAACAGAGATGAAAATTTTATTCAAGTTAATCATTATGAACACATCTTAATATTAAATGAAGTTGACAGAGGCATGCAGGTACAAAATATGTAACGTAAACTGAGGCTGTATTGTATATATAAAAGCATTTTTAAATGATGAATCTATTGTCTATTCATTGAAGAAAAATTAATATTTAAAGCTAAATAAATTTATGAAGCATTTTAAAAAACCAGAAGCATTAAAATTATTAAAAACAAGAAAAACCTTACTTTAGCTTCTGTAATTTACCATAGACCTTTTGAGGAAGCTCCCCCTTGGTGGATTGCTTAGGTGGACCGCTCCTTTCAGCAAGCCTCTTCCTTTCTTTCTGTTGTTCTATCAGGTGTTCAGATTAGGATTGTGCCGATTGTGGCAATACCTGATAGAACAACAGAAAGAAAGAGAGAGGCTTGCTGAAAGGAGCAGTCCACCTAAGCAATTCACTGATGATGAAGGGATTTACCTTGAAAGGTCTATGGTAATGTACAGAAGCTAAAGTAAGGTTTTCCTAGTTTTTAATAAATTTACCTTCATATATATATATATATATAAAACTTTGTTACTATAACAAGATATTAAGTTTTTTTGTTTGTTTGTTTGTTTGTTTCTGCTCATGATTATTTACAGGCTGAAGCATTCAAAAATGATACACCAAAAATACTAAACACAAACTACATTGCATACCTGGAATTTTTATTTTCTTATTTTACAAACCTGTTGTCAGCACAAGCCAAATGTTGAACTTACAAAGAGATAGAGTTTGCTTATGTACAAGTAAATAATAACTATGTATTTTTTATTTAAAAAATAAGCACTGTCATGACAGTTTTTTTTTTTTTTTTTCCTTAAATAAAATAATGCATTTATCCTTATGTGATTAATAGCATGGATGTTTTAACTGTCATAATTATTCAGTACCTAGATGACTAAGTTCACTCTCCCTGTAAAAATAATTCGTAGTACAGACACAGTAATTTATTTTCAGATAATTATATTTCTCATTTGTCCAGGGTAGAGCATGGGTTACCACTGGAAGCTAATTTTCCCGAAGATAAGGAAAATTCAAATTGAATTACCATATCAAATCTCTAACTGCAATTTCTTATTAAAATTGTTCAAGCAGTTTCCTAGAAGACCCGATTTCTGCTATATATTGTTCCAGGCAAGCACCAGCGACAGATAATTTTTCTGAAAAGGATAAGTGGGACCAGTTTTTCATCTTTAAAAAAAATAATTATTTTATTTTTCTTTTAAAAATTATTTCAGCTACTTCTATGAACACAAAGTTTATGCCGTATTTCTCTTGGGCGGTGCACAAGTTACCTGTGAACGCTTATTATACTGAAGATGAATAAAGAGTATTTCAGATCAGAATGTCATCTTAAAAACACACTAAGCAGGATTCGAAATTAGCAGTCAGAGGTATTTTCCACCTAGAATTTTAAGTTTGAGCACAATTAAATCAAACTCAGTCCAGTTGTAATTTTTTACCCCCAACTAGATTTTAAAAAAAAATCAGTTTTGTCACAATAATTTCTTTCTTTATAAATTACAAAATACTTGTTTTTTATTATCTTTATAAAATTCTTACATTGTCAGTTTAAAAATATATACAGAAGCTCAATAAAAACCAACAAATATATAAATGCTGTTACAGAAAAGTTTTTCAAATTCACAATTTTTTTTTAAATTAATTAATTTTACTTTTCTACCTATTACAGTAACTTAGTTTATCTATATTATAATCAAAAATTTTTCATGGTAATTTCTGAAATACTGAATTAATTTAAACTAAATTTGAATCTATAAAAGTTGAAAGAATAAATTAATAATAATAATAAGGTTTAAATTAATGCTTTCTGTAGTTCTCATTTTTATTAAAGATTAACACCTGGTATTCGACTAAATTTAAAAATTTGTTAACCAGCAAATACAATTTTTTTTATTATTTAATGGTGTTTTCCTTTACCTGTGACTTATTTCTGTTGAGTTGAGCTATCTAAATGATAGACCAGATGTTTCTGCCAAAAGGTTGTCTGAGTGAGTATTGCTGACCTGTTTGTCGGCCTGGATAGCTCAACTGGTAGAGTCTTGACCTTGTAAGTCAAAGATCCGGGGTTCGACTCCCTGTCCAGGCAATATTTTCACTCAGTCGGAAAAATAAAATTTCATTAACCAGCAAATAATTAATAAATTTTTCTCATTGTTTGTTCTGTTTTAAGTAAGTTTTTAATTTTATTTAATGCATATTCATTTTTAAACTTTTGTGTATGTATTTATTATTTATTTAAATAAATAAATAAATAGAACTAAGTTTTAGCCTGTTATTATCCCAATAAAAATATTTAAAACCACACCTGAGTAGATTATTTTGGTAACTAAGAAAAAGTTATTAGGTGCCATTGACGCCTGACATTCACATTCTAATTTCTAACTCTGACTTAAAGAATTTATCAAAATCTTTCAAGTACTTAAAAAAAAAAAAAAGCTTCTGCAATTTTTTCCTGGGAGACGGGCAGGTTACCGGTAAATGCTAAATGTTCTACAGATAAAGTCAGATTTTTGTGAAATTTTTATCAAAATTATTCAAATAGTTTATGTCTCTGCCATATGTGTAATGAGGGTAACCAGTAAATGCTAATTTTCATGAAGATGAGGATATAAATCAGATAGGTTTCTTATTTAAAAACCCTTAATGTTAAGTTTTTATCAAAATCGTTTGAGCCATTTCCTAGAAAACGAAGTTTCTGCCATAGTTTTGCAACAGGTGGAGTGAAGGTTAACTGTGAAAGATAAATTTCCTGAAGACGAGGAAAATTTGTTTGAACTGTCATCTGATAAAACTTCAAACCTTAAACATTTATCAAAATCCTTCAAGTAGTTTACAAGAAAAATCAAATTCCAGCCATATTTTGACATGGTGGAGTGAGGGTTAACATAGCAGTTTGTCATCTCAAAAAATTCTTAACACTACGTTTTTACTAAAAATCTTTAGTAAAATTTTTAAGATAACGAGGTTTTTGTCATATTTTGGAGAAGGCAGAGGGAGGGTAACAGTGAACACTAATTTTCCTAATGATGAGGATAAGTCCAATGGCCTTGTCTTCTTAAAAAAATTTTAATTCTATATTTTTATTAAAATGTCTGATCCATTTCCTAGTAAACCCAAATTCTGCCTTATTTTTGAAGCAGTGGATGATAGGTTAGCAGTGAATGTGAATTTTCCTGAAGATAAGGATAAGTCCAATTTTTCACACTCCTTAACCCCAATATTTCCTCAAAATCTTTATATATCAGCCATTTCCGAATAATCTCAGTTTTTGTCATATTTTGCAACAGGAGGATAAAGGGTTAACAGCAAATGTACACTTTCCTAATAAGAGAATGATTAACCGATTTTCCACTTCCAAACACACTAAACCACAAACTTTCATCAAAATTCTCATTTTTTTTTTCCCCAAGAAAACCCAATTTCTACCATAATATTTCGTAACTGGCTGATAAAGTGCTAACAGAAAGCAGGAATCTTCCTGAAGATGAGAATAAGTCTAATTGATTTTGCACCCTAAAATACATTTAATTCTGAATTTTCATCAAAATCAATCATTATATCCATTTCAATGTAAACCCGATTTCTGCCATATGGTGCAACTGGTGAATAAAGGGTTAACATCAAATGCGAATTTTCCTGAAAAGGAGGATAAGTCAAATCAATTTAGCACCCCCAAAGAACACTTAACCTTAAATTTTCATAAATATCGTTAGACCCATTTCTGTGTAAACCCGAATTATGCCATATGGTGTAACAAGCAGACAAAGGATCAAAATCGAACATGAATTTTCCTGAAGATAAGAGTACATGAAATCTATTTACCACTCTAAAAAATACTTAGCCCAAAAACTTTCATCAAAATCGTTAAACCAATTTCTGAGTAAACCTAGTTTCTGCAACTGGCAGTCAAAGGGTTAACAGTGAATGTCAATTTTTCTAGAGATGAGAATAAGCCAAATTGTTTTTTATCCTCAGAAAACCCTAACTCCAAACTTTCATCAAAATCCTTAGAGGTATTTACATTTACGAGATCCCCAAGAAAAATGTAGATATATAAATCAAGGCAGTTAACATTAAAACATTTCCAATTTTTACCTGACCTTTCCATGACTATTTTTTACCATTTTCCCTGACTTATGCTGTTTATTTCCCCCCAAAATTAGTGAACAATTTAGTAATTTTCAATAACAAGTAATTTTCAATAAACACTAATTTTCAATTTAGTAATTTCAAGCTTTCAAAATATGACTTTCCACAAAATTTGTCAAATTCCTTGACTTTTCCAGACTCACTTAAATTCCCTGATTTTTCCATAATTCCCTGACTAGTGTCCACCCTGATAAAAAAAACAAGTCACACAATTAACTCTTTAATATAAGATAACAATTTTAAAACAAATGGAAAAAAAATGTCTTTGCAGGATTTTGAGAAGTTGCCATAGAGGCATAAGTTTATAATTATTAATGCAATGCAAAATAATAATAATTAAAGTTATTTTAAGTAGTTAAATATTACAAAAGTAACATTATGCTTTAGAAAAGTACAAATACAATTATCTCTCTTCTCACACCCGGATTTTTTTTTTTTTTTTTTTTTTTCTGCTATTGATGCCTGGGATAATCAAACAGATTTTATACAATCAGACATATTTCATACAGAAATATAAAACGCAAATTTCATTCTATTTATTTATAGGAATTCCAAATTATATATTATAAATAATTAAGGACCTTTAAGTCCTCTATTTGTGAGTCAAACGTTTTCTTGCTGAGCACCCAGCCTTTATCAGTAGTCAAGATGATCCGTATGCTCATCTTCTTCTAAGTTAGATCGATTAGTTTTTTTTTTTTTTTTTTTTTTTTTTGCAATTCAATTTAGTAGATTTTTGAGATCTCTAAAGAGGTTTCTTGGGTTTTTATCATTCCAGATCATTTGAGAAATGTTTCAGTTCGTTCTTATTCAGATATTGATGTCTACTTTTGTTGCTTCAGTTTTCATATTTATGGACTTTTTCCACAGCAATCCTATATTATATAGGACTGCTGTGGAAAATGTTGGTTTAATTTTTTATCTGCTAGGAAACTGAGAAATCTACAAAAATGAATTTTAAACAGAAAAGAAGAAAATGGTAACATATATAGGTATGACCAGGAGAAAAATACATATGAATTAAAGAACATTTCAGTGCATTAAATACAACCAAACTACCACTATTTTAACCAAAATCAATAAAAGTAAAAAAACAAAAACAAATTTTAAAAAAAATGTAAAAAATTAACTAACAACCAAAACTAAAACTATGCCATTAACCACAGAACAGTAGAAATTTCAACTGATGTGTGTGTAATGTAATATGTGTAACCAATCAGAAATGTGGACACAAGTTAGCATTTCATGATCTATCAACTTCACAAGAAACATACAGGTTATCTAGACACCTAATAAAAGGTTGGGTGTCCAGCAAGAAAATGTTTGAGTCTCAAAGCAGTGTTTCCCCGAGATAGTTTCAAGAGGGTGCTGCATCCTGCCTGCCTTTTATTTGAAAAAACAGCACCCTTCTTGGCTCTTATCAACAACAAAAAAATGTGTCCTTTCTGCCTTTAGTAGAATGCCTTTAAATTGAACATAAATGCTACAAATATTAATAAAACTATTGTGCATAACACTCAACATCCATTCATACATTACTAACTTGCAAAATTAGAGTGTAAAGAAAGTAATTAAATTATATATAAAAGGACGAATTAAACTTTAAAAACATTTAAAAATACCTTAAAGTCCTTTAATTTTAATTGAGCAGCATTACTATATATTTCGACTCGCTAATCGCGGTCGTCATCAGGTTGAAAAGTTGCTGCTTTACTCACCATCTTGTCACTGGCTTCTTCATCTTCTCCTTCAGTGCTGACGTCATAATTCGGTTGTTTCTTTTTAATTAGTTGTTGCCATTCTTTCGGTATTACGCTGTGCTCTCTCTCATTAATAGCAGTGTTAGATGTGAAAATTTCCAGGGCTTCATGCTTTAAGGCATAATTATGGGAATTATAATGGGCGATTTTAGTGGTGGTTATAGTATTAAGATTTATTGGATTATTGATATGAGTACGGGATAAAGCGGTGAAAGACCACAAAATCGAACACATTAATGATTTAAAACATAATAGAACCTCCACCTCTTCATCCCGTACTCATATCAACAATCCAATAAATCTTAATATTATAACCACCACTAAAATCGCCCATTATAATGCCTTAAAGTGTGAAGTCCTGGAAATTTTGACATCTAACACTGCTATTAATGAGGGAGAGCACAGCGTAATACCGAAAGAATGGCAACAACTAATTAAAAAGAAACAACTGAATTATGATGTTAGCACTGAAGGAGAAGATGAAGAAGCCAGTGACAAGATGGTCAGTAAAGCAGCAACTTTTCAACCTGATGACGACCGCAATTAGAGAGTCAAAATATACAGTAATGCTGCTCAATTAAAGGACTTTACGGTATTTTTAAATGTTTTTAAAGTAAAAAAATTAATTTTTCTAGTGTTCATACTTAAAACAGAATTTTTAAACTGTGATTTTAAATGTTAAATGTGTCCTTAAGGATCCAAAACTGCCTTCAAAAATCTAAAAGGTGTCCCCCCCCCCACTTTTTTTTAAAAACTAGCAATACCCTGCTCTTTTCTAAACCTAGGGGAAACTCTGTCACAGTAAAGAACTTTTAAAGCATTTATTTATAATATACACATTTGATATTTTAGTTTTATGGTTCTTGAAAATAAAACTCTGCTGCTGTTTTTTGGAAATTTATGGTAAATAAATTGTAAGACTTTTAGTAAAATGTAATTTTGATATCTTACTTCATGATTTTGAACTTTTCTTCCAACAACACGAAATGTGTTGTTTTCCATATGATGATAAATGTGTACTTTTGATAAACCACTCGATGAACCACAGTCAACCCACTGTTTAGAAGTTGAGTCATAAAACATAACAGAGGCTCGAGCAGAAGCTATGGACTGTTCACTACATATACTGCAAACAAATGAATTTCAAAAACAATTTAAGTTATGCAATTTTAACTATGAGTATCAGAACATTCATAAAATTAATAATAAATTGTAACACAAAATCTTTAACATAAATTTAATTAATAACAAAATTAGAATATGTTAGAAGTAAAATGGCTTTAAATTCCTAGAGAAAAAACGAATACCTAAAAAGTGCTTTGGTTCTATGTTAGTACTGATTCTAGGCCAATTTGTCAGAGTGCTCTACCCAGCGGCCATTTTAAACACATATTAGCACTTGCCGGCCCTTTTTCAACCCACTTTAGCACCCGCCAGCCCTTTAGAAAACATTTTAGTACAAAGTAGTTTTTTCTAACATCTTAAAATTTAATGTTCAGACAGAGGCCTTCAGATACTTTTCTTCCTGACATGGAACCTTCTAGCAATGGTTTTACAGCATTCCTGGAAGAATAAATGCATATAGCTTACATATTATACGCATAAAATTAGAAATTTATTTTTGCCATGTACAAAAATCATAACACATACTTGCCAACCAATTTTAAGAAAAAAAGGGAAGATTTCTGTTGAAAAACCAGAAGATTTTATAAAAAAAGGGAAGACCCCCCCCCCCCCCTATTTGACGTAATAAACAACACAGTTTTACAATTTTAATATTTAGAAGCAATCTATAAAATCGTTATACTATAGATTGATTATACTAAATATATAAAAGTTTTAAATGAAGTTATTCCTCTTCAACATGTAAATATCTACAAAACAGAATCTGTAAGAAATTTATATAACAATAGACAAAAAACTTCGTTAAATTAAAGTATAACTAATTTTTTAAATAAATAGAATATGATTTTTGTGTATGTACATTAATCATACATATAAAAAAAGTATCAGTTTCAAACGTGCATAAAACCAACTGAGTATTAATTTTCTTCAATTGATTTTGAAAAAATTTTCCTACCTGAAAAAATTATTCTTCATTTTTTCCCCCATATTTACACATTTGGTATAAATACGACATACAAATATTTAATTGAGGAAAAATAAACAGATTCATTAAATTCAGCAATAAAGATCTAAAAATAATTACATACATGAGAAATATTGAGCACTTCCATGACTTTATTGTTTCTAGAATTGATCATCGATTACAATCTGGGGTGGGGGGGGATACAAAAATAATTACAGAGTAAGAAATATTAAACTCTTTCAACTCTACTTCTAAAATCTAATGAAAGAAGTTTAATATTAATATTATCATTTATGTTGCAGATGGATAAAGATTAGGAAATAAAAGACTTTTGCAGAACATTTGATTGCTGATCACTAGTTTGAGATAAATGAAAGGGGGGGGCAAAAAATAATTACATCAGCAAGAAATATTTAACAATTCTATTTCTTTACATGTTCTAGAATCTCATAAAGCAAGTTTGAAATGAGTATTGACATTTATGTTATGGATGGAAAAAGATTGGGAATCAGGAGTTTTCGTGGAACATTTGGGTTTTCTTTTTAAAACGAACGATATCCGCGACTTTTTTAAAAACGGAAGATTTCATCATCTGTCCGGAAGACCGGAAGATACGTTAAAAAACCGGAAGTCTTCCGGGAAAACCGGAAAAGTTGGCAAGTATGATAACATAGGAGACCCTAAACTATGCAAATAATATCCTTTCTGACAATAGATTGCCCTTTTTATTGGATTCTCCCCAGCGGCCTTTTTATTCTAGAATCAGCACTATATGTGAAATATTATTGACCAATGATCTGTGATCATCATTGGTGCCCTGTGGGCTCCTCCAATTTTTTTCTCTTTCTCTTTTCATTTCCCTTTAATTCTTTCATTAGGTGATTCCAAGATGATGGAGCAGTACCACACTCTTGACTGTTTACTACATTATCACAAGTTAACAATTCTAATGCTTTTCTTTACTTTCTTCTATATGTAATATAGAGAAAGTATTGGATTCGCGAAAATTTTCAACCTCCGTTTTTTGACGGATCAACACGTTTTGGGATGTCCTGAACACGAATTCATAGTTTTTAGAAAATGTCTGTCTGTCTGTGGTTTAGTGTTTTCACCATATCTCACGAACCAATGAATGAAATTCAACCAAACTTGGTATATAGTTGGACCCTGGCGGGGCATTGTGCTGATTAGATTTGGGGATCAATAGCCCAGCAGGTGGCGCTGTGATCACATTTTATGTAAATTTTTAACATGGCAGTATAGGACAAATTTTCGTATTTTTCACCGTATCTCACGAACCAATGAATGAAATTCAACCAAACTTGGTATATAGTTGGAACCTGATGTGGCATGGTGCTGATTAGATTTGGGGATCAATCGTCCAGCAGGTGGCGCTGTGATCGCAAAATTTCGTATTTTTCACCGTATCTCACGAACCGATGAATGAAATTGAACCAAACTTGGTGTATAGTTGGACCCTGACATGGAAAGGGTCTGATTAGATTTTGGGATCAATCGCCCAGCAGATGGCGCTGTGATCGCATTTTATGCAAATTTTTAACATGGCAGCATAGGACAAAATTCCGTATAAATGGGCATAATGAGAGTTATTTTAAACTTGTGATTGTAAAATTAATATGAATTATTGATAATAGTAGTAGTTAACTAGGAAAAAAATTTTGTGCGTGTGGGGGCATATAAATCTGTGATAATTTAAAACAAAGTTATAGATTTTTTTTTAAAATATTGTTACCTCTTTTTTTTTTCTTAATGAGAGACCATTGTATTGACATTGTAGTTTAATAAGCAGAATTGGGAAAAAGTAGTTTTGTTTATTAAACTCAAGATCAGTAAAGTCTTCTTTTACCAAATCTTTAATTTTTCGTTTTATAATTCCTATGTACAACCATTCCTCAAGGAACAGTGGAGACCACAGTGAACTGAGGATAACCACATATAGTTGGTTCAAAATATTTTACATGAAGCCAAATAGTTTTTTAGGTATTTGGATACTTACGTATTAACGCCACCACAGTTAATACGTAGTGCCGCCAATCTACACCTAAAATTTTTGCGACAAATCATAAAATAAAACACTTTATTTAAAATCAAAACACTTTATTTAAAAACAAAGTAGTCAATTGGATTTCGGTGGAAAATGGACCGATATGGAGTTTAACATAGATTCAAAACAGTCTCTATTTTCTTTCACCTGACGCTGCCGCCATATGAACTCTGATAAATAAGATTCCAAGTGATGTCTCACTGTCCCCCTATGTCTCTTGTGTACGAACAACAAGATTATTATTATTATTGGCACATTATTATTATTGGCTTTATTGGCACATTAGCGCAACTTCTGCTGCAGTGGCATTAATACATAAGTACCGGTATTTGTTATTTGTATCTGCTTTTAAATATTTAGTTTGCAATTTACTTTAAAGTGTAAATTTATGGCTTCTATTAGAGTATAAAACAATGAGAATCTCGTGATTTTTTTTTTTTTTTTTGGGGGGGAGGGGGTGGGGGGGGGGGGGGTATATAAAATTTTAATAATGCAAAAAGTTCACACACATTTCAGGGGTCAATTAACAATTTTTTTTTTTTTTTTTTTGGTATGAAAACAGAACTTTCATAAAATATTGGCAATCTTAAAATTAAAATGGACATTTCACCAGGGTTCTCATCAGAGATTTCTAAAATGAATGCGAGAACAGAAAAATACTTTAAAATAATTTCTGGATTAATGTAAATTGCTATTATGTCTAATTTTACAGCTCACTGGTATAATTTGAGTTTAATTACATTTAAATGCTTAAATATGCTGATTTTTTTCATTGCCCATTACTCTTGCACTGCAAATTGATAAAACTTACTTTTTTTAATACCTTCAATACAATATTAATTATTCAGTTTTTCTGGTGTTTCATTGTAGAAATATAATGTATTTCTGTAAGTGATCGGCAAATTTCACCAATAAAACATCAGAAAAACAAGAAAATTTTCAATTTTAGGCAAATAATCCTGTATTTTCAGAATGAACTTTAAAAAATGCAAATTTTATCATTTAGCACAGCAATAATTTCCTATTTCAGTGATCAGCAGTGAAAAAAAATTACATATTTGAAAAATTAAATAAGATTAAATTAACATTTTACTAATAAATACATTATAAGCATTTTTTTTTTTTTTTTTTTTTTTCAAAATATATTTCTCTTCTGACTTTCTTTTTAGAAATTTCACTTTGTTACTGAGTAAGGATGAAAAACTCTCACCCAGTTTTTACATCAAATAAGAACTCTAAATATTAGAAATAAAGTGAATAATTTCTAAGTACCTACCCCTAAACCAAGCAAACATTTATATTAATAGGAAACTTGGTGTGGGATTATAAAAAAAAAAAAAAAAAAAGAGAGAAAGAAAAACTACAATGTCTAGAACGCTAAGAGAAAAGATTGGAAAGCAGACAGTTGTTTTGGTAGCATTTAGCATATCGTCTTCAGTGCATGAAGACTATAAGCTAAATGCTACCTAAACAGCTGTCTGTTTTCTAATTTTTTCTTTGGAGTGCTAGACATTATAATTTTCCTTGTTTTAACAAGCAAACATTTATTTATTTTTAACAATTATCTTTAAAATATCAAAAATACACATGAGCATCTACCAGGGCTTAAAAAAACCCTCAATTTTACATGCCCTATTGGGTATGTTACAGGTATGTAAGCCTACAAATACCCTCAAATATATCATTCAAATGCCCATTAATAAAAATTATTCACATCTCTAGTACAAACCTATTGAGAAAAAGCATTTATGTTACACCATTATATTTATAATATATTAACACTGTTTAATTTTACTTTTTTAATTTAAATAAAATACAAGAGTATACACAAACACAACATTCCCACTCAATTTCAAAAATAAAATTCCCTGACTTTTCCAGGTCTATTTTTTGAAAATACTAGCCACAAAATTTAGTTTGTGACATAAAATACAACATGGTAATGTGACTTGCAATATAAATTGATTGCTCAAAAAGCATTTTCCAAGGATTTTGAGCAATATTACAATTTTCCCTGATATTTCCTTGACTTTTTTCGATAATTTCAAATTCCTTGACTTGTGGAAACCCTGTATATATTAATTAAATGAAAATGTTAATCTATGCAAAGCACATTATTTTTTGTTGTTTGTCACAGCTTTAGTGTGGGACCCCTTTGGCAAAACTTGAAACACAGCACTGAAGTAGCTCTGACGTTTCTCACCAAAGTCTTTATCTTTACTCACACGATTGTAAAACCCATTTCATCGCCAAAATGGCAAAAGAAAAACTAAAATTATAATAAAGTCACGAAGGGGGGTGTCATATTAAAGCTGTGCACTTGTTTCTTTCAATAATATATTTTTAATTCATTTTTAAAATGTAGGATACAAATTTTAGACAATATACGGGACTACAGAAAAGTAATCTATTTTATGAGAAATAAATCTATAAAAATAGTTTTTGTGATATTTCTTCTTCCATAATTATAAAAAAAAAAAAAAAAAAATCATGTAGTAAAAATATATTAAAATGTTAAACAGTGTAGACAGCTTAAACACAATTGGAAAATGTGTTTTTCCATCTATTTATGTAAATTGCATGATTTTTCTTAATTATATAAACATTAGTGTCAAATAGGTATGTTATGCTCTGCTGAATTCTACTTTTTTTTTTTTTAAGCCTGAGGATGATATATATTCTTTAAGCATACGGAAATTCACTTATAAGTCAGATTAGACTACTTAAAAATGTTAATGTTATAATTAGAATGTTTTAAATGAACTGATATATATCAGAGCAACATTTGTACAGAATAATCATTTTATAATTCGAAAAATAGTAAATGAGACTTTGATACAAGTTTCTGGACATGATAGATATTATGCAATAGTGTAAACAATGTCTATGAACATTAATTAAAAACTATTACGAAATACAACACATATAAGAATTTCAAATGCTTAAAAAAAAAAAAAAAAAAAAAAAAAGATTATTTTGCCCAAGATTTTCAGAAACTAATTAAAAAAAAAAAATAATAATAATCTTCAGTACGAAGATGAAGATGGTCAATACCTACGATTAAGCTGTGCGCTTATTAATGACTGAAGTGAATATCAAGAAACAAACAAACAAATATATATATATATTATGTAATTACTATTTATCGTTAAAACAGAATAGGCAAAGAAAATAAAAGAGAAAGGTTAAGAGTAAACAAAAACTTCAATTTTTAACAAACGCCCCCCTTAGATTTACGAAAGAGATTCTATTAATTTTTTTTAAAAGAATTTTGCTTAGATGGTAAATAAACAATAAAGCAAAATGCAATCAAACACTTATAGCCTACAGGTCGTAAATAACTTGAAAAACAATTTTTTTTAAAATGTAATAATAATAAACTTTAGAATTTTACCTCATTTTATAAGTGGCCGAGGGTATTAAATGTTATTAAAAATGATTAACCTTATAAAAAATAGTTAAAATGTGAGAGATTCTACATCTCACATGAATACAGTTAAATGTAAATAAATGAATATAATAATTTTCCATAGCTTCTACTAAACATTTTATTTTAATATCAACATCAACATCAACTACAACTATACATACAATACAACATACTAAAAATTTAGTTGGGAAATTGCTGAACCAAACAAACGAATTTTCCTGTTGCATAGCTATCAGACCAAACTCATGAAAATAATAATATTAATTCCAACGATATTTGAGAATCTATATATAATTTCAAAAATATTTTTTCTTATTTTATACAGAAATAAATAATCATATAAAATATCTTTTTCCTTTTAGGTGTTTTAGGAATTTCGAAAACGAATCCGGAATAGTATTTAGTCTAAAGTAGGTGGCAGCAGGTCATCGGATACGGATGCACAATTTGAAATGTTGTTATGTTTGTTTTTGCGTTTTAAATGGGTAATGAACGTGAACCGCATATGTGTTATTTTGTCTGATTTGTAAATGGTTAACATTTGGCTTTAATTTTCAGCAGATAAATTTGTTAACATGGAGAGTACAGAATTTTTGAATTTTGAATGCCCTCAATATATAGACTTTAAAAATGAACTCGATGCAAGTGGTAAAGATGATATCTTTTTTGGTATGCATAATGTTACATTTCCTAGTGTGTTACCTTAAAATATGTATTTCTTTTTTCAGAATGCATTTTTAGTATTGCATTTCTTTAATTGATTCGTTGTATTTGAAATGGCTGTCGTAATTGCTAAGTAAAGACCTTGACGAGAAATGCCCGAGTTACTTCGGTACTGAAAAGTACACCAAAATGTATACAGTTCCTTCGATAGTGACCTATGACATGTTATAAATTTTCAGTTCATTCGAATAAGACGTTTAGATACTATAGCCTATAGGTCATAATGATAAAGAATTTTTCTTTGTGTCCCTGTAAAAATTAATGTTTGTTGGATTTACCAAAATCAATAACGTTTGTGCTACGAAGAACAACTATAGTATTTCCCCGCAGCTGAATTTGGAGGAGCGTAATTATTAAGTTTAGGGGGGTTGTCATTGGGCCAGGATCCGGATTTGATTAGGGATTTAGTATTGTCCGTTAGTTTTTTGAGTGGGTTTTTATCAATTTTGTTTATTTCTAATTTATTAATAGTATCAGTCATCATTTTATTGTAATCGTTTCTATCAAGTATAGTTATTTTTCCAGTTTTATCGGTCATTAGGATTCCTAATGACCGATACATCTACGAAACCCTACTTCCCCCCTCAAATCAGTCTAAATTCAACCGAAGCTTTTATAAAATCCATCCAAAATATAAATATCAACTATGAAGTTACACTCGTTAGCTTTGATGTCAAAGATTTATACCCATCAATAAACCTAAATGAAGTCACTGATTTAATACAAAACCAAATAATAAACCACTGTGGTAACAATAAAATAAGCGAAACACTAATAATAGCCAATAACCTCTTACTAAACAACTCGTATTTCACTTTCAATGGTAATATTTACAGACAAATGAAGGGCGTGCCAATGGGCTCTCCCCTATCTCAGGTATTATAGCTGAAATTAAACTCTGACATCTTGAAAATTCCGCCCACGAATTAATAAATAATTGTAAAATCTGGTTACGATATGTAGATGACGTTTTCGCCGTAATCCCTACTAACATTGACCCCCAAAACCTCCTAAACGATTTAAATAACCTTGATCAAAATATTAAATTTACCCTCGATATAGAAACCAATAATAGTATAAATTTTCTAGACGTTAAAATTATTAAAAACCGCAATAATACCTTTAACACTACTGTATATAGAAAACCAACAAACAATAATGAAATTATCCATAACAAATGTAGACCCCTTTCCAATACAAAACTGCTGCTATACGCTCCTACATAGATTGCGCCATACTAATATGCTCAAATAAAAATCTCCTTAACACCGAAATTAAATTCATAAAAAACATTGCTCAACGTGCAGGATACAGTAATTCTTTAGTCCATAAACTCTTTAAAAAACGCTTAAAATCGTTCAATAAAATATAAAATTAATGACGCTCAAAGAATTAAACCTAAATTTACCACATCCATACCTTTCTGTAATGGCATAGCGAACAAAATCAAAAACGAAGGATCAAAGCATAACATGCATATTCCCATCAAGCCCAATAGAAACATTATACAGCGAATTCAAAACGAAAAAGACATAATCAACCCAAAAGAAACCCCTATAAAATTGAATTTGATTTTGAAAACAATAATAAAACAGCTTCATATATAGGAATGACTAAGAGAAAAATTAAAGACCAAGAAACTGAACATATTAACGACCTTAAATATAATAGACACTCCACCGCTTTATCGCGCACTCACATAAATAACCCAATAATACCTAATACTTTAAAAACCACTAAAATAGCACCTTATAACTCGCATAACTACGCATTAAAAAGAGAAGCCCTAGAAATATTAGCCTCTAACACTGCCATTAACGAAAGAGAGCATAGCACTATACCAAAGAATTGGCAACACGTAATAGATAAATATCGACAACAGAATGACGACAGATTAAATAAATAAACGAGAAAATTATAATAAGTGTTTGATTATTTTCTCCCATCTAGTATATTGTTTAACGAAATGGAATGTATCCACATTTTTTTATGTATCTCTGTAAAATAACTGATAGTGCTAGATTCACCAAAATGTATACAGTTTGTGTGACATAGACCTATAACATGTATTAATTTAAAACTCAGTCAAATGAGGCATTTAGACGCTATCACATTTTAAATAATTTCAGACTATAGGCCATAATATTACAAAATTTTTCGTTGTGTCCCTGTAAAAAAAACTATAAATTGTTAGATTCACCAAAATAAATCTGCACAATTCATTCGACGGTGACTTATAACATGTGTATAATGTTTCAGCTGAATCGAATAAGGAATTCAGCTGCTATCACACTTTAAATTATTTGAGCTCCTAGGTTATAATAATAAAGAATTTATCTTTGTGTCCCAGTAAAAAAAAAAAAAAAACTAAGTGCTAGATTTTTCAAGATGTATACAGTTTGTGCTACGATAACCAGTAATATATGTACTAAATTTTAGCTGATTTGAACAAAGCATTTAGACAATATTGTTTTCACTCATACTCAGACATACATACATACATACATCGTAAAAATAGAAAAAATAAACTCATGGGACCTCAAAACATGTAGATACACCCACATTATAAAGTCATGTTTTCGTCATGATTACAATACTTTCCTTACCTGTATATTTTCAGAAAGTAAAAAATTCCATGGCAGATATGTGAATCATTCAATTTCATCATGCTTAATAACAAATTTTTAAAAGGTATTTATGACTATGAGAGAAGAAATGACAATGTAGTTGAAAGGAGTGGGGGAAAAAGAGCGGAATTAAAATTGAAACTATAAACTATCACTTTTGCATCCAAGCCACCCTTAGAAAAATACAGATATATTTATTTATTAAATATTGTTAACTTTGCATGTCTATTTCATTCATATCTATTTTGAAGTATTTAAATTGATTATATATACAAACACAGGGTTCCAGGAATTTGTAAAAAAAAATCATCACCAACAAAAATTTCTGATAACCCGTAAAAAATATCCTCCGTCGTTTTCTTTCTGTCTTTCTTTCTTTCTCAATTTTAAAATTTACTTGAATATAGAAATCAAAATTCTATGCATAAAAACCAATTATTTATTAGGCTATAATGAAAAATCAGGAAACACCTGTTTAAATTTAACATTATGAAACCAGTTTTATTATTATTTTCATTAAAACAATACACCATCAGCATTGATACATCATTACACCGACACAATAATTCAGCACCAGGTCAATAGAATAGGCAAACAGGAGCAGTGTAAACCAATTCCCTAAAACAGTGCAATAATATAACGCCGAGTTCTGAAACGTGCACGGAGATGTGTAAATCCCCTAATGGTGTATTGATTCAACACAGTGTCTCAAATAGTGGTGAGAGAAGCAGGAATCAAAACAGCAAGAGTTAGCCTACATCGAAAATAGAATCTGAGCCCGATTCTGGGACCAATTCTTTCACCAAAATATTAAAAAAAAAAAAAAAAAAAATTGTTGAATTTCTTAAAGTTGAAAACATTGCCAGTCAAAAAATATTGGTCGCTGATGGCAACCAGGTGACTGTATTTCACGAGCCGTACACGTATGCTCATATAATTAAAGAATTGTTTTATATATATATATGGAAAGAATAAAGATAATTTTTAATTTAGTACTCGCAAATAATTAATAGTGGACAAAACGGTATTTTGTCCGGGACGGTTTTAACCAGGTTTTTTCCACTATGGAAAAAACCGATCAACCCTGCTCATCTGTGGCCCTTTGTGTCCCACTCAACAGCGAGAGTGGCCCACCAGCCAAAAAGGTTGTGCAACCCTATATTACAGGGTTATTACAGGAAAATTAACAGTCATCTTGCTTAGGTAGGTCAGTTTTAGATCTCGGAAATTGATGTTTCAAAGAATAACTCTACCATTTTTTTTTTTTTTTTAATTTATAAACCTTGTTTTATATGTCTTTATACATTTATTAAATTTCTCTTAACGGAAATATTTTAGGTTTCGATTTTGTTAGGCCATTTTTATGTCTACTGATCACAGTATCTTTTCTGATCACATCTCCAAAAAATGCATACAGTAAAGCACCATTTATGTGTCTTTCAAGGGAATGATGTAAAAGGACGTCATTTATGTTATTATTATTAAGCGAGACATGGACGCTCAAAAAGATTGATGACAGAGAAATACAATCTTCTGAGTTCAAATTTCTAAGGAGTGTAAAAGGTTATTCTATAATGGATAAAATAAGAAATTATGACATCAGGAACTAAAAATTAAGCCAATAATACATACTATAATAAACTATAGAAATAAGTGTAGAGAACATTTGGAATGAATGCCAAATGACCGCATACCAAAGGCAGCTCTAAAATATAGGCCAAGGGGAAGAAGAGATAGAGGGAGGCCACGTAAAAGATGGATTGAGGCCGGATTGGACATGATGATTATTATTCTTTATTTATTATTTATTTATTTATTTATTTATTTTTTTGGAGTGGACACAACAAGATTTTGTTATTTAAGAAATTTTATATATTTATTAAGAAGCCTAACAGTTAATTTTCTTTGACTGTGAATTCAGCAGTACACCACTACAGTACGAAGCTGAAAATCCGGACCATTTAATTATCATCAACAACAGCATTTTTTTTTTTTTAAGTATAAATATATCTTAATAAAGAACCAAAAAAGTATTTTATTTCTTATTATTCTTCAAAACCAGCATTTGCAAAGTCTGAAAGAGGAAGGAGAAGAAGATTATAATAATATTAACAATTCTTAAAAAATTTTGTAATTGAGAGCTAAATTCTATATTCTATTTCAATTATGCTCAAACTTTTAATTGAAAAACCTAAAGTATTAAAATAATAATAATAATAATAATTACGGAAATGTTTTTAAAATGGTATGTTTTCCTTATTTTCTTTTACTGTAACTTGTACTAATATTTGTATGCAAATATTTTAATAAATCTGTTTTGTTTTTCAAGTTTAATTTTATTTATTTAGTATTGTTAAAGTTGATAAAAAGAATATTACAGAATATTTTTAAAACTGTAATATATTATTTTTTACTTGAATTTGCATATTATCCAAGTACTTAAACCAAAATATTATATATTTTCTTTAGGCATGATATCAACAATCCGGAATCACCGTAGTCCCGACGATTCTGGATTTTCGGCTTCGTACTGTACTTATGTATTGTAATATTTCCTAATATTTTTTCATAATTGAAAAAAATAAAATATTACTAAATGTGAATGTTACTGGAAAAGTTTGCAAAGAATTAGGTTTATTCTCTATTTTAGACTGATTGGCACCTGAGTACAAGAGTAAATCAGCCAGAAGAGTATTCGGTCGAATAGTTACTATTCAGTTTGAAGGATATTCGATATTTGACCACAACTGCTATTCGGTGCATCCCTAAAACTGGACAGAGTCCACCTATGCCAATAAGCTTAGCAGAAATTATTACTTTTGATATTTTAAAAGGTCCATTTAAAACATAAAATTGTTTTTGGAAATAAGATACTTAGATATTGTTAGATCAGAGAATTAAAACTATATAAGAACACATTGAATACGTAAAGGGCAAAACTGGGAAAATTCATTAGTGGCCAGTGGCCGGTACTGTCAGTTTCATTAGTAGCCACTTTTTTAAGTTAGTGGCCACTTTTTCAAGTTAGTGGCCACTTTTCACATAAGACTATTTCTTTCAGAGTGCAAAAAGCATTGTCACCATTTTGTGGTATAATTACCACAAGAAAAATATGAAAATAAGAAATACATATTACCTATAATAAAATTAACACAGGGACACTGAAATTGTAATTACGCTCTTTTTAAAAATCCTAAATTGCACATCCTAAATTGAAATCTGCTTAGGGCTGTAATAATAACAGCAAAAGTTTTTATATTTCAGATAATTTAGTAGTACTTTTTTTTTCAATTTATTTAAGTGAAATAAGCTGTTATCATTCACAGTTCACATTGCTATTTTCTAAGTAAATGAATGATTCATCATCATCACAACCTTTTACATGGTCATGTTTAAATACACTTAGCAGTTTTATTATTTTTTTCTTATTTCTAAAGACACACTTTTTTAAATGATTTTATTTCAATAGAGTTAAAATATTTCCTCTTAAAAAGTATAGATATGGAAACTTAGCTGCTTCATTAAAAATAATTTACTTAGCTGCCAAGTTTGTAGCTTTAAAATAGGGAGATTTCTACTTTAAAATAGGGAGATTTCTACTTTAAAATGGGAAGGAAAAAGGAAGATTTCTACAAAAATTTTTTGAAAAGTACACATTTAAGTCAAACCAAATTTTGATACACACATTTGTCAAATATCTTAAATTGGTAAAATATACACTAAATACTATGGAGATAATAATGGAAAAAGACACTGCTTTGCAGGACATTTGATATTTAACTGCTGGTTGAACTGGAGCGCACGTGTGTGTGTGTGAGGGGAATACATCCATATACTTCTTTATAGATTCTAGAATCTAATCAAGAAAGTTTAAAATGAATATTTACATTTATGTTATGAATGGAGAAAGATTGTAAATCACAAGGCTTCAGTGGAGCATGTGATTGCTAATCATTGGAGGGGGGGGGGGGAATTACAAGAATTATGAGTAAGAGATATTAAACAATTCTACTTCTTTACAGATTCTAGAATCTAATAAGTAAGTTTAAAATAGATATTTATATTTTTGCAGCAAATGGAAAATGGTTAGAAATTATAAAGCTTTCTATAAGCTGTGTGATCACAGATCGTTAATGGGGGGGGGGGGGGGGTCCAAAAAATTATATGAGTGAGATATATTAAACAATTCTACTTCTTTATAGGTTGTAGAATATAATAAAGCAAGTTTAAAATGAATATTGACATTTATGCCATGGATGGAAAAAGATTGGAAATCACAAAGCTTAGATTCCCTATCGTCGCTCGATTTTTAGAATCTTTTAATGACCACAAAAAGTGGCGACTTTAGTTGCGATCGATGTATAATTTTTAATCGCCATCTTTTTTTATTTAGTCGCCACGTGGCTGGTGGCGACCGTTAATTTTGCCCTTTATTTGAAGGATATTCGATATTTGACCACAACTGCTATTCGGTGCATCCCTAAAACTGGACAGAGTCCACCTATGCCAATAAGCTTAGCAGAAATTATCACTTTTGATATTTTAAAAGGTCCATTTAAAACATAAAATTGTTTTTGGAAATAAGATACTTAGATATTGTTAGATCAGAGAATTAAAACTATATAAGAACACATTGAATACTTAAATAGTGGACTGTAATAAAAACTTGACAAACTAGAGGTGATTTAAACATCACTACTACATTTATTTAAAACCTTAAAAATGGGAGTAAAGAAAGCTGCCAGCCTCCCATGAGCGGAGTTACAAACTAACTGAGCTCCGTAACGAAGGAGCGAACTTTACAGAGTGCGCAGGCGCAACATACCGCCCGGCGTTGAAATGCAAATTTCAAAGAGTTACACAAATTTATACATGAGACATAACCATAGAAACATATGTTGGAAATACAAACTGATTTATAGATTAATCACATTGAAAAATAAAAACAATAATTAACACAATTTTAACTTATAAATGAAACAATCTATATATGCAAGGTAAGTAAATAAAACCAAAGGAAAACTTATAGCAATATTAAGAAAATTATGTATTATTTCCTTTCTCAATTTTTAATAGATTTTTTTTTTTTTTTTTAGAATATATTTATTTAATATATTTTTTATAATATACCATTTTTCATATCTAAACAAGAATAAAACAAATGTCCATAATATAAACTGTCATTCTTTTCAATAGAATATAAGCAGTAAAATGAAATTAATATATTGTATAATCATTAATTGGCAAAATAGCTAATTTTGAAATAGCTCTTTTCAGTATTCCATTTTTTGTTCGAATATCTACTACTCTCACAATATTATCCCTTCCAATATAGGTTTTAGTAATGCGGCCTAGTAACCATTTTAGAGGGGGCAAATTATCCTCTTTTATGACGACCATATCGCCTACCTTTACGTTTTGTTTTTCAAAGTACCACTTAGTCCTTTGCTGTAGATTATTTAAGTAATTGTTAGACCAAAATTTCCAAAATGTTTGAGTTAGTTTACAAGTTTGTTGCCACAAATTTAATTTATTGGTTTGAATGTTGGTCAGTGAGGGTTCGGGGATGGCCGTTAACGATCGACCGATAAGAAAATGACCAGGGGTCAAAATTTCCAAATCCTCTATGTCTGCCGAGAGAGGAGTTAATGGACGCGAATTCAACATGGATTCAATTTGAATCATGATGGTTTGAAAGGCTTCGTATGTCAGTTTAGCATCACCTATAATACGCTTGTAATAATACTTAAAAGATTTAATCCCGGCTTCCCATAAGCCACCAAAATTTGGTGCCCTGGGAGGAATAAATTTCCATTCTATTTTCTCATTTAAGGAGAAATTTGCCAAATTTTCATCTTGTTGGGTAATTAATTTAAAAAATTCCTTTAAGTCTTTATTAGCTCGAACAAGATTACTCCCATTGTCTGAAAAGATTTTAGCACATTTACCTCGTCTGCCGATAAAACGTTTCAAGGCAGCAATTAGTGACTCTGAAGTTAAGTCAGAGACGATTTCTAGGTGTATTGCCTTAGTTGTAAGGCAAACGAAAAGAGCAACATAAATTTTAATGGGAGCCCCTTTTCTTTGATGCTTATTTTTTATAAAAAATGGGCCACACAGATCTATACCCGTACTATTGAATGCGAAAACAGGATTTATCCTCTCTTTAGGCAGATCACCCATTTTTTGAGAGTATAACTTAGGGTTAGCTCTAAAACATTGGACACAATTATGGATAATTTTACGACATGCATTTCGACCATTTAAGGGCCAATATTCTTGCCTAATGTTATAAAGTAATGTCTGAGGACCTGAATGGTGAAGTTTTTCATGAAAATGTTTAATAATTATCTCACTGAACTTACCCTTTGGCAATATTATTGGATGTTTTTTCTTATAGTTCAAATCTGCGTTATGCAACCTACCTCCAATTCTTAATAAACCATCTGAATCAATGAACGGTGCCAGGGGGCGAAGCCTGCTGCTAAGAGAAATACAGTTATTAATTTTTAGACTTGTTATATCATTCCTAAATTCTCCCTCCTGTAAGGTCTTTAGTATAAAATTCAGTGCAGCCTTCTTTTCTTCTGGACCTAGGTATCCAGTTTTTCTTTCCCCTGGATGTCTTAGGTTGTTGATAAATCTGAAAATAAACGCTAAAACATGCACAATTTTAGTAAAACTATTACTAATGGTTAAAATGTCATCAACAAAATTGAAAGGTTGGGTAGTTACATAAAGGGAAAATTTAAGTTCAGAATCATTAAGACGTTTTTTAGCTTCAGAAAAATATTCGTCGCTAGAGTCAGTAATGTCATTATTCGAAAGTTGTATAGGCTCATGATGAAGAAAATCTGGTCCATTGAACCAGAACTCAGAAAGTTGATGAGGAGGGCTTCCTCGTGAAACAAGATCAGCTGGATTTTCGGTTGATTTAACATGCCTCCAACAAAAATTCTTCGTGAGTTCCTGGATTCGAGATATTCGATTAGACACAAAAACCTTGAGCACGTGGGGTGATGAGTTGATCCATGATAAAACGATTTTAGAATCGCTGTATAGATATACAGAGCTTAATTGTATATTTAATGATGTGATTACCTTTGATATCAGTTTAGATAACAATTCAGCCGCACAGAGTTCTAGGCGAGGTATAGTCAATACTTTAAGAGGAGAAACTCGGGACTTACTACACAGTAAGCTCACATGTACATCGTTTGAACTAGTGATCACACGTAAATAAACCACTGCGCCATATGCCTCTTGTGACGCGTCCGAAAAGCCGTGGAGCTGCAGTTCACGACAATTAGAGTTTGAGAACACGAAACGTGGGATCGTAATATCTTTAAGCTCGTTTAGAGCATTTCGGAATTTTATCCATGTGTTTTTTTCTTGTGTTGGAAGTTCCTGATCCCAATCAATTTTCAAAAGCCACAATTTTTGTAGAAATATTTTAGCCTGTACTATCACTGGTCCTACTAGACCCAATGGGTCAAAGAGTCTAGCGATCTCTTTCAGAACACCACGTTTGGTGATTGTATTAGAATAATCTGATGATACCGTGAAACTGAAATTATCATCTTTGGGATTCCATTTTAGCCCTAGTGTTTTCACCAAAGTTTTATCATTTTTTTCGAAGTGATAGTCTTGCTCACTGTAAGCGACTTGTTCTAATAATTCTCTGGCATTTGAAACCCATTTATGCAACTCTAGTCCACCAGCCGTTAACATTAACACCAACTGTTTCTGGAGTTCCAGAGCAGACAACACTTCATCAGTTCCCGTTAGAATGTCGTCAACGTAAAAATCCTTAAGTGTGGCGGCAGAAGCTAACGGATAATTAGCCCCTTCATCACTAGCGATTTGTTTTAGTACACGAGTGGCCAAGTAAGGAGCACATTTTGTGCCGTATGTTACAGTTAATAATTTATAAATTTTAGGCTTTTCCTTAGGGGTTTTATTCCAAAGAATACATTGCCAATTACATTGTTCAGGATTAACCCATATCTGTCTATACATTTTTTTAACATCCGCAGTGAAAACTATTTTGTGCGTACGAAAACGTAATAAAATGGCACACAAATCTTCTTGTACTACACCTCCATTTAATAAACAATCATTTAATGATAACCCATTGGTAGTGGGTGAACTGGCGTTGAATACCACCCTTAATTTTGTAGTGCTGCTATCAAGTTTAAGCACAGCGTGATGTGGAAGAAAATATTTAACAGTGTTTATTTCATTATCATTTAATTCTCGCATGTGGCCTAACTGTTCATATTCATTCAAAAAATTTACATACAATTCAGAAATGTTGGGATTTCTATTTAATTGTCTGTATAAATTATTTAACTTTTGTTTGGACGAATGGAAAGAATCTCCCAATTCAGAATTATTTTTCATTGGTAAGTTCACTATGTACTTCCCGTTATCATCTCTGCGATATGTTTTCACGAACTGCTTTTCACACTCTATCTCTTCCTTATTTCTCAAACTAGGTGAATCTAGTATATTTTCAATCTCCCAAAATATTTTCATAATATTTTCTAAATTGGAGTTATCTGACTGGGAAATCATAGCACAATACAATGGATGTGGAGTGCCTTGAACAGCTCCACTGAGCACATATCCAAACACAGTATCCTGTAAAATTGCACCCGTTTCAGGAATTTTGATTTTATTGGTTAACATTAATTCAAAAAATATTTCGGCCCCAATCAGTAAATCAACATTGTTGTTATTTTTGAATAGTGTTTGATCGGCCAGCTTAATTCCCCTTGGAATATTTAATTTTAATGTATTAGAATAGTTTATTGGTAATGCATCAATAATTTTTGGAACAATCAAAAATTCCAGATTAGCTGAAAACGAATTATTCTCATTTGTTATCAGTGCTTGTGTTTTCGTTTTTATATTTATCGGAATTCCCAACAGCGCCGAAAGAGGAATGTTTATTTTTTCTTTTTTCAATCCTAACTTATTTACAAATTTTGCTGTTGCAATATTAGACTGTGAGGCGCTGTCAAGAACCGCTTTCGCTGGGTGATAAAATCCGTATTCATCTAACACCAAAACTGTGGCCGTCGCTAATATAACTCTCTTATTTTCAGAAACAAAACAAGTAATCGGCGCCGACTGATTGCTTTCAGTCGATGCACCTGCTGTTTCAAGCAGACGATCGCTATTATCATGGCTTGATGGGGGGGTTGCACTCTCTTTTGACAACGGAAGTAATAAATCTTTGTCTTTATGAAGTAATGAATGATGTCTGGAGCCACATTTACTGCATACATACTTAGAATTACATTTTGCTATTTTGTGGAATCCGAAGCAATTTAAGCAAAGATTATTTTTTCGAATAAATTCATATCGTTTTTCTGTTGTGAAATTCAAAAATATATCGCATTTATATAGCGTGTGAGAATTATTTTTACATAATATACACAAGTTAGAATTATTTCCTTGGGTTTTTACAACTAAACTTCTGGGATAACCAGACTTATCAGTAGTATATTTTGAGGACTTAAGCGGTAAATTTCGATTTACACTGTCTAAAACTGAACACTGTTTTTCTAGGAATTCTAGAAACTAATCAAAGTCAGGAACGTCGTTGTTCTTTAATGTAAGTTCGTAATTTTTGCGAGTTTCCCTATCCAACTTTTGCAAAACAATGTTTAATAACATAATATTAGAAAGATTATCGCGTTCATATTTCAATACTTTTAATGCTCTTAAATTCTTTAAAATACAATCCAATAATTTTCGTAATTCTTTACCAGATTCATGAGTTATTTTTTCATAATTAATAATTGTTTTGATATGAGCATCTATTATAGCTCTTTTATTTTCAAACCGTTGTTCTAATGTTTTTAACAGAGAATCGTAAGTATCATCATTGGTTTCTACTGTTTTTGCTTCGCCTTTCAACGCAGCGCGTAAATAAAAGAGTTTTTGATTTGCAGTTAATAAAGGATTATCATTCATTAAATTTAGAAACTGCGTTTTAAAAATGTTCCATTCTTCAAATTTTCCTGAAAATACAGGTAACGGTATTTGGGGTAAATGCATACTATGACTTGGAACAATGTTTCTTTCCGCTCCTAACGAGCTATTATTTGAGTTTATATTACTCATATTGTCACTACAGTTAATTAGTAAGGTATTGAATCTTACCTCTAATTCTTGAAATTGAGAATCTAGCTCACTTAACTCTTCTTCTATTGTAGGAAACTCATCATCCTTTGCCACTTGATAGTACTCCACTTTTAAATCTTCAAATCTATTTTGAAGTTTTTCTAAAATTGATATTCTCGAAGTTATTTCACCTTTTGTGGTTAATTCGTCATTAGGAATGTTGAGTAACTTTGTGAATTGGGATTTGATATTCCCTTTTTTTCTATTTAATGCTGTTAAAGCCATTATTGTTTTCTTTTTGAAAACGAAACTGTGCCGGTTACGCTGTGGTCGCATGGACCAAAAAATGTTAGATCAGAGAATTAAAACTATATAAGAACACATTGAATACTTAAATAGTGGACTGTAATAAAAACTTGACAAACTAGAGGTGATTTAAACATCACTACTACATTTATTTAAAACCTTAAAAATGGGAGTAAAGAAAGCTGCCAGCCTCCCATGAGCGGAGTTACAAACTAACTGAGCTCCGTAACGAAGGAGCGAACTTTACAGAGTGCGCAGGCGCAACAGATATTATAATTCAATTGTTTTAGTTATCTTTTACAGTCATCTCTATTTTAGACTGTAGTTTTATAGATTTTGTTGAAGTAGTGGCGTTTGTAATAATGTATTTTTTTATAGTTAATTATAAAATTATAGAATTTAAATAGTAATGGGAGGGGGGGGGGTAATCTGTTTGGTCACTTCATAGTTTCTTATTTTATCATTCATTATTTGTAATTTAGATGTAAATTTTTGAAACACTGGTATCACTGATTAAGCTTAAGTTAAATAAAAAAAGAAATAATATTCTCCATAGACTCAACTTCTTGTAAGGAAGAGATCAGATTTTATATTGATCCTAAAGGAAAAATAACCATGAGATATATTGATGAAAAGAAATATAACGAGGAATTGAATACCATAAAGGGTATGTATGTTGCAGTTAAAAAATTAGTTAAAAGTTAAAACACTAGTTCATTAAATATATTTATAACTCATGACTTGCAGCATTACATCTTACTAAGGCTTAAAATGATTCTTTAAATTCTTTAGACTTTGAGTTGTTTTTATTTTAAGTTCATCTTCACATTTTTCTGTGTAAAACTCATAAATAAAATCTGCAAAGTTTTGTGAAATAAGAAAAATATAATATGATCAAATCTTTCAAATTTATCGCCAACATAACAGAGTTGCCAGATTTTAACAACCCTCCCCTAAAGCTAGAAATTAGCGGTCGCCACTCGCCACATGGCGACTAGATTTTTAAAAGTGGCGACTAAAGAAATTGCCTTTGGTCGCCACTGCAGTGGCCACTTCTCTTCTACCCATTCTTTATAAAATATACCCCATTACAAGGCAAACTTGGATCATGCGGCGGCTTTTTCGCGGTAAACGCGCCGCACAAAGAATTCAGGCTGTTCTAAAATCTAACCTCGCCACTTGCAAACATATTTCGGAAGTCAATTTTAATAGTAAACACTTAAAATTCTTCTACCCATTCTTTATAGAATACCCCATTCTGTAGGATGCTGGTTTAACTAGGCATCCAATCTTTTACTGAAAGCATAAAAGTAAATAAAATAAACTTAAATATATATATTGACAGATTAATTTAGCAGAGTTATATGCAGGGAACCGTTTTGGCTTAAATGCTTTCTCTTTTAAAATAAAATTTGAGTTGTCAATGAAATAACTAAAAACTAAACTTGTAAATAAAACAGAGAAGGTTTTAAAAACGAAAATATAAGTTTATTGAGATAAAACAAAAATATATAAAACATTCTAAATTAAACAAGGAAATAGATAAATAAACATATTTAACTCCTGACTATAACAGTGGCCAGTAAACAGCTTTTAAAACTATATTCATATTATAAGCAGTTAATCTTCATCACTAGACAATGGAGCTTTTATCATATAAAAAATAAAGATAAAATAAAACTGTTACTTTATAAATACATCTTCTAATACAATGAAATCTTTACTTATTGTAAACAACTGCCGGCGACTCCAATATCTTATTACTATAACATGACAGCTGAACTTTAACATAAAACAAACAAACAGAAAATGAAGTACGTAACAGCAAAAGCAAAACAAAAGCCGGAACCGCTCCTAGCCACGTTCCTCAACACCTTTTATACTGTTCAGAGAGGATTGTGGTTAGAGTGACGTAATCACCGTGGCGTCGAATTAGCGTGATGATTTCATCTGCGAAATTTGATGCCGCCTAGTGAGTGAAAAAGTAAACATTCATTTATATTTACCGGCAAGCTGTAGTAGTGACGTGATAGCACAGCTAAAGAAAAACAACATATTTTCCTAGTAATTAAAGAACAGATAAAGCTGTCAGCTAAAATGCCGTAAGTAACAAAAACATATTTTTATTTTAATAAAAATAAAGTTACTTCACTTAAATTAACTGAATATTTTCTTTTAATATCATGTTTAACTTAAACTTTAGACTTGATACTTTTTATACTTTCAATCCATATAAATTAAATAAATTTATATATTTATATATCAACTGCATATGCAAATTGCACAAAGTGATAAGATTAAATATATTACCAGGCCAACACATTCCAGTGCAAACTTGGATCACACGGCGGCGTTTTCGCAGTAAACGCGCCGTGCGCCTCGAATTCAGGCTTTCTCAAATCTAACATCGCCACTTACAGACATTTTCGGAAGTCAATTTTAACAGTAAAAACTGGAAATTGGCAGGTAGTCTTGTTCATATACTAAAAAAACGTATGGCTTTTTTCCATTTTTCTATAAAAGTATTAGATTTTGATTTTTAAAAAAATGTCAAAATGAGAGTTTCAGCCGACTTTCGGGAGAAAGAGACGAAAAGGAAGCTCGTGAGATAATCAATCGGCTGAAACTCCGATTGTATTACGTTCGCAGAAAAAATAAAAACGTCATTAGACGCATTTTCACCTCAAATGCCCCGTCTCCAAATGTCCAAAATTAATTCACATTCGTCCAAAAAAAGTAAAAAAGTCCTGCAAAAGAAAGTTGGAACGCACATTTAAAGCCTCTTTTTTTTTTTTTTTTTACGAAAGGGAAAGAAATTTGAAGGCATTCTGTTCTTTTACTATTTTATTTTTCAATTATATGTAATTTGTTTGAAATACGTATAACACAAAATTGCTTAACATGAAAAATCGGTTAACACGAAATGATATAGTGGTCTTGACAGTGTACTATGCTACTTAATACATTTTTGTTTCTTTTAATAAGAAACAAAAATCGTTTAACACGAAAAAAAACTCGCGATCTTCAGTGACATTTTTGCTACAACAGAAATCCAACATTTTAATTTATTCCGGAACATTTTTAACTCCGCCTTTATTTCCATACCACATTTTTCTTAAGAATAATATTTCCATATTTTATCGTAGTTATATATTGAAGGAAAATAGTCTGTAAATAAAGTGGTGCAGATAAAAGGCGGGGATAAAAATGCTCCGAAATAAATTATAATGTTGGCAACTATGCTACGATATGTTGTCGTGGATGATCATGTGTGTACAGCACCGATAATGAGATTTTTGACATCGTTCATAATTCAAACGTTCATCGTCAAAAGAATCCTGTCGACTGCGCCAATTGTGGCGACTTCTTTTTCGCACCTGGTTCTTTTCTTCCTGTAGAATCATCTTGAAACACATTAAGACACTGATCACGCTTTGTTTACTTTTAAAGATTTTACTTTTACTTACGGCACAAACATAAAATACATAACGAACACATAAATTAACATCAAATAAAGTATTTTAAAAACAACATATAGAATGGAACGTTAGTCCATCTTGATTCACATACGCACACACTGTTGCCACATTTTCGTACCAAACTTTTCAGTTCTTGTTTTGGGATACTCTCGAAATCAGAGGTGCAGCGTTCACAAAAATGATTCCACTTATGTAAATTTTGATGACTAATCTGACAACTGAATCAACGATGCAGTTCCTATCCCTTCTGCTTCAGAAATGAAGAAAGTAATGAGTATCTGCAGTTATTTAGATGCGCATTCGAATTGAGAGATGAATAAAACAATGGATGATCTCAATCAATTTTTGAACAATATGGTGCTGAAAAAGACACTTCAATAAAAAATATCCGAATTTTTTTTTTTCCAAAAAACAAGATTTATACTTGATTTTTATCCTAATGGATGCAAGTTTGTAGTAGTTTTACAGGAAATGGAAATAAAAATTGACGACATGGGAAACATTGGTGAATTTTGTACTTTTTCTGCGAATCTTTTTTACACAAAATTCTTTTAACATGAAAAAATATTTCGGTCCCCTTAATTTCGTGTTAAACGTTTTTTACTGTATATAAATTTAAAGCTCTATGAAATGAGGCATTTAGATGCTATCGCACTTTAAATAATTTCAGACTATAGACCCTAGAGCTGTACAGAGTACTCGGTATTCGGCCTACTCTGCCAGTTTACCGAGTACTCTGCCAAATTTGCACTACGTATTCAGCCAATACCGAGTAGATGTAAGAATTTCATTATTTTTATGTATTATTGAAAGAAATGTATTCATAAGAGTTGTTTATTAATAACTAAACTAAAAAAATATGAAAATATAAATATAGAGTCATTAAACTTTTTGCTGCAAACAGCTTTTTGCAGTTAAAACGGGCGAGTAGATTGCCACCAAACTCTGTATAGAGACGATTCATGATATGAGCTTATCCATTTTAGTTACAAGAATTAGAGTATAACCATCTTGTATGTGTGTAATATGCAAATTTTTTTTATAAAAACTTACTGTATCTATAAAACAGACAAAAATAAAATATTTTAGAAAAAAGAACCCTTATATAACACTAATATAGTAAATAAAACTTTAGTTACATATTTGTTCAAATAAAAGTAAGACACTTTTAAAACTGCAAGAAAAGATTGATTTTTAATTTAAAAAACAGTAATTATAAAAAAGGTAAATACACTAAAAGGTTATTAAAAATATATTTTAATAATCAAAAATGTTTTTCAAATTATGGACCAAAACCACCTGTCTTTTTTACTCTTCTAGAATTTGAAGATTAATGAAATCTATCATGTTTAAAATGATAAAATATTTAATTTAAAGTTCTCATTTCATATATGAACTTCATGCATCTTAAATTAAGCCTGAGTGTATAGGAACTTTTATATTCTCTAAGAATTATCTGAGAATGATTCGCATCTGAGAAAGACTATATAATAAAGAATGAAGTTATTAGTTATTATGGTTATAATAATCCACTAAGCTGGAAGTATCAAATATAACGATGAACCTAATTGTGTATATGCACTACAAAAGTTTTGAAACATTTCATGAAAACATGCTGTTTGCCATTTAACTTAATTTTGTGTTCGAAAGCTCTTTTTTTAATTTCAAGATGTGCTAAATTCTTCATATGTACATCAATTATTCTTTCTTACAACTGCTCGGTATTCGGTACTGGGCCGAGTAGTAAAAGGCTGAGTACTCGGTTACTTGGCCAAAGTGCTACTCATTGCAGCACTAAATATTAGTAATTATTATCTGTGACATTAGTCTAGATATTTTCTTTTAGTAGATTTTTCTGGTGAAATTGTATATTTATAATATGTTGTATCATAGCATTCATATTAATTTCATTGATGGAATTTTCAAAAGAAATCAGGAAAGAAATAGTAGTGATATTATTTAGAATGGATAAGATTCAAATTATTCATCTTAGAACTGCTTCAGTTGCACATATCATAATAATAGTTAATTTTGCAACCTTACTCAAAAATTTCTGAAATTATATGTAGAAGAAGAAATATATTAAAATTTAATAAAACAGGGTTCTCATGGCTCAAGGAGAACCTGGAAAAATGAGGAAATTTGAAATTAGTGAAAAAAGGTCAAGGAAAATTGCAAATATTGCTCAAAAACCTAGAAAAATGACGGCATAAGAATAAGCCTGGGAAATGCTTTTTTGAGCATGTGAATAAAAGGAAAATTCATTTATCAATGTCTGGAAAAGTCAAAGAATTTTGTTTTTGAAATTGAGTGGGAACCCTGATGAAAATAATAATTCATAAAGTACAATGAAAATAAGTTTAAATGTTAAAAATACTTTTAAATTATTAAATTGCCTTTATAAATTTATTTTATATGTTAATTTAAAAAAGAAGAAATAGGTGGTAGATTTGAGATTCTCTCAAATTTAGGGCCCTGGAACAATACCCAACTTATCCATGCAAAAATATGGCTCTGACTGGCTTTTTTAAAATATGTATATATATTTTAATACTTAGTGGCCCTTTCTTAGCATTTTTAAGTATCCAGAGGCCTTTAGATATTTTTCTTCTTTACATACAGATTTCTAGGCATAATTTTAGAGCATCCCCACTAGAACAAATGCATAGGCCTTTAATAAAAGTAGCAATTTTAATTTACTTTTTGTCATGGATGAAAAATTACAACGTAATCGGTGGCAAATGAGACAATGCCATTTTTGAGTTCCCTGGTGGCTGTTTTGTTCTAAAGTCAGCACTATTCAATAATGTAATTATCTCGTCTATGGTGAATTTTTCTATGTGTTTTAGAGATGTGCTGTGCTTCATTTTCTGTTAATTCATTAAAATCAGAAATATGCTTGTAATGTATCATAAAAAAAAAATAAGCTTTAAAAATTTGCTTTTTTGGTTTATTATTTTATTTATCTTTTAGAGAGGAATTGAAAAATTTAAATAAATTTTTACAGACAACAATAAAGAAATTTTTTAGTGATAAGTTACTGAACTTACTTAATAAATTTATAAATACTTAATAAACCTGACATTGGGCTTCATCTGTCGTAAGATTTATTAAGTAATTATAAGTAGGCTTCATTAAAGCCTTTTACCAAGATAAATATATTTTTTTAAGTACTAGGTATATAGTAGATAATAGTCTAAAAAGCACATTCATTAATGTTATTAAATGTATTTTTTTTTTTTTTTTTTAATAAATTTTAATCTCAAGATTTCCAATAGCAGAATTTTTTTATATCTATTTGTAGCAAAACAATAGTTTTATGTAAAAATTATTTATTTACAATTATTAAATATTAAAAAAATTGTTTTACTTTGTTTATTTGAAATGTGTTTGTTATGTCTTTATTGTAGAGCTTATTATTATTATTAATTTTATATTTTAATATATTTTATCCTCTTAGACTTAGATAAAGGTGAATGTGCAGAAAGTAGAAGCTTGTGTACTCCAGGTAACTGTATTCTTATTATTTATTTATTTTTAATTTGGGTTTACATACATATATCAATTTTATTAAAATAAATTGTTTTATATATACTTAAAAGGATAAAAAAGATTTAATATAAGCTTAACTGATAATCCTGTTCAAAATCGTAGCTTAGAAATATTTCTTAAATTATCCAATAGGTAAATCATTTTATTATTAAACCAGCCACCTTCAGCGAGCAGCTGGATAATGATACATGAAAATTATGACTGGATTATAGCAAATTTCCACTTAATGGTGCCTACAGCGCCATTAATCCTGTGTGTTTGCTTTAAAGATTTCTCACAGTGATGACTTCTAGGTTTTTCATTTTAGATAGATTAGAGTGTAAGGTTGATTTTAAAAGGATCTGGATAAAATATCGCGTCAAAAAAATAATATAATCTATTTGAAAATTTGTGTATCTGTCACGTGTGATCTCTGGTGAAGGCCACAGGGCCTTATAAATTAATTAAAATAAATAAATACATTATAGAATGGAATTTTATTATTTTATAAGTTATTTTATCATTTGCTTTTCACCGTTCAAAATATATTTTAAAAATATTGTACATTACTGCTGACATCAAAGCTGAACACTGTTCACAAACCTTAATTAAAAATTTTAAAATAGATAAGTATGATTGAATTCTTTATGACTAATCTTAAAAAATGTTAATAAATATAGTCGTTAAACTCTTTTAAGCAAAATTTATAGCAATTTTTGTGGTAGGTTTGTGTGTATGCCAGTGCTCTGACTAAGGTATGTGTTGGCATGAAATTTTATACAACATTATTAATAATTACCAACTCCCTTTTGCTTTCCATTCTTTTATGTAGGCGAGATTTTGTCCCCAACCCGATTTTAAAAACCTTAAAATTCAATCGTATGTAAAATTCAATCTATCAAAAATGAATTTTCATGGTTGCTGAACTAATGAATAAAATTTCACTACTAGGCTGTTCATATAGCTTGAAAAATCTAGATTACTGTAGTGAACTCCTCATCACAGACATCATCGGCATCCTAATTCCTTGGCAGAAACCACCAGACTGTTTGAGTACAGTGAAAAATATTGCTGTAGAAATTTCTGCTTCTTGACCTTCACAACTTGATGTATTGCATTAAACACAAGGTCCACTTACAATCTGACATAAAATTATTATTAGTGAAAAAAAATATATATATATTGTTAACGTTTCAGTTCTGTACAAAAATAAACACAAACAAATGCATTATTTATTTATTATGATATGACTTTCACAAAATATTTCTTACATTCATTTTTCACACGCAAATATATTATATCTCTTAAGCATCAGGTCATATTTCACAGATTTGATAAAAATCTGAAATCAAATGTGATATTAATTTGACAAAACATTTTATCAATTTCATTCATTTTCCATATGTAAATATATTTTGTATCTGAACCATGAAATAATTTTAATAAAACTGTTGTGCTTCTAAGAAAGTTTTCAAGCCCTTTAGAATTTATATGTATATACGTAAAGGAGAGAATGATATTATTTTAATTTAATATTTTATGATAATTTAAAGATTATCCTATTCACAAGTGATAATTTGAAAAGAATTTATAAATTTCCCTTCTAAAGTGTGTAACTGCAAGAGATTTCATATTGCAAAGAGAGATAAAACATAAAATGGACAAATTTTATGAAAATATTTGCTGGCAATAATGTGATTCTCCTTTCTTGCGGTGTATCTTTTGCATATTAATTAACTGTGGATATCAGGAATCCAGCTAAAGTGGGCAGTCATAAAATCATGAACCAATAGAAAAGTGTTAGAAGAAATTAACCCCTCTGGCAAGTAGCACCAAAATTAGTACTTTAAAAGTGGCTGCACCATGAAAACTGGGACTTTTTGCAACTTAATGTTGCTTAATAAAATCACATTTATTTCTGCCCCCATTCATTTAATATTTCTTGCATAGTCATTGTAACTCTCAGCATGCTTTTAAGAGTATTTGGCCTTGCTGTATGCAATGTACTTGAATTAACTGAGCACATAATAAAATACTTCGTTAAACAGATGGAGTTTGGTTATTGTGCCATAAACTATTGGATACACCACTCATTCATAATACACAGATATACACGCATTTATATTTATATATATACAGCAATGCCGTTTATGCGTTATAGTGCTTAAATTACGCGAAAAATCAAAAGCAGGATGCGAAAAATTTATTGTTGCAGGTCCCAGGGGATGTGTAATTTTCATTCTTACCAAAAAAAAAAAATCAAACTAGAAGAAAGAAAATAAAAAGTAAATAATTAAAAAATATATTACTAGTTTAAAACTGATATTTTCCTTATATTTTTAAAAGCATTGTGCTCTGAAGAAGAAGAAAAATCCTTTAAGGGGACTGGGATGTGAAACACTTTCAAAATTTTAATTTTTCAATTAGTCTCTTAAAATGTAGTACAGATTCTGTAGATTACAAATGAATTTATGCATTTTGTGTGTCATTAACAGTGATTATTAGCAGTTTATAGGGCTTAAAGTGTATTTTGCATTTTCCTCAATATGTCATTTTTCTGTATATTGGTACACTTTGTGAAAAATCAGTTGAAAGTAGTTCTCTGCAATTTTAGAGGGAAATAGAATAAGTATCTCTGCATATAGTGAACCTATTTTTTTTTTTTTTTATGTGTAAACCTTGTGATATTTTTTTAAAATAGTGAATATATGTGTTAAAAAATGCATATTTCTAATAAGTAAAAATTGCCATTTTTTTATTTTTAAAAAAAGAACAATAAAACATAAAATAGGTTCAGTACATAAACAAAAGTATTTTATATCATCATACATGATTTCAAGGTAAAATTTTCATTAGTTTTTTAGAAAAGTGTACCAAAGTGAAAAATCCTTAAGAGTAAAGTATGTATGTTTACAATGCTATCATAAAAAAAAAAAAAAAAAACTGTAGCACATAAGAGTAAATAATTTGCATCAAATATTTCTTAAACCTGTTGTTAATATCTCATACAAAAATTTATATTGATACATGCATAATTAGAAAAGATATGACTATTAAAGCGACAACCTAAATTTCCCACTTCTCGGTTATCACAAACGTCTCAGTCCGCTTAAAACTCCATTTTACCATAAAGGAAAAAGAACCAATCCTGTACGATAAACACAAACAAGTGGCTGGCACTAGAGTCCTGCAGGGGTCAGGTTTTACCCGACCCAAACCCGACAAGTGAATTTTGAATCAACTGGACCCGAACCTAACAAATTTTATTCGACCCGAAACCACACTAAAGAATTTTTGGCAACCCGAAACCCGATTTCCTCTAAATGAAAGTTAATAATTTATCTAAGAATCATGGAAAACACCTTTAATTTATAAAATAAAGTAAATTTTAATTGTCACACTGCTGTGTGTGTGTGTGGTAAATCATTTTAAAAAGAATTAAAAATATAATTACTAATACTAAGTTATAACTAAGCTAAAAATTAAAAAATCTGATAAATGGATTAATAAGTTTTTAACTATTTATGTGTTTTGTGAACTTCAAGTGTACAAAAATGGGTTTCAAGCTTAGTGTTTGTAGTTTTATTGCTTAATGCTTATCACACACAGAATAATGTTAAAATAATACAATGTTACAGACGCTAACTAAACATCCACTAAACTCATCTAAATCTGCATTCCTGTAACTTCTTAAAAAGATCTGCAAGAGAAAAAATATTAATTATCAGTTTAAATTCACAATCTATTTTAAAAAGATGTAAGTAATCAAAATAGATGAATTATACATCTAGTTACTGTGGGAGAAGTAGCCTATTTTCAATAGCTTGGAGAGTATTTGAAGAATATTATTTTGTACTTATAGTATGCTAATTATTTTTTTCTTTTTTTCTTCTATACTTTGTGATTTTTAATTTAAATAATTTAACAAAACAATGTTTTAATTGTAGGTGTTCAAGGCAAGGAAAAGGGCCTTACAGATAGTGACGAAAATAAGTAAGAAAGCATTATTTTATAAAATAAACTATGTTTTCTTATTATGAGTATTTGAGATGTAGGTATTTAAAGTAAAATATATATATTTTTTTTTTTTTTTTTTTTTTTTACATTTTACAAAATTATATAAATAAAGTTGAAATTTAATGATTTATAACAGAATTGCATTGTGTTTTATCTCCTTTTTTTCTTTCGGAGATTGGGAGCATGTTTAATCAATACTTATCTGTAAAATCCTGTTGCCAGAGGCTGATCCAAGCAAAAATTAGAACCCTTTTTAGCTTCTTTACAAAACTATATTTCATAAAATGGGCCCCTTCACAAAATTCAGCTTCACAGAAAGGGTTCTCACAAAATTTCATATTATAAAAATGATAATTTTTCAAAAATTTTCAATGTTTTCAATAGTATTTCCAATGGCTGTTTATATTTGGTTTAATGAAACATTATTAACTTGTTATTATTAACTATATAGAACAACTACTTAAATAGGTTTTACATAAAAATAATTTTTAACAAATATGGTCTTTAAAAATAAAAATCTCGATCAACCCCTGGCTATGCATTTTTAACTTATCATTGCTTTTTTGTCTTATTCTTTTTTCTCACGCTTTTTCTTTGATTCTAGTTCCCCCCTCCCCACTTAGTTCTTGCTTGTAGGCATATATTGTTTAATAATGGATTGTTTTAAATTTGTATCTGCTCCCCAATAGGAATAGGATAATAATAAATACAAGAATGACAATCTCCCCCCCCCAATTGCATTATATTTATATTTGTACAAATTTGGCTTTTTTTTTTTTTTTTTTTTTTTTGTCTGTGTATGTTTTATTTAGATATTGCATTAGAATCGTCGTTCATCGAGCACATTGAAATTTAATTTTGTCTAATAGAAACAAAGTGTTCAGATTTATTGCATTATCTCACAAATAAAAATTTATTGTTTATTTAATACTACTTGAAAGCAATGATTAAACTATTTTTTTTTTTTTTTTTTTTTAACATTAAAAAATTACTTGCTGATTAGAGGGTTTGTAAATTGAAGAGTTGACTGTATTTAAATTTAAAAAAAAATATATATATTTTTTTAAACAAAATATTCTTTAAGTACAAAGTAAAAAAATACCATAGGATTATATGGGTGGAGGGGAGGGGGCAAGGAATGGGGACACTGACTGATATGTGCAGCTAAACAATTTTATAAATCTTTTTTGGACTTAGACAAGGCTAAATGGAAAAGATACAGTTGAACTTCCAAAATACAAAAATCTCTAAAATCCAGACATTTTTCCAGTTTTAGTTTTACTTTTAAAATGAGATTTTGCTGTGCCTAATTGCCACATTTCTTGTGGAATGCAGTTTAAAATCCTTTTAATTGAACGCTGAATACTTAAATAAGTAATACAATCTTACATATTTTTATACTACTTGATTGATAATTAAAGTATTTTTTTTTAAAAACAGGTAAGTTTTAAAAAAAAAAAAAAAAAAAAAAAAAAAAGGAATAGAAAAAAAAAAAAAATCCCACTAGAGTAAAAAAACTTTAAATTGATTAAATGTTTTAAAAAAGCAACATAAGTTACTTTGTTTCCATAGTTTTATTTGAGTATTAATTGTTTATTAGCAGTTATTTAGCAGGCATTATCAGTTTTCTATAACATTTTAGTTTAATGTGTTTATAATTTAATTTACCAATATGATTGTCATTTATTTTCACGCATAAAAATTGCATTTTGTATGTTATTATAATATCATAAATTAGTTTTTTTATAAACCTGAAAAATTAAAAAATCCAGAATCGCTGGGGTCCTGCCAATTCCGGATTTTCGAGGTTCAACTGTACTTTTTTCCAGTATATGCTGATTTTTTATTTTGCCCCCTCTCTCTCATTGCTTGCATATGATTGAAAAATGTTTTACCATATTTAATGTTAGCAGATGAATTAAAACTTTTTATTAATGTGTATGCTAAATTACTTTTTCTTTCATTTCAAAATAGACTTTTAAACAAAATGACTGCTGCTTTATCTGTACTTGAAAATACACCCAAAATAAAGAAGAGTGCATCAAGAGGAAAGTTATTTCCTGGTACTGAAACTGTTTCTAAAGTTAAGAGTGCTAAAGGAACCAAATCAACACTAAAACCCCACACTGTTCCGGCACCACGTCCCAAATCGCGTAGAAGTAGGAGTCTTGAACATTTAAATAGAATCCTCTCTGGGAAAACAAATAAAAAGTGTGGATTGCATAGGAGTTCTTCATTAAATGATCTCAGAACCCATAACAAACTGAAATATGCTGTAACCCCTATGTGCCTAAAGTAAGTATTTTTTATGTGTATTAAAATTTTAACATTTGTACTTATATAATATGTTTTTAGCTTTCTCTTATATTCAATATAAGGAAGTATTTGATTCGTAAAAATTTATTTTCGTTTCATGTGATTTAGTTCAAAGCTCCATCAGCAATAAATATTGAAATTTGATGTGTTTAAATTATAAAGCCTCTGCTATATTACAGTTGAAATATAGTCGCTTATAATTTTTTTTTTCTTTTAAAGAAATTATAATTTTTAATTATGCTTCTTGTATTTATATTTATTCACATTTATACTCTTTAACTTACAATTTGTATCTTCTAGACGTACAATTTCCAAAGCCAAAGGAAAAATTGTCAAAACTACTGAAGAAATTGAATTAGAACAAATAGCTAAACTTCAAAAAGAGCTTATACAGCATTTGAGACAAAACGAAATCAGCTTGAGAAAGTTGAATTTAAGACCTGTAAGCTTTTTTTTTTTTTTTTTTTTTTTTTTTATTATTATTTATTGTAACTTGATCAACTTGTGTTTTCTTTTCTTTTTTTTCCCAGTCTCGTGGTACAGCTACTTTTATTTTGCTACTGGGAAAAAATGCTGTTAGTCCAAGCGGCAGCTGCAAAAAATCAATCTTATAAATATAAAGCTGATTTTTTTCTACAGATAGAATTCATTGTTACAATGAAAATCTGTTAGGGTTGCCTGGCCAAAGCCGTCAAGTTTAAGAGAAACAACCTAACTTCCAGTAAAAGATTTCATGCTTTAGTTACCTTACACTTATGTCACATATTATTTTAATTGGAATGACAGAACATTTAACGAACAAAAAAGTATGTTTATTAACAAGAAGTATATAAGTATAACATGCATTTACATATTGAACATAAAAATAAAATAAATTTTATGGTAAAATTCTATAAGCAAAAATTTGCTAATATCAGAGAATTAAAAAACTTAAAAACCTGAAAAATAATGCATATCCAATTTGTCTTTTGAATGTGTAAGGAAAATAATGTAGGTTACTATGCTTGTAACACACCACACTTAGCTAAACTAACAAGTAGGGCTGGATTATTTATCAATATATCACAAAATATCAATATTTTTTTGGTATTGCAATAACAATATTTAAAATTTTACTCTATCAATATATCCCTTTAACAATATTTCTCAGTGTGCACCATGTGGGCGACCAACTGAACATCAATAAATAACTTTAAAACGTTCAATCTTACTAATACCTTCTTCAAACTCCGCTTTCCCTTTATCATTTATTTGCTAGCACGCATGCACCTCACGGACGATTGAATTCCGAAAAATGGCACCGAATATATTTCTTTAATATTCCTTCTTTCCCCACATTACTCCCTCATAGCCCTAAACGATCTCTCTTTCAATGTTACCACAATAACATCCCTCTTTCAATGTTACCGGAATACATCCGAATGTGCTACTTCCTCTTCCTTTCATTCATGCGATCTCGCAAATCAAAAATACCACTGCTTAAAAAGTCAGACGTTGAACGATATCATGTCAAATGTTTCATTCATCAAGTTATCGCAGTATATTGTATTCATTTCCTAGCTTCTCACATTTGTAGATATCTTCATACCAATAATATTGTAGCTTATCACTCGCAGGTAAAAACAATATCTTGCCTTTTAATTCTTCCTGCTATTGGTTTGTTGATATTGAGATCAAAACTCTCTAAATATTATATAGAGAGTCTTGATTGGGATATTTCAAAATACTGATAACATGTGAGCTTCAGCAGCATATGCTGTGATGAAAGGAATAAAGCCAAATTACAATATTTCAAATACCGGTACTTACAAGAAGAGCTCTTTGGCTCTTCTTTGCCGTTAATAACTTGCTTTGTTTTTTAATTAATTTCCATCCTTTATCGGCAAAACTAGGTTTCTCTAAACGCTAAAAAATTTTTTTAAATGGTTACTCGAAATAGGGTAGAATGCCCAAAATGTAAAAAAATAATCTAAAAAAATTAAATGTTTGGGGATAAGTTTTCCTGGTGATAATGAAAAAATAATGAAATTTTATGCATGTGTATTTTATTTATTTTTCTTTGGAATTTTATCATAAAATTTAAACTTTGACCCGGAGCAACTATTTTCCGAAGCAGTCCAGCTTGAGTTAGGTTTCCATTCCAAAAGACAGAGATGGGGGAGAAGAACATGTGATGTTTTGAGTTCACTCTTCATTACTATTGGTTGGCAGTAAAGCATTGCATTTGATTGGCAGACACAGCCAAAAAAGATTGGGGAGGGAGAAAGTGATTATTTTATATCTCCTCGTCCTTACCTAACTTTGAATAATAAAAAGGAGGATTATAAAATGTTTATTATTTTTTTAAGAGAATGGCATGTATGCAGGGATTAAAAGTTAAAGAAAAAAAAAAGCTTTTAATTTTTAATCTTGCATAGAATTACTGTAAATATTATCATATAACTTAATCCCCCAGTTTCAGAGGAGTTTTTCTATAAATGAATAAGTAACAAAATTACATATATGAAAAGCAAATTTTTTTTTTTTTTTTTTCTTGGGCAACCTCAAAAGGAATGATCTACAGATATCGTTTTTTTTTTTTTTTTTTTTTTTTGACTTAATCGTTTTTAGATGCGCAGTAATAATAACTTTTGGAGATGACCTTATTTGAACTTTCGTCCAACATTTATTTATTTTTATACTATGATTTAGCTTGAGATCATTTTCCGCCGCATCTTTAAAGTGAATTCTGTATGAGTGTTTATAATTAATTTTTAAATGGCCTATTTGAGATAAATGATATTAATGGAAAAATCATACTTAAAAAAAAAAAAAAAAAAAGATTTCTAGTCGAATTTTGAATTATGTGGACTGGATGCTGCCTGTTTGTAATGGTCATTTGTGATATTAAATTAAAATTGCAAATGATGCTAAATTAGATGGTAGCAATAGCTGAAGATTAACAGATACAGGATGTTTAAAGTACACCCAAAGACATTATAGTTTATTAGTTAATTTTCTCTGGGGGGGGGGGGAAAGCACGTTTTTTTTTATGACTAGTGGTGAAATAATTGCCTATTCTGAAATCGGCAATGAAAAAGAGCCATACATTTAAGTACTTGCGGCAACTAAATAAAAATTTTGAGATTTACCTAGAAAACGACCCTGGAAACTTTTTTTTTTTTTTTCGTCAATAAACTGCTAGAATGTCGCATGATTCGACAAATGGATATATAAAAAAAAGGCAGAAAATTTATTGATCTATAGTGAAATAATCGCCTGTTTCAGGAATTAGCTTTGAAAAAAATAATTTTGTTTTAAAATCTCAGAAAAGCGTAATTTTTGCCAGCTGCATAGCGATCCCGTACTTCGGCAGTCAGCCACAAAAATATCTGTCTTTTAGCAGTCAAATTTGGAAAAGCACACAGTCTATTAATTAGCGGCGAAATTATTCCACATTTTGACAATCAATTCCAAAATTAACGCATATTCCGGCATTCAGATTATATATATATAATTGAAATTTATCAAATTAGATGTAAAATAACAATTTCAGCATTTAACTACAATTAAACATAATTTTTGCTAGTTAGTAGAGAACTGAATATGAATAATAATGTTGAGCAAAAAAGAAATCCAATATAAAGATATTCCCCCACCCCCCACGCAGGTTTGCCAGATGAATACATTATTATTATTTTTTTTAAGTGTCAATCTGTTGGTTTGATCACAATTATATATATTTAAAGCTATTATTTTAATATAAAATAAAAATGTAGCTTTCATTTAGCAACCTTGCTTACACACCTAATAAATTCAATTTTTTGTTCTATTTGTTACTTTGTAGTAAGAATAAATACGCACCTGATTTGTGGCACCTAGCCTGAGTTTACTTCAATATTCCCCAGTAATCAGTTTTAGAAAAAGGAAAAGTATGCTGGTCACGAAAGTGTTAAGTTAGTACTGTAATGGCATATTCAAGTGATAGGAAAGTTGTAGCGCCTGTCTTCCTACTCACAGTAATGCATGTGAAATAAAACTGTTTTCAATTGCGTTTTTTAAAGAACACTAGAAATGTTCGAATGCAGTATTATCTTATATATAATCTGTCTTTATAGAAATGCAGGATAAGAGAAAGGAATGTGTATGCCACATCAGATAAATTATTTTATAGATTGTATTAGTCACAGTCTTAAACTTTAGCATGTATATTTAAAAGAAAAGAAGTTTTGTTGCTTAAATTTCATTATCTAATTTGTTGTAACTATGATTTTGTTATGTGTATTTTATTTGCTTAATTGCAAGGAATTTATTTTCAGAAACAAGGTGGTGTTTCAAAAGCTCAGCCTAAATGTGATAACTCTAAAAACACTAGAGGTATTTTTTCTTATTTATTTATTTGATATTAGCTTCTCTCTGATAAAAGTGTGTATGATATGCTGTATCTAATGTTAATGTCAATAATTTAAAATTTTGCACATTAACTACATATAACATAAACCAACGATAGTATTTTAAAACTTTAAAAATTATTTTCCCTTAATTGAAATTGTTATTTATTTTTTCCCAAGAATTTTATTTAAATATACTGGGATGAGATTTTTTCAGCTTTTCAGCTGATTTCAGCTTTTTTATACATTTAGCTTTTCAGCTCTTTTTTTTTTTTTTTTTTTTTTTTTTTTTTTTTTTTAGTATTTTCAGCATTTTTTATATTTCTAGTGTGTATTTGTTCTTTCTTTATACATTGAAGATTAAAATAAATATTTATTACTCTAATATAATGGATTTTGTCATTAAAATTCTAGTTGTCTTGCCTTTGCATACAGTTTCAGCTTTTTTGTATTTCTGCTAATCTCATCCCTGAATATATAACTAACAAGCCTTTGAATTATATAATTATATGCATAAGTTATGTATATCCAGGAATCGATTCAGTCAAAAATTGAGTGAATTTTTCAGCCTTTGCACAAAATTCAAATTTATAATTATCTTTTTTTTCTTTGGCCAAACCTAGTTTTCAATATTGTATTAAATTACCATATATACTTGGTTTGATAAAATATTATTAGCTTGATATTAAAATAAAAGGAAGGATTGAGCATGCAAACATGTTATGCAGTATCTGATAAATGTTTTATTAATTTTATATTGTATATTGGGGAGGACCTTACATAGGTCTTGGTTTTAAATTTTAATTACTGTAACTATAATATTTTGATATATTATCATTTTAGGTGCTGGAGTACATGCAGAAAAATCAAATGTGTTTGAGAAAGAACAAAGGTAATATTTTGGAACACACTTGTCTAGCATCACAATTTGCACTTTTCTTTTGTATTACTTTTTGTTGATAATTAGGAACTTCATTGTAATTATTTAGAATACTAAGGTTCTTTATATACTTGTCTATTTTTATGAGAGTAGCATATATATTAACAGAAATAGATTTCACTAAAATATTTGCATAATTATTGTAAAAATCGGCGTATGAGCCACGGCCCTTTATTGGGGGGGGGGGGGGGGGGACCTATTTTTTTCTTGGCTGCGACCTTTACAAAAAGTGTGGCTGATACATGATATTTTTTTTTTCTTCCATTATCATAATCTTCAGAAATAAACTTTTTTTTCAGTGTGTGCATGTGGAATGAAGATAAATGATAAAAATTAAGAGAATAAAAAAAATATACAAATAACTGTCTCCCATTCTGGTAACATTCATACTTGCCAACATACTAATTAGTATTCCGTAGTATTGTTAGCCCCACCTTCTTTTTCACTCCAGTATCTTTTTAGAGAACTTTTCTTTTTATTTAATCGTAACTGCATTTGGAAAATATTACTCTAAAAAATTACTGGTGTGAAAAAAAGGGCGGGGCTAACAACACTACGGAATATTATTTAAGATGTTGGCAAGTATGAATATCTACCCCTGAGCTACGAGTGCGATGATGTGCACTGCAAAGCTGAATAAAAGCATTCCTTCCTGTTAAAACGAAGGGGAAAGGGGAAGAAAGAAAACTTCAGTTAAAGTAAACATTATTTCTCTTCAGCTAGCAACTGGACTTGATTATGTAATATGATCATAATTAGTACAAAACTTTCAATAAACATCGTAAAATGTAAGAACTCTCAACAATTGTTTCAGGTCAAAAGAAAACATGACCCTTTATCAGGCGAACAAAGTACGCATGAGTGCTGTAAACAAAGCAGCAACATATATCTCACACAAATAAATGAAAAAAAGCAAAATTTAAAACCCAAAAGTGGGTGGAGTTAAAATCAAAAAAGGAAAAAAGGCAGGGTTAAACAACTAAGAAACAATCAGTAAAATAAAAATTCGAAAAAAAAAAAAGGCACAATAAATGAGAAAAAAGAAAGGAGAATTTCACAAATAAAACAATAAAAGAAAACAGAAATATTCAGAAAACTACTTACTTAGTGCAAGAAGCCAAAGAAGCAACAAGAACTTAATATATATATATATATATATATATGAAAATGCACCACAGAACTGGCGTTTAAAGGCAATAATTATAAAACTTTAAATAAACACCAAAAAATGCAAGAACTAGCAATAATTGTTTCAGATCGAAAGAAAACACGACCCTTCGTCAGGTGAACAAAGCGGCAGTGCACCTTACTGATATATCTGATATTAACGATGAATATTGTAATTAATATATAAATAGAAGTTGTTTTTATGGAACTTTAGGTGTTAATTTATTTTTTGAAGTGCGGCTCTTACACTTGGTATGGCGATTGTGCGAAATTTAATTTTTTCAGTAACCAAAATTACATTAGTGCGGCCCGTACGTGAATGCGGCTCATACGTCGGTTTTTACGGTATATATATATATATATATATGCAGAAAAAAAGATAAAATGCTACCATAATCCGGAAGAACCAAAATAAATTAATAAATAATTAAAAATTAACCAGTTTTAATTCTGTATTTATAAGCGATAAACAAAATATCTGTTTCTGTGATTTAATACAATGAAATGCAGAGCAATTAAAGTGTAAAAAAATATTTAATGCAAATGTTTATATGTCATAAAATATTAATTTTTATGTTCTAATTGAAAGATTTATTTTAAACTGTAGTTTGTCAAACTTTCTAAAAGTAGCATTACAAGATGTTAAAATCCCCATTTTATTTATAGAAAGAAGAAGAAGAAGAAAAAAGAAACCTGCAAAATTTTTAGACTGCTTTTTAAAGTGTTTATATCTCTAGCTACAAAACATTTCAAGCAATATTTTCTGTTAGAATTTTTAGCCCTTGAATTATCTTAGAATAAAAAAAAAAAAAATAAAATAAAAAGTCTTGCATTCTAATGATCTAAGAAAATTTATCAAGTACTTCACCAGACATTTAAAAAAATGTTTTACTTTTGATTAGTTACTGCACCCAACAAAGGTTTTTTTTTTATTACCGTATATTTCCAAATATAAGCCGATCCGTATATAAGCCGAGAGTACGTGTTTCCCTGCAGAAATTTGCCCAAAATTGCAAACCCGTGTATAAGCCAAATTGAAAAAATACTCTTTTAAAGTTTGAGTATATCGCCAAAACCATGAAAATATTGCCAGTCTATAAAACTTTCAGGATAATCTGTCCAATGAAATTGCTCGAAATGCACGCTTATCCAATAGAATTCCTTACCTTGCTTAGCTATAATGTAAAACAATCACAGTGTGTTCGGCTTCAGATAGTTTTAACTCTTGCAACCCTATCAGAAGGGAGGCAAACACAGATGCACTCGCATCACACGCGTAAGTTCCGGCAGCTGAAAACTATGGTTACCGTAATACCGGGAGGCCTAACCCTAACGTCAATGATGCAATTTAGCCGCTGGATGTTTACATAAATAAGCTGTTTAAAAACCAATTGCATCAATTTTTTTTAATGACATATCTAAATTATTTTGTATATTTCTACTTTTCAGTATTATTGTCAGTGCTTCAAGGCAGTCTTCAACAAAAAAATATATATATTTCTAAAAAAAAAACGAAGATTTGCCACTTTTGCTAGTGTAAGCTTAGAAACATTTTAAACAGAGATTATTTAAATTTAATTGTATAAATTAAAAATATGATCGGGAGTCCTGTTTTTTCAAGTTTCTCTTACACTATTTCTGAATCAGACAGAGAATTTACTCCGTTCGTGCATTCTGCCGATGACTTCAGTTACCGGCAGGTCAAAAAGAAATGTAAACACATGTGACTACATTGAGCGTTTCGTGGAATAAATTTAAAATTGCTAATTTAAGAGTTTTATATGTGATAATTATTTAAAAATAAGGTTTAATATCGCTATTTTACTTTATATATAGTTTTTAAGCTTAAAATATATGTATTCAATCATTGTTTCTAATGTATGTTTTTTGCTAGAAATGTGGATCCGTTATAAGCCGACCCCCCATAATTCAGCTTCCGAAAAATTTCCAAAAATTCTCGGCTTATACAGATAAATATACGGGGGAGATATTTTTTTTTCCAGTTTAGCTTTATTTATTGGTCTAATTTTAAAATATTTTAATTCTTCAATCATTCATTAAATTTACTTTAGAAATATCGCTAGTTTTTAAAGATTTTTTTTACTTCTGAATATGTATTTGTTTTCATTCTTTGGCTATATTCATCAAACGTTCAAACTTTTTTATTTGTAAATTTGACATCAATTTGCTTTTATTTATACCTTGGCCATTCGCTCATAATCTGTTTGTTTTGCTGTATAAGCTGTTTTATTTATTTTTATTAATTATTTCCATAAAACGTTTATTAAAGCAAGTTATTAAATGACTTATTGTACTACAATTTTTAGTTTTAAAATATTATCAGAACTATTTATTATTATAATTATTACTTACAAAAATCTTCTAATAAGATGTCTTTTTCCTTTCTTTCTTTTTTTTTTTCTCCGCTGCTCTCATTGCAATTTAATAGAATTATTTATTATACAAGTATTTGGAAAGTTTGAAAACCTAAATTATTTAGATTCAATCTTATTTTATTGAGAGTATTGTGTGTTTTAAAACTCACTGTGAAAATAGAAAGGAAATAAATTATTATTATTATTTAAAAAATAAACTGATTTTAAATGAATTAGCCTAAGTATTAATCAATTTCTATTAAAATTGAAACTTTTATATATTTTTCTAACCTAGTGGCAGAAACACCATGACATGGCGACATAGTCACGGACTCAGAAAAACGGCTTGCAGACGGTTTTTGTCTGCACTAATAAAAAAAAAAATTAGTCCGCAAATTTCGGACACTCTTTTTCTGTACTAATAAAAAAAATTGCCTGCAACTTTCGGACAGTCTTTGTTTGAATTCATAAAGAATTGTCTGCAATTTACGGGCATTTTTCTCCCATGACAATGGGCTACTGGTGTATGTCGTCTTAGACGCTCTCTGGTAGGAACTCTAAAGCCCCTCTATAGGTGTCTTGGTATGAACACAAAACAGTGCTTAACAACAGCGACCTAGGGAGTCTAGATCTCCCTTGATAGGCAGTGTTATGCATGTATTCTTTTCTCTTGTTACCTGTTACTGAGATTCTACAGGAACGTAAAAAAGTGTTAATTTCATTTAAAACTGCTCCAAAACTTCTCCTCCAATTCAAAATTCACTTATAAAAATTTCTGTATCAAAACTAAAACTAATATTTTTATTATTTATAATTATCTATATTGTGTTGTATCAAACATTTCTATAAAATATTTAATTCAATGAGTTCAACTTATTATTTTATAATTGTTTATACTATATTGTTCTGTTGTAAAATTGTATTTGTGTGTTGTTGCATGAGATCACCACTGTTGTTAAGCTCCCCTCCCCCAGATTGCAGCTATCAGCTTTCAGGCTTTTTGAGTGTAAGCCATTTTCACCCTTGATTGCACGCAAATTTCACTGACAGATTATGAAAAAGCCTGTCGTAGACAGCTACAAAACTTTCTGCCACTGGGTTTTCTAATGCAGGTGGAATCTAAGCTTAAGTGTCTGAGTATTGTCTTTGCAAATTGGAATTAAAATACTTTTAATAACATTATAGAACTAATCAGCTTTCACCTGCCTTGCGCTCCATATTTCTAAAGGAACCTATTTTGAAATTTAGAGCTTACATATTATATAGCCAAGCCATTCACCAAATAAAAAAACTGTGTCAAAATGTCATGATAAATAGCCAATAAAGAAAAAAAGAAACTTATATTAAACTTATTTAAAATTAGCTTTTTTTTTTTTTTTTTTAATTAAAGTAAAATAATTTGAGTTACATCAATGTACATGATTTTCTTTTTGTTTTTCTTTTAAATTATAACATTTATATCATAATGTTTTATAAAGTCCAAACCTGTTTACCCTTTCATAACATAAATGATCAGTGGCGGATTTAAGGGGGGGGGGGCTAGGGGGCTGAAGCCCCCCCCCCCCCCCCACAAAACACTGACATTCACAATTGAATATTGCAATTGTAAATTTTTTATTGGTCTAGAATAACACTTTGAAAAATCTTAGCCCCCCCCCCCCCAAAAAGTCAAGTTCTGGATCTGCCACTGTAAATGATGTGCTTATGAGTACGACGAGTTGTACTATTTCTTTCAAGCAGCGATTTTGCATTGTTACCATTTTATTGTCTATCACCTTGAATGAACATGGAAATGTTTATTATTATTTATTTAAAATATATGAAGCTGAAAGTTGTCATTATATCTATATGGATTTTTAGTTCACTATGCAAAGCTGGGTCATTTGAACAATCACTGCGAAAATGGGTACACTTCAATCAGGACAAAATTTAGCTAATACCATACTTTTTAGTTCAATCGAATAATTGGTTCAAAAGATATTAAATAAAAATAAAACCCTATTTAAAATTGTTAAAAAGAAAAATAAATTAATGCCAAAAATAACGTAATGAAAAAAGAAAAAATATAATTTGATTAAATCAAGAAAAGAAAAAAGAAAGAAAACTAATGGAAAAATCATGCTATAAAGAAATAGATTAGTATAGGACTCCTTGGTGAAATCTAATCGCATTGAAATAGCTTGAACGTTTCTCGCCAAGACCTTTACTTACATAATTGCGATAGCCATTTTAATTCATTGCCAAAATGACAACAAAACTTTAAAAGCTGCCAAGGGTCTCATATAAAAAAAGCTATACCAAATAAATTAAGAAATGAATATAGTAACAGATTCTTGGGAATAAAACACACTTATGCATGACTTTACACATGGAAGAATAGATTAAAATATGTCCTGACATACAAAATTAAATTTTATTTTGTTCAGGGTTTTATATCTATTATTTAGAAAACAAAAATAGGATTTTTCTTTTTTTATTCTTTTCATTTCATTTTATTCAAATCACAGATAAAACTTTTATTTTACTTTTGCAAGTACATTGTTGCAGTTATGCCATCTTTTTCTGTTAATTTTTTTTTTTTTTTTTTAATTCTTTCAAAACATGGATAAAATTTTATTTTCATTATTTCAATACGTTGTTCTTGTATCTATGACATCAGTTTCAGCATGACCCCAGGAAATCAAGGCTTTTATTATTAAGAACATACTTTTTTTATGCATTTCAAAATTTAAAAAAAAAAAAAAAAAAAAAAAAAAAAAACAATTATGATGCTAGTTAAACTTAGTGTTAATATCACATGATATTTTAAGAATGTTAATGTTATATTAACCCTTCTATGGTTAGATGTACCCACCAACATGAGAGAAAATTCTTAATCTGTAAAATTCACATACATCAACCAATATTTATACAAATTTAAATATTGGCTATACTCTGCTATATGTGGATCTAACACATAGTCACTAGGTGCTAAAAAAAAAATCTAATGTTGGATGGAAGACCAGCCACAGTATCTGAAAAGGGTTAAAAGTTTTCTATTCTTAAATTTCAACTGTAATTTTATGCTGAATAAAAAGAACTATGATACAAATATATATACCATTAAATAATTCTTAAATGTTTTTAGGTATGATATTTTATTTTGCAGAGATGATATTTTTAAAAATTTTGTAGGAATTTGTCTTTTAGTTTTCAAAAATTTTCAGATTTTATATATATATATATACATATATATTAGTAAAATTATTTTAATATTTATGTAAACTGTCAGAAATGCCATACATGAAGGAGGGGGAGGGGGATCTTACATACATATTTTTTATGTTTACAGAAGAGAATCAAATTATTAGATATATATTTCCCCTCCCCCCTATTTTCGTTTAAAAAAATGTACAAAATGATCTTGAAATATCAAAGAACATTTAATAACCCATATTCATGCTACTGATTTAGTCATGAGTGCACGAGTGCAAAAAAAGGATCCAACCACAAATTGAAGAAAGGCAAAATACTTTGGATCACCCTGTTTCATAAAAAGCTACAAATGACTTGTAACTTTAACATGTAATATCACTTACTATGTACAATATTGTATGCTTTTCTGTATTAATTGCACAATTTTATATACAGGGGTGAGTCGGGCACCTTGGGAGATGGCCCACATTGAGCCACTTTAAATTTCTGCTCTTATTTTGTAAATAGGAATTAGTTTTCTTAGGACTTCGTAGTGTGCTGCAGTGTCTACACTTTAGTGTAATTTGGAATTTCTCATATTATCAGGAAAAGATTAATTGAATTTTCTTTGTTTTGAAAGATTCAAAATTACATTAACATGTGAATTCATAAGCAAATTTATTATGCAGAAAATAAAATAATTTAAATCTGAGTATGTGGGAATTAAAATATGGACTCTCATAATAGTTTTAATGCTAAAAAATGTGTTGTACTGCTAAGCCTATATCTTTTTAGACTTACATTATTTATGAGAATGATCAAAGTGGGGCAGGTTGGGACATTTTCTTAACCTGACCACCACTGTGCGATGAAAAAAAAAGCAATATTTGCATGTACTTTGTAAATTTATTGAGACTTTAAATATGCTAAAATTAAAAAAATGGTTATTTTTTTAAAAAAATTGTTTTTTCTTCAGAAATTAGAGAAGAGCAATTTTCAAATGTAAAATACAATACTTGTTAAAATGTAATATACTAGTATACTGTACATTGTCATTTATTTGGCTCTAAGTCTATAAATAAAGATTTCTTAATTAGGCTTGGTATTTTTTATGCATTAAAGTTTTGTTGTCAGTGTCACAAGCTACCCCCACCTAGTGGGGCAGAGGTTGGGACATTGTAGAGATTTTTAAATTTTTTTACTAAGTTAAATTTTATGGAATACTATACTGGGATAAATTTTAAATGAAACAGGAATGCTTAAACTCAATGTGAAACTGAGTTTGGTGAAAATTGAATAAAAAATAAATATTCTAAAAATCATTATCTAAAAAGTGTCCAAAGGTGCCCCACCTTCCGCTATATATATATATATATATATATACAGTACACTCTCGTTAAGACGGCCTCATTTAAGATGGATTTCTCGTTATTACGTACAAAAACAGAATCCCCAGCTAAGGCCTATAGGAATTGCATGTAATAAACATCGCTTTATATGTACTATTCATTCGTTAAGATGGACATTTTTTCCCTCAAAGCTTGCTTACTTTCTTCAAAAAGAGTCAGTTCCCAAAATCTTTTCAAAGTTTTTTTTTTTTTTTTTAAACATGAAAAGGTGCAATAATAAAAGTGTTAGTCTCTTTCACTCTGCGCTATTACACCGTAAGAGGTAAAACAGTATTGATTGACAATGACAGTTGAGATCAACTATTTACACCTGTCTCCACTTCTATTGTGGAGACATAGCAAAGAATTTCCTTATTAAGTTGTACTATATGAAGAAAAGAAGTTTTGTAAGTAAATATCGTTTTTCCTGCGTTTATCTTTTTAGTGAATAAATGGGTTTGAGGAAACAAATTTTCATTCGTATTTTACAGTGTACGTGTACATAATAGTAATTTTAGAGTTCATATAGAACTTCAGTTTATGAACTCCCGTTATAATGGACTCTCGTTAATATGGACAAAAACTGCTGGCCCTTTATTGTCCGTTTTAACGAGAGTTCACTGTATATATGGCTTCTACTATGCTTAACAGATCATCTTTATTATATATATATATACTTCTTTTTTTTTCAAAAAATTATTTATTTATTTTAGCAGCAAGTTATTTGCTTATAAAAAGAGTAGCTTTTAACAAAATTTTACAAAAACAGGGGTCTGTTTAGAGGCAAGCCTGGGTCTGTTAAAGAACCTTTCACAAAAATTTTATATCTTAAAAAAAGGACCCTTCACAAAATTATTTATCCTAAAAAATTCTTCCTCCTAAATTTTCTATCCCTTTACAATATTTTCCTCCTTAGACCTTTGATAAATCTCTCATTTTCAAAATTAATCTTCAGTGGAACGAATGCGCAGACTGCCTGAATAATTGGCCGTTTTTGTTGTATTTCTCCCGAAAAGCTGATATTCAATTTCTAATTTATAAAGGACTTCTATGCATATGTTTGAGTTTAGTTCTATAAAACTGAAACCTTAATTGTAATTTTATTTTGTTAAATTACATTTTTCACAATTTCGTAAAAAGAACACCCTAGCCAAAAAGTTTGGAAGACCTTTATTTTCACACTAAATTTAGATTAACAAAATTACATGTAGAAATTTTCACAATTTCACAAAAGCAGGACCCTGTGTGAAAAGTCTGGACAGAACCCTGAAAAATTGCAGAAAACATGGCAAAACATTAGAGAAACATTATTCTGAAGTTGAATTCACATGTGTAATTTTCACTGAGATATTAGTATTTCTAGTAATTTTTTTTTACTGTGCATTCATGAAAGATAGGATTTTTTTTACATAAGTTGAAAGCTAGGTATATTGGGCAACTTATGTCAAAAGTTCATTTCAATAAAGTAATAATTAAGCGAATTATTGGTATAAGAGTGAGCTAGATTTTAGAAGTTTTCCAGACTAGAAATTTCATGAGTTTTTTACATGCCATGTATTTAATTTGGAGATACAATTATTTTACAGACATTTCAAAACTTCTTTGGGGAAAAACCTCTTGTGAACTCACAAATCTTAGTAAATAAAGTTGTGTTAGAGTTACAAGCCCATAAGTGTTTTTTTTTTTTTTTTTTTTGGCGAAAAAGAAGTTTTGTAACGTGGTTGAAATAATTTGATCTCCGAAATAAATATGTAGCATGTGAAAAACGTCTTATGGAATTTCAACTCTGGAAAATAAAAAAAAAGTCTTGCTCATTCTTTTGCCAGTAGTTTGCTTAATTTTTACTTTATTGAAATAAACTTTTGGCATAAGTTGCCCAATATATCTTGCTTCCAACCCTTGTAATAAAAAGATTTCTATCTTTTGTGCATGCACAGTAGAAAATTATTTACTACAAATGTACTTATCTCAGCAAAAAATACATGTTTGTATTTTATGTTTCAGAATAATGTTTATCTAATGTTTTGTCAATTTTTCTGCAAGTTTGGTAAAATTTGTTAAAAAGTCATTCTTGTTATAAGCCAAAAAAAAAGTAATATTTAAAAAAATTATATATACACCCCGCGACAAAAAGATAGGTACAAAGGGTTTTTTCTTTGATTTTTCACACAATAACATTATCCAAATTGTGCTTATAATTTATTATCATAAAATAACACTATTCCCGGACTCATTTTTGTTTTAAGACTAATTTAAAAAAATTTTAGGACTAAAATTTTTCAAATTTAAGACTACACACCGCAACAAAAAGATAAGAACAAAGGGTTTTTTTCTAAATTTTTGAATATAAATATTTTGAATATGATTCAAATATTTAATGTTTTTCATATGATAATATTTTGTTATGATAATAAATGATCAGCACAATTTAGATAATATTTTTTTATGAAAAATTAAAAAAAAAAACCCTTTGTTCCTTTGTTTTTGTCGCGGAGTGTAGTCTTAAAATGGAAAAATTTTAGTCTTAAAACTTTTCTAAATTAGTCTTAAAACTAAAATTAGTCCGGGAATAGTGTTATTTTATGATAATAATAAATGATAAGCACAATTTAGTTATTGTTATTTTATGAAAAATCAAAGAAAAAACCCTTTGTACCTATCTTTTTGTCGCGTGGTGTATATATGTCAAAATAATCATGCAATTCCCACAAAAAATATACAGATATTGTATGTAGTAAGTGAATTTTATGTAATAAGTACAAAACTTTACATAAACACCATAAAATGCAAGAACTTGCAGCAATTGTATCAAGTCGAAAGAAATCACAATCCTTTGTCAGGCAAACAAAATAGGCACGAGTGCTGCAAACGAAGTGGCAATGCATGTTGCGAGTTCTTGCATATTATAGTGTTTATTTTAAAGTTTTGTAATTATAACTTTTATACGCCTGTGGTGCTTTTTTTTTTTATATAATGAAATTATATGTTAAATTTACAAATCATTTGTAGCTTTTTATGATGTAGGTTGTGTCGTGAAATCATGACGTTTCTTCAATTAGTTTATTTCTTGTAAGTTTTTAAAAAAAGGTTTAACCATTAAGTTAAACGACAATAAATAAAAATAAATATTAATTGTATAAACTAAATTTATAAATTGTTTTTCATTAAAATTCCTCTGTTTATATTAAAATTGTGATATTTTCCGTTTAATTACAATATATTTCATGTTTGTCTTTTTTAAATAAGTTTAGCTTTCACTGTGTTTGTGATTGCTATCTTGTAAAAAGTAACATAATTTGTAATTATTTTTCAGTCTTTTTGCCTCGATTTTGAGCATTTCCTTTCAGAAGTTGATTCCCAACCTTTTCTTTTATTTTTAGTTTATCATTTTCCAGTTTAATCCGGTTTTAATTCATTCTAGAACAATCTAGCTAATAGCCGTTAAATTTACGTGATATGCACAGTTTAAAATCATTTGCCCTTTTTAATTTCATATAAATCTTGATTAGCTTAGGCGATTCGGTAATGTATCAACAATTTAAAAATTTTATTGAAAATCGCCGGCAAAATTTGTCATGGCTCACCACTCCTACAGATAAGATGCATTTTTTTTTTTTTTTTAAGTTATTAAAGTATTTGCTCTTTGAGCATACAATACGTTCCTTAAAAAATTAATGTGTAATATCTATGCATTAATACAATCTCATTTCCTGTCATTCTTTTATTTGTTTATTTATTTATTATTTTTTTAAGTCTGCTAAATTGTTACGTGTTTATCTTTTACAAACAAGTGTAAAATTAAGTATTTTCTAATATGTGTGTATATATATATAGTGTTTAACTTTTTGTGGGTGTGTTGAGTGGGGGATTTTTGTATAGTATAAGTTTTAAAAGTTTATAAATAATACAGTTGATTTTATTTTATAGGCGAAATATTCGCATGTCAAATCAAGCTGCAGCTGCAATAAAGAGTAGGGCACAAAAACTGAATTCTGTGATAAACAGGGAGAATACTGCAAACAGCATAATTGAAAATACAATCTACGCTGGAAAATGTAAAGCTCTCTCTGTTTCTTCTGTCGATTCGGATGTCAACAGTTCTGTGTTAAATCAAGCATCTGTAGGTAAAGACACATTAAAACAGCATAATACAGTAACTGATGAAGTTGCCTCCTGTAAAAAGTCTAATACCGTCTACTCTAGGAAAACAAGGGTTCTTTCTGATTCTACTACTGACTCAAATGTTAGTAATAAGAATCCTACTCGGAAAACAAAGGTACAGGTAATTTCTAATCTTGATTATCTATATAGCTGCTTGAAAGATATAGAACTGGGATATCCCGTGCTGAATCGGCAATAAAAATGAATAAGTTTTTATATACAAAAATGCTTATTTAGGCAATATCAATCTACCATTATTAGAGCAAAAGAAAAAAAATAGAAGTTTTATTTTTAAATGTATACCACAAAATACCACAATCATTGGACATAGCTCATTCTATTTAGCGACTAGATTACTGTCTGGTGTAGGCAGCTTCCATGCGGTGATCTGGCGATTTATTCGCTCCGGCAGACGGCATCCAACCTGTTAAGCTTGGCCGAGCCCAGGCAGGCAGGGGCCGTCCAAAGGTTTCTAAGGAAGTATTGTAATCCCTATTTGCGAAATGGATTTTGTATATTGAATAGCTCAAAAATGAATTATTGTAGAAGGGTACAAATTTATATTTGTGACTGTCATGATGTCTAGTTGTACACTTGCAACTTTGGTCTTAATACACACTCTCGTTTTAGAGATATCTACGACTTTACACGATTTTTTTTGTGTCAACTAGTCGTCTATATGTATGTATGTATCTCGCATAACTGAAAAATGGTTGGACGTAGAACTTTGCAAATTGTTGTATGGGTTTGTTATATAATCTAGTTGTGCACCTCCCTTTTTTGGTCTTGCTATGATGTTCCATTTTGGAAATATTTACAAAAATTCATAATGACCAAAAATACGAAGGTTTTGCCCATTATATAATATATGACTTTCATCATAGATATTTCAAAAGAAGCTAATGATAGAGCTCGTAATGATATTGTTATGAAAGTTATCGACATTTTTGCATGTAGTAAGTAATTCTTGTGCATCTCCCTTTTTGGTCATTTTGTTATTTTCCATTTTGGAGATATTTACAAATAATGACCAAAAATACAAAAGTTTATAGTTAAGTTGTTAGGCCTATTACATCCAGTACTATGTTGAGCTAAAGTCGAATTTTGCCGATAAGGGGGTCCCACTTACCCCATCTTACCCTATTCTTATAAATAGCAGAAAGAATGGAAATTTCATACTAAATAAGATTGGAGAACTGAGAATCAAAAACTCTAAAATATGTCCTGAATTTTTTTGCGATAAATTAAAAATTTTTTAAAATAGGAATTAATTTTCTCTGAAGGTAGTAAAAACCATGATAAAAACATGTTTTGGTCAAGACGGTAAAAAGCATTACACTGTAAATAAAATGCCAACCTTGGTTCTAGTCAACAAATGCATTTTATTTAATGAATATTTAGCCCGTATATAGAGCTACTAGTGATATTGTTATGAAAGTTGTCAATATTTTTGCGAGTAGAAAGTAATTCCATCCGTTTGTCCTTCCGCTTGCGTCACTCGAAAAACTGCCGTTTTTCATGATTCTTAAAGACAAAGGCAGGTTCTAGTCAACGAATGCACTTTATTCAATAAATATTTAGCTTGTAGATGGAGCCCATAATAATATTGTTATAAGAGTTGTCGAAATTTTTGCATGTAGAAAGTACATAAGCAGGTTCTAGTGGACAAATGCACTTTATTTAATGAATATTCAGCGCGTAGATAGAGCTCATGATGATATCGTTATGAAAGTTGTCGACATTTTTGCCAGTAGGATGCAATTCTTAAAGACATAAGCAAGTTTTAGTCCAATGAAAACAAATAGAAATTAATGAATCATTATAAAAAATTCCAGACTCAACTCCTGTTTAAGTTATAGTTCCCAAACTTTGGGAATACTGAACTACTATATTTTGTCGCATTTGAATGCTTAATTTGGCGCTAAGTCAATGCCTACCTTCATAAAAATGAAAAAATTATCATCTATTTCCACTTTTACTGCAATACCATATAGAAAGTAGCATGTAAAGATATAGTCTTCAATCGTCAATAATCGCTCTTCTTTTTATATAGTCTTGTTCTTGTTAGTCATTCGAACACTAGTTCTGCACTATAAATCGATGAATCTTTTCAGAAAATTTCAGAACTCTGTTTTTGTTGAAGTTAGTTTCCAAACTTTGGCAAACCTAAACTCCAAATTTTTGCCAAATATGGTCACCAAGTCACCAAATTCGATGCCAAATCACCAAAATTGATGCTAATACCAAAATCTGCGTTGGCTACAAACTTGGCAACTTGTCAAGATTAGCGATAAAATTTGGTAGTAAATATTGTTGCAGATAGCCAGAATTAGTAAACCCTTTCTTAATTTCAATGAAGTTAATTATTCTGGTAAAATGTATCATTTCTCATCACTAATTTTTACTAACGAGAACAAAAGTAGGCTATGTATACTCAAATGATTTTCATTGAACTCTAAGTTGTGCATTTGCCAATGAAAGATTCTGTAATAAGTCATGGCATACTATTCTTGGAAAAAACAAATATATATTTCTTGGTGGTACATATACTCCTATTACCATGACTTCTGTGATTAGAATGGCAGTTTTTTTTTTCTTCAGGAATATTTGTGAACCTGATTGTAGGCCCCATAGCAGAAAATGCGAGACGCGCGACGTACGTCGCAGATTTTTTTTTAGTCTGCAGATTATTTCCAAATCAGCATTATGCAGAAATTCCCAAATCTCTAGATTTTGGCAGGAAAGATAGCGATTTTCAATCTTTTTGCATCCACAGCATATTTCTCAATATTCATTTTAAACATGCTTTATTAAATTCTAGAACCTATAAAGAGGTAGAACTGTTCAATATCTCTCACTCAAGTAATTTTTTGTGACACCCCCCCCCCCCCTTACACACCTATTAAAGATCAGCGATCAAACAGATCACGGAATCTTTGCAATTTCAAATTTTTTTCTCCATCAGCAACATAAATGTCAGTATTCTTTTTAAACTTACTTAATTAGATTCCAGAACCTATAAAGAAGTAGAATTGTTCAATATCTCACTCTTATTTGTTTTAGTCTCCCCCCCCCCCCTTTCCTCCCAACAACGATCAGTGATCCAACGTTTCACAAAAACGTTGTAATTTTTAATCTTCCATCATCCGCAGTATAAATGTCAATATTCATTAAAAACACACTTTATTATATTCTAGAACCTATGAAAAGTCACTCATGTAATTTTTTGTGACCCCCCCCCCCTCCCGAAATTCTTTTGCTTTCAAATTTTTCTCCATCCACAACATAGATCTCAATGCTCATTTTAAACTTATTTACTTAGATTGCAGAACATATTAAAAAAAAGTAGAGTTGTTCAATATCTCTCACTCATATATTTGTTTTACTCCCTCCCACCCCACCTCCAACTCCACACTACGCTAATGATCGACAATCAAACGCTTCACAGAAGCATTGTGATTTTCATTCGTTTTTCATCCACAGCATAAATGTCAATTTCATTTTAAACTTACTTTATTAGATTCTAGAATGTATAAAGAAGTAGAATTGTTCAATATTTCTCATTCATATAATATTTTGTTGTCCCTTCCCCCTCCTCCCTATTACCATTTAGAACCGATCGGTAATGAAACTTCCTGCAGAAGTGTTGTGATTCTCAATCTTTCTCTGTATGCAGCCTAACTGTCAATATTCTGTTTAAACTTGTTTAATTAAATTGCAGAACCTGTTTAGAGGTAGAATTGTTCAATATCAGTCACTACTTATGTAATTTTTGTTGTTGCTTCTTTGAATATATACAAAATTTTGTATAAATTTCAAAGTTTGATGATCTTGACACCTTTTTGCTTGAATACCAGTGTTTTTGTAAATGAATCGCTAGCACTATAGAAGAAGAAAGTGGATCTGAAAGGATCACAGGTTTTTTTTATGAAAAGTCTTTTAGTGAGCTGTCAAAGAAAATACCTGTTTGCTTATTAAGTTACTTAAATTTGCAGTTTCAATTCCAGTATCGGAAGATTTCTGTAAAAGTTGGGGCTCAGACATTGAGATGGTGAGCAAAATGCAATTAAAATGTAGAGATGGCAATGACAAACAAGCTGTAATTGTTAAAAGAAAGTTTATACGTCTTAATATCCGTCCATCTGGTTACACAGGAACCAGAAAATTTTAGAAAGCTGCATTAATTTCAATGTTTAGAGTATCTTACTACAAGTATTTTACTAGAGTCAGTACGACAAAGTCATAAACAAAGATAGTTTTTATACAAAATGAAGGATAATGTGGCTAATAATACCAATTCTTTACCTAGCTCTATGTAATCGAAATTTCATAACTACAAAGCTTTGACATATCTAACAGATTAATAATATTAGATAAATGCAAACTTGTGATAAAAATATAATGAATCTAGTAATTTTTTTTTTTTTTTTTCTGTAACTTATTGTGAAATTATGCTGCAGATTATTTTCTAATGCTCAAATAGTTGTCGCAGATTGGCAGAAAAATTTCTGCTACTGGGATTGTAGGACCTGCTTTTTTATTTATGGATCAGTTATCTCACACAAAAATTTCAATGTTTTTATAACAATATGTATATTCCAGTGAGTCGTATAAGGAAATCATGTGGTGTTCCCAACAGATTTTTTTTTTTTTTTTATAACATTTACCTTTTGTGATAAACAGTGATTTGTATTGTATAAAATCAGGCACAGATTTTTTTTAAATTGTAAACAGTAAGTTTCTTAAAATAGTGGCAAGTATTTTGAAACAATTTATTGAAAAGGCCCGAATTTTTCAAGTTAGTTGAATGCTGGTTAACCCAAAAATTTACTTCATTTAATTTATTATTTTATTTCTTTTAAATCATTGCAACTTAAAAATATAGATATTTTGTTTTAAAATCATTTTTGTCCTACTTAATTTTATCTGGAAAATATGTGTCAATTTTTATATTTTTGCATATTTTTAACATTTATCCATCCCCTCCCCAAATATATTCCAAATTTTCTTCAGATTGGGGAGACACTTGGACAGTATTTTAAGGTGTGTATAATGCAGCCATATGTTAGTAATATAATCATACTGACCAATAGAATTATCAGAGTAAAACAAAATTAATTAATATTTATAAGTTTAAAAAAAAAAAAAAAAAAAAAGAAAAGAAAATTCGTAGGAACGTGAAGTTTAGTCACCATTTTTGTTCCTGTTGGCAATCTTGATTTTTTACTACATGCAGTTCATTAGTACTGTCCATTCTCTAATTCATGTCCCAAAACAAACAAAGGCAATTATACTCAAGAAGTGGTGGATGCTACCACAAAGATCAACATTTCCCAAAATTTTATCTCTGACAGTTCTCCCCCCCCCCCCTCTATTTTGATAAAATTGCTGCAGAATTAGCTCATCTGCAATAGCGCTCATTGTCATTGTACTCTAATCAGAAAACAAACAGCATCTAAATGTACAGTTTTGTAATTTTAATCTATACTAGCAGGCTTTGACCGCTTTGCTGGTCACTATATTTAAATCAATTAAAAAAAGAAAAATATTAATTTTACTTTATTTAAAAAAAAAAGTGTTCAGAGACATGCTTTAGGTCCCCGCTGCCTTCAGCAATCTATACCTCACTTACTATATGTCTGTCTCTTGCCTGAGACAATCAACACCTTAACCTTGGAGTTTAGTTTGGTAATCATGATTACATTGAACAACAGTATACATACTATTCACTGTCACATTATTTCCTATATTTTATCTCAAACAACCTATCATTTTTTTTCTCTTTTGTTTATTTAACTGTGCCTCTTATTTAAATTTATTCATTATTTAAACAACTGTTAATTACTAAATGTTTAGAAAGTTGAATGGAATTACTCCTGATTTTTTTATATTTAAATTGTTATTTTTATTCTTATTTATATCAGTGTTAAAATAATTCTTCTTCCTATTATTATTCACAGACACAGAAGAGAATAATGGACCATTCAGGATTAATATTTATTCCTAGTATAAAGAGTAATACTACTGTGAAACCTTTCATTTTTGAAGATAAAATGAAGACATCTACTGCAGATACTAAACAAAATGAGGTATTATAGAATAAAAAAAAAAAAAAAAAACTTTCTTAATTACATCTTTTATTAAATTAGAAACGTTACTTGAAGTTTATTCAGAAATTTTTCGGCCAGGACCCCTGCTGTCCTCTGTGCTTGCATGATGGTGAAGTGTGGTAGTTTTCTATCTGACTGGTTCTTCTTCCATTCGATTTCACATGCTGAATCTTTGGCCATTGCTGCTGTTGGGCTCTATACTATTACAGCTACATCCATTGGCTAAAATCTCTATTTTGCAATATATTGCACTTGTATGATTTTGAAAATTTGCTAATTTCTTTACATTTTTTAAATCTATTTTTATATTTTGTTCTTTATTAATTGTAGTTAGGACTGTGGTATTTCTTTTAAATTTAATGTTCTTTTCATGTTCTTTTATCCTGTTTTTATTTTTTTTTTTAGTTAGGCTTATATAATATATGATTATAGTTTCTTCTGTCTGATATTTTCTTTCATTTTCCATTCTGTGGTATCTATGGAGCTTTATTGTTACGGATGTACTGGAAAATGTTTCTGTTAGGTTTAATGGTGTTTAGTTTTGACGCTTCATTTTTAATTTTATTGTATGCTCCTTTGTTGTATGAAATTGCTGTGGTATATTTGGCTTTAAACTTTAAAGTTCTGTCCGTTTTCTTAAAAAAGTTTAAGTTAAATTTGTAAATAGAACTACAAATGTTTTAATGATGCAAAAGCAAAAATTATGTAAAAAGATCACACACCATACTGTATATTTGTAGAAGCTTAGATGCTGTTAAATTGTTTAGTAGATGCTCAAAAAAAAAAAAAAAAAAAAATTAAAATTTTTACAAATGAAACTCTTTTATAAAAAGAATTTCAAAAACAAATTACATTCTCACAACTTTATTTCAATATTTTGTTTCATTTGTGACACAATAAATTTAGAGAAATATCTGAAGCATAGGTAAGGAAATAATTAGTTTTCAATTTTAACTGTGCAATGTCTCTTTTCTGTCAGATTACATTCTAAAATATTTAAATTGTTAGAAGTCACCCCCCCTCGCCCCCCTCCTTCCCAAAATTATTTGCATTGAATTTAAGTCTAGCTTAGCGGAATGAGATTTTTCAACTGAATCCAGCTTTTATGTGGGTTTATTTGTATCTTCTGTTTACACCATCTAATTAAATAAGGTTTTGCTTGTTCATGTTAGTGTAAACAATCAATACTTTTTTTATAGTTTTAAATTGAAATAGTTACTATTTCTATAGTATTCTATTGTTTTGCTTTCTTTTTTTTTTTTTTTCCCTAAAATTTCAGCTTTTTACATTTTTGTCGTAAAAAATTCCTACTTATGGATAGAAATCTTCCTGTTTTTAAATCTGCAAAATTAGAAGCTCTGTAAATTATGTAAAGTTTCTGTATCTATACTTTTTAAAAAGGTTCTTTAACTCTATTGAAATGAAATTATTTACATAGACACATCTTCAAAAGAAAGAAAAAATAAATAAAAATAAAATAATCATAATAAGATTGCTAAGAGTCTTTACACCTGAGCATTTAAGGAATTGAAAAGATGTATGGTACACATTTGTGTTTAACGGCCCTCTTCACTTACCGTCCTTGGAAGCCCGAGCCTATTCTACGGGGAAATTTTCTTTACAAATAACTTGTTAACTAATACATATTTTTAAATTCTGTTTTCACATTCAGAAAATTCCCAACTGTTAAACTGACGGACCTTTTTTAGAAATGTATTTTTTCTTTTTTTTTTTTTTAACTTTATTTTGAAATTACAAAATGAAAAATTTCACATATTGAAAATTCGTATTTTCAATATGTGCAGCTTCAAAATAAAAAATAAAATAATAATTTTTTAGAAAAGGTCCATCAATTTAACAGCATTGAATTTTCAGAATATGAAAACAGAATTTAAAAATATGTATTAGTTAATAAGTTATTTGTAGAGAAAAATTTCCCATAGAATAACATTAGCTTTGGCTTCCGGTGGCGGTGAGTGAAGTGGGCCCTTAAGTAAATGTATGTGATGTGTGTATGTGAAAGGAGGGGTGTTATACAAAAACACATAAGTATTGTTTGTATATGCAGTTTTAAAAGTTTGATACATGTAGCATGTTTCCATTTTTTGAAAATAGTCATGCATGCAAAAGTCCTATGGAGAAAATTTGTCATGCCAAATCTCTTGTTTTTTCAGAAAAGAATTCTTAACTTTTAAGAGTTAGCGTCTCTGTTAGTAAAAAAAAGAAAAAAAAAAGTAATTTCTGAGAATAAACATTTAATATAAAAAATGTCTCAACCTTATCTGAAAAAAAAAATGTGTGTGTGTGTATTACACACAAACTTATGTCTGTTTTTTAATTGTAATTTTTACATAACAAACTTGTTAATCGGTTTTATAAAATTAAATTGCTGCACAAAATTGTTATTTTTTTCCCTCAAATATCTTTATATATATATTTCTTTTGTGCGTGTGTATGTCACTGAACTCCTCCTAAACGGCTGGACCGAGTTTAATGAAATTTTTTGTGTGTCTTCAGGAGGATTCGAGAATGGTTTAGATTTACAATTCAGTCCAATTTAAATTGTTTATTTAATTAATTTATCACTTATAAATTGTTGTTGATTTTGGAATGTTTCACATTGGATCCGGCAGACTGCGCTACGATCGTAGTATCGAATATTCAATAATACGCAAGTGAAGTGATGATGTCACTAAGAGAGTAATGAATAATATGAAACAATTTCGTACAATACATATTACGAAAATATACATCTGGCATGTATATTTTCGTATTACGTTTTTGATCGCCAAATACAAAAAACGCCAAGGAAGACAGAGTTTTGAAATTTAAAATTAAAATTTTGTCAATTTGAGAGCAAAATAACTCAATCTAACACATGCATTCGATAACTAATATATATCTATACCCACAGGGATTAAAATCGAGAAATAATTTTCCTTGATTTTTAATAATTTTTTTATAAAAACTCCAATGGGAGATTAACATAGGAAATCTTTTTCTTGCATCCACTGACGATCAGTGACGTCACACTTCGCTTGCGTATATTCTATTGTAATTCCAGTTTGTCCTGACAGTTGGTGCTGCGATCAAATTCAGGAAAATATTTTGTAACTTCGTGTTATTATTGTTATACAAAAAATTGTGTCCTAATTGAAATATTGCATCAAGATGTAATTACTGTTTGAAGAGTTTTGAAGCGTGCATAAAAAACTATACATTTTGCAAATTTAGTGCTGAATTAGAGTGAGTATTTTATATAATTTTCTATCCAATTTACACACACGTTGATCAGCAACCACCCTAACCTACAAATTTATTTGTGTAGCTAATTTATTATATTTTATTTATTTATTTTTTGAATGGAACACCTTTAGTATCGGATCCCTTTGGCAAAATTTGAAATTTGGCATCGAAGTAGCTCGGATGCTTCTCGCCAAGATCTTTAGTTCCACAATTGAGATAGCCATTTCAAGTCATCGCAAAAATGGCTTAAAATATTTAAAGTCACCAAATGGGTCCTAATTTGTGACTTAGATTTAGAAAATCCGTGCTTTTCTCACGGCCAATTATATGTTGCGTGTTCCAGGGTTGGAAAATCTTCGAATTTGTTTGTGTATACTCCTCAAGGATTAACCAAAAATATTGTACATCCAATGGCATTACAGAAAATTAAGTTTTTGTAGATTAAAAAAATATACCTCTTATAAAATAAATTGAGTTTCAACTTTTTCACCTTTAATTAAAACAAGTTTAAGTTTTTATGTAATACGAACTCTACATTTCACTTCGCTCATACTATACACATACTCACATGCATCGATTGATTGAATTGTGATAAATGTATAAAATAACTTTTGATAAAAAATTTCATCAAATCTGTCCAGATTGTTACAGCTTATTCAAAAAAGACAGAGTTTTTATGTGAAATTCGTTGCTATCAGAGATTCTTTCATAAATTGAAATATTTGCCGTATGAAATAAAATTTTGTGCTGTTCGACATTCAGCAGAGGTTTTAAATAACAAGTAGCAAGTAGAAAGTACCAAGTAGCAAGAAACAAGTAGCGAAAATTTTGGTAATTATGTCTTTTACGTTATAATCGGAATTCACAGTCACCGTTCACAGCGCTCCATACCACTTATATACCACATCCTTACAGACTTACAATAAGTTAGTTATTTTTTTCTAGCAAAATATTCTCTAGAAATAATTTATGACAAAACAATGTTTGTCGGGTCAGCTAGTATATATATATATATATTCCTATGAAGATAAATTCAATAAAGTAGAACCTGAGGGGGTGAAAGCTGGATGAACCCCAGAATTTTTATGTAACCGCCATTTCCAATGAACTCATCCAAGCTATTTCTAAGATAAGTACATTGTCTAACTTTGGTTCTTAATGATTCAGTATTTCGGAAATTATTATTTATTTATTTATTTTGACAAATTTTTAAATGCCTGCCTGATTTTAAATGACAGCTTCTTTTTTTGGAGTCACATTTCAAAAATTATTTTAGTAAATATGTATTGATTTCTTTTCAATAATAAATGCATTATTTTTTTTTTCACCTCAGGCATCTGCATGGAATCTCAAAGAAAATAAAGACAAAGAAAACAGTGGTTGTGGCAGGCCTCAATCTGCTAAAATATTTGAAAGAAATCAAAATGTAAGTTAATCTTTTTTTGTCACAAACTTTTTTTTTTTTAACAGTTTTCTTCTAGCAACTAATCTGAATTTTATTTTTTGTATGTCAGTCACTAATATTGGTTTTCTGAGGAAATTATAAATTAATTTTTATAATAGCTCTAAAAGTGATTTCAACATGGGTCTTTTGGCTTAGCTGGCTTGTGCTCTGAGCTAACCCATTTGATATCTTGACTCATATGAAAGATTTTTTCTTTTCTTCATATAAAGACTCAGTCTTGCAGATAATTTTTTATTTATTTATGCTCTGTAATTGCTAAATGGCAATAAATATAGTAATTTCAACCATATCAACATATATAGTTACGCTCATCACTGACTGACTGTGTCACGCTTAAAAATGCTAAGAAATTTCCCTGAACTCTGTCTGTGTGTGAATGCAAGTTGTCACCTAATTTTCATACTTTAGTTAATTTTAAAAAATGTAATTGTCAGATCGATAAGCTGTTTAATCCGACGGATTCAGAAAAATTGCCGCTTTAATTTGGTACCTTATTTCTAACGAATTTTTGATTAGATTTTTTAAAATCAATTAAAATATGAAAATAGACATAGCTTTAAAATAGACATTTAAATTTTTAGTTGTTGCCATTTTTTTTTTCAGTATAAAATGAAATATTCTTTCACATGAAAAAAAAAAAAAAATTATAAAATATTAAATTTGCATCTATATGTTGTCGTGATGATCTAAAAAAATGACATCTATAAAATAATAATTTTAAAGTTAATGATAAGAGATAAATAAAGTGTGAAAATTTTGCATAGGCTTGCTAGCAAATGAATTATTTGAAGTGAGAAATAAATAAAATGAAATGATCATTGTTCAACAGGTGCCTTAGTCGCCTTACAATGAACTAGTATCTATATGTATATCTATATATGGTCAAAATTACTATTGTAATTAGTTAATATTGTTGTCTTCATATATATATATATATTTTTGGCAGATCTCTATCTTTATTATTATGAAAAGCACTTTTGTTATGATGATGTCCGGCTTTATCGTTACATAGATGATGATGTATTTTATCTTAGCAAGAAATCACAAAATGCCTCTTCCTTAAATTATCCATCTAACTGATCAATCAATTAACTTTTTGGATCTAAAAATAATCATCGATGGTAATAAAATTTACACAGATATCTATGACAAACGGCAAGATTTTAGTTTTAAAGTAAACTTATTTACACATTTTAATTCCTGTCTGGATCTTTCAGTATTTAGAAACATCATCATTAACCATTTATTTCGAATTAATAATTTATGCTCTCCAGAGTATAAAAACAAGAATATTAATAAACTGATCACAGCCACTGCTAAAATGGGTTTTCCTATAAACTTTCTATTTTATATCCTTAACCATGTCTCTGTCAGTACATATTAAAAAAAAAAAAAAAGTGTACACTTTAGTGTATCTTAACAAAAGAATTATAAAATAATAAAAGACAATAAAAAAGGTGGTGGTTGGGTGGGCAGATGTTTGATTACGGAGGATGGGTGGTGGTGTTTGGCTGGATGGTTGGGTGGGATTGTGAAATTAAATTAAATTAAAAAAAAAGAAGGCAGAAGGCTTGTTGCATTTACTTTGTATTAATATGTAATCTTTCTTTTTCCATTAAATTTTCAGTTTCTTCATTGTTGAGTTGTCAACTATTTTTAAAATTCTAATCAAACTATTAAACAAAGTAATCAATAAATTTCATTGTTGCTTCATAGTTTCATTATTCTTTATCTGCTATGAAATTTTGCTTTTTTTAATCCGTATGACTCCTATTCTGGTCTTGGCAGGCTGGGGGAGTGTTGCCGGAGTGAAACTAGTTTAACCCCACAGGCAAGTCACAAGTAACATTCAATTTGTCATTTTAAAAGCGTATAAACCCTATTTTGAGATATATGTGATCTATTTTATAGAATACATATTATTATGTTTACTATTTAATTTTTACTATAAATGTAAATTAATATTATTTATATATATATATATATATTATGTTTTTTTTTTTTGTTGTTGTTGTTGTTTAGGGCAAATCTGAGAACAATAAATTAGCTGAACCACATAAAATTATTGGAAAACGGATAGCAAAACCTGTGAGAGGTATAATTTTGTGTTATTTATCTATTTACTTTTATAAATTAAGTAAAAAGAAAGATTTTGCATATGTAAGTATTTTTATATATAAAAACTTTTTAAAAAAATTAGATATTGAACCACAAAGCTTTTTGCTTTTAGTAAAATAATATCATCAGGTGTCATACATGTCAATATCTGTTACAGTCTTGTGACAGTGTTTACATTTCAATTTTAATGAAAATAGCTAAAAATTTGCATGCAAATGAAATGTGGGAAGTTCACAAATGAAGAATTTTGCTGTAGGGAAGGTGCTCCAGTAATTGACATCTATCCCTAAATAATTAATAAATAATAAAAATAATAAAATCATATATTTTACATATAAGAATTTTAACATTTTATGTCAAACACTGGAGCATAGGGTGCTAATAACTGGTAAAATGAATAACTAGCAGTGTCAAACACTGGAACATAGGGGGCCAATTATTGATAAAAGGAAAAACTGGCAGTGAATATAAGAAAGTTGCTGCTTGTTTAATCTGCTTGTTTGCAGATTATTTTTATTTTGAATTACTGGAACATTGAGTGAGTGTCAAATAAAAATTTATATTAAAAAAAAAAAAAAAAATGTTATCAAATGTATATATTTTAACATATATGTGGTTCTGAGTGTCTTTCTTGCCATATGTACTAACTTAAGATTTCTAAAAATAGTTTCTAATCACTAGAACATTAAAAACATCAGAGATTGCTCTAAAAGTGTCAATCACTGGTGCACTTATCCTACAAAAAGAATCCATGTTGATGGAAAATCTTGTAACTTGAGAAGAACCAGGAGAGTCAAAATCAAACTAGCCAAAGCTAGGAGAACACCAAGCAGTACCTGTAATTTTTTTTTTTGGTGGGGGGGGGGGGGGGCTTCATAATAAAACTTCAAGAACAGTATCTCACTAACCAGAAGAAAATGAGAACCTGTATCACTTGGACAACATAACTTATAAAAGAAAAAAGTTAATTTCTTTGTTTTCATTAAGTTAATTGTGCCAGAAACATAAGAATGAAAAAGTTAATTTTTTGTATTCAGCAGGATGGGCAGAAGCAGAAATAGCTAGAAGTCTGTTTTTAAAAATGTCAAATTAGATGTTTGAGTTTTTTTGATTACTATGTATACATAGTCTAAAACTGAAGGGACCATTTCTTTATCTTAAAAGAAATTCTACATATTTATTTTGTGTGTGTATTAAACAGAAATATATATGAAATTTTTAAAAGATAATCTCTGAATTCACCAGTATTTGTTTTTATGATGAAATATTTAATTACATTAAGTATTTTTAAGCTAGTTTAGGGTTGTGTGTAAGCAGATAATCTCTATATAACGTGGACCAATTACGATTAAATTTTGTAGAAACGATACGATAGTGATAATAAAATATACAAGGATAAACCATGATACACACGGACTCAGTTCAGTAATCTAATTAAAAAAAAAAAAAAAAAAAAAATTAAATTTGTCTGATGAAATCATTTTGTAGAAAAATCTATTTTTAATAGTTGCATCTTTACAATCTTTGCAAGCGTCATTTTGAACCTAGCAATATTTTAAAGATACAAACAAAATATTAACTTTTGCCATAAATTGACCAAAAAAAAAAATGGAAAATGCAATAATAAATATGATCAAAGTAGGTGCTAAGTTTTTTTTTTTTTTTTTTTTTTTACACAAAATTATGCCAAAATGAATAAATAAAAAAATTAGTTTATCTCCAACATAGCAGCAAAAATTTAAAAGTTGCCATAGGGGTCCTATACTAAAGCTGTCTTGCCTGGGGAAGTACGAAAACTGGGTCATCAAACATGAATTTTATTTTGAAACTTTTCTTTGAATAATTTGGTTTGACTATCATTAGCATTTAACCCACAAAAACTAATAATAATTAGGCTTCTGACAAATTAAAATATAAATTGCGTGATAAAATTGGTATGACTTAAGAATTTCAAATTTTAAAGGTTTAAAAAAAAAAAAAAAAAATTGCAAAAATGTTGCACAGGTTTGCTAGTATTAGTATATATGCTAATGAATATCATTTGATCAAAATCGAAATGAATGTGTTTACAATTATAGTCTAAATTTAGAAGTTCTCTTAAGCAGACTTATTCAGCTGCATAGTTTTGAATTTTGTTAGACATAGAGTATTCACGATGTTCATTATCACAAATAAGTGGTGTTGTGTTGTATTCAGATTATTTGTATTTTGAATGAACATTTTTCATGGTAGCTGATTATGGTGCAATCACATACACAGAAATTGTACTGATTGAGGGATTACCAGTGTAATGTTTTAAAATGATTAAATTTGAGTTTATAGGGCTTTATGTTAAGCCCATCCATCCAACCTGCATACCTTGTGATATCTATAACAAACTACCAAAAAAAAAATTACTTTGTCTCTACTACTGAAGATTATCAGCATTTCTGCCTGCATTGCAATTCCTGTTTATAACGTGATATGTATAATAGAACAGGGTTCCGACGGCTCAGGAAAAACCTGGAATAGCTGGAAATTAGAAATTAAGGAAAAATGTCAGAGAAAATTGCAAATATTGCCCCAAAACATGGAAAAATGATTATATAAAGCTGGAAAGTGCTTTTTGAGCATTCAGTTTATGTTGTGAGTCTTGTTACTATGTTGTTGCGAGCTATGTTGTTTTATGTACCATGAGCTATTTTTTATGTCACAAATCAAATTTTGTGACTGGAATTTTCTAAAAATAGACCTGGAAAAGTCAGGGAGTTTTATTTTTGAAAGTGAGTGAAAACCCTGTAAAAGCAAATAAAAAGTCTAATAAAACTACAGTAGTTCAAAATCTACTATCTGATAAAAAAAAAAAAAAAAATTAAAATATCAAAAATTGTTATTTATTTAGTGTCTGGATTTAATTTAGATTTTTTATGGTTGAATTTAAGTGTAAAATTATTTAAAAGTGTGTCAGAATTTGCTTCAGCATTAGCATTGTTATACTCCTACTCATTACACCCCTTTTAAATATTTTTTTCATTTAGCACATATTGACATATAGTACAAAGCCGAAAATCCGGACTCCAAAAATCCTGAATATTTCGGCAGCATTAATCATCATCATCATCAACAGTGTTTTTTTTTTTTGTTGTTTGTTTGTTTTTTAAGTATAAATATATCTAAATTAAGAACCGAAAAAGTATTTTCTTTCTTATTAATCTTCAAAATCGGCATTTGCAAAGTCTGAAAGAAGAGAAAGATTATAATAATAGTAACAATTCTTAATCATTTATCTAATTGAGAGCTAAATTCTATTATAATTTCAATTATACTCAAACTTTTAATTAAAAAACCTAAAGCACTAAGAAAAAATTGCGGAAATGTTTTAAAAATGGTATGTTTTCATTATTTATTTTCTTTTATTGTAACTTGTACTAATCTTTGTATACAAATATTTCAATAAGTCTGTTTTGTTTTTCAAATTTAATTTTTAATTTCATTTATTTATTGTTAAAGTTCATAAAAAAATATTACAGAATATATTTAAAAATCGTAATATATATATATTTTTACTTGAATTTGCATATTATCCAAGTATTTAAACCAAAATATTATAATTTTTAGGCATGACCAGAAATCCAGAATTGCTGCGGTCCCGACGATTCTGGATTTTCGGCTTTGTACTGTAGCTGCTTCTTTTTCTATTGTTCAAATCTAAAATGAAGTTTCACTGATTCATGTTTTTTTAAATCACAAGCATGGATGCTTAGTTAAAATCATCAGTAAACAAAAGAAGTAGAAAACAAAATTTCAGATAATCAAATTATGAAAATGAAATCGGTAGTATCCAAAAAATTACATTAACTTTTGAAACAGCTAAAATACTAAGCTAAGGCTTTTTAACTAAAATAAGCTTTTATGTCAAGTTAAACCTTGGTCATAATTTTATTTCAAACTAAAACAATTCTGAATTTTTGGTATATATACAAAGATTTTGATTATCACATATGATATTCAGTGTCACAAAAATATAGTTTTCTTTTGTATCCAGATTATTTTGAGTGAAGTTATTTATAGTGAATAGTTTTTTTTTTTCTCTCTTTCCAGGTATGCCTTTAGCTGAAAATGTAACCAGGGACTAATATCTGATTGGTGGATGGATGCCTCGCTCTTTTATTTAAATTATTTTATAATCAATATATGCAACATATTTTTGTACAAAATTTTTTTACACATTAATGCTTAGTATGGATTTTTATGACAAAAGTGAAATGTTTGTCTTAGTTATGAACTAATGTATTGTCTTTATGTCATTGTGAATAGAGATTTAATTAAATCTTAGATTTGTTTTATTTTATTTTAAACTTATTTACTATAATATTGATTTTATATATATTGATACTAAAAATGATCTAATACTGTGCTTATTTTATGGTCAAATACTTGCTGTTCTCACGAACAATTTCTGTATATTGACTATTACTTTGCTATGATATCAATAAATAAATTGTAAAATATGCTTAAGCTGTAGTTACTGTTTAATAATATAAGCTTTATGTGAAAGATTTCAAATATACATATACAGGATTGCTATAAGTAAACGTTTGTTATTATTATTATTATTATGAGATTTACATTATTTTATTGGTTACAATCATTAAATTTAATATAAAAAATTAAATGAGTGACAGATATTGAACAATTTTACCTTTTTATAGATTCTAAAATCTAATAAAGCAAGTTTAACATAAGCATTGACATTTATGTTATGAATGGAGAAAGATTGGAAAATCACAATTTTTTTCTGTCAAAATCGGGATACTTTGAATTAGTCCCTGACTTTCGACGCACAGTTTCTGACCCGACCACAATCTGCAAAAAAATATTATTCAATTTACATTATACAGTAGCCGCCGCTTTATAAAATCACGTTTGTTTTCATCAAAATTATTTTATTAAGCGGCTGATTTTTATATCCGGCGAACAAGTCCGAACTCAATAAAAGAATATTCATTACCTATATGGTAAGAAATTCTTCTTTGCCCTTTCATCTATCAACTAGCCATCCGTAGGAATGGAGTTTTATATACTTATCATTCATGTAAAATTTTCAGCTTTTAGGGACAAAATTACGTAAAAGAGGGATATTTTCTTTGGCCTGGCATTCTTGTACCTATCTAGAAGTGCTACGTTAATGACTTCTGCTCTCCTTATTCATTTTCGCTTTCGATTCACTCTTCCATTTGGTAAAATTTAGGCACTGATATAATTTTTATTATTATGTTTATATGAATCAAACTGAGATATTTCAAGCTTCATTGTGACCTTCGTTTGACTACACATTTGAAGAAAACCATCATACTTTGTCAAAATTTTATGCTTTACCTTCAAAATAAAAACTTCCCGCTTGCGTATCTTCCAGCTAAGTTGCTTCAAAATAAGAACTACAAACACTATTTTAATATTTTAAGACAGAACAAAATACTCATTGGTCAATCATTTGCAGAATTTATACCTCGAATTCATAACTACAACACATGGCAGTGCGTGTTTTTTTTCTTTCTTTCTTTTTTTTTTTTTTTTTAAGGCATATAATTTTCAACAAAGAGTAATAATGTGCTGGCTTGTTATGTTTTGTTTCTCTTTTCCTTTTCAAAAATCCGGTGAGAAAATATAATTTGTTTAGCTTACATACATGATCATTTTTACTGTTCAAGAGATTTTCTTTTGAGTTTATTATCTGGCGATGTTGATTTTATTAAGCAGCAGTTTGTACTGATTTAATTCCGGACCCAGTAATTTGATCAGATTAAGTGGTTGATTTTATTAACCAGTGATTTTATAAAGTGGCGGCTACTGTATAAGAAACTGAATTAAAATTCTATTTCACGAAGTACAGTTATATTACTGAAAATATCTTTCAGAGAATTTATTACATAAATATTACAATATATAATTATGTTAAAACTAGTGTATAATTAAAGTTATATTAAAAATAATTAGTCTAATAATAAAGCAAATATATCTATACTGATAAGTATAAAGGATTTAAGTCCATATTCTTGATTTTTCAGGAGACGAAAAATAAAATTAAACAAACTAAAAACTAATGAGCAGAATCGATTAGGAAAAAGGGATTATGATGGTTTATACGCTTTATACCATTCAGTGACTGTCAATCTTCATTTAATAAAGGAAAAAATTGAATTAAATATTTTATACTAAAAATTAATACTAAATTTCTGACTTGAATCTTTTTTTAACAATGGATTTTCTCAAAGACTAAATGACATGGATTTAAATCCTTTATACCAATTGATAGAGAATTTTTTTCTGAGTCTGACTATGTACTTAACTCAAAATCGACATTTTTGGACTTAAATCCTTTGTACTTATCAGTACAGATATGTTGGAAGGCAAATTTTCTCATATAACATTTGAAACGTCAAGTAATAATATTTATGCATTCTTTATTATGAATCAAACTTCTGTTGAGTCATGTTGGTTTAAACTGCTATGAAGGAAGAGAATGTCACTCAATTCATGTTCATAAAAATGCTACATAAAAAAATATTTCAAAAAAAATATTTTGGTAACCCACGTGTACCCAACCCGATGCAAGACTCTACTTTGAATCTGTGCGCAATACTGCTTTGAAAATAATCTGCAGACTGAAAAAAAAAAAATAATATATATATATATATATATGTACATCTTATGTCTTACATTTTCTGCTATAGGGGATTGTAAGTACAGTGCGTATCGAAATGATAGGTCCACCCGCATTTTTCAAAATTTCGACTCTTAATTGAGAATAAGAATAACTTTTTTGGTAGAGTTAATTAATCAGTAATTGTTATAACTATTTATGAAGAAATTTCTTAAAAATAAATAATTCCTTTTTATTTTATGCAAATTTTCCATTTTCAGACCGTTTCGAAAAGATAGGTCCGCCTTCAGAAATTTTGCACCAATCACGTTTATTTCCAAAAAATTTGCATAAAAATCGTTGCTTAGTCTTACTGCGGGATTATGCTGGCTGCTGTGGGGGTATTTAAACAGATTTGAACATCACGTTCAAATCAAACGAAATGGGTCGTCGTTGCAGTCTTTCGCTGGTTAAGCAGGGGGAAATGGATGCATTTAAAACGTGTGGAAAATCGAATAGAGAAATAGGTAAATTTTTAAACAGATCACATAATGTTGTAAACAATAATTTGCGACTTAGAAATGCTTATGGCAGTAAAAAATCATCTTGCCGCCCGTCAAAAGTGACACCCCGACAAAGAAGGACCGTAAAGGACACCCCGTAAAGGAGTTAAAATCTGGAAATATGAGCTTATCCACTGTGGCCAGACAACAAAACCCTCCAATATCAAAATCTACAGTTCATAGAGTGGTAAAGAAGTTCGGCAATATAGTTTACGTGAAGAGGAAAGCGCCTCCGAAATTGACTAAAAAGCACCAAGTAAAGAGATTGAAATTCGCACATGAAGTGATGTCCTGGAAACAAGATTGGCATCGTGTGATATTCAGTGATGAAAATAAATTCAAACTGGATGATCCAGATGACTGCCAGTACTACTGGCACGATCTGCGTAACGATAGACAGATATTCTCGAAGAGGCAAGCTGGTGGTGGTTCCGTTATGGTATGGGCCGGATTCGGAGGTGCAGGAAAAACTGATATAGCATTTGAAAACAATCGTTTGAATGCTGCAGGCTATCAACAGCTGCTTGAACAATATTTTCTTACACAAGCAGAGCACATTGGGGGCCATTCTTCATGTTCCAACAGGACAATGCTCCTGTGCACACTGCAAAGTCCACTTTCGAATGGTTTCTAGATAATGGTGTACATGTTATCGATTGGCCATCTTGTAGCCCCGACCTGAATCCGGTAGAAAACATGTGGGGTATACTCGCAAGAGCGGTGTATGTAGGCGGAAGGCAGTACAACAGTACTGCAGACTTGAAAATGGCTATTTCCTCCGAATGGTCAAAAATCGAGAAAACGTGTTTGCAAAAACTTATAGAAACCATGCCGAATAGGATTTATGAGCTTATTCTGAAACAAGGTGGAAAAATTTCTTATTAATTCAACATTAATTTGATGCTTGGTTCAGTGGACCTATCTTTTTGAAACAGCTTTTTCATGTAATTTTTGTTTTCCTTATTATTCCTATTATTTGTATATTATTCATGTATTATTTTACATTGAATGAAGTAATGTAGTTTATAAAATAGTACTTTGTACACAATAAAACCTTTTTTACCAACATAACTTTCGTTTTTACTGGTGGACCTATCATTTCGATACGCACTGTATATTTAAGACTCGATTGAATTTTGATGTGTATATAGACCATATATGGTCTTAACCAAGTTAATTAATGAACTTTATCTTCCATTTTGAAACAAAATAATGGATTCCTCAAATAAAAGCCACTTTAAATAAGGTTATAATTTGAAAATTTGCCGTCAAGATAACTTTTGAAATACTGAATCAATTCTAACCTAAGTTGGATAGTGAATTTATCATACAAATATCTTGGATAAGTTTTCTGAGCAACTTGTTTCACCATTTTGTTTTCAAGTGAAGGCTACATGAAATCAGACTGCCACCTGAAAATTTGTCATCACAATAACTTTTCAAATACTGAACTAATTAGAACCAAAGTTGGACAGTCAACTTATGTTTCGTCTCTTGAATAAGTTCGCTGGGCAACTTGCTCTGCCATTTTGTTTCCAAGTGGCAATCACTGGAAAATTTGTCATCACGATAACTTTTGAATTACTTAATCAATTCAAACCAAAATTTAACAGTGGACTTACTATTCAAATATTTTAAACGATTTTGCTGGATAGGTTTCTCTGCTATTTTGTTTCCAAGTTACAGCCATTTGAAATCATGCTGTCATTTGAAAATTTGTCATCACAATAACTTTTGAAATACTGAATTTATTCAAGAAGTTGGTCAGGACTTATCCTACAAATATTTTGGATGAGTTCATTAAGCAACTTGCTCCGTCATTTTGTTTCCAAGAGACAGCCACTTGAAAAATTTGTCATCACAATAACTTTTGAAATAGTGAATTAATTCGAATGAAATTTATAGAATAGACTTATCTTAGAAATACATTTGATATGTTCGTTAGCCAATTTGATCTGCCATCTTTTTTTCAAGAGTCGACCACTTGAAATTTTCTAATTCACATGAAAAAGGTATTGCTAAAAACTCTATATGTGCATAGCTTACATCAATATCTCCACCAAGCGGATTAATAAATGTTATCTGCCATTTTGTTATAAAATGGTGGTCAATAAGAAAAGATAAATCAGCTTACTTTTCTGAATGAGCCAGCAGGACTATGAGAGAGCGATTTCCCGATTTTTAAAATAGTCACTATCAGCCATGCACCTCTATAAATAGGCAATCAGATTGCTACTGAATTTGGTAGGGAGACAATACATTAGATGCACACAAGAAATTTAACAAAAAAATATTTAGCTTAAGAATGTCCACTAGGTGGTGTGTTAGAAGGGAAAATATAAAGAATTCAAAGACTTAAGTATATGGGATTTATAAATAATTTGAACATTTGTTTATTTTTTGAGCCTATAGAATATATTCTATTTGTTAAATTTGTCAATTTTTCCATGTAAAGTGTCCTCTAGATATCCTCTTAAAAAACAAAACAAAAAAATCCTTGAGTGCATTTTAGGAATTATCTACTTAACAAATTTGCTGGCAATCTGTGCATACATTCTAGGTGTAGGTTACAATGGACGTTTTATAACAGGGTATCCAGCAACTTAAAAAAAGCAACAAATTTCATTTTACAGTTATAGAAATGTCAGGAAATTTTGATAAATCAGGGAAGTAAAGGAAGTAAAAATATAAAATATAACTTCTGTCAAACTGTGAAAGCATAACTACACACACTTGTGTGATAAACAGTGGCAGTGGGAAGTGAATCTCACAAGTTTTCTTTGGCAGGTGAAGGGCTGATTATTTATAACATTTAATTTTACAGATCATCGTAAAATTTGAGTTTAATTACATTGAATTGCTTGAATCTGTCAATTTTTTTTCTGCTGCCGATTACTAAAGTGGATAATGCCTTTCATTAAAGAAATTTACTTTTTTTTTTATATATATCTAAAATTCAAGATTATTTACCTAATAGTAAAAAAAATGTCTTGTTCTTTCTGTGTTTCATTGTAGAAATAATAATACATTTTTGCTGCTGATCAGCAAAATACTTAATTTTCTTATCAGTGTTTTATGAAAACTTTTTTAAATTAGTAAACTTTTGTACATGGTCTATATAAATTTTCTGATTTCTGTAAAAATTCTACTTCAAGATTGTTGATTTTTTTAAATGACCTGCTTTCAGACCAAAAGTTTTATTAAATTGGCTCCAGAAGTATGCACAAAGCTCTGTCAATGTTAAAAATGTTATGAGAGAAAATAAAAGAAACATGCAACATTCTCGCAATCACATGCTGTAGTGGAAACTCTGTTTTGTGCATTTGTGCATACTTGTTCTCACATGTTAAATAGTTATACTGAATTATTTTACCTGGTACAATTATTCAAGCTTTTGCAATCTATGATGTTTTTCTAAAGAGTTCATATTCTCTAAAATAAAATAAATTCAATAGCTTTATTATTCACTAGCAGGCTTTGCCCACTTCGCTGGTCACTGAATTTAAAGGACAGTCTTTTCTATATAGCTTTATAAAAGTAAAACAAAATACTAAAATTGCTCAAAAGCTCGCTTCAGGTCCCTGCTGACTTTGGCAGCGATTTGGTCACCCGCTAAAACTCAGGCGCCTGTCCCTATTACCTGCGACATTGGTTTACCAGTAGTCTTCCATTTAGGTGCTTATTAGATAAGTTTCAAAATAGATAGTATCGAAAAAAATTAAGTATCCCTTTTATATTTGAATCCCAGTTACATATGATCAACAGTATGTGTGGTGCACATAATATTTGCTTTTACGTTATTTCCTATGTTTATTTTGTTTATCTGATCAACCATAAAATGACAGCAATTTCACCACCAAGTATTACAATATGCTATGACCGGCTACGTCTGTCACATGAGACAATTAATTTTTGTGATTTTATATAATTCATGGTTTGTAAACCTGATCATAGTACAGCTTTGATATAGTTCTTTTTGTCACCATTTTAAACTTAATCCCTTGTAACAACATGCTATGAGCGCTATTTCTGTCGTATTTTAGACAACTAATCTTTTTATGGTTATATATATTTCCCATTAAACATATTTTTATTTATTTAAATATTAATTTGAATTAATCAAATATTTCTGTTCGACGGCATGCAAGTGCAGTCGCATACAGAGGCTCATTTATTTGTATGATGAATTAGCATAGTGATTAGTATATAAAAAAATAAATAGGTAAACATTATCGTGCTACACAACTTTATTATGTTGCTCCAGTTCCCAAAATCTTTTCAAATTCAATATATATATATATATTTTTTACATGAAAAGGTTCAATAATAAAAGGATTAATCTCTTTCACTCTGTGCTATTACACTGAGGGAGGTAAATAGTATTGATTGACAGTGACAGTTGAGGTCAACAATTTGCATCTGTCTCCACTTCTATTGTGGTGACATAGCAAAGAATTTCATTATTAAGTTGTACTATATGAAGAAAAGAAGTTTTGAAAGTAAATATCGGTTTTCATGCTTTTATATTTTTAGTGAATAAAAGGGTTTGAGGAAACAAATTTTCATTATTGTTATACTGTGTATGTGTACATAATAGTGATTTTAGAGTTCATACAAAACTTTAGTTTATGAACTCCTGTTATAATGGACTCTTGTTAATATGGACAAAAACTGCTGGCCCTTGATTGTCCGTTTTAACGAAAGTTCACTGTATATAAATAAATAAAAAATGCCTTAAACTACTTATTTACACGTTTCAAAAATACTGAAATTTAAGTGTTTTTATATTTATATGATGTACAGCTATATGTTATCTACAAAGGTTTATAAACAATAAAGTTGTTTTACTGTTTATTATTATCTCCTTAACTACCCCAGGTGTATATTATACATTTTTCTGAAGTACATTCCTTCTTATTGTATTGCTACCAGCGAAATTACTGACACGGTTGACAATGCACTAAAACAACCTTAAAAGTGATCTTGACAGTGTTTTTGAAAGATTTACTCATTTCAAAGTTGAAAAAGAACAGTGGCACTTTGAAGCAAATCTCGTAAATTTTTGTCAGCAGGTAAGGGGTTCAACAGATAAAATGTAAAAACATCCAAGTCACTGCTTTAAATTCACAAGTTAGGGGGCGTCCGTTAATTACGTGAGGTGTTCAGGGGGGAGGCGGAGGGTCAAGCCGAATCTCACCCAATCTCACGTGGGGGAGAGGGGGATCTCAGCAAATATCACGTAATTTTTTCCCCCACAAAAAACAGTGTAAAATTGCAAGAAAATTGAGTTAAATTCTATTTAAGTATTTTATTGTTCAATTTTATTACTGTGATTTTAGAATACGACCTATGCAATCTTAAAAACTAGTCTTAACTAGACTTCAATAAAAATAATAAAGCAAATTGTGTTTTTTTTAAATAAATCCAACGCATTTACAGTAGAAATACGAATTTTGAAAAATCTCACTTGAGATTAGGGAGGGGGGGGGGGGGGGGGAGGGTTAAGCCAAATCTCACTAAATTTCACCAGGGTCGAGGGGGGGTCAAAAAATTTCCAAAACTGCCTCACGTAATTAATGGATGCCCCCTTATAGAGGTTCATTGAGTACTTTGTATAAGTAAACTGATATATATATACCTTATTTATAACAAAAATATTGTTTCAGTCGCTCACAAATGACGACGGCTGTCCAATAAATCGATTATTTTAAACGATAAGCCGTATTGATTGGCTAGAGAGAAACATGTGACCTAGCATATGCTTGCGTTTTTGTTTATATTTATTTATTAACGTATCCGTGATTAAAAATACCGAAATGTTTAAATGTAATTGTTTTCCTGGAAATGTCTCTCCCTGTGTATTATCAGAAAGAGATAAAATAAAAAGACATTCACTCTTACATATGAAGTTTAATGCAGTTTTTGTTTATAAAAAAAAAAAAAATTAGTTGAACTTTTTTTTTTTTGTATAGATTGTTCACATGCAGCTTTTTAAAACTTAGTTTAGAAATATTAATGTATTTGTATATTTTATATTTTTAGCTTCAGAAATGTTATGTATACGCATCAACTAATCTAACATTTAATCATATTTTAAGCATTTATTTAAAAAATTTTAAAGTTATTATATTTGCATAGTACATGAAAACTAGCATTTATTTTATTTGTTTAGTAGGTAATTTTCAACAATTAAAAGCTTATGAAGCTTTTGTAAATTGATTTAATTTTGGATAAACTGTCAGGCTCTTTCATATTTAAGGACTAGGGACAAATGATACATTGCTTAATTACTTAAAAAAAATAAATTAAGATTTATTATTATCGGTACTTTTCCATTTTGCTGGTGCAAATCTCACCAAACAAAAATGTTAATAATGCTGCAAATCTCGCCATGCAAACTTTATTGATGACAACACACAGTTTACATATAATTTTTTTTTAAATAAATGTTAGTTCTAAGAATTTTTTTGTACAAGAAGTAATTTTAGGCTAAATGTCTTTTGCTTGAAATAAACTGACAGATTCTTCCTCTGTTCAGTTAAATCCCAAATTTTTATTGATTTTGGTTTCTCATAAATTTTTGATGTATTACGAAAGAGATGTGACTAATAAGAAATTAATGCAGCTTGTTTTGAAAATGTAGCGATAAAAAATTACCAGTAAGGATATTCCATTTGGTGTTGGTAGTATCTTTTTTGGCGACTGTATGGAGCAGTACTTTACTATCATTCATTATTATAGGCAAATATCCATTTTCCTTCATTATGATTATTACGTCATTAGTTATATAGTAAAGATATGGAAGCACTTTGATGCAGACAGCAGTAAATTTTGTTTGTGTAAATAGGGTAATGTGTAGGTATTTGAGTTAATAAAATTTAACACGTTCGTCTCCGTGTCATCCAGATATGGGTGACGGCTATGCTTTTGTGGGCGCCGCGTCACCCAAATATGGGTGATGCTCTTCTTGTTCAAGTTAACACGAGAGCATGGGCGTTGGGACAATGAGGCAAGGGGGCACTTGCCTCCCCCTGGAAAATTCTAATAAGCATTTTTTTTCTTTAACTTTAAAACTATGCTATCAGAATTTTATTTAAAAAAAAATATTTTTTCAGGTTGTGCCCCCCTTGGAATTTTTTCTGGTGACGCCACTGCATGAGAGTAGTTGCATCATTTTTTATAACGCTAGTAGTCGCATGTCGGTCTATTCCCTGCTGTTGTTTAGTATTAGGGGAAAGCCAGTAGAGAAAAATTAGCTGCCTTTAATTCACACAAAACTTTTCCCGCAAACCTCTAACCTTTCTGAAAAACTAGAGAAGTGAGGAAAAAAATAATTGACGTTAATAGTCGCGTCATGGTCAAATACCGATTTGAGAAGTAAAATGTTTTTAACTGTTCAAAAAATATCAGGAATGACTTGAAAACAGACTATGTTAGATAACATCCACTCAAGGTTAGTTACACAGAATTTTCTTACTTTATTTTTAAGGGGTGATCTGTTGGGGAAATTTATTATCATTGGGCAGCAAATAGACTGATATGCGACTACTAATGCATTAATACGATTTTTAAAAGGAATTTAACGGAACAAGCACTGAAATATAAATAAAGGATATACAACCTAAAAATACACACATTATGCTGTATTTTTTATTAACTTATATTTAGGAAAACATATTACATTATACTATATCATATGGTGTTCGTTAAAACACTCTAAGCACATTTGAGGCGATTCTGGACAATAGAAACAATAGGTCGCTTATATAGTGTTTTCTTTTACATTTTTCTTTGCTTCTTGACATTTGGCAGTTTGCTTCCTCTTCTGGTAACATAGAGCGCACATGCGCATGTTTCTTATAGGCTTGCTTTGCTGATTCTTACAAATCTATGAAGGGTGGGACACTTCCTTGTTTTACTTCTATTATTGTCGGGCATAGCACTTTCTGAGGACAACCATTTGATTAAAAAAAAAAAAGTTTCTGAAATTTTCTGATTTCTATTTTTTTTTTTTTTTTTTTTTGTGGCTCTCTGGTACATGTTATCTCCGACTATCGGATTTGTGTCCAGTGAGAAACTCAGTTGAATCTTGCTGGGCAATGAACGTGTTATTAATGCTATGGGTTCGAGTGAGGTACCTTTAATGATGATCTTTTTTAAGGGATTCTAGCTCAAGTTGTGTAAGTTTCAGAAGACCGCATTGAGAATTCTGAATGGTTAAGTCATTGAGCACAACCGGGGTTCGAACCCTATACCATTCAATTCAAAGTTTGAATAAACTAATTATAAAACAAACAAAATCCTAATTAGGTAGAACAAGCGGGCAATGTTTTTTTAAAGTGGTTTGTTTAGTATAATCTTCATTACTAATGAATATTAAAATTTATAAACTTAAACCCATAATAAAAAAAAAAAAAGAAAGCTTTCAAAATTTTCCCTATGTCAATATTATAGTTGACAGGGGTCGATTCAGGCAAAAATTGGGACCCATTTGCACAGCTCACGTGTCCCTTAGCTTGTGCGTGCCCAGGACTGTGCTGCCGAAGGCAGTGGGGACCCGGTCCGACATTTTACCTGATGATAAAGGATTTTTTTCATTTTCTTTTCTTAAGAATAAAAGTTTAACTTGAGAAAGAATATGTGCGTAGAGCGCACGTATATCTTCACACGTGCGCGCGCATGGGTCTGCGCTGCTGAAGGCAGTGGGGACCGGTGTGAGTTTTTACTCTATGCTAAATTATTATTTTTGAATTCCTTTTCTTAAGGATGAAATTTATAAGTAATAATGTGGAATTTTGTGAAATCATAAGGATGGTGAAGGAATATGCGCACGGATGTACGCTGCCGAAGGCAGTGGGGACCCGGTGTGAGTTTTTATCCGATCACAATTGATTTTTTTTTCTTTTCTTAAGTGTAATGTTAATGAGTGATAAGATGCAATTTTGAGAATTCATTCATTATAGTGATTCATTTACAAATACTGACCCGCTAGTGGGCGAAGCTCGCTAGTGTCAGATATAAAATCCATTTCGCAAATCAGGATTACAATTCTTTCTTATACATTGTATAAGGAAGTACAAAGAAATTGTTTATAAGTAAAATTTTAACTTTCTTTCTAATGTTATTTTTATTATGTTTTCGATGCATTAGGTATGTGCAGTCAAACCTTATTAACATGAATTACTTTTAACATGAACTGTTTCCACTATCCCCATCAAAATAAAGATTGATTATTGATAGCATGAACAATTTTTTTTTTCCTCTTGAGATTCACGTTAACAAGGTTTAGCTGTATTAAAGTATTATGCATTTTAAAAAAGTATTTTTTTTTTATGTTATGATTGATCGACTATTCTGATTCATTTTCGGAACATCTATAAATCGGTAATTAGGCAACAACTGTTTCCTGCTGATGTTTCAGTGTAAAATTAATCGTGAGATAGAGAAAAAAGGGATTAAAAAACAAACCAACAACAAAAACAAAAACAAAAAATTTTATTCTTTAAAATAAAATCAAGCAGGGTAGGTGCTCCAGTAATTGACATCTATCCCGAAATAATTAATAAATAAGAAAAATAATAAAATCATATATTTTACATATAAGAATTTTAACATTTTATGTCAAACACTGGAGCATAGGGTGCTATAACTGGTAAAATGAATAACTAGCAGTGTCAAACACTGGAACATAGGAGGCCAATGACTAATAAAATAAAAAAACTGGCAGTGTCAGTTACTGGAACATTAAGTGGGTGTCAAATAAAAATTCATAAAAAAAATAATTGTTATCAAATGTATATATTTTAACATACATGTGGTTCTGAATGTCTTTCATGCCATACATTCTAACTTAAGATTTCTAAAAATAATTTTCTGGTGACTAGAATATTAAAAACATCAGAGATTGTTCTAAAAGTATCAATCACTGGTGCACGTACCCTATAGTCGGTAGCAAATTGCAAAATTATTAAATCACTAGCAATAATTCGTATTTAAATGATTTGCACCTAAGACTGTTTTGTTAAGTAAACATTTGTCGAGTCATGATCTTAGTCTTTATGCTGTTTATAAAAAGTAAGTCAATGATAAAAATTAGCGGTCAAATTAATACGTTCATATACTTCTGTACTTCTGTGGTATACTTCTGTGGAGGCCCGTCACCCAAATATTGGTGACTCTCTTCTTGTTCGAGTTAATAGGATTTTCAGTTGGATTTTTGAAAGGAATTTAATGGAATAAGTACTGAAATATACATATAGGATGCCCAAGTTAAAATCCATGCTAGTACCAGCAAAGAAAATAGGCTAGTTATTGCTATGTTTTGCTTTGTCTGCTAGATTTTCATGCTGTTATATGCTTTATAATGCTAGCCAGCATAAAATGCTATATTAGCTAGCTTACACAGCAATAGCACGACAAGCTATATACAAGCATTTTATGCTCATTTGTTGTTTAAGCTTTTCCAAAGCCTGGAGAGGTATGTACCTTAACAAGCTATTATGTGCTTTTCTATGCTTGCCAGCGTAATATGTTATGTCGGCAGCTTAAGTAGAAATAGCATGGCATGCTAGATGCCAGTGAGAAGTGAGAAAATAGCAACAAAAAAGCATCTGTTGGTTGTGAATTACTGCTAGTATAGCAGAAATTTCAAGCAAATAGTAGTCATAATTACTGCTGGACCAGCAACATACTATTCAAGCAACAGAAGCTGGATTATGTATGCTGGACAAGCAAGAAACTGTGCCAATACACACCATGACTTGCTGGTAATTTTGGTGGAACCAGCAAATATTTTTGGTATTTCATGCTATTTTACATGCTGGGATACAGCATTTAATGCTAGACTAGCAAACAAATACCAGCAAGAATTTTAACTTGGGTGTACAATACAAAAATACTAAAAATATACACAATATATTATACTTTTTATTAATTTATATTGAAGATCTATAAAATTTTATTTATAACTTTTTTTTTTTTTTCTAAAACTCACTATTTTGTCATCACTACTCTCCTTGCTTTCAATTATACTTTTACGCTATTCAATGAACATTTTGAGGATAAAAAAAAAGTCACTGACGTGCGTCTCAAAAAAGTATGCTTCTCCACCTAATGTAGAATCTGGGATAACTGCAGTGAGATCCTAGACAGTCCTCTAGCCGAAAAGCTCATCTATCACTCTCCCCATTTCGGAACTAAATATATGTAATGAATCAAAGGTTCGAAAACATTACTCGAGTTGCATCCCTGCTATTTTTCACTTATCGTTCTGTTTAACGGGTGATCAATAAAAATCCGCAATATGTTAACTTTATTATATTTTTTATAAAATGCAATTATGATACAAATAAACATATGCAAATTATAAGACTGGATAAATACTAAATACTGATAGTTTTATCTCTGTTCTATTACACCATTTCTGTAGATATAATCTATTCTTTTCTTTGTATCGACTGCGATCTTCTGTACAAGGTCTGAATTAATTTGTTTTATGCAATATCTGATGCGATTCACAAGTTGATCGACATTTTCTGCCCGCCAAGCCCTTGCATAAACTTTTCCTTTTAAAACTGACCAAAAGTCCTCAATTGATCTTGCCTCTGGAACATTAGCGGGATTATCTTCTTTAACCACAAAGTCAATTGATTCTTGAAGGAGATAATTGGTCACTTTTTTAGCATAATGAGGACTGGCCAAGTCTGACCAAAATATATAATTTCTTTTGTAATTAGCTCGAATATAGGGATTTGGACGCTTTTTGATACATTCCTCAAGATAAACATCTTGATTGATTGCCATATTTGAACTTTGAATGAAAGGCTTGCTCATTCCTTTTGGACCAATGGCAATCCATACAAGAACTTTGCTTTCAAACTTTTTTTTCGTTGAATATTTAACATCTGGTGGTGTATCTGATATATTGGAAGAATATAAACGATTATTGCCATTTATTGAGGAATTTGAAAGAGTAAAATATGATTCATCATCAAGAATCCAAGATGTTTTTGAAAATTTTCGATAGAGACGTCCACACTTTGTTTTTGCTGAAATTTGTTGCTTTTCATTTCTTTGTGGAATGGTTTTCTTCTTTCGGCAACTTATCTTTGCTTTCTTAAGGACATAATTAATCATTGATTGTGAACATTTGTACTTTATTGCTGCTTGACGCTGAGAAATTCGGTCCTTGTGATCAAAATCCTTTTTCAAATTTCAAACTTTTTAAAGTGTGAAGATTTTTGCAAATCCTATAGAGCCAGATCGGCGAAAAGCACTCAAACCCCTTTCATAACGTTTCAAAATGTCATAAATAGTTCGTTGTGGTATTTTTTCTTTCATAAAATGCTTCACAATAAAAGATTTACCTGATGAAGGATTTTCTGAATAGAACTCGTACACACGAGATCGCAGATTGACTTCATTCGAAGACATATTACCTGAAAAAAAGAAAATATTTTGCAAATGTGAATATGTCTACAGTAACTAGTAAGGTTAAGTAATAATTCACATTAAAATTTAGCAATTTATATCATTTATTGACAATTTCAATGCTGTTAAATCTATTTCGGATTTTCCAAATATGTTTATTGCATTACGTATTTATTTAACTCTACCGATATCAAATTGCGAAACTGAGAGAGCAAACTCCAAATTAGAGAGAGTTCTATCTCTTCGAAGAACAAAAATGCAGCAGAATAAGCTGCAATGTTTGGCTTTGCTGTGCTCGGAGCACGATTTAACAAGCAACCTGGATTTTAAAGATGTAATTGAAATTTTCAGCGTGGCAAAGGCTAGGAAGAAGCCAATTTAATTTTTTTTTTATTCTGTAAAGTATATTGATTAAAGTTTTTGATGCAGCAACTTTTCCTTTGGTTGGTGAGTTAGATTCTTTTGTTGTTAATATATATATTTTTTTTAATTAATTTTTTGCAAACAGTTTCAGAGTTCATTTAAATGTTAATGAGAATCTTATTCTAATATGACCATTGTAAAATTTTATCCAATGATAAACATTTATATTAAAGAAAAAGAAAAATGTGTGTGTATGGGGGGGGGGGGGGAAGGGCTCTGCTATTATCACAACCCCGGGCCCTTAAATGGATAAGCTGGGTTTTGTGCATGTTTGTACATAAATTGTTAATTATAATATTATATATAATAAAATGTATAACTGCAGGAAAAAAAAAATATAATAATGGATAATTAAATTTGATATTGTTTCTGCATTATATATATATATATATATGTGGGAAGTTCCTTGTACAGACAACAGATGGCGCTGCCTCTGATGCTCATCTTTCGACGAGAGGACAAACGGAAGATAGTTGAGATCTGCCTGTAATGAAGAGATGTTGAGACTGTCAGCGCGAAGGCTGATATGGTCATTTTCTCCTAATTAGAGCTTAATGTGCTCTTTATAGTTCTGTAGAGCCATGGAGGGCTCAATGCATCAATCTCACATATTTGATAAAGTGCGCGAAGGTACTTTTGTAAATTCTAAGTGTGAGCAAGTGCTTAAATGTTGCTTTGTTACGGTTATACTGATGAAGAGAGTTCGTTCTGTGTTCTAAGCCTCGAAACCAGCAAATGGTTAATTATGCAAATTCTGCTATTATCTATTTTTCTTTGTGTATCTTGTGTTGTATGTGTTACGTAATAAATGTTTAGTCATCTAAGTCGCATCTCATCATTGCCCCACCCCTAGACGTCCAGCCAAGATTCTACATATATATATATATATAATGTAAAAACTGAGAATGAATACAGGCAAAAAACGTAAAATTGAAAGTCGACAAAAAATATTAATAAACCAAAAAACATTGAGGATATCGTCAGGGGAGCAGGATGGAAGAAAAGCAGAGATGTTTTAAGAGTTACTAGTAAATAATAATGATAAAATAATAATAATAAAAATAATCTGGTGTGTTACTCACACGACTTTCTCTTACCCTGAAATTTAATACTATAAATACAGGTTGCAGATTAATAGGTAAGATAACGAGTACTGTTATGTAAACCTATGTTAAACAATTCATATTAGGCTTCTGAAGAGTTTTATATGATAATTAGTTCTGTGTGAGGGGGGGCTACCGCCCCCCCCTCAACCCCCCGTTTCATTAATGCACTTACATTTATATAGAATTTAATTCGGTTATTAAAAAATAATTCTCTTTTTAAAAAATAATTTATTAAAATTATTATTAAAAAAATTATCTTTTATGATAAGGTAGACGATTTCCATATTAGAGAAGTAGTATAACACCAAATATCCAAAAAAAGTCCATTTTATTCTCAGTATTTAAATAAAAGAAAGAAAAAGAATATGTACGATTTTTTTTCTGTTTTTTTTTTTCGTTAAAAGTAAAAAAAAATCGATAACTTTGCTTTAAATTATCACAGATCGATGGTTCAACCATTCGTTTTAAAGGTATTAGCGAGCTCTTTTGAAAGATACCCATCATGAAAATTTACTCCCCCCCAGGGGGGGAGGCGAGGCTCCTACATACACAATTTTTTTTCCCAGTTAAACTATCTCTATTACAAAAAATATATATTCGTTTCATTTGGTTTAGTGCAGTCTATAGACGTGAAACTCTACTTACCTGCAATTTCCCCCATAGACGTAATGTATTAGAATTCTCTTGATTGTCCCTGTACACGAACCATTTGCTTGATCTTAACGAAAAGCTTAGTGTAGCATCCCTATATGATACACATTTAGAATACCAAGTTTGAACTTTCTGCCATAATTTGTTTTTGAGATATGCTGATAACAGACAGACACACACACAGACCATTTGCTAAAAACATGATTTTCGTATTCAGGGGACCTCAAAACGTGTAAATATAACAAAATCTCGCATTCGAAAATTTGACCCAAAAACAATACTTTCTCTACCTCATGGGTAAGAGAAAGTAAAAAAGTAGATTCAATCCCTACATCTTACCAAAAGAAAGAAACCCAACCAGTTTAGAAAGCAAAAATTAAAAATTGAATACAAAAGGAATTGTTTTTAAATATACATCATAATTCATATAAATATTAAAACCTATAAAATGATTTATTTATTTTAAAAAAAGGAAAAAATTGCTACTATTTTTATTATTTTATTAATTTTGTTTTTAACCTTACTAATCATATTCCTTTTTAATATATATTTTCGGGAGCAGAGCCTCTCGCCCACAGGTGGGGTTATTAATGAACTAATATTTACAATGTTTTGTGTAACAAGTGTAATAGTTTTTGCTTTAATAATTTATCTTTTTATTATTTATTTATTTTTTAGATAAAGAACTTTAATAAAGAATGCCGACTGTTTTTTCCGAACTGTAGCATAAAAAATAGTATGTTGAAGATAGCAAGAAATTTCTGTAGAGCTTGCTTAAGACATGCCCCTGAATCAAGGCCATCAACTAGAGTTCTGTTAATTCACAAACTTTTTGAAAACGATGGATCATTATCGCAAAAGGAATGGATATCGGAGAAACTATTCAAATCAAAACCTATCAGAAAAAAATGCAGAAAAAACAATCCATTTCCTGCAAATACCAATCGAAACACTAAAGTCAATCGAGCTGATGTCCATGAGTTTAACATAGAAAATGTTGAAATTCCTGAATGCATACTTCCATTTTTAGAAAAAACTGAATCTCTTGTTCAAAGTCCGTCATGTTCTAAAGCCAGTCAATTAGTATGGAAAAGAATGCAATGCTTCAATATTCACTACCACGTTTACAAAAACGTGAATCTTCAGATCAAAGTCAGTCAATAAGTTTTAAAACCAGTCAAGATGATATCTCTGAGATTAGCATGAAAAATGATGAAATTACCCTATATCCAGTTCTACCTTTAGAAGAAAGTGAATCTGTAGATGAAGTACTTTGTAATAATTTAAATTTTCCATCACTACAAGAAATGTTTCCTGAAACAATGGTGAAGCATCGCCAAGAGCATTTAATATGTAGAGTGTTACACACAGAAACCGAACGTAAAATCTATGAGACGTAATGCTGAATATGAAAGAAAATGTAAACCTGAAGCAGTGAAATTAAAAAATATTGATTCTACAAAAGCCTTATCCAGAATGGACAGTATTGGCTTCAAAACTGCATCGGAATTTTTTTTATTATTTCATATAATTAAGACGTTGTTATAGCTTAGATAAAGCCATAAGTAATTGTTATTTAGATCATTTCAGGAAAAATCGTAAACTATATAGTTAATAAAAAGCAACCTCACATGACTGTCGTTTACTTATTGCAATTAATTTAGTCAATTATATATCATTTTAAAAACCAACAAATGAAGCAATAATTATTAAGAAAATTTAATTACATTAAAAGTAATACAAGCGTATTACAATATAAAAACATTTAAAATACAAAACATATGAGATGATGCGTAAAATAATACACAAAACATAAATTTAGACATTTCAATCTTTTAGCTCCTTATCAGTACAAACACCAGGCAAATGATCGACCATAGAGACCCATTTTTTTGCCTGATTTTGAAAGTATTAAAATTGTTTTAATTGTTCTGACTACCATTCCAGGATTTTTCTGGAGGCATTCGCTGAGCCAGTACAGTATGTTGCACTATTATCATTCCTCTAAATGAGGCATGTTCTGAGCTGGTAGAGTATGTTGCACTATTATAAGTTGTTCATTGTTTTTTATTTATTTATTTATTTTATTTTTTTTTCATGTCTGAACTGTTAAAGAACTAAACTAGTTGGCATAGGTGGACTCTGCTCAGTTCCCCATCATATTTATGTTCTCATAAATTTCTAGTGCGAGACATATTATAATCATGTTTAAAGAAATGAATTTGACCAGAGCTTGATACAGTGACAGAATGAAATCCTCACCTAATAGGCTATCCACCGTTCACTTCGATATATTTATCTTATTCTAATCTATTAATTTATTTTAGCAGGGTCAATTCCGTTGTTTAGTTTTCATACTACTATTTCCGATGCAATAATACTCAAAATTCATATTTAGGGGAAGCCGGGGTAATAAGAGACAAAAGGGGTAATAAGAGACAAAAAATATTAATAAAATCTATACTATTAATCTAAATAACTTGAAATAAATGTCTCGTATTAATTTCATTAAATGGACTCCTCTCGATTTTTTAGGTGATTTTTGAACTTAATTTTTTTGTTAAATTCTTTTTTAAAATTTTCATTAAATCCTTGTCTCTAATAACCCCACGCAGGGTAATAAGAGACCAGGCTTGTAACTGTCCATATATAGCAATGTAAAATCATGTGAGATAATTAAAGATATCTGGAAACAATTCTGAATCAGCCAATAGTTTTAAATTTTTATTATTTATATCCATTCAAAAAATATGTTTGCTCGAAAATTAGCTGTCATAAATGTGTTTGTGAAATTCATTTCTTTTAATATTAGGTCCTAAATAATATAATATTGTACTTAATGATAGTTCCACATAATCAACATAACCTAGGGTTTAACCAAAAACATCAATATAATTTCTAAAATGGGCAGAAAATATTTTACCCATTTTCTAAAGTGTAGTCGAAAATAGGCAAAAAAGACGTATCTTTGAAGTGTATACAAGCGAACAAAATGTTATCATTTTGTTAAGTAACGTAACGTTTTACAGAAACGCCACAAGACAAAGTTTACTGTTTAGTACAGAAAAATACTCTACTGACAATGTATTTAACAGGGAGCAGTCCCCGGTCATCGCTATTAGAGCGATGTTGAGCGATTCAATGTCGAGAAAAGGGGGACTAAAGACCTTGTCCCCTTGTCTCGACAAGGGGCCTTATCCTTGACCTTGTCGAACAAGGGGGGATTCAATGTCGAGACAACGAGGACTTTTCTTTTTCAATAAACCTCGGTTTATTGAAAAAAAATATATATATATATATATATATATACCTATACAAAGTTTCGCCAGGCTTGTATCCCAAGACCGACAAATTGCAAAAGAGGTTAAAATAATAATTGAGAGAAAAGTTCTTGGTTTGAATTGATTCTGGTCGATAAAGTTCATTTAGAATTCATGAGGTAAACAGCTGAAATATATTAAGATAAGTGCTCTGGTGCAATCACCTGTTGCCAGGCGAGAATAACACTGCTCGGCATGAAAATTGCTCCCAACACCATTTTTGCAAATTCTTATGTAAAATGACCTCCTCAATCCGAATAGGGCGCCCATATTGACCTATCACCCGCCATTTTTTGGGGATGGCCCCCTATTTTTTATCATTTTTCAGTAATTTTATGGCTATAAATTTGATTTTTAGGGTTGGGAAGGATTAATTTAACTGTTAAATATCTTCCGACGAGGTACAGGGTTGGAAAATTCTAAAACATGAACATTTAGGACAAGGGAGAAATTTGGGAGTGGGGAGGGGATTTGCTACTGAAATTATGTATTACATTTCTTATATATATTTTTTATCTATTAATAATGTTATTTATTAAACATTATATTTTTTTTGTTTATAAGTGTTGAATTAATTCTTTTTCATTCTCCAAATCAAATTCATGGTCATAAAATGACCGAACAGTGATAAAAATTGGAGGATGGGTAGTATCCCTAGGAAACGGTGACTGGACAAAATGGAAGTCATATTCGGATTCAGGAGGTCATTTTACATAAGAATCAGCAAGAATGGCATCAGGGCTCATTTTTTTTTTTTTTTTTTTTTTTTTTTTCAGCTTAATGTAATTGAAAAGTGTAACTTCGACCAGTGATCATAATAATGCTCGATGGGTCGAATAGGTTTTTACAAAAGCATATAGTAACCCAGACCAAGATTTGATCTTTGGGCCTTTCAGTTAAGACTCCTCTCTCTCTCTTACAAGCCCTCTGTGTCCGTCCGTAACCCTGTAAGCTAGCAGTCTTGCTTTTGCCTCCAAGGCAGTAGCACGTGTTTTTTTGCACCTGATGAAGGAAGGTTACGTCCTTTCGAAACCGGTTGTGCTGGCTAAAAATTTATGGTGTGTGAAGAAGTCTTATTGTCTATTTACTGTGTAAAGGTATTGGAAGCATTTGCTCCAGTTGTTCTTCAGCTCAGTGGTCAGTCCCTAGATCTGCCATTGTTCATCTGTTGCACAAAAATAAATGATTGGGCTCCACAATGAGCAATATGCTTTACACAGTCTCTAACAAATAATAACTAGTATGTTGTGGCCACCACAAGACTTTCTTCTACATTTTTCAATACAAATTCACTGAGTAACAATTAAAAAAAAAAAAAAAGATACGTTTTTCAGTTTTTTTCGTTAAAAGTAAAAAAAAAAATCACCCCCCAGGGGAGGAAGTGATGCCCCCATATGCACAATTTTTTTTCCTAATTAACTACTACTATTATCAATAATTCATATTAATTTTACAATCACAGGTTAAGAATAACTCTCATTATGTACATTTATACGAAATTTTGTCCTATACTGCCATGTTAAAAATTTAGAAAAAAATACGATCACAGCGCCACCTGTTGAGCGACTGATCCCCAAATCTAATCAGCACCAGTTTATGTCAGGGACCAACTAAATACCAAATCTGGTTAAATTTCGTTAATTTTTTTTTTTTTTTTTTTGGTTAAAAGTAAAAAATCGATAACTTTGTTTTAAATTATCATAGATTTATAGTTCAACCATTCGTTTTAAAGGTACTGACGAGACCTTTCGAAAGACACCCATCTTGAAAAATTACTCCCCTGGAGGGGGGACTTCACCCCAGGGGGGGGGGGGTGGCGAGGCTCCTACACATACAAAAATATTTTCCCAGTTGACTATCTCTATTATAAATAATTCTTGTAAATTTCATAATGATTACTAAACAATAATTCTCTTTATGCACATTTATACAAAATTTTGTCCTATATCACCATGTTAAAAATTTAGAAAAAGCAGGATGGCAACGCAACCTGTAAAACAATTTTTACCAAAAGTTAATAGGCACTAATTTATGTCACGGTGCAACTACATACCAATTTGTATCAAATTCTGTGCAGTAGTTCCTGAGATACAGTTGCCACAAAATTTTGTCACACACACAGACTGACAGACAGACAGACAGACATTTTCTAAAAATGGTCAAACCGTGTTCTACAGCTCTCAAAACGTGTAAATCCATCAAAAACCCGAGGTCGAAAATTTTTACGAATCCAATACTTTCTTCTATTGAATATAGAAGAAAGTAAAAATGTCTATAACAGATGAAAATGTTTGTATTGAAATTTATAATTTGTTTCTATTTTGATGTATTGCACCCGTAGCGGAATTTTTTCTAGCTTTCTTCTTATTCTTTTTATTTTATTTTATTTTGTTTATTTATTTATTTATTTCAGAATTTTTGAACGCCTCTTTTGAATTTTCTATATACAAATTTTTGATTCGACCTGCATTTTAGTTGCAGTTACAGAGAGCTCTGAATAAGCGAAGTTTAATTATAACCACCCTGTATATGATGAAGAAGTGAGCAAAGTCCACCTGTTCCAACAAGGTTCAGTGTATTTTACTGCAATAAGAACTGCGGTAAAATTTTTGCAGTGAAATGCGCAGCACTCACATACACACACAAAGAGACAAAAAACTGGTGCTTGAACAATATATAATAAATAAAAAAATTTAAGTAAACAGTATAAATTTCAAAAACATGCGCAGCAGCTATTTTTTGGTCGAAATAGTTAGGTGCAGCCCTTCAATAGGCGAAAAAAAGGGGTAATAGTGCAGCAGGAAAGCAGAAACGCATTGTAATAAAATTATTTCTTTTAGCCATTATTACACGAGGCGTTTTAGATCACGGCAGTTTGAGGTGACAGTAAATTGAGAGTTTCATCTCTGCTCAGTATGTATGGTCGCATGAATGAAGAGGAAGAATGACGTTCTACTCATGTCTGCAAACATAGCATTTCCTAGGCTAAGAGAGATTAGTACTGCTAATAATGTCGTTTATGTAAGAAAAGTTGCTCGGTTGAAGAACTTTTTTCCTTCCAATTCTTTATATCTTTTCGAACTGATGCTACACTGTTGCCCAGTGATGCCGGTTTGGGGATTTTGTCCCCATTTTGGGAATTTTTGAGGCTTCTGGGGACAATTTTGGGGACCAAATGTTTGTGGGGACTTTTTGGGGGAATTCTAAAATTTTTGGGGATAAATCTGGGGAGTTCTTCAACTTTCTGTCAATGTTGGTAACGTAATGATTTATCAATACGACTAGGGACTTTCAATAGTTTTATTGTTATTTGGGGATTTTTTTCAAAAATTGCTTTCATTTGGGGAAAAATCTGAGTTTAAATCTGCTTGATATATATATTTTAATTTTTAGTTCCCCAACATACTATAGGTGTGGGGAACTTAGGTAATCGTGGAAATTTTCGACGTCGGTTTTTTCACTTTTTTACACGTTTTCTGGTGTGAGGAATCCGAAAATGACAAAATTTGTATGGTGTCTGCCTGTAGGGTGTCTGTTAGTGGGTTAGTCCGTTAGTTTGTTAGTCTGTTTACACGATATCTCACGAACAAATGATCGCAGAGAGGTCAGACCAGTTTTAAAATATTACTTTAGACACTGGAAAGAACCCTATTTATTTGCAACATTTGAATTAAAAAACTTCGTAAGTTATTAGAAATTTACGATTTTCTTAACATGGGAGGATAGGACAAAAATTCACTTAAACGTGCAGTAAATGAAAACTTTTTACTGTAAAAATGTTAGACCAGTTTTAAAATATCAGTTTTGATGCCGGAATGAACATCAGTAGCTATAAATATGTTATTTTGAAAATTTCACAAGTTATTGGAAATTTACGAATTTCTTAACATGGCAGTATAGGGCAGAATTTCACATAAACGTCAATTTTGAGAGATATTTTTATCGTAAAGATGTCAGACTGCTTTTGAAATATTATTTAGGACACTGGCATGAATATTAATGACAATGAATTTTCCAATATAAAAATTTCGTAAGTTATTGTAAATATACGAATTTCTAAACATGGCAGAATAGAGCAAAATTTCACATAAACGTTAATCTTGATGGATATTTTCATCTTAAAGATGTCAAACCACTTTCGAAATATTATTTAGGATACTGGCATGAATATCATAGACTATTATTTTTTCAATTTAAAAAATTCGTAAGTTATTTGGAATTTATGATTTACTTAACATGTCTGAATAAGGCAAAATTGAGCATAAACTTCCATTTTGAGGATCATAAATACGTTAGACAACTTCAAAATTACATTTATGATATTTGTTTGAACATGATTGAATACAAATATTCTAATAGAAAAATTTCGTAAATTATTCGTAATTTACGATTTTATCAATATAAAAAATAAATTGAAAATTTTCCATATGAATATGCATTATACGATTGTTACATTGAAAATAATAGCATGAAAACTAAAATCATTTCTCTTAACATGATAACCATGTTAAGAGAATGTTCTGTACTAGAAATTTATGAAAACATATATATGATGGGGAACTGAGCAGAGTCCACCTATGCCAACTAGTTTATTTTCCCTTTTTAGTAGAAAATGGTAGAAATCAAATTGGGGATTTTTTCCAAAAAAAACCCCTGTTTTGGGGAAATTTGAAGACCTATTTGGGGAAATAATTTTCGACCATCTGGCATCACTGCTGTTGCCTCGTGTAAGAGTTTAAAGATCCTGTTCTTTCGACAAAGGATGCGGTACAAATCTAATTTTGCACTTGTGCCTTTCCCCCCTTCCCCGCTTCATGTAAAGTCGTTCGTGATACATACAACCAAAGCAACAACTGTAGTATGTTTTTAAAGAATAGTGTTTGCTTTTCATATCTCTCATTTTTCCTTGTTGAATATCAGTTTTGAAGTATTGAAATTTGGCATGTGATATTTCACATAATTTTCTCGGGGAGGTACATTTTGAAATTACCGATGAGTTTAAAATATCCCGGGAGAGGAAATAATATGATACTTATTAAAAGATTGTTCCCTGTCTGCTCTCTAAATTTATCTCCAATATATATCAATGCGCCCTACTTCAACCAATAGTTACATCCGATCATGGGTTACATACAAACGGAACGCTTGCAACTTCGATGACGTAAAATTTGCAAGTTTTTTGCAAATACAGTCGGCTGCAAAAGTATCCGAGCATTAGCAGAAATTCCTATGTCAAAAAAATGTACACTTAATGCAGTTTTGTTAAATAAATCCTTGTCGAATCCTGTTTATAGTCAGTCTAAGAGCATGGGACAAGGATTAATTCGTCAAGGATTTATTTAACAAAACAATGTTAAGTGCGCTTTTTTTATAAAGGAAATTTCGCCAGTGCTTGGATACTTTTGCTGCCGACTGCAATCATACATTTGGAACACTTGCAAACGGCTTTGCAAGCGGATGTTTTCATTTGTATGTACCTCCATATCTGATTATAACCTACCATACACTCTATCCTCCGCAAAATATGAGGGCCGCGGTAGCCCAGTCGGTAGAGCGCAGGCCTCGTAATTGGAAGATTGCGGGTTCGGTACTCGAGTCGGCCAAAGACCGTCGTGTACACTAATGGTGGCTGGTGTACGTAAAATCTGTCGTGGCCGCAATGTTCTCAAACATTATACCTATGGGGGTCACGAAGCGGGAGAGCCATCCTTTCCGGGGAGGATCAAAATTGTGATGGCATGTCTCCGGACCACCTCTAGGGGTGTGTCCCAGACCGTCGCTAAATTGCCCATCTGCGCAGCACTAGTGCGACGTAAAACCCAACCATCCATCCATCCGCAAAATATGATTAAAAGTCATTCAATTGTTACCAACGTAACATTTAAAATAAGTTAATAAACAGGAATTAGCAAGCTCTGTCGACGATTCCAGAGCTCCTAGTTGCTAACATTGTAATATTCGAACACTTTCTCTTAAATACTTTTCATGTACTTTCTGGGGCCGCGGTAGCCTAGTCGGTAGAGCGCCGGCCTCGTAATTGGAAGATTGCACGTTCGGTACTCGAGCCGGCCAAAGACCGTCGTGTACACTAACGGTGGCTGGTACACGTAAAATCTGTCGTGGCCGCAATCTCCCTCATGTTCCCATAAAAAATTATACCTGTGGGGGTCACCGAAGCGGGAGAATCATCCCTTCCGTGGAGAATCAAAATTGTGATGGCATGTATCCGGACCACCTCTAGGGGTGTGTCCCAGACCGTCGCCAATTGCCCATCTGCGCAGCCCTAGTGCGACGTTAAACCCAACCATCCATCTATCCATCCGTGTACTTTCTGATCAGTGCAAATTGAATTTTTTCTTCCGCATCCGGAGACATGTCATCTTAATTTTGATTCTCCGCAGAGGGATGACTTTTGCACTTCGATAATTCCCAAGGTATTTCTTTTACGTAGCACGTTGATCTATGGAAAATATTGCCCATTATTTTCTATAACATCTAAAACCGGGTGCTGCGAGAATTTTGATAATTAATTAAAATTGCATGGGTCCCTTTTCTGTATATAGGGCACTTCTCTCTGATTTCTTTATGCAATGAAGACGGTACGCTAAACGCTACAGAAACAGCTATTTGCTGCCCAATATTGTTTTCTCTTTGGCATTCCTAACGTTGTTGTTTTTACATGATTTATGGGTTTTATAGCTTTCAAATTATATTTGTAATTACTTCATGGGTTCCCCCCCCCCCTCTTTTTTTTTTTTTTTCTTTTTGTATTTTTAGATTTCCTGCGTTTTTATTCGATATTAGCTGCTTTCGGCGATCATTTGTTCAGTGACCCTCGAAAAATACGGCCATCGACACTCATGGCTCCCCAATTGTATTATAAAATTGAAAAAAATTTTGACATTTTTAATTTCCAAATCAAAAATTTTGATAACAATGATCTATAGAATAATGGAAAAAACATTAGTTTTCATGTGAAATTTGTAAAAGTTTTATACAGAAATTCCAAAATTAATAACAAAGGTTTCCAAAAAGTAGGCGCTGTAAAAGATTTGTAAAATAAGAATAATGCAAGTTGTACACCATTGCAGTAATCACTGTATTAACAATTTATAGACGCAAATTACGCAGAGACCAGTAACAGTGATCCCATATTTTATTGATTATTCATTTTCGCTTATTCTATAAACGAAATCTCTCACCGTTAATACGACAACGATATGAATATGATATGAATTTCGTAATAGTAAACGTTTATCATAAGCTGCAAATTTTACATTAATTTTAAGAAACAATGGTCATTTTTTGTTTCTGTAAAATGCATCAGAAAATATTAAAATAAAAGCTATATTCTTAAAATAGACATAGTGAATAAATAACATTCTTTAAATAAAAACAGATTAAAGGATTTCTTCATTGAATTCCACAATTTTATGTCGTCATTTTTTATATTATTTGTAAGACTAAATTTAAATTTAATAAATGAATTATTCGCTTGGTAACAAACTTTTTTTTTTTCAAGGTATTTAATGATAACAATATTTTGCAAAATACAAACTATTAAATAGTCTTAACATTAGATTGCATTTGCATAAAATAACATTTTTATTGCACTAATAACGTCTGCATGCATATTTTTAAATACATTTTTCAGTCATATAACCATTCAGCCATTTTCGCTGGATGCAAAAACGTTAACAGGGAGAGCCACTTGGAGTCTAGTTACTCTTGCTCCCTTATACACTCCGCCTTACGCCCTGAGATGGTATAGGGTCGTAGCTCGGTGGCTTTTTGGTGGAGAAGCAGACGATGGACTAGTCAGACCGAGAGAAACAGCCCGGATGCAAGGAGCTTGTAGAGATGGTAAACGATGGCATAGATGGAAGAAGAGATAGTTCATACGGGAATCCCTTATACACACCGCCTTACGCCCTGAGATGGTATAGGGTCGTTGCTCGGTGGCTTTTTGATGGAGAAGCAGACGATATTCAGCAGTGACGATGGAATTGTCAGATCGAGAGGCAGCTCAAATGGAAGGATCTTGTAGAGATGGTAAATGATGGTATAGATGGAACAGACAGCTCAGATGGCAGGAGCTTGTAGAGATGGTAAATGATGGCATAGATGGAAAAAGAGACAGTTCATACGGGAAGAGAGATAGCTCACATGGCAGGAGCTTGTAGAGATGGTAAATGAGGGCACAGGTAGAAGAAGAGACACTTCATACGAGAATCCCTTATACACACCGCCTTTACCCCCTGAGATGGTATAGGGTCGTAGCTCGGTGGCTTTTTGCTGGAGAAGCAGACGATGTTCAGCAGTGACAATGGACTTGTCAGATCGAGAGAGACAGCTCAGATGGAAGGAGCTTGTAGAGATGTTAAATGATGGTATAGATGGAAGAAGAGACATCTCAAAAGGCAGGAGCTTGTAGAGATGGTAAATGAGGGCATAGATGGAAGAAGAGACAGTTCATACAGGAATCTCTTATACACACCGCCTTACGCCATGAGATGGTATAGGGTCGTAGCTCGGTGGCTTTTTGATGCAGAAGCAGACAATATTCAGCAGTGACGATGGAATTGTCAGATCGAGAGGCAGCTCAGATGGAAGGATCTTGTAGAGATGGTAAACGATGGCATAGATGGAAGAAGAGACAGTTCATACGGGAATCCCTTATACACACCGCCTTACATCCTGAGATGGTATAGGGTCGTAGCTCGGTGGCTTTTTGATGTAGAAGCAGACGATATTCAGCAGTGACGATGGAATTGTCAGATCGAGAGGCAGTTCAGATGGAAGGATCTTGTAGAGATGGTAAATGATGGTATAGATGGAAGAGACAGCTCAGATGGCGAGAGCTTGTAGAAATAGTAAATGATGGCATAGATGGAAGAAGAGACAGTTTATACGGGAAGAGAGATAGCTCACATGGCAGGAGATTGTAGAGATGGTAAATGAGGGCACAGGTGGAAGAAGAGACAGTCCATACGGGAATCCCTTATACACACCGCCTTACGCCCTGAGATGGTAAGGATCGTAGCTCGGTGGCTTTTTGGTGGAGAAGCAGACGATATTCAGCAGTGACGATGGAATTGTCAGATCGAGAGGCAGCTCAGATGGAAGGAGCTTGTAGAGATGGTAAACGATGTCATAGATGGAAGAAGAGACAGATCATACGGGAATCCCTTATACACACCGCCTTACGCCCTAAAATGGTATAGGGTCGTTACACGGTGGCTTTTTGATGGAGAATCAGACGATGTTCAGCAGTGACGATGGAATGGTCAGATCGAGAGGCAGCTCAGATGGAAGGAGTTTGTAGAGATGGTAAATGATGGTATAAATGGAAGAAGAGACAGCTCGAATGGAAGGAGCTTGTAGAGATGGTAAATGATGGTAGACGATGGTATTGTCAGATCGAGAGAGACAGCTCAGATGGAAGGAGCTTGCAGAGATGGTAAATGATGGTATAGATGGAAGAAGAGAAAGGTCAGATGGCAGGAGCTTGTAGAGATGGTAAATGATGGCATAGATGGAAGAAAAGACATTTCATACGGGAATCTCTTATACTCACCGCCTTATGCCCTGAGATGGTATAGGGTCGTAGCTCGGTGGCTTTTTGATGGAGAAGCAGACGATATTCAGCAGTGACGATGGAATTGACAGATCGAGAGGCAGTTCAGATGGAAGGATCTTGTAGAGATGGTAAATGATGGTATAGATGGTAGAGACAGCTCAGATGGCAGGAGCTTGTAGAGATGGTAAATGATGGCATAGATGGAAGAAGAGACAGTTAATACGGGAAGAGAGATAGCTCACATAGCAGGAGCTTGTAGAAATGGTAAATGAGGGCACAGGTGGAAGAAGAGACAGTTCATACGGGAATCCCTTATACACACCGCCTTACGCCTTGAGATGGTATAGGGACGTAATTCGGTAGCTTTTTGGTGGAGAATCAGACGATGTTCAGCAGTGACGATGGACTTGTCAGATCGAGAGAAACAGCTCGGATGGAAGGAGCTTGTAGAGATGGTAAACGATGGCATAGATGGAAGAAGAGACAGTTCCTACGGGAATCCCTTATACACACCGCCTTACGCCCTGAGATGGTATAGGGTCGTTGCTCTGTGGCTTTTTGATGGAGAAGCAGACGATATTCAGCAGTGACGATGGCATTGTCAGATCTAGAGGCAGCTCAGATGGAAGGATCTCGTAGAGATGGTAAATGATGGTATAGATGGAAGAGACAGTTCAGATGGCAGGAGCTTGTAGAGATGGTAAATGATGGTATAGATGGAAGAGACAGCTCAGATGGCAGGAGCTTGTAGAGATGGTAAATGATGGCATAGATGGAAGAAGAGACAGTTAATACGGGAAGAGATATAGCTCACATAGCAGGAGCTTGTAGAAATGGTAAATGAGGGCACTGCTGGAAGAAGAGACAGTTCATACGGGAATCCCTTATACACACCGCCTTACGCCTTGAGATGGTATAGGGACGTAACTCGGTGGCTTTTTGGTGGAGAATCAGACGATGTTCAGCAGTGACGATGGACTTGTCAGATCGAGAGAAACAGCTCGGATGGAAGGAGCTTGTAGAGATGGTAAACGATGGCATAGATGGAAGAAGAGACAGTTCCTACGGGAATCCCTTATACACACCGCCTTACGCCCTGAGATGGTATAGGGTCTTTGCTCTGTGGCTTTTTGAGGGAGAAGCAGACGATAGTCAGCAGTGACGATGGCATTGTCAGATCTAGAGGCAGCTCAGATGGAAGGATCTCGTAGAGATGGTAAATGATGGTATAGATGGATGTGACAGTTCAGGTGGCAGGAGCTTGTAGAGATGGTAAATGATGGCATAGATGGAAGAAGAGACAGTTCATACGGGAATCCCTTACACACACCTCCTTACGCCCTGAGATGGTATATGGTCGTAGCTGGGTGGCTTTTTGGTGGAGAATCAGACGATGTTCAGCAGTGACGATAGACTTGTCAGATCGAGAGAGACAGGATAGAAGGAGCATGTAGAGATGGTAAACGATGGCATAGATGGAAGAAGAGACATTTCATACGGGAATCCCTTATACACACTGCCTTACATCCTAAGATGGTATAGGGTCGTAGCTCGGTAGCTTTTTGATGGAGAAGCTGACGATATTCAGCAGTGACGATTGAATTGTCAGATCAAGAGGCAGCTCAGATGGAAGGAGCTTGTAGAGATGGTAAATGATGGTATAGATGGAAGAAGAGACAGCTCAGATGGCATGAGCTTGTAGAGATGGTAAATGATGGCAATGATGGAAGAAGAGACAGTTCATTCGGGAAGAGAGATAGCTCACATGGCATGAGCTTGTAGAGATGGTAAATGAGGGCACAGGTAGAAAAAGAGACAGTTCATAACGGAATCCCTTATACACACACCGCCTTACGCCCTTAGATGGTATAGGATCGTAGGTCGGTGGCTTTTTGATGGAGAAGCAGAAGATATTCAGCAGTGACGATGGAATTGTCAGATCGAGAGGCAGCTCAGATGGAAGGAGCTTGTAGAGATGGTAAATGATGGTATAGATGGAAGAAGAGACAGCTCAGATGGCATGAGCTTGTAGAGATGGTAAATGATGGCACAGATGGAAGAAGAGACAGTTCATTCGGGAAGAGAGATAGCTCAGATGGCAGGAGCTAGTAGAGATGGTAAATGATGGCACAGATGGAAGAAGAGACAGTTCATTCGGGAAGAGAGATAGCTCAGATGGCAGGAGCTTGTAGAGATAGTAAATGATGGTACAGGTGGAAGAAGAGACAGTTCATACGGGAATCACTTATACACACCGCCTTACGCCCTGAGATGGTATATGGTCGTAGCTCTGTGGCTTTTTGAGGGAGAAGCAGACGATAGTCAGCAGTGACGATGGCATTGTCAGATCTAGAGGCAGCTCAGATGGAAGGATCTCGTAGAGATGGTAAATGATGGTATAGATGGATGTGACAGTTCAGGTGGCAGGAGCTTGTAGAGATGGTAAATGATGGCATAGATGGAAGAAGAGACAGTTCATACGGGAATCCCTTACACACACCTCCTTACGCCCTGAGATGGTATATGGTCGTAGCTGGGTGGCTTTTTGGTGGAGAATCAGACGATGTTCAGCAGTGACGATAGACTTGTCAGATCGAGAGAGACAGGATAGAAGGAGCATGTAGAGATGGTAAACGATGGCATAGATGGAAGAAGAGACATTTCATACGGGAATCCCTTATACACACTGCCTTACATCCTAAGATGGTATAGGGTCGTAGCTCGGTAGCTTTTTGATGGAGAAGCTGACGATATTCAGCAGTGACGATTGAATTGTCAGATCAAGAGGCAGCTCAGATGGAAGGAGCTTGTAGAGATGGTAAATGATGGTATAGATGGAAGAAGAGACAGCTCAGATGGCATGAGCTTGTAGAGATGGTAAATGATGGCAATGATGGAAGAAGAGACAGTTCATTCGGGAAGAGAGATAGCTCACATGGCATGAGCTTGTAGAGATGGTAAATGAGGGCACAGGTAGAAAAAGAGACAGTTCATAACGGAATCCCTTATACACACACCGCCTTACGCCCTGAGATGGTATAGGATCGTAGGTCGGTGGCTTTTTGATGGAGAAGCAGAAGATATTCAGCAGTGACGATGGAATTGTCAGATCGAGAGGCAGCTCAGATGGAAGGAGCTTGTAGAGATGGTAAATGATGGTATAGATGGAAGAAGAGACAGCTCAGATGGCATGAGCTTGTAGAGATGGTAAATGATGGCACAGATGGAAGAAGAGACAGTTCATTCGGGAAGAGAGATAGCTCAGATGGCAGGAGCTAGTAGAGATGGTAAATGATGGCACAGATGGAAGAAGAGACAGTTCATTCGGGAAGAGAGATAGCTCAGATGGCAGGAGCTTGTAGAGATAGTAAATGATGGTACAGGTGGAAGAAGAGACAGTTCATACGGGAATCACTTATACACACCGCCTTACGCCCTGAGATGGTATATGGTCGTAGCTCGGTGGCTTTTTGGTGGAGAAGCAGACGATGTTCAGCCGTGACGATGGACTTGTCAGATCGAGAGAGACAGCTCAGATGGCAGGAGCTTGTAGAGATGGTAAATGAGGGCACAGGTAGGAGAAAACACAGTTCATACGGTAATCCCTTATACACACCGTCTTACGCCCTGAGATGGTATAGGATCGTAGCTCGGTGGCTTTTTGGTGGAGAAGCATACGATATTCAGCAGTGACGATGGAATTGTCAGATCGAGAAGCAGCTCAGTTGGAAGGATCTTGTAGAGATGGTAAATGATGGTATAGGTGGAAGAAGACACAGCTCAGATGACAGGAGCTTGTAGAGATGGTAAATGATGGCACAGGTGGATGAAGAGACAGTTCATACGGGAATCCCTTATACACACCGTCTTACGCCCTGAGATGGTATAGGGTCGTAGCTCGGTGGCTTTTTGGTGTAGAAGCAGACGATGTTCAGCAGTGACGATGGACTTGTCAGATCGAGAGGCAGTTCAGATGGAAGGATCTTGTAGAGATGGTAAATGGTGGTATAGATGGAAGAGACAGCTCAGATGGCAAGAGCTTGTAGAGATGGTAAATGATGGCATAGATGGAAGAAGAGACAGTTCATACGGGAAGAGAGATAGCTCACATGGCAGAAGCTTGTAGATATGGTAAATGAGTCACAGGTGGAAGAAGAGACAGTTCATACGGGAATCCCTTATACACACCGCTTTACCCCCTGAGATGGTATAGGGTCTTACCCAGTGTTGTGCACGAACGCGTTCATGAGCGTAGCTCAAAAATTTTGAGTTTTGAGTTGAACTTCGCTCGTTTTTTAAATTATGAACTTGAGTTGAACGAAACTCGTTTTTTTCACGAACTTGAGCGTGAAAAAACAATTCAAACTCAAACTCATATTAAATATTTCTGTCTGAAATATAAAAAGGAAAATAGAAGAAGAAAAGGACAGAAAAGAGAATAATTGTGCAAAATGGATCCCAGAAAAAAAGGCACTCATAAAAAGGGCACCCGGAAAAAAGGGCCCAGGAAAAAAGGGCATTTTTGCAATTTGCAAATCGCAAAAATAATAAACATCAAAGAATAAATTTAAAGAATTATTTCAAAATACATTTTTAGAAATTTCAATCAATGAAATTGTTACCATTTTCACTTAGTATCTACCTGTGGGGAGGGGGAGTCAAGGAGCAGATTGAAAGCTAATAATTTTCTTTATATTACCTTTTCTTTGATTTTAATGAAAAAATGCATCTGCATATAAATTTATATGCAAAATCGGGCAGTAGTTCCTGAGATATAGCTTTCCCTGAAATTGTATAAATCGCGGTATAGCAGCGCCACCTGTTGAGTAATGATCTCCAAAAGTTGATAAGGCACTAATATGGATCAAAGAGCGTCCGCATATAAATTTATATGCAATTTCGTGCAGCAGTTCCTGAGATACAACCTTCCATGAAACTGTGGAAATCGAGGCCTAGCAGCGCCACCTGTTGAGAAATTGATACTAAAATTCCGTTGGCGCTAATTTTAGTCAAGGTACATCTGCATATAAATTTACATGTAATTCTTTGCTGTAGTTCCTGAGATAAAGTCCCCAAACATTTTTGACGCACAGATACAGACAGACATTTTCTAAAAATCGTCCAATCGTTTTCTGGACCTTTAAAAACGTGTAAATTCATCGAAAACCGGAAGCCGAAAATTTTTACGAATCCAATACTTTCTTTTATTGAATATAAAATAAAGGAAAAAAAGAGGAGGGGGAAAGAAATGCAAAATAAGAATCTGTAAATACATTATAGTTTTTGACTGAAAAGTGCTTAAGAATTTTGCCAACTAAGTTTGAAATTTACCAAACGTGCCAGTTTGTTTTAACATAGTGTGTGTAGGACTTCGGGCAGGGGTGAGTGTTCCCTCTTACCTCCCGTTTGCAAGCGTTCATAGAAAACGATGCGTTTGCCTTTATCTGCATTTTCAAAAATTCAAAGAAACCGCCTTATAAAGTTTCGCCTACAAAATACTACATATTAAAAACAGTATTAGTCTCTCTCTCTCCCTTTTTTAATAGTTTTTAAGATTTATTCAATTTCTTCAGAAATATTAGCGAGAAAAAATGTGTAGTTTTGTAAACTTCTCAACTCTTCGTGGACTATCTTGAAGTGTGTACATACGTCTCACTCATGAACTTAATCTCTGCTATTGTAAAAGACAGTTCATACTGGAAGAGAGATAGCTCACATGGCAGGAGCTTGTAGAGATGATAAATGAGGGCACAGGTAGAAGAAGAGACAGTTTATACGGGAATCCCTTATACACACCGCCTTTCGCCCTAAGATGGTATAGGATCGTAGCTCGGTGGCTTTTTGGTGGAGAAGCTGACGATATTCAGCAGTGACGATGGTATTGTCAGATCGAGAGGCAGCTCAGATGGAAGGATCTTGTAGAGATGGTAAATGATGGTATAGTCGGAAGAAGAGACAGCTCAGATGGCAGGAGCTTGTAGAGATGGTAAATGATGGCATATATGGAAGAAGAGACAGTTCATACGGGAATCCCTTATACACACCGCCTTACGCCCTGAGATGGTATAGGGTCGTAGCTCAGTGGCTTTTTGGTGGAGAAGCAGACGAAGTTCAGCAGTGACGATGGACTTGTGAGATCGAGAGAGACAGCTCAGATGGAAGGAGCTTGTAGAGATGGTAAACGATGGCATAGATGGAAGAAGAGACAGTTCATACGGGAATCCCTTATACACACCGCCTTACGCCCTGAGATGGTATAGGTTCGTAGCACGGTGGCTTTTGGATGAAGAAGCAGACGATATTCAGCAGTGACGATGGAATTGTCAGATCGAGAGGCAGCTCAGATGGAAAAGGAGCTTGTAGAGATGGTAAACGATGGCATAGAAGGAAGAAGAGTCAGTTCATACGGGAATTCCTTATACACACCGCCTTACGCCCTGAGATGGTATAGGGTCGTTGCTCGGTGGCTTTTTTGTGAAGAAGCAGACGATATTCAGCAGTGACGATGGAATTGTCAGATCGAGAGGCAGCTGAGATGGAAGGATCTTGTAGAGATGGTAAATGATGGTATAGATGGAAGAAGAGACAGCTCAGATGGCAGGAGCTTGTAGAGATGGTAAATGATGGCACAGGTGGAAGAAGAGACAGTTCATACGGGAATCCCTTATACACACCGCCTTACGCCCTGAGATGGTATAGGGTCGTAGCTCGGTGGCTTTTTGTGGAGAAGCAGACGATGTTCAGCAGTGACGATGAACTTGTCAGATCGAGAGAGACAGCTCAGATGGAAGGAGCTTGTAGAGATGGTAAACGATGGCATAGATGGAAGAAGAGACAGTTCATACGGGAATCCCTTATACACACCGCCTTACGCCCTGAGATGGAATAGGGTCGTAGCTAGGTGGCTTTTGGATGGAGAAGCAGACAATATTCAGCAGTGACAATGGAATTGTCAGATCGAGAGGCAGCTCAGATGGAAGGAGCTTGTAGAGATGGTAAATGATGGCACAGGTGGAAGAAGAGACAGTTCATACGGGAAGAGAGATAGCTCACATGGCAGGAGATTGTAGAGATGGTAAATGAGGGCACAGGTGGAAGAAGAGACAGTTCATACGGGAATCCCCTATACACACCGCCTTACGCCCTGAGATGGTATAGGATCGTAGCTCGGTGGCTTTTTGGTGGAGAAGCAGACGATATTCAGCAGTGACGATGGAATTGTCAGATCGAGAGGCAGCTCAGATGGAAGCAGCTTGTAGAGATGGTAAACGATGGCATAGAAGGAAGAAGAGACAGTTCATACGGGAATCCCTTATACACACCGCCTTACGCCCTGAGATGGTATAGGGTCGTTGCTCAGTGGCTTTTTGATGGAGAAGCAGACGATATTCAGCAGTGACGATGGAATTGTCAGATCGAGAGGAGCTCAGATGGAATGATCTTGTAGAGATGGTTAATGATGGTATAGATGGAAGAGACAGCTCAGATGGCAGGAGCTTGTAGAGATGGTAAATGATGGCATAGATGGAAGAAGAGACAGTTTATACGGGAAGAGAGATAGCTCACATGGCAGGAGATTGTAGAGATGGTAAATGAGGGCACAGGTGGAAGAAGAGACAGTTCATACGGGAATCCCTTATACACACCGCCTTACGCCCTGAGATTTTATAGGGTTGTTACACGGTGGCTTTTTGATGGAGAATCAGACGATGTTTAGCAGTGACGATGGAATTGTCAGATCGAGAGGCAGCTCAGATGGAAGGAGTTTGTAGAGATGGTAAATGATGGTATAAATGGAAGAAGAGACAGCTCGAATGGAAGGAGCTTGTAGAGATGGTAAATGATGGTATAGATGGAAGAAGAGACAGTTCATACGGGAAGAGAGATGGATCACATGGCAGGAGCTTGTAGAGATGGTAAATGAGGGCACAGGTAGAAGAAGAGACAGTTCATACGGGAATCCCTTATACACACCGCCTTACGCCCTGAGATGGTATAAGATCGTAGCTCTGTGGCTTTTTGATGGAGAAGCAGACGATATTCAGCAGTGACGATGGAATTGTCACATCGAGAGGCAGCTCAGATGGAAGGAGCTTGTAGAGATGGTAAATGATGGTATAGATGGAAGAAGAGACAGCTCAGATGGCATGAGCTTGTAGAGATTGTAAATGATGGCATAGATGGAAGAAGAGTCAGTTCATTCTGGAAGAGAGATAGCTCAGATGGCAGGAGCTTGTAGAGATGGTAAATGATGGCACAGGTGGAAGAAGAGACAGTTCATACGGGAATCCCTTATACACACCGCCTTACGCCCTGAGATGGTATAGGGTTGTAGCTCGGTGGCTTTTTGGTGGAGAAGCAGACGATGTTCAGCAGTGACGATGGTCTTGTCAGATCGAGAGAGACAGCTCAGATGGAAGGAGCTTGCAGAGATGGTAAATGATGGTATAGATGGAAGAAGAGAAAAGTCAGATGGCAGGAGCTTGTAGAGATGGTAAATGATGGTATAGATGGAAGAGACAGCTCAGGTGGCAGGAGCTTGTAGAGATGGTAAATGATGGCATAGATGGAAGAAGAGACAGTTAATGTGGGAAGAGAGATAGCTCACATAGCAGGAGCTTGTAGAAATGGTAAATGAGGGCACAGGTGGAAGAAGAGACAGTTCATACGGGAATTCCTTATACACACCGCCTTACGCCTTGAGATGGTATAAGGACGTAACTCGGTGGGTTTTTGGTGGAGAATCAGACGATGTTCAGCAGTGATGATGGACTTGTCAGATCGAGAGAAACAGCTCGGATGGAAGGAGCTTGTGGAGATGGTAAACGATGGCATAGATGGAAGAAGAGACAGTTCCTACGGGAATCCCTTATACACACCGCCTTACGCCCTGAGATGGTATAGGGTCTTTGCTCTGTGGCTTTTTGATGGAGAAGCAGACGATATTCAGCAGTGACGATGGCATTGTCAGATCTAGAGGCAGCTCAGATGGAAGGATCTCGTAGAGATGGTAAATGATGGTATAGATGGAAGAGACAGTTCAGGTGGCAGGAGCTTGTAGAGATGGTAAATGATGACATAGATGGAAGAAGAGACAGTTCATACGGGAATCCCTTGCACACACCTCCTTACGCCCTGAGATGGTATATGGTCGTAGCTGGGTGGCTTTTTGGTGGAGAATCAGACGATGTTCAGCAGTGACGATAGACTTGTCAGATCGAGAGAGACAGGATAGAAGGACATGTAGAGATGGTAAACAATGGCATAGATGGAAGAAGAGACATATCATACGGGAATCCCTTATACACACCGCCTTACATCCTAAGATGGTATAGGGTCGTTGCTCGGTGGCTTTTTGGTGGAGAAGCAGACGATGTTCAGCAGTGACGATGAACTTGTCAGATCGAGAGAGACAGCTCAGATGGCAGGAGCTTGTAGAGATGGTAAATGATGGCACAGGTGGAAGAAGAGACAGTTCATACGGGAATCCCTTATACACACCGCCTTACGCCCTGAGATGGTATAGGGTCGTTGCTCGGTGGCTTTTTGGTGGAGAAGCAGACGATGTTCAGCAGTGACGATGAACTTGTCAGATCGAGAGAGACAGCTCAGATGGCAGGAGCTTGTAGAGATGGTAAATGATGGCACAGGTGGAAGAAGAGACAGTTCATACGGGAATCCCTTATACACACCGCCTTACGCCCTGAGATGGTATAATTTCGTAGCTCGGTGGCTTTTTAGTGGAGAAGCAGACGATGTTCAGCAGTGACGATGGAATTGTCAGATCGAGAGGCAGCTCAGATGGAAGGATCTTGTAGAGATGGTAAATGATTGTATAGATGGAAGAGACAGCTCAGATGGCAGGAGCTTGTTGAGATGGTAAATGATGGCATAGATGGAAGAAGAGACAGTTCATACGGGAAGAGAGATAGCTCTCATGGCAGGAGATTGTAGAGATGGTAAATGAGGGCACAGGTGGAAGAAGAGACAGTTCATACGGGAATCCCTTATACACACCGCCTTACGCCCTGAGATGGTATAGGATCGTAGCTCGGTGGCTTTTTGGTGGAGAAGCAGACGATATTCAGCAGTGACGATGGAATTGTCAGATCGAGAGGAGCTCAGATGGAAGGATCTTGTAGAGATGGTAAATGATGGTACAGATGGAAGAGACAGCTCAGATGGCAAGAGCTTGTAGAGATGGTAAATGATGGCATAGATGGAAGAAGAGACAGTTCATACGGGAAGAGAGATAGCTCACATGGTAGGAGCTTGTAGAGATGATAAATGAGGGCACAGGTAGAAGAAGAGACAGTTTATTCGGGAATCCCTTATACACACCGCCTTACGCCCTCAGATGGTATAGGATCGTAGCTCGGTGGCTTTTTGGTGGAGAAGCAGACGATATTCAGCAGTGACGATGGAATTGTCAGATCGAGAGGCAGCTCAGATGGAAGGATCTTGTAGAGATGGTAAATGATGGTATAGATGGAGGAGACAGCTCAGATGGCAGGAGCTTGTAGAGATGGTAAATGATGGCATAGATGGAAGAAGAGACAGTTTATACGGGAAGAGAGATAGCTCACATGGCAGGAGATTGTAGAGATGGTAAATGAGGGCACAGGTGGAAGAAGAGACAGTTCATACGGGAATCCCTTATACACACCGCCTTACGCCCTGAGATTTTATAGGGTTGTTACACGGTGGCTTTTTGATGGAGAATCAGACGATGTTTAGCAGTGACGATGGAATTGTCAGATCGAGAGGCAGCTCAGATGGAAGGAGTTTGTAGAGATGGTAAATGATGGTATAAATGGAAGAAGAGACAGCTCGAATGGAAGGAGCTTGTAGAGATGGTAAATGATGGTATAGATGGAAGAAGAGACAGTTCATACGGGAAGAGAGATAGATCACATGGCAGGAGCTTGTAGAGATGGTAAATGAGGGCACAGGTAGAAGAAGAGACAGTTCGTACGGGAATCCCTTATACACACCGCCTTACGCCCTGAGATGGTATAAGATCGTAGCTCTGTGGCTTTTTGATGGAGAAGCAGACGATATTCAGCAGTGACGATGGAATTGTCACATCGAGAGGCAACTCAGATGGAAGGAGCTTGTAGAGATGGTAAATGATGGTATAGATGGAAGAAGAGACAGCTCAGATGGCATGAGCTTGTAGAGATGGTAAATGGGAGTATAGATGGAAGAGACAGCTCAGATGGCAGGAGCTTGTAGAGATGGTAAATGATGGCATAGATGAAGAAGAGACAGTTAATGCGGGAAGAGAGATAGCTTACATAGCAGGAGCTTGTAGAAATGGTAAATGAGGGCACAGGTGGAAGAAGAGACAGTTCATACGGGAATTCCTTATACACACCGCCTTACGCCTTGAGATGGTATAAGGACGTAACTCGGTGGGTTTTTGGTGGAGAATCAGACGATGTTCAGCAGTGATGATGGACTTGTCAGATCGAGAGAAACAGCTCGGATGGAAGAAGCTTGTGGAGATGGTAAACGATGGCATAGATGGAAGAAGAGACAGTTCCTACGGGAATCCCTTATACACACCGCCTTACGCCCTGAGATGGTATAGGGTCTTTGCTCTGTGGCTTTTTGATGGAGAAGCAGACGATATTCAGCAGCGACGATGGCATTGTCAGATCTAGAGGCAGCTCAGATGGAAGGATCTCGTAGAGATGGTAAATGATGGTATAGATGGAAGAGACAGTTCAGGTGGCAGGAGCTTGTACAGATGGTAAATGATGACATAGATGGAAGAAGAGACAGTTCATACGGGAATCCCTTGCACACACCTCCTTACGCCCTGAGATGGTATATGGTCGTAGCTGGGTGGCTTTTTGGTGGAGAATCAGACGATGTTCAGCAGTGACGATAGACTTGTCAGATCGAGAGAGACAGGATAGAAGGAGCATGTAGAGATGGTAAACAATGGCATAGATGGAAGAAGAGACAATTCATACGGGAATCCCTTATACACACCGCCTTACATCCTAAGATGGTATAGGGTCGTAGCTCGGTAGCTTTTTGATGGAGAAGCAGACGATATTCAGCAGTGACGATAGAATTGTCAGATCGAGAGGCAGCTGAGATGGAAGGATCTTGTAGAGATGGTAAATGATGGTATAGATGAAAGAAGAGACAGCTCAGATGGCAGGAGCTTGTAGAGATGGTAAATGATGGCACAGGTGGAAGAAGAGACAGTTCATACGGGAATCCCTTATACACACCGCCTTACGCCCTGAGATGGTATAGGGTCGTAGCTCGGTGGCTTTTTGGTGGAGAAGCAGACGATGTTCAGCAGTGACGATGAACTTGTCAGATCGAGAGAGACAGCTCAGATGGAAGGAGCTTGTAGAGATGGTAAACGATGGCATAGATGGAAGAAGAGACAGTTCATACGGGAATCCCTTATACACACCGCCTTACGCCCTGAGATGGTATAGGGTCGTAGCTCGGTGGCTTTTGGATGGAGAAGCAGACAATATTCAGCAGTGACAATGGAATTGTCAGATCGAGAGGCAGCTCAGATGGAAGGAGTTTGTAGAGATGTTAAATGATGGTATAGATGGAAGAAGACACAGCTCAGATGGCAGGAGCTTGTAGAGATGGTAAATGATGGCACAGGTGGAAGAAGAGACAGTTCATACGGGAATCCCTTATACACACCGCCTTACGCCCTGAGATGGTATAATTTCGTAGCTCGGTGGCTTTTTAGTGGAGAAGCAGACGATGTTCAGCAGTGACGATGGAATTGTCAGATCGAGAGGCAGCTCAGATGGAAGGATCTTGTAGAGATGGTAAATGATTGTATAGATGGAAGAGACAGCTCAGATGGCAGGAGCTTGTTGAGATGGTAAATGATGGCATAGATGGAAGAAGAGACAGTTCATACGGGAAGAGAGATAGCTCACATGGCAGGAGATTGTAGAGATGGTAAATGAGGGCACAGGTGGAAGAAGAGACAGTTCATACGGGAATCCCTTATACACACCGCCTTACGCCCTGAGATGGTATAGGATCGTAGCTCGGTGGCTTTTTGGTGGAGAAGCAGACGATATTCAGCAGTGACGATGGAATTGTCAGATCGAGAGGAGCTCAGATGGAAGGATCTTGTAGAGATGGTAAATGATGGTATAAATGGAAGAAGAGACAGCTCGAATGGAAGGAGCTTGTAGAGATGGTAAATGATGGTATAGATGGAAGAAGAGACAGTTCATACGGGAAGAGAGATAGATCACATGGCAGGAGCTTGTAGAGATGGTAAATGAGGGCACAGGTAGAAGAAGAGACAGTTCATACGGGAATCCCTTATACACACCGCCTTACGCCCTGAGATGGTATAAGATCGTAGCTCTGTGGCTTTTTGATGGAGAAGCAGACGATATTCAGCAGTGACGATGGAATTGTCACATCGAGAGGCAGCTCAGATGGAAGGAGCTTGTAGAGATGGTAAATGATGGTATAGATGGAAGAAGAGACAGCTCAGATGGCATGAGCTTGTAGAGATTGTAAATGATGGCATAGATGGAAGAAGAGTCAGTTCATTCTGGAAGAGAGATAGCTCAGATGGCAGGAGCTTGTAGAGATGGTAAATGATGGCACAGGTGGAAGAAGAGACAGTTCATACAGGAATCCCTTATACACACCGCCTTACGCCCTGAGATGATATAGGGTTGTAGCTCGGTGGCTTTTTGGTTGAGAAGCAGACGATGTTCAGCAGTGACGATGGTCTTGTCAGATCGAGAGAGACAGCTCAGATGGAAGGAGCTTGCAGAGATGGTAAATGATGGTATAGATGGAAAAAGAGAAAAGTCAGATGGCAGGAGCTTGTAGAGATGGTAAATGATGGCATAGATGGAAGAAAAGACATTTCATACGGGAATCTCTTATACTCACCGCCTTACGCCCTGAGATGGTATAGGGTCGTAGCTCGGAGGCTTTTTGATGGAGAAGCAGACGATATTCAGCAGTGACGATGGAATTGACAGATCGAGAGGCAGTGCAGATGGAAGGATCTTGTAGAGATGGTAAATGATGGTATAGATGGAAGAGACAGCTTATATGGCAGGAGCTTGTAGAGATGGTAAATGATGGCATAGATGGAAGAAGAGACAGTTAATACGGGAAGAGAGATAGCTCACATAGGAGGAGTTTGTAGAAATGGTAAATGTGGGCACAGGTGGAAGAAGAGACAGTTCATACGGGAATCCTTTATACACAACGCCTTACGCCTTGAGATGGTATAGGGACGTAACTCGGTGGCTTTTTGGTGGAGAATCAGACGATGTTCAGCAGTGACGATGGACTTGTCAGATCGAGAGAAACAGCTCGGATGGAAGGAGCTTGTAGAGATGGTAAACGATGGCATAGATGGAAGAAGAGACAGTTCCTACGGGAATCCCTTATACACACCGCCTTACGCCCTGAGATGGTATAGGGTCTTTGCTCTGTGGCTTTTTGAGGGAGAAGCAGACGATAGTCAGCAGTGACGATGGCACTGTCAGATCTAGAGGCAGCTCAGATGGAAGGATCTCGTAGAGATGGTAAATGATGGTATAGATGGATGAGACAGTTCAGGTGGCAGGAGCTTGTAGAGATGGTAAATGATGGCATAGATGGAAGAAGAGACAGTTCATACGGGAATCCCTTACACACACCTCCTTACGCCCTGAGATGGTATATGGTCGTAGCTGGGTGGCTTTTTGGTGGAGAATCAGACGATGTTCAGCAGTGACGATAGACTTGTCAGATCGAGAGAGACAGGATAGAAGGAGCATGTAGAGATGGTAAACGATGGCATAGATGGAAGAAGAGACATTTCATACGGGAATCCCTTATACACACTGCCTTACATCCTAAGATGGTATAGGGTCGTAGCTCGGTAGCTTTTTGATGGAGAAGCTGACGATATTCAGCAGTGACGATTGAATTGTCAGATCAAGAGGCAGCTCAGATGGAAGGAGCTTGTAGAGATGGTAAATGATGGTATAGATGGAAGAAGAGACAGCTCAGATGGCATGAGCTTGTAGAGATGGTAAATGATGGCAATGATGGAAGAAGAGACAGTTCATTCGGGAAGAGAGATAGCTCACATGGCATGAGCTTGTAGAGATGGTAAATGAGGGCACAGGTAGAAAAAGAGACAGTTCATAACGGAATCCCTTATACACACACCGCCTTACGCCCTGAGATGGTATAGGATCGTAGGTCGGTGGCTTTTTGATGGAGAAGCAGAAGATATTCAGCAGTTACGATGGAATTGTCAGATCGAGAGGCAGCTCAGATGGAAGGAGCTTGTAGAGATGGTAAATGATGGTATAGATGGAAGAAGAGACAGCTCAGATGGCATGAGCTTGTAGAGATGGTAAATGATGGCACAGATGGAAGAAGAGACAGTTCATTCGGGAAGAGAGATAGCTCAGATGGCAGGAGCTAGTAGAGATGGTAAATGATGGCACAGATGGAAGAAGAGACAGTTCATTCGGGAAGAGAGATAGCTCAGATGGCAGGAGCTTGTAGAGATAGTAAATGATGGTACAGGTGGAAGAAGAGACAGTTCATACGGGAATCACTTATACACACCGCCTTACGCCCTGAGATGGTATATGGTCGTAGCTCGGTGGCTTTTTGGTGCAGAAGCAGACGATGTTCAGCCGTGACGATGGACTTGTCAGATCGAGAGAGACAGCTCAGATGGCAGGAGCTTGTAGAGATGGTAAATGAGGGCACAGGTAGGAGAAAACACAGTTCATACGGTAATCCCTTATACACACCGTCTTACGCCCTGAGATGGTATAGGATCGTAGCTCGGTGGCTTTTTGGTGGAGAAGCATACGATATTCAGCAGTGACGATGGAATTGTCAGATCGAGAAGCAGCTCAGTTGGAAGGATCTTGTAGAGATGGTAAATGATGGTATAGATGGAAGAAGCGATAGTTCATACGGGAATCCCTCATACACACAGCCTTACGCACTGAGATGGTATAGCGTCGTAGCTCGGTGGCTTTTTGATGGAGAAGCAGACGATATTCAGCAGTGACGATGGAATTGTCAGATCGAGAGGCAGTTCAGATGGAAGGATCTTGTAGAGATGGTAAATGATGGTATAGATGGGAGAGACAGCTCAGATGGCAAGAGCTTGTAGAGATGGTAAATGATGGCATAGATGGAAGAAGAGACAGTTCATACGGGAAGAGAGATAGCTCACATGGTAGGAGCTTGTAGAGATGATAAATGAGGGCACAGGTAGAAGCAGAGACAGTTCATACGGGAATCCTTTATACACACCGCCTTACGCCCTGAGATGGTATAGGGTCGTAGCTCGGTGGCTTTTTGGTGGAGAAGCAGACGATGTTTAGCAGTGACGATGAACTTGTCAGATCGAGAGAGACAACTCAGATGGAAGGAGCTTGTAGAGATGGTTAACGATGGCATAGATGGAAGAAGAGACAATTCATACGGGAATCCCTTATACACACCGCCTTACGCCCTGAGATGGTATAGGGTCGTAGCTCGGTGGCTTTTGGATGGAGAAGCAGACGATATTCAGCAGTGACAATGGAATTGTCAGATCGAGAGGCAGCTCAGATGGAAGGAGCTTGTAGAGATCGTAAATGATGGTATAGGTGGAAGAAGACACAGCTCAGATGACAGGAGCTTGTAGAGATGGTAAATGATGGCACAGGTGGATGAAGAGACAGTTCATACGGGAATCCCTTATACACACCGTCTTACGCCCTGAGATGGTATAGGGTCGTAGCTCGGTGGCTTTTTGGTGTAGAAGCAGACGATGTTCAGCAGTGACGATGGACTTGTCAGATCGAGAGGCAGTTCAGATGGAAGGATCTTGTAGAGATGGTAAATGGTGGTATAGATGGAAGAGACAGCTCAGATGGCAAGAGCTTGTAGAGATGGTAAATGATGGCATAGATGGAAGAAGAGACAGTTCATACGGGAAGAGAGATAGCTCACATGGCAGAAGCTTGTAGATATGGTAAATGAGTCACAGGTGGAAGAAGAGACAGTTCATACGGGAATCCCTTATACACACCGCTTTACCCCCTGAGATGGTATAGGGTCTTACCCAGTGTTGTGCACGAACGCGTTCATGAGCGTAGCTCAAAAATTTTGAGTTTTGAGTTGAACTTCGCTCGTTTTTTAAATTATGAACTTGAGTTGAACGAAACTCGTTTTTTTAACGAACTTGAGCGTGAAAAAACAATTCAAACTCAAACTCATATTAAATATTTCTGTCTGAAATATAAAAAGGAAAATAGAAGAAGAAAAGGACAGAAAAGAGAATAATTGTGCAAAATGGATCCCAGAAAAAAAGGCACTCATAAAAAGGGCACCCGGAAAAAAGGGCCCAGGAAAAAAGGGCATTTTTGCAATTTGCAAATCGCAAAAATAATAAACATCAAAGAATAAATTTAAAGAATTATTTCAAAATACATTTTTAGAAATTTCAATCAATGAAATTGTTACCATTTTCACTTAGTATCTACCTGTGGGGAGGGGGAGTCAAGGAGCAGATTGAAAGCTAATAATTTTCTTTATATTACCTTTTCTTTGATTTTAATGAAAAAATGCATCTGCATATAAATTTATATGCAAAATCGGGCAGTAGTTCCTGAGATATAGCCTTCCCTGAAATTGTATAAATCGCGGTATAGCAGCGCCACCTGTTGAGTAATGATCTCCAAAAGTTGATAAGGCACTAATATGGATCAAAGAGCGTCCGCATATAAATTTATATGCAATTTCGTGCAGCAGTTCCTGAGATACAACCTTCCATGAAACTGTGGAAATCGAGGCCTAGCAGCGCCACCTGTTGAGAAATTGATACTAAAATTCCGTTGGCGCTAATTTTAGTCAAGGTACATCTGCATATAAATTTACATGTAATTCTTTGCTGTAGTTCCTGAGATAAAGTCCCCAAACATTTTTGACGCACAGATACAGACAGACATTTTCTAAAAATCGTCCAATCGTTTTCTGGACCTTTAAAAACGTGTAAATTCATCGAAAACCGGAAGCCGAAAATTTTTACGAATCCAATACTTTCTTTTATTGAATATAAAATAAAGGAAAAAAAGAGGAGGGGGAAAGAAATGCAAAATAAGAATCTGTAAATACATTATAGTTTTTGACTGAAAAGTGCTTAAGAATTTTGCCAACTAAGTTTGAAATTTACCAAACGTGCCAGTTTGTTTTAACATAGTGTGTGTAGGACTTCGGGCAGGGGTGAGTGTTCCCTCTTACCTCCCGTTTGCAAGCGTTCATAGAAAACGATGCGTTTGCCTTTATCTGCATTTTCAAAAATTCAAAGAAACCGCCTTATAAAGTTTCGCCTACAAAATACTACATATTAAAAACAGTATTAGTCTCTGTCTCTCCCTTTTTTAATAGTTTTTAAGATTTATTCAATTTCTTCAGAAATATTAGCGAGAAAAATGTGTAGTTTTGTAAACTTCTCAACTCTTCGTGGACTATCTTGAAGTGTGTACATACGTCTCACTCATGAACTTAATCTCTGCTATTGTAAAAGACAGTTCATACTGGAAGAGAGATAGCTCACATGGCAGGAGCTTGTAGAGATGATAAATGAGGGCACAGGTAGAAGAAGAGACAGTTTATACGGGAAACCCTTATACACACCGCCTTTCGCCCTAAGATGGTATAGGATCGTAGCTCGGTGGCTTTTTGGTGGAGAAGCTGACGATATTCAGCAGTGACGATGGTATTGTCAGATCGAGAGGCAGCTCAGATGGAAGGATCTTGTAGAGATGGTAAATGATGGTATAGTCGGAAGAAGAGACAGCTCAGATGGCAGGAGCTTGTAGAGATGGTAAATGATGGCATATATGGAAGAAGAGACAGTTCATACGGGAATCCCTTATACACACCGCCTTACGCCCTGAGATGGTATAGGGTCGTAGCTCAGTGGCTTTTTGGTGGAGAAGCAGACGAAGTTCAGCAGTGACGATGGACTTGTGAGATCGAGAGAGACAGCTCAGATGGAAGGAGCTTGTAGAGATGGTAAACGATGGCATAGATGGAAGAAGAGACAGTTCATACGGGAATCCCTTATACACACCGCCTTACGCCCTGAGATGGTATAGGTTCGTAGCACGGTGGCTTTTGGATGAAGAAGCAGACGATATTCAGCAGTGACGATGGAATTGTCAGATCGAGAGGCAGCTCAGATGTAAAAGGAGCTTGTAGAGATGGTAAACGATGGCATAGAAGGAAGAAGAGTCAGTTCATACGGGAACTCCTTATACACACCGCCTTACGCCCTGAGATGGTATAGGGTCGTTGCTCGGTGGCTTTTTGGTGAAGAAGCAGACGATATTCAGCAGTGACGATGGAATTGTCAGATCGAGAGGCAGCTGAGATGGAAGGATCTTGTAGAGATGGTAAATGATGGTATAGATGGAAGAAGAGACAGCTCAGATGGCAGGAGCTTGTAGAGATGGTAAATGATGGCACAGGTGGAAGAAGAGACAGTTCATACGGGAATCCCTTATACACACCGCCTTACGCCCTGAGATGGTATAGGGTCGTAGCTCGGTGGCTTTTTGTGGAGAAGCAGACGATGTTCAGCAGTGACGATGAACTTGTCAGATCGAGAGAGACAGCTCAGATGGAAGGAGCTTGTAGAGATGGTAAACGATGGCATAGATGGAAGAAGAGACAGTTCATACGGGAATCCCTTATACACACCGCCTTACGCCCTGAGATGGAATAGGGTCGTAGCTAGGTGGCTTTTGGATGGAGAAGCAGACAATATTCAGCAGTGACAATGGAATTGTCAGATCGAGAGGCAGCTCAGATGGAAGGAGCTTGTAGAGATGGTAAATGATGGCACAGGTGGAAGAAGAGACAGTTCATACGGGAAGAGAGATAGCTCACATGGCAGGAGATTGTAGAGATGGTAAATGAGGGCACAGGTGGAAGAAGAGACAGTTCATACGGGAATCCCCTATACACACCGCCTTACGCCCTGAGATGGTATAGGATCGTAGCTCGGTGGCTTTTTGGTGGAGAAGCAGACGATATTCAGCAGTGACGATGGAATTGTCAGATCGAGAGGCAGCTCAGATGGAAGCAGCTTGTAGAGATGGTAAACGATGGCATAGAAGGAAGAAGAGACAGTTCATACGGGAATCCCTTATACACACCGCCTTACGCCCTGAGATGGTATAGGGTCGTTGCTCAGTGGCTTTTTGATGGAGAAGCAGACGATATTCAGCAGTGACGATGGAATTGTCAGATCGAGAGGAGCTCAGATGGAATGATCTTGTAGAGATGGTTAATGATGGTATAGATGGAGGAGACAGCTCAGATGGCAGGAGCTTGTAGAGATGGTAAATGATGGCATAGATGGAAGAAGAGACAGTTTATACGGGAAGAGAGATAGCTCACATGGCAGGAGATTGTAGAGATGGTAAATGAGGGCACAGGTGGAAGAAGAGACAGTTCATACGGGAATCCCTTATACACACCGCCTTACGCCCTGAGATTTTATAGGGTTGTTACACGGTGGCTTTTTGATGGAGAATCAGACGATGTTTAGCAGTGACGATGGAATTGTCAGATCGAGAGGCAGCTCAGATGGAAGGAGTTTGTAGAGATGGTAAATGATGGTATAAATGGAAGAAGAGACAGCTCGAATGGAAGGAGCTTGTAGAGATGGTAAATGATGGTATAGATGGAAGAAGAGACAGTTCATACGGGAAGAGAGATAGATCACATGGCAGGAGCTTGTAGAGATGGTAAATGAGGGCACAGGTAGAAGAAGAGACAGTTCATACGGGAATCCCTTATACACACCGCCTTACGCCCTGAGATGGTATAAGATCGTAGCTCTGTGGCTTTTTGATGGAGAAGCAGACGATATTCAGCAGTGACGATGGAATTGTCACATCGAGAGGCAACTCAGATGGAAGGAGCTTGTAGAGATGGTAAATGATGGTATAGATGGAAGAAGAGACAGCTCAGATGGCATGAGCTTGTAGAGATGGTAAATGATGGTATAGATGGAAGAGACAGCTCAGATGGCAGGAGCTTGTAGAGATGGTAAATGATGGCATAGATGAAGAAGAGACAGTTAATGCGGGAAGAGAGATAGCTTACATAGCAGGAGCTTGTAGAAATGGTAAATGAGGGCACAGGTGGAAGAAGAGACAGTTCATACGGGAATTCCTTATACACACCGCCTTACGCCTTGAGATGGTATAAGGACGTAACTCGGTGGGTTTTTGGTGGAGAATCAGACGATGTTCAGCAGTGATGATGGACTTGTCAGATCGAGAGAAACAGCTCGGATGGAAGAAGCTTGTGGAGATGGTAAACGATGGCATAGATGGAAGAAGAGACAGTTCCTACGGGAATCCCTTATACACACCGCCTTACGCCCTGAGATGGTATAGGGTCTTTGCTCTGTGGCTTTTTGATGGAGAAGCAGACGATATTCAGCAGCGACGATGGCATTGTCAGATCTAGAGGCAGCTCAGATGGAAGGATCTCGTAGAGATGGTAAATGATGGTATAGATGGAAGAGACAGTTCAGGTGGCAGGAGCTTGTACAGATGGTAAATGATGACATAGATGGAAGAAGAGACAGTTCATACGGGAATCCCTTGCACACACCTCCTTACGCCCTGAGATGGTATATGGTCGTAGCTGGGTGGCTTTTTGGTGGAGAATCAGACGATGTTCAGCAGTGACGATAGACTTGTCAGATCGAGAGAGACAGGATAGAAGGAGCATGTAGAGATGGTAAACAATGGCATAGATGGAAGAAGAGACAATTCATACGGGAATCCCTTATACACACCGCCTTACATCCTAAGATGGTATAGGGTCGTAGCTCGGTAGCTTTTTGATGGAGAAGCAGACGATATTCAGCAGTGACGATAGAATTGTCAGATCGAGAGGCAGCTGAGATGGAAGGATCTTGTAGAGATGGTAAATGATGGTATAGATGAAAGAAGAGACAGCTCAGATGGCAGGAGCTTGTAGAGATGGTAAATGATGGCACAGGTGGAAGAAGAGACAGTTCATACGGGAATCCCTTATACACACCGCCTTACGCCCTGAGATGGTATAGGGTCGTAGCTCGGTGGCTTTTTGGTGGAGAAGCAGACGATGTTCAGCAGTGACGATGAACTTGTCAGATCGAGAGAGACAGCTCAGATGGAAGGAGCTTGTAGAGATGGTAAACGATGGCATAGATGGAAGAAGAGACAGTTCATACGGGAATCCCTTATACACACCGCCTTACGCCCTGAGATGGTATAGGGTCGTAGCTCGGTGGCTTTTGGATGGAGAAGCAGACAATATTCAGCAGTGACAATGGAATTGTCAGATCGAGAGGCAGCTCAGATGGAAGGAGTTTGTAGAGATGTTAAATGATGGTATAGATGGAAGAAGACACAGCTCAGATGGCAGGAGCTTGTAGAGATGGTAAATGATGGCACAGGTGGAAGAAGAGACAGTTCATACGGGAATCCCTTATACACACCGCCTTACGCCCTGAGATGGTATAATTTCGTAGCTCGGTGGCTTTTTAGTGGAGAAGCAGACGATGTTCAGCAGTGACGATGGAATTGTCAGATCGAGAGGCAGCTCAGATGGAAGGATCTTGTAGAGATGGTAAATGATTGTATAGATGGAAGAGACAGCTCAGATGGCAGGAGCTTGTTGAGATGGTAAATGATGGCATAGATGGAAGAAGAGACAGTTCATACGGGAAGAGAGATAGCTCACATGGCAGGAGATTGTAGAGATGGTAAATGAGGGCACAGGTGGAAGAAGAGACAGTTCATACGGGAATCCCTTATACACACCGCCTTACGCCCTGAGATGGTATAGGATCGTAGCTCGGTGGCTTTTTGGTGGAGAAGCAGACGATATTCAGCAGTGACGATGGAATTGTCAGATCGAGAGGAGCTCAGATGGAAGGATCTTGTAGAGATGGTAAATGATGGTATAAATGGAAGAAGAGACAGCTCGAATGGAAGGAGCTTGTAGAGATGGTAAATGATGGTATAGATGGAAGAAGAGACAGTTCATACGGGAAGAGAGATAGATCACATGGCAGGAGCTTGTAGAGATGGTAAATGAGGGCACAGGTAGAAGAAGAGACAGTTCATACGGGAATCCCTTATACACACCGCCTTACGCCCTGAGATGGTATAAGATCGTAGCTCTGTGGCTTTTTGATGGAGAAGCAGACGATATTCAGCAGTGACGATGGAATTGTCACATCGAGAGGCAGCTCAGATGGAAGGAGCTTGTAGAGATGGTAAATGATGGTATAGATGGAAGAAGAGACAGCTCAGATGGCATGAGCTTGTAGAGATTGTAAATGATGGCATAGATGGAAGAAGAGTCAGTTCATTCTGGAAGAGAGATAGCTCAGATGGCAGGAGCTTGTAGAGATGGTAAATGATGGCACAGGTGGAAGAAGAGACAGTTCATACAGGAATCCCTTATACACACCGCCTTACGCCCTGAGATGATATAGGGTTGTAGCTCGGTGGCTTTTTGGTTGAGAAGCAGACGATGTTCAGCAGTGACGATGGTCTTGTCAGATCGAGAGAGACAGCTCAGATGGAAGGAGCTTGCAGAGATGGTAAATGATGGTATAGATGGAAAAAGAGAAAAGTCAGATGGCAGGAGCTTGTAGAGATGGTAAATGATGGCATAGATGGAAGAAAAGACATTTCATACGGGAATCTCTTATACTCACCGCCTTACGCCCTGAGATGGTATAGGGTCGTAGCTCGGAGGCTTTTTGATGGAGAAGCAGACGATATTCAGCAGTGACGATGGAATTGACAGATCGAGAGGCAGTGCAGATGGAAGGATCTTGTAGAGATGGTAAATGATGGTATAGATGGAAGAGACAGCTTATATGGCAGGAGCTTGTAGAGATGGTAAATGATGGCATAGATGGAAGAAGAGACAGTTAATACGGGAAGAGAGATAGCTCACATAGGAGGAGTTTGTAGAAATGGTAAATGTGGGCACAGGTGGAAGAAGAGACAGTTCATACGGGAATCCCTTATACACAACGCCTTACGCCTTGAGATGGTATAGGGACGTAACTCGGTGGCTTTTTGGTGGAGAATCAGACGATGTTCAGCAGTGACGATGGACTTGTCAGATCGAGAGAAACAGCTCGGATGGAAGGAGCTTGTAGAGATGGTAAACGATGGCATAGATGGAAGAAGAGACAGTTCCTACGGGAATCCCTTATACACACCGCCTTACGCCCTGAGATGGTATAGGGTCTTTGCTCTGTGGCTTTTTGAGGGAGAAGCAGACGATAGTCAGCAGTGACGATGGCACTGTCAGATCTAGAGGCAGCTCAGATGGAAGGATCTCGTAGAGATGGTAAATGATGGTATAGATGGATGAGACAGTTCAGGTGGCAGGAGCTTGTAGAGATGGTAAATGATGGCATAGATGGAAGAAGAGACAGTTCATACGGGAATCCCTTAAACACACCTCCTTACGCCCTGAGATGGTATATGGTCGTAGCTGGGTGGCTTTTTGGTGGAGAATCAGACGATGTTCAGCAGTGACGATAGACTTGTCAGATCGAGAGAGACAGGATAGAAGGAGCATGTAGAGATGGTAAACGATGGCATAGATGGAAGAAGAGACATTTCATACGGGAATCCCTTATACACACTGCCTTACATCCTAAGATGGTATAGGGTCGTAGCTCGGTAGCTTTTTGATGGAGAAGCTGACGATATTCAGCAGTGACGATTGAATTGTCAGATCAAGAGGCAGCTCAGATGGAAGGAGCTTGTAGAGATGGTAAATGATGGTATAGATGGAAGAAGAGACAGCTCAGATGGCATGAGCTTGTAGAGATGGTAAATGATGGCAATGATGGAAGAAGAGACAGTTCATTCGGGAAGAGAGATAGCTCACATGGCATGAGCTTGTAGAGATGGTAAATGAGGGCACAGGTAGAAAAAGAGACAGTTCATAACGGAATCCCTTATACACACACCGCCTTACGCCCTGAGATGGTATAGGATCGTAGGTCGGTGGCTTTTTGATGGAGAAGCAGAAGATATTCAGCAGTTACGATGGAATTGTCAGATCGAGAGGCAGCTCAGATGGAAGGAGCTTGTAGAGATGGTAAATGATGGTATAGATGGAAGAAGAGACAGCTCAGATGGCATGAGCTTGTAGAGATGGTAAATGATGGCACAGATGGAAGAAGAGACAGTTCATTCGGGAAGAGAGATAGCTCAGATGGCAGGAGCTAGTAGAGATGGTAAATGATGGCACAGATGGAAGAAGAGACAGTTCATTCGGGAAGAGAGATAGCTCAGATGGCAGGAGCTTGTAGAGATAGTAAATGATGGTACAGGTGGAAGAAGAGACAGTTCATACGGGAATCACTTATACACACCGCCTTACGCCCTGAGATGGTATATGGTCGTAGCTCGGTGGCTTTTTGGTGCAGAAGCAGACGATGTTCAGCCGTGACGATGGACTTGTCAGATCGAGAGAGACAGCTCAGATGGCAGGAGCTTGTAGAGATGGTAAATGAGGGCACAGGTAGGAGAAAACACAGTTCATACGGTAATCCCTTATACACACCGTCTTACGCCCTGAGATGGTATAGGATCGTAGCTCGGTGGCTTTTTGGTGGAGAAGCATACGATATTCAGCAGTGACGATGGAATTGTCAGATCGAGAAGCAGCTCAGTTGGAAGGATCTTGTAGAGATGGTAAATGATGGTATAGATGGAAGAAGCGATAGTTCATACGGGAATCCCTCATACACACAGCCTTACGCACTGAGATGGTATAGCGTCGTAGCTCGGTGGCTTTTTGATGGAGAAGCAGACGATATTCAGCAGTGACGATGGAATTGTCAGATCGAGAGGCAGTTCAGATGGAAGGATCTTGTAGAGATGGTAAATGATGGTATAGATGGGAGAGACAGCTCAGATGGCAAGAGCTTGTAGAGATGGTAAATGATGGCATAGATGGAAGAAGAGACAGTTCATACGGGAAGAGAGATAGCTCACATGGTAGGAGCTTGTAGAGATGATAAATGAGGGCACAGGTAGAAGCAGAGACAGTTCATACGGGAATCCTTTATACACACCGCCTTACGCCCTGAGATGGTATAGGGTCGTAGCTCGGTGGCTTTTTGGTGGAGAAGCAGACGATGTTTAGCAGTGACGATGAACTTGTCAGATCGAGAGAGACAACTCAGATGGAAGGAGCTTGTAGAGATGGTTAACGATGGCATAGATGGAAGAAGAGACAATTCATACGGGAATCCCTTATACACACCGCCTTACGCCCTGAGATGGTATAGGGTCGTAGCTCGGTGGCTTTTGGATGGAGAAGCAGACGATATTCAGCAGTGACAATGGAATTGTCAGATCGAGAGGCAGCTCAGATGGAAGGAGCTTGTAGAGATCGTAAATGATGGTATAGGTGGAAGAAGACACAGCTCAGATGACAGGAGCTTGTAGAGATGGTAAATGATGGCACAGGTGGATGAAGAGACAGTTCATACGGGAATCCCTTATACACACCGTCTTACGCCCTGAGATGGTATAGGGTCGTAGCTCGGTGGCTTTTTGGTGTAGAAGCAGACGATGTTCAGCAGTGACGATGGACTTGTCAGATCGAGAGGCAGTTCAGATGGAAGGATCTTGTAGAGATGGTAAATGGTGGTATAGATGGAAGAGACAGCTCAGATGGCAAGAGCTTGTAGAGATGGTAAATGATGGCATAGATGGAAGAAGAGACAGTTCATACGGGAAGAGAGATAGCTCACATGGCAGAAGCTTGTAGATATGGTAAATGAGTCACAGGTGGAAGAAGAGACAGTTCATACGGGAATCCCTTATACACACCGCTTTACCCCCTGAGATGGTATAGGGTCTTACCCAGTGTTGTGCACGAACGCGTTCATGAGCGTAGCTCAAAAATTTTGAGTTTTGAGTTGAACTTCGCTCGTTTTTTAAATTATGAACTTGAGTTGAACGAAACTCGTTTTTTTAACGAACTTGAGCGTGAAAAAACAATTCAAACTCAAACTCATATTAAATATTTCTGTCTGAAATATAAAAAGGAAAATAGAAGAAGAAAAGGACAGAAAAGAGAATAATTGTGCAAAATGGATCCCAGAAAAAAAGGCACTCATAAAAAGGGCACCCGGAAAAAAGGGCCCAGGAAAAAAGGGCATTTTTGCAATTTGCAAATCGCAAAAATAATAAACATCAAAGAATAAATTTAAAGAATTATTTCAAAATACATTTTTAGAAATTTCAATCAATGAAATTGTTACCATTTTCACTTAGTATCTACCTGTGGGGAGGGGGAGTCAAGGAGCAGATTGAAAGCTAATAATTTTCTTTATATTACCTTTTCTTTGATTTTAATGAAAAAATGCATCTGCATATAAATTTATATGCAAAATCGGGCAGTAGTTCCTGAGATATAGCCTTCCCTGAAATTGTATAAATCGCGGTATAGCAGCGCCACCTGTTGAGTAATGATCTCCAAAAGTTGATAAGGCACTAATATGGATCAAAGAGCGTCCGCATATAAATTTATATGCAATTTCGTGCAGCAGTTCCTGAGATACAACCTTCCATGAAACTGTGGAAATCGAGGCCTAGCAGCGCCACCTGTTGAGAAATTGATACTAAAATTCCGTTGGCGCTAATTTTAGTCAAGGTACATCTGCATATAAATTTACATGTAATTCTTTGCTGTAGTTCCTGAGATAAAGTCCCCAAACATTTTTGACGCACAGATACAGACAGACATTTTCTAAAAATCGTCCAATCGTTTTCTGGACCTTTAAAAACGTGTAAATTCATCGAAAACCGGAAGCCGAAAATTTTTACGAATCCAATACTTTCTTTTATTGAATATAAAATAAAGGAAAAAAAGAGGAGGGGGAAAGAAATGCAAAATAAGAATCTGTAAATACATTATAGTTTTTGACTGAAAAGTGCTTAAGAATTTTGCCAACTAAGTTTGAAATTTACCAAACGTGCCAGTTTGTTTTAACATAGTGTGTGTAGGACTTCGGGCAGGGGTGAGTGTTCCCTCTTACCTCCCGTTTGCAAGCGTTCATAGAAAACGATGCGTTTGCCTTTATCTGCATTTTCAAAAATTCAAAGAAACCGCCTTATAAAGTTTCGCCTACAAAATACTACATATTAAAAACAGTATTAGTCTCTGTCTCTCCCTTTTTTAATAGTTTTTAAGATTTATTCAATTTCTTCAGAAATATTAGCGAGAAAAATGTGTAGTTTTGTAAACTTCTCAACTCTTCGTGGACTATCTTGAAGTGTGTACATACGTCTCACTCATGAACTTAATCTCTGCTATTGTAAAAGACAGTTCATACTGGAAGAGAGATAGCTCACATGGCAGGAGCTTGTAGAGATGATAAATGAGGGCACAGGTAGAAGAAGAGACAGTTTATACGGGAAACCCTTATACACACCGCCTTTCGCCCTAAGATGGTATAGGATCGTAGCTCGGTGGCTTTTTGGTGGAGAAGCTGACGATATTCAGCAGTGACGATGGTATTGTCAGATCGAGAGGCAGCTCAGATGGAAGGATCTTGTAGAGATGGTAAATGATGGTATAGTCGGAAGAAGAGACAGCTCAGATGGCAGGAGCTTGTAGAGATGGTAAATGATGGCATATATGGAAGAAGAGACAGTTCATACGGGAATCCCTTATACACACCGCCTTACGCCCTGAGATGGTATAGGGTCGTAGCTCAGTGGCTTTTTGGTGGAGAAGCAGACGAAGTTCAGCAGTGACGATGGACTTGTGAGATCGAGAGAGACAGCTCAGATGGAAGGAGCTTGTAGAGATGGTAAACGATGGCTAGATGGAAGAAGAGACAGTTCATACGGGAATCCCTTATACACACCGCCTTACGCCCTGAGATGGTATAGGTTCGTAGCACGGTGGCTTTTGGATGAAGAAGCAGACGATATTCAGCAGTGACGATGGAATTGTCAGATCGAGAGGCAGCTCAGATGTAAAAGGAGCTTGTAGAGATGGTAAACGATGGCATAGAAGGAAGAAGAGTCAGTTCATACGGGAACTCCTTATACACACCGCCTTACGCCCTGAGATGGTATAGGGTCGTTGCTCGGTGGCTTTTTGGTGAAGAAGCAGACGATATTCAGCAGTGACGATGGAATTGTCAGATCGAGAGGCAGCTGAGATGGAAGGATCTTGTAGAGATGGTAAATGATGGTATAGATGGAAGAAGAGACAGCTCAGATGGCAGGAGCTTGTAGAGATGGTAAATGATGGCACAGGTGGAAGAAGAGACAGTTCATACGGGAATCCCTTATACACACCGCCTTACGCCCTGAGATGGTATAGGGTCGTAGCTCGGTGGCTTTTTGTGGAGAAGCAGACGATGTTCAGCAGTGACGATGAACTTGTCAGATCGAGAGAGACAGCTCAGATGGAAGGAGCTTGTAGAGATGGTAAACGATGGCATAGATGGAAGAAGAGACAGTTCATACGGGAATCCCTTATACACACCGCCTTACGCCCTGAGATGGAATAGGGTCGTAGCTAGGTGGCTTTTGGATGGAGAAGCAGACAATATTCAGCAGTGACAATGGAATTGTCAGATCGAGAGGCAGCTCAGATGGAAGGAGCTTGTAGAGATGGTAAATGATGGCACAGGTGGAAGAAGAGACAGTTCATACGGGAAGAGAGATAGCTCACATGGCAGGAGATTGTAGAGATGGTAAATGAGGGCACAGGTGGAAGAAGAGACAGTTCATACGGGAATCCCCTATACACACCGCCTTACGCCCTGAGATGGTATAGGATCGTAGCTCGGTGGCTTTTTGGTGGAGAAGCAGACGATATTCAGCAGTGACGATGGAATTGTCAGATCGAGAGGCAGCTCAGATGGAAGCAGCTTGTAGAGATGGTAAACGATGGCATAGAAGGAAGAAGAGACAGTTCATACGGGAATCCCTTATACACACCGCCTTACGCCCTGAGATGGTATAGGGTCGTTGCTCAGTGGCTTTTTGATGGAGAAGCAGACGATATTCAGCAGTGACGATGGAATTGTCAGATCGAGAGGAGCTCAGATGGAATGATCTTGTAGAGATGGTTAATGATGGTATAGATGGAAGAGACAGCTCAGATGGCAGGAGCTTGTAGAGATGGTAAATGATGGCATAGATGGAAGAAGAGACAGTTTATACGGGAAGAGAGATAGCTCACATGGCAGGAGATTGTAGAGATGGTAAATGAGGGCACAGGTGGAAGAAGAGACAGTTCATACGGGAATCCCTTATACACACCGCCTTACGCCCTGAGATTTTATAGGGTTGTTACACGGTGGCTTTTTGATGGAGAATCAGACGATGTTTAGCAGTGACGATGGAATTGTCAGATCGAGAGGCAGCTCAGATGGAAGGAGTTTGTAGAGATGGTAAATGATGGTATAAATGGAAGAAGAGACAGCTCGAATGGAAGGAGCTTGTAGAGATGGTAAATGATGGTATAGATGGAAGAAGAGACAGTTCATACGGGAAGAGAGATAGATCACATGGCAGGAGCTTGTAGAGATGGTAAATGAGGGCACAGGTAGAAGAAGAGACAGTTCATACGGGAATCCCTTATACACACCGCCTTACGCCCTGAGATGGTATAAGATCGTAGCTCTGTGGCTTTTTGATGGAGAAGCAGACGATATTCAGCAGTGACGATGGAATTGTCACATCGAGAGGCAGCTCAGATGGAAGGAGCTTGTAGAGATGGTAAATGATGGTATAGATGGAAGAAGAGACAGCTCAGATGGCATGAGCTTGTAGAGATTGTAAATGATGGCATAGATAGAAGAAGAGTCAGTTCATTCTGGAAGAGAGATAGCTCAGATGGCAGGAGCTTGTAGAGATGGTAAATGATGGCACAGGTGGAAGAAGAGACAGTTCATACGGGAATCCCTTATACACACCGCCTTACGCCCTGAGATGGTATAGGGTTGTAGCTCGGTGGCTTTTTGGTGGAGAAGCAGACGATGTTCAGCAGTGACGATGGTCTTGTCAGATCGAGAGAGACAGCTCAGATGGAAGGAGCTTGCAGAGATGGTAAATGATGGTATAGATGGAAGAAGAGAAAAGTCAGATGGCAGGAGCTTGTAGAGATGGTAAATGATGGTATAGATGGAAGAGACAGCTCAGATGGCAGGAGCTTGTAGAGATGGTAAATGATGGCATAGATGGAAGAAGAGACAGTTAATGTGGGAAGAGAGATAGCTCACATAGCAGGAGCTTGTAGAAATGGTAAATGAGGGCACAGGTGGAAGAAGAGACAGTTCATACGGGAATTCCTTATACACACCGCCTTACGCCTTGAGATGGTATAAGGACGTAACTCGGTGGGTTTTTGGTGGAGAATCAGACGATGTTCAGCAGTGATGATGGACTTGTCAGATCGAGAGAAACAGCTCGGATGGAAGGAGCTTGTGGAGATGGTAAACGATGGCATAGATGGAAGAAGAGACAGTTCCTACGGGAATCCCTTATACACACCGCCTTACGCCCTGAGATGGTATAGGGTCTTTGCTCTGTGGCTTTTTGATGGAGAAGCAGACGATATTCAGCAGTGACGATGGCATTGTCAGATCTAGAGGCAGCTCAGATGGAAGGATCTCGTAGAGATGGTAAATGATGGTATAGATGGAAGAGACAGTTCAGGTGGCAGGAGCTTGTAGAGATGGTAAATGATGACATAGATGGAAGAAGAGACAGTTCATACGGGAATCCCTTGCACACACCTTCTTACGCCCTGAGATGGTATATGGTCGTAGCTGGGTGGCTTTTTGGTGGAGAATCAGACGATGTTCAGCAGTGACGATAGACTTGTCAGATCGAGAGAGACAGGATAGAAGGACATGTAGAGATGGTAAACAATGGCATAGATGGAAGAAGAGACATATCATACGGGAATCCCTTATACACACCGCCTTACATCCTAAGATGGTATAGGGTCGTTGCTCGGTGGCTTTTTGGTGGAGAAGCAGACGATGTTCAGCAGTGACGATGAACTTGTCAGATCGAGAGAGACAGCTCAGATGGCAGGAGCTTGTAGAGATGGTAAATGATGGCACAGGTGGAAGAAGAGACAGTTCATACGGGAATCCCTTATACACACCGCCTTACGCCCTGAGATGGTATAATTTCGTAGCTCGGTGGCTTTTTAGTGGAGAAGCAGACGATGTTCAGCAGTGACGATGGAATTGTCAGATCGAGAGGCAGCTCAGATGGAAGGATCTTGTAGAGATGGTAAATGATTGTATAGATGGAAGAGACAGCTCAGATGGCAGGAGCTTGTTGAGATGGTAAATGATGGCATAGATGGAAGAAGAGACAGTTCATACGGGAAGAGAGATAGCTCTCATGGCAGGAGATTGTAGAGATGGTAAATGAGGGCACAGGTGGAAGAAGAGACAGTTCATACGGGAATCCCTTATACACACCGCCTTACGCCCTGAGATGGTATAGGATCGTAGCTCGGTGGCTTTTTGGTGGAGAAGCAGACGATATTCAGCAGTGACGATGGAATTGTCAGATCGAGAGGAGCTCAGATGGAAGGATCTTGTAGAGATGGTAAATGATGGTACAGATGGAAGAGACAGCTCAGATGGCAAGAGCTTGTAGAGATGGTAAATGATGGCATAGATGGAAGAAGAGACAGTTCATACGGGAAGAGAGATAGCTCACATGGTAGGAGCTTGTAGAGATGATAAATGAGGGCACAGGTAGAAGAAGAGACAGTTTATTCGGGAATCCCTTATACACACCGCCTTACGCCCTCAGATGGTATAGGATCGTAGCTCGGTGGCTTTTTGGTGGAGAAGCAGACGATATTCAGCAGTGACGATGGAATTGTCAGATCGAGAGGCAGCTCAGATGGAAGGATCTTGTAGAGATGGTAAATGATGGTATAGATGGAGGAGACAGCTCAGATGGCAGGAGCTTGTAGAGATGGTAAATGATGGCATAGATGGAAGAAGAGACAGTTTATACGGGAAGAGAGATAGCTCACATGGCAGGAGATTGTAGAGATGGTAAATGAGGGCACAGGTGGAAGAAGAGACAGTTCATACGGGAATCCCTTATACACACCGCCTTACGCCCTGAGATTTTATAGGGTTGTTACACGGTGGCTTTTTGATGGAGAATCAGACGATGTTTAGCAGTGACGATGGAATTGTCAGATCGAGAGGCAGCTCAGATGGAAGGAGTTTGTAGAGATGGTAAATGATGGTATAAATGGAAGAAGAGACAGCTCGAATGGAAGGAGCTTGTAGAGATGGTAAATGATGGTATAGATGGAAGAAGAGACAGTTCATACGGGAAGAGAGATAGATCACATGGCAGGAGCTTGTAGAGATGGTAAATGAGGGCACAGGTAGAAGAAGAGACAGTTCATACGGGAATCCCTTATACACACCGCCTTACGCCCTGAGATGGTATAAGATCGTAGCTCTGTGGCTTTTTGATGGAGAAGCAGACGATATTCAGCAGTGACGATGGAATTGTCACATCGAGAGGCAACTCAGATGGAAGGAGCTTGTAGAGATGGTAAATGATGGTATAGATGGAAGAAGAGACAGCTCAGATGGCATGAGCTTGTAGAGATGGTAAATGATGGTATAGATGGAAGAGACAGCTCAGATGGCAGGAGCTTGTAGAGATGGTAAATGATGGCATAGATGAAGAAGAGACAGTTAATGCGGGAAGAGAGATAGCTCACATAGCAGGAGCTTGTAGAAATGGTAAATGAGGGCACAGGTGGAAGAAGAGACAGTTCATACGGGAATTCCTTATACACACCGCCTTACGCCTTGAGATGGTATAAGGACGTAACTCGGTGGGTTTTTGGTGGAGAATCAGACGATGTTCAGCAGTGATGATGGACTTGTCAGATCGAGAGAAACAGCTCGGATGGAAGAAGCTTGTGGAGATGGTAAACGATGGCATAGATGGAAGAAGAGACAGTTCCTACGGGAATCCCTTATACACACCGCCTTACGCCCTGAGATGGTATAGGGTCTTTGCTCTGTGGCTTTTTGATGGAGAAGCAGACGATATTCAGCAGCGACGATGGCATTGTCAGATCTAGAGGCAGCTCAGATGGAAGGATCTCGTAGAGATGGTAAATGATGGTATAGATGGAAGAGACAGTTCAGGTGGCAGGAGCTTGTACAGATGGTAAATGATGACATAGATGGAAGAAGAGACAGTTCATACGGGAATCCCTTGCACACACCTCCTTACGCCCTGAGATGGTATATGGTCGTAGCTGGGTGGCTTTTTGGTGGAGAATCAGACGATGTTCAGCAGTGACGATAGACTTGTCAGATCGAGAGAGACAGGATAGAAGGAGCATGTAGAGATGGTAAACAATGGCATAGATGGAAGAAGAGACATTTCATACGGGAATCCCTTATACACAACGCCTTACATCCTAAGATGGTATAGGGTCGTAGCTCGGTAGCTTTTTGATGGAGAAGCAGACGATATTCAGCAGTGACGATGGAATTGTCAGATCGAGAGGCAGCTGAGATGGAAGGATCTTGTAGAGATGGTAAATGATGGTATAGATGAAAGAAGAGACAGCTCAGATGGCAGGAGCTTGTAGAGATGGTAAATGATGGCACAGGTGGAAGAAGAGACAGTTCATACGGGAATCCCTTATACACACCGCCTTACGCCCTGAGATGGTATAGGGTCGTAGCTCGGTGGCTTTTTGGTGGAGAAGCAGACGATGTTCAGCAGTGACGATGAACTTGTCAGATCGAGAGAGACAGCTCAGATGGAAGGAGCTTGTAGAGATGGTAAACGATGGCATAGATGGAAGAAGAGACAGTTCATACGGGAATCCCTTATACACACCGCCTTACGCCCTGAGATGGTATAGGGTCGTAGCTCGGTGGCTTTTGGATGGAGAAGCAGACAATATTCAGCAGTGACAATGGAATTGTCAGATCGAGAGGCAGCTCAGATGGAAGGAGTTTGTAGAGATGTTAAATGATGGTATAGATGGAAGAAGACACAGCTCAGATGGCAGGAGCTTGTAGAGATGGTAAATGATGGCACAGGTGGAAGAAGAGACAGTTCATACGGGAATCCCTTATACACACCGCCTTACGCCCTGAGATGGTATAATTTCGTAGCTCGGTGGCTTTTTAGTGGAGAAGCAGACGATGTTCAGCAGTGACGATGGAATTGTCAGATCGAGAGGCAGCTCAGATGGAAGGATCTTGTAGAGATGGTAACTGATTGTATAGATGGAAGAGACAGCTCAGATGGCAGGAGCTTGTTGAGATGGTAAATGATGGCATAGATGGAAGAAGAGACAGTTCATACGGGAAGAGAGATAGCTCACATGGCAGGAGATTGTAGAGATGGTAAATGAGGGCACAGGTGGAAGAAGAGACAGTTCATACGGGAATCCCTTATACACACCGCCTTACGCCCTGAGATGGTATAGGATCGTAGCTCGGTGGCTTTTTGGTGGAGAAGCAGACGATATTCAGCAGTGACGATGGAATTGTCAGATCGAGAGGAGCTCAGATGGAAGGATCTTGTAGAGATGGTAAATGATGGTATAAATGGAAGAAGAGACAGCTCGAATGGAAGGAGCTTGTAGAGATGGTAAATGATGGTATAGATGGAAGAAGAGACAGTTCATACGGGAAGAGAGATAGATCACATGGCAGGAGCTTGTAGAGATGGTAAATGAGGGCACAGGTAGAAGAAGAGACAGTTCATACGGGAATCCCTTATACACACCGCCTTACGCCCTGAGATGGTATAAGATCGTAGCTCTGTGGCTTTTTGATGGAGAAGCAGACGATATTCAGCAGTGACGATGGAATTGTCACATCGAGAGGCAGCTCAGATGGAAGGAGCTTGTAGAGATGGTAAATGATGGTATAGATGGAAGAAGAGACAGCTCAGATGGCATGAGCTTGTAGAGATTGTAAATGATGGCATAGATGGAAGAAGAGTCAGTTCATTCTGGAAGAGAGATAGCTCAGATGGCAGGAGCTTGTAGAGATGGTAAATGATGGCACAGGTGGAAGAAGAGACAGTTCATACGGGAATCCCTTATACACACCGCCTTACGCCCTGAGATGATATAGGGTTGTAGCTCGGTGGCTTTTTGGTGGAGAAGCAGACGATGTTCAGCAGTGACGATGGTCTTGTCAGATCGAGAGAGACAGCTCAGATGGAAGGAGCTTGCAGAGATGGTAAATGATGGTATAGATGGAAGAAGAGAAAAGTCAGATGGCAGGAGCTTGTAGAGATGGTAAATGATGGCATAGATGGAAGAAAAGACATTTCATACGGGAATCTCTTATACTCACCGCCTTACGCCCTGAGATGGTATAGGGTCGTAGCTCGGAGGCTTTTTGATGGAGAAGCAGACGATATTCAGCAGTGACGATGGAATTGACAGATCGAGAGGCAGTGCAGATGGAAGGATCTTGTAGAGATGGTAAATGATGGTATAGATGGAAGAGACAGCTCATATGGCAGGAGCTTGTAGAGATGGTAAATGATGGCATAGATGGAAGAAGAGACAGTTAATACGGGAAGAGAGATAGCTCACATAGGAGGAGTTTGTAGAAATGGTAAATGTGGGCACAGGTGGAAGAAGAGACAGTTCATACGGGAATCCCTTATACACAACGCCTTACGCCTTGAGATGGTATAGGGACGTAACTCGGTGGCTTTTTGGTGGAGAATCAGACGATGTTCAGCAATGACGATGGACTTGTCAGATCGAGAGAAACAGCTCGGATGGAAGGAGCTTGTAGAGATGGTAAACAATGGCATAGATGGAAGAAGAGACAGTTCCTACGGGAATCCCTTATACATACCGCCTTACGCCCTGAGATGGTATAGGGTCGTTGCTCTGTGGCTTTTTGATGGAGAAGCAGACGATATTCAGCAGTGACGATGGCATTGTCAGATCTAGAGGCAGCTCAGATGGAAGGATCTCGTAGAGATGGTAAATGATGGTATAGATGGAAGAGACAGTTCAGATGGCAGGAGCTTGTAGAGATGGTAAATGATGGTATAGATGGAAGAGACAGCTCAGATGGCAGGAGCTAGTAGAGATGGTAAATGATGGCATAGATGGAAGAAGAGACAGTTCATACGGGAAGAGAGATAGCTCACATGGCAGGAGATTGTAGAGATGGTAAATGAGGGCACAGGTGGAAGAAGAGACAGTTCATACGGGAATCCCTTATACACACCGCCTTACGCCCTGAGATGGTATAGGATCGTAGCTCGGTGGCTTTTTGGTGGAGAAGCAGACGATATTCAGCAGTGACGATGGAATTGTCAGATCGAGAGGAGCTCAGATGGAAGGATCTTGTAGAGATGGTAAATGATGGTACAGATGGAAGAGACAGCTCAGATGGCAAGAGCTTGTAGAGATGGTAAATGATGGCATAGATGGAAGAAGAGACAGTTCATACGGGAAGAGAGATAGCTCACATGGTAGGAGCTTGTAGAGATGATAAATGAGGGCACAGGTAGAAGAAGAGACAGTTTATACGGGAATCCCTTATACACACCGCCTTACGCCCTCAGATGGTATAGGATCGTAGCTCGGTGGCTTTTTGGTGGAGAAGCACACGATATTCAGCAGTGACGATGGAATTGTCAGATCGAGAGGCAGCTCAGATGGAAGGATCTTGTAGAGATGGTAAATGATGGTATAGATGGAGGAGACAGCTCAGATGGCAGGAGCTTGTAGAGATGGTAAATGATGGCATAGATGGAAGAAGAGACAGTTTATACGGGAAGAGAGATAGCTCACATGGCAGGAGATTGTAGAGATGGTAAATGATGGCACAGGTGGAAGAAGAGACAGTTCATACGGGAATCCCTTATACACACCGCCTTACGCCCTGAGATTTTATACGGTTGTTACACGGTGGCTTTTTGATGGAGAATCAGACGATGTTTAGCAGTGACGATGGAATTGTCAGATCGAGAGGCAGCTCAGATGGAAGGAGTTTGTAGAGATGGTAAATGATGGTATAAATTGAAGAAGAGACAGCTCGAATGGAAGGAGCTTGTAGAGATGGTAAATGATGGTATAGATGGAAGAAGAGACAGTTCATACGGGAAGAGAGATAGATCACATGGCAGGAGCTTGTAGAGATGGTAAATGAGGGCACAGGTAGAAGAAGAGACAGTTCATACGGGAATCCCTTATACACACCGCCTTACGCCCTGAGATGGTATAAGATCGTAGCTCTGTGGCTTTTTGATGGAGAAGCAGACGATATTCAGCAGTGACGATGGAATTGTCACATCGAGAGGCAGCTCAGATGGAAGGAGCTTGTAGAGATGGTAAATGATGGTATAGATGGAAGAAGAGACAGCTCAGATGGCATGAGCTTGTAGAGATTGTAAATGATGGCATAGATGGAAGAAGAGTCAGTTCATTCTGGAAGAGAGATAGCTCAGATGGCAAGAGCTTGTAGAGATGGTAAATGATGGCACAGGTGGAAGAAGAGACAGTTCATACGGGAATCCCTTATACACACCGCCTTACGCCCTGAGATGGTATAGGGTCGTAGCTCAGTGGCTTTTTGGTGGAGAAGCAGACGAAGTTCAGCAGTGACGATGGACTTGTGAGATCGAGAGAGACAGCTCAGATGGAAGGAGCTTGTAGAGATGGTAAACGATGGCATAGATGGAAGAAGAGACAGTTCATACGGGAATCCCTTATACACACCGCCTTACGCCCTGAGATGGTATAGGTTCGTAGCACGGTGGCTTTTGGATGAAGAAGCAGACGATATTCAGCAGTGACGATGGAATTGTCAGATCGAGAGGCAGCTCAGATGGAAAAGGAGCTTGTAGAGATGGTAAACGATGGCATAGAAGGAAGAAGAGTCAGTTCATACGGGAATTCCTTATACACACCGCCTTACGCCCTGAGATGGTATAGGGTCGTTGCTCGGTGGCTTTTTGGTGAAGAAGCAGACGATATTCAGCAGTGACGATGGAATTGTCAGATCGAGAGGCAGCTGAGATGGAAGGATCTTGTAGAGATGGTAAATGATGGTATAGATGGAAGAAGAGACAGCTCAGATGGCAGGAGCTTGTAGAGATGGTAAATGATGGCACAGGTGGAAGAAGAGACAGTTCATACGGGAATCCCTTATACACACCGCCTTACGCCCTGAGATGGTATAGGGTCGTAGCTCGGTGGCTTTTTGTGGAGAAGCAGACGATGTTCAGCAGTGACGATGAACTTGTCAGATCGAGAGAGACAGCTCAGATGGAAGGAGCTTGTAGAGATGGTAAACGATGGCATAGATGGAAGAAGAGACAGTTCATACGGGAATCCCTTATACACACCGCCTTACGCCCTGAGATGGAATAGGGTCGTAGCTAGGTGGCTTTTGGATGGAGAAGCAGACAATATTCAGCAGTGACAATGGAATTGTCAGATCGAGAGGCAGCTCAGATGGAAGGAGCTTGTAGAGATGGTAAATGATGGCACAGGTGGAAGAAGAGACAGTTCATACGGGAAGAGAGATAGCTCACATGGCAGGAGATTGTAGAGATGGTAAATGAGGGCACAGGTGGAAGAAGAGACAGTTCATACGGGAATCCCCTATACACACCGCCTTACGCCCTGAGATGGTATAGGATCGTAGCTCGGTGGCTTTTTGGTGGAGAAGCAGACGATATTCAGCAGTGACGATGGAATTGTCAGATCGAGAGGCAGCTCAGATGGAAGCAGCTTGTAGAGATGGTAAACGATGGCATAGAAGGAAGAAGAGACAGTTCATACGGGAATCCCTTATACACACCGCCTTACGCCCTGAGATGGTATAGGGTCGTTGCTCAGTGGCTTTTTGATGGAGAAGCAGACGATATTCAGCAGTGACGATGGAATTGTCAGATCGAGAGGAGCTCAGATGGAATGATCTTGTAGAGATGGTTAATGATGGTATAGATGGAAGAGACAGCTCAGATGGCAGGAGCTTGTAGAGATGGTAAATGATGGCATAGATGGAAGAAGAGACAGTTTATACGGGAAGAGAGATAGCTCACATGGCAGGAGATTGTAGAGATGGTAAATGAGGGCACAGGTGGAAGAAGAGACAGTTCATACGGGAATCCCTTATACACACCGCCTTACGCCCTGAGATTTTATAGGGTTGTTACACGGTGGCTTTTTGATGGAGAATCAGACGATGTTTAGCAGTGACGATGGAATTGTCAGATCGAGAGGCAGCTCAGATGGAAGGAGTTTGTAGAGATGGTAAATGATGGTATAAATGGAAGAAGAGACAGCTCGAATGGAAGGAGCTTGTAGAGATGGTAAATGATGGTATAGATGGAAGAAGAGACAGTTCATACGGGAAGAGAGATAGATCACATGGCAGGAGCTTGTAGAGATGGTAAATGAGGGCACAGGTAGAAGAAGAGACAGTTCATACGGGAATCCCTTATACACACCGCCTTACGCCCTGAGATGGTATAAGATCGTAGCTCTGTGGCTTTTTGATGGAGAAGCAGACGATATTCAGCAGTGACGATGGAATTGTCACATCGAGAGGCAGCTCAGATGGAAGGAGCTTGTAGAGATGGTAAATGATGGTATAGATGGAAGAAGAGACAGCTCAGATGGCATGAGCTTGTAGAGATTGTAAATGATGGCATAGATAGAAGAAGAGTCAGTTCATTCTGGAAGAGAGATAGCTCAGATGGCAGGAGCTTGTAGAGATGGTAAATGATGGCACAGGTGGAAGAAGAGACAGTTCATACGGGAATCCCTTATACACACCGCCTTGCGCCCTGAGATGGTATAGGGTTGTAGCTCGGTGGCTTTTTGGTGGAGAAGCAGACGATGTTCAGCAGTGACGATGGTCTTGTCAGATCGAGAGAGACAGCTCAGATGGAAGGAGCTTGCAGAGATGGTAAATGATGGTATAGATGGAAGAAGAGAAAAGTCAGATGGCAGGAGCTTGTAGAGATGGTAAATGATGGTATAGATGGAAGAGACAGCTCAGATGGCAGGAGCTTGTAGAGATGGTAAATGATGGCATAGATGGAAGAAGAGACAGTTAATGTGGGAAGAGAGATAGCTCACATAGCAGGAGCTTGTAGAAATGGTAAATGAGGGCACAGGTGGAAGAAGAGACAGTTCATACGGGAATTCCTTATACACACCGCCTTACGCCTTGAGATGGAATAGGGTCGTAGCTAGGTGGCTTTTGGATGGAGAAGCAGACAATATTCAGCAGTGACAATGGAATTGTCAGATCGAGAGGCAGCTCAGATGGAAGGAGCTTGTAGAGATGGTAAACGATGGCATAGATGGAAGAAGAGACAGTTCATACGGGAATCCCTTATACACACCGCCTTACGCCCTGAGATGGAATAGGGTCGTAGCTAGGTGGCTTTTGGATGGAGAAGCAGACAATATTCAGCAGTGACAATGGAATTGTCAGATCGAGAGGCAGCTCAGATGGAAGGAGCTTGTAGAGATGGTAAATGATGGCACAGGTGGAAGAAGAGACAGTTCATACGGGAAGAGAGATAGCTCACATGGCAGGAGATTGTAGAGATGGTAAATGAGGGCACAGGTGGAAGAAGAGACAGTTCATACGGGAATCCCCTATACACACCGCCTTACGCCCTGAGATGGTATAGGATCGTAGCTCGGTGGCTTTTTGGTGGAGAAGCAGACGATATTCAGCAGTGACGATGGAATTGTCAGATCGAGAGGCAGCTCAGATGGAAGCAGCTTGTAGAGATGGTAAACGATGGCATAGAAGGAAGAAGAGACAGTTCATACGGGAATCCCTTATACACACCGCCTTACGCCCTGAGATGGTATAGGGTCGTTGCTCAGTGGCTTTTTGATGGAGAAGCAGACGATATTCAGCAGTGACGATGGAATTGTCAGATCGAGAGGAGCTCAGATGGAATGATCTTGTAGAGATGGTTAATGATGGTATAGATGGAAGAGACAGCTCAGATGGCAGGAGCTTGTAGAGATGGTAAATGATGGCATAGATGGAAGAAGAGACAGTTTATACGGGAAGAGAGATAGCTCACATGGCAGGAGATTGTAGAGATGGTAAATGAGGGCACAGGTGGAAGAAGAGACAGTTCATACGGGAATCCCTTATACACACCGCCTTACGCCCTGAGATTTTATAGGGTTGTTACACGGTGGCTTTTTGATGGAGAATCAGACGATGTTTAGCAGTGACGATGGAATTGTCAGATCGAGAGGCAGCTCAGATGGAAGGAGTTTGTAGAGATGGTAAATGATGGTATAAATGGAAGAAGAGACAGCTCGAATGGAAGGAGCTTGTAGAGATGGTAAATGATGGTATAGATGGAAGAAGAGACAGTTCATACGGGAAGAGAGATAGATCACATGGCAGGAGCTTGTAGAGATGGTAAATGAGGGCACAGGTAGAAGAAGAGAGAGTTCATACGGGAATCCCTTATACACACCGCCTTACGCCCTGAGATGGTATAAGATCGTAGCTCTGTGGCTTTTTGATGGAGAAGCAGACGATATTCAGCAGTGACGATGGAATTGTCACATCGAGAGGCAGCTCAGATGGAAGGAGCTTGTAGAGATGGTAAATGATGGTATAGATGGAAGAAGAGACAGCTCAGATGGCATGAGCTTGTAGAGATTGTAAATGATGGCATAGATAGAAGAAGAGTCAGTTCATTCTGGAAGAGAGATAGCTCAGATGGCAGGAGCTTGTAGAGATGGTAAATGATGGCACAGGTGGAAGAAGAGACAGTTCATACGGGAATCCCTTATACACACCGCCTTACGCCCTGAGATGGTATAGGGTTGTAGCTCGGTGGCTTTTTGGTGGAGAAGCAGACGATGTTCAGCAGTGACGATGGACTTGTCAGATCGAGAGAGACAGCTCAGATGGAAGGAGCTTGCAGAGATGGTAAATGATGGTATAGATGGAAGAAGAGAAAAGTCAGATGGCAGGAGCTTGTACAGATGGTAAATGATGGTATAGATGGAAGAGACAGCTCAGATGGCAGGAGCTTGTAGAGATGGTAAATGATGGCATAGATGGAAGAAGAGACAGTTAATGTGGGAAGAGAGATAGCTCACATAGCAGGAGCTTGTAGAAATGGTAAATGAGGGCACAGGTGGAAGAAGAGACAGTTCATACGGGAATTCCTTATACACACCGCCTTACGCCTTGAGATGGTATAAGGACGTAACTCGGTGGGTTTTTGGTGGAGAATCAGACGATGTTCAGCAGTGATGATGGACTTGTCAGATCGAGAGAAACAGCTCGGATGGAAGGAGCTTGTGGAGATGGTAAACGATGGCATAGATGGAAGAAGAGACAGTTCCTACGGGAATCCCTTATACACACCGCCTTACGCCCTGAGATGGTATAGGGTCTTTGCTCTGTGGCTTTTTGATGGAGAAGCAGACGATATTCAGCAGTGACGATGGCATTGTCAGATCTAGAGGCAGCTCAGATGGAAGGATCTCGTAGAGATGGTAAATGATGGTATAGATGGAAGAGACAGTTCAGGTGGCAGGAGCTTGTAGAGATGGTAAATGATGACATAGATGGAAGAAGAGACAGTTCATACGGGAATCCCTTGCACACACCTCCTTACGCCCTGAGATGGTATATGGTCGTAGCTGGGTGGCTTTTTGGTGGAGAATCAGACGATGTTCAGCAGTGACGATAGACTTGTCAGATCGAGAGAGACAGGATAGAAGGACATGTAGAGATGGTAAACAATGGCATAGATGGAAGAAGAGACATATCATACGGGAATCCCTTATACACACCGCCTTACATCCTAAGATGGTATAGGGTCGTTGCTCGGTGGCTTTTTGGTGGAGAAGCAGACGATGTTCAGGAGTGACGATGAACTTGTCAGATCGAGAGAGACAGCTCAGATGGCAGGAGCTTGTAGAGATGGTAAATGATGGCACAGGTGGAAGAAGAGACAGTTCATACGGGAATCCCTTATACACACCGCCTTACGCCCTGAGATGGTATAATTTCGTAGCTCGGTGGCTTTTTAGTGGAGAAGCAGACGATGTTCAGCAGTGACGATGGAATTGTCAGATCGAGAGGCAGCTCAGATGGAAGGATCTTGTAGAGATGGTAAATGATTGTATAGATGGAAGAGACAGCTCAGATGGCAGGAGCTTGTTGAGATGGTAAATGATGGCATAGATGGAAGAAGAGACAGTTCATACGGGAAGAGAGATAGCTCTCATGGCAGGAGATTGTAGAGATGGTAAATGAGGGCACAGGTGGAAGAAGAGACAGTTCATACGGGAATCCCTTATACACACCGCCTTACGCCCTGAGATGGTATAGGATCGTAGCTCGGTGGCTTTTTGGTGGAGAAGCAGACGATATTCAGCAGTGACGATGGAATTGTCAGATCGAGAGGAGCTCAGATGGAAGGATCTTGTAGAGATGGTAAATGATGGTACAGATGGAAGAGACAGCTCAGATGGCAAGAGCTTGTAGAGATGGTAAATGATGGCATAGATGGAAGAAGAGACAGTTCATACGGGAAGAGAGATAGCTCACATGGTAGGAGCTTGTAGAGATGATAAATGAGGGCACAGGTAGAAGAAGAGACAGTTTATTCGGGAATCCCTTATACACACCGCCTTACGCCCTCAGATGGTATAGGATCGTAGCTCGGTGGCTTTTTGGTGGAGAAGCAGACGATATTCAGCAGTGACGATGGAATTGTCAGATCGAGAGGCAGCTCAGATGGAAGGATCTTGTAGAGATGGTAAATGATGGTATAGATGGAGGAGACAGCTCAGATGGCAGGAGCTTGTAGAGATGGTAAATGATGGCATAGATGGAAGAAGAGACAGTTTATACGGGAAGAGAGATAGCTCACATGGCAGGAGATTGTAGAGATGGTAAATGAGGGCACAGGTGGAAGAAGAGACAGTTCATACGGGAATCCCTTATACACACCGCCTTACGCCCTGAGATTTTATAGGGTTGTTACACGGTGGCTTTTTGATGGAGAATCAGACGATGTTTAGCAGTGACGATGGAATTGTCAGATCGAGAGGCAGCTCAGATGGAAGGAGTTTGTAGAGATGGTAAATGATGGTATAAATGGAAGAAGAGACAGCTCGAATGGAAGGAGCTTGTAGAGATGGTAAATGATGGTATAGATGGAAGAAGAGACAGTTCATACGGGAAGAGAGATAGATCACATGGCAGGAGCTTGTAGAGATGGTAAATGAGGGCACAGGTAGAAGAAGAGACAGTTCATACGGGAATCCCTTATACACACCGCCTTACGCCCTGAGATGGTATAAGATCGTAGCTCTGTGGCTTTTTGATGGAGAAGCAGACGATATTCAGCAGTGACGATGGAATTGTCACATCGAGAGGCAACTCAGATGGAAGGAGCTTGTAGAGATGGTAAATGATGGTATAGATGGAAGAAGAGACAGCTCAGATGGCATGAGCTTGTAGAGATGGTAAATGATGGTATAGATGGAAGAGACAGCTCAGATGGCAGGAGCTTGTAGAGATGGTAAATGATGGCATAGATGAAGAAGAGACAGTTAATGCGGGAAGAGAGATAGCTCACATAGCAGGAGCTTGTAGAAATGGTAAATGAGGGCACAGGTGGAAGAAGAGACAGTTCATACGGGAATTCCTTATACACACCGCCTTACGCCTTGAGATGGTATAAGGACGTAACTCGGTGGGTTTTTGGTGGAGAATCAGACGATGTTCAGCAGTGATGATGGACTTGTCAGATCGAGAGAAACAGCTCGGATGGAAGAAGCTTGTGGAGATGGTAAACGATGGCATAGATGGAAGAAGAGACAGTTCCTACGGGAATCCCTTATACACACCGCCTTACGCCCTGAGATGGTATAGGGTCTTTGCTCTGTGGCTTTTTGATGGAGAAGCAGACGATATTCAGCAGCGACGATGGCATTGTCAGATCTAGAGGCAGCTCAGATGGAAGGATCTCGTAGAGATGGTAAATGATGGTATAGATGGAAGAGACAGTTCAGGTGGCAGGAGCTTGTACAGATGGTAAATGATGACATAGATGGAAGAAGAGACAGTTCATACGGGAATCCCTTGCACACACCTCCTTACGCCCTGAGATGGTATATGGTCGTAGCTGGGTGGCTTTTTGGTGGAGAATCAGACGATGTTCAGCAGTGACGATAGACTTGTCAGATCGAGAGAGACAGGATAGAAGGAGCATGTAGAGATGGTAAACAATGGCATAGATGGAAGAAGAGACATTTCATACGGGAATCCCTTATACACAACGCCTTACATCCTAAGATGGTATAGGGTCGTAGCTCGGTAGCTTTTTGATGGAGAAGCAGACGATATTCAGCAGTGACGATGGAATTGTCAGATCGAGAGGCAGCTGAGATGGAAGGATCTTGTAGAGATGGTAAATGATGGTATAGATGAAAGAAGAGACAGCTCAGATGGCAGGAGCTTGTAGAGATGGTAAATGATGGCACAGGTGGAAGAAGAGACAGTTCATACGGGAATCCCTTATACACACCGCCTTACGCCCTGAGATGGTATAGGGTCGTAGCTCGGTGGCTTTTGGATGGAGAAGCAGACAATATTCAGCAGTGACAATGGAATTGTCAGATCGAGAGGCAGCTCAGATGGAAGGAGTTTGTAGAGATGTTAAATGATGGTATAGATGGAAGAAGACACAGCTCAGATGGCAGGAGCTTGTAGAGATGGTAAATGATGGCACAGGTGGAAGAAGAGACAGTTCATACGGGAATCCCTTATACACACCGCCTTACGCCCTGAGATGGTATAATTTCGTAGCTCGGTGGCTTTTTAGTGGAGAAGCAGACGATGTTCAGCAGTGACGATGGAATTGTCAGATCGAGAGGCAGCTCAGATGGAAGGATCTTGTAGAGATGGTAAATGATTGTATAGATGGAAGAGACAGCTCAGATGGCAGGAGCTTGTTGAGATGGTAAATGATGGCATAGATGGAAGAAGAGACAGTTCATACGGGAAGAGAGATAGCTCACATGGCAGGAGATTGTAGAGATGGTAAATGAGGGCACAGGTGGAAGAAGAGACAGTTCATACGGGAATCCCTTATACACACCGCCTTACGCCCTGAGATGGTATAGGATCGTAGCTCGGTGGCTTTTTGGTGGAGAAGCAGACGATATTCAGCAGTGACGATGGAATTGTCAGATCGAGAGGAGCTCAGATGGAAGGATCTTGTAGAGATGGTAAATGATGGTATAAATGGAAGAAGAGACAGCTCGAATGGAAGGAGCTTGTAGAGATGGTAAATGATGGTATAGATGGAAGAAGAGACAGTTCATACGGGAAGAGAGATAGATCACATGGCAGGAGCTTGTAGAGATGGTAAATGAGGGCACAGGTAGAAGAAGAGACAGTTCATACGGGAATCCCTTATACACACCGCCTTACGCCCTGAGATGGTATAAGATCGTAGCTCTGTGGCTTTTTGATGGAGAAGCAGACGATATTCAGCAGTGACGATGGAATTGTCACATCGAGAGGCAGCTCAGATGGAAGGAGCTTGTAGAGATGGTAAATGATGGTATAGATGGAAGAAGAGACAGCTCAGATGGCATGAGCTTGTAGAGATTGTAAATGATGGCATAGATGGAAGAAGAGTCAGTTCATTCTGGAAGAGAGATAGCTCAGATGGCAGGAGCTTGTAGAGATGGTAAATGATGGCACAGGTGGAAGAAGAGACAGTTCATACGGGAATCCCTTATACACACCGCCTTACGCCCTGAGATGATATAGGGTTGTAGCTCGGTGGCTTTTTGGTGGAGAAGCAGACGATGTTCAGCAGTGACGATGGTCTTGTCAGATCGAGAGAGACAGCTCAGATGGAAGGAGCTTGCAGAGATGGTAAATGATGGTATAGATGGAAGAAGAGAAAAGTCAGATGGCAGGAGCTTGTAGAGATGGTAAATGATGGCATAGATGGAAGAAAAGACATTTCATACGGGAATCTCTTATACTCACCGCCTTACGCCCTGAGATGGTATAGGGTCGTAGCTCGGAGGCTTTTTGATGGAGAAGCAGACGATATTCAGCAGTGACGATGGAATTGACAGATCGAGAGGCAGTGCAGATGGAAGGATCTTGTAGAGATGGTAAATGATGGTATAGATGGAAGAGACAGCTCATATGGCAGGAGCTTGTAGAGATGGTAAATGATGGCATAGATGGAAGAAGAGACAGTTAATACGGGAATAGAGATAGCTCACATAGGAGGAGTTTGTAGAAATGGTAAATGTGGGCACAGGTGGAAGAAGAGACAGTTCATACGGGAATCCCTTATACACAACGCCTTACGCCTTGAGATGGTATAGGGACGTAACTCGGTGGCTTTTTGGTGGAGAATCAGACGATGTTCAGCAATGACGATGGACTTGTCAGATCGAGAGAAACAGCTCGGATGGAAGGAGCTTGTAGAGATGGTAAACAATGGCATAGATGGAAGAAGAGACAGTTCCTACGGGAATCCCTTATACATACCGCCTTACGCCCTGAGATGGTATAGGGTCGTTGCTCTGTGGCTTTTTGATGGAGAAGCAGACGATATTCAGCAGTGACGATGGCATTGTCAGATCTAGAGGCAGCTCAGATGGAAGGATCTCGTAGAGATGGTAAATGATGGTATAGATGGAAGAGACAGTTCAGATGGCAGGAGCTTGTAGAGATGGTAAATGATGGTATAGATGGAAGAGACAGCTCAGATGGCAGGAGCTAGTAGAGATGGTAAATGATGGCATAGATGGAAGAAGAGACAGTTCATACGGGAAGAGAGATAGCTCACATGGCAGGAGATTGTAGAGATGGTAAATGAGGGCACAGGTGGAAGAAGAGACAGTTCATACGGGAATCCCTTATACACACCGCCTTACGCCCTGAGATGGTATAGGATCGTAGCTCGGTGGCTTTTTGGTGGAGAAGCAGACGATATTCAGCAGTGACGATGGAATTGTCAGATCGAGAGGAGCTCAGATGGAAGGATCTTGTAGAGATGGTAAATGATGGTACAGATGGAAGAGACAGCTCAGATGGCAAGAGCTTGTAGAGATGGTAAATGATGGCATAGATGGAAGAAGAGACAGTTCATACGGGAAGAGAGATAGCTCACATGGTAGGAGCTTGTAGAGATGATAAATGAGGGCACAGGTAGAAGAAGAGACAGTTTATACGGGAATCCCTTATACACACCGCCTTACGCCCTCAGATGGTATAGGATCGTAGCTCGGTGGCTTTTTGGTGGAGAAGCAGACGATATTCAGCAGTGACGATGGAATTGTCAGATCGAGAGGCAGCTCAGATGGAAGGATCTTGTAGAGATGGTAAATGATGGTATAGATGGAGGAGACAGCTCAGATGGCAGGAGCTTGTAGAGATGGTAAATGATGGCATAGATGGAAGAAGAGACAGTTTATACGGGAAGAGAGATAGCTCACATGGCAGGAGATTGTAGAGATGGTAAATGATGGCACAGGTGGAAGAAGAGACAGTTCATACGGGAATCCCTTATACACACCGCCTTACGCCCTGAGATTTTATACGGTTGTTACACGGTGGCTTTTTGATGGAGAATCAGACGATGTTTAGCAGTGACGATGGAATTGTCAGATCGAGAGGCAGCTCAGATGGAAGGAGTTTGTAGAGATGGTAAATGATGGTATAAATTGAAGAAGAGACAGCTCGAATGGAAGGAGCTTGTAGAGATGGTAAATGATGGTATAGATGGAAGAAGAGACAGTTCATACGGGAAGAGAGATAGATCACATGGCAGGAGCTTGTAGAGATGGTAAATGAGGGCACAGGTAGAAGAAGAGACAGTTCATACGGGAATCCCTTATACACACCGCCTTACGCCCTGAGATGGTATAAGATCGTAGCTCTGTGGCTTTTTGATGGAGAAGCAGACGATATTCAGCAGTGACGATGGAATTGTCACATCGAGAGGCAGCTCAGATGGAAGGAGCTTGTAGAGATGGTAAATGATGGTATAGATGGAAGAAGAGACAGCTCAGATGGCATGAGCTTGTAGAGATTGTAAATGATGGCATAGATGGAAGAAGAGTCAGTTCATTCTGGAAGAGAGATAGCTCAGATGGCAGGAGCTTGTAGAGATGGTAAATGATGGCACAGGTGGAAGAAGAGACAGTTCATACGGGAATCCCTTATACACACCGCCTTACGCCCTGAGATGATATAGGGTTGTAGCTCGGTGGCTTTTTGGTGGAGAAGCAGACGATGTTCAGCAGTGACGATGGTCTTGTCAGATCGAGAGAGACAGCTCAGATGGAAGGAGCTTGCAGAGATGGTAAATGATGGTATAGATGGAAGAAGAGAAAAGTCAGATGGCAGGAGCTTGTAGAGATGGTAAATGATGGCATAGATGGAAGAAAAGACATTTCATACGGGAATCTCTTATACTCACCGCCTTACGCCCTGAGATGGTATAGGGTCGTAGCTCGGAGGCTTTTTGATGGAGAAGCAGACGATATTCAGCAGTGACGATGGAATTGACAGATCGAGAGGCAGTGCAGATGGAAGGATCTTGTAGAGATGGTAAATGATGGTATAGATGGAAGAGACAGCTCATATGGCAGGAGCTTGTAGAGATGGTAAATGATGGCATAGATGGAAGAAGAGACAGTTAATACGGGAAGAGAGATAGCTCACATAGGAGGAGTTTGTAGAAATGGTAAATGTGGGCACAGGTGGAAGAAGAGACAGTTCATACGGGAATCCCTTATACACAACGCCTTACGCCTTGAGATGGTATAGGGACGTAACTCGGTGGCTTTTTGGTGGAGAATCAGACGATGTTCAGCAATGACGATGGACTTGTCAGATCGAGAGAAACAGCTCGGATGGAAGGAGCTTGTAGAGATGGTAAACAATGGCATAGATGGAAGAAGAGACAGTTCCTACGGGAATCCCTTATACATACCGCCTTACGCCCTGAGATGGTATAGGGTCGTTGCTCTGTGGCTTTTTGATGGAGAAGCAGACGATATTCAGCAGTGACGATGGCATTGTCAGATCTAGAGGCAGCTCAGATGGAAGGATCTCGTAGAGATGGTAAATGATGGTATAGATGGAAGAGACAGTTCAGATGGCAGGAGCTTGTAGAGATGGTAAATGATGGTATAGATGGAAGAGACAGCTCAGATGGCAGGAGCTAGTAGAGATGGTAAATGATGGCATAGATGGAAGAAGAGACAGTTCATACGGGAAGAGAGATAGCTCACATGGCAGGAGATTGTAGAGATGGTAAATGAGGGCACAGGTGGAAGAAGAGACAGTTCATACGGGAATCCCTTATACACACCGCCTTACGCCCTGAGATGGTATAGGATCGTAGCTCGGTGGCTTTTTGGTGGAGAAGCAGACGATATTCAGCAGTGACGATGGAATTGTCAGATCGAGAGGAGCTCAGATGGAAGGATCTTGTAGAGATGGTAAATGATGGTACAGATGGAAGAGACAGCTCAGATGGCAAGAGCTTGTAGAGATGGTAAATGATGGCATAGATGGAAGAAGAGACAGTTCATACGGGAAGAGAGATAGCTCACATGGTAGGAGCTTGTAGAGATGATAAATGAGGGCACAGGTAGAAGAAGAGACAGTTTATACGGGAATCCCTTATACACACCGCCTTACGCCCTCAGATGGTATAGGATCGTAGCTCGGTGGCTTTTTGGTGGAGAAGCAGACGATATTCAGCAGTGACGATGGAATTGTCAGATCGAGAGGCAGCTCAGATGGAAGGATCTTGTAGAGATGGTAAATGATGGTATAGATGGAGGAGACAGCTCAGATGGCAGGAGCTTGTAGAGATGGTAAATGATGGCATAGATGGAAGAAGAGACAGTTTATACGGGAAGAGAGATAGCTCACATGGCAGGAGATTGTAGAGATGGTAAATGATGGCACAGGTGGAAGAAGAGACAGTTCATACGGGAATCCCTTATACACACCGCCTTACGCCCTGAGATTTTATACGGTTGTTACACGGTGGCTTTTTGATGCAGAATCAGACGATGTTTAGCAGTGACGATGGAATTGTCAGATCGAGAGGCAGCTCAGATGGAAGGAGTTTGTAGAGATGGTAAATGATGGTATAAATTGAAGAAGAGACAGCTCGAATGGAAGGAGCTTGTAGAGATGGTAAATGATGGTATAGATGGAAGAAGAGACAGTTCATACGGGAAGAGAGATAGATCACATGGCAGGAGCTTGTAGAGATGGTAAATGAGGGCACAGGTAGAAGAAGAGACAGTTCATACGGGAATCCCTTATACACACCGCCTTACGCCCTGAGATGGTATAAGATCGTAGCTCTGTGGCTTTTTGATGGAGAAGCAGACGATATTCAGCAGTGACGATGGAATTGTCACATCGAGAGGCAGCTCAGATGGAAGGAGCTTGTAGAGATGGTAAATGATGGTATAGATGGAAGAAGAGACAGCTCAGATGGCATGAGCTTGTAGAGATTGTAAATGATGGCATAGATGGAAGAAGAGTCAGTTCATTCTGGAAGAGAGATAGCTCAGATGGCAAGAGCTTGTAGAGATGGTAAATGATGGCACAGGTGGAAGAAGAGACAGTTCATACGGGAATCCCTTATACACACCGCCTTACGCCCTGAGATGGTATAGGGTTGTAGCTCGGTGGCTTTTTGGTGGAGAAGCAGACGATGTTCAGCAGTGACGATGGTCTTGTCAGATCGAGAGAGACAGCTCAGATGGAAGGAGCTTGCAGAGATGGTAAATGATGGTATAGCTGGAAGAAGAGAAAAGTCAGATGGCAGGAGCTTGTAGAGATGGTAAATGATGGCATAGATGGAAGAAAAGACATTTCATACAGGAATCTCTTATACTCACCGCCTTACGCCCTGAGATGGTATAGGGTCGTAGCTCGGAGGCTTTTTGATGGAGAAGCAGACGATATTCAGCAGTGACGATGGAATTGACAGATCGAGAGGCAGTGCAGATGGAAGGATCTTGTAGAGATGGTAAATGATGGTATAGATGGAAGAGACAGCTCATATGGCAGGAGCTTGTAGAGATGGTAAATGATGGCATAGATGGAAGAAGAGACAGTTAATACGGGAAGAGAGATAGCTCACATAGGAGGAGCTTGTAGAAATGGTAAATGTGGGCACAGGTGGAAGAAGAGACAGTTCATACGGGAATCCCTTATACACAACGCCTTACGCATTGAGATGGTATAGGGACGTAACTCGGTGGCTTTTTGGTGGAGAATCAGACGATGTTCAGCAGTGACGATGGACTTGTCAGATCGAGAGAAACAGCTCGGATGGAAGGAGCTTGTAGAGATGGTAAACAATGGCATAGATGGAAGAAGAGACAGTTCCTACGGGAATCCCTTATACATACCGCCTTACGCCCTGAGATGGTATAGGGTCGTTGCTCTGTGGCTTTTTGATGGAGAAGCAGACGATATTCAGCAGTGACGATGGCATTGTCAGATCTAGAGGCAGCTCAGATGGAAGGATCTCGTAGAGATGGTGAATGATGGTATAGATGGAAGAGACAGTTCAGATGGCAGGAGCTTGTAGAGATGGTAAATGATGGTATAGATGGAAGAGACAGCTCAGATGGCAGGAGCTTGTAGAGATGGTAAATGATGGCATAGATGGAAGAAGAGACAGTTAATACGGGAAGAGAGATAGCTCACATAGCAGGAGCTTGTAGAAATGGTAAATGAGGGCACAGGTGCAAGAAGAGACAGTTCATACGGGAATCCCTTATACACACCGCCTTACGCCCTGAGATGGTATAGGGTCGTAGCTCGGTGGCTTTTTGGTGGAGAAGCAGACGATGTTCAGCAGTGACGATCGACTTGTCAGATCGAGAGAGACAGCTCAGATGGAAGGAGCTTGTAGAGATGGTAAACGATGGCATAGAAGGAAGAAGAGACAGTTCATACGGGAATCCCTTATACACACCGCCTTACGCCCTGAGATGGTATAGGGTCGTAGCTCGGAGGCTTTTTGATGGAGAAGCAGACGATATTCAGCAGTGACGATGGAATTGACAGATCGAGAGGCAGTGCAGATGGAAGGATCTTGTAGAGATGGTAAATGATGGTATAGATGGAAGAGACAGCTCATATGGCAGGAGCTTGTAGAGATGGTAAATGATGGCATAGATGGAAGAAGAGACAGTTAATACGGGAAGAGAGATAGCTCACATAGGAGGAGCTTGTAGAAATGGTAAATGTGGGCACAGGTGGAAGAAGAGACAGTTCATACGGGAATCCCTTATACACACCGCCTTACGCCCTGAGATGGTATAGGGTCGTAGCTCGGTGGCTTTTTGGTGGAGAAGCAGACGATGTTCAGCAGTGACGATCGACTTGTCAGATCGAGAGAGACAGCTCAGATGGAAGGAGCTTGTAGAGATGGTAAACGATGGCATAGAAGGAAGAAGAGACAGTTCATACGGGAATCCCTTATACACACCGCCTTACGCCCTGAGATGGTATAGGGTCGTTGCTCGGTGGCTTTTTGGTGGAGAAGCAGACGATGTGCAGCAGTGACGATGAACTTGTCAGATCGATAGAGACAGCTCAGATGGAAGGAGCTTGTAGAGATGGTAAACGATGGCATAGATGAAAGAAGAGACAGTTCATACGGGAATCCCTTATACACACCGGCTTACGCCCTGAGATGGTGTAGGGTCGTAGCTCGGTGGCTTTTTGGTGGAGAAGCAGACGATGTTCAGCAGTGACGATGGACTTGTCAGATCGAGAGAGACAGCTGAGTTGGAAGGATCTTGTAGAGATGGTAAATGATGGTATAGATGGAAGAAGAGACAGCTCAGATGGCAGGAGCTTGTTGAGATGGTAAATGATGGCATAGATGGAAGAAGAGAAAGTTCATACGGGAATTTCTTATACACACCGCCTTACGCCCTGAGATGGTATAGGGGCGTAGCTCGGTGGCTTTTTGATGGAGAAGCAGACGATATTCAGCAGTGACGATGGAATTGTCAGATCGAGAGGCAGCTCAGATGGAAGGATCTTGCAGAGATGGTAAATGATGGTATAGATGGAAGAGACAGCTCAGATGGCAGGAGCTTGCAGAGATGGTAAATGATGGCATAGATGGAAGAAGAGACAGTTCATACGGGAAGAGAGATAGCTCACATGGCAGGAGATTGTAGAGATGGTAAATGAGGGCACAGGTGGAAGAAGAGACAGTTCATACGGGAATCCCTTATACACACCGCCTTGCGCCCTGAGATGGTATAGGATCGTAGCTCGGTGGCTTTTTGGTGAAGAAGCAGACGATATTCAGCAGTGACGATGGAATTGTCAGATCGAGAAGCAGCTCAGTTGGAAGGATGTTGTAGAGATGGTAAATGATGGTATATATGGAAGAAGAGACAGTTCATACGGGAATCCCTCATACACACCGCCTTACTCCCTGAGATGGTATAGGGTCGTAGCTCGGTGGCTTTTTGATGAAGAAGCAGACGATATTCAGCAGTGACGATGGAATTGTCAGATCGAGAGGCAGCTCAGATGGAAGGATCTTGTAGAGATGGTAAATGATGGTATAGATGGAAGAGACAGCTCAGATGGCAGGAGCTTGTAGAGATGGTAAATGATGGCATAGATGGAAGAAGAGACAGTTCATACGGGAAGAGAGATAGCTCACATGGCAGGAGCTTGTAGAGATGGTAAATGAGGGCACAGGTAGGAGAAGAGGCAGTTCATATGGTAATCACTTATACACAACGCCTTACGCCCTGAGATGGTATAGGATCGTAGCTCGGTGGCTTTTTTTTGGAGAAGCAGACGATATTCAGCAGTGACGATGGAATTGTCAGATCGAGAAGCAGCTCAGTTGGAAGGATCTTGTAGAGATGGTAAATGATAGTATAGATGAAAGAAGAGACATTTCATACGGGAATCCCTCATACACACCGCCTTACGCCCTGAGATGGTATAGGGTCGTAGCTCGGTGGCTTTTTGATGGAGAAGCAGACGATATTCACCAGTGACGATGGAATTGTCAGATCGAGAGGTAGTTCAGATGGAAGGATCTTGTAGAGATGGTAAATGATGGTATAGATGGAAGAGACAGCTCAGATGGCAAGAGCTTGTAGAGATGGTAAATGATGGCATAGATGGAAGAAGAGACCGTTCATACGGGAAGAGAGATAGCTCACATGGCAGGAGCTTGTAGAGATGATAAATGAGGGCATAGGTAGAAGAAGAGACAGTTTATACGGGAATCCCTCATACACACCGCCTTACGCCCTGAGATGGTATAGGATCGTAACTCGGTGGCTTTTTGGTGGAGAAGCAGACGATATTCAGCAGTGACGATGGTATTGTCAGATCGAGAGGCAGCTCAGATGGAAGGATCTTGTAGAGATGGTAAATGATGGTATAGTCGGAAGAAAAGACAGCTCAGATGGCAGGAGCTTGTAGAGATGGTAAACGATGGCATAGATGGAAGAAGAGACTGTTCATACGGGAATCCCTTATACACACCGCCTTATGCCCTGAGATGGTATAGGGTCGTAGCTCGGTGGCTTTTGGATGGAGAAGCAGACGATATTCAGCAGTGACGATGGCATTGTCAGATCTAGAGGCAGCTCAGATGGAAGGATCTCGTAGAGATGGTAAATGATGGTATAGATGGAAGAGACAGTTCAGGTGGCAGGAGCTTGTAGAGATGGTAAATGATGACATAGATGGAAGAAGAGACAGTTCATACGGGAATCCCTTGCACACACCTCCTTACGCCCTGAGATGGTATATGGTCGTAGCTGGGTGGCTTTTTGGTGGAGAATCAGACGATGTTCAGCAGTGACGATAGACTTGTCAGATCGAGAGAGACAGGATAGAAGGAGCATGTAGAGATGGTAAACAATGGGATAGATGGAAGAAGAGACATTTCATACGGGAATCCCTTATACACACCGCCTTACATCCTAAGATGGTATAGGGTCGTAGCTCGGTAGCTTTTTGATGGAGAAGCAGACGATATTCAGCAGTGACGATGGAATTGTCAGATCGAGAGGCAGCTGAGATGGAAGGATCTTGTAGAGATGGTAAATGATGGTATAGATGGAAGAAGAGACAGCTCAGATGGCAGGAGCTTGTAGAGATGGTAAATGATGGCACAGGTGGAAGAAGAGACAGTTCATACGGGAATCCCTTATACACACCGCCTTACGCCCTGAGATGGTATAATTTCGTAGCTCGGTGGCTTTTTAGTGGAGAAGCAGACGATGTTCAGCAGTGACGATGGAATTGTCAGATCGAGAGACAGCTCAGATGGCAGGAGCTTGTTGAGATGGTAAATGATGGCATAGATGGAAGAAGAGACAGTTCATACGGGAAGAGAGATAGCTCACATGGCAGGAGATTGTAGAGATGGTAAATGAGGGCACAGGTGGAAGAAGAGACAGTTCATACGGGAATCCCTTATACACACCGCCTTACGCCCTGAGATGGTATAGGATCGTAGCTCGGTGGCTTTTTGGTGGAGAAGCAGACGATATTCAGCAGTGACGATGGAATTGTCAGATCGAGAGGCAGCTCAGATGGAAGCAGCTTGTAGAGATGGTAAACGATGGCATAGAAGGAAGAAGAGACAGTTCATACGGGAATCCCTTATACACACCGCCTTACGGCCTGAGATGGTATAGGGTCGTTGCTCAGTGGCTTTTTGATGGAGAAGCAGACGATATTCAGCAATGACGATGGAATTGTCAGATCGAGAGGAGCTCAGATGGAAGGATCTTGTTGAGATGGTAAATGATGGTATAGTCGGAAGAAAAGACAGCTCAGATGGCAGGAGCTCGTAGAGATGGTAAACGATGGCATAGATGGAAGAAGAGACAGTTCATACGGGAATCCCTTATACACACCGCCTTATGCCCTGAGATGGTATAGGGTCGTAGCTCGGTGGCTTTTGGATGGAGAAGCAGACGATATTCAGCAGTGACGATGGCATTGTCAGATCTAGAGGCAGCTCAGATGGAAGGATCTCGTAGAGATGGTAAATGATGGTATAGATGAAAGAGACAGTTCAGATGGCAGGAGCTTGTAGAGATGGTAAACGATGGCATAGATGGAAGAGGAGACAGTTCATACGGGAATACCTTATACACACCGCCTTATGCCCTGAGATGGTATAGGGTCGTAGCTCGGTGGCTTTTGGATGGAGAAGCAGACGATGTTCAGCAGTGACGATGAACTTGTCAGATCGAGAGAGACAGCTCAGATGGAAGGAGCTTGTAGAGATGGTAAACGATGGCATAGATGGAAGAAGAGACAGTTCATACGGGAATCCCTTATACACACCGCCTCACGCCCTGAGATGGTATAGGGTCGTAGCTCGGTGGCTTTTGGATGGAGAAGCAGACAATATTCAGCAGTGACAATGGAATTGTCAGATCGAGAGGCAGCTCAGATGGAAGGAGTTTGTAGAGATGTTAAATGATGGTATAGATGGAAGAAGACACAGCTCAGATGGCAGGAGCTTGTAGAGATGGTAAATGATGGCACAGGTGGAAGAAGAGACAGTTCATACGGGAATCCCTTATACACACCGCCTTACGCCTGAGATGGTATAATTTCGTAGCTCGGTGGCTTTTTAGTGGAGAAGCAGACGATGTTCAGCAGTGACGATGGAATTGTCAGATCGAGAGGCAGCTCAGATGGAAGGATCTCGTAGAGATGGTAAATGATGGTATAGATGGAAGAGACAGTTCAGGTGGCAGGAGCTTGTAGAGATGGTAAATGATGACATAGATGGAAGAAGAGACAGTTCATACGGGAATCCCTTGCACACACCTCCTTACGCCCTGAGATGGTATATGGTCGTAGCTGGGTGGCTTTTTGGTGGAGAATCAGACGATGTTCAGCAGTGACGATAGACTTGTCAGATCGAGAGAGACAGGATAGAAGGAGCATGTAGAGATGGTAAACAATGGGATAGATGGAAGAAGAGACATTTCATACGGGAATCCCTTATACACACCGCCTTACATCCTAAGATGGTATAGGGTCGTAGCTCGGTAGCTTTTTGATGGAGAAGCAGACGATATTCAGCAGTGACGATGGAATTGTCAGATCGAGAGGCAGCTGAGATGGAAGGATCTTGTAGAGATGGTAAATGATGGTATAGATGGAAGAAGAGACAGCTCAGATGGCAGGAGCTTGTAGAGATGGTAAATGATGGCACAGGTGGAAGAAGAGACAGTTCATACGGGAATCCCTTATACACACCGCCTTACGCCCTGAGATGGTATAATTTCGTAGCTCGGTGGCTTTTTGGTGGAGAAGCAGACGATATTCAGCAGTGACGATGGAATTGTCAGATCGAGAGGCAGCTCAGATGGAAGCAGCTTGTAGAGATGGTAAACGATGGCATAGAAGGAAGAAGAGACAGTTCATACGGGAATCCCTTATACACACCGCCTTACGCCCTGAGATGGTATAGGGTCGTTGCTCAGTGGCTTTTTGATGGAGAAGCAGACGATATTCAGCAGTGACGATGGAATTGTCAGATCGAGAGGAGCTCAGATGGAAGGATCTTGTAGAGATGGTAAATGATGGTATAGTCGGAAGAAAAGACAGCTCAGATGGCAGGAGCTCGTAGAGATGGTAAACGATGGCATAGATGGAAGAAGAGACAGTTCATACGGGAATCCCTAATACACACCGCCTTATGCCCTGAGATGGTATAGGGTCGAAGCTCGGTGGCTTTTGGATGGAGAAGCAGACGATATTCAGCAGTGACGATGGCATTGTCAGATCTAGAGGCAGTTCAGATGGAAGGATCTCGTAGAGATGGTAAATGATGGTATAGATGAAAGAGACAGTTCAGATGGCAGGAGCTTGTAGAGATGGTAAACGATGGCATAGATGGAAGAGGAGACAGTTCATACGGGAATCCCTGATACACACCGCCTTATGCCCTAAGATGGTATAGGGTCGTAGCTCGGTGGCTTTTGGATGGAGAAGCAGACGATGTTCAGCAGTGACGATGAACTTGTCAGATCGAGAGAGACAGCTCAGATGGAAGGAGCTTGTAGAGATGGTAAACGATGGCATAGATGGAAGAAGAGACAGTTCATACGAGAATCCCTTATACACACCGCCTTACGCCCTGAGATGGTATAGGGTCGTAGCTCGGTGGCTTTTGGATGGAGAAGCAGACAATATTCAGCAGTGACAATGGAATTGTCAGATCGAGAGGCAGCTCAGATGGAAGGAGTTTGTAGAGATGTTAAATGATGGTATAGATGGAAGAAGACACAGCTCAGATGGCAGGAGCTTGTAGAGATGGTAAATGATGGCACAGGTGGAAGAAGAGACAGTTCATACGGGAATCCCTTATACACACCGCCTTACGCCCTAAGATGGTATAATTTCGTAGCTCGGTGGCTTTTTAGTGGAGAAGCAGACGATGTTCAGCAGTGACGATGGAATTGTCAGATCGAGAGGCAGCTCAGATGGAAGGATCTTGTAGAGATGGTAAATGATTGTATAGATGGAAGAGACAGCTCGGATGGCAGGAGCTTGTTGAGATGGTAAATGAGGGCACAGGTGGAAGAAGAGACAGTTTATACGGGAAGAGAGATAGCTCACATGGTAGGAGCTTGTAGAGATGATAAATGAGGGCACAGGTAGAAGAAGAGACAGTTTATACGGGAATCCCTTATACACACCGCCTTACGCCCTCAGATGGTATAGGATCGTAGCTCGGTGGCTTTTTGGTGGAGAAGCAGACGATATTCAGCAGTGACGATGGAATTGTCAGATCGAGAGGCAGCTCAGATGGAAGGATCTTGTAGAGATGGTAAATGATGGTATAGATGGAGGAGACAGCTCAGATGGCAGGAGCTTGTAGAGATGGTAAATGATGGCATAGATGGAAGAAGAGACAGTTTATACGGGAAGAGAGATAGCTCACATGGCAGGAGTTTGTAGAGATGGTAAATGAGGGCACAGGTGGAAGAAGAGACAGTTCATACGGGAATCCCTTATACACACCGCCTTACGCCCTGAGATTTTATAGGGTTGTTACACGGTGGCTTTTTGATGGAGAATCAGACGATGTTTAGCAGTGACGATGGAATTGTCAGATCGAGAGGCAGCTCAGATGGAAGGAGTTTGTAGAGATGGTAAATGATGGTATAAATGGAAGAAGAGACAGCTCGAATGGAAGGAGCTTGTAGAGATGGTAAATGATGGTATAGATGGAGGAAGAGACAGTTCATACGGGAAGAGAGATAGATCACATGGCAGGAGCTTGTAGAGATGGTAAATGAGGGCACAGGTAGAAGAAGAGACAGTTCATACGGGAATCCCTTATACACACCGCCTTACGCCCTGAGATGGTATAAGATCGTAGCTCTGTGGCTTTTTGATGGAGAAGCAGACGATATTCAGCAGTGACGATGGAATTGTCACATCGAGAGGCAGCTCAGATGGAAGGAGCTTGTAGAGATGGTAAATGATGGTATAGATGGAAGAAGAGACATCTCAGATGGCATGAGAGATTGTAAATGATGGCATAGATGGAAGAAGAGTCAGTTCATTCTGGAAGAGAGATAGCTCAGATGGCAGGAGCTTGTAGAGATGGTAAATGATGGCACAGGTGGAAGAAGAGACAGTTCATACGGGAATCCCTTATACACACCGCCTTACGCCCTGAGATGGTATAGGGTTGTAGCTCGGTGGCTTTTTGGTGGAGAAGCAGACGATGTTCAGCAGTGACGATGGTCTTGTCAGATCGAGAGAGACAGCTCAGATGGAAGGAGCTTGCAGAGATGGTAAATGATGGTATAGATGGAAGAAGAGAAAAGTCAGATGGCAGGAGCTTGTAGAGGTGGTAAATGATGGCATAGATGGACGAAAAGACATTTCATACGGGAATCTCTTATACTCACCGCCTTACGCCCTGAGATGGTATAGGGTCGTAGCTCGGTGGCTTTTTGATGGAGAAGCAGACGATATTCAGCAGTGACGATGGAATTGACAGATCGAGAGGCAGTTCAGATGGAAGGATCTTGTAGAGATGGTAAATGATGGTATAGATGGAAGAGACAGCTCATATGGCAGGAGCTTGTAGAGATGGTAAATGATGGCATAGATGGAAGAAGAGACAGTTAATACGGGAAGAGAGATAGCTCAAATAGGAGGAGCTTGTAGAAATGGTAAATGTGGGCACAGGTGGAAGAAGAGACAGTTCATACGGGAATCCCTTATACACACAGCCTTACGCCTTGAGATGGTATAGGGACGTAACTCGGTGGCTTTTTGGTGGAGAATCAGACGATGTTCAGCAGTGACGATGGACTTGTCAGATCGAGAGAAACAGCTCGGATGGAAGGAGCTTGTAGAGATGGTAAACAATGGCATAGATGGAAGAAGAGACAGTTCCTACGGGAATCCCTTATACATACCGCCTTACGCCCTGAGATGGTATAGGGTCATTGCTCTGTGGCTTTTTGATGGAGAAGCAGACGATATTCAGCAGTGACGATGGCATTGTCAGATCTAGAGGCAGCTCAGATGGAAGGATCTCGTAGAGATGGTAAATGATGGTATAGATGGAAGAGACAGTTCAGATGGCAGGAGCTTGTAGAGATGGTAAATGATGGTATAGATGGAAGAGACAGCTCAGATGGCAGGAGCTTGTAGAGATGGTAAATGATGGCATAGATGGAAGAAGAGACAGTTAATACGGGAAGAGAGATAGCTCACATAGCAGGAGCTTGTAGAAATGGTAAATGAGGGCACAGGTGGAAGAAGAGACAGTTCATACGGGAATCCCTTATACACACCGCCTTACGCCCTCAGATGGTATAGGATCGTAGCTCGGTGGCTTTTTGGTGGAGAAGCAGACGATATTCAGCAGTGACGATGGAATTGTCAGATCGAGAGGCAGCTCAGATGGAAGGATCTTGTAGAGATGGTAAATGATGGTACAGATGGAAGAGACAGCTCAGATGGCAAGAGCTTGTAGAGATGGTAAATGATGGCATAGATGGAAGAAGAGACAGTTCATACGGGAAGAGAGATAGCTCACATGGTAGGAGCTTGTAGAGATGATAAATGAGGGCACAGGTAGAAGAAGAGACAGTTTATACGGGAATCCCTTATACACACCGCCTTACGCCCTCAGATGGTATAGGATCGTAGCTCGGTGGCTTTTTGGTGGAGAAGCAGACGATATTCAGCAGTGACGATGGAATTGTCAGATCGAGAGGCAGCTCAGATGGAAGGATCTTGTAGAGATGGTAAATGATGGTATAGATGGAGGAGACAGCTCAGATGGCAGGAGCTTGTAGAGATGGTAAATGATGGCATAGATGGAAGAAGAGACAGTTCATACGGGAATCCCTTATACACACCGCCTTACGCCCTGAGATTTTATAGGGTTGTTACACGGTGGCTTTTTGATGGAGAATCAGACGATGTTTAGCAGTGACGATGGAATTGTCAGATCGAGAGGCAGCTCAGATGGAAGGATCTTGCAGAGATGGTAAATGATGGTATAGATGGAAGAGACAGCTCAGATGGCAGGAGCTTGCAGAGATGGTAAATGATGGCATAGATGGAAGAAGAGACAGTTCATACGGCAAGAGAGATAGCTCACATGGCAGGAGCTTGTAGAGATGGTAAATGAGGGCACAGGTAGGAGAAGAGGCAGTTCATATGGTAATCACTTATACACAACGCCTTACGCCCTGAGATGGTATAGGATCGTAGCTCGGTGGCTTTTTTTTGGAGAAGCAGACGATATTCAGCAGTGACGATGGAATTGTCAGATCGAGAAGCAGCTCAGTTGGAAGGATCTTGTAGAGATGGTAAATGATAGTATAGATGAAAGAAGAGACATTTCATACGGGAATCCCTCATACACACCGCCTTACGCCCTGAGATGGTATAGGGTCGTAGCTCGGTGGCTTTTTGATGGAGAAGCAGACGATATTCACCAGTGACGATGGAATTGTCAGATCGAGAGGCAGCTCAGATGGAAGGATCTTGTAGAGATGGTAAATGATGGTATAGATGGAAGAGACAGCTCAGATGGCAAGAGCTTGTAGAGATGGTAAATGATGGCATAGATGGAAGAAGAGACCGTTCATACGGGAAGAGAGATAGCTCACATGGCAGGAGCTTGTAGAGATGATAAATGAGGGCACAGGTAGAAGAAGAGACAGTTTATACGGGAATCCCTCATACACACCGCCTTACGCCCTGAGATGGTATAGGATCGTAACTCGGTGGCTTTTTGGTGGAGAAGCAGACGATATTCAGCAGTGACGATGGTATTGTCAGATCGAGAGGCAGCTCAGATGGAAGGATCTTGTAGAGATGGTAAATGATGGTATAGTCGGAAGAAAAGACAGCTCAGATGGCAGGAGCTTGTAGAGATGGTAAACGATGGCATAGATGGAAGAAGAGACTGTTCATACGGGAATCCCTTATACACACCGCCTTATGCCCTGAGATGGTATAGGGTCGTAGCTCGGTGGCTTTTGGATGGAGAAGCAGACGATATTCAGCAGTGACGATGGCATTGTCAGATCTAGAGGCAGCTCAGATGGAAGGATCTCGTAGAGATGGTAAATGATGGTATAGATGGAAGAGACAGTTCAGGTGGCAGGAGCTTGTAGAGATGGTAAATGATGACATAGATGGAAGAAGAGACAGTTCATACGGGAATCCCTTGCACACACCTCCTTACGCCCTTAGATGGTATATGGTCGTAGCTGGGTGGCTTTTTGGTGGAGAATCAGACGATGTTCAGCAGTGACGATAGACTTGTCAGATCGAGAGAGACAGGATAGAAGGAGCATGTAGAGATGGTAAACAATGGGATAGATGGAAGAAGAGACATTTCATACGGGAATCCCTTATACACACCGCCTTACGCCCTGAGATGGTATAGGATCGTAACTCGGTGGCTTTTTGGTGGAGAAGCAGACGATATTCAGCAGTGACGATGGTATTGTCAGATCGAGAGGCAGCTCAGATGGAAGGATCTTGTAGAGATGGTAAATGATGGTATAGATGGAAGAGACAGCTCAGATGGCAAGAGCTTGTAGAGATGGTAAATGATGGCATAGATGGAAGAAGAGACCGTTCATACGGGAAGAGAGATAGCTCACATGGCAGGAGCTTGTAGAGATGATAAATGATGGCACAGGTGGAAGAAGAGACAGTTCATACGGGAATCCCTTATACACACCGCCTTACGCCCTGAGATGGTATAATTTCGTAGCTCGGTGGCTTTTTAGTGGAGAAGCAGACGATGTTCAGCAGTGACGATGGAATTGTCAGATCGAGAGGCAGCTCAGATGGAAGGATCTTGTAGAGATGGTAAATGATGGTATAGATCGAAGAGACAGCTCAGATGGCAAGAGCTTGTAGAGATGGTAAATGATGGCATAGATGGAAGAAGAGACCGTTCATACGGGAAGAGAGATAGCTCACATGGCAGGAGCTTGTAGAGATGATAAATGATGGCACAGGTGGAAGAAGAGACAGTTCATACGGGAATCCCTTATACACACTGCCTTACGCCCTGAGATGGTATAATTTCGTAGCTCGGTGGCTTTTTAGTGGAGAAGCAGACGATGTTCAGCAGTGACGATGGAATTGTCAGATCGAGAGGCAGCTCAGATGGAAGGATCTTGTAGAGATGGTAAATGATTGTATAGATGGAAGAGACAGCTCAGATGGCAGGAGCTTGTTGAGATGGTAAATGATGGCATAGATGGAAGAAGAGACAGTTCATACGGGAAGAGAGATAGCTCACATGGCAGGAGATTGTAGAGATGGTAAATGAGGGCACAGGTGGAAGAAGAGACAGTTCATACGGGAATCCCTTATACACACCGCCTTACGCCCTGAGATGGTATAGGGTCGTTGCTCAGTGGCTTTTTGATGGAGAAGCAGACGATATTCAGCAGTGACGATGGAATTGTCAGATCGAGAGGAGCTCAGATGGAAGGATCTTGTAGAGATGGTAAATGATGGTATAGTCGGAAGAAAAGACAGCTCAGATGGCAGGAGCTCGTAGAGATGGTAAACGATGGCATAGATGGAAGAAGAGACAGTTCATACGGGAATCCCTTATACACACCGCCTTATGCCCTGAGATGGTATAGGGTCGTAGCTCGGTGGCTTTTGGATGGAGAAGCAGACGATATTCAGCAGTGACGATGGCATTGTCAGATCTAGAGGCAGCTCAGATGGAAGGATCTCGTAGAGATGGTAAATGATGGTATAGATGAAAGAGACAGTTCAGATGGCAGGAGCTTGTAGAGATGGTAAACGATGGCATAGATGGAAGAGGAGACAGTTCATACGGGAATCCCTTATACACACCGCCTTATGCCCTGAGATGGTATAGGGTCGTAGCTCGGTGGCTTTTGGATGGAGAAGCAGACGATGTTCAGCAGTGACGATGAACTTGTCAGATCGAGAGAGACAGCTCAGATGGAAGGAGCTTGTAGAGATGGTAAACGATGGCATAGATGGAAGAAGAGACAGTTCATACGGGAATCCCTTATACACACCGCCTTACGCCCTGAGATGGTATAGGGTCGTAGCTCGGTGGCTTTTGGATGGAGAAGCAGACAATATTCAGCAGTGACAATGGAATTGTCAGATCGAGAGGCAGCTCAGATGGAAGGAGTTTGTAGAGATGTTAAATGATGGTATAGATGGAAGAGACAGCTCAGATGGCAGGAGCTTGTTGAGATGGTAAATGAGGGCACAGGTGGAAGAAGAGACAGTTCATACGGGAATCCCTTATACACACCGCCTTACGCCCTGAGATGGTATAGGATCGTAGCTCGGTGGCTTTTTGGTGGAGAAGCAGACGATATTCAGCAGTGAAGATGGAATTGTCAGATCGAGAGGCAGCTCAGATGGAAGCAGCTTGTAGAGATGGTAAACGATGGCATAGAAGGAAGAAGAGACAGTTCATACGGGAAGAGAGATAGCTCACATGGCAGGAGATTGTAGAGATGGTAAATGAGGGCACAGGTGGAAGAAGAGACAGTTCATACGGGAATCCCTTATACACACCGCCTTACGCCCTGAGATGGTATAGGATCGTAGCTCGGTGGCTTTTTGGTGGAGAAGCAGACGATATTCAGCAGTGAAGATGGAATTGTCAGATCGAGAGGCAGCTCAGATGGAAGCAGCTTGTAGAGATGGTAAATGATGGTATAGATGGAAGAGACAGCTCAGATGGCAAGAGCTTGTAGAGATGGTAAATGATGGCATAGATGGAAGAAGAGACAGTTCATACGGGAAGAGAGATAGCTCACATGGCAGGAGATTGTAGAGATGGTAAATGAGGGCACAGGTGGAAGAAGAGACAGTTCATACGGGAATCCCTTATACACACCGCCTTACGCCCTGAGATGGTATAGGATCGTAGCTCGGTGGCTTTTTGGTGGAGAAGCAGACGATATTCAGCAGTGAAGATGGAATTGTCAGATCGAGAGGCAGCTCAGATGGAAGCAGCTTGTAGAGATGGTAAACGATGGCATAGAACGAAGAAGAGACAGTTCATACGGGAATCCCTTATACACACCGCCTTACGCCCTGAGATGGTATAGGATCGTAGCTCGGTGGCTTTTTGGTGGAGAAGCAGACGATATTCAGCAGTGAAGATGGAATTGTCAGATCGAGAGGCAGCTCAGATGGAAGCAGCTTGTAGAGATGGTAAACGATGGCATAGAACGAAGAAGAGACAGTTTATACGGGAATCCCTTATACACACCGCCTTACGCCCTCAGATGGTATAGGATCGTAGCTCGGTGGCTTTTTGGTGGAGAAGCAGACGATATTCAGCAGTGACGATGGAATTGTCAGATCGAGAGGCAGCTCAGATGGAAGGATCTTGTAGAGATGGTAAATGATGGTATAGATGGAGGAGACAGCTCAGATGGCAGGAGCTTGTAGTGATGGTAAATGATGGCACAGGTGGAAGAAGAGACAGTTCATACGGGAATCCCTTATACACACCGCCTTACGCCCTGAGATGGTATAGGGTTGTAGCTCGGTGGCTTTTTGGTGGAGAAGCAGACGATGTTCAGCAGTGACGATGGTCTTGTCAGATCGAGAGAGACAGCTCAGATGGAAGGAGCTTGCAGAGATGGTAAATGATGGTATAGATGGAAGAAGAGAAAAGTCAGATGGCAGGAGCTTGTAGAGGTGGTAAATGATGGCATAGATGGACGAAAAGACATTTCATACGGGAATCTCTTATACTCACCGCCTTACGCCCTGAGATGGTATAGGGTCGTAGCTCGGTGGCTTTTTGATGGAGAAGCAGACGATATTCAGCAGTGACGATGGAATTGACAGATCGAGAGGCAGTTCAGATGGAAGGATCTTGTAGAGATGGTAAATGATGGTATAGATGGAAGAGACAGCTCATATGGCAGGAGCTTGTAGAGATGGTAAATGATGGCATAGATGGAAGAAGAGACAGTTAATACGGGAAGAGAGATAGCTCACATAGGAGGAGCTTGTAGAAATGGTAAATGTGGGCACAGGTGGAAGAAGAGACAGTTCATACGGGAATCCCTTATACACACAGCCTTTCGCCTTGAGATGGTATAGGGACGTAACTCGGTGGCTTTTTGGTGGAGAATCAGACGATGTTCAGCAGTGACGATGGACTTGTCAGATCGAGAGAAACAGCTCGGATGGAAGGAGCTTGTAGAGATGGTAAACAATGGCATAGATGGAAGAAGAGACAGTTCCTACGGGAATCCCTTATACATACCGCCTTACGCCCTGAGATGGTATAGGGTCATTGCTCTGTGGCTTTTTGATGGAGAAGCAGACGATATTCAGCAGTGACGATGGCATTGTCAGATCTAGAGGCAGCTCAGATGGAAGGATCTCGTAGAGATGGTAAATGATGGTATAGATGGAAGAGACAGTTCAGATGGCAGGAGCTTGTAGAGATGGTAAATGATGGTATAGATGGAAGAGACAGCTCAGATGGCAGGAGCTTGTAGAGATGGTAAATGATGGCATAGATGGAAGAAGAGACAGTTAATACGGGAAGAGAGATAGCTCACATAGCAGGAGCTTGTAGAAATGGTAAATGAGGGCACAGGTGGAAGAAGAGACAGTTCATACGGGAATCCCTTATACACACCGCCTTACGCCCTGAGATGGTATAGGATCGTAGCTCGGTGGCTTTTTGGTGGAGAAGCAGACGATATTCAGCAGTGACGATGGAATTGTCAGATCGAGAGGAGCTCAGATGGAAGGATCTTGTAGAGATGGTAAATGATGGTACAGATGGAAGAGACAGCTCAGATGGCAAGAGCTTGTAGAGATGGTAAATGATGGCATAGATGGAAGAAGAGACAGTTCATACGGGAAGAGAGATAGCTCACATGGTAGGAGCTTGTAGAGATGATAAATGAGGGCACAGGTAGAAGAAGAGACAGTTCATACGGGAATCCCTTATACACACCGCCTTACGCCCTCAGATGGTATAGGATCGTAGCTCGGTGGCTTTTTGGTGGAGAAGCAGACGATATTCAGCAGTGACGATGGAATTGTCAGATCGAGAGGCAGCTCAGATGGAAGGATCTTGTAGAGATGGTAAATGATGGTATAGATGGAGGAGACAGCTCAGATGGCAGGAGCTTGTAGAGATGGTAAATGATGGCATAGATGGAAGAAGAGACAGTTCATACGGGAATCCCTTATACACACCGCCTTACGCCCTGAGATTTTATAGGGTTGTTACACGGTGGCTTTTTGATGGAGAATCAGACGATGTTTAGCAGTGACGATGGAATTGTCAGATCGAGAGGCAGCTCAGATGGAAGGAGTTTGTAGAGATGGTAAATAATGGTATAAATGGAAGAAGAGACAGCTCGAATGGAAGGAGCTTGTAGAGATGGTAAATGATGGTATAGATGGAAGAAGAGACAGTTCATACGGGAAGAGAGATAGATCACATGGCAGGAGCTTGTAGAGATGGTAAATGAGGGCACAGGTAGAAGAAGAGACAGTTCATACGGGAATCCCTTATACACACCGCCTTACGCCCTGAGATGGTATAAGATCGTAGCTCTGTGGCTTTTTGATGGAGAAGCAGACGATATTCAGCAGTGACGATGGAATTGTCACATCGAGAGGCAACTCAGATGGAAGGAGCTTGTAGAGATGGTAAATGATGGTATAGATGGAAGAAGAGACAGCTCAGATGGCATGAGCTTGTAGAGATGGTAAATGATGGTATAGATGGAAGAGACAGCTCAGATGGCAGGAGCTTGTAGAGATGGTAAATGATGGCATAGATGGAAGAAGAGACAGTTAATGCGGGAAGAGAGATAGCTCACATACCAGGAGCTTGTAGAAATGGTAAATGAGGGCACAGGTGGAAGAAGAGACAGTTCATACGGGAATTCCTTATACACACCGCCTTACGCCTTGAGATGGTATAAGGACGTAACTCGGTGGGTTTTTGGTGGAGAATCAGACGATGTTCAGCAGTGATGATGGACTTGTCAGATCGAGAGAAACAGCTCGGATGGAAGGAGGTTGTGGAGATGGTAAACGATGGCATAGATGGAAGAAGAGACAGTTCCTACGGGAATCCCTTATACACACCGCCTTACGCCCTGAGATGGTATAGGGTCTTTGCTCTGTGGCTTTTTGATGGAGAAGCAGACGATATTCAGCAGTGACGATGGCATTGTCAGATCTAGAGGCAGCTCAGATGGAAGGATCTCGTAGAGATGGTAAATGATGGTATAGATGGAAGAGACAGTTCAGGTGGCAGGAGCTTGTAGAGATGGTAAATGATGACATAGATGGAAGAAGAGACAGTTCATACGGGAATCCCTTGCACACACCTCCTTACGCCCTGAGATGGTATATGGTCGTAGCTGGGTGGCTTTTTGGTGGAGAATCAGACGATGTTCAGCAGTGACGATAGACTTGTCAGATCGAGAGAGACAGGATAGAAGGAGCATGTAGAGATGGTAAACAATGGCATAGATGGAAGAAGAGACATTTCATACGGGAATCCCTTATACACACCGCCTTACATCCTAAGATGGTATAGGGTCGTAGCTCGGTAGCTTTTTGATGGAGAAGCAGACGATATTCAGCAGTGACGATGGAATTGTCAGATCGAGAGGCAGCTGAGATGGAAGGATCTTGTAGAGATGGTAAATGATGGTATAGATGGAAGAAGAGACAGCTCAGATGGCAGGAGCTTGTAGAGATGGTAAATGATGGCACAGGTGGAAGAAGAGACAGTTCATACGGGAATCCCTTATACACACCGCCTTACGCCCTGAGATGGTATAGGGTCGTAGCTCGGTGGCTTTTTGGTGGAGAAGCAGACGATGTTCAGCAGTGACGATGAACTTGTCAGATCGAGAGAGACAGCTCAGATGGAAGGAGCTTGTAGAGATGGTAAACAATGGCATAGATGGAAGAAGAGACAGTTCATACGGGAATCCCTTATACACACCGCCTTACGCCCTGAGATGGTATAATTTCGTAGCTCGGTGGCTTTTTAGTGGAGAAGCAGACGATGTTCAGCAGTGACGATGGAATTGTCAGATCGAGAGGCAGCTCAGATGGAAGGATCTTGTAGAGATGGTAAATGATTGTATAGATGGAAGAGACAGCTCAGATGGCAGGAGCTTGTTGAGATGGTAAATGATGGCATAGATGGAAGAAGAGACAGCTCAGATGGCAGGAGCTTGTAGAGATGGTAAATGATGGCATAGATGGAAGAAGAGACAGTTCATACGGGAATCCCTTATACACACCGCCTTACGCCCTGAGATGGTATAGGGTCGTAGCTCGGTGGCTTTTGGATGGAGAAGCAGACAATATTCAGCAGTGACAATGGAATTGTCAGATCGAGAGGCGGCTCAGATGGAAGGAGTTTGTAGAGATGTTAAATGATGGTATAGATGGAAGAAGACACAGCTCAGATGGCAGGAGCTTGTAGAGATGGTAAATGATGGCACAGGTGGAAGAAGAGACAGTTCATACGGGAATCCCTTATACACACCGCCTTACGCCCTGAGATGGTATAATTTCGTAGCTCGGTGGCTTTTTAGTGGAGAAGCAGACGATGTTCAGCAGTGACGATGGAATTGTCAGATCGAGAGGCAGCTCAGATGGAAGGATCTTGTAGAGATGGTAAATGATTGTATAGATGGAAGAGACAGCTCAGATGGCAGGAGCTTGTTGAGATGGTAAATGATGGCATAGATGGAAGAAGAGACAGTTCATACGGGAAGAGAGATAGCTCACATGGCAGGAGATTGTAGAGATGGTAAATGAGGGCACAGGTGGAAGAAGAGACAGTTCATACGGGAATCCCTTATACACACCGCCTTACGCCCTGAGATGGTATAGGGTCGTAGCTCGGTGGCTTTTGGATGGAGAAGCAGACAATATTCAGCAGTGACAATGGAATTGTCAGATCGAGAGGCAGCTCAGATGGAAGGAGTTTGTAGAGATGTTAAATGATGGTATAGATGGAAGAAGACACAGCTCAGATGGCAGGAGCTTGTAGAGATGGTAAATGATGGCACAGGTGGAAGAAGAGACAGTTCATACGGGAATCCCTTATACACACCGCCTTACGCCCTGAGATGGTATAATTTCGTAGCTCGGTGGCTTTTTAGTGGAGAAGCAGACGATGTTCAGCAGTGACGATGGAATTGTCAGATCGAGAGGCAGCTCAGATGGAAGGATCTTGTAGAGATGGTAAATGATGGCATAGATGGAAGAAGAGACAGTTCATACGGGAAGAGAGATAGCTCACATATCAGGAGATTGTAGAGATGGTAAATGAGGGCACAGGTGGAAGAAGAGACAGTTCATACGGGAATCCCTTATACACACCGCCTTACGCCCTGAGATGGTATAGGATCGTAGCTCGGTGGCTTTTTGGTGGAGAAGCAGACGATATTCAGCAGTGAAGATGGAATTGTCAGATCGAGAGGCAGCTCAGATGGAAGCAGCTTGTAGAGATGGTAAACGATGGCATAGAAGGAAGAAGAGACAGTTCATACGGGAATCCCTTATATACACCGCCTTACGCCCTGAGATGGTATAGGGTCGTTGCTCAGTGGCTTTTTGATGGAGAAGCAGACGATATTCAGCAGTGACGATGGAATTGTCAGATCGAGAGGAGCTCAGATGGAAGGATCTTGTAGAGATGGTAAATGATGGTATAGATGGAAGAGACAGCTCAGATGGCAAGAGCTTGTAGAGATGGTAAATGATGGCATAGATGGAAGAAGAGACAGTTCATACGGGAAGAGAGATAGCTCACATGGTAGGAGCTTGTAGAGATGATAAATGAGGGCACAGGTAGAAGAAGAGACAGTTTATACGGGAATCCCTTATACACACCGCCTTACGCCCTCAGATGGTATAGGATCGTAGCTCGGTGGCTTTTTGGTGGAGAAGCAGACGATATTCAGCAGTGACGATGGAATTGTCAGATCGAGAGGCAGCTCAGATGGAAGGATCTTGTAGAGATGGTAAATGATGGTATAGATGGAGGAGACAGCTCAGATGGAAGGAGCTTGTAGAGATGGTAAATGATGGCATAGATGGAAGAAGAGACAGTTTATACGGGAAGAGAGATAGCTCACATGGCAGGAGTTTGTAGAGATGGTAAATGAGGGCACAGGTGGAAGAAGAGACAGTTCATACGGGAATCCCTTATACACACCGCCTTACGCCCTGAGATTTTATAGGGTTGTTACACGGTGGCTTTTTGATGGAGAATCAGACGATGTTTAGCAGTGACGATGGAATTGTCAGATCGAGAGGCAGCTCAGATGGAAGGAGTTTGTAGAGATGGTAAATGATGGTATAAATGGAAGAAGAGACAGCTCGAATGGAAGGAGCTTGTAGAGATGGTAAATGATGGTATAGATGGAAGAAGAGACAGTTAATACGGGAAGAGAGATAGCTCACATAGGAGGAGCTTGTAGAAATGGTAAATGTGGGCACAGGTGGAAGAAGAGACAGTTCACACGGGAATCCCTTATACACACAGCCTTACGCCTTGAGATGGTATAGGGACGTAACTCGGTGGCTTTTTGGTGGAGAATCAGACGATGTTCAGCAGTGATGATGGACTTGTCAGATCGAGAGAAACAGCTCGGATGGAAGGAGCTTGTAGAGATGGTAAACAATGGCATAGATGAAAGAAGAGACAGTTCCTACGGGAATCCCTTATACATACCGCCTTACGCCCTGAGATGGTATAGGGTCATTGCTCTGTGGCTTTTTGATGGAGATGCAGACGATATTCAGCAGTGACGATGGCATTGTCAGATCTAGAGGCAGCTCAGATGGAAGGATCTCGTAGAGATGGTAAATGATGGTATAGATGGAAGAGACAGTTCAGATGGCAGGAGCTTGTAGAGATGGTAAATGATGGTATAGATGGAAGAGACAGCTCAGATGGCAGGAGCTTGTAGAGATGGTAAATGATGGCATAGATGGAAGAAGAGACAGTTAATACGGGAAGAGAGATAGCTCACATAGCAGGAGCTTGTAGAAATGGTAAATGAGGGCACAGGTGGAAGAAGAGACAGTTCATACGGGAATCCCTTATACACACCGCCTTACGCCCTGAGATGGTATAGGGTCGTAGCTCGGTGGCTTTTTGGTGGAGAAGCAGACGATGTACAGCAGTGACGATGGACTTGTCAGATCGAGAGGGACAGCTCAGATGGAAGGAGCTTGTAGAGATGGTAAACGATGGCATAGATGGAAGAAGAGACAGTTCATACGGGAATCCCTTATACACACCGCCTTACGCCCTGAGATGGTGTAGGGTCGTAGCTCGGTGGCTTTTTGGTGGAGAAGCAGACGATGTTCAGCAGTGACGATGGACTTGTCAGATCGAGAGAGACAGCTGAGTTGGAAGGATCTTGTAGAGATGGTAAATGATGGTATAGATGGAAGAAGAGACAGCTCAGATGGCAGGAGCTTGTTGAGATGGTAAATGATGGCATAGATGGAAGAAGAGAAAGTTCATACGGGAATTTCTTATACACACCGCCTTACGCCCTGAGATGGTATAGGGGCGTAGCTCGGTGGCTTTTTGATGGAGAAGCAGACGATATTCAGCAGTGACGATGGAATTGTCAGATCGAGAGGCAGCTCAGATGGAAGGATCTTGCAGAGATGGTAAATGATGGTATAGATGGAAGAGACAGCTCAGATGGCAGGAGCTTGTAGAGATGGTAAATGATGGCATAGATGGAAGAAGAGACAGTTCATACGGGAAGAGAGATAGCTCACATGGCAGGAGATTGTAGAGATGGTAAATGAGGGCACAGGTGGAAGAAGAGACAGTTCATACGGGAATCCCTTATACACACCGCCTTGCGCCCTGAGATGGTATAGGATCGTAGCTCGGTGGCTTTTTGGTGGAGAAGCAGACGATATTCAGCAGTGACGATGGAATTGTCAGATCGAGAAGCAGCTCAGTTGGAAGGATCTTGTAGAGATGGTAAATGATGGTATATATGGAAGAAGAGACAGTTCATACGGGAATCCCTCATACACACCGCCTTACTCCCTGAGATGGTATAGGGTCGTAGCTCGGTGGCTTTTTGATGGAGAAGCAGACGATATTCACCAGTGACGATGGAATTGTCAGATCGAGAGGCAGTTCAGATGGAAGGATCTTGTAGAGATGGTAAATAATGGTATAGATGGAAGAGACAGCTCAGATGGCAAGAGCTTGTAGAGATGGTAAATGATGGCATAGATGGAAGAAGAGACCGTTCATACGGGAAGAGAGATAGCTCACATGGCAGGAGCTTGTAGAGATGATAAATGAGGGCACAGGTAGAAGAAGAGACAGTTTATACGGGAATCCCTCATACACACCGCCTTACGCCCTGAGATGGTATAGGATCGTAGCTCGGTGGCTTTTTGGTGGAGAAGCAGACGATATTCAGCAGTGACGATGGTATTGTCAGATCGAGAGGCAGCTCAGATGGAAGGATCTTGTAGAGATGGTAAATGATGGTATAGTCGGAAGAAAAGACAGCTCAGATGGCAGGAGCTTGTAGAGATGGTAAATGATGGCATATATGGAAAAAGAGACAGTTCATACGGGAATCCCTTATACACACCGCCTTACGCCCTGAGATGGTATAGGGTCGTAGCTCGGTGGCTTTTTGGTGGAGAAGCAGACGATGTTCAGCAGTGACGATGGACTTGTCAGATCGAGAGAGACAGCTCAGATGGAAGGAGCTTGTAGAGATGGTAAACGATGGCATAGATGGAAGAAGAGACAGTTCATACGGGAATCCCTTATACACACCGCCTTATGCCCTGAGATGGTATAGGGTCGTAGCTCGGTGGCTTTTGGATGGAGAAGCAGACGATATTCAGCAGTGACGATGGAATTTGTCAGATCGAGAGGCAGCTCAGATGGAAGGAGCTTGTAGAAATGGTAAACGATGGCATAGAAGGAAAAGAGACAGTTCATACGGGAATCCCTTATACACACCGCCTTACGCCCTGAGATGGTATAGGGTCGTTGCTCGGTGGCTTTCTGGTGGAGAAGCAGACGATGTGCAGCAGTGACGATGAACTTGTCAGATCGAGAGAGACAGCTCAGATGGAAGGAGCTTTTAGAGATGGTAAACGATGGCATAGATGGAAGAAGAGACAGTTCATACGGGAATCCCTTATACACACCGTCTTACGCCCTGAGATGGTATAGGGTCGTAGCTCGGTGGCTTTTGGATGGAGAAGCAGACGATATTCAGCAGTGACAATGGAATTGTCAGATCGAGAGGCAGCTCAGATGGAAGGAGATTGTAGAGATGTTAAATGATGGTATAGATGGAAGAAGACATAGCTCAGATGGCAGGAGCTTGTAGAGATGGTAAATGATGGCACAGGTGGAAGAAGAGACAATTCATACGGGAATCCCTTATACACACCGCCTTACGCCCTGAGATGGTGTAGGGTCGTAGCTTGGTGGCTTTTTGGTGGAGAAGCAGACGATGTTCAGCAGTGACGATGGACTTGTCAGATCGAGAGAGACAGCTGAGATGGAAGGATCTTGTAGAGATGGTAAATGATGGTATAGATGGAAGAAGAGACAGCTCAGATGGCAGGAGCTTGTAGAGATGGTAAATGATGGCATAGATGGAAGAAGAGACAGTTCATACGGGAAGAGAGATAGCTCACATGGTAGGAGCTTGTAGAGATGATAAATGAGGGCACAGGTAGAAGAAGAGACAGTTTATACGGGAATCCCTTATACACACCGCCTTACGCCCTGAGATGGTATAGGGTCGTAGCTCGGTGGCTTTTTGATGGAGAAGCAGACGATATTCACCAGTGACGATGGAATTGTCAGATCGAGAGGCAGTTCAGATGGAAGGATCTTGTAGAGATGGTAAATAATGGTATAGATGGAAGAGACAGCTCAGATGGCAAGAGCTTGTAGAGATGGTAAATGATGGCATAGATGGAAGAAGAGACCGTTCATACGGGAAGAGAGATAGCTCACATGGCAGGAGCTTGTAGAGATGATAAATGAGGGCACAGGTAGAAGAAGAGACAGTTTATACGGGAATCCCTCATACACACCGCCTTACGCCCTGAGATGGTATAGGATCGTAGCTCGGTGGCTTTTTGGTGGAGAAGCAGACGATATTCAGCAGTGACGATGGTATTGTCAGATCGAGAGGCATCTCAGATGGAAGGATCTTGTAGAGATGGTAAATGATGGTATAGTCGGAAGAAAAGACAGCTCAGATGGCAGGAGCTTGTAGAGATGGTAAATGATGGCATATATGGAAGAAGAGACAGTTCATACGGGAATCCCTTATACACACCGCCTTACGCCCTGAGATGGTATAGGGTCGTAGCTCGGTGGCTTTTTGGTGGAGAAGCAGACGATGTTCAGCAGTGACGATGGACTTGTCAGATCGAGAGAGACAGCTCAGATGGAAGGAGCTTGTAGAGATGGTAAACGATGGCATAGATGGAAGAAGAGACAGTTCATACGGGAATCCCTTATACACACCGCCGCCTTATGCCCTGAGATGGTATAGGGTCGTAGCTCGGTGGCTTTTTGGTGGAGAAGCAGACGATGTTCAGCAGTGACGATGGACTTGTCAGATCGAGAGAGACAGCTGAGATGGAAGGATCTTGTAGAGATGGTAAATGATGGTATAGATGGAAGAAGAGACAGCTCAGATGGCAGGAGCTTGTAGAGATGGTAAATGATGGCATAGATGGAAGAAGAGACAGTTCATACGGGAATCCCTTATACACACCGCCTTACGCCCTGAGATGGTGTAGGGTCGTAGCTCGGTGGCTTTTTGGTGGAGAAGCAGACGATGTTCAGCAGTGACGATGGACTTGTCAGATCGAGAGAGACAGCTGAGTTGGAAGGATCTTGTAGAGATGGTAAATGATGGTATAGATGGAAGAAGAGACAGCTCAGATGGCAGGAGCTTGTTGAGATGGTAAATGATGGCATAGATGGAAGAAGAGAAAGTTCATACGGGAATTTCTTATACACACCGCCTTACGCCCTGAGATGGTATAGGGGCGTAGCTCGGTGGCTTTTTGATGGAGAAGCAGACGATATTCAGCAGTGACGATGGAATTGTCAGATCGAGAGGCAGCTCAGATGGAAGGATCTTGCAGAGATGGTAAATGATGGTATAGATGGAAGAGACAGCTCAGATGGCAGGAGCTTGTAGAGATGGTAAATGATGGCATAGATGGAAGAAGAGACAGTTCATACGGGAAGAGAGATAGCTCACATGGCAGGAGATTGTAGAGATGGTAAATGAGGGCACAGGTGGAAGAAGAGACAGTTCATACGGGAATCCCTTATACACACCGCCTTGCGCCCTGAGATGGTATAGGATCGTAGCTCGGTGGCTTTTTGGTGGAGAAGCAGACGATATTCAGCAGTGACGATGGAATTGTCAGATCGAGAAGCAGCTCAGTTGGAAGGATCTTGTAGAGATGGTAAATGATGGTATATATGGAAGAAGAGACAGTTCATACGGGAATCCCTCATACACACCGCCTTACTCCCTGAGATGGTATAGGGTCGTAGCTCGGTGGCTTTTTGATGGAGAAGCAGACGATATTCACCAGTGACGATGGAATTGTCAGATCGAGAGGCAGTTCAGATGGAAGGATCTTGTAGAGATGGTAAATAATGGTATAGATGGAAGAGACAGCTCAGATGGCAAGAGCTTGTAGAGATGGTAAATGATGGCATAGATGGAAGAAGAGACCGTTCATACGGGAAGAGAGATAGCTCACATGGCAGGAGCTTGTAGAGATGATAAATGAGGGCACAGGTAGAAGAAGAGACAGTTTATACGGGAATCCCTCATACACACCGCCTTACGCCCTGAGATGGTATAGGATCGTAGCTCGGTGGCTTTTTGGTGGAGAAGCAGACGATATTCAGCAGTGACGATGGTATTGTCAGATCGAGAGGCAGCTCAGATGGAAGGATCTTGTAGAGATGGTAAATGATGGTATAGTCGGAAGAAAAGACAGCTCAGATGGCAGGAGCTTGTAGAGATGGTAAATGATGGCATATATGGAAAAAGAGACAGTTCATACGGGAATCCCTTATACACACCGCCTTACGCCCTGAGATGGTATAGGGTCGTAGCTCGGTGGCTTTTTGGTGGAGAAGCAGACGATGTTCAGCAGTGACGATGGACTTGTCAGATCGAGAGAGACAGCTCAGATGGAAGGAGCTTGTAGAGATGGTAAACGATGGCATAGATGGAAGAAGAGACAGTTCATACGGGAATCCCTTATACACACCGCCTTATGCCCTGAGATGGTATAGGGTCGTAGCTCGGTGGCTTTTGGATGGAGAAGCAGACGATATTCAGCAGTGACGATGGAATTTGTCAGATCGAGAGGCAGCTCAGATGGAAGGAGCTTGTAGAAATGGTAAACGATGGCATAGAAGGAAAAGAGACAGTTCATACGGGAATCCCTTATACACACCGCCTTACGCCCTGAGATGGTATAGGGTCGTTGCTCGGTGGCTTTCTGGTGGAGAAGCAGACGATGTGCAGCAGTGACGATGAACTTGTCAGATCGAGAGAGACAGCTCAGATGGAAGGAGCTTTTAGAGATGGTAAACGATGGCATAGATGGAAGAAGAGACAGTTCATACGGGAATCCCTTATACACACCGTCTTACGCCCTGAGATGGTATAGGGTCGTAGCTCGGTGGCTTTTGGATGGAGAAGCAGACGATATTCAGCAGTGACAATGGAATTGTCAGATCGAGAGGCAGCTCAGATGGAAGGAGATTGTAGAGATGTTAAATGATGGTATAGATGGAAGAAGACATAGCTCAGATGGCAGGAGCTTGTAGAGATGGTAAATGATGGCACAGGTGGAAGAAGAGACAATTCATACGGGAATCCCTTATACACACCGCCTTACGCCCTGAGATGGTGTAGGGTCGTAGCTTGGTGGCTTTTTGGTGGAGAAGCAGACGATGTTCAGCAGTGACGATGGACTTGTCAGATCGAGAGAGACAGCTGAGATGGAAGGATCTTGTAGAGATGGTAAATGATGGTATAGATGGAAGAAGAGACAGCTCAGATGGCAGGAGCTTGTAGAGATGGTAAATGATGGCATAGATGGAAGAAGAGACAGTTCATACGGGAAGAGAGATAGCTCACATGGTAGGAGCTTGTAGAGATGATAAATGAGGGCACAGGTAGAAGAAGAGACAGTTTATACGGGAATCCCTTATACACACCGCCTTACGCCCTGAGATGGTATAGGGTCGTAGCTCGGTGGCTTTTTGATGGAGAAGCAGACGATATTCACCAGTGACGATGGAATTGTCAGATCGAGAGGCAGTTCAGATGGAAGGATCTTGTAGAGATGGTAAATAATGGTATAGATGGAAGAGACAGCTCAGATGGCAAGAGCTTGTAGAGATGGTAAATGATGGCATAGATGGAAGAAGAGACCGTTCATACGGGAAGAGAGATAGCTCACATGGCAGGAGCTTGTAGAGATGATAAATGAGGGCACAGGTAGAAGAAGAGACAGTTTATACGGGAATCCCTCATACACACCGCCTTACGCCCTGAGATGGTATAGGATCGTAGCTCGGTGGCTTTTTGGTGGAGAAGCAGACGATATTCAGCAGTGACGATGGTATTGTCAGATCGAGAGGCATCTCAGATGGAAGGATCTTGTAGAGATGGTAAATGATGGTATAGTCGGAAGAAAAGACAGCTCAGATGGCAGGAGCTTGTAGAGATGGTAAATGATGGCATATATGGAAGAAGAGACAGTTCATACGGGAATCCCTTATACACACCGCCTTACGCCCTGAGATGGTATAGGGTCGTAGCTCGGTGGCTTTTTGGTGGAGAAGCAGACGATGTTCAGCAGTGACGATGGACTTGTCAGATCGAGAGAGACAGCTCAGATGGAAGGAGCTTGTAGAGATGGTAAACGATGGCATAGATGGAAGAAGAGACAGTTCATACGGGAATCCCTTATACACACCGCCGCCTTATGCCCTGAGATGGTATAGGGTCGTAGCTCGGTGGCTTTTTGGTGGAGAAGCAGACGATGTTCAGCAGTGACGATGGACTTGTCAGATCGAGAGAGACAGCTGAGATGGAAGGATCTTGTAGAGATGGTAAATGATGGTATAGATGGAAGAAGAGACAGCTCAGATGGCAGGAGCTTGTAGAGATGGTAAATGATGGCATAGATGGAAGAAGAGACAGTTCATACGGGAAGAGAGATAGCTCACATGGTAGGAGCTTGTAGAGATGATAAATGAGGGCACAGGTAGAAGAAGAGACAGTTTATACGGGAATCCCTTATACACACCGCCTTACGCCCTCAGATGGTATAGGATCGTAGCTCGGTGGCTTTTTGGTGGAGAAGCAGACGATATTCAGCAGTGACGATGGAATTGTCAGATCGAGAGGCAGCTCAGATGGAAGGATCTTGTAGAGATGGTAAATGATGGTATAGATGGAGGAGACAGCTCAGATGGCAGGAGCTTGTAGAGATGGTAAATGATGGCATAAATGGAAGAAGAGACAGTTTATACGGGAAGAGAGATAGCTCACATGGCAGGAGTTTGTAGAGATGGTAAATGAGGGCACAGGTGGAAGAAGAGACAGTTCATACGGGAATCCCTTATACACACCGCCTTACGCCCTGAGATTTTATAGGGTTGTTACACGGTGGCTTTTTGATGGAGAATCAGACGATGTTTAGCAGTGACGATGGAATTGTCAGATCGAGAGGCAGCTCAGATGGAAGGAGTTTGTAGAGATGGTAAATGATGGTATAAATGGAAGAAGAGACAGCTCGAATGGAAGGAGCTTGTAGAGATGGTAAATGATGGTATAGATGGAGGAAGAGACAGTTCATACGGGAAGAGAGATAGATCACATGGCAGGAGCTTGTAGAGATGGTAAATGAGGGCACAGGTAGAAGAAGAGACAGTTCATACGGGAATCCCTTATACACACCGCCTTACGCCCTGAGATGGTATAAGATCGTAGCTCTGTGGCTTTTTGATGGAGAAGCAGACGATATTCAGCAGTGACGATGGAATTGTCACATCGAGAGGCAGCTCAGATGGAAGGAGCTTGTAGAGATGGTAAATGATGGTATAGATGGAAGAAGAGACAGCTCAGATGGCATGAGAGATTGTAAATGATGGCATAGATGGAAGAAGAGTCAGTTCATTCTGGAAGAGAGATAGCTCAGATGGCAGGAGCTTGTAGAGATGGTAAATGATGGCACAGGTGGAAGAAGAGACAGTTCATACGGGAATCCCTTATACACACCGCCTTACGCCCTGAGATGGTATAGGGTTGTAGCTCGGTGGCTTTTTGGTGGAGAAGCAGACGATGTTCAGCAGTGACGATGGTCTTGTCAGATCGAGAGAGACAGCTCAGATGGAAGGAGCTTGCAGAGATGGTAAATGATGGTATAGATGGAAGAAGAGAAAAGTCAGATGGCAGGAGCTTGTAGAGGTGGTAAATGATGGCATAGATGGACGAAAAGACATTTCATACGGGAATCTCTTATACTCACCGCCTTACGCCCTGAGATGGTATAGGGTCGTAGCTCGGTGGCTTTTTGATGGAGAAGCAGACGATATTCAGCAGTGACGATGGAATTGACAGATCGAGAGGCAGTTCAGATGGAAGGATCTTGTAGAGATGGTAAATGATGGTATAGATGGAAGAGACAGCTCATATGGCAGGAGCTTGTAGAGATGGTAAATGATGGCATAGATGGAAGAAGAGACAGTTAATACGGGAAGAGAGATAGCTCACATAGGAGGAGCTTGTAGAAATGGTAAATGTGGGCACAGGTGGAAGAAGAGACAGTTCATACGGGAATCCCTTATACACACAGCCTTACGCCTTGAGATGGTATAGGGACGTAACTCGGTGGCTTTTTGGTGGAGAATCAGACGATGTTCAGCAGTGACGATGGACTTGTCAGATCGAGAGAAACAGCTCGGATGGAAGGAGCTTGTAGAGATGGTAAACAATGGCATAGATGGAAGAAGAGACAGTTCCTACGGGAATCCCTTATACATACCGCCTTACGCCCTGAGATGGTATAGGGTCATTGCTCTGTGGCTTTTTGATGGAGAAGCAGACGATATTCAGCAGTGACGATGGCATTGTCAGATCTAGAGGCAGCTCAGATGGAAGGATCTCGTAGAGATGGTAAATGATGGTATAGATGGAAGAGACAGTTCAGATGGCAGGAGCTTGTAGAGATGGTAAATGATGGTATAGATGGAAGAGACAGCTCAGATGGCAGGAGCTTGTAGAGATGGTAAATGATGGCATAGATGGAAGAAGAGACAGTTAATACGGGAAGAGAGATAGCTCACATAGCAGGAGCTTGTAGAAATGGTAAATGAGGGCACAGGTGGAAGAAGAGACAGTTCATACGGGAATCCCTTATACACACCGCCTTACGCCCTGAGATGGTATAGGGTCGTAGCTCGGTGGCTTTTTGGTGGAGAAGCAGACGATGTTCAGCAGTGACGATGGACTTGTCAGATCGAGAGAGACAGCTCAGATGGAAGGAGCTTGTAGAGATGGTAAACGATGGCATAGATGGAAGAAGAGACAGTTCATACGGGAATCCCTTATACACACCGCCTTACGCCCTGAGATGGTGTAGGGTCGTAGCTCGGTGGCTTTTTGGTGGAGAAGCAGACGATGTTCAGCAGTGACGATGGACTTGTCAGATCGAGAGAGACAGCTGAGTTGGAAGGATCTTGTAGAGATGGTAAATGATGGTATAGATGGAAGAAGAGACAGCTCAGATCTCAGGAGCTTGTTGAGATGGTAAATGATGGCATAGATGGAAGAAGAGAAAGTTCATACGGGAATTTCTTATACACACCGCCTTACGCCCTGAGATGGTATAGGGGCGTAGCTCGGTGGCTTTTTGATGGAGAAGCAGACGATATTCAGCAGTGACGATGGAATTGTCAGATCGAGAGGCAGCTCAGATGGAAGGATCTTGCAGAGATGGTAAATGATGGTATAGATGGAAGAGACAGCTCAGATGGCAGGAGCTTGTAGAGATGGTAAATGATGGCATAGATGGAAGAAGAGACAGTTCATACGGGAAGAGAGATAGCTCACATGGCAGGAGATTGTAGAGATGGTAAATGAGGGCACAGGTGGAAGAAGAGACAGTTCATACAGGAATCCCTTATACACACCGCCTTGCGCCCTGAGATGGTATAGGATCGTAGCTCGGTGGCTTTTTGGTGGAGAAGCAGACGATATTCAGCAGTGACGATGGAATTGTCAGATCGAGAAGCAGCTCAGTTGGAAGGATCTTGTAGAGATGGTAAATGATGGTATATATGGAAGAAGAGACAGTTCATACGGGAATCCCTCATACACACCGCCTTACTCCCTGAGATGGTATAGGGTCGTAGCTCGGTGGCTTTTTGATGAAGAAGCAGACGATATTCAGCAGTGACGATGGAATTGTCAGATCGAGAGGCAGCTCAGATGGAAGGATCTTGTAGAGATGGTAAATGATGGTATAGATGAAAGAGACAGCTCAGATGGCAGGAGCTTGTAGAGATGGTAAATGATGGCATAGATGGAAGAAGAGACAGTTCATACGGGAAGAGAGATAGCTCACATGGCAGGAGCTTGTAGAGATGGTAAATGAGGGCACAGGTAGGAGAAGAGGCAGTTCATATGGTAATCCCTTATACACAACGCCTTACGCCCTGAGATGGTATAGGATCGTAGCTCGGTGGCTTTTTTTTGGAGAAGCAGACGATATTCAGCAGTGACGATGGAATTGTCAGATCGAGAAGCAGCTCAGTTGGAAGGATCTTGTAGAGATGGTAAATGATAGTATAGATGAAAGAAGAGACATTTCATACGGGAATCCCTCATACACACCGCCTTACGCCCTGAGATGGTATAGGGTCGTAGCTCGGTGGCTTTTTGATGGAGAAGCAGACGATATTCACCAGTGACGATGGAATTGTCAGATCGAGAGGCAGTTCAGATGGAAGGATCTTGTAGAGATGGTAAATGATGGTATAGATGGAAGAGACAGCTCAGATGGCAAGAGCTTGTAGAGATGGTAAATGATGGCATAGATGGAAGAAGAGACCGTTCATACGGGAAGAGAGATAGCTCACATGGCAGGAGCTTGTAGAGATGATAAATGAGGGCACAGGTAGAAGAAGAGACAGTTTATACGGGAATCCCTCATACACACCGCCTTACGCCCTGAGATGGTATAGGATCGTAGCTCGGTGACTTTTTGGTGGAGAAGCAGACGATATTCAGCAGTGACGATGGTATTGTCAGATCGAGAGGCAGCTCAGATGGAAGGATCTTGTAGAGATGGTAAATGATGGTATAGTCGGAAGAAAAGACAGCTCAGATGGCAGGAGCTTGTAGAGATGGTAAATGATGGCATATATGGAAGAAGAGACAGTTCATACGGGAATCCCTTATACACACCGCTTTACGCCCTGAGATGGTATAGGGTCGTAGCTCGGTGGCTTTTTGGTGGAGAAGCAGACGATGTTCAGCAGTGACGATGGACTTGTCAGATCGAGAGAGACAGCTCAGATGGAAGGAGCTTGTAGAGATGGTAAACGATGGCATAGATGGAAGAAGAGACAGTTCATACGGGAATCCCTTATACACACCGCCTTATGCCCTGAGATGGTATAGGGTCGTAGCTCGGTGGCTTTTGGATGGAGAAGCAGACGATATTCAGCAGTGACGATGGAATTTGTCAGATCGAGAGGCAGCTCAGATGGAAGGAGCTTGTAGAGATGGTAAACGATGGCATAGAAGGAAAAGAGACAGTTCATACGGGAATCCCTTATACACACCGCCTTACGCCCTGAGATGGTATAGGGTCGTTGCTCGGTGGCTTTCTGGTGGAGAAGCAGACGATGTGCAGCAGTGACGATGAACTTGTCAGATCGAGAGAGACAGTTCAGATGGAAGGAGCTTGTAGAGATGGTAAACGATGGCATAGATGGAAGAAGAGACAGTTCATACGGGAAGAGAGATAGCTCACATGGCAGGAGCTTGTAGAGATGATAAATGAGGGCACAGGTAGAAGAAGAGACAGTTTATACGGGAATCCCTCATACACACCGCCTTACGCCCTGAGATGGTATAGGATCGTAGCTCGGTGGCTTTTTGGTGGAGAAGCAGACGATATTCAGCAGTGACGATGGTATTGTCAGATCGAGAGGCAGCTCAGATGGAAGGATCTTGTAGAGATGGTAAATGATGGTATAGTCGGAAGAAAAGACAGCTCAGATGGCAGGAGCTTGTAGAGATGGTAAATGATGGCATGTATGGAAGAAGAGACAGTTCATACGGGAATCCCTTATACACACCGCCTTACGCCCTGAGATGGTATAGGGTCGTAGCTCGGTGGCTTTTTGGTGGAGAAGCAGACGATGTTCAGCAGTGACGATGGACTTGTCAGATCGAGAGAGACAGCTCAGATGGAAGGAGCTTGTAGAGATGGTAAACGATGGCATAGATGGAAGAAGAGACAGTTCATACGGGAATCCCTTATACACACCGCCTTGCGCCCTGAGATGGTATAGGATCGTAGCTCGGTGGCTTTTTGGTGGAGAAGCAGACGATATTCAGCAGTGACGATGGAATTGTCAGATCGAGAAGCAGCTCAGTTGGAAGGATCTTGTAGAGATGGTAAATGATGGTATATATGGAAGAAGAGACAGTTCATACGGGAATCCCTCATACACACCGCCTTACTCCCTGAGATGGTATAGGGTCGTAGCTCGGTGGCTTTTTGATGGAGAAGCAGACGATATTCACCAGTGACGATGGAATTGTCAGATCGAGAGGCAGTTCAGATGGAAGGATCTTGTAGAGATGGTAAATAATGGTATAGATGGAAGAGACAGCTCAGATGGCAAGAGCTTGTAGAGATGGTAAATGATGGCATAGATGGAAAAAGAGACCGTTCATACGGGAAGAGAGATAGCTCACATGGCAGGAGCTTGTAGAGATGATAAATGAGGGCACAGGTAGAAGAAGAGACAGTTTATACGGGAATCCCTCATACACACCGCCTTACGCCCTGAGATGGTATAGGATCGTAGCTCGGTGGCTTTTTGGTGGAGAAGCAGACGATATTCAGCAGTGACGATGGTATTGTCAGATCGAGAGGCAGCTCAGATGGAAGGATCTTGTAGAGATGGTAAATGATGGTATAGTCGGAAGAAAAGACAGCTCAGATGGCAGGAGCTTGTAGAGATGGTAAATGATGGCATATATGGAAAAAGAGACAGTTCATACGGGAATCCCTTATACACACCGCCTTACGCCCTGAGATGGTATAGGGTCGTAGCTCGGTGGCTTTTTGGTGGAGAAGCAGACGATGTTCAGCAGTGACGATGGACTTGTCAGATCGAGAGAGACAGCTCAGATGGAAGGAGCTTGTAGAGATGGTAAACGATGGCATAGATGGAAGAAGAGACAGTTCATACGGGAATCCCTTATACACACCGCCTTACGCCCTGAGATGGTATAGGGTCGTAGCTCGGTGGCTTTTGGATGGAGAAGCAGACGATATTCAGCAGTGACAATGGAATTGTCAGATCGAGAGGCAGCTCAGATGGAAGGAGATTGTAGAGATGTTAAATGATGGTATAGATGGAAGAAGACATAGCTCAGATGGCAGGAGCTTGTAGAGATGGTAAATGACGGCACAGGTGGAAGAAGAGACAGTTCATACGGGAATCCCTTATACACACCGCCTTACGCCCTGAGATGGTGTAGGGTCGTAGCTCGGTGGCTTTTTGGTGGAGAAGCAGACGATGTTCAGCAGTGACGATGGACTTGTCAGATCGAGAGAGACAGCTGAGATGGAAGGATCTTGTAGAGATGGTAAATGATGGTATAGATGGAAGAAGAGACAGCTCAGATGGCAGGAGCTTGTAGAGATGGTAAATGATGGCATAGATGGAAGAAGAGACAGTTCATACGGGAAGAGAGATAGCTCACATGGTAGGAGCTTGTAGAGATGATAAATGAGGGCACAGGTAGAAGAAGAGACAGTTTATACGGGAATCCCTTATACACACCGCCTTACGCCCTGAGATGGTATAGGGTCGTAGCTCGGTGGCTTTTTGATGGAGAAGCAGACGATATTCACCAGTGACGATGGAATTGTCAGATCGAGAGGCAGTTCAGATGGAAGGATCTTGTAGAGATGGTAAATAATGGTATAGATGGAAGAGACAGCTCAGATGGCAAGAGCTTGTAGAGATGGTAAATGATGGCATAGATGGAAGAAGAGACCGTTCATACGGGAAGAGAGATAGCTCACATGGCAGGAGCTTGTAGAGATGATAAATGAGGGCACAGGTAGAAGAAGAGACAGTTTATACGGGAATCCCTCATACACACCGCCTTACGCCCTGAGATGGTATAGGATCGTAGCTCGGTGGCTTTTTGGTGGAGAAGCAGACGATATTCAGCAGTGACGATGGTATTGTCAGATCGAGAGGCATCTCAGATGGAAGGATCTTGTAGAGATGGTAAATGATGGTATAGTCGGAAGAAAAGACAGCTCAGATGGCAGGAGCTTGTAGAGATGGTAAATGATGGCATATATGGAAGAAGAGACAGTTCATACGGGAATCCCTTATACACACCGCCTTACGCCCTGAGATGGTATAGGGTCGTAGCTCGGTGGCTTTTTGGTGGAGAAGCAGACGATGTTCAGCAGTGACGATGGACTTGTCAGATCGAGAGAGACAGCTCAGATGGAAGGAGCTTGTAGAGATGGTAAACGATGGCATAGATGGAAGAAGAGACAGTTCATACGGGAATCCCTTATACACACCGCCTTACGCCCTGAGATTTTAAAGGGTTGTTACACGGTGGCTTTTTGATGGAGAATCAGACGATGTTTAGCAGTGACGATGGAATTGTCAGATCGAGAGGCAGCTCAGATGGAAGGAGTTTGTAGAGATGGTAAATGATGGTATAAATGGAAGAAGAGACAGCTCGAATGGAAGGAGCTTGTAGAGATGGTAAATGATGGTATAGATGGAGGAAGAGACAGTTCATACGGGAAGAGAGATAGATCACATGGCAGGAGCTTGTAGAGATGGTAAATGAGGGCACAGGTAGAAGAAGAGACAGTTCATACGGGAATCCCTTATACACACCGCCTTACGCCCTGAGATGGTATAAGATCGTAGCTCTGTGGCTTTTTGATGGAGAAGCAGACGATATTCAGCAGTGACGATGGAATTGTCACATCGAGAGGCAGCTCAGATGGAAGGAGCTTGTAGAGATGGTAAATGATGGTATAGATGGAAGAAGAGACAGCTCAGATGGCATGAGAGATTGTAAATGATGGCATAGATGGAAGAAGAGTCAGTTCATTCTGGAAGAGAGATAGCTCAGATGGCAGGAGCTTGTAGAGATGGTAAATGATGGCACAGGTGGAAGAAGAGACAGTTCATACGGGAATCCCTTATACACACCGCCTTACGCCCTGAGATGGTATAGGGTTGTAGCTCGGTGGCTTTTTGGTGGAGAAGCAGACGATGTTCAGCAGTGACGATGGTCTTGTCAGATCGAGAGAGACAGCTCAGATGGAAGGAGCTTGCAGAGATGGTAAATGATGGTATAGATGGAAGAAGAGAAAAGTCAGATGGCAGGAGCTTGTAGAGGTGGTAAATGATGGCATAGATGGACGAAAAGACATTTCATACGGGAATCTCTTATACTCACCGCCTTACGCCCTGAGATGGTATAGGGTCGTAGCTCGGTGGCTTTTTGATGGAGAAGCAGACGATATTCAGCAGTGACGATGGAATTGACAGATCGAGAGGCAGTTCAGATGGAAGGATCTTGTAGAGATGGTAAATGATGGTATAGATGGAAGAGACAGCTCATATGGCAGGAGTTTGTAGAGATGGTAAATGATGGCATAGATGGAAGAAGAGACAGTTAATACGGGAAGAGAGATAGCTCACATAGGAGGAGCTTGTAGAAATGGTAAATGTGGGCACAGGTGGAAGAAGAGACAGTTCATACGGGAATCCCTTATACACACAGCCTTACGCCTTGAGATGGTATAGGGACGTAACTCGGTGGCTTTTTGGTGGAGAATCAGACGATGTTCAGCAGTGACGATGGACTTGTCAGATCGAGAGAAACAGCTCGGATGGAAGGAGCTTGTAGAGATGGTAAACAATGGCATAGATGGAAGAAGAGACAGTTCCTACGGGAATCCCTTATACATACCGCCTTACGCCCTGAGATGGTATAGGGTCATTGCTCTGTGGCTTTTTGATGGAGAAGCAGACGATATTCAGCAGTGACGATGGCATTGTCAGATCTAGAGGCAGCTCAGATGGAAGGATCTCGTAGAGATGGTAAATGATGGTATAGATGGAAGAGACAGTTCAGATGGCAGGAGCTTGTAGAGATGGTAAATGATGGTATAGATGGAAGAGACAGCTCAGATGGCAGGAGCTTGTAGAGATGGTAAATGATGGCATAGATGGAAGAAGAGACAGTTAATACGGGAAGAGAGATAGCTCACATAGCAGGAGCTTGTAGAAATGGTAAATGAGGGCACAGGTGGAAGAAGAGACAGTTCATACGGGAATCCCTTATACACACCGCCTTACGCCCTGAGATGGTATAGGGTCGTAGCTCGGTGGCTTTTTGGTGGAGAAGCAGACGATGTTCAGCAGTGACGATGGACTTGTCAGATCGAGAGAGACAGCTCAGATGGAAGGAGCTTGTAGAGATGGTAAACGATGGCATAGATGGAAGAAGAGACAGTTCATACGGGAATCCCTTATACACACCGCCTTACGCCCTGAGATGGTGTAGGGTCGTAGCTCGGTGGCTTTTTGGTGGAGAAGCAGACGATGTTCAGCAGTGACGATGGACTTGTCAGATCGAGAGAGACAGCTGAGTTGGAAGGATCTTGTAGAGATGGTAAATGATGGTATAGATGGAAGAAGAGACAGCTCAGATCTCAGGAGCTTGTTGAGATGGTAAATGATGGCATAGATGGAAGAAGAGACAGTTCATACGGGAATCCCTCATACACACCGCCTTACTCCCTGAGATGGTATAGGGTCGTAGCTCGGTGGCTTTTTGATGAAGAAGCAGACGATATTCAGCAGTGACGATGGAATTGTCAGATCGAGAGGCAGCTCAGATGGAAGGATCTTGTAGAGATGGTAAATGATGGTATAGATGAAAGAGACAGCTCAGATGGCAGGAGCTTGTAGAGATGGTAAATGATGGCATAGATGGAAGAAGAGACAGTTCATACGGGAAGAGAGATAGCTCACATGGCAGGAGCTTGTAGAGATGGTAAATGAGGGCACAGGTAGGAGAAGAGGCAGTTCATATGGTAATCCCTTATACACAACGCCTTACGCCCTGAGATGGTATAGGATCGTAGCTCGGTGGCTTTTTTTTGGAGAAGCAGACGATATTCAGCAGTGACGATGGAATTGTCAGATCGAGAAGCAGCTCAGTTGGAAGGATCTTGTAGAGATGGTAAATGATAGTATAGATGAAAGAAGAGACATTTCATACGGGAATCCCTCATACACACCGCCTTACGCCCTGAGATGGTATAGGGTCGTAGCTCGGTGGCTTTTTGATGGAGAAGCAGACGATATTCACCAGTGACGATGGAATTGTCAGATCGAGAGGCAGTTCAGATGGAAGGATCTTGTAGAGATGGTAAATGATGGTATAGATGGAAGAGACAGCTCAGATGGCAAGAGCTTGTAGAGATGGTAAATGATGGCATAGATGGAAGAAGAGACCGTTCATACGGGAAGAGAGATAGCTCACATGGCAGGAGCTTGTAGAGATGATAAATGAGGGCACAGGTAGAAGAAGAGACAGTTTATACGGGAATCCCTCATACACACCGCCTTACGCCCTGAGATGGTATAGGATCGTAGCTCGGTGACTTTTTGGTGGAGAAGCAGACGATATTCAGCAGTGACGATGGTATTGTCAGATCGAGAGGCAGCTCAGATGGAAGGATCTTGTAGAGATGGTAAATGATGGTATAGTCGGAAGAAAAGACAGCTCAGATGGCAGGAGCTTGTAGAGATGGTAAATGATGGCATATATGGAAGAAGAGACAGTTCATACGGGAATCCCTTATACACACCGCTTTACGCCCTGAGATGGTATAGGGTCGTAGCTCGGTGGCTTTTTGGTGGAGAAGCAGACGATGTTCAGCAGTGACGATGGACTTGTCAGATCGAGAGAGACAGCTCAGATGGAAGGAGCTTGTAGAGATGGTAAACGATGGCATAGATGGAAGAAGAGACAGTTCATACGGGAATCCCTTATACACACCGCCTTATGCCCTGAGATGGTATAGGGTCGTAGCTCGGTGGCTTTTGGATGGAGAAGCAGACGATATTCAGCAGTGACGATGGAATTTGTCAGATCGAGAGGCAGCTCAGATGGAAGGAGCTTGTAGAGATGGTAAACGATGGCATAGAAGGAAAAGAGACAGTTCATACGGGAATCCCTTATACACACCGCCTTACGCCCTGAGATGGTATAGGGTCGTTGCTCGGTGGCTTTCTGGTGGAGAAGCAGACGATGTGCAGCAGTGACGATGAACTTGTCAGATCGAGAGAGACAGTTCAGATGGAAGGAGCTTGTAGAGATGGTAAACGATGGCATAGATGGAAGAAGAGACAGTTCATACGGGAAGAGAGATAGCTCACATGGCAGGAGCTTGTAGAGATGATAAATGAGGGCACAGGTAGAAGAAGAGACAGTTTATACGGGAATCCCTCATACACACCGCCTTACGCCCTGAGATGGTATAGGATCGTAGCTCGGTGGCTTTTTGGTGGAGAAGCAGACGATATTCAGCAGTGACGATGGTATTGTCAGATCGAGAGGCAGCTCAGATGGAAGGATCTTGTAGAGATGGTAAATGATGGTATAGTCGGAAGAAAAGACAGCTCAGATGGCAGGAGCTTGTAGAGATGGTAAATGATGGCATGTATGGAAGAAGAGACAGTTCATACGGGAATCCCTTATACACACCGCCTTACGCCCTGAGATGGTATAGGGTCGTAGCTCGGTGGCTTTTTGGTGGAGAAGCAGACGATGTTCAGCAGTGACGATGGTATTGTCAGATCGAGAGGCAGCTCAGATGGAAGGATCTTGTAGAGATGGTAAATGATGGTATAGTCGGAAGAAAAGACAGCTCAGATGGCAGGAGCTTGTAGAGATGGTAAATGATGGCATATATGGAAGAAGAGACACTTCATACGGGAATCCCTTATACACACCGCCTTACGCCCTGAGATGGTATAGGGTCGTAGCTCGGTGGCTTTTTGGTGGAGAAGCAGACGATGTTCAGCAGTGACGATGGACTTGTCAGATCGAGAGAGACAGCTCAGATGGAAGGAGCTTGTAGAGATGGTAAACGATGGCATAGATGGAAGAAGAGACAGTTCATACGGGAATCCCTTATACACACCGCCTTATGCCCTGAGATGGTATAGGGTCGTAGCTCGGTGGCTTTTTGGTGGAGAAGCAGACGATGTTCAGCAGTGACGATGGTATTGTCAGATCGAGAGGCAGCTCAGATGGAAGGATCTTGTAGAGATGGTAAATTATGGTATAGTCGGAAGAAAAGACAGCTCAGATGGCAGGAGCTTGTAGAGATGGTAAATGATGGCATATATGGAAGAAGAGACACTTCATACGGGAATCCCTTATACACACCGCCTTACGCCCTGAGATGGTATAGGGTCGTTGCTCGGTGGCTTTCTGGTGGAGAAGCAGACGATGTGCAGCAATGACGATGAACTTGTCAGATCGAGAGAGACAGTTCAGATGGAAGGAGCTTGTAGAGATGGTAAACGATGGCATAGATGGAAGAAGAGACAGTTCATACGGGAATCCCTTATACACACCGTCTTACTCCCTGAGATGGTATAGGGTCGTAGCTCGGTGGCTTTTGGATGGAGAAGCAGACGATATTCAGCAGTGACAATGGAATTGTCAGATCGAGAGGCAGCTCAGATGGAAGGAGCTTGTAGAGATGTTAAATGATGGTATAGATGGAAGAAGACATAGCTCAGATGGCAGGAGCTTGTAGAGATGGTAAATGATGGCACAGGTGGAAGAAGAGACAGTTCATACGGGAATCCCTTATACACACCGCCTTACGCCCTGAGATGGTGTAGGGTCGTAGCTCGGTGGCTTTTTGGTGGAGAAGCAGACGATGTTCAGCAGTGACGATGGACTTGTCAGATCGAGAGAGACAGCTGAGATGGAAGGATCTTGTAGAGATGGTAAATGATGGTATAGATGGAAGAAGAGACAGCTCAGATGGCAGAAGCTTGTAGAGATGGTAAATGATGGCATAGATGGAAGAAGAGACAGTTCATACGGGAATTTCTTATACACACCGCCTTACGCCCTGAGATGGTATAGGGGCGTAGCTCGGTGGCTTTTTGATGGAGAAGCAGACGATATTCAGCAGTGACGATGGAATTGTCAGATCGAGAGGCAGCTCAGATGGAAGGATCTTGCAGAGATGGTAAATGATGGTATAGATGGAAGAGACAGCTCAGATGGCAGGAGCTTGTAGAGATGGTAAATGATGGCATAGATGGAAGAAGAGACAGTTCATACGGGAAGAGAGATAGCTCACATGGCAGGAGATTGTAGAGATGGTAAATGAGGGCACAGGTGGAAGAAGAGACAGTTCATACGGGAATCCCTTATACACACCGCCTTGCGCCCTGAGATGGTATAGGATCGTAGCTCGGTGGCTTTTTGGTGGAGAAGCAGACGATATTCAGCAGTGACGATGGAATTGTCAGATCGAGAGGCAGCTCAGATGGAAGGATCTTGTAGAGATGGTAAATGATGGTATAGATGGAAGAGACAGCTCAGATGGCAGGAGCTTGTAGAGATGGTAAATGATGGCATCGATGGAAGAAGAGACAGTTCATACGGGAAGAGAGATAGCTCAGATGGCAGGAGCTTGTAGAGATGGTAAATGATGGCACAGGTGGAAGAAGAGACAGTTCATACTGGAATCCCTTATACACACAGCCTTACGCCTTGAGATGGTATAGGGACGTAACTCGGTGGCTTTTTGGTGGAGAATGAGACGATGTTCAGCAGTGACGATGGACTTGTCAGATCGAGAGAAACAGCTCGGATGGAAGGAGCTTGTAGAGATGGTAAACAATGGCATAGATGGAAGAAGAGACAGTTCCTACGGGAATCCCTTATACATACCGCCTTACGCCCTGAGATGGTATAGGGTCATTGCTCTGTGGCTTTTTGATGGAGAAGGAGACGATATTCAGCAGTGACGATGGCATTGTCAGATCTAGAGGCAGCTCAGATGGAAGGATCTCGTAGAGATGGTAAATGATGGTATAGATGGAAGAGACAGTTCAGATGGCAGGAGCTTGTAGAGATGGTAAATGATGGTATAGATGGAAGTGACAGCTCAGATGGCAAGAGCTTGTAGAGATGGTAAATGATGGCATAGATGGAAGAAGAGGCAGTTAATACGGGAAGAGAGATAGCTCACATAGCAGGAGCTTGTAGAAATGGTAAATGAGGGCACAGGTGGAAGAAGAGACAGTTCATACGGGAATCCCTTATACACACCGCCTTACGCCCTGAGATGGTATAGGGTTGTAGCTCGGTGGCTTTTTGGTGGAGAAGCAGACGATGTTCAGCAGTGACGATGGTCTTGTCAGATCGAGAGAGACAGCTCAGATGGAAGGATCTTGTAGAGATGGTAAATGATGGTATAGATGGAAGAGACAGCTCATATGGCAGGAGCTTGTAGAGATGGTAAATGATGGCATAGATGGAAGAAGAGAAAAGTCAGATGGCAGGAGCTTGTAGAGGTGGTAAATGATGGCATAGATGGACGAAAAGACATTTCATACGGGAATCTCTTATACTCACCGCCTTACGCCCTGAGATGGTATAGGGTCGTAGCTCGGTGGCTTTTTGATGGAGAAGCAGACGATATTCAGCAGTGACGATGGAATTGACAGATCGAGAGGCAGTTCAGATGGAAGGATCTTGTAGAGATGGTAAATGATGGTATAGATGGAAGAGACAGCTCATATGGCAGGAGCTTGTAGAGATGGTAAATGATGGCATAGATGGAAGAAGAGACAGTTAATACGGGAAGACAGATAGCTCACATAGGAGGAGCTTGTAGAAATGGTAAATGTGGGCACAGGTGGAAGAAGAGACAGTTCATACGGGAATCCCTTATACACACAGCCTTACGCCTTGAGATGGTATAGGGACGTAACTCGGTGGCTTTTTGGTGGAGAATGAGACGATGTTCAGCAGTGACGATCGACTTGTCAGATCGAGAGAAACAGCTCGGATGGAAGGAGCTTGTAGAGATGGTAAACAATGGCATAGATGGAAGAAGAGACAGTTCCTACGGGAATCCCTTATACATACCGCCTTACGCCCTGAGATGGTATAGGGTCATTGCTCTGTGGCTTTTTGATGGAGAAGGAGACGATATTCAGCAGTGACGATGGCATTGTCAGATCTAGAGGCAGCTCAGATGGAAGGATCTCGTAGAGATGGTAAATGATGGTATAGATGGAAGAGACAGTTCAGATGGCAGGAGCTTGTAGAGATGGTAAATGATGGTATAGATGGAAGTGACAGCTCAGATGGCAAGAGCTTGTAGAGATGGTAAATGATGGCATAGATGGAAGAAGAGGCAGTTAATACGGGAAGAGAGATAGCTCACATAGCAGGAGCTTGTAGAAATGGTAAATGAGGGCACAGGTGGAAGAAGAGACAGTTCATACGGGAATCCCTTATACACACCGCCTTACGCCCTGAGATGGTATAGGGTCGTAGCTCGGTGGCTTTTTGGTGGAGAAGCAGACGATGTTCAGCAGTGACGATGGACTTGTCAGATCGAGAGAGACAGCTCAGATGGAAGGAGCTTGTAGAGATGGTAAACGATGGCATAGATGGAAGAAGAGACAGTTCATACGGGAATCCCTTATACACACCGCCTTATGCCCTGAGATGGTATAGGGTCGTAGCTCGGTGGCTTTTGGATGGAGAAGCAGACGATATTCAGCAGTGACGATGGAATTGTCAGATCGAGAGGCAGCTCAGATGGAAGGAGCTTGTAGAGATGGTAAACGATGGCATAGAAGGAAGAAGAGACAGTTTATACGGGAATCCCTTATACACACCGCCTTACGCCCTGAGATGGTATAGGGTCGTTGCTCGGTGGCTTTTTGGTGGAGAAGCAGACGATGTGCAGCAGTGACGTTGAACTTGTCAGATCGAGAGAGACACCTCAGATGGAAGGAGCTTGTAGAGATGGTAAACGATGGCATAGATGGAAGAAGAGACAGTTCATACGGGAATCCCTTATACACACCGCCTTACGCCCTGAGATGGTATAGGGTCGTAGCTCGGTGGCTTTTGGATGGAGAAGCAGACGATATTCAGCAGTGACAATGGAATTGTCAGATCAAGAGGCAGCTCAGATGGAAGGAGCTTGTAGAGATGGTAAATGATGGTATAGATGGAAGAAGACACAGCTCAGATGGCAGGAGCTTGTAGAGATGGTAAATGATGGCACAGGTGGAAGAAGAGACAGTTCATACGGGAATCCCTTATACACACCGCCTTACGCCCTGAGATGGTGTAGGGTCGTAGCTCGGTGGCTTTTTGGTGGAGAAGCAGACGATGTTCAGCAGTGACGATGGACTTGTCAGATCGAGAGAGACAGCTGAGTTGGAAGGATCTTGTAGAGATGGTAAATGATGGTATAGATGGAAGAAGAGACAGCTCAGATGGCAGGAGCTTGTTGAGATGGTAAATGATGGCATAGATGGAAGAAGAGAAAGTTCATACGGGAATTTCTTATACACACCGCCTTACGCCCTGAGATGGTATAGGGGCGTAGCTCGGTGGCTTTTTCATGGAGAAGCAGACGATATTCAGCAGTGACGATGGAATTGTCAGATCGAGAGGCAGCTCAGATGGAAGGATCTTGCAGAGATGGTAAATGATGGTATAGATGGAAGAGACAGCTCAGATGGCAGGAGCTTGTAGAGATGGTAAATGATGGCATAGATGGAAGAAGAGACAGTTCATACGGGAAGAGAGATAGCTCACATGGCAGGAGATTGTAGAGATGGTAAATGAGGGCACAGGTGGAAGAAGAGACAGTTCATACGGGAATCCCTTATACACACCGCCTTGCGCCCTGAGATGGTATAGGATCGTAGCTCGGTGGCTTTTTGGTGGAGAAGCAGACGATATTCAGCAGTGACGATGGAATTGTCAGATCGAGAAGCAGCTCAGTTGGAAGGATCTTGTAGAGATGGTAAATGATGGTATATATGGAAGAAGAGACAGTTCATACGGGAATCCCTCATACACACCGCCTTACTCCCTGAGATGGTATAGGGTCGTAGCTCGGTGGCTTTTTGATGAAGAAGCAGACGATATTCAGCAGTGACGATGGAATTGTCAGATCGAGAGGCAGCTCAGATGGAAGGATCTTGTAGAGATGGTAAATGATGGTATAGATGGAAGAGACAGCTCAGATGGCAGGAGCTTGTAGAGATGGTAAATGATGGCATAGATGGAAGAAGAGACAGTTCATACGGGAAGAGAGATAGCTCACATGGCAGGAGCTTGTAGAGATGGTAAATGAGGGCACAGGTAGGAGAAGAGGCAGTTCATATGGTAATCCCTTATACACAACGCCTTACGTCCTGAGATGGTATAGGATCGTAGCTCGGTGGCTTTTTTTTGGAGAAGCAGACGATATTCAGCAGTGACGATGGAATTGTCAGATCGAGAAGCAGCTCAGTTGGAAGGATCTTGTAGAGATGGTAAATGATAGTATAGATGAAAGAAGAGACATTTCATACGGGAATCCCTCATACACACCGCCTTACGCCCTGAGATGGTATAGGGTCGTAGCTCGGTGGCTTTTTGATGGAGAAGCAGACGATATTCACCAGTGACGATGGAATTGTCAGATCGAGAGGCAGTTCAGATGGAAGGATCTTGTAGAGATGGTAAATGATGGTATAGATGGAAGAGACAGCTCAGATGGCAAGAGCTTGTAGAGATGCTAAATGATGGCATAGATGGAAGAAGAGACCGTTCATACGGGAAGAGAGATAGCTCACATGGCAGGAGCTTGTAGAGATGATAAATGAGGGCACAGGTAGAAGAAGAGACAGTTTATACGGGAATCCCTCATACACACCGCCTTACGCCCTGAGATGGTATAGGATCGTAGCTCGGTGGCTTTTTGGTGGAGAAGCAGACGATATTCAGCAGTGACGATGGTATTGTCAGATCGAGAGGCAGCTCAGATGGAAGGATCTTGTAGAGATGGTAAATGATGGTATAGTCGGAAGAAAAGACAGCTCAGATGGCAGGAGCTTGTAGAGATGGTAAATGATGGCATATATGGAAGAAGAGACAGTTCATACGGGAATCCCTTATACACACCGCCTTACGCCCTGAGATGGTATAGGGTCGTAGCTCGGTGGCTTTTTGGTGGAGAAGCAGACGATGTTCAGCAGTGACGATGGACTTGTCAGATCGAGAGAGACAGCTCAGATGGAAGGAGCTTGTAGAGATGGTAAACGATGGCATAGATGGAAGAAGAGACAGTTCATACGGGAATCCCTTATACACACCGCCTTATGCCCTGAGATGGTATAGGGTCGTAGCTCGGTGGCTTTTGGATGGAGAAGCAGACGATATTCAGCAGTGACGATGGAATTTGTCAGATCGAGAGGCAGCTCAGATGGAAGGAGCTTGTAGAGATGGTAAACGATGGCATAGAAGGAAAAGAGACAGTTCATACGGGAATCCCTTATACACACCGCCTTACGCCCTGAGATGGTATAGGGTCGTAGCTCGGTGGCTTTTGGATGGAGAAGCAGACGATATTCAGCAGTGACAATGGAATTGTCAGATCGAGAGGCAGCTCAGATGGAAGGAGCTTGTAGAGATGTTAAATGATGGTATAGATGGAAGAAGACATAGCTCAGATGGCAGGAGCTTGTAGAGATGGTAAATGATGGCACAGGGGGAAGAAGAGACAGTTCATACGGGAATCCCTTATACACACCGCCTTACGCCCTGAGATGGTGTAGGGTCGTAGCTCGGTGGCTTTTTGGTGGAGAAGCAGACGATGTTCAGCAGTGACGATGGACTTGTCAGATCGAGAGAGACAGCTGAGATGGAAGGATCTTGTAGAGATGGTAAATGATGGTATAGATGGAAGAAGAGACAGCTCAGATGGCAGGAGCTTGTAGAGATGGTAAATGATGGCATAGATGGAAGAAGAGAAAGTTCATACGGGAATTTCTTATACACACCGCCTTACGCCCTGAGATGGTATAGGGGCGTAGCTCGGTGGCTTTTTGATGGAGAAGCAGACGATATTCAGCAGTGACGATGGAATTGTCAGATCGAGAGGCAGCTCAGATGGAAGGATCTTGCAGAGATGGTAAATGATGGTATAGATGGAAGAGACAGCTCAGATGGCAGGAGCTTGTAGAGATGGTAAATGATGGCATAGATGGAAGAAGAGACAGTTCATACGGGAAGAGAGATAGCTCACATGGCAGGAGATTGTAGAGATGTTAAATGAGGGCACAGGTGGAAGAAGAGACAGTTCATACGGGAATCCCTTATACACACCGCCTTGCGCCCTGAGATGGTATAGGATCGTAGCTCGGTGGCTTTTTGGTGGAGAAGCAGACGATATTCAGCAGTGACGATGGAATTGTCAGATCGAGAGGCAGCTCAGATGGAAGGATCTTGTAGAGATGGTAAATGATGGTATAGATGGAAGAGACAGCTCAGATGGCAGGAGCTTGTAGAGATGGTAAATGATGGCATCGATGGAAGAAGAGACAGTTCATACGGGAAGAGAGATAGCTCACATGGCAGGAGCTTGTAGAGATAGTAAATGAGGGCACAGGTAGGAGAAGAGACAGTTCATACGGGAATCCCTTATACACACCGCCTTACGCCCTGAGATGGTATAGAATCGTAGCTCGGTGGCTTTTTTTGGAGAAGCAGACGATATTCAGCAGTGACGATGGAATTGTCAGATCGAGAAGCAGCTCAGTTGGAAGGATCTTGTAGAGATGGTAAATGATGGTATAGATGGAAGAAGAGACAGTTCGTACGGGAATCCCTCATACACACCGCCTTACGCCCTGAGATGGTATAGGGTCGTAGCTCGGTGGCTTTTTGATGGAGAAGCAGACGATATTCAGCAGTGACGATGGAATTGTCAGATCGAGAGGCAGCTCAGATGGAAGGAGCTTGTAGAGATGGTAAATGATGGTATAGATGGAAGAAGAGACAGCTGAGATGGCAGGAGTTTGTAGAGATGGTAAATGATGGCATAGATGAAAGAAGAGACAGTTCATACGGGAAGAGATATAGCTCAGATGGCAGGTGCTTGTAGAGATGGTAAATGATGGCACAGGTGGAAGATGAGACAGTTCATACGGGAAGAGAGACAGCTCAGATGGAAAGAGCACTGTAGATTTTTTTTTCTTTTTTCTTTTCTTTTTTTTTTTTTTAAATATATATAATTTATATATATAATTTTTTATTTTTTTTTTTTTATTTTTTTTTTTTCTGTTTTAATACGATAATTATACGTATTTTTTTCATGAGGAGTTTTTCAGGATTTTGAAATAATAATATACTAGATAATTTTGATGAGAAAATAATAAAATCAATGAAATAAATATCTCTTCAGATAATGCTAAGTTTTCTTAAATAGTTTTTTGAAGAGTTTTCTTATTCCAGGCATCCGTGATTTTTGAGAAGTCTGCAAAGAAAAACATGGAAGAAAAAAAAAATTATTATTTGTTACAATAAAAAATGAAACTTTTTTTTTTTTTTAATTATTATTTTTAACACACTTTTTAATAATTTTGTCTGAAATATATAGTAACATAATATTTTCTAAATATTAAGAGATAACCTGTTTTTGATACACATAGTTCTAAGAATGACAATAACGGTAAAATATGTGTATGAATGACAGGAAAGCTCGTAAATAATTTCAGACTAAAATCTTGTGGTTGAATATACATACCATAAAAAAAAAAAAATAGTTCTTAAAAATTATTACGTATTGTTTCAATATTTTGACTGTTTTCCTAAATAATTTAATGAAAAAACTTCTAAACAGAAAACATTTCTTGAATAGAAGTGCTAAAGAATGCAATTTTCCCTCGGTTAGTGAAAGGGAAGCGAAGCGACGACAAAATTATTGGATTTCTATGTTGTTGGAGTTATATTTTTTTTATTATTTTATACAAAAGGTGATTTATTTTTTAGAACATCCAGGTATATTGCAGAGTTGAATGTTCAAAATAACTGCTTGAGATTTGTAAAAAGTTGCACGTTGTGCGGTAAATAATTTATGGGCGTATGCAAGGAGAACTTAGAGTATGTGCATCTCTAATCAGATATAGATATTTACTTTACTTTTAGAGCACTAAAAATGGTTTGAAGTACAGAACATCATTATTTCGATTTAACTATCATATTCTCGAGTCCTAAAAATAATAGAAAAACGTTTCACTTTTCATATTCGAAACAGGATTCATAAATCAATATTATAACTTTATTTTTTACCACCGCTAATTTTGTAAAACACCAATCTATTGGTTTAATTGCAATATTTCTGGGTTTTATATAAAACGACTATTTTACCATGTTTTTATTAACTCGCTTTCTTATTTGTTTGTTTGTCCAGTACAAATCTTGCAATCGATTTTTAACTAACTTCCCGACTAGCTAGACACTTGTAACTTTTAGAATAGCTCAGAACACGATGACAACGCAGTACCTCGAAGCTCGATTTTCGATTGCTTTTCTTTTAATTAACTGAAATATGCAAATAATTACCACTCAATAGCTTTAAAATTAGCCATTTAAATATTTGCTACAATTTAGTTGTTGAAAAAAAAAAAAAAAAAAAAAAAATGCGAGTTCATTTTTTTTCGGCATAAAAATGAATACGTTTAATTAAGCGTGAACATTAAAAAAATATAAAAAGTTAAATTATGCATCTCACAAAAATTGACATCATTATCACTTTAAAAATTTTATGCACATTGATAAAGTGCTAATATAGCTATGATTTAACAGAAAATTTAAAAACGTGGTATATGAAAAGTTCTTTCTTTTTTTTTTTTTTTTTTTATAATAATTATTTAATATAAAAATAGAGCTGTACAACAAAACAGTAGTATTCATCTGGTAACACTGATTTTAAAAAATGCATGGAAATGGAAGGCAAATTAGTTAATTCTTCAGAATAATATCTATGTAGCATGGCATTGATTCGATCTGAATATCTTAAAGAACATTTGGCTATTGACAACAAAATTATATATACAGAATGGCTGATTGTTTTACTGGGAAATACGAAATATAAATTCAAAGAATGTCTAATAATAATAATAACAATAATAATAACTAAACAGTCGAATTGTTTTTAGAATTGCAAATGTGTGAAAAAAGTTATTAATTGACATCGTTCTTATTTTTTTTTCTAAAAGAAAAATGATAAAATATTGTCTAATAATATAATTTCAATAATAACAACAGAAAAAGTATTTATTTAAATAATAATTTCAGGCATGAGAATTTTCCGCGGATCCGCGATTTTCCGCTTTTTTGTGATTTTCGTTAATTTCGCGATTTTTTATTTTGTTAAAATCAAACTCCAATACCGATCAGTGTTCAAACGCTCCACGAAAAACTTTAGATTCTCAATCTTTTTCCATCCAGAATATAAATGTCAATATTCATTTTAAACATGCTTTATCATTTATTTTTTTGGTCTCCCCCCCCCCCTTTTTTTTTTCATCTTTAACCATCGCCAATCAAACATTCTGCGGGAAAGCCTTTTATTTTTTAATATTTATCCATCCACAACAAAAATGTCAATATTAATTTTAAACTTACTTTATGATATTCTAGAACCCATAAAGAAGAAGAATTGTGTTTAATATTTCTCACTCATGAACTACTTTTTAACCCCCACCCCCCCCTCATTTTCCACCACCAGTCAATGTTATTAAATGTTGATTGCTAGCTAATGTTTTTTTTTTTTTTTTTTTTCTTTCTTTGAACACATGTTATATTGTGCTGATGTGTTATTATTTTAGTTTAATTTGACACTTTAAAAATATTTTGTATAGTTTTTTCCTGTGAGCATTATTTTTTCATTTGAAATAAATTTTATGAACACATTTGTATAGTTTTCCCCGCACGCGTTATTTTTCATTTGAAATTAATTTTATGAACACGCGTGTTTCCTCTTTTTTTAATTTTCTGCACTCTCATGCCTGTAATTTTCAATGTTTAGTTAAAATAAAAATATTCTGCCCTTATGAGAAACATTGTAAAAACTCCACAGAAAGAAGTTTCTTTCATTTGTTAAGGAATATTCAACGCATTATTTCTTTAGAAATCAGTAGCGGAAGGAATTAGGCAGTTATACTACATTTTGTTTTTTCTTTAAGTGTATTTTGTCCGTTGCTGCCCCCATTTAGTCCACTACCTTGTGACAAACTGCCATACATAATGAGGAATTTGCACACATGGGGGATTTGAGCAAAATCCTATTTTTCTGATAGTTTTAGGCCCATAAATTTCAAAAAGTTTACTAAAAATGCAAGAAAAGTTCTCATTATTTTAAAAAATAACTTTAAAATTAACCAAAAATCACGTGACTTCAAAACGCTGCCAGATGTCACACTTTATGATGCTTCAATGTTTACATTTTGTTAGCCTGGTTAGTAAGCAGCAATTCGTTTTAACTTTCGTAATTATTAATTGTTTATGTGATTTCTGAGCATTTCTTTTTCATCTTATAATCATTCAATATCATTAACACCATTCTCCATCATCATTATTTTCAATTGTTTTTTTTTCATGGCGGTTGTCCAATGTTTTCTTTTAATAGGATCCTGGTGGAACGCTAAAGAATAACTTTTGAGAAGCTTTAGCCGTTGTATTAGTGCAAAATGGTACAATACAATATTTATACAACGATTTTTTAATATCCGTCATTATTATAACATACAAAACCTAAACCTATATCACTGATTCAAGAAGCAAAGCAAAGCAAGAAATCGAACGTCGATTACTTCCGTTTGTAGTCATGAAGAGTGACGTCACAATATATTATACTGCGTTTTCTCGATAGAGTAAATATGTTACTTAATCGATTATTCCACTTTAAATTTCAATTCAATTATTTTCGTGTACGATAGGGAGCCCGCTAGTGAACGAAAACATACATTGGTGCTCAAAGGTGAAAAAGGTCTCCCCTGATGAATTGTTTTCACCTTTCTGAGCATCTCCTACTTGAAAAATATTCATTCTTATTGGTCTATATTGTTTCAATGATCTTGTATCTGTTGCTTGGTTTTTACTATGTTTAATAATTCATTATCTTATATATATAGTGAGTAACAACAACACGACTTCTATTACTCACTATCACACATATTATATGCATTTTTTGAGATAATGTGGTCAGAAGATATAAAATTGACCTAAAAAATTAGACACCTAACAGTTTTCCTCTGAGAGAAAACTGATACATGTGCAAAGACAAATAAAACAAAGCGTGCATAACAAGTTTAAAAAAAAAGTTAGTAGAACCATTTTTTGAAACACCCATTTAAGAGATCTAAAACTAACTTACCTAATCAGGATAGGTAATATGATTGTCAATTTTCCTGTAACAACCACCTAATACATACAGAAGGATGTATAAAAAGGTGTTTATGTAACAATTTTCAAGAAAATCGTTAGAACCGTTTTTGAGATGCCGAATTCACGAAACTTGGCAAAAATTGTTATAAATCGGTCATTAGATTTCAAATAAAGAAAATGTATGTATTTATTTTCTTACTTTTTCATTTTCTATTATATAAGAATAAAATCAGAAAACGTGCAAATTGTCTATAGAGGCAGATATCGGTAATAATAATAATAAACAGGAGCCATATCGTCTTTAAAATGAGATGAACGTCCGTACACATTTTTTAAATTTTAAATGATATTTATGTTGCATACAATTAAATGATGATATACTGTATTACTTCATTAATGCATTACTTTCAGGCAGAGCTGCTAAATTTTAATACCGATTTAAATGATTTTTTTTTTTTTTTTTTAAATAAATTAATGGAAAGAACAATAGAAATTTATGGAAAGCTTTGTAATAAAATTTACTGGTCGCCAAAAAGTATAAAAGTTGGCAGTTATGCTATTATGTATTAACAATGTATAATATTTTTCTACGTCCATAAAATAAAATTTTGGAAACTCACCTGTGATGGTTTCAGTACTGGGGGTTGTGGAGCTTTTCTTTTAATTTTTCTTCTAGTAGATGTTCTTGGATTTGGATTTGATAGCTCATTTCTTTTAACAATATTTCTTGATTTTTCTTCAATGGGATTATTTTCAACTCGAAGTGAAGAGGCTTTTATTGTAATATTTCCTTTTTCATCATTAAAGTGTTCCATTCTTTCAGTATTTATGTGGTTTGAATCTTCTGTTTCTGGAATCAAAGCAGGTAAAGAAGTGGAATACTTTTTGGATACTAATATAGGTTTAACATCATGATTTTCTATTAGAATTCCAGAAATTTCATTTTCGCTTGCAGACTTTTGCAGTTTATTTTTCGCATTTTTCGATGATTTATTCCCACTGGTATTGCAATTTAAATTTTTTATTTCAAGAACCTGTTCTTTACCAGCTTGTAGATTTTATAGTTTAGGTGATGAAGGCTCGCAATTCATACCATTTTCTGGTTTGTGAATAGGTGGCATTGGAGCCCGTCTTTTCTTTCTGCTTGGCTTCAACCCTTGTTTCGGTTTAATATCAGATACTTGTTTTTTGCAGTTTAAATCTGTCTTTTCAGAATTCACTGTTTTTTCAAGGTTTTTTTGAGGCTGGAATTGAACAGTAGGTGGTTTTGGTGCAGGATATTTTTTTCTATATTTGCGACTTGAGGATACATTAGTTTTAATTTTCATATCAATACTATTTTTATGATCATATGTATTTGTAGAAGACTTTTGCTCATCTATTGTAAAAGGATTAAGTTGAGGTGGATATTTATCATCATTTTCATCATCCTCATGGAAAGGATTAGGATCTTCAGGATACGCTTCAATAGTGTTTTCTTTATCTTTTGACTGATTATTTAAATTTTTATTTTTGAAGCAAATCATTTTTTCAGTATTTATGAGGTTTAAATCTTCTGTTTCTGAAATCAAAGCAGGTCAAGAAGTGGAATACTTTCTGGATATTAATATAGGTTTAATATCATGATTTTCTATTAGAATTCCAGAAATTTCATTTGCGCTTGCAGACTTTTGCAATTTATTTTTCGCAATTTTTGGTGATTTATTGCCACTGCTATTGCAATTTGATTTTTTCATTTCAAGAACCTGTTCTTTAACAGTTTGCATATTTTGTTGTTTAGATGTTGAAGGCTCCAGAGAATGAGATTCGATATTCATATCATTTTCTCGTTTGTAAATAGGTGGCATTGGAGCTCGTCTTTTCTTTTTGCTTGGTTTCAATCTTTGTTTCTCTTTAATATCAGATATTTATATTCTGCAGTTTAAATCTGTCTTTTCAGAATTTACTGTTTTTTCAATATTTATTTCAGGCTGAAACTGTACAGTAGGTGGCTTAGGTGCAGGATATTTTTTTCTATATTTTCGAGTTTGGGAAACATTATTTCTGGTTTTCTCATATCAGTGATTTTTCAGTGATTTTTTGTTCAGTGTGTTATTCAGTGATTTTTTGATTTCAAACGGTTTAAATTGTGAAGGATATTTATCAATATTTTGTTCATCCTCATAAAAAGGATTGAGATGATTGGGATATTGGTCATTGGTTTTTTCTTTCACTTTCGACTGATCATTTAAATTGTTATTTTGGAAGCATGCAATTTCTTTGTTAGAATTTGACTTTAAGACGTCGTTTTCATCAGCTAAGTTATTTTCAAACGGGTTCAGATACAAAGGATAGTCATCAATATTTTCTCGACATAATCATCACTAAAAGGGTTCAAACTTGAAGGGTAATCATCTTGACTCTGGAATTTGGTATCTTTGTTTTTCTGAATCTTTTGAGAATCATCTTTGCAATATTCATCTTGATTATTTGTATTTTCTTCAGTACCATGACTATTATTAACAAAAACACGAGGCGTTTCAATTGAAAAAGCATTCTGAATGATTTCATGATGATTTTCAATTCTATTTTTTGATGAAAAACTTTGAATATTGTTGCCACTATTTTCATGATTTCTGTTATCACGGATGCCACTAAAAAAATAAAAATGCCCATTAGATTTCGACAGATGAATTTGAATCTAAGTGATACCAAAGAATAAAAATATGATTTGATGTAAAATCTAATTTTAAATAGAGTCAAGCTTTATTTTTACGACTGTGTAATTTTATCTGATAAGTTTAATGCTTTCGATTTAACACGAATTTATTACAAATCATTTAGTTACGGAAGAAAAAATAAATAACATTTTTCTATTGAAGATTTAATGCTTAGTGAAAAATATAATATTTATGTATGTAACGCGCAAACAGAATTTTAAAATCTAACAGCAATTTATGTTATTTATAAATCAGAAATATAATCTTAAAAGTGATACGTTTGTTTTTAAAAAGAATATATATATATATACAGTCATTTGCCAAAGTTTAAGACCAGTAGCTGATTTTCAGTATTTTAACATATTGCATCATTTGTGCAGATTACTGCGTCATCTCATGTACTGATTGCATCAGACGCATTCTACTGCTATAAATAAAGGTGCCCGGTAGAGGTGAGTTCGGGCTCTATTTTGACAATCCGAGCCCGAAACATTTTTGAACTGAGCTCGCCCGAGCCCGAAAAATTGTGTGTGATCAGAACCCGAGCCCGCTCGAGCCCGATATTGAAAGTAGTACGCTATGCAATGCATACACAATAGTAAAATTAAATATCGTTTTCATTTTCAAATTAATTTTCTTATTATCAATCCTCAATTTAAATAACTATAAATGTTATTATAACAATTTATAATGTCTGTGTCTTATAATATATATTTATAGTGCAGCCCATTGTTTATAACGCGCCTATCGGAGCACAAAAAATTTATCTGAATGAGTGATATAATGAGGCCCAGTATAACGAAGGAGGAAGATTACTGTATAACACTATGACATAATATGCATCCCACTGAAAAAAAAAAGTCCTATTTAGAAAAAGGAAAGTCAAAGCTACTAAGGTTTGCAAGATTATTTTGTGATTTATAACTGACTATTATGGCATTACTAAAGGTGCTCTCAAAGTGAATAAAATTTCTTTTTTTATTATTATTTTTTCTTTTTTCTTTTTTCTTTTACATTTTCCAGTTAGTGAAGAATAAAATAAACGGAACTTTTAGCTTGAATCTGAGCCCGCCCGGAGCCCGAAGACTTGCGTAAGATTTGAGCCCGTCTCATCTCTAGTGCCCGGCACGTTCATTGTCAGTTGTTTATTGGATTTTGTCGCATACAGTACTGTTGTGTTTTGTGTAATTATTGTAATGGGTAAAAAAACCTTCATTTACTGTTACAAAAAGGTCAGAAATATTGACCCTGCATAAAATTGGATTTCCTGAACGTCAAATAAGTTCGAGGGTAAATGTGAGCAAGACAACTGTGCATGAAGCTCTTAGTAAATTTAAAATTTCGGGAAAATTTGTGGACCTTAAGAGTCATTCCTTTTTTATACTTGGAGTAAGTCGAAATCTTAGAACCGATCCTAAAGCTTATTTATACAGAATGGTGACAAAATAATGCGAACTTCGAATTTAAATCATGTTGTCAAAATCTAAAGAAAAGCCTAATAGATTTTGGGTTTAAAAAACGTGCTATTCCACACTTATTTCGACGAAGATTTTGTCCCGAAAGAAAAAGGACCAGTAACAAGTTAAACTACTACTACTACTACTACTAATAATAATAATAATAATTAACATCCTCCAATGCTTGTAATGTGCTGTAGCTGTAGCGTATTATCAAGACTGTAACCAAGAGAGGGGTTTTGTGGGTTCAATTCTCTCCCCTCTCGAAAATTTGAGTTATTCTTCACTTTTAATACTCAATATTATGTACTCAAGCTTCACCCCCACTCCCCGATGTTTTTTTTTTTTTATGAATACGGCCATGTATAAAATTGTGAGAGATTCAGAAGACAAACCCATGCTATTTATGGAGGATTATATATATATTTATAGAGAGAGAGACAGAGAGTTATTCATTATTTAACGTTTTTTTTTTTAAATTCCGTTTTCACATTCTGAAAGTTCACAACCTTTAAATTAGCACTCTCTTTTTAAAAATTGATTCAAAAAAGTTTTCAAACTTAAATTTTGAGTTTAAGTATGTGAAAATTAACTAAGTGCTTTTTCGCCTTTGTTTAGCTGTAAAATTAAGCATAAAATTTTTAAACAATGCATTTTTGGAAAACAAGTACTAATTTAACGGATGTGAATTTTCTAAATGTGCAAACGGATTTCAATAAATAAATATATATATATATATATATGGCTGAATATCACATAAATGTGCATTTTAGTGTTTCAGGTCTTTATTATTAATTTTAAGCAAATAAATTGTAAAATTTTATTATTATTATTTAGAAGTACCTTTTTAAAAAAGCATCAAATCATAAAATGTGAGTTTATAGCAATTTCAGTATTTTTTAGAAAATTTTAAACCTTATAACCGTCATTTTCGTGACTGTCTCCAAGACCAAATGTTTACATACAAAGTATGTTTTTTACTAAAAAAAATAAAATGATAATTATAATAATTGTTAATTCTTGTAAAAAAAACTATTTGTTTTCAAAGGAAATTTTTTTTTCTTTTTAATTACGTTAATTTTCATGCATGTGTAATTAAAATGCTTGTATGCAAGTCTTCACGCCATTTTCGTGACACATGAAAATAACTTCATATATCATCAAGGGATGGTGCCACCATTCACTTTTTTTAAAGTTTAAGATCAGAAATCAACATTGACGATATGTGGGGAAAAAAAATCTCAAGAAAATTGAAAACAGGTAAGAGTTAACATTATTTTTATTGTTTACATGCTGTGCGTACTTTTATTGCTTGTCATTTTCGAGATGCATAAAAAATAAAAAAATATTATTATAAAATTTAGAACAAAGTTTTATTTTAATCTAGAATGACGACCAGAAGAAGAAAATATGACGATATCGGCTTAGTGAAAGCATGTTTTTCAGTACAGAACGAATTATTGACGATTTGTCATTTTCGTGACGGTCATTTTTGTGACGTCACGAAAATGACATTTGTTGGAGATTTACTATTTTGTAAGCCCTGGATTTAAATAATTTTTTATTTTGAATTAAAAAGATTTGTTGGTGTAGGATAAGCTTTATATTTAAATATTTAAAGTACTTTCCGGTATCCAGGTAAATATAAAAAAATTACATACGACATTAATATTAAGATACAATTAAAAAAGCAAACTTTTATTTATTTATTTAATTTTATTTATTTATTTATTTATTTATTTATTTTTTTTTTTGCCCCCTTTAAGGTGTCATTGAGAATGTTACTCAAAATATTTTACTTGTGTTATTTATGGCAAGATGCAGAAAAAATAATTTGCATGGCTTGACAAAGAGGATGTCCATGAAATTCAAGTGCCACATATTCTGTGCAAAATTAGGAATTCTCCTGAACCTGCTTCAAATAGATATTTTAAACTTCAGGATGAAGATTTTAATAATGTTCAAAATGCTTTTTCTGAATTTAATTCAGTTAATCATTAAACTTGTAACTATAAGGATTTTAATACAATAAAATTGCTTGATATTCTCATTATTGCTCTTTCTTTTCCCTTCACAATCTTTTCTCTATTGTTCTAATATGTTCCATTTTTAATATTATATGGTCCTATTGCATTGACAAACAATGTTATTTCAGTGAAAAATAGTCATTTTGACAAATATTGTCATTTCAGTGACAAACAGTCGTTTCAGTGACAAACATTGTCATTTCAGTGACAAACCAGTCATTTCAGTGACATCATTTTTTGACATCTTTAAATGCTATAATTAAAAATTTAATGCAAGTAAACTAATTATTTCCAGTTTATAGTCAAGAGGTATGCAGTCTATGATATTTCCCATTGATATAATTTATGTTAATAAAAAAATAAATTTAAATTTATTTATTTATTTATTTATTTTTTTAAATTTAAAATTTTTGGGTTTTTTATTTTATTTTATTTTTTAAAATGGGAAGAACTTTTTAGAAAAGCCTAAGTCTTGTATTTTTTAATGAATCTGAACCACAAAAAAAAAAAAAAAAAAAAAAAAATTAAATGGTAATTTTGATTTTATAAGATAATTAAAATTATAAATTTTTATTGAAAAATTTCAATAAAATTTTAAAAAATTATGTTCGATCTCTGTCAAACTCAGAATTTATTTAAGATGCACTTACGGACTTATTTTCAAAAATTCAAATTAAAATACAAAGTTTGAAAAAAAAGTTTAAAAAAATCCAAAATGCACACTTATGTGATATTCAGCCATATGTACAATTTGAAATTTTTTAGTACCATTGTAACACTCAGCAGACAAAAGAGATGAAAATACCAACATAAAATAAAATTTAATATATATATATATATATATATATAGAGAGAGAGAGAGAGAGTGAGTAATTCTATAAGCAAATTTCCCCATACATTTACCTGAAATTCAATGATCGGAGATGAGGAATTGTAAGACGGAGACAGGAGCGCCAAATGTCTGAGCTTGGAACCTAGTCCTGAGCAGAGTGCTCTCTTTGAGGGTCTTTCTAAGGGATTTTAACCCATATTCACAGTAGGTTCGGAAAAAAATACGGAAAACTATGTACAATTAGACTGAGAACCACGATCTCGGTTTCGCTCAGAAGATTTTTCGAAGGACTCAAAAAATATACTTGCATATTAGGGTGAAAAGTGTGATATCGAATAAATTTTTCGATGAATCTTTTTTTTTTTTTTTTTTGGGGGGGGGGGGGGGAGGAGGGTCTAACTGTAGAAAATTGTCACATATATAAATAATTAGGTATAACTTCAGTATATCCCCACAGCTGAATTTGGCGATTTTTCTTTGGCGCCGTTTTGAACGATAACGATGTCGTTCTGGACTGTTTGCGATATAATATGGCAGCCTATATGTTGTTTATTTTGGATTTATGATTTTATGTTTTATGATTTAATTATGATTTTATCATTTATGATTTACGATTTAGCCATAATCGCCAACAAACAATCGCCAAATATCGTTGTGGGGATATACTGAAGTTGTTCCAATTATTATGCTTCTAGCTAAACTATTTGTAGTTTTAGTGTCATAAATTGAGAAAGATTGCTATGATTTACTCATTTAAACTAAATTATGCTAAATACTTACAATAATTTTGAGATTCTTTGCCTGATAGGGCGAATCCACTTCATGATTTCAAATTAAACAAAACGTCAGTAGTTGAATGGAAATCAATCAATTATTTTAATTACATAGAGAAATTAGAGGTCAAATAAATAATAATAAACGGTCAAGTATCATCAAACCAAACTTAATCGCTTTATGAGAATTAATAAAACTTATTTCTAAATGGACAAATTGCTATTGTTAAGAGAGAAAAATTCATTGTTTAAATTATTAGTAACGCCATTGTTGTTTTGTAATAAACGTTGATTTTGTGAATCCAGTCAACAATCAACTATTCAAAATGTTCTATTTTTAAATAACAACTGAAAGCAATCAAAATAATCTGGTGTGGCACTCACACGACCTTTTCTTACCTTGAAATTCGATACTGGAAAGACAGATTGGAGATTATGGTTCAAGATAACGAGTACTTTTATAGAAATCTATGTTAAAAACAATTCAAACTAGGCTTCGTAACAGGTTTATTTGGTACAACTATAGTATCTCCCCACAGCTGAATTTGGCGATTTTTCTTTGGCTCCGATTTGAACGATAACGATGTCGTTCTGGACTGTTTGCGATATAATATGGCAGCCTGCATGCTGTTTATTTTGGATTTATGATTTTATGATTTATGATATAAAATTTAGCTTATGATTTTACCATTTCTGCTTTATGCTTTAGGATTTTTTGATTTATGATTTAGCCATAATCACCAAAAATAAATCGCCAGAATCAGCTGTGGGGAGATACTATAGTTGTTCCCTTTCTTTGACAAATAATTCTCTGTCAGGGGCGCTACCACCCCCTTCAACCCCCCGTTTCAATATTGTTCCTACGTTTATATAGAATTCAAAGCTTTTAATTAAATGTAAAGTTTACCATTCCTTTCGCACCATTTTAATGCACCATTCCTTGAAACTTACGAACCTTTTCAAGAAATAACCTTATATTGAATTCAAAGTACAACATTTGAATTGCCTGAAATTATTTGTTTTTAATTTACTCTGATAAGAGACATAGACAAAGATCAAACGTTAAAAACTTAACTTCAGTATTCATAGCACCTCAAAACATGTAAATATATAAAAAATAATCTGGTGTGTCACTCATACGAATTTCTCTTATCCTGAAATTTAATACTATAAATACAGGTTGGAGATTAAGAGGTAAGATAACGAGTACTGTTATGTAAACCTATGTTAAACAATTCAAATTAGGCTTCGGAAGAGTTTTATATGATAATTAGTTCTGTGTGAGGGGGGGGGGGATACCGCCCCCCTCAACCCCAGTTTCATCAATGCACCTACATTTATATAAAATTTAATTATGTTATTAAAAAATAATTCTGTTTTTAAAAAATAATTTATCAAAATTATTATTTAAACAAATTATCTTTTATGATAATGCAGACGATTTCCATATTAGAGAAATAGTGTAACACTAAATATCCAAAAAGTTGAGTTTATTCTCAATATTACATAAAAAAAAAAAAAAAAAAAAAAAAAATGTTGTTAAAAATGAAAATAAATCCATAACTTTATTTTAAATTATCGCAGATCGATGGTTCATCCATTTGTTTCAGAGGTATTGGCGAGTCTTTTGAAAGATACCCATTATAAAAATTTATTCCCTTCGAGGGGGTACTCCCCCCCCCAGGGGGGAGGCGAGGCTCCTAGATACACAATTTTTTTTCCCCAGTTGACTATCTCTATTACAAAAATTGTATATTCGTTTCGTTTGGTTTAGTGCAGTCCATAGATGTTAAACTCTACTTACCTGCAAATTCCCCATAGACGTAATGTATTTGAATACTTCTGAGTGTCCCTTTACACGAACCATTTGCTTCATCTCAACGAAAAGCTTAGTGTAGCATCCCTATATGATACACGTTTAGAAAACCGAATTTGGAATTTCTGCTACTATTTGTTCTTGAGATATGCTGATAAGAGACAGACACGCAGACCATTCGCTAAAAACATGATTTTCGTATTCGGGGGACCTCAAAACATGTAAATATAACAAACACTCACGTTCGAAAATTTGACCGTAAAACAATGCTCTCTCGACCTGAATATTTATCTTAAAAATACTTTATTTACCGTATTGGTATGAGGAATCAGTTTTAATTTCTAAGCAATTTTCTTGGTCATGGTAAAATATTATAGTATAAGCACTCCCCCTAATTACATTTAACAAAAAAGTATGTTTTAGCTTAACTGTTGACAGCCCTGTATATCTTCTAAAAATTATGTGCACACCACATTTTGTATGTAAATAAAATTCTATAGTAATAACCTACATCACAACCTGAAATGCACTTCCATCAATTTCCAATTATTATCCCACTATAAACTACAAACTAGTTATTTTGTGTAGTTCTAAAAATGAACGGTGAAGGATTTTCGTACGATATTCTACAAGAATAATGTTTTTATGCATATAAAAATATATATATTCATTTCATTTTGTTTAGAGCAGCCTATAGGTGCTAAACTCTACTTACTTGCAATTTCGCCCATGCACATAATACAGGGTAAGTCAAAATGAATATAGCCAGGGTTTAACCTGGCAAAAAAAATTACTTCAGCATTTTAGCGAAAATAGGCAAGCACTATTTTAGCTTTTTCGAAAGTTAATTAATTCTTTGGATACCATTGATTTCTTTTACTTAGCTTTGTTATCCTCAGTTTTGTTTTCTATTCCTTTTGTTCATTGATGATTTTAACCAAGCATCCATATTTGTGACTTTAAAAATATGAATCAGGGAAACTATGTTTTGATTTTAACAATAGAAAAAGAGGTATTCATATCATATGTGTAAAATAAAAAAGCAATTTAAAAATTAAATAAAGTGCAGTGGTAGATAATCGTGAAATACTAGTGCTAAGAATGCTTCTATGAAGCAAATTCTGAACTCTGACATACTTTTAAATATTTTTGCATTTAAATTCAATCATTGAAAATTAAAAATAAATCCAAATTACTATGTAAATAATGATTCCCAAAAAATTGTCCTTTCGTAGTTTTTGCCTGCAAATATTACAAAAAAAAAAAAAAAAAAAAAAAAAATCTCAGTTATTTATTATATAGAGATATTGTATACAGTTATCCAGTTTTAGCTTTTTAGCGAAATTCTGACCGACATGTTTTAGCAAAATATGATACCTTTTAGCAAAATGCTAAAAAAAACTAATGGCAGTTTAAACCCTGAATAAAGCGATTACAAATGGCTGCCTATAGCTATTTAATGGAAAAGAAATTATCGATAAGATTAACACAGAATGTAGATGGATCTCCAAAATTATGTATACATACGTCATAAATGTTCTATGTGGCTTCCCTTGGTCACACAGACAACATTTAGACGGTTGTCCATTTCACGCCATACATTCTGAAGCATATCTGCAGTCACCGACGCAAACGCATTACAAATGCGTACTTTGAGACCCTGCGATTTTTATCTATGGGTTTATGTGAAAGACAGGGTGTATGTGTATGTACTTCCCATACCCAAAACAATTGAAGAACTCAAAGTACGCATTTGTAATGCGCTTGCGTCAGTGACTGAACAAATGCTTCAGAATTTATGACGTGAAATGGACTACCGCCTACATGTTTTCAGTGTGACCAAGGAAAGTCACATAGAACATCTATGACGTATGTATACAAAATTTTGAAGTTCCGGCTACATTCTGTGTTAATTTTATCGATAAATTGTTTTCCATTAAATAGTTACAGCCGTTTGTAATCGTTATATTCATTTTGACTTACCCTGTATATCTGAATTCTCTTGGATGTCCTTGGACACGAATCATTTTCTTGGTCTCAATAAAAAAAATTTAGTGTAGCATCCCTATATGATACAGATTTAGAATACCGAGTTTGGACTTCCTGATGCTATTTATTCTTGAGGTATGCTGATAACAGACAGACATACACAAGCACATAGACACACATACAGACCAGCCGCTAAAAACCTGTTTTTTTTTTTATTCAAGCGACCTTAAAACGAATGAATATTAAAAAAAAAACTCAATTTCGAAAATTTGACCCAAAAACAATACTTTCTATATGGGTAAGACAGAGTAAAAAGGCGTCATACACACTGAAACAAAGAAATAAATATATAAAACAATGAATATTTCTTTTTTCTTTTCTTTTTTTAGAGAGGGCGGTGGGATGTAGAGGTGGTAGATTCTTTAAAATACTGAATAAATAATAATAATAATAATAATAATAATAACTCGACTTTCCTAATATTAATTAATTAACGTTTGTTTAAATAAATTAAAGGAGTCTGAAATCAGTCAGTTCAATCGAATAAGGCGTTTAACGATGATGTACTTCAAAGAATTTGAGCCCATAGTGCATAAAGATATAGAGGTTTTCGTGGTGTCCCTGTAAAATAATTTAAGTGTTAGATTCACCAAAATCTATAGAGTTCGTGCGATGGGAACCTGTAACAAGTATATAGATTTTCATTTCATTTGAATGATGCGTTTAGGCACTATTGCACCTTAAATAATTTGACCTCATAAGCCACATAATGAAAAAAAAAAAAAAAAAAAAAAAAAAAAAAAAAAAAATTGGTTGTGTCCCCGTAGAAATCTGTAAGGGCTAAATTCACCAAAATCAACAGAGTTTGTACGACGGTGACCTATAACATGTATATAAATTTTCAGCTGAATCGAATAAGGTATTTAGACGCCATCGTACTTTAAATAATTTGAGCTCATAGGCCATTATGATAAAGCAAATTTCTTTGTGTCCCTGTAAATAAATAAATAAATAAATAAAAGTGCTAAATTCACCGAGATCTATACGGTTCTCGCAACGGTCTATATCATGTGGATAAATTTTCAGTTTAGTCGAATATGGCATTTAGACGGTATCACACTTTATATAATTTTAGCTTATAGGTAGGTCATAATGGAAAAGAATTTTTTGTCGTATCTCTGTAAAAAAAAAAAAAAAAAAAAAAAGCTGAAAGTGCTAGATTTACCAAAATGTAAACAGTTCACTGTTAAAAATGGTTTCTCAAAATATCATACCAAAGAACTTCCATTGACAATAAAAAAAGAATGTTATCGCTTAAATATTTGCAGTCCTGTATATATTTTGAAGATTATGTACAGACTACATGGTGCCCCGAAATATACACCTATAGTGATAATAGACGGCACAACCTGAAATACACTTCCATCAATTTTCAGCTATTGTCGCATTATACTTAACTTCCTTTGTGTAGCCCTGTAAATGAACAGTGAATATTTTCCATACCGCATTCTACATGAAACATGTTTTTACGCACATAAAAAATATATATCCATTTCATTTGGTTTAGTGCAGTCTATAGATGTTAAACTCTACTTTTCCCCCATAGACGTAATGTATATGAATACTCTTGGGTGTCCCTGTACACGAACCATTTACTTCATCTCAACGAAAAGTTTAGCGTAGCATCCTTACATGATACACGTTTAGATTACCAAGTTTGAACTTTCTGCTATAATTTGTTATTGAGATATGCTCATAACAGACAGATACATAAAGACACACACACACACACACAGAGAGAGAGAGAGAGAGACCAATCGCTAAAAACATGATTTTCGGAATCAGAGGACCTCAAAACGTGTAAATATAACAACAACAACAAAAAAATGGTAGAGTTCTTTTTTAAAACATCAATTTGCGAGACCTACAACTGACCTACCCAATGAGGATGACTGTTAATTTTCCTGTAATAATCACATAATACATGAAGAAGGATATCTAAAATGGTTTTATGTAACATTTTCAAAAAAATCGTTAGAGCCGTTTTTGAGATACCAACTTTTTCCAAAACTTTGAATATTCAATTATTAAAAGGATACTTGGCGCTGGATTATTAAAAACCAGTAAAAACTACAACGTCAGAAATGCCAAAGAAAAATGATTGGGAAGCATACAGCTGTTTCGGTAGCCATAAGCGTACAGTCTTCAGTGCATAAACGCCAAAGAAAATGTTTGGGAAAAACGTTTTTCTTCGGCGTATGCACTGGAGACAGTACGCTTAAGGCTACCGATACCGAAACAGCTGTGTAAGATTTTTTTTTTTTTTTTTTTTTTTTTTTTGGCATTTCTGGCGTTGTAGTTTTTACTGGTTCATATTCGTATTCAATTATTGACCGGAAATTAATAATTACATACAAAATGATATTTAAATATGCGAGTTTGAAAAAAATCCTTATAGCCTCTTTAAAGAAACGCACTTACGAGACCAGAAATTGAGTTATTTATTCTAAGGCTTCTATATATACGAGCTGGCGCATCAGGCATTTTGTTGCCTTAGGGTAGCCACATACCCAACGCATTTTATTGATAAACTAGCGAGCTTCGCCCACTAGCGGGTCAGTATTTTCAAATGAATCACTAACAGTAACTTTTAGTCTTAAGAAAAGAAATTGAAAAAAAAAAAATCATTTATGATTGGGTTAAAAGTCGGCCCAGGTCCCCATTGCCTTCGGCACGCAGTCCCGTGCGCGCACAACTTAAAGGATACACTCGCTGCGCGCGCGTATTCCTTCCTTGACCCTTCGTGCCTGAAAAAAAAAATCTGATCGGGTAAAAACTCCCACCGGGTCCCCACTGCCTCCGGCAGCGCAGACCCATGCGCGCACATATTCCTTCTCAAATAAAATTTTTATTCTTAAGAAAATAAAAAAATAATTTCTCATCGGTTAAAAAGTTGGACCGGGTCCCCACTGCCTTCGGCAGCACAATCCCGTGCGCGCACAAAGTAGGGGATGCGCGCGCGGTGCACGCCTATTTCTTCCTCGCACTTTCGGCCCGCCTAATCAACCTACATACACTAAGCGACAAAAAAAAAGCCGCACTGCAGAAAAAATGACTTACACCTTTTTAATTTGTAATAACTTTAAAATTAATGTTTGAAACAAATAAAACTGTCTTGTTTGCATAATACCAAAGGTATGAAAGGATACCTATGTATATTTTCGATTTAATAATTCGCTTTATTGCACTTTACGAAGTACTTTTTAAAAATCTGCATAAAACTTTCTTTTTGAACATAATGCAATAACTATACACTTTGCATTCTATTATGATTTATTATATGAAATAAACAAGTTCTATTTTAATATATGAAATAAAACTATTTATTTTTTAGATCTAAGCAATTTTTTGTTAAAAATATGTATTCTGCATTGGGTTAATTCCACCTTTATATGGAATTACTGCATTAATGCGCAATGGTATAGTTTTATACAGTGTTTTAATATAAATCTCAGAAATTTCAATGTGCCAAATATCACAAATAAATTTTTCTAGTTCTAGCAGAGTTATAGGCTGCAAATTTCGAATCCTCTCCCATCCCCCCCCCCCCCCCGCTTTTTTATAGACGAAACATTTTCGAGCGGATCGCGATTTTGACCATTTCCATGTCTGGTAAAGAAGAAATTCTACTATATCCTTTGTGGTATTTAACTTAAAGTGAAAAAAAGTATGATTACTTACAGAATTATAGGTTCTCATGCGAATGTATAAGAAATTTTGACAATTTGAAGTGAATAAACTTACCACAGACACCGTGTAGTACGGTGCCTTATTATCTTCAAATGCTGTTTACGGAAATGTCTAAGATACCTCCAAAATAGTCGGTCAGGCACCACTTTTATCCAGATTGTGTTTTATTTCGAGTTAATTGATCCCTTGAGCATAAAAATTTCCCCGAGTGTTTGAAAAGTTATGCACCTCCGTACCATAATGTACGGAGAATGTGTCACTGTTTTAAAAGTGCGATTTTCATTAAGTCGGTCACATTTTCGTCATCATTCTAGCTTTTTTCAACTGCGCGAAATAAAGAAAACTTGATTCATCAGAGAAAACCAGTTCAGCCTAATAATTAACTGATAATGTTTTTAAATTTTGGTCAACTAAAGTATTGTTTTTTCTAATTCTTTTCCTTAATAATGGCTTTTTTCGCAGATCTTCCGTTCTTTAACCCGCTTTGTTTAATTGTTCCCGCATTGTTTTTGAAGAAAGTAATTTACTATACACTTTTTAAAAATCTTTTTTAAGTTCTGAACATGATACAAATCGATTTTTTAAACATTCGCATTTTAACTTGCGGTTATCTTGCTTGGATGAGCAACATGACCGCCTAAAGCCAAATTCCCAGTTTAAACGGCCAAAAAAATTTATATTTTGCTAAAATTCATTTTACCAATATTTCGTTAGCATTTAATTATTTTGCCATCTCACGTATTAAAATATTTTTTGTTTTTCATTTAAAAATTATTACTTTTTGTGGCATCGTTAAGTGCCTTATTCTTACCATTTTTGAAATAAATTCTAAAATTACAATTTTCCTGACAATTGCATTTTGTTTTTAACACTAGACTCAAAGCTAAAGTGTATGTGGAGGACAACATAATAAAATCTGTTCGAAAATTTGCTTTTTAAACGATAAAATTGGCGGTTGTAGAAGGCGAAAAGGAAAACATCCAAGTGCGGCTTTTTTTTTTTGTCGCTTAGTGTATACCAATTTTGAACGGTCTAACTCAATTAGCTGAGATGCAAAAGAAAAACTAATGAGGACACCTCAAAACGTGTAAATCTGGTGAAAACTTTCGATAATATAAAAGAACTTTAAAATATCTTTCGAATGATGTATTTAAAAAAAAATAATCATAATTAGAAATTCCAATATGGAAATTTGAAAATATTACAGCGCCATAAAAGAAAACTGATTCAGGATACCTCAAAACGTGTAAATCTGGTGAAAACTTTCGATAATTGAAAAGAACTTTAAAATGTTTTTCGAATGATGTATTAAAAATAATTTAATCATAATTTGAAATTGAAATATTGAAATTTGAAAATATTACAGCACCATCTGGCGGTAGAAATTTCTGTATTCCACTGTTCGATTCCAATTCAGAAAAGCTTTCTAATGATGTATTACTTATGAAATTATTTTAATTAGCAGCTGAGATACAAAAGAAAACTGATTCAGGACACCCCAAAACGTGTAAATCTGGTGAAAACTTTCGATAATATAAAAGAACTTTAAAATATCTTTCGAATGATGTATTAAAAATAAATTAATCGTAATTAGAAATTCAAATACGCGTATTAGAATAAAATTTAATTTGCAACGTAAGTGTATTTGTGTTGCTATAGAAACTCGCATTGAAGCATTATGAAATTTGCAGTTTATATTCCTAGTAGAAAAAGCACGTGATGTTTCTTCCCGCATACTCTCTGTTACTGGACTGGGTCGCCATGGTAACAACGGAAACGAACGACTGCAGGATTTCATTCTGAAAATCAGTACGGAAGGAAGGGCGCAGTTTTCAATTCAATGCTTTAAAACCTAAAATTAAAAAAATATAACTCATTCAGTTTTTGAAATTTTCTCTCAATCTTTTAAGAATTCAAATGTTGAAGCGAGATCTATATACAAAAAAAAAAAAAAAAAGAAAAAAGAAAAGAAAGAAATGATTTATCTCTAAACGCTTTTGAGTTATATGTTAAAGCTACCTAAGGAAAATCACCGTTTCCTTCTGCTTTCTAAAAACTAGTGTTATCTACGGACGCCAGTAAATGAAATATTCACACTTATATCTTCAAAGCGGCTACTCAATTGAATAACACGTACTGCGTTTCTTCTTAAAATTCAAATATCAGTAAAAAAGAACACAGCTACGTTGAATATTATTTACAAAAAGAAATCATTTGAAAAATACAAAAAACTTTATTCCCAATGGAAAAACCTACTGCTCTAAAAACAGTAAATTACTTATTCTAAAAATTTTAATACACACGAGCTCTCGATTAAACGAGACCAAGTATCATATTTTTTTAACCAACGTTGCCATCCAATAATAATGATATTCATAAAATAAATAATAGATATAATAATACATTTTCAACATCCTCCCACCTTTTGATTATAAATAATAATCAAAACATAAAAACTATTAGTCAAACAACTCTGGTACAAAGATGGCAACATTACATTTAAAAAATATAAAAATGAAAAAGTAAAATAAATAGTAGAATGATCAACAATATCTAATATAATCTACAAGTTCAGTCTTTCCGGCACTTTAATTCTTCTGCCAACTCTACTAAACTGCATTTGCTCACGAGTAGTACTGTCTGAAACTTTGGAGATGTTATCTGATTCTTTAACTTTACTGAGAGTCATCGGTGTGGGAAGATCTTCAGAAGATGTTATCTCTAGGGGATAAACTCTTTGAATCGGGCGTAAGAGCTCCTTTTGGGAAGTTTGCACTTTAACCAGCCGTACTTGTCCGTTTTTACTTGGTATAACCTCAGTTATACGACCTAAAGGGCTGACTTTTTGCTTTTACTTTTACGTAGAATAAAAGCACCAAGATATTCAGATCTAAAACGGCTTCGTAAATCTTTGAGAATGGTTTGTCTGTATTCGAGCCTTTTACACAAAAAATTTTGCTCAACAGCATCCAAATCAGGAAGACTGCATTCATGCATATCTTGGATGAACATCGAGGGCGAAATTGGTTTTACAGCTTCCTCTTCACAGATGTAAGTAAGAGGTCTTGAGTTGACTACCCTCTCACACTCAGCTAAAACCGTCATCATTTCTTCGTAATCGAGACGTGCCAGCCCTAATACTCTTTTCAAGAGATCTTTTAGAATTCGAATTAATCTCTCCCACCAACCGCCCCACCAAGCAGCAGTTGGGGGATTGAACTTCCAATCAATAGAGTTGGCAGCTCCATGTTTTCGTATGCGTTCCCAGTCTAGTTTCTTGAAATAGTTGGCTGCTCCTACAAAATTTGAACCATTGTCACAGTATACAGTAGAGCATCTTCCTCTGCGAGCTGTAAATCTCCTAAAAGCCATTAAGAACGCATCTGTTGAAGCAGCAGTAACAAGCTCCAAATGGACTGCTCTGTATACTGCGCAAGTAAAAATTAAAACTCAGCTTTTCTTGTTATCCTTCAGAAATAATGGCCCAGCCATATCAACACCAATTATCTGAAAAACTGCAGCATCTTTAACTCTGTTTTCAGGAAGTGGAGGACTGATTACTTCCAAGTTCTTTGACCGAAATCTTTTGCATGCAGTGCAGCTGGCTACAACATTTTTCACTGCCTTTCTGCCGTTTAGAATCCAATACTTTTCTCGAAGTATATTTAATAGTATCTGGACACCAGCATGGCAGTTCTCAACATGTGCTTTATAAATTGGCCGTTTTACCACTTCATGTTTTGATGGAAGAACAATAGGTTTAAGAAAATCTTCACTATCCTTTCGATAAATAATTTTCGTCTTCAGACGAATGACACCAAGCTCGTCTTTAAACGTTTGCAAAGTTCTCAATCTCTTTTCGTCTTCTTGAGGAAAAGACTCATTCTGAATTAGAAGTAAAACCTTCATTTCTGCTTCATGAATTTCTGGGGCTGTCAATTCACCATGCTTCCTCCAATTTAAATTCTTGCAGTTGTGCTTGAAACGAAGGATCCATGCAACAAGACGAATAATTCTGTCATAACCAGAAAATTATCTATAGTACCAGTCTTCATCAACAATAGCTTCAGTATTTGTCGGTATACAAGTTTTCCTAGGTTTTTCCTTTTCAATTTCTTCCTCATTCCAATCGCGATTGGAGAAATCCATCATTGCTCGAAATTCAGAAACGTCTTTCATCCATTGTAGACCCTCCCACCATTTTGATGAAACTAGATGCTTTGCTTTGCATCCTCTGGAGGGCAAGTCTGCAGCATTCTTCTCCCCCGTTATATGTCTCCATGATGAAGGATCACTCAGTTTTCTGATCTCCTGCACTCTATTTCTTACAAAAACGGACCAATTTTCTTCTCGCTGTATCCATGCAAGAACCGTTGTAGAATCACTCCAGTAATGAGTCATAACGTTTCTCCAACCAAGAGCTTCAATAACCGAATTCGTCAGTCTCGCTCCAATTACAGCAGCTAGAAGTTCCATTCTAGGTATAGTTACACCTCTTAACGGAGCCACTCGAGACTTTGCTGCAAGCAAAAATAAATTAACTTGATTAGCATCCTCTACTCTAAGGAATGTAACTGCACCATAGGCATCTTTTCTTCCGTCAACAAATGTGTGGATAGTGCAGTTGCTTAAATCTTCGGAAGATACTCGAATAAACCTAGGTATCTGTATATCAGTCAAATACTTCAGTTCTTGAAACCACTGCATAAACTCTTTATGAAGCTCACCAGTTATCTCTTCATCCCAACTCGTTCCTAGTTTCCATGCCTTTTGTAACATTATTTTTGGACAAAGCATGACTGGTGAGGTGAAGCCAAAAGGATCAAAAACTTTGTGGACGACAGACAACATAGTTCTTTTTGTTAATTTTTCCATATTAATGTTGTCTAACCATTTCATGTTAATTTTCAATGTGTCCAGCTCTTTATTCCAAATAAGACCTAATACTTGAGTCTCTTTCTTAGAACTAGTCTCATTACAGTCGCCAGACCATTCCTATTCTCTAAGATCAAAACAACCTTTGGCCATTAAAGCTGTAGAATTAACGATAAACTTATCTAATTCTGCTTTGTTATTAACGCTAGTAACGACATTATCTACGTAGAAACTCTCTAAAAGCCTTTTCTTTAAAGATTCTTCAAATCCATTACAACGCCGAATATGATACTCAATTACCGCAGCCAAAAGGAAAGGACTGCATTTTACACCAAAAACAACTCTTGTATGGCGAAAAACTTTTAGTTTCTTTCCTTCTAAGTTTTCCCACCATAAAAACGCAGGAAATCTCTGTCCTCTTTACGAATGCTTATTTGCAGAAAAGCTTTCCTAATGTCGGCGATAACGCCAAATTCTTTTTCTCTGAATCGAAGTAAAATATCTGGGATAAGTTCCATTTGATTAGGACCACATTCCAAGCATTGGTTTAAAGAAGGATAATTTGCTAATCTAGCTGAAGCATCAAACACTGGGCGAATTGGAGTAGTGCTGCTACTAGGTTTTATTACAGCACGATGAGGTAAGTAATTGCCATAAGAGTTTACTTCGTTCTTGGGAACTTCCTCAATTATGCCTTCATTAATCCAGCTCAGAAGAGCATCTTCATATTTTTCATACATGTTCATCGCTATAAGCTTTGCTGTTGTGTATTCGAGCCGTTTCTTCGCCAAACTCAAGTTGTCGGGTAAAGGCGACTTATCATCAGTCCATGGCAAACAAACTTAATAGCGGCCCTCTTTATTAACTGACACTGTTTCTAAAAAATGCTCTTTAGTCTGAATATCAGTCTCGTGTTTGGACTTCTTCTCAATAGGATCATAGATTCCAATTAAATCCAACTTCCATAGATTTGATATTTCAGCTTCATTTACATATAGCGATAACACTGACATCGCCAAGTTTTCTTCCGAGGCTTTTCCAGGCGGTACTTTTCCCATTAAGGTCCAACCTAAGTATGTTTCTAAAGCCACGAGACCCGATGATAAGACCTTTCTTTTTCCTGTCAACATTTTTCCCATGACGTCAGCTCCGACGAGAATATCGATTGCTTCACATTTGTCGCCAATGTCCGTTAAATTAATCTCATTTTCTTCTAACTGTTTTATCCAAGGGCCTTTAAAAACCGGTCTAATATTTTCACACATTGTAGACTGATCCAAAACTTCGAAATTGCAGCCAGAATTTTCTTTCAAATGTTTCAATGTCACTTTATAGCAGTTATGCTTGACTTCGTTAGTGATAACGCCGCCAAAAAGGGAATGAACCATTTTCTCTTGGCGAATAGGTATATAATTCATTTCTTTGGCTACACTTTCCAGAATATATGACTTATGCGATGTGGAATCAAAGAGCAATCTCACAGTTTTCTGTTTATTGCCAGAGACCAATTTGGCTTTCACGGTTTGAAGAAATATCTTTGGACTTCGTTTGTTGAAATTGGACATACTAACATCATTTTCTGCAGGTTTTTCTTCTTTCTTTTCTACAGCCCTTTTTTGTGAATCAAGTACATCACACATTAGAGGAAAATGCTTTTAGAACAGATCACACACTTTAGAACTGTTCGGCATTTCTTAACAGTGTGAGTTAGCGATAAACAGGCAAAGCAACAACGCTTATCTTTAATTATTTTTTGTTTTTCTGCTAAACTCATTTTCTGAGCTGAAAAACAATCTGAACTTGAATGTTTGCCATCACAAAAAACGCAAGATTTCTTCACCTCTCTATTTGAAGTGGCCGTTAATAAACCCGCAGCAGTAGGTACTTTACTTTTCAAATTTTCAAAATTGCATTGCTTCCTTTTTAAAGGTTTGTTCTCTTGGCTCTTTCCTAAACCGAAACCAGCTACTGCCAAAGATATCCTTTCTTCGCCTTCAACTTCTTTTTTGAGAAATTGCATTAAGTTATTTAACTTCTCTTTATCATCAGTGTTTGAATGAGAAATGTTACGATTCCAAGCCTTTAAAAAATCAGCTGGGAAACAAGATTCAACCATGGGATACAATATAGATGCACATTTATCCGTGGTTACACCTAATGTTTCCAATGCACGTAGATACGATTCAAGTCTGTCATATGGAGAAGTTAATGAAAACATTTCCTTAATTTGAACAGAAATAATTAATTTTAGTAACTGTCTAACGTATACTTCGACTAAGAGGTCCTCTCTTCTAAAGCGAGATTTCAGGCTTTCAATCGCTTTTTCATAATTGGCGCCAGTTGGCGGAAAACTTTCAACTACTTCTCTTGCACGGGAACCAGCAACCGTGGCTTGCACTAAATACTGAAATTTATCTTCCGGTGCGATATCTTCATCTTTATGCACCTGCTCAAATTGACTCCAAAAAGGAAGCCAATCTTTTAAGTCATAGCCAAATTGTCTAAATTCCAATCTTGGCAACGTAAATTTCCTTTTTGAATTGCTTAAATCGGTACATAATTTAGTGGAACAGATTCACCTCGACTTTGAGCTTGAATTCTAGCGAGCTCGATTTCTTTTTCAGCTTCAACTTTCATTTTTTCAAATTCATTATCTTATTTCATTTTTTCCTTTTTATCTTCTCTTTCTTTTTCTTCTTGCTCTTGTAATTTTCGCTCGGCAACAGCATTTCCTAATAGTACTTGAACAAATTCAGCATCTTTCTTGTATTCTTTACTGTTCAATATAATATTTTTTAAACCTGAAATAGTAACATTGGCTGGTACTTCTTCGCCAATTTCAGACGCCACATATATCAAATCATCTTTCTTAAATCCTTTTACTGCTTGAAACATGTTGCTATTTCACTAATGTCCTGTCGCGGACGCCACAAATGTTAAAGCTACCTAAGGAAAATCACCGTTTCCTTCTGCTTTCTAAAAACTAGTGTTATCTACGGACGCCAGTAAATGAAATATTCACTCTTTTATCTTCAAAGCGGCTACTCAATTGAATAACACGTACTGCGTTTCTTCTAAAAAATTCAAATATCAGTAAAAAAGAACACAGCTACGTTGAATATTATTTACAAAAAGAAATCATTTGAAAAATACAAAAAACTTTATTCCCAATGGAAAAACCTACTGCTCTAAAAACAGTAAATTACTTATTCTAAAAATTTTAATACACACGAGCTCTCGATTAAACGAGACCAAGTATCATATTTTTTTTAACCAACGTTGCCATCCAATAATAATAATATTCATAAAATAAATAATAGACATAATAATACATTTTCAACATTGAAAAAATCGATGTTTCGTAAAATCTAAAAATATGGATCGCTAATCCTTATTTTGTAAAAATGTTTATATGGTTCGAAAGAAGATTACATGACCTTTCCGAATATACCAGTTGTTAAGAAATGGAACTGTTACTCGGTCGTACAGGGCGTTTCAAAAAAGACCATCGAGAAAAAGAGAAAATTTTGACCCTTTTTAAATTTTTTTTTAATATAAAAGATCGGTATTTTTTAGAAAACATTGTACCGTAAGAATCGGTAATAAATGCTTTTTCTCGTGGTACAGGTGTATTTTCGATATTTCCAACAGTTCGGCAGCTATCGCTTTACAAAAACCTACGAAATTTTCTCTCTTTGCTTTTTCTTTTCAGGTAGGCTGTTCCGTAACGAAATGTCGGTCGGCTGCGATTTTGAATCGTTTTTTGATTGGACGTGGGTCGACATTTTAATTAATATCTCCGCTAATTAGGGTCGCATCGTTTAGCAAATTAGATAACGTACATCTGCGATAAATTCTCTGTCCGATGGTACCTGTTCGAAGTCCGTGCGACCATTAGCGGCGGAGCCTTAGCTGTTTCAAGCCGTTTCTCACAGACACACGCGCACAGATTTTAATAATATAGGAGATTTAATAATATAAGGAGAAAAACGGCAGTCATTACTTTTACCATCTTGTGTAACTTTAGAGTACTCATTTTACTATATTTCATAGTTTTAGCTAAATAAAGTACGATATGAGATTTAACAATAAACTACTATAACGACTCAAGAAAAGAACATAAAATGTTCCGATTTCCATAAGATAATTTGAGAAGAATAAAACAGCATTACTTAGATTTTCCTTTCTATTTCTGACATGTGATAATGTAAAAATACAGAAAAATGTGATATTTTAACCATATCATTTACATTAATAGTGATAAATCGATTTGAGGAGATCATTTCTTATAGCGTATTTGAGTTTTGGCGACATTTTGTATAAGAAATAGAAACAGCCCTAATAACACATCTTATTTCCAATACCTCCACAGGATATCCTGATAATCTAATGTGAAAAAAAATGCGTTGTTAGAAATATTATTGTTGCTTATTGCTTTTGTTGCCCAATCGTAGCTTCAGATAAAGATTTCTTAAAATCACAAGAAAGCGATAAGGACGCTAAGCGGGAATGCGCAAAAAACTGGCGGCGATGCGTCAGCCTATATATTTCTTTAAGGGGCTCTAATTTATACAGGTCTTCTAACAATTTTCCTGAACTAATCAACTGTATCATTCGAAAGGACATTTAATAGAGTGTTTATATAGCAACTTTGAAGAGAGAATCGTTAGAGCGGTTTTCGAGATACGGACTGTTCCATTTCCGGTTTCCTATGTCCCACTTCTAGTTTTCCAATTTTCGCCAAAATTTCGAAAATTCATCTGCACACCAAACCTATCTCAGTTCTGAAGTTTCGTAGAAGACCTTTAATAGTTTCGGAGATATAATAGGCAGAAGATTCTGCACACACACACACACAAACACTGACCAATTTCTAAAAACCACATTTTTGGCCTCAGGAGAATTAAAATGTGTAAATCAGATAAAATCTCGACATCGAATTTTTGGACCGAATACAGTACTTCCATTACCTATGGTAGTCCGGTAATGGAAGTTATTAAAAAAGTGGCAAAATCTGGCAACACTGATCGGTTGGTTTCAGTGTGAATCTTTTGTATGCATAAGTCAAAAACAAATATTAGCATATAAATCCAATATCATATCATATCTAATATCATATCCCAAGAGTATATAGTAAAACTTATCTTACTTCTCTACATTTCTATAATTAGGGTATTACCAGTAATGTACCAGTAGCAAACATTAGTAGTAAGCCACGCCGTTTGGGTGACGGAAGTGACGTCATAGGAGGGGAGAAGGAGGGGGAGGAAACCGGAAGTGACGTAACGGTTGTTTGATTGCTTGATCGTGAAAGATGACGGGGATAGTTTCTTTTTATCCGTTGGCAACCTGGACTTCTTGTCAAGACATGTGATGGTGGGGTGACGGGGAGAGTTTTCTTAAAGGGACAACACAGAATCCTGTCAGAACATGAAAGAGAATGACGTCATCAACCGAAAAGAGGACAATGTATTATATTTAGTAATTAATTTTTAATGAGTAGTTCATTAATCAATTTTAATAAGTAAATTATATTATTTTATTGATTATTAATTAATTATTTAACTGACTATTTTAATTCGCTAGATTTTTTTACAAAACGATATTGCCCTGTAGGGGATTTGAACCCACCATCTTTGGCATGCGAGACCAAAGAGCTACAAAGCCGTTCCCTCGAACTTCCTTTCTTATGTTTTCCCCTCTTAAAAGATAGAGGGTGGGAAGACGTTTCCCCACCTGCGCCCAAGTGGAATCGTCCAAGGGGATCTATGCAACAAGGAGATTGATAAATGATGTGATATTCCCAAATTTTTATATGATATTGGTGATTTGTTGATTTTTGTGAATATTTTTTAAACAATTAGAAAATATTGTTTTTTCTTGAAAAATATTAAAACAATCCCATTTCTTAAATTTTATTTACATTATTAATACTACGATCAGATTTATTTTTAAACATGCAAAAAAAAGTTTTTTGCGCATGTTCCTTATTTATTTTACGATTTTATAAATTACAAAACATATATATATATCTTTCATTTATTTTATTTATTTATTATTATTATTAATTATGTATTTATTTCATTTCATTTTATTTTTATTTATTTATTTATTTTATTTTATTTATTTATTTTATTTTTATTTATTTATTTATTTTATTTTTATTTATTTATTTATTTTATTTTATTATTATTATTATTATTATTATTATTATCATTTTTTTTTTTTTTTGAGAAAAAAAGTTGAATTTTTTTTCTGGAAAAAATTATAAAAACAATTCAAAAAACTAATGTTCTAGTTTTTTCTTTTCTAAAAAAAATTCATTTTCTTACATTTTATTTACAATAGTAAAAATGCAATCATATTTAATTTTAAAACATGCAAAAAAAAATTTTTAACAGTTATTCATTTTTAATTTTTAAGTTTAATAATAATAATTTAAAAAAATCAACAATTCTTTTTTTATATATATATATTTATTTATTTTTCATTTTGTTAAATCTGTATTTTCTTTTTTCTGAAATTTTTAAACTTTTTTTATTTTTATTAATGTAACTGTTTTTTAGGTTTAATGAAACATATATATATATTTTTTTATATATATATTTCTCTTCTTTTTTTCAGTTTGTTAATTCTCCATATTCTTTTTCTGATTTTTTTTTTTTTTTTTTTTTTTTTTTTTAAATTGTTATTTTTGTTAAAGTAACTGTTTTTTAGCATAATGGAATATTTTTTTAAACATTTATCTTCTTTTTTGTTTCAGTTTGTCAATTCTATATTTCCTTTTTGCGAATTTTTTAAACTTGTTATTTTTTATTTTTATTCTTATTACTAATTTTGAAGTTTAAAAAAATATTTTAAAAATATATATATCTTTCTTTTTTTAGTTTATAAATTCTTTATTTTCTTTTAGTGAAAAAATATAACAAAAATTACTTATTATTACTATTTAGTGAAACTCTATTGTATTTCTATAATTATTATTATCATTATCTAGCAATATAATGAGATTTTTTATGTAATGTTCTTTTTTCACTTAAAAAAAATTATATTTTATCTTGTGAAAAACTTTTTTAGTCTATTTATTTATTTCTTTAATGTAACTTTATTTTCTTACTTGCGAATTTTCAAAAGAGTTATTTTCATTTAATAATTTGGATTAAGTAAGGAATCTGTTTAATATTGCCATATTTTAAAAGATATTTTAAAGTAAAATGTTGAATGTTCTATTTTAAAGAAATAAAATTTAACTTATGCATTCTGCTAGATTTGCTTAGGGGAAAATTACATGAAGTAACTAAAATCATAATTGTAGTCCAATCTAAAACAGAATTCCTTAAGCAATTTCCTTATAATTATTATTATTAAATAAATTGTTTTGGTATTACTATATACCCATTATGATATATTTTCATCACACCACATTATAATTCATCATATTCACAAAACTTTTCATTATTTTCATATTACTTCTTAAATATATAAATCTACTGAAACAGACACCGAATCTTCAATAAATTTATTAGTTTTAAAAATAGTTTATCTCTTTTTTGGGGAAAAAAGTATGACATCTTGTATTATTTACACATAACTACATCAATATTCGAAAAATAATAATTTGCCAAATTTTCTTGTACATAACAGTTTTTCATAATTCTGATAGACATTTATAAAAATGGATTATCTTATAATGACCACCTATATCACTAATGTCTTCAAAACACAAACCTTCATACACATGAAATATTTTCATTATCTTATCACCTTCTTGTTGACAGTTCGAGTTCATTATATCCTTTTTATTCAAAAGCATGTTAACAATTTAAGCCATGACATTGACCTATGCTTGCATAAAGTTAAAATTTAAATGTCCCATAGATTTACAATTATTTTTTGATAGCTAAAATAATAATAAAAGTGTTTGAAATTATTAGCTTTATAATTATACATTTTAAAAAATAATGAAGTTTTAGTACCATTTATAAACTAGAAATATATTGTGTTAACTTTCTTATACGATAAATAGTTTAAAAATAAATATTTACACATACATTTATGATAGTTTTATATACAATGATTCATTTTTTTAAAAATAAAAATCCATAAAATTTTCTAAAAATAGTTTTTTTTTTTCCCCTGTAGTCACATTTCGTATATTTTCAGAAAAATAAATAAATAAATAAATAAAATAAAATATCTGTATAAAAAAAGGCACAATATTTTTATTTACTGGAAAAACAAAAACTATTTCAATGCATTATTTCACACATCGTTTATGAGTTCAATACGCATATATTTAAACTAAATGCATTTTATAAAATGTGAGAAGATCAAGTCTGTTTTCTCACCTATAACCTAACATAAATTGGCCATTCATTTGAAATCATCGAACTCATTATTATTTTGCAATTCCATATTATGTAAAAATGTGTTTCAAATACTTTTCGAAATTTGATTGCATGTGTTGCTCGACTAGTGTTCTACGATCTGGTGTTTGTGGATTTGTTTGCTGTGCTCTAAATTATCAGGGAATTCGTCCGGTTGAAATTTGGCATGTAATGTCTGTCCACATATACAAATAAAATATTTTACTATGTTATTATCTGTTTTGACAATTTTTAAGTGAATGTCTAAGTGATATTATTTTAGCATAAAGGAATTTATATCAGATATGAGATTTGTTGGAAATTTCTAAATTTTTTGATAATTTTTCAGATATTTTGTTGTAGTAAAATTTATTTTATTTCTCATGTAAGCTGTCAGAAAACGCGATGCAATTTTTTATTTAATTTTTCTTATTACTTTTTCCTGTATCTGAGCATTCTACTTTCAAATATTTTCTAAGTTTATATATTGAAAATATGGTACCTTGCATATGTTTTCATTTCACTTTTTGGGAAAATCATCGAATTTATTGAGAATATTGGAAAAATCGTACTATTTTTAAATTTTATGCATAGGTTGCGAAATTTTTACTAATTTCTTAATATCCGTTATATTTCTTTTAGTATGTTTCATGGAAGATCATAATAGCACTCTTACAATAGAAAAAATAGATATAGAGCACAAGAACTTTAATGACTTAAAAATAGTGCTTGCCTTTTTTTCTTTTCTCTTGTATTACATTTTAATTTTTAAAAAAGTTTCTTTTAAAATAATTTTCTAATAATCTTAACATGAACTAAACACAATCGATTATTAATTTTTCCGGCAAATTAAATATTTTGGACAAAGTTGACTTTTATGAAACTATTTCGAAATACTGTTTTTATAAAAAATACGCTAGATTATTAATAAAATCCTCCAACCTATACAGAAAAACGATATGAATTTTTTTAGATTGTGAATAATATGAAAAATAATTTATTGTAAATTGTGTTTATATAACTTAGTTTGTAATGAAAATAAAGCTCGAACTACGGCTTTATGCAATTTTATTATTATTATTTGTATTATTAAATATGGAAGATATTATTATTTTTAATTTTTTTTTTCAGAGAGTAAAATTCTTCATAAATTATACGCTAGAATGATGACCAAAAGCCTAATATTTTAAAGTGTCTTATAATTAGCTCTATTATAAATGCAAACGGAATATATCTATCATTTATAGACATGATATTTTTTCTAAGGAATATTAACATAAACTAAATATCATTTTTCACAAAGCCTTTTTGTCAAAAGATAAATCTACAAATAGCAATCTAATAAAGTAAATTTTTCCATTAAAATGTCGCATAAATAATAATTATTTACAAAGCAGTTTTTATAATTTTGCATTTTAAATATATGATATCGTGCGTATGTGTATGACTTTCGTCATTGAAATAACGAAAGTTATTTTTAAATGTTTAAACTTCCAATATGATATTTCTAATAAGTTTAAAGAGTCGCATCTCCATTCATCTATTAAAATTAATAATAATACAAATATAATTATAAATACTCATACCCCAATTTTTTCTTTATCCTATAACTTCGCATTTTAATGATTGGAAATCCATTAAGTGAACGGGTAATTTATCTTCCAACTGAATGAATGCTTTACAGAAGTTATCATCACTATCAGTAAATAAAAAGTCTTTCATACAATACAGCTAAGATAACTAATAATTAGAATTTCAAGTAAACAGAGGTAGTATTTTAAAAGTATAGCACTTAGTAAATTGTTTGTTTTAATTGTTGTTGCATGTCCTTTTTTTTTTTTTTTTTTTTTATAAAATATTATAAATTAGTACGTTTGAGAGATAAGGTTTTATTACATTCCTAATCAGTCACTATTAAAATTAACTAATATTTTTATTTTAAGATAAAAACAATTCTTTGCATGGATAAATATTAACAAAGGATTTCAATAAGTGAACAGAAAATAGTACTTTTCATAAGTACTTAAATACAAATGTAATTTTAAAATTCAAGATGTATTTTTTAAAAATCAAATAATGTGTTTTTCTAATTTTATTTTGAAAAATAAAATACTTACATTTTGCAAGAAACTAAACTTAAAAAAAAAATGTTTTATTTATCCTAAAACTTTATTCAAAAAGTAATAAAATCGATTTCCTCTATCGTAAGCATTTAGTAGAGAAAAAAATCTACAAAAAACGAATATATTAAAAGTCACATTCAAATATTTATTTTATTATTTTTATATATTTAACAGCAGTTTTTCAATACATTTTTACTGCTAACAAAACTTTTACTCAAAATTAAACTTATAAAGTGTTCTCTAAAATTTCTTTTTACAAGGGGTTTTGTTAATTTGAGATTTTTAATTTAAGCAATTTACCAATGGATCTTTCGATAAGTGTCTTTCACTTTTTACCGTTGAACTTTATGTTAAAATTTATTTACTATAAAACAAATACTCTTACGATAATGAGGGTAATAGAAAAAAGTATTTTTATCATATTAAACTAAAAGCGAATTGCTTTATATGAATGAAAACAACTGTATAAAAAAAAAGTCAACTTTGAGAAAATTATCAATTTTTTTTATATAAACAAAACTAACAAAAGTTTTTGCATTATTTAAAAATTCCTTATCAAAAATCTGATCTGTTTTTGAAGATTAAAAAATATCTAACCAATGATTAGTTTAATTTTGCTTGAAACAACACGAAAAAACTTTCTTTTAGAATTCAAATGGTGTCGTAAATGATTACCTGTGAAGCAATTTTATAATTATTTTGTTTATATAAATGTAAACAGTTAATATTAATTAAGTTTTATTCATCAGGAATATTTCCATAAAAACATTGTAACTTGGTACGATTTTTTTTTTTTTTTTTTTTTTTTAATCGTTAGTCAGTATTTTAACATTATACGTATTCATTTTAAATATTTTGCACTCGGAAATTGTAAATTAATCTTACACATAGCTAAAAGAATTAAATATTTTTCATAGATGTATATATAACCAAAAATCAGTGTTATTTCTGATAAAAAATTTCGACCAAATTAAAAATTAAGTGCCAGTAGACATAAATTTTATCTAGACATTTTTAAACATTTTCAGAGAAGTAATATGTTATCTAAAAAAAAAAAAAAAAAAATACATATCTGTGTTTTGATGTCCCCTTTTCGCACTCGGAAAGTGAAAATTTTTATTTGTATACCCTTTCTATATTTTACGACATGTGTATAAATATCGCTTTTGGACTGAAGGTGAAACTTATGAAATTTGATCCAATTTAAACAGAATAAAAAATAAGGATTTTATTAATTTATTAATAAAATCCTTAATTTTTGACCATGTGTTAAAAATTGAGGTACATTTCATTTTATTTCGCTTTCAGTTCAAAAGTGACATTTATGCATAAGCCGAAAAAATATAAAAAGGGTTATAAGACCCATTATAAGAGTGCACAAGACAATAGCAACCTTTTTCGGTGGCAAATATCACACATAAAAAGTCACATGACTGCTTGAAATACAGGAAGCCAAACTGGCCAAAACTGAGTTTTTCTCGCCAAGCTCTAAAATCCGCTTTCTCAGACGATTTCTTTCCCTATTTCTTAAATTCTTTTTCTAATTTTTATTTCCCTTTAAAAGTTAGATTGTTTTGAATTTAAAAGAAATTTTATCTCAAACAATAGTGATTAGATGTTCTTTAATCTAAAAAGTCCTAAAAGTTATGTAAAACGAGGATTATATTTAACAGGTAAGATATTTTATATTGTATTATATTGTACTCTTTAAGTAATTATTTTTGTAAAATGTTTATGACTTTTAAATTTAGTTCTTTAAATTAAAATAGTTACTATATTATTCTATACACTAGAAAGCCCGGTACCGGAACGATCCGAATTCCGAATGAAAAAAAAAAAAAAAAAAATTGAAAATGAAACTCGAAGTGTACATAATTCGGCCAGATTCTGCTTGCGTGCCAATGAAACAAAGTTTGTTAATGAAATCATTTTTAAATTTATGAAATCAAAGAAGGTAGTGAATCAATGAAGGCTTTACCCGCTTTGGTCGCTATATTTATAACTATAAGAAACGTTTTTCTATATCGATTTAAAAATAAAATAAAATAAATAGATAAATATATCATGAAATTGCTTTAAAGCCCACTTTGGTTCCCCGTGGCCTTCGGCAGCGACCAACTCATTCGCAGACTCTCGGGTGCCTATGTCTATTGTCTGTGACAATAGCTTACCAGTGGGCTTCCATTTGGGTACTTATCAGATGATACTTTCAAAACGGACAGTATCGAAAATATTGAAGTAAAAATTTTATATTTGAATCTCAGTTACATATGAACAACACTATACGTAGTGTACATTATATTTTCTTTCATGTTATTTTCTATATTTATTTGATTTATTCGATCAACCAACCATAAAATGATAACAATTTTGCGCCAAATATAATATTACAATGTGCTATGATCGGTTACATCTATCGCATGAGACAATTTTTGGGGTTATAATAGTAGCTGAATTAGTTAATAGTAGTTGATATATAGAGAAATAAATAATGAATTAATGAAATATGTAAATCTGGTCATGGTACAGCCTTAATACAGCTCCATTTGGCGACTTTTGAAGTTTTATCGCCACTTTAGACAAAAATACATACTTTATGTAATTATTTTTATTGTTTCTTTCTTTTCTTTTCTTTTCTTTTCTTTTTCCTTATCTGTTCTTTCTTTTCTGTTTTTTCAATTTACTAATTCTAAGAATTTGCGTGAAAGAGAATGTCATTCTCTTTAAATCGTGTTAGCATTTATGTTATAAAAATCTAGCCATTTTTATTGAATATAGATATGCATTAACTGATTTAACAAAGTAATACACATCCAAATAATAAGGTAATTAATCTAATTAAATATTTGATTTTTGACACACCTTAAATTGAAAATTTAAACTCTCTTGATTTTTTAATAACACCTCACATTTTTGGCAATTTTCTCTCTTTAAATCTTGAAATTCATCCACATTCGTATTATCATTTTTGTGGTGCATTTCGTCATTGTATTCCTGATTCAATCTATTGGACCTTTGGTAAGTGACGTCACGTCCAATCAATGATCTGTTCATTCCTCTTTACTTTATCTCTGCTAAAACAGATCAGTCTTAAAAATGTAGTCGTTTATGTTACTTGTGTATTTCATCTGTAATTGTCATAGTCATCTATTAAATTTTATGTGTTTAAAATGAAACGCCTCGTCATATCCTAGTTATGGCTTAAACATAAATCTTCTCCTGCCTATAAAATACTATAATGGCGACCAGGAATAAAGAAAAAAGCAAAAAAAAAAGTTTTGCTCTTATACATTTACAAATAAAAATGAAATCTGCAATTCATAAAAAAAAGAGAACGGAATATGTTCTAAATATCTCACGAAGAAGAAATTGGTTATTTGAAATGAATCATAAAGCAGATCGGATCGGAGGCAGCAGCGGTGAGTTTTCTGTCTACTGTCGGGGCGGAAGTGCGTAGGCGCCATCGATAATTACTAGTCTACGATTTTTTATTTTTCGAGAAAGAGAGCGAAAAAGGTATTTACACATTTATTTTATTTTTTTCTTTCTGTTCTTTTATTTGATTGCATCTTTTTATTATTAGAAATAGCATATTTTCATTAAAAATGTTTCAAAATTTTAAAGAATTCAATGATTCTGTGGAATCTTTTGACACTTATATTCGACGATTAGAACAGAATTTTATATTGTTTGATATAAAAGATGAAAAAAACTTAGTGCTTTAATTACGTTTATTGGACCGAAATTATATAATTTACTTACAAATTTATTGTTCCCAGATCTTCCTGATTCAAAAACTTACACTGAATTAGTAGATGCCTTAACAAAACATCTGTGTAAGATACCTAACAAAATCACTGAACGCATTAAATTTAGAAAATGTTTTCAAGGAGATAACGAATCTGTGCAAGATTTTAGTGTTCGTTTAAAGAAATTTACAACACATTGCCCGTTTACGGGCGATTCGCTGTCAGAAAATTTGTTAGAACAATTTTTACGCGGATTAAAAAATGAAACAATCCAAAGTAAATTAATGTCTTAGGGTTGAAGATTTGACTTTTCAAAAAGCAGTAGAACAAGCCGTAACTATGCAAAGTACTGAAAATGACATGAGTGAATTACACAATAAGAATTTGAATTTGAATAAAGTTTCTGTTAGTGTTAGGAAACCAAAACAAAATTATTCTCAAAATAACTTAAGTAAACAAAACGTGAACAAAACTGCGAGTGCAAATAAAAGTAAAACTCATTGTTATCGTTGTGGAAATAGCTCTCATTTAGCAAATGTTTGTAAATTTATTAATGCAGTTTGCAATTTTTGTAAAAAACGCGGCCATTTGAGTAAGGTGTGTCGGAACGCACAAAACAATGTTACTCAAAAGAAAAATGTAAATGTTCTTGATACTGTAGACATTTTGTCATTACAATCTGAAGGCACTAAACATATAAAAATTTGGGTTTTGATAGAAAATAGTGCTAAAGCAGAAATGGAGCTTGATACAGGATCGGCGATTTCCGCCGTACCGATAAATCGTTTTCGGAGATTATTTCCAGAACATAAAATGTTTCCTGCTGATATACAATTAAAAACAGCTACTGGAGAAATTTTCCAGCCCGAGGGATTTGTTAGAGTAAATGTAACTTACGAAAACAAAACTAGGAATGTTAAGTTATATTTGGTTAAAAAAGACAATTTTCCTTTATTGCTAGGTAGGGATTGGATAACTACATTTAATATATTCCCAAACAATTTACAAACTGTTCCGGTAAACAAAGTACAAATCTCGGAAAATTTAAATAATTTACTTAATGAATTTCCGGATTTATTTACAAATAACGTAGGTGAAATAAAAAATGTTAAAGCTGAATTACATTTAGAGAAAGACTCATCACCAATATTTTGTAAATCGCGAACAGTTACGTATGCATTAAGGAATGCAGTAAATGAAGAATTGGAAAGATTTGAAAATGAAGGGATAATAAAAGCTGTTAGTACTAGTAAATGGGCAACACCTATTGTTCCGGTGGTAAAACCTAATGGGAAAATTCGTTTATGCGGCGATTTTAAAGTCACGGTAAATACATTTTTAAAGGTTGACAAATACCCGCTACCAAAAATTGAGGATATATTAGCAACTTTAGGGGGTGGATTACATTTTACAAAGATTGACTTAAATCAAGCATACTTGCATTTACCGGTAGAGGAAAATTCACAAGAATTACTTACTATTAACACTCCTAAAGGCTTATTTCAATTTACGCGATTACCATACGGAATTGCCAGTTCGCCAGCAATATGGCAGAGAACTATAGAACAAATTTTAAAAGGTATAGAGGGTATTTCAGTTTTTATTGACGATATATGTATCTCAGGGGAAACGGATGAAATACATTTAGAGCGATTAAAACAAGTGCTAGAAAGGTTACGTGAATATAATCTTAAAATAAATAAAGAAAAATCTTTTTTCATGAATGAGGAAATTACATACTGCGGTTACAAAATCGATAAAAATGGCATACACAAAACGCAAGAAAAAATTTCTGCTATTTTAAATGCTCCAATACCTACAAACGTAACTCAGGTAAAAGCATTCTTAGGCTTAGTATCTTACTATTCTAGATTTGTTCCTAAATTATCTACGATTGCTTATCCTCTAAATGAATTATTACGTAAAAATGTAAATTTTCAGTGGATTAAAAAATGTGAAAATTCATTTAATGCAATTAAACAGGAAATTACTTCCGAAAGGATTCTCACCCACTTTAATCCTAAATTACCCTTAATTTTAGCCACTGATGCTTCTCCTTATGGAATTTCGGCAGTACTTTCGCATACAATGCCAGATAACTCCGAAAAACCCATAGCTTTTGCTTCTAGAACTTTATCTTCTGCAGAAAAGCGGTATAGTCAGGTAGATAAAGAAGCGTTATCAATAATTTTTGGTGTAAAGAAATTTTTTCAATTTTTATATGGTAGGAGATTTACTCTGTATACAGATAGTAAACCCCTAGTTTCCATATTTTCACCTGTAAAAAGTATTCCGGTACTTTCGGCAGCTAGAATGCAAAGATATGCATTATACTTACAAACATTTAATTATGATATTAAATATAAAAAATCTGCAGAGCACGGAAATGTCGATGCTCTATCACGTCTTCCATTACGTAGTGAAGACTTACTACTGCCGTCGTCCGATTCGCTACAGCCAGAAAAAATGTCACCAACTTTGTCACCAAATTTATTTGGCAACCCTGATGAATCCGATTGTTTATTTATTCATCAAATCACTTCGTTACCGTTAACTACAAAAACGTTGTGTGCAAGTTCTAAGCGAGATCCAACATTGAAAGAAATGTACCAGCATTTAATATCAGGCACACAGATGCCAAATTACTTACTTTTCGGACATAAACAAGAAGATTTTTCTATACTAAATAATTGCATACTACAAGGGAATCGTGTTGTAATTCCAACTGTTCATAGACAAAAAGTGTTAGAAGATTTACATTTTGGCCATTTTGGCATAGTTAAAATGAAAGCACTGGCACGTAGTTTTGTATGGTGGCCAGGTATTGATAAAGACATTGAGAATTTAGCAAATAACTGTTCTGTTTGTATTAAATTAAAACAAAATCCTCCTAAAATGGACAACCATCACTGGGAATGGCCTACAACACCTTGGAACAGAATACATGTAGACTTTTTTGGTCCAATGGTGGGGAAAATGCATTTAATCGTAGTAGATGCCCACAGTAAATGGACAGAAGTGTTCATTGTTCCTAATACTACTGCTGAGAACACTATAAACTGTCTTTCTTCGCTTTTTGCCAGATATGGCTATCCTGTGTCCCTTGTGTCTGATAATGGGCCACAATTCATTTCAGAACAATTCGAATATTTTTTACAAAGTAAAGGCATAAAACATAGTTTAACTGCACCATATCATCCCTCTACAAATGGTCAAGCCGAAAGATATGCCCAAATAATTAAAAAAGGATTGAAATCCTTAAGTTCAGAACCCGAAAATTTCCAATTTAATTTAAACGAATTTCTATTCCAATACCGAATAATGCCTCATATTACAACAGGGGAGAGTCCCGCATCATTATTTCTCAAGAGAAATATCAGATCAAAACTGGATTTGCTTGTACCAAATGTTAAAAATTATATTGAAAACAAACAACATAAAAATGTTTTTAGCAAGAAAAAGATAAGAGAATACCATGTAAATGAAAAAGTTGCAGTACGCAATTACACATCAGGAGATAAATGGAAAATAAATAGGTAAAGTAATTGCCAGACTAGGTAAACTACATTACAAAATTCAAGTAGGTTCATGTGTATGGAAAAGACACGTTGATCAACTGAAAAGTGTAGGTTCCAGAGTACAACTGGAGGAAACTACAAGTCCTGGTGAAATTGAAAAGAACACTCTTGATGCAAACATTCCCATGGTTCCCGATAGCAAGAGTCCACACCTACAAAGCAATGGAGAATCTAAGTCTGGTAGGGGGCCTGCCATTATACCAGATCCAGTGCCAACCGATCCTGCCATTATACCAGATCCAGTGCCAACCGATTCTGCCATTACACCAGATCCAGTGCCAACCAATTCTTCCATTACACCAGACCCAGTGCCAACCGACAGTAGATCTGTGTCTACAAAGCCTGGAGAAATTGACTGTGATAAAAATATCAACAGTACTCTAAATAAAAATGAACTAAAATCTGAACATTCAAAACTTAAAAATACTAATTTGTCTTTTTCTGAACAGGTTGTAAGAAGATCATCTAGAGTAAGAAAACCTCCCATCAGGTATGGTATACGGAATTAAGGGGTGGAGAATTGTGGTGTATTTCGTCATTGTATTCCTGATTCAATCTATTGGACCTTTGGTAAGTGACGTAACGTCCAATCAATGATCTGTTCATTCCTCTTTACTTTATCTCTGCTAAAACAGATCAGTCTTAAAAATGTAGTCGTTTATGTTACTTGTGTATTTCATCTGTAATTGTCATAGTCATCTATTAAATTTTATGTGTTTAAAATGAAACGCCTCGTCATATCCTAGTTATGGCTTAAACATAAATCTTCTCCTGCCTATAAAATACTATAATTTTTACCATTAATTATTTCTCTGCCGCATATTTTTACATTGTCCAAATCATCCAGTCTATTATTAGCTGGGGTTTTATCGCTTAATTTATGTTTTATCATTTAAGAGATTACTGAAAATAATTATATTTCTGTTGTGTTTAGCCATTAAGAACTCTAATGCCCTTTAAAAATATGATATGAGGTTTTCGCATGTTTTTATAGAACGGAAAAAACCCATCCGTGTTTTTAGGGTTTCTCTCATTATTTGACAATAAAACGAATTCTTTTTTTATCAAGTAATAACTGGAGATGAAACATGGGTTTGCATAGCAACAGAAGAAGAAAAAAAAGAATTCGGAGAACAAAATTAATATTAAAGGATGAGTTGTATCCAATAAAAGTGTGTCTAGTGGAATTGCATTGAAATCTCTATAAACATCCAAGTGTTTTAAGGGCACAAATGTCAATTTTTTGTGAAAATCCATGCAATTAATATTTTCCAGACCGTTATTATAAAATGTATGAAGCTAAATAATATTTTTAAAATAATATCATTCAGCAGTTCCGCAAACATTATTTAAAATATATCACAAAACTGTATATTTTAAATCTATCTTTCTAAGGTTCCAAATTTCGGAAAATGACCAGTTACTTATAATGCTCCATGGTAATTTATTTTTATCCCATCCATTTAAAAATTTGTTTGAAGGTTAGGCAATGTGTTTATCGGAAAACAGTGCATTCATTTGAAATCAAGAAGTAATTACCGTTATTACGAACGCTCAAATTCAACTGGAAAAAAAAAAAAAAAAAAAAAAAAAAAAGATTCCCCCGTTTCGGTAACCGCTGATGGTTGGACCCATGCGGGATAGAAAACTGAATAATAAATGTTTAAAATTAAATATGAACTCCATATTGCTCATTTCTTTTTGTTAAATTTTTCATTTTTCCAAATAGAGCGCCATCTAGTAAACGTTCTTTTAAGGTAACTCGTTTTATTTTCAGTGATTGCTGTACACTAAATGTTTAAAGATGCGTTAATATACCGGGTGATCCAAAAGTCAGGACAAACTTTAAAAATGAATAATTCGAAAACGAATCAAGATACAAAGATACGGTTTGTACCAAACGGATGGAAAAGAAGCCGGGTTTTGTGTGGCAACGAAAAAAAAATAGTTCTGTTGGCGACCAACAGATAGCGCTGTCGGATTTCTGATGTAGGATTATGGAAAGCAACAAACGATATAAAAAGGAGCAACTGCGGCAGGTAATGGTTGTCGAAGCTTACATGCATCGAAATATCGCCTTCTCAGTCGCTACTTTAATCACGCATGGCCTCCAAGATCTCCCGATCTGACACCCTGTGACTTTTGGCTGTGGGGATTCTTGAAGTGAAAAGTGTACCGCGACCAACCGGAATCACTAGCAGCACTGAAAGATGACATCCGCGAAAATGTGTCTGTGAATGTGCTACTAAATCCTGTGAACGGTGTGGTGAATCGTCTCACAGCTGTACTTCTGAATGATGGACAGCACATTGAGCAGTTATTGTAGTAGTACAAATAAACTGAAATTAAGCTGCCTTGTAAGTTATCAAAACTTTTTTCATTTGTAAATCATCTTTTGGTGAAATAAAACACTATAGCGCCATCTGTTGGTCGCCAACAGAACTATTTTTTTTTTCGTTGCCACACAAAACCCGGTTTCTTTTTCATCCATTTGATGAAAACCGTATCTTTGTATCTTGATTCGTTTTCGAATTATTCATTTTTAAAGTTTGTCCTGACTTTTTGGATCACCTGGTATATCATATATTATTGCCGAAACGTCAGGGGACGCCTCTCTCTTGAGACTCAAAAAGATTTTGGGTTCCGTCTGTGTGTCCGTCCTTCTGTCTGTCTGTCTGTTGCGGGATAGCGGTCGCAATAATCACACTATTGACTTGAAATTTGGTACACATGTTCATGAGCCCCACAGAATCAGCTGTATAGTTTTGGGTGTGTATTCCGTTTGTTGTTCGTGTACAAGGACACATCAAAAATTTTCTTATCATCACGGCCTATGGGCGGAATTTGTATGTACCGCAATATCGGCCATAAAAATCCTTCGATTGACTTGCAAATTGGCACACATGTTCATGCTCTGTATACAAATAGCTGTATAATTTTTTATGTCTATATCTTTCATGGATTGTGTACAGGGACACATCGGAATTCTTATTATTAAAACATATTGGAGGATTTTCGTTTAAAAGCATTTTGACATCATTACTTTGCAATCAACAAAATGAAATTAGCGTACATTACTGAGATGCTTAAACGTATGTTTTCTGCAGAAAATATGTACTCTTAGGCTTCCTAATTAATGTATAGGACCATAGAAAACTGTTCTGACAATGCAGCGTAACCAACCAAATTGTGTCAAATTTTGAACAATTATTCATGAAAAACGTAGAATAAGCTAAATAGTTTTTACTAGTGTTTATGAATCGTTTACGGAGACACACAAAAAGAATTTCGTGACATTAGAGCTTATGAACAAATTTTTATTTAAGCGCACTTGAATGCGTTTATGCTGCATTCAACATAATGGAATTAACGTACATTATAAAGATGCTTAAAAGCATGTTTACTGTAGAAAAAGAATAAGTATAGACTTATTTACGGGACCCCACAAAAGAATTTCGATGACGTACTGATATTAATGAGTTATAATTAATTAAATAGGTAAATTCTTTATATAATTACTGTGGCTCTTTTTCTGGGATAAATAAAAGAATATCGTACTATTACGGCCTGTAGTCGATATTTCTTAAAAGTGTATTTTAACATGGTTACACATCGTTAAATATAATGGAATTTTATTAGAATTTTTAAAGAATGTTTTTCAGTGGAGAAGTGTGGGCATATAATTGGCGATTGATTTACAGGGTTACACAAAATAATTCCAATATGTTCTATAATCATTTGGCCTGAAATTTGGTACATATTTTTATGAATTACAGGGAATTAATACAAGACAATCAGTTATTAGAAATACATATATATAGAGAGAGATAATTATATAAACAGAGATACAGCAGTGGTCAATAATGTTTCTGTTTATGTAGCAAATCAATCGAATCAATATATATATATATATTATGTAAAAAGGAATAGGTAAAAATGATCTGTTGTATAATGTGTGATGCAAATAGGACGTTGAGGCTCCTGATCTGCAGATCCACTATTATTATATTATATATCTTGAAATTGATGAAAATTTGAAGAATTATAAATTACAAATCTTTATGCTTTTCCTGAAATTAAAATATCCTCATTCCTTAAATATATTTCATACTCTAACAAAATAATGTACAAAATTTCAGTATTGCGTGATAAAGAAAAATCCTAGAAACATGTTTATATAAAGTTCATGGCGGATTCGTGCTAAATGTAAATGTGAATGGGTGTATTTATTTACGTTATTGTTGTTTTCATTTGAACTATGTATGACTTATAGAACACAAAGTACCTGTATGCTATTTCCGTCGGAACACTAGACGTTGGAATGTGATCACAATCAAAAATTTTTTGACTTCTCCTATATCCGAGATATTTTATAGTACAATGGAAATATATATATCACTTTATTAATGCGTATTTTTCCTCTCTCAATATTTTTTTTTTTTTTTTTTTTTCTTATTAGCGACTACCGCAGGCAATGGAAAAAATATAGTCGGTCAGAAATTTAGATATTAAGTTTTCATCTCATTTATATGTTATAAGTTCTCCTGAGACCAAAAAATCTATTTTTGGCAAAGAGTCAGAATTCAGAAATTTAATACATCAACCTGGAAATTAATTTTAGATGGAATGGAGTAGAAGGCTGATTTTTTACCAACTATGTGAAAAATACCAGAACCGGGAATCGAACCCGGGCCTTCCGCATAACGCGCGGATGCTCTAACCACTGAGCTACCCTGGCTGATAACCAGCTCGGCACTTCTCACATAATTTACGTTGGCAAGGTCACCGAGTCTGCATTAAAGCAGCTATATCAAGTGACAAATTTAAACATGGCATAACTCCAAACAGCCACGAAATTTCAATTCAGAAATTTAATACATCAACCTGGAAATTAATTTTAGATGGAATGGAGTAGAAGGCTGATTTTTTACCAACTATGTGAAAAATACCAGAACCGGGAATCGAACCCGGGCCTTCCGCATAACGCGCGGATGCTCTAACCACTGAGCTACCCTGGCTGATAACCAGCTCGGCACTTCTCACATAATTTACGTTGGCAAGGTCACCGAGTCTGCATTAAAGCAGCTATATCAAGTGACAAATTTAAACATGGCATAACTCCAAACAGCCACGAAATTTCAATTCAGAAATTTAATACATCAACCTGGAAATTAATTTTAGATGGAATGGAGTAGAAGGCTGATTTTTTACCAACTATGTGAAAAATACCAGAACCGGGAATCGAACCCGGGCCTTCCGCATAACGCGCGGATGCTCTAACCACTGAGCTACCCTGGCTGATAACCAGCTCGGCACTTCTCACATAATTTACGTTGGCAAGGTCACCGAGTCTGCATTAAAGCAGCTATATCAAGTGACAAATTTAAACATGGCATAACTCCAAACAGCCACGAAATTTCAATTCAGAAATTTAATACATCAACCTGGAAATTAATTTTAGATGGAATGGAGTAGAAGGCTGATTTTTTACCAACTATGTGAAAAATACCAGAACCGGGAATCGAACCCGGGCCTTATGTGAGAAGTGCCGAGCTGGTTATCAGCCAGGGTAGCTCAGTGGTTAGAGCATCCGCGCGTTATGCGGAAGGCCCGGGTTCGATTCCCGGTTCTGGTATTTTTCACATAGTTGGTAAAAAATCAGCCTTCTACTCCATTCCATCTAAAATTAATTTCCAGGTTGATGTATTAAATTTCTGAATTGAAATTTCGTGGCTGTTTGGAGTTATGCCATGTTTAAATTTGTCACTTGATATAGCTGCTTTAATGCAGACTCGGTGACCTTGCCAACGTAAATTATGTGAGAAGTGCCGAGCTGGTTATCAGCCAGGGTAGCTCAGTGGTTAGAGCATCCGCGCGTTATGCGGAAGGCCCGGGTTCGATTCCCGGTTCTGGTATTTTTCACATAGTTGGTAAAAAATCAGCCTTCTACTCCATTCCATCTAAAATTAATTTCCAGGTTGATGTATTAAATTTCTGAATTGAAATTTCGTGGCTGTTTGGAGTTATGCCATGTTTAAATTTGTCACTTGATATAGCTGCTTTAATGCAGACTCGGTGACCTTGCCAACGTAAATTATGTGAGAAGTGCCGAGCTGGTTATCAGCCAGGGTAGCTCAGTGGTTAGAGCATCCGCGCGTTATGCGGAAGGCCCGGGTTCGATTCCCGGTTCTGGTATTTTTCACATAGTTGGTAAAAAATCAGCCTTCTACTCCATTCCATCTAAAAAAAAAGAGTCAGAATGTATATGTATGGGGAATTTTCTGACTGTCATATATCTAAAATAAATAAAGATAGAACAACAAAATTTCAGAATTAAGATTAGGGTACATGTAATTTTGACAATTTTTAATGAAAATTGGAAAACCAGAAATGGGAGGATAAATCCGTATCGCAAATGAAACAAACAACAACAAAAAAAAAACCCTTCAACGACTTTAAAATTGCGATCTAAATATTTTCTAGATGTACTTTAGTATATAACGGATAGTTTTTCGCGAATATATCAGTTTGCCAAGTTTTGGTAATAAATGAAAGTGAGGCCGAAAAACCAGTATGTCTAAAATAGCTCTAATGATTTTCTTCAAAATTGCTACATAATTTTTTTTTTTTTTTGAAAAGTCGTTTAACAGGTATTACTTGACTGCTGTGGGAAAACTGAAATCTGTGTCGATTATGCAGGTCAGTTTTAAATCTTCTTTTATTCAAAAAATCTATCATATCTCAAGCTTTAAAATTAATTTAAATGTTTTATATGTTGCGAATTCATGGTAACTATTTATAGCAATATATTTTTTCTGTCAAAATCAGTCTAAATAGTGATATATATATCTGTCTACTTTTTTAAGCCTTTTATTTATTTATTTATTTTTCTCATCTAGTCCTAAAATCGCTTGAATTCATTAACATAAGACGAAATTTCAAAATTTAATAGCTCCCAAATTTTAAAACATCATTTTAAAATAGCTTTTAAAAAAATTTCATTTTAATTAATTAAAAAAAAAAAATCTTTCAAACAGATTTCCATCAAATATTCGTAAGAACGATCTCGCTTAAATTAGTATTCTAAAACAAATCAAATCAATAAATAATAAAATATAAAATAAAGTAAACCGCATTGAAATTGAAGTGTTCATTTGGAAGTTTTACAGCGAAAAGTATTGCTTACCTATAACCACCTTCGACTAGATAGAATTCATCAAAAACCATTTCCTGAAAAATAGATGAATAAGAATAAGAATAAGAATAATAGTAATAATAAGATTTTTTAATTTCAATAATTTTCACTTTTGTTTATTATGAGTAATAATTAAAAATGTTTGTTTCAAATAGATTATGGTATATTAAAAGGCTGGCGCTAGATTTTTAAAACCGAGTAAAAACTACAACGTCTAGAACGCCAAAGAGAAAAACTCGGAAGCTTACAGTAGCATTCAGCCTACCACGATACACGATCATTTGTTATGTGTTTCTTTCTATGTGTGTGAGTGAGCACAGTACCGTCTGAATGCTTTGTTCGATTGAGCAGAAATTTGTTATGTATGTTATAAGCCAGCATTGCACGAATCCTATCGATTTTGGTGAATCTACGCTATATATATATATATATATATATATATATATATTTATTATGTGTATTGAATAGCTAAGATATATATAACATTTTAAAATTTGGCACAGAAATAGCTCGGATATTTCTCGCTAAAGACTTCAGTCACGCAATCACGATAACCATTTTAATTGAGCTCCAAGGTAGCCATAAAAATTAAAACATTGCCATAAAAACCCTACGCTAATGCTGTAAACACTAGATTAATATTTATATTAATTAATTGAGAACATACTAATTAATTTATGTGAGAGATTATGATAATATCAAAGAAAGCTGAATCTCTAGACATCAAATTATGAACTGGTGGAAATATTAGCTTAAAACTGATATTAGTAAACTGTATTTGAATTACCTCGTTGGGAAACATTGCAAATGTACCAAAAAGTTAGCTTTGACACACTTTTAGAAATAAATAGATAATCAAATCTTTAATGCGAAAAATAGCTCACATACAAAGCTTGAAGTCGATGAAAGATTTAAAGAATTTCCTTGTGTAACAATAAATTAAATTTCATGTCATAGTCCATTGTTGGAAACATTGTTTAAAATTAAATCATTGTTGAGATAAGCGGAAAATAATAATTAAAACAACAATGGATTTAACCACTTGTTTACTTTTTCAAATTCTTATTTGAGAATTTTCCAGTATTTAAAACATGTGAATTTCCAATATATAATATGAAAACGGGATAGCTGTAATATAGGACACCCTTCGCAAATTTTAAAATTTGGCGCTAAAATAGTTCGGGCTCATTTCGCTAAATAATTTTATTTCTGTGACCGTGATAACTAACGAAACTCTAACAGCGTGTTAAAAATATGAAAGAATTATAAAGTACCACAATATAATAATAATAAAATAGTAATCTATATAAATAAAGGTAAGTGTCTGTGTGTGCAAGTGTGTCTTTTTGCACTCTGGTGCTCACACTACTGATCGCAGAGCTAGAAAATTTGGCATATGGGTAGCTGAGATCCTGTAGGTCAGCACCTCACCGAGATTTTTTTCGAATTTTGAATTTGAATTTGTTTTTTATTTTATTTATTTTATTTTATTTTTTATTTTAAATATTGGCTTTTATGTTCCATTTTTTATAAATTTATTATTCCATTGTAATCGTGTGTATCTTAGCAACGGCTGTTACGCTATACATTTTTTATTGAATACATTCATTTAAAGGCAAAAATCTTTTTCCTCTTTTTATTGAAAATAAAATGGTAATTTAGCAAAGAAAAAATTTAGTATATGAAATTAAAAATTAAAAATTTTATTTATAACAGTTATGTTTATGTATAATTTTTATAGCATAAAACTTTGAATTCTTTATTTTTTATATATATATAATTCCTTTAAAAGAAAAATCTTTTCCTTTCTTTCTTATTTTTCTTTTAATTTATAGTATTTATCGGAAAAAAATAGTAGTATATAGTAGAAAGGAATAAACCGATTAAAATTTATTAGTTTTTCATGTATTTAATCCTTTTTGAAAAGAAAATCTACTTTTTATTTTATTTTATTGGTCGGAATCAAATCGTAGTAAAATTATAAATAGCGGGAGCTGTAAAATAGATGGTTCAAAAATAAAATATTTAATAGATGCTAAGATACAGTCCTCTTTAAAATCGTAGATCTTAAATAATAGCAGGTTCGCCTGCCGTCGATAAATACCCAGATTAAAGTGCTCGGGAAAAATCTTTCTGCTGGCGGTGGGAACCTGCTTCCGATGCAATGCGGGCGGAGAAAGCGTTGCCGTAGGCAGCGGCAAGTCAAAGTGAGGTTTAAAGAGATTTCTTTTTTTCTTTTTTTTTCTTTTTCTTTTTCTTTTTTTTTTTTTTTTTTTTTTTTTCAAGTTTTTATTTTTAATGTGATATAATAAATAAATTTGCTTATTTTTAAAAATTTTAACTTTTAATTTCTTAAACTTAAACCGCACATTGGAAATATAAGCAGTTGATAGAATATTGTCATATTTTAGTTAAAAATGCAATAATAAAAACATTATCGAAATAGCTATTTTTTATTTTTTTCAACACGAACCAAAAACATTAACCGCCGAAATGGCGATAAAAATTCAAAAGTCGCCAACTGAATCCCATACTAAAGATGTTCTTAAAAAAAAAAAAAAAAAAAAAAAAAAAAAAAACTAATTAGAAAGAGGCATAAATTCTACTGCTTAATCTAAATGATGAAAAATATATTAGGGAAGATAGTCTTACAAATTTTCCTTGTTGCTTGGGTTGGATTGGGTTGTTGCGATTAAGGCCAATTAACTGCACTAGAATCCTAGGCCTGAGGGGGGTGTCCTCCATGGGGGTCTTTATAAGGGGTCATATTTACGCAAGTTTCGGATAAAAACACAGAAAACTCAGAACAATTAGGCCTTCGAGTAGGGCCGTGCCTACACTTTTAGCCGCCATATGCGAAAGATTTTAGGCACCCCCCGAGGCAAAAGATTTCAGCTGCCATACTAGGCAAATTTTAGCCAACAAACATCTAGCGTACACCCTACAATTTCAAAAAGCACTGCACAATCACGGAGAGTGAAAAACTTGGTCTATAGCAGCGATTGCAATCTTTTTGAGTTGACGGACCACCAAATTCACAACTAAAAATCACTCTGACCACTAAATTCATAATATAAAGTCCCGCGGATCACAAACATTATTAAGAAAAGTCAATATACTTCTAGAATAATAAACAGATATTGCCAATTTTTTCTATGTGAAATATACCTATTTAATATAAAACAGTACAAATGTTTATTTTATTGCAAAGAAAATAAATAATTATTTAATCCTAAGAACGATGGTTAAATGTTGTTTCATTGTAATAAAATTATTGTAGGGAAAGAACGTAGACATATTTTTATTGCTTCTATATTATAAGAGACGAGGTTTAATTGTACTAATAAATTGCTATTTCTATTACACAAGTGAACCTCGTTAACGTGAATCTCAAGGGGATGAAAAAATTTGTCCATGTTATCAGTAGTACATGCTATCAATAACTAATCTTCATGTAACTAAACTAGGGCTGTGCCGATTAATCGGTTCGGTTAATCGATCAATGCTTAGTCCCGATCAATTTTTTTAATCGAGAAAATCGGATCGATTAATTCGATTAAAAATTTTCAAAATCCGATTAAAATTTTCAAACTACGAATTAAAGTAAAAATGCTGTTCTGCCTACAAAATATTTTTTCACATATTTTCCTAACAAACATTCTCAGAAACATCCATCAAATAATGAAAAAGCAAATAAATAAATAAATAAAAATAAAACCTCACAAAAGAAGATGTTGCACTTTTGTTGATAGAGAAAAGGGTGAGAAAGGGCGAGAACAGTTATTAAACAAAATGCCGCTTCATGTGCCTGCTAGAGCAACACCACCTACCTGTAGCCTTCTACAGAAAGTGTTGGCTAGGGCAATAGTATTCTCAGAAACAAGAAGCTTTCAAAAAATGGAAATGCTAAAGATAAAAAAGAAAAGAAAAGAAGGAATTGAGATTTCCACTATCCCTCTGATGGGGAAAATGTCAACAGAGTTTCACAATATCTTCAAGCGTTTATTGTCTGCTCAGAATTGCTGATAGTAACTATCGAAGTAGAAACAGAAAATAACATTCTGTGTTCTACTCCGAAGTGATAAAAAAGAACTAACTTGTTAAATAAACCCTTGTGTAATCATATTGTTACACTGTTTAAGAACATGATTCGACAAGGATTTATTTAACAAGACAGTATTAACTCTGCTTTTTTTATATAGGAATTTTTGCTAGTATTCGGATACTTTTGTTACTGACTGTACACAATATGAGAGTTTTATTCATCATAGAAATAAAATTATATATAAAAAAATGAAAACCGATTAATCGATTAATGAATTACGATTAACCCAGTTAAAACTCTTAATCGATTCCCACCCCTAAACTAAACTAATCTTCATTTTGACGGGGATTGTGGAAACTGTTCCTGTTAAAAGTAATTCACGTTATCAGTGTTCATGTTAACGAGGTTCGACTGTATAACAAAATATATGTATACTGTATTGTTAGATTATTAGAAATCCTATGAAAAACCATATTTTTCGCATACATTACGCAGATCAGAAATTCAAAGCAATAACTATGTATGAAAGATTATTCCATTTATGTCTCTTATCCAGAAGTTTAATGATGTGAAATAGAGGCATTCAGGAAATTATGATGTTAAAAATTAACATTAGAATAACTTCTAATAAAACATTAAAAAATGCAAATAATGTCAAGATTTTTCTGCGGACCACCAAAATGTTGACTACTAGTAGTCCATGGACCACTGATCTACAGGTTTGATTGAAAATCTAGTTTTCTAACTGCATTGTGAGGAAAAATTTCAATCCTTGTATAAAGAATATGCCAGTGAAGTTATTTTAAATCCTGAAACATACTCATGTATGTAAATATGTGATGTATATAACAAATCGTGTGCGGGACAAATAAAATTACCCAAGATGTTTTTTCTTTTTAATGTTATTGGAGAAATGTTTTCGAAAACAAGCACATGCTTCTTGTACCTATCGGGTAATCAAGGCTGATTCTAGCCGCTGACCTTTGAGCGTCTGCAAGATACCTTGTCACTGTTCCCCATTTTATTTGTCTTCTATTAGATCGTTCTTGAGAATCAGCAAAGTAAAAAATAAATTAAAATTTGTATCATCATAATAATAATAATTATATATATAATATATATATATAGTATCAGGTGGGTTGTGGGCGTTTAAAAATCAACTAATACTTAATCACTTAAAATTTAATAAAGAATGTTAAAATACGATATACAATATTTACATAGATGCTAATGAGCATTTAAAATTAGTTATTAAAGTATATTCAATAAGTCATCAAATTAATTATAATTCGTCACGTAAGTAAATCATATAAAAGTAGAGTCAAAAGTCTAAGCTTTCGTCGAAATAAAACAACGTTGAAATGAGAACAGTTTTCTCCGTCAAAATGCTAATCGCCGTCTCATCGAGGTTCCAACGTCGACTCGTCCAGATCCGATCGTCAACTGAGCTCTCTCTGGAAGGTGCTCCGGGGCTTCGTCTGCGGGGATGCGCGCACACGCAGGAGATGACGTCCTTCTGACGTCACGGCTACGTCATTCTACGCTTGCGGCTGCAGTGCTGGTTTCAGAATCGAATGTTAGGGAAAAGGAAGTTGTCTATACTTCATATATATATATAATTAAATTATAAAAATGCTACATAAAATGAGTCCCTGTGGCAGAAATTTATTATGCTTTCTGCGACAAGCTTCATCAACACCAAAAACTTTCTGCAGGAATAGTTTGTGAAGTTAACATTTACGAATTCAAAATACATTATTTTTAAATAGTAAATAATATTCAGTATAACCAATGTATTTACATTTTAACTAGGCACAAATGCATATATCTGCACTATTGCAAGAAAACACTTTTTTTTTTTAAGAAAGATGAAAATAAATCTATTGATCTTAATTGCTTCAGATTTTTTGTTCACATTAACATACAGTAATGTTTATAAAGTATTCAATGAATTCAAACCATAAAATGCAGTAACACATAAAAAATAATCTACAAATTTTTTAAGGCATTTAAATTATGAAATGTCTAAATTAAGCAAATGTTACAAATACTTTTAAAATTTCATTACTTTTTTTATATTAAATATATATATTTAAATACGCAAATGCACATATTTCATAAGGTGCAAACCAAACAACATAAAATCTAATACAGAACTCAAAATTAAAAGTAAAAATTAATATAGAATAGTGAATATCATAATGAACTATAAATAATTTACAACATTTATAGCTTTTGAGATTATTAAAAAGATGCAAAATAACATTCTAATACACAAAATTCATTTTTTATATTATCCAATACAAAAAGCATAAAGATGCGTATTTGAAATCTAAAAAATATGATTTGACATTAAAGAATTCAGGATGTATATTTATACCATCATTTAAATACATAAAGTAAAACAGAATACAAGACCTAAGTAACACAATTATAGACAAAGCATAGTCAAAATATTTTCATAAAAATTGAGGCAAGTGAAATATTTAATTTTTAAGGAAATGTTGAAATGGGAAATGTAACAAATTTCATGGATAAAATCTATAATAGAAAATAATGATTACACATGAATGAAATAAATAGGAATCAATTAAAAATAATATTTGATATTGATATCTATACGAATAAGTAAATAAAAATAAATAAATAAAAGCATTTGCTGTTTAATTATATGTATTCAAAACAACTACTACTGGATAAAATTCCTTTTGCTTACAAATATATATATATATATATATATATATATATATATATATATATTCAACAAAACCTTTGGTTTGATTTTTATTCAAAATAACTATTTAATTTGCAATATTTTAATTAAAAATTAAACATTTTTTTAAAATTCAAATGTTTAAAAAATGAAATGAACAAGCTGTAGAAACTAATGATAAGAGTATTTTTGAAAAATAAATTAATAATTTTTTTTAACGACTTCATATGCTTAAACAACAAAATTTAAAGCTAAGAATTTTAATCACAATTAAAATAATTAATGATTAGTAAAGAAAAAAATTAGAAAACTTACCAATTTTATAATTAAAGATACCCATTAATATTTGCTAAAATCTTTTACTACATATAAAATGCTAAAAATCAAAGTATTTTTAAGATTAATTTCTTTATTTTCTATTTTTTGAAGCAAGGTAAGCATTCAGCTTCACTTTTTATTTTGCGTATAACTACAGACGTTACAAATTTCCCCATAGTCTTATTTCTGCATATGTTTGTGAAATGTATTGCGTAGTTTGAACCAAACATTAAAATTAATGCAACTTTTAAAAAATTACGTGTATTAGTACTACGCACGTATGCACGATTCGCATACATTAAAGAAAAAAAAATCACTAGATAAAACTAATTTGTCGTGCGTAAATCAGAAAATGTATGAAAATCGGTACAGCAGCAATCACGCACTTATTACAAAAAAAAAAAAAAAAAAAAAAAACACTGGATGCAGCTATTTTGTCATGCATGAATCTGAAAATGCATGAAATATGACATTCGGAAAATGGTCGCAAAGTCACATTTTTTCGAAAAAACATCTTTTTGCAATACAATAAATACACGCGACACGATCGGCAGGTACGGCGCTAAAACAAAGTTTCGAGACACGAAAATGAAGTTCCGATGTGAAGAGGTTACCAGTGAAAAGTGTCGATACACCGAATCATATCACCGCATCACGAATCGCTAATGCATGCCTTATCAAAGCTAGCCCAAGTGAGTTACATCCGCTTTATCTCCTCTCCTTATTCAGGATTGAGGCGATCATCTGCAGAAACGAAAAGTTGTTCTGCAGAACAGTTTATAAACCATTATTTGAGCTTCTTTCTTTCTCTCTCTCTCTCTTTCTTTCTTTCTTTCTTTTTTTTTTTTTTTTTTAACACAATGTCAAAATTTGACATAAGTAAAATCTTTCTGCAAGAGCAATTCTGTTTCTGCGACATTGTCGCCGTGTTTCTGCCACGGGGAAATGAGTAATGTTTAAAAATTATAAAACAATATAAAAAATTAAAGACAAAAAAAATGTTGAAAATGACTAATTCAAGCATCCTGTTTTAAAATTCATAAATTTTGAAAGTATGCGATAGAATCAAGCCCCGTGGCAGAAACGCGGCGACACGGCGACATTGTCGCAGAACAGCATTGAGTCCTTGCAGAAAAATTTTTCTTTTAGGAACAAAATCTTTTGAAAGAAAAAAAAAATCAGTGCAATAACTTGGCTAAAACTGTTCTGCAGTATAAGTTTCGTTTTTTCAGAAGCTGCTCGTTTTGCAGAAAGATGCAAAAGAGTTCCATTACTGCAGCGATACATACAACAACGGCAGTAAAACCTCGAACTCAGTGTGCGTACGGAACAGCAGCAATATTCTCTCCACGCACATGATCTGTGCCCACGCTCTGTCTTGCTCTGATGCAATTTCTCTCCTGTTTCAAACTATCGGCGCTGAAATATTTGTTTATATTAACTGAAACTTAGTTTAATTAGAATCAAAAGCTGAAAGCGATGCAGAAAGAAAAAGAATGCTATGATTATGCAGTTTTGATTTTCATTAAAATTTTTTTTAAAAGGTTCAGTTGTATAGCTGAAGAATCTTTAAAAAATAAAACTTAAAATAACTGTCATTTAAATTATTATAAATAATTAATATATTCAAAGCTATTGAATTTTAACGGTGATGGTAAGGTGTACATGTTAATGCCAATGACTGTGCTAAGGTATCTAGGACTAGAAGCAGTGCCTTGTGTGGGAGACTTTCTAAGGTGTCTTAGTCCGTATTTACATGAGTTTCGGAGAAAATACGACTCAAACGAATGAAGTGTTCTCCGTGGGAAAATTATTAAAACGTTTCAGTCCGCATTCATGTTAGTATAGAAGGAAAACACGGAAAACTCTGAAATTTAACGAAGTATTTAGCATTGGAGAAAGAAAAAGAATATTTTCTGTAACATTTGTTGAGATAATTGAAAACGTAGTTTTTATAATACAGGGGTAATTCTAAAAAAATTTTGGATCTGAAAACTAGTTTTTCACAAAAATTGGCGGCTTCAAAATAATTCTTCACGAAAATTGCATGATAAATTTTCGTATTTTGAATCCAGCCTCAAAAATATGATATATTTCAGTAATCAAATACCCCCCCCCCCTCCCCCGACAAAAAAAAAAAAAAGGATGTTACTTAATTATGAGGTCTAAATAATTACATGTTTTTAATAATAATTACATGTTTTTCATGCAAAATAATACCTATTTTGGCAGTTAATTTCAATTACGTAACTTTTTTTTTTTTTTTTTTTTAAATCAGCAATAAAATAGTTCCGTATTACAGTAAATGGCCACAAAATTGTTGCGTATGTCGCATATCATAAAAAAAAAAAAAAAAAAAGAATTTCACCGTTTAGCATCGAAATAAAGCCTATTTCAACAGTTAACTCTTACTGAATATAAATTTTGTTAATTAGTGGAGAATTGATTACATATTTCCATTTCCACTATCGGCTACAAAAATATCCCAATTTACGAAAAATTAAAAAATCGCGATCTTTATCGACTAGCAACTAAATAATAGCACATTAAACGTAAATGTTTTACTAGTGGTGAAACGATCCCGTATTTCTAAAATTTACTGTACAATTATTCCCTATTGAGAGATTCAGCTTTGAAAATAAAAGTGCAAATTTCATTGCTCAGCGGCAAAATAACTGAGTATGTGAGATTTAGCTTTCGAATGCGATTTTCATGTATTAGTAGCTGAATATTAACGTGTTTCTGCAATCGTAAAAATGCGAATTTTGAGAATAAGCTTTGAAAAAAGCTTGATTATTATCTATTAGCTGGAAAATAGACTAGTTGCAATTTTACATACATTTTGACAATTAGGGGTGAAATGATCAGGTATTTTTTTTTTTGCAAAAGTATAGCATAATTTGAGACTATTCAGTTTTGAAAAAAGTGTAAATTCCATCGATTAACGGCAAATATTTTCAGTATTTAGGAATTCAGCTTTGAAAAGGGCACCAAATTTCATTGATTAGCAGCCAAATAATTGTATATTTTGGTAATTGACTGCAAAAATATCGCGAATTTCAGAAATCGACTTTTGAAAAATAAATAAATAAAATAAATAAATAAAATAAATATAAATTACGTGCAAAATTATGGTGTATATTACCAATTATTCGCAATTAAATGTAGATGTTGTAAATTTGTAGCGAAATAATTACGCATTTCGGCAACTGGCCGAAAAAATTTTGTGAATTTCTATAATTAGTTTATTAATTACATTAGCCAGTTGCAAAAATTACATATTTAAGTAGTTAATGGTAATTAAGAGTAAAATTTATCCATATTTAACACATGTAAACTTAACATATATTTCATTAATCAACTTTAAAAAAAAGTACAAGCTGTGTAGATTAGCAACTAAATAATAGCCTTTTAAAGCAGTTAATTGCAGTTAAACATAAATTTTGTTAGTTAATAGTGAAACTGTTGTTCACTATTAACCACCGCCACTTTAGAATGTAGAAAAAGAGGGGGGGAAAGCTAAAACCCCATAGAAATAGCATGGGAAGAAAACCAAAAAAATTCACAATGTCTAGTGTAAAAAAAAAAAAAAAAAAAAAAAAAAAAAAAAACCGGCTGACACCGGAAGTAGTAAAAGGAGAAAATTGACTAGAAAAACACATCGAAGAGCGAGAATCGGGCGGGCTGGGGCACTCAGGATCTATATTTAGTTTGGGCTTATTTATTTTTTCATACCTTTAAAAAATTCCTGTATTTTTTCTCTTATATTTTCCCATATATATATATATATATATATATATATATATATATATATATTACTTTTAGCTCCTATTTTTCTTTCCCATTATTTTTTGTCCTAAGTTCCTTTTAGTCCCGAATTAATAAAACAAAATTCAAAATTTATTTTTTCTTAAATGTTCCCTTTTAACTAATGTTTAATTTTTTCTCTTGATTTTATATTATTATAGTTTCACAATATATTCTAAAAAACTCATTTGGCTATTATTTTGTTGATTCATTGAAAAGTTATTGTGTAAAAATATTTTTATGTTTGAATAATAAAAACATTGTATTAAATTAAAAAAAATATATATATATTTTTGTTAATTAAAGCATTTCATACCTTAATACTCTTATTCTTTTTTCTTTTTCTTTTTTTTTTTTTTTTTTTTTTTCTACAACAATTAGAATAAGGTCAGGGTGTTTCATTAACTTTGTAAACTAGTATTTTAAAATATGATTTACTTTTTCATATTATTCTTTTATCTAGTTAAAACATTACACATTATAACAAAATGAAATAGAGCAAATAGCTCTTCACTATTTCTTCAGAAATTCTAGCTGCAGGTAAGTAACATTTTCATGTGTTACTGTTTTAATTTCTGTCTTCCTGTGAAACATTTTATTTATTCGGTTAATTTTAATTTTTTTTACAATTGTTTCCTAAAGATTATAATCCCCCCCCTTTTTTTTTTTTTTTTTTTTTTTTAATTTGAAAAAAAACCCGAGGCAAAGGATACAATGTTAATCTTGTGAAAAGAGCACAATGTCCTTTATTTGTATTTATATAGAGGCATTAAGCATTAATATACAGTTACTATAAAGGAAAAACAGTAGGGGAAAAAACAATTTTCTTTATTTATGACAAATATATGTCATAGCAGCACATCAAAGACATGGTAGTAAAAACTCTTTTCACAAAATGGTCATTGTGTCCTTTACCTCCACAGTACAGAATTACTTCGAACCAATAATAAAGTTTTTTAAAAAGTTCATACAGATTTGATATTAGTATAAATATTTTTACTATTTTTTCTTTACCAAACTACTACATTTTTTCGTTACCGAAAAAGCTAGTCTTATTGGTATAGTTAGTAATGCATATATTTATTATTGAATAATATCTTGAAGAAAGAAATTAGCTCTAGTGAGGTTTGTCGCAGAAAGCTAGAAAAAATTCTGCCACAGGGGATATATATAAGCCTCGTTTTATATGTCTTTACATGTATATAAAATTTCTCTTACCTGAAAAATTTTAGGTTTCTACTTCTTTAGATCACTTTTATACCTTCTGATCACATTATCTCCAAAAAATCTGGTGTGAAACAACCACACGACTTCCATTACCCACTATTACACATATTATATGCATTTTTGAGAGATAATGCGATCAGAAAACATAAAAGTGAACTAAAGAGAAAATCGTTAGAGCCGTTTTTGAGATACCAACTTTTACAAAAAATCAATTATTGACCGGAAAACAATAATTACATACAAAAGCATATTTAAAAGTGAGTTAAAATGGCGAGTTTGAAAAAAATCCGTACAGCTGTTTTTAAAGGAACGCCTTTGGGAGACCTGAAATTGAGCCATTTATACAGGACGCCTATCAATTTTCCTGAACTAACCAACTATATCATTCGAAAGGACATCTAATAGAGTGTTTATATAGCAAATTTGAAGAAAATCGCTAGAGCCGTTTTTGAGATACGGACTTACGGTCCCACTTCCGGTTTCCGATGTCCCACTTCCGGTTAAACTCAATTATTGACAGGAAAACAATAATTACATACAAAAGCATGTTTAAAAGTGAGTTAAAATGGCGAGTTTGAAAAAAAAAACCGTACAACCGTTTTTAAAGGAACGCCTTTGCGAGGCCTGAAATTGAGCTATTTATACAGGACGCCTATCAATTTTTCTGAATCAACCAAATATATAATTCGAAAGGACATCTAATAGAGTGTTTATATAGCAAGTTTGAAGAAAATCGTTAGAGCCGTTTTTGAGATACGGACTTACGGTCCCACTTCCGGTTTCCGATGTCCCACTTCCGGTTTTTCAATTTTCACCAAAATTTGGAAATTTCATCTGTACAGCAGACGTATTTGAATTCTAAAGTTTCGTAGCTCTATCTTTATTAGTTTCTGAGCTATAATAGCCAGAAGATTCTCCACATACATACACACATACACACATACATACACACTGACCAATTGCCAAAAACCACTTTTTTGGACTCAGGGCACCTTAAAACGTGTAAATCAGGTGAAAACCCGATATCGAATTTTCAGACCGAATACAATACTTCCATTACCTACGGTAGTAGGGTAATGGAAGTAAAAATGCATATAATAAATGTAACAGTGGGTAATGGAAGTCGTATGGTGTGGTTGTTTCACACCAGATACTTTTTTAATTTCCTATATAAACACCCTATTAGATGCCCTTTCGTGTGTAATAGTTGATTAGTTCATGAAAATTAATAGGCGTTCCGTATAAATATGCCCATATGAGGTCTCGTAAGTGCGTTTCTATAAAAACGGTCGTACGGATTATTGTAATTTATTTATTTATTTATTTTATTTTATTATTTATTATTTTATTTTTCAAACTTGTCATTTTAGCTCTCTTTTAGATATAATGTCGTATGTAATTATTGTTTTCCGGCCAATAATTCATTTTGTCAAGTTTTGATGAAAATCGATATCGCAAAAACGGCTCTAACGATTGTTTAGAAAATTGCCACATAAACCGCTTTTTTAATATTCTTTCACATTTATTGCGTAGTCATTACAGGACAATTGACAAGCGTCCAGATTCAGAAGGTCAGTTTTAGATCTGAGATATGGGGTATTTCAAAAGATGGCACTGCGCGCGCACGTGTGAAGGTATATGCGCGCTGCGCGCACATATTCCTTCTCAAGTCAAAATTTTATTCTTAAGAAAATTAAAAAAATCATTTCTCATCGGGTACAAATTCGGACCGGGTCCCCACTGCCATCGGCAGCGCGTTCCCGTGCGTTCTGCGCGCGCACAAGTTAGGGGATACGCGTGCGGCGAACGCCTATTTCTTCCCCCACCCTTTCATGCCCTCTTAATTAACCTACGTATACCAATTTTTAACGATCTAACTCAATTGGCTGAAATGCAAAAGAAAACTTATTCAGGACACCTCAAAACGTGTAAATCTGGTGAAAACTTTCAATAATATAAAAGTACTTTAAAATATCTTTCGAATGATGTATTAAAAATAATTTAATCATAATTAGAAATTGAAATATTGAAATTTTAAAATATGACAGTGCCATCTGGCGGTAGAAATTTCTGTATTCCACTGTTCGATTCCAAATCAAAAAAGCTTTCTAATGATGTATTACTTATGAAATTATTTTAATTAATAGCTGAGAAACAAAAGAAAACGTAATCAGGACACCTCAAAACGTGTAATTCTGGTGAAAACTTTCGATAATTTAAAAGAACTTTAAAATATCTTTCGAATGATGCATTAAAAATAATTGAATCATAATTAGAAATTGAAATATTGAAATTTGAAAATATTACAGCGCCATCTGGCGGTACAAATTTCTGTATTCCACTGTTTGATTCAAATTCAAAAAAGCTTTCTAATGATGTCTTACTTATGAAATTATTTTAATTAGTAGCTGAGATACAAAAGAAAACTAATTCAGGACACCTCAAAAAGTGTTAATCTGGTGAAAACTTTCGATAATTTAAAAGAACTTTAAAATATCTTTCGAATGATGTATTAAAAATAATTTAATCATAATTAGAAATTGAAATTTGAAAATATTACAGCGCCATCTGGCGGTACAAATTTCTGTATTCCACTGTTCGATTCCAATTCAAAAAAGCTTTCTAATGATGTGTTACTTATGAAATTATTTTAATTAGTAGCTGAGATACAAAAGAAAATTAATTCAGGAAACCTCAAAACGTGTAAATCTGTTGAAAACTTTGAATAATATAAAAGAACTTTAAAATATCTTTCGAATGATATATAAAAAATAAATTAATCGTAATTAGAAATTGAAATACGCGTATTAGAATATTGCAATTTTTTAATCGTAGAACCAAAACACGTGACCCTTTTTTTTTTTTTCTTAGCTTCCGTCGAGAAAGAAATGAACCTCTTCTCTTCCTTGAAGTGGTTCCCATGGTAACGAAAAGCGGCAATGAACACGTAATATGATCTGATAAAATTTGATTCGTGTAAAGATAAAATTTAATTTGCAATTAAAATGTAAATCTTTTGTTTATTGACGAAAATCGATGAAATTTCAACTGCAAGTTTGTTTTCTGGTGTTAAGATTGTATATGAAGTGAAATGTGTAAAATTTGAAAAATTGAAGAAAATAGAAAACAGCAATTTTTAATCGCAGTACGAAACACGTGACCTCATTAAATACCAGATGTGTTTCCGTTGAAGACTGCCGTAGACTATCGTCTGGAAAGCTAAGATTCTTGTGATTTGTTGCCAATATTTTTTTATAGTTTAGTTAATTTAAAAAAATCTAATTGTCCGATCGATAAGCCGTTTAAACCATCGGATTAAGAAAAAAAGCCCTTTCCAATGGTATCTTGTTTGTAACAATACGACTGATATTTCTAATTTATTTTCCACTTTTTCAGTAAAAATGTCGCTTTTTAAGCATTTAATCAAGAATTCTGGGTCATTTTTCGTTAGACAATGGTCGACATTTTAATTAATAATCTCCGCTAATTAGGGTCGCATCGTTTAGCAAATTAGATAACCCAGATCTGCGATAAATTCTCTGTCCGACGGTACCTGTTCGAAGTCCGTGCGACCGTTAGCGGCCGAGCTTTTGCTGCGTCAAGCCGTTTCTCACAGACAGACACACAAACACACGCGTACAGATTTTAATAATATAAGGAGATAAAACTACGCTTACTAAATTTACTAATATGTATATTATATACATAGTTAAATAATTAAAATTCAGTGAGAAATTCTAGATTTGGTGTACATTTTAAACCTTCAAAGAATTCAAACATTATGATAAATTTAAAACAATTCCAAGCTGAACATGAAATGAAGATCAGAAATTCAAATTGATAACTAATAATTATGTTTGAGATTTACAATTAATTCAAATTTTTCGGATAAAAGATCCTGGATAAGACAGAGGTTAAATGGAGCGAACTCTGAAGGGAGTGTGTGACTGACTCAGAAAATCCTAAAGTTAAAATTGACCTGAGTATAATTTTCTCAAAAACATTAAAAAATGTTCGGAAAATAAAAATTCAAGACACATTTTCATAAAATGTTGAAAATTAAGGGGACTTAGGACAACTGAAACTTTCATATAGAAGCTTATTTTCATTTGATATTTATAAATTGAACTGTTAAGGTTTCTGCAATAAAATTTACATTCAGTCAACAATTCTTCAGCATTTTTTTAAACACCGATTTTAAATTTCACTTTCCGAGTTTGAATTTTTTCATGATCTTCAAAAGGTTTTAAATTTCTACAAATATTTAAGAAAAGACTTAATATATATTTTTTTAGATTTTTAAATAGAACCTACTTAAAAAGAACTGGGGATGGATTTTTAATTTTATTATTGGTTTGCTTAAAAATTCAAAAAAAGATTATTATTTTTAAGGTTTTTTCTTTTAAAGATAAAAGAATTGGGGATGGATTTCGTCTTAAGTAGATTCTATTATTAAAAATTAGAATATATATAAAGTCTTTTCTTAACCCGATCCCGATCAGGTTATCGTGCGAGTCATTGGAGACCCGAGCCATTTTTCTGACGTCTCATCCGTCAAAATCCACGTATTGAAGAAATACCTATTTATCGTGCCATGACTTTTTTCGTGACTTTTTTCGCAAAAATACCATTCTTAAACTTTATTATGCAATTTGAATTTTTCACATATCTCAATTTGTTCAAAAGTTATAAATTTTTAGTAAATGCCTGCATTTTATAATGGGCGTATTTCTAACGAAAGATAAAATAGTTGTTTAAATTTCTTTTACAATATTCATTGTTTTTCCTTAAATTAGAAGTATTCTAGAGTGTTCAAGAATTGTATCACATTTTTTTTTTTTTTTTTTTTTTTTCCCCCATAAAAAAAATTACCTGTTCTAACATTGCTCGGGTCTTCAGCAACCCATGATAAACTGACAAAGTGCCAAAAAATACGATAACCTGATCGGGTTATATGTCTATAGAAGTTGTAGCATTTTGAAGATCACGATTACATGAAAAAATGAAAACTGAGAAAACTCAATTTAAACATTTTAAATCTGCAAAAAAAAATCTATCCAATACCATAAGAATTGTTGCCTGAATATATATTTTATTCAGCAAACCTAATAAAGTTCAATTTATAAATAAATCTTAAAGGAAATATAAACTATTATATGAAACCTACTTCAGTGGTGAGGTCACAAGTTGCCAGGTGTCTTTAAATACAATATTAATCCTTTACCTCTCCTTGTTTAAAAAACCACTATTTTGGTAATTTTATGCTTCTTTTAAAATCTGAATTCTATTAGGAAACTGTTATACTAAAAAAGAAATTGGTGTTTGAGCTATTAATAAAACAGATTTCTTAACGTAATTTAAGAAAGTTTTAGTAAAACAAAATTGTTTCAAATTAAATATTGAACTTAATTGTACCAAAAAAAAAAATGCAAATTACTTTCAAGAAAATTTATTGCACTTTTACAAATTTCTTTTATTACAAGGAAGTTCAAATGCAAATTTTTAAAATGCATACACATTTTTTTCTTCTTTTGAGTATCACCAGACTTGACAAATACCTTTTATTAGACATTTAGCATAGGGATGGTGGCACTAGTATATAAAAATTTCGTCACTCAGATTTTCTATTAACATTTTATAAGTTTATCTAATCGAATATATACTACGTTAAGAGCTCTTAATAACTTATCGTACCTTAAGTGAACTCATTAACCTAACCAAGATTTGTACATCCTTTTTTTGGGGGGGAGGGGGATAAGGGCCTTTTACTTTTTTAAACAAAACTACTAAAATAAAAAATAAAATTTTTGGTTAAACCCCTCCCCCCCCCCCAAAAAAAAAAAAAAAAAAAAAAAGTACGAATACTGCTGAATACTTTCTGAAAATATCAAAATAGCTATGGAGTAGATTAACGTAAATTTACTTTAGTATTTCTTTCTTTCTTTTCTTTTTTTTTTTTTTTTTTTAAATCATAGTCAATTACTTAGTCTTGATTGGCATCACAGACTTAAACTTGGAAAGTTTAGAAGAGTAACAGGAAAGAAAAACTGCAACTTAAAAATGTTAAATTATCATAAAAAGAATCTCGCGCATATTTAAACATAGATCTCTCCCTCCGACGAAGTCTGAGGTATGTTGAGAACATGAGCATTCGAAACTAACCTTTAAAACAACTTTAAATGACGTTTTAGAAATAAAATTTTATTATCATAATATTACTGCAATACCAAAAACAGTTGCACAAGAAAGAGGCAAATTTTAAAATTGTTCAAAATGTAAGTGATAGTAACTTAGTTTATATAAATTATGCATAGTTAGAGAAATTTCAAGTTTTATAAACAAATTACCGTAAATTTCAAACTTGGATTTAAATGAAGCATCAGTCAACTATTAGAAAGTCGCAAATGAAAGAATCATGGGAAACATTTTTGATATCGATTTGTAAACTAAATTTATCTAGCAATTCCAAGAAGTTATGGATTTTTAAGTCAATTTTCTAGCTTATGATCAGCTATGTGTCCAACAGCTATATTTGAAATTAGTTGAGCCATTTTCAAAGGAAAATATGTGGCAAACATTAAAGGATTAACCCGATCAGGTCATCGTATTTTTCGGCACCTTGTCAGTTTATCATGGGTCTCTGAACATAGCCTTCTAAACCAGATGCCTGTCGCGTGGCTCGGAAACTTGGAAAGAATTGAAGTGGTAGACAGCGCCACCTGGTGCAGAAGAAGTGATATATGATTTATATAACCGACGTTTCTTCGATTCTATTCGCCTTTTGTATGTCATATCCCACTTTAAAAAATTTTTGGTGGCTGTTGAATAAAAACGTCGCTCAATCTGTACCAGGTGGCGCTGTCTACCGTTTCAAATGTTGCTAAGTTTTCGAGCCACGCAACAGGCATCTAGTTTAGGAGGCTATGCTCTGAAGACCCGAGCAATGTTAGAACACGTAATTTTTAATGAAAAAAAATGTGACAAAATTCTTGAACGCTTCAATACTTTTAATTTAAGGGCAGGCAATGAATATTGCAAAAGAAATTTAAACAAATATTTTATTTTTTTTATCAGAAATACGCCCATTTCTATAAAATGCAGGCATTTACCAAAAAAAAAAAAAAAAAAAAAAATTATAACTTTTGAACAAATTGAGATATGTGAAAAATTCAAAGTGCATAATAAATTTTAAGAATGGTATTTTTACGAAAAAAGTTATGGGCATGATAGATAGGTACTTTTTCTGTGCGTGGATTCTGAAGTATGAGACATAAGAAAAATGACTCTGCTCTCCAATGACCCACGATAACCTGATCGGATTAAATATATGTGCAAATAGCCTATTTTAATGTATTTTACGCATTAAGTTTTGAATTTGTTATAAGATTCTTTATGAATTCTTTCTATCTTCATCCTTATTTTGTGAAAAAAAAACCTTACGCAATAAGGAGAAAAGACATGCATTTCTGAATTCAGCATATCAAAAAAGACACTCAACGCAGTACAAAAAAAAAAAAAAAAGTACGAATTTACAGACTTTTATTTGAAGAATATCCAATTTTTAAGTACAAAGTAAAATATATAAATTGCAAAATTTTTTCCTCTACCCCCCCCCCCCTCAGGAAAACACTTATTTAATCATAAGAACTATTTTTAGAGTTTGTATTAAAATAATTATGGGATGAACAGGTACACCTTTTGATTGTTTCCATATTATAAGAAACTCCGACTAAATATTTAACGATAGCAATAAATTGCTATTTTCATATGGACGGCTCATTGTAAAAGTGGTGCAACTCCATATTTTTTTTTTTTTCCTTTAATATGTACATTTTTGCTTAATCGTATCACATTTTGTCACATATTTCGTTATAAAAAAGAAAAAAAAAAAAAAAAAAAAACTAACAATTGCATTAAAATCCTATAAATGGCATTACATATTTTTCTCAGAAAACAAACTTAGAAACTTCATTTTTATAATGAATATTCAAAAGTTAAATTATTTTTAATGTAATTTATAAATTCTTATAACTATGATTTGTATTAAACACAAAAATCGATAACGCTTACTGAACCTTGTTTTCATACGCATAAATTTGCAAAAGACTAGTTACTTTAAAATCAGTTTCCAAGAAGATAATTCACTTTCACAATGAACGACCCATATATAAAACTTCATTGACTAAATTTAGTAATGTGTATACTACATAGTTAAATTATTAAAATCCAGTGAGAAATTCTAGTTTTATTGTACATTTAAAACCTTTGAAGGATTCGAACATTCTGATAGATTTAAAACAATTCCTAGCTGAACATGAAATAAAGATCAGAAATTCTAAGTGATAACTATGTTTGAGATTTACAATTAATTCAAGTTTTTCTGATAAAAGAATTACCCCCATTTAACCTCTTTTATCCAGAAAACTGAAGTCTGGTGTTATATCCCTTTCCGATCAGAAACATTTTTACCTTAAAACATTACATTCTTCTGATTTTGCAAATTGAAAGAAAAATATCGACTATAACAGACATTTGTTGATTGGAAATTGTACTTTACACTTTCTGCTAATTAGCTCGATCGTACATTTCCCAATTTTATTACGTATGACTGTTCCAGATGCAAAAATATAAGTGGATGCCTAACCCGCACTATCATGCGGCGTGGGTCGGAAAGCGATATGAGTGACTCAGATTATCATCCTAAAGTTAATTTAACCTGAGTGTAATACGATCATAAATTTCACATAAAACATTGAAAAATGTTCGGAAAGTAAAAATTCAAGACGTACTTTCATAAATGTTGAATGAAACTTAAGGGGACTTGGGACAACTGAAACTTTCATATAGAAGCTTATTTCCATTTGATATTTATAAATTGAATGATATAAGGTTTGTGCAATAAAATATACATTCAGGCAACAATTCCTCATAATTTTTTTAAATACAAATTTTAAATTTCACTTTCAGAGTTTGAATTTTTTTCATGATCTTCAAAAAGGCTTTAAATTTCTACAAACATTTAAAAAAAGAATATTTTTTTAGATTTTTAAATAGAACCTACTTAAAAAAATTTGGGGATAGATTTTTAATTTTATTATTGGTTCGATTAGAGAGGGGGAAAAAAAAACTCAAAAATTTCAAAAGAAGATTTTTATTTTTAAAGGTTTTTTCCTTTAAAGATAGAAGAATTAGGGATAGATTTTGTATTAAGTAGATTCTATTATTAAAGAATAGAATATATATAATAATGTCTTTTTTAACATCTGTAGAAAATGTAGCATTTTGACGATTACGATTACATGAAAAAATGAAAACTGAGAAAACTCAATTTAAACATTTTAAATTTGCAAAAAAATCTATCAAAAGCCGTAAGAATTATTGCCTGAATATATATATTTTATTGAAAAAAACCTAATAAAGTTCAATTTACAGATAAATATTAAAGGAAATATAAAAAAACATATGCTGTACATTTTACTGAAAGTTTCATATAAAAGCTTATATTTGATATTTATAAAATTGAACTAGATTAGGTTTGCTTAGTAAAATATATAATCAGGCAATTCTTAGATTTTTTTCTTTTTTTCTTCAGGTTTTAAATTTTTAAACTGCATTTTTTGAGTTTATTCCCCCCTCCCCCCCTATGATCTTCAAAATGCTTCTATCTATCCGGTAACAAAAGTATTCGAGCGCTAGCTAATTTTCCTATATAAAAAAAGTAGAGTTAATACTGGTTTTGTTAAATAAATCCTTGTCGAATTATGTTCTTAGTCTGACTAAGAACATGATTCGATAAGGATTTATTTAACAAAACCAGTATTAACTATTTTTTTCTTATAGGAATTTTTGCTAGAGCTTTAAGACTTGTTACCGATTGTATATACTATTTGGATGTTTAATAGAACCTACTTAAGAATTAGGGATGATTTTGAATTTTATTATTGGTTAGAGAAAAAAGTACGTATCTATACAAAAATTTGAAAAAAAAAAAAAAAAGTTTTTTTCTTTTAAAGATAGTACAAAATCCATCCCTAATTCTTTCAAGTAGATTCTATTAAACACCCAAAAATAAAATCTTTTTTTAAATACCTGTTTAAGTTTAATTCAACGATTCAATTTAAAGATTTTAAATCTAAAAAAATATCTAAACCATAAGAATTGTTGCCTGAATATACATATTTCATTCAACAAACCTAATAGAGTTCAATTTATAAATAAACATTGAAGGAAATATAAACGTTAATGTTGAAAGTACTTCGGTTGCGGGGTCAAAGGTGCTAAGCCCCCTTAAATAGAATATTTATCTGTACCTCTCTTCCTATTTAAAAATAACTATTTTCGTAATTTTAGGATGGGTTTCTATAATCTCAGAATTATATTAAAAATAGTTATATTAAAATAAAAAGAAATTTAGCACTTGAAGTGCTAATAAAACAGATTTCTTAACGTAGTTTAAGAAAGCTAAAATGTAAGCTAATAATTAAGCTAATTTTTTCAAATACAAAAGTTGAACTTAATTGTACCAAAAATAATCACAAAACACTTTCAAGAAAATTTATTGTACTTTTACAAAATTTCATTTATTACAAGGAAGTTCAAATGTAAATTTTTAAAATGCATACACATTTGTTTTCTTTTGAGTATCAGACTTGACAAATAACTTTTATTAGACATTTAGCATATTGTCAAGTTTCTGGTGCATGCAAAACATAAAAATTTTGTTACTGTCCCGTTCATCCTGCGTCCCACTCATCCCCACTCCCCCTATGCAAAACTTTCAAAAAAATATTTTTATTTTTAATGTTTTTTTCTTTCAAAGATAAAGAGGGGTGGATTTTGTATTAAGTAAATTATATTATTAAATATTAGAATATATATGAAGTCTTTTCTTTAATATCTGTAGCAGTTGTAGCATTTTGAAGATCACGATTACATGGGGGGGGGGGGAATCAAAACTGAGAAAACTCAAGTTAAACATTTTAAATCTGCAAAAAAATCTATCCAATGTCGTAAGGATTGTTGCCTGAATATAAATTTTATTGAATAAACCTAATAAAGTTCAATTTATAGATAAATATTAAAGGAAATAAACTATTATATGAAACCTACTTCAGTGGTGAGGGTGAGGTCAAAAGTTGCCAGGTGGACTTAAATGCAACATTAATCCTTCACCTCTCTTCATATTTAAAAACCACTATTTTGGTAATTTTATGTTCCTTTTAAAATCTGAATTCTATTAGGAAAACGTTATACTAAAAAAGAAATTTGTATTTGAGCTGCTAATAAAACAGATTTCTTAAGGTAGTTTAAGAAAGTTTATTAAATCTAAAAATTTTCAAATTCAAATATTGAACTTAATTGTACAAAAAATAATCACAAAATACTTTCAAGAAAATTTATTGTACTTTTACAAATTTCATTTATTACAAGGAATTTCAAATGTAAGTTTTTAAAATGCATACATATTTGTTTTCTTTTGAGTATCAGACTTGACAAATAACTTTTATAGACATTTAGCATAGGGATGGTGGCACTAGTATATAAAAATTTAATCACTCGGTTTTTCTACTAACATTTTATAAGTTTATCTAATCATTATATATATATATATATATATATATATATATATATATATATATATATATATATATATATATATATATATATATATATATATATATATATATTTTACGTTAAGAGCTCTTAAAATCTTATCGTGCATTAAATGCACTCATTAACCTAACCAGGATTTGTACGACCCAATCTTTTTGTAAGGGTCCTTTACTTTTTTTTAAACAAAATTACTAAAAAAATAAAAATTTTTGTACGAAAATATAAAAACCGTACGATCACTGTCCAATACTTTCTGAATATATTAACACAGTGATGGAGTAGATTAACGTAAATTTACTTTTGAAATTTTTTTCTTTAAATATATATAAAAAAAAAAAAAAAAAAAAAAAAAAAAAATCGTATTCAACAACTTAGTCTTGATCGGCAGCATAGACTCAAACTTGGAAAGTTATGAAGAGTGACAGAAAAAAAAACTGCAACTTAAAAAAAAAATGTTAAATTAACATAAAAGAAACTCTCACATATTAAAACAAATCTCTCCTGCCGACGAAGACTAAGATATGTTGAGAACCTGAGCATTTGAAACTAACCTTAAAAACTTTAAAATGACATTTTAGAAATAAAATTTTGTGACTAGCATTGCCGCAATACCAAAAATAAATGCACAAAAAACAGATACATTAAAATTGTTCCAAATGTAAATGAATAGTAAAACTTAGTATGTATAAATTATGCATAGTTAGAGAAATTAAATTTTATGAATAAATTAGTGCAAATTTTAAACTCTGATTTAAATGAAGCATCAATCAACTATTAGAAAGATACAAATTAAAAAAATCATGAACAATTTGATATCAATTTGTAGCTAAGCAATTTTGACAAGTTATATATTTGTAAGTCAATTTTCTAGCTGACTAATTGCTTCAAGTATTTGAATTCTAAAAATGTGCTATCTAGTGCAACCATAAATATAGGTACAATTTTAAATCTAATCGCAAAAATCTTCATGTATTTTTCGTCGATTCTTGTCGGGATTTAAACCTGTAAAATAAAAAATTCTTTAAGTATCTTATAAAAAGAAACAACCAACATTAATCCTAGAACACTATTGTACATAAACTTTTACGCGCGGTCTAGCTATTTAGCTTATTTATTAATAATTTTTATAGTTTTCAAGTATATTTTTAAATACAAATAGTTATTCAGTTAATGAAAAGTTAATATTGGGTAAAGCAGCAAATAATTAAACATTAAAAAAAAACAATGTAATAAGCAAATAAAACTAATTTTACATGAGCACGTAAATTTTACCTATCTCTAGTGATAGCGGCAGATATAAACACGCTAGTGTTCTAGGGTTAATGAAAACATTACTTCACTTTTACTAGTTTGCGTTAATGAATTTTTATCATAGTTAATATTTATACACAAGTGAAATACAATCTTTAAACACAGCTTGAATTAATGTTATAATTAATTCGTAAACAAATAACTTGCAGTTTTGTTATACAATTAAAGAAACATTATTCGCGCGTTTTAAGATTGGGAACATGTATTTGTTGAATTTTGTTAAACTGATGTAATGCACATTAAAACCATTAGTTTTTGTAATTTTTACAGTAAATTACAGAAAATTCGAAGTAATCTAATCTAAAGTTAGAAATTCTATTAGTATTTTATAATATACAACTTTATCTTTCCCCCTCCCCCTTATTGAAAAAGATTTGAAAGAAGTATGTATACAAGCAGTCAAAATTCAGCACCAAGTTTGGAAAAAAAGAAAAACCCACCAAGTTTGGAAAAAAAGAAAAACCCACCAAGTTTGGAAAAAAAGAAAAACCCACCAAGTTTGGAAAAAAAGAAAAACCCACCAAGTTTGGAAAAAAAGAAAAAACCCACCAAGTTTGGAAAAAAAGAAAAAACCCACCAAGTTTGGAAAAAAAGAAAAAACCCACCAAGTTTGGAAAAAAAGAAAAAACCCACCAAGTTTGGAAAAAAAGAAAAAACCCACCAAGTTTGGAAAAAAAGAAAAAACCCACCAAGTTTGGAAAAAAAGAAAAAACCCACCAAGTTTGGAAAAAAAGAAAAAACCCACCAAGTTTGGAAAAAAAGAAAAAACCCACCAAGTTTGGAAAAAAAGAAAAAACCCACCAAGTTTGGAAAAAAAGAAAAAACCCACCAAGTTTGGAAAAAAAGAAAAAACCCACCAAGTTTGGAAAAAAAGAAAAAACCCACCAAGTTTGGAAAAAAAGAAAAACCCACCAAGTTTGGAAAAAAAGAAAAAACCCACCAAGTTTGGAAAAAAAGAAAAAACCCACCAAGTTTGGAAAAAAAGAAAAAACCCACCAAGTTTGGAAAAAAAGAAAAAACCCACCAAGTTTGGAAAAAAAGAAAAAACCCACCAAGTTTGGAAAAAAAGAAAAAACCCACCAAGTTTGGAAAAAAAGAAAAACCCACCAAGTTTGGAAAAAAAGAAAAACCCACCAAGTTTGGAAAAAAAGAAAAAACCCACCAAGTTTGGAAAAAAAGAAAAAACCCACCAAGTTTAGAAAAAAAAGAAAAAACCCACCAAGTTTGGAAAAAGAAAAAACCCACAAAGTTGTGATAAATTAGAATCTGCGCGACCACAAATGGGCAAAATTCATGTGACACCGGTCAGAAAAGCCAGACAAACAAAGTACAAAAAAAAAATCCATACTGTGAATTAGCTCAAGTATATTAATTTTACATAAAATATTAGTGATATTTTACTTAACATTAATAAAAAAAATTTCCCATTCCATATTACTTTAACAATACTTTTTTTCGCTATACTTATTAGGCTAGAAATATTTTCTTTTAAGAAAGGTATTTAAAAATACATACTTTTGTATTAGTTTACCCTTTGTATTAGTTAAAAATATAGAATTTATGAACAATCATTTTACTCGCTGTACTTAACAAACAAAACCCACATACATTTAGAAAAAATGCTACTTCACTACCCCCCCCCCCCCCCAAAAAAAAAAAAAAAAAATGAATGACATCTAAAATTTCCTATTTATAATGTAATCTAAGGTCTGTTTAAAGCAAGGGTTGACCTGTTAAATAAGAAAAAAACTTGAAATAATCTATATAAAATAAAGACATTTCCTTAACTCTTTCATTCCCAATTTTTCCACTCCAAAAAACAATAAATCTTATATTTAGTCAAATTTATTTCAAAAGGTATATATATATATATATATATGAGTAATAGCAGACTACAAATTAATATAGCTAACAAAGCAACTGAGAAGTGTTTATGTTTAATATAACCACTGATACCATTAATTTTAACTTTTCAATAAATAAAAATATCAAAATTTGGAAGAAATACATATTGTAATTAATTAAAATACAAATTATAAACATTAAAAAATGAAATAAAAAATATTTCAAATTGCTAATTTACTTAACCCTTTATATCCCAAATTACCTTATTTTTGGAAAAATAGTTTAAAGCTTATTACATTTCTTTGCTGCATGAGAAACATCTTTTATTAAATTTAACTTAAACTATAGCTAAAAACTATAGGGTCTTTGAAGTTTCAATGAAATCCTGTAGTAAGTTTAGGCTGTATTGAGGAATTTTTTTTGATGGGTACTTAGTCCCGGTGGGATACAAAGGGTTAAATTATACTTAAATGCTGAAGAAATTAAGCTTCAACGGAAAAAATATAGTTTTAGTAGGAAATGTCTTTTTTAAAGCAGGAAGACAGTTTTTAAGATTTATATAACGATAATAAAAGAAACAAACTACACCTGAGGAAGATTCCTGGTTTCAGTCTAGAAGTATCCTATTTGTCCATTTCTGCTCGGGATGAAACAGTCAGCAGCTTCTGGAACGCAAATTTACGTTGAAGTAAAATGCTTCATCTGTTAGAGAATGAACTGTGCTAAAACTTCATTATGTTCTTGAACATAAAACAACCCACTGGACAGCATAGATTCGATTTTCAATGTTGTTTACCAACGCTTTGATGAAAGCAGATTTTTCTTGACTTTATTATGACTTGAAAACACTTTCTCAACTATACAGAACGCCATTGTATATTTTAATTATTATTGAAATTACAGTGGCTGCTAACCCCTTAACTGCCGAGAAAAACTTAAGCTTCTCAGTGCCACAGTTCTCTCTGAAATGAGTGAATCTTTCGGAAAAAATGTCAAGATAATTTTATTGTATTTGTTAATCTGTGTCAGTTTCACTCACTGGTATAGCAATACAATACAATACAATGCATCGTACTTTGGAAAAACGTATACATATTTCCGGGATAGTTAAGGGGTTAAAAAAATATGGGTAAGAAAATTTTCAATTGAAGATTGCTACGTATCAAATATTCTTGATCAATGCAGGAGATCCATGAGAGATTCGATAGTTGATGTGCTGCCAAAAAATAGCAACCACTACAACTCGGGAATAAATTTTCAGGATTTAATTCAATGTCTGACACTAAACAGTACACACGTTTGATGATTTTAAAATAAATTTAGTACCCACTTATGATTCAGTTTTTTTTTTTTTTTTTTTTTTTTTTAAATTTTAAAAAGACATTAAGCAATCAAGGTGTTAAAATTTCGAACTTTTAATAAAATAGTTTTAAACTTTAATTTCTATAAACTAAATTTCTAGCATTAACGTACATAAACCTACTTTATGCCAAATATTTAATTCTATCAAACCAATATTACATTTAAGCTTCTTTAAAAACTTTAACTTCTGAAATTTTCAAATCATATTCAGCCAAAATACTTATTGAATTGCCATTATTGAATTACCCGAGTCTCTTACAAATAATTTCAACGCAATAACTGAATACCGATTAAAATTGTTCTAATAAAAATGACAGCCTATATGAAGTTATTACCATATGTAGTTATTTTTAACTCGGGGAGCTACGACGCCTAGTTTAGCTACGACGCTCAAATTTGAAAAGGAATTAACAGGAGAAGTCTCCATTTTGTAACGCAATGCCTGTGTTAATTTTGTTACGACAAGAAGTGAAGGAAATATTTAGGACAAAATTATCTAGAAAGATTTTGTTATGGTTAAAGACATAAGTTGGAGTTAATGATTATAAAAAATAATTATAGAAGTTCTCCCTTTGAAAAAAAAAAAAAATCTGCCGGCCGGGCTTAAGTTTAAAAAGTGGCACGAGTTACAAGTGGAGACTTTTGAACGAGCTTCATATGTTGAAAATTGCCAAAAAGAAAATTTTGTTGATTTAAAGGTGTTTGGGAATGAGGCCGACTCACTGCACTACGGTCCTGGGTCTGAAGAGGAGTGCCCTCAATGGGGCTCTTTTTAAGGGGTCCTAGCCCGTATTTAATCAAGTTTCGGAGGAAACCACGGAAAACTCCGAACGACTATGCCGAAGAGCGCAACCTGGGACTGAACCCGGCATGTCTACCAGCTTTGAGAGCAGAACTTCTCGGTCACTGGTCGGGGCCTCATTAATTAAAAAAGTGCTTCTCATAGGTCGTCCGGAGACTCGCGAAGGATGGCTTACTATAAACTTAACTAACAAAGTTGAAAACTTTTTGTAAGCTTATTGTTTCGGATGTAAAAGTAAACTGATACTTAAAAATAGAAATACTCAATATGTAATCCCTATTATTCCAAAAATATTTTCTATTTTAAGTAAACCTTCGTGGTTAATTTATGCTATTTGTTACTACCGAAATGAAAAAAAAAGGGGGGGGGAGGATCAAAATACTAGATGAGTAAAGTTTCCTTCAGTATGTAACACAATACAAATTTTAACAAGACATTCATTTCTTACGCAGAAAATTTTTGGCTGAATATGAGCACAACAGAAGCCTTTTTTTTTTTTTTTTTTTTTTTTTTTATAAAAGGAAGGGGAAAAAAAAGTTAAGTTAATGACTATTTAACATAAAAATTCAATTTTAAATTTGCTGTATTTTCTTTCAAAAGAGTGGTAAATATTCCACAGTACAATTCCTTAAATGAAACAAAGGGAAATTTAAGAGAATAGTTTAATAAAAACCAATTGTAATTTTAACATAAGAAGTTACAATATGAATTATCTGTAGAATAATCGAAAAAAAAAAAAAAAAAAAAAAAAAAAAGCCACATTTCATAAAGAAAGATTGGAATTAAGTATTTGCTCAGTTGTAGTTTAAATTTCTACATTACTTATCTTATGACACTATTATACATTCATCTTTAACTTACTGCATAAAATGTACGATCACTTTGAAAAGCAGTTACAAGTAAATGAGGGTAGAATGAAAGCAATTGACGTATTCTTTCTGCACTAAACACATGACAATGCACACATTTTCAGAGAATACAGTCATTAAGTTCAAGGGAGTAAATTAAAAAGGAGGCAAGCGAGATACATAAGCAGTCTGGATTTTTCTACAGTTTAGTTGAAAAACAAATTCTTTAAAAATTACTAAAGTAAGATTATCTTTTTTCCCCCACGACTAAAATCCACTATATACTCTTAATTTAGTGCCGGTCATGATACTGAAATCAAGAGGGACTATGGAGAGTCAGCACTCAGCTGGATACTTATTAAAAATAAACTTATTTTTGACTATTGAAACAAGCTACGAAATCAACCTCAGCCATCTGAAAATAATGTCTCGAATAATAAATTACAACGTACATTATTCAGAAATAAATACCATGGATGTTTAGAGTAAGTTTTGAACTTAGACATGGGGAAAAATAAAGAAGTACTGTGTATCCACTACAGTTCTTCAAATCGAAGTTTATAAAAAGGAACTTTCTCTTTTGTAAAAACTTCTGAGCAGATGACAATTTCCAATGCCTCTGTAGTGGCGTTAAAATCATATCAGCCCAAAACAATTATAAACAGATGGCTTTAAACTTTGATTACAACCATCTTTTGGCAGTAGTATAGCACGATGACTCAATATTCACGAAAAATCATTTGCTGTTTATAATCAAATGAAATATTAAACCAAAAGGAACTATTTCTTCAACAGAGTCGCTATTTTATATACACATTAACTTAAAAAACAAGGGGGGTAACCATGCATAGTAAAATGAAGTCTCTTATTACCGAGAACTTAAATCAGTGCATCTGTTTCTAATCATTTCATTAAATTCACACATGGACGTTAAAATTATTTTTATACTTTTAAGATACTGAGGATTCTAGCTATACACTATACGGCTTGATTTATATCTACCGAAAGATTCCATTTTATCTTCACGCATAACAGTAACTTCAGGCTTTTCTAAATAACTACATCCGAATTTTCATTATTTTATTCTATTTAACACACGCATTCTGACAAATTTACAAGCGAGTCGTCAAATTTATAACATTTTTTATAACATAGATAACGGACTTTTGACATTTGCAGGTAAATTTACAGTTAAATAATCTAACACACCATGACCTAGATTATGAAATTTTCGAAGGTTTGTATGAAAGAAAATCCTCAACTTAAAAGCTTTTTAAATCATTTAAACGGTTTGAGGTTTAGTTGCTTTTATGCCACATTAGAACTACCTAATGAGCTTTAAGCTACGGTCTGTCATTCACTCTTAAGAACGGTCTAGAGACATGCCATCGCAATTTTGATCCTCTGTGGAAATGATGGTTTCTTTTACGGAACACTTGTTATATAAAAGAGAAAAATAATGGTATGCCTTTATCTGTAGATGATTTTAAAGACAAAAATATATGTGCTAACTTAACATTTCAAAAAAGGATACAAGAGTTGATTAGTTGGGTTGGTTAATTTTCTATAGTATATAACTAAGTGAATAAGTAAATTAATAAGTTTTGCGTTGCACTAGTTCTGCGCTATGAGCAATTGGCGACGATCTACAACTCAGCCTTGAAGTGGTCAGACTATATGCCATCACAATTTCGATCCTCTCCCTAACAGCACAGTTAGGCTTAACTTATCCACAGTAGATCTTAAGGACGTTTCTGGGATGTCTTGTCATCCAGAAGACATCTTGAAGATATCCTGGGGAGGCGACGTGCTGTCTGGGCTATGGAGAGAAGACAAGAGTTGGTTGGTTGCGCCGCACTAGTGCTGCGCTATGGGCAATTAACGACGGTCTGGGACGTACCCCTATGGATGATCCGGAAGCATGCCATCATAATTTTGATCCTCCACGGAGGGTACAGTCGGCTGCAAAATTATTCGAGCACTAGCCAATAATTCCTATATTTAAAAGGTACACTTAAGACTGTTTTGCTAAGTAAATCCTTGTCGAATCATGTTCTTAGACTGATTAAGAACATGACTCGACAAGGATTTATTTAACAAAGCTGTATTAAGTGTACATTTTTTTGGAAAGGATTATTGCTAGTGCTCGAATAATTTTGCAGCCGACTGTACTTCTTCCCCACATCGGTGACCCCCAGATGTAGGATTTCACGAGAGCTGAAAAATTCGGTTTTTGAGAATATTAATGAGAAAGAAAAAGTACACTGGAAAAAAAAAAAAAAAAAAAAAAAAAAAAAGCCGTACTTTGATAATTTTTATTTTTTCTTTGAAAAACGTCCGATATAATCATTTAAAAATAGGTGGTGAAATGGGTAGTGGTTTTGCCGGATACCGCATATCCGCATTCAGCAGATATGAGTGTTTCAGTTATTCGATTTCTGGCAAAATTATTATCAGTTACATCCCCACATTTAAATTTTAAAATTAGTGAATTTTGAAAAGAAAAATAAAGGCATCCAAGTGTAGCCTTTCCCTTTTTACGTCTCTTAGTGTATTTGTAAAGAATTCCATTATCGGAATAATTTATAAAGAATTCCATTATCGGTGACCTTACTTAATTGATGTAAATTAAATGTCTTTCAACTGAATGCAGTCAAGTTTTCTATATCGAGTTACAGTTGGTAACAAAAGTGTCCGAACACCAGCAAAAATTCCTACGTAAAAAAAGTACACTTTATAAGGTTTTGTTAAACAAATCCTTGTCGAATCCTGTTCTTAGTCAGTGTAAGAACACGATTCGATAAGGATTTATCAAACAAAACCGTATGACGTGTACTTTTTTTACATAGGAATTTTTGCTAGTGTTCGGACACTTTTGTTACCGACTGTACCATAGTTTAAACAACGGTTTGATTTTGATCATGAAACCGATGCGCATCCTGTTACAATTGTAATTAACATTATTTCAGAGTGGCATTAAAGGATAAATAAAGAAATATAAACGGATTTTGGAAAAATAATTAAAATTTCTTGGAAAATAAAAAAGGGTTGAGTTTGCTGATAAACGTTGCACTAGAGTAGAGCTGCCTATTAAGTTATTGCTGACTACCTGGTCTTCATTCCTAGAAGTAGTTCGAATCAACATCTCCTAAAATACTGCTTTCGAACTAGAACTCCAACATAGATAGGCTGACGCATCCGCCATTTTCCAGCCCACAAGACCGGCTGACGATTTATTATTGGTGGTTTTTCGGCAATTAATTGCACGAATAACTCCAGAAAAGGGCACCACCTGTTTATATTTTCTTCTAATCCAGGAAGAAGGAAAAAGTGGATTATAAATTGCAGATGTAACTCGTGGATACCCGGAGCAGGAGCACAACTTTGTAGCGTAAGATTTCCCTTATTTTCAAATTATTTCATTTTATATTCAAAGATGTATGACAAATTTAATATGAATGCACTGATTTTAAAGTTATTACTTTAAATTCTTTTAAAATTAACTTTAATATTACATTTCTTTTAACGTGAAGGGTTGCAGTTTTGAGAACGTTGGCGATGTTCTTAAAATTGCCAACTTGTTTGTTTCGTGATAAGAAGTTCTAGATCACTTGATCTGTATAGAAGTTTAAAGGCGATATCAACGCTAATCAGGTAACCTAACTTTTTCTACCGCCAACACTTTCCCAGACGGGCTAGAAAATGGCGGACACTGCGTCAGCTCTTATCATATAGGAGTCTTATTTCGAATCTTGCTTTACGTCACGAAAGATCGGTCAATCAACACCTCCTATATATTTTACAGGATAGCATGGATTGGATGTAATCGGCCGACATTCCGTGACGTAAAGCTCAGTTATATTATTACAGGAGATGTTGTCCGGAGATATTACATCACATCTGTAATTATTTGAAGGAGATTTACAAGCGGACTATGAGTCAAGCATACAAATCTGATTTATATGTTGTCAATATGCATGACCTCACAGCAACCGCGGAAGAAATGGATCCGCAGCTTCGTATTCGGTATTTAGTTGAGTTGGATTGATTGAAATCGCTCTAGACCAGCCAAGTGAACTATTCTTCCGATTTGAGAAAATAGAGAGGTTGTGATTTAATTTGATTGATACCGAGAGACAAGAAGAGACCAAGGAAGATACCACAGTGTCGTTGGAGGGATGAAATTCGGAAGTTTAGAAAAGCAGAATGAAGAATAATTGCAGAAAACAATGCACATTTAAATAATCTAGAAGGTTACTTCATCCTGCAAAGGATTGATGAAGACTGAAATTGGTAATAATGATAGTTACATATGTCTTCTGCTTACCAATTTTGACAGTTTTAGTTGGTGAAAAGGCGGACTGAGATTTTAATTAAAGCTATTCCCACAATGGCGAAATTTTTGCGCCATTGTCGCGGTACACACATACAGACAGATAGATAGACACATAGAACCAAAAAAATTTTTGAGTCTCCCTATGCAGGCCTCCGTTGACATTTCAGCAATAAATTAAAGTAAGAAAAATCTGAAATCAATCATCTCAATCGAATATGGGGTTTAACGCTATAGCACTTCAAATAACTTGAGCCAATAATTCATAATAATAAAGAATATTTCGCTGTTTCCCTGTAAAAATCTATAAGTGGGTCAAAAATTTATACAATTCATAGACCTATACATTTTCAGAACAATTACTTCAAACAGTTTTAACCCATAGGCTACAATGATAGGCCATAATGATAAACTAAAATTCCAATAATAAACAAAATCTATACAGTTCGTGAGACGCTGACCTATAACACATATATAAATATTGAACTCAATCGAATAATACATTTAGACAATATTGCATTCTTAATAATTTCAGCCCACAGGCTATAATGGTAAAGATTTTTTTGTTGTGTTCCTGAAAAAAAAAAAAAAAAAAAAAAAAAACTATAAGTGCTAGATTCACCAAAATCAACAAGGTTAGTGCTACGGTGACATATTACATACGCACCAGCTTTGAGCTAATTCGAACAAAGCGCTTAGATGATATCGTTCGCTTACGTGCATACACATACAGTCGGCTGCAAAATTATTCGAGCACTAGCAAGAATCCTTGGCAAAAAAAAGTACACTTAATACAGCTTTGTTAAATAAATCCTTGACGATTCATGTTCTTAATCAGTCTAAGAACATGATTCGACAAGGATTTACAGTCGGTAACAAAAGTGTCCGAACACTAGGAAAAATTCTTATGTAAAAAAAGTACACTTCATGTGGTTTTGTTAAATAAATCCTTGTCAAATCCTGTTCTTAGTCAGTGTAAGAACATGCTTCGATAAGGATTTATTTAACAAAACAGTATGAAGTGTACTTTTTTTACATAGGAATTTTTACTAGTGTTCGGACACTTTTGTTACCGACTGTACTTAGCAAAACAGTCTTAAGTGTACTTTTTAAATATAGGAATTATTGGCTAGTGCTCGAATAATTTTCCAGCCGACTGTATATACACATGCAGTCGTCAGCAAAATTATCCGAGCATTAGCCAATAATTCTGATGTCAAAAAAGTGCACTTCATACTGTTTAGTTAAATAAATCCTTGTCGAATCATGTTCTTAGACTGACTAAGAAAATGACTCGACAAGGATTTATTTAATAAAGCAGTATTAAGTGTACTTTTTTTAGACAGGGATTATTGCAGGTGCTCGGATACTTTTGCTGCCGACTGTACATACATCACGAAAAATTGTGTAAAATCGTATCTATCGCTAAAAGGTGAGCTTATCTCAAAACCAATGTTAGAGGTGCACTCCTAAACATCATGACAGATACAAATATAAATTACAACATTCTACTAACATTATATTTTGAGCTATGCGAGATGCAAAATCCATTTCACAAATCATAACCGCAGTACTTTTCTTGCATGTAATGTTCCGGATAAAAATGAACGTGCAAACATTTTTTTTTTTTTTTTTTTTTTTTTTTTTTTTTTTTTTAAATAATTAAAATAGGGTTGAGAAAAACCGTGCTAAAGAAATAGAACAGTTACAGTAGAGAACCCTGTTGCGAAATTAAAAATTTGGCACTGAATTAGCTATTACGTTTCTCTCCAAGATCTTTACGCCAAGATGATGACATATCTGACGGTATTGTGATTTGCAGACTATCCCTAGCTTTGACACCCCGACCGTCGCCAAATGCCCTCTACGTAGCTTTGGTGAGACATTAAAACCCACTCAATCTCAACCTCTACTTTTCTGCGGTTGATCATCGAAAAGACAAAAAATTTCGCTGCTTATTACAGTCGGCAGCAAAATTATTGAAGCTCTAGCAACAATTCTTATTTAAAAGATAGGCACCTAATACTGTTTTGTTAAGTAAATATTTGTCCACACTCATGATCTTAGTCTTTATACTGCATAAAAAGGTAAACTGATGATAAAAATGAGAGATTAAACAATAATAATATTAAATGTATATGTGCTTCAGTGATTTTTCTGCCGACAGTACGCAATTGCGATAGCAATTATAATTCATCGCCAAAATGACAATAAAAATTTAAAAGCTGCCAAGGGTCTCCTAAGCTAAAGCTATCCGCGTTTGTAATAATCGATAGACGGCGCTTTTTCAGCTTTTGTTGTTAGTAAATATAATAGCCACGTGTATTTATTATTGTTCTATTTGAGTTACTACTTAATGTTCTTGCTATAATTTCTCCGCCATTACATCATGGAAAATTGGTTGCTTTTGGAAAAAAATATTTCAGTTTATTCAAAGTTCGATCGGAAGTAGATTTTTAACTGAAGATGAACAAATATTAGTTTCAAATCATCTGATTAATTCTGTACTTCCATTAGCCGAAGCAACTGATATTTTTAATTTGTCATTTGGAAATAAATGGAAGCTTAATTCTGGATTTCTTGATCTTTTGGAGTTACACTGTAGCACACAACAGTATGTGTTATCTTTTTTACCGGATTTATTCTTTTTTATCCAATAAATATATGTGAAACTAAACATCGGTCAGCAATGGCGTCTCGACGAAAGCCGAAAGCTATTCATGTTAATTTTAATTTCACCTTAGCCCACCAGAGGGCAAGCATTTCATTACAATCGCGGATACCAAAGGAATTTTAAGAAATAAATTTAGTAACTGATGCTAGGGAATAAAATATATTTATTGCATGCTTTTATATGGAAAAATAGATTACCATAAGTCTTGTCGTACTAAATTAATTTTTTTTCAAAGAATGTAAGGATATATATATATATATATATATATATATATATATATATATATATATATATTTAGGATATATATATATATATATTTATATATTATATATATATATATATATATTTAGGATATATATATATATATATATATATATATATATATAGCACAGTGTTACATAATTACAGATAACTACTTATTGTGTTAAATTACTAATAAGAGTAAAAGAAAATGAACACGTTACCAAACGAAAAAGAAAGTAATATTTACCATTTAAGTTCATTTTATTAAATCACGCATAATTTTCTATTTTAATGGGCTCTTCCCACCGTCGTCTGCTCAATCACGTGATAGAGGAAAACGAATAATCGAATTCTGAGAATCGAATTCAATTAAATATTGTTCTTAAGAACAGAAATTTTAATATTTAATATAAAATAAAATAAAAGTAATATTGTGCATTTGTAAACAGTAGAATAGTTCTATTTGTAAATTTAATAATTTTTAAAAAACATTTTATATGTTTATTTATTTTTACCTATAAGAATCGATTTTTGTATATTGTAGTGTAACTGTAACATTAACTGATCTAGCAATAAACAATAGCTTCTTGTGGAATGTTTACGGATTATAAATTGAAAATTTAAAATGTTTTCATTTATTTAATTGCATAAAGGTGTTACAACGAGTTAGTTAACTTAATTACTGGTCTAAATGGATTTACGTGGTACGATATTACATTGTCACTGAGTACCAAAAATCAGAGTATTTAAACATGTCTTCATGAACATCAATAACAGGTATAAACTAAATGATGATTGTAAATGTATACAGCAAACAAAAGATGATGAATAATGATATAAAAATGATTAAAAATGATGATGTATAAAAAATAACACAGATTAAATACGATTGATCAAAAATAAGAATAGAAAATATGTTACTTCAGCAATCGCTCTAGATAAACAAGACTTCGTCTGATATTTGTTTTTCCTCTATCATGTGACCTCTGACGTCAGGTGGGAAGAGTCCATTGGCCTAACAAAGTAGATACCTAACAAATTTCTTGAGAAAGCTGATATATATATATAGATAGATAGATATAGTAATATATAAATGCAGAAATATATAAACAAATGAATGAAATTAAATGTAGAAATATATGTACACAAATGAATGTAATTATACCCCAAAAAACACTGAGATCTTCATCAGGGAGGCCCCTCAGTGTAGGGGTGAATGAGAAGTTTCTGAAAGGACAGTAGCTATAAGCTAATAACTATCCTTAGCCCCCAACTTCTCACCAAACAGAAAACCACCAATAACTGAAGAGAAATCAAACATACATATAATGTATAAAACTACTAAAATATTTTATAAAACCATCAAATTGTAAAAGTTATAAAACCACATCAATTCATTTAAAATTATATACAATACAAAAGAGAATTACCGAAGGTAAACAAGAAAGTATTAAAAGAAATAAAAATTACAACCTTTCAACTGGAACACAAACTATCTTCGGCCAACGGGGCTACTCGTTGGTACTTCAATATCGCCCTTAAATGAGGAAGTAGAACCAACCGAGACAGGAAAACTCTGAAAAGTCACAGTTAAAAATTGTGACGGGTAACAGTTAATTTGCAGGGTACTTTTTAGATCTTCAAGAGCATATTTTAAATCATCTTCATTATTGCAAATAGAATGAATTCTTTTAAGCTGTGCGAACATAATGTTTTTTAAAACTTTTCTACTCATATTTGAAAACCAATTAGTAAGACTATTAACTTTAAAATTAAAATCCTTTCTTTTATCATGTAATCCAATTAGCCATTTATCTTCATTTCTCTTTATATTTAAATCAAGGAAAGAAATTTTATCGGTATCTGTACGGTTCAAAACCAATTCTTTAGGATATATTTTTTTAGCGATATCCTAAAGAATTGGTTTTGAACCGTACAGATACCGATAAAATTTCTTTCCTTGATTTAAATATAAAGAGAAATGAAGATAAATGGCTAATTGGATTATATGATAAAAGAAAGGATTTTAATTTTAAAGTTAATAGTCTTACTAATTGGTTTTCAAATATGAGTAGAAAAGTTTTAAAAAACATTATGTTCGCACAGCTTAAAAGAATTCATTCTATTTGCAATAATGAAGATGATTTAAAATATGCTCTTGAAGATCTAAAAAGTACCCTGCAAATTAACTGTTATCCGTCACAATTTTTAACTGTGACTTTTCAGAGTTTTCCTGTCTCGGTTGGTTCTACTTCCTCATTTAAGGGCGATATTGAAGTACCAACGAGTAGCCCCGTTGGCCGAAGATAGTTTGTGTTCCAGTTGAAAGGTTGTAATTTTTATTTCTTTTAATACTTTCTTGTTTACCTTCGGTAATTCTCTTTTGTATTGTATATAATTTTAAATGAATTGATGTGGTTTTATAACTTTTACAATTTGATGGTTTTATAAAATATTTTAGTAGTTTTATACATTATATGTATGTTTGATTTCTCTTCAGTTATTGGTGGTTTTCTGTTTGGTGAGAAGTTGGGGGCTAAGGATAGTTATTAGCTTATAGCTACTGTCCTTTCAGAAACTTCTCATTCACCCCTACACTGAGGGGCCTCCCTGATGAAGATCTCAGTGTTTTTTGGGGTATAATTACATTCATTTGTGTACATATATTTCTACATTTAATTTCATTCATTTGTTTATATATTTCTGCATTTATATATTACTATATCAAAGTTTTGCATTTCCTTTCGCTGCAATCTTGCGCATTGGTTTGTAATTCTCCTGTTGATTTTTCTAATCAGTAAAACTTATATTTTTATATATTTTCCTGTCAATTGTTTTCTAGATAGATAGATAGATATACATAACACATGTAAAACAGAGTTTTATAAATTAAGAGTTTTATAATTAACCAAAGTTCAGATTTTTTTAATATACGCATATTTTTACAACAAAACCAGTGTTTTTAGTTCCCATCATACTATAGGTATGGGGAACTTAGGTAATCGTGAAAATTTTCGACATCGATTTATTTTACTTTTTTACACGTTTTCAGGTGTGAGGAATCCGAAAATGGCAAAATTAGTATGGTGTCTGTCTGTAGGGTGTCTGTTAGTGTGTTAGTCCGTTAGTGTGTCTGTCCGTTAGTGTGTTAGTCAGTTAGTTTGTTAGTCTGTTTGCACGATATCTCACGAACAAATGATCGCAGAGAGGCCAAACCAGTTTTAAAATATTACTTTCGACACTGGCAAAAACCCTATTTATTTGAAACATTCGAATTAAAAAACTTCGAAAGTTATTTGAAATTTACGATTTTCTTAACATGGGAGAACAGGGCAAAATTTCACTTAAACTTGCATTAAATGAAAATTTTTGCTGTAAAAATGTTAGACCAGTTTTAAAATATCAGTTTTGATGCCGGAATGAACATCAGTTACTATAAACATGCTACTTTAAAAATTTCGCAAGTTATTGGATATTTACGAATTTCTTAAAATAAATTAGAAATATCAGACTTATATTTATAAATTTGATACCGAATGAAAGGGGTGATTTTTCTGAATTCAGGGGTGCAAACAGTTTTTCGATGCGACAATTAGATTTTTAAAAAATAACTAAAGTATGAAATTTAAGTGGCAACGGAAAAACGGAAAAAGGGGAAAATAAATTCGAAATATCAGACCTATCGTTACAAATTCAGTACCAAATGAAAAAGGTGATTTTTCTGAATCCTGGGGTGTAAACAGTTTTTCGATACGACAATTAGATTTTTTAAAATTAACTAAAGTATGAAACTTAGATGGCAACACTTCATTTCAATCTTTTCATAATTTGTAGTGCGAATCACGCGAATACAAAAGTCTTTAACTTAAAAATTTATTTTTATATTTTAGTTTTCCATTCAAAGCATTTTAGTGAAAAAATATTTATGGCGCATGCGCAGGCATTTTTTACCCACAATTTAAACACTAATCATAATTTTGAGAATTTCTATAGATATAATTTCAAGTTGGGTGAATACCTAAGTTTTTGCCAAGCGCCGTTGAATTCCGTCCAGCCGTTCTCGAGTGATGCCCGGACATACGTGTTTTAGTCTTTAACCCCTAGGGGGGGGGAACGGGGGGGGAAATTCTGAAAAGTTGATAGATATAATTTTAAGTTGGGTGAAGACCTAAATTCCTGCCAAGCGCCATTGAATTCTGCCCAGCCGTTTTCAAATGATGCCCGGACAAAAAAAGCGGCATTCGGACACGATGACACACACACACACACAGAGACAAAATTTTCTGAAGTCATTTTCGGCTTTCATGGGGTGTGAAACGTGAAAATATCGCAAAATTTTCGATTCTGACAAATTTACAGACAAAACTCTGATTTTATTAATATAGATGATACTGGCATGAATATTATTGAATATGAATTTTCCAATATAAAAATTTCGTAAGTTATTAGAATTTTACGAATTTCTTATCATAACAGAATAGGGCAAAATTTTACACAAACGTCAATCTTGAGGGATATTTTCATCATAAAGATGTCAGACCAATTTTGAAATATTATTTAGGATACTGACATGAATACCATAGAGTATGAATTTTCCAATTTAAAGAATTCGTAAGTTATTTGGAAATTACGATTTACTTAAAATGGCAGAATAAGGCAAAATCGAGCATAAATGTCCGAGGATCATAAATATACCAGACAATTTCAAAATAACATTTATGATACTGGTATGAACATGATTGGCTACAAATATTCTAATAGGAAAATTTCGTAAGTTATTCGAAATTTAGGTTTTTATCAACATAGCAAAATAAGGCGATATTTCATATAAATATGCATTTTTGGGAAAGTTGCATTGGAAATAGTAGCATGAAAATAAACTACGAAATTGATCCCAATAAAATAAATAAATAGATTAGAATAAGATAAATATATCGAACTGAATGGTGGGTAGCGTATTAGGCGAGGATTTCGTTCTGTCACTGTGTCAAGCATGTGGTCAAATTCATTTCTCTTAACATGAATATAATACGTCCTGTATAACAAATTTATAAGAACATACATATGATGGGGAACTGAGCAGAGTCCACCTATGCCAACTAGTTTTTTTAGTTCATCATACTATAGGTATGGGGAACTTATGTAATCGTGAAAAATTTCGACCTCGGTTTTTTGACATTTTTATACGTTTTCAGGTGTGAGGAATCCGAAAATGACAAAATTTGTATGGTGTCAGTGTGTCAGTCCGTTAGTGTGTTAGTCCGTTAGTTTGTTAGTCTGTTAACACGATATCTCACGAACAAATGATCGCAGAGAGGTCAGATCAGCTTTAAAATATTACTTTCGATACTGGCAAGAACCCTATTCATTTGCAACATTCGAATTGAAAAACTTCGAAAGTTATGAGAAATTTACGATTTTCTTAACATGGGAGAATAGGACAAAATTTCACTTAAACGTGCATTAAATGGAAACTTGTTACTGTAAAAATGTCGGACCAGTTTTAAAATATCAGTTTTGATGCCGGAATGAACATCAGTGACTATAAATATGCTACTTTGAAAATTTCGCAAGTTATTGGAAAATTACGAATTTCTTAACATGGCAGTATAGGGAAAAATTTCACATAAACGTCAATTTTGAGAGATATTTTCATCGTAAAGATGTCAGACTACCTTTGAAATATTATTTAGAACACTGGCATGAATATTAATGACTATGATTTTTCCGTTATAAAAATTTCGTAAGTTATTGGAAAATTACAAATTTCTTAACATGGCTGAATAGAGCAAAATTTCACATAAACGTCAATCTTGAGGGATATTTTCATCGTAAAGATGTCAAACCACTTTTTAAATATTATTTTGGATACTGGCATGAATATCAAAGACTATGATTTTTCCAATTTAAAAAATTCGTAAGTTATTTGGAATTTACGATTTACTTAAAATGGCAGAATAAGGCCAAATTTAGCATAAACTTCCATTTTGAGGATCATAAATACATTAGACAACTTCAAAATTACATTTATGATATTTGTTTGAACATGATTGAATACAAGTATTCTAATGGGAAAATTTCGTAAATTATTCGTAATTTACGATTTTATCAACATAGCGAAATTGTAAAATTTTCATATAAATATGAATTTTGAGGATTATTGCACTGGAACTAGTAGCATGAAAACTAAACAACAGAATTGACCCTGATAAAATAAATTAATAGATCAGAATAAGATAAATATATCGAAGTGAACAGTGGATAGCCTATTAGGCGGGGATTTCATTCTGTCACTGTATCAAGCTTTGGTCAAATTCATTTCTTTTAACATAGACTACCACTAGAAATTTATGAGAACATAAATATGATGGGGAACTGAGCAGAGTCCACCTATGCCAACTAGTTTTTTTTTTTTTTTTTTTTTTTTTTTAAAGAAAGGAACTTATAAGTATATCAAAACGAACAGTTTATTCTGCTTAATCTATTACATCTGTTAATAGTGTTTGATAAATATTATTTTTCTATGATTGTACTATTATTTTCTTCTATATTCGATAGAAGAAAGCACTGAATTCGTAAAAATTTCCAACCTCGGGTGTTTAATGGATTTACACGTTTTGAGATCTCTAGAACATGATTTGATCATTTTTAGAAAATGCCTGTCTGTGTCCGACAAAATTTTGTGGCAACTACTGCAGAGAATTTCAATAAAATCTTATATATAGTTGCACCCTGACATCAATTAGTGCGTATAAATTTTTGGTGAAGATCGTTCAACAGGTGGCATTGCTATCCCACTTTTTCTAAATTTTTAACATAGCGGTATGGGACAAAATTTTGTAAAATGTACATAAAGAGAATTATTTTTTATAATCATTATAAAATTAAAAAGAATTATTTGTAATAAGGATAGTGTAATGTGTTTTTTTTTTTTTTTTTTTTTTTTTTTTGTACATGTAGGAGCACTCCTTCCACTCCCGCTGGAGGGGAGAGACTTCCACTAGTTTTTCTGAACATTAAATAATGAATGGCTGTATAAATAAAGAGAAGAGAAAAGTATAATAGGGTGTGTTGAGTATGTTGTTTAATTTTACGCTATTGCACTTCAAATCATTTGAGCCCATAGATGACAAAGAGTTTTTCGCCGTGTCCCTGTAAAAATCAATAATTGCTTAGATTCACCAAAAGCTATACCGTTTGTGCAACGATAACCTATAGTATGTACATAAATTTCTGCTGAATCTAAAAAGGCATTTAGACTCTATCGCAATTTAAATAATCTGGTGTGTCACTCACACGACTTTCTCTTACCCTGAAATTTAATACTATAAATACAGTTTGCAGATTAAGAGGTGAGATAACGAGTACTGTTATGTAAACCTGTGTTAAACAATTCAAATTAGGCTTCGGAAGAGTTTTATATCATAATGAGTTCTGCCCGTTTCATTAATGCACCTACATTTATACAGAAATTAATTGTTCTATTAAAAAATAATTCTGCTTTTAAAAAATAATTTATTAAAATTACTATTTAAAAAATCAATCTTTTATGATAATGCAGACGATTTCCATATTAGAGAAGTAGTATAACACTAAATATCCAAAAAAAAGTCCATTTTATTCTCAATATTAAAAAAAAAAAAAAAAAAAAAAAAAAATCTAAGTTTTTTTTTTTTAATTAAAAGTAAAAAAAAAAATCGATAACTTTGTTTTAAATTAACGCAGATCGATGGTTCAACCGTTCGTTTTAAAGGTATTTGCGAGCTCTTTTGAAAGATACCCATCATGGAAATTTACTCCTCTCAAGGGGAGACTTCCCCCCAGGGGGGGAGCCGAGGCTCCTTCATACACAGATTTTTTTTCCCCAGTTGCCTATCTATCTCTATTACAAAAAATATATATTCGTTTCATTTGGTTTAGTGCAGTCTATAGACGTTAAACTATACTTACCTGCAATTTCCCCCATAGACGTAATGTATTAGAATTCTCTTGATTGTCCCTGTACACGAACCATTTGCTTGATCTTTGCGAAAAGCTTACTGTAGCATCCCTATATGATATACATTTATAATACCAAGTTTGGAATGTCTGCTACTATTTGTTCTTGAGATATGCTGATAACAGACAGACACACCCATACACACAGACCAACCGTTAAAAACATGATTTTCGTATTCAGGAGACCTCAAAACGTGTAAATATAACAAAATCTCACTTTCGAAAATTTGTCCCAAAAATAGTACTTTCTCTACCTTATGGTTAAGATAAAGTAAAAATACTAAACAATGATTTTCATATTACTTAAAGTGAAAAAAAAAAAAAAAAAAAAAAAAAAAAAAGATGGTTAAAGAATGATTTTCTAATTAGCCTGGTTGGTAGAGAGCCGAGCTCGTTACTGAAGGATTGCGATTTCGATATTCAAATGAACCAAAGACCGTCATGTACATTGAATGGTGCATGTAAAATCCGCCGTGACAGAAATGACCTCCATGTTCCCATCCCAGATTATACCTGTGAGGGTCACACAAACGGTGAAGCCATACCATCCATGGAGTATCAAAAATGTGGTGTCTTCGAACCGCCCCTAAGGTACAGCGTCTAGTATAAACAGTGTGGAAAGCGGCGAATAAAATTGTACCTAAAAAATTAAGCCTGTCACCAGATGTCATTGTAATCGAAGCTAGTGTCACGACAACAAAACCGAGACTCCCTATTGGTTAATTATATGCTTAGATCACGTGATTAAACTGACGAAACTGGGAAAAGCCAATCAGGTCTTCGATTTGAGCAATAGCTTCGATCACAGCGACATCTGGGTAAGCTTAATTTTTGTAGCATCATTTTAACATCACGATTATAGGCGATTGCCACACTGTTTATTCTAGACGCTGTATCTAAGGTATGGTGACCTGATAAGAGTATTTTATGATAGACTAAAATAATAAAAATATTACAAATGCCCAATTATACATATATATATATATATTACTGTAAATAAATAATACCAGAAGGATAATATGATGTAAATCTAACCTCAGAACAACTTTTTTTTATGTGTTCCGAAACTCTTTTTTTTCCCGCGAAATGTTTTCTGCTTTGCACCTGTTTATCACGTGACAATGCTTCGCGCCACTCTACGACTGCTGTAATTCATTTTTTTTTAATCATGTAACATTTTTTGTATGGGACAGACGTTCCACCTTTTAGTCCTACTTTATTGTATTTTAATGTCTAAGATCAAATCTTTTAAAAGGAATTTAGAGTCTAGACATCATTATTTCAATACGCAAATAACATATAAGATATTGTGTAAGATTATATATTAATCTACATTTTTTACAGAAAAAGAGTAGTTTTTCGTTTTCTTAAAGAAGAAGTATCTACTCTGCTGGTAATAAAGTCAACTGATTTTTCTTCAATAAAACTGACGTGCTGGATTACCTATGTTGACCCAGGTAAGTCAAACTTTTAATTATTTGACAGTTGACTTTTTAAATAAAGAATATTTATTACATAAATATATTTCATAATAAAATAGAGGAATCATAGAACTTATAGCCTCAAATATTTTATCAGATTATGAGCTCGCAGAAGTTAAATCGAAAGTAAACATTCAAAGTCAAAGTACTTAATTTTATGAAAGTTATTTAATTTTATTTTCTTCTTCAAGTAATATTACCAAAACTGTGTTGACTTAAAATATTAAATAAATGTTTACGTATTGTTACAAATATTAAAAAAACTGTTACAAAAATTTAACTATGTCAGCCACCAAAGATATACAAATAGAACTGCTAAACTCCACAAATTATAATGTGTGGAAGTTTCGTATGGAAATGTATTTACAAAAAGAGGATCTTTTTACAGTCATTACTGACGATCCTCCTAACCCAATAACCGATCAGTGGCGTTCTAAAGATAGAAAAAACCAGAGCTATTATAAATTTGCTTATTGATAATGACCAGATAGTTTACGTAATGAATAAAGAAACAGCACGAGAATGCTGGAATGCTCTGCACCAGGTCCACGAAAGATCGTCACTTACAAGTAAGCTTTTCTTACTGAGGAAAACTTTATTCCATAAAATTAATTGAAGGTGGTGACATTAATCAACATATTTTAGACATTTATAAAACACGAGATAGATTCACCGCCATAGGTGAAGCTATTGATGAGTCCCACCTTGCAGCTTTGATGTTGTGTTCGCACCCTCCTTCTTATGATGTTCTCATAACAAGTTTAGAACCTCGAAATGAAGCGCATTTTACACCTGAATATATACGAAACAAATTGACTGATGAATATGTCAAAAGATTAGAAAACAAAACTGTTGAAAATTCAGCGTTAAAAGTCCAAAACCATAACCAATCTGACAAATTTCGTAAACATTGCCGTAAAAACAATCATAACATTGAAGATTGCTATAAGTTGAAAAATAAAAATAATTTTGTTGTTAAAAATTACAAGAAAAATTTCAACAAGAAAAAACTGTAGATCCAACATATGCTCTCAGAACAAGAGAAGCCAGATAGCGCTCAAATTGCAGAGGGGAGCTATAAACTATACGCTGATAAATTGTATACCTTTTATGTTGGAGATAAAACTTCAAATTGGGTGGTAGATTCAGGGTCGTCTTCACATATCTGCAATGATATACTAAAATTTCGCGAACTTAAAAATAACGTTTCTAACGTCACTATCGCGAACGGCATGCAGCTAAAATCTTTGGGTTCCGGTACTGTGGATTTGTATACCGTAAATTCGGAAAACGCACAAAACAAAATAACACTTAAAAATGTTCTTTATGTTCCTGAAATAGAAACTAATTTAATTTCTATAAAAAGAGCAACAGAGAATGGTTGTATCGCTGTATTTGATGATAAAACCTGTAAAATTGTAAATCAGGGTAATACAAGCATTGAGGGATATGTGAAAAATAATTTATATGAATGTCAATTAAATTATTCTGAAAACAAACACACAGCGAACATTGTAATACAAACCTGTGACAACGAAAATTGCATAAACAAGTGGCATGTGAAACTTGGCCACAGAAACGCTAACCACATTAAAAATTTAGTTAACAAGGATATGGCTGTGGGTATTAAATTAAATGATTGCAAACATAATACTGACTGTAAAACATGCATAATGTCTAAACTAGTTGATTCACCTTACCCCAAAGCTGCACAATTTAGAGCCTCCGCACCACTCGAACTAGTCCACACAGACTTATGTGGTCCTATGGAAACCCCCACTGTTGGTGGAAAATATTACTTTCTTACATTTATCGATGATTTTAGTTGTTATACTATTTATATTTGCTAAGAAATAAGTTTGAGGTATTTACTAAGTTAAAGGAATATATGGCTATGAACGCAAACAAATTTGGCCGAAAAGTGCAAGCAATTCGCTCGGATAATGGGGGGGGGGGAATACACTAGTATGGAAGCAAACGAATTTTTGAAAAAAGAAGGAATTGAGCACCAGTTTACCGTTCCTTACTCTAGTGCTCAGAACGGCGTGGCAGAACGTAAAAATCGTACGCTGACCGAAATGGCGCTGTCTGCTTAAAGACAGTAATCTACCGAATTCCTTTTGGGGGGAAGCCGTAAATACTGCGAATTACATACAAAACAGGCTCCCGACCTCCTCATGCGACTCAACTCCTTACGAAAAATGGACCGGCCGTAAACCCGATTTATCAAATATAAAAACATTCGGAAGTCGCGCATACGCTTATGTACAGTCGGGGAAAAAAAAACGCAACACTCAACGTAACTTCGTTGCTAATCGATGTAGAAAAATGTAATAGGTATCATTCGACGGGAAATTGTGAGTAGTTTCAGAAAATTAACTGAAATTTTGAATTGGGGGTCGTCTACATATTAAAACGCGCACCAACTTTGATTTTTTCAATGCTAATGCCCCCTTTTTATTTTATATTTGAATTCCTGGGATCGCGACAATGCGAAAAAGTATATTGGTTGTATATTTTACTTATTTTTTCACAGAATTATAAACATTCAAAGTTTGAAGGTGATAATGTTAAATTCATATTTCAAACTTTTATTAATATCTTCACAAAAAGTAACTTGTTCGATATAATTTTTTTTTACGAGATTCAGTGAAGAAACCCAAACATAAGCCATCATTACTTTTGATTCTGAAAAATATTTTTAATTCTGAAAAATATTAATAAATTCATATTCATAAAAATTATGAATTATGACCTATATTAATTTTTACATAAAATGAATCCTAATGTTGAAAAATATGGGTGTGCAAATTTGCAACTCATTCCAGTTATTAGTTTTCGAGATATAAATAAATCTTTCTTTTGGAGTGGTTTAGGGGGCCGTCTCTTATAAAGTTTTGCATGAGATAACGAATCAAATCTTTAAAAAATAACAAAGAAAATTAGACAAAATATTTTTATTTTTTATTTACGGGTCAAATTATATAACAACAACGTCAAGCGCAAAGAAATGAAACAAAAATGATGATTTTTAGACATTAGTGTTAGCATCAAGAATTCATGTTTTCTAAAGAAGAACAGCCCCGCCTTCATCGTTCTTCATAACAAAACAATACAGAAAAAAAAAGTAAATGTGACATTGAGTATTCGTGTTAAACACCTTATTTTATGTTGACAAAAACACGCACAAGTGGTATTTACTTCATCGATTAATTGGTGATAAATTTTAAATCTTTTAAACGAACACCAGAAGAAAAAAATTAACTAAATAGGCGGGGTTTACTGTTTTAAATAGAAAAATAGGTTTAATGTGAAATTGTCTAATATAAATAACGAATAGAATTGGAATGCAAGACAGACTTGTAAACTCGTTTCTTAACTACCGTCATAGTTAAAAAAAAGCTTAATCATTTGCTTCATATATTGCTTTATTTTATTTTATTTATTTACTTATTTATTTATTTTATAGGGGGGAGGAATATTATTTTAAGGACACTTTAGTATTTAAAATTTTATTAATATATTTTAACTTTATACATTTTTAAAAACATACTTTAACATTTATAAATAAATTTTAACACTTTTTGCGACCGCAGGATTTTGTCTTTTTGACAGTAAGACCCGCTTACGGGCATTATACTCTCAAAATATAATATTTTAGAACAAATTTTCTGTATTCACGATTATATTACAAATAGATATACATTACAATTATATTCTTTCTAATCATTATATTTCTATCCGTAGTATATTTTATTGCAAAAATATGAACACTGGGTACACACTTAAGAAATATGTAACACACAAATTACGAAAGAAACGCCCACTGACAGAGTTACAGATTTTCAAATGGCGTGAATCTACGTCAGCAGTCGCGAAAGGGTTAATTAAGAAAATATATTTTCATAGAAATTATAAAACGAATCGTACAGTTCCAAAGAGTTCAACTGACCAAAAACTGGTAAGTGCGATTAAAATTGTTTAATATTTACTTTATGAACCCTTACAATAATTTATCCGAAAAGGTTTAGTTTATGCGTTGTTGCATATATATATATATATATATATATATATATATATATATATATATATATATATATATATATATATATATTATTTCATTTCGTCTATTATGTTACCTACGAAAGAAAATTTAAGCTTTATTGGTGATCAGTACAGCTATAATAGTCACTTTTACTTGAAAAATATTGCACTTTTTTCAAAGAGTACTGTATGGACTAATCGCAAGTATAATGTATTTAAATAGACCTAAGATTATCTAAAAAAAGTACTGAAGTATAACAAATCTAAAAATTCAATTCAGTATAATTAAGCAACTGGAAAAGACGCAACATTTTATTAATTTTTATAATTATTTTTTTTCAGAAAGATTTCCGGTGTGAAACTTTAAAATTTCATCAATTTCTTATAGGATCTTAATTTTATTTTTCTACATTTACAGATAACCCCCTAACACATTTTTGATTATAACTCTATAAATACTAAAGATAAGGTATACAAACAGTATACTTTTCCGCACTGCCAGACTCTCAGATATTCGAACATGAAGTCAAAATTGGGTGTTGCTATTGAAAAAAATCAAAGTTGGCACTCATTTTAATATGTAGATGACCCCTAATTCAAAATTTGACGGCATATTCAGAAAGTGCTTTTAATTTCCTGTTGAATTATGTCTATTAGATGTTCCTGCGTCAATTAATAACGAAATTACAGCGAGTGTTGCGTTTTTTTTTCTCCCCGACTGTACATAAGATACATAGGGGAAAACTGGATAGCACCGTTCAAGAAGGAATTTTTGTGGGATATGATAATAGTAGCAAAGGCTACAGAATTTGCACATATAATAAAAATGTAATTATAAGCAGAACTGCAAAATTCTTGGAAAATGAGAATAGAGAATCCCACAATAGTGAGACATCACAAATCAATAATGAAAATTCAAATGATGAAATTCCGGTGTCCAAATTACCGATATTAGATTCTGATATAGATATAACGGGTGATAACGATAGTCCCGATGACACGCAAACTCTGCCGCGACGATCACAACGATTAAATAAAGGGGTTCCGCCCGACAGATTTGCATTTGCAGTAAATGACAAAAGAATTGATGAGCCTAAGTGTTTTGACGATATACTAAAAATTCAAAACCCAGCAGAAAAAGAAAATTGGCTGAACGCCACACTCGACGAAATGAATTCACTCAGACAAAACAATACTTGGGAACTTGTTGACGCTCAACCAGGGACCAAAGTAGTAGGGTGTAAGTGGGCGTTCAAGGCCAAATACAATAACCAAGGACAAGTCGAGAAATATAAAGCCAGGCTAGTCGCCAAGGGCTTTTCTCAAAAATACGGGGTGGACTATGACGAAACTTTTGCACCAGTTGCATCGCATACCACTCTAAGAAGTTTCTTAACCATGTCACTGTATAAAAATTTGAATCTAAGGCATGTAGACATCAAAACTGCTTTCCTACATGGAAATTTGCAAGAAGATCTATACATTCACCAACTCGGGGGTTATGTTGTCCAAGGCGAAGAAAACAAAATATGTAAGTTAAAGAAAGCTATATATGGCTTGAAACAAGCCGCTAGGGCGTGGAATTTGAAAATTAACGAATCATTGTGTAAATTAGGATTTAAACAAAGTCAGCAGGAGAAATGTCTATATATCTGTAACAAAGATAACACAGAAACTTATATTCTTGTTTACGTCGATGACTTACTTATAGCTTGTACAAATCACAATATTGACATATTGATTGATCAACTTAGGAAAGAATATCCATTAACCGACCTCGGGGAAGCCAAATATTACCTCGGTATAAACATAGAAAGACCTTGTAAAGGGGTAATTACGCTTGGTCAAAGTAACAAAGTACAAGACATTGTAACAAAATTCGGGCTAGATAGCACACGGCCCTCTGACACACCGATGGAACCAGGGTATATAAAATTAACTGATAACGACAATCTCTTACCAAACAACACGATGTACAGACAGGCTATAGGCGCGTTACTTTACATTTCTACTGTATCGCGACCTGATATAAGTGTTGCCGTTGGCATCTTAAGCCGTAGAAACGAAAATCCTAGAGCGAAAGAACGGGAGGCAGTTAAAGAGTAATCAAATATTTAAAGACTACCAAAGATATTAAATTAAAACTTTGCAACTCTGGTGAACCTGTTCTTAGAGCATATTCGATTCGGATTGCGCCAACGATCCGAGTGATCGAAAAATCGATCTCTGGAAATTTATGTATGTTAGGAAAAAGTCCAATTCTTTGGACTTCGAAGAAACAGTCCTGTGTGTCCATGTCTTCAGCAGAGGCACTTGAAATACAATGGCTCAATAAATTATTGGATGACTTGAATTTGCCGCAACAATGTCCTATAGTGTTGTACCAGGACAATCAGTCAACGATGAAGATTGCTGAAAGTGACAAATTTTATTCCAAGACAAAGCACTTACAGCTGAGATTTCATCTTCTGAGAAATTTGATACAAGAAGGCCTGATCAAGCTTCAATACAAACCTACCGAAGAAATGACTGCCGACACCCTCACAAAGGCTCTACCTAAAACTGCGTTTAATAGACATAGACAATCTCTAATGAACAATTGAAAATTTCTGAGCTTATGAGGGGTTGATGTAAATCTAACCTCAGAACAACTTTTTTTTATGTGTTCCGAAACCCTTTTTTTCCCGCAAAATGCTTTCTGCTTTGCACCTGTTTATCACGTGACAATGGTCGCGCCACTCTACGCCTGCTGTAATTCTTTTTTTTTAATCATGTAACATTTTTTGTATGGGACAGACGTTCCACCTTTTAGTCCTACTTTATAGTATTTTAATGTTTAAGATTAAATCTTTTAAAAGGAATTTAGAGTCTAAACATCATTATTTCAATACGAAAATAACATATAAGATATTGTGTAAGATTATATATTAATCTACATTTTTTACAGAAAAAGAGTAGTTTTTCGTTTACCTAAAAAAGAAGTATCTACTCTGTTAATAATAAAGTCAACTGATTTTTCTTCAATAAAACTGGCGTGCTGGATTACCTGTATTGACCCAGGTAAGTCAAACTTTTAATTATTTGACAACTGACTTTTTAAATAAAGAACATTTATTACATAAATATATTTCATAATAAAATAGAGGAATCATAGAACTCATAGCCTCAAATATGTTATCATAATATTTATGATAAATACATATCTTTCTTAGTACAATTTTTCAAAATTCAGACCTTTTTCTTCATATTTGGGACTATCCTCCAAAAATGAGGACAGCTAGTCGCCTTATCCTTGGGGTGAGTCCCAGATTGTCGCCATCTGCCCATACTGCAACAGCAGTGCGACATTTCAATCAGATTGGTTCAACATTCACTTAGTATTATAAAAATAAGCTATAGAATTATATATCCTGTGTGTGCGGGGTGGGGGGTGGGGAGGGGGAGTGAGAGGGAAAAAAAATAATTGTTTTTACGCCTGTTTGTTAGCAATTTCAGTGAAAATTTGAATACTTATCACTTAGTGATTATGAAAAATTACAGTGAGTGTTGCATAAACTTTAGGGGACAAAAATTACCAGAAGTAAGTAGACTGATTTTTTTTCATCACCAGGTTACCGTTTTTAATAAAACTTTCTATAACTGTGAGAATTACAGGGAGTATTAGATACTTGGGGTATTAGTACTTGTGGGGGGGGGGGATATTCCAACGGCTTGTAACTTTTTCAGATAGTTTTGTTTACTATGTACAGTATTTGCAGAAATATAAAAAGTATTAAGAGAGTTTTTTATTATTTATTTATTTATTTATTTTTTCTAAAATTATTATTATTATTATTTTCAAATTTGTGCTTATATAAAGAATGAATGTTTATGAAAAATTACAGTGAGTGTTGCGCAAACATTAGGGGGGCTAGGATTACCAGAGGGAAGTAAACTGATTTTTTTAATCACCAGGTTACCGTTTTTAATAAAATTTTCTATAACTATGAGAATTACAGCGAGTATTAGATATATCTTGCGGGGGGGAGGAGGGGGGATTCGGACGGCTTGTAACTTTTTCAGATAATTTTGTTTGCTATTTACAGTATTTGCAGAAATATAAAAAGTATTAAGAGAGTTTTTTTCTAAAATTATTATTATTATTGTTTTCAAATTTTATGCATATATAAAGAATGAATTTCAACGTAATTTATAATGCTTTCAAAAAAATATGCGTAATATAAAAAATAAATATGGTGAAAACATTAGGCTGTTTTAGAGAAAAACGCAACAAAATAGTTAAAATGCTTAAAAAAATTAACAAAAAAATTTAATAATATTAAAAATAATATAAATGATAATAAATCCAAACAGAAAAAATTACATCTTTTATCGGGATCAGATTCAGGTAGAGTGAAAATAATAATAATAATAATAATAATCTTTAGTTATTTATGCGTTATATCTATTCAAAAAAAAAAAAAAAAAAAAAAAAGCGTCATTCGTCGAAGGTTCACTTTAAAACACTGAATCAGCTGAGCTGTATATGAATTAGAATATGCGAGAGTTGGGTAAACCTGTCCCGCAAAATAACTGTCTACCCAAAAACTCGACACGAACAGTCGGTAACAAAAGTGTCCGAACACTAGCAAAAATTCTTATGTAAAAATAATACACTTCATACGGTTTTGTTAGCTGAATCCTTATCGAACCATGTTCTTACACAGACTAAGAACAGAATTCGACAAGGATTTAATTAACAAAATCGTATGAAGTGTACCATTCTTACATAGGAATTTTTTCTAGTGTTCGGACACTTTTGTTACCGACTGAACCTGCAGCTTTAGACCCACAACCCGGCCCGCAATAATGTATAGTTAAATTTATGTTATATAAGAAACAAAATTAAATTTTTAGTACATAAAATACATTTGTGAAAAAATTTCTTTATCACAAACCACTTTTTCTTTCTAAAATAAATTCTATCGTCAGTCTGAAGGCTTAGCCATGGGTTCCCCTCTCTCCCCAATTCTCGCAGACATTTACATGCACTATTTCGAAAGCAAGCTTTTTAAGAAAAAATCTTTTCCTTTTTGGACCCGTTACGTTGACGACACCTTCACGTTTATCGACATATCTCATCACAATATTGACCATGTCTTAGAAACCTTAAATTCAATTGACAGTAATATCCAGTTTACATATGAAATAGAAAATAATGGCTCCCTTCCATTTCTTGATACCCTCGTCTCTCGCACTGTAAATGGATTTTCAACCACTGTCTATCGTAAAAATTTTGCAGTCTCCCTTCCTCCCCATGCGCGTTCTTGTCACCCACCTAACCAAAAAATGGCTGCTTTCTATACTTTTGTAAACCGTGCCCTTAATATTTGTTCAAATCCTATTTTATTGAAATCTGAAATTAAATACCTGAAAGCCATCGCAATTGACAGATGTTATGACCTTCCATTATAGACAAAGCTAACCAAAAATTACAACTCCCTCGTATTTCGTCTACTAAATCAGTCACATCTAATATCAGTATTGTTTTACCCTATTTTTCTAAAACCAGTCAAACCATAGCTAAAATTCTCAAACAATATGATTTTAAAATAATATTTTCGCCTTCCAATAAACTCACCTTTTCTCAGTTAAAAGATCCTATTGATATGCATAATTCTTGGGGCATTTATAGTATTTCCTGTCAGTGTGGTTTATTATATATTGGCCAAACTAAACGCAGTCTTAAATTTCGCCTAAAAGAACATATGAATTACGTCCGCAAACAAGAAACCAATAAATCGGCTATTTCTAAACATTGCTGGGAGGAAAATCATAATTTTAAATTTAGTTCAGCTAAAATAATTTGCAGACCTAAATCCATTCATGAACTCGATTTCTTTGAAGCTTTTCATATTTATAAAAATTTTAAAAACCTTGTAAATTGTGATTTCGCTGTTCCCTATTTGTCTGATTGTTGGAAATTTTACATTCAGTCCACATTTTCTTAATTTTTCTACTGTTTACACAGCTACACATTCCTTAATTCCTATTGGCCACACTCCCCACCTCTTCCGTAATCCTATTGGTTGAACTAAATCCGGTCCCTCTCCTATATATACGAGTACTTCTCCAGATTCAGAATTCTTTTTGCACTGAAGACGGTACGCTTTAGGCTACCGAAACAGCTGTATGCACCTCAATAATTTTTCTTTGGCGTTTCTGACGTAGTAGTTTATTCCTGTTTTAATATTCCAACGCCAAGTCTCCTGCTATTACATAAAATACAGTTCATTATTGAGCAAATCTTTAAAGGATAAAATATTACTAATTTAACATAATGAAGTTTTGTTTATTATAATTTTTTAAATATAAATATAACATTATAATTATATTAATAATTACTAATCTAGCTTTAAATTTAAGTGTATCATATTGCAAAATTTCTTATGTATTAAAACTTAAAAATTCACTGTTCGAAATATTTTGACAATATATAAGAATAATAAAATAATGAGGGAAATATACATTCAGAGGCTAGAAAATTTGTCTCATAAAAAATTCAAAATATTAAGTATTAATAATTACGCAATATCAATTAAATTCACGTCATGAGTCATGTTTCATAGAAGTGTAATCCAATTTCTGCATTCAAAAAGTTGATATATTCATCATAAAAAAGAAAAAGCATTAGAAATTCTTCTAAAAATAAAATATATATAAACATATATATTGCGTGTGAAAAAATTAATGCGAATTCGAGCCGTACCATATCGGATTACACGACCCGATGTAATACTGTGACAGAAATTCCTGTTTCATTTGCATACATATTCATACACAATAAAATAAACTACGTATATCACAGAAAAAAAAGAATATATACACTAAGCGACAAAAAAAAAAAAAAGACGCACTTGGATATTTTCCTTTTCACCTTCTACAAACGCCAATTTCATCGTTTAAAAAGAAAATTTTCGAACAGATTTTATTATGTTGTCCTCCATATACACTTTAGAATTGAGTCCAGTGTTAAAAATAAAATGAAATTGTCAGGAAAATTGTAATTTTAGGAATTATTTCAAAAATGGTAAGAATAAGGCAGTTAACGATGCCACAAAAAGTATTAATTTTTGAATGAAAATCAAAAAATATTTTAATACGTGAGATGGCAAAATAATTAAATGTTAACAAAATATTCATAAAATGGTTTTTAGCAAGATATAAAAATTTTTGGCTATTTAAACAAGAAATTTTGTTTTGGCGGCCATGTTGCTCATCCAAGCGAGATGACCATAAGTTAAAAAGCCATTGCTTATAAAATCGGTTTGTATTACATTTAGAACATAAAAGAGATTCAGAAAAAGTGTTTTGCAGCATAATTTCTTTAACCCGGTAGCACTCGCTGGGGTGACTCAGTTACCCCAACAAAGACAATTCATTAGAATAGGCAGCCGGTTTCGAAAAATCGCCAACATGGCGCTTTTCTTATCGTGCCGAAAATTGCAACCCTCCACAGCATACGTAAGAGAGTGCGAGTTACGTCAAACAGAACGCTGAATACATGTGGATTAGACTAGAAAGGGTTTATTAGTGTCGCTCTAGAACTGCATAGTGAGCTATTGGAGACAATATTGATTTTAAGCCTAGGGTTTAAAATACGTATGGAAACAATTTATTATATATACAGTCGGTAACAAAAGTCTCCGAACACTAGCGAAAATTCCTATATAAAAAAAGTACACTTAATACAGTTTTGTTAAATAAATCCTTGTCGAATCCTGTTCTTACACTGACTAAAAGCAGGATTTGACAAGGATTTATTTAACAAAACTGTATTAAGTGTACTTTTTTTATATAGGAATTTTCGCTAGTGTTCGGAGACTTTTGTTACCGACTGTACACATTCATGTTTTGATTATATATATATATATATATATATATATATAATTTAAACATTATATATAAAATTAAATACACATAATATTATATGTAAATAATATAACACTTTAACCCATCCCTTAAAGTTAATCACAGACTATCGCTAATATCCCACTGCGCAGTTCTTGTTAGACGTTAAATTCACTCAACCTCATTCTTGATGAAAAAAAAAAAAAAAGAAAAACTCCTCCAAACGCCATTTTTTAAAAAATAACTTTTGGGGAAAAATGTTTAAAATCGATTATACACTAATCTCTATAAGTATATAGTGAGCGTCTTCAAATAACGAAGAAAAAAAATAATAATACTGAATATTTAAATTTAGTTATAATAAGAGGTCTTAAGAGGTCATACCTTCCGTGGAGGATCAAAATTGTGATGGCATGTCTCCGGACCATCTTTAGGGGTACATCCAATTACCCATAGCGCAGTACTAGTATGACGTTAAAAATCAATCAACTAACTATAGAGCGTCTCCAATTGCCCATTGCGTAGCATAACGCAACGTTAATCCCGCTCAGCGCGGCTCCCTTAATTTGTATTCATTAAAATATCATTAAATTAATTAGACCGATAGCACTCGCATGGGATGATTGAGTCACCACAACTGCTAAAACTTTTTAGGGGTACATACAAATGAAACACTTCCAGTTGCAAAGCCGTTTGCAAGCTTTCCAAATCTATGACTGCAGTCGGCAGCAAAAGTATCCGAGCACTGGCAAAAATTCCTATGTGAAAAAAGCACACTTAACACTGTTTTGTTAAATAAATCCTTGTCGAATCGTGTGCTTAGACTGACTAAGAACAGGATTCGACAAGGATTTATTTAACAAAACTGAATTAAGTGTACTTTTTTTACATAGGAATTTTCGCTAGTGCTCCGATACTTTTGCTGCCGACTGTATTTGCAAAAAAATTGCAAAATTTACGTCATCGAAATTGCAAGCGTTCCGTTTGTATGTAACCCTTAATAGTCAATAAAACTATGTAGTCTTTTTCCAGCATAATTGAGTAAGTTATTGCTAGAAATATTTGTGAGAACAGTTAATATTTCTTTAGAATATAACTAAAAATTTTATTTTATATTATTTTGTGAGTAAGCGAGAGAGCGGACGTGCGTTTTATGTCACACTAGTGCTACGCTAAGACAATTGGCTACAGTTTAGGACACACCACTTAAGGGCGTATATTTTTTGTATATTTACAGGGTGGGTAGGCAGGCTGGGTTTAACGTCGCACTAGTGCTGCACTATTGGACAATTGGCGACGTACAAGGACTCACTCCTAAGGATGGTCCAGAGACATACCATCACAATTTTGATCCTCTACGGAGTAGATGGCTCCCTTGCTTCGGTGACATCTTATATTTACCGATAAATGTATGTACATGGTTGAGATTATATAGGTTTTAGGTAGCACTAGTGCTACACTATTGACAAATGGCAACTGTCTAGGATACGCCACGAAACGTGGTCAGAAGACATCAGTGGCGGCTCGTGAGTGACGTTTTGGGAGGGCTGCAGGCTAATGACTGAAAACAGTATGTTAACAACGAAAACGTTTTCTTTTAATTGGCTCTTGAAGTGTTAACATATTTACTTAGATTGTCGAAATAAGCGAATCAGCCAATTAGGTGAAGAATAAAAATTCCATTCTTTGTACTTTTTCTAGACGTTTCGATGAAGTACCCCCAATACGAGCCGCCACTGGAAGACATATCATCAAAATTTTGGTCCTCCATGGAGGGGAATTGAGCCTTCATGGTGAAGGTAGATTAAATCGGAGAATCATTTTGAATGATAATCATAACAGAACTTCATCAAAAATATTTTCCAATGCACCTACAATATTAAAAATTTATCAAAAGCCATAACTCGATACAACTTGAAATTTTATTAAGACTTGTAATTCTATTCATAGCATTTTTCTCAAAGCACCAATTCCATTTACTTCCCCAGGATCATCCTTATGGGTGAGTCCCAGACTATTTGCCAATTGCCCAAAGCGCAACACTAATGTGACGTAAAACCCAACCAACAAACCGTTTAATATTCCATTTAATATCTTACTTTAAAAAGCAAAACTATTCGAGCTATGTAAACCTTCGTATACAAATTTCGTATGGCAGATCTTCATTTCAAATTACACATTCATTATTGTTTGCACAAATATGAGGCTTTCGCTAAATCTGTTTGCTCCATGTATTGCTAACAATAATGTAATGATAGTGTCAATGATGAGAAAACGCTGACACAAACTGAGCAGAAGGAACAAAATGAGAGTTGACTATTTTTGGCGAATTAGCACACTTATGGCATCAGGCAGCTCCAACTGAATTCCAACAGTTCGAGGGTTAGCGCGCGCCTTCCACCGGGTTAACTACAGTGCAACAACTATTAAACTAAGCAGGTTTAAATGACAGAAAATTTGAAAAAATTCCATTCTTAGTGAAAAGAATTAGAAAAGCAAGACCTCAGATGGATAAAAAAATTAAAAAATGGTTAGTTAAATATTGGGCTGAACTGGTTTTCTCTGATCAGTCAAGTTTAACTTATTTCGAGTTAAAGAAAGCAAGCAAATCTGGTAACGGAAATATGACCGACTTAATGAAAATCCCACTTTTAAAACAGTGACACATCCTCCGTACATTATGGTACGGAGGTGCATAACTTTTCAAACAGTCGGGCGAATTTTTATGCTCAAGGAATTAATTAACTCGGAAATAAAACAAGGCCATCATAAAAGTGGTGCCTGACCGATTATTTTGGAGATATTTTGGACATTTCCACAAACAGCATTTCAAGATGATAAATGTGCCTTACTACACGGCGTCTGTGGTAAGTTTATTCAATTCAAATTGTCAAAATTTCCTATCTATTCCCAAGAGCACCTATAATTCTGTAAGTAATCATATCTTTTTTTACTTTAAGTTAAATCCCACGAAGGATATAGTAGAATTTCTTCTTTACCAGACGTGGAAATATTCCTAATCGCGATCCGCTCGAAAATGTTTCGTCTATAAAAAGACGGGGGGGGGGGGGGGGAGCGCAGAGGATTCGAAATTTGCAGCCTACAACTCTACCAGAACTAGAAAAATTATTTGTGATATTTCGCACATTGAAATTTCTGAAATTTATATTAAAACACTGTATAATACTATGCTATTGCGCATTAAAGCAGTAATTCCACATAAAGGTGGAATTAACCCAATGCAGAATACATATTTTTATTAAAAAATTGCTTAGATCTCACAAATAAACAGTTTTATTTCATGTATTAAAATATAACTTATTTATTTCATATAATAAATCATAATAGAATATAAAATGTATGGTTATTGCATTTTGTTTTAAAAGAAAGTTTTATGTAGATTTTTATAAATTACTTCGTAGAGTGTAATAAAACGAATTATTACATTGAAAATGTACATAGGTATTATTTCATCCCTTTGGCATTATGCAAACATGACAGTTTTATTTGTTTCAACGATTAATTTTAAAGTTATTACAAATAAAAAAGGTGCAAGTCATTTTTTCTGCAGTGCGGCTTTTTTTTTTTTTTTTTTTTTTTTTTTTTTTGTCGCTTAGTGTATATGAATTGTAAATAATTTAAATTATGTCACTGTACAAGAATCTAAAAAGCCGAACTACAATGTTGCAATATTTTCATTACACAATATATGTTTTGAGAGTCAAAAAAAGAAAAAAAAAAAAAGAGAAAGAAAAAAAAAAAAGCTTCTTTTTGAAAGAAACATGAAACCATTTATGGATAAGATTGTGGTGTGTGTGTGGAGGGGGTGGACTCCATACAGAACTAGTTTCCCTGAAAATTCACTCTGAACGGTCCTGAAAGGATTCCCACCCCACCGAAGATCATTAATCACTTGTAATTACTCCCTTCAAGTTGTTCGGATGGGAGGCGTGGATTTACATAAAAACGCAAAATTTTTAGCAAATTTTCATACTTCGGTACTGTTTTATTAATGCGCATTTAAACTTTTTTTTTTTTTTTCTCAAGAATTAACAATAAGCTTGATCATTTAGAAAGAGCTACCTATTTTAAGTTATTCGATACAGTAATTTGTTAATTTCTTAAGACCAATGAACAAAATCAAGTGAAATTTCGCATATTTCAGATTAAAAATAAAATATTAAAAATAAAAATAATCATTATTTAAAAATAGATGGCTCATGTAACAGTTGTGAATTTTATGAATGTGAAAACGGAATTTAAAAATATGCATTTGTTAATGAGTTATAAGGGGGCGAATTTTCCTATAGGATTACATTGGCTTTGTTTTCCGGCAAAACCAGCAATCGAGTTGTGAGAGCTCCGAGGCAGTCACAAATTTTCCCCTCATCGCTCACAACTTTGCGATCAGTTTTGTAAACAAATATTGCGTTTGGATCTCGGAGGAAGGTTCCTCCGAGGTTTGGATTGAAACACAGCCAGATTTGTGATTGTTTACCTATTTGTGATCACAGTGTTTCAGCCTGGATGTAACTCTATATCACATTAGTATCACACGTGGGTCTAGCTCATGAAGGTTGAAAGGAGGAGGGGAAATTCAATGTTCCGAAATTGATCCCGTTTTCATATCTTACGTGCCTCCCTGTGACTATTGTCACCATCTGTTGGCAGCTAAATAAGCTGTCGGAAACACTGACAGTTATTTGAAACAGTGCTGCGAAATTGATGGAATTTTTTATTCAATATCCACCACTAAATTTTAATCGTGATGATTGTCTAAGGATTTCCCTCAATCTGGCAGCAATAGTCATAAATCTAAATGAATAAAATAACAAAATATTTCAAATGCATTTGAAATACGATAGATTTATTTCACGTTTTCTCATTTATCTGAAATAGGAAAATATATATCTATGATTTCCGAAATAATTATATTTTATTTTGTTTCTTTCCTTTTCTTTTGTTAAGAATATTAGTTTAGATCTTTTAGATAATTTCTTGACATTTTTTGCATTTATAAATGCTTCCGAATATTATTACCACAGCTGCCAACCTTTTAAACTTTTAAATCAGAATTGACACCAGTATTTTTAAATGGAATATGCTATATATATTTTCGATGATTAATATTAACGAAAACAGCTATAAAAATTTTCCGGTTTGAAGTCTCCCTTGAAAAACGGGAGACTTGGCACCTATGTATTACTTTTAGTGAAAATTTTATTCTTTAAGAATGTAAGATTTTCAAATGTATGAATTAAAAGCTTGAGAAAGGCATAAAACATATTAGATGCAATAAATTTATTGGGATAAAAAAAAATTCCTTACAAAATAACCGAGACATTTAAAAATATACATATAATAAACCTTGGCTTTTACTACGTTTAATATTTCATTATTATATATAGATGGATAGATATAGTTTTTTTTTTTCTTTTCATGCTAATTAGGTCTTATTTAGAGCAAAAAATTTTTAATTAATAAATGGTGTCCATCATGTTTAGCATATGGTTGTTCGAACGGACAACCTTTACACAATATTACCCTATTACTTTTTTCCACGAATCCATCAAAATCTACTAGTACTTTTTAAAGGTTGATTTAGCACTAATTTCCTATAACGAGTTGGCAACACTGGAGTAAGTTTTGTTTCTTACTGTTCTGCTGGGTCGGCGTTAGTTCACATCCATCGGCAGTCGTGACGTCAGAAGGGGGTGTGTCTAAAGAGTTAAAAGGAATCCGGCAATTTTGCATGGATTTTATTTTGTCGTTGTCAAAGCTTAGAAAGGTAGTTTTGCATGTTCTGTTTATGCCAGAATAATGAAATATATATGCAGAAATAATAATGAGATTTCGTTTGAGGAATTTATAATTGTTTTGCAAGAACAATATAACACGAAATTAAAAATTATCTAAATTTGTTTGCTTCAAAAGCGACAAGGTTTTCATTGAAGTAAAATATAGTACAATCGTAAAATTCTGATCCATTAGTGATTATTTTCTAAACATTCAGAAAAAAAAAAAAAATATGTTTTTAATGCTTTATTGACAATCTGCTTGTGATGTGTAATGGTTAATTTCATTTGTGACAGACATATCACACAGCTTTCTTGTTCAATTTTAAATACTAAATTTAAATTTATCCTAATGAATTTTGGTGTTCCGATGTATCTATATGTTTTTCTTATAAATGATACATTTTTTTTTTTTTTTTAATCTAAGAAAATATAATTACATTTACTAAGGTAAAGATATAGCGTGACAAACATGACAACAAAGCATGTTTTCAGTAATTGATCTTTGTCACTCATTTGCTCTAAACTGAAATACATCCGGAGTCCAGAGATTTTAATTTACACACACAGGGCTTTTGTCTCATTAAATAAATAAATAAATAAATAAATAAATAATAATAATTGTGTGACAGACATTACATGTATAAAAAAATTGGAATTATTTTCTGCTTAATAAAAAAGAAATAATGATCTATATTTTTTAAATATATGCAATGTGCTGTATTACTTGATAGGTTTTTTTATTTAAAAAAAAAAAAAAAAAAAAAAAAAAAGAGAGAGAGAAATGTTTGATATTTTTTATTTTATTATTATTATTATTTTCATTTTTTAAATATCTTAATTCATTGCTGAAATCTTTGAGTTGTTGGGCAATGACAATGATACTACACAATCTGGTATATTACTGTGCTGAAACCAACTCATTTTCTATTAACCTACTGCTATAGTCCTTGATAAAGATATAGTAATTTTGTAAATTTCAAAATTATTTTTCAGTATTTATTAACTTTTCTATATATTTTGCTTTGAAGTAATTGTTTATTGATTTATTCAAGTCTTTCTTCCTGGTATTTGATCATCATAATTATGAAATATTATTATTATATTATAAAAACCTTTTCGACCAATATACAAGAAATATTTATATGTATAAGAACAGATCATTTTTTGTGATAAAGGAAAAATTCAAACAAATAAATTAGAAATAGTATAAGAAATGAAGATTAATCCTATGAAATTAAAACAATAGACGAATTATTATGAAAAAATACTCATTTGACAACATCTTTCTCAAGGGAAAATTATTACAAAAGGGAAAATAATACTAATATCTTTCTGATAATACCAATTTATTAAAAAATCCAAAATATTGCTAATTAGTTTGCCCAGTATCAGTAAAAACAAAATATACCAATGATTTAATGAAGAGTCATTACAAAGGAATATTAATTTAGAAATTTCTTTTTTCCTGTTTTACTTGTTACTTTATTTTAAGTGGGTGGTTGCCCCCCCCCCCCCCCCCCAAGTTTCTTCAAAATTAAATAAATTTAATTTTTGACTATTCAAACAAACTAGAAATTCAGTCTTATGCTAATGCTTCTTTTTTTTTGCCTTAGCCCCCTGTTACCATACACACAAAGTTTAATATTTACGCATCTTTAATATTTAAACGAATCATTTCATTATAGAAACTATGTCAATCAAAAGCTGAAATTTTTGAAATCTTACATTGTAAGAATTGTAAAATGTACCATTTTCGAAACTAAAAGGTGACCATTATCAGCAAAACTAAGAAAATGTGTTGAGTAATAATTAAGGTCAAATACACTGCATAATATATTTTTATACAGGGCCCCAGAAATTATAATTACTTTCTCGTACTTATACGGCAGACAATATTTTGTTTTAGAGTCCAATTTTTGATTTAGGTGTGTTTGTGTGCAAGGCCGACTGGCAACACATGAGTCCTAGGTCAAAGGTGGTGTGCCCTCCATGGAGGTCTTTCTAAGAGGTTCTAGCCCATGTTTATGCAAGTTTCAGAGAAAACCATGGAAAATTTCAAATGGTTAAGTCAATGTACGCAATCTGGGATCGAACCCAGCACTTCCCGTCTATCAGCTTTGAGCTCAGAGCTACTTGGTAACTGGTTGGGCCATTTTTGACTTAGAATTTTGCTACAATTGCGCGTTTTGAGGTTTTCTGAATACATATATCAGACTTTTAGCTTAGAGTCTGCTATCATTATAAGTTAAAAACATGAAAATTATAGAAGTTCAAATTTGGTATTTGAAAGATTGTATGGGAATGCCACTTGAAATTTTTGACTTAAGATCTATAAGTTTCCAATAGTGAGGTGAGTGTGAGTAAAGTTCTGCGAATAATTTTAAATGTATATTTTAGTTTTATAAGAACCATGAATATTTCATGAATGTTTGTTAAACATTCAAATAAGGAGTGAAGGTGATGATAGATCCTCCCATCCCCCCCCGTTACACACGGAAATATATGCCACAATAAAGTGCTTCTATAACTAGAAAGTTAAGAGAAGGAAGTGTGTGTGTGTCACCCCATATTTTTTAATCAATAGCATACTAGTAATAATTAGAGTACTATTACTTAACTCAATTATTATTATTTACTATTAATTTTAAACTACTTATAATACTTTTAGAAAACTTCCCAGGACTTAATTATTAAGATTACATATTTCAAAATTTTCTTTTCTTTGATTTAGGGAAGTGAAGAGAGGTGCCTATAAAGGGAAAATTTAAAATTAAGATAAGTTGAAAATTGCAAAAATTTAAAGCTAAAAATTATAACTCTTATATGTGTATGTATATATATATATATATATATATATAAATTAAATTAAAAAAAAAAAAAAAAAGTCAAGTTCTGGATCCACCACTGCACCCCATATTTTTTAATCAATAGGATACTAGTAATAATTAGAGTACTATAACTTAACTCAATTATTATTATTTACTATTAATTTTAAACTACTTATAATACTTTTATAAACTTCCGAGGACTTAATTATTAAGATTACATATTTCGAAATTTTCTTTTCTTTGATTTAGGGAAGTGAAGAGAGGTGCCTATAAAGGGAAAATTTAAAATTAAGACAAGTTGAAAATTGCAAAAATTTAAACCTAAAAATTATAACTCTTATATGTGTATATATGCATATATTTATATAAACTACATTTTAAAAAAAAAGAGAGAGAGAGAAATATATATTTCACTCTATATATTCTGCATATTTATGTAGAGTGAAAGTTCTTAGGAAATGCATTTATTATTATTATTTATTTATTTTTCAGTATTTAAATCAAAAAGTAACACTAAAATACTTAAAATATATGAAAAATGAACTTAAAACACAAAGTTACAAAATGACACGAAAATTCCAACTTCAGGCTCGAACCGATGTACTCAGAGATTATAGATGGATGTGCTATCCACTGTGCCATCGGTACTCGCTGAAATGTATGATAGAAAATAATCATTCATGAAGGTAAACTGCTAGCAGCAACCGATGACGCAATCTACTATTTTGATCATGTGACAAGCAGTGACGACGTCACGACTGCCGATGGATGTGAACTAACGCCGACCGTTCTGCTGTAAGCCAAGACGCTCTCTCCGGCGTAATTTTTGTTACTTTTTATTAATAAATGTTATATTTTTCTAAATGGAGTATTTGATTTGAATTAAGTATAATTTAATATCACTTATTACCGCGCAACTCACTGCAACACAAACCAAATTTCAAGATTTATTGGATTTATGAAAAAAAAAAAAAAAAAGGCGTTTTCTAGAAAAACGCGCTTGGTAAAATATAGAACAAGAAAATTTTATTTTTACCAATGATTTTTATTCTCTTTGACTCTTTTTTCGATTACTTTTGAAAATACAGTATTCTTCAAAAATAATTTTTAATGCAGTTCATTCGTTTATTCTCTAATAGTTATTGATATGTTGATTAATATATTCAAAGCTTGTTAAAATCATTTATGTAAAAATCTATTTCTTTTTATGTATGTCTTTCTCCCTTATAGATAGTAGCCTTTTAATATCATAAGTATGACTGTTCCCATGTAAAGGGGGATGTAAAGGGAACCATGTAAAGGAAACTATGAGGAGCTTGTCCATAAATATACCTATTTTTTATTTTAGCTTTAATGAAAATTATATACTTAGTAAAATTGTTGTAATTGAAATATATGTTTTAAAAGATTTTCTGTGAAAAAATATCTAAATACGTCGTTACATATAGCTCTGAATGTATATATCTGACATATATTCAATTAAATTATTTGTATGGAAAATATGAATATAAATATTGTCACCGATACACATGAAAAGCCATACGTGTGTGAAGTGTGTTCTAAATGTTTTTATAAAAAGGGACATCTAAATGTACACTCACGCACTCACACAAGAGAAAAGCCATATGTGTGTGAAATTTGTTCTAAAGGATTTTCTTTAAAGAGCAATCTGATTGCACATATACGCATTCACACAGAAGAAAAACGATTCGTGTGTGAAGTGTGTTCTAAATGTTTTTCTCAAGTGGGACATCTAAATACACATCTGCGCATTCACAATGAAAAAAAGCCATACGTGTGTGAAGTGTGTTGTAAAGGTTTCTATCAAAAAGGAAATCTAAATGCCCATTTACGCACTCATACAGGAGAAAAGCCATATGTGTGTGAAATATGTTTTGTAAGATTTTCTATTAAGGGCGAACTAAATAAGCATTTACGCACACATACAGGAGAAAAGCCATATGTGTGTAAAATTTGTTCTAAATGTTTTTCTCAAAAGCGATATTTAAATATACATTTACGCACTCATTCAGACGAAAAACCATATGTGTGTGAAATCTGTTCTAGAAGATTCACTCTAAAAGAGAATCTGAATGCACATTTGCGCATTCACACAGAAGAAAAGCCATACATGTGTGAAGTATGTTCTAAAGGTTTTTCTCAAGCGGTAGATCTAAATATACATCTACGCAATCATACAAGAGAAAAGCCATATATGTGTGAAATATGTTCTAAAAGATTTTCTGTAAGGGGTGAGCTGGATAAGCATTTACGCATTCATACAGGGGAAAAGCCATATGTGTGTCAAATTTGTTCTAAAGGTTTTTCTCAAAAGGCAAATCTAAATGCACATTTATACATTCACACAGAAGAAAAACCATATAAGTGTGAAATTTGTTCTAAAAGTTTTTCTCAAAAGAGATATCTAAATAACCATTTTCGAATTCACGCACAGAAAAAGACATATGTGTGAAATATACTCTAAACGATTACCTCAGAAAGGTGATTTTAACACACATCTACGTGTAGCATTTTCATGTGTAAAATATATTCTAAAAACTTTTCTGAAACAGTGTATCTATATGCACATCCACAAATTCTCTCAAAGACAACCTATACATATGTTATCAAGTATGAAAATTTTCAACTAATTTTAGCTTTTTTTTTTTTCTGATAAGTATGTGTTACTTTAACTAATGGGGAAAAATATTATTTTATATTTATATAATTGATATAATTCAAAATCATGCTTTTTTCATTTTTTTTTTAATAGGTTCAGGTTTAAAGATAAATTTATTAATATACTATAATAATTTTGTCATTAAAATTCTAGTATGACATTTGCACATCCTGCATTCCCAGGTAATTTCAGCTTTTTTGCCAATCTCGGAAACCTTTGGACAGCCTCCACTTCTCTGGACATAGACAAGCTTCACAGGTTTACTGCTGTTTTATGCCAATCTAGCATCACTGCTGCATACGCCTCACAGAATTTTCCAATAATGGCAAACAGAATAATTATTTATGCACTTATATCAGGGGAAACCTGTTTGTGTCTGAAGTGTATTCTTTAGATTTTTTTGGGGAAAAGTAAAAAAAAGAAATAATAATAATAATAATAATTTACAGAAACACCTACGCATTTGCATTAATTAAAAGCCATATGTATATGTGTTAAATTATACTCTAAAGGATTTATTTTTTATTTATTTTATTTATTTATTATTATTATTATTATTATTTTTTTTTTTTTTTTTTTTGAGAGAGAGAGAGATATGTGTATAATATATATATGATCTAAAATAAGATCTACCCCTTAATACTACAGAAAAGCCATACCTGTGTGAACTGTGTTCTAAAAGTTTTTTACAGAACAGAGATCTAAACACTCATCTACACATTCACAGAAGAGAAAAACCATGAGTGTGTAAAGTATATTTAAAAAAATTCCCTATGCAGTGATTTCTAAATAGACATTCATGTATTCATACAGAATAAAAGCCATATGTGTGTGAAATATGTTTTGAAAGTTTTTCTCAAAAGGTAAATCCAGATACACATCTTTACTTCACCTTCACACAGAAGAAAGGCTGTATGCGTCAGTTATGTTCTAAGTCATTCTCTAAGAAGTGGAATCTATATAAACATTCACGTACTCATAAAGAAGAAAAACTATATGTACAGTGTTCCATAAGTCTGTAGGCATTTTAAAAATTCATAACTATTAAATGAACTGATAAAATTGAACGCAGTTTACGAAAAAATCATTCTCATGAAGGAGGATTTTTTTTTTTTTTTTTTTGGTAAAGAAAAAAATATAATTAAATTTTTTGTCGGCGATAGTTAGACAAATAGTTAAATTTTTTGCACGGATCTAAAAGAAAAATATGCATATGAAAGTCCTATAAATTGCAAAATTCTGAGATTCGAACAGTTTATTTCTTATTTTGCTTCCTACTTGTACATACATTAAGTTTTAATTGCGATGCTGACTTCGTGAATAAAGCATTATTGGTGAAGATGTTTTGCCTCAGGTAAGAACCGCCGACTGAAACTGCAGTTAGCGGTGTTATAACGCATTTGCAAACTGTAGTTTATGGTGACGATGGACACATAAGATTTATATGCCTGTAAACATTTTACATTTGCATGCGAATAAGTACAGTTTTTCATGAAAATGTGTTATCTCATCACGCACAGCACAGCACCCTCTATCGACAAATAGTTTCGTTATTATTTTACCAAAAAAAAAAAAAAATTCACAAGAAAGATTTTTTCGCTAACAGCGTTCAATTCTATCAATCCATTCAATAGTTTTAAATTTTTAAAATGTCTACAGACTTATGGTGACACCCTGTATGTGAAATTTGTTTAGGAGGATTTTATTTAAGTTGTAGTCTGAATACACATTTATGCATTTACACAAAAAAAAAGCCACATGTTTGTGATATTTGTTCTAAATAATCATTTTTGTATTCGCATACCGAAAGACCCATGTGTGTGAAGTATACTCTAAAACATATTATTTTAGAAAAATGAACTAAACTGACATTAGTGGATAGTGTCTTTATGTGTGAAGTATATTCTGAATGTAAAAAATCTGAACAGAAAATGGGAAGGATCAAAATTATGATGGCTTGTCTCTAGACCATCCTTGGGGGGGGGGGGGGGAGGGGTGTCCTAGACCACCGCCAACTACCAAGTGTAGTACTAGTACAACGTTAAGTCAGACTAACCCAACCCACAAAGAAAACCTTATTTGTGTGAAATTTCAGAAATGAGATTTTCAGCTGATGATTTTTTTTTTTTTAATAAGTATTTCTTACATTACTAATGACAGAAAACTTATTTTGCTTATTCAGGGATGAGAATTTTCAGACTTTTGTAGGAATTTCAGACTTTTCTTAGTTTTTTTTTTTTTTTTTTTTTTTTTTTTTTTAACAATTTTCAGGTTTTTCATTCTAAATATTCTTATTTTTGTTCAATTTTCTTTCTTTTGGTTGCTTCTAAATAACTTATTTTCATATATTCTCCATTTTTGCTTATAGAAAGTATGATTTTGTGTATCTGTTTCTTCTTTTATTACTAAAATTAAATTATCTTTGATTTTTGCTGATACTTTCATGCTTTTTGTCTATTTCCCACTCTCGTCTCTGCTATATACACAATTTAATACAAATTCATTCCTTCCTTTTTTTTTTTTTTTTTTTTTTTTTCTAATAGGTTCAGCTTTAGATATATTTATTACTGTAATATAATGATTTTATTATTAAAATTATAGTATCTCATTTCTGATGAAAGAAAATCATTATTTTAGTTCTCATCGCCTCCTAACTTACCCTCATATCTATAGACATTAACACTTACTTATATTACATCTTCTGCTTTTCATGTCATTTTATATTTTTTATTAAATAACTTATTTAATTTAATTAAGATATGAATTAAATTATACTTACTTTAGTTATTTATTTCTCTGTTGAATAAACTCTATTTCTATAATTTCAATTAACAATTGCCATTTCGTTTACATTGTAAACGCTCTTTTCCATCAAACTTCTGTTGTTATCAATACCTATACTGATTCAGTTATCATGTAACAATGTTTTCCCCACTAGATGGCGACATCGTAGTTTAATCGATTAACATCCAGATAACTATTGTAATTGTTTCTATTGCATCTTCCAGATGACCGTTTGTGATGGGTCCGTTTGATCAATGACCATCTCAAACGTTCTTCTTTCATATATAAATACTAAAACTTTTCTCAGTTTCATTGCTTACAGCTTTTACATTATTGTGTTGTGATTAAATAGGATTGAGATTATTGTAGGAAAATAGTGGTAGGAAAAAAAATCGTATCCCTGAAAGTATCCTGAAAAACCGGCGCGATGTACGACCTCTTCTTTATAGTCCTACATACCTGCCAACATCTTAATTAAGAATCGGAAGATTTTTCAGTACATGCCCCCTTTTTCCACACCACTTTATTTTTAGAGTAATTATCTCCAAATGCAGTTACAATTAAAGAAGTATAAAATTACTCTAAAAAAAGACTGGTATGGAAAAAAGAGGTGGGTACTAAAAATCTACCAGTTATTAATGAGATGGTCGGCAGTATGGTCGTATATCAGAATGGACTCTTCCCACCTGACGTCAGAGGTCACATGATAGAGGAAAAACAAATAGCAGACGAAGTCTTGTTTATCTAGAGCGATTGCTAAAATAACATATTTTCTATTCTTATTTTTGATCAATCGTATTTAATCTATATTATTTTTTACATATCATCATTTTTAATCAATTTTATATCATTATTTATCATCTTTTGTTTGCTGTATACATTTGCAATCATCATTTAGTTTATACCTGTTATTGATGTTCATGAAGACATGTTTAAATACTCTGATTTTTGGTACTTAAATCAGTGACAGTGCAATATCGTACTACGTAAATCCATTTAGACCAGTAACTAAGTTAATTAACTTGTTGTAACACCTTTATGCAATTAAATGAAAACATTTTAAAATTTTAATTTATAATACGTAATAAATTCCACAAGAAGCTATTATTTATTGCTAGATCAGTTAATGTTACAGTTACACTACAATATACAAAAATCGATTCTTATAGGTAAAAGTAAATAAACACATAAAATGTTTTTTAAAAATTATTAAATTAACAAATAAAACTATTCTACTGTTTACAAATGCACAATATTACTTTTATTTTATTTTATATGGAACATTAAAATTTTTGTTCTTAAGAACAATATTTAATTGAATTCGATTATTCGTTTTCCTCTATCACGTGATTGAGCAGACGACGCTGGGAAGAGCCCATTACCGACAAATAACAAATTAATACGAGTAATCATTTTCAAATGACACCGGGACATTTTATACAAAGGATTTTAACTTTTCTTCACAAAATTTGCAACTCGCTGTCTTCTCTTTGAGACTCTCATATTTTACTCGAAATGTCGGAACAGCATATGATGCAATGAACTGTTACATTCGTAGTTCGATGTTAAATAATTCCATCTCAACTCAAGCATGGCATATCTGCTCACCATCATAGATTGTTTTGACAAAATAAAAACAACATTAACAACTAATTAGTAAGATACATTAATTTCCTTATGGTGGGAGTAGTACAATATATTATATAGATATATATTTGAAAGAGATAAAAATAGACAAATTTAAATGATCAAAAACCCAATTTAAAAGTGGAAAAATCACTAGTCAAAATTATAAATCGTAAATAATTCGTAATTACACCTTTAAAGTTTGTTTGACTGCAAAAGACTATATCGCGCAGAAGTTAGAAAATGAACAATATTATAAGTCAAATTCTGCTAACGCAAATGCGATTTGCAACTCAATTGGCATTGTTTTTACATAAAAATTAAGCCCAGAAATTCTTTTAGAAGTCCCAGCCGACCGATGGTCCAATGAAGTGCTCAGAAATTTCGTTTAAAAAGATGAATCATAAACATCAGAATGTCTTTTGCCACAGTTTTCAACTGCTGAGTAACTCCACGTCTCCCTTCCGTCCAAAAGCTAAATCGTTCGACGCCCCTACGGAATGTTGTGTTGTGGCGTGTGCCACCATCACCAGCCGAATATCGACAAACTCGACTAACCCTCCATTGCCTTTCGTGAAGTCCCGATCTGCTCTTTTGGTAAAATAAATATGTTTTCCTGAATGATTCTAGAGTGTTTCTTGTGTGCCAGTTACTGTCACCTGTCACCCTATACAAAAACTGGACACACACATACACATACACACATATATATATGTATTTAAAAAGAACTTTAAAAATAACTCTTGGAGTGTAATGCATCAGAAATATTTTGCAAGTCCCTGTATATAAGCCAATTATGCTATTTATGCTATATTTAATAGATAACATGTTATAATGAATTAAAAGAAATATAAATCAGTTTCTAGACATTAAGAAAATAGTTACGAAAATTATCGAGCGAACAGACAGACAGGCAAATAGGCTAATCGAAGACAAATTCATTTTGAAATTTTATCACTCCTAAAATCTTAAATATTGATAGAAAGTGCTAAAAACGCAAAACACAGTTGAAAATGCATTTTCAACACTTTATAATTATATACTCTAATGCATCTGAATAATTTTGTGTGGGTCGATAAATCAGTCATGAATGTTAATCAGAACATATTCTTTGAAAAACATGTTTTAATGCATATGTGTAACATTATTTCATTCTCTCTTATGCAATACAAATACAAAATTATTTAAATGGTTGCATTGTACTGGAATACTTATGGGTATCTCTGTACACAAATCATTTGTTCTGTTTATACCATTTTTACTTTCTTCTATATGTAATATAGAGAAAGTATTGGATTCGCGAAAATTTTCGACCTCCGTTTTTTGATGGATTTACATGTTTTGGGATGTCTAGATTACGAATTAATAGTTTTTAGAAAATGTCTGTCTGTCTGTCTGTATCATTTTTTTGTGGACGCTGTATCTCACGAACCAATGAATGAAATTTAACCAAACTTGGTATTTAGTTGCACCCTGACATAAACTGGTGCTGATTAGATTTTGGGATCAATCGCTCAATAGATGGCGATGTGATCGCATTTTATGCAAATTTTTAACATGGCAGCATAGGACAAAATTCCGTATAAATGGGCATAAAGAGAGTTATTTTACACTTGTGATTGTAAAATTTATATGAATTATTGATAATAGTAGTAGTTAACTAGGAAAAAAATTTTGTGCATGTGGGGGCATCGGTTCCCCCCCCCCCTGGGGGGGACGTACCCCCCCGGGGAAGTAAATTTTCAAGATGGGTATCTTTCGAAAGGTCTCGTTGATAATAGTAATAGTTAACTGGGAAAAAATTTTTGTGCATGTGGGGGCATCGGTTCCCCCCCCCCACCCGGGGGGGCAAAGTTTCAAGATGGGTATCTTTCGAAAGGTCTCGTCAATACCTTTAAAACGAATGGTTGAACCATAAATCTGTGATAATTTAAAACAAAGTTATCGATTTTTTTTACTTTTAACAAAAAAAAAAACCTAGAAAAAAATCGCTTTTTTTTTTTTTTTTTTTTTTTTTGTTAACGAAATTTAACCAAACTTGGTATTTAGTTGGTCCCCGACATAAACTGGTGCTGATTATGTTTGGGGATCAATAGCTCAACAGGTAGCGCTGTGATAGCATTTTATCTAAATTTTTAACATGGCAGCATAGGACAAAAATTCGTATAAATGTGCATAATTAGTGTTGTTTTAAGCTTGTGATTGTAAAATTAATATGAATTATTGATAATAGTAGTATGTAACTAGGAAAAAAATTTTCTGCATGGGGGGGCATCGCTTCCCCCCCTGGAGGGAAGTACCCCCCCGGGGGGCAAAGTTTCAAGATGGGTATCTTTCGAAAGGTCTCGTCAATACCTTTAAAACGAATGGTTGAACCATAAATCTGTGATAATTTAAAACAAAGTTATCGATTTTTTTTACTTTTAACAAAAAAAAAAAAAAAAAAAAAAAAAAAAATTGTACTTTTTTTTTTTTTTTTTTTTTTTTTTTTAAATATTGTTACTGATTGAATATGTACAGGTAAATATAGAAGAAAGTCTTGTGGTGGCCACAACATACTAGTTAAAGAAATATCTAGGGAAAATAAAACGGACGGACTGATCAACAAGTCGAAATCATAAACACTTTTCAACTGTGTAAAGAGCATTACAAGATGTATTTTATTATTTAACCCTTTTAACGTTCACTACTTAATTTATTTTAAAAATTACTAAACTAATTTTAAAAATGGCTTTTAGACACCTAGCTGATCATAAATATTTAAAAAATAAAAAATTAGCATTGTTCCTTTTCGAGAAATTTTCGGTTCGAAACATATGTAAGTAAACCTTATTAAATTCAAATAATATTTAATTTAATAAATAAATCACTTTATAAGTAAACATTATCGACAACAAAAACTCGTAAAAGTTGCATAGATCCCAACATTTCAATTTATTCCGGAGTATTTTAACCCTTTGCGGCGCAAGGTAATTTGGTTCATTTAAATTACACTGCCACCGGAATTTACGAACGTAATTAAAATAGAAGAAATTTTAAATTTTCACGTTATAAAAAGGGCCTTTTCTGCTATGTTATAAATGTAAATTTTTGCAAAAAATTTTCGGGATGAGTTTTTGCATTTGAGAATTAAAATTAGGTGTTCCATCAGCGGGAACAATAGTTAAATGAATTTTCAAAAGAATTGAATCATAATTTCCTTTTTAATATCACATTATAAATAAAAACTAAAACAAAAAATAAATAAAATTGTTCTCGCTTCGGGTACCCGCCTTTGGGGAGCTGCCGTAGGCAGCTTCTTTTCCACTTGCAAAGCATCGTGTCCAAGTTCTAATTCCCTACAGAAAGGTCTTTCCCAGGCATTTCAATCTGGGTATTTATCGACGACAGGTGAATGTGTTGTTATTTAAGAACTGTGATTTTAAAGATGACTGTATCTCAGCACCTATTAATAGTTTTAGAAGCATGTATTTTGTAGCCGTCGCTCTTTACACTATACAATATGATTCCGGCCAATATAATAAATAAAAGAAAAAGTAGATTTTATTTTAAAAGGCAAATAAATTTTAATAAGTTTAACCTTTTCTACTATATACTATCATTTTTTTTTTTTTTTCTGATAATTACTATACATTAGAAAATAAATAAATAAAAATAAAAAAAAAGATTTCACTTTTAAAGGAAATAATTAAAAAATTGTTATACTATAAAACTTATACATTATACATAAACACAACTGTTATAAATAAGTTTTTAAATTTAAAATACTTAATTTTTTCCACTACATTACTATTTCAGATCTTCTTCGGATGTTGTGGGTTGGAGGTACCTATGACTAATGGCCTTATTCACCGTTAACTTCAACTCCCGGTTCAATGTAAAAACTTGAAAAGCGCGTAAAGGCAGAGTATAGCTTTCCAAGAAAATTTGCCATCTGCTTCTGCCATCTAGCGCCAAAGTTTTCATATAATTTATGATTGGCCATTTTCAGTTAAAAAATCTGAAACTATCATTGCCGCTAGATGGCAGATTCAATGCGTCAAACTTTGCTAATAAGTTCAACCCCGACTTTATACGCTTTTCAACATTTCGTGTTCAACCGGGAGTTAGAGTTATTGGTGAATACAGCCGTAACTCGTAAGTCGCACATTGGTATCTAAAAATGCAAGCTAATGGAGTGAGAGTCTTGAATTTCAACTTCACTGCAGTGGAAGGGGAGGGGGACATAAGAAAGGGAACAACAATCATTAAAGAAAAAATGAATTTTGGAGTTTGTGGAAAAAGGAAGTACAATACATAATAATACGTAGATAGGTTAAGGATAGCATTACAGTACTATTAGAAAGTTTAGGGATAGCAAGCATATTTTTGTATTTTTAAAGAGCGATATTTTATACTTTTCATTAACATTTTCAAAATTTTTTTATTCTTTTTAACAAACACAAGGACAAACATGTACAAACAAAGACAACAGTAAACGAGGACAGGGTATAATCTCCGAGAAGTCAATGCCAGAAGGTGATAGTGAAGAGAAAAAAGTAATGATGTAATAGAACACAAAAAAAAAGACTAAAGGTAGGAGTTAAGACATAGGTCCGCATTGGGTCTGCGTCTGTTATTTGGATCAGTGTAGTCATACGTTACGAGAGTGTTTAAAGCAGGGTTATCAAGTGATTCAAGCGCCGAATGAAAGTTTACATTAAGATACTGAATTAAGTCATTAAGTCTAGCAGTGAAGATTTCTTTATAAATATGAAAATTTCGAACATGCCAGACAGGGCCCGATTAAGCTTTGAAGTTAGGGAAGCTCAGTATCATTCCAGGGCCTTCTTTCATTTCAGAAAATCTTGTTTTCCTGTTACATATTGTAATATAAAAATGCTATAGACCAAAAATTAGTGTGTGTTTATAGTTATTTTTTTTTTCATTCATATACCTGGGTGGTTTCTACACACAACATTAAAATTGTATAACTTATTAATTAAGAACATTCAGATTTTTTAGGTTAAATAATAGATTTTTCCCAAAATAGTGAGTATTTTATCCTGCTTTAGGTGAATTTTCTCAGAAAAATTCAATCTCAGTATGAAAATATAAGACAGAAAATTCAAGACCCTGTTCTTAGTCATTTTGGGGGCCCCTCTTAAATTTTAGAGAGGAAGCTTCTGCTTCCCGAGTCTTTTGGGTAATCAGGCCCTGATGCCAGAGCATATCAAGTATTTGCCGAACGGTTGCATTTTGTGCCCTTATGAGTAACTTGATATGGGATTTTGCTGCATATGACTACACCATACAAGCATAGATTAATCCGGTTGTCAGAATAACTTTTGTTATGTATCGTTGGAAAGGTCTGGACTAGCCACACCTTCTAGGCTAACCCTCCTCCCTCCCCGCTAGAGGGTGCTTCTTTTTTTTTTTTTTTTTTTTTTTTCATGATTACTGTAGTTAATAAGCTATTCACAATAATCCTGCAGTTTCTGTTGCCTTTTGTTTAGTTTTCTTATATCTTCTTTACCCTCAAGCGCCTTTTTAATTAACGGTTTTTTGGCGACCAGGGAACCAAAATTAAATGTTGGTTACCTCTTTTTTTTTTTTTTTTTTTTTTTTTTTTTTTTTTTAACCTAAAGATCATTCCATTCAAAAATTTTTAACTAATTTTGTGCCCAAGGACTTAGTTTTCACTAGTTTGAAAAGTCCTTTAACCCTTTTTACTTAACCATTTATTTGGCGCCATTTTTTCTTAACTTTTCCAGTTTTTCGGTTTTTTGTCAATTTTTCAGCCTCTAATCATCCGAAGTTAACTTTCTATATATCGTTGAATAGGTTTTTGCTTGCCCCACCCTCTGAGCTTACCACATTTTCTCCCCGCCAGAGGGCGCAATCCCTATTCCTTAAAAACCGTATCTTTTTAACCAATCATTGCAATCTTGCGTTTCTTGTTGCCTCCCTTTTATTTTTGTTATTTCTCCTTAACCCATCGACTCTTTTTCTTTTTTGGCGTTTTGGTGACCAGGGAACCAAATTGCAATGGCTGTAACTTTTAGAATTTTAACTTTCCGACTACCCCAATCTAAATTTTAACCTGTTTCTCAGCCCAAGGACTTGTTTTTTACTAATTACTTAAGTCCTTTAACCCTTTTAGCTGACCATTTATTTGGCGCCATTTTTTCTTAACATTTCTAGTTTTTTGGTTTTTTGTCTATATTTCAGCCCTTAATCATCCGATCTTAACTTTCTTTATATCGTTGAATAGGTTTTTGCATGCCCCACCCTCAGAGCTTACCACCATTTCTCCCCGCCAGAGGGCGCAATCCCTATTCCTTAAAAACCGTATCTTTTTAACCTATCATTGCAAATTTGCGTTTCTTGTTGCCTCCCTTTTATTTTTGTTATATCTCCTTAACCCATTCTCTCTTTTTCTTTTTTGGCGTTTTCGTGACCAGGGAACCAAATTGCAATGGCTGTAACTTTTAGAATTTTAACTTACGACTACCCCAATCTAAATTCTTACCTGTTTCTCAGCCCAAGGACTTGATTTTTACTAATTACTTAAGTCCTTTAACCCTTTTTAGTAGACCAATATTTTGGCGCCTTTTTTTTTTTTTTCTTAACATTTCCAGTTTTTCGGTTTTTTGTCAACATTTCAGCCCATAATCATCCGATCTTAACTTTCTATAAATCGTTGAATAGGTTTTTGCATGCCCCACCCTCAGAGCTTACCATCTTTTCTCCCCGCCAGAGGGCGCAATCCCTATTCCTTTATAAACTGTTCAAAAATTTATTTGTATGTATATATATATATATATATTTTTTTTTTCTCACAAGTTGTGCTCCCCGTGTATATATATGTGTATATGTATATATATGTATATTTTTTTTTTTCTCCCTGGCAATCGGCTAACTCTCCCCCCCCCCTTCTTTTTTTTTTTTTTTTTTTTTTTTTTTTTCCAGGTGGGTTTTTGCGCCAAAACTTAGGCTCAATGTCTTCTATTTATTATTATTATTATTATTATTATTATTTTTTTATTTATTTTTTATTTATTTATTTTTTTTTTTCTCCTCCAAGGTTTCAGGAGGTAACTTAAATTTTTAAATCTACATCTATAAATATGTGTGTATGTGTGTGTATATATATGTATATATGTATGTATGTATGTATATATATATATATATATATATTATTTATTTATTTATTTTTTTTATTTATTTATTTTATTTTATTTTATTTTATTTTATTTTATTTATTAATTTAATTTAATTTTTTTTTTTTTTTTTTTTGAGCTGATCGTTCTGTGTCTGATGCGCGTATGCGTGGCTGGGAAAGCCCCTCCACGGTTTGATCTGGATAATTTTGAATTAAAAATTTTTGTTAGTATCATTAATACTGAAATCTTTGCATAAAACAAAAGCTTTTCTAAAAGCTAAAATTATATTAGGATTCCAAAGTCCTTTTTAAGGCTAATAGGCCCTTTCAAAACTACATCAAATGTCTAGTCCCTACAGTTCAAGTGTAGAAGATAATAACGAAGAAGATAAGCTCGTTTCAACAAAAATGTCAAATACAACACAAGATGTCGCTGACCCCTCGCTGATTCCCATGGGAGACAAGCTAAGAAATAAAGAAAATTTTATCCAGTTTTCCTCGGCTATCGATGTCGCAAGGGCCGCAATTTCGATTATTTCAACAGTCAGAAAAAAGAGTTTAAAAGCCCCTTTGAATATCTTCGAATGCGCCTTTCATCGCATTATAGCCCTGCAAACAACACAAGACCAAGTGGCTACCTCTCCACAAGAATCTTCAGCACAACCCTTAACTCAACAAGTCGATGCAAGCACCGATCCCAGTTCTCAAGCAATTTACTCCCCACTGAGAGAATATCAGAGGGGAATACAAAAGCGACTAACAGAGATTAACCAAAATATTCAGGAAATTAAGGGTCTCCAAAATAGCTTAAATAATAACTTCAAGCAACAAGAAACTCTAATTAGGGAATACTTACCTCATCCACCCCAAAAAGAACAACAGGTACCTCACCAAGTATTGCCTCAAAGAGTTTCGCCAACTTCTCAATCATCTAATGGAAGTCTTACAATGGCTCAAACCCTAACCCTTCACCACCAGAGAAACAAAGAATTTCCTCAAGCTCCTTCAAATCCAATAAATAGCGAAATGCTTCAAGCCCTGGAAGCACACAAAAAGCTTAACTGTACTCTCTTTGTAAAGTCGACAAATCCTTCTGACAGAGGAATTGACATTATGAACTTACTGAAATCTCGAAACTTAGCTACTTTAGCCAGAATCGAAGGAAAACAAATATACAGGGCCTCGGTAGACCTTCGCTGTCCCACCCCTAGAGACGCAGAATTAGTATCGGCAGACCTTCTCGCTAATCCAGACATCAAGGAAAAACTAGTCATCAAACCCAAACCGTGCCCAAACGTTTGGTTTATTCTCTTAGGAATTCCAGCAGATTCAGACGAAATCCTTCTCCTCCAAAAGATCAAATCTTCAACCGGCCTACCAAATGAGTATCCAGATCTAAGAATCATAAAGTACCTAGATACTAAATTTAATTATCTGAAAAATGTTATCCTACAGGCCCCGCTCCCTGTAGCGGATGCCCTTATAAATTCAGAAAAGTTGTCACTAGGTATTTATACTAGTCACTTTCGACCTTACACCAGAGTGTCTCGCTGCACGAACTGCCAATCGCTCGAGCATGTCACGGCTCAATGTTCCAGCGATGCCGTGTGCTCCAGATGCTCAGGAAATCACAAAAATGAGGGTAGCTGTGCAGCTAGACCCAATTGTGTAAATTGCCAAAGGTACAACAGCAAAATCCGAAAAAATGGGGGAAAGATCATCTCCTCCGAACATCCCGCATATTCTCTTGAATGTCCCCTATATGCGGACAAATATAATAAATGTAGAGAGAAATTGGACGCAAAATATTCAACTAAAAAACCACCTCCTCCACCTGAAAATCCACCAAGGTCAAGATCTAAATCCAACACAAATAATCAGCAAATTCAAAGAGACATTAACAAAGCCTCCAATCAACACTCCAGCGATTCCCGTTCAAGAAATGAACAAATTTCAACTCGATCAAAAAGGCCTAGCCAGTCTAGAGACAGATATGCAACAAAAAATAAATCACAGTCTTCTAACCAACAAAACAAATCCCGTCGATCTCCCAGCAGATCTAATCAGAAGTTCCAGAGACGACGAAATCGTTACCCTAGTTACATACAAAACAGTGACTATTACCAAGAACAATTTCAGGATCAACAACCTTACTATTCGGATTCTCTACAATATCCTTATTACTACGATTTCCCATACCCTCCACCCATGAATTACGGACAATTTATAGAACCGTCAACATACCCAAGGCAGCTTAATGAAGCTCCTTACCGCAGCTCTTCAAGGTCTTCTTACAGGTAACCAAGTTACCCCTTTTTCTTTTTTTCTAACCTTAAAATTGTTAAAATTCGAGTCTAATTTAAAAGTCTCAAAAGTTCTCTCTTCCCACTCCCAAGAGACAACGTCCTCTCTAAATCAACAAAATTTCAATAACTTAAAATTCCTGCAGATCAACCTCAATCATTGCGCGGCGGCTAACTCAACAGCTCGGGATTTCATGGAGAAAAACTCTATCGACTTCGGGCTGTTGCAGGACGCCTACTGCGCCGTTGGGGGTGATCTGTATGGCTTCCCCTCCACCTGGTCCAAATTCAGCTCAAAGAAAAATTCAGCACACATAGTAATCGCAACACAAAATCTAAATTACACACATCCTTACACTGGGGATCATTGTGTTTTTGTAACTTTGACCACGAAGGAGGGTGAGCTCATTTTGGGCAGTGCCTATGCTCCCCCGTCCGCAGACTTCGATGACTGTCTGCTGGAGTGGCAGCATTTAATTTCTCAAAAGTCTCTATTCCTTTGCTGCTGCGACCTCAACGCTAATTCCCCGCTTTGGTGCTCACCACGGGAGGACGCTAGGGGTCGCAGTCTCATTGAATTTATAACCTCTAATAATATTTGTTTGGCCAATTTCGAAAATTCGGATCCAACTTTTACCAAAGACAACGCTAAGGGCTGGCCAGATTTCACCTTGTGCAATCCTAAGACCTTTGCCAAGATTAACGACTGGTCAGTCCTAGATATCGCGAACAATTCAGACCACAACTATATTACATTTACGATAAATTCTACCCCATCTGTCACTCATTCAAAACGCTTTGCCACAAAACGTGGAAATTTCAATAAATTCAATAAACTTCTCTCCGCCCATACTTCCTCCTTAGCAGAAAATATAAACTTAGTAACAGTAACAGATCAATTAGAAAATTTTACTCAAAATTTAATTAATATAATACAATCAGCTGCCACATCTGCCTTCAGACTGAAGAAGTCGGGACGGAAGTTCACTTATACCTTCTGGTCTCCCCAACTTCGTTCCATGCGAAACCACATAACTGCACTTAAAAGACAATTAAAATATATAGATCCCTCCCTCAAACAACAACATAATCAGAAAATAAAACAACACTCGGCCATTTTCAAAAAACAAGTTAATCTAGCAAAACGTAACGCATGGAAGAATTTCTGCACATCACAAACACGCACTTTTGGAACAGCTCAAAAATTTTTCAGTAACAAATTCTTCACACCCACAGAGCTGAAACTTGAGCGTCCTCCAGCTCTTTCTTCAAAGAAAAATAACCTCGAATACCTCACCGAAATTTTATTTCCACATACAATTTACCCGCGTTTCGAAGAACCTTCCTTCTCGGCTCCCTTGGATGCGCCCTTCACGGAGGCCGAGGTAAAAGCCACTCTTTTTAGCTTCAATATTAACAAGGCCCCTGGTCCAGACAACATCGATTTTAAAATTTTAAGAAATTCATATAATACAATGCCACATATATTTTTAGCCTGGACAAATAAATGTCTTGAATTACAATACTTTCCAGAATCACTGCGCAGAGGCGAAGTGGTGTATTTTCTTAAGCAAGGGAAACTTCCCTCTGAACCCACATCATACAGACCGATCTGCCTGCTCCCCACTCTAGGTAAATTACTAGAAAAACTTATAGTAACAAGACTAAATTATTTTCTCGAAACCAATCAACTCCTCCATCAAAATCAATTCGGGTTCAGAGAGGGCAGATCCTGCGAACAGGCTTTGCAATCTATTAAAAGTTCCTGTGCCTTAAGCGCAAATGCCAAGAATTACACCACTATCGTCTCCCTGGACATTAAAGGAGCCTTTGATAATATAGAATGGCCCCACATTTTCAACACTCTCCAAGAAATTAACTGCCCGAGAAATCTTGCGGGAGTCATCCGTTCCTATCTCTCGGAGAGGAAAATCTTAGTCAACTGGGGCGAAGGAATGTCAGTCCTTCCCCAAACAAAGGGCTGTCCCCAGGGCTCATGTTTGGGTCCAATATTATGGATTATCATTGCAAACAAGATCCTCAGCAAGATGGTCTCAGAAGGCTTCGCAACTTTCGCCTATGCGGATGACTTCTCCATTATTTTCTCGGGTCCTCGGAGGAAAGATCTGGAGGACCAAGCCCAGGTGGCACTAAATCTCTTTAGTAATACCCTTAAAGATCTTGATCTACAACTTTCACCTTCTAAATCTAACGCACTAACTTTGGCATTCCCAAAAGCCCTCAAGAGAAGTCCCACGATGCGGATTGAGGGCGTCAGCGTGCATCATGTTCACCAGCTAAAACTCTTGGGCATTATCTTCGATGACCGCCTCAACTGGCTAGCCCATGTAAAATATTTAAAACTTAAGTCCCTCGCGCTATACCACAACTCCATGAAAATGGTTGGTAAAAGATGGGGGATTTCGTCTTCACTATTGAAATTCTGGTATAGCGCAATAATAGAAAAGATACTCACCTATGGTGCTGGCATTTGGGGTGGTCACCTCAGAACTGATGCTATAGCTCAATTAAACTCTGCACAAAGGCCCTTCCTCTTGCAAATCGCAAGAGGATACAAAACAATTTCTACTGACGCCCTCACCGTTATCACTGGTATTCCTCATGCCCACCTGCAGGTCTCCCAAATTTATATTAAAACTAATATTCTTCAACTTAAAGACACTGAATTAGCTTCAATAGTTTTTCCTCAGACCCCAATCCAATCTACGACCTGCAGTTGGAGTATTCATCCGGGAAAGGACGTTGCTTCCCTTCTTATCAATAGTTGTAAAAATAGTTTTACTCCCTCTGCTCAGGTGGCTGTCTACACCGATGGATCTAAGACTGTTCATGGTGTGGGTGCAGCTTTCTGCACCTTCGCATCGGGTGAAATTGTCCACCGGTGGGCGGGCCGACTTGAGGACTATAACTCGGTCTTTCAGGCCGAACTCTTGGCGATTAAGAAGGCTCTGGACTGGGCACTTTCAGCCTCCCAGTACCCTGAAATTTGTATTTTTAGTGATAGTCTCTCGGGTCTGCTCGCTATTGCCCGCCACAGGAGCAGAGATCCACAAGTTTTAGAAATCAAAAAACTTTTAACGAACCAATCCATAAAAATCTCCCTGGCGCACGTTTCTGCCCACAGGGGAGTCGCCGGCAATGAGCTTGCGGACTCTCTGGCCAAAGAGGCGACCGAATTTCCAACAATCAATATCTCCCTCCCAGCTCCTCCATCATTCGTTAAAACAAAAATTAAACAAATTCTAAATCTTAAATGGCAAAACCTGTGGAATGATTCTGAAAAAGGTAGGCATACCTTTAATCTCGTTCCACAGGTTAACCACAATTCTTGGAATCTGACCCCCCCCATCACGGCGTTCCTCACTGGCCATGGTCCTTTTCCATCGTATCTTCATAGGTTTCATTGTCGACGATCTCCACTGTGTCCCTGCGGCGAAGAGGGGACTCCAAGTCATTATTATTTCCACTGTCCCTTAACTATAAATTATCATTTAAGAAACCCAAATCCTCGCCCCCCAAATTGGCTAGAGGATATAATCACAAGAAAGCCGCTAGTCCACAAACTAAACAAAATATTTGATCTATTAATGGAACTTTCCAATTTAACTAACTGAAATTTATCTAATTTTCTCAATTTGTAAATTCTTGTATTTTTATTTATTTTATTTTATTTTACTTTATTTTATTTTATCTTTATTATTGTTTTAATTTTTATTTTTAAAACTCAGTACTTGGTTGCCTGTACTGCTGCTGATTAGCAGAAAGATCTGATATCACTACAGCTGCCCCTTGTCGCGTGAGGGAATACTCCCTGGCAACTGAAGTCAACCTACTTTTTCTTGATGAACTTTTTTCACCAGTTCTTCATGCACAGCATTAACCGTAGTCAGCATGCCAACTGTCGCGTGGGACCGTCTGGGTTCGGCATGCTGACCAACTTTGTTTTGTAATTTTTTTTTTTTTTTTTTTTTTTTTTTTTTTTTTGATCCTCCTGCGTGCAGGGGGATCTTCTCGGGACAGCCCTACGGGGACTTCGGTCCTCGTATAGCTCAACACTGCTCTGCGAGCGGTGAGCCGGGGCTGTTCCCCTGTTCAAGCATAGATTAATATGGGTCTTAAGTAGCACGTTTACTGGAGCAATTAATTTTAAAATTTAATTTACTATTCCGGGCTAAAGGGGGCATTAATTTACATTTAACAGCACGGACTTTTTTACGCATAGTGGTAATGTGTTGTTGAAAATTGAGGTCTTGGTCAAGAGTAACTCCAAGATAGTTACAGTGATTTGACCATGGTAAGGGGGATGACGGGGTGGCACAGAGGCAAATTTGTTATTTATCTCTACTTTAAAAATTAAAATTTATTATTATTTTATAGACGTCATTTTTTCATATGCATGAGCAAATTTAATATTTTATATATATATATATATATATATTTTTTTTTTTTTTCTTTTTTTTTTTCACGTGAAAGCGTATTTCATTTTATACTGGAAAAAAATGGCAACCATTAAAAATTTAAATGTCTATTTTAAAGCTATGCCTATTTTCATATTTTAATTAATTTTAAAAAGTCTAATAAAAAATTCGCTACAAATAAGGTACAAAATGAAAGGGGCGATTTTTCTGAATCCGTCGAATTAAACAGCTTATCGATCGGACAATTTTTTCAAAATTAATTAAAATATGAAAATTAGGTGGCAACTTGCGTTCTCACACAGATAGAGTCCAAGGAAATCTCTTAGCCTTTTTAAGTGTGACAGAGTCAGTCAGTGATGAGCTAACTATATATGCTGATTTGGAATTTTGAAGGTCATACCAGGTCTTAATTTTGTCTCTTGGAGCAAAGTAATATCTGGAGCATGCTCTTGTACGAAGACCCTAAGCTCCAAAAATTTTCCTTGAATACTATTGCAATTCCAAGCAACGCCAGGACAAACAACCGCGCGCAGACATTATGGGGCTGAAAGTTCTTGGGTGAGCGCATTAATTTTGGAAATATGGTCTGGACAACTTCTGATTTTAGTGAGAATATTTTTATAGTTAGCAATTCAGTAAAGTTATTGACTTGAAATTCACTGGCTACATCATTTAAAACATTAGATAATTCTGCTAGGGGATTTGCACTATTGTTAGGAGAGGGAAGGGTGGATTTTGGGATAGCTAATGGTGTGGTGGAAATTTTTGGTGGGTTAAGTGTACTGGCGAAGGAGAAACTTGGATTATAAGGAGTGAAAGGAAAGGTTGGAGGATGTTGCTTGGATCCACTAGGAAATTTGATGCAAGCCCTGTAATTTGCTGCATGTGAGCCTTTACAGTTCCAACACTTTACATTTTGCACTCTTTTTCCCTTTGTACAATCCCTGGTTTCGTGGTCGCGAGAGCACTTAACGCAGCGAGCCATCATCTTGCAATTTTGGGAGGAATGGTGAAAATATTGATATTTAAAGCATTGAACTGTACAGGTGGGCGTAAGTAATCTTCTACGAGGATGGAGTAATATAGTATAAGTTGTCCAGTTTGTATATTTTTTCGACTTTCCGGGCAGTCTTCGAGGTGAATTTGAAATAGGAGCATCGGTAATCCAGTTTTGAAACTGGTAAGTTGGTTGACTTTAATGACTTTATAGCCTTTCTCAATGAGAGCATTTAAGATGTCTTCTTTATCGGTTGATGAGTCGAGATAGCTGATGACCACGCAGAGGGCCGTAGTTGTTCTATCAGGAAAGAGGAAGCGCTGGATTTGCTTTACGCTGAGTTGAGAAATTAAATTTCTGTAATCATGTTCGGAGTTGGGATATAACCTGGTGAATTTTCCGGCCGGTGTTGCCTTGAATTTGCATTGGTCGTTATAGAGGGATTTTAAGATATTTTGCATATTACCTTCTGAAAGTATTGCGATAAACCTAGTCTTAGGCATAATAACCCGTTTTACGGGTTTTGGATTAGTGGCCGCATTACGGGAGTTGGAAGGTCCTCCAAGGGAGGTTTCTTTTAATGAGGCAAATCTGTTTTGACATGTAGTCCATTCTAGCAGTTTTTAAGTCCAGGTTATGCTCGTAATTGTAGCTGGGTGTAGGGTGCCTGATTTTGGTCTTTTGTTATTCTTAGTAACAATTTCAAAGTCATCAGTAGTGGAGAGAGCAGTGAAATTAAAATTTGGAATACTCACCCCATTAACTGCAATAGCAGGAACATCTGGGTTTGAACTCACCATTGCGTCATCAGAAATATCGTACCCTGGCTTTGTTTCAGGGTAATATGGATTCTATCTTCTTATTTCCATCAAACTTAAATCTTTAACCTGCTTCACATCTTTGTATGGTGGTGATACAGCTTGGGTATATATAAAAGTCGTTTATATGAGATTATAGAAATATCTGGTCCAATGGACGGTTTTCTTAATTTTATTCTCCGCTTAATTAGCAGATATCTTGTTATTCACCATTATTTAGGAGCAAAAAGCACTGAACAGTGATTAGAGGAAATGAAACGGCTTAAGAAAAGCGAAAAAAATAATAAAAGGTAAAAAATCTTCAAAACCGCAAATATTTGCAAAAATTGCCGCCAGATGGCAGCACTACATAACTCGAAAAGTACGCCTTCCTTCGACGAAGGCAAGGAGTTCTCTGTACTACTATTTCATTTTCAATAAATATAATAAATTAAAAAAAGAAGTCGTTATCAAGAAGATAACGACTTTATAAAGAAGTCGTCAATCTGATGTGAAATCACCACACGACTTTCATTACCCATTATTAGATGCAGTTTGAAGAGATAAATAAAATCCTTGTTAAATAAATCCTTGTGGAATCCTGATCTTAGTCTAAGAACAGAATTTGACAAGGATTTATTTAACAAAACTCAAAACTGTATTAAGTGTACATTTTTTACATAGGAATTTTTGCTAGTGTTCCGATACTTTTGCTGCCGACTGTACGGTAGTTGGGTAATGGAAGTAAAAAGATTTCGTCTTCAAATGAATGAGTTAAATAAATAAAAAATGTAGCATAATAGCCGCTGCTAAGATACGCAGACGATTGAAATGAAAGAACAAATTTAGAAAATATAACCAAGAAGCCTATGTTTAAAATTAAAAAAAATTCAAGTTCGAAGAAGTGCTCACCTGCAGTGTCCGAGCCCGAGCTACCTATCTCCCAAGATTTGTAGCTCTGCGATCAGTAGTGTGAGCAGTGAGCACTAGAGTGTAGGCACACAGACACATAGATACCTCTCTTTATTTATATAGATAATATGAAATATCTGATAAATAATTTTAAAAACAATGCATTTCTGTCATAGGTTTGTTCAATTAATAATAATGATAATTTGCCGAATGCCAAAATAGCGATGGAGGACCAAGCATAACAACGACCTATTTTCTTACTGTAGTGCGGGTTCGATTCTTGAGCCGGCTGAAGACGTCATGTACAGTGGGCAGCAAAAGTATCCGAGCTCTAGCAAAAATTCATATATAAAAAAGTACATTTGATACAGTTTTGTTAAATAAATCCTTGTTAATTCTTTCCTTACCAAATCGCCGGAAACGCCCGTACATTCAAACGAATGGTGGACCGCCCGAAAAGCTGAAGTCTCTCTCCCCCATCTGAGCTGTCAAAATTGGAGTAAAGGGGTGTGTTGATAAGATAATCTCCTCTTTGTTAACTTGAGTTCAAGAAAGGGAATTTTTAGGAACATGGGAAGGGATAGCCTTGTAAAATTGAAAATTTGTCTGTCTTTCCGTTATATTCTATTCGGTTTTCTTTTTTCTATGTGCATTTTCTTTCTTTTTAAAAGTAATATTAAAAGTGATTGTGATTTAATTATGCATGGTCGGAAGAAAGGATTGAGTATAGAAGGAGCTCTGCAAATTTCTTTATGATGAAGACACTAAAGAGTGATATTTCTCTGATACAGATAAAACTAGTATGTTGTGGCCAAAACAAGACTTTCTTCTATATTTTCCTATACGAATTCACCCAGTAACAATATTAAATAAATAAATAAATAACGGTTTTTTTTTTTTTTTTTCGTTAAAAGTAAAAAAAAATCGATAACTTTATTTTAAATTATTGAAAATTTACTTCCTCGGGGGAAGCGATGCCCCACATGCACAGAATTTGTTCCTAATTAACTACTACTATTATCAGTAATTAATATTAATTTTAAAAATCACAGGTTAAGAATAACTCTCATTATGTACATTTATATGAAATTTTGTCCTATACTGCCATGTTAAAAATTAAAAAAAAAAGATCACAGCGCCACCTGTTGAGCGATTGATCCCTAAATCTAATCAGCACCAGTTTATGTCAGGGGCCAACTAAATACCAAGTTTGATTAAACATCGTTAAAAAAAAAAAAAGAAAAAAAAGCTTTTTTTTTTCGTTAAAAGTAAAAAAAAATCGATAATTTTGTTTTAAATTATCACAGATTTATAGTTCAACCATTCGTTTTAAAGGTATTGACGAGACCTTTCGAAAGATACCCATCTTGAAAATTTACTCCCCTCGAGGGGGGACTTCCCCCCCCCGAGGGGTGGCGAGGCTCCTACACATACAAAATTTTTTTCCTAGTTGACTATCTCTATGATAAATAATTCTTTGTAAACTTCATAATGATTACTAAAAAAAAATTCTCTTTACGCACATTTATACAAAATTTTGTCATATATCACCATGTTAAAAATTTAGGAAAAGCGGGATGGCAACGCAACCTGTAAGACAATTTTTACCAAAAGTTGATAGGCACTAATTTATGTCCAAGTGCAACTACATACCAATTTGTATGAAATTCTGTGCAGTAGTTCTTCAGATACAGTTGCCACAAAATTTTGTCACACATACACACACAGACAGACAGACATTTTCTAAAAATACTCAAATCGTGTTCTACAGCTCTCAAAACGTATAAATCCATCAAAAACTCGAGGTCGAAAATTTTTACGAATCCAATACTTTCTTCTATTGAATATAGAAGAAAGTAATAATTCTCTTTATGCATATTTATACAAAATTTTGTCCTATATCACCATGTTAAAAATTTAGGAAAAGGGGTATGGCAATGCAACCTGTATGACAATTTTTACCAAAAGTTGATAGGCACTAATTTATGTCAAGGTGCAACTACATACCGATTTGTATGAAATTCTGTGCAGTAGTTCTTGAGATACAGTTGCCAAAAATTTTTGTCACACACACACACACAGACAGACATTTTCAAAAAATAGTCAAATCGTGTTCTACATCTCTCAAAACGTGTAAATCCATAAAAAAAAATCGAGGTCGAAAATTTTTACGAATCCAATACTTTCTTCTATTGAATATTGAAGAAAGTAATAAATAAATAAATAAAATAAAATAAACCATACATACACACATGGTCTTATAAATATACAGACACGCAGTGGCGTATGCAAGGGGGGGGGAGGGGGTTGTGGGTTTAAACCCCTCCCTTGACAAAATGTATGATAAGAAAAATTAGGCTGTTCCTTGCATTTTTTTTTTCACATTTCAGGCGGGAAAAATGTATGGCAAGCGTAGAATATTTTTTTCTACGAAGTGGTTTAAAATTATGACTAACTTTTTTTTTTCATTACTCTGCGATAAACAATCCTGAAAATAACTAAACCACTTCATTTGCGCGGCGCGAAACATGTTTCTCCTGAAAACAATTCTCTGAAGGATTTCACCTTTACGAGTTCATACTCAAGGACAAGAGGGGTCGACCATATAGGGAAGGGGTGACCATTGAAGTAGTGACCCAAACAATACCCCAACAGTAGAAGACATTTTAAATGAACTCGCGAAAACTTCTCGTCGATTAGACTTCGCTCTGTAAATAAGAAAATTCAATGAAATATTTTGCGTAACTATGTATTGAATTTTATGTTTTGTGTAGCAGTTTGTACAGGCTCTACATTAATCGTCGCTAATTAAAATTTTTTTAGTTTGATCTTCTAACTGGTGAGTTTGTTTTACTATTTTTCATTTTCTTACTCTTATTTTCGACAAGTAATTATGGTATTTTAAAAGATTGTTAAACTTAATTAAACTATTAAAAATTCGGAAGGACGAACACCCCCCCCCCCCTTGGAAAAATCTTGGATATGCCACTGCAGACACGCACTGATTACTTTCATTGCATTTATTTTAATTTTTTGATTTAATATTTCCGTTTCCTTTAGAGTTAATTATTTATCCTTTCTGAAAAATAATGCATTTGGTCAAGATGTATTAACGAAGAAGCAATGCGCGATTTCTAAACTTGTGCCCGACTAATTTAGAGTAGGTTTTTATTGATAAAATTCAAGTAAAATTTAAATATTTTAGATTTTAATAAAAATAAAAACCTTTTAATTAAAAAAATAATAAGAATTCTAAATTTATAAATACATTTGATGATTCAATAAATGAGATATTTTTTAATAAATAAATTATAAAACAATTAAATTAAAACACAATAAATCTTATATTTCACATATGTATTTGAAAAATACATTTAAATTTATTTTATAAGTCTTTCGTCAATGGCAAAGATATGTCAAATTAAATTCCCTAACAAAAGAGATCATGTAATGATATTGAAGTAAGAAATAAATAAAAATAATATGCATAGAAACCCCCCTCCTTAAAAAAAAAAAAAAAAAAAAAATATTGAATGAATTTATTTCTTGAATACTTCCTTTTAAATTGTAATCTTTTAAATATTTAGAAGTAAACACCTATAACGTAAGTAATAAATAATAAAGAAAATTAAAGAGCTTATGATTATAGTTATGAATAAGTGGAAAATTAAAATTTACAGAAGGAATTTTGTAGCATAGATTAGTCGTATTATTGATTGGTTACAATATATTCCCAAAACTTTTTAAATGGTACGGAGAGAGAAAATAAAATTTAATTAATTAAAAAATGAAATTCATTAAGAATTCTGTCAAAGGAAGAATTTAGTTTAGTACGGAGGACTATTAATTTCAATCAGTAAAATTTCTATTTTTATTTTTTAATTTTAATTAATTTTTTATCTCATTTTTTCACTATAAACTGGGCCACGTACTTTTTAAAATGACTGAAATGAATTAAAACGAAGTGTTGCCTCCTAAATGTCATACTTTAGTTAATTAAAAAAAATGTAATTGTCGTGTTGAAAAACTTTTGGCCCCCCTTAATTCAGAAAAATCGCCCCTCTCATTTGGTACCAAATTTGTAACGAGCCGCGTACTTTTTAAAATGACAGAAATTAATTAAAATTAAGTGTTTCCACCTGAATTTCATACTTTAGTTAATCTAAAAAAAAAAAAAAAAAAAATATTGTCGTATCGAAAACCTGTTTGCTTCCCTGGATTCAGAAAAATCGCCCCTTTCATTTGGTACCGAATTTCTAACGATAGTACTGATATTTCTAATTTATTTTGGTGTTACACAAAACTGGTCTAAAAAAACTCCAGATTGAAACTAATAGTCCTCCGTCCTAATAATGGAAATAATAATAAAAATTTAGGTCTCCAAATTAAAAATGGCAACTGAACCAATATTTTGCAATTTCAAATTAATTCACAAGAAATGTTTATATTAGCTTCAAAGTTTTTTTTTTTCTTTCCTCTTCTTTATTTCTCATCTTTTAATTCGTTTATTTGTTTTACATAAAAATTATGAAGATACTCAAAAATATAATAGGTGATAAACAAAACATTTGGTGTCTAAGATAATACATTTCTTAAAAAAAAAAAAAAAAAAAAAAAAAAAAAACTGTTGTTTTCTATACAAAATATTTATTTTATTTATTATTATTACGGTCAACATTTTCATTACATTCCAATATCACTAAATTAAAGTCATTTACATTAAAAAAGGTAAATTTTTTCCTTCCTTCACAATATTTTCCGTAAAAGTTCTTGAATATATTTTTCATGTAACTTTTTTTAAAAATTTATTTTTTGGCTTCCTTCAGAATTTAAAAGAAAAAATACATTCAGAATTTTCCCTGCATTCTACAATCTCTCTCTCTCTATATATATATACATATATTTCTTTGTTTCTGTTCTTCTTCTTCTTCTTCTTTTTTTTTTATTTTTATTTTTTTTAAATGATTAAATACCGAGTTTCAAAGCCCTTTAGTGTTTTCATATCTCAAGATCTCCTTCTTTTCAAGTTCAATGCATTTGCATAGTAAATACATTGTAAAGATTATTTCAAGTAAGTAAAACTGAACCTTTTTAAATTCTTTAGATAGTATTTTCTTACCTCTACGTTTGAATCTGCCGAGAAAAATATCTGTTTAACAATTAAAACAGAAATACCATATTCAATGAACAAACAGATTAGCATTTGCTTCTAGAAAAGTATTCAATTTTCCCTTTCAAAGTTGTTTTCTACGGAATTTTCCTCCAAAGCCCCTCTCCAGGGAAACTGCTAACCCTCCCGTAGAAAAAGTGATCTCTTTTGCGTTGGCATTTGACATGCAAAAAAGGGGAGAAAAAATTTCCGGGCGTTTTGGTATTTTAAGCACCTACTGAAATTCCAGCTATGGTAAAGAAAGGGTTAAATCATGGTCTTAGACTGACTAAGAACAGGATTCTACAAGGATTTATTTATCAAAGCTGTATTAAGTGTACTCTTTTGACATAGGAATTTTTACTAGTGCTTGATTACTTTTGCGGCCGACTGTACACTGCTGTTGGCTGGTGTGCGTAAAATCAGTCATGGCTGCAATGTCCTCCAAGGTCTTGGGGTATCCGAAGCGGGGAAACCATCCCCTCCGAAGAAGATCAAAATTGTGAAGTTATATCTTCGAACCACCCTTAGGGGTGGGTGCCAAATTGTCGCACATTTTCCATAATGTAGCTATAGCAGTAATACGACGTAGTTAGATCCCCTATAATAGGTGCCTTAGACGTAGTCAATTGCATGAGTGTGACGTTCATTGAGTACTGATAGATGTAGAGTACGGATTCCCTATACTAGCTTACTAGCTATAAGGAAACTTTCCACGAACATCACTGCTGCGTTTTTTTAGGTGAATGGGGGCCTTCTTTTGACGATATTCGCTTTCTTGGCAACTCGTTTTTGGGACACCGCGCAAAATTCCGTGACAGGGGTAAGTGGAGGAAACCTGCTTTACTGGAAGTGGAATTTCGGTTTGGCGAATGATTTGGTGGATTGATGGAAATGTGATGTTTGGGAACAAAAATATTTCTAATCCGGGTCAATTCTAATATGTAGTCAATGGTGACATTACACCATTGACTACATATTAGAATGGACCCCATGTAACCTTTTCGTTCCCGAACATCACAGCCTCACCAATTCATTCGCCAAACCGGTTTTTCTATGGCCAATCCAATATTTCACTTTCACCCATGAAGGTAGAGACCCTCTAATACCATGCTTCCACCTAAGTGATTATCACCTAAAGAAGGTGCCCATTCATCCAACTCTTTCTCTCAGTACTCAATGTGTTACACTTACACCACCTCCACAAATCTACAGTCGGCAGCAAATATATCCGAGCACTAGCTAAAATTCCTCTGTGAAAAAGGTTCACTTTATACTGTTTTGTTAAATAAATCCTTGTCAAATCATGTTCTTAGATTCACTAAGAACAGTATTCGACAAAGATTTATTTAACAAACTGTATTAAGTTTACTTTTTTTATACAGTACGTTTTGCTAGTTCTCAGACTGACTAAGAACAGGATTCGACAAGAAGGATTCTTTTTTTCCACAGGAATTTTTGCTTGTGCTCGGATATAGTCAACAGCAATAATATATGAGCACTAGCAAAAATTCCTATATAAAAAAGGCACTAGCATTTCCTCCAGTTATTCTTCGGCTCAGTGGTCAGTCCACGGATTAAAAGAGAAGGATGTATTACTAATGTTACGGAAAGGTAGTAATTTTCATCTTACAGATAGAGGGCGACCAAATCTCGGAAATACACCAATCAGCGCGTTTTTACATTTCTGGCTGTTCCTTCGTTGGATGACTGAAGCCGAAGGGGCGGGCTTTCCCTTTCTTCCGATGAGTTTCAAAGATACTACACCAGGCGGCGATCGGATCGCTTACTCTGTTCGGCTGAATTAATGCGGAAAATAAAGCTCCGTTCCCCACGCTGACCGCCCTATCTAGTTTATCATCCTGTATCCTAATCCGTGGGTCAGTCTAAGAACATGACTGGACAAGGATGAATGGTTGGGTTTTACGTCGCACAAGCGCTGCGCAGATGGGCAATTGGCGACGTTCTGGGACACACATCTAGAGGTGGTCTGGAGACATGCCATCACAATTTTGCTCCTCCACGGAAGGGACAAGGATTTATTTAACAAAACAGTATTAAGTATACATTTTTGAGATAGAAATTTTGGCTAGTGCTCGGATACTTTGCTGTCGACTGCACAACTCCATGTATAGCCAACCAGACAATAGAAGCTCAGAACATCTAAACTAAATGTTTTCGTCAAGTGAAAAATGAAAGTGAAAATCGTGAAAATCTAAGCAGCAAGGCAAGTTTCCTGTCATCGATATTTCATGCATGTGCATTTTTGAAAAGTTTTTTACCTTATATATAACTTCTTTTTTTTAAATTAATAATGAGCTGTAGTATAAAATATATTCATGAATTACCGTACAAGCCAAGGAGCCAACTTTGTCGTATTCTTGATGCTGACAGAAGATGGGAAGAACTAGGTTAGCAAATTTCAAATACATATATGATTATATATGTATCTATGCAAACAGCAAATACAGGCCTATCTCTCGTCACAACCATTCTAATATTTTTTCTAAACAAATCTTAATATTTTTCAACAAATTTTTTTCTCTGATTTATTACTACTAGATGCCATACTTAAACAAAATAAAATAATAATAAATAAACAAAATAAATTAATAATAATTAATAAAAATACGACTCTTATATATAATAGTACTTCACCAGCAAAAATAGAATAGAATAATGAATAATTACTTCTTAATAGAGCTGGACGATATCAGAAATTAAATATCGCGATATATCATCAAGTTAATATCGATATTGGTGATATATTGCGATATTTATTTCAAGAGAAGGAAAATAGATATTTGCTACTTTTTAAAGACAAATGAACACCAATTTTAATGTATACAAGTGTGGAGTGTTTTCTATATGTATATTTATATTTTCTGGTATATTACTTCCAAATCTTTTTTATTAAAAAGAAAAAAGAAAGAAAATGCATAAATAGCAACACAATGTTTTGTGTTTCTTTTAATTTATACCATTACTTTTAAGTATATTTCTGAATAGTTTGTCCTCCATTCTTTCTATTTTAAGATTTAATTATTTCAAAATCACATTTTAAGAGAGCTAATGGGTGATATGTGTTTTATTTACACAAAGTATATCATCAAGATAAATAATTATAATAAAAATATAAGCTTAAGAAAAATGAAGTTGTACTTAGAATGTAGATGATTAATAAAATTTTGCGCAGAAGTCGTAACTTAACTATCTATCTATCTCTCTCTCTATATATATATATCAATGATTCATTTATATACGGAAATTTTAAAAATAAATATTAGTATGATTTTTGCGCCTAATTCCCATTCCTGAGTATAAAGAAAGTTCATTTACTAATATTCCTGTCAGTCATTGATAGCGATATGGTTGTAATTAAATTAATTTCAGTGAATAAGAAATGCACAGTAGAAATACTGTTTATAAACTTTCTTTAGAATTGCCACCGAATAAACTTTCTCGGTTGTAGAGTAATATTAATTTGAGACCCTATAACTCATCGGTATTCTAAAGGTCAATTTCTTGCCATTTTTATTTTATTTTTTATTTACTTACCATATCATGTTTTTTTTTTTTTTTTTTTTTTTTTTAAGATATATATATTGAATTCATATTTTGTAATGTTTTTATAACATTTGGAAATTGTATTATATTTATATACTAGTACCGCCCAGTGGTTGAAGATCAATCACTTTTTGCAAAGCAAAGCAACTGCCTTCTAATAAACGGAATTAAATTGCAGCACAGCAGCGACCCCTGTTGGCCGATAGGCACGAGTCGTCCATGAAATAGAGCGTTCGAACTAAAAAAAAAAAAAAAAAAGAAAAAGAAAAGAAAGAAAGAAAGGAAATCTTAAAAATGGTCAGTTAGAGTTCAAGGAATCTCAAAACTTGTAACATCATCGAAAACTGGAAATCTAAATTTTTTCTGAATCTTATACTTTCTCCACTTTTTTAAGAATAAGTAGTCAATTTCAGTTAATTGAAATGCAAGGAAATCTCAAAACGTGTAAATTCATCGAAAACCAGAAATCGAAATTTTCCCCGTGTCTTGTACTTTCTTCTTATGCATGTAGAAGCCAGTAATGAATCCACATTTTAAATAATAATAGTCAGTTTCAGTTAATTGAAAAGCAAGGAAATCTCAAAACGTGTAAATTCATCGAAAACTGGAAATCAAAATTTATCCAAATCTTACACTTTCTTCTTGTATATGCAGAAGATATAATAATAAATCAACTTTAAAAAAAATAAGTAATCAGTTTCACTTAAATGAAATGCAAGGAAATCCCAAAACGTGTAAATATATCAAAAAACGGAAATCGAAATTTATTTCTTATCTTCTTTCTTCTTATGTACGCAGAAACTAGTAATAAATCCACTTTTTAAAAATGAGTAGACAATTTCAGTTAATTAAAATGCAAGGAAATCTCAAAACGTGTAAATTCATCGAAAACCGGAAAAACGTTTATCCAAATCTTATATTTTCTTCTTATATGTGCAGAAGATAGAATAATAAATCCAATTTTAAAAAAATAAGTAATCAATTTCAGTTAATTCTTTGCTTAAAAAAGAAAAAAAAAACCCACTTGACGATATTTCGAACAATCCATGCAATTCCGAACAATATGTCAACGAACCGATAACAATAACTAAACGCAATATACTGTTTCCAGTGTTTTCACTTTTCACCTGCGAGCGAAGAGCAGCTTCGATATTATTGGTGTGGGAATATTATCGAATGGAAAATAATATACTACTGCCATGAACTAAACGCGATATACTGTTTGCATTGTTTTCACTTTTCACCTGCGAGCGATGAGCAACTTCGATATTATTGGTTTGGAGATATTATCGAATGGGAAATAATATGCTACTGCGATAACTTGATGAATGAGGAATGAAACATTTTATATGTTATCGTTCAAGGTCAAACTTTTTAAGTAGTGGTTTCGATTTGAGAGTGCGCAGTTCGCACAAATGAAGCCGGTTGGGGTTATTTTTTCGAGTTTAGTCAGTGAATAGGAGGAAAGGAAGAGAAGGTGTATTTGTATAAGATATTCGGCGGTCTGTTTGTTGGGTGTTTACGGGGTGGTATGGCGTACGGTGAGGCGGGGAAGCAGAATTTGAAGATATGGCGTTGGACGCTGTTTATCGCATATGACTTGATCGCGCTGTGCGCGTTAGAGAAATTAGTTGTGCGCGTGTTAGAGAAATTAGCTGTGCACGTTAGGAAATATCGTTAGAGGGATATATCGATAGAACAAGAACTTAAATACTGTTATCGCGATATTAAAAAAATATCGATACTTGGGGATATATTGATAAATAATCCAGCCCTACTTCTTTATAATTAATTGCTATGCTGGTTGCCATGGTAATAACAACAAAACACTAGTTGCTATGGGCATCAAAAATAGCAGTTAGGTTGCCATATTATATTGCAAAAAAAAAAAAAAAACAGAATGACATCGTTATCGTTCGAAACGGCGCCAAAGAAAAATCGCGAAATTCAGTTGTGGACAAACACTGTACCAACTTTTCAGGAGCTACTTCTAAATACAGGGTCTTTGATTGTTATGCTGTCTCTGAATTTCATGCCAAATTGCTTTATTTTGAAGAAATTTCTGATTTTAATGTTTAATTTGCCTTCTATTAAAATTTTTCCAAATATTGCTTTTTGTGGCACTATAAATGAATGCTTTTAATAACAGCCATATGATATAGCATAAATAAGTCTCTTCCTTTACACATTCTGCATGCATGTAGCAGTTTTCAGGATTTTTGCATTGTGTCATGGCAAGTAGTTTTACCCCTCATAACTACAAATAGCATGATCCTAATTCTGTTACTGGATTATCTTTTATAAAAATTTCAGTATATCTTTCTTCATATCACTAAATAACAAAAATGTACCCCCCCCCCTTTTTTTTGATAATTAAAAATAAATTTCCTGTTTTCAGGTGGAAACTATATGAAGTTTGATGTTACTACACTTACTCTTATCGGACAAGCTATTTATCGTGACAAGAGCCCCACTTCGGAGCTTCTGAATAAATACAGTGAAAGAAATGGTACTATTGAAAAGCTTTTCATTTGGTTGTATAAAATGGACCACCAGAGGGCCATGTCTATTTTAGAGCCTTATGGTAAATTGTTTTTTACATACTTTTACCATAATATGTTGTTTATTTAATTTTGTGTGGAATATTGTATATTATTCATTAAGACACTAACTTTCTGAGGTAATGATGCACTCTTTGGCATGCCAACACCCAACCAAATCCAAATTTAAAATTTTATAAGGATCAGACCATAACTTTCTGAAATATTGTGTATCATGAGGGGATCAGATCCTTCCCTCCCTCCCCTAAAGACAAGAAAGCGAGTTAAGAGGCCTCTCCACTTACCATCCACAGAAGCCAAAGCCAATGTTATTCTATGGAGAATTTCGCCACATTATAACTTATTAACTAATATATATTTTTAAATTCCGTTTTCACATTCAGAAACTTCACAACTATTAAACAATTTATCGCTTTCTAAAAGTTATTTTTAAAATTTTTGAATATTTTATTTTGAAGTTGTAAAATACAAATTTTCACAATGGGAAATTTTTCATTTTTAAGCTTAAAAGCGAAATCGTAAAAAAAAAAAAAAAAAAGTCATTTTATTGCATTGTCATCCAGTTCTGAGCTATATTTAAAGTTTTAAGTCTCTCGCTCATTAGGAAGATAGTTTAAAAGTGATTTCAAAATTCTTACTGAAGAGACAGACAGACAGACATGTGAGTGAGTTAATTAAAACATGGTAATTATTTAAATGAATCTTTCTTGTAAAACTTGAAAATTGAAATAAGTCCTCACCTGATGGATTCATTTCCTACTTGAGATGTCATAAGATCAAGAGTCACACCTGCACAGTGCACACCTGGCAATCAGTGATATCAAAATATTAAGCAGCCTTTTAATACCAGACAGCGTTTAACCTGGCAAAAAAATTACTTTTGCATTTTAGTGAAAATAGGCAAGCACTATTTTAGCTTTTTCGAAAGTTAATTCTTTGGATACCATTGATTTCTTTTACTTAGCTTTGTTATCCTCAGTTTTATTTTCTATTCTTTTGTTCATTGATGATTTTAACGAAGCATCCATATTTGTGACTTTAAAAATATGAATCAGGGAAACTATGTTTTGATTTTAACAATAGAAAACTAGTTGGCATAGGTGGACTCTGCTCAGTTCCCCATCATATTTATGTTCTCAGAAATTTCTAGTGCGAGACATATTACTAGTGGATCTGCAGATCAGGAGCCTCAACGTCCTATTTGCATCAGACATTATTCAATAGGTCATTTTTATTTATTCCTTATTATATAATAGTATATATTGATTCGATCGACTTATTACCAAAATCAAATACATTCCTGAGGGGGGCGGCAGCCCCCCCTCAACCACCCCGTTGTATCTCTCTTTGTATACCTATTTGTATATGATATAAAGTGTTACGAAATTGTAAATAATTGCATTTATTTTTGTATAAATTCTTTCAAAGAGTAAGTTGATAAAATGCTAATTTTGTGCCTTTATAGTCGTTTTAGCGTTAAAATAGCCAAATTTTCCTTTAAAAACGCATTAAAAAGCTCCTATAAGGGAAGAAATAAATTTGGCGACTATTTCCCTCCTTGGCGATCTTGGCGAGAAAATCCTTATTAGGGATATACCAAATATGGAAGCTCTAATCTCATTGGCTGATGTGATACGAGAATTTTCCAGAACAGTCTGTTTTCGATAGAAAAGTATAAAAGGAGCATTATTTTCGCCAAGGCGGTCAGTCTCAGATCTATATCAGTTTCGTCAAATGCTTGCTCAATGGGCTCATGAATATGTGTACCAAATTGCAAGTCAATAGCGTTATTTTGGGGGCCGCTATCGCGGTACATACAAATTCTTCCCATAGGCCATAATGGTAAAAAAAACTTTGGCGTGTCCCTGTACACGAACTTACAAATGGAATGCACACCGAAAACTATACAGCTAATTTCGTGGGCATCATGAACATGTGTACAAAATTTCAAGTCAATAGCGTGTTTTTTGCGGCCGCTATCGCATGACAGACAGACAGACAGACGGAATCCAAAATCCTTTTGAGTCTCAACAGAGGGCCTCCATTCACATTTCGGCAAAAATTGGAAGTCAATAGCTTGATTTTTGCGGTGGCTATCGCGGTACATACAGATTCTTCCCATAGGCCCTAATCATAAAAAATCTTTGGCGTGTCCCTGTACACGAACTACAAATGGAATACACACCTAAAACTATACAGCTGATTCCGTTGGGCTCATGAACACGTGTACCAAATTGCAAGTCAATAGCGTGATTTTTGTGGCCGCTATCGCGGTACATACAAATTCCTCCCATAGGCCGTAATGATAAGAAAAACTTTGGCGTGTCCGTGTACACAAATTACAAATGGAATACACACCCAAAACTATACAGCAGATTTCGCGGGGCACATGAACACGTGTACCAAATTGCAAGTCAATAGCGTGATTTTTGTGGCCGCTATCGTGATACATATAAATTTCTCCCATAGGCCGTAATGATAAGAAAAACTTTCGCGTGTCCCTGTATACGAACTACAAATGGAATACATACCAAAAACTATACAGCTGATTTCGTGGGGCTCATGAACATGTGTATCAAATTTCAAGTAAATAGCGCTTTTTTGGCGGCCGCTATCGCGCGACAGACAGACAGACAGACAGACAGACAGACACAGCCCAAAACCGTTTTGAGTCTCAACAGAGGGCCTCCACTGACGTTTCGGCAATAATGTTAAAAGAAATCAATTTGACCAAAGCTTCATACAGTGACAGAATGAAATCCCTGCCTAATAGGCTATCCACCGTTCATTTCGATATATTTATCTTATTCTAATCTATTAATTTATTTTATCAGGGTCAGTTTCGTTGTTTAGTTTTCATGCTACTATTTCCAATGCAATAATCCTCAAATTCATATTTATATGAAAAATTTACAATTTCGCTATGTTGATAAAATCGTAAATTACGAATAATTTACGAAATTTTCCTATTAGAATATTTGTATTCAATCATGTTCAAACAAATATCATAAACGTAATTTTGAAGTTGTCTAACGTATTTAGGATCCTAAAAATGGAAGTTTATGCTCAATTTTGCTTTATTCTGACATGTTAAATAAATCGGAAATTCCAAATAACTTACGAATTTTTTAAATTGGAAAAATCATAGTCTATGATATCCATGCCAGTATCCTAAATATTATTTCGAAAGTGGTTTGACATCTTTATGATGAAAATATCCTTCACGTTTATGTGAAATTTTGCTCTTATTCAGCCATGTTAAGAAATTAGTAAATTTCCAATAACTTACGAAATCTTTATATTGGAAAATTCATAGTCATTAATATTCATGCCAGTGTCCTAAATAATGTTTCAAAAGTAGTCTGACATCTTTACGATGAAAATATCTCTCAAAATTGACGTTTATGTGAAATTTTCCCTTATACTGCCATGTTAAGAAATTCGTAAATTTCCAGTAACTTGCGAAATTTTCAAAGTAGCATATTTATAGTTACTGATGTTCATTCCGGCATCAAAACTGATATTTTAAAACTGGTCTGATATTTTTACAATAAAAAGTTTTCATTTAATGCACGTTTAAGTGATTTTTTGTCCTATTCTCCCATGTTAAGAAAATCGTAAATTTCGAATAACTTACGAAGTTTTTAAAATCGAATGTTGCAAATGAATAGGGTTCTTGCCAGTGTCGAAAGTAATATTTTAAAACTGATCTGACCTCTCTGCGACAATTTGTTCTTGAGCTATCGTGTACACAGACTAACAAACTAACGGACTGACCCACTAACACACTAACAGACTAACAGACACCATAGAAATTTTGTCATTTTCGGATTCCTCACACCTGAAAACGTGTAGAAAAGTCAAAAAACCGAGGTCGAAATTTTTCACGATTACCTAAGTTCCCCATACCTATAGTATGATGGGGAACTAATATCTCTCAAAATTGACGTTTATGTGAAATTTTCCCTTATACTGCCATGTTAAGAAATTCGTAAATTTCCAGTAACTTGCGAAATTTTCAAAGTAGCATATTTATAGTTACTGATGTTCATTCCGGCATCAAAGCTGATATTTTAAAACTGGTCTGACATTTTTACAATAAAAAGTTTTCATTTAATGCACGTTTAAGTGATTTTTTGTCCTATTCTCCCATGTTAAGAAAATCGTAAATTTCGAATAACTTACGAAGTTTTTAAAATCGAATGTTGCAAATGAATAGGGTTCTTGCCAGTGTCGAAAGTAATATTTTAAAACTGATCTGACCTCTCTGCGACAATTTGTTCTTGAGATATCGTGTACACAGACTAACAAACTAACGGACTGACCCACTAACACACTAACAGACTAAGACACCCTACAGACAGACACCATAGAAATTTTGTCATTTTCGGATTCCTCACACCTGAAAACGTGTAGAAAAGTCAAAAAACCGAGGTCGAAATTTTTCACGATTACCTAAGTTCCCCATACCTATAGTATGATGGGGAACTAAAAAGGTACTCATATCATATGTGTAAAATGAAAAAGCAACTGAAAAATTAACTAAAGTGTAGTGATAGATAATCATGACATACTAGTGCTAAGAATGCTTCTATGAATAAAATTCTGAATTCTGACATTACTTTTAAATATTTTTGCATTTAAATTCAATCATTAAAAATTAAAAATAAATCCAAATTACTATATAAATAATCATTCCCAAAAATTTCAGTGCTTTCGTAGTTTTCGCCTGCAAATATTACAAAAAAAAAAAAATAATAATAATAATATATATATATATATATATATATATATATGAATTATTATATGGAGATATTTTATAGAGATATTTTATACAGTTATCCAGTTTTAGCTTTTTAGCGAAATTCTGACCAACATGTTTTAGCAAAATATGATACCTTTTAGCAAAATGCTAAAAAAAACAATGGCACTTTAAACCCTGATACCAGAACATCAGCAATCAAGCTAAATCAATGTCAATTTTTCTTATAAATCAAAATTTCTTTTCATATGACACACTGTGTTGATGTTACCTCCGTAATCAATGATGTATGCATCAGTAATCAGCATCAGCTTAAATCAATTTAGCGATATGGATGTAAAATTGATAGTAGCAAGAATAGGCATTAGTTTAAATCGATTTAGCCATATAGATGTCGAATTGATATAAACTGAAATCAATTTAGCAATATAGATATGAAATCTATATCAGCATCAGCAAGAATCTACATAAGCTTAAATCAGTTTGGCTATATGGACAGGGGAGGATTCAGGCTTAGACCCATGAGGCCTGGGCCTAGGGTGCTAAATTTTTGCAAGTGATTAAAATTTGAGTGGTGGAAATGGAGGCGATTAAAATTTGGAAAATGACTTGGATTTGAAAAGGAAATCTGATATAAAAGATAATTAAAACTGAAAATTATCATCGTTTTATCGAGTATAAAAAGTGAGGTAAAATTCATTAAATTATGGAAAAGGTTCAATTTTGTACACAAATTCAAATATAAAAAACAACTGGAATTAAAAATCGATTATGTTTTCAATCGTCAGTACAAATTTCGAAGATCCTTGCTATGACTCAAACACGTTTTTATTTTATGAGTAGAATTACTTTTTAAAAATAATTATGTAATGATTTAAATTGAAATTAACAAACAGAAATCTGTAAAGTTAATATTATGAAGCATAACAGCTTGTCTATTTGTGAAACATAATAGTTTCCATATATTTTATTGAAAATATAAACATAACATTTGTCTGTTTGCTAGTAATTAAATAAAAATTTTAATTCTGCTTATTTAATCATATATTCAAAGGAGAAATCAAATAAAGCAATCTTTTTCATGATTGCACTAGAGTAGTTTACTTTTTAACTATGAGCTACTTATTATATGAAATGTTTCACAGTGATTGATGTAGTGAAGAATAATATAGTTTTTGTTATCTTTATTATTATGTATGTACAATATTTCAAAATATAGGGGGGAGGAGTGCGATAGACAAATGGACCTAGGGTGCAATCTAACTCAAATCCACCTCTGTATATGGATTATTAAATATATCACACAGTCCTACTGCCCATAAACTTTTCACAAATATTGTTTTTTACTGCAGATTTTATTTATTTTTTGATGAATATAATTTTTTCTTACTTAAACTTCTTCTTATTGGACTGTAAGAGGAAATAAACAAAAATATTTAAATCTGACAACAAAAAATAAATACATAAAAAGTAAACTTCTATTTTTTATACCCATCAAATTCTGCTTTAAAAAATTTTTGAATAATAATAATAATAATAAAGATTGAAAAATGTTTAATTTTTTATTACATTAATTTTATAAAGTTTGAAGTTTTTCCAAGAAAATGCCTAAATGTAATTGCAGTCTATTTTTAACCGACTTCAAAAAAGGAGGAGGCTCTCAATTCAAAGCGTATGTTTTTTTTTTTTTTTTGTTTTTTTTTTTTGTTTCTTAGCTCATAACTTCTGAACGGATGATCTGATTTTGATACTTTTTGTTTTGTTGCAAAGGTCTTGGTCTGAAATAGGTCCCATTATATTATCTTTACAATTAAAAAAAAAAATACAAGGTGCCCAAAAAAGTCAGTCCCGACTCTTTTAACTGCTGAACGGATGCAGCTATAGTCATAAAAGGGGTATGTAGGTATAGTAAAGGGGCTATGCGGTACACAATTCAATCTCCTACAGCACCACCTGGTGGAAAACAGCGGAGTTAGCATTCCTATCTCGGAAACGACTCAAGATAGGGTGAAAAAATTGAATTATAAAAGTGCAGAGCATCATAGATTAAGTGTGAAAAGACAGTTTGTAGACATTAATGCTAAAAATAGAACGCTTAAAACTTACACTTGTTTGTTTACAATTTCATATTTTGTGCACACTTGGACGATATTGCATACGTTGTAGCATAGTGAGTGACATTTATGCTATGTAAAATCAAAGTATGGTTATGTACAGGGTTTAAACTGCCATTAGTTTTTTTAGCATTTTGCTAAAAGGTATCATATTTTGCTAAAACAAGTCGGTCAGAATTTCGCTAAAATGCTGAAACTGGATAACTGTATAAAATATCTCTATATAATAATTCAGATTTTTTTATTTTTTTTATTTTGTAATATTTGCAGGCAAAAACTACGAAAGGACTGAAATTTTTGGGAATCCTTATTTATATAGTAATTTGGATTTATTTTTAATTTTCAATGATTGAATTTAAAAGTATTAGGATTTTATTTAAAAGTATGTTAGAATTCAGAATTTGCTTCATAGAAGTATTTTTAGCACTAGTATTTCACGATTATCTAGACCACTACATTTTACTTGATTTTTAAATTGCTTTTTCATTTTACACATATGATATGAATACCTCTTTTTCTATTGATAAAATCAAAACATAGTTACCTGATTCATGTTTTTAAAGTCACAAATATGGATGCTTGGTTAAAATCACCAATGAACAAAAAGAATAGAAAACAAAACTGAGGATAACAATGCTAAGTAAAAGAAATCAATGGTATCCAAAGAATTAACTTTCGAAAAAGCTAAAATAGTGCTTGCCTATTTTTGCTAAAATGCTAAAGTAATTTTTTTGCCACGTTAAACCCTGGTTATGTATCATATATTTTCATTAGAATTTTAAGTAATGGAGTGAAATTAAATAAATATACACACAATGTATATACATATTTGAAAATGATTTATGTGCATAATTCTATTTATGTTATCAACTTAAAACCTTATTTAATGTTTGTCACTATTTAAATGAGTTATATTATTTTGTTTGTTTAAGCTCTAACTCTCTTTTTGGCTATTCATTACAAAAATGTGTTAATAAGATATACAGTTCTATTTCACATTGTAAGTAAATTAATTTAAATTCATATTATCAATAATGCAATTTAAAGTGTGACTAACAGTAAGTCAACAAAAATAAACAAATAAAGCTTTATTGCTCCAGTTAATTGTTATACTAAAAAATATGTCAACTGTTGCACAGTAAGTAGATAAAATGAAATGTAAAATTGAGGCAATAAAAATTAATTTTCTATTTTTTGAAAAAAACATTACTTGTTCCTGCTAAACATTATTGGTTTTGAAAATTAAGGAATATAAAGCAGGAATCACTCTAGAGTGTTTCAGTGGGACGGCTCACCCCAATGCCCTTTTACAGTAAAATTCCACCCTCCTTGCCCTTTTCCGGAAAAATACCACCATTTTCCCGATGTGAACTTGGCCCTGATGTCAGTGGCGGATTTAAGGGGGGGGGGCTAGGGGGCTGAAGCCCCCCCCCCAAAACACTGTCATTCATAATTGAATTTTGCAATTGTAAATTTTTTATTGGTCTAGAATAACACTTTGAAAAATCTTAGCCCCCCCCAAAAGTCAAGTTCTGGATCCGCCACTGCCTGATGTGTTTTGCTTTCTATTTCTAAGTATTTCTGATCTTCCCTTTTCCTTTTCAGAATGCTCATTTTTTTCCATTCCGGTGTGTATTTTTTAAAAAAATTAGATAAATATGATATGCCTTTTTCATAAAAATTGCCCTTATTCTATAATGTGCAACCTGCCCTTTTTTTTATGTTCTAGAGTTATCTCTGTATAAGGAGTAAATTTAAAAATTTTAAATTAACCTTTAAACTTCTTTACTTCCAACACTTTTTCACTCCAGGCCTGGAGTGTCTTCAGGATAACTGTTACTCATAAAATTAATTCACTGCCTTATGAACACAATTTAACATAAAACTCCATCTGTCATCTATTTTGATTGGGTCCACATCATTGCAAACTTCCCTATTGGAATTTTTCTAGATTCTCAAAATTGATTAATTAGGTTTTCTTTTAAAAATAAAACCCTGTTTATTTCTTTTAATTTGCCCTTTTCACTTACCGTCACCAGAAGCCCGGTCCAATGTTATTCTATGGGAAATTTTCTTTACACATAATTTATTAACTCATACATGTTTTGAAATTCTGTTTTCACATTCAGAAAATTCCCAACTGTTAAATTGACAGACCTTTTTTAAAAATGTATTTTTTATATTTTATTTTGAAATTGCAAAATGTAAAAAAAAACGCATATTGAAAATTCGTATTTTGCAGCTTCAAAATAAAATATAAAAAAAATTAAAAAAACAATTTTTTAAAAAAGGTGCATCAATTTAACAGCTGGTAATTTTCAGAATGTGAAAACAAAATTTAAAAATATGTATTAGTTAATAAGTTATGTGTAAAGAAAATTTCCCCATAGAATAACATTAACTTCGGCTTCCGGCGGCGGTGAGTGAAGCCAGGCCCTTAAGTATGTTTTCTTTTTTAATGCTCTTAAATGTGAAACTGGGGAAATACTAACCAATAGATATGCTTGCAGTGACATAGATTCAACGGAAAGAGATACCAGAGGGTGCTTTATGTTAGATTGTGTTAACAAAAGAATAAATCCTGAGCAGCAGTTTATCCTGAAGGTGCTCTATTCTTGGAGTGAAAGTGCTCAAAGTGAAGAACTTTGAAAAGTATTGAATTTGATTAAATTACTATTAATTTCACTTACTAGAATTTTTCTGTTATATATATTCTTTAAATATGAATGTAATAAATTAATAACATGAAAATTCCTATTTATTAGATTATGTTTTGATAAGATTTATTTTTCCTGTTTAGTTGATCAGAAATATCATGGCATTCTGAGGAATACTGGTACATTTTCTACATCCTTCATGAGTTATTCAAGTAAAGCAGATATTCCAAGACCTTCAGTATCTCAGGTAAATATTTATTTTTCTGTTATCTTTTTATTGCTATATTCTATAGAAGAAAGTATTGGATTTGTAAAAAAAAAAAAAAAAAAAAAACTTCTCTTTTCAATAGATTTTAGTTTTGTTAGGTCTTGAACACAATTTGACTGTTTTTACAGAATGTGTCGAAATTTTGTGGCAGCTGTAACTCAAGAACTAATGCACAGAATTTCGTATAAATTGATATGTGCTTGAACCTTTACATAAATTAGTGTCTGTTAATTTTTGATGAAAATTCTCTGACATAAAGCTTTGCAATCTTGTTTCTTAAATAATATTTTAACATGGCTCGTAGATATGGCACTAATGTAGTCAATCTGCCTTCATCCGCATAACCAATCAACATGGTCATAGAAAGCAATATTTTGTATGAATTTGCTGTACATGCTTCGGGAGTACATATGTTAATTGAAACACATTTACAGATATAGCATAAATTTGCACAATGAGAATTATTTTTAACCAGTTATAGTGAAATCAAAAAAAAATTATTGATAGTAGTAATTGCCAACTAGGAAATCTTTTTTATATGCAGGGGTGCATAAAATGTTCAGATCTCGGAAATTTCCCCCAAACACAGTATAAATTTTCCTCAATAATGCAAAAATCTACTTTGCTGTACAAAGTCTCTTGTTCTATGTAATATACCTTTAAGAGATCGCTGTTAGTGTATATTATTAGAACTTCAAAGTAGCAAATTGTCATTTTTGATTTACATTTTCATTTTCTCTTTAAAAAATATTCAAAATTTCCCCAGTCAGTTTAAATTTCCCTCGAACATTGTTTGGGCGTTCGGACATATTCTGCACCCCTGTTTCTATGTACAAGCTTTGCTCCTTCCCCCCCCCCCCTCCCCTTCTCCTTCGGGTGATGTAAATTCCCATATGATGTAAATTTTCAATATATCCACGTGCTGTCATATGTTTATTTACCTGTACTGATAGCTAAAGCTAAAGGCTACTGAAATGAAATAGCTATCTGCACTTTCATTATTCTTTTTGGCATTTTATATGTTGAATATTTTTTCTGTTTATTAGTATGAGACTATTTCTTTCATCCTGGCATTTTGTGTCGTTACCAATTTAAAGTGCTCCACTTCAAAAATGCCTGCCAACATCCAGTTTTACCATTTAATTTCTTACTCTATCTTAAAATATTTTGTGAAATTCATAAAAACTTTTATTAGTACGACAGGACTATTTCTTTCAATTTGGCATTTTGCATCCTTACCAATTTATACTGTTCCACTTCGAAAATGCCTGCCAATATCCAATTTTACCATTTAATTTCTTACTCTGTTTTAAAATATTTTGTGAAATCTGTAAAAACTTATATATATATATATATATATATATATATATATATATAATAAAGATGATCTATTAAGTATAGTAGAAGCCAAGCAACAGATACAAGATCACTGAAACACCAATGACAAATAAGATTTAAAAAAAAATATATATATCACTGGGTGAAATACTATACACTAATGTAAAGAAACCAGATCTATTAATCAACAGCCTGCAAAACAAACGAATCAATAAAGCAACACAACAAATCATAACTTAAAACCATAAACTTATCAAAATTAATGAAAAAACAACCCAAGAAACACAAGATAGGAAGAAGGAGGTAGGCGGCAAGACTTGTGACTTGCCTGTGGGGTTAAACTAGTTTCATGCCGGCAACACTCACCCAGCCTGCCACGACCAAAACAGGAACCATATGGATTTAAAAAAGCAAAATTTCAAAGCAGATGAACAACAATGAAACCACGAAGCAACAATGAAATTCACTGTTTGATCACATTGTGCTTAACAGTATAATTAGAACATTAAATATAGTTGACAACTCAAAAAGGAAGAAACTGATATTTTATTGGAAAAAGAAAGTTTGCGTAGTAATACAAAGCAAATGCAACAAGCCTTCTACTTTTTTTTTTTTTTTTTAATTTCACAAACCCACCCAACCATCCAGCCTTACCACACCACCCCACCTCCGTAATCAAACATCTGCCCACCCAACCGCCACCTTTTTTATTGTCTTTTATTATTTAATAATTTTTTTGTTGATATACACAAAAGTGTACACAGCTTTTTTTTTTTTTTTTGTACTGACAGAGACATGGTTAAGGATATAAAATAGAAAATACAAAGTTTTTAGGAAAACCCATTTTAGCAGTGGCTGTGATCAGTTTATTAATATTCTTGTTTTTAAACTTTGCAGAGCATAAATTATTAATTCGAAATAAATGGTTAATGATGATGTTTCTAAATACCGAAAGATGCAGATATATATATATAATTTTTTTTTTCACTTCCCATGAGGATCAAAACTGACAACCTTCAGGTTCGTAGTTGCGTACTCTGACCACACAGCCAACGGATCATGGCTGAATATTTCCTGATTATTTAGACTAGTGTTTTAAGATTTTTTTTTTTTTTTTTTTTTTTTTTTGAAAGGGTGTGTTAAAATACAAATATCAGTACTCCTGTCATACTAAATTAAATTCTGTAAATAGACTGAATTTTATCCATAGTTTATATATATATTATTTTCACTTCCCATCGGTGAGGATCAAACTCACAACCTTCTGGTTCGTAGTTGTGTATCCTCATTATTTAGACTAGTGTTTTCAGTTTATTTTTTTTTTCACTTCCCATTGGTGAGGATCGAACTCTCAACCTTCGGGCTCGTAGTTGTGTACTCTGACCACAGAACCAACGGGTTTTGGCTGAATATTTCTTGATTATTTGGACTAGTGTTTTCAGATTTATTTATTTTTTCCACTTCCCATCAGTAAGAATCGAACTCATAACCTTCAGGTTCGTAATTGTGTACTCTGACCACATACAGGCATGAAAGTTTTCAGACTTTAGTCTGAAATCCTCCCTTTTGAAGGCCATCTTGGCTGTTTCTGAGATCAATGTAAATCCAAGGAGAAACCATAACAAAATTTTATGGGGGGGGGGGGGGGGGGGATAACAAACTTTGTTAACTTCCCAAAGTATGTGATTATTTTGCTGAAAAATCAACAAAATTATTGTTTTACTTTTATTTTGCTGTAAATTCTTGAAATAACAAGATGTTAATTGTAACAAAATTTTGTACTATTTTCAAAGTTGATTCTAGAAATAACATTATTTTAGTGTAAAACAAAATTCCTGCTTTTTCGGTAGCAAATTTCTGAAATATGCAATATTTTCACAGTTTTTTGGGGATTTATGAGTTCATCTCACTGCTACTGCTGTTAAAAAAAAAAAAAAGAAAGAAAATTTTAAAAAATTACATTTATTTACAGCTAAATACTGAAATTATGGACAATTTTTGCTGCCAGTTTCCAAAATAATGAATATTTTGGCAACCGGGATGAAACTTTTTTTTTTTCAATGTGTGTGTGCCTGAAATATGTAATTAGTTTATTAAAATTTCTGCTTTTTTAAAATGTGTTATTAACAAATGTGCAAAAATTGCTGATTCTTAATTTTTTTTCTGTCTTTCAATTAATTTACCAATTAATTTTTACCAATTAACTGGTTAGTTTACTATAAATTAACAATTATAAATTGTTGTGTTTAATTCCCAAAATACATATTTTTACTTTACATTGTGATAAATTTGTATTGCGTGCAAATTCAGACTTTTTGGTAGATTAGCACTTTCATGCCTGCACATAGCCAACGGGTCTTGGCTGAATATTTCCTGTTTATTTAGACAAGTTTTCAGACTATTACAGTTTTAAGACTGTTTTCAGACTATTTTTTTTTTCCACTTCCCATCGGTGAGGATCAAACTCACAACTCACAACCTTTGGGTTTGTAGTTGTTACTCTGACCACGAAGCCAACGGATCTCGGCTGAATATTTCCTAATTATTTAGACTAGTGTTTTTCTATTTTTGTTTTCTGAGTAACAGATGTAAAATTCTGTACATAACATTATTTAATTTAGAACAGCAAAACTTTTTTAATTTATTCTTTCCTATAAAAACATGCGGTAACTCTCCTCATCCCTTAGCAACAGTTACAATATTTATTTTTTAAAATTTCTTTTGTATTTATTTTCTCAATTTTATTTAAAATATTTTTTTATTTGGTACGACAGGGAAAAAAAAAAAACTGTTTCAGTTAGTCACATTTTTCAAATGGTCCATTTTGTCTGAAAGCAACAATATCATCCTAATATAAAACTGTTATAACTTTTATATAATTTTTTTAAAATAATTTTTGTTTAAAGAAAAGGGAGGAGGGGAGATTCCATGTAAACAGAAATGTATCAAAAAAATCTTCTAATTTCTTCTAGTTTTATTTTAAAATATTCTGAATTTAACCAAAATTTAATTGGCAGGTATACTGTTTATGTTTGTTTATTTATTTATTTTTCTTTTTCAGCTTTCTATTACACCCACAAATAATTTTTCCCAAATGTCACAAATATCATCTTCCACTTATAAACAAATTCCTGGAGCTTATGGTGCTTCATACAAAGAAAAAGAAAATTATTCTTCAAGGAAATCGAAACTAGATAATAATGCAAATATTAATGAAAATTACAGCTCAAATTCCTTGAGGTCCAAGAGTTTGAATGTGCCTCATGTAGAGCCCAAAGTTATTGCTAAGAAGTAAGTATAGTCGTGCATGGAAGATAATTTTAATACAGTATTGAAGGATTGGATGATGTTGAAAATCCTTCACTATGATATATAACCAGCTTTAAATCTTAATATATTAATATAAAAAAAAAATATATATATGTTTGCTAACTTTGTAGAAATATTTCACTTTAATATGTTTGACATTATATAGTATGCTTAAACTTAAAATAATTTAGAAAATAACTCTTTGAAGAAAATTTTAATATTTTATAAAATTCCCCAAAAATTTTTAAATAAGTCTTCTTCTTTTTTTTTTTTTTTTTTTTTTTTTTTTGGTAAAACTCCAAAATTGGAATAAATTGTAGAATTCGATTTCTGCTTGAGAGATCAGAAGAGCAAGAATCAAGATGATACAACAATATTACATAAAGCTGCACATTAGATTCCAGCTTCTTTTTTCCCATGTTTTCTTATGTGATTTTTGTTGCTTTGTTTTATGAGGATATCTCATTTAAAAATGAAGTTTTTCGAATTCTGTTTTTTGAATATTCTTTTAGCATAGTGAGCAATCGTTTAAATATATATATATATATACATATATATATATACAGTGGAACCTGTATAAGTGACCACCTTGGTAAAGTGACCACCTGAGTAAAGTGACCATTTTCCTGACTAAAGTGAATATTTTCCAATTTTAAAGAGACTTTATAAAGTGACCACCTGCGTATAGTGACCATTTTAGCCGGTCCCTAGGGTGGTCACTTTAGACAGGTTCCACTGTATATATAATTAAATATTTCGTTAAATAAAATTTAAGACTCTAATTTTGGATCTCTAAATGAAATACTTAATTTTTTTTTTTCAAAAGATTGTTCACTAAGCTAAAAAGCAACCAATTCAAAGAGTTATATTCAAAAAACAGAATTTAAAAAAACTTCATTTTTGAATGAGACATCCTATGTACAAATCTTATTGTAATTTTGCACACTTCAAAATAGAATTGACTAGTGCTTGAACAAAGAATTTAAATAATAATAAAAAAAAAACAAAAAAATCCATGAAAAATTGTGTCAAAGACAGAATTTAGTTTATTACGTAGGACTATTAATTTGTCTGTGAAATTTTAATTTTTAATTTATTTTTTATCTCATTTTTTGACTGCAAATCTGAGCCACGTACTTTTTAAAATGACTGGAAAAAATTAAAAGAAAGTGTTGCCACCTAAATTTCATACTTTAGTTAATTTTTTAAAATTTAATTGTCGTGTTGAAAAACTGTTTCCACTCCTGGATTCAGAAAAATCGCCCTTTTCATTGGGTACCGAATTTGTAATGGTAGGACTGACACTTTTAATTTATTTTGGTGTTACACAAAACTGTTCTACAAAAAAATCCAGATTGAAACTAATAGTCATCCATCCTAAAAAAAAAAAAAAAAAAAAAAAATTCAGTTTTTGACAGAGTTCTATTGAAAATCAGTACAATTTTTGGTACATTTTACTCCACATATAACCTTCTAAAATTAGTTGTAATTGAAAAGAGGAAAAATACTTCATTGAAGCATAAGTCAATTCTATTTTGAAGAAGTGTGCAGAATTTCAGTAAGATCGGTGCATTAGTTTTTGAGAAATGGACCTTATTCCTCCTTTGGGTTCGAGACTATAAAAAATCAGCTGTTTTCGGTAAACAATTCTCAACTCTACCATAGCAAAGCATTGTGGCTTGCAAATTTTTATCTTGCAATATAATTTCTAAGAGTTACAGATTATATGAAATTGAAGTAAGAGTGATATAGTGATAACTTTGTTTTGTTTTTAATCCAGTTTTAGTAATATATTTCAATCTTAATCAACATATGTAATATTAAAAGATGTCATGTGAGCTGTGGCGATGTTAACAAATTTAAATGAATGTTCCATCTAATAGATTACTTTATTAAAATGATTGAAATTCTAATTATTTAAGCTTTGATGTCTATATATATGTGTGTGTGTGTATAAAATGTTCTTATTAATCTTTTATTCATTATATATATGTGTGTGTGTGTGTGTGTATACATAAAATGTTCTGCAATTTTACGTTATGGAATAGTCTTAACTTTATCATTCGATTCAGTTGTTTACATTTCTCTTTTGTTCTTGTTTGAACATTATTATTAAGTTTCACTGCAGAAATATTTACGAAAATGTTATGCGTAACAATAAAATGGCATGTTGAATCTAATATGTTTACAAAATATCGGCCACGTGTTCGGCGATTTTACCTACGGTGACGTCACAGGAATATTGTCCATTGTGTCCACTTCTTTTCTGAAGGGTCTGAAAAAACCAAGACCCACTGGCTGAATTTTCCAAATTGTTTAATGAAAGTTTTATAAAATATTGTTTAAATATTCGTCGTTTATATGCATAAAATTTTGAATATATATATATATATTTTTAATTATATCTCCTTTTATATATAAATATGTATGGTGGCTACAAAATACTGTTGTGAATATCAAATCATTTTATTGAACAAATATAAAGTAGAAACTGATAAATACACGAACATGATAAATACCATTAAAGAAAGTTTACCTTGAAATAATATGATTTGAATCAATCACCATCTTTATCTATTACTAACGATAATCTCTTATGCCATTGTCTGATTGTGGCATGAATCATTTTAAGAGCACTTTAGAATGAAAAAATTGGGGGGGAGGGGTAAAAAATTCATAAAAAATAGCAGGGAAAGGCAAAAAAAATTTTTACACTTGCAAGTGGAAAAAAAAAAATAATAATAAACATCAGTAAGAAAGTGGAAGATAGGTAGACGAGAAAAAGAAACAAAAGTTTGGGAATGAATGAGCATAGGGGCTCAGAAGCTATCACAGAGGTGACATCTCACCTAATATGTGCACTTACTGAAAGTTGCCAATCACAGAAGTTAAGAGAGAAATTGTTTTACCTAATGATTAAAATATCCATATCTCTTAATTTGATTGTTACAGTAGTAACCACTCTCTCTCTCTCTCTATGTATATATATCTCCTCCTTTTTTTTTTTTTTTAAGGGAAGGGAGAAAAAAAAAAAAAAGAGAAAATAAACCTTTTTTTTTTATGTATGTGTTCAAAACCCAGGTAACCCCTAATGCTTGCAAATATTATCAAAATACTAGATAGCCCTTTGATACAAGAATGTCAGCCCAGTGGCAGAAACACGGCGACATAGTCGCGGACACAGAAAAACGGCTTGCGGACAGTTTTTGTCTGCACTGAGAAAAAAATTTGTCCGCAACTTTTGTATAACAATTCACTTATAAAAATTTCTGTATCAAAACTAAACCTAATACTTTTATTATTTATAATTATTTATATTGTGTTGTCAAACATTGCTATAAAATATTTAATTGAATGAATACAATTGTTTATACTATATTGTTTTGTAGTAAAATTGCATTCGTGTATTGTTGCACAAGATCACCATTGATGTTAAGCCTCCCCCCCCCCCCCCCCGTTCCCATGAACTTTCAGGCCATTTTCACCCCTGATTACATGCAAATTTTGCAGACAGATTTTGAAATTTTAAAAGCCTATCGCAGACAGTTTCAAAACTTTCTGCCACTGGGAATGTCAGTAGTTAAGCTAAATTGAGTCCACTTTCCCATCAGTTATAGTTATTTTGGATAGGATGTGATGAATGCACTAATGTTATCTCCAAGATAAATGATCTATGCATTGAAAATTTATGTAAACTTAAATCGATATTTCTCGTCAAATCAATACATTGCTTACTGTGCTGTATAATATTTACTAAGTACTGAAAATATGTTTATGATATTTAATATGTGTAAATTGTATTAAAAATTATTTAACATTAATTTTTGCATCATTTTTTTGTGGTAAAGAGATTGCAGAAAATAAAATCAAAAGTGTGTTCTTATAAAAAAATTTAAGACAAAAAATTTATTGGATCAAATCCTGATCAATTATGTTTTATTATTTACATTAGTGTAATTTCTCTAGCTATTGTGACTAAATAAAACATAATAAAAAGTGAAATGTGTGACTATTTTGATTAATGAAGTCAGATTAAAGGCACTATCCCAGAATAAGGGCGTAGCAGTTCAAAAATCATGAGAGGGGCTCAAAAAATTTCATTTTAAAAATGACTCAAAATTAATCTTAAGAAAATCAATTAATAATTAGATGTTAATTAATATTTACTAATTATTAGTAAGAGTTATAAAATAAAATATTACCAATTATGAGCATTTATAACACATTAATTTTGTTTTTAATTTAGTGATTCTTTTATTTGGCAATAAAAGGAAATTTCTTAATAATCAATGGGGGGGCTTGAACCCCCTGAGCCCCTCCCTCTCCTATGTCCCTGTCTCATAATAGAAATAAAAGCAACATTGATAACAATGGTAAAAAGGTAGAAAAAGCAATACATGATCAGATGTGTTCTTTTGTTTATCTACTTTAAAAAAAACCTTTATTCATACTTTTTTTTTTGTAAATCTAGGTCACCTGACCTTAACCAATTGAAGAAGGATACCTATTCTAAGCAGGAGTCCATTTCTGATAACTGTGTGCCCGAAAAAATGAACACTAAAAAGCCTTCTGTTCAAGAGAAATATGGGAAACAACTGAAGCATCCTTCTGGTACGTTGCTATCAGTGTTCATTTAAACTGTAGTACAGTTATCTTATTACAAAAAAGTACTGTATATTTCTGCAGTCAACTTTCAGATAAGTTTCTTATATAATTTTTTATTGTAACATTTTTTTTTTTCATGGGAAATGAATAATTAAATTATCATTAAATTCATATAATTGTCTGCTTGAGCAAAAACTTTAAAATTTACAAAGTTTTGATTTATATATTTACATTAGAAATGATTTTCAGCTTTTTTTTTTTTTTTTTTTTTTACTTTCTTCTATATCCATTAGAAGAAAGTATTGGATTCGTAAAAATTTTTGTCTTCCAGTTTTTGATAGATTGTGAAGTCTAGAATATGATTTAACCATTTAAAAAAAAAAAAAATCTGTCTACATGTGTGTGACAAAAATTTTGTGGCCACTGTATTTCAGGAACTACTGCACAGAATTGCATATAAATTCATATGCAGATGCACCTGTCCTTGATATAAATTAGTGAGTATCATCTTTTGGTATCAATCAGTCAATAGAAGGCACTGTTTACTGCAATTTTAGGGAAGGCTATATCTCAGGAACTACTGCATAGAATTGCTTATAAATTTATATTTAGATGCACATTGACATAAGTTAATTTGTCAACCTTTGGTGCCAATCTCTCAACAGGTGGTGCTGCTACAGTGCGTTGCATGAATATAAACGCACCTTAGCTTTAAGAAATAGAATGGTATAGAAGTGTAATAAAAAAAATATGAATGTGTGACACTCGATGCAAATTGTATGTGTATGATTCAAGAAATGAAAATACGAGTCAAAATAATGAAAGACCAATATGATTTTTTAGAAAATAATTTTATTGAATTTATGACAAAAATACATGTTGCATGAATTTAAACGCACATGTAAAAAATAAATAACTGAGCAAAAAATATTGTATCTAATACTTTGTAAAGCCACCGTGGGCTTCTAGAACAGCCAGTAAACGCCTTGGCATTGACTGATATAGTGGCATGAGGTCATCTAAGCTGATTGTCTTCCAAGCTAATAGAATGGCCGATTTTAGTTCATCTTTTGTGTTAAACTGCCTTCCGTTTACGTAAACACGGCGAACCAGAATACCCCATACGTTCTCCATTATATTTAAATCATGGCTTTTTGAGGGCTAATTCAGAACTTTAATTTTATTGTCACGGAACCACTTTTTCACGATATGTGTTGTATGTACAGATGCACAATCTTGCTGAAAAATATAATTTCTTCCAGCTTTCTTGACTGGTTTACGGCGGAGGTTCCTTGTGAGCATCTGGACATAATCTACAGAGTTCATAATGTTCTCCACGAACTCTAATTTGGAAGTCCCTTTAAAACCTATGACTGCAACACCATGACAGACCCCCCCTCAAGATTGACGTTTTGAACAGTACTTCCTTCGGTTCTCAAATCGTGCCAGTAGCTATGAAATCCGTCCGGGCCATCGAGATTAAACTTTTTTCATCTGAGAAGATGACTTTTTCTCAATTTAGTCGATCTAGAATCTATTTTCTTGCCATTCCAACCGCATATCTTTGTGCTATTGAGTGAGGGGTGGTTTCGCCTTCATTTTCTTTAATTTAATGAATGTTGCAGCTTTGATAGTTCTCAATATGGTTGTCCGATGAACGCCCAGCTTGTATTGAGCCTTTATCTTCGCACAGGAAATATTCTTATACTTTGCAGCGTTGTATATTCGACGTTTGTCGTAACTGGTAAGATTTCCTGTTCGTTTCTTATACGCTTTTTCCCGTAATTTGCTCCTTTTTTTATATAATTTCGCCCAACACTCTTACTTCTTCCAATTCTCCGCCCAGTTTCACGATTGCTAAAGCCTTTACCACGCATAAAGTCGATTTTTATCCTCTCATCTACTGTCAAAGTTTTCCCTTTTTCCATCCTGAACAAACTCCGTAAATTTTGCACTCAAGCATTAAAACTGTTTTTAGAGAACTTTAGCAACAGGACTATCTGTGTTTTAATTTAATTCCGGTGGCTCTGTCAATTTTTAAGCGCAAAATACAGAGTGCGTTTAATTTCGTGCAACAACTGAAAAATAGTGAAAAATAAGAAAATGCTTAAACACTCATTTACATAAGCTTGCATGAGCCTAAACATACGTGCTTAAAGCACCTTATTCAGTTGTTAGTCATGTGTAATAACTGTAAGTCATATTCCTTCTTTTAAAAATCTCAAAATTCTATTTCTGGTTATTGGAAAAGGTGCGTTTAAATTCGTGCAACGCACTGTATACAGCAATAGTTCACATTTTAAGGAAAGGCTATACTTCAGATTTTGTTGCTTATTATTGAACAAAACATGATATATGAAAAGGCCACTGTGAGGCATTATGAATAAATTGGGTACATATCTGTCAATAGGTTGCGCTGCTATACTGCAATTTTCCCTGAGAATAGGAAGGATGTCATCTGCGTGATAATAATTCACTCTTTTTGGACATTTAGTGCAATAGTACTAAGAGGAAAATTGTCTGCATTTATGGGGGCTAATAATTTTTACTGCAGGAATTTATGTAGAAAAATATAGAAGAAAGTTTTTTGATGGCCACAACATATTAGTTTTTTTTTTTTTTTTCCTTTTTTCTTCCCCTCAATTTTTCTGTTTTTTTTTTTTTTTTTTTTTTTTTTATCATCATCTAATCAAATAAAACTTTTGCCTTACCATGCCAATGATTGAATATTAAAAACATAGTCATTGATTTTATTACTCTAATGTTATGGTTTTGACATAAAAAATTCCAGTATTTCATCTCAACGTCTTACCTTTGTGCATAATTTCAGCTTTTTTTTTTTTTTTTTTTTTTTTTTTTTGTTAATGTTATCCCTGTATTATGTAAATGTATTGAAAAATAAATAATTTACAAAGGTATGCTATTTCTAAGGAAGGACAAAAATTTACTAAACTACACTAAATACTTCTAAAAGTAAAATTGGTAAATAAAAATTGAAAAAGAAATCTGTGTATCTGTAATTAAATGCATTTAATGCTTTTGATTAACATTATCTTATCTTTGAGGACTTTTATATAGCTATGACTTTGTATTTTTATAACTTTATGTCTGATTATAATACCTTGTATTAGAAATTGGATAATATTGAATTTATTGTAGAGATTTATGTTGTTTAATTTTTTGTAGGTGCCAATTCTCATGATGACAGTTTACCAGATTTTATGAATATACCTTTCAGTGAGATTCTCAAAGCTACAGATAACTTCAACGAGGCCCGTGTTTTGGGTAAAGGGGGTTTTGGTACTGTTTATAGAGGCGAATGGAAGGGAACTTCAGTTGCCATCAAGCGATTAAGTCCTGTAAGTTAAGAAAATAGTTGTTTATATTCATTTTTCCATTATATTTTAAAAGTAAGTATAATATTGCATTAGTTAGTATCTTTGCTGCATTTGAATAAAGCATAAAATGAAAAAAAAAAAAAAAATCTGTCTTTGACAGAATTTAATTTAGTACGACAGGACTAATTTATATATTACAATCTTGTAACTAAAAAAAAAAAAAAAAAAATTAATATATAGAAACCTTCACCAACTATTCAGAAGATATCACCATTAAGAAGATTTAGCCATCTATCCAGAAGCCATTATCAAAATATATCCAGAAGAAATAGCCAACAAATATTTAGAAGTCCATGGGTTTGTTCAGAGGCAAACCTTGATCAGTTAAAAGGACCCTTCACAAAATTTTATATCTTAAAAAAGGGCCCTTCACAAAATTACTAGGGCTGTGCCGATTAATCGATTAATCGGTTCGGTTAATCGATCAATGCTTGGTCCCGATCAATTTTTTTAATCGAGTTAATCGGCTAAAGATAAAAGATAAATGCTAAAGATAAAAAAAAAAAAAAAAAGAAGAAGAAGAAGGGATTGAGATTTCCACTACCCCTCTGATGGGGGAAATGTCAACTGAGTTTCACAGTATCTTCAAGCGTTTATTGTCTGTTCAGAATTTCTGATAGTAACAATTGAAGTAGAAACAGATAACATTCTGTGTTCTAGTCGGAAGTGACAAAGAAGAACTAAGATATAAGAATGTGAGATTTATATGATAATGATCTGGAAATTTTGAGAATTCATTTAAAAATAGTGACAAGCGAGATAGACAAGACCTGCAAATATAAAACTAAAATATGTGTATATTCATTTAATGTTTCTTTCAAAATGAATCGAAAAATAATTTATTTGAAAATAATAATAAATAAAATTGAATAAGTGAAAATATTTATATAAAATTAACACTTAAAGTCACCAATTATTAAAAAATTCAACTTTATACTCCAAACTGATTAAAATGAATTTTGACTGTGTATGAGTTTATCAATAAAATTTCTAAACATTTTATGATAGTTTTAGAAATTAAATGGTAAAATTGGATATTTGCAGGCATCCTACCAGATTGGAACACCACAAAATGGTGGCAAAGCAAAATTGCTGTCTGAAAAAAGTAGTCCTGTCTTACTAATAATTGACCAGTATTCAGTATAAATAGAATCCAAGGTTATTAGAATAAAAATTAATTCTGAACAAACACTTACCAGAATAAATTTAAAGGAATGCATTCCTTATTTTCACTGACATCCAAGCTCAATGTTATTCTGTGTTATCAAAATGACTCATAATCGAATACATCCTTTTAAATTTTGTTTTCAAATTCAGAAAATTCTTAATTGTTTCATTGGTCATTAAATTACTTTAAAAATATAGTTTGAAAATTTTTAATATTTTGTTTTGAATCTGTAAAATGCAAAAAAAAAAAAAAAAAAAAAAAAAAAATTAAGTACATCAAGTGATAATGCATCTCTTTAATACTTAAAGATAACTATTCAGAAGATATCACCATTAAGAAGATTTAGCCATCTATCCAGAAGCCATTATCAAAATATATCCAGAAGAAATAGCCAACAAATATTTAGAAGTCCATGGGTTTGTTCAGAGGCAAACCTTGATCAGTTAAAAGGACCCTTCACAAAATTTTATATCTTAAAAAAGGGCCCTTCACAAAATTACTAGGGCTGTGCCGATTAATCGGTTCGGTTAATCGATCAATGCTTGGTCCCGATCAATTTTTTTAATCGAGTTAATCGGATCGATTAATTCGATTAAAAATTTTCAAACTACGAATTAAAGTAAAAATATTTTTCTGCCTACAAAATATTTTTTCACATATTTTACTAACAAACATTCTAAGAAACATCCATCAAATAATGAAAAAAGCAAAAAATTAAAAAATAAAACAAATAAATAAATAAAAATAAAACCTTTCAAAAGAAGTTGTTGCACTTTTGTTGATAGAGAAAAGGGGGAGGACAGTTATTAAACAAAATTCCGCTTCATGTGCATGCTGGATCAACAACACCTATCTGTAGCCTTCTACAGAAAGTATTGGCTAGGGTAATAGTATTCTCAGAAACAAGAAACTTTCAAAAAATAGAAATGCTAAAGATAAAAAAAAAAAAAAAAAAAAAGAAGAAGAAGAAGAAGAAGGGATTGAGATTTCCACTACCCCTCTGATGGGGGAAATGTCAACTGAGTTTCACAGTATCTTCAAGCGTTTATTGTCTGTTCAGAATTTCTGATAGTAACAATTGAAGTAGAAACAGATAACATTCTGTGTTCTAGTCGGAAGTGACAAAGAAGAACTAAGATATAAGAATGTGAGATTTATATGATAATGATCTGGAAATTTTGAGAATTCATTTAAAAATAGTGACAAGCGAGATAGACAAGACCTGCAAATATAAAACTAAAATATGTGTATATTCATTTAATGTTTCTTTCAAAATGAATCGAAAAATAATTTATTTGAAAATAATAATAATAATAAATAAAATTGAATAAGTGAAAATATTTATATAAAATTAACACTTAAAGTCACCAATTATTACTCTGAAAATTGATTTAAATTTCAGTTGTGAAACAGATATAATTGATTAGACAAAAAAAAAAAAAAAAAAAACTGAAACTTATGAATAATACATATGAGAGTTTTATTCATCATTGAAATAAAATTATATGAAGAAAAATGAAAACCGATTAAAAATCCGATTAATCGATTAATGAACTACGATTAACCCAGTTAAAACTCTTAATCGATTCCCACCCCTAAAAATTACTTATCCTAAAAAAGGACCCTTCACAAAATTATTTATCCTAAAACAGGACCCTTCACAAAATTTTTAATCCTAAAAAAGGACCCTTCACAAATCTGTTTCATTTTCAAAACTAATCTTCCTTGGAACAAACAGGCTGCCTGAATAATCGGACGTGTTTTGCTGCATTTCCCCGATAAGCTAATATTCAATTTCTAATTTATAAAGGGCTTCTTCTATGCATATATGTATGTTTAGTTCTATAAAAGTGAACTGTCATTGTCTAAATTGAAATCTTAATTATAATTTTATTTTGCGAAATTACACAATTTCACAAAATGAGGACCCTAGCCGAAAAGTTTGGAGGAACTTTTCTTTCACACTAAATTTAAATTCACAAAAATACTTGTAGAATTTTTCACAATTTCATAAAAACAGGACCCTGTCTGAAAAGTCTGAACAGACCCCTGAAGCCATAATCCATGCATATCTTAGAGGCCTCGACAACAAATATTCAGAAACCATAATCTATAAATATCCTCAAGTTATCGCTAATAAATATTCAAAAGCTATAATCAATACATATATTCTGGAAGATATCGCCAACACATAGCCATCATGAATATGTACTCTGAAGATATCGCCAACAATTATTCAGTAGGCATCATCAATATGTATTCAGACAAAAGCCCTTATCAATATATCTGCAGAAGACATTGCTAACAATATCCAGAAACCATCATCAATATATATTTGGAAGATATAGCCAACAAATATCCAGAAGCCATCCAATTTATGAATATTGATGATCTCGGATACAAAGATCAGCAGTTGGTTTCCATATGTGATCGAAGAAATATCTCTAGCTTAAGAGAGTAGGTTTTAACAACTGTAAAAGTTTTACAGATGTCAAATCTGTAAAAGTTTTACAGATTTGACAAAATGTTTGAAGATACTTAATAAAACATAAAAACCTATTTATTTTGCTTCATTTCCAAAGGCAGAAAGCTTTTTCGCTGGAGGGCCCTACGCATCCTCAGTGCCTCCCGCTTGCAGTGGACAACGACTACTTAAATCTTGATCGAAAAAGCTTTCTGCTTTTGGAAATGAAGCAAGATAAGCAGGTTTTAAGGTTTTATTAAGTATGTAATATGCTTCATTTTAAAAAGTTTGAATTATATTTTAAGATATTTTTGTAGTTTGGAGTTTGCAAATGCAGATGTAACAGTTGTTATTTAAGAAATGTCGAGTTGGTTATCAGCCAGAGTGGCTCAGTGGAAGAGTGTCTACACATTAAGCGGGGGCCCGGGTTCGATTCCCAGCACTGGCATTTTTCACATAGTTGGTATAAAAAAATTCAACTTTATACTCCAAACTGATTAAAATGAATTTTGACTGTGTATGAGTTTATCAATAAAATTTCTAAACATTTTATGATAGTTTTAGAAATTAAATGGTAAAATTGGATATTTGCAGGCATCCTACCAGATTGGAACACCACAAAATGGTGGCAAAGCAAAATTGCTGTCTGAAAAAAGTAGTCCTGTCTTACTAATAATTGACCAGTATTCAGTATAAATAGAATCCAAGGTTATTAGAATAAAAATTAATTCTGAACAAACACTTACCAGAATAAATTTAAAGGAATGCATTCCTTATTTTCACTGACATCCAAGCTCAATGTTATTCTGTGTTATCAAAATGACTCATAATCGAATACATCCTTTTAAATTTTGTTTTCAAATTCAGAAAATTCTTAATTGTTTCATTGGTCATTAAATTACTTTAAAAATATAGTTTGAAAATTTTTAATATTTTGTTTTGAATCTGTAAAATGCAAAAAAAAAAAAAAAAAAAAAAATTAAGTACATCAAGTGATAATGCATCTCTTTAATACTTAAAGAAACTTTTTCTAAGCATATTATATGTGATTTAAAAAAACATTGAATGTAGCATTGGCATATATATGTGAATAAATGTTTTTTTTTTTTTTTTTTTTTATAGAAGAGATCTGACAGCCAGTCTCGGCAACTTGTTAGTCTCAAACAGTCATTAAATGAGCTTAACATACTTAAATGGTAAGAACCTGCCTTTAATTATTATTATTATTATCTCTTACCCGTATGGTAGAGAAAGTATTGTTTTAGTGTCAAATTTTCGAAAGAGAGTTTTTGCTATATTTACATGTTCTGAGGTCCCTTGAATACGAAAATCATGTTTTTAGCGAATGGTCTGTCTGTGTCTGTTATCAGCATATCTCAAGAACAAATAGTAGCAGAAATTCGAAACTCGGTATTCTAAATGTGTGTCATATAGGGATGCTACACTAAGCTTTTCGTTGAGATGAAGCAAATGGTTCGTGTACAGGGACACTCAAAAGTAATCAAATACGTTACGTCTATGGGAGAAATTGCAGGTAAGTAGAGTTTAACATCTATGGACTGCACTAAACCAAATGAAACAAATATATATTTTTTTTAATAGAGATAGTCAGCTGGGAAAAAAATTTTGTGTATGTAGGAGCTTCGCCTCCCCCCCGGGTGGGAAAGTCCCCTCTCGAGAGGAGTAAATTTTCATGATGGGTATCTTTCAAAAGAGCTCGCCAATACCTTTAAAACGAATAGTTGAATCATCGATCTGCGATAATTTAAAATAAAGTTATCGATTTTTTTCATTTTTAACAACAAAAAAAAAAAAAAAAAAAAAAAAAGTAATATAAGTTTGATCAAGATTGATAAGTTTCAATGAAGATTGTGTGTGAAAATTGTCTGTATAATTTTAAGTAAACTTTTAATTTTAATAAAATAATTAAATTCTATATAAATGTAGGTGTATTAATGAGATGGGGGGTTGAGGAGGGCGGTAGCCCGCCCTCACATAGAACTAATTATTGTATAAAACTCTTCCGAAGCCTAATTTGAATTGTTTAACACAGGTTTACATAACAGTACTCGTTATCTTACCTCTTAATCTCCAACCTGTATTTATAGTATTAAATTTCAGGGTAAGAGAAAGTCGTGTAAGTGACACACCAGATTATTTTTTTAATTAATTTTGAAATCTTAAATTATTTTCAACCCTCTTTTTGTGATTCCATGTAATAAAAATTCAATGGTAACTGTGTAAAACAGTAATATATGTGAAAACAGTGCCAAGTAGTTAATAGCCACAGTGCTAAAATGTTACATTTTGACATAGTGGTGATCGTTATATACATATATACTATTAAATCAATAGTTATGTAGGTGTTACTTCAGGTTCTTAAGTGTTTTAAGTGTTTCTAAAAATAGAAAATCGCATTTAATATTTAATTTAATAAATTGAATAATAATAATAAACTATAAATATTATATTGAAGAAAATCTATGCTTCTATAGAGTTATATAAAAATTTTTTGGATTGATAAAAATAAAATTCGTTTTATTAAAGGTCTTTTTGTATTGAACTTAATAACTTGCTGACCCCAAGTAAAAAAAAAAAAAAAAAAAAAAAAAAGTAGAATAAAAAATAAATAAAACTGCTTAGTAAACTTGATGCAACAACAGCTGAATATCATAAAACATTCTTCATCAATCTTAAAGAAAGATAACTGTATCACACTAGCATTTGAGACATTTAAAATTAAAGCAAAATTAAATTAATGAATTTACCCATGACACAAATAAAATGATGTTAAAGAGAAATTTTTAACAGAGTAGAACAGAAATATTGGTAAAGAACAGAGAGAAGGAAAGTTCTCTCTTTTTAAAAAAGCACAGACTTAAAACTGGAAGCAAAATTACACTGTGTGTCTTGATGAAAACAATAACAAAAGTGTGGTATTTCCAATATGATGAAAGTAAGCTAGGAACTTTATTCCACAAATGAAGAACCAGGAGTGGAATCACTGAGTTAGCTTGTGAATCTGATACACACATTTAATGCAATGAAAAATATATCGACGAAAATTGATAAAAACATTGTAATTTTATAAGAACTATAGCTAAATTTCCAAAAATTATGAGATTTAATTTCCTTTTTTAAGGAATTTAATTTCCTTTTTTGAAAATGAAGGCAATGTCATACTTTATGACTAACAGAAACTCACAAGACACAAGTAAAATTTTATTTTGAACAGGTTTCCTATCTCAACACAAACCGATTATTTTTAAAAATGTAATGTTGTGCTTATAACCATGATTGTAAAACTTTCTTTTAAATACTATGCATGGAGGCAAAATCTTGGAGTCTCCCACACATGTTTTTTCACCTGAAGAAGAAAGGTCATGTCCTTTCAAAATTGATAGTTCTTGCTGTTATTTTTATGGTCTCTGAAGAAGTTTTAATGCTTAAATATTTATTTTACACCAGTTCTTTGATTTAAAAATTTACTCCAATAATTTGGATATGCATGTAATTAATTACATGTAGAAGGCTTTATGCAGTTGTATTTCTATCAATATCTGCTTATATCAATAAAGAAATTTTTTAAATATGCTCTTAAATGGCAACAACTCATTAAGAACTAAACTCCACTCACAGGAAAAAAAATATCAATAAACACAATCTGAAAAATAAAACAAGAAGCCTGATATTAACGTGACCCACAAGAAGTAAAAAACAAATTTGAACTTTCATATATTAAAAAGATATACTCTGCAGAAGTTTGAATCCTCTCTGAAAATATTTACAGGCTATGACCTTGAGCACTTAATAAATTTTTGAAAGTATTTTTTTTAAATATTTTAATAGCTGCCGATTTGACCACATCTTGCCACTGTATGCTGTTTCTTTGGATGGTGTTGATCCCTGTCTAATCTATCAGTTGATGGTGAATGGTTCTTTAGAAGACAGATTGCTTTGTAAAGTAAGTTGATAAAAATGTTATTTTATTGTTTCAATTTTTATAAGTTCTGTTTTTCATTGTAGTTCTTTTCATTAAAAACTTATCTAATAAGAATAAAGGAGCAGTTCAATTGATTTTTGTTTTGTAATACTTATAATGGAGGTGAAGATAAAATTTCTTGGAATGTAATATAGCCTTTAGAATTATTTCAAAAAGAGGACAAAATTTTGCATAAATATATTTTGAAGATTATTTTCCTCGTAAAGGCACTGTACCAGTTTTGAAATATCATCATCTATGATATCAGCAGGAACATTATTGGGACTGTGAACATTCTATTTTTAAACCATTTTTATAACATGAAAGATAGGGTAAAAATTTACATAAGCATGTACTAGAGCTGCCAATTATTATGATTTGTCCGTAATTATTACGGCATTACGGACAGCATAAAAAAAATTACGGATTATACGCTTTTAAAAAAAATCGCGGATATCGATTGTTAAAAAAAAAATAATCCCCACTAATGATCGACGATAAAACACACAACCTCCATCAGCAACATAAATGTCAATATTCATTTTAAACTTGCTTTATTAGATTAAGATTCTAAAACCTATAAAGTAGTAGAATTGCTACATTTCTCATTCATCTAATTATTTATATTTTGACCCCCCCCCCCTCCCCCCCACCCCCCGTTCCTTCCCAGCTAGTGATTAAGGCTTACTTCTAGAACCAAAAAAGTGATAGAAGTGCTCAATATTTCTCATATATGTAATTATTTTTAGGCTTTATTACTGAACTTAAGGAATCTATTTGTTTTTCCTTAATAAATTTAAAATACATACTGTATCATCAAACAAAAAATATGCAAGATAATACAGAAAATAACAATGTTTTTGTATTTAATGCCATAAAAACAGTGGTCTAAAAAACTGACTATTAAAAAATAATGATAAACAAAATAATTTTTTGTAATAAAAAAAGAAAAAAAAAAAAGAAAGAGTGAGATATCCAAATGCTTTTTTCCCCCTCCAAAGCAGGTTTTAAAACAAATCTTTGATTTAGGAAGAAGATAAAGTAATACATATTCATTTACTTTTGTTTAGAAATTTTTCTAATTTTTTAATTAATGATTTATATTTCTTTGCAAAAACTGTGCAGTTCGTTATTATATGTGAGTTTGTGCATAAAAATTATTCTGTGAGGTGGTTCACATTTCATAAATCTATAACTCTGATTACTGATAGCTCTTATTGAAACTTGGCACCTCTACATGTACTATAAGAATTACTTTTATCGTAAAGATGTTGGATAAGTTTTAAATTATTATTTATGACATTAACATGAACATCATTGACTATGGACATTCTGTTATTTTCATTGACGTTTTGTCATGCTTTATATCGGTACGAGGTATTTGCTTTAGTTTATATATATATAATAATGATTCATTAAGCATAGAAAAGCCAAGCAACAGATACAAGATCACTGAAACCACAAAGACCAATAAGAATGGAAAAAAAAATATATATATATGTAGGAGAAGCTCAGAAGGTGAAAAAAAATTCATCAAGGTATGAAATACACATATTTAAAGAAATATATTTAGAATGAAATTCCTCTGTTAAATTCTTTAGAAAGTGTTAAAATATTAAAAAAAAAAAAGAAAAAGAAAAGAAAAGAAAAATATTGATAATTATAAATTAATAATAAAATAGTGGTGCCGAAATATTTAAGGATATATTAATGAATTGGTGAATGATAAAAACAATCAAAGAAATGGTAGACAATTAAAATGAATATGAATGATTGATTTTAATGTTATTTTATTCATTTATTTATTTTCATTTCATTTATTTTTAATTTAAATTTGTTCTTTTTCTTACATTATTAATTTTTTATCTTTTTTTTTTTTTTTAATTTTTTTCTGGTGAGTGATACAGGTGAATGCTGAGAAGTAATCCCTTTTTAATTAATAACAATCATTTAGTCTTTTAAGTGATATTTGATTGTTATTACTTATGATTAGAGAAATTTATTAGAATTTAGAATTAATCTGTATCGAGATTATTCATTATAATTTTTCAAGGCTGTAAAGAAAAATTAAAAAAGAAAATTCTTACCTCAATCTTGAAAAAGAGAATATATGAGGAGAAGAATATTTTTATTCATTATGTTCTAATGCTAACATACAAGTACAGCAGCTTGTAATGTACAGATAACAATTAAAAAAAAAAAAAAAAGGAAATATTTTTGCTTAAATGAATTGAAGCACAAATTAATTTGAAACACAATTTCATTATGAATTATGTAAACCTTGTATAATTTGACTTAATCATCACAACTTGGGACATGCTTGAGTCAATCGAGTCAGATAAATCATTTATGATATTAGTTACAAGCACACATGATATTTAATAAAACAAGCGAAGCTCACTAAAAAGAAATTATCATAAAATAGCATGCAGCGAATTATTAAATCTTGAACACATTGAAGTATAATTACACGTGATATGTTGATAAGAATTGGCCGCATGCCATCTGCTTTGTAGATATTAATAGATATAGAAAAATAGATGGCCAAACTAATTTCAGATATTTATACTATTTTTTTTTTTTAATTTCTCTTTATGCTTTCTTGCATAATCACAGAAATCATGAAATTTATATTTGCTGTTGAATCAGTGGCGGATCCAGAACTTGACTTTTTTTTTGGGGGGGGGGGGGCTAAGATTTTTCAAAGTGTTATTCTAGACCAATAAAAAATTTACAATTGCAATATTCAATTGTGAATGTCAGTGTTTTTTTTGGGGGGGGGCTTCAGCCCCCTAGCCCCCCCCCCCCCCCTTAAATCCACCACTGTGTTGAATGATACGTTCATATCATATTGAAAAACGATGACACACTACTGATTATTTTATAATTGTAACTTTACATTGACAATTTTCAGATTGTCACTATATCTATTCTGTTAATGAAGATTTGTGCTGACCTCTCTTCCTGAGGAGAAAACATGAACTCACTTCATAAGCACCGTCCCTTATGACAACCAGCAATGCACAAGTTGTTCATAGTGACCACTCCCAATCATTTTCAGTCATTGAATGCTCTGGGAATGCATCCCCGCTGAGGCGGGAGATGCCACCACAGACCTCCGTCTATGTTGAGTACCGATGCACTTGTGTGGTCTCTCTCTGTCATCAGAACATTCGCTTTTCTCCAACACTGTCTCTTTCTTGTTCATATCATTGTGCTTCATAGAACAGTGCACAATAAAATATTTTTTTATAAGTATATTCTCTGTCTATAACTTTAATATTTTATTTTTAAATATTTTTGCTAGAGCTATAATTGAATTATTTATTTTTTTTTTTTTTCTAATTTTAATAATTTTGTATTTTTTGGGAAAAAAAAAAAATGCCAAAAGCGACACTTATTTTACATTCAATGGAAGATTACCTCCGGAATTTTGTTGATTTGGGATTTTTGAAAACTTGGAATGCGGGGGTGATAAAATTCTTGAGCGTCTCTTGGAACTGGGGTGAATACACTAAGTTAAACCCTGTGTTAGATAGAAGAAAAGAAAAGTGCTAGGTTTTAAAGATGAAAATATTCTCTTGCATATTTTTTGCACACAATGAATTTTCCTGATAAAATATCGGGGGGGGGGAGGGGGGGGGGGGAGGTTATTGTTCCAAAGTCCTAAAATATTTTAATACATTTGAATATTAATTTTGATTTGATTTTAATTTTTTTAGGACTTTAATTCAGATTATTTTTCTTAAAGCCTTCTTTTTAGAATCTATTTAATATTTGCTTTTGAAAACATTTTTCTGTGAATATTCTTATTCAAAATTATAAAGTAAGCATGTTAAAACTATTTAACAGAAAGGAGTCATATTGCTGAATGCACACTGCCAATGGTTTGAATTTCATACATTTCAAAAACCCTGTAAAAAAATAGTTTAATAATTTTGATTATAACTTTCTATTTCATTTTAGGACGATAAATTCAATAATTAAATTTTATTTATACCTTAAAATTAGTCCATATAACTTTCATATGCATTTCGGTTGCAATCGCAACCTTCCTCAGCTGAACTGTGACATCCATCGCTGCCGGCGTATTTATTGTTTTCTTCCTGTCTTCCTTTTTTCGCTTCACTTCGCTTGTTTCGGTCGTTTAGGATCAGATGGTTCCAGATTCTGGGTATAGTAGCGTGTTCATGTTCGTTAATAGCAGTAGGGTTAGTGATAATCTCAAGGGCTTCTCTTTTTAATGCGTAACTGTGATTATTATAATGAGTGATTTTTTTAATGCGTAACTGTGATTATTATAATCGCGCAATCTTAATATGCTCCAACAAAAAACTCCTAAATGAAGAACTCAAATTTATCAAAAATATTGTACAAAAAGCAAACTACCCGAAAAATCTGGTTAACAAACTGTATAAAAAACGTATCAAAAAAATAAATAAAATCGATAACGCACAGAAAGAAACAATAAAATTCACAACCTCCATCCCCTTCTGTAACGGAAATAGTATAAAAATCAAAAACGAAGCCAAAAAATATAATATCAATATCCCAATAAAACCAAACCGCAACATCTTTCAACATATCCGGAATGAAAAAGACGTAATTGATAACCAATCAACCGCCGGGATTTATAAAATCAGGGCTGCCAACAACTACGCAATTGGCGTAGTAACTACGCTTTAGCCTGCTTCTACTACACTCTACGCATCGTATACTTAAAGCTACGCTTTTCCTTTCCCCATCGTCATCTTGTTTACAACGAGCGAACTCCGATTTCACCACGGATTAAAAAAGTATAATATAAAACTAAATAGTGGCAGACAAAAAAAAAAAAAAAAAAAAAACTATCTTTTTTCTTTCTTTCTTTTTCTTTTTTTTTTCCTTGCACACATCTAGACAGAAATCCGAATCCAATCCTTATCAACTTTTAATATTGCATTTCCAACAGTTGCCGCATAAAACATTATTCTTTGAATTTTATTTTTTATCTATGAAAGTGCTTCTTGAAAATATAAAAATAACAAAACTAACTTTTACAATCTAGTTGAAGAACCACATACTTCATCGTAAATACTCATAAATAAATAGTAAAGAAAAAAAAAAAAAAAACATTCTAGTGCTAGGCATTGCCTAATCGAAATATTGATGACTCAGAACGGGAACACATATTTGTTTACATTAGCTGAGAGTGTGCTTAATTAAAACCGCAAGCACAGACACCGCAAGCTGAAAGGGGGGGAGAAAGAAACCGAATGCTATGATTATCTTCATGGCTATGATTATGCTGTATTTTGATTTTCATTTAAACTCTATCAATGTTTCAGTTAACTTAATGCTTAATAAGTCGCTAAAAAATAATACTTTCTAACGAAAAAAAATGTTTATTTTAATTATTTATCGATAAAAATAATGGATTCAAAGTTACTGAATTTTAAGTACGATTGACAACGCAAGGAAACTAAGACGAGGAAGAGCTATCTTCCGTGGGAGACTTTCTAAAGTGTCTGAAGCCGTAATCACGCGAGTTTTGGAGAAAACAGTATAAAGTCGGACTTTAACGGAGGAATTGTCCTCTGTAATAGGAAACTTTCTTAAGTGTTTTAATATACAAGTTTCTGAGAAAATCATGGAAAATTTCGAACTTTATCGTACGAAGTATCTACCGTTGGAGAAAGAAAAAGAATATTTTCTGTGCTTTTTCTTAGGATAACTGAATACGCGATAACTTAGTTTTTATTGGGTGATTCTAAGAAATTTTCATATCTGAAAATGGGACTTTCACAAAAATCGCCGGATTTAAAATAGATTCATCACAAAAATAGCACAAGAAAATTGCGTATTTTATAAATCAGCCGCAAAAAATGACATTTCAGTAATAAAAAAAAAGCTGATTTATGACTAAATAATTAGACATTTTTAGAAAAATAACATCTATTTTAGCAATTAGTTTACGATTACGTAATTTTGAAAATTAGCTGTAAAATAATTCCGTATTTCTATAAAAAGCCACAAAATTATACTTATAATGTAAATCATGTTTGAAAAATCAAGAAATTCATCGATTAGCATCAAAATAAAGCCTTTTTCAGCGATTAAACATAAATTTTGTTAATTAGCGGCGGAATGATTGCGTATTTCCGTCATCGGCTACAAAAATATCGCGATTTACTGAAATCAACTGGGGAAAAAAAAAAAAAAAAAAAAAAAAAAACTTTTATTGGCTAGCAGCCAAATGATAGCATATAAAACGTAAATTTTTGATTATTAGTGGGTAAGCGATCCCGTATTAGCGAAAACTACTTCAAAATTATTCCCGATTTCCGAGATTACACTTTGAAAAAAAAAAAAAAAAAAAAAAAAAAAAAAAAAATGCAAATTTCACTGATTAGTGGCAAAATAGTTGAGTATTTCAGATTCAGCTTTCAGATGAACGTATTTTGCACAAATTAGTAGCTAAATAATAGCGTGTTTCGGCAATCGGCCGCATAATAATCGCGTATTTTAGGATTTACCTTTAAAGAAGAGTGAATTTTATCAATTAGAGCAAAATTATAGTATATATTAGCAATTATTTGCTATTAAACGTAGATTTTGTAAATTTGCAGTGAGATAATTACGAATTTCGGCAATCGGTCGTAAAAATATTGCGAATTCTGTCAAATACGAGAAGAATAGCATATTTATTTAATTAATGATAAAAACGTAATTCTACCCCCCCCCCCTCTACGGAAACTCGATTTTTTAGGTATATTTAGCAATAATCTTAAGGGGGAAAAAAAGTTTCAGAAAAGTTGATGGCTGTCAGTTTGCACTGAAATTGAATTTAATGTTGTACAATTTCAATCCTTTTCCATCCTTAATAGCAATGATTATTTTATTGTAGATTCAGTTTTATTACATTTTCTAATATCTAAACTATTAAAATTGTTCATTATTTTGACTTTTGTTACTCCAAAAATTTAAGATTTTGTTTAAAAAAATCCAATTTTTGTATCTGTTTGAAGTATAGCATTGAAATTATTTTCACATCAATTGTCTTGTTCTTGTAATTAAACAAGTTTCTTTTGAATAGGCATGCACTAAATGTTTGATTATTACTGAATAATGAATATTCAGTATACTGAATAACTAAAAATTTGATGCATACCTACATCTTACCTTTTTTTTTTTTTTTTCTTTACTTAATTTCATATGATTATTGCTAATTTATTTTTGTTAGTAGTTTCTTTCTTTCTTTTTCTTTTTTAATTTTTAAAATTGCTCCTCAAAGTAGCCGAAATGCTCCTCAAAATTTCTCTGAATACTCCTCAAACTGTTTTTGAAAAGTTGGCAACCCTGCATATTAGTGTATTATATTAGAATTAGTGTATTTTCATGTATCCATGTTAATATAAAAAGTAAATTTGGATAAAATTTCTATTATTTTTTAATGTTTGATTATTAAAAATCAATAAATTTCAGAAAGTAAGTCATAATGTAAACAAAAGATTTTATGCTTATTTATATTTTAAGTATTTTCTAATTTTTTAGAGACTACACTTTGTAGCTTAAAACTACACTTTTTTTGCTTTTTAACTACACTTTAGCACTCCCAGAGGTTGGCAGCCCTGTAAAATAAACTTCAAACACATAGATAATTCTCAAGCATGTTATATCGGAGTTACAAAACGGAAAATTTATGACAGAGAAAAAGAACACAAAGCCGATCTTAAACATAACCGCCAATCCACCACTCTTGCTTCTACCCACTCCTCTAACCCAATTAATATTAACACCATAACAACTAAAAAAATCGCTCATTATAATAATCACAGTTACGCATTAAAAAGAGAAGCCCTTGAGATTATCACTAACCCTACTGCTATTAACGAACGCGAACACGCTACTATACCCAGAATCTGGAACCATCTGATCCTAAACGACCGAAACAAGCGAAGTGAAGCGAAAAAAGGAAGACAGGAAGAAAACAATAAATACGCCGGCAGTGATGGATGTCACAGTTCAGCTGAGGAAGGTTGCGATTGCAACCGAAATGCATATGAAAGTTATATGGACTAATTTTAAGGTATAAATAAAATTTAATTATTAATTTTGATTATTTTGAAGGTTTACCAATCAGATTTAATGTAAACAATGGCATCTATGCTACATTTTCCAGATTAACGGATTTTATGTTATTTTACTTTCATTTCTGTTTTGTGATGCTTTTCTTGTTTGAAGCATTTTGATTTAATTATATTTTTAGAATAAAACTCCTCCTTTAAATTGGCTGCAAAGGAGCCATATTGCTGAGTGTACAGCCAAGGGCTTGAACTATCTTCATACTACATATGAAAAACCTTTAGTTCATGGTGATATTAAAAGGTAGGAAAAACAATTTTGAAAAACTGCCATTTATAGTTTTTTCTTTTTCCTTCTTTTAAGCATTTAAAATACAGATTTTTTTTAATTTCTGCTTGTTCAGTTTTTACTTTTTGCTTAGACTAATTACATATCAATCTGGGTAATCATTCTGTCATCAAATTAAAATACTGTTTCTGTAATAAAGTTTTAAGTTTTATGTTCTGCAGTATTCAGTGATTGTGTTTATCCAGAAAAATGGGTATTTTATGCAAATTCCTAAATAAATGACTCACTTAACCACCACAATCTATGGTTAATTTTACATAAGAATCTGCCAGAGCAAAATAAACAGTACCATTTAAAGTTTTTTTTTTTTTTTTTTGAGGAGTGGGGTAATCAAACTTTTGGTAATCAAACTTTTTCTTCTTCCGACATCAGGGCCTCGCCCAAAGCGAAGATTCAGCAGAATCTCCTAAGATAATTTATTTATGAAACTCTACTTGAAAATTATCTTCTCATGTTATTTTTAAGTCACAGTGAGAAAGGGAAATTTTGAAATTCTCATAAACAAATTTCTGAAAAACTTTCCCTGGAGAAGAGGAAAAAAAAAACAAAAGAAAACACCCAAACTTTTAAAACTTGACCCATATTTTTAAAGATAATGGGTCGTTTTGACTCGCTTTCTCTCAACTCCCATGTGATCACTGAGTATGTATGTTAGATGTGAGCATTTTTTTTCTTTCTATTTAAAAAGACTATTAGCATAAGTATTGTGTTCTTTATCAGTGAAACATCTGTTGTGCATTCATAAATAGATTTTTAAAATGAGTTAGAGATTAGATAAATGACTTTATTTTCTTATCATAGTACTACCATAAGATTTCTTAAATTTTCTTCAAATGCACTAGTTCCTTTTCGCACTATATAGCTTTAAACAGATTATTAAAATATATATGTGTGTGTATATAAAAGCAAATTTTGGAGAAGCTGAATCAGTTTTATAGGTGTGATATTTCTAATCTGAAACCGGAATTAATAAACATCTCAGTTACATTAGTTTCTGACTTCTTAAATTTATACTAACTTATTAATGATTTTTAAAAATGATCTACAACTTGACAGCAAAATAAATAAATAAAGCAGCCTTCTGTAAAAGAAAATTTTTTTGAAGACCATAGGCTTTATAGGTGCTAACAAAATTGAAAAATTGAATTTAAAATTGAAACACCTACTTAAAAATAAATAAATAAATAAAAATAAAAAATAGTATGCTTTGACCATGACAAAACTTTCTTCCATATCATTCTTTATATATTCTATCAGTGCACCATCTACTGATTGACATGCACAAAACTTTAGTCACTATAGTTTGCTTCTCACAAAAACGATTTAAAATGTGTAGTTTTGAGTAATTTTAACCAATAGATACTGAGACATAGCCATCTGAAAAAAAAAAAATCATAGTGAATAACAGCAGTACCATTTAAGGTCTGATATACATCCAAATTGAATAGGTATGTTTTTTATATCTATTTCACAAACTAAGTTTAGTGCATTAGAAGTTGAGATATAGCCTTTCTGCAAATGAAAAATATTGTGGTGTGGCAGCACCACCTGTTGCACAATGTGCACTCAAATTGCTTCAGTAAAGTTTTTCACAATATCTACATTACAATCAAGTATGGTGCATTTATATATGATAGAAAATGAGATATTGTTTTCTGGTAAATGGAGTGAAATTGAACCATAGTAGCACTACTTGTTGGCCTGTGTACACTCAAATTGAATCAGTATAGTTTTACACCATGATCCTCATACATATCGAGTTCTTTGTTTTTATGTACTACGGAAGCTGAAGTAGCTATCTTATTACAGTACAAAGCCGATAATCTGGAATCGTCAGGACCACGGCGATTCCGGATTTTTGGTCATGCCTAAAGTACTTGGATAATATGCAAATCCAAGTAAAAAGTAATATATTACAATTTTTAAATATATTCTACAATATATATATTTTTTTTTTATCAAGAAATAAAATAATTTTTCTAATAAATAAATAAATTAAATTAAAAATTAAACTTGAAAAACAAAACAGATTTATTGAAATATTTGCATACAAAAATTAGTCTGTAGATGATGATTGATGCTGCCAAAATTTTCTGAATATTTGGCTATTCCGGATTTTTGGAGTCCCTTCTTTTCCCTCCTTCTTCAGACTTTTGCAAATGCCAGTTTTGAAGTTTAATAAGAAATAAAATACTTTTTCAGTTTTTTTATTTAGATATATTTATACTTAAAAAAAAAAAAAAAAAAAAAAAAAAAAATTGCTGTTGATGATGATGATTAACACAGACGAAATTGTTTGGATATTTGGCGATTCCGGATTTTTGGCTTCGTACTGTACATAGGAAAAGTTACAATATAGTAAATAATAATATTTTTGGGTGATTTATCTCAAAATATAATTAGCATTTATTTATGCCAAAGTCCAACAAAAATATCAAGTTAGATTAAATTTTGTCCATTCATTCACAAGGTACAGCAACCACAAAATTTTGCCTACATTTTGCAAAAAATAGGCATTTTCTAAAACATGGCCAAATCATGTTCAGTACATCTTAAAACATGTATATCTATCAAAAACTGGAAGTTAAAAATGTTGACAAATCCACAAGCATTCATACCATCTTACATGCTAATTAATGAAATTTAACTTCATAAGATGACATTCGGCATTGACACATGTCAAATCTATGAGCAGAACTCCCAACCTAATCTGGAGGATAGTTAGTACCACCCCTTTTTCCACTCTATTTAATTTTTAGAGTAATTCTCTTGAAATGTATTTATATTGAATAGAATTAATAAGAAAAATACTCTAAAAAAGACTGGTGTGAAAAAAGGGGCAGTGCTAGCGATCCTCCAGATTAGGTTGGCAGCTCTGTATGTGACATCTACATAAAGTTCTATCCCAACCAGGGTTCTCATCAGAGGTAAAAATTGGGTGAGAATTTCTCATCCTTATTGAGAATTAAAGTGATATTTCTAGAAAGTATGTGTAAACCAAAAAAATACTTTTAAAAAATCTAAATTTATATTGATGAAACTTTTTTTATACCTAAAATACAAGATTATTTGACCTAAAGGTCGAAAATTCCATTGTTCTGGTGTTTCATTTTAGAAATAGAATGTAATTTTGCAGCCGTTTAGAAAAATACATAATTTTCTTTTCTAAGTTTTTGAAAACTTTTTAGAAATATTCAACTTTTGTGAAGAGTCTGTTTAACCCTTTCCTTCCCCGTGATTCCAATTGGAATCATAACATTTCAGATTTTCTTTCTTATCATCTAACACTCCCGCTGATTTAAAATGAACAATATTAAAATCTATATACATTTTCCCTTCCAAAAATACCTATTTTGAATGACTTCACTATCTTTGTTGATAATTGAAAGTATATTTTACGCTGTTCTGATAATATCGGAATCTGTTTCCTGTTTTGGGCAATTTAAGTAAATTAACTGTTTGAAATATTCTTTTTTTAATTCTTTAATGTTTATAATATGTATTTTAATTAATTACAATATGTTATTCTCCAAAATTTTGATATTTTTATTTATTGAAAAGTTATGATTTTTAATGGCATCAGTGATTATATTAAACATATATAAACATCTATCAGTTGCTTTGTTAGCTATATTAATTCGTACTCTGCTATAACTCCTATTTAAAAAAAATATTTATATACATTACATTTGAAATAAAGTTATGACTAAATATAAGATTTATTGTTTTATGGAGGGAAAAAGTTGGGAATGAAAGGGTTAAATTTGCTGATTTTTGTGAAAGTTTTTCATTTCAAGATAGTTGATTTTCACAAGTGAAATTTTTTGGAGGAAAAATTTTATTAAATTAGTCATTAGAAGTTAGAAGAGTGCATGAATTCCTCCCAGCTTAAAAAAAAAAAAAAAATATGTAAAAAAAAAAAAAGAATGTGAGATCTCATGCTCTAATGGATACATTCAATAGCAGCATAAATTACCAAATATTGTATCTGTGTTTCTTCATGCATTTCAAATTATTTTATGTTTAGATTTTTGTAAGCAAATTAAAGTTGTCAAATATTGTTAAAGGAAATGTTTTATTTTTTCAGTGCCAACATCTTGTTAGATGCCAATATGGAAGCTAAAATTGGTGATTTTGGTTTGACTAGAGAAGGACCAAACTGTGACAACACTCATGTGAAAGTAACTAGTGTGCATGGTACAGAGTGCTACTTACCTGACGAATACTTGAGATATAAAAAGTTATCCCCTCAAGTTGATATTTATAGCTTTGGCATTGTGAGTGTCATTGAGTTTTATTTTTTATTGAAACAGTTAGTTTTTTAATTAGTAATTTTATATCAAAGAATGAGTTTATTTTAACTGCATATATCATTATGTGTACAAAAAATTTGTGATCCAAAATAGATAACTAGTTAAAGAATTTCATACTTATTTTTTAAAACTTTAACGGTGCTCTTATCGTCGCTCTTATCTTCACTTATCGTCGCCAGAAGCCCGAGCCAATGTTATTCTATGGGGAAATTTTCTTTACAAATAATTTATTAACTAATACGTATTTTTAAATTCTGTTTTCACATTCAGAAAATTCCCAATTGTTAAATTGACGGACCTTTTTCAAAAATGTAATTTTTTCATTTTTAATATTTTATTTTGAAATTGCAAAATGAAAAATTTTCACATATTGAAAATTCGTATTTTGCAGCTTCAAAATAAAATATAAAAAATTTAAAAAAATAATTTTTTAAAAAAGGTCTGTCAATTTAACAGTTGGGAATTTTCAGAATGTGAAAACAGAATTTAAAAATATGTATTCGTTAATAAGTTATTTGTAAAGAAAATTTCCCCATACAATAACGTTAACTTTGGCCTCTGGCAGTGGTGAGTGAAGCGGGCCCTTAATATTAAGATCAGTTTAAAAAGTAATAAAACTAGGGATGAAACGGATATCCGGTAACTATCCGGTATCCGGCTGAGTTTTAAATATCCGACGGGGTACCGGATATCAGCAGTCCGGATACGGATATCCGGTAATTTCAAGCCGGATATCCGGAGGAGAAAATTCAAGCTTAATTTCCCCGTCAGATGAAAATTTTGCGACTTTTTATTTTTTTGAGATCAGTTGTAGCTTGTAAAGATTAAAAAAAAAATTTGCAAAAGTCGAATTTGGCCACTTTAGGAAACAAATTAAGAAAAAGTAGCTTCAGGTTTAAGAGATATAGAAAGCCTATTTTAATTTTGTGCAGAGTTAGCTAGGATTTTCCAGAGTGCCGGTTTCCACTAGCGGTTGGTTGGAGTGGTATTATTCAGAATCTTTTGATGTGGTCAACCGGGCTCAAAATCCTCGAACTGGTTGAAAGTCTAGAGATCTCCTTGATGCTAACCCCCTGCTGAGATAATTGAGGTGCCAGAGGCAGATATCTTTCTCAATTTTGCATACTTTCCTTTGAAGTAACTGTGCAGTCTGATAGATAGTTTCGAGAATGAGTCAAATAATGTGCATTTATTGACTAGAACCTGCCTGTTTATTTACAATCCACTTTTCCCTACATAAGAAAGTTGCTTTTGTGACTATATATTTATGCTAGCAGACCCTCTGGCATCATTGTCTGTGCCATTACCTATTCAATTAATCGTGTCATCTACCTATTCGATTTGGATTAAAAAAAAAACACTCCAATTTATATAAATTTGCACTTTTAATGGAATATCTTGCTAAAACACCTGAATTTAGAATTTCCCATTGCGCTGCATAAATATAGTCCTAAAAATTAAAATCACTTTAAATAGAAGTAATATTTAAATTTTCAGGAAGTCTGTATTTTCATTTTCAGATTGTTAAAGAATAAAAAAAAAAAAAAAAAAAAAATTATTATAAAAAAAAAAAGCTCAATGATTTAAAGTTTATGGTTTTGTACATTAGAAAAACTGAACTTACTTTTAATTAAAGAATTTTAATAAGTAATCTAATTTTTTTTTCCTAATCTGTACAGAATATAAAAATATAAAATAAGTAAAAAGCATTTAAAGAAACAAAATCTTCTATATTCTATTCAGTAGAAGAAAGCATTCGTAAAAATTTTCAACTTCCCGTTTTTGGTGAATTTGTGCATTTTGAGTTAACCAGAGTTTTGAATTTGACCGTTTTTAGAAAATGTCTGTCTGACAAAAGTTTTGTGTAGCAGCTCTAGTTCAAGAGTCAATGCACAGAATTTCATATGAATTTATACATAGTTGCGCATTAACAAAAAGAAAAAAAAAGTGCCCATCGACTTTTGGTGCAAATTACTCAATAGGTGGCGCTGCTATACTGTGATTGCTCCCATTTAAAGTAGGACTATATCTCTTCTACTGTGTATAATTAAAAAAAAAAGACTAAGTATGGGACAGGGCTATTATGAAATATGTTCATTTAATTTCTGTGCATATCGGCCAATAGACGATGCTGTTATGCTGCAATTTTCCCGTGAATGGAGAAATTATCTTGGATTTATTTGTGTATAATTACACAAAATTTGGTATGTGAGAAGGCCATTTTTATGAAACATCATGTTGATTCAATTTTGGTGCATATTGGTCGATAGGTGGCTATACTATGCTGCAATTTACCCTGTGAACAGGAAGGCTAAATCTCAACATCTATAAAATTTAACTGCACTTAACTTGATATGCAAGATAAATGATAAGAGAACGAAAGCTGGCTTAATTTGGGTGTATATTGACCAACAGATGTCGCTGTTGTTCCTCACCTTCTATGAATCTCCACTTGGCTACATCTCACAATCTTTTGATTAAAATTGCACTAAACTCCATATCTAAAATCTTTATTGTGCAAAGCCATTAGTTTCTTCTGTGCATGTTAAACAGCGTGTAGATTTGTTATGTAGAATGATATAAAAGAAAGTTTCATAATAGCCATAACATACTAAGCCATTAAAGCTTTCAGGTTTTTTTTTTTTTTTTTGCTTCTTTCTTTTACTTTTTCTTATAAATGTCTCAAATGAAAGTATTGGATTCATAAAAATTTTCTACATTTGGTTTTCGCTGGATTTACACAATTTAAGAGGTCCAGAACTTGGTTTGATCAATTTTTAAAAATTTGTGTTTTTGTGTGTGTGTGACAAAAATTCTGCTCAATTGATGTCGGCCTTATTTAGGTGTATATCAGCCGACAAGTGGATCTGCTATTATGATTTTTCACAAGCCTATATCTCAGCATCTATTGATTAAAATTGCATCAAACTCCATATGTAAAATATTTATTGTGTGAAGCTATGGTTAAACTTTTGCACAATTTAAACTGTAAGTGCTGTGTGATGGCCACAATATATACCTTTTCTTATTAAAATAACCAACCCTTCAACTATGATTATATTAGTAAAATATTCTGTTTCATTTTTTTTTTTTTTTTTTAATACATATCAAGCACACATTTTTTAGTACTGTAAAAAATGTGTAAGTGATAAGTTTTTGTTTTATAATTCTGAACAAAACCTATATTTTTGTGACAAATTGCAAGTGTAGGAATGGGTATGTTACACATAAGTTTTATTCTTCATCGCAATATTGCACAAATAAATAGAATGCTAAATAAATATGCTTAAGTAAATTATATTTAAAATGTGTTTAAAAGAATAGTATATGAAATATGTTTATATTTTATTGTTTTAAAATAAAGAAATGTACAACACAACAAAAAACAAAACTAGTGGCGGATATCCGACGGATATCCGTATCCGGCAGGCAAAGGCACTCCGGATATCCGATATCCGGTATCCGGCAAAATCACTATCCGTTTCATCCCTAAATAAAACATTGAAGTTGGAGAAGATTGATGCACTGTATCTGACTTGTCTAAGTTTGATGGTTTAATATTTTTTGAAGAGTTTTCAACTTTAGATATATTTTTAATGATATGTTTATTTCTGATTTATAAATTCTATTATTATTATTTAAAACATTTATTTATTATTTATTAGTTCCTAATTTTAATTCTTTTTCCTGCTTAAACATAAAAGTTTTGCTGTTTAAAGAATTTAAATTAAGAAAATGTGTAAGAATTCAATTTATGTGTTTGATTCAAAATTAATAGTTTATTTTAAAAAGTTTCATAAAAATCTCGCATTTTTGCTCATATTTTACCTATCTATATTCAATATCATGCTTGGGCAACTTTTTTATTGTTCAAGTTATGTATATTGTACTCAATATCAAATAAAATAAAAAATAATTAATTAAAATAATATAAGTAGTAAAATATAAAGAAATAAATAATAGAATATTCGAGTAGTAAAATATTTATTAACAGGAAAAAAATGGTTCAATTGGGAATTAAATTTTTTTTTTTTTTTTTTTTTTTTTTTAATAATGTCTGTGTAATTTGTTGTAATTAACTCTTCATTCCTCACCCATCCCCTTATTTTAAATAATTATTAGTGATCTTTTTGTTACATCTTACTATTATGTTTTTAAATCTTAAAGAATACTATGATACAAAGATATATAAAATAAATATTGCTTAAAATGTAACATTGACAGACCTGCCTACTGCTACGAATAATTCGTAGTTGCTACGAATTTGGGCCGTAAACTACGACGCTACGAAAATCGGCCCAAAATTACGAATTTTTATCTAGCACCAAAAATGCAACATTTCTGATATTTTGCCTTGCGATTTTCAATCTTTTTCCATCCACGCCATAAATATCAATTTTCATTTTAAACTTGCTTTATCAGCTTCTAGAATGTACAAAGAGATAGAATTGTTAAATATTTCTCATTCGTGTATTTTTTTGTGCCCTCCTCGCTCCCACCCCACCCCCTAACGATCGGCAAACAAACGCCTCACGAAAGCCATGGGATTTCTAATCTTTTTCCATCCACAACATAAAAGTCAATGTTCTTTTTAAATTTACTTTATTAGATGCTAGAACCTATAAGGAAGTAAAGTTGTTCAATATTTCTCACTCTTTTTTTTTTTTTTTTTTTACCTTCTCTCTCCCCCCCGCCATCAATCCATGATCAAACGCCTACAGAAACCGTTGAATGTGTTTAATATTTATATTTTAACATTTTTAAAACAATTATCGCAATGCTAAGATTAGAATTTTTTGCAATCATTATAATTTATATTTTTTAAATTATACACATAATTAAACACACAACAAAAAATATTTATTTAATAGGTAGTAGTTTTGCTGAATTTTATTGGCTGGTTGAATATAGTGTAAAAACAGGAATTCTGCATTTTTAATAAAATTATTTTATACCTGGTTTCATAAATCATGTTTGTTTCTTAAACAGTTTTTCATTATATATGAAAACTAATGCAAATTATTTAGGTAAAAATAATAACTTTTTTAAAAATGTTTAACCTGAGGTGGGGGGGGGGGCATTAAACATAATGTAGCCGGATTTCGGTGGCAAATAAAGCTGAATGTTAGGCATTCGGTAGTGCATATTATCTGTGGAAAATTTTTCATCAGGGCTGAAAATAATACCCCGCGGATTATATGCAAGAAAATACAGTAATATACATACATTTATTTGTTCAGGATTCGTGTATCGCATGATAAAAATGAACCAATCAACCATCCAATCAATTTTTAAAATTGGTGTGCTACTAATTGTCATTTTTAAATGTTGGCAGGTATGCATTGAAACTCTTTCCTCAAATGTATGCCTGACAAACATTGTAATTTAAAATGATTTATTTTCACATTCCACTCAATGACAAGTAAAGAAAAATGGAAGAAAAAATAAGTAAATGACTGCTCAATTAAAATTTAGCTTTTCATTGTACTCATAGTTTCATAGAAAAGCTACTCATTCCACTTTGAAATATTTTTTATTATTATTTGAATTATGAAGAAAAGAACAAGGCAAAAACAATATTATCATTTAAATTAAACATATTAGCATACAGTAACCATCATTTACATTATTTAAAAGAGTAATTTAAAAGTAAAAGTGTAGAAAATTTTCAAGAATTACTTTATACAATATTTGGGATCAAATTTCTAATACTGTAAAGCACCGTTTATACATCCTTTTAGTGAAGTCCTGATTCATTCCTATTCATTTTAATGCAAAAATTGTTTGTTTATACACCGCTAATATCGGTTATACGTCTTTTCCACTTTACTAAAATTCGCAAAATTTCTCGACCTGTCATTATTTCCCATTTTAAATAAGACGGATTTTTCCTAGAAAGCATCTAAAATGGAGGAACACAGGAAAGATCAAAGAACACTGATCCAAGAATCAGTTGAATTCACAGAAGAATTTTTAACGCTCATAGATAAGCAGCCAATCAGACGAATATTAAAGATTGTTAATGTTATTCAGTAACTATATATATATGGACATAAATTGTATGCTTATTATTAAAGATAAGCAATATATATAATTAATATCCGAAATGTGTTCATATAGTTCTTAAGAAATGTAACTCGATATATGATATATGTAATTAGTACCCAGTCATGCATTATTAGTATGACTTTTCTCACTTTTTATAATCTTTTTTTTTTTTTTTTTTTAAATTAATTATTGTGTTAAAAAAATATATAAATTTACTAACTTAAGGAACCAGGGTTCCCACTGTCCTTGAAAGTCCTTAAGAAGTACTTGAATTTCATTTTCTTTTTCAAGGGCCCTTGAAAGTACTTGAATTTTATGCAAAGTCCTTGAAAATCCTTGAGTTTTTCAGTCCAACAGATGGGCTTAGCGCAAATTCTCTCTATCTCCATCTCCACATGCACACGATGGACTGGTCATTAATTTTGAGCAGAAAGTGACCAGACCAAGACTCAAACCTAAAAACTTTGGAATAATCATAATGATTCCAAATCCTGAATGTTTTTTGACTCTTGTAAAAGTTAATTTAGTCAATCCATTAAAAATGTATTGTGAAAACAGGTAATGTTATTCTAATTATATATATATATATATATTTAAAAAAAGAAAAAATGAAATAGTGCTAATGAAAGTAGTTACTAAAATTTTGTGTATATGCTTAGCATTCTGCAATTTTCCCCTAGTCCTTGAAAAAATTCAAATAGGACTTGAAAAGTCCTTGAATTTTTTTCTTTTTTCAGAGTGGGAACCCTGGGAACTTTATTAAAAGGTATTTTGATATAAATTTTGCTTAAGTGTCATTCAATTTTTAGTCATCAAAGTGTTATTATAATTTCGATTATACGTCTTTTCATTTTGTACGTCCTTTTACGTCAGTTTCTTGAAAGATATATAAACGGTGCTTTACTGTATATCCACATTAGCATTTTTAATTTATAGGATACTATGTGAACATACAACTTGCCAACTAATGGAATCATTCATCTTTATGCATTTCTTTAGATTTTACCTTTATTTCAGGTTATGTTTTGTAGTTATTGAAGAGGTATAATTTCGTTTGAAACTTTTATGTATTTAGTGTAATTAGTCTTATAGTAAAACATTTTTTTAGATTGCTTCAAAATATTAAAAGTGTAGAACTGTATTATTTAATACACCAAAGTAATTTAAAAAAAGAAGAAGGAAAAAAAATCTTCCATTTTTTTATTATTATTAAAATTGGTTGGCAAGTCTGGAGTTACGTGTTTAAATCATTGAAGGATACTATGATACAAAGATATATCAAATAAATATTGCTTAAAATGTAGTATTGAACTTTCTTTTTCTCAAATGGCATACACATTATAATTGAAATGATTTATTTTCATATTGCACTCAATAGAAAGTACAGAAATTTGAAAAATTTCTGCTCATTTCAAATTTTGCTCTTCATTATACCCTCAGTTTCATGTAAAAGCTACATATGTGCACTTCAGAAAAAAAAAAAAAAAAAAAAAGAAAAAAAAAATGCAAAAATCTTATTATCATTTACATTATTAAAAAGATTAATTTTAAGATTAAATTTAGAAATTTTGCAAAAATTACATAGTATAATATTTAGTATCAATTTCAGGGTTCCCACTGGTCAGGGAGAACAGGGAAAACCTGGAAAAGTCAAGGAAATATCAGGGAAACTTGTAAATATTGCTCAAAAACCTGGAAAAATGATAATATAAACCTGGAAAATGCTTTTTGAGCATTCAGTTTATTTCACAAATCACATTACTATGTTTTCTTTTATGTCGTGAGCTATGTTCTGATTTATACCATGAGCTATTTTTTACATCGCAAACCAAATTTTGTGACTGGAATGTTCTAAAAATAGACCTGGAAAAGTCAGGGAATTTTATTTTTAAAACTGAGTGGGAACCCTGCAATTTTCTAATGTATCCATAGTACCCTTTTTAATGTGTAGCATATGATCTGAACTTATAAATTGTCAACTAATGTAAAATTCATTTTTATACATTTATTTAAATTTTACCTTTATTTCAGGTTATGTTGGAAATAGCCACTGGCTTGAGACCCTTTGACCCCCAGACAAAAAAGAAATTGGTTTGTACATCTTTTTCTTTCTACCTATATTGTTAAAGAATAATTGATGTACCAGTTTGAATGAGGGAACAAGAATTCACTTTGCATTGATACACATGCCAGGCAAAAGAAGGAAACAAAAAACACTTGTTTAATATAAAAACAATACTACTTCTGTGCGAATTTTATCTTTTAGAAATAAGTATACTGGAAATTAAAATGTATTTCTCGTGCTTTTTTAAATTCCAGCTTTTGGATTTGTTTCTTTCTTCAAACTGGTGATTCAAATGAGTTGTAACCAATGATTACACATAATTGTAAAATTAAGTAATAGCTGTTAACTGAAGTTGTGTTCATTTTGAATGAAACTGGTATGTATTTTAAAAAACTGCACTCACTGTGTAGTATCCACTGGTGCTGATAAAGGGCACACCATAACAGAGGGGGATGGGTTCAAAAAGTGAATTATTATTATTATTTTTTTTTAACCCTCGCTTTCCCAAGATCAAAGTGTTACTGCAGAAAAATTGCTTTCAGGTGATGCTTGGCACGTTTGGGGAAAATCATCAGCACCACACCTTTTTTGTATCGTTTGGAACAAATCGTCATGCAACATTCTACTGGTTACGTTTACTATCTCTGGCAAATTAGCGCATTTTTTGAATGAGGCGGGCTTAACTTAATTTCAATTACAAAATGGGGTCAAAATGACCCCATCTTGGGAAAGCGAGGGTTAAACAACTTTGTTAACCAGAATTAGAAATGTAAATTTCTAGGTAATCTTTTTGGAGAATATTCTCATCAAAGAAAATATCTGAGATTATTCTTCTAGAAGTTGTTTACAATAACTACAATTTAAAAATTATTTAAACTACCTTGTTATGTAAAATAAAATATTAAAAAACATTTTTTTAATTAAAGACTTTTATTTGCTTGATTTGCACTAAAAAGTATGAAAAGATGAAAATTAAGTGTTGCCACCTAAATTTTATACCTTAGTTAATAATTTAAAAAAATCTAATTGTCCTGTCGGAAAACTGTTTGCATCCCTGGATTAAAATAAATCACCTCATTCATTTGGTTTTGAATTTGTCACGATAGGACTGATATTTCTAATTAATTTCCCCCTTTTTCCGTTTTTAACCCGGATTTGGCAGAAGGTTTATGACAGAGAATGTAAGCTAAAAAAAAGTCTTTAATAAACTTAAAATAAATAGTTAATTTAAAGTTAATGTAGAAGTTATAAACAGTTTAAGATTTTCCTGAAAGCAAAATTAGCTAATTTTTTTACTCTTTAATATACACAGATTTCACAATGAAACTAAGTATTTAGCATTTTTTAGGCTGCAAGTTTTCAAAAGAAAAATTTCCTTTTTTTTAATCAATCCCCAAACTTTTATTCTTTCTCTGTTCAAATAATAGCAGCACTGCTCTGAAATTGAACAAATGACGTTTCAGAGGAAACCAAATGCAGAAGTCACTTTAAATTTCTTAATAACCATAAGTGCATAATTGATGCCTAGTTTTTTACCTGATGAAAGGCTGCACATATATTTTGACTTGGAATGACTGATGCGAGTTTTTTCAATTTATAGTGTCACTTAATACAGCTGTGTTTGCAGACTCGGTGACTTTGCCAACGAATGTTATGTTAGAAATGCCTAGCTGGTAATCAGCCAGGGTAGCTCGATGGTTTGAGCATCCGCACGTAAAGCGGAAGGCCCGAGTTCGATTCCCGGCTCTGGTATTTTTCACATAGTTGGTATAGAAAAAACAGCCTTCCACTCCATAATTTTCTGAAATGAATTTTCAGGCTTGATGAATAAATTTCTAAATTAAAATAAAAAATTCTGTTAATATATTTATGATCAGCTATGTGTGCTCTAATAATCATTTTTGAAATTAGTTGAGCAATTTTCCAAAAGAAAATATGGATAATGTTAAAGGGTTAAACAGAGACATTTATAAACAATAGGATGGAGAAGTCATTCAGTTGAATTTAGTACAGCAAACTGTTGTGACTTTCTTATGCTCGAATATTGTGGAATAATGCACCAGCAGTGGAAAGTTCATAATTAATATTCCAGATAAACTAGCTGATAACAAATAAACATGTAAAGAATCTTCAATGTTTCCTGCTATGTGCCATAAGAAATATAAATATTTCACAATTCGCTAGCTTTTTATTAAAATTAATGCCTTAACAAACAATAAAATAAACAAATAAACAAGCAACACCTTTTTAAAATACCAGGTGTTCCTTAAGTCTACTGACATTTTAAAAATACATAAAATTGGAAGGAATTGATAGAATTGAACTTGGTTTGCTAAAAAAGTTATTCTTGTGAATGGGTATTTTTTTGGTAAAGAGAAAAATAATACTTAAAATTTTCATTCATACAAAGTGATGTACGTGACCTAATCGCACATATCCACGATAAACTATATTTGCATGCAAATGTTTACAGGTATATAAATTCTGTTCTGTGTGTCTGCCATCACCAGAATTTACAGTTTACAAATATGTTACAATGCTGCTAACTGCAGCTTCAGTTGGTAGTTCTTTCATGAGGAAAAACATCTTCACTAATAACGCTTTATCCACCAAGTCAGCATCACAATTAATAAGCTGTGATAATCGTAAAAACGTGCAATTTACAGGACTCTGTATGCATCTGTGCAGTGCTCTCTATCGACCAAAAATTTAATTATTTATTTTTCTTTACAAAAAAAAAACCTTCATGAGAATAACATTTTTGTAAACAGCATTTAATTCTATCAATTCCAATGAATTTTTAAAATGTCTACAGACTTATGGAACATCCAGTATATGCATTAACAAAAATGAATGTATATGCTTGTGCCATTTGCATAATATACTACTAATAATAATAATGATTGTGCAGCTTCAGATGTTAGCCAAATCATGCTACATATTACATTTTTTTAAATGTTTAATTTTTTTTAAATAACCCTATGTCTATGCCCTTATATGATAAAAACATAGCATTATTTTGAAAAAAAAATATATATATATATATATATATATAATTAATAATAAAAAAAATAAATATCTAAATATATATAAATTATATTATGATTTAGATAATATCTGAAAATGCACAAGTTTTTATCTTATGCAATCCTAAATTAAAGACTTGTTTTATCTCTTGCATGTTGATGCTAAAAATTATCATTTAAGATTTATTCATAATCCTTTAAAAATTAATTTTTTTAAATATTTCAGGTTGAATATGTAAAAGCATGTGATGATTCTGGCCGGCTAGATTCACTGCGAGATGTTAAAGCTGGTGAGGAAAATAGGTTGTGGTTTAGAGAACTCATCAAGATTGGTCGAGTATGTAGCAGTACTGAAAAAAAGAAGAGACCACCAATGCACGAAGTAGGTTTGATTGTAGTCGGCTTAATTATATACTTGCAAATGTTTATGCAAGCTTCTTACAATGTTATGCACAGTTTATTATGTCATTTGTGTCAGTGCCTGCATGAGTGCTTCAGCATACCTGTAAATGATTGCAACCAATATTTACCTCCTCCATCAAAAATATAGAAAGCAAAGATAAATTTGTAGAAAAAAAAAAAAAAAGCTAAAAGGGTTTAAATTTAGAATTTTTTCTCTGAAAAATTCTACACGAAAGCATAGATTATTCAGAATGAAGCACCAACAGTGTAAGGAATAAAAAGGATTTAACAGTACTCCCCCAAGAAAAACCTAAGTACAGTAGAAAATCTGCCAAGTGCATTGACAAGATGAGCTCATACTGTGAAAAGGAATTAAAAACTCAGACAAAAAGTCCCAAGCCTAAAGAGCCAAATTATATCCAGTATTCTGCAACATGACTTTTAACAGTTACAAATGCTCTGCAAGTATTTTGTCCAAATTTGACAAACCACAGTAAAACAAAAAGTAAACATGTAATACTTAATAAAATTAAACATAATTTATGCGTTTCATTAATATATTAAAATTAATGCAACATTTAAAATGAGATAATGAATACAAAAATTTTAAAAACTTTAAAAATACATTTTAATTAAAAACATTAAAATACATGACATACGTTTCGGCTAGAACACTAGCCCTCCTCAGTGTCAAACATACAAGCACAACATTTACAAAAAAATTCATAACACATCATATTTTGTAAATGTTGTGCTTGTAATTTTTTGTAAATGTTGTGCTTGTATGTTTGGCACTGAGGAGGGCCAGTGTTCTAGCCGAAACGTCTGTCGTGTATTTTAATGTTTCTAATTAAAATGTATTTTTAAAGTTTTAAAATTTTTGTATTCATTATCTTATTTTAAATGTTGCATTGATGTAATACTTACCAATAAAATGTTTATTACAAATCTGTGAGTGTTTCGCAATCAGTTACTGAATCGATGCACCAGTGTAATGGTACATACAGTACAGTGTATTGATTTAAATAAAAAAGGATCAAATAAAATAAATAAAACCTTAACTTTATACTTCGTGCTATTGTTAAATTTTTCAACTGAGCACCCAGCTGAAAAATTTTCAAGATCACTGAAACACCAATGACCAATAAGATAAAAAAAAAAAAAAAATCATCAGTGGATGAAATACACTAATGTAAAGAAACCAGATCTATTAATTAACAGCCTGCAAAACAAACGAATCAATAAAGTAAAACAACAAATCTTAACTTAAAACCATAAACTTATCAAAATTAATGAAAAAAACAACCTAAGAAACACAAGGTAGGAAGAAGGAGGCAGGCGGCAAGACTTGTGACTTGCCAGTGGGGTTACACTAGTTTTATGCCGGCAACACTCCCCCAGCCTGCCACAACCAGAACAGGAACCATATGGATTTAAAAATATTTCAAAGCAGATGAACAACAATGAAACCACGAAGCCACGATGAAATTCACCGATTGATCACATTGTGTTTAACAGTATAATTAGAACATTAAATATAGTTGACAACTCAAAAAGGAAAAAACTGAAATTTTAATGGAAAATGAAAGTTTGCATAGTAATACAAAGCAAATGCAACAAGCCTTCTACTTTTTTTTAAATTTAATTTCACAAACCCATCCAGCCTAACAACACCACCCCACCTCCGTAATCAAACATCTTCCCACCGTGATTATGCTATTTATTTTTCTATATATATATATATGTATAATTTTTTTTAACATTATTATTATATAAATGAATAAGTTTTAGGATTATAGGTCATTGTCTTAGTTTACATTTTTCTTTTGCAGATTCAAAGTGAATTATTACTAATTCATAAATAGACATTCAAATGGAGAGATTATTTTAAATAAATTTTAGAATAAAATATTTCTTCGATATTAATAAAACTTATTACTACATGAAGGTAAATAATTTAAGCATACTCAAATAATACATAGTAATAAAATATAAACATTCTTATTCATTTAAAAAATACAAAAGAAAATATATTTTAAGTGCAGAAATGAAAATTCACCATTAATTATTTTAAATTTTATTAAACAAATACGTGTTAGTGGTTTGTTTTTAAAAAGTTATTAGGATATTTGAATTGTAATTTGTTATCTTAAAATTTGAGTTTATGTAAGGAATGTAAAAACTAAATCAATAGTATTAAAAAAAAGTGTTTTATTTATCATTATACTAAATAAATTTGTCCGTATATTGAAATATTATAAAGAGTTTTAATGTGTAAGCTGGAGTTTATTTAAAACAAAATAGGGGCCTTATAGCTATTTCTTCACAAGATAAAATTCCCCTTTAAAAAGACTATTTCTTAAAACTGAAATCTATTTAAAAAAAAAAAAAAAAACTTTCACAAAAGTTTTTTTTTTTTTATAAAAATGACCCCTTTTTCCATCCTTTCAGTATTATTTAAATGATTGCCATTACTTGATTCAATCAAATACTATTAATTTGATATTAAGCATTGTATAAAGTAACTATTAAGATGAAAGATTTTGCATGATATATACAGTCGAATGTCGTCAATGTGAATCTCAAGGGGAATAAAAAATTTGTTCATATAACCAGTAGTTCATGCTATCAGTAACTCAGAAACTAAGCTTCATTTTGATGGCGTTTGTTGAAAAAGTTCATTTTAAAAGTAATTCATGTTAAGTGTGTTCACATTAACGAGGTTCGACTGTATATATATAGATATATATATATTGTTTCTTATTTCCACAAAAAGTAAATAAATTTCATAAAAATGGTCCCTAAAGATAAAAACCATGTTCAACACCTGATTAGTCAAAGTTTATGGTAAAGTTATTAAAATACTTTTGTGGTCTTTTGTCTTCAATTTTTGATGTCCTATTTCAACATTTATCTTGCAGGTTTTAGACCAATTTAAAGATGTAAAGAGTGAAATGTCCATCATGGATAAATTTCGCCGTAAGTAAAATATTTCTATTAATATACAGCAGTTGTGAAATCATTTCCATAAATAACTCTTTATTCATTTTAAAGTTCTAAACCCTTTAACGTTCTAACCCCCTACATTTTTTTTTTTTTTTTTTTTAAGTTCTAAACTAATTTCAGAAATGGGTTTTTAAATACACAGCTGATCTTAAATACATTAAATAAAAATAAATTAAATAAATAAAAATAGCCTTTTTTAATTTTTGAAATTTTTTTAGTTTGAAATAGGACAAGTGCACCAGTGATTGAGACTTTTAGAGCAATCTGTGATGTTTTGAATGTGCTAGTCATGAGAAAATATTTTTAGAAATCATCAGTTAGTACATAGGGTATGAAAGACATTCAGGACCACATATATGTTAAAATATACACATTTGATATTTTTATATATTTTTACTTTCCGAACACTATAGTGAGGAAAGTATTGTAATCATGTCAAAAATCCGAATTCGAGATTTTGATGTTTCTATACGTTTTGAGGTCCCCCGAGTCCGTTTTCACTATTTTTACGATGATGTATGTATGTGTGTGTGTATGTGTGTATGTTTGTGAACACGCTAGCGTCTAAAGGCTTTGTTCGATTAACCTGAAAGTTGGTACGTATATTGTAAGTCACCATAGTACGAACCCTATAGATTTTGGTGAATCTAGCACTTATAGTTTTTTTACAGGGACACAAAGAAAAATTCTTTATCATTATGGCCTATGGGACCAAAATCTTAAAAGTGCGATAGCATCTAAACGCCTTATTCAATTGAGCAAAAATTTTATACCCATATTATAGGTCACAGATACTCAATCTGTATAGATTTTGGAGAATCTAGCACTTATAGTTTTTTTACAGGGACACCAGGAAAAATTCTTTATCATTAAGGCCAATGGGGCCAAATTTTTAAAAGTGTGATAGCGTCTAAACGCCTTATTAATCTGAGCAAAAAATTTGTACACATGTTATAGGTCACATTTGCACCAACCGTATAGATTTTGGTGAATCTAGCACTTACAGTTTTTTTACAGGGACACAAAGAAAAATTCTTTATCATTATGGCCTATGAGACCAAATTTTTAAAAGTGCGATAGCATCTAAACGCCTTATTCAATTGAGCTGAAAATTTGTATGAATATTATAAATCACTGTTGCACTAACTATAAGCATTTTGGTGAATCTAGCATCTATAGATTTTTACAGGGACAAAACGAAAAATTCTTTATCATTATGATCTAAGGGCTCAAAGTTCAGTAGCGTTAAATGAAACCTCGTGTGATATATGGAGAAAAAAACACTCTATTATGGTTTTCTCTCTTTTGTTTGTTTAGCAATTCCTCTTTCTTTATTTTATCTACAAAACTGTTAGTTACTCAATGTTCGGAAAGTCGAGTGGAGTCACTTTTTTTTATGAATATTTATTTGACACCCACTCAATGTTCCAGTCATTGACACTGCCAGTTTTTAATTTTATCAGTAACTGTCCCCCTATGCTCCAATGTTTGACATAAAATGTTAAAATTCTTATATGTAAAATGTATGATTTTATTATTTTTCTTATTTATTAATTATTTTGGGATAGATGTCAATTACTGGAGCATGCCAATCACTGGAGCATCCTACCCTATCTCTATATTAACTTGATTAAATTCAAATAATAATTAACTTAAATAAATAACTTTATAAGTGAACATAAATCATGTCAAGAACTCTCAACAGTTGTTTCAGGTCAGAATAATATCACAACTCTTCATTATATGAAAAGACTTTATGCAAGTGCATCATCTTAGCAACACTCACACCTACTAAGATATTTCAAGTGACTTCTGCATATGGCTTCCTCTGAAATATTTTTTGTTAAATATCGGAGTAGTGCTGCCACCTAATCGATTAAAACAGTCAAAAAATTTTGAAAAATTGTTGACAGTGACCCAATGTTTTCAGTGCAAAACCAATGAACATCTAAAGGATTAAAAGGAATCGGTTACTTTACCTTTTTTTTTTTTCACAAGTAGTTTGAATTCATTTACATATAGAATATCAGATAAAATTCTTAGACATTGTATGTAGCTCTTTATAAATTTACAGTCTAAAATTTTTGAATAGGTAGACTTTTATGCTTTTCTTTAAGTTTAATTTTCCTTTATATTGTCTCTTTTGTTAACCTTATATAAATTGAGTAAAATACTTGCCTATAACAGAAAGTTGAAAGTATAGTTTTCTGACTAAGTATCGTAAAAACCGGCGTATGGGCCGCACTAATATAATTTCGGTTCTGGAAAATATTAAATTTTGCAGAATCACCACATCCCGTGTAAGGGCTGCACTTCAAAAAATAAACTAACACCTAAAATTCCGTAAAGTTTCATAAAAACAAGCACTATTTATATATTCCTTTCAATAGTCATCATTAATGTCAAATATATATGCAAGGAGTGTTGCCACTTTGTTTGCCTGACAATGGGTCGTGTTTTTTTTTGACCCGAAACAATTGTTGCCAGTTCTTGAATTTTATGGTGTTTATTCAAAGTTTTGTAATTATTGCTTTGTAATGCCAGTTCTGTGGTGCTTTTTCATTTTTTTTTTTTGTTGCTTCTTTGGGCATCTTGCTCCAAGTAAGTAGTTTTGTGAATATTTTTTTTGTTTTATTTCTCATTTATTGTGCCTTTCATTTCAAATTTTTATTTTACCAATTGTTTTACCCTGCTTTCTTTCCTTTTCTGATTTTAACTTCACCTACTTTTGGGTTTTGAATTTTCTTTTTCATTTATTTATGTGAGATTCGTTGTCGCTTTGTTTGCAGCACTCATGCATACTTTGTTCGCCTGATAAAAGGTTGTGTTTTTTTTTTTTTTTTTCGACCCGAAACAATTGTTGAGAGTTCTTGCATTCTATGGTGTTTATTCAAAGTTTTGTACTAATTACAATCACATTACGTAATAAATTCCAGCTGCTGGCCAAAGAGAAATTATGTTTGCTTCCCCTTTGTTTTAACAGGAAGGAACACTTTTATACAGCTTTGCGGTACACATCCTCACATACTCATAGCTCAGGGGTAGACAAAAATAGGAGACAGTTAGTTAAAAAAAAAAAAAAAAAAAAATTCTCTTAATTTATACCATTTATCTGCCCCCCTTTTCCATGCACACACTGAAATAAAAGAAAAGTTCATTTTTGAAGATTGTGATAACGGAAGAAAAAAAATATATTGTGTATTATCAGCCGCACTTTTTGTAATGGCCACAGCCAAGAAAAAATAGTTTTTTTTTTTTTTTTTTTTTTTTTTTTTGTGAGGGCCACAGCTAATACACTGGTTCTTATGGTAACATCATATCAAATTATTATTTTAGGACTCTGCAAAATTAATTTCAAAATTTGTAGCATTTTAAGCTATGAAAAATAAAAACAAGGTTCATACTCATCATGAAAAACTTGGAGTACTCAGGGAATTTGGATTTTGTTAAAAAACATCAGGGAAAAAAAAAAAAAAAATTCATTGAAAGGTCAGGGAAAAATCAATTATAAAACTGGAAAAAACAAAGATTGCCTTTCTCTCAAATTATATCTTTCTTGTTTAGCTTCATATCAAAAATCAAATGATTAAGTATCATGAAATATGCATGTAAATAGTGATTTCTGCCTGAATTTTTATCATGACCGGCAGTAACGTGACATCATACAGTGGAAGTAGATGTATTTTCTCTTCTCTAAAGGAGCGATTCTTGTAATATGTCACTAATATTTTCTTGAAAATTGTCTGGAAAACTCAAAGAATTTTTTCTTCATATTTGAGTATGAACCCTGAAAAACATTGCAACCAAACACCATAAATTACAACATAAATGGTAAAAACATGCAATAGTTAATTCAACTCAAATTTTTAAAACAAGGTTCTTCATCAGTTTAGAAAAAGGTACAAGTTCTGCATAAAAGCAGCAATACTTTATTTTTCAAGTGTCTGTTCAATTGTCAAATCATCTGTTCAGTTGATAAGATGACAAAGAAAGAGAAAAGAAAAACAAATATACAAGGCTGTAAGGAAAAAGAAATCTTTGATGATTTTGATATTTTATTGAAAATAGCTTGTTTCTAATGGCTAAGATGTCTAATGTCTTAGGATTATAGATCATTGTCTTTGTTTACATGTTTCTTTAGCAGTTACATATAGGCAGTTATACTAAACTTTACAATTTTTTTTTTTTTTTTTTAAGTGATCTAACTATGTGTATAACAAAATAAGAACTTGAAATTCCTCAGGGCGGAAAAACCCTTTTATGGACCCTCATCCTTTAAATAATTAAAAACACTTAATTTATAATATTTGTTGCCTGAATTAGGATTTTCTCATCAACCTTTATTAAAAAGTCACCTCTCTAAAAAGCCAATTTTTTGTGGCACTGTAGGTGGACCTGTTAGGAAGGTTTTGGTTGTTGCGCCTGCGCACTCTGTAAAGTTCGCTCCTTCGTTACGGAGCCCAGTTAGTTTGTAACTCCGCTCAAGGGAGGCTGGCATCTTTCTTTACTCCCATTTTTAAAGTTTTAAATAAATGTAGTAGTGATGTTTAAATCACCTCTAGTTTGTCAAGTTTTTATTACAGTCCACTATTTAAGTATTCAGAATGTTCTTATATAGTTTTAATTCTCTGATCTAACATTTTTTGGTCCGTGCGACCACAGCGTAACCAGCGTTTTCAAAAGAAAACAATAATGGCTTTAACAGCATTAAATAGAAAAAAAGGGAATATCAAATCCCAATTCACAAAGTTACTCAACATTCCTAATGACGAATTAACCACAAAAGGTGAAATAACTTCGAGAATATCAATTTTAGAAAAACTTCAAAATAGATTTGAAGATGTAAAAGTGGAGTACTATCAAGTGGCAAGGGATGATGAGTTTCCTACAATAGAAGAAGAGTTAAGTGAGCTAGATTCTCAATTTCAAGAATTAGAGGTAAGATTCAATACCTTACTAATTAACTGTAGTGACAATTTGAGTAATATAAACTCAAATAATAGCTCGTTAGGAGCGGAAAGAAATATTGTTCCAAATCATACTATGCATTTACCCCAAATACCGTTACCTGTATTTTCAGGAAAATTTGAAGAATGGAACACATTTAAAACGCAGTTTCTAAATTTAATGAATGATAATCCTTTATTAACTGCAAATCAAAAACTCTTTTATTTACGCGCTGCGTTGAAAGGCGAAGCAAAAACAGTAGAAACCACTGATGATACTTACGATTCTCTACTAAAAACATTAGAACAACGGTTTGAAAATAAAAGAGCTATAATAGAGGCTCATATCAAAACAATTATTAATTATGAAAAAATAACTCATGAATCTGGTAAAGAATTACGAAAATTATTGGATTGTATTTTAAAGAATTTAAGAGCGTTAAAAGTATTGAAATATGAACGCGATAATCTTTCTAATATTATGTTATTAAACATTGTTTTGCAAAAGTTGGATCGGGAAACTCGCAAAAATTACGAACTTACATTAAAGAACAACGACGTTCCTGACTTTGATCAGTTTCTAGAATTCCTAGAAAAACAGTGTTCAGTTTTAGACAGTGTAAATCGAAATTTACCGCTTAAGTCCTCAAAATATACTACTGATAAGTCTGGTTATCCCAGAAGTTTAGTTGTAAAAACCCAAGGAAATAATTCTAACTTGTGTATATTATGCAAAAATAGTTCTCACACGCTATATAAATGCGATATATTTCTTAATTTCACAACAGAAAAACGATATGAATTTATTCGAAAGAATAATCTTTGTTTAAATTGCTTCGGATTCCATAAAATAGCTAAATGCAATTCTAAGTATGCATGCAGTAAATGTGGCTCCAGACATCACTCATTACTTCATAAAGACAAAGATTTATTACTTCCGTTATCAAAAGAGAGTGCAACCCCCCCATCAAGCTATGATAATAGCGATCGTCTGCTTGAAACAGCAGGTGCATCGACTGAAAGCAATCAGTCGGCGCCGATTACTTGTTTTGTTTCTGAAAATAAAAGAGTTATATTAGCGACGGCCACAGTTTTTGTATTAGATGAATACGGGTTTTATCACCCAGCTACTGCAATTCTTAACAGCGCCTCACAGTCTAATATTGCAACAGCAAAATTTGTAAATAAGTTAGGATTGAAAAAAGAAAAAATAAACATTCCTCTTTCGGCGCTGTCGGGAATTCCGATAAATATAAAAACGAAAACACAAGCACTGATAACAAATGAGAATAATTCGTTTTCAGCTAATCTGGAATTTTTGATTGTTCCAAAAATTATTGATGCGTTTCCAATAAACTATTCTAATACATTAAAATTAAATATTCCAAAGGGAATAAAACTGGCCGATCAAACACTTTTCAAAAATAACAACAATGTTGATTTACTGATTGGGGCCGAAATATTTTTTGAATTAATGTTAACCAATAAAATCAAAATTCCTGAAACGGGTGCAATTTTACAGGATACTGTGTTTGGATATGTTCTTAGTGGAGCTGTTCAAGGCACTCCACATCCATTGTATTGTGCCATTATTTCCCAGTCAGATAACTCCAATTTAGAAAATATTATGAAAAGATTTTGGGAGATTGAAAATATACTAGATTCACCTAGTTTGAGAAATAAGGAAGAGATAGAGTGTGAAAAGCAGTTCGTGAAAACATATATCGCAGAGATGATAACGGGAAGTACATAGTGAACTTACCAATGAAAAATAATTCTGAATTGGGAGATTCTTTCCATTCGTCCAAACAAAAGTTAAATAATTTATACAGACAATTAAATAGAAATCCCAACATTTCTGAATTGTATGTAAATTTTTTGAATGAATATGAACAGTTAGGCCACATGCGAGAATTAAATGATAATGAAATAAACACTGTTAAATATTTTCTTCCACATCACGCTGTGCTTAAACCTGATAGCATCACTACAAAATTAAGGGTGGTATTCAACGCCAGTTCACCCACTACCAATGGGTTATCATTAAAAGATTGTTTATTAAATGGAGGTGTAGTACAAGAAGATTTGTGTGCCATTTTATTACGTTTTCGTACGCACAAAATAGTTTTCACTGCGGATGTTAAAAAAATGTATAGACAGATATGGGTTAATCCTGAACAATGTAATTGGCAATGTATTCTTTGGAATAAAACCCCTAAGGAAAAGCCTAAAATTTATAAATTATTAACTGTAACATACGGCACAAAATGTGCTCCTTACTTGGCCACTCGTGTACTAAAACAAATCGCTAGTGATGAAGGGGCTAATTATCCGTTAGCTTCTGCCGCCACACTTAAGGATTTTTACGTTGACGACATTCTAACGGGAACTGATGAAGTGTCGTCTGCTCTGGAACTCCAGAAACAGTTGGTGTTAATGTTAACGGCTGGTGGACTAGAGTTGCATAAATGGGTTTCAAATGCCAGAGAATTATTAGAACAAGTCCCTTACAGTGAGCAAGACTATCACTTCGAAAAAAATGATAAAACTTCGGTGAAAACACTAGGGCTAAAATGGAATCCCAAAGATGATAATTTCAGTTTCACGGTATCATCAGATTATTCTAATACAATCACCAAACGTGGTGTTCTGAAAGAGATCGCTAGACTCTTTGACCCATTGGGTCTAGTAGGACCAGTGATAGTACAGGCTAAAATATTTCTACAAAAATTGTGGCTTTTGAAAATTGATTGGGATCAGGAACTTCCAATACAAGAAAAAAACACATGGATAAAATTCCGAAATGCTCTAAACGAGCTTAAAGATATTACGATCCCACGTTTCGTGTTCTCAAACTCTAATTGTCGTGAACTGCAGCTCCACGGCTTTTCGGACGCGTCACAAGAGGCATATGGCGCAGTGGTTTATTTACGTGTGATCACTAGTTCAAACGATGTACATGTGAGCTTACTGTGTAGTAAGTCCCGAGTTTCTCCTCTTAAAGTATTGACTATACCTCGCCTAGAACTTTGTGCGGCTGAATTGTTATCTAAACTGATATCAAAAGTAATCACATCATTAAATATACAATTAAGCTCTGTATATCTTTACAGCGATTCAACAATCGTTTTATCATGGATCAACTCATCACCCCACGTGCTCAAGGTATTTGTGTCTAATCGAATATCTCTAATTCAGGAACTCACGAAGAATTTTTGTTGGAGGCATGTTAAATCAACCGAAAATCCAGCTGATCTTGTTTCACGAGGAAGCCCTCCTCATCAACTTTCTGAGTTCTTTTTCAATGGACCAGATTTTCTTCATCATGAGCCTATACAACTTTCGAATAATGACATTACTGACTCTAGCGACGAATATTTTTCTGAAGCTAAAAAACGTCTTAATGATTCTGAACTTAAATTTTCCCTTTATGTAACTACCCAACCTTTCAATTTTGTTGATGACATTTTAATCATTAGTAATAGTTTTACTAAAATTGTGCATGTTTTAGCGTTTATTTTCAGATTTATCAACAACCTAAGACATCCAGGGGAAAGAAAAACTGGATACCTAGGTCCAGAAGAAAAGAAAGCTGCACTAAATTTTATACTAAAGACCTTACAGGAGGGAGAATTTAGGAATGATATAACAAGTCTAAAAATTAATAACTGTATTTCTCTTAGCAGCAGGCTTCGCCCCCTGGCACCGTTCTTAGATTCAGATGGTTTATTAAGAATTGGAGGTAGGTTGCATAATGCAGATTTGAACTATAAGAAAAGACATCCAATAATATTGCCAAAGGGTAAGTTCAGTGAGATAATTATTAAACATTTTCATGAAAAACTTCACCATTCAGGTCCTCAGACATTACTTTATAACATTAGGCAAGAATATTGGCCCTTAAATGGTCGAAATGCATGTCGTAAAATTATCCATAATTGTGTCCAATGTTTTAGAGCTAACCCTAAGTTATGCTCTCAAAAAATGGGTGATCTGCCTAAAGAAAGGATAAATCCTGTTTTCGCATTCAATAGTACGGGTATAGATCTGTGTGGCCCATTTTTTATAAAAAATAAGCATCAAAGAAAAGGGGCTCCCATTAAAATTTATGTTGCTCTTTTCGTTTGCCTTACAACTAAGGCAATACACCTAGAAATCGTCTCTGACTTAACTTCAGAGTCACTAATTGCTGCCTTGAAACGTTTTATCGGCAGACGAGGTAAATGTGCTAAAATCTTTTCAGACAATTGGAGTAATCTTGTTCGAGCTAATAAAGACTTGAAGGAATTTTTTTAATTAATTACCCAACAAGATGAAAATTTGGCAAATTTCTCCTTAAATGAGAAAATAGAATGGAAATTTATTCCTCCCAGGGCACCAAATTTTGGTGGCTTATGGGAAGCCGGGATTAAATCTTTTAAGTATTATTACAAGCGTATTATAGGTGATGCTAAACTGACATACGAAGCCTTTCAAACCATCATGATTCAAATTGAATCCATGTTGAATTCGCGCCCATTAACTCCTCTCTCGGCAGACATAGAGGATTTGGAAATTTTGACCCCTGGTCATTTTCTTATCGGTCGATCGTTAACGGCCATCCCCGAACCCTCACTGACCAACATTCAAACCAATAAATTAAATTTGTGGCAACAAACTTGTAAACTAACTCAAACATTTTGGAAATTTTGGTCTAACAATTACTTAAATAATCTACAGCAAAGGACTAAGTGGTACTTTGAAAAACAAAACGTAAAGGTAGTCGATATGGTCGTCATAAAAGAGGATAATTTGCCCCCTCTAAAATGGTTACTAGGCCGCATTACTAAAACCTATATTGGAAGGGATAATATTGTGAGAGTAGTAGATATTCGAACAAAAAATGGAATATTGAAAAGAGCTATTTCAAAATTAGCTATTTTGCCAATTAATGATTATACAATATATTAATTTCATTTTACTGCTTCATACTTGCCAACTTTTCCGGTTTTCCCGGAAGACTTCCGGTTTTTTAACGTGTCTTCCGGACAGATGATGAAATCTTCCGTTTTTAAAAAAATCGCGGATATCGTTCATTTTAAAAAGAAACCCAAATGTTCTACGAAAACTCCTGATTTCCAATCTTTTTCCATCCATAACATAAATGTCAATATTCATTTCAAACTTGCTTTATGAGATTCTAGAGCATTTAAAGAAATAGAATTGTTAAATATTTCTTGCTGATGTAATTATTTTTTGCCCCCCCCCTTTATTTATCTACAATTAGTGATCAGCATACTTGCCAACTTTTCCGGTTTTCCCGGAAGACTTCCGGTTTTTTAACGTGTTTTCCGGTCTTCCGGACAGATGATGAAATCTTCCGTTTTTAAAAAAGTCGCGGATATCGTTCGTTTTAAAAAGAAAACCCAGATGTTCTACGAAAACTCCTGATTCCCAATCTTTTTCCATCCATAACATACATGTCAATATTCATTTCAAACTTGCTTTATGAGATTCTAGAACATGTAAAGAAATAGAATTGTTAAATATTTCTTGCTGATATGATTATTTTTTACCCCCCCCCCCCTTCATTTATTTCCAACTAGTGATCAGCAATCAAATGTTCTGCAGAAGTCTTTTGTTTCCTAATCTTTATCCATCTGCAACATAAATGATAATATTAATTTTAAACTTCTTTCATTGGATTCTAGAAGTAGAGTTGAAAGAGTTTAATATTTCTTACTCTGTAATTATTTTTGTATCCCCCCCCCCCCCCCCCTTTACCCGGATTGTGATCAATGATCAATTCTAGAAACAATGGAAGTGCTCAATATTTTTCACGTATGTAATTATTTTTAGATCTTTATTGCTGAATTTAATGAATCTGTTTATTTTTCCTCAATTAAATTAAAAATTTGTATGTCATATTTATACCAAATGTGTAAACATGGGGGAAAATTTTAAGAATAATTTTTTCAGGTAGGAAAATTTTTTCCAAATCAATTTAAGAAAATTAATATTTAGTTGGTTTTATGCATGTTTGAAACTGATAATTAGCTACTGCTACTTTTTTTTTTTTTTTTTTTTTTTAATGTATGATTAATGTACATACACAAAAATCATATTCTATTTATTTAAAAAATGAGGTATACTTTAACTTAACTAAGTTTTTTGTCTATTGTTAAATAAATTTCTTACAGATTCTGTTTTGTAGATAGTTATATGTTGAAGAGGAATAACTTCATTTTAAACTTTTATATATTTAGTATAATCAATCTATAGTAAAACGTTTTTATAGATTGCTTCAAAATATTAAAATTGTAAAACTGTATTTTTTTTTTTTTTTTTTCTATTTGACGTAATAAACAAGTAAAAAAAAAAAAAAAAAAAAAAAAATCTTCCCTTTTTTTATGAAATCTTCTGGTTTTTCAACAAAAATCTTCCCTTTTTTTATTAAAATTGGTTGGCAAGTATGGATCAGCAATCAAATGTTCTGCAGAAGTCTTTTCTTTCCTAATCTTTATCCATCTGCAACATAAATAATAATATTTATTTTAAAGTTATTACATTAGATTCTAGAAGTAGAGTTAAAAGAGTTTAAATATTTCTTACTCTGTAATTATTTTTGTATCCCCCCCCCCCCCCAATCCTTTCCCCGGATTGTGATCAATTGTAGAAACAATAAAGCAATGGAAGTGCTCAATATTTCTCACATATGTAATTGTTTTTAGATCTTTATTGCTGAATTTATTGAATCTGTTTATTTTTCCTCAGTTAAATTAAATATTTGTATGTCATATTTATACCAAATGTGTAAACATAGGGAAAAAATGAAGAATAATTTTTTCAGGTAGGAAAATTTTTCCCAAATCAATTTAAGAATATTAATACTCAATTGGTTTTATGCACATTTGAAACTGATAATTAGCTACTGCTACTATTTCTTATATGTATAATTAATGTACATACACAAAAATCATATTCTATATTTATTTAAAAAAATTAGTTATACTTTAACTTAACTAAGTTTTTTTGTCTATTGTTAAATAAATTTCTTACAGATTCTGTTTTGTAGATTAGGGCTGGATTATTTATCAATATATCCCTAAGTATCGATATTTTTTTAATATCCCGATAACAATATTTAAGATCTAGCTTCTCCAATATATCCCTTTAACGATATTGCCGAGTGCGCACCCGAGTGAACGAAACTCGAGCGAATGAAACCCGATCAGCCAACATACAACAGCTAACGAGAGCGAAACCAGAAGAAAAAAAGCGCCGAATATCTTATTTTAATACTCATTTTCTACTTTCCTCTAATTACTCACTGATAAACTAGAAAAAATAGCCCCACGCCAAACGATTTCTATTGCAACACATATACATATACTTCCTCATCCTTCATAAACTCAAATCTAAACATCACTGCTTTAAAAAGGCCACCGCATAAAAAAAAAAAATAAATAAATAAAAATAAATAATAATAATAATAAAAAAATATTTATTGAAAGCCATCTGCTTTGATTATCCCGTGAATAAGCTGACTTCGTTCAAGGTCACGGTTCTACCCCTTCAGAAAAAATTCATCAGACATACTCCAATATCACAATACCTATAATCAGCAGGTGTGTTTACTAGGATATTAGTCGAAACGATATATCCCTATCCGAGATATCTATTATGGGTTCTGATATATTACACTATACTGATTTCCCAGATTCCCACTCTACATTCATGCATATCGTAGGTGATGGAAACCACAGAAAAGGCAATATGACGAATGAAAACAATATCTTCTGTTTTAGCTCCTTTCCTGCTATTGGTTCATTGATATCGGTCTATTTCAAAGTGTCGATATAAAATGGCCAATAACATGCTTCAACATGTGTTTAATAAAGATCATCAAAGCCGAACTGATACAGTGATGCCAGATTGGGGATTTTGTCCCCATTTTAGGGAGTTTTGAGGCTTCTGGGGACAATTTTGGAGACCAAATGTTTGTGGGGACTTTTTTGGGGAATTCTAAAATTTTTGGGGACAAATCTGGGGCGTTTTTCAACTTTCTGTCAATGTTGGTAACGTAATGATTTATCCCTATGTCTAGAGACTTTCAATAGCTTTATTGTTATTTGGGGATTTTTTCAAAAATTGCCTTCATTTGGGGAAAAATCTGAGCTTAAATCATAGAAAAATCTGCTTGATATTTTTTTTTTTTTTTTTGAAAAAATTTTTATTTTCCCTTTTTAGTAGAAATCAAGTTGGGGATTTTTTCGAAAAAAAAAAAAAAAAAAAAAAAAAAACGTGATTTGGGGAAATTTGAAGACTTGTTTGGGGAAATAATTTTCGACCATCTGGCGTCACTGAACTGATATCTACTAGAAGAGTTTTTTTTTGCAAATTTTCTTAGCGTTTAATAAAAAACTTCTGAAAATATAAGCAATTATGGAATGTATTTTTTTTAATGTTATTTTATTATTATTAAATATTTCGATAAAATATTTTTTTTATTAAGACTGTACATCAGTCAGATAGCTTCCTTTCTCCTTTCCCATGTTATCCAATGGGATTTTCGTTGCTTCGTTTTATAAAAATATCTCATTAAAAAATGAAGTTTTTCAAATTCTGTTTTTTGAATATTACTCTTTGAACGGGTCGCCTTTTATCTTAGTGAGCAATTTTTCGAAAAAATTAATTTAAATATTTTGTTTCAATAAGTAAATTATGGACTCTAAGTGTGGATCTCTAAGTAAAATATTTAAATTTATTTTTTCGAAAAATTGCTCACTAAGCTAAAAGACGACCTGTTCAAAGAGTAATATTCAAAAAACAGAATTCGAAAAAGTTCATTTTTGAATAAAATATTTTTATAAAACGAAGCGACAAAAATCCTATTGGATAACATGGGAAGGGAGAAAGGGTGCTATCTAACTGATGTAAAATAAAGTTTTATCGTCAGTAATTTTACAGTGACAGTTTCTTTATAGAATTATATAATATTGAATAGTTTATTACTTTTTTTATGTAGCATTTATATTTCTCTTTCCATTTATTTATTTATTTATTTTATTTTTAAAGCCGTACATGTTAAATAAAATTGGTTTAAATGCAAAATGAGTTACTTTAAGTAACAAAATGAAAATTCAACATAATTTTGTTTAAATAATATAATTTTTATACTGACAATGTATACATAAATACACACACACACAGACGTTTATAATATGTAACACATTAATATGTCACACAGTAATATGTCACACATTATAATATGTAATTCAAATTTCAATTACTGTGAAACTATTACGAATGTGAATTGAACATATATATTTAAAAGATATTGTAATGATTTGGTAAGAGGATACAAAAATAAAAATGACAAGTAACTGACATTTAGGATGCATATAAGAGTTTTAAGTAAAAAATATTACTTTCTACAACCAAAAAAAAAAGGTGTATTCAATGGCAATTCTGAACTATTTATAATGGCAATTCTGAACTAATTAAAATGATTTTCATTTTTATTTAATACCTGCATCTTAAGACAATTTTTCTGAAGCTTTATTTTTAGTAGAATTATGAATTTTGATATACTTGGTACAAATAAAACACAGATCACATATTAGCTGTGTTAAAATATGATTTTTAAATAATTAAAGCTTAAAATGGGAAGAATAGAGGATAAACTATACAGAGGTATACTAAAAAGCAATAGTATAAGTTATAAGAAACACAAAACATTAATTCACTTTTTATGATTTTTTTTTTTTTTTATGATAAAGTTATGGTAGTAATATACCAGAAAATACATGGAAAACACTCTATACTTGTATACTTTAAAATTCGTGTGCATATGTCTTTAAAAAATAACAAATGTCTATTTTTTTCTGCCTTGAAAGAAATATCGCAATATATCGCTAATATCGATATTAACTTGGCGATATATCGCGATATTTAATTTCTGATATCGTCCAGCACTATTGTAGATATTTATATGTTGAAGAGGAATAACGTCATATGAAACTTTTGTATATTTAGTATAATCAATCTATAGTAAAACGTTTTTATAGATTGCTTCTAAATAATAAAATTGAAAAACTGCATTGTTTAATACGTCAAAGAGAAAAAAAAATTCTTCCCTTTTTTTATGAAATCTTCTGGTTTTTCAACAAAAATCTTCCCTTTTTTTATTAAAATTGGTTGGCAAGTATGCTGCTTATATTCTATTGAAAAGAATGACAGTTTATATTATGGACATTTGTTTTATTCTTGTTTAGATATGAAAAATGGTATATTATAAAAAATATATTAAATAAATATATTCTAAAAAAAAAAAAAAAAAACTATTAAAAATTGAGAAAGAAATAATACTGAATTTTCTTAATATTGCTATATAAGTTTTCCTTTGGTTTTATTTACTTACCTTGCATATATAGATTGTTTCATTTATAAGTTAAAATTGTGTTAATTATTGTTTTTATTTTTCAATGTGATTAATCTATAATTCAGTTTGTATTTCCAACATATGTTTCTATGGTTATGTCTCATGTGTAATTTTGTGTAACTTTTTGAAATTTGCATTTCAACGCCGGGCGGTATGTTGCGCCTGCGCACTCTGTAAAGTTCGCTCCTTCGTTACGGAGCCCAGTTAGTTTGTAACTCCGCTCAAGGGAGGCTGGCATCTTTCTTTACTCCCATTTTTAAAGTTTTAAATAAATGTAGTAGTGATGTTTAAATCACCTCTAGTTTGCCAAGTTTTTATTACAGTCCACTATTTAAGTATTCAGAATGTTCTTATATAGTTTTAATTCTCTGATCTAACATTGGTGTACTTAATATTATACTCTGATATTCATAAAATATGTATAGTAAGATTTCACTACAACAGTTATTTGTAATTGTACAAGCATATTTTTTAGTTGTATTATTTTACAATTCTAATGATAGGTTTGTCTGCAGACAAAGGAAATCCAATTGATGAAATGGGGCCAAATTTAAGTCCTATGGAGCTCCAGAAGATATATGATATGAAGAAAGAAAGCCAGAATAATGCATCTGAAAATAATAAGATGTTGAATATAACAACACCCGATAATGCAGCCAATAGTGCCATACCTTTAGTTATAGAGAAGTTTAAAAACATTTCATTACCTCCAAAAGACGACACAGAGACTAGGTAAGGTTTCTTTTTAATCTTCTATTAATGGCGTCAATTTGTCTTAAGATGTACTATGATTAGCATTTGCAATATAGTGACAGTTAATGCCAAGTCATCAACAGAATAACTGTGATACCAGGTTTATTACCTAAAATATTTTATAAAGTTTTTTTTTTTTTTTTTTTTTATTAAAAATTTTGAAACAAATATATTTTGATTATTTATAATAGGACATTAAAATAAACCTTTTAGAAATTAAAATATTTGTATTTAAAATGAGCTTTTAAGTAGAAATTTCAATGTTTATTTGGTAAACATCATTAGATTGATATAATATTGATCTAATATTTGGTCTGTCCCTATTTAATGTTTTTGGAGCATTAAATGGTAACCTAGGGGATCCTAGCACTGAACCACTAAATTTTCATTACTCACATGAATCCTATAATAATTTTTGTATTATGTGTTTCAAGGGATTTTAAAAAGAGTAATAAAATAGAATAGGTAGTTTTAAAGTTATTTTTTCATCATTTCTCGATTTGATTATACTTTTTTTTAATTATTATTATTGAGTTGATAATGTTGCTTTTATTATTTTAAATACGACAAAAGTTTTTCTTCTGGTTTTTGATCATTATAATGTGAATTATAATATATATATCATAATAAAATTGACAGCTACACATTTAAATAATTAAAATGCAGTCATTTGCGTAAATATTTCTTTAATGAAATTCAGGTTTACAATCCATCACGCGAAGGTGAATCATCCTTGTCAACTCACATCTTAGAAAACCTAACTAGCAAGTCCCTGGCCTGAGACCGACGGACTGACTGTTCCTTTTCGCGGGAGCAATCACGTGATGCTGAGAGTGCTCTAATTGGCTTAGGGGAGTCATACGATACCAAGGAAGGGTCAGAATATTCTGGATTACATTGCATTGAGCAATATAATAAACTAGCAGGCTTTTCCCGCTTCGCTGGTCACTATATTTAAAGGAACCTCTTTTTTATATTGCTTTATGGGGGAAAAAAAAAAAAAAAAAAAAAAACTGAAATCGATTAAAAGCTCGCTTTGTGTTAACGCTGCCTTCGGCAGCGACTTGTTCGTCTTCGCAACCTCCTGTGCCTGGCCCTACTGCCTGCGACAATGGCTAACCCATCCCCCAATGGCTTACCCGTTCATAAACTATGCAGGCGACGTCCGCTTCGCTGGTCCCTATTTTTAAATGAATCACTATAATTACTCAATTCTCAGAATTGCATTAATTTTTATCACGTGAAAAAAAAAGAGAAACAAAATCTGATTAGGAAAAATGTCGCACTGGGTTCTCACTGCCTTTGGAAAAAATTCCCAAAATGTTCTAACTCTATTTCTATTTTTTCCCCCTTCGCCACACCCCCACCCGTCTATGCTAATAATTTTACAAATTCAAAAATATCTGCAATCGATTTGTAAGTATCATAAACCTCTATGCACCAGTTTTGAACGATCTATCTCTATTTTTATTTCTTTGCCCCTCCGCTCCCCCCCCCTTCCCGCCCCTCCCAATAATTTTAAAAATTCAAAAATATCCTCAATCGATTTGTAGGTATCGAAAACCTCTATGTACCAATTTTGAACGATCTAACTCTATTTTTATTTTTTTGCCCCCCCCCCTCCCCTACCCCCTTCCTTCCCCTCCTAATAACTTTACACAATCGAAAATATCCCCATTCGACTTGCAGGCCTTTAAAACCTATCTGTACCAATTTTGAACAGCCTAACTGTATTTCTGTTTGTTTTTGCTCCATAGCCCCCCCCCCCCTTGCTGCCCCACCTGGGGGCTGAATTTCTAAAATTCCAGAAATTGGTTTTTAGATAGTTGCATTAGCTATATTTTAGAGCAGAAATTTCATGTATATCTATTTTTTTTTGTTTGAGATATATAGGATTATGTGAAATCACGTTTTACGCATGTGAAATCACGTTTTGCCCCCCCCCCCCCCCCCCGCCCCCCTTGGGGACTGAATTTCAAAAATTCCAGAAATTGATTTTTAGACATTTGTATTAGCTATATTTTAAAGCAAAAATTTTACAGATATCTGTTTTTTGTTTGAGATATGAAGGATTTTGTGAAATTACATTTTGCCCCCTCTCCCCCCCCCCCCTGGGGGGCGAATTTTGTAAAATCGCATGCGGCGTTGTGTTTCTCGGGTCGTAAACATTAACCGTGCCGAATTTTGTCCCGGTTGGTGAAACGACCTAGGTTTCTATAGCGGACAGACACACAGACAGACAGACTCTGCTCTTTTATATATATAGATAACAGATTTGTTTCATCAGACAATAAAATAAAAATACCTTTAAGAATTAAGAACAAGTTAAAGAATTTGTAATTAATGAAAACTAGAAAATGAATTAATTAGGGCACTATCAGTGGATTAGTGGGAGGTAAAGACATTTAAGTTAGAGAAATAAAGCTATAATTTTAAGGGGGCTTTTAATTATATTTCATATATATATATATATATATATATATATTGGAATATGATAGCTTAGATATGTTTTTCGAAACCTCTTAAAAGTACAGTTGCATTTAGGATTTCAAAGTTTGTGTGAGAAATTTGTTTAAAATTGCATTTGCCTCTCAAAATTTTATGCTGTACTTAAGGCTATACATCAGATAGCCATATCTGTCAAGTCTTCTTGGAAAGAAGTCTGTCCCTATTTTTGCATTTTCTTCTTGCATCCTGCCAGAAAATAAAATCTTCTTGATTTTCCATGTATTTCATCTTTTTTGCTTTCAAAAAAGAAAAAACATCTAAATATATTTATAAATTATACATAAAAATCTTATTTACTTTATGCATAAATTTTTATCGATTAAATTTATTCAAAAATGTTAGTCATATCTTGCAATAATGGCTTTTACAGTGCTAATTCCTCATAAAACTAGGAGTGTAAAAATCGACAAATAGGGCAGTTCTTCCGTGTTTGCTTATGAGAACAAATTTCTTTTTGTGAATTGTAATATTTCTATCTTGAATAAAATGTTAGTATATTTTTTTATTTATCTTGAAGAATATTCCTTTAAAAAATTAGATCTGTTAAAAAGCAATATATGCATATACAATAGAATTTACTTTTCTAAAGAAGTCAAACATAAATTCCCACAATGTTTACTGCATTATTTGTTCCCAAGGTTTTAAATGTTCAAAACTAAGCTTATTGCCTTATTTTAGAATTGATGCCTACGATTTTCCTTAATAAAATAAATTAATAAATTTAAATTAACGTAAAAACATGACGGGGGGGGAAGCATAGAAGCTCCCACTTCCCATTATATTTACGAAATTTGGATTTAGCTTCTTAGAATAAATATCTCGTAAAAATAATATGGTTATTCCATTCAACAGGGGTTGAAATATTCAGATTAAAAAAAAAAAAAAAATGCATTAAAAACATCACAAAAGCCCCATTAAGCACACAAGTTGAATCAATTTAAGTTTTAATAGTGTTAAGTTTGGTGCACTCCCATCCTCCCATTATTTCCCATTTCACAGCACTAGTGCAAGGACAACCCAACCTCCCGCCAACCCGAAGGTTTATGGCGGCCGAAGCCTGGGAGGAGGTGGGAGTGAAGGAACCCATCCACAACCCGCCGACCGGAGCCGCCGAAACGTACTCGGAGAACAGCGATCAATAAACAGAAACTAAACAATTACAAAGTCACAAACTAGCAAATTACAAAGATAGAAAACAGCACTAGTGCAATATAAAACTCAATCAACCAACTCATCCTATAATTGATGAGATTTATAGAAGAATTCAAACTAACATAAAACTTCGAAAGATGACTGCCAAGTCCATCATATATACAAAAAAATAATAATGATTTTCAAAAACACGGTATGATGTATTTAGTACAGAAAAGAAGGATTTCTATCAACATATCATAAAGCACTTGATTTACATGTGAAAATTTAGTTAAAAGGGAATATTAAATAAGTATTAGAATGTAAGCTTGGGAATTTGATATCACATCCTTTTTAGACACAACTTTAATCCATTCTCTTTCTTTGAGCTTGGCTTTTTTCTACTTTTTAAATGTCTTTTTTGTAGTTTTCCTTAATAAAATAATTATTTCTGCTATACCTACTATATATAGAAAATCTTCCTGTTTTTTGAGCTCAATCTTCTTGATTCTTACCATAAGAAGTTGGCAGGTATGGATAGTTCTCTTTTTCCCGTCCCATATTATCCTATGGTATTTTTGTTGCTTCATTTTCTGAGGATATCTCATTCAAAAATGTAAGGTTTTTTAATTCTGTTTTTCTTTAGCTTAGAGAGTAAGTTTTTCAAAAAAAGAAAAAATTAAATATTTTATTAAGTAAACTCTGTTTGGATCTTTAAATGAAATATGTAAATTTATTTTACTAAGCTAAAAAGCAACATATTCAAAGAGTAATTGAATATGTCACCTTTTAGCTTAGCTGTTTTTAGAATATTAATTGAAAAAACAGAATTCAAAAAACTTCATCTTTGAATGAGATATTCTTGTAAAATGAAGCAACAAAATTCCATTGGATAACATAGGAAGAAAGAAAGAGGGAATCTGACTGAGGTACAGTCTTAACCATCTAACCGTTGCTGATAGGCATGTCCAGTCAGTGAGCTGCTGTTCTTTTCACAATACACTTTCAATACACAATCAAAATTTTATAATTGTGGATTTTTAGCTTGTGTTTCAAATTATTAATAGTAATAATGACCATCTTCTGTCAGTAACGATTCCGGTTTAGGCCGCTTCAAAAGAGAGACTTTTGGTAGCCTTTTCTTTTTTTTTTTTTTCCTTAGAAATGCTATGTATTTTTTTTATTATTATTATTATTAATCTGCATAAATGTTACATCATTAGAAAGATCTTTCAAAACTGAACATTTTTTGTGCTTGCACTTTTTCCCTTAATCTCAATATGTAAAAAGATTTCAACGAAAGTTTATAACTACCATTGCAATTCTAAAATACCCATGGAGAATAAAATTTAAATGTAATATAAAATTCAATCATAAAAATTATGGGCTAATAGTTATTACATCATTTTCTTGCAATCATGATAATTTACTTATCTGATATAAACAAACAGTTGATTATGATGTCATATTTATCAAATTAGTTAAAATAAATAAGGTTACAAATAAGGTACCTAAGGTTACTTCGTTACAAATAGGGTACCTTTCATTTGGTACCTTATTTGTAACGAAGTTTTGATTAGATATTTTAGAATTAATTGAAGTATGAAAATAATTTCAAAATTGGACATCTAAATTTATGATTGTTGCCAAAAAAATTTGCCAGTTATTGTTTTATATATATATATATTTAAGGAGGGGGGCCATAAGATGAAATAATGATTTTGGTTTTTACGCGAAAAATTAAAAATTGAAAAATATTAAATTTGCCCATGCATATAAAAAATACTTATTAAAACGAGTCGAAGAAGGAAACGAAATAAGTACTACTGAGTTATATTACAATAAATATGATATAAAATATGATAAATTATATTAGACCTATCGTCCAGGGTTAGTAGGCATTTTCGTTAAAAGAAATAGTTTGTTTGTTCGGTGCAACTAGCACATTAGTCCCCTTTAAATATAGTGACCAGCGAAGCTGGCAAAGCATTCGTTGATTCATTACCTTAATTGATTTCACATTCTTTCATTTTTGACGGGGTTATGTACTAGTAATATAAATATTATAATGTATAAAAAATATTATAATCATGTGCATACTTTCATTTTTAATCTCAAGTTGAAATAGGCATTATTATAGTACATTAAAAGAACTGGATGGTGAAAACAATATTACAATTTTGAACTTTCCAAAGACAGTCAAGAGGATTAAAAAAAATAGTATTTTTCCAAACTAGTTTTTTTAATCACAGTTTAGTCTTGGATGTGTTTTCTTTTTCTTTCTTTTCTTTTTTTAATTTTCCTCTGTACTGTACAGTGGGAGATCAAATTATTAGAAATGTTTTTTATTTTGACATTTTTTTCTACTTTCTAAATAAATACTAAACAAAATGATCTGAAACTTCAGGTATGCAAAAAACATTTTAAAAATCACATTCTCCACTATCGATTTAGATCATAGGGAAATTAGGGGACTAACCACAAATTGAAGAAAAGCTTAAATACTTTAGATCACCCTGTATCATAAAAAGCTACAAATGACTTGTAACTGCAACACATTGTTGCACGTACTATGTATAATATTTCTATGACTTGTTTTGAGAATTGCACAATTATTTAAGCAGATTAAAAAAAAAAATTAAAAAATTACTACTTTTTTGGCAAGTTTTTTGCTTATAACTAGAACGAATTTTAATAAAATTTTACAAAACTTGCAGAAAAAATGACCAAACATTAGAGAAACATTATTCTGAAACATAAAATTCACACGTGTAATATTCACTGAGATATGAAGCATTTATACTAAATATTTTTTTACCGTGCATGCGCAAAAGATAGAAAAATGTTTATTGCATAGGTTGAAAGCAAGATATATTGATCAACTTTTGTTAAAAGTTCATTTCAATAGAGTTAAAATTAAGCAAATTGTTGGCAAAAGAATGAGCTAGATTTTAGGTATTGTTTAGAGTTGAAATTTCATAAGGGTTTTTTCCCAAGCCGCATAATTAATTTGATGATCCAATTATTTCAACCACATTGCAAAAATTCTTTTTTGGGAAAAACCTTTTATAGGCTTATAACTCTAACATATTTTTATTCATTTACTTAGATTTGTGAGTTTATAAGGGGTTTTTCACAAAAAAAAAAAAAAAAAAGATTTTGCAACGGGGTTGAAATCATTGAATCATTAAATTAATTGTGCTGCATGGAAAAAAACTCCTTATGAAATTTCAACTCTGGAAAATATCAAAAATCTAGCTCGCTCTTTTGCTGACAATTTGCTTAATTTTTACTTTATTGAAATGAACCTTTGACAAAAGTTGCCCAATATATCTAACTTTCAACTAATGCAACAAAAAATTTTCTATTTTTTGCACATGCACAGTAAAACAATATTTACTATAAATGCTTATATCTCAGCAAATATTACACGTGTGAATTTTATGTTTCAGAATAATGTTTCTCTAATGTTTGGTAAATTTTTTTGAAAGTTTTGTAAAATTTAATTGAAATCTGTTCTAGTTACAAGCAAAAAACTAGAAAAAAATTAATAATTAAAAAAAAAAAAAAAAAAAAAAAAAAAAAAAAAAAATTATCTGCCTAAATAATTGTGCAATTCTCGAAACAAAACATAAAAATATTGTACATAGTACATGTAACAATGTGTTAAAGTTACAAGTCATTTGTAGCTTTTTATGATACAGGGTGATCCAAAGTATTTGCGCTCTTCTTCAATTTGTGATTAGTCCCCTAATTACACTATGGACTAAAGCTATAATGGAAAATGTGAGTTTTTGAATGTTCTTTGCAGATCTGAAGCTTCAGACCATTTCGTTATTTTTTTAGATAATCAAAAAAATGTGCAATTCTAATAATTTGATACCGTAAACCGGGTTACTTAGACCACTTTTCAACTTCAAACACCTATCACTCAAAAACTATTTATATTAGATATTAACTAATTTGTGGAAAACTTGGGTCTATTGCTCTACTTTATTATTACATAAAAGAAAATTTTCTGCAACTTGCATGTTAATTATAAGAAAATAAAAACTTGGTGGTTTTAGTTACCCCGTGATATGGGGTAACAAAAACCAGTGATTGTAAATCAGTGTTTAACTTCAATTATTCACCAAGGGGTAACAAAATCCACATAAAATGCCAAAATAAATTTATTTATAATATTTTACATTTGATGTACTAGTAAAAAATTATACAATAATGGCATTAATATTAACTTAATCTAACATTTAATTATTAAGTGCAAAAGGGAAAGTATGACGTCCTCTATTAACTTTAACAGGCTTAACAATTGTGATAATGTCTATGATCTTAATGTCCATCTCATCATCAACATTTGGAAACACATAATCATTTCCCAGTGATTTGGAGATTTTCCTAAAAAATTTTACCTTTGCTGTTTTTTCCTCCGGTTTAGTTTTTGAACAATAGCATAGAATTGTTTTTTCACTTCTTTTTTTGTATTTTCATTAACTATAAGTTCTACAATAACGTATACATTTGGTGTAAGATTCTGTATTTGTACTGAGTAATCTTTGTATTTTCGGGCACCAACAGGTCTTTGATACTTTCGAGGCATATTGTGTCCTGAATCGAGGGAAAGCATAAAAATCATTTATTTAATAATTACTGTAATTTGTTAATAACCAGTACTTTTTTTTTCATTTTATATTGTATAATGTAGTATGGAGTAACAAAAACCACTGGCTTTTGTTACCCTGATTGTGTAACAGCTTTAGTTTTTTATATAAAATATAGAAAACTAAATGGAAATGCATCCTGTGAAATGGCAAAGATAAAAAAGTATTGCTTAAGGTTGGGTTGAACAACATTTGTTATTGAAATTCTATTAAAAATATTATTGGAATCAGTAAAGTTATTGAAGGTTTTAAGATTTTACTAAACTTAACATCAAAATAAAAATATTTATGTAAACTTACCTTTAAAAACTTAAATAACTATTTGTAGACTAGTGAAAACTCTGTTAAATAATGCAAACAGTAGCACGAAAACAAACTTCCAGACATCTACACAGTGTTGCCAAACCAGCATCCAAAATTTACCTATTAAAATGGCTTTTGTTACCCCGCCGGCCTAAGTAACCTTGGTTGACGGTACCCACTGTATATATATACACTCCTGCTCAAAAGTTTAGCAAGATTTACAAACAATCCATTTTTTTTTTTTTTTAATTTAAAAACTTATCTCTTGATGAAATCTTTTCAAACATTGGGTATTTAAAGAACTGGATCTTCCTCATGTTTTTCAGTGAAGATTGGTTTAAGACAACATTTAGGGGGCCGGTAACAAATTAAGGGAAAATCAATAATGTTTGTGATCACCCTGTATCGTTAAGTGAACAAAATGAACTGTAACTTTAGAATATGTTAATATGGACCCAGTTCAATTTGTGGATGAATTTGTGTGACTTTAGCATATTAAATAACAGAGATATAAGCATCTATTTTAAAGCTCAAAAAAAAAAAAAAAATCAACATGTTTTTTATTTCTAACATACAGAGTTTTTAACGAAAATTATTCCCACTTGTAGATAAGTTGAAAAAATACTTTTAAAACAACATGTTGCAATCCGAATACAAGTATCTTAAATATCTCATGAAATATGAGCATTTTTATGAAAAACGTTTTTACTGCACATGTGCGAAAGATTTAAAAAAAATTATTACATAGGTTGAAGGCTAGGTATGTTGGACAACTTTTTGTCAAAAGTGCATTTGAATAGAATAAAAATTAAGCAAATTATCCAAAAAAGAACGAGCTAGATTTTAGATATTTTCCAAGAGTTGAAATTTTAAAAGGGGTTTTTTCATATGCCGTGTTATTTATTTAAAAATCCAATTATTTTAACCACTTAGAAAAAGTTCTTTTTTGAGAAAAAACCCTTATCTCACAAATCTTAGTAAATAAACAAAAATATGTTAAAATTACAAGCTTATAAGGGGTTTTTCAAGAAAAAGTACATTTGGAGCGTGGGTGAAATAATTGGATCTTCAAATTAATTATGCGGCAAGTGAAAAAGCCCTTAGGAAATTTCAACTCTTGGGAAAATATCTAAAATCTAGCTTGTTCTATTTCAGATAACTTGCTTAATTTTTACTCGATTCAAATGCACTTCTGACAAAAGTTGGCCAATATATCTAGCTTTCAACCTATGCAATAAAATTTTTTTATCTTTCGCACATGCACAGTAAAAATGTTTTTCATAAAAATGCTCATATTTCATGAGATATTTATGATATTTATATTTGGATTGCAGTATATTGTTTTAAAAGTGTTTTTTCAATTTATCTGAAAGTGGGAATAATTTTCGTTAAAAACTCTGTATATTATACATAAAAAACATGCTGATTTTTTTTGGAGTTTTAAAATAAATGCTTATATCTCCATTTATTAATATGATATTGTCACACAAATTCATCCACAAATTGTACTGAGTGTATATTAACATATCTTAAAGTTACAGGTCATTTCGTTCACTTAACAATACAGGGTGATCACAAACATTATTGATTTTGCTCAATTTGTTACTGCCCCCCCCCCCCCCCAAATGTTGTCTTAAACCAATCTTTGCTGAAAAACACGAGGAAGACCCAGTTCTTTAAATAACCATTGTTTGAAAACATTTCATCGAGAGATAAGTGTTTAAATTAAAAAAAAAAAAAAAAAAAAACTGATTGTTTGCAAATCTTGCTAAACTTTTGAGCAGGAGTGTTTATATAATAAAGATGATCTATTAAGCATAGTAGAAGCCAAGCAACAGATAGAAGATCACCGAAACACCAATGACCAATAAGATAAAAAAAAAAAATAAAAAATAAAAATAAAAAAAAATTTAAAAAAAATCATCAGTGGATGAAATGCACTAATGTCACAACACTACAAGAATCATAATATAATATAAATTTTAAATCAATAAATAACATATTGAAAAAATTAAAGAAATTACAGAAATAATACAAATTGTAAGAGCGCAAATGCAGCTTTGTACAAAGTGTATAATACAAAAAATAGTGTTAATGCCAATTTAAGACAAATCTAAATATATGAAATTCATATATTAGATAATTTAAATGACATAAAGCAATAAGTTTTATTAAACACATATATGTAACATATTCCTAGTTGACAGGTGTGGAGCATACAAGGAAGCCGGCAGACTTGCTGGAACATCTCTTTATTTAATCTCCATAAATTCTAATGACTAGGAAGGCAATGAAAAGTTTGGGTATTAAGCATGTAATCTTATTTGGGGTTCCGCTGGACATTATTACCGAAATCACTGTAGATCCTTTCCGGACCTCGGGGCTGGAAGGGCCGGCTTGCTCATTAGTTAGTTCTTTTTAGCAGATGATAGTTTAAAGATCTCCTTAATTTTTGCGAGTTTCCTGTTTTATACCCGTAATTTTTGGTATAATTTGGTGTATTTCTAATCTCCTCCCTATTTCTTTTATTTGTTACATTATTTAATAACACACCTCTTCTTTGTTCCCTATTGGTTGTACTTTCGTTTTTCCGAGACACCATGACGCCGGTAAGTGCCAACTCGCCAAGTCATTAACACAATATTTATGGCTATTTTGCCATTTTTTGCGATTTTGCCAATATTTATAGCCATTTGACATAAATAATCAAACCCTAATTCATAATCCTAAATCTTTTATTTCTTTCAACATCACTAATTTAATTCATGTATTGAATCTTTCTGGCACCAGCTACTCTTTTATTACTCATTAAACTTATTTATAGAATATTTCTAGACATCAAAATGCTTATTCAATTTAAATGATTAACTTGTTTATTTATTTTGGAATGATCGTGAAATTAAGTTAAATTGGAAAAGTGAATAAAACTTTTATACATAATCTCTTTGTGTATGTTCTTATTTCAAAATCACATTGATGGTTAAGGCCCACCAGCGGCCGAGCGGTTCTGCGCTCAAAGCTGGTAGATGGGAGGTGCCGGGTTCGATCCCACGTTGCGCTCATCGACCTAGCCGTTCGGAGTTTTCCGTGGTTTCCTCCAAAACTCGCGTAAATACGGGCTAGGACCCCTTAGAAAGACCCCCACGTAGGGCATCCCCCCCCTAGGCCTAGGACACATCAGGAGTCAATCGGCCTTAAAAATCCTACAACCAACCACATTGATGGTTAAATACACAGTATTTAATATTCTGCAGTAAACCATATATCATTTAAAAATAATAATAATAAATATATGCTGTTATTTTATTTTTTATTTCTTCCTTCTTTCTTTCTTTTACTGGAAATGCTGTATTAACTTTTTTAATTTATAACACACTTTTATTAGCTTCACCTGTATGTTTGTTTGTATGTATAATGTATGTTTGTAACCACTCTGGGAGCAAACAAAAAATCTATATTTGTAAAAAAAGACTTTCCCTACGTGAACACTGTGGCTGCGAGGTAAAGCTCCACGCTACGAACCTAAAGGTCTAGCGTTCAAGCCCAGTCAGGGAAGATTTTTTAAAAATGGTTTTTGTTTAAATCTAAATTATTTTAATTAAAGATTTAAATGTATGTAAATGTTATGGTGTGTCACTCACACGATTTTCTCTTACCCTGAATTTTAATACTAAGATAGATATTTTGTGCTTTTTAGTTCACATTTCTATAAAAGTGTGTACTTTAATTTGTTAAAACTATAATATTATTTTATTAAGTGTTTATTTTTAATTTACCTCTACAGTTTCACTTTTTATGGTTCTTGAGTTACTTTATATTACCTTTTTTGTGTATTTATGGTGCTCCCTAAGTAATAATAAGTCATTTTAATAACATAATTATTAAAAAAGAAAAAGAATAAAATTCCTAAATCATCAGAGTATTTTTTTTTATATTTTCACAGCATTGGAAGCTTTGAGAAAAGAGAGTCTTATATATCAAGCACTGAGTCAGACACATCGAGTGAAAGTGAATCATCATCATCTGTCAGTCAAAATTTAATATATAGAGGCCCATCACCATCCAACAGAAGTGTGGAAGTTGAGGGCAGAATAGTACCCCCTGTGCCCTTGATTTCTATTTTAAAAATGAAAGTGCCAGAATTTGAAGAAAACTCTGATCAGCGTGATTCTGAAAAGATGAGCAATAGTTGTGATGTCTCATCGTAATGCAGAGATATTATGAAAAATATCTACACTTAACTCTTAATTTATAAGATATTTTACAAACATAACAATTGTCGATTTTAAAGGGAAATAAGAGTTATAACTCTTCAGTGATGTGTGTTTGTAAAGGGGGGGGGGGGAGGAATAATAGTCTCAATTTTTAATGGTATTTACATTCTTTCTATATCGCTCCGTCATCTTTATTTTTATTATTATTATTTATTTATTTATTCAATTTTACTTTTATCATATGCAGTGGTGAGAAATTACATTACAGTATGAAGCCGAAAATCCGGACTCCAAAAATCCATAATCGCCAAAAATCCGGACAATTTCAGCAGTGTTAATCATCATCATCATCAACAGCGATTTTTTTTTTTTTTTAGTATAAATATATCTAAATAAAAAACTGAAAAGGTATTTTATTTCTTAGTAATCTTTAAAACTGACATTTGCAAATTCTGAAAGGGGAGGGAGAAGAAGATTATAATAATAGTAACAATTCTTAAACATTTATCTAATTGAGAGCTAAATTCTATATTCTATTTCAATTAAGCTCCAAACTTACTGAAAAAAATCTAAAATACTTAAAAAGAAAAAAAATCAAATGTTTGAAAAATGGCTTTTTTTTATTATTATTTATTTTCTTTTATTGCAACTTGTACTAATTTCTGTATGCAAATATTTCAATAAGTTTTTATTTTTTCAAGTTTAATTTTTAATTTTATTTATTGTTAAAGTTAATTAAAAAAGAAAAAAAAAAAAAATTACAGAGTATGTTTAAACATCGTAATATATTATTTTTTACTTGAATTTGCATATTATCCAAGTACTTAACCCAAAACACTATATTTGTTAGGCATGACCAAAAATCCTGAAAATCCGGAATCACCGCAGTTCTAACGATTCTGGATTTTTGGCTTTGTACTGTAGTATGACCTGATGTCCTTGAATCCTGAGGACAGTCCTTGAAATCTACCCTTCGTCCATAAAAACTTAGAACACATTTGAGGATACAGGTTTTAAATTTATTACTGTTTAACAGTAATAATTTGTTATGTGTATAATAAATAAACTGGATTAACTGCTTTCAGGTACTTCATGCATAAAAATTACCAAAATTTTTCAATTTAAGGTGATTTATTTTGTCCCAAAATTCAAACACTGCGATAATGGGCTCTTACCACCTGATGTCAGAGGTCACATGATAGAGGAAAAAACGAAGTCTTGTTTATCTAGAGCGATTGCTGAAATAACCTATTTTCTACTCTTATTTTTGATAAATTGTATTTAATCTGTGTTATTTTTTATACACCATCATTTTTAATCCATTTTATATCATTATTCATCCTCTTTTGTTTGCTGTATACATTTACAATCATCATTTAGTTTATGTTTGTTATTGATGTTTATGGAGAACATGTTAAATACTCTGATTTTTGGTACTTAAATCAGTGACAGTGCAACATCGTACTGCGTAAATCCATTTAGACCAGTAACTAAGTTAATTAACTTGTTTTAACACCTTTATGTGATTAAAATAAATGAAAACATTTTAAAGTTTCAAATTAGAACAAGCTATTACTTATTGCTAGATCAGTTAATGTTACAGTTACACTACAATATACAAAAATAGATTCTTATAGGTAAAAATAAATAAACACATAAAATGTTTTTTTTTTTTTAATTATTAAATTTACAAATACAATTATTCTACTGTTTACAGATGCACAATATTACTTTTATTTTATTTTATATTAAATATTAACGCTTTTGTTCTTAAAAACAATATTTAATTGAATTTGATTCTCAGAATTCAATTACTCGTTTTCCTCTATCACGTGATTGAGCAAACGACGGTGGGAAGAGCCCATTTGTCCTCAAATTCAATTTTAAAAATCTGGCCACTCTCAAGTTACAGCAATTTATTCGCCATTAGCAAGTGAAATTTTGTGTTTCTTTTTTTCACCGTTTCAATTCTGATATAAGCTCAATAAAGCTGTAACTATAACAATATCAGAACAATTAAGCTGTAACTATAACAATATCAGAACAATTAAGCTGTTAGAAAATGCTGGACTTTATAAGTTGCTAAAATTTATATTATCAATCCTGCATTGGACAGAGTATCTGCAAGTTACCAGTTTCGCAGGTCGGGTGTGGGTCGAATTTGGAATAAATTTTGACCCGCAGGTCTACTTGCACATTCTTTTTCTTTGAAGATTTTTTTATGAAATATAAAACATTTTGAATGCAGAGATTAGGTGGTGTTCTCTTCCTCGATAGCAATTTAAAGTAACATAACTCATAATATGATATATGAGTTTAATGACAATTGCATAAATATTAAAACTTAATGTTTAAAACTTTATATGGAAAATTACCTGTCTTTCTATGTATATTTGCTTCCTTACTTTTTTTCATATACTGTCCAAATATTTGGAACAATTTTTTTTTTTTTTTTTTTTGAGTGAATTTTAATACATTTGAAAGTTTGTTATATTGCAGAGTGAAATTTTCTTTAGTAATTTTTTATATAATTATATGTTAATAATTCTTTAAGTAATATTTAATTCCCTGAAAGATATGTTCTGTAATAGAATTTTAATTAAGTTTCTTATGACTTACCCAGCCCTTGTAGGACTCTAGTCACAAGTTGCTATTACTTGCTAGAATAGTAACCCTGGCCATCTATTCTCCGACCAGACTTATGCCTCAATTCCAACTGTGGCAGTAGTTATTTTGATCATGGGATGTCACATTCCAACTTTTGATTTGACGACTGTCGTTATTTAAGGACGGTCGCTATGGCAGTCAGATCAGAGAATAGATACCCTGGTCCACCCTCTCTAGGAGACAGATAAATTTCAATTTGCTGGAGATTGGTATAGAAAATTCTAGTACTCCTACATGCCACATGCACATGCTGTTCTAGTATAAGTTTTAAATTTCATATTGCTGGCTGGGAAGAAAAAAAAATTGGTTTTAAGGTTTTCAGCAATTTTCTCACCCCTAATCTTGTAGCTGTCTTATGTTGCAATACTTGAGGAGTTTATAGTAAAAAATTGAATTTATAACTCATTATATTTTTAGCAAAAAGTAAATTTTTGCTTTTTGTTTTAATTTTGGATTGATTTAATAAAATTCAGATGTTGTTTTACTTTCTTCTAAATATGCCAAAATATATGTTTATCAAGAAATTCCAAGAAAAATTTATGAATCTAATTATTTAAAATGTATTTGCTGCAAATGGAATAAAAAGCTTTGTTATTTTAATTACCAATATACATAATACATATATAGAGGTGCCAAGTATTACGATTTGTCCGTAATTATTACGGATTTACGGCAATAATTACGGCATTACGGACAACATATAAAAATTACGGATTATACGCTTTTAAAATTCACGGATATCGTTCGTTAAGAAAAAAGAAACTCCACTAACGATCGACGATCAAACGCACAATGGAAGCATTCCAATTTGTAATCTTTCTCCATCCACAACACAAATGTCAATATTCATTCAAAACTTGCTTTATACGATTCTAGAAACTATAAAGAAATAGAATTATTAAATATTTCTTGCTCATGTAATTATTTTAACCCCCCCCCCCCCTCTTTCCTTATCTCCAACCAGCCATTGTTGATTAAAAGCTCTGCAGAAGCCTTTAGTTTCCCAATCCTTCTCCATCAGCAACATAAATGTCAATATTCATTTTAAACTTGCTTTATTAAATTCTAGAACCTATAAAAAGTAGAATTATTTCATTTCTCATTTGTCTAATTATTCATATTTTGACTGCCCTTCCTGCTTCCCAGCTAGTGATCAGGGTTTACTTCTAGAACCAAAGAAAGTGACAGGAGTGCTCAATATTTCTCACATATGTAATTATTTTTAGGCTGTATTACTGAACTTGATGAATTTCTTTGCTTTTCCTTAATAAATTTAAAATACATACTATACCACTAAACAAAATATATGTTAGATTTTATGCAAGATACATAAAGAAAAAAAAATAATTAAAAAGTTTTATTAAAAAAAGAACAATGTTTTAGTATTTAATGCCATAAAAACAGTTGTCTATAAAAAAAAAAAAAAAAAAAAAAAAAGACTATTAAATAATAAATAAAATAAATTTTTGTAACCCCCCCCCCCCCCCTCCAAAGCAGGTTTAAAAAAAAAAAAAAAAACTTTCATTTTGTAAGAAGGTAAAGAAACACAAATTTATTTACTTTTGTTTTAGAAATTTTTATAATTTTTTACGTAATATATTATATATTTGTTTACAAAAACAGTGCAATTCATCATAATAAGTGGGCTCGTGCATCGAAATACTCCGCGACATGGTTCACGTCTCCACATTGCATAAGTTTATAACTCTGATTACTGATAGCTCTTATTGAAACTTGGCACCTCTACATATATATATATTTAAAGTTCTTAAATTGTTGAAGTTATTATTATTATTATTTGAAAAGTTTTAACAATAGTTAGAATACAAATATGTATAAAGAAACTTTCATATTTAAATGTAAATTTGTTGTAAAATTATAAAGAAACCATTTTTATTGGATGTAAATTCGATATTATTTAGAGAAGAAGAAAGACAAGATTTTAATTTTTCAATGATTTGAATAGTTTTGTATATTTTATATTTGTGAAAATGAGTAATGATAATTATGTGATAATGAGTAATGATATGAGTCAAACGAGTGTAATGTATGCAAATATGTGATAATTACTTAATAGAAAATACACTAAATTCATAGATGAAATTGAAAAGTTTTTATTAATATTCTGCGGAATTATGCATAATATAGCAATACTTAATATATAAAATACCTGTATATACTTGAATAATAGATCTCAGTTTTATGCAGATAAGTCAACTTTACGAAAGTTAGAACTAAATAAATGTACCATTTTTTGGTCTGCAAAAAGATTCATACAAAACTTTTTTAAAATTTAAGCCTTTCCCACCCTTTGATTAAAAAAAAAAAAAAATCTAAATTAAGGGTTAAGTGTAGTTTTACTATGTGCCTTTATTGTTGGTCATGTTCAGATATTGTGATGTTGTTATTTTAAATGCATATTTTATTTTGTGTGAAGTTGTCGAAAAAATTGTTTTTATTGATCTTGTTATACTATTATCATGTAATTTATAATATATCTTACATTTATGATGTTTGCCTTACAACTTGTCGCATAACAGGTACCACTTTAAGATCTTTACTTTTCAAAAGTTTTTATGACAACATTTCATTTTATTTTAAAGTGCATTACAATAATTTCACTTTCATTAAATCATGTACCAAATTTCTAATTTGCAAGTGATGTACGAATCATTCTTTTTTATTTATTTTTTTAATGCTAACAGTATATTTTTCTTTTAAAAATTGCTAAACTGATTTCAAAAATGGCTACTAGACATAAGTACATAAAAAAGAAAAATAATAATTTTTCAGAAATTTTTGGTTTGGAACATTTATATGTTGACTTGATTGAATTTAAATAATAATTAATTTTACTAACCCTTAAATGCACAATTTTTAAATTTTGATGAAAAAAAAAATCTATTATATGTATATTATTATATAGGTTTATACAAAAATGCAATAATAATAAGTATGCACCTTTATTCATTTATTTATTTTTTAATGAAGTGCTTCCAAAAATGATATACCATGGGAGTACAAACATAAATAATATTGTTTAATCACTGAAAAGAAAAGAAAAACAATGCATGTATTTACTTATGAGTTATTAAATATTAATAGTAATAATAATAATAAAAGAGCTTAAAATTTTTTAAATAAATCTAAAAAAAAAAAAAAAAAAAAAAAAATTAATTTTTATTGTCGTTCCTAACTTTTACTAACTTCTTCAGATGTACCAGAACAATTCGTCTATTTAAATGTCACATTAAAAAACATGAATATTTACTTTTTTTTTTTTAATACTTTGTTTGAATGGACTAAGGTAATGTGGCATACAGCCAAAAGTAAAACTTTCATTACAATCAATACTTTAATTAGGAGTTAGACAGTGTTTTGTTTTTCAGACACAATGCATTTAAAAGTTAATAAATAGCTTCGTAAGTAAGCACTATAATTTGCTAAAATACACAACAATAGTTTCAGGTCAGAATAATAGCATGGCCTTTCATCAGGTGAAAAAACTTGGCACGAGTGCATCATCAAAGCAGCAAGAAACACTAGTGCGCTTCCTAAGAAATTTAGTGACTTCTTCAGCTTATGGCTTCCTCTGGTACATCATTTGTTATATCTCAAAGTAATCGTACTATCTACCGAACAGAGAAAGAACAGATGTTTAAAAATCGACTTAAAAAGGAAAAAAACATTGAAAGGTTTTAAATGTTTCATTTCAGTGCAAAAACACTGAACATTAAAGGGATCAGGACATAATATTGCAGGACGAAGTCTCGCCGGACAAAATATCGCGTCGATTAGAAAAAAAAAATAATGTGATCTATTTCACTTGCGATTTCTTGTGAGGTCCATAGGACCTTATAAATATAAATGTATATATCATAGAGTGGAATTTTTGTTATTTTATCTATATTTAATTTTAAATTATTTTATCATTTGGTTTTCATTATTCAAATTACATTTTAAAAATATTGTACATCACTGCTAACAAAGCTGAACACTGTTCCATACTTGCCAACTTTTCCGGTTTTCCCGGAAGACTTCCGGTTTTTTAACGTATCTTCCGGACAGATGATGAAATCTTCCGTTTTTAAAAAAGTCGCGGATATCGTTCGTTTTAAAAAGAAAACCCAAATGTTCTACGAAAACTCCTGATTCCTAATCTTTTTCCATCCATAACATAAATGTCAATATTCATTTCAAACTTGCTTTATGAGATTCTAGAACATGTAAAGAACTAGAATTGTTAAATATTTCGTGCTGATGTAATTATTTTTGCCCCTCCCCCCCTCCCCCTTTCATTTATCTCCAACTAGTGATCAGCAATGTTCTGCAGAAGTCTTTTGTTTCCTAACCTTTATCCATCAGCAACATAAATGATAATATTAATTTTAAACTTCTTTCATTAGATTCTGAAAGTAGAGTTGAAAGAGTTTAATATTTCTTAATCTGTAATGATTTTTGTATCCCCCCCCCTTCCCCGGATCGTGATCAATGATTAATTCTAGAAACAATAAAGCAATGGAAGTGCTCAATATTTCTCACGTATGTAATTATTTTTAGACCTTTATCGCTGAATTTAATGAATCTGTTTATTTTTCCTCAATTAAATTAAATATTTGTATATCACATTTATACCAAATGTGTAAACATTGGAAAAAAATTAAGAATAATTTTTTCAGGTAGGAAAGTTTTTTCCAAATCAGTTTAGGAAAATTAATACTCAGTTGGTTTTATGCACGTTTGAAACTGATAATTAGCTACTGCTACTTTTTTTTATATGTATGATTAATGCACATACACAAAAATCATATTCTATTTATTTAAAAAATTAGTTATACTTTAACTTAACTAGGTTTTTTGTCTATTGTTAAATAAATTTCTTACAGATTCTGTTTTGTAGATATTTATGTGTTGAAGAGAAATAACTTCATTTAAAACTTTTATATATTTAGTATAATCAATCTATAGTAAAACGTTATTATAGATTGCTTCTATATTAAAATTGTGAAACTGTATTGTTTATTACGTAAAAAAAAAAAAAAAAAAATCTTCCCTTTTTTTATGAAATCTTCTGGTTTTTCAACAAAAATCTTCCCTTTTTTTATTAAAATTGGTTGGCAAGTATGCTGTTCATAAACCTGGATTAAAAGTTTTAAAATTAATAAGCACGATTGAATTCATTATGACTAATCTTGACAAAAGTTGATAAACATAATTTTTAAACTCTTTTAAACAAAATCCATAACAATTTTTGTGGTAAAAATGAATGATTTGTCATGAAATATTATATCACATTACTAATAAATACCAACTCATTCATATAAAATGTTGTAAAAGTGTCATTTTATTTCTATAAACACCAGTTATATTATTTTTGCTTTCCATTCATTTATGTAGGCGAGATTTTGTCCCCGCAATATTTTGTTCTGCGAGATTTTGTCCCCAACCCAACATTAAAGAGTTAAGAACTATAAAGAATTAAGAGATCTTAGGTTTTTTTTTTTTTTAAATGCTGAAAATGGTTGTGATGCTTATAGCCCACATTTATACAAATAAAAATATGAAGTTACAGGACCTGACTAAAATAGTGCCACGAAAGTCATCTACTCTAGGCCTACAAATCAAATGTAAAATGTGCCCTATTTTTAGTTCTAAGTTTAAGTGAAGAACTGCAAGAGTCTCTAAAGAAATATTTGTTCCACGCACTAATAAGTCCCTGAGTGATGTTCAAACTACAAAAAATTAGTTTTCAAGTAAACTTTGAAATTTGCAGCTTTGTATGGTCAATTTTTTTAAATAGTTCATAATTTTATTCCGGGAATATACAAAAATTAAAGAATAGGATTGAGTCTTTTCATATAAAAGACCTCCGATGATTTCTTTTAATTATTGAGATTATATATATGTATATTTTTATGTGGGGCTATTGTTGATAATTTCTCATTGGTGCTATTTAATGCTGATTGTGGTGCATGTTGGATTTATTGTTTTTTTTTTTTGTTTTTTTTTGTTGTTTGTTTGTTTTTGCTTTTGTTTAGCATTTATGCGTGTAGAGAATTGTTCAAATTTCATTCTACTTATAACTTTATACTCTCTAAATATTTGTGTGTTAATATTTTCAAAAAGTTTATTTAAATATGGTGGATGATGCAATTTGTTTTCCTATTTTATTCCTTTTATCATTTTGTTTTTTAACTATTTTTTGCTCTAGAAATTTTTTATTACTGTGAATAAGTATAAAATAGGACAGACATATTATTAAAAAAAATTTCATGTAAATTCATCATTCCATTTGAATGTTACTTGAAATGCAAAAATGCTGGGACCAGTTCTGTTTTTTTAACAGACATATCATTATACATGTTTGGGTTGGGGGACGAATGCAATCATATATATATTTATTGGTAATAACTCCAAATAAGAGTTAAAATACTTGAAGATATTATGTAAAGAATTTAAGTGTTTGTAATATTGTCACAATGTTGTAAGTTCTGTACTTATATATGCAATTTATTTTAATCAAGATAATCAATAAATGCACAATTTTGTGAATATGTGTGCGTACATGTCTACAGAATACAGTGTGTGTTGTGTAAAGCTTTTTATTGTATATTTGTTGTGTTTTAAAATTTTATGTGGATCAAATCTATTAATGTTGAATAGTGATAGTTTTTAAATGTTTAAATCTGATATTTTTGTAATACTTATTATCCTAGTATTGTTGAGAATTAATATTTTTGATACATGTCATTTAATAATATTTAAATCTGGTATTTCTTTATAATATTTATTATTTCAGTACAGTTAAGTTGAGAACTAATATTTTTGATATATTTCCTTTAAACAGGGATATTCAGAGTAACAATGTTATATTTACTTGTAGAATATTTTTTAAATCATGTGTATGCTAAGTAGATTATATATATACATATATGTTTCATTCTTTATTATAATGTATCAGGTTAAAAATGTGATACGAACTTCCTTTTAGCAGGAATTAATGAATACTAGCTGGCCAGAGAGCTCTGAAAATTTTCATCATAGGAAACTTTGCTCGTGGTGCCAATTGCAAGACAGACTACTCTATAAAAGTCACTTTACTTTAATATATCATAGAACAACTAGTGTTGCATTCTTATTCTAATAACACTGAAATACACTTGAACCTTGAAAATCCGAAATTGGCGGGACGGTGGCAATTCCAGATAAATTAAAACTAATTTTTCATGCCATTATAATAACATAAAAAATGCATTTTTTATGCTAGTAAAAATAAATGAGGATCATATTGGCAAATTAAATAACAAAACAGGAATGTAAAGAAACACTTATGCTGAATTAAAACTACATAAACACAATAAATTAAAATATAATAGACAATAGATAATGCCTTAAACTATTTATCCATTAAAAAAAAAAAAATACTGAAAATAAAACTATGGAAACTGACAAAGTACTTCTTCTGTTGATTAAAAAAAAAAAAAAAAAAAAAAAAATCAGTCATTAAAAGCTGTCTCACTTAAGCGGTATTAATGTTTCTTTTCTTTCTTTCTTTCTTTTTTTTTTTTTTTTTTTGTAAAGAATGAAGTATTTATTTCACAATCAGTCAGTATAAGAATATGTGAGATTATGACCCTATTTACATATTTCGGGTTTAATTAAAAGGATTTTAAAATGCATTCTACAAGAAATGGGGAAATAAGTTATAACAAAGTCTTATTTTAAAAATAAAACTGAAATCTAAAAGATATCCAGATTTTAGAGGTTTCTGGATTTTCAAAGTTCAACTGTATTAAAAGAAAACATTCCTTCACCATCTGATAGTCAATGAAACTACCACAAAAATACAAATTTTGAAAAGGAATTTCGAAAAAAAAATTTGCATGATTTTAAATTTGAAATATATACATTTAAATCATTTAACTGTCTGAACGTTCTCTAAAATTTAGCATAATAGTCTGTTTAGTAGCATCCACTGAACAGGATTTTCTAGGGTGAAAATTTTCAGGGGTCTCTGATCAGCTGGTATTTATAAAGAAAAAACTTAGATCAATTTAATAATTATTCTTTTTTAATTAAGTTTCTTTCATAAAAAAAAAAAAAATAATAAAATAAAATACGGTCATGTTTGAAGTTAAAGTGCTGTCCCAAATGAAACAAGTTACCTCAGCACCTGATTACCCATTTCTTAAGTTTTTTACTCAAATCTTTTACTCAATTTTGATAAATTTTAGTGTTTTGATTTGTTGAAGGTATGGTAATGTTAAAATTTTAATTATTAAAATACTCATAATTTTACCCTTTTGTTGCATGTGCAAAATTATTTCTGATTTTCTATTTGTAATGAACTTTTATATGAAATTCAGTTAGATTTTTGTGTGTGGATATCGATATCTTGAAAATATACAAATATTGCTTTAAGATTTTTTTTTTTTTTTTTTTTTTTTTTCAAAATACCAATACATACATAAATACAGTTTTTTTTTTTTTTTACTTTTGCTAAATTTTCATGCTTGATTCTTTCAAACATGTGAGAATTCCTAACTATTATTCTTATTTAAGTTGATTATACTTATATATATGTAAGTCCTATTTTTTTTTTTTTTAAACAAGAAGGAAAAAAAGTATGCAGTTTGCATAAATTAACATTTTTAATTTTTTTTTTTTTTTGTGTATGTGTGTGTGTGTGTGTGTGTGTGTGTGTAATTAAATAAATAATTATTATAGAACATCACATTTAAATAATTATTTTAACTTGATAAATTTCATTCATTTTTTAAAAATTTTGAAAATCCCCATTTTTTTTTTATCAGTCAGAAATGTTCCATGTGGTTATTGTTTTGATAAAAATATGTATTTTCTTTCTTTGTAAAAATGTAACACTGTACACATAAATGATATTTATATCAATTTGCAAATAAATGTTTCTGAAACAAATATCTGCATATTATTTATTTTTTACTGATATCTTTTGAAGCCTGAAATTTGTATAAAATTGTGATTTTTAACAGAATTTTGTTCTATTTGAAAGTGCAAAAATTTATAATCAAGCACATTTCTTTATATTTATCATGTTTATACGCTACGTACACAATAAAAAAAAAAAAAAAAAAAAAAAAAAAAGCAAATAATCTTTCTCTCTCTTTTTTTTTATTATTGCAGGCCATGTCATAAAAATAAATAAATGAAAGAATATTATTGAGAAAGCATTATCTGTACTAGAAAATTCTCCGTTCCGATGATGATGAAGTGAAGCTAAGATCAGACTGGCATAAAATGTATCTGCAACTGTTACATGTTCAAAACTACTTCATTCACTATGTATCTGTGTTTTATTCTCACAACTCTGCAAAAAAACTGCTAGTGGAATATAAACTATTTTTAATATCCTGTTCTTTAGATATAGACAGTACTCGCCAAAATATATTGCAAGATTCAAAATTCCAACTTATTTTATTTAGAAATTATATATATAAATTAAATGAGACATTACTATAATAAATTAAATCAAAACCTTCCAAACTTGCCTCATTATTGGGCCGTAAATTTTTCACCTGGGTACCCAGGTGAAAAATTTACGGCCCAATAATGAGGCAAGTTTGGAAGGTTTTTTATTTAATTTACATATTTAATTTATTTTTCTTCTGAAGAAGCCTAAATTCTATTGAGAATGTATGGAGTATAATTCACAGGATTGGGTTGTGGGGAGTAAGGTCGATTGACTGCACTAGGGTCCTAGTCCTGAGGAGGAGTGTCATTCATGTGGGTCTTTCAAAGGGGTCCTAGTCCATATTTACACAAGTTTTAGAGAAAACTCGAAGCGACTAGGCTGACGAGTGCAACCTGGGATCTAACCCATGCCTCACGTCTACCAGCTTTGATCGCAGAACTGATCGAGAAAATAGCCTCCCAAAAAAGCGAGAGCTTCAGGAATCTATAATCAAAGTCGTGGACAACTCCTGCAACAGTGACCCAATAGAAATTGACGCCGGGTGGCGCGCCATGCTGTAAAGGAGAGAAGGAGGAGGAAAAACAGATGACAAGACCGCCAGATGTTCTAGTTCACCGAAGCGTACCTGATGAAGGCCACGGTTTAGTGGCTGAAAGCGCTTGTACCGGGTAATTTTAAAAGTTTTTAATGTTTTATATATATAGTTTTAGAATTTACCTTTTATCTAATTTTTAAAAATCAGTTTAATTTAAAAAATACTAACAGGGATAGTACTTGTCCTGATTTTCCTGAAATTCTGGAAAATTAAAAAAACGTCCTGAAATGTCCTAAAATTTGTTGAGTTGTCCTAAAATTCCTGAAATTTTCAGCTATCATGTTATATATTGACATTTAAACCACCCAAATTAAGTGATCAAAACTCAAACTCACTCTGTATTATTGTCATGATTCACTGTGATTGCCAGATAAGTAATAGATTAAACACATATTAACGTATTTTCAAAAAAGGATTAAATTACATTTACTTTAAAAATATATACCTAAATAATATCCTTTTACAAAATATGCACTTACGGCTTAATTAAAACAAATGTATTTCGGACAGCCATCATGTCCATCATCAGTGCATTGCAGTGATACTCCCTCTGTTTTGGTTTGTTTCCTCCTCTTGATCTTCAATTCTCTTCACTTCAAATGGTCTTTTTCTTTTAATTAGTTGCTGCCATACAGATGGTATTATTTTGTGCTCACGATCATTAATAGATAAATTGTTAGTAACTATTTCAATGGCTTCTCTTTTGAGAGCATAATGGTGGTTATTATAGGGGGCTATTTTTCGGGTATTAAAATTAATTGGGTTAGTTTCATGGATAGTAGATAGAGCAGTAGAGAAACTATTGAATTTTATGTCGGAGAAGTGTTCTTTTTCACAATCATTAATATAACGTTTTGTCATGCCATGTTGTTACATTGGCAGCAACTAATTAAAAGAAAAAGACCATTTGAAGTGAAGAGAATTGAAGATCAAGAGGAGGAAACAAACCAAAACAGAGGGAGTATCACTGCAATGCACTGATGATGGACACAATGGCTGTCCAAAATATATTTGTTTTAATTAAGCCGTAAGTGCATACTTTGTAAAAGGATATTATTTAGGTATATATTTTTAAAGTAAATATAGATTAAACACTTTGTAAGCAGTTTTGTTTTGTACAGATGTTTTTATGCTTACTTTTTATTTCTGGTACCCAAATACAAAGGTAATGGGAGTATTGTATTTGATGTAAATTTTTTATACCAAATTTTTACCTGATTTGCATGCTTTATTTTAAGGTCTCTTGATTCCAAAAAAAAAAGTGGTTTTCAGCAATTGTTCAGTATGTATGTGTATGAGGAATCTTCTGATTATCATATCTCTTAAACTAATAAAGATAGAATGATAAAACTTAAGAATTGAGACTGGTCTGTTTTACAGATGATTTTTCGACTCTCGGGGGAAAATTGCAAAATTGGAAGTAGGACATTAAAATCCAGTAGTAAGACTTAAGTGCTTATCTTGAAACAGCTGTAACAATTTTCTTCAAAGTTGCTTTTTAAACATTTTTTTAGATGTTCTTCTGTATGTATTAGTTGGTTAGTTCAGGAAAATTGATAGATGTCCTACATAAATATATCAATTTTAGGTCTTGCGAGTGCATTTCTTTAAAAATGGCTCTACGGATTTTCTCCAAACTCACCTTATTAACTCCTGTTTATATGTTATTTCGTATGTAATTGTTTGTTAGTTTTTCTGGTAGTTAAATTCATAAATTAAGATTAAAATATCAAATTCATATGATTGCTAAACCTAATTAAAATTAATATTTTTCAATAATGAGAAGATTGGACCTCCCTGCAATAAATTATATGTTCTCTACCAATTCAAAAAGAAATTTTTTTTTTGCTAAAATTTTAGGTATTTTTTCATGAATTCACAATCACCCCTGTTATTTATTTATTTATATTTTTTTAATAACGGGCAAAGAGGGTGCTAATTTTTTGGATAAAGCACAATAAGAGCGCAATTTTTTTTTTTTTTTTTTTAACATTAACATATTTATGTAGGCGTGTACTACCAGTGGCGCACAGCTAGTTCAAAATAAGGCAAATTCTAAAAACGGAGGTTCTAATTCGTTTATGTTAAAGGATTTTTATTTATTTATTTTGTCTTGTATTTGGCAATAGACCAAGGATGTAAATTTATTTACTGTTTTGTTGAGTTGAATAAATTTTATGTCACACTAGTGCAATGCTATGATCAATATTGTTCAGAATGAGATAGGTCAACGTAGATGATTATTCGACTTCATCAAGATGAATTAAAAAATATATGTATTTATTGATTAGATAATGTTTTACAATAATATATTAACCATTTAAAATAAATATGTTTTCTAATACAGTCAACTCTCAAAAATCCGCAATTCTCTAAAATCTGCATATCATTTGCAATGTAAACAAACATTGTCACAATTGATTTGTTGATTAGTGGATTGCAAAAATTCAGCTGTATTAAGAGACAAATCAGTTTTTAACTGATGCTGATGAATCACCAATCACTCAACATATTGCAGAGGAGGAAATGATAAGTGTAATTATACATAATTATTAAAAAATAAATGATTATCATTTAGAGGAAAAGGAGAAAGACAGTTTTCATGAAAGATTTTCTCTCATGCAGATAAATACTCAAATTTTCTCATAGCACCAACTTATGTGATTGACCAAGAATTGCTGACTTTTTTGCAGGTTATACGAAAATAAATATGTATGAATATTCTTACTTAAACTACTATTGATCAGACTTTTCAAAAATCTGGGTAATTTGTAACTATAATGTGATATATAAAAATTGTTCCTTAAATTAAAATTTCATGAATATTTGTACTTTTATTAGACACACTATATTTCAGCATTGTATATATAACATATAAATTGTATCTTAAAGATTTGCTACTCAAATGAGGTTCTAAGATGTAAATAAAAGAAATTACTCTAAAATCTGCAAAATTCAGAAATCTGCAAAACACTTCGTTTTAAGTTGTGCGGATTTTTGAGAGTGTACTGTAATCTCCAAGTTTCAACATCCAAGCTTTGAAAACAAATTTGCTTGAATTATAGATTAATTTCCTCTAAATAAATAAAATTTAAGAATAAACAAAATAAAATTTAAACACGCATTAAAATTCAAAATAAAAAATATAGAATATATATATAGAAGTTATGTAACATAAAATTAAATTTCTTTCCTATTTTCATTTTTTAAAATTTCTGTGGATTCTACAATTCTCCTTTACATACTACATTCTCCTTCTAAATGTCTTACTCGACTGAGCTGAAAATTTATACACCACATGTTATGAGTCACTGTCACACGAACTGTATAAATTTTGGTGAATCTAGCGTTTATAGTTTTTTTTTACAGGGACGCAAAGAAAAATTCTTTTCTTTATCATTTTGGTCTATGTGGGTCCAAATTTTTTAAACTGCAATAGTGATTAAACGCCTTATACAATTGAGCTGAAAATGTATACACATACTGTAAGTCACGATTGCACAACTTTTATAAGTTTTGGAGAATGTAGCACGTATAGTTGTCTTACAGGGACATAACAAAAAAATTCCTTATCATTATGCCCTATAAGCTCAAATTATTTAAAGTGTAATAGTGTCTAAACGCAATATTTGATTGAGCTTGAAAATTTATACATAGGTCACAGTAGCATGAACTGTATAGATTTTAGTGAATCTACCCCTTATAGATTTTTACAGGGACACAACATTCTATATGATTATGATCTATGGGCTCAAATTATTTGAAGTGCAATAGCATAAAATTAAACAATGGGGAAAAATACTCAAATACCCTATTATATTTTGATAACTATCAATGTCCTCACATATAAAAATTGTTAATTTTTTATATATAAATATATTCATTTCTTGGAAAAAGCTTTAACTTACCTTTTCTTTTGAAGTTATTAGACATTTGCTTATTTTTCTTTAAGTTCATTTCGCCTGCTCAAAATACTTTGCGTGTCAATACATTGATGTTTGTTTACATTTCTATCGTTCCCACTTTCGGTCTACGTAACTTTTCTATTTTTACTGTTGCCACTACTTGAGAAATAGTTATTATAAATTATGTTTTGGCTCTGGCCGTTGGGTGGTGTTATCGATGTTTGTTGATATGCAAATTTATTGACTTTGGGTAGTATAAAAGATCACAGCGAATTGAACAATTTTGCACTTGGTAGTTTTATTAGTTCCAGTATGGCAGTATAACTTTAGCTTTGATAGCTGCCGTTGTTTTAGTTGCAGCTTCATGATGTTACATTTTATAGTTGAGATGAGTTTAATCTCATTAATTGTTTTTGTTTTTCATCTCGCGATGTTAAAACATTTAAAGAATTTGAAAATCGATGTTTATTTTAAATACGTTGTCAAGTCTGAGGTTTCAATGATGTTATAAATTGCTTATAGCTTTAGCGCTAAAATAAGTTAAGTTTTAAAAGTAAAATTAAATGAGTTAAATTTTATACAGTGTAAATTGAGGCAGGTCCATACCTGACTTGATGCAGTTTGTTTTGATGGTCTTCAAATAAACTCTTGTGTTTTTTTACAAATCTTCGTTAGTTTTTCTTGCTGGTCAACACGGCGACCGCGAGTTGTAGTGTATGTGGTTCTTCTCTTCCTCGCTGGTCAATGTGGCGACCGCGAGACATCATATATCAACGTTATTATGATTCAGTTATGTCATCTATAATTTATGATTATCATCAGTGTTTCTGTTAAAAAATTTTGTGTGTTTTATGAAAAGATCTGTTTTTACCTGGATTGTTTATCAAGTACCATCGAATATGTTGAAACATATCTAAAGATGTTGTTTGTCTGTTCTGCACCTAAGAAGGTAATTTGGATTTGTTATTTATTGTTATATATATTTCTTCTATGAATAAAATTTATTTGTTAATGTTAAATTTTTGTACTTACTGAGTTTAATATACTTTTACTTACACTAGTCAAATCATCTTTACTTAGACCGTTAAATTTAAATATAGCTTTTACTGCTTTCTGCTTAGATAAGATTTTTGAAAGATTGACCTAAAAGTCTCTATTATATTTTTAATTTTTATTTAACAACTTGTCTTACTTTAATTTATTTATACAACCGTTAATTACTTAATGTTCGGCAAGTCGACTGGAATCACTCCAGATTTTTTCAAAATAGATTCCTGAAATAAGAGATATTTTGCAACTGATCATCAAAATAAATAAGTATTTCACTGATAGCTGATAAAATTTGCACTTTTTCCAAAGTAGACTCCCAAAACAAGCGATATTTTGCAGCCAAAAGCCAAATTCTCATTTCACCACTAACTGATAAAATTTATGCTTTTTTCAAAGCAGATTTCCAAAATATGTGATAAATTTGCAACATTGTACTTGGTTATTTCACCATTGATAAAATTCACACATTTTTATAATTTTTTTTTTACAGAACAGAATATATAAAATGTTTTTCTTACGTTGCATTCTGGTAAATAAAGTGGGTCTCACAGACCCAACCCGTGTACTGGCGGGTTAATTTCGGCTGAAAACAAATTCAGTGATTCTTCGAAAAATCTTGCTTTTCAGTGAAAAAAGAAAAAAAATTTGACGTAATTAGAAGGGAGGAATAATTTTATTTAATGTTTAATAAGTCTATTTCACGACACAATGACCGATAAAGTAATTTTTAGCATGCACATGCTAGAAATTATCGGAAGCAGGAGAGAAACAGTAAAAATGGGGGAGGAGGAAGATTTTAGGCAGAAGGTTCACTCCAGTGGCGGCTTGTGAACCGAAAATAGGCGAAGAGCTCAAAAATATTATTTAAGTATTTTTAATGCATAATTTTTATTAAGCATTGTCTTAACTAAAAATACTTATTTAAATGTAAATTATATTCTGTATATGAATACAGTGTAAAATACAGTGTGTCTCTTCACCTATTTTCAGTGCACGAGCCGTCACTGGTTCACTCCTGTACAGTATGAAATATTTGTAATTTGTACATTATCTTAAATCTGTTTTTTTTTCAGTGTTGAAAGTCAGAGGACTAAAAATACTGATTTTACTTACCAAAACAAGAAGAATACTGACTAAAATTTAAAAAATACTTATCAACTTTAAGAAATAGTACAAAAAATAAAAATGAAACGTTATGCAACCAAATATTTTCTTTTAATTCTGTTAAACAAAATAGCTATATTTTGAAATTTTTTTTAAATTTATTAGCTAATAAAATATCTAAAAAATGTAATAAGTAAATAAACTGCTCAGTAAGTTGAAAATTGGGATTTTTTATTAGAATAAGTAATGAAATTTTAATTTAATATTTAGACTAATACCAAACTATACATAAATGCTATTGAAAAAAACTTTGTGCTGGCTAACTTAATATAATAACTTAACTAACTTAATATAATTTTTAACTACTTAGGAGTGAATGACTTTACATGTAAAAAACTTGATAAATAATGTGTTCAACTTTAATAAAATTTTTAATTTATGGGCGATTCTTAAAAAGTTTCATTATTGGCTGGTGCCACATATACCAGTGTACAAAATTTTGTAGCAAAAAACTTTAAAATTTATTAGCTAATAAAATATCGAAACTACTTTACATGCAAAGAACTTGAGAAATAACTTGTTTAAAATTCAACATTAGTAAAAATTTTAATTTGTGTAGTAGTGGCACCAGAAATTCCCCGAGAGGGGGGGCACTACATAAAGAGAGTTTATTATATGAGTATTTATCAAAAACTGCAATATTGATAATATTTGTACCATTCCATTTGTTAGTACTCCTCGTGGTTAGATCATAGTGTCACAGACAGACATTTTCTGAAAATATCGTGGTCAAAACTGTTCATGGAAAACTGGAAGCTGAAAATTTTTACGAATCCAATACTTTCTTCTATTGAATATATTATAGAATGGAAAAACTGGAATGCTCCAAATTTATAAAAGGAAAGAAAAATGCTGCTAAAAGTAGAAAAACTGAAAATTTTTATTCCCCCCCCCCCCCCCCCCCCCCCGAGAGATTTTAGGAGTATGCACCGATGGGTGGGCCTGTGCCCCCAGCCCCCTAGCTGGCACCACCCAACGAGATATATAAATTAGAGTGCTGATTCAATGGATGAAGGATTAGCTTTCCATGGTTCAAGATGAATCACGTGACATGCTCTAATAGGTTGCTATGTTTGGCAGCTTATCGCTATTCTGGCGACAGTCCGCGAAAGACTAATTTATTTAGCTACAGAATGATTTGAAATTGATATGATGACTATAATAAATATATGATATAATTGCTGCACACAATTAAAAAAACAACATAAAATAAGAACACAAGTGAACTTGAAAACAAAACTAAAAGCATACGTATAAATCATAGAACGTAAACAAACGAAAGCTTTGGCGACAATGGTTGGCTGGGTTTGCCAAGCGGCGCCATTTACAGTATTATCTTATGCGAAATATTCTACCATGAATGCAAATAGTCAGAAAAATTGTTTCGAATGAATAATAAAAATATTATTTAAGCAATAAATAAATAATTAAAGTGTACGATCTTTCATAAAATGCACATGATTTACTTCCACAGCCTTTGTCGAATAGTTGAAAGAAAAGTAACAAATATTATGTATTAAAACATACAAAATAAAACAATTATAATTTACCTGTGTAAAGTTACTGGTCAGCGCCTACCCATTTATTTTTATAACAAATTAAATTTTTTCGGAAGAGTTTCACGACTTTAAAAACTGTATTCTTCCATAGAATGTTTGGAAATAAGCTAGCTGTTACCAAGGGAACCACCGAATAGTCAGGTGTAAGGAGAGCATGTCACATGACTCATCTTGGACCTTCTCAAGGGTTACCATTTATCACTCTACTTTATGTATCTCGTTGGCACCACCCCTGAATTTGTGGAAGATTCTTTAAAAGTTTCATTATTGGCTGGTGCCACATACCAATGGCCAAAATTTTGTAGCAAAAGACCTAGAGGCAGAATGTAGACCTGAAAATACACTCTATAATTATGCATAAATTTTATTAAGAGCGAAATGATTCAGCTTTTCAGAAAATAAATGCTAAAATGGCACAAATTTTGGTGAATTGCAGTGAATATTGCATATTTCAGAAATCAGCAACAAAAAAAAAAAAAAAAAGAGAGAGAGAAAAGAATGTGTGAATTTTATCTTTAACCCTTTCAGGACCATAAGATTTCCAAGACTAAATATGCCAATACAACACAATATTTTAGCTATTGTGGGTGTAAAGTAAGAGAATATCACCAGAAAAACATAGCAGGGTGTATAGGTTTCCTAAAATTTCATGGGAAATATTTTTCCCTATGGGCCATAAAAGTAAATAAACGAAGAGTTAGGTTTATTATATCGGTATTTTATTTATTGCTTTGTAATACAAATTTATTGCTTTGTAATATAAAAATTATCAGAAAAGTAAAATAAATAGCTAGTTATGGTATTCTATGAAACAATTTCGTTTACTTGTGAAGCACAAGTGGACATTGCACATAACACATTTATTATGTGTCCTATTTTCTATACGTTTTTTTTTTTTTAATTCGTTCAGAAACACATTTGCTGCCTTGGACATACGTTTTATTTTGACATTCAGTAAAAAAAAATATCAATTCAATAATAATTGAACAATCCATAACGATTTTTGTAGAAGGGAAAAATATTTCCCTTGGGCGTGAAAGGGTTAAGTAACAAAATAATTGTGTATATCTGTAATCAGCAGTGAAAACATTACAAACTTTGCTATTACCTGTGATTGAATTTAAATTAGGCCAAACAATGCAAAAATGATTCTGCATTTCAAAAGCAAACCAAAAAAATATTGCTTATTTTGGCAATCAAACTTAAAAAAAAAAAAAAAAAAAAAAACAGGAGTTTGTTGATTTTAATGTCAATCAGATAATCCAAAATTTTTAAAAACAGTTAAAGCAAGAAAACTAATGGGGTATATTTTTATTTTAAGGAATACATTATCATTTGATTTTTTAAATTGTCTTATTAATATGTATTTCATGTTACACACACACACAAATAATAATAATAATAATATTTCTCAAATCTCTGATAAAACCCACTGGACTGAATTTTTGTCCGAAAGAAACATATATATTCCCCCCACCCACCCCCCTGGTTGAAAATTTAGGTCTAGTCAAAAATAGAGATGCAAAATTTCCAGAAATTTTGAGGCAGTAGAAAAAAACCAGTTTTTTTTTTTTTTCTGGAAAAATTGAATTTGTTACAAATAAAAATAGGGTTTCTTAATTGTTATAATATTTTAGAAAATATGAAGTGTTAAATATTTAAAAATACATGCAATCCATATTATTTTTTCTTAACAGAAACATACAGAAAGCTTTTACTATTAAAAAATAAGCCTTTCTGTTTCATAACTGCCAGTACTTTTCCTTGTACAAAACACCAAAAACTAGTCAAATCATCTTTCAACCATTAATTTTGCATAGGGTGTGCATTCCTATGGAATGTTCATCTCCCTCCAGCATTGATAAAATGAATTTAGATTAAAATCAAACTAAAAAAAAAAAAAAAAAAAAAAAATTCTGATCCGAACCTGATTTTTTCATATCCGAAACCCAAAAAATTAATTAAATTTAATGATTCATCTGAAAATCATGCAAAACTTTTTAAAGTTATAAAATAAAATTAATTTTCATTGCTACAGAGTTAGTAAATTATTTAATTTTTTTTAAATAGTAACTGATACACTAAGTTATAAATTTAAAAATCTGTAAAATAGATTAATAATTTTTAACCATTTATGTGTGTTATGTACTTCAAGAGTACAAAAATATGCTTTAAGTTTAGTACAGTAAAGGACCCATTATCCGGAACCCACGGGACCAAAAAAAATTCCGGATTTCAGAATTTTCTGGATTTTGGGTCCTTTCCCATTATTGCTTTCCCTTAATTATAAAACATAACTCAGTAATTGGCAGATACCAATTTACTTCTAGGAGCAACTACTTCACATACAGACAGACATTTAAAAAAATATTCGAATTATATTCTAGAGCTCTTAAAACATGCAAATAAATCAAAAATTGGAAGTCAGGATTTTTTGCAAATCTGATACTTTTTTCTATTAAATTTAGCAGGAAGAAAAAAATAACTATAATGTGCATATATATACAAACATGTACATACATTACTGCCACTTGCCATAAGTGGCATGGTTGCTTCTTTATCAATGCTGCTAAACATGAATACTGTCTCAATCATAAGAGCAGAAGGCTTAAAAAAAAAAAAAAGTTTTTACATTAAAAATTTCCATTTTTTTTCTCTCTCTCTCAAGATCTTAATGAGAAGTTAAAAATCACTGGAAATCTATCATAAAATAAATTAGATTTTTTTTTTTATGTAACTTGCTGTGAATTCCAGGGTTTTCCTGGACCACAATCATCCCTCACCATATGAAAGAAAGAAATTCTGTTTTAATTTCTAAATTTTCATAATACTACCTAATAAAGCACACAATAATTCATTTTAGGGCGATTTTCTTTCTTTCTTTTTTTTCTGATTTTAGATATAAAATGTATTTTAATCATTTAAAAAAAAAAAAAAAATCTGAAATGATTCTGGATTTCGGGTCTTCCGGATTTTGTAATTCCGGATAATGGGTCCTATACTGTATACTATATACATTTACATATATATGACTTTTCTTTGTTTATTGCCTTTCTGCAATATGTATGCAATAACTTGTGGGCATGTATATTTAACCATAGGAATATGTAGTATGTTTATAATTATATCAAACACATTTATGTTTATTATGATAAAATTTTTTGAAATATATTCATAAGTTGACCCGACTCATTAACAGGAAGGAGGAGCCGCTCTCCAAGAGTGGTGTTGAATGATTCTAGCTATGCTAGGCCTCCCCTGGAACGTTTATTCAAAAACTAAAAAAAATGGAAAATCTAACCCGCAGGAAAAAAATTCAGTCAGTCTGACCCTTAAGAAAAATAAATCAGTCAACCTGAACCAAACTTAATATGCAAGAGAAAAAATTTAGTCAACTAGACCTAAACCTGATTGCATGTCAGGCTTACCGATTTACTGGACATTGGACCTGATGCTGGACTGTTAATACAGATTTTCACTTAAAATGAAATTAATCGCAAGATAAAATTAAAAGTTTAATTTAAAGTTAATTGAACTTGAGAAATTTAAAACAACATTTTATTATTGATTTATTATTTTGTTATATATAATATAAAACTTATTAACTAAGATGTAAAGGACATAAATCAAGTAGGTTTTTACACACGTAATTTTTATAAATTGTGAAATAAAATTTTTGATAGAAAGTAGTTGCTTAGGTTTTTTTTTTTTTTACTGTTACATGCATTTATATGTATGTGTGTGTGCGTAATATGTATCCACACACAGAAATATTTTTAACTCTTCCACAAGCGTATTTTAGGCATTAAAATCTAAAAATACTCCTTAAAATTTTAACCATGAGTATTTTCACGCTTTGTATTTTTAGGTTAAATTTAGTTTAGTTTATTAAATGTGTTTGAAAAAGTTTATATTCTTTCTGTAATTCAATGATCTGCAAACTTTTTTTTTTTTTTTTTAATTAATATTGACTCTTATCAATAAAAAGTTTTCATAATTAAAATTATTTTTGAGTAAAACTGTGAATATTTGCATCAATATTAGAATTTCTTAGATTCACATATGGCCTTATCTTTCAATGTTCATTGTAATTTATGAACTGAGTCACATTATGTTCATATTCTGAGTTTTGATATTATATTGTACAAATTATGCTGATAGGAATATTATTACAATTTAACAGTCCGTATATTATAACTTGAACTCATAACTGAAACTTATAACATGAGTTCATATACATATATTTTACTTTTGAACTTATTAAGAAAGAAGTAAAATTTAGCATGAATTCACGAAAGATCAAGTTTTTTTCCTTCCACTTTTTTGTACTCCTAATAATGCCAAATTCACTCCTTCAAAAAAGATCCAAGGAGTATTTCACTCCTAGGAAAAAATCCTAGCAATATCTCTGTCCACACACATTAAAATAATAGACAGGTCTAAGGATATATTATATTTAAAAAAAAAAAAAAACGAAAGTATAAAGGAACTTGAAAAGAATAAGTAATTTCAAATGAATGTGATGGGAGGGAGGTCATTGTTATGCTTAAATATTTCAGGATTACCATTTGATTACATGGTTAAAACTTTATTTTTGAAATATGAACATTATCAGAGTCAGTGTTTTCATGTAAGATACTGAACATGAAAAAATATTTCACAAAAAAAAAGCATTGTAATGTAAATATTATAAATTTTTAAACACGTAATTTTATTCTAGAAATTTCAAAATTTTCAATTTTTCCGGGCGGAAATACACTCCTTCGGGAAGAAAAATGAAAAAAAACTGGTTTTTCCCCCCAAAATTTCTGATTTTTTTCGGACCATTCCCATCTCTAGTCAAGAATAAGTGACAGTAGCCAAATGGGCAATAATGGTGATGGGTGATTCTCGCCAAATTGCATACAAAGTAAACAATATGATCTTCTGTCGGCATTATTCAAATTTGAAACGGCACAAAGGCAATTTCAAATTTGAAATGGAAGAAATGTCAGAGGTCTGAACATTTTATGCACCCCTGCATAATAATGCACAAAATGAAAAATAAAATTATAGTATAATTTAGAAAATGCGATTAATCAACCATGAGTATTTTATTTAGAGAAGGAGTGGTAGGTCGAATTTTCATACCAATATGTGAAAAAATGCCACAGCTGGGAATCAAACTCAAGCACTCAATTTCCAGCTCTGGCATTTTTCACATAGTTGGTATAAAACAAATTCAACTTTCCACTCCATCTCAAAGTATATTATAATTTATTAAAAGCATACCAAATAAAACTAAATTGAAGCAATGTGACACTTTCAAGCATTCTTTATTAATGAAAGATAAAAAGTTTGAAAGCAAATACAATAAATTACTAAATCATGCTTACATAATTAAACAACAACAAATAATAATAATAAGACACAACCCTTTATCAAGCAAAAAAAAAAAAGGAAAGAAAAAAAGTAGGAATAAATGCAGGGGAAAAGTAACTCTAGAAATTAAAATCAAGAATATCTCAAGCAGATATGTTTGAAATTGAAACAGTGAATTTAAGAGAAATTCATGATCATGATCACGTAGGTTCCTGTCTAATAAGCCTTAATATACAAGATGTGGTACAACTATAGTATTTCCCCACAGCTGAATTTGGCGATTTTTCTTTGGCGCCGATTTGGACGATAAAGATGTCATTCTGGACTGTTTCAGATATAATATGGCAGCCTGCATGCTATTTATTTTGAATTTATGATTTATAATTTAGCTTATGATTTTTAGATTTATGATTTAGCCATTATCGCCAATTTCAGCTGTGGGGAAATACTACAGTTGTTCCCAAGATGTGACCATAAAGTGACACCTCCAAAAAAAAAAACTCATTCATGCTAAGCTTGATCAATGTCCCTGGCATTCTTCTTGGTTTGGCTTTTGAATAAATCTTAAAACTAACTTCATTGCTTTTTTATGGTAATAAATTCGTAAGGAAGTACAGGGGGGGGGGAGACTCAGTGTAGTAGGGACTCCAGTTAGGAGGCCCGCCAGTGATCGTAAACAATCCAGAACGACATCGTTATCATTCAAATCGGCGCCAAAGAAAAATCGCCAAATTCAGCTGAGGGGAAATACTATAGTTGTACCAAATTCGTAAGGAAGTACAGGGGGGGGGGGAGACTCAGTGTAGTAGGGACTCCAGTTAGGAGGCCCCCCAGTGATCGTAAACAATCCAGAACGACATCGTTATCATTCAAATCGGCGCCAAAGAAAAATCGCCAAATTCAGCTGAGGGGAAATACTATAGTTGTACCCTGATTTTGGCAAACTGAAATGAGAAACGTCTGAGCTACTTTGGTCCCATGCTAAAGGGAATAAAATATCAAAGAAAACAGATGAAATATCAAGACACACACAAAAAACCAAGGAAAATAAATAAATAAATATAAAATGCAGAAAAAAAAAATCACAATTAAATAAACAGTAACAAATTAGCTTGAAAAACACCTGTGCAAAATCTTCAGTGAAAAAAAGCCACCTTCATGTTTCATTTATGTCAAAAACATTCATATTTATCAAATCCACTATAGAATTATGGACTTTTTAGTTAATGTTGCAGGATCAGACCTTTTAATAAATTTAAAACATTCCTCCTTCAAAACAGCATCTTCATATTCATTTGACAATTTCAATACAATAACTACATTGACATCTGTTAAATTAGCCCCTAAATAGGATGAGCACAAATTTTTGAGGTCAAAAATTTTTAAATCACTAGATACAATGTATAATTCACAGGCCAATCTAAAAGACAATCTAGGAATATCCCCAGAGTATAAGTAGGTAAGTATATGGTTAAAAATCTCATGGTTAATATCAGTGAGTTCAAAATGAGATGCAGGCAATTCACGAGTAGTGTCAAACAGCAATTGAAAATATGGTATCTGAGCAAGTAGAGCTTTGTGTGTCATAAAAAGGTGATCACCGATGCTAATTGAAACATCAGAAAAATCATGTTTAAAAGCTTCTCTGCTTAAACTATAATTTCTGCTTTCTGTATAGCTAACTGACTCTTTATCAAAAGTACATGCTACTTCTCTTACAGCAATTCTTAAGGAACAGTGCATGGTGAAATCTAAATCACTTTTACTGATGCAGATTAATAACTTATCAAAATCTAAATAGTTGCATGGTATTATTAGGTTAATTTTTCTTTCAAAAGTCTTTCCACTAACACTAAATGTTTCGTATAGATCTAATTCATCAAATTGTACTTTGCCTTTAATCCATGCACAATCAGGAAGTTTACTGTTAAACATAATACTTGTGGAAAGTGATTTTAAATATCCTGGGGATTCGGAATCATCGGTTGATGTAATATTCGGGAGAAATATGAAATGAAATGAACAGAATGCAGGAGATCCGATTGAAAATGTATTGCTTCTTATGGGTTTGCTCCCACGTTCTAGGCACCTTTTAATTTCACGATTAGGAATATTCCATTGCACGATACCTTGAAAAAAATTCTCATTTTCAGAAATGACACATTTTTCCGAAAAAGCTTTATCCATGTTTTCTAAATTTATTTTAGAATTCATTTTATAGTGATGCATATAAATCTAAAATCTCTATACGCTTTTAAAAAATTGTAAATCAAAATAAGAATATGTATTTGTTCATTTATTTTACATTACATCAGATCCACTGATTTTAGTTACATTTAGTTTTGTTTATTACTTCTCTTCTCTGCTGCGTTGCTAATGGTCAGTGCTGCCAGATGGAAACATTAAAATTTCCCTCATTTCGCTAAAAAAATTCCCCTTTTAGCATAAAATTTCCCTCAACTGCGCAACATGCATTATGTGTAAAATAATTTGCACTAAATATGGTGATGATGTTGGTGTAAAGGTTAAGGAAAATTGTCCACACATTCTAGAGGTTGTTTAATTGAATACTGCTTTTTTTTTATATATATATATATATCTGTTAATTTTAATTATTTAATCGAATAAAAGTTTGCACACGATTACTGAAGTTCACTATTAAAAAATATAGTACTCAAGAGCCTAGGCGTGGGTAGAATGCTCTGCATAGGTATATTTCTAAGGAAGCCTAGATCTGAGAAAAGCAGGGAGTGCTCTGAATGAGTAGGCCGAATAAAACTAATTCTCTAAATTCTTTCAGAGTAATTTTAGATAAAAAAAAAAAAAAAACTGCACTGATTTTAAAAAAGATGAAACAAAAAAAAACTGCTTTTAAGCTCACATCGTATAGAGAAATTGGTTCGGATAAAAAAAATCTAACAAAAAAGTGCCTTAAAACTGACAAAGTAAAATTTCCCTTTTTGAGATGGGATTTCCCTTTTTCCCTCAAAACCTTAAATCACATCAAAATTTCCCATTTTGAGAGAAATTTCCCTCAATCTGGCAGCACTGCTAATGGTCTAGCCACGGAATCCGTGGGTCTAGCTAATGCTAACGCGAACTTTGCATGCAGCTTAGAATGTCCCTACATTGATGATAGAAGTCCCTATTTTAGTTGTGAGGATGTCCGTAGAATATCCGTGGAATGTCCTAGGGATAAATCTTACCTCCAAAAAATCTCTACATGCCGAAAAAAACTACTAAATGTCCCTACACATAAGGACAAATCCCTATAACTGCCAACACTGTCTGTTGCTATGGTACGCATGGTAATAGTGTTCGATTGTGTTCATTGATCGATATTTCTTTTATCGAATAAATTAAATTCCTGCCATCTGCCTCTTGAATAATCCACTATAAGCATTTTTGTATTTATACCTTTATATATCTCGTTGATTTATACATTAACAACATTGGCTTTACTCGGTTACATGAAGGATCGATCCAACTGCCTTTTGTGAGGTGACCTGAACAGCCAACCAACCAACGATGAATTACAATGTAATATGTAAACAAACAAATTGATATCCTTTTATAGTTAACAAATTACTATATCTCATTACGTTTCTAATAATTAATTCCTTACGTTTCATATCTTAAAAGGGTTTAATTGTAGTTTAATTCACTGATTATGTTTGAAAGAACTTAATTGTTAAATCGTACGAATAGAGCAATTTGCATAACAAGGTGGGAAGATGTATTATTATTATATTACTCTTTTACTTTCTTTCTTCTTCTTTTTTTTTTTTTTTTTTTTTTTTTTTTTTTTTAATATGTGTGTGTGTGTGTAAATTTTACAGATTAAATTTCCAAAGGTTGATCTGTTTTATGAATATATTCATTAAAGTAAAGGTTATAGTTATGATTCAAAAAGAGAAGATTTCAATTCTGTGTTATTAACATCTAAGCCAGCAATAATAAGTATACAATTTTTATAGCTATTTTTATATATCATTCAATTTTAAGTGATCAAGAATTTGAAAAAAAAAAAAAAAACTTTTAAATTTTTTTAAAATGAAGTCTTATAAGTCATATTTAACTTTTTTAATCGATCATTTTTCCCTTAAATTTTAAGCACCAAGATCTAAATTATTTTTTATTTTGTGAAAAGTAATAGGTATGTATTATTAAATAGTGAATTTATACATTTTTATGTTTTAAAAATTTTACCCATAAATAATTTTTATGAAACTAATTTGGAAATGAAATTATACAATTGCATAAATCTCCTCTAGACTCATTTGTTTAATATCGAATATATATGCATGCTTAAGCTGCCGGTTATTTATTTATAAAATCTTATTATTATCATCATCATCATCATTATTCATTTATTTATTTATTTATTTATTTATTTATAGTCAACGTTGTAAAAATCCAGTTTAGTAATTTGTGTATATAATAAAATTTCAAACCACAATTTTTTTATTAAAAATAAACTTTTGTTTAGCAAGATTGTTTCTTATATTGTAGAGGAAGTGTGGCTTCACTCTAAAATCTAACTGTATAACAAGTATAACTGTAAAATTCTTGAGAATAATCTTTCTGAAAATATTCTCCTCGCAGAGAGTAATCGAGAATTTTCTCATAGAAGCTATAATAGAGGGTAATTTTGAAATGTGTACTCTGTATAAGTATTATATAAATTATGTGCAAGTTTAGAAATTTATAAAATCTTGCTTTTAATAAAATAATCAGATTAATTAAAATTATCTAGTTGTGGATATTAAAAAAAAAAAAAAAAATTCTCTTCAAGGCTAAAAAATAAAATCTTATAAATTATTGAACATAAATCTAATGATAACCCAAGTAATAAAGTGACAAACCATTAAATGAGATTTACTTATTTTTAAAGGGTGAATTTAATGAAGAATATTTCTAATTATTTATGTTTTTGCTTTGAAATATTTTACACTTACCTGTATAAAATAAAAATGAATTTGTTTAACACCTACTGAGACTGTTCACAGTTCAAAAAGATATTGTTTGTATAGAAAGAAGGGAGAAATTGGCATATGTAACTCACAACATGAATTATTACAAGCCAAAGACAGGGCCCGACTAACAAACTTTTGAGACCAGCACACTTTTAATTTTCCATGCCCCCTTAGAGTAGGTGATATTATAGAAAAAAATATATATATATCAAGATCGTAATTCTAATTAGCAGGGGGTGCAACAAGATAGAAAGCCCCAGCTATCTAATGTTAAAAACAATATTTTAGTTTGTCCAGTCCATTGACCTCTCCTCCCCCAGGAAAAAAAAAATATATATATATATATATATATTAATTATTTCTACTTAGACACAATTTTCAATAGGCAAACAGGCTGACTGAAATATATATATGTATAATGCTGAAATAATATCTCTTTCCTTTTGTTTCCAAAGATGAATAAAAATTTCCCAGTGAGTCTAATGACAGCTGTTATTTTGAAATTTTATTCATATAAATGAAACAAAGTACAGATTGAAAGAAAAACTAGGATACTTAAACCATATGTTTTAGCTGTCAGTAAAATTTTGTGCTCTTTAGAAATTTCATGCCCAGGGCACTGGCCCCATATACTCGTACAGTAATCAGACTCTAGTCAAAGAAAGAGCAAAAACAGTTGAGTTTAAACAAAGTAATGTCATTGATAATGAACTAATTAAGTTGTTTGTAATTAAAGAAGGTAACATGAATGATCTTTCATCGAAAAATGAAGCTGACTGTTAACTTTGATTCTGAATTTTATGTAACAAATAACAAAATAAAATTAATTTCATTTTTAAACTATTTGTTATTTTGGTTTTAAGTTTAAATCAGACATATTTTATTTATATTATTTACTATAAAATGTTGTTTAATTTAAATTAGGGGCTTTTATGATTCAGAAATTTTTTTCAAGTAAATTAATTTTCACGCACATACCATCAAATTAGTGCTTAATTTAAAATCATCAATATAATAGATAATAAACCTATGGTTTATATATAGAATAAGAATTATGTAAATTAAATTTCTTAAATAAATCCTCTTCTTTTTTTTAAAATCTGTCTGAGGAGAATACTCTCTTTAAATTTCAAATTTTAGGATAGTTTTGTTACAAACGTAAATCTTTAAACATTAAAAAAATTGAAATTTGTATTTTTATATGAATAATTATTCATTATTTGCTGCTGAATGCTTTTTGTCATGGAATAAGTAATGAACGTTTAGGAAAATTCCTTTGTGGAGCTCATTGGAGAATATTCTCTGATTGAAAATTATGAATTGTAAAGAGAATATCATGAAATAAAGATAGTTTGTTCTAGTTGTGCCTTTAAAATTGAATAACTATGAATAAGTTTTATAATTTAAGTCATAAACATGAAAATTGTTTATATATTTAAGAAAAATAAGAATATTCTTGATTATTCTCTGAATTTGAAGCATCGGAGAATATTCTCTTTCTCAGAGAATATTCTCACCTTACATCTCTAATAACAAGTATGGTAAATTTAAAGCAATTAAATTGTTCGAAAGTGGAATTCAGATGTATCATTAAGCTCTATTATAGATTTAAAAAAAAAAAAAAGTACCATATTAAAGACTCTGTACAAATTTAGCAAAAAGTATCCAAAGTAGTAAAATGTGGCAAAATCCTTGATAATTTAAATTTTATATTTTAAAAAGGGAAATGAATTGTGCATGCAAGTGCCATACTTTCCCAATTTAAAAAATATGAAAAAGATTAAATCAATTTTCATCTTTTCAAATTAAATATATATATATATATATTCATATATTCTGATAAGAGATAAATTAATAAACTAATTAAAAATATTATGCATATTCTTCATGGTTAGGCCAAATTATTTTTAACAGGAAATCCAAGTGACCTGGCAAAGATTCAAACCTAGGACCTTTTTTAACATAATATTTTTCTGAAGGATTTAGCTTGGTCACTTTTCATTCAGACTAAAATAAATATGGCCTTATTAATAGACATTTTGTCTAATACGTAACATTAAAATTAATTGGAAATATTTGATTTTATTTAGACTAAAGTCCTTAACGGTTAAATTTATACTAGCTGGAACCCATCGAATTTGATGGTTACTTTATTGACCGTAATGTTTCAAAAATCATCGCATCATTATTAAGTAATAAGACTTTAAGTAATTAAGTTCTTCTTTGAAAGAGGGCCATGGTATCTCAGTCAATAGAGCACTGAGGTCATAATTGAAGATTGCGGGTTCGATACTTCAGCCAACGAAAGACTGTCATGCACACTAATGGTGGCTGGTGCACATAAAATCCATCATGGCCACAATGTCCTCCACGTTCCCATCAAAATTATACCTCTGAAGGTCACCAAAGCAGAGGAGCTATCCCCTCTGTGGAGGATCAAAATTGTGATGGCATGTCTCTGGACCACTCCAAGGGGTGAGTTCCAGACTGTCACCAACTGTTCATTTGTGTAGCATTAGTGTGATGTAAAACCCAACCAACCAATCTTCTTTGAAAGAAGAAGTGTCAGTACAAATTTTAAGGGCATGATACACATAAGTGTAAGAGGTGCCAATTTTCTGTTTAGCCGAGTCATTTGAGAGTGCATGTGAAACGTTAGAAACAGAGAATAGTTTCTTATACAACGAAGTTTTAAAAGAGGAATCACACCTAGTAACTAAAACATCAGGAAAAGGAAGTTGATTACAATTGTCTAACTCAAAGGTAAACTGAATAGGGAAATCAATAACATTCACAATCTGAAGAATAGTGGAAATGTCAAAAGAATGAAAGATTAACAAGAATGAAAGTGTTAGCTACATAACATAACCAACGTTTTAAATCTAACACCTTTAATAATATTTCCTCAAAATAATAAATTTCCTCAATAGATATTGGCAAGAATAGGAGATAAAGGAATACCCATATTTAAACCATCACACTGTTTATAAAATTTGCTATTAAATTCAAAAGAAGGTACTTGGCACTAAAATGTTTTCAAAAGGGCCGTCAGGTACCATAATGTGTTAAAAAATGCTGCCGAGTGGAGTACTCTCACTCTGCCAAATCAGCCTACAGTCAGCACTAGATGAATACAAGGGTGATTAGGCTAAATTACCCACATTTTAACATGTAAAAAAAAAAGTGGTGGTTAAATTAATTTGGCTTTTGTATCTAAATTTATATGTTACATTTGGCTGAAGTTTATAAAAACTCATTCAAGGCTCATACACATCAGGAAAAACCTGGAATAGTAAAGGGATTTTGGTTTAAAAAAAAATAAAGAAAAATATTAAAATTCTGGTAAAAAGTATTGTAAAACCTGGAAAAATGAATATATATACATAGGGGAAAGTGGGGCACATTGGGACACTTTAAATTTCAGCTTTGATTTTAAAAATGGAAATTATTTTTCTTAGGCCATCATAAAAGGTAGTACAATCTACTCTTCAGTGTACTTTTTAATTTCTCGCATTAGCAGATAAGGATTAATCCGATTTTCTCTGTTTTGAAAGATTCAAAGTTACATTAATGGGTGTGCAAGAAATTAAATAATTTAAATTTGAGAATGTGAGAATTAAAATATGGACTTTCGTAATAAGCTTAATGTTAACAGACTGACGACAATCAGGGAAATCATGGAAAAAACAGGGTGCTTTATCAATCTGGAAATATCAGGAAATTTTGTAAAAACATCCAAAAATCACAGAAATTTTCATTTTTGTCCGGCAAGCATGACTGAAAGATCACCAAACAGGTGTTATCTTAACCATGATTGCACATGATTGGCTGCTTTCTAGTTGAATCTCCCCAAGTTAACATTAAAAAAACAAAAAATAATAGTTAAATATTTTTAGTACAACACCTTTAGGAATAATTTTATATCTTGATGTTAATATGTTATGCTATTAAAATGAGTCATATTTTTATAATTTTGTTAAATTCTCCAAAATGTTGAATATTTCATTTTATTATTTTCCTTTTTATAAGTGAACAAAGAAAAATAGAAAGATTGAGATATTTTTGTCTATCAAAATAGTTTTTTGAATTGCACTGGTTTAGCGAGCACATTACACAAGAATGTGATATACACAAAATTATGGAATGTATATAATAGGTGGTGGAAATCATGGAAATTTGTCAAAATAAGTCATGAAAATCATGGAAAAATCAAGGAACATTTTTTCTGAATTTCTCTAGCCACCCTGTAAAAAATGCATTGTACTACTAAGCCTTAACTTTTTTAGAATTACATTAATATATCCTATATTGAGACACTCTCTCAACTTACCCCACCACTATGCAATGCAAAGAAAGCAATATTTGCATGTACTATGCAGTGGCGGATTTAAGGGGAGGCTAGGGGGCTGAAGCCCCCCCCCCCCAAAAAAAAGTACTGACATTCCCAATTGAATAGTACAATTTTAAACTTTTCATTGATCTGGAATTACATCTTGAAAAATCTTAGCACCCCCCCCCCCAAAAAAAAAAAAAAAAAAAAAAAAAAAGTTAAGTTCTGGATCCGCCACTGGTACTATTAAATTTATTGAGACTTTAACTGTCCTAAAATTGGAAAAATAGTTATTATTATTATTATTTTAATTTAGACAACAGCAATTTTTGAATGTAATATACAATAGTTTTTTTCCTCAAGAGAGGTGGTTCAAGGTCATCTGCTTTCCACCTTTCCCTTCTAGGTTGCTTGGTTATAAGAGATACAAAACATTCCTCTCTTTTTCTGCACATCACTTCCACATCTTTTGAAAAACTCTACCCCGAATATTTCCTCCCTAAGTGCAGTGCGATAGAAAAAGGGGAGAAGCTGGACAATCCCTGATTCTCCTCTCTGATGGTGGGGGAGATTTATGACCTTGACACGACTATTCTAAGGAAACAGAGTATAGTATACTATACATTGTCATTTATTTGGCTCTAAGTCTACAAATAAAGATTTATTAGTTAATTAGGCTTAGTATTTTTTATGCATTAAAGTTTTATCATCAATGTCCCAAGCTGCTTGTGTCAGGTTGGGACATAACTAAAACAGGAATTTAATAAAATTGAACATAATCTATACGTCTCATAAATTATTAAAACCAGATCTATATTAAAAAGATCTAAACTCGTAATTAATTCTCTCGATAGTGATCATAGTCCTGATTTTAACTACATAAAAATCTTAGCTTCAAATATAAATATGTACAAGTCCCACATTTTCCTAGAGGGCGCCTTTACTAAATTACAGCTTTCTGCCCTGAACGAGGCTAAAGCTATTCCTCCAGAGTATCTAGTTTTGTTTTGATGTCTTGTAACTCTTATTGTAAATGTTGTGCTTTGTATGTTAATGACACTGAGTAGGGCTAGTGTTTTAAAAGTTAATTTGGTTTTAAAACAGGAATGCTTAAACTTTATATCTGAGTTTTGTGAAAACTGAATAAAAAATAAATTTTCTAAAAATCATTATCAAAAAAGTGTCTCAAGGTGGGGACCTTACCCTATAGGGGTAAGGTGGGCAAGGTGGGGACCTTACCCTATATATTGTTTGTTTAGCTTCATATCAAGATTCAAATGGTTAACAATTGAAGTATGAATCAGTAAAATTGCTACTGAAACCAAACCAAGTTTAAATTAAAGAGCATGGTCGAAAACATAGAGTAGAGTGCAAAATTTGCACAACCACCACCTATGGATTGAGATATGACCCTAATAGTTTTAATTATCTCTATAAAAGCCCAACAAAACACATATCTTGCAAGACAAGGTGGTGCAGTAGTAGCACATTTGACTCGAAGTGATTAAGAGTTCCTGTGATCAAGTTCCGTCAAGGGCATTTTGAATTTTCTTCCCCCCCCCCCCGTAATGGAACTTGAAAAAATATTTTTATTAATTTGTAAATTTTGAGCTTCACCATGATAATAAAAATTTCATTAAATAATTTTAAAATGAACATCTCATCCAATTTTCATGTTCCTATGCATATTTTTGAAAAGTGAATACAGAAAGAAAAATCTGGTTTTAATCAAACATATGGAAACATGTGTACCTTCACCTATCTGTAATGCATCCTTAAGAGCGGACAATACCTAATCTCGCCGGCAGCCTCCGCCCATGTTATTCTATGGGAAAATTTGTTTACATAGTTACTCATTACCTAATGAATATTTTTCAATTCTGTTTTCACATTTAAAAAATTCATAAGCGTTAAATTAGTACTTGTTTTCCAAAAATTGATTTTTTAAAATTTTAGTATTTCATTTTGCAATTAGAAAATAAGAAAAATGCATTTTGTGAAAAATCGCATTTTTGAAATTAAAATGTAAAAATTAAAAAAAATGAATTTTTCAAAAATGAGTACTACCTATTTAACGGTTATAAATTTTCTGACTGCGAAAACAGAATTTAAAAATATTCATTAGGTAATGTGTAATTGTAGCAACAAATTTTCCCATAGAATAAAATGGGCGAAGGCTGCCGGCGAGATTAGGTATTGTCCCCTCTTAACACCATTTCTCATGTAGTTTACTTAAAAAAAAAAAAAAAAAAAAAAAACATTTTTTTCAAAAACTTACTTTTAAGAAAATTTTATTTAAAATCAGTTTAAAAATTATTATTTATGTTAAAATCACATAAAATTCAATTACCTAATGATTTGATAACAAATATGCCATCTAAATTTTATGTTAATATGTTCACTTGTTTAACTTTTGAACATGAGTGTATCTGTATGTATGTATATATGTTTTTCTTGTTACAGGTTCCTCCAGTGCTTTTAGTTTTTGGAAAATGCTGAAACAAAGATTGACCTGCTCTAGCTCTAGCTCTCAGAACATCACAGAATTTCAGGGAAGCGCCATTTACTCTGTATTGTACTGATAATGTGTATGCTTAATTTATGTGATACTGATATCAAAATGTTGCTTAGTTACGAAATCTGGAGTGACATCTAACTTTGTTATATTTGCTTCATTTGATGCACAATTATATCTATTTATGAAAATTGTACAGTTTTTCCTAATCATTGGGCAACTTTCACAAAATGCAGTGCTATAATGTGCGTAGCTTAATTACTTGCTGCGGAAATAAAGGGATTGTTTAAAAAGAAAATATATGTATATAAGAATAACGCAAACTCAATTGGGAAGTAACATAGATAAATTGTATATAAGTATATAAACTACTGGAAATGAGTCAAGATTTAATTTTGGTACTTAAATGAATAATATTCAATTATTGAACTACAAAAATACATAACTAATTACATGACTTTTTTTTTTAAATCTTTTACCAGAATCAGTGTAATTTTCTACATTGAAGGCTTAGTCATGAAGTATATTCTCAAACCATCACTCGAACATATTGTTCTCATTAAAATAACAGCTGTACTCTGGAACCAGAATGATATCAGGTCATTAATGAAAAAATTCTATTTGTCATTATGTGATGGTAAAGCAAGAAAAGAAGATTGGCACTATATGGAAGACAGAATACTGGAAAAAGTACAGCATCTTCCAACACCAGGAATTTTCATGAAGAAAATATTAAGTTTTGTGAATCCCATTGGTCAGCAAATATTAAATTGGATGAAATACCACGGAGACTCCTATTTCGGTATAGACCTACCAAATGAACTCTGCTGGACACCACAGGGAACAATAGACAAAAAGAAAATGGCAGAAATGTTAATTACAGATGAAAATTTAGATATTGTCAAACGCTATAAATTGGCATGTTATTATTGTTTAGAGGAATATATTCCTGTGATATGGAACAGAATACCTGATATTAGAAAAAAGGCTTTTTATGAAGATGATTTTCCGGGAGAAGTAAAGAAAGATTTAGTGTTATTCTGGACGCATAAAATGAATGAAAATATGGCTGAAATCGAGAGTATGATTGAAGGAATGCTGCAAATGAAGCATTCTCCATATCGATTTGCCTTTGATTGTGCTGCGGATTGTGGTAATACAGCAGCGATTGAATATTTTTTGGGAAAATTAACTCCTGAAGAAAGAGAAGAATCTCTGTTTTCGGCTGCAGGTTTTGTAAAAGCAAGATTTCGTAACCACCATGTCGTAAACATTCATTTTCCTTTACAATATTATATTGAAGTTTTATGCTTCTTACTTTTGCAACTGGAGGAAGAGCAACAATTAATATTGATTAGTCCTTATACCTATGCAGTGTTAAAGGCTTTTTTAGATTGGCCATGGCAAAGTTTTTTTATGGATACAGCAAATCGTTTGTGGAATTTTCTTGATGCAATACATTATGGCTGTCTCTTGGATTTAATCATCTATAAAGTTAAATGTGGTTATAAAGATTGGGATTATCAAACACTCTTCGGAGAGTTTTGGAGACAAAGTCCAAACGCTCATAAAGAGTTTTGTATAGGTAGATGTACATCAGGTGAAATTTTGCCAGACCTGTTTAAGATAGGAGACATAGAAAACATAAAATTAATTTTAAAAAATGCTACTGTTAAAGAGAAACAAGAAATTATCTTTAATTATAACGCAAAGAATATTTGTGTGAATTTAGTTTATGCGAATAATGATAATATATTAAAATTCTTTCTTCAAGAATGTATAACATCCAGAAATGCAATGGTCAAGTTTAAAAAAGAATTTGCAGAACATATTGAATTTTATCATTCAAATGAAAAATTAGAGAAAGAAAAAGATTTATGGAGTAAATTCTTTCAATTTTTAGATGACATTGTCTGAGGAACTTTTGTGTTTTGTTTGTTTCAGAAAACGAATAATGCATATTTGTTATTGCATTTTGTTGGAGTGTAATTTTTAAAAACCATCCTTTTTTTTTTTTTTTTTTTTTTTTTTTTCAGAAATAAAACCATCCTTTGATTGTTTTCAAAAATATAGTATACTGTTTTAATAATAAACTTGGGGAAAAAAAAATCCAAAACTTAAAATTAATTTTATAATGTTCAATAGTTTTGCATTTAAATCAAACATTTAATATTTTTATTAATAAGTTTTCAATATCTTTAAACTTTTCGGTCTTCTTTATTGATAGACAATGTTTCAGAGGAAACCAAATGCAAAAGTCACATTAAGTTTCTTAATAAGTGCAAGAGTGCAGTTACTGCTTTAATTATTCACTTATGCACAGTCCCCCCCCCCCTTCCCCCAGCCGTACTATTATTTTAACCTGAAACAACTGCTGCAAGGTTTTTTTTTTTTTTTTTGTAACTTATTGTGTGTATTTACAAAAGTTATTTATTATTTGAGTTTAAACAGCTCAACATATAGATGTTTCGAATCAAAAACTTTTCAAAAATTAAAAATGCTAATTTTTTCTTTTTCATATTTATGATCAGCTATGTGTTTAAATAGCCTTTTTGAAACTTGTTTAGACGTTTTCAAAAGAAAACTGAACATTAAGGGTTAAAGGTAGCTTGAAATCTTAACATATTCTCCAGTTTAATTTTCTCTCTTTAAAATATGCAGATTTAGCTTTGTTACATTACTTTTATCATCAGATACACTGAGATATATTTTTGTTTGTTCATATTTATTATCATTCCTTGGAAAACAAATATTTTTAAAGACATTTCATTCCGAAAGATATTCATTTTGTAAAAAAGCTATTAAAAAGGTGTTTTTATACTGTAAAATATTTCATTTTATTTGGTAATATCAAGATCTCCTGATTATTTATAAATTTACAAATAATGTATATGAAAATTCAACAGTGAAGAAATTTAATATTGTTCTCAATATTTGCAAGATCCCAGTGGCAGAAACACAGCGACATAGTCGCGGACACAGAAAAACGGCTTGCAGACAGTTTTTGTCTGCACTAATAAAAAAAAAAAATTTAGTCTGCAACTTTCGGACACTTTGTCTGCAATTTACAGGCATTTTTCGCCCTTAACCATGCACTACCGATGTATGACATCTTAGACGCTCTCTGGTAGTGTAAGCCATTTTCACCCCTGATTACACACAAATTTTGCAGACAGATTACGAAATTTTAAAAGCCTGTCACAGACAGCTACAAAATTTTCTGCCACTGGGTGAAAGATATTTCAAAATGACCAAATAAATGTTATAAAAATATTTCAAATTTATACCATTAGATATTTTGAGCAAATTTGACTATTCTCTCTTTATTGTATGTAAATTTACATTTGTGAGAGCACTTTGTATAATTATTTCAACAAATTTGTTCATAAAATCTGCTCAGGATTTCAATCCTATTAATTTAGATTTGAGATTTATATATATATATATATGTTGTTTATTAATTCATACACAGTAAAAGATCTTTATAAAGCAAATCTATATAATGCATAATTTCTCACACATAAACAGTGAATTTTGAAGTTGAAAAGTACTTACATTTCCACACTAAATACTATTACTTTCTAAAAGATTAAATGAAATGTATTAGTTTTTCTTTATCTGCTTCATTTGGAGTTTTTTTTTTTTTTTTTTAATTACTTTTATTTATTTATTTATTTTTTAAATGAGTAATATAATGATTTTAATCCATGCATATTTGGAGTACATTTATAAAGTAAATTTAACAAGAATGAAATTTATAATCTATCTAACTTCTGTTCCAAGGAATGTAACTTAAAGATACTCTACTTTATCTATATATTAATTTGAAACATGTTTTGTCTGTGTCCATTAAATTGAGAGAATGGCTAGGTGTAAAAATTCAGTTGAGGTATCTAAAAAAAGGTCTTGGTCTGTAGATGTGCCATCAAAAGAGAAAAATGAAAAATGTCGAACGGTTGCCTTCCTTGGGGGGGGGGGGGGTGCAGGGGTTAAAAACACATTTGCGAGCTTAACTCAGCTGCAAATTACTTCACGGTGAAGAAATTGTACATTGGGGGGAGGAGGGGGGCTAGACTCGAATACTAAAAAAAAAACAATTTCTGCGATTTTCGAATTTTTGATTTTAAATGGGGAAAAAAGGGGAAAGTAGATTTCGGGCGGGGGGGGGGGGGGGGGGAATTAGTTTCAGATGGAAATCTGTTCTAGACCCACACATGTAGCACCTCATTTTAAAGGTCTTGAAATTTCATGTTGATTGGGGTTGTTTGTATACAGCATAATTCACCCCCTGGTGGTGAAAAATGGAAATAGATGATTTTGTAGTAGGCCCTATCATGTTACACTTTATTTTAAGTCTTTATTTTCTGACCATTGGTGATGTTCGTACAGAACACAATGCACCCCCTGGCCGTGGAAAGTGCAACTAAAGGATTTTGCAGTTGACACCACCATGTGACACCTTATTTGAAAGGTCTTGAAACGTATAATAAACTTACCTTTACATACGATTATTACCCGGGTTACATGGGTTATGACCCTATCATGCTACACCTTATTTTAAAGGATTTGGTATTTCCTGACCATTGGTGACATTCGTATGGAACACACTGCGCCTCCTGGTGGTGGAAAGTACAACTAAAGGATTTTTATTACCATATAATAAAGATAGTTAAAAATAAAAACAAATTTTAAAGATTTCAATCATTTCACCGCCATCTAGTGTAGAGTTGCTAAAGTAAACTGAACTGGCACAAAATTTTTTGTTTACTTTCTGTCACAAGTCATCTCACATCAGTGCTGCTCTTCGATTGTTACTGTCCGTTTTCTCCAAGACCTTGGTGACATTTAAATATGCGGATTTCAAAAACAGACAGGATCAATCGAAGAGTGATGATTTTTGAAACATTACGGTCAATAAAGCGACTGTCGAATTCGACGGGTTCCAGCTTCGGGTGCCGTGGCAGTCAAGATCACTCTCGAGGTCTCACCCGGACATCCCGTGGCCGATGGCTGGACCTGAAATATTGTCTTCAATGAAATACTCAATTAGAATTTTTAACTATATTCGTACTCATTCGTCTTTCCATTTGTACTCTTCTTTTTTTTATTCAATAAAGATAGTTAAAAGCAAATTTTAAAGATTTCAATCATTTCACCACCATCTAGTGTAGAGTTGTTAAAGTAAACTGAATTGATGCGGAATTTTTTATTTTCTTTCTGTCACAAGCCATCTCACGTCCACGTCATTCTTCGATTGTTCCTGTCCGTTTTCTCCAAAACCTTGATGACATTTAAATATGCAGATTTAAAAAACGGACAGGAACAATCAAAGAGCGACAATTTTTGAAACATTATGGTCAATAAAGTGACTGTCGAATTCGATGGGTTCCAGCTAGTTTTAATAGGTTTCAAACTTATTTGGCTTTGTTTACGAGGTAAATTTAATGATACATGAAAGATGATCTATATAATGCAAAATTCTATATAACGCACAATCTCTAGAACTGCTAACATTTATAATTCATTCCGGAGTACTGTTTTTTTTGCAACAGTATACTTTAAACGCATTTTCCTTCTTCTTTCATAGTAATTACATATTGCAGAATTTTTTTCTAAAATCATACTAATGTGAAAAAAAGGGCGGGGCTAATAGTACTCCGGAATAAATTAAATGTTACCAGGTATGAACCTCATGTGTTTAGGTTTGCGTTTTAAAGATCTTCTACTGTATTAATATATATATATTTTCTATCGAAATAATCTTCTGAATGTTTATATTTGCAGGGGTGGGGAAATACATGATTTATCCACCATTGGCAAATAACACTGCGCTGCAAAAAAATTTTTTTTTTCAAGCCTTGATACCTTTCTTGCTGATTCTTATGTAAAATGACCTCCTGAATTCGAATGACCCCTATTTTGCCCCATCACCCACCGTTTTCTCGGGGACCCCCCCCCCCCTCTCCCGCAATTTTTATCTCTGTTCGGTAATTTCATGGTCATGAATTTGATTTGGAGAATGGGAAAGAATTATTTTAACACTTAAAAACAAAAAATATATTTAATAAATAATAATTTATTAAAAAAATATAGTACCTATATAATTTCAGTGGCAAATTTCACCCTTGCTGCAAATGTTCATGTTTTACAATTTTCCAACTCTGTAGCCCCTCAGAAGATATTTAACAAATAAATTAATCGTTTCTCGCCCTACAAATCAAATTTATAGCCATAAAATTACCGAAAAGTGATAAAAATAGAGTGGGGGGAGGGCATCCCTGAAAAACAGTGGGTGATAGAGCAAAATGGATGTCATATTCAGATTCAGGAGGTCATTTTACATAAGAATTTGCAAAAACAGTGTTGGGGCTGATTTTTATGCAGAGCAGTGTAATTATTTGGGCATGGTGAGGGAATATTAAGTCAATTTTGCTGTTGATATTGAACATAGTAAAACAGTAAAAAAAAAAAAAAAGAACTCCTCCCAAGAGCATGAATAGTATTTGAATAGGCAACTACTTTATGTTTTATTACCTTTTTAAGCTGTGATTATTCTATATTGAATGCTGTATTTCAAGAAAGGATACATAAGAAAGTTGAAAGAATTCTATTAAATGGTCAACTCACAATTTGCATAAATTTTACTGTAAAGATTATTGACTAAGTATTGTATACTGCTAACTGATTAAAAAAAAAAAATCTTGATGTGATTGTAAAAATTTCCTTACCCCTGTACACATGTAATATGTTTTTAAGTCATGTAATGTATATATTACTTACAAACTTTGAATAAACACCAGAAAATGCAATAAACTCGCAACAACTGTTTCGGGTCGAAAAAACACACGACCCTTCATCAGGCGAATAAAGTAAGCACTTGTGCTTACTTTATTCGCCTGATGAAGGGTCGTGTGTTTTTTCGACCCGAAACAATTGATGCAAGTTTATTGCATTTTATGGTGTTTATTCAAAGTTTGTAAGTAATATTTTTTACAACGCCAGTTTTGTGGTGCTTTTTTATTTAATGTAATGTATATAATAAATGTTTATGTACAGTTCAAGATATTCATAATGCCAATTTGTAAAATGCATAAGTTATGAAACATAATTTTTTTCACCTTTGAGAAATGCTTTCATTTTGCATTGTAAAAATATTCACATTTTCTCCACCGGCTTAATTAACAAACTATTTCAAGTGTTAGTGGTTAGTTTTCTGAGAGAGGAAAAAAAAAAATGCATAAGATTTAACCAAGTACAGGATATTCGGAAATATTAGCTGTTCAGTCCCTGTAGAAAAGCTACAAAAAGTTACTAAAAATGAATTCATGTCTCAGGGTTGAAAAAAACCCAGCCCAGTGGGTTTTTTTTGTTTTTGTTTTTGATCAGGGTTTTTCTTACTTTTGAGAGGTTTTTATCTTTTTTACTTTTTGTACTATGAAATGCAGTGAACTCTCGTTAAAATGGACAATCAAGGGCTGACAGTTTTTATCCATATTAACGAAAGTCTATTATAACAGGAGTTCATAAACTGAACTTCTGTATGAACTCTAACATTAATATTATGTACACATACACTGTATAATACGAATGACAATTTGTTTCCTCAAATCCTTTTATTCACTAAAAATATAAACACAGGAAAAACTATACTTACAAAATTTCTTTTCTTCATATAGTACAATGTGATGTAGTACATAAGGAAAAAAGGGTGATAGTACATAATAGTTAGTTAGTCTATCTTGAAAAAAGAAGTTATCTTGGTTTGTTTCTTTAGGGTAAACAATCTTCTTTCAATATCATTTTCAATTTTAGCCAATTGTTCAAAAATATTATCTGGAACATTTTTAGTCGATTGATAAAATGTCTTAATTGAGAAACCACAGTTCTCAGAAACTGAGGAAAGGATGTGTACTGCAGAGCTGTAAGGACAATTGCCACCGATAACAAAATCCTTTGCTATGTCTCCACAATAGAAGTGGAGACAGGTGCTAATTGTTGACCTCAACTGTCACTGTCAATTAATACTGTTTACCTACCATGGTGTAATAGCGCCAAGTGAAAGAGATTAACCCCTTTCTTATTGCACCTTTTCATATTTAAAAAAAAAAAAAAAAAAACTTGAGTTTGAAATGATTTTGAGAACTAACTCTTTTTACGAAGAAAGAAAGCTTTGAGGGGGGGAAAATGTCCATCTTAACGAATGAATTGTACGTATAAAGCAATGTTTATTACATGCAATTCCTACCGGCTTTAGCCGGGGATTCTGTTTTTGTACATAATAACAAAAAATCCACCTTAAACGGGGCCATCTTAACACAGGGATGAGATTAGCAAAAATGCTGAAACTGTACGCAAAGGTAAGATGTTGAAATGAAATGCTAGAATTTTGATGACAAAATCTATTATATTAGAGTAATAAATAATTATTTTAATCTTCAGTGTATATAAAAAGAACAAATGCACATCAGAAACATAACAAAAGTTGAAAAATCTCATCCCTGTTAACAAGAGTTCACTGTATATTAAAAATAAACTATTTAAAAAGTCAACTGTTAATTATTCATTTAACCAAAATTAAAATAAATAATTTTAAAACTTCTAAAATCCTTTGATTAAGTATCAGGATTTTTTTTTCTTTTTTTAAATTTAAACTTTAAATGCTGTAAAATTCTGTTTATGTGTTCTATACAATAAAAAACTGGATTTAAACAATCATTTAGTATTGCTTTATTAAATTTTTCGCATTCAATTGATTTTCATAAAATGTTTTGAATTATTGTTGTTCTATTAATTATGAGTAGTTTGCTAAAGTTCTCAGCTTTTTATTTATTTATTTATTTATATTTTTGTATTCCCTGTGTCATAATTTTCTTTATATTGACAAACAATTTTGTTTTTTCTTGCTTTTATTTGTTTTTAATGAGATAATTATAAATTATTTTATTACTTTCTTCTATATTCAATAGAAGAAAGCATTGGATTCGTAAAAATTTTTTACCTCAGGTTTCTGATGGATTTACACGTTTTGAGAGCTGTAGAACACAATTTGACCATTTTTAGAAAATGTCTGTGTGTGCGTGTGACAAAATTTTGTGGCAACTGTATCTCAGGAACTAATGCACAGAATTTCATACAAATTGGTATGTAGTTACACATTGACATAAATTAGTGCCTATCAACTATTGGTAAAAATTGTCTCACAGGTTGCTTTGCCATCCCATTTTTTCTAAATTTTTAACATGGTGGTATAGGACAAAATTTTGTATAAATGTGCATAAAGAGAATTATTTTTTTAATAATCATTATGAAATTTACAAGAATTATTTATAATAGAGAGAGTCAACTGGGACCAAAAAAAAAAAAAAAATGTATATGTAGGATCATCTCCTCTCCCCCCTGGGGGGAAGTCCCCCCTCTAGGGGAATAAATTTTCATGATGGGTATCTTTCAAAAGAACTCGCCAATACCTAGGGATGAGAGTGGGAAATGAACAAAAAATCTGAAAGTATATGCAACACTCAAAGATAATTTCATTTTTGAAATAAGAGAAGAAACAGATACAAGAAATCACATTTTCCATAAAAATAAATGAAAACTAATTGCTCAAGAACATGTTAAAACAAAGGAAATTAAACAAAAATAATAATACTTGAAATAAAAAATACTTGAAATAAAAAAAGTCTTAAAATTATTTTTAAAAATTTAAGAAAATTCTGAAATTCCTACTAAAGTCTGAAGAATCTCATCTCTGCCAATACCTTTAAAATGAATGGTTGAGCCATTGATCTGTGATAATTTAGAATAAAGTTATCTATTTTTTTTCATTTTTAACAGGAAAAAAAAAAAAAAATGAGAATAAAATTAACTTTTTTTGGGTATTTAGTGTTATAGTACTTCTCTAATATAGAAATTGTACTGCATTACCATAGAAGATAATTTTATTAAATAATGATTTTAATAAATTATTTTTACTAAGTGAATTTGCATTGGAAAATATAGAAGAAAGTTATGTGGTGGCCACAAGATTCCAGTTTTTCATGGTGGTATTTTCTTGATTTCGTTCTATAGATTAATTTGAACACCTGCAATATTTTTTCTGAATTATGTTAAAATAATGTGCATTATATTTGTTTTACATTTATATGTTTGTCATAAGTTAGTTAAACGTGCAATTTTAAATTTAAAAAAAAATAAAAAAAAATGCACTTGGGTTTTTCCAAGTGTGTTTTATTAAAAACCGACTTGGGTTTGTTTGGGTTGGGCTAAATCTATCTAACGCTGTCATGCCTGTTTGATAATGCCTCATTGGCAATTTTCATCTATTGCTACTAAGAGAATCAGTAAAAATTTATTTCAATGCTAATTTGGTGAAGTATAATTTTTTTAATTAATCAGATATTTCAATATGATTCAAACTAATGTAAATATAACAATACCAAGTAAGTTTATCATAGTGTAAATGCAGTACGATGCAATGTAATGTGATGTAATGTATAAAGTAAATCTGAAATTTAATTTGCATTCTTTTCAATGTATGCAATATTAAAGTTACATAAAATAAATAGATATAATAGGAAGACATGGCATCACATTTCAAGAATTAATATTGCTAGATATGTTTAAGTTTCTTGGCATGAATGAATAAGAATTGATGTAATTATGCTATGACTTTTCTATATTTGGCATTCAAAGCATGACATTTAAACAATTTTTTTTTATGGCTTTTCTCTTGAGACTCAGCAACTAAAAATTTTCCAATGAATTAAGTACAATGAAAACTGATTTTTTTTTATTTTTTAAGCCAAAGCCATTTGGAAAAGTTTCTTTATAACTCTGAAATACTGTTGAATTTTTATTTTTTTAATTTCAAGTTTTTAATGAAAAAATTAAAGCTATAACTAAGTATTAAAATTTCTAAACTCATGAATATATATGCATACAGTGGTAATCAAATTATTAGAATACAGTAGAGCGCCGATTCTCCGAACACGTCGGGACAGACCCTAGTTCGGATAAGCAAAAGTTCGGATAATTGGACAGATAATTTAAGGGATATTGTGACAATAGAAAAACCTTCACACTTTATCCAGGCTTAGGACTGGTAGCACCAATTTGTACCGCCAGTCGCCATTTTTAAGCCTTTCCAATATCTTTACTTTTTCTTCCACTGAAAGAACAATTCATTTTCGCTTGCCAGACATCTTATTTTCATCTTAGTTCTAAATGAAATTAACCAAACTGTATCAGACCACAAGTGCAGTTAATCAACTCTTTCAAGAAACCTTTCTTTCAATAAGCTGGACAAGAATAGCTTGTGGGGTTATTCTTTTACATCGTTCTTTAAGCTGTTACTTTTTCAGCAGAAACATACCTCAATAGTTAAATTAATGAGTACTGAAAATTCTCGACTAAAATGACTGATATCATAGACTTTCCTTCGACTATTCACAACTTTCAGTTGCTTAATCTCATCCATCACTATAATCCCCCATGCCCTACGATTAGGCATACGGCTATGCAGGGCTTTTTAGGGTAAAAAGAATTATCAAAGGGTCACTGCGAAAGTGACAAAAGGATACAATGCAAAGAGTAGATATGAACAGGAATTTTGTGCTTTGATCTTGATACCGCCTTTCACGAAGCCCTTTATTCCCTTGTTACTGCTCCCAATGAAACACGTATCTGAGATTCGATTTCACATGCTAAATCTGAAGAGGAGGGAGGGGGATTGAGAAAAATAGGGTGTTTAAATAATGGTAAATTCGGCCAAGATTTTTTTTTTTTTTTTTTTTTTTTGGGGGGGGGGGGGGGAGAGAGAAATAGGCTGTTCGGATAAAGAAAAATAAATAGAGAAATAAGTTGTTCGAATAATTGGAAGTTCGGTTAATTGGAGTTCGGATAATCGGTGCTTTGCTGTATTTTTTTATTTTTTCAATCTTTTTAAAAAATAACTGGACAAAATGGTCTGGGACTTCAGACATGCAAAAAACATTTAAAAACTTGCATTTTCCACCATCGATTTAGTTCAGAGTGCAATTAGGGGACCAATCACAAATTGAAGAAGAGCGCAAATACTTTGGATCACCCTATATCATAAAAAGCTATACATTGACTTTTAACTTTAACACATTGTTTCATGTACTATGTATAATATTTATATATTTTGTTGTGGAAATTGCACCATTTTTTAGGCAGATATAAAATTTTTGCAAAAATTATAAAGTTTTTTGCTTATAACTAGAACGGATTTCCATAAAAATTTACACAGGGTGGTATTAGAACTTTTCCAAATTCTCTGACTTTTCCATGACTATTTTTCCCTATTTTTCCTGACTTATGCAGTATTTTTCCTGCAAAAATTCACAAAATTAGCACATATTTTAGCAATTTACAATGACAAGCTTTAAAATGAGGCCTATTTTCACAAAATTTGGCAGAATTCCCTGACTTTTCCTGACCAGTAGTCACCCTGTTACAGAAAAATTGACAAAACATTACAGAAACATTCTTCTGAAACACAAAATTACCTAATGTAATACAAGGTCTGGCTTTTAATTTCCAGGACTGACGTAACTGTAGGCGAACGAAAAGCCGGAAGATGGCGCTAGTGATTGCATATTGAAGAGCGTTTTCTTGCGCATGTGCAGTGCAATCGGCGCCATTCTGAAGTAAGTTGTTCTCTTGGAAAGGCGCATTTAAACGTAGCTCTTAAATTCCTATTGTCAAAGTGAAAATGGAGCAGAGAATTAACATTAAATTTTGCTTCAAATTGGGCAAGACAGCTGCGGAAACCTACGAAATGTTAAAACAAGTTTACGGCAAGGAAGCATTATCCCGCTCAAGAACTTTTGAATGGTTTAAACGCTTTCGGGACGGGCGAGAAAGTGTCGAAGATGATCCACACACAGGTCGGCCGCAGTCCGTACGCCTGTGAAGCGATTCTTAGCCCAGCATGGTGTCGTTGAGATGCGGCATCCACCATACTCTCCAGACCTAGAACCTGCAGACTTTTTCCTGTTTCCTAAGCTGAAAAATTCGATGAAGGGAACAAGATTTCAGGATGTCGAAGCCATCAAGAAAACCGTAACGTCAGTATTAAAGAGCATTCCAAAAGAAGACTTTAAAACTGCTTTCCGAAATTTGTACAGTCGAGCACAGACGTGCATTACGGCTGATGGGGATTACTTTGAATCATATTAAATGACTACGTGTTTAACTTTTTTTTCTTCTGAGTTATTCTATGAGTCCTGGAAATTAAAAGCCAGACCTTGTATTCACTGAGATATGAGCATTTATATTTTATATTAGTAAATATCTTACTGCACAAAATATAGAAAAAAATTTTATTACATAGGTTGAAAGCTAGATATATTGGGCAACTTTTGTGAAAAGTTCATTTGAATAGAATAAAAATTAATCAATTGTCGAGAAAAGAACAAGCTACATTATAGGTATTTTCCAGGGTTTAAATCTGTACTGATAAGTATAAAGGATTTAATTTAAATCAAATTGGAGTGTAAAGGTTGATATTTTTTTATTTATTACCAACTATGTGAAAAATACCAGAGCCGGGAATTGAACCCGGGCACCTCCGCTTAACGAGCGGATGCTCTCATTCTAAATTGAAATTTCGTGGTCTATGGAGTTGTGCTACAATTATTATTGTCTCACCTGATATATCTGCATTTGCAGACTCGGTGACTTTGCCAACATATATTATGTGAGAAGTGCCTAGCTGGTTGTCAGCCAGGGTAGCTCAGTGGTAGAGCATCTGTTCGTTAAGCGGAGGTGCCCGGGTTCGATTCCCGGCTCTGGTATTTTTCACATAGTTGGTAATAAATAAAAAAATATCAACCTTTACACTCCAATTTGATTTAAATAAATATTTATGGTTGATGAATTCATGAATAAAAATTTCTATAAAGGATTTAAGCCCAAAAATGTCGATTTTGAGTTAAGTACATAGTCAGACTGAGAAAAAAAATTCTCTATCGATTGGTATAAAGGATTTAAGGCCATGTCATTTAGTCTTTGAGAAAATCCAATGGTAAAAAAAGATTCAAGTCAAAAATTTAGCATTCATGTTTGATATAAAATATTTAATTCATTTTTTCCCCTTTATTAAATGAAGATTGACAATCACTAAATGGTATAAGTCAACATAATCCCTTTTTCCTAATCAATTCTTCCGATTAGTTTTTAGTTACTTTAAATTTATTTTTAGTCTCCTGAAAAATCAAGAATATGCACTTAAATTTTTATACTTATCAGTACAGAAATTTCATAAGGGGTTTTTCATACGCCATGTACTTAATTTGAAGAACCAATTATTTCAACCATGTTGCAAAAGTTCTTTCTTGTAAAAAAAAAACCCTTTATAGGCTTGTAACTCTAACATATGTTTATTTAATTACTTAGATTTGAGAAGAAAGATGCCTTATTTCTAATCCCTCACAGATAGGGATCTGGACATATCGCAGAACAAAATCTCGTCAGACAAAATATCATGTTAAATTTTAAAAAAATTATCTATTCCACATATGATCTCTGCAAGGGCCTTGCATAGAGCCTTGTAAATATATATGTCATAGAGTGGAATTTCCTTATTTTACCTATATTTAATTTTAAGTTATTTGATTTTCACTATTCAAAATGCATTTTAAAAATAGTGTACATCACTGCTGACATCAAAGCTGAACACTGCTCACAAACCTGAATTAAAAATTATAAAATTAATGAGCATGATTGAGTTTATTATGACTAATCGTGACAAAAGTCAATAAATATAGTCTTTAAACTCTTTTAAGCAAAATTCATAACAATTTTTGTGATGGGTGTCTGTATGTAAGTGCTTTGACTAAAGTAAATATGCATGTGTTGTCAGATTACTAATAATTACCAAATTATTCAAAATGTAAAATGTGTCATTTTATTTGTATCAGATACAATCATCATTCACATTATTTTGCTTTCCATTCATTTATGTCGGTGATATTTTGTCTCGCAAAATTTTTTTCCCAAAATTTGTTGAAGTTTAAAACTGGACAAGAAAGCTGCCTCATGTCCCTCACAGATGAAATTAACCATATATGTAATGTTATTAGGGGATGCAGTTGATGGACACAATAATGAGTCTGGAGTAATTCAATTAAAACATCTTTATTTCTTATGCTACTACAAGAAAACTTTTCACACAACTTTCATATGAGCCAATTTTTGCTCCAATTTCTGGAGGCCGAAATCTGAAAGAGATTTGCAAAAGCTGAATTGAAAATTGTCCAAAAAAACATGTTTTCACCGTGTTCACGTTCAGTACATGTTAAGGCACACCTATTTTTCACTCTTTTTCCTACTCAAAGTCTTCGTGGTAAAATGAAGAGATAGATGAATGAGTTCACGTGGCTAGCCCCATCTTTTCTTGGTGTGTATAACGAGTTTTCTTCTCATTGGTTTATCATCGTAGGAAAAATTGCTTGTACAAGTAACTTTTTATGACTAACCAGAAAAAATTGTTCATACTCCTAACTCCTATTACACTTGGCGTTGAAACAATTTGAGCCAACAAAATTGGCTCAAAAGTAGTGCAAAAAATTGTCGTATATAATAGAAGCATTATTAAATCATATTTATAATCTAGAAAAGTAACAGACTTTTGATGGTTTCTATGAATTCCCATTTATCAGATTTTAGCAAAATGTTTAAAATTTGCTCCACTTGTTTGAGTTCTCGCTTTTTGTTTTGAAAATCCTTGATTCTGATTGGTTATAGTCTTTCCCAGACTCGCAGAAAAATGTCTCAGCCTTAATTTTATGCAAACCTAATCACAGAAAAAGGACAGTTGTGTTCACATTTGCAAAAGTAATCTCAGTCTGTACATTTTTTTATTCCTTGTGTTTTAGTGTCTTGTAGTGACATGCTGCTTACAGGAGTAGTTTATAAATTATTAGCAATCTAAGAAAATCGCCTATTCAAAAATTATAAACTAAAATGGGGATACAGTAGCCCAGCTAATTGAGCACCAAACTCATAATTGGAAGATTGCGGGTTCAATGGTCGAACCAGCCAAGGATTGAAATGTACACTAACGGTTGCTGGTGCACATAAAATCAGTTGTGGCCATATTGCCCTCTATGTTCCCATCCAAATTATACCTCTGGAGATCACTAAAACAGGAGAGCCATCTCTCTTTGGAGGGTCAAAATTGTGATGGCAGGTGTCTGGACCAGCCCTAGAAGAATGTGTACATTAGTGACACTTATCAAAAGTGACTTTTATCAGACTGCACAATTTACAAGCATGAGTCTCTGTATGAATACGATAGTGTCTATTTAAATGACTGTTACACGAAAACCTTTTGTCACATTTTTCACAAACATAAGGCTTCTCACCAGTATGAGTCATTAGATGTCTTTTTAAGTTTGTCTTCCAGAAAAATTCTTTGCAACATATTTCACAACTAAAACTTTTCACATTTGTATGAGTAAAAATATGTCTATTTAAATCCCCCTTTTGGGTATACGTTTTGTTACACAGTTCACAAGCATAAGGCTTCAAATGTGTATGTGTGACCAAATGCCTATTTAGATTAGCCTTCTTATGAAATCTTTTTTGACAAATATTACAAATAAATGGTTTTTCACCTGAGTGAATAAGACAGTGCGTTTTTAAATCACTCGGACGAAAAAATCCTCTGTTACAGATATGACATAAAAAAGGCTTTTCACCTGTATGAGTAAAAATATGATATTTTAATGTATTATATTGAGAAAAGCCTTTGTCACATACTTCACAAATGAATCTCTTAGATTGAGTTGAATACATGTGCACTGCTTTAATTTCTTTATGCTTGGCCATTTTCTACTGCATAATGCATATGCAAAAGATTCTTTCAGAGATTCTACTAGAGTTTCAAAATATGTCAAATTAAATCTCTTTTTCAAAGTACCTTCAGGAATATTTACATCTGGAATGAAAAAAAAAAAATAATTTGCATATTATAAATGATCTAGTAATGGAAAATAATGGTAAAATCAAGCATGCATTTTTTTTTTTTTTTTTTTTTTTTTTTCAAGCATTATTTTGAAAAAATAAAAATGTGATTGACTGAGAAAAAATAACATTTTATCAATTGTAACCAACATATGTTGAGATATAGCCATTTGAAAAATTGTTGACAGTTAATAACAGCAGTATCGCCTGTCATCTGATATATGCCCAAACTGAGTCAGCAAAATTTTTCATAAAATCTGTCTAACATAATTAAGTTTGGTATACTTTATATACCTTAGAAATTAAGATACAACCTAACTATAAACACAGAAAATATTTTATCACTTGACATCCAATATACTACACCCCCAACTGATTTAGCATAGTTTTCAGAATATATATTATCTATATTATATCACCTATCAAGTCTGGCAGATTTTTATATCACAGAAACTGAGAAGCCAGGCCTTGATTGCCAAAAAGAATAGGGAAGCACAAGTTTCTGCTCTAAAATTTAAGAGGGGTCCCAAAATGACTAAAATTGTCTTGAATTTCAGTTTCAGATTTTTCTATTGAAACTAAAATTTTACCTGAGATGGCTTGCATAAAGTTAGATAAAGTACTAACTATTTTGGGAAAATTCTATTGTTTAACCACAAAAATTTGAATTTTCTTAATCAATAAGATATATTATTTTAATATTGTGGGTAGAAACCACCAGACATATGAATGAAAAAAAAAACTATAAACACAGATTGATTTTCGGTCTGTAGTACAGGGATGAGATTAATAAAAAGACAAAAAATCTGAAACTATATGAAAAGGCACGATGTTGAAATGAAATACTAAAATTTTGATGACAAATTCTACTATATTCAAGTATTAAATATAGTTTTTATTCTTCAATCTATATAAAAGAACAAATGATTATGCTTTAGAACTCGATACTTTATTTGATTAGCTAATGTAACAAATTCACATTAAAAATACAAAAAAGGCAGAAAGCTAAATCTACAAAAAAGCTGAAATCAGCTGAAAAACTGAAAAATCTCATCCTTGGTAGTATTTTTATATTGTAAGGTGTAACAGGGAAACAAGATTTTTTGAAATGAAAGGGAGCCTCAAAATGATACTGAGTTCCCCCTAATTTAAAAGCTTAATCAGTCCTTGGATATTGCATTCAACACGGATAGATTATGGCATAACAGTGTCACTTTTCGGTTTATATGTACTCAAATTGAATTAACACAATTTTTCTTCATAGCCATCATACATCATATCAAGTTTTATGGAGTTATGCACTATAGAACCTGAGTATATAACTTCTCATAAACAGGACAAATTGCAGTATAGTAACAAAACCTGCAGTATCTGTATATCTAAAAATGCAATCAGTACCAATACCAATCAAGATGCAACCAAATATAAAAATTTGTTGAATTTTGTCTATTCTATTGGTTCATGAGAAAGCACTTCACAATATTTTGATAACCATAGACACCGAGACAGACTGACGTGTATTTTCCAATAATGGTCAAATCATGTCTAACACATCTTTAAAATGTTTAAATCGATGTGTAAAAAAGGGGGAGAGATGAAAAATGTTTAGAAATCAAATACTTTCTTCTAATATAGAAAACTAAAAATTATTATCTCCATCTCCAAAGAAAAAAATAATTAAAAAAAAAAAAAATAAGTTTTTTTTTAACACATTTTTATATAATTAGGTTGGTCATTTTTCTGCCTGTCTGAATCAAATGCTTTCGGCGATTTTTAATCTGCCATCCATCGAACATATTTTGCTCAAAGTGTCATACGTTCAGTCGATTGTTATATAATATGCAAATATTTTCATGGATTTATCTTACCAAGAGCAGGTGTTCTAGAGGAGAATATCAGTCAGCCTGTGCAATCTAGCAATTATTTTTTAGTCCATCTCTGCAGAACCGATTTTACTTAAATTTTAGACATAAGTGAATAGTCAAAGACAGCACGATATACAAGAATTTTCAGAATCTATTTTATCAGAAGTAAAAAATTTGTCTAGCTGTGACATATCCTGTGATTAATATTTAATTTTTTTGGCTGAAATAATTTTACTCAGATTTTGCATATGAGTATAGTCTATCACAATACATTACATCAATAATTTTAGGAATCTTATCAGATCAGGTACACGTTTCAGGGCAAAAATCTCTCTGCCTGTGTCAAATCTTGCTTCCATATTTAATGCACTTCTGTCAAACTGATTTTACACATATTTTAGACATTACTTTATAGTCAATGACAATACAATATGAGAATATTTATCTTATAAAGGGGAGTTTTCAGGAAAAAAAAAAACTGTCTGCCTATATCAAATCTTACTATTATTTTTTAATGTACTTCTGCTAAATTGAAATTTTTAGTTCGTTAAACAGGGGGAGGGTGCAGGAGACATTTTCTTTCAACATATTTTTTGCAACATTTGGACGGTCTTATATTTAGATTCTGCAGTTTCTTTAATTTTATTTGTCGCTTCCTCAAAGCATGCGCTATTTTTTTGGAGTCAATGATTATTCTGGATATAGTCACAAATAATTGGTCAGTTTGCATATATCACTAAGTACCAAAAAAGTACAATAAGACATGTGCCTAGAATCAGTGGTAGAAATAAGAATTTTGTAACTAGGCGTCAAAATAATGCCTGGATTAAATTTTTTAGGCGTCCAAATTAAAAATCTAGGTGCCATCTATAATTAAATATGTATATTTAAAAAATAATAATAATAATAAAGCATCAACTTGTAAATAATATATGCAAGATTATATAAAAAATATTTATGTAATGAATGTAATTACATTGACAATATTAAACGTACATATTTAAAATCACAAATTAATTCTTCACCCAGAAGATACATCATTCCACCACAATTTAATAGCATTTTCTGGGCAGAAATCTTCAAATTTAGGGCTATTTAATTTAATCATTAACAAATCGTCAACTACTTTCATAGAGAAATGATTTCTTAAATCAGTTTTTATTAGGTTCAAATTAGGTTTTTGTTAGGTTAGGTGAAATGGACTTGTTTACTGTCTGATGGGATTGGGAAAATTATTAGATATGATAAGGAAAAAATCCAGGCGTCAAATATGGCACCTATGATTGGAATTCTAGGCGTCAAAATGAAAAAAATGGTCGCAAAATACGACTAACGACCGCTTATTTCTAACCCTGCCTAGAATCGCTCGACACCACTCCTGAAGTGGTGAGCAGCCCCTCCTCCCTGTTAATAAGACATGTGCAATATTTAAGAACATGTGCTCAGCCCTAAAGAAATAACAATGTTCTGTATTTTAAACAGTTTAGAGTGTAAAATTGACTTTTTATACCAACTATAAAAAATGCTAGAGCTGGAAATTGAACCTAGGTCTCATGTTTAACGTGTGGATGTTTTACCACTGAGTTACCCTGGCTGATAACCAGCTCGGCATTTCTCACATAATAATCATTGGCAAGGTGCAGAGCTGGTTATCAGCCAGAGCCAGGGGGTTTCAGTGGAAGAACATACGCACATTAAGTGGAGGACCCGGGTTCGATTTCTTGCTCAGCATTTTTCACGTAGCTGATATAAAAAATCAACTTTACACTCCAAACTATTTAAAACGAATTTTCACGGTTGGTAAATTTATGAATAAAATCTCTAAATGTTTTTTATGTTGGCAAAATTTAGGATTGCAATGTTACCGACAAATGTTTTATCTGGCTTAATTTTGGATAAGAAAAAAGAAATATTAAAAATTTATATTAAAAAGGAAGTTTAAAAATAATGTGGCCAAAAGTACTGACTTTACTGACTAAATTCATAAAATACTGACCAATCTAAAAAATACTGACTTTTACCGACCAACTTTCATTACTGCTTTCATCATGGTAGGCCAGAGATTCATCCACATTTTCTCCCTCCCCCCAGGGTCCTTTTTGTTTTGTTTTTTTAATGGGGAAACTAATTGTGAAGCTATTTAAACCTGTTTGAATTTCAACACATAGTAGAAATACACAGTGAAATTATTTAACCCATTAGTAGTCGCTAGTTGGTCGATTTGCCGCCCATCCCTTCAGCGTTGCCAGATTTTTTTATTCAATAGCCACTAAAAATTTTTAGTGGCATTTGATATACATAAAAGGCAAATCAACTCTAATAATAGTCGACTATGTATATCAAATGCCACTTCTAAAAATTTTTGGTGGCTATTGAATAAAAAAGTCTGGCAACGCTGAAGGAATGGGTGGTGAATCGACTAACTAGCGATTACTAATGGGTTAAACAATTTCACAATTTTTTTCCTACTGAAAACCGACCCTGTTATATATATATAGAGAGAGACAGTGGATGGATATTTGGCCAATCATGAAAGGGACTTTATCTGTACAAATGCCAATGGGTAAAATACCAATGAAAGGTTCAACCTGGCATTTTTTGACTAATTGTTAATGCAGGTGTTTGCAGCAATAAGTCCTACAATTTATCTGTCAAAAAAGTGGTCATGTTCATTTTAACAATTTAAATTCTTGAGAAAGAGAACTGTTATTAACTGATAGGCAGTTAACTCCATGTTAACTGCCTATGCCTATCTAAATATTAATAGGCAGACATGAAATTCGTTAAACACTTTTAACATATTAATTATGGGAGTAGAGAGTTGAAAGTGGTATCATTCGAAAGGTATGATTAACAAGATTTACAAAATACAAAAATTATTTTCTTACAATGTCAAGAAGACAATTTAAAATACTTTTATTTTTTATGCACTTTTCATTTTATACACATATTCTTTTGTATTTAAAAAAAAATCCTAAAGAAAAAAGTTGTTAAATCTGGCAATTACTTAAAATTCAAATAAAATCATGGACAAGTATATACTAGTATGGAGTTCTACTATTCATTATTTCATTACTTGGTTTCCGATAAACTGAGGTTCTAACACTGCTTTCCTTCTAGATAATTTTTACGTCTAAATAATTGATTACATTATCGTTTTCAGTTTTGCAAGTAAATTTCAAATTGGGATCTAGCTGGTATGAACTTCGAAAATGTTGTTTATGTTTTCATTTTTATGGACTATTGTAAAGATATCACCTCCATACGGGAACCAGTAAAAAATAGTTCATTGTTTATGTTAATAATTTTATGTATTTGTATTTATGTTACAAATGTTGTAACATAAATACAAATGTTGTATTAAAAAATTTAGATATTTAACTCTAAGACCTGGACTTTAGTTAAAATTACTTTTCCTTATTTCATTAGATTCAGTTTCTAAAAAATCACCTTTAAAATAAGTGCTGCCTTGATTTATTTATTTTTTCACCCTTAAAAACTTTAATATAAATTTCATTATTTACATCAACTGTGGTGTATGGATTTTTGGAGCTTGCAGATTTTAGGAGAGTGGATTTCTAGGAGTCTACTTATCAATAACAATGTATTATCAATTAGCGATGAATTAATCCATATTATAGCAATTATTTGGCTTATTAAACTTAAATTTTGACAATTAGCAGTGAAATAATTTCTTATTTCAACACTAGTCAGCAAATTATTCGATTTTTTTGGTAAATATCTTTTTAGAAATGTAGAGTTTTATGAATTTATGATGCCCTGTTTCTACATTTACATTTATTTGTGTAATTAAATGTCAACTGGTGAAAAAATATTTCAACAAGCTGCAAAAGTATTGCACATTTCTGTAAAACTTTGAAAAAAGTGCAGACTTTTATTAGTGATAAAATAACCACAATTTTCAGCAGTTATTGACATTATTAAATGTAAGTTATATAACAATTAGGCACAAAATGGTTCTGTTTTTCAATAATAGGAAGCAAAATTATCACTTACTTTGGGAAATAGCTTTGAAAAATGTGTGAATTTTATTGATTTATGTAATATTTGGCTTATTAATAGTAATAATTATAAGATAAAAAACGTTTTATAAACCATGTTTTTAAATTTTCTGTTAAATCATAGCTATAGAACTAACTACATTAGCACTTTATCAATGCGTATGAAATCTTTAAAGTGATAATGTCGTCAATTTTTGCCAGATGCATCATTTAACTTTTTACAATTTTTTAACGCTCACGTTCAATTAAATTTATTTATTTAATCACATTTATTTATTTTTATGTCGAAAGAAAATGAACTAGTAAATTTTTTTTGGAAACAATTAAATTATAGCTAATATTTTAATGGCTATTTATAAGGTATTGGGAAGTTATTAATTTCATATTTTAATTAATTATAAGAAAACTATTCGAAAATTCAAAAATCGGACTTCAAAGTATTGTGTTGTCATCGGGTTGTGAGCTACTGTGAAAGTTTCAAATGTCTAGCTAGTACGGAAGTTGGTTAAAATTCGATTGCAAGATTTGTACTGGACAAACAAATATACATACATACAAACAAACAAGAATAGAAGTTAATAAAAACATGGTAAAATATAACAATTATCGACGATATCATTGGATATTTCAATAATAACCCAAAAAAATGTTTATTTTAATAATTTTGAAGAAAAAATTAAAAATGAAATAATCGCATGTATCGGCATTCAGCATTGTTTTTCAAAGGTAATTGCAATCTGGTTAAATAAGTAGAGTAGGGAACCAATTATCCAGAATGGTTTTTACAAGACTATTCTGGATAACTGGTTTTTCCGGATAACTGGTTGCTCATCAAAGCAAGCCTTATTAATCAGAATTTTAGAATGCATATGTTTCTCATTTAAAATAAATATTTTAAATCAAAAATTAACATTTTTTTTTATCAATTAATCAAATTTAAATATTTAATTAACCTGATTTTTTTTTTTTTTTTTTTTTAAGTACTAAAATGACTTTTAATCAAGATAAATTAATCAAAATTTAAAATGTAAAAAAAAAATATCTTTGAAACTTAACTGTAAAAGGTTAAAAGGCCTGTAAAGGTTAAAAATTAATCAGCCCAAATCCAAGTGTTTTTAAACATGATTAGCCAATGATTTTAAAGCATTAAAGATTAGAAAATTAAGATCTAGTTTTTTACAGGCTTTTCTTTTTATTTCTTATGAAAATTCGTGTTTTTATTTTTATGTCTATGAAAGTGCAAAATATTCATAAATTTTTTAAAGGTTATTTGATTTTAATTATTACCTCCCTCTCCCTAATAAATAAATAAAATAAGTTCAATGCAGGACCAATTATCTTCATTTCACCCAATCCTTTGCAGATAAACAAAATTGACGTCTTTATGATATTGTGTAGTGGCGCCATCTATCGACATTTTTCGGAACTAAAAGCTATTTTTTTTCAATTTACATTATACTATGACCTTTAACTTATACTACCCCCTACCAAATAAATACTGCTTTTAAATATATATAAAAAAAATTAAATAGAATTATTATTTTTTTAAACATTTCTTTTATTTTTAATTGTTTGAGATTACAATGCCAAAACATTAATATTAAAAAATATATATATATCTGTAATTTTTTTTTTTTAATGTATTGGAAGTTAGTTGTTTGAAAATATAATTCCGGATAACTGGTTTTCCGGATAACTGGATTCTGGATAAACGGTTCCATACTGTACCTTAATTTCAATTTCATTGAAAAAAAAAAAGGAATATTAATTATGTGCTGTGATTGAATGCACTCACCACACAAACATAAAGTTTCTTTAACATTCCTTTCCATAAAGAATTTTTTAAACTTTAAAAATACATGCTTATACAAATCATGCTGCGTTTTAACAGCCAAAAAATTTTGAGAAAATATAGTAAGTTAACCTTTTTATTAAAATCGTTCAAATTTTAAATATTTTGTGCTGTCTGTTCAACTTAGTTTCTTTTGCAGTTTTATTTATTGAGTACATATACATTCATACATCACATTCTCTTTTCCATGAAAGACTGTATTTTATGTTATATTTTATTTTGAATAATTTAGAACAACTTTTAATAATTTAGTTAACTTTTATTTTGTTACTTGCAATGGAATTTATGGGTAAAACATTTTTTTTTTTTTTTTTTTTTTTTTTAGAGCAGCTGAAATCTGCTCTCCTTACTCTGTTTTAGATCATTCAGAAACATTTAGAAATTTATTTATCAACCATGAAAGTTCATTTCAGAAAATTTTGGAGTGGAAGGCTGATTTTTTATACCAACTGGTATTTTTCACATAGTTGGTATAAAAAATCAGCCTTCCACTCCAAAATTTTCTGAAATAAACTTTTATGGTTGATTAATAAATTTCTAAATAAAATTTAAAATTTCGTGGTCTATTGGAGTTGTGCCACGACTAATAATGTCACTTGATATAGCTGTGTTTACAGACTCGGTGACTTTGCCAACGTATGTTATGTGAGAAATGCCTAGCTGGTAATCAGCCAGGGTAGCTCAATGGTTTGAGCATCCACACGTAAAGCGGAAGGCCCGGGTTGGATTCCCGGCTCTGGTAGTTTTCACATAGTTGGTATAAAAAATCAGCCTTTCACTCCGAAATTTTCTGAAATTTATATATTGTTTTTACATAAGCTCATAATAACTTCTGGCATTTTTATACACTTTTATTTATCATTGTTTGTAATCTGCAAATTCAAATCTTTCTTCCCATCATCCAATTGAGTTGAAATTGTGCATACATGTATAACTACCAGTATAACAAATGTTGAAGCAGTAACAGACTTACAGGGGTCTGGGGGCCCTGTTGCATCCTTTCATTAACTTTGTTTGTTGCCTGCCAGAGTTAAATTTTGCAAGCAAATTTTAACTCAATTCCTATCATGTGACTCAATATAAATTTTGCATGCATACACATGTAACTGATTTCAATGCATACTCAAGTAATAAAGGATTCAGGGAAGTAAGCCTATTGGAACTGCTGCTCCAAGTCCAATTGAAAATTTGATTTTGAATTTTAACTCACTTCCTACCATCTGATTAAGCTTAAATTTTGCATGCATGTATAATTCCAAGGGCAATACTTCTCAAGCAGTAACAGACATTATTGAAGTTTGGCGAATCAAGATCCTTAATTAAAAACTTTAGTACAATTTAAAATAAAATTTAATAATATGTATTCTTGTTTTGAAGAGACGTTTCCAGGTATGTATCGCAAAATATACCTTCCTATTAAAAAATTTAAAGTTGCCCTCCCTAGCGGCCTCCTAGCCCCCCTGAGCCCAAACTTTTTACACCAAAAGAGATCCCTCACAAATTCATTGAAATAGTGTTTCGCCATTTTTCATAATTGTGACTCATTTTCGAGTTAGGAGGGGGGGGGGGGTTGGAACACCTTGTATATGTGTGTGTGTATTAAGAAAAAAAAAACTTTTGAAGAAATTTCTTATTATTAACTGTAAACAGTTTGAATTAGTCACTCTATATAAATTTAGGTTCTATGCTTTACAAAATAAAACTTTCTCTCAATGAATATTTAAAATTAAATGTTTTACACTTATAAAATGTTCCCCTATATACATCAATAATTTACCCCTCTCTATGATCAAGAAAAGAAAAAGCTATTTTAAAAGAATTTTTTATTAAAAATTCTATTAAAAATTCCTTTAATAAAATTATAAACAAAAATTATACTAACATGTAATATTAATTCATAGTACATTGAAACTTTAATCTTAATCCTTTTTCTCAGCAACAGAGCCATCAAATATAAAAGTACATCAAATACAGACATTTCTAGAAATTTATTTTCTTGAGAAATAATAGCTGTACATATTATAAGATAAGGAAAATAAAACCTGTTTACAAAATGACAATATATATATATATGTATACACACAGTCAAACCTCATTAACGTGAATCTCAAGGGGGTTACAAAATTTGTTCATGTTATCAGTAACTAATCTTCATATTGATGGGGATTATAGAAACAGTTCATGTTAAAAGTAATTCACGTTAACGAGGTTCAATTGTATATATATATATATATATATATATATATACCTCAAAATCCCAATTATAAGCCCCCGGTTTTTCAAATGGAAATCGGCAAAAAATAAGGAAGGGGGTTAAAATCGAGATTATTAGAAAATTATTTTTGAAAAAGTTGTGGCAGCACCATCTACCACCAGAGAATGAAACTAATGTTATCTAATCCAGAACTGAATGTAAGTTATGGAAATAAATTTTAAATTATGAATTCAAAATCTATTTTATTATTAACTTATTTTTTTATATGGTTAATATGAAAGATGAATAAAAAAATTAAAGACTGATTTTGCTATTGCTAAGGTAAATCTTCAAGTTAATCAAACATAAATTAATAAGAGTATATATTTAGGTAAATATGAAATGCATAAATTTTATTTTATATATAGTTGTTAAACGTAACATTTTACATTTTTTTTTTTTTTTTTTTTTTATTATTTTAAGAGCAAATGACAAATTGCATATTGGATGCCATTGGTACAAGAAGAAGTTATTTAATAAGGAAATCTAGATAACCAAACATGCACATTACAAATTAATTATTGAACACAATAATTAATTTAAAATGTATACATTCAAGAAAACTTTTAATTTTGATAATAAAAGTAAAAAAAAACTTACTTCAGTAATACAAAAATTGTCTTTTGCTTCATCAATCTTTATAACTGAAATAATTAAATTAAAAGAGAAGCTAGTAATATTTAAAAATGCAATCTTCGTTAAAATAAATAAACTATTATTTAGACAAATAAAGAAAAGTTTACTTATACATTCAACTATTACTTTAATAAACACTGAAGAAGGCTATAAGAACATTTTCTGGAAAAAAAGACTGATGACATCTATTGAAAAATAGGTTTACAATTTCAATATAGAGCTACAGTTATTATAATTCTCATTCCCACTTTATTATTTGTTTGTTAAAACAAAAAGAGAAGAGGGGAATTAGTAATTTTTGTGGTAAAAATTATTTTAAAGAATAAATTTATTTAGAATCATTAAATATACATAAGATTTTGGAAATTAATTTTTTACTCAAAATGAAAAAATGGTGGGGAAAGGCTTATTTTTAGGATTATGGAAAAAAATTCAAAATTGCCTAAAAGTAGGGAGGAGGCTTATTTTTTAGGGGGGCTTATAGTCGGGATTTTACATATATATTTATACACTATATATACATACACACTACAGCTTATAAGTCTTATAAGAAAAATTTGTTAGCAATTTTTTTCCCCCTACATTAAAAAAAAAAAAAAAAAAACAGATATGCAACTTGATCTTTACAAAAAGTATCTTATTATACACTTAACACTAAAAAGATTCTTTCTCTATATGAATAAGATAATGTTTATTTAAAGTTCGTCTGTAAGCAAATTTTTTGCCGCATACATCGCAAGCAAAAGATTTCTCCTCTCTATGTGTGAAAAGGTGACTTCTTAAATAATTCTTTGAAGCAAATCCTTTATTACATTTTTCACAAGTATAAGGCCTCTCATTTCGATGTGTTAATAAGTGCGTTTGTAAATTGTTATTCCGAGTAAATTGCTTACTGCATACTTCACAAGTAAAACGTTTCTCATTTGTATGAGTGAGATAGTGCACATCTAAAGTACTCTTTCGATTAAAACCTTTGTTACACACATCACATACAAAAGATCTTTCATTTGAATGTGAGAGGCAATGCATCTGTAATGTACGCTTCATGGCAAAGCTTTTGTTACATGTATTACAAACAAAAAGTTTCTCATCCATATGTAGAAGAAGGTGCTTTCTTAGTTCACTCTTCCAAGTATAGGCTTTATTACACGTTTCACAAGTGTAAGGTTTCTCGTTTGTATGTGTCAATAAGTGTTTTTTTAAATTACCTTTCTCAATAAATTCTTTGCTGCATACTCCACATACAAAATTCTTTTCATTTGTATGAATAAGATAGTGCCTGTTTAGAGAACTCCTACGAGTAAAACTTCTGTTACATACTTCACATACAAAAGGCTTTTCAGTTGTACGGATGAGAAGATGTGCATTCAGATTACCATTTGTAAAACTTTTTTCCTCCATAGTCAACAATTTAAGTGTTTTCAATTAATATTCATGTAAATATAACAGTTTCAATGGACACCAGTTCAAATAAATTCAGTTAGGAGGATAGAATAAATTTGATCAAGATGAATATTGGTAGAACAAAATTACCTTTTTAAGAAATGTCAATATTCTGCAGTTGTAAAAAATACTTTTAATTCATAATTTTTTCTCATGAGAACTGGTCACAGTTATTTGATTTATCAAATAACAATTAGTTCAATAACTCAAGAATTAATCATAGTCCTATTACACAAAATTCATACTTCGATAAATTTTGATGCCACATTTCTTTATGCTATATATAAACAGAATGTCCTGCCCATTCTTCAAAATGATTCCAAATATCAGTTAACCTACATTACACAAAAGTGGATAAAAAAAGGGTTCATCATTCTTACTTTTTTCAAATGCCAAAATTAGCATATGAATATTTGAATTAGCTCTTCTCTTAAACTTATCTTTGCTTAAGTCAACAAATTAAAGTGTTTTTCATTCCTGCAAAGATAATGCCTTAACACACACTAGTTAAACTCAGTTAAGATGGAGTGAATTTTAACAACATAAATATTCAAAAGAAATATTTAGAAACATTTAATAGCTTGTAGTTGTTACGTAAAACAGGTGTTGACTCCGTAACCTTGTAAAACACAAGCAGGCAACTAAATACTTGTGCTCATTTAATGTATAACACAACAATTAGTTGATGAATTCATGAATCTGACAGATTTGTATCATTCATAGTACATGCTTTTATGTATTTTGGTGGCACATTAATTTATGTGATATGATCAGACTGTTCTTTCTTCAAAATCACATTAGCTACCAATTTACCTGCAATAAATAGAAGTGCTTTAATAAAAAGCAATTTTTATGATATTAATTATCAGAGAATAATTAGCAATTAGTATTGCAAGAGTGTCTGTATACCTACTTAAACAACTTTGAAATAAGATAACAGAAGAAAATATGTATGCATTAACTACAAAATGTTATTACTGTCTGAATATACTATCTAAAAAAGTATTGTAATCATAACAAAAATTCGACTGAGATTTTGGTGTATCTATATGTTTTGAGGTTCCCCGAGTTCATTTTTGCTATTTTTACAATGATGTATGTATGTGTGTGAGTGAACACGATAGCATCTCTAAAACAGGGTTGGAAAAAACCCAGGTCAGTGGGGTTTTTTTTGGTTTTATCAGGGATTTTTGGGTTATAACAAGGTTTTTTCAGAGTTATTTTGGGGTTTTATCAGTTTTTAGGAATATTTTCTTTCTTTCTTTTTTTTTTAACTTCGAGTATATCATTCATAATAAGATAATTTAAAAAACAATTATTATTTATTAATTAGATTCAAAATTTTAAAAATTTAATTTTAAAATTTCTTAAGTCTTTTTATGATTAAGTTATAAAGAAATTTTAAAAAATAAATAATCATACTTTAAATAGTCTAATTCTTTTTATCTTGATGAATAAATTTCTAAATTAAATTGACAATTAAATCATTTTAGGAAACAAAAAAAATAATTATTAACATTATTTCATTGAAATCTTCAGAATCTTAAACTTCTAAAATTTATTTCCGAATTTTATTCATTTTCATTTAATCTATTATACTATTTTCAAATTGCCAAATCATAATTATTTTACTTTAAAATAAAAGAAATGAGAAATCACTACATAACCAAAAAAAAAAACCAATATATATATATATATATATATAAATAAGTAAATAAATCGAAAATTTAAATAAAAGGTATATAGCCTAAGATTAAATAAAAAAGAAAGTTTATAACCCTTTCCGACCCAAAACTTTTTCACCTTAAAATATTACATTCTTCTGTTTTTACAAGCTGAAAGAAAAATATGGTCTATAACTGACATTTGTTGATTGAAAATTGTACTTTACACTTTCTGCTAATTAGCTTGATGTTTCATTTCCTGATTTTATTACATACGACTGTTCCAGATGCAAAAATGTACTGTAAAATCATGATTATATCATTTAAATTGAAGAATACATATTGCAAATCTCTGTTGCCAGAGGGTGTGTTGATATTAGTCGCCACCGAGTGGGACTTTGCTAAAGTCAGAATTTTTAAAGATCATAACATGGTGAGCGAACAGGCTGTTTCAGATATTAAAACGGGAAGAGGGTACTACAGAGCGGGAATTTACTGTGGTTAAATTTTTCAATAAAGCTATTTTCACTATATGTCAATAAGCTGTTGTAGGACCTGGAACGGGAAAAAGGTGCCGCAGGCGCCAACGAGCGGGAGTTTCGTAAAGTCACATTTTTCAAGGATCGTGAACCAGCTGGTCGCCGAAGGTGGCTAGCAGGGGTGCAGAAAATGTTCAAACCTCGGAAATTTCCCCCAAACACAGTACAAACTTTCCTCAATAATGCAAAAATCTACTTTGCTATACAAAGTCATTTGTTCTATGTAATAAATCTTTAAGAGAATAAACATACAGAGTAACATAAAAATATCGCTGTTAGTGTATAAGCACTTTAAAGTAGCAAATTGTTATTTTTGATTTACATTTTTATTTTCTCTTAAAAAAATATTCAAAATTTCCCCCGAACCTCGTTCGGACGTTCGGACATATTCTGCACCCCTGGTGGCTAGTGTTAAATAAAATGTATTCATCTGCTAGCTAGAACCTATCAGTTTCTCTGCGAACTACTTTCCTCACAAAAGAAAGTTGACATTTTCGTAAAGCAATATAACATTGGATTTCTTTTTCTAAAAATCAGTTGGCTTTCAATTTTTCTTCGAATCTTCTTAATTTTAAAGCTTATAATAGTAGACTTTAGGCAGCATAATATAAGAAAAAACACTTAAAATAATAAAAGAGTAATATTTTAAGTGTTTTTTTCTCAATAAATGTTGAAATCAATTCCGGTGACAGAATTTACAGATTCTAATTAAATTAACGTACGGATCCTACTGTTTTTTCTCATTTCTTTGTTTAGCCAAGCTGCCTTTGTTTCAGACCGACGGGGTGTTTCAGAGGTTGGTAACTGAAATTGTGGGCCTCTGGCAAATTAAAGTAAGGGAAGGCTAGTTTTTTTAAGGTTTAGATTTTCTCATTTATTTTTTATCCAAGTCTTGTTTGTTCCAAGCCCTGGACAGTTCCCTATGTGTTGTTCTTGTCACTGAACCAGAGCAGTGGTTCATTGTGCCTGCCTCTTGGCAAAAATCTTAGCTAATTTCTCATATTCATGATTAAAAATAATTTTGGAAATAATGCAGTAAGAAGTAAACTAATTTTTAGATAGTTTAAATGATTGAAAAAATGAAAACAAAACACACATTTTGTCAATTTTTCCTAAATCATTCCAGGATTTTCATGGGGGGAAAAAATAGGTTCAATTTTGTTTTCTTGTAAATGAATGAAACTACTACTGACTACTTTCTTGCATTTTTTTAGATTATAGTTATATAAAAGTATCTACAAGGATTAAAAAAAAAAAAAAAAACACTTTTTGATTTTTGGTTTTTAAGATTATTGGCCAAACTGGGCATTTACACAGATCAACAAATTTTAAAGGGAGAAAAAAACTGCTACTGTTAAAATTAGCAGAATCGATCAAAAGTGAACATTTTTTGAAGCAAAATTAATAAATAATTAAGATTTTGAGAAAAAAAAAAAGATTTAGTTTGTTATTATCATATGTTAAGTGTTAATAAATGAAACATTATTCATTCATATAAATATTTAATAAAACCTCTTTTTTCAGTATATTGGAAGAGAAATTAATTTAAAACAGAAACTCATCAAAAGTAAAGTGCCCTGTAAGAAAATAAAATTACCTACTTCTGTGCATACACACACACAAAAGGAAAAACAAGAAGAAAACTTCTTTTATTTTCCGTTGCTGTATTCCCTCTTAATAAGAACGGATTTGGTCATAGGAACACTATAGTGATTAAAGATGTATAATTTTTTTTATTATTATTATGGTTTTTGCTTTATTTATTAATTTTTTTAATAAAATGCTTAGAAAAGCGATAATTAAATTGGATTTTTTATTATAATTATTTAATATTTACTAAATGGGTATGATTAGCATATTTAATTAAAAAAAAAATATCAAACTGATAATTTAAAGAAGGAAAGCAAGTATATGATACAATATTTCACTTTTTAATATCTGTTACTTAATATACAAATATTTTAATATTTTTTGCTTATCTATGTATGGTTATATTTAAAAAAGTCTTGTATCAAATTGATTGCATCTTTTTTAGAGATACCAACCTTCTGATTTTCAACTATCAACAGCTATATTTCAGTAATTTGGTTTAGGCTCAGTTTCAACTACATGCAAAATGTTGATGGACAGTTATTTATTTTGTTTTCTCGCAGACTCATAACATTGTTTTGGCCTTTATCAACTGGCATGATCCCTTCAAATAAAGGGCAAAACTGAGAAAATTCATTAGTGGCCAGTGGCCGGTACTGTCAGTTTCATTAGTAGCCACTTTTTTAAGTTAGTGGCCACTTTTCACATGATAAGACTATTTCTTTCAGACTGCAAAAAGCATTGTCACCATTTTGCGGTATAATTACCACAAGAAAAATATGAAAATAAGAAATACATATAATAATAAAATTAACACAGGGACACTGAAATTGTAATTTGTAATTACGCTCTTTTTAAAAATCCTAAATTGTACATCCTAAATTAAAATCTGCTTAGGGCTGTAATAATAACAGCAAAAGTTTTTATCTTTCAGATAATTCAGTAGTACTTTTTTTTTTCAATTTATTTAAGTGAAATAAGCTGTTATCATTCACAGTTCACATTGATATTTTCTAGTAAATGAATCAGCTGATTCATCATCATCACAACTTTTACATGGTCATGTGTAAATACATTTAGCAGTTTTATTATTTTTTCTTATTTCTAAAGACACACTTTTTTAAATGATTTTATTTCAATAGAGTTAAAATATTTCCTCTTAAAAAGTATAGATATGGAAACTTAGCTGCTTCATTAAAAATAATTTACTTAGCGGCCAAATTTGTAGCTTTAAAAATAGGGAGATTTCTACTTTAAAATGGGAAGGAAAAAGGAAGATTTCTACTCAAAAGAAAGCAAGTACAAATTTTTTTGAAAAATACACATTTAAGCCAAATCAAATTTTGATACACACATTTGTCAAATATCTTAAATGGGTTAAATATACATTAAATACTATGGAGATAATAATGGAAAAAGATTGTGCTTTGCAGGACATTTGATCATTAACCGCTAGTTGAAATGGAGCACACGTGTGTGTGTGTATGTGTGGCGGGGGGGGGGGGGGGGATACATCTGTATACTTCTTTATAGGTTCTAAAATCTAATCAAGAAAGTTTAAAATGAATATTTATATATAATTTTTTATGTTATGGATGGAGAGAGATTGTAAATCACAAGGTTTCAGTGGAGCATGTAATTGCCAATCATTGGAGGGGGGGGATTACAAGAATTATGAGTAAGAGATATTAAACAATTCTACTTCTTTACAGATTCTAGAATCTAATAAAGTAAGTTTAAAATAGATATTTATATTTATGCAGCAAATGGAGAATGATTAGAGATTATAAAGCTTTCTATAAGCTGTGTGATCACAGATCGTTAGGGGGAGGGAAAGGGGGGGGGTCCAAAAATTATATGAGTGAGATATATTAAACAATTCTACTTCTTTATAGGTGGTAGAATATAATAAAGCAAGTTTAAAATGAACATTGACATTTATGCCATAGATGGAAAAAGATTGAAAATCGCAAGGCTTCGATTGCCTATCGTCCCTCGATTTTTAGAATCTTTTAATGATCACAAAAAGTGGCGACTTTAGTGGCGATCGATGCATAATTTTTAATCGCCATCTTTTTTTATTTAGTCGTCATGTGGCCGGTGGCGACTGTTAATTTTGCCCTTTACCTTCAAATAAAACATTTTTGTGGTTGGAAATATTTTTTAATCTGTTTTGTTTTCAGGGAAACATTTTCAAGCTGTAACAATAAAATAATTTATTAAAAATTTTTATCTAAAGTATGTATTTTTAATATATGCGTATATACAAACACAGCTATATATAACTGCAGCTTTATTAATTGGATGTTCGGATAACTCAAACTCAGATCATATGTACTCTGATTAATGTGAGTATTTCAATTACTTTTCTATAAAACCCACTTTTACTTAGTTCAAAACTATTTTTATTTAATATAACAATTAAATAATAGTGTCATATTACAGAAGTGGGTAAGCCCAACACCATTATAGACGTGAAAGGGCCCTCCCGATTTTGATGGGTCCCCTTTAACTCCTGGCAACCAATATTTTTTTAGTCCACCCCACTGCTTAAGGGCACATTTAATAATATTAAATCCAGGCACTTATTTTCGAATTTAGGTATAAATAGAAGAAAACGTTTTAAATTTTAACTAGCTTTACATCATAATTTTGCTTGCTACTGATATATAAACAAATGTTGATTTTTATGACTAAGAACAGGATTCGACAAGGATTTATTTAACAAAACTCTATTAAGTGCACTTTTTTTAAGTAGGAATTTTTGCTAGTGCTCGGATACTTTTGCTGTCGACTGTATCCAGTGATTTTTTTTGTGTGCGTGTGTGTGTGTGTACACGGAGCGTACACACGCCGAAGCGCAGTGCTAGTGCAATTTTAAATGCAACCTTACTTGCGTATCTCCGAGATTGTTGCCCAATTGCAGTGCTAGTGCGATGTTAAATGCAACCTTACTGGCGTCTCTTCGAGATTGTCGCCGAAGCTCAGTTCCAGTGCGATGTTAAATGCAACCTTACTTGCGTATCTTCGAGATTGTCGCCCAATCGCAGTGCTAGTGCGATGTTAAATGCAACCCTTACTGGCGTCTCTCCGAGATTGTCGCCGAAGCTCAGTTCTAGTGCGATGTTAAATGCAACCTTACTTGCGTATCTTCGAGATTGTTGCCAAATCGCAGTGCTAGTGCGATGTTAAATGCAACCTTACTTGTGTATCTCCGAGATTGTCGGCCAATCGCAGTGCTAGTGCGATGTTAAATGCAACCTTACTGTCGTCTCTTCGAAATTGTCGCCCATAACGCTGTAGTAGTGGGACGTTAAATCCACTCTGCTTATACTAGTCAGCAACAGAAGTGTCCGAACACTAGAAAAAATTCCTATGTAAAAAAAAGTACACTTCATACAGTTTTGTGAAATAAATCCTTGTCGAATTCTGTTCTTAGTCAGTGTAGGAACATGATTCGACAAGGATTTATTTAACAAAACCATACGAAGTGTACTTTTATTACACTATTTATTATTTTTGCTAGTGTTCGGACACTTTTGTTTCTGACATGTTTCGTTTGGTTTTACTTTTCAATTTTGGCAACAGTAGTGTAACTTCATTTGAAAAATATGCTGACATATTGTTGTAGTCAATTTTTCTTTCTGCTAAATTATATTAGTTTTACAGAAATATGTATAATATAAACTAAAAATATACTTAGAGTAGTCTTTTAAATAGTGAAATTTCGTAATTCTACAAGCTTTCTTCGAAATTTGTAGCCAGGATTAAAGTTTTGTTTTTTCAAGTACATAAATGTTCGAGGATTACAAATTATTGAAACGGGTAAGTAAAAAAAATCTTTTTTTATTTATATATTTATTTTTTATATCTGTTGGGTTAATTATAGTGTTTTGGTTTTGTAATGTTTAATATTTGTTAGCTTTGGTGTATGAAAATTGTAAAAATTTCATATTTATTTCTATTTTCATTTTTTCACGTTTTTAAAAGGCGTTTTTTATGGTTTATGTTTAGAAAATTGCTTTAAAACACATAAATGAGCCCTTTTCATAAGGACGGGTATGAAAACCGCGAAACCGTACTTCCAGTCCGCCATTTTGGAAATGACGGGAGAGAAAACCGCGACAACTTGGCGAGTTCGGAAAAACTCGCCATAAGGACCGTAAAGCACATTTTTACCCAAAAAAAGATTCAAAATCGGAGGCGACCGTCATTTTGTTCCGGATTCGCATACCTCAAAAGAAAAAGCAAAGAGAGGAAATTTCGTGGTTTTTTGTAAAACGATCCTGCTCGAACAGTTCGAGATATCGAAATACACCTCTACCAACAGAAAGAGCATTTATTACCGATTCTTACGGTACAATTTTTTTTTAAACACGGATTTTTTATATTTTTTAAAAAAGTTTTAAAAAGGGTTGAAAATTTCTCTTTTTCTCGATCGTCTTTTTTGAAACGCCCTGTATGACCGAGTAACTGTTCCATTTCTTAACAACTGGTATATTCGGAAAGGTCATTTAATCCTCTTTCGAACCATATAAACATTTTTACAAAATACGGATTAGTGATCAATATTTTTAGATTTTACGAAACATCGATTTTTTCACAAAACATTTTATAACTCAAAAGCGTTTAGAGATAAATCATTTCTTTTTTTTTTTTTTTTTTTTTGGTATATAGATCTCGCTTCAACAAAAAATTTACATTTTAATTGCAAATTAAATTTAATTCTAGGTGCCACCGAGCTGGACTTTGTTAAAGTCAGAAATTTGAAAGATCATAACATGGTGAGCGAACAGGCTGTTTCAGATATTGAATGTGGAAGAGGGCGCCGCAGGCTACCGAGCGGGAATTTACTGAGATTAAATTTTTCAATAAAGCTATTTTTACTATATGTCAATAAGATCTGAAACGGGGAAAAGGCGCCGCAGGCGCCACTGAGCGGGAGTTTCATAAAGTCAGATTTTTCAAGGATCGCAAACCAGCTGATTGCCGAAGGCGGCTAGTGTTCAATAAAAGGCAGTAAAGGACGAAACTTTTTTTGATTAAGGGCAAGAAGGGTACTATTTTTTCTGTCATAGGGCAGACAGGGCACAGCACCCTCCTGAAACTGTCTGAGGGAAACTGTACCTCAAGATCTCTAATCAAATTTCTTTACTCACAACAAATTAATAAATAGTGCAATTGATTTAGGAGAAGGAAACTAAATGAGAGTTTGTGAAAGGGATGGGTTATAGATTGATCAAGTTGCACATGTATTTAAAAATAAACTACTTTTTAGCTTTTGCCTTTTTTTTTTTTTTTTTTTTTTTTTGTATGCTAATAACTTTTTCAGTGAAACACATAAGAACATGAAATTCGGATTAGTTATTTGTTGTAAATTATTTACAGACAGTTCTACTATTGCGATCCTTTTGTAGTTAAGAACTACACAAACATTTTAAATTTGTCATGAAAGTAAAAGAACAGTGAATACAGGGAAAAAAATATATATATAACTTATCATTTGGATGTTGGAATGAGAAAAAAATTTTTCCCCTCAAACAAAATAAACATCCATATTATGAATATCCAAAGAGTAGAATTTTTTTTTAGACAATATCTAAATATTTTAAATCTATTAGGAAGTAAAATAACAGTGAATAGAGAGGAAAAAAAATCTAGTGTGAAACAATCACACGACTTCCATTACCCACTATTACACATATTATATGCATTTCTTGGAGATAATACAATGGGCTCTTCCCACCGTCGTCTGCTCAATCACGTGATAGAGGAAAACGAATAATCGAATTCAATTAAATATTGTTCTTAAGAACAAAAATTTTAATATTTAATATAAAATAAAATAAAAGTAATATTGTGCATTTGTAAACAGTAGAATAATTGTATTTGTAAATTTAATAATTTAAAAAAAAACATTTTATGTGTTTATTTATTTTTACCTATAAGAATCGATTTCTGTATATTGTAGTGTAACTGTAACATTAACTGATCTAGCAATAAATAATAGCTTCTTGTGGAATGTTTATGGATTATAATTTGAAATTTTAAAATGTTTTCATTTAATTTAATTGCATAAAGGTGTTACAACAAGTTAATTAACTTAGTTACTGGTCTAAATGGATTTACGCAGTACGATATTGCACTGTCACTGATTTAAGTGCCAAAAATCAGAGTATTAAACAAATTCTCCATCAACATCAATAACAAACATAAACTAAATGATGATTGTAAATGTATACGGCAAACAAAAGATGATGAATAATGATATAAAAAGGATTAAAAATGATGATTTATAAAAAATAACACAGTAAATACGATTGATCAAAAATAAGAATAGAAAATATGTTATTTCAGCAATCACTATAGATAAACAAGACTTTGTCTGCTATTTGTTTTTCCTCTATCATGTGACCTCTGACATCAGGTGGGAAGAGCCCATTGGCCTAACAAAGTAGATACCTAACAAATTTCTTGAGAAAGCTGATATATATATATATATATATAGATAGATAGATATACATAACACATGTAAAACAGAGTTTTATAAATTAAGAAAAAAAATATTTTATAGTTATCTTTTGAAACACTAATTTCCCAGATCTAAAATTGAGCTACCTAATCAGAAAGACTTAATTTTCCCGTAATAACCACATAATGCATGAGAAAGGATATCTAAAATGGATTTATGTAACAATTTTCAAGAAATTCGGTAGAACCGTTTTTGAGATACCAACTTTTACTAAAACTTTGTATACTTAATTATAGACTGGAAAATGATAATTTCATACAAAAGAATATTTAAAAGGAAGTTAATATGCCAAGTTTGAAAAAATCCACACAACCTTTTTTAAAGGAACGCACTTGTGAGACCTGAAATTGAGCTATTTATACAGGACGCTAATTTTCCTGAACTAACCAACTATATCATTCGAAAGGACATCTAATAGAGTGTTTATATAGAAACTTTGAGGAAAACCATTTGAGCCGTTTTTGAGAAACGGACTTACAGTTCCACTTCTGGTTTTACAATTTTCCCCAAAATTTGGAAAATTCATTTGTACACTAAACCTGTTTCAATTCCGAAGTTTTGTAGTTCAATACTAGTTTCGGAGATGTAACAACCAGAAGATTCTCCACATACATACAGACAGACACGACACATACACTGACCAATGGGCTCTTCCCACCGTCGTCTGCTCAATCACGTGATAGAGGAAAATGAATAATCGAATTCAATTAAATATTGTTCTTAAGAACAAAAGTGTTAATATTTAAAATAAAATAAAAGTAATATTGTGCATTTGTAAACAGTAGAATAATTGTATTTGTAAATTCAATAATTTTCAAAACACATGTGTTTATTTATTTTCACCTGTAAGAATCGATTTTTGTATGTTTTGTGTAACTGTTACATTAACTGATCTAGTAATAAATAATAGCTTGTTCTTGTGGAATGTTTATGGATTATAATTTGAAATTTTAAAATGTTTTCATTTAATTTAATTGCCTAAAGGTGTTACAACAAATTAATTAACTTAGTTACTAGTCTAAATGGATTTACGTAGTACGATATTGCACTGTCAATGATTTAAGTACCAACAATCAGAGTATTTAACATGTTCTTCCATGAATATCAATAACAAATATAAACTAAATGATGATTGTAAATCTATACAGCAAACAAAAGATGATGACTAATGATATAAAATTAATTAAAAATGATGATGTATAAAAAATAACACAGATTAAATACGATTGATCAAAAATAAGAATAGAAAATATGTTATTTCAGCAATCGCTCTAGATAAACAAGACTTCGTCTGCTATTTGTTTTTCCTCTATCATGTGACCTCTGACGTCAAGTGGGAAGAGCCCATTGCCCAAAACTACTTTTTTGAACTCAAGAGTCCTTAAAACGTGTAAATCAGGTGAAAACTCTATATCAAATTTTTGGACCGAACACAATACTTCCATTACAGTCAGATAATGGAAGGAAAAAACAGGTTGTAATTTACCATTTGCAAGTTTGGATGCAAAAGTTCATTCCCCCCAAATAAAATTTTCATACTATTATGAATAGTAAAACAATAAAATTATTTTTTAAACGAGAAACAATTATTCTAAACTCGGTAGAATTTCATTAAAATTTATTTTCTATACCTACTTTCAAGAATACAGATTTTTATGAAAATGCAAATAAAGTTCTTTTATATTAGATAAGATAAAGGCGATCTTACAACAGAGGCGTCTGTTTATTTATTTTTTCTCAATGTAAACAAAAGCTACCGCGCAGAATTGTAAAGTTTAGCCAAGATAAAATACAAAAATTCTTACCTCCATAAAATTTTGAAGCATTAAAGTCAAGGAAAATTTATTTAAATGCTAAAAATCATAAATTTCTATAGATGTTTATGATTTTTGCACGCCTGCACGCCTGTGGAACTTTAATTTTTTCTGAGCTGTTGCCATTTTTGTTTATGGAAAGAACAACTATAATAATAATAATTAAAAAAAAAATAAGCTTTTTTCCCCCTAGATAATATATGTACTATAGCATATAATTAATAACATTTAAATCATACTCAAAATATGCGTAGTAAATACTCAGAACAAATGAAAGATTTTGTCATCTAAAACTTTGTTATCCTTCCATCTCAGCGTGTGATGACGGTGGTGACCAGCCAACCTACCAAACAAACAAAAGAACCTATAGTTCACCTTTCACGAGATGGCCCTTCGCCCCTCCTCTTTTTAGAAGAGTTTACTTTAAGGAAGGGGCGCGCGATTTGAAAAGAATGAATGGGTGGGGAAAAAGGAAGGTTGCTATGAGAATAGCATCAAGCCAATAGTTTTTACTTCTCGCCAGATGAAATCCCGTTTTGCCTATTAAATGAACATGTGTTAACATTTAAAATTTAATGACATAATAAATAATAACAACAACAAACCTTCACTTACGCTTGCATTTTCGTTAGGCACTAATACCTTATTTAGATAAAGGTGTTGTTAGCAATGCATTTAAACAAGAAAGAAAAATCGGGCTGCTAATATAGATTATAAATTACTGCCGGTCTACTCACTTTAATTTCTATTTCAGGGAAAGAGACTTTAATAGTCTCACTTTTAAAGATAAAGTACAAATTAGGCTGCATTTCTGCAATCCCGTTGTTCCGTATAGTGTCTAAGAAAATATATGCATCATGTACAGCGCATTAAATATTAAAGGTATAGGTAAAAAATAATAATAATATTAAAAAATTACAGCTGAAAATGCTTCGAACAATTTTCACTTTCATCGCATAATGTATTTGAATTTATTGACTCCCCGGAAGTTCAGTATTCAGAGTTAGGGGTACTGAGATCGAATCCATTGTCAACAGATATTCTCTTATAACAGTTACAAAATTCGAGGTATTTACGATAAAGTAGTAGTTAAAATACACTTTAAAGGTTTTTTTATTAGGTATAATTTAATGCCCTGCAGTAATGTATCAAATTTATGATTATCCAAGCATATTTAGGAAAGTTATGTTTAGGACTAATAGACAGACGAAATCAAGTCATTAACGCTTCTTAATTTTGTTTGAAAAGATTTAAAAAAAAAAAAAAAAAAAAAAAAGGAATAATAATTCTTTTTTTTTTTTTTTTTTTTTTTTTTTTTTAAGAAAAACATTTTTTAAAATATTGAATAAACAAATGGGGAAATTTATTAAAATAAATTGAGCTGTACACATAATTTACAGTATTATGTACAATAGCTCTCAGAATATTTGCATTCACATCAATTATAAATAAATGAGATAATTTCTTATATTATTGTTATGATGACTTTAAATTTCTATGTACTCCGTCTAAATATTAGAAAAAGAAAAGAAAAAAAAAAAAATCAAATTTCCTAGAAATCTAAAAATTCTTTCCTAAAAATTGGAGTGCTATTCTTTATTTGATTTTAAAAATAATCAATCATTTTTCTTCTTTTTTTAAATAATGATTTAAAAAAGAAAAATAAAGAAATATTACTTTTATAATATAACATACTAGAAAGTCCAGAAGTTCTCTTAATTTGGAAACAAATAGATAAATAATTAAAAAAAAAAAAAAAAATCGCCAAAATGTCGCAAAACTTGTAAAGATAGCAGACAACCTCCCTTTTCACCCTCAACCGATTCCAAGGTAATAGAATCGTCGCTGCCTACGTCACGCATGATTGACAGGTGCCAACTCATGAAAGTCGAACTATACAGTCGCCGGTAAAAAGAATTTAGCGCCGGGACTCTCGTAGAATTTTTTAAAGTTTGTTAATAATCCATATTATGGTGTGCCTCGGAAATATTGCATCACCCCAATGATTCATTCAACAGCTGCTTCATGGTTGAATGAGATTGGCCGTTATACTCGAAAGCGACAGCTGCTGCTTGCGTGACCCCAATCCAAACCAAAGACAGCTGCCGCCATTGTCATACTATTGTTCCCCCATCGTGCACCTGGCCATTGAACAATGCTTCATTGTGTTGTTGCCGGAGCAGCTGCTTGCCAATGAGTCATCACGGGGTGGTTAGGATTCAATGCACCTGGTCCCTTTTGAAAGACCCCATTCATCCAAACCAGCTGCTTCATGGTTGAATGAGATTGGCCGTTATACTTGAAAGCGACAGCTGCCGCCATTGTTAAAACTCATACTATTGTTCCCCCCATCGTGCACCTGGCCATTGAACAATGCTTCATTGTGTTGTTGCCGAGAGCAGCTGCTTGCCAATGAGTCATCACGGGGTGGTTAGGATTCAATGCACCTGGTCCCTTTTGAAAGGCCCCAAACCAAAGACAGCTGCTTCATGGTTGAATGAGATTGGCCGTTATACTTGAAAGCGGCAGCTGCTGCTTGCGTGACCCCAATCCAAACCAAAGACAGCTGCTTCATTGTTAAAACTCATACTATTGTTCCCCCATCGTGCACCTGGTTCCCTTTTGAGAGAGGAGAACAATGCTGATCCTTTTGAAAGGCCAGCTGCTTCATGGTTGAATGCACAAACTCAATGCTCCCCGAGAGAGGGTGACGCCGCCACTAACACTATTGTGTCCTGGTCCCTTTTGAACGGGCCGTTGAACAATGCCCGTGCGATTGCCAGGTGGTTCAATGCACCTGGTCCCTTTTGAAAGGAGAACAATGGGAGAGCAGCTGCTTGCCAATGAGTCATCTCTTTTTTGAAAGTCATCCAAAAGACAGCTGCTTCATGGTTGAATGCAAAAACTCAATGCCGCCGCCATTGTATGTGACTGTTAACGGCTCCCCCATCATGCACCTGGTCCCTTTTGAAAGGCTTCATTCATCGACCCCCTGAGAGGAACAATGCTTCATTGTCCATGCGATTGGGAGCGGCTTGCCAATCGGGGTGAATCGATCCTTGTGTGAATCTGTAATTCTTTAGTGGAGTAAGTCCATTTTTTTTATAAATTCTGATTCAAAAGAAAGATTTAATAATTTAATCCCATGCATTATTGTTTTAGCCTAACCGGTCCAATCTAAGCGACGAAGCAGTTGGTTTTTTGACGGTTGAATTTTATTTGAACCAAAATTTGGCGCCGCTTTCTCTGAATAAAAAAATTTTTTTTTTGAAATTGAAAAAAAAAAATTTCGGTGGGTCAATCTTGAAAGCTCGGTAAAATTTTTTTCTTTCTCTGAATAATTTTTTTTTTTTTTTTGAAATTAAAAAAAAAAAATTTCGGTGGGTCAATCTTGAAAGCTCGGTAAAAATTTTTTCTTTCTCTGAAAAAAAAATTTTTTTTTTTGAAATTGAAAAAAAATATATAATATATATATATATATATATATATTATATTATATATTATATATATATATATATGATGACCCATCCTGACAACGCATTTAAAAAAAAAATTTTTTTTTCAATTTCAAAAAAAATCTTTTGCCGAGTTTTCAAGATTGACCAATGATGACAACGAGTCACATGATTGCTTCAATATCAAATGGACATTACCCTAAATACATATGATGTGGAATCGGCTCACAGAAATTATACTCAAAATCCCACAATATTACCTTCAATGTTTAGAAATATATATATATATATATATATATATATATATATATATATATATATTATCCGAATCGGAATCAGGAAATGAAAACAATGAGTCACGATTGCTTCAAATCTCAAATGGACATTGCCCTGAATACATCTGATGTGGAATATCGTTATTATCGGCTCCACACAGAAATTATACTCAAAATCTCACAATATTACCTTCAATGTTTATATATATATATATATATATATATTATTATTATTATCTTATTATATTATTTATTATTATTGTTTATTTATTATTTTTTATCTATTACCGAATCGGTATTAGAAAATGAAAACAATGAGTCACACGATTGCTTCAAATCTCAAATGGACATTGCCCTGTCTGATATGGAATATCGTTATTATCGGATCCACATAGAAATTATACTCAAAATCCCAAAATATTACCTTCAACATTTAGAGAAATGCTAAAATATAAGTCAGAAAATATTATATGTCCAACTGAATGGGAGGAAAAGTTCAAATAAAATTAGAAAACATTTTAAATGTGAACCAGTGTATTATTTTTTTACCCATCATAGATAAAAAGTAGAAAATGTGTGTGTTAATATTTTCAATATGTCAGTATCAGAAAATGAAAACAATGAATCACATAATTACTTCAAATCTCAAATGGACATTGCCCTGTCTGATGTGGAATATCGTTATTATCGGCTTCACACAGAAATTATACTAAAAATCCCACAATATTCCCTTCAATGTTTAAAGAAATTTTAAAATATATAAATCATAAATTATATATAAATAAATATATAAATAAATATATATATATTTATATATATATATATATATATATATATATATATATTACAATATAAAATATTTTTTGATGGACTCACCCTTAAAGTGTATCGAAAACAACCCTCATGATGATTGCGATCTGGTTCTAAAAAAAATTTTCTGTGACTCTAAAGATAAACACAGGACTCGTCGAAAAAAGTATTTATTGACAGCATCCAAAATGACATCCAAAATGTTTTTTGTCTAAAATGTTTTTTTTTTAACACATCCAAAATGTTTTTTGCATACATCTAAAATGTTTTTTGAACACATCTAAAATGTCACATAAAAATTATCCAATCACACAGCATAAAAATGACATCCAAAATGTCTAAAATGTTTTTGTCTAAAATGTTTTTTGAACACATCACATAAAAATTATGGAAACAGGGCGTCCGAGATCTTTCTCGGCAAAAAGAGTCGGGCGTGTTCGAGGTCGAACCACAGCTCGTGCACCACACGCCCTTCGCCGGTCGGTCACCGCCATCCCAACACGTCGCGCGTCGTCAGGGAGGCGAAACCGCAGACCGTCTTTTCAATGGCCAGGCAGTCTCTCTGCACACTCGCAAAATCCATCTCCGGCGTGCCTACGTACACGATCGCCCGACTGCGTGCGCAAGCCCGGGCCACGTCCGCGGCCCGCAGGAACAGCCGGCCGTCTCGGGTACGAAGCGTCAGGAAAGTACAGTCCAGAGGTGGGTAACCCGCGTAAGAGAGCGACATGACTGCCTCTGGTTGTGATAAGACTACTATATAACAGGCTGAATCATTCGCCGCCATTTGTCCGTCAAGTCCGTCATTGCTAAAACTAAAACTATTGTATATCACTATTATATGAGATTATATAAGACTATTATATAGTAGTCTTAGGTTTGGCAGTGACGAACTACCATATAAGATTATTATATGAGACTATATAAGACTATTTTAAAGTAATTTTAAGTATAGCAATGACGGACTTGACGTACAAATGGCGGCGAATGATTCAGCCTGTTATATAGTAGTCTTAGGTTGTGAGAGGTCAGAGGAGAATGGCTGGGAAGCACCCTCCCACTCAGCCAATGGCAGGAAAGGAGGTCAGCCAATGGCTGGGAAGGACTCAACCAATGGTTGGAAAGGAGGTCAGCCAATAGTCTCTTCAAAAGTCGCTTCCGACCGTCTTTCGAAGCAGTCTCACCATGGATACGCGAAGAGTCGTGGATGCGAATTTGGAAAATGCCGACTCCTCAGAACCTTGGCGAGAAAATTCTTGGCGCACAACATATTTTAAGGGGAAAATAAGAAAATGTGGAAACTAATCATTGATTGAATCAAACTTGTCAGAATGAATCAAGAATGAATGAATCGTCGATTCACATCCACCGTACTTGCATTCGTATCATAGTATAAAAATAAAACATTTTGTTTAATAAAAAAAAATAATTTTCTTCACATTTAATTGAATGAAAAGCGATTATTTTACAGAAGACATTTTTTTTCCCTTTATGTTTAAAATGTGCTAAATAAAAATACAAATTTATTACAGATAACCTTTTTTACCAATATGTAAACGTATCATAATAAATTTCTCCACTAATTTATTAACTTTATCATTCAATATTTTTCGTTATTCAATATAAATTATTTTTATTCAAATAAATTAATTTATACTTTTACATACTTCTCCTGAAGTATTCTTTCTTTCCGTCTCATTTTCGTTAAGGGAAAAAAAATTGTAATCCTTGGTAAAGTAATGATGTACGTAAGTAATTACAAACATAAGTAATTAAGTAAAATGTTTGTTAGGTAATGTTAATTTTGATTAATGCAGATTTTTTTTTCTTTGCCTAACTCTGAAATTAAGTATAGCATGCACAGTTTTATTTATTAAGCTCGATTAATTTTTAAAATAGCAACACATTGATTTTCTTCTATTTACTTATTTAGATTAATAAATAAATAAGGCTCACTTTCTAAAAATTGAACTAATTCAAATGTTTGTGCAGGTATAGATTGTTTACATTGATAATATGATTAATTGCATGTATTATAATTTCTTCCTTTGAATGAAATTTCTAATTATTTTTATGTAAATGATTTTTAACTCAATTTATTTCAGTAATAATCTTGCTTTAGTAAAAATGAACTATGTCCAAACATTTAAAAGTATTTATATAATCTTAATATATATATATAACCTTTCATTTTTAAAATTTCATGCAAACAATTCTCCATTCAGAGGCCTTTTTTGTAGCCTTTTATATTGTTACAACTTGAATGGGGACAAAAAAAAAGATATTTGAAAATTAAATTTTTATTATTGAGAAATTTTTAGTTAAGTTGATGCAGTAGACTGTGCCAACTCAGGGGTTAATCCTGGTTTTTGAAAATGGTACCCCATTTGTGAATTTTGTAAATAATTTGTGAAAATTTCTTTTATTAATTTGTAAAAATTAAAAATGCTTAGTGAACAAATAACCGAAGTTGATTTTGTGAAGGTACCGCATCACCGAAAATTGACTTTGTGAAGGTACCGCATCACCGAAAATTGACTTTGTGAAGGTACCGTATCGCCGAAAATTGACTTTGTGAAGGTACCGCACGGCTGAAAAATGATTTTGTGAAAGTGCCGCAAAGCGGCACTAAATCCATTCTGGATTAACCCCTGCAACTAGTCATATAATTTAGGATACATTGATATTATAGTTAATATACAAGTGATTAAATGCCAGCCATTTTCTCAGCACATATGGTGTTGTCATTACAAAGATTGGCACTAGAAGTTGACATTAATCACTAGTTGCTCATCATTTTATGTGCATATTATTTTCCCCCTGATAATCACATGATAATGATGAAATGAATATTTTAAATGAAAATGTTACAAAATAAAAGAAATATAAAAATATATTTAATTTAGAATTATATGTTATTCATTAAAAGCTTAATCATAATTCACTGTAAGAAAACCATTGATATCTGTGATAATTTAGATGGATTTCTCAAAATAACTTCTAAAGGCTACATTTTGCTATCTGAAAACATGAAATTAAAAAGTAAAATTTGCAGTAATTAAGGATATCCACTTAATTTTCGAAGTATACCTGATATACTCTAATAAAAATGTTGATATAAGTATTTGAGATTTATCCACCAAAATAACTTATTCTAACAATAAATAATCTATATATATAAAAGAGTAAACTCACTGATTACTGACTCAACACAGTCGTGGTGTGGTGATTCTACGGGAGATACAGGTGCAAATTTTGGTGAGCACGTCGGTTTTAGGACCTTGATGACCACTGGGACGGGATTTTGCAAAATCAGATAGCAAAAACATTTTTATAAACATAACTCTGCTCCAAATTGCTTCACGGTGAAAAAATTTCAGAGGGAGAGACTAGACTTCAGTACAAAAAAAAAAAAAAAAAAAAAAATTATTTTCTGCAATTTTGGAATTCCAGATTTTTAAGGGGGTAAAAATGATTTTTGGAGGCAAATTTAGAAAATACGCATTTTTTAATTAAGCCTTGCTTTCCCACCATCAAGGCGTTACTGCAGAAAAATCGCTTTCAGGTGCCGCTTGGCATGTTTGGCAAAAATCACCAGCACAGCACCTTTTTGTACAATTTAGAAGTTGCAACATTCCACTGGTTATGTTTGCTATCTCTGCCGAATTAGCGCACTTCTTGAATGAGGCGGGCTTAACTAAATTTCACTTCAAAATGGGGTCAAAGTGATACCATCTTTGGAAAGCGAGGGTTAAACTCTACCAATAATAGCACAAAGATTTAGAAAACCACTAAGAGTCAACTTGAGGATATTTCCAAAAAATCATTATTGGTTTTCTGCAATTTTCGATTTTGGGGAGGAGTTACGAGGGGGCAAATTCAAGTCCCCCTTTTAGCACTAAATTTGTCCGGGGAAATATATAGAATCACAAATTTTAGTGTGTGGCTTATTTATGTGTGCCTGACACCTATTGTAACGGGGTTTTGCGAAAGTTCCCAATTGGGGGGAGGGGGGGCAATAAACCTGTTTCCAAGCATAACTTTGCTTCAAATTATCTCAGCAAGATTAATTTTATGTGTCGGTTGTTTATGCCTTCCCAACACGCACTGTAAAGGGATTTTTACGCAATTTCTTCCTCCCTCCTTTGCAGGTGGATAGGGAGGCAAAAATATGTTTATAAGAGTAACTTCGCTCCAAATTATCTCAGGGTAGTGATTTTTTAACATGTCGATTGATTATGCGTTCTCAAGACATATACTACAAAGAGATTTTGTAAAATTCCACATTATCCCCTTGGGGGTTGGAGAGGAGAAAACATATTTCCAAGTGCAAATCTGCTCCGAACTATCTTAGGTGATTTTTTATGTGCGGGCTGGTTATGAGTTTCCAACACACACTATGAAGGTATTTTGTGAAATTTCCCCTTTCCTCCCTTTAAGTGTGTTGAGTAGGGTGCAAAAGTACCTTTTAAAGTCTAACTGCTCCAAATTACATAGATACCAAGTCTACTGTTTTTGGCGGGGACTTCAGACTGGAAAAATTTTATAGCTGATTTTAGTAATACTAATCGTCGAAAATATATATAACATATTCCATTTAAAAATACCAATGTGAATTTTGATTTAAAAGATTAAAAACAGCAGCTATGAAATTATCTCATGAAAGTGATTTTTTGATATATCGATTGGTTATGTGTATTCAACACACACAAACTACAAAGGGATTATTTGAAATTCCGTGCAATCTCCCCTCTTGAGGGTTGAGGCGGGGAGATTAAAAAACATGTTTGCATGCGTAAGTCTGTTCCAAATAATCTTAGAATGGCAATTTTTGATGTGTGGACTGCTTATGCATATTCCACACACACTACAAAGGGATTTTGTGAAATTTCACACTACCGCCCCTTAGGGGTGGGGGTAAACTCTGCAGTAAATTATCTTAAGGAGATTTTCGATGTGTGGGTCAGTTATATATATATCGAACTCATAATATAAAATTATTTAGCAAAATTTCCTCCTCCTTCTTCCATTTAAGAGCAGGGAGGTGGTAAAAATATGTTTTAAAATATAGTGCTGCTTCAAATAATCTCAGGATCCTGACTTTTAATGTGTTGGTTAGGTATGTGTATGCAACATGTACTATAAAGGGATTTTGTGAAGTGTGACAAGTGGAAAAACCTTTACCGAAGGTAGCGAGAACTTTAACTTAGATTTTGACTGATTTCAATGATTTTTTAAAATTATTAATAGTATGGCGTTTTGAAAATTCATTTCAATATAATGACCAGCAAAGCCTGCTAGTACATTATAAAAGAGCATCAAAGAACTGGCATTTAAAAGTAATAATTACAAAACTTTGAATAAACACCATAAAAGCAAGAACTTCCAACAGTTGTTTCGGGTCAAAAGAAAACCTAGCCCTTCGTCAAGTGAATAAAGTAGGCACGAGTGCTGTAACAAAGCGGCAACACAGTGCAACCTGCAACAGTATGTTGTTGCTTCTTTTACAGCACTCGTGCCTACTTTATTCACTTGACGAAGGGCTAGGTTTTCTTTTGACCCGAAACAACTGTTGGAAGTTCTTGCTTTTATGGTGTTTATTCAAAGTTTTGTACTTAGTAATAAATAATACAGTTTCCTATTAAAAAAAAAAATTAAAGAGTAAAATTTACTGTCATTCACTTAATTTTCAAAGTACACCTGATCATTTTTTTTTTCCATAGATTTAGTAAAATAGAAATTTTGGCCAATGACAGTCCTTCGTATGTTGTCATTCTTTCTATCAAGGCACCCTAGTATAACTTACTGGTCAATATTGCAGCCATATTTATTTTAATAATTTAAACTTGAAAAGGAAAATCTTTGTTAACGATGTTACACGTACATACATTTTAATAAATTATAGCTATATTTTAATACAGTTGTACATATTTTTTATTAATACTTCCTTAATATGGAAGCCAATTTTTAAGATGAATAAAACAAATATTTAAAATTGAGCTATTTCACTATGCATAGAAATCTGTATAGTAGCGATCACTTCCATGCATGTGAACTCACTTTGCAACCATTAAAACCAAAAGAGAAAAAAACATCACTGGATACAACTTACACATTTTGCATGAAAATCTGTATAGCAGTGGTCACGGTACTATACATGTATGCTTGCTTAGCTAGCATTAAAAAAAAAAAATCTGACGTGGACACCACGACTTCCTTATACATCTATTGGAATATACATATGGTTATGGAAACATTGATACTTTTGTGTGAGGTAATTGATTTGTAAATAAACAGGCAGGTTCTAGTCCATGAACATTCCTGAAAACCAGCAAAAAAAAAAAAAAAAAAAAAAGCTACTCCAACCACAACAGTCCTGATGATAAGATTATATATACCACCAATTGTAAATTTTTCAGGAATTTTCTATGGCTTATTACAGAAAATACCATTGGCAAATACTCAGCTTAGACAGTACAAAAATAAAAAAAAGCTGGTGTACAATGAATATTTAAATTAAAAAAACTTTTTCATACACCATAAAATTATGAAAGCATTACCAGTTTCGAAAAGACATGGCCTTTCTTTTTCATGTACAAAAACCACCAGTCTTGCTTTTTTCTCCAAGGTAATAGCAAGTGCTTTGCACCTGAAGAAGAAAGACCATGTCCTTTTGAAACTGGTAGTGGTTTTATTAATTTTATGGTATGTGAACAAGTTTTTAAGTTTAAATATTAAACACAGCTTAGTGTTCAATGAAAATCATTTCAGTATAAATTGCCTACTTTTATTCTTGTAGGCAAAAATTAGTGGTGAGAAATGATACATTTTACCAAAACAAATAATTCTGTTAAAAATGAGAAAAGGTTTACAAAAGCAATATTTGTCACCAAATTCGATTACTAATCTCGTCAGGCTGCCAAGTTTGTAGCCGACGCAAATGTTGATCTTGGTATCAATTTTAGCGATTTGCTGAAAATTTTTGTAAAGAATAAAACCTTACATTACAGCTTTATGGAAGTCTGAATAGCTGCTTTTGTGAGGGGGTTTCCTCCTTCATCAGCTTACTTCCTCGTGGTCCATGCCATCGGTAGTGGATGTTTTCTTCTGTCTCTTGCTTTCTCTTTAATTAGATTGTGTCACTGTCGGTAAGCACAAATGCTGATATCAAAGTGGCAGCGTGTGTTGCCACTTTGCTTGCAGCACTCGTGCTTCCTTTGTTCGCCTGATGAAGGGTCATGTATTCTTTCGATCCAAAACAATTACTGTGAATTTATAGCATTTTATGGTGTTTATTCAAAGTTGTGTACTTATTACTTTAAAACGCCAGTACTTTCTTATTTTCTCTTCTGTTTTCTTCCGTTTCATGATATTTGTGAAATATGCTAGCAGACCCATAGCAGCCACAAATATTTCACTTTTTAAACATTTTAGGATGCTATGCTTTTTTTTCTTTCTCTATTGGCAGTAATAATAAACTTATACTTAAATTGTAATTTTTAAATTTACTAGATGAGGCTATGTCTTCAAAAACAATTTGTTAAAAATGAAGTATAACTTAAAAATTTTCATGAAATTTGTAAAATTTTGGGTGTGTGGTGATTAAATCTCCAAGTCTCTCATGATTAAGATCTAAAATTATTTTGCATGGAGCATTTTTAAAAATTTTATCTTATTAAATTTTTATGTAATAGTAAAATTCTGAGTCAGGGAGTGTAAGTGAAAAGTTGCCAATTAATGAAAAATGTGTTTTTTCTTTGGACTAAAGCTGAATTGTTGCTAATTGATCAAACTATGTTCGATTTGAATGAAACAATTGAATATTACCATAAAAATTAAGTAATAGCAAAATAAATAACACCATAAAATTAAAAAACATACAAAAGTTCAAATGGCGAACAATTCAAAAGAATGCAAAAAAATTAAATGATAAATGTTTATCTATTTTAAGAAAAGATTTATATACTGCATGTCATGATGAACTTTCTTTCTTCAATAAGCTTTTCCTCCCTTATCTGACATCAGTGTTAATGAAATGAGCTAGCAAGCCCACATCTACAGGCACGAAAACAATTTTGTGCACTATAGATATGTTCCAGCTGGCGTAGGATGCAAAGACTTCACAAATGGAGAACTTTCTGAGGAAAACTGCTCTTTCTTTTCTTCTTCAGTTTTTTTTAAACAGTAACTATATAAATACATATTTTAATATTTAAGGATAATGTGCAATTTTTTGGAACTATAGATTTATACACTGAAATTGCTTATTTCAAATTCGTCAGATAAAGCTATAGGGTAGGTGCTCCACTAATTGACATCTATCCCGAAATAATTAATAAATAAGAAAAATAAGAAAATCATATTTTATGTATAAGAATTTTAACATTTTTTGTCAAACACTGGAGCATAGGGTACTAGTAACTGATAAAATGAATAACTAGCAGCGTCAAACAATGAAACATAGGGGTCCAATTACTGATAAAATGAAAAACTGGCAGTGTCAATTACATTGAGTGGGTGTCAAATAAAAATTCATAAAAAAAATAATTGTTATAAAATGTATATATTTTAACATATATGTGGTTCTGAATGTCTTTCATGCCATATGTACTAACTTAAGATTTCTGAAAATATTTTCTGATGACTAGAACATTAAAAACATCAGAGATTGCTCTAAAAGTGTCAATCACTGGTGCACTTACCCTATCTACATAAAAAAAAAAAAATAATAAATAAATAAATAAAATAAATGAACTATGACAAAATTTTTATAAACAAACATCATAAAATTAAAAAACATAGAAAAGTTTGAATGGCAAACAACTGAAAAGGATACAAGAAAATCAAATGTCAAATTTCAATGCTGATCTATTTTTAGATTTATTTACAGCATGTCACAAGGAACCGTGTCTTCAATAAGCTTATCCTCCTCTTTCTTCTTCTATCTGATGTCGATATTAATAAAAATCGCTAGCAAGCCCACGTCTACAGGCACAAAATCAATTTCGTGCACTGAAGCTATGGTCCAGCTGGCATAGGATAAACTTCATAACTAGAGAACTTTCCAAGAAACACTGTTCCTTCATTTCTCTTCGATCTTCTTTAAACTGTGATTATTTATAATTTTGAGCTTTTCAACTGTTTTTTTTTTTTTTTTTTTTTTTTAATTGTACTTTATACATTTTTTGCATTTAATTTTTTTTTAAATGTATTTTGATGCAATTTCATTTTCTGCCATTTTGAGTATGGCATTCTTTGATAAACTTTCCTTTCCTAAAGGTTTGTAAAATCCAAGGATAATAGCAAATTGTGCCAAATTATTGATTTATTAAAAACACGCTAAGTCATACCATAAACTGTATTATTATTCACAATTAACAAAAATTAATTCTTGTTTTTATAAATTCAAATTAACTTCACTCAGAATGTATGTGTACTACTTAATCAGCAGTCTACATAATGCAATCTATTCTATGTAAATATATGTCACTATAATATTCAAAATGTAGTGTGTAATAAATATATTCATCGATATTATCATTATAAAAATGATTGAACTGATAATTACATGTTATTATTGAACAAATTTCTATTGTTATTGCTATTACGAATTCTGAAGTCCGCTTGTCATGTCATCAGACATGCGAGCAACCCTATCCAGTGTTGCCAGATGGTTCAAAGTGAATTTCCTCAAACAGTTCTGAAATTTCCCCAAAACAAGGGTTTTTTCCAAAAAAATCCCCAACTCAATTTATACTAAAAATGTAATTTTTTTTGGAAAAAGTTAAAAAATATTTTAAAAAATTTAAGCTCAGATTTTTCCCCAAATGAAGCTCTTTATAGAAAAAATCCCCATTTACAAAAATAATTTCAATACGCTAATTTTTGGAAAATTTTAAATTTGTGTAACTTTTGTCTATTTGTCTAATTTTCTGAGATTATTCATCTCTAATCATTTGTACTTAACCCATAAGTATATAAAAACAGTTTTTTTTTTTTTTTTTTTTTTTTTTTTTAAATGCATGAAAAACAAGGTATACCCAGGGAGCTTAAAGAGCTTTCGTCAAACTGAACATTCTATCACTGCAAGTTTAATTCAAGCTAGCTATTCAAAGCATCCAAATTTATTCTAGTTCAGCTTACTATAAGTTTGATTATTCAAGTGAAGCAGTAATCAAGTATTTAGCATTCACTATACTTGCTACAACACATATAAACCAAATAATTCCTGGAATCAGAGATTACAAGTGGGGGAAAAAAAAAACAGAATAAATTTTATAATTAAAAAGATGAAAAAGTTGCTTTTCTGTTTCTGAAATACAAATAGCATCCAGAATTGCCCATTTTTTTTGTTTTTATTCAATTTTAGGAAAATGTCATCTTTTGCTAATTTTAAAGAAAATCCCCGTGTATTTCCCCAAAATTTTTCTTTTCCCCAAACTGTTCCCCACTAAATCTCTGTCCCCAAATATTTCCCCTAAAGCTTCAAAACTCCCCAAAATGGGGAGAAATCCCCAAGTCTGGCAACACTGACCCTATCGTCTATCTTCATGACTCGCGCTCGCCAAAGCCAGGTTATGTTTTTTCGCCAAGGTTCTGAGGAGTAGGCATTTTCCAAATTCGCGTCGTGGATATCTTCCCTCAGACCGTGTCGGAGGTGTCGGCGGCTCTCACGCCCCTCACCACCCCCGTCTACAATAATCTGCACGAGGACCTGGATTTGACGCCCTTCATCATCGCCATGACCGGGGCCGAAAAAATCTACTATCACGTCCAAAAGTACAATGCGGTCTATGAAAAACATTTCGCCGACACGGTGAAAGGCGCCTGCTGCAATCAAGGCGCGACCGTCAAGCCTTGGACTTATGCCGAAAACAAATTAAAACGAGTGCCGGACCAGTCCCTGAAACGCAACACGAACGTCCGGACGGGATTTGTGATGGGCAGGACCTTTCTGGTGAAGAGTGCCTTCACCTTCGGCCACCGCACCGTCAAGCCGGCCACGGGCCACGTTCTCCAGACGCACGTGGCCCCGATGATGTTGTACTACGTGCGCAATTCTCCCAGTGGCATCCAAGAGAAGCACTTTCATGCGAGGCGGCAGTACGACTACGCCCCGAGGAGGCTGCAACCTCGGAGCACCTATTATTACGGACCGGGACTCGAGTACGTGATCTACACTGTCCAGAAAACACTGTTTCGAGTGACGATCGTGCCCGCCCAAGACGAGCAGTGGCTCAAGCAACAAGGATGGCTGGATCCCCGAAAAACAGAAGTGGCGACCACCTCTTCCCGAAAGCGACCTCGGTCGTCGGACAACGAACCTTCGTCGTGCAAAAGGCAAAAGATCAGCTACGATCCGCCGCAGACGCCCTATGTGTACGACCCGCAGCCTTCTTCGGACGAGGGGTTAGCCCGAGATGAACCCTCGACGTCGTCAGGCAAAAGGTCCTACGATCCGCCGCCGACTCCTTATGTGTACGACCCGCAGCCGGACGAGTCGTGCAAAAGGCCCTATGATCCGCCGCATGTGTACGAGAAGCCAGCCCAGTCGTGCAAAAGGCCCTCGCCGCAGACTCCTTATGTGTACGAGAAGCCAGCCCAGAGGCCCTATGATCCGCCGCACCCACAGCCGGACGAGAAGCCAGCCCAGTCGTGCAAAAGGCCCTATGATCCGCCGCATGTTTACGACCCGCAGCCTTCTTCGGTCAAAGAGCCACCACCGGACTACGAGGACATAAGCAGTCCAGAACCCTCCCCCCTTGTGGTGCCTGCTCCCACTTCCACTGTTGTGCTGCCTGCTCCCAGTGACCCTTCCACTGTTGCGCCACCGCCACCTCCTGCAAGTGACCCTTCCACTGTTATGCCACCGCCTCCTGCCCCCTTTGGGATGCCTGCGCCTGCCCCCTTGGTGATGCCTGCTGCCATGCCACCGCCACCTGCCCCCTTGGTGATGCCTGACCCCTTGGCGGACCTTGTGAACAGTGTGTCCTTCGAGGATTTAGAGAATGCGTCGTGGTGGGACGAATGGATCGTCTCCACCACGGTGACCCCCACCCCTGGAGGGGTCGTGAGTCCTCCGGCTTCGGTGGAGAATGTGGAATTTTATCAGAGCCTGACGGAACCGAAACCTTGGAAAACCCATTATCCGCCGCCGCCGAAATGCCATGGCCTCCAGTCGGACGAACCCCCTCTCGACCTCAGCTGCACAGGTAATTAATATAACAATTTATCTGTGTCAAAGACATAAACTTTCAAATGACTGTTGTTCTCAGATAGGACTGGAAAAAAAATAAATCCTGACAAAAACGAATTTTTGCTATGTCCAACTTTTTTCAATTTATCTAATGTTGTGTCAAAGCATTGTGACATAAACTTTCAAAATGCTCATGTGTTGTTCTCAGATAGGACTGAAAAAAAAATCCTGTTATTTCCTGACAAAAACGAATTTTTGCTATGTCTAACTTTTTTCAATTTATCTAATGTCTGTGTCAAAGCATTGTGACATAAACTTTCAAAATGCTCATGTGTTGTTCTCAGATAGGACTGGAAAAAAATAAATACCTGTTATCCTGACAAAAACGAATTTTTGCTATGTTTTCCAACTTTTTTCAATATTTGCATTTATCTAATGTCTGTGTCAAAGCATTGTGACATAAACTTTCAAAATGCTCATGACTGTTGTTCTCAGATAGGACTGGAAAAAAATAAATCCTGTTATTTCCTGACAAAAACGAATTTTAAATTTTTGCTATGTAAATATTAATTTTTCCAACTTCTTTCAATATTTGCATTTATCTAATGTCTGTGTCAAAGCATTGTAGTTACAGACATAAACTTTCAAAATGCTCATGTGTAAAAACTGTTGTTCTCAGATGGATGTTTGTTTAAAAAAAAAAAAAAATAAGTTTATCCAATAGCCTGTTATTTATTATGACCTGACAACTTTTTCAATATTTTATTTTTAAAACTAAAGAATAAATAAATCACCCATTTGAATTTTGTATTAAAAATCTTGATTGCTTCATTCAAATGGCTCTTTTTAATCGAATGCATCGTTTAAAATTGTAACTGTTTTATCAGTTTATTTGAGCGACAATTAAAATAATCGACCCATCTGGGATTTTTAAAAAACACTACTCCAAGCAGGTTTTCCCCTCTAAGCGTCGCATCTCACCGGGTTCATTGAACTCTAAGCAGGAGATGATGCAACCCCGTTGTCTGATTTCAGAAGGGTCATTGAAGCGTAACCATCGCATCGCTCGCCGACCCGAGCCAATCGCATCGCTCGTGACGTCACCGACCTCGTGATGCCGGCTTGGCGTCACCTGCCGATCGTTCATTTCGCTTGAGGCAGCCGTTGGAGGTGAGTGTCTTTTTTGATTCTGTCCCATTAAAATGTTTATGATGAATTGTTTTATTCTTTTTGGATGGGTTATATGTTTTTTAATAATCTTTATAACTATGGACTTAAAATATATCAATAATGTCTTTATAACTGACCTTGTGTCACCGCTTTCAACTGAATGGGATTTGTTGTCCTTATCATGTTTTTAATAATAACTATAGTTTGAAAGGTTGGAGGTTCTCATTTCACAATTTATTCCTCCGATGCTTCAAATCAACTCACACCCCAACTGACAAATCAAATTGGCGAACCATTTTAAAAAATTATATGTGTTTATTTTATGTCCTTAAAATGTTTTGAATAATGGACTATAGTTTGAAAGGGATCATGTTTTCAATAATAACTATACCCAGCAAAACCTCAGATGACGGCCAGCATGAGGCCAAGTGCTGGTTGCCAGCAGTAGATGCAGTTGGCCCGCCGGTGGCAAAAGTTAACGTTGCCGCAGGGAATATGTTACGCCGGCCGTCAGTAGGCCGTATTCAACCGATCCACTGTTGGCAGCCAGCAGTAAGTTAAAAATAAGTTAGTGGGCCGGTGATTGGATCGTTGCTGGCAGCTAGCAGTATGATGAAAATAGGTAATGGGCCACTGTTGGCAACGAACATTAGGTTTGAAATTGTTAGTGGGCCAGTGTTGGGCCATCTGGTGGCAAATATAGTTTTTCCATGTTGTTGCTGGCAGCCTACAGTGGGCCAGCTGTGGCAAACATAAAAATATATATTACTGCCGGCAGTCTTCATTGGTCCTTTATATTTTCCCATTAAGGGCCCACTTCACTCACCGTCGTCGGAAGCCGAAGCCAATGTTATTCTATGGGAAATTTTCTTTACAAATAACTTATTAACTAATACATATTTTTAAATTCTGTTTTCACATTCTGAAAATTCCCAACTGTTAAATTGACGGACTTTTTTTAAAAAATTATTATTTTATTTTTTATATTTTATTTTGAAGCTGCAAAATACGAATTTTCAATATGTGAAATTTTTCATTTTGCAATTTCAAAATAAAATATTAAAAATTAAAAAAATACATTTTTAAAAATGGTCCGACAATTTAACAGTTGGGAATTTTCTGAATGTGAAAACAGAATTTAAAATATGTATTAGTTAATAAGTTATTTGTAAAGAAAGTTTCCCATAGAATAACATTGGCTCGGACTTCCGGAGACGGTAAGTGAAGAGGGCCGTTAACGGGTCAGCAGTGATTTGGTTATAGCTAGTACATTCATTTTATTGGTGATACCTTTAATTTTATTAGTGCTTTTTTTTTTTTTTTCTTTTTTTTCTCTCTTTTTTCTGATGAGGTAGCAGCCAGTTTTTTCTATGCAGCCAATATTTAATTTGATTTTGTACATATTCATTTTTAAATACTATTTACAAATATTTGATTCATACACTATGGTTATAAATTCAGGATTTCTAGTGCAACATATAGGAAATATTCAGTTGATCCATTACATTTTTTGGAATGAAGGAGATTATGTTTTTTTTTTTTAAGTGTTTAAATTTCAATATGTTTAACTTTGTTAAGTTATTTGATGTAAATAAATGTAACTTTACATGTGAAAATTATAAAATATTGAAACAAAAATTGTTATAAAGAGAGCATTGTAAAAAACAAACACCATAAACTCAAAAAAAAAAAAAAAAAAAAAAAAACTGCAATTGTTTCCGATCGAAATAACACAAAGACAAGCGAAACAAAGTGGGCATGAGTGCAGCAAAAGTAATTTGCTGCATTCGTGCTTTTTGTTAGACTCACGAAGGGATGCATTATTATTTCAACCTGAAAGAACTGATGCATTTTTTTTTCATTGGGGAGGGGGGGCAATGATTATGTTTATTTACAAATTTTTCTATTTATTACTATCAGGCTTTGCCCGCTTTGCTGTCCCTACAATTAAACGAATTAAAAAAAAAAAAGAAAGAAAGAAAGAAAGGAAAGAAAATCAATAGATAAATATAATTTTCTTTATAGTACTTTAAAATTAACAACTAAAGCAAAGTCAACTGAAATCACATACAGCAAAGTTTTAATTCTCCGCTGCATTTGGCAGCGTCTTCGTCTTTCGTGCAATGTTCGACCCGGGTCCCCACTGCCTTCGATAGAGCCTTAAACGACAGGTTCAATTTGTGTGTTTATCGGTAGACAGGTGGTGCTACTATTATTCAGGAACTACAGCTTTACTATAAAACTCAGCATCTATTAGACATCTTAGTTTTGGTACTATATATCATAGAATTTAGTTACATGAAATAGTTTTCCTAACCTTCTTTCTAGTACATTAAATTTATATTTAGAATAAATTTATTATATTATAAATTTATAATATAAATAAAATATATAATAATATTAATATAATTATTCTATATTTATGTATTCATTTGACAAAAATTCTGTCAGCAATTTCACGCCGAAGATAGTATTAAGATATGCCATTAGCACTATTTCAATCCCATGAGGCAATTATGTTTTTGAAATGTTTAAATATCACTTCCAATTTTTAATATTTCATTTTGAGTTTATTTTAATAATAGTTAGTGATATTTCCAAATGTATGAAAGAGCAGTACTTCGCTGTTTATAACTACTTCACTCGTGCCTACTTTATTCACCTAATGAATGGTCATGGAATCATTTCGACTTGAAACTTATATTATTATTATTATTAATGTTTTTTACAATTTTGTAAATTAAATTTACAAAGTTCTTTACTTACTTTTTTCAACACCAGTTCTTCATTAAATTTTTTGCTGTAATAAGTATATGTTTTAAAATCTGTCTCTCTCTTGTTTGTTTTAGATACATTTTCTTTTTTTTCAATTTATTAAAATAAATTATGCTAGAAAGGTTTTTGAGAACATTTAGTAAAATGACAGGAAAATTATTGTTGAAGAAGGAAAAAAGTAAGTAAACTTTATAAATTATGAAACAACACACCAGCCGTTTCCACTCAAAATAATTAAGCTCGACCCATCATCAGGAAAAGATAAATTGACTACGAGTTCAGCATAATATCATCGACGAAATGTAGTAGCTTAAAAACAGCATGTCTTCAAAATCTTGAGGTCGATAACCGAGTTTAAAATTATACTTACCATAAAGCGAAGATTAGAGATCAAACAATCCGACCCACATTAAAATAATAATAATAATCTGCAGTAATTTTATCGGTTATTACTACACATATTTTACTCCTTTTATATTTATTATTATTGTTGTTGTTGTTGCTGTTGTTGTTGTTTTTAAATGAAGTGGTCAGAAAACATAAAAATGGTTTGTCAATTTACACATCTAATAATTTTCCTGTTAAAGCAAACTGATACATGCGTCATAATATAACAAAGAGAGTTTACATAGCGAATTAACAACAACAAAAAAAGTTAGAGTAGTTTTGGAAGCACTCATTTCCAAGATTTCCAGTTGCTTCCACCTAATAAGGACTCTTGTCAATTTTCCTGTATTAAGCAAGTATTACATGCTGAAAAGGGGTTTATGTAGCAAATTTGAAGAAAGTTAAAGTCGTTTTTCTGAGATATCGGTTTCTGTCCCACTGATAATTTCACCAAAACTTAGTAAACTGATCTGTTCATCATAAACTAACAATTGCGTACGAAATGATATCTAAAAAGGAATTAAAATAGCGATTTTGAAGAAAATCCATAAAGCTGTTTTTAAAAGAAAGCACTTGTGACACTTAAAATTGTTGTGTATTTTTATAGGACGTTTATCAATTTCCCTGAAATAAAAAATACAGAAGACATCCAAAATAAAGTTTATATAACTTTGAAGACAATCGCCAGTTTTTGATTTCAGATTTCCAGTTTTCAAGAAAAGTTGGAAAAATCATCTGTACACTATACCTGTCTTAATTCAAAAGTTCGTCTTTCTTTATTAGTGATGATACTCAGATATGATACTCAGATATGATATGATTAGATATGATACTCAGAAAATTTCCAGAAACATATACACATATATGCAATACAGATACACAAACACACAGACTAATTGCCAAAAAACACTTTTCTGACTCACGAGACCTTAAAATATGTAAATCAGGTGAAAACTCGAAATCAAAATTTTTGACCGAATACAATGCTTCCATTATCTACGGTATTCGGATTATGGAAATGAATAATAATAAATAATTAGTTGACACAAATCCTAGCATAATTTCAGATAGTAATCATTATTTTTTTGAAGAATTTGTTTAATAGCGTACTTCAAATAGTTTTAATCTATTAGCTGTTAATAAACAAATATATTTCTTTATAGATCTGTAAAAAATAGAAGCACTCATTTAAAAATAATTGATGAATTGACTAATTTTTCTTCTATTTTTTTCGTTTATTTTCTGAACACAGTTCTTCGTTATCAGAATAAACAAATATCCTCCCTGCGCAACCCAACGCTGACGCAGCAGTTATCAGTTACATCTTGTTGTTTTATGAAAGAAGTGCAGCTGTTTTCTGTTCTGATTTAATGTGTTGTTAGGTGATATAAGTATATGTGTGTAGGATTTCTCATGCATGCAAAAATTCAAGAAAATCAATTTCACTTGTTAATATAATTTATAATTTTACTTTATATTTAGAGTGTGCTTATTAATTACATTTTTTTAAAAATATTTTTAGAATTCCACAAAACTCATATATGTTATACAGGTTTTGCAGACTTATTGTAGGATGCTTGTCATAAAAAGATGTACAGGTAACACAAATGGTTTCAGTATAAAAATCCATAAAATAATTTGGATACATTACAGTTTACGAGAAACTTCTTATCAGCGCACGTAAAAATCTTTATACAGCGTTAAAAATACAGATCAACATAAATTTTATAGATGCAATAAAAAATGTTTTTAATCAAAAATGATAAAATAAATATTTGTAGTTCATTTAATAGTGATGCACAAACATATTCTTATAAGTTACCGCAAATTAGGGGGGGGGGGACTATTTCAGTTTCGTAAAAGTGAAATTATTTTTCTTCCTTGCATTTAAAAAATAATAATTAACAAATAAATAAAATAAAACTGTTAGGGCTACCACTTTTTTTTTTTTTTTTCCTATAATAGTTTATAGAAATTACATATGAAAATTATTATTTATGAAAATTATTTTCTATGATGTAGGTAGGCGATTTTCATTTAAAACAAGTACAATATACTAAATTTCGAAAGAAAATCAATTTTATAGTAATATATAGTTATATATATATATATATATATATGAAGACAATTTTTGACATTCGGTTTTCGACGTATTTGCATGTTTTGAGATTCCTGAACACGATTTGATCATTTTTAGAAAGTTCCCCTCTGTAAATGTGTATAAAAAATGTGTGGAAGCTGTATCTAACGAACCAATGGACGAAATTTAACCAAATTTAATATTTAATTAAAATAATTTGATATATGATTAAAATCGTTCCCGATTACATTCGTGTATCATTCACTCAACACATGGCTCCATACTTCTACTTCTACGTAACTTTCAATATGACATAGTAGAGGAGGAAATTTCATATAAATGATTTCAAATAAATGATAATTATTATTTTTTAAAATTTTTATTATGAATTAAAAAATAAGTATTTAAATAACTAACAACTAACCAGGAATTTTTTTTTTTTTTTTTTTGTATAAGTTGAGGAATCGCTCGCCCTTCTCCATGAGGGGATAAATTTTCAATGGTGGTATTTTTCAAAAGAAACTCATCAATAACTTCCACATAAATGACTAATTTAAATTTGTGGTAAATGAAAACAAAGTTATAAATTATTTTAAAAAAAAAAGAAGAAGAAGAAAGCATTTTATTAGAAGTTGGCACAAAATTGATTTTTTTTTAATTTTTTTTTTTTTTTTTATTGACAAGCACTGTTCTAAAATGAAAATCGTTTCCATGCATTCAGGAAAATGATTTTAACAAATTATTATTTGCACTACGCGAATTTGCATAATAAAAAATATAGAAGAAAGTTTTGTGGTGCCACAACATACTAGTTTATGTCAAAAATAATAAAATCAATTAACTTGCTTTAAAATATCACAGATATATAATATAATCGTTCGTTTAAAGATATTGACGAATTCTTTTCAAGAATACCCATATTGGAAATTTACTCTATCGGGTATACTTCTCCCTCAGGGGTGGAGGAAGCGATGTTTGTACATAAAAAAAAAAAAAAAAGCGGAAGAAGTAAACTTTCTAGACTACTATCACTTTGATAAATATTTGAGCACACACAAAGAGACAGACAATTTTTCAAATTATGTTCATCAGAACAACTCAAAACGTGCAAAATCTATCGGAAAAAGGATGTCGAAAATTTTCCCGAATCTACTGCTTTCTTCTTAACAACACTGAAGGAAGAAAAAAAAAATGAAACATAAACTATAAATAGTTATAAGTGTTCTAATAACTTTCTCCCGTCCATATAACATAACTATTTAAATTAAGATCCATAATTTTTATTTTATTAAATCAATTAAAATAATAATAACAATGATAAAATACTAGAAAGTTAGCGACTATCATAATTTACTAAAACGGATCAACTGGATAATTGTTATATATTTCTAGAAATCCTTTTGTTATAACAATGGTTTTAGAATCAAATATTTAAAAAAAAATAGTATTTAAAAAATAATACAAAAACAAATTAATAATTGAATTACTTACTCATATATTCTTTTTACGAGATTTTCAATCTCGAAGACACATCCGCAGACTACACTAACGAACAAAAACTTCGTATGAAATGGCGGACAGCGAGGGAATTTCAAATCAACAGAAAAATAATCACAGCGCCCTCTATGCATACAAATTGGTTATGGCTTAATAATTTGTGGCCACAACGTGAAAAACATGATATTGGCCTTGTGGTGATAGCTTGCATAAGGCCAACTGTGTTTATGCCACCTCTGGGCCACCGACCATTTTTCTTTAGGCTTCCATCACTGCTGGCAGCCATCAATGGCCCGCTGCTGGTGTTATATGGGGCAACCGGCAACTGATGGCAAGTGCAGGATGCCAGCATTAGGCCATAACGAGCCCGCCACTACAAGTTTTGCTGGGTAGTTTGAAAGGATCATTTCACACCTTGTGCAAGAGTCACATGATTGTTTCACTCACAGCTTTCAACGTCCCCAACTGAAATAAAATGGTGTTTAAAAAAAATTATATGACCGTATATATTGGTTGAACTCAATTTTATGTCCTTATCATGTTTTTAATAATAACTATAGTTTGAAAGGGATATTTGTTGGAGGTTCTCATTTCACACCTTGTGTAATTGCTTCAAATCAACTCACACCCCAACTGACAAATCAAATTGGCGAACCATTTTAAAAAATTATATATGTTTATTTTATGTCCTTAAAATGTTTTGAATAATTTACTATAGTTTGAAAGGGATCATGTTTTTAATAATAACTATAGTTTGAAAGGATCATTTCACACCTTGTGCAAGAGTCACATGATTGTTTCACTCACAGCTTTCAACGTCCCCAACTGAAATAAAATGGTGTTTTAAAAAATTATATGACCGTATATATTGGTTGAACTCAATTTTATGTCCTTAAAATATATTATGTTTTTAATAATGTTTTTATAGTTTGAAAGGTGTTGGATTTATGTTATGATACCATCATGTTTGCAATAATGTTTTTATAACTATAGTTTGAAAGGGGTGCAATATAATCAATCATTTTAAAATTTATTCTCATACCTTGTGCAATCCGATCACAGCTTTCAACGTCCCCAACTGACTGTTTGTTCAAATAAAATTGATTTTAAATGTGTTTACCAAACCACTGTTCCAAATGTCTTGTAAGAACCATCCTATAACTCCTCTCACGGTCATCCGTCCATACAGTATGTACTCATATATATATGTAAAAAAAAAAAAAAAAAAATTTTTTTTTTCGAAATTTTTTTTTTTTCGAAAATTATTTTTTTTATTTTTTATTTTTCGAAATTTTTTTTTTCCGTCTATATCAGCGACCCGCACTTCAACACTTTGCGGAGAGGGTCCCAATGTGCATGTCGGAGGCGGCAGAGTCGAGGAAGGCTTCCCGGTGGTCATTTCTAGTGGCTACTTCTGGGAACAGGTGCTCTGCCCCCCGAGGCATCCACCTACACACCCCCCCGGGGACTGCAGAGTCGAGGAAGGCTTCCTGGTGGTCATTTCTAGTGGCTACGTTTGGGAACATGTACTCTGCTTTCCCCCCCTCCCGGAGATCCGCCCCCCCCTCCCCACATTCACACACACACCACTCGGACCCTTCCGCCAGCTTTAGGTTAGTTTTTTAGATACACCGGGCGGTGGAGCTGTCGACATGGATGGTCTACATTGTTATGCCTGTAGACCCGCAGCTGCCATCTAACACTTCTTTTTGTTTTTTTGTTTGGACATTAAAGATTGAAAAAGTGTCTCTGTCTCATTTATTCACACCGACACAAACACCCCGAATTAGTTTTAGTGTTTTAGTGGCCCCGGGGGAAAGCCCTTTCACTCTGTGCGAGCAGTCCCTTTAACTGAAGCCCATCGTTGGCTCCTACCTAAGCGGCAGTCTCATGCAGTACCTAAGAGGCTGATCCCGGGGTGCAAGAGAGCGCGGCCTGCCAGTGTTAGGTTAGGTTTAGTGTTTAGTGATAGCACACCTGCTTTCCCCCCCCTCCCGGAGATCCGCCCCCCCCCCTCCCCACATTCACACACACACCACTCGGACCCTTCCGCCAGCTTTAGGTTAGTTTTTTAGATACACCGGGCGGTGGAGCTGTCGACATGGATGGTCTACATTGTTATGCCTGTAGACCCGCAGCTGCCATCTAACACTTCTTTTTGTTTTTTTGTTTGGACATTAAAGATTGAAAAAGTGTCTCTGTCTCATTTATTCACACCGACACAAACACCCCGAATTAGTTTTAGTGTTTTAGTGGCCCCGGGGGAACGCCCTTTCACTCTGTGCGAGCAGTCCCTTTAACTGAAGCCCATCGTTGGCTCCTACCTAAGCGGCAGTCTCGTGCAGTACCTAAGAGGCTGATCCCGGGGTGCGAGAGAGCGCGGCCTGCCAGTGTTAGGTTAGGTTTAGTGTTTAGTGATAGCACACCTAGTTGGTAAGTACATCGGGCGGTGGAGCCGAGGACCAGGCTGCCATCTGACACCTCTCTTTTTTGTTTTTTTGTTTGGACATTAAAAAGTGAAAAAGTGTCTCTGTCTCATTTATTCACACCAACACCAACACACCTAGTGATGTAAGATTAGTTTTTAGTTTTAGTGTTTAGTGTTGCGCATTTTAGTTTTTAGTTTTTAGAGGCCCCCCGGGGGAACGCCCTTTCACTCTGTGCGAGCAGTCCCTTTAACTGAAGCCCTTGGTTGGCTCCTACCTAAGCGGTAGTCTCGTGCAGTACCTAAGAGGCTGATCCCGGGGGAGAGCGCGGGCGCAAGAAGCACGCGACGGGACGCAAGCAACGGGACGCAAGAAGCGGGTGCCCCGTCGAAGGGGGATGGAGAAAAGGTAAGTCATGGTGCATAACTGTATGGATGTGTGGTTTTCAAAACAATTGTGTGGTTTTCAAAATGGACAAATGTGTGGTATTCAAAATGGTTTTAAAAACAAATGTGTGGTTTTCAAAATGGTTTTAAAAATGGTTTTCAAAACAAATGTGTGGTTTTCAAAATGGACAAATGTGTGGTTTTAAAAACAAATGTGTGGTTTTAAAAATGGTTCTAAAAACAATAGTGTGAAATGGTTTTAAAAACAAATGTGTGGTTTTAAAAATGGTTTTAAAAACAATGGTGTGAAATGGTTTTAAAAACAATGGTGTAAAATGGTTTAAAAAAATTGTGTGAAATGGTTTTAAAAATGGTGTGGTCCACACTAAAATAATGGGGACGGGCCATGGTCCAAAGAGTGTGTTTGGGGCGACGCCCCGGGTCACTCCAAACGACCCTGTGTTGGGGGGCGCCCCGGGCCACACTGAAAATGAAGGGTGTCACGTGTATGTGGCGGGTGGTGGAGGGAGGCCCCGGGAATGGCCCGGGGCCGCGTCGCATACCTGTGGCCATTAAAAAAAAGGGTGTGTGTTGAAGGGTGTCACGTATGTGACGGGTGGTGGAGGGAGGCCCCGGGTCATTTCAAATGACCCGGGGCCGCGTCACATACCTTGGATCTTTTCAAGGTTTGTTGGGATCCGAATAAATTTTTTTGAGTCGGTGAAAGATTTTTCTTTTGCTCTAAAAAATTTTTTTAATTGAAAAAAAAAAAAAAAAAAAAAAATTTTTGAATTGTTTGTCAGCTTCGGCGAGTCGGTGAAAGATTTTTCCTTTGCTCTAAAAAACTTTTAATTGAAAAAAAAAAAAAATTTTTTTTTTTTTTTTTTTTTTAAATTTCAAAAAAAAATTTATTCGGAGATCTTGCGAAAGAAAATTTTTTTATCGACTCACCAAAGCTTTCAAGGTTGACCAATCATGACAACGCATTCAAAAAAAAATTTTTTAAATTGGAAAAAAAAAAATTTTGAATGGTTTGTCAGCTTCGGCGAGTCGGTGAAAGATTTTTTTTTGCTCTCTCTCTCAGAGCAAAAGATCACATTTAAATTTTTTTCCAATTTTATTTGAACCATCATTTTGGTACATCATTTATATTTTCCTTCCATTTTGTTGGGTTAAAGGTGGGATTTTGAGTATAATTTCTGTGAGGGCAATGTCCTTTTGAGATTTGAAGCAATTGTTTTCATTTTCTGATACCGGTAACATATTGAAAATATTACCATTTCATTTTGTTCGCAAAAGTTTTAAAATTATTTATATTATATATAAATAATATATATATATATATATTATTATTTATATATATATATATATATATATATATTATATATATATATATATATATATATATATATATATATATATAGCTATTCGATACTAAGTGACATATATAAAATAAAAAATGTGTAACACAGAGCACCAGTTCATCAGTCTTTTCTAAGATCTGTTTTTAATATACCAGTAACATTTATATATTAGTTGTCTTACTGTCTTAATTTAAATGGTCAGTTATAGGATGGACGTTTGGAAAGAATGGTTCCACTCTTGATTATATAATTTTTTTAGAGCAAAAGAAAAATCTTTCACCAACTCGCCTAAGCTTTCAAGATTGATCACCAATCATGACAACGCATTCAAAAAAATTTTATTCGGAGATCTAGCAAGAGAAAAATCTTTCACCAACTCGCCTAAGCTTTCAAGATTGATGACCAATCATGACAACGCATTAAAAAAAAATTTATTCGGAGATCTATCAAGAGAAAAATCTTTCACCAACTCGCCTAAGCTTTCAAGATTGATGACCAATCCTGACAACGCATTCAAATTTTTTTTTCAATTTCAAAAAAAAATTTTATTCGGAGATCGAGCGAAAGAAAAATTTTTTATCGACTCACCAAAGCTTTCAAGGCCATGACAACGCATCCAAAAAAATTTTTTTTTTAAATTGGAAAAAAAAAATTTTGAATGGTTTGTCAGCTTTGGCGATCGGTGAAAGATTTTTTTTTTGCTCTCTCTCTCAGAGCAACATTTAAATTTTTTTCCAATTTTATTTGAACCATCATTTTGGTACAATTTTCCTTCCATTTTGTTGGGTTAAAGGTGGGATTTTGAGTATAATTTCTGTGAGGTCCCTTTGAGATTTGAAGTAATTGTTTTCATTTTCTGATACCGATAACACGTTGAAAATATTACCATTTCATTTTGTTCCCAAAAGTTTTGAAATTATTTATATTGTATATAAATAATATATATATATATATATATATATATATATATATATATATATATATATATATATAGCTATTCGATACTAAGTGACATATATAAAATAAAAAAAAGTGTAACACAGAGCACCTCTAAGATCCGTTTTTAAATACCAGTAACATTTATATATTAGTTGTCTTACTGTCTTAATTTAAATGGATGGTTCATCCAATTTTATATTTCAAATCTAGCAAAGGACCACCCAGAGTGATTTTTTTGTTATAGACAGATAAATGAATGTTCAAAGTTTTATCCCACTTTAAGGGGATATTAATAAAAACATCAAAAATTTAACTGATTAAAAAATTTTTTTTTTGAATAGCCAATATTGGTAAGTAATTTAATGTAAAAAAATGGGACTGGACAAGGTATTGTTAACCCATTGGGCTAACAATACCTTGTCCAGTCCCATTTTTTTACTTTAAAAAAAACAAACAAACTGTAATAACAATAAAATATTTTTATTTACACACATTTTTTATACAACATTTTATAATACATGAGGAGAAGAAGAAGAAGAGGGGAGGGATTTTATAAGTTCTCTCATGAAGAGGGTTTGTTGATTTTTAATTTGAAGATATTGATCATATAATCTATTTAATTTAAAATTTAAATCTATTGAATAATTTAAGTTTTTAAGTTTTTTTATATTTTTCCCTAACTGGTTGAATTTTCTAAATGATTTTCTGCCTTTTTTTCGGTTTTTAAGGATAATTTTTTTACTATGGGAAATTTTAAGGAACTTACAGTTTCTCTTCTTCTTCTTCTCCTGGTGACAGGTGAGATGGGGGCAGATGACGGGCCGGGTGACGTGGCTGCAGGGACCGGTGATGTGGCGGCAGATCTGGGTGAAGTGGCTGCAGGGACCGATGAGCTGGCGGCGGATGAGAGGGTGGCAGCAGAGGAGGGATCCGGTGAAGGGGCGGTTGCGGCGGCTGATGAGATGGTCACAGCAGAGGAGGTGGCGGTTGCGGCGGCTGATGAGAGGGTGGCAGATGAGGTGGCGGTTGCGGCGGCTCTTAGATATTCCCAAAGGTTGGGTTCGAAACGAGTCCGGTGAAGTTCTTGGAGAGAAATGAACTGTGGCCCGGCAGAGGAGGCGGCAGAGGGAGCGGTCCCTTCGCTGCTGGGACGGGAGAGCAGTTCCTCCACGCTCGGCAAGTCGGGGCTGCTGGAGCGGGAGGAGTCGGATGTCAATTGCACTTGTTCAGGGATGTCCAGGTGCCCCTCCAGTCCTGCGTAATAAAATTGGAAACGGCAGAGGGGGCATTGGGCTCTCGAGTAGCTCGGCGCATGGTGCAGCAGGCGCCGGACACACGCCGTGTCGAACATGAGTCCACAGCGAAGGGTGAATCCGTTCCAGGAGGAGAGAGCTTCAAAACAAATGGGGCACTCCATCTCGACTGAATCGGTAAACGGAAAGCCTCTCTAGACTTTCGCGAGGCCCCGCCTCCGCGTGTCGGGATGAACCAATGGGAGAAGGGAAGGATCTCGTTCTCTGAGACTTTTCCTCAGATTATTATTATAATAGGCGCGATCAACTTTTTATTCAGAATAAAAATTATTTATTGATCATTATTATTATATCTTCACTGGGGACACGATGACTAATCAAATTAGACTTTTTATTCAATTTCCATCAAAAAATATATTTATATTATAATGTATTTATATATATATATATGTATGTATGTATTAATAAAAATTATTTATTATTATTATTATTATTAATATATATATATATATGTATATGGATATATATATATATAGATATATATATGTGTGTATATGTATATATATGTATATGGATGAATGGGGCCTTTCAAAAGGGACCAGGTGCACGATGGGGGAACAACAGTATGACAATGGCGGCGAGCTGTCGCTTTCAAGTATAACGGTCAATCTCATTCAACCATGAAGCAGCTGGTTTGGATGAATGGGGCCTTTCAAAAGGGACCAGGTGCATTGAATCCCCGTGATGACTCATTGGGGTCACGCAAGCAGCAGCTGTCGGCAACAACACAATGAAGCATTGTTCAATGACCAGGTGCACGATGGGCATGGGGGAACAATAGTATGAGTTTTAACAATGGCGGCAGCCGTCGCTTTCAAGTATAACGGCCAATCTCATTCAACCATGAAGCAGCTGTCTTTGGATGAATGGGGCCTTTCAAAAGGGACCAGGTGCAATGAATCATAACCACCCCGTGATGACTCATTGGCAAGCAGCTGCTCCGGCAACAACACAATGAAGCATTGTTCACCCTTTCAAAAAGGGAACCAGGTGCACGATGGGGGAACAATAGTATGAGTTTTAACAATGAAGCAGCTGTCTTTGGTTTGGATTGGGGTCACGCAAGCAGCAGCTGCCCGCTTTCGAGTATAAACGGCCAATCTCATTCAACCATGAAGCAGCTGTTGGATGAATCATTGGGGTGGTCTCTTTAGCAATGATGCAATATTTCCGAGGCACACCATAATATTGATTATTAATAAACTTTAAAAATTTCTACGAGGTTCCTGGCACCAAATTCTTTTTACAGGTGACTGTATGATTTGCAGTACAGCCAGTACAAAAGATGCCGGTTTCCTGATATTTGCAGTACCACCCGGTATCATCGCTAAAAGTCAACAGATTCTGCAGTGGGGTTTACTCCCAATGGTCAACAGGGTGTAGGATTCTTTTATCAAAGTTTCCCTCGAATTTATTTCTTCTACTGTAAGGTCATGCATAAACCAGCTCCTGATGTCTAAACCCATTTCCTTTAAAATAGAATGGGATAGCGTTATTTACACAATATTGGCTTTCAAAGCAAGATTTTATAGACTATTGTTTGGCAAATGACAAGATGTTGCACGTTTTCATGAAATCAGAATCAGGTCATGGGTTTTTATAGAAAAAATCTAATTATCTAGAGTCAATCAATGTACATCTTACTCAAAACACATTACGACGCATAGTGACTAGACGACCGTTGCTGGCAAATGTCGAGACACAATGAGGGTGTAGTCACGTTAGCCATAGTAAATATAGACAAGCTTCAAGGGTGGGTGTGGCACCTTAAAAAAAAAATTGTGGCTTTGAGGGACAACATGACATTGCCAACCTTTTCTTACATGTCTTACAAATATATAATTTATGGAGTAATTGCTAATATTTTCTTATGATAATCCTCTATTAAATTTAATGTTGATTTTAATTTAGCGATATGTTCATCACGTACATCAGATGAACAAGCCTTTGGAGAATAGCTTGCCGTCCGTTTAGCATGCTGAAAATATTTCTCTACTAATTCGAACGACGATTGCAATCTTTTGATGTGCTCGTCATCTATAATTCGATTGGCAGTTGGTTTTGATATTAATTCTGTCAACCGCTTGACATTTTTATAAATTGCGTGTAAATGATCAGTGGAATTAGATTCCCAGTCACTCATTATTCCAATTAAAATGGCTAAAGCGTCGATAATACTGAAAATTTTTTCATTTTTGTTCATTAATTTATCAATATTTGCTTTTAAAATTTTCACTTTTTTCTCAAACCCATTTTTATTTTTAACTGTCCCAGTCTCTAAAAATTCCAAATCCACAAGCATTTCACCGTAATAATCTTCATATTTAAAGATGATATTTTCCACGTACTCCATTATACTTTATTTAAGAAAATTTTTAATTATTGGCTATCCTCTAATGCTTTCTTATAATAATTTTCTATCAAATTTAGGGTTGATTTTAAAGTTGCAATATATTTATCGCGCCTATCAGGTGGATGTATCCTCGGGTTATAGCTTCTCTCAGCCTCGTCAGGATATGAAAACATCGATAAGAGAGACGATTCCAATTTATCTATGCACGCATCGTCTATAATTTGATTGCCAGTTGGGTTAGTTACTAGTTTTTTCAACCGTTTAGTATCGTTATGAATTTTGCGTATAAGATTGCTAAAATCAAATTTCCATTCATTCATTATTGTAGCCCAAATTGTAAAAGCATCGATAATGTTGAAAACGTCTTCATTTATGTCTATTAATTTATCCATATTCGATTTTAAGGACGCTATTTCTTTCTCAAACTCATCTTTATCTATTATTTCACCCAAATTTAAAGATTTCAAATCTACAGCCGTACTGTGGTAATACTTTTTATGCTCGTTCATAATTTCTTTAACATGGTCCATTATGCCTTTATTATAGCCAAAATATATAGTTTTCTTACGATCAGATCAGATTTTTCATTCTATATGTAGCTGAGCCAATCATGTCTTACATATATCTAAGGGTCATTTTTGATGCTCTCTTATGAACATCCTCTATTAAATTTAATGAATTTCTCGATATATTCGTTGCGTACATCCGAGGAACAAGCCTTCATAAAATAACTTGCCGTCAGTTTACCAATGTAAAAATGTCTCTCTACGATTCGAATGAATTTTGCAATTTTTTAATGCACTCATCATCTATCATTCGATTGTCAGTTGGGTCTGTTTATAACAATAGTATGAGTTTTAACAATGAAGTAGCTGTCTTTGGTTTTGTGATGAATCATTGGGGTCACGCAAGCAGCAGCTGCCCGCTTTCAAGTATAACGGTTCCCTTCCCAATCTCATTGAGTTTTTTTTTTAGCAGTTGTCTTTGGTTTGGATGAATAGGTAAAAAAAAAAAAAAATAAATAAAGTAGAAATTGACAACTTTAAGTTTGTTATTCATTCTCTCTCCATAGCCAGTGGTTGGGAGATCACCGTGAGAGGAGTGAGTACCACTCCGAACTTTGAATGTCAGTTATTGGATGGTTCTCACAACATTTGGAGCATTTTGAAAATTTTATCAAGGGATCTTGATATACTAAATAAATATTTGCACTGCCCACTGAATACTAGCTGCCTGTCTTGTTGCCTGAGAAGCTTGTTTTGGCTTACTTCGGACTTTATCCACTAGATGTCACTGCTTTTGTTGACTGGAAAACGTAACTAATCGTATGTTGTTGTGTACAGAATTTCTGCTTTATTATTTGATTTTTGAAAGTATAAAAATATTTTTAATTTAAATTAGTAAATGTTTGTTATCGTTAATTTATTATGGCTTATTGTTGTGTGCCATACGATTTGTAAAAGGTTGTAATATTTCATTTTACAAGATTCCGGTTGAAGAAAACATTAGGTCTAAGTGGTTTAAAAGCTATTTCGAGAAAAGATTAGACCCCTAATACCAATTCAAATTATTCGCGTGTTTGTAGTAAGCATTTTTAGATGTTAACTTTAAGCAACACACCAAATATAAATGTTTAAATTTCGATCATGCAACTTCATATGATATATCTGATTATCCATGTAATCATTTCATAAGTTATTCACTTTATAGATAAAATAATTATAATATTTTTAAAATAATTAAACATGTAAAACATTTAAAACCTACTGCTTCTTAACAAAAAAAAAATAAAAAAGAAAGAAAGAAAGAAAGGAAAAAACCTTATAAACATTTTCAATCATTTATAAATAAATCTGATATGGATTCCATATCATGATAATTTTGTTTCCCTTTACATTAAAAAATAAATAGATAAATAAAAATAAAAGGAATTTACCATATTTTGATTTAAAATATAGACAATAGCAAAGTCAAAACAAAATTCTGCGTAAATAAAAAGAATTGCATTACTGCATTACAAATAAGAGTACTTAGCAATCCATAAATGAATAAATAAAATATTGATTACATCCGAAATCTATGACTTTTATAGCTGTATAATTCTTTAGATTACTCTATTAAAAATAACAATAAATCAAATAAAGCGGGTCCTTGCCATTATTTCAGGAGTTTTGGAAAAAACCATAGAAAACTCCGAATGCGTAAGTCAACAAGTGCAACCTGGGATCGAACACAGCTTGCTTAGAGACTGTTAGATATTTAAACTTCAATTATACTATTTAACTTTGCTTAACATATTATTTAGTTTTATAATTTACAAATTTTATAATTATTTAATTTACAAACAGCATCATTATAATATTTTTAAAATAATTAAAATTGTAAAATATTTAAAATCTGCTGTTTCTAAAAAAAAAAAAAAAAAAAGATAATTTGAAATTTTGAAATAATGTTTAATGATATACATGATTTCTTTATTTATGATATATATATATTGAAAGTTTTCTACCTCTTGGGTGTAACGCCTTCTGTGATGCGTCTTTTTAAAGTGTTTGTGGAGGGAGGCATCAGCGGCTGAGAGGTTCTGCATTCAAAGCTGGTAGATGGGAAGTGCCGGATTCGATCCCAATCGCATTCATCGTCTTAGTGGTTTGGAGTTTTTCCACATCATCGTAATTTTTATTTATTTATTTATTTATTTTTGTAATATAATTAAAAATGTAAAATATTTAAAATCCACTGTTTCTTCTTTACTTTATTCCTTTTCTTTTCTTTTTTTTCCAAGATAATTTGAAAATTTAAAATAATTAATATTTGATATTATATATGATTTCTTTGATTCTGATGTTTTTTAAATTTACTTAACCCTTTGTGGAGCGCTGTCCTCGCTGCGAGGATGCAATTATTAAGCTCCAGCTGCAAAAATTCATATTTTAGAAAAAATTAATGTTTATAAAACGTAGCAGATAAGGCCGTTTTCTTTTTCTTTTTTAACCTTAAAATTAAAAATTTCTTTTAATTTAACTTTGTTCATAAATTCCGGTGGCAGTCTAATTTAAATGATCTGTATAGAGCAGGCGCACGTGACGTCACTGCGACAGATGATTCCGCACGCACTTTAGAAGTAGGCAAAAGGTGGGATTGGAAAGGCAGATATTTTGCCTACATGCGCAAAAGTTGCAGAATAGCGTCGCTTGCTTATAAACATGCGCCTGCTCTATTAGCTTGCGCCGCAAAGGGTTAAGAGATGTAGTGCAATCCGCGAAGGGTCTGTTTATAGAGTCCTAACTGTTCGGAGTTTCTCTTGGTTTTCCCCAAAACTCGCGTGAATACAAGCTAGGACCCTTCAGAAAGATCCCATAGGGCGCTTTCCACCTATAGGCCTATGACCTCAGTATAGTCAATTGGCCTCAATGCCTACATCAAATCAAAAACTAACCTTTCTAGATGTAGGGTCTTTCGGAGAGGTCCTGGAGCATATTTATGGGAGTTTCCAAGAAAACAACAAATGGCTAGGTTAACGGGCGTGACTTGGGATCGAACCCAGCACTTCACATCTACCAATTTTGAGATTAACATATGTTTAAATTTCGATCATGCAACTTCATATGATATATCTGATTATCCATGTAATCATTTCATAAATTATTCACTTTATAGATAACATAATTATAATATTTTTAAAATAATTAAACATGTAAAACGTTTAAAACCCATTGCTTCCTAAAAAAAAAAAAAAGAGAGAAAGAAAGAAAATAAAAATTAGAAAGACAGATAATTTGAATTTTTAAATTAATTAATGTTTGATGATGTATCTGATTTCTTTGATTCTGGTACTTTTTGAGAGTTTACTTCTTTCTGGATGTAATGCCCTCCGCAATGGTTTTTCTAAGGGGTCCTAGCACATATTACCGTGAGTTTTGGAGAAAACTGCAGACGATTGCGAATGGCTAGGTGTAAGATCGAACCCGGCAATGTCTACTAACATATAGATTAACAGATATATAAATTTCAATCATGTTACTTCATATGATATACTTGATTTCTTCATGTAATCATTTCATAAATTATTCAGTTTGTAAATAATATCATTTTAACATTTTAAAAATGTAAAATATTTAAAGTTCTAGATCTCTAAAAACATGTAAATCCGTCGAAAACCAGAAGTCGAAAATTGTTAGGAATCCAGTACTATCTTCTTTTGAATATAGAAGAAACTAAAAATGCGTTTTTATAATGGTTATTTTACATATCAAGTTTCGTACAGTTACATGCCATAGACGGTAAGATATAGCCATCCCGTTATTGATGCATCTAAATTTAATCAGCATAATGTCTCATAATGGCCTTTCCCCATATCAAGTTTTGCTTGATAATATGCAATAGAAGCTGAGATATAGCCTCCCCCTAAATTGTGGAAATCGCTGTGTAGCAGCGCCACAAGTTGAGTGGTTTGCACCAAAAGTTGACAGACACTAATTTATGTCAAAGTGCATTCACATATAAATTTGTATGCAATTCTGTGCAGTAGTGCCTAAGATATAGCTTTCCCTTAAATTGCGAAAATCACTGTATAGCAGCGTCACCTGTTGTCCGATAAGCATTCAAATTGAATCAGCAGAATGTCTCATAATGGCCTTACATTTTAAGTTTTGTTTGATTATATGCAATAAAAGCTGAGATATAGTCTCCCATTAAATTGCTGAAATCGTTGTATAGCAGCACCACCTGTCGTCCTATAAGCATTCAAATTGAATCAGCATAATATCTCATAATGGTTTTACATTTCAAGTTTGTTGGATTATACGCAATAGAAGCTGAGATATATAGCCTCCCCTAAAATTGTGGAAATCACTGTGTAGCAGCGCCACCTATTGAATGGTTGGCACCATAAGTTGACAGACACTAATTTATCTCAAAGTGCATTTACATGCATATTTGTATGCAATCCTGTGCAGTAGTTCGAAAGATATAGTTTTCCCTTAAATTGTGAAATCGCTATATAGCAGCGCCACCTGTTGTCTGATAAGCATTCAAACTGAATCAGCATAATATCTCATAATGGTCTTATATTTTAAGTTTTGCTTGATTATACACAATAGAAGCTGAGTCATAGCCTCCCCTTAAATTGCGGAAATCGCTGTATAGCAGCGCCACCTGTCGTCCGATAAGCATTCAAATTGAATCACCGTAATGTCTAATAATGGTCTTCTCACATTTCAAGTTTTGTTTGATTATATGCAATAGAACCTGAGATATAGCTTACCCTGAAACTGCAAAAGTCGCGGTATAGCAGCGTCACCTGTTGAGCGGTTAACACCAAAAATTGATAGGCACTAATTTAGGTCAAAGTGCAGCTACATATAAATTTATTTGTAATTCTGAGCTCCTCCGAAAATACAGTTGCCACAAAATTATTGTGACACACACACAGACATTTTCTAAAAATGGTAAAATCGTGTTCTAGAGCTGTCAAAACGTGTAAATACATCGAAAACCAGAAGTCGAATATTTTTACGAATCCAATACTTTCTTCTATTGAATATAGAAGAAAGTAAAAATGGTCAAATCGTGTTCTAGACATCTCAAAACGTGGAAATTCATCGAAAACCGGAAGTCGAAAATTTTTAAGAATCGAATACTTTCTTATATTTAATATGAAAAAGAAGTTTAAATAATAATACTAATAATTCGATGTTTTAAAATAATTATTGCGTTGATATGTCTGATTTCTATTTGTAATCATAGCATAATCTATAAATTTTCACGTAATAAATTATTTAATTGACAAACTAAATAATTTTTTGATTATTTATTTCCCTTTGACATTTTTTAAATAATTAAAAATGTAAAATATTTTAACAATTAAAAAAAAAAAAAAAAAAAAAAGAAAAAAAGAAAAAGAAAAGAAAGAAAGAAAAGAATTTGAACTTGAAAAAAATTTCATCTTTTAGTTCTTAAAGATATTTACTTTTTAAAGCGAATAACAGCATAATGTTTTTTCTACATCTTTAAGAAATAAAAATAGAATCCTTTTCCCGTAGAAAATAATACTTAAAAATATTTAAAAAAACATTTTTTATATACATTTCCGTAGAAATATCCATTGCTTTTCTAAGTTTATCAGTATATGACTGCAGCGTCCTCGAACGACTACTCACCCAACTAGTTACCATACTGAATTCCGCTTATTTCAGAGGATCGGACAGGCAGCTAGTATTCAGTGGGCAGTGATATTTGACCACGGAGTAATATTTAAATATTACTCCGTGTATTTGACTACTCGTAAAAAGATGATGGTGATGCCAAGATATTTAAAACAAAAAATGGATAGATTGAACACTTTCAAAACATGGACCGCATCCTATCCCGATGCTGGCAACCACGGAGTAATATTAATAGGAGTTGAAGGTCCAATGGGAGAAAGCTACGAAACTGTGATCTAAATTTTTGGTAAATATTGAGGGCGCCACTTGTCATTCCTCCCTACCTCGGCGCGGATATACTGTTGTTTTCAATAGAATTTTGCTGGAGTACATTTAAAATTTTTTATTTTAAGCAATTTAATTTCTTTGTAAGTACTTAAAACTGCATAATTCAGATGTTTCAAATAAATGTTTCGTTCCTAGTTGTAAAACAGGCTATGATAGTGATAAGAAAAATAAAAAAAAGCCCTAGGAGAAAAATAAAGTCCGAGTTCGTGTTTTCTGCACCTAAAGTAAGTTTATTTTTTTCTTTACAAAATTTCATCCATTCTCCTTCCTCCCAATTATCTGTTTTAGCTAGCTTCGGTTCATAAGAATCGTCATTTTTTAAAAGCTTTCTTTCAAAGTAAAATTAGTATAAAATGGCTCTTAAAAAAAACATGTTGGTTAGAATACTCTATTTAATGAAATTTGCTTTCAATCGAAATTTTTTCAGCTTGATATTATTTTTAAAAAAATAATTAAAACGAGACATTTCCCCATTTAATAACATTGCGGAAGCTGGAGAGAAGGAAGGATTGCACGCTGGCGCCATCTGTAAACATTAGAAAACAACAACACAAAATTTCAGCGTTACCTTCTTCTCCTGTCTTTTTACTCCGTGCTGGCAACCAATGGATATTTTTATACGGATGTGGAGGATTACGTATTATGTTACTGGTGTGGCGTTTGCATCGGAAATTGGGAAAAAAACGATGATGTTGATCCAAGATCATGCTAAACATAAATCGGAAGCTCAACTGATGCTTTTGACGACGATTTTGAAGGAAAGGAAGACGTTATCAGAAAAAAATAGACTGGCCACGTTTGATGAATGGCCTGAAACGATCAACTCAAAAGAAATGGCCGAATCAGGTCTTTTTTATTTGGGATATAAAGATTTTGTACAATGTGCATTTTGCAAAATAATCTTACATGACTGGAAGCCATACAAGGATCCTTTGAGACAACATATAGTTAAAAATTTAAAATGTCCATTGGGTAAAATTTCAAACAATACAAAGTTAGAAGCATTTGAAAAATTCTTAAAATACTTATTTGATCTTATTTTCATGACACGGTCAGTCATGGAAACCACTAAATTATTATGTAAAATTTATTTGTATAATGAATGTGAGATTGTATTTTTAGAATGTGGACATGTAGCATGTTGTTACACGTGTTCTGAGAAAATTGAAAATTGTCCTATATGTCGAAGTTGTATTACAGATAAAAAACGAATATACATATAATATTTTATTTTGTGTTTTTTTTCTGTCATGTGATTTTAAAAAAATTCTACGGGGCCCCCGAAACTTGCAGTCGTGAAAAGCCCCAGTGGACAGGTCTTTTACTGACGAAAGACAATTTCTCCGTGACAATAAAACTTGTAGAAGGGGGATTTAGTAGGCTAAATAGTGTTAATTGTGAGCAAATTCAAAGGTATTAATAAAATATTGCAAAGCAAATGTTTTTAATTTAATTTTTATCATCTCATGGATAGCCTCCTAAAATAGAAAATTTTGCGTCGAAAAGTGGATACCAAAATTGCAGGTAAAGTGGTTAAGTCATCAATTTTAAATAACCAGGTGACTATTTCACCTAGATACACAGGGTTTCTTTTGCTTTCTATCTTAAATTGATGTCATTTTTTTTTTTCTTTAATAATAAGTCTACGAAAATGAGTGATCGTATAAAAATTAAATTATATATTTTAATATATATTATTATACTCTTGATTGGAACTAATTTTGTAAATGGAAGTATGTTTCTATGAATGTTAGTTTAAAGGATAATCAATTTAACATCTATTTTGAATTGCCCGGTTTAGATATATTTAATATCATTTAAATAGAAATATTTTGAAATGTAAGACTTAATAACATACACATATAACATTGCTTGATTCAAATTTGTTTATTGGTCATTTTACAGCTCTCAATCAATTATAGTGACTTGCCTCTGATTACAACTACATGGCCATCAATGTTATTTTTACTCTGAAGAGTCAGAATATATTTCTTTTGTGTGTTAAGAGAAGTAATCAATTTATAAATTTATTTTGTTGTGGGCCGCAAATCTTAATGGACAGGTCACATGCAGATTGGGGGGAACTGGTTGGCCATCTCTGCTATTAATAGTATCTATATTAATTAATTACTCGTGCCATCAACTTTACTTTCCATTTTACTTTAAGTGGAACATAGAGGTAGATTTAAGTTAAATTGTGCCTTGGGTCCATCTCAATATGACGTCCCATCTTATTTTGAAATAGTATGTATATTTAATAATAACAATAATATTCAGTATAATAAAACTAAGGAAAAATATATCAATCTTGAACAATAGTGTGGAACACAATTTATATTTGGTTGTGCCTTGACTAAATTTGGTGTTGTTTAGATTTTACAATATATTGACCAACAAGTGGTGATGCTGTGCTGCAATTTTTCTCATTATTGAGAGAGCTACATTTAAAAGGGAGAAACTGGGAAAATATATTAGTGACCAATGGCCAGTAGAATAATTTTTTCAATGGTACTTTTTTAACGCATCAGCCACTTTATATTTTCTAACAAAGAAAAAAAAGAGAGAGAGAACAATATGTCTTAAGAACTTCTATATAGATTTGTATTAGGGCTGTGCCGATTAATCGATCAGTGCTTAGTCCGGATCAATTTTTTTAATCGAGTTAATCGGGTCGATTAATTCGATTAAAAATTTTCAAAATCTGGTTAAAGTTTTCAAACTACGAATTAAAGTAAAAATGCTGTTCTTACAAAATATTTTTTCGCATATTTTGCTAACAAATATTCTAAGAAACATCCATCAAATAATGAAAAAGCAAAAAAATAAATAAATAAAAATAAATAAAACCTCTGAAAAGAAGTTGTTGCACTTTCGTTGATAGAGAAAAGGGAGAGGACAGTTATTAAACAAAATGCCGCTGCATGTGCATGCTGAAGCAACACCACCTGTCTGTAGCCTTCTACAGAAAGTGTTGGCTAAGGTAATAGTATTCTCAGGAACAAGAAGCTTTCAAAAAAATAGAAATGCTAAAAATAGAAAAAGAAAGAAAGAAAAGAAGGAATTGAGATTTCCACAATCCCTCTGATGGGGGAAATGTCAACAGAGTTTCACAATATCTTCAAGCATTTATTGTCTGTTCAGAATTGCTGATAGTAACTATTGAAGTAGAAACAGAAAATAACATTCTGTGTTCTAGTCCGAAGTGACAAAGAAGTACTAAAATATAAGAATTTGAGATTTTTGCGATAATGATATGGAATTTTGAGAATTCATTTAAAAACAGTGACAAGCGAGATGGACAAGGCTTGCAAATATAAAACTAAAATATGTGTAAATTCATTTAATGTTTCTTTCAAAATGATTTGAAAAATTAATTTATTAAAAAAAAATTAATAAATGAAAATACTTATATAAAATTAACACTTAAAGTCACCAATTATTACTCTGAAAATTGATTTAAATTTCAGCTATGAAACAAATATAATTGATTAGACAAAATTAAAAAAAAAAATTCTCAGTCAAACTTATGAATAATATATATTATATATATACACACAATATGAGAGTTTTATTCATCATTGAAATAAAATTATATAAAGAAAAATGATAACCGATTAAAAATCTGATTAATCGATTAATGAACTACGATTAACCCAGTTAAAACTCTTAATCAATTCCCACCCCTAATTTGTATCAATATAAAATTATACAATCCAAATAATCCATGATTGTGAAAGGAAAAATATTTAAAAACTGCTCATTGGAAAAGACTAATAAAAATCCCTGATGATGCTTTACTATTTAAAAGCGAAAAGCTTCAGATAAAATTTTTAACATCTTTTAAATAAAATTTAATTTTACGTATTTTTAATATAACTAACAAATGACACGTGTTCAATTTAACCCTTTTTTTTGTGGGGGGGAAATACTACAAAAAAAAAAAGTAATTTTCATTTTTCCCCTCCAATGGTCTTTTTCAGCTGAATTCAATTGTATAATTGAATTAAAAAAATATTTTTGTGACAATTTTTAAAATATATAGATTGAGGCTTCTCAAGATTATAAAAAGTAGGGTAAAAGAATAAAAAAGTTGATTTAGAAAGATGTGACAGTCCTCTAATTTTGAAATGCTAATTGCAGTGAATTGATTGCTTGTAGCAAGTGCAAATTTCTATTGAATAAAAAGTAGACATTTCTTCTGAAAAAAAAAAAAATAATAAATAAATATATATATATATATATATATCAGTATACAGGGTTTAGCCCAAATTAATCAACAGAGAGAGAGGCCCCCCCCAACCACCTGCTAACCTGAGGGTTTATGCAGTGGCGGATCCAGAACTTAACATTTGGGGGGGGGGGGGGGCTGACTTTTCAAAATGTTATCCTAGACCAATAAAAAAATTTACAATTGCAATACTCAATTGTGAATGTCACTTTTTTTTTTTTTTTTTTTTTGGGGGGGGGGGGGGCTTCATGTTGGGGAAAAAAAACCATCTCTTACCAGTGTACAAGAATGACGAACATTTTTTCAGAACGAACAATGCAACAGACAATCAGAAAAGTGGCCACTAATAGCAAATTTATCACCACGTGGTTGGTGACCAGTGCTGGTTTCACCCTATAGCTATATCTCAGCTTCTGGAATGTAAAAAAACATAAAACTCTATGAACAAGAATCATGATGAAGAACAATTATGATTCAATTTTGAATATATATCAACCGACAGGTGGTGCTGCCATACTGCAATATTTTCCATTTATGGAAAATCTATATCTCACCTTCTATGATGCATAAATGCACCAAATTTAGTAGGTAAGATATGAAAAATTATGCAGATATATCCAGGTGCATATCAAGTGATAGATAGTGCAGTTTTTATCAACTTTCTCTGATTTTCCAGGTGGTATCTCAGCATTTATAAGTTAAAAGTACATTAAATTGTAAACTGGAAAACTGAAAGGCCAATGGCCAGTAGATAATTTTAGCTTACTGGTCACTTTTTCTCAAAAGTTTCAGCAGATTATTCAAATTAGTTTTATTTTATTTATTTATTTATTATTATTTTTTTTTGGCTGAACTATTTGAAAATGTTTTTAAAAATTATTAGATTTTTATGAAGTTCCTGATTAATTCCTATTAGTTCCTATGAAGTTCCTATTAGTTTTTAAGCTCCTGATAAAAAGTGAAAAGTCCATTTTAGAATCGCCAACTTCTTGGAATGGTCCATTGTTTTATCCCAAATTTTCCCTAAACAGACTAAAACCGCTAAAAATGTTATTTTTCTATAGTTAAATTTTTTAATTTGCTTTTTTTTTTTTTTTTTTAAAGCTGATTAACAAATGTTTTTGCAGCCGACTGCCAAAATGTAGAAATATTTTGCCACTGAAAAATAAATAAATAAAATAAAAATAATATACAGTAAAAGTTTAGTCCAGTTAAATGCTAAAATGTTTTTTTTTTTTTTTTTTTTTTTTTTTTTTTACATTGGCCAACACTAAATATTACTTCACCACTATACAAAAAAAATTAATGTCTTTATGAGCTGATTTCAGAAATACATTTATTATTTTGTACCAAATCAATGAAATCTTTACTTTTTTTTTTTTTTTTTTTTTTTAATGACTGCTCGCCAAAATATTTAATGTTTATGCTGCCTATTTCCGAAATAATACACAATCATTTTTTCGTTGTGTCATTTATTTTGTATCAAAATGCTGAAACATGCAGTTTTTATGTGGTTTATTGATAAAATTCATGCTGTGATAGACAGCCAAGGGAAAGAATTGTTTAGATGTTTAATTTTTGTAGTCACCACCAGTGGCAGACTTAAGCCCCCCCCCCCCCCCCCCAAGAAAAAAAAAAAAAGTACCGACATTCCCAATTGAATAGTACAATTGCAAACTTTTCATTGATCTGGAATTACATCTTGAAAAATCCTAGCCCCCCTCCCCCCCCCCCCCCAAAGTTAATTTCTGGATCCGCCACTGGTCACCACTTTATTTTGTTTAATGGCAAGAGTATTTTTTTAGGTCTACCAAATTGCATTTATATGAAACATATAAATGCACAACAATTATTGCATATGTAATATTGTGTGTGTAAAGTCTTTATTGTAAAAATCTATATTCGTTAAATTTTTGCATATGTCAACTGAACTGGTAGGAAGCCGTAACGCTCTTATATAAAATGATATGGACGAAAATTTTGTAATGGACACAGGCTATTAATTTAATTAGTGTGGAACAGATAGACGTTACAATTATATATATATATTTTAAACAATATAGAAAATAATTCATTTTATAAATTGTGAATTTCCAACACTTCAAAATATTTTCTTTATAGTTTTTCGTTTGATAATTCAGATTTTGAATCATTACACGCATTATTATTTTAACAAAATGATGAAAGAAACCCCTGATATAAAACCATTGCAGGGTCAAGTTTTGAAATTGACTTTTATTGCCAAATAAAAAAACAATGAGTTACAATGTTCATTTGCTTTTTAAATGTTGATTTGTATTCAAAATTCAATTATTTTACAAATTTAAATAAACTAAAAAATTTTATCACCTTCATCGCTAATAGATGTAGAGAGCTGTTAAGTATTAATCAAGCGCTGGCCATTCTTTTGCTGTATGAAAGGAACAGCATCTGGTAATTTACATACAGTTGCTATCCGAATGATTAACCTTACAACTATTGTGACAGCGTTTGTATAGATCTGTGTATTTCAAACTATTTAGGATAAATGTGTAGCATACGCAGCCTAGATAGTTTTCTTATAGTCAATAGAAAACCCGATCGATTTTCAGTTTTAGTCACCTTTAAAATTAGAATTCAATCAGCATTTAAATTTCAATTACTTTTTTAATTTAGCAGTTTCTGAAGTATAGGTACCACTAGGGCCAGGCTTCACAGGCCTAAGCACAAGTCCGGTACTGGTTGAACAGGCTATACATTGTTTTCTGACACAATATTTACTTTGAAAATGGAGATATTGGGGTTATGATGAAAAAAAAAAAAAAAAGCCTGTAGCAGAAATTAATGAATGTTTTAAATTCAGAATCAGGGAGTGACAATTATTTCATTCTATTCCTAAAAAGTGTTCTGATCAATGATGATGAAAATTCTCAAGCAGAAATCCAGAAAAAGAACTAAATGTCTCAATTAAACATATATCTCATTATTTTGTTGCATCAAGAATTATATTCAATGTCCATGGCTCCACATTTTCCTTAAAACTGTCTATAATATGCTATTATAATACTAATTAAAAGTTCTTTTCCTCGACTTCTGCTTGAGATTTTCATTGTATTGATGCAGAATATTTTTTTATGAATGAAACAAAGTAATTTTCATTTTCCGATTCTGTATTAAAACGTTCAATGATGTCTACTACAGGCTATATATATATTGTTATAATTTTAATGTATATCATCATAGATCTTACATGAGTGTGTATACAGAAGCTAGGTAATGAACTAGTTTCATTAGAAGTCATCACTGCACTAAAAGCATGAAGAAACTGATATAGAATGTAGATGAATAAAATTTTTTAAAACAAATATAAAATGAAATTAATCATATTATTCATTTATTACTACAGTGAAACTTGAATAATTCGAACTTGTTTAATTCAAATTTTTTACTCGGTCCCTTGAATTTTGTATTAAAATAATGTTAAAAAATCGTGGATAATTCGAATTCTGTTTTGGATAATTCGAATTTTTCATACGATTACCATTAAAATACAGTCGAACCTCGTTAACGTAAACCTCAAGGGCGATGAAAAATTTGTTCATGTTATCAGTAACTAATTTTCATATAACTAAACTAATAATAATTTTGACGGTGGAAGTAGTTCATGTTAAAAGTAATTCACATTAACGAGGTTCGACTGTGTTACAGTAAAATTTGCTCCCGAGATTTTTCTCAGCTAAAGTGCATAATTATTTTTAACAGTATTTCAAAAGAAGGATGAGGAAATACAAGAGTATTTCCTACCTGGGTGCATCAGAAGATACAGTCCATATACATGAACTTTGAGGTTTATTCTATTTTTGTATCTGTTGGTAGGTTGAAGTCATATGCTGTGACACAAAGATTCTACTTAGAAACAATCAAAAATATCTGACTATTTTTAAAAAAAGTGTTGAATAAATGAAGCTCGGAAAAAAAGAAAAAAAAATTGATTTAATATTGGGGGGGGGGGGGGGGGTTAGCAGTATTCTTAGATATAAAGTTTATGTGTTAAATCTTTGATCGTAGAGTTTTATTTTTTTTTTAATTTATCTCTTCTTTTGACAAAATAGTATATGTAATTCAAATTTTTGGATATTTCGAAATTTTCTCTGGTCCCTTCAACTTCGAATTATCCAAGTTCTACTGCACTTAAAATTATAAGACATTTTGATATGTGTGTTACACCCATGCATATCACATTATATTGTATACAATTTTTATTAAAATCACAATCAACTGATTGGAAGAAAATCATATTTAATGAAATTTAATATGATTTTTTTTTTTTTTTTTTTTTTTTTTTTTTTATGGCTTATTTCTGTTGAGCTATCTAAATGATAGACCAGATGTTTCTGCCTAAAGGTTGTCTGAGTGAGTAATGCTGACCGGTTGTCGGCCTGGATAGCTCAATTGGTAGAGCCTTGACCTTGTATGTCAAAGATCCGGGGTTCGACTCCCGGTCCAGGCATTATTTTCACTCAGTCGGAAAAATAAAATTTTATTATATTGTATACATAGCAAAATGCAGTAATACTAGTTTACTATTTCAAGAGAGGCAAATATTTACCTTTTTTTTTTCTCATATATAGCATGAATTTCTCTTGGACTAAATAAATTTATAGTTTTGTTTATGAAATTACAAAAAGAATCACCTCGTCATTAAAGCATAATGTAAATCAGTAAAAATTCTCGAGTTTCTTAAATGTTTTAGGCCATCCTACAAGTTTTTATACTTTCTTCTAGATTAAATAGAAGAAAGTTAAATGTTTCAATAGATTTAAAAGTTTTCAGAAGTGCAGAACACAATTTGACTATTTTTAGAAAATATCTGTGTGTAACAAAAATTTTGTGGCAATTGTATATCTGAAACTACAGAATAGAATTTCATATAAATTTATCTGTAGTTGCGCCTTGATTTAAATTGGTGCTTATCAATTTTTGGTGCAAATTGCTCCGTTATACTATGATTTATCCTATTTAAGGAAAGGCTACACTTCAGGTTTTATTGTGTATAATCGGACAACACTTAATATGGAAGAGTGACGTGAAACATTATGCTGATTAAATTTGGGTGCATATTGGCCAATAGGTGGCACTACTATGTCCCAATTTTTCTCATGAATGGGAAGGCTATTTCTTAGATTCTATTGTATATATTAAAAAACGAATAAAGTACTGTGTCAGAAACACCAAAAGAAAAATATTTCCAATGAGTACAGCTGTTTCAGTAGCCTTAAGCATACCTTCTTTAGTGCATAAAGAATCTTCAATTCTTTATGCACTGAAGAAGGTACGCTTAAGGCTACCGAAACAGCTGTATGCATCGGAAATATTTTTCTTTTGGCATTTCTGACGTAGTAGTTTATTCGTTTTTTAATATTCCAACGCCAAGTCTGTTATTATCTATTGTATGTAATTGGTTAAAACTTGGTATGAGAGGGTTATTATGAAACACTATAATGATTCAACTTAGATGACTATTGGCGACAGGTAGTGCTGCTGTGTTGCAATTTACTCTGCCTCTGTGAATGGAAAGACTAGATCTTTGCTTCTATAAAAGATAAATGCACTAAACTTGATATGTGAAATAACTATTTGGAAGACAAATACTAACCTAATTTCTGCAGACAGCTGGCACTTTTATTACTCACCTTGTGTGATTTTTCATGTGGTTATCTATATCTCAGCATCTGTTTATTAAAACTGCACCAAATTCCATACGTAAAATCTTTATTATGAGAAGTTATGCTTAAACTTTCGTGCATGTTAAACAGTAAATTGCATTATTATAATTTACTGTAACAACTGATATAAAAGAAAGTTTTATGATAGCTGCAACATGCTAGATTTTTTTTCCCCTGTAAGTATGTATGAGCCGTGTAAAAGAAATAAATTGTTGTGAAAAAAAACTACCTTTATTAATTCGAAATTTATATTACAGTTCAAGGTAACTGAAATAGATATTTTATTACTGAAATTTGTTTTAGTTTTAGGCATGAATGAAGAATTAATTTCTAAATCTTTCTCTCTCTGTGATTTATGTAAGATTATTAAATTGAAATAAAATAGTACATATAGAAAACTTTCTTCTTCATTAATTAGAAGAAAGAATTGGATTTATAAAATTTTTTACTTTCGGTTTTCAATGGATTCACATTTTTTGAGAGGTTCAGAACTCGATTTAAACTTTTATAGAAAATGCTTATTTGTGACAAATACTTTATGGGTATCTCTAAACAGGGATTGACAGGCAACTGCTGTGGACTCTGCTCTAGAATGGGAATCCGAATCAATCATGAAACTTATTTTAATGCCTTTTTTTAATTATAATTTTCAGGGTGAAAACTACCTAACATGGAAAAACCTTGAAAAAGTGCAGAATGAATGACAAGGCAAGACATATCAATGATATATTATATGACTGTTATTAAAAACAATTAATGAAATCTGTAATAAGTGATATTTAGAGAGTTTTTTTTTAGTACATTTTGAGGCAAATTAAATATTCATAGTTAGAAATTTCTATAGAAATAAAATAATCACTATGACATTCAAAAATAGCAATTTTTTCAAAAATCCTGAATTCAGGTGTAGCCCTTGAAAAGTTTCGCCCCTGAATTCTAAGTGAGAAAGTGTTATGGGTAGGGATGGCAATCCCACATTATTTTGATGCCCCCAGAATACCATATGAACTTTGTACTCTGTTAAGGGCCTCCTGCTTCACTTATTGTTACTTAATTGAGTACTTCTCTGGAAACCCAAGACAGTGTTATTGTATGGGAAATTTTGTTTACTTAGACCTCATTAATTAATACATATTTTAAAATTCTGTTTCACATTCAGAAAATTCACAACTGTTAAATTGATGGATTTTTAAAAATATTTAATAATTTATTTTAAAATTGTGAAATGAAAAATTTCACATATGAAAAATTTGTATTTTATGGTTCAAAATAAAATATTTAAAAAATCTGATTTTAAAAAACGTCCATCAATTTAATAGTTGTGAATTTTTTGAATGTGAAAAATAATACCTATGTATTTGTTAATGAGTTATAAGTAAACGAAATTTCCCATATAATAACATTGGCTTGGGCTTCTGGCAACGGTAAGTGAAGCGGGCTGTTAACATCTATATATATAAAATCATTGACTAATAAAGAACTACAAAGCCTAAAATGTCAAGGTCAAAAGTTTTCCTTATAATTTTATGAATAGACTTCCCCCATAAATTCCTAGACTTTTAAATTTAAAGAATACAGATAAACATTATAATATCAGAATATCTATAATACATGGTTCATGTACTGCAGAATAGCTAAGAAAAACCTTAAATATTATAGCATAACCCATTGAACGCTGCTATATGAATTGTACTGAAAAATTTTGAATTTTCATGTGTTTTGGGTTTCAATGTGCATCTCTGATTATATTGTTGCATACTTGGAGGCTCGTAAGTTGTCCGAGAAAGAAAGGCGAAACTTGCAAAAATTCAGTGATTTATTCACAGAAAGTTCCAGAAAAATCCAGGTCTAGAAACCAAGTATTAGCTTCAATTCAACCAGTAAACACAGCTTAAACAACAGCCATTTACAGCAAAACTATAGTACAAAGTGTTTAGCAATAACACATAAAGCAAGTCTCATTCAAAGAGGCTCAAAAAGCAATGTAAGCATTTTACAAAACTGACACAGATCTGAAACTGAACTGCCTTGGTGGAAAAAACGCTCTTTTATACTTTTCTATCGAACCCAGACTGTTTTGGAAAATTTTCATATCTCATCAGCCAATGAGATTAGAGCTTCCATATTTCTTTGGTATATCCAATTTGGTTCAAACTAAAGTCCTGCATTGGGTACCTGCGGGTCTACCAACAAAATATTTTTCTTCGAAAAAGTGTTTAAGTTGCTTTTTTATGAATGGTGTAATTTTTTTAATCCAGTAATAATTAATACTCTGAAACATATATTTAATAATATAACTGTACTTCGTGAAACTGAATTTTAATTTGGTTTCTGGTAAAATTTAAATTGAATAATATGTTTTACTGGTTTGGGTTGTGGGTCAAAATTATTCCTGTGGGTCAAGTTTACTTGACCTGCACAGTACTCTAGTTAAACCCAATAAGAAAAATTTATAAATTAGTACTTTGCAAAGAACAACTATCTATATATATAAAAGAGCAGAGTCTGCGTGTGTGTGTGTGTGTCTGTCTGTCCGCTATAGAAACCTGGGCCGTTTCACCGACCGGGACAAAATTCGGCACGGTTTACGACCCGAGAAACACAACGCCGCAAGCGATATTACAAAATTCAACCTGCAAGGGGGGGAGGGGGGGCAAAACGTAATTTCACAAAATCCTTCATACCTCAAACAAAAAAACAGATATCCGTAAAATGGGGCAAAAACAAATAGAAACAAATAGGCCGTTCAAAATTGGTACAGATAGGTTTAAGAGGCCTGCAAGTCAAATGGGGATATTTTCGAAAGTGTAAAGTTATTAAGAGGGGCGAGAAGGGGGGAGGGGAGGGGAGGCAAAAAAATAAAAATAGTGTCAGATCGTTCAACATTGGTACATAGAGGTTTTCGATACTTACAAATCGATTGCGGATATTTTTGAATTTGTAAAATTATTAGGAGGGGCGGGTAGGGGGGGGGCTATGGGGCAAAAACAAATAGAAATACAGTTAGGCTGTTCAAAATTGGTACAGATAGGTTTAAGAGGCCTGCAAGTCGAATGGGGATAATTTCGAAAGTGTAAAGTTATTAGGAGGGGCTAGAAGGAAGAGGGGAGAGGGGGGGGGGCAAAAAAAATAGAGTTAGATCGTTCAAAATTGGTTTATAGAGGTTTTCGATACTTACAAATCAATTGCGGATATTTTCGAATTTATAAAATTATTAGGAGGGGTGTGGAGAAGTTTCCACACATACATTCACTTTTTAGTCTATTTCCTTTAAAATCTGAATAATTAAATTATTTTCATTAAATTATTCGTTTAATTTTAATTAAATTATTCGTTTTTTTAAAGTTAAATTATTTCATTTTTCATGAGAAAATTTCATTTTAAAATTAATTTTATTTCATATTGGTTTTGCGAATCCTGGTGTATTTTACTTTTTGATTCGTAAAATAAAATGAATTAATTGTATTACATATTAAATTACGTAAACCAAGTTAAAATAAAACTTTCTTAAATCAAAACTTCATTCATTTTGGAATTATTAATAGAATCCATAAATTAAAGATTTCGTTTTTATTTAGATTGTAGATGTAATACTTTATTAATAACTTATCATTTGAGAGATATAAATTAGCTTAATATTCTTATAAAAAAAAGTGTTCTCAAATATTCCTAAACAAGAAAACTCATTGTCAGAGATAATGTATTTCAACACCGGATGTAATAATTTATTTGAAATTACGCAATATTAATGATTTTAGTTTAATAACGGTCAGTTTGTAGTTAGCATGACGCTTGGCGTAAAGCTGGCGGACTTCAAGGTTAATACATTTAAAAATCGTCGTTGAAAATTCAAAAATTAACATTAGTTTATTCTACGAACAAAGAATTACACTTGGCAGTTATTTGGCGACAGATTAGTCATGTGATTTGCAACGACTTACCAGGCTTGCCAGATTTGGCATGGTAAGTCGTGCGCTCGCTTTGCTCTCCCCACACACTTTACAATAATATCTTGACTTGATAAGACGTTAAAAAGTTACCTCTCTCTCACAATATTTTAATTGGAGCATATCCCTGAAATTCTTTCCATAGTTTTTTGGATAATTTGTAATATAAACTTGTATTATGATATAATTGACTATAAGTCGGAAAATTTAATAAATTTTGATGTCACCTCTTCAATGTGTTTTCTTTTCTGCCTAAAAGTTGTCATAATTCGAATCTGGGATTGTACTTCCACGGCCATCTTCTATAATCAACGAGAAAACATATATTACAGGGAGTGGGGCGGTAAGGGGGGGCTATGGGCAGAAACAAATAGAAATACAGTTAGGCCGTTCAAAATTGGTACATTCAGGTTTTAAAGGCCTGCAAGTCGAATGGGGATATTTTAGAAAGTGTAAAGTTATTAGGAGGGCGGGGAGGGAAGAGGGGGGGGGCAAAAAAATAAAAATAGAGTTAGATCGTTCAAAATTGGTATATAGAGGTTTTCGATACTTACAAATCGTTTGGGGATATTTTCGAATTTGTAAAATTATTAGGAGGGGCGGTAAGGGATGTGGGGCGGTTAGGGGGGGGCTATGGGCAAAAACAAATAGAAATACAGTTAGGCCATTCAAAATTGGTACAGACAGGTTTTAAAGGCCTGTGAGTCGAATGGGGATATTTTCGAAAGTGTAAAGTGATTAGGAGGGGCGAGAAGGGGGAGGGGGGACAAAAAAATAAATATAGAGTTAGATCGTTCAAAATTGGTATATAGAGGTTTTCGATACTTACAAATCGATTGGGGATATTTTCGAATTTGTAAAATTATTAGGAGGGGCGGTAAGGGGGGGGGCTATGGGCAAAAACAAATAGAAATACAGTTAGGCTGTTCAAAATTGGTACAGGTAGGTTTTAGAGGCCTGCAAGTTGAATGGGGATATTTTCGAAAGTGTAAAGTTATTAGAAGGGCCTGGAAGGGGGGGGGGGCGGAGGGGCAAAAAAAATAAAATAGAGTTAGATCATTTAAAATTGGTACATAGAGGTTTTCAATACCTACAAATCGATTGCGGATATTTTTGAATTTTTTTAATTATTGGGATGGGCAAAAAAATAAAATAGAGTTAGATCGTTCAAAACTGGTGCATAGAGGTTTTTGATACTTACAAATTGATTGCGGATATTTTCGAATTTGTAAAATTATTAGGATAGATGGGAGGGGGGAGCAAAGGGGGAAAATAATAGAAATAAGAGTTAGAGCATTTTGGGAATTTTTTCCGAAGACAGTGAGAACCTGGTGCGACATTTTTTCCTAATCAGATTTTGTTTCTCTTTTTTTTTCACGTGATAAAAATTAATGCAATTCTGAGAATTCAGTAATTATAGTGATTCATTTAAAAATAGGGACCAGCGAAGCGGGCATCGCCTGCTAGTATTTTACATATGGTATTAAATTTGTAGTGTTTAATATATTTTGTTTAAACATAAATATGTTATTGATGGAATCAATCAAAAAGGCAAGACGACGATGCTAATGGCGATGATGAAACAAACGAAGAACAAGACCTGGCTCTAACATTAGATCAACTTTCTGCAACAGAATTTATTTCAAATTACAACAGTCTTACGAAAAAGGTGCAAAAAATTGTTAAACTCGCTTTGAAAGATTCTCCAACAAAAAAAGGTGCTTATTTGAAAAAAAAAAAAAAAAAAATGTATAAGAACAACACTTGGTAAAGAATTAAGCTGATTCTGGAACATAAATAATGATAATATATACCTTTTTTTTTTTTTTTTTCATATAAATTTAATGAAAAGCAAACTAATTTTTCATTTTAAAATATACCTTATATAGGCTTTTCAATTTTGGCTGATCAATTTCGATCACAATCGTGATCATCTTCAGAGCCACTTGTTACGCCTTCGTCCTTCGTTTTATAGTTTCGCGGTTTGTTGTCAGAGTTACTTCGCTTCACTTCGGATTCTTGTAAGAGGTGTTGCCATGCAGCTGGGATGATGGAATGTTCTCTATTGTTTACTGTGTTGGGGTTAGTGATAATTTCAAGGGCCTCCCGTTTTAGAGCGTAGTTATGGTTATTGTAGGGAGCTATTTTTTGGATGTTAATAGAGTTAATGCTTATTGGGTTATTATTATGGGTAGTGGAGAAAGCGGTAGAGGTTTTTCCTAGTTTAAGATCTGCACGGTGTTCTTTTTCACGATCGGCTATTTTTCGTTTAGTCATCCCGATGTAGCAGGCTTTTTTACTATTGATATGTTCGAAGTTGATTTTATAAATTCCGGAGGTGTGGTTTTGTGGAATGGGGTCTTTTTCGTTCCGGATGTGTTGAAAGATATTTTTGTCAGGTTTTATTGGAATGTTTACTTTATTATTTTTAGCTTCATTTTTTATTTTAATGCTGGCGCCGTTACAAAAAGGGATTGCGGTGGTAAAATTAGGTTTAGGTTTCTGGGCGTTATTGATTTTGTTAAGAGATTTTAGGCGTTTTTTGTATAATTTATTTATAAGATTTTTAGAGTAGTTAGCTTTTGCGGCGATTTTTTTGATATTGTTAAGTTCTTTATTTAGTAATTGTTTGTTAGAGCAGATTAAAATAGCGCGGTTGATATAAGATTGAATGGCGGATAATTTGTAAGTGAGGGGGGTTTTACAATTTTTGTTTATAATTTCAGTGTTAGTAGTGGGTTTTCTGTAAACGGTAGTGTCGATGGTGTTATTAGGGTTTTTTATGATTTTTATATCAAGAAAGTTTAGAGTATTGTTAGTTTCTTTTTCAATTGTGAATTTAATGTTATTATCTAAGGAATTAAGGTTTGTTAGAAGGTTATCTGGATTTTCAGTGTCGGGAATGATGGCAAAGATGTCGTCCACATATCTAGTCCAAAGTTTACAATTTTTGATTATATGGTTGGCTGAATTTTCAATAAGGCGGAGTTTCAATTCGGCAATGATACCTGAGATAGGGGATCCCATAGGGACGCCTTGATTTTGATGGTAAGTATTATTATTAAAGTTAAAGTATGATTCATTAAGGAGGAGGTTATTTGCTCTAATTAAAGTTTCACTGGTTTTATTGTCTCCAAATATGTTGGTTAATTTAGTATTAATAATTGCCGTGATTTCTGAATTATTGATGGAGGGGTAGAGATCTTTTACATCAAAACTAACGAGTTTATCGGTATAATTTATATTTGTATTACGGAGTTTATCTAGAAACATTTCATTTGAGTTTATTGAATAGTTAGAGGGAGGGAGAAGGGCTATGTAAATGCTTTTCATGTATTTTTCGAGATGGTAGGTTGGGCCTTCAGCTTTATTTACTATAGGGCGGAGAGAGGGGGGTTTTTTGTGATCTTTATATTTAGCAAAGAGACGTGGTATTGTGGAGGCATATTGAATGGTTATTGAATGTTGGTTTGTTATTGTTGGGCCATTGGCCTGTTTTTATAAGATCTTTTGTTTTACTTATGAGTTTATTAAGAGGTGAGGGGTGGGTTTTTGTAGCTTTTAGTTTTTCAATGGTTTCTTGCATCATTTCATTATAATGGGTTCGGTTCATAATGGTAATAAGATTTGTTTTGTCTGACATAAGAAAAGTTAAATCACGATTGTTTTTTAAGTTTTTGAGACATTTGATATCTTCTGAGTTATTATAGGTTTTATTTACTTTAGAGATGGATTTTATAGCGGTGTTCCGGATTGTTTGTTGTTTGAAAGCTGGAATGTAGTCAATGGCGGTTTCTATGTGAGCTATTGTGTCTTTTAAGTTTGGTTTGTCATTTAGGATATATTTAGCGCCTAATTTTAATAGGGAGTTTTGATGTGAGTTTAGTTTAAAAGTAGAAAGATTATTATATGGGTGAGATGTAGGGGTATGGGTTTTTATAAGGTTAGGGTTTTCTTTTATGATTAAGTTATGCAATTTTTTCTGGTGCCGTTTTTGTATAATACTTTGTTCGATTTCTGTGAAATGGTTAATTTTGTTGGTTAGGTGGTTGAAGTCATCAGGTTTAGTTTTCAATTTTAGATCGTGTTTGAGTTTACTGTTTTCTATTTTTAATTTGAAGATGAGAACGGATTTTTGTTTAATAATTTTCTTTAAAATTGAAATTTCAAATTGTTTGGCAAGGTGTTTATAATGTTTATTTATGAAGTTTGAATTTGTTTTTATAAATTTAGGAATAGTTTTGAAGTGCAAGCAGTCTTCTAGAAAGGTTTTATGGTTAATTTCGCGTGTAAGTTTTTTAGAGTTATTTTTTAGGCTATTGTATAGGGTAGAAAGGGACATTATAAGAAAAATCGGGAGGCCTAGAAGAACCGTGAAGCTAAATAGAATGAGCAAATTGCTGAAAAAGAGTTATGAAAGTGAAGCTTGGGAGGTCAGTGATGACCAAAAGACAGAATATTTTAAAGTTTATAAGAGTTTAAGGTGTAAATATAACATTTAAACGATAGGGAAATAAAAGAAAAAATATCACAAGTATAATTGTAAAATACATAAAAAATTCTAAAAGAATGGTAAATAGTTAAAAACGTTAAAATGTAAAATTTTAAAAACATTTTAAAAGGGTTAAAAATTATGAGCATACATACAAATTAAATTAACATATAATTTGTATGTATGCTCATAATTTTTAACCCTTTTAAAATGTTTTTAAAATTTTACATTTTAACGTTTTTAACTATTTACCATTCTTTTAGAATTTTTTATGTATTTTACAATTATACTTGTGATATTTTTTCTTTTATTTCCCTATCGTTTAAATGTTATATTTACACCTTAAACTCTTATAAACTTTAAAATATTCTGTCTTTTGGTCATCACTGACCTCCCAAGCTTCACTTTCATAACTCTTTTTCAGCAATTTGCTCATTCTATTTAGCTTCACGGTTCTTCTAGGCCTCCCGATTTTTCTTATAATGTCCCTTTCTACCCTATACAATAGCCTAAAAAATAACTCTAAAAAACTTACACGCGAAATTAACCATAAAACCTTTCTAGAAGACTGCTTGCACTTCAAAACTATTCCTAAATTTATAAAAACAAATTCAAACTTCATAAATAAACATTATAAACACCTTGCCAAACAATTTGAAATTTCAATTTTAAAGAAAATTATTAAACAAAAATCCGTTCTCATCTTCAAATTAAAAATAGAAAACAGTAAACTCAAACACGATCTAAAATTGAAAACTAAACCTGATGACTTCAACCACCTAACCAACAAAATTAACCATTTCACAGAAATCGAACAAAGTATTATACAAAAACGGCACCAGAAAAAATTGCATAACTTAATCATAAAAGAAAACCCTAACCTTATAAAAACCCATACCCCTACATCTCACCCATATAATAATCTTTCTACTTTTAAACTAAACTCACATCAAAACTCCCTATTAAAATTAGGCGCTAAATATATCCTAAATGACAAACCAAACTTAAAAGACACAATAGCTCACATAGAAACCGCCATTGACTACATTCCAGCTTTCAAACAACAAACAATCCGGAACACCGCTATAAAATCCATCTCTAAAGTAAATAAAACCTATAATAACTCAGAAGATATCAAATGTCTCAAAAACTTAAAAAACAATCGTGATTTAACTTTTCTTATGTCAGACAAAACAAATCTTATTACCATTATGAACCGAACCCATTATAATGAAATGATGCAAGAAACCATTGAAAAACTAAAAGCTACAAAAACCCACCCCTCACCTCTTAATAAACTCATAAGTAAAACAAAAGATCTTATAAAAACAGGCCAATGGCCCAACAATAACAAACCAACATTCAATAACCATGCCTCCACAATACCACGTCTCTTTGCTAAATATAAAGATCACAAAAAACCCCCCTCTCTCCGCCCTATAGAAATAAAGCTGAAGGCCCAACCTACCATCTCGAAAAATACATGAAAAGCATTTACATAGCCCTTCTCCCTCCCTCTAACTATTCAATAAACTCAAATGAAATGTTTCTAGATAAACTCCGTAATACAAATATAAATTATACCGATAAACTCGTTAGTTTTGATGTAAAAGATCTCTACCCCTCCATCAATAATTCAGAAATCACGGCAATTATTAATACTAAATTAACCAACATATTTGGAGACAATAAAACCAGTGAAACTTTAATTAGAGCAAATAACCTCCTCCTTAATGAATCATACTTTAACTTTAATAATAATACTTACCATCAAAATCAAGGCGTCCCTATGGGATCCCCTATCTCAGGTATCATTGCCGAATTGAAACTCCGCCTTATTGAAAATTCAGCCAACCATATAATCAAAAATTGTAAACTTTGGACTAGATATGTGGACGACATCTTTGCCATCATTCCCGACACTGAAAATCCAGATAACCTTCTAACAAACCTTAATTCCTTAGATAATAACATTAAATTCACAATTGAAAAAGAAACTAACAATACTCTAAACTTTCTTGATATAAAAATCATAAAAAACCCTAATAACACCATCGACACTACCGTTTACAGAAAACCCACTACTAACACTGAAATTATAAACAAAAATTGTAAAACCCCCCTCACTTACAAATTATCCGCCATTCAATCTTATATCAACCGCGCTATTTTAATCTGCTCTAACAAACAATTACTAAATAAAGAACTTAACAATATCAAAAAAATCGCCGCAAAAGCTAACTACTCTAAAAATCTTATAAATAAATTATACAAAAAACGCCTAAAATCTCTTAACAAAATCAATAACGCCCAGAAACCTAAACCTAATTTTACCACCGCAATCCCTTTTTGTAACGGCGCCAGCATTAAAATAAAAAATGAAGCTAAAAATAATAAAGTAAACATTCCAATAAAACCTGACAAAAATATCTTTCAACACATCCGGAACGAAAAAGACCCCATTCCACAAAACCACACCTCCGGAATTTATAAAATCAACTTCGAACATATCAATAGTAAAAAAGCCTGCTACATCGGGATGACTAAACGAAAAATAGCCGATCGTGAAAAAGAACACCGTGCAGATCTTAAACTAGGAAAAACCTCTACCGCTTTCTCCACTACCCATAATAATAACCCAATAAGCATTAACTCTATTAACATCCAAAAAATAGCTCCCTACAATAACCATAACTACGCTCTAAAACGGGAGGCCCTTGAAATTATCACTAACCCCAACACAGTAAACAATAGAGAACATTCCATCATCCCAGCTGCATGGCAACACCTCTTACAAGAATCCGAAGTGAAGCGAAGTAACTCTGACAACAAACCGCGAAACTATAAAACGAAGGACGAAGGCGTAACAAGTGGCTCTGAAGATGATCACGATTGTGATCGAAATTGATCAGCCAAAATTGAAAAGCCTATATAAGGTATATTTTAAAATGAAAAATATATCTTTTTTTTTAAATAAAAATATGTACTTGAATTGTTTATTTATATTTTTAAATAAACATGTGCATTCATAATTATCACCTTAGCATTCATATGATACTATCCTGAATGTCTGCTGGCCGATAATATTAGATTCCCTTAGCATTTGACATCACATCTGAGTGACCTTTAAGATATATATAGGGCTATTTTTTTCAAAAATTCATTTAAATTGAATAAAAATTAAGAAAGTTATCATAAAAGAAATGAGCAGAATTTTTTATTTATTTATTTATGTTTTAAAAAAAAATTTTTATAGGAATGATTTTTTAAAGTGTGTGTAAAATAACTGGATCTCCTAATTAAATACATATATGTGGAAAACCTCTTATGGACTTGTAATAATTTATTTAATAAGTTTTGCAAATTTATAAAGAGTTTTTCCTAAGTGACTTTTTTTTTTTTTTTTTTTTTTTTTTAAGTTCAAATTCATAATGAGTTTTTCATAAGTGATTTTTTTGCAGTGTTGCTGAAATAATTGAATTTCTAAGTTAAAAAACAAATATTTAAAAAATAGTTTTGTATCACGTTCAGAACTTAGAAAAAAAATTCAACAAAAAGTGTTCAGAAAAATAATTTCTTCAAAAATAGTGCAACAACAATTAAACAAAGAAGGTTAAAAAACAAAAGATCTGCAAAAAAAGCTATTATTAAGAAAAAGAATTAAAAAAAAAAGACTTCAATTGACATCCCCCCCCCCCCCCAAAAAAAAAAAAAAAAAAAATCAGTTAATTGTTGGGCTGAACTGATTTTCTCTGATGAATCAAGTTTCATTTATTTCAAGCTTATAGAAACAAGCTAGTAGGATGACTTAATGAAAACTGCATTCTTAAAACAATGATACATTTTCCGTACATCATGGTATGGAGGTGCAAAACTTTTCAAGGAGTCAGGCAAATTTTCATACTCAAGGAATCAATAAACTTGAAATAAAACATGGTTATTATAAAAATATTGTCTGATCAGCTATTTTGGAGGTATCTCAGAGTTTTCCACAGTCAGCATTTCAATATGATAATGCACCTTCCTACATAACTTTTGTTTGTTCAAATTTTTTATCCATTCCCATAAGCTCCTATAATTCTGTAAGTAATCATTTTTTTTTTTTTTTTTTTTTTTTTTTTTTTTTTTTTCACAAGTTAATCCACTTGAAAATGTTTAGTCTATAAAAGGTATGGAGAGATTCAAAATTTCTAGCCTACAATTTTGCAAGAACTAGAAAAAAAATATCTATGATATTTGGCACAGTGAAATTTCTGTGAAATTAACAAATCATAATAGAATACAAAGTTTATTATATTGCATTTAAAAATAAATTTTTATGTAGATTTTTAAAGCAAATTACCAAATCAAAAATACATATAAGTATCATTTTATCTCTTTGACATTATGAAAACATGACAGTTTTATTTGTTTTAAACATTAGTTTTGAAGTTATTACAAATAAAAAGGTATAAGTCAATTTTTCTGCAATGCATCTTTTTTTTTCTTTTTGTTTGGTCCCACACTTTATGTGTGTGTGTGTGTGTCTAAATATTTCTCATATCCTTATAAAAAGTATACAAATATAATAAATAGTAAGTGAAATCATGTGTTAAAGTTAAAAGTCACTTGTATCTTTTTATGATACAGGGTAATCCAAAATATTTTTGCTTTTCTTCAATTTGTGGGTAGCTTCCTAATTGCACTTGTGACTAAATTTTTATTGGAAAATGTAAGCCTAACATTTCATGTCTGAAATTTAACACCATTTCATCCAGAGTTTCCTTAGAAATAAGAAATAAAAAAATTCTAATATGACCACTAACTGTATGTTATATCAAGCAATTGAAATTTTCAAGAAATTAGCTATTTTGAATTTATTATATATATTTATAAATTTTTTTCTATTCATTGATAAAGTGTTCTTTAAGCTTCATAAATGTATTCTTCTTCATGATATTGTGATAAAATGTATTACAAAAAGTATAATAATATGAAAGATGAACTAACATTTTCTTTAATTATTATTCTGCTGTGTTAAAACTTAGAACACAATTATAAAATCTTTTTTTTTTTTTTAATCATTGGTGTGAATCAGTGGTTAACCTACAACTCTGTAGGCCCAGGGCAAAAGTCTCACTGCACCCCTCCCCCAATTGGAGCCCCTTCTATATTTAGAAGCTCCTCACACATCTTCACTTAATATTTATTAATATAGAAAGGCCTTGAAGTAAGTTTAAAATTGAATTCGAAAATCAAACCAATGAATGGGCCAGGGGCACTTACCTTGCCTTAATCAAACTTTGCACAAATGAGTGTTTTTTCATTTTGGAGTTATTGCTCTACAGTGACTTTTTGTGGATTAAGGCTCTTTAAACAGCCACCTATGGCTAAAGTGAATTGCAGGGAACGTTTCAGTTTAAAATAATGACACAACACTTCACCAAATACATATAGCTAAAGGTTAAATTTCTCAGGAAGCCCCTCATGACCAGAGGCCCATGACAACCTGCCTCCTCCATCCCACCTCTGGTATGCCACTGGTGTAAATTATAGAGATAAATGTGTTCATGCAAAATTGTATACCTATTAAAAATATGCTTTTATCATTTAAAAATGTACTAAAATACTCTAATTTAGAAGATATGAATAGTATACATGTATACAAAACTCCAGCCTTTAGCTCAATCAAATGATGGGAAATGGTTAAAATTCAAAAACAAATTGTAAATTGGAATTGGGAGACCCCTAAATCTAATACCACTTAGGCATGTATTATCACTGGGATTATACATTTAACCAAAATTTCAGCTCAGTCAGATGATAGGAAGTGGGTTAAAATTCAAAAACAAATTTTGACCTGGAGTTTTCAGTCCAGACCCCCCAGGGCCCTCCTAAGTCTGTCACTGCTTGAGTGTGTATTGTCGTTGGTATTACACATGTATGCAAAAATTTAGCTCAATTGGACGATAAGAAATAGGTTAAAATTCAAACAAATTTTGAATTAAAATTAGGATTCTAGGATCCATAGACATCCCCCCTAATAAAAATATAAAATAAATAAATAGAAATAAATTTAAAATAAATAGATATTTATAAATAAATAGAAATAAATTTAAAATTGCTAGAGTTTTATGTGTGATAATTATTTAAAAATAAAGTTTATTATCACTATTTTACTTTATATACAGTTTTTAAGCTTAAAAAAATGTATTCAATCATTGCTTCTAATGTACGTTTTTTGCTAGAAATGTGAACTCGTATATAAGCCGATCCCCATACTTCAGCTTCCGAAAAATTTCAAAAAATTCTCTGCTTATACACTGAAATATACGGTAATTAATAGTTTTCATAATTAAAAATATGTTTTTAATCAAAAATATGCATGGAATATGTATGAGTAATTTTATTCTAATGCATTAAAAATACAAAAAAAAATTGAATCTAAGAAGTTTTGACTTTCTTTTGTATTTAATAGAAGAAAATATTGGATTTATAAAAATTTTAGAGTTCTCATTTTTGATGGATTTACATGTTTTGAGAGATCCACAACATGATTTGACCATTTTTAAAAAATGTGTCTGTGTGACAAAAATTTTGTGGCAATTCTATCTCAGGAACTACTGCAGAAAATTGCATGTAAATTTATATGTAGATGTATCTTGACCTAAATTAGGGGGGCTAAAGAAGCATTACCAACTTAAAAAAACAAATTTAAACTGTTTTTTAAAAAGAAATTATTTATTAAAAATTCTATTACAAATTTCCTAACATGAAAATATAAACACATACCAAATAAAAAAACATATTATTAAATTATATTAAAATAAAACTTGACTCTTTGCCTTGATTTTCAAAAGCAACATTGTCAATTAAGTACAAATATAAAGTACATCAAACACATAATGATATTTCTATAAGAAATTTATATTTTACAAGAAATAAATAGGTTGTACATAACAAAAGAAAATTTTCAGACTAGATATATTTTATAGCTCAGAATTTTTTTTTTATCTTATTCATAAGATAAAGATATCTGTCAGACAGCACAAAAAAGCTTTATATATATATATATATTTCAGTATCAAAGATAAAACACTTATTTCACTTCATCTTCTAAGAAAGTATTGTTAACTTTACATTAGAAAGATTATTTTTCCATGTGAATAAGATTATGTTTATTCAAACTTTTTTCATAAACAAATGTTTTGCTGCATACACTGCAAGCAAAAGGTTTCTCACCTGTATGTATCATAAAATGCATATGCAATGCATGCTGCCGAGTAAATCCTCTGTTACATGTGTTACAAACAAATGGTTTCTCATCTCTGTGTGTGTAAAGGTGCCTACTTAAATCACTCTTCCAAGTAAATCCTCTATTACATATTTCACAAGTATAAGGTTTCTCATCTGTATGTGTGAAAGAGTGCCTTTTTAAATCAGTCTTTGAAGTAAATCCTCTATTACATATTTCACAAGTATGAGGCCTCTCTTTCGTATGAGTCAATAAGTGCATTTTTAAATTGCTATTTTGAGTAAATTTCTTGCTGCATATTTCACAAGTAAAATGCTTCTCATTTGTATGAGTGAGATAGTGCACATTCAAGATACTTTTACGATTAAAACTTTTGTTACATACTTCACATGTAAAAGTCCTTTCATTTGAATGTGTGCGATAATGCATCTGTAATGTATGCTGCCTAGCAAATTTTTTGTTACATGTATTACAAACGAAAGGTTTCTCATCTGTGTGTATGAAAAGGTGCCTTCTTAAATCAGTCTTCCAAGCAAATCTTCTGTTACACATTTCACAAGCATAAGGTTTCTCATTCGTATGAGTCAATAAGTGTTTGTTTAAATTACCTTTCTCAGTAAATTCTTTGCTACACACTCCACAAACAAAACGCTTCTCATTTGTATGAACGAGATAATGCTTTTTTAAAGTATACTTACGTGTAAAAGTTTTGTTACATACCTCACAAGTATAAGGCTTTACAGTTGCATGAGCAAGAAGATGCACATTCAAATAACTCTTCCGAGAATATCTTTGATTACATATCTCGCAAACAAAACACTTCTTTTGTGAAATGGGTTCCTCTAAGTCAGTGTGGCATTTTTTAATGTTGGAATCAGTGTGTATATTCAAATTGTTATCTGTAAAGCTTTTTTCCTCCATAGTCAATTATTAAAGTGCTTTCAATTGATATTCATGTAAATTTTAATACACATCAATTCAGTTAAGATAAAATAAATTTGAGAAAGAAAATAAATATTGGTACAACAAAATTTTCTTTTCTTTTTCCTTTAAGAAATATTCAATATTTTGCAGTTAAAAAAAAAAAAAAATGCTTTGATTCATATTTTTTTTTTTTTTTGAGAAAGAAAACAGGTTGTTAAAAATGACATTGTTACTTGATTTATTAAGGAACAACCCATTAAGATAGAGTGAATTTTCACAGTATACAAATTGGTATAAGAGAAATGTTCAATATTTTGTAGCTGTTACATAAAACATGTTTTGATTCAGCATTAGTAACCTTGTAAAACACAAACTTATATATTCATCTTTATTCAGTTTATAATGTTAAATCATAAACTTCATGAATCTGGGTCATACACAATACATACTTTAATATATTTTAGGGGCACATTAATTAATGTGACATAATCAGACTCTTCTTTCTTCAAAATGACATTAGCTACCAATTTACCTGCAATAAATAGAAACATTTTAATATGTCATTTTGTATGATATTAATTACTTATCTGAAAAAAATTAGCTTTTATAGCATTGCAATAGTGTTTTTATATCTACTTTATACAACTTTGAAATTATACAACAGAAATAAAAATGCATAACAACACATTTTATTATATATTAACTACATGCAAGTAATTAATCACTACTATGAGCAGGGTTTAATTTCTGAAAAAAAAAAAAAAAAAAAAAAAAAAAAAATGGTACACTAATGATCTCCAGAACTTATATTCATATGCCCTGTGACAGAATATTTCTATGATTTTTGCGACATGTCTTGTTCATGGAAAAATTTTTTGCAAGACTATAATGATATATTTTCTAACTTACACATAATATGTACATATAATTATAAAGCTATCAATATTATTAACAGACTGTTGAAGAATCTTTAAATATAAGACATGTATTTCTATTTTCTACTGAAATTTAAGAATATCTCTAATTTTTATGAGCAAATTTTTCTGCAAGTCACAATTACTTTTCTGCGATAATGTCACTGTGTCCCCTAAATTCTGCTATAGGGTTCATATGTATCTCTTATTTAATGAGTTTATCAACCAAATTTTAAGAAAAATTACTCCAATTTTCGAAGATACAAATGAAATCTTACAGAAATTAGCATGGAATTTCAGTTAACATGTTTTTTTTTTTTTTTTTTTTTTTTTTTAGAAATTAAACTATGTTTCTTTTTTTTAGTTTTTATATTTCATTTTGATAGATTAAGTTTAAAACATAGCTGTATTTTACATTCAGTAAAAGAAAAAATATATAAAGATTTATTTATGGTCAATTCTAACAATTACTGGGTGTTGCACAAAAGGTGAGAGAGAAAAACCATTTGTCTATAGCTGAGAAAGATAAAAAGAAGAAAAAGTTTGTGTGCTAAGCTACATTATAGATATAGGTGTTTCTTGTAAGAAAAAGATAGTATGTTATGGCTATCCCAAAACTTTCTTCTATATCATTCTATATAACAGTGCCACTTACTGTTTAAAATGTACAAAAGTTTAACCAAATCCTCTCACAATAAAGATTTTACGCATGGAGTTTGGTGCAATTTAAATCAACAGTTGCTAAGATGTAGCCATCTGAAAAATCACAATAGCAGCTCCGTTTGTTGGCTGATATAAATCTAAATTAAAACAGCATTCATTTTTATAATGGTTACCTCACATATCAAGTTTTGCTCAGTTACATGCCATAGAAGTTGAGATTAAGCCTTCCTATTTACGGGGTGAATTGCAATGCAATAGCACTACCAGTTAGCTAATATAAACCCAAATAAAATCAGTATAATATTTCATAATGGCTGGTTCTTTATAGACTTCCTGTTCTCAGGAAAAATTGTAGTATAGCAGTGTCACTTATCAGCCAGTATGCACCCGAATTGAATCAGCATAATGCCTCATAATGGTCTTCTCACACATCAAGTTTTGTTCAATTATATGCTATAAAACCTGAGATATAGTCTTCATTTAAATTGTAGAAATCACTGTATAGCAGCACCATCTCTTGAGCAATCGACCACAAAAGTTCATAAGCACTAATATATGTCAAGGTGCATCTACATACAAATGTATATGTACCATATTTTTCTGCCTATTATTTGTGGATAATGTGCAAAAAAGTTTATTTTTTTGCTGTGTATTATAGGCCATCGTGTATCATCTGAGTTTTTTTTTTTTTTTTTTTTAAGTTTATTCAAAATATTCCTAAGAAAAACTATTATTTCCAATATAAAACAACAGATAGTGCCAGCAACACAACCTCATTTGTTTTTCTTACGATCGTTTTCATTGGCTGCTAATGAAAATGATATAATACCTTAACCAATTGTATATTGAGTAAGAAAAGGAATGTAATTCCATGGAAAAGACAACAGACATGCATGACTAGAGTGCATGCATAGCGAATAAGCCTCTAGGGGTGTGTCACAGACTGTCACCAATTGCCCATCTGCACAGCACTAGTGTGATGTAAAATCCAACCAACCAACATAGCAAATAAGGTATATACAATAACAAAAGTGCATCAGAGGACTGGGGTTGAAAAGCAATTCATTGAAAACTTTAAATAAACACCATAAAATGCAAAAATCTAGCAACAACAGTTTCAAGTCAAAATAGGACACGACCCTTCATCAAGCGAACAAAGTCAAGTGCTGCAAACAAAGCGGCAACACACACTGCAAAAACTGCTGTGCCACAGGCCATCAAAAATTATCTTTAATATCAATATTTATAACAATGCCCCCTAATGTTAATCATTTAGAAATGTTTAATCAACATAACTTTTTTTAATAAAAATTTTACATATGTAGTTTGACGTAATTTTAAACAACAGATGCTGAATTATAGCCATATGGGAAATTCCAGAATATGAGTAATAGCAGCACGACTTTACAGTCAGTATACTATTGATTAAAAGACTTGTATATGTAGGAAAGGATAACGAGGAGGTATTTTCTAAATCAGCATTAAATTGATTTATAGAATCGCTATATCGCCCAGTCCTAGTGTAAGGTTAATTTTTATACCAACTATGGGAAAAAATACCAGAGATAGGAATTGAACTTCGGCCCTTCGCTTAACGTGGGGTTGCTCTACCACTGAGCTACACTGGCTGATAACCAGCTCAGCACTTCTCACATAATGTCTGTTGGCAGGGATATTATGTGAGAAGTGTCGAGCTGGTTATCAGCCAAAGTAGCTAAGTGGTAGAGCAACTGCACGTTAAGTGGAGGGCCCGAGTTTGATTCCTGGCTCTGGTATTTTCCACATAGTTGGTATAAAAATCAACCTTACATTCCACTTTATCTGAAATTAAAAATTATTAATTACTCTCACTTATCTAGGAATGCTGTTGTAGTATTTCACATCATTATACAAAAAAAAAAAAAAAAAAGAGTTTGCAATAAAAATGAGAAAAGTGAAATGATGGGAAGTTAATGTGTAAATTATGCTAAAAACAACAAAAAAAAAAAAGCTTTTCTCATTTTCAAACTACCTGTATCTTGATTCTTGAAAAGTAAATATTTACACAAAATGTGAAAAAATATTAAAAACAAACTGCAGTTTTGGTAGCATTAAGCATACTGTCATCAGTGCAGAATGGCAAAGGTAGATTAGTGCTTTTATATATAGATAGGGAAGCGAATTTTTGAGTCGGAATAGTAGCCAATAGGAAATTTAAAAAACTGGTGGTGTTGGCTAATAGAAAATTGGGATATAGAAAGCTATGTAAAATGGTATGTGAATATTTCCTTTTGGAAAACACCTCCAGTTTCTTAACCCCTGAAAAGAGATGTATCAAAGTATATTTTATTGATTAAAAACTTAAAAAAAAAAAAAAAAAGATTAAGAAATAATACTAATTTTAATGAAGAAATTGAAAATAAATAAATAAATAAATAACTCATAAGAATAAAAAATAAATGAAATCAAAATTTAAAGTGAGCAAATAATAATAATAATAAATACAAAATATAACCAAAAACTCTCCCACTAATCATAAACACCTCAATAAGGAGAAGCATACATTAAAAATAAGATTTGAACATAGAATTTCCTAGAAATTCAGGACAACCATCATACATTTTAGTCAGCAGATAGGTAAATTTCATGTTTTTACTTTTATATTTATCTAAGCAAAGGTATTTAATTCCAGGGGCACAGAATATGTCCGAATGCCCGAACAAGGTTCGGGGGAAATTTAAACTGACTGGGGAAATTTTGAATATTTTTTTAAGAGAAAATAAAAATGTAAATCAAAAATGCTACTTTGAAGTGCTTATACACTAACAGCGATATTTTTATGTTACACTGTATACTTATTCTCTTAAATATTTATTACATAAAACAAATGACTTTGTATAGCAAAGTAGATTTTATACTGTGTTTGGGGGAAATTTCTGAGGTTTGAACATTTTCTGCACCCCTGTTTAATTCTACATAAGAAATTAATATACTTTTACAAATTGTTTTACGTAAACATGATTTAACCTGTTAACACCTGAATTAATTTTGCAAAATATTATTAGCTGATTATTTCGCTTCTAAATTAATATAGACAACTGACAGTAAAATAGATTAATTTAAACAATTCTTCGGAAAGTTTTGAATTTAGAACCTATCCTCATTTATTGACGTTTAGTGATCTAGCGAGAAAACTTCGAGATAGAAAAACTTTGAGATAACAGATTAATTTCCTATTATATGTTGACAAAGATCTCGAAAGTAAAGTATTGTAATATATATTATTATTCAACTTGATTTAAGTTAGCATACCTGCGCAAAAAGCAAATATATGTGTGACAAATGAAAAATCATAAATCCAAATTATGAAATAATAATTAATAGTAGGCACTTAAAACATTCAGGGATCATTTAGAGTGACGCTATAAACTGTCACTAAAAAGCAGAAATCATTCCAAGAAACCACAAAAAATATACATGCCATTTTATTAGCTGTCCTCAAATGAGGACACGAACTAACATGTTAAAATGAGTAAATAAGTTAACTTTAAATGGGAATTCTTTTCTTTTATCAAAAACATAGAGAAAAAAAATCTTATATGAACATAAGCTTTAGTGTTTAGTATTTATTTTTGAATGCAACTTTAATACATCAACAGGGATGAAATTACCTTACATGCAAAAACCCTCAAAACTGTTATTTAATACAGATAGGGGAGGCTTATTAATAATATATCACATGGTAACCTATAATAACTACTATTTGGAGAGTTCTTAATACATTATGAGACAAATTTAACATTGAAAATGAGAAGTTTCTATAAAAACAAGTCATACAGCAAAATTTTCAAAAACCCTGAATTCAGGGGTACCTAGCTCCTGGAAAGTTTCCCCCTGCATAAAATGCATAAAGACAGTTCTATATGAAATTTATTTATTTTGAAGTATTATTAAATAGTTTTACACACTAAATGGAAAAGAAACTTTCTTGCAAAATGTAAAAATATATAGACAGTGTGCCTAAAATGCAGTGGTCAAGAATCAATAACTCAAAAAGTAAACAAAAATCCTTAATATATTTAACACTTATCTTAATTAGGGGTGCACCAAATAGCAGTTTTGGCCGAATATTCGGCCAATCAAATAGTAACTATTCAGCCGAATACCAAATATTCGGCTGGCTAATTTACTCCTATATTCAGGTGTCAATCACCTAATTTTTTGCAAACTTTTTCAGTAATACCATTTACATTTAGTAATATTTTTTTTTTTTCTTTTTTTTTTTAAATTATGAGTGAATATTATAAAAAACTACGATTCAGAAAGAGTGGTTTATATAAATATAGAAAAATATTACTATACATAAAAAGTGGTGTAATGCTGAATTCACAGTCAAAGAAAATTATTAACTGTTAGGTTCTTAATAAACTATAAACATATAAAATTTCTTAATTAACAATATCTTGTCATGCCCACTTTAAAGAAAAATAATAATAATCAACCCAGAAATGCAATATTTGAGAAAAATCAATTTAAAAGTAACAACCTATTGGCCAACGTACATTAAAACTGACGCAATTGCCTCTCACTCTCATATGAATAAATTGTGGGATAGAGATGTGATGCTTTTCATGCATGTTGGAGCACTTCATATGCATTTTTCAATAACAAATTTAAAAATTGCTCTTTTATGACTTGTGTCATTTTTTCCTGCCAGATTTGGATGCGATCTTTGTTTGATCTCTTGAAGTTTCCTAGACGGCAACATCATGTGAATTATGTACTCTTTCTTATTTTACTTTACTTTAAAAACATACATAATTTAATTATACTGTTATTGATAAAGACAACTTTTGTTAGATATTATTAATTGTTATGATTAATGTATCTAATAATTAATTTTCTTTAATATTGCTTGAAACTAGATAAAACAATTGTTTTCATTTAAATATAATCTATTTCTTAATTAATCTGAAAAATTCTAATTTAATGATAATTAAAAATAGCAGAATTTTTTCAAGAGATTAAAAATTTTAAAAAGTTGAATTTTTATGGGTCATTATCTGAAAAGTGGACTTTTTTTAAAAAAAAGAAAAAAAGTTAGCCCAAATAAAATTGCTCCAAAAATTTTTTTTAATTTTTGTGCATGTACACATATGTTACAGTTAATAAAAAATAATATAAACCAAACTGTATCTAATAATTTTTGAAATAGTAATTATTTTTATAATAATTAGAAAAATGAGGGAATGATAAATTTCTTCTAGAAACTACTTTATAAAAATATTATTAAGTTTAGTTATATTTTCAAAAACTAAATATTTATTAAAACATATTTTTATTAATATAACATCAAAAAAGCAAATTTGACTTCTTTTAGTTAACTTTATAATAAGTGAGGGAATGACATTAATAAAAATACTGTATTTCAATCTAACGTTTGAGGGCCATATGTTATTCATTATAAAATGTTTCCAACAGAACACAAGATGGTTTCTTTACTTTGCTGCTATATAACTTAAGTTTGACTTATTATAAAGTACGTGCTGCCATTAATACAGTAAGTAGGGGTGCCATTATAGTTTGATGAGGGAATGATATCTATTACCAGGAACAAGTGTTCTCATTTCTTTCATTGCATAATATATAAATATAGTATAATGGATAAATATTTATTAAAGTATGTTCAATAAATTTTCAATTCAAATAATCTAAATATACATGCTTTAATACCATAGAAACCAGAGATATTTTTAACTCCTCCACAAGCATATTTTACGCTTTAAAATCTAAAAATACTCCTGAAAATTTTAACCATGAGTATTTTCACGCTTTGTAGTTTTAGTTAAATTTAATGTACTTTATTAAATGTGTTTGAAAAAGTTTATATTCTTTCTGCAATTTAATGCTCTGCATACTTTTCTTTTTTTAATCAATTAATATCTTCTCTTACAATGTGTAAAAAGTTTTTATAATTAAAATTATTTTGAGTAAAACTGCAAACATTTGCATCAATAATAGAATTTCTCCGATTCACATATGGCCTTATCTTTCAATGTTCATTGTAATTATAAACTGAGTCACATTATGATCATATTCTGAGCTCTGATATTATATTGTACAAATTATGCTGAAAGGAATCTTATTACAATTGGCCAGTCCATATAATATAACTTGAACTCATAATTGAAACTTATAACATCAGTTCATATACATATATTTTATTTTTATTAACTTATTAAGAAGTAAGTAAAATTTAGCATGATTTCACAAAAGATCAACTTCTTTCTCTTCCACTCTTTTTTTTACTCTTAATAATGCCAAATTCATTCCTTCAAAAAAGATCAACGAGGATTTTTTTTACTCCTAGGAAAAAATACTAGCAACATCTCTTATAGAAACCATTTTATTTACTACATGTGGGAATGGGGACACAGTGAGGGAATGATATTTTGCATTTAAAAAAATATTTTAAAATTATATTTGGATTCCAATAACCAAAGAATAACTGTTTATATGTAAAACAAATTAATACTGATAGTTTGAACAGCTTTTTGTTTTTGTGCTTTTAAAAATATGCCCTCAAGACTACTGGGACATGAAATGACCACTTTTCAGAGAATTACTCTTATATGATTCAACTAGCCGAATAATTTGATATTCAGCCAAACCGAATATTTGGCTAGCCGAACAGTTTTAGATTCTGATAGCCATCAATGTCCTCATATTAAATAAAAACATCTGAATTTACTTTTTTTTTTTTCAGAAATTATTTAAAGCTTACCTTTTCTACAGTTTATTATATTTAATTGACTTTCTTTTCATATTTAAATTCACTTCGCTTTCATCTTACAAACATCGTTATTATGTTTACTATATCGGCGTTGCCATTTCCAGTCTGCATAATCTTTTCTATTTGTGCTGTTGCCACTCCTTAGAAATTGTTATTTTAAATTATGTTTTGGTTTTCACCATCGGATGTCGTGGCGCGGCTGTCAATGTCGTTATGTAGATTGACTGGTGTTGGATAGTATATAATGCCATGATGTTTGAAGATACTTCAGTTTCAGCTGTGTTCCAGTTTCAATGAGCTTCAGCTAGTTTTAGCTTGGAGTTCCAGCTCTGTTGAGTAGCTGCTTGGCAGCTGTTCTAGATTATGGATACATCGTGGGCTGCTCACGTTTTTTTATGCTGAACTCAAAATTAAAACCTTAAGTAAATCGATTGTTGACTTTTGTTGTTACGTTTGATTTTTATGATGTTAATAAGTGTTTACTCATGTTAAGTTTGAAATCTTTTTAATATGCAATAGTTTATCTAAAAATTTAAATGGATAGTTTTTTTGTGAGGACTTTTATAATGCCAAGTTTTTTCGAACTTTGTTATTTACTGAAATCGTTGGTCATGCGGCGACCATGAATTGACTTTAATCTTCTACTAAAAAACTTAAGTTTAACCGATGTCCCTCTAGTTGTTTTATTCATTGGTCATGCATGAAGTTTGGGATTGAGTTCTTAATTTTTCTTCAATTCAGTGGCGTTCGCTGGTCATTGAGCAACCGCAATCTTCAATAGGTTTTGTGTTAAATTTGATCTTCAATCAATTTCGCTTTTCTTCAATGTGCTTTCTACGTTACATGGTGTGTGATTGATCACTCTTCAATAAATGGTAAAATGCTTGTACCAGTGTGATGTAATATTTTTGTCATCCATTTTTTCTCATTGGTCATGTGGCGACCATGTAAATGAACTTGAGTGATATGCCAAAGACTTTTCTTCTTCATGTACCAACAACTAGCGTAAATGTATTAGTGAAGAGGTAATATAATTTTGAATTGTTATTGAAGATAACTTTGTTATATTGAATTTAAAAATTTGTTATATATTTATATTAAATCGTTTTCTAGTTATTGTTATAATTGTTTTGAATTTATTATATCATCATGAATAAATTTGTTTTCATTTTAAATATTTTTGCATTTACTGAGTCTAACACTTTTTACATACTAGTCAAATTATAGTTCAATCAAAATCCTCTAAACTTAAATAATTCTACTGCAGCATTTATCTGCTTAATATAAATTTTATTTAAGACAGACCTTAAAGTCTCTATTAATTCAGCCAAACCGAATATTCGGTAGTCTGGCCGAGTAGGCCAAATAACGAATATTCAGTGCATCTCTAACCTTAATGTCCCAAGCCTTCCCTTAATAAGAGTGATCTTCAACGTTTACAAAGTTTTTCCTCTTTTCCTTAAATTAAAAGAAGAAAGTTTGAATTTTTTGCTGTTGATGGAAGATAATTTAGCAGTAGTAGCCATTTTAATTTTTTCTAGATTTTAAAATATTTTCCTTTTCAACTCTTTTTCATCTTGTCAAACAAGAAAAAACCCAGAAAACTAAATTGGGTGCACATGTTAAGGCCAACTGACTACACAAGGGTTCTAGGACTGAAAGGACGACCCTCCATGGGAATCTTTCTAACAAGTTTCTAAGGCTCTTACTAGACCCTATTTATGAAATTTTGAAAAAAAAAAAAAAAAAAGTCACAGAAAATTCTAAATGGCTAGGTGGATGAGTGTGGCCTCGAATTAAATGCTGTATTTCCTGTCTACTAGCTTTGAGGACAGACCCTCTGAATTTTTAATGGGACAGGGACTAAATTGGGAGAATACAATGTGAGTGACCTTTTGTTGCCAAATATTGATTGACTAATGTTGCTGTGTGAAGGCTGGTGCTGTTGTATAGCAAAATAAAATCCATTTAAGGAGCCATCATTGGGTTGCTTTAATAATGCATTTTGTCAAAAAAAAAAAAAAACGACATCTTGTTGTTTACAATTTCAGAAGTTTGGCCATCATGTTATTTAACAAAATCTGAAAACATACAAACAAATATATATAATGTATAATGAAAAAGAAAAGCTGATAAAATTTTGATGTTTAGTGTATAATACATAAGGCAATAACATTTTTTCCAGTAAGCCCTTTTTAACCCTTTGAGGGATAAAGTAATTATGCTTTATATACGAAAAGGCCACAACAATTTACAAACAAATAAATGTAAAGAAATAAATTACTTTTTTTCCACAAAATCATAAAAAAGTAAAGTTTTGTTGAAAAAATGCAGGAGAAATTTTTTTAATTGGGAATTAATAATTTTGTACATGGCAAGGACACATGACAAGCATTAAAGGGTTAATATGCATAACAAAGTCATTGCCACTACTTTTTACACAAACTTTGAATATATCCTTTGCAGCTCATAAATCATACTATAAACATATTTCTCACAATATAATGTAGACAAAAAGTTGATTTTTTATATTATCGATGAAGCAGTTATATAGTTTGATCTTTCTCCATATGAATGAGAATATGCTTATTTAAACTGCGTTTGTAAGGAAATTTTTTGCTGCATACATCGCAAGCAAAAGACTTCTGATTTGTATGTGTGATACAATGCATCTGCAATGTACGCTGCCTAGCAAATGTTTTGTTACACGTATTACAAATGAAAGGTTTCTCATCCGTATGTATAAAAAGGTGTCTCTTTAAATCAGTCTTCCAAGTAAATCCTTTATTACATATTTCACATGTATGAGGCCTCTCATTTGTATGTGTCAATAAATGCTTTTTTAAATTACTATTCTGAGTAAATTCTTTGCTGCATACTTCACAAACAAAATGTTTCTCATTTGTGTGAATGAGATAGTGCACATTTAAGATGCACTTACGATTAAAACTCTTGTTACATATATCACATACAAAAGGCTTTTCATTTGAGTGAACAAAAAGATGCCTATTCAAATGGCTTCTTCGAGAATAACTCTGACAACATACTTCACAAATGAAAGGCTTCTCTTTAGACATGGGTTTCTCTAAGTCAGTCTTTTTAAGGTTGGAGTTAGCACATACATCCAAATTAGCTTTTGAAAATTTTTTCCTTCATAGTTGACAATCTAAGTTATGTCTATTAATATTCTTGTAAAGATATAGTTTCAGTACACATCAGTTAAAATAAATTCAGTCAAGATAGATAACAATATCAACCTTCTTGCTAAAATTTATTTTAAGAGAAATTTTTTAGAAATATTCAATGCTTTGCAATTATTAAAAAAAAAAAAAAAAAATTCTTGGTTGATAATTCTTTTTTGTAAAAAACCAACTGATGGTTAAAAATGTGAAAATTATTTGATTTATGAAACAATTTAATTCAATAGCTCATGAATTCATCCTGTTAAATCAGAAAAAATTCATACTTTTATAATTTTGGTGGCATATTATTTTGTCATATAATCAGACTGTTCTTTCTTTAAAATTGCTTCAGCCATCATTCAACCTGCAATAACAAAAGTGCATTAATACCAAAGCATGCAAATATCTAATTTTACTACACACTAGTTAAATACAGCTAATAAGTATCACTCACAAACTGTGACACTGATTCTAAACAAAACCTATAAGTAGCTAAAGGGTATGAAGGTATACAGTAGAGAGTCAAAAATCCACACAGCTCAGGACCAGAGGTTGTGTAGATTTTAGGATTTGGTGGACCATAAAAATTATTTTTACTTTGAATAATAAAAGCAGAGTATTATTCAAACTAAATATATACTAGTGAATAATAACACAATTCCACTTGAATATTAAATTATTAGGTATATAAAAATAACGCTCAACATTAAATATTATAATGAAAATGATAAATAAAAATGGAAGACTTATTTGTAAAATTTAGATCTATTCATATATAGTTTGTGTTACAACTTAATGATGTATGTATGTATGTATGCTTAAAACAAATTTATTGTTCTAAGAATTTAAGTGAGTTTTTTCTTGTTGTGCATTTATCATTATTTGTACATTTTCAAAAATTAGTTTGTATATTGTTATACCACATTGATATCATCATCATTTCCTTTTGATGGATTAAACATACTGCTAATAATTTTACTATCAGTAATTTGGTTCTAGCAGTCTTTCACATTATTATTATTATCATAAATTGCAAGTACAGAATTCACATTCAAAATCTCTTTTAAAAATTCTAATTTACCGTTTTGTAACTTATTAAAAATGAATTTCATTGTTTACATCTGAAAAGCTGTGCGGATTTTAGGCTCTCTACTGTACATCCCCAGGAGTGCAGAATATCTCCAAGAGGTTTAGAAAAAATTTTGGTTGCAGAGGAAAATTTTGAATACTTATTTTATTAGAAGAAAATGAAAATGGGGAAAAAAAAAAAACTATGTAATATTAAACAATAAATTAACAAACTTACAATTAACTTTACCTTACATTAAAATCCTTTAGAAATTGAGCTAATATATTTTGGCTCCCAAAACGGGGCCATCTTAAGAGCTCGTATGACGACTCCAGCTGGGCAGAATATTATCATTCTTCATCACTCTTGTCCATCACTTTCTTCACTTTGCTTCTCAGTTTGGAGTAAGTGTTGCCACTCAATTGGAATTACGCTATGTTCGATATCATTTACGGAGTTGTTAGTCGTTAAAATTTTTATTGCTTCTCTTTTTAGGGCGTAATGATGTGAGTTGAAAGGTGCTAATTTTTGAAAATGAATGGTATTAGTGTTAATGGGTTTAATATTGTTAGTTCTTGAGAATGCAGTACATTGATTATTGTATTTAATGTTAGCAAGGTGTTTAGAAATACGGTCTTTAATTTTATGCTTGGTCATCCCAATATAACTTGCAATGTTTTTATCATAATACTGAAAGTTAATTTTATAAATTCCTGCTTTGTGTTTAAAGTGAGTTGGGTCTTTTTCATTCCGGATGCATTGGTAAATATTTTTATTTGGCTTAATCGGAATATTAATGTTATGTTTTTTTAGCTTCATTTTTGATTTTAACAGAGGCGCCTTTACAATAGGGAATTGCGTAAGTGAAAGTAGGTTTTATTTTTTGAGCATTTTGAAAACAATTAAGAAACTTTATACTATTTTTATACAGCTTATCCACAATAGCGGGGTTATAGTTGGCTTTTTTAGCAATACTTTTAATAAATTTTAATTCGATATTCAGAAGTGTTTCATTAGAGCAAATAAGAATAGTGCGATTAACATATGAGCATAAGGCGGCGTATTTATAAGGAAGGGGGCTACGACATTTATTGTTAATAATTTCGTTACTGTTTGTGGGTTTTCGGAAAATAGTAGTCTTTATTTTTGATAATACTAATATCGTGAAAATTTAAACTATTGTCAATTTCAGTTTCATATGTGAATTTAATGAGAGGGTCAAATTTATTAAGTTTAACAAGGAGATTTTCAGGATTAATACTTTGGGGGGTAACAGTAAAAATATCATCCACGTAACGGATCCAGAGTTTACAGTTATTAATGATATTATGGGTGGCATTTTCAAAGATTCTCATTTTTAGTTCAGCGACGATCCTTGAAATAGGAGACCCCATGGGGACGCCCTGGGTTTGTTTATAATAATTCCCATCGAAAAAGAAATAAGACTCGTTGAGCAAAATATTACTGGAATGTATTAAGGTATCGCTTATTTTATTATCCCCATAGTAATTGATAATTTTATAGTGAATGATATTGTTAATTTCTGAAATATTAATGGAGGGGTATAAATCTTTGACATCAAAACTATTAAGGGTGTAAAGAAAAAGTATTTTAGTTTCACAAAGTTTTTGAATAAAGGATTCTGTGGAGTCAATGGAGTAATTAGAGGGAGGTAGAAGTGATTTATAAATTTCTTTCATATAAAGCTCAAGGCAATAGGTGGGACCCTCGGATTTGTTAACAATTGGATGAAGAGACAGTGGATTTTTGTATTTACCAAATAGGCGGGGAATGATTAAGGCATGGTTATTAAAAACGGGAGGAGTATTATCGGGCCAAGTTCCAGTTTTTATATGTGATTTAGTTTTATCTATGAGTTTATTTAGGGGGGAGTGTGAAAGTTAAATGGCATTAAGTTTTATTATAGTATCTTGCATCATTTTATTATAGTGTGCTCTGTCCATAATTGTTGAAAGATTGGTTTTATCTGATATTAAACAGGCAAGGTTATTATTATTATTTTTTAGTTATTTTAGGCATTTAATATCAATATAATCAGAGTTTTTGTCAGTACTATTAAAGGATTTAATGGTAGTATGTCTGATAGAAGGACGTTTTTGAGGGGGTATGAGAGCAGTTTCAATATGTGCAATACAGTCTTTTTTTTTTTTTAATTTATCGTTAAGAATGAATTTGGAACCAAGTTTTAAAATGGCGTCTTGATGAGTATTAAATTTAGTGCTAGATATGTTCAAATATGGATAAGATGTGGGTGGTTGCAGATTTTTAAAATAAAGTTTTCTTTTTGAAATCCAGAATTTTAATTTGTTTCTATAGCACTGAATTAACCACGAAGAGTCAATTTCGACAAAAAGATTAACTTTATTCAATAAAACATTAAAGGTGGGTTGGGGATAGGTAGATTTAATTTTAGAAAGAAGATTTTTATATTGCTGTTTAAGTTTGTAAATATATATAGATTTCTGTTTTATGTATTTTTTTAGGAGAGACATTTCTAGATTTTTAGCTTCATCCTTATGTTGATTATAAGCATGAAGCTAAATAATCATAATGATGATTTTTGTCGAAATTGACTCTTCGCGGTTAATTCAGCACCACAGAAACCGATTAAAATTCTGGATTTTAAAAAGAAAACCTTATTTTAAAAACCTGCAGCCACCCACATCTTATCCATATTTCAACATATCTAGCACTAAACTTAATACTCATCAAGACGCCATTTTAAAACTTGGTTCCAAATTCATTCTTAATGATAAATTTAACAAAAAAGACTCTAACCGCTCTCGAATACATTATTCCCTCTCAAAAACGTCTTATCAGACATACTGCCATTAAATCCCTCAATAGTATCGACAAAAATTCTGATTATATTGATATTAATTGCCTAAAAGAATTAAAAAATAATAATAACCTTGCCTGTTTAATGTCAGATAAAACCAATCTTTTAACAATTATGGACAGAGTACACTATAATAAAATGATGCAAGATACTATAATAAAACTTAATGCCGTTAAACTTTCACACTCCCCCCTAAATAAACTCATAGATAAAACTAAATCACTTATAAAAACCAGAACTTGGCCCAATAATACTCCTCCCGTTTTTAATATCCATGCTTTAATCATTCCCCGCCTATTCGGTAAATACAAAGATCACCAAAATCCACCGTCTCTTCATCCAATAGTTAACAAATTCGAGGGTCCCACCTATTGCCTTGAGATTTATATGAAAGAAATTTATAAATCACTTCTACCTCCCTCTAATTACTCCATTGACTCCACAGAATGCTTTATTCAAAAACTTCGTGAAACTAAATTACTTTTTCAGGACACCCTTAATAGTTTTGACGTCAAAGATTTGTACCCCTCCATTAATATTTCAGAAATTAACGATATCATTCACTCTAAAATTATCAATTACTATGGGGATAATAAAATAAGCGATACCTTAATATGTGCCAGTAATATTTTGCTCAATGAGTCTTATTTCTTTTTCGATGGGAATTATTATAAACAAACCCAGGGCGTCCCCATGGGGGTCTCCTATTTCGGGGATCGTCACTGAACTAAAAATGAGAATCTTTGAAAACACCACCCATAATATCATTAATAATTGTAAACTCTGGATCCGTTATGTGAATATTTTTACTGTTACCTCTCAAAGTATTAATCCTGAAAATCTCCTTGTTGAACTTAATAAATTTGACCCTCTCATTAAATTCACGTATGAAACTGAAATTATCAATAGTTTAAATTTTCACGATGTTAGTATTATCCAAACAATAATGAAATTAACAATAAATGTCGTACCCCCTTCTTTATAAATACGCTGCCTTACGCTCATATGTTAATTGCGCTATTCTTATTTGCTCCAATGAAACACTTCTGAATATCGAATTAAAATTTATTAAAAGTATTGCTAAAAAAGCCAACTATAACCCTGCTATTGTGGATTTAAGCTCTATAAAAAAAGTATAAAATTTCTTAATTGTTTTCAAAATGCTCAAAAAATAAAACCAACTTTCACTTCCACGATTCCCTATTGTAAAGGCGCCTCTGTTAAAATTAAAAATAAAGCTAAAAAACATAATATTAATATTCCGATTAAGCCAAATAAAAATATTTACCAATAAATCTGGAATGAAAAAGACCCAATTCTTTTTAAACACACCGCAGGGTGTTTAAAAAGAATTGGTTTAAAAAGAATTTAAAATTAACTTTCAGTATTATGATAAAAACAGTGCAAGTTATATTGGGATGACCAAGCGTAAAATTAAAGACCGTATTTCTAAACACCTTGCCAACATTAAATACAATAAACAATCTACTGCATTCTCAAGAACTAACAATATTAAACCCATTAACACTAATACCATTAATTTTCAAAAAATAGCACCTTTTACCTCACATCATTATGCTCTAAAAAGAGAAGCAATAGAAATTTTAACGACTAACAACTCCGTAAATGACATCGAACATAGCGTAATTCCAATTGAGTGGCAACACTTACTCCAAACTGAGAAGCAAAGTGAAGAAAGTGATGAAGAATGATAATATACTGCTCAGCTGGAGTCGTCATACGAGCTCTGAAGATGGCTCCGTTTTGGGAGCCGAGCTATATTAGCTCAATTTCTAAAGGATTTTAATGTAAGGTAAAGTTAATTATAATTTTGAAATTAATCCTTTTTTAAATAAAAATAATGTAATAAATTAACAATTGTATTCTTCTGCTTACAAACTGTACTTCTTTTAAATATTTATTACAAAACCATTCCCCCCGCCCCTCAATAACAAAAACAACAAGTACTATATGAAATTTTATGATAAATATTTTCGAAATAAGATTTAAGTTGTGGATGTAGAAAGACTGGAAATTGCTAGGCTTCCACAATGTATTTGGATTCCCAGAATATTTGTATCCAAGCTATACCATATATTTCAAATATTTTTTATATAATCTTGCATATATTATTTATAAGTTGATGCTTTATTATATTATTATAGAGGTGCCAAGTTTCAATAAGAGCTATCAGTAATCAGAGTTATAAACTTATGCAACGTGGAGACGTGAACCATGTCGCGGAATATTTCTATGCACGAGCCCACATATAATGATGAATTGCACTGTTTTTGTAAACAAATATATAATATATTAAGTAAAAAATTAGAAAAATTTCTAAAACAAAAGTAAATAAATATGTGTTTCTTTACCTTCTTACAAAGTGAAAGTTTTTTTTTTTTTTTTTTTTTTTTAACCCTGCTTTGGAGGGGGGGGGGGGGGGGCTTTTACAAAAGTTTTTTTTATTTTATTTATTATTTAATAGTCACTTTTTTATAGACAACTATTTTTATGGCATTAAATACTAAAACATTGTTCTTTTTTTAATAAAACTTTTTTATTATTTTTTTTTTCTTTATGTATCTTGCATAAAACCTAACATATATTTTGTTTGGCGGTATAGTATGTATTTTAAATTTATTAAGGAAAAGCAAATAAATTCATCAAGTTCAGTAATACAGCCTAAAAATAATTACATACGTGAGAAATATTGAGCACTCCTGTCAATTTTTTTGGTTCTAGAAGTAATCCCTGATCACTAGCTGGGAAGCAGGACGGGCAGTAAAATTAAATAATTAGATAAATGAGAAATGAAACAATTCTACTTTTTATGGGTTCTAGAATATAATAAAGCAAGTTTAAAATGAATATTGACATTTATGTTGCTGATGCAGAAGGATTGGGAAACTAAAGGCTTCTGCAGAGCTTTTAATCAACAATGGCTGGTTGGAGATAAGAAAAGAGGGGGGGGGGGGTCAAAAATAATTACATGAGCAAGAAATATTTCATAATTCTATTTCTTTATAGTTTCTAGAATCGTATAAAGCAAGTTTTAAATGAATATTGACATTTATGTTGTGGATGGAGAAAGATTACGAATTGGAATGCTTCCGTTGTGCGTTTGATCGTCGATCATTAGTGGAGTTTCTTTTTTTCTAACGAACGATATCCGCGACTTTCTAAAAAGCGTATAATCTGTAATTTTTGTATGTTGTCCGTAATGCCGTAATTATTGCCGTAAATCCGTAATAATTACGGACAAATCGTAATATTTGGCACCTCTATTATTATTTTAATATACATATTTAATTATAGATGGCACCTAGATTTTTCATTTTGACGCCCAAAAAATTTAATCCAGGTGTCATTTTGACGCCTAGTTTCAAAATTCTTATTTCTAACACTACTTTTGACACTAGGGAACAAATGTCCCTAATCTTTTCTAATGATCTTAGAAAGCAAAAAAATATATTTTTAAATGTGAGAGAGTAGGAAGTGCTGAGTTTATTTGAGTAATAATATGAATTTGTGTTCTCTCTAAAAAAACATTTTTTAATACTCTCAAACCCTGTGGCAGAATTTAGGTGACATTGTCACAGAAAAGAAATTGTCACTTGCAGAAAGATTCGTTTATAGTAGTTAAACATAATCCTAGATTTCAGTAGAAAACTCAAAGTTATATCTTATATTTGAGAATTCTTCTTCAGTATATTAGTATTGAATATACATAGTGTGTGCAAATAGAAAAGATATTGTTATTAAATAAATCATCTTGCAGAAAATGTTTACACTAACAATGCTTGTCGAAGAAAGAATAGAAATATTCTGTCACAGAGCTCTCAAATCATTTTTCTGTTAGATACCTTATCCATTGTTTTCAAATTTAAAATAATTATTAACTGGAAAGGGATTAACATACTAATCGCATGTCATTGGCAGGTTATTTTCTATAAATAAATAAATATATATGATAATACAATATAATTTGTAGGATCTCTTGTACAATATTCATAAATAAACAGACATACTAAATATAAACAATTAAATACATATAAAATACACATTTTGTATTACCACATGATGGTACAAGTTGCAGGATGGTCCACAACTGGATTTGGCGATTTTTCTTTGGTGTCGTTTTAACAATAACGATGTCATTCTGGATTTTTTACAATATGATATAGCAACCAGCGTTCTGTTTATTTTTTATTACCATGGCAACCAGCATTGCAATTAATTATAAAGATAACTTTCATTATTCTATTCTATTTCAGCTGGTGAAGCTTAATTTTATAAAACGGTTACATTTTTACTCTTTATTATTAATTTATTTTGTTCACTTAATTTATCATTATTTTATTTTGTTTAAGTATGGCTTCTAGTAGTAGCGAAACAGTGAAAAAATTGTTGGAGATTATGAAGATTTCTTGAAAGATAGTGTAAGAATGGTTGTGACCATTGAGAAAATAGGCCTATCTTTGGAAAAGAAGGTGAATGTAGTAAGTTTTTTTTTTTTTTTTTTTTTTTTGAACGAATTATTTAGAGAGAAAGAAATGTTTTTGGTACTTTGAAAAAATGTGGATTATTAAAAAGTATTAGGATTTGTGAAAAGTGTGGATGTGATATGGTTCTCAGAAAGAAAAAGAATGTGATGGAGTAGGCGTTTTACAGAAAAATCGATTAGAATGTTTTATCATGCATAGTGAGGTAAGTTAATTTAAAATATTTGTTTAATTTAATATCAAAAATAGGCTTAGTTAATTCTGCACATTAAAAAAGACGCCATTTTTAAAAACACGTTTTCCTTTTGTTAGTACCTAACGTTTGGAATCTATGGCAACCACTTCCGAAAATGGCATTTCGCCATAATCACCAAAGAGACATCGCCAAATTCAGTTGTGGACCAACTTGCAATTTGTTCCCGCACCATCATTACGTAAATAAAACTAGATATGAATCTTTGTTATTTAAGCGTTAGCAGATACTCTTGATTGTTTATCGCCCTGTATAGAAGAATAGAGGACACCAATTAATAATTTTATCTAGGCTCCTATTTCAGTAGGCTACTGTTCGAAAATATGAATAAAGCGTCTTTATAAATTATCGCGAATATGGATTATCACCACTTAGAAAGACCTACTCTAAATTGGTTTTAACACTAACACAATTTTATAAATCAAAATCAACTATCTAAATATTAATTTAAAAGATATTTAACACGAATACAAAACAAAAAGTAGCGTTTCTCAAATACAAAATACACAAATACTTTTTTTAAAAACTTTTCTTCACTGCTAATAAGTGATAAACTTGATAGCATAAAGCCAGTCAGTCATTTTAATACAATGTCAGCATTATATATCCGTTATCAATTTTCCCTGACAACCAATTCAAAGAGATAATGCAAAAGATAACTTCAAAATTACGATTAAAACTTTTTAGAAATCTCACATTCATTTCAATTATGGCATAATTTTATATCCCAACTAATCCGTGTACAAATACAAAACAGAAAGTTTATATAAACAAAACAGTTGGTTGGTTGCAGGTTGAGTTGACATCCGCATTTCCATCCACGGAGGTTTGAAAAATATATAAAATTCACATGACGAATTTTACAAGTACATTCAAAAGTTTTCTTTTAATAATTACAGATTATAATCCGAACTTTTACGCTTTATAAGTTAGTTTAAAATAAATAAAGTTTAGGGATGAGTCCCAGACCGTGGCCAATGGCTTAAAGTGTAAAATGTAGCATTTGTGCAATGTAAAATCTACCCAACTTTCATACTCAAAGAGAATGAATCAGATTCAAATTGAATGAATCTCCAATCTTTCAAGTTCAAAATAATATGCAAAATAACAGCTTTTAGGCTTTCACTTCACTTTCACTTAAATTTTGCAAAAACAAAAGCTAGCTAGCCAACTTTTCCAGGTTAAATTAGGACATTAAATAAGGTATTCATTGAGTCTTTTTCTTTTATATTAAATATTTGGTGTACAGTTTTTATTAATTCATCGCCTACACAGTGACAGATTTAAAAGTCATCGGGGTCTTAAAAGCACACACAACTTTGCGCAGCTCTGGAGATATTATACTGTTCTGAAAAATAACGAGGCAAACAGGATATATCATACCAGAATATAATAGACAAATTTTTGCTGAAAAACTTATTATTTAAAAAAATATAATATTCATTATTCCATGTAGTTTTTACATTTATCCAACATGTGTACAGTCGCCAGCAAAATTATTGAAGCACATAAACTCGTATTTAAAAGATGTGCGTCTAATAATATTTTTTTAAGTAAATATTTGTCGAGTTATGATCTTAGATGTATGCTTCTTATAAAAAAGTAAATTGATGATAAAAATTAGCAAACTTCGAAAAATGAAAAATGTGGATGTATGCCTCAATAATTTTGCTGCCGACTGTAGGATATAAACAGGTACAACGTCACTTTCTCAAATTTTCAAACTCTTAAAAAATTATGTTCTTTTGTTTTCTACTACAACTTTATTTTTTTATTGAAGTGCAACAGTTAGCTGTTTCTCCCATTTTGTAATTTCTGTAAAAATGGCAAATATTACCTAACTTAAACATTTATTTTATGATGTAGAACATATGAAATATTAGACAGGTAATATAATCTTCTACAAAAATCCTCTGAAGCATAAAAAAAAAGTACCAAAATATTTGAAATTATATTATTTTTTAGAAGTTTTGCCTGGTTGTGTGACAATTTTTTTCACCCTATGCCAAGGGATGATTGCGCTCAGATAATCTACCTGATTTCAATTATTTCATTTTCAATACCAGAATTCCAGTTTTCCGATAGTTAAATTTAAAAAATAAAGTCTTAATTATAAATTTCATATGACTGCGAAACCTAATTAAAACTAATATTTTTCATAATGAGAAGATAGGACCTCCCTGCAATAAATTATATGTTCTCTTCCCATATAAAACTTTTTTCTCTCTAAAATTTCAGACATTTTTTTATTTATTTGTTTATTTACAGTCATCCCCTCCTTTTTTTTTTTTTTTAATGGATATTTCATTTTGAGATTATCTCTTATATTTAAAATGAAAAAAATGTAAATATAATTTTTTTATTGAGATGCAGTTTGTTCAAAAGGAAGATAATTTTTTTCAAAAAAATGTTTATTCAAAATACCATGTGCAGAGCTGCCAACCTAATCTGGCAAATTGTTAGTACCGCCCACTTTTCTACACCACTTAATTTTTAGAGTTTTTGTTTTCTTAATTCATCGTAAATATATTTAAAGAAAAGTACTCTAAAAATTAAGTGGTGTACAAAAATGGGCGGTACTAAACTGCCGGATTAGGTTGGCATGTGATTAACAATTAATGTACAAAAATAATTTATTTAATTTATTATTATTTTATTTTGTTTAAGTATGGCTTCTAGTAGTAGTGAGTCAGTGAAAAATTTGTTGGAGATAATGAAGATTTGATGAAAGATAGTATTAGAATGGTTGTGACCATTGAGCAGATAAGCCTATTTTTGGAAAAGAAGGTGAATGTAGTAAGATTTTTTTTGATCAAATTAGAAAAAAAGAAATGTTTTTGGTACTTTTGAAAAAAATGTGGATTATTAAAAAGTATTAGAATTTGTGAAAAGTGTGGAAGTGATATGGTTTTAAAAAAGGAAAAGAACGTGACGGAGTAGATGTTTTGCAGAAAAATTGATTAGAATGTTTTATCATGCATAGTGAGGCAAGTTAATTTAAAATATTTGTTTAATTTAATATTAAAAATAGGCTTAGTTAATTCTGCACATTACAAAAGACGCCATTTTGAAAAATGCGTTTTCCCTTTGTTACCTAACGTTTGGAATCTATGGCAACCACTTCCGAAAATGGCATTTCACCATAATAACTAGGGATGAAACGGATATCCGGTATCTGGCCTATCCGGCTGAGTTTTAAATATCTGGCGGGGTACCGGATATTAGCACACCGGATACGGATACAGAGTTCCCCCTAGGTTTGAAAAAGGGCAGGGTGCTGCTACCAAGGAAAAAGGGGCAGGAGGGTGCTATAAAAAGAGGGCACATTTGTGGAGAATGAAAAAGGGCACATTTTATAAAAAGGGCATATCGCTTCGCAAAAAATAGCCTCCAAAATTACAAACAATTTTATTATATTTATAAATGCAGTTGCTAAGCAATCAGCAATTTCCCCCCCCCCCCCCCCCCCCCCACTAAATGTACAAATTAGTCAGCAAAAATTAGATAAATAAATTTATTTTTTCACATTCTTTTATCTTTAACTATAGTTCTATTAAACCTAATAAAAAGTATTAAAATTGCTTCCTGAAAAATATGTAAAAAGCTCTTGAAAATCTTATAAATGTTGAAATGAAAGTAAAGAACTATAATAAAAATTATCTTTAATAAGATTTTCGCAAATTTCTTAAGATAAAAACCAAAGACCTTTTTTAGTGATTATTAAAGAAAAATATTAAACATTCTAATCAAATAGTTTGATAAAAAGTTCGATTTAATTAATTAATGATATTTTTTTTAATAGTTTCCAATTTTTTATGTATTATTGCTAATTTCTAATGTTACAATCAGTTAGTAAATTTAATATATCCTTGGAATTTACTCACTTTGTTTGCTGGATTTCAATAATGGTAAATGAAATATCCTTTTGAAATTTGATCTCTAAAAATGTAGCTCCTACAACTATTAGGGATGAAACTACCCAACATGTAAAATCCCTGGAAACTGTTACTACTTGGCTGTAGAATGAATAATGGAGGATGGAATATTTATATAGGTTATTATTAAAAGTACTTATTTGTACCTATAATGAGTTAAATTTATAAAGTTCTTATACATATAAGGCAAATTTAACACCAAAATGAGAAGTTTCTATAAAAACAAAATAACTAGCATGAAAATCAGAGGTTGCTAAATTTTGAACTCTGCATTATCTAACCATCAACATACTTGCCAACCAATTTTAAGAAAAAAAGGGAAGATTTCTGTTGAAAAACCAGAAGATTTTATAAAAAAAGGGAAGAATTTTTCCCCCTATTTGACGTAATAAACAATACAGTTTTACAATTTTAATATTTAGAAGCAATCTATAAAAACGTTATACTATAGATTGATTATACTAAATATATAAAAGTTTTAAATGAAGTTATTCCAATTCAACATGTAAATATCTACAAAACAGAATCTGTAGGAAATTTATTTAACAATAGACAAAAAACTTAGTTAAGTTAAAGTATAACTAATTTTTTAAATAAATAGAATATGATTTTTGTGTATGTACATTAATCTATATTAATAAAATCAGAGTTTTGTCTGTAAATTTGTCGGAATCGAAAAATTTTGCGATATCTTCACGTTTTACACCCCATGAAAGCCGAAAGTGACTTCAGAAAATTTCGCCTGTGTGTGTGTGTGTGTGTGTGTGTGTGTGTGTCTGTGTGTGTGTCATCGTGTCCGAATGTCGCTTTTTTTGTCCGGGCATCACTTGAGAACGGCTGGACGGAATTCAACGACGCTTGGCAGTAATTTAGGTCTTCACCCAACTTAAAATTATATCTATCAACTTTTCAGAAATTCCCCCCCGTTCCCCCCCTAGGGGGTAAAAGACTAAAACACGTTTGTCCGGGCATCACTCGAGAACGGCTGGACGGAATTCAACGGCGCTTGGCAGACACTTAGGTCTTCACCCAACTTAAAATTATATCTATAGAAATTTTCAAAATTATGATTCGTGTTTAAATTGTGTGTAAAAAACGCCTGCGCATGCGCCATAAATATTTTTTCACTAAAATGCTTTGAATGAAAAAATAAAATATAAAAATAAATTTTTAAGTTAAAGACTTTTGTATTTGCGTGATTTTCACTACAAATTATGAAAAGATTGAAATGAAGTTTTGCCATCTGAGTTTCATACTTTAGTTAATTTTAAAACATCTAATTGTCGTATCGAAAAACTGTTTACACCCCAGGATTCAGAAAAATCACCTCTTTCATTTGGTACTGAATTTGTAACGATAGGTCTGATATTTCTAATTTATTTTTCCCCTTTTCCGTTGCCACTTAAATTTTACACTTTAGTTATTTTTTAAAAATCTAATTGTCGCATCGAAAAACTGTTTGCACCCCTGGATTCAGAAAAATTACCTCTTTCATTTGGTACTGAATTTGTAATGATAGGTCTGATATTTCTAATTTATTTTTCCCTTTATCCGTTTTTCCGTTGCCACTTAAATTTCATACTTTAGTTATTTTTTAAAAATCTAATTGTCGCATCGAAAAACTGTTTGAACCCCTGGATTCAGCAAAATCACCCCTTTCATTTGGTATCAAATTTATAAATATAGGTCTGATATTTCTAATTTATTTTACCCTTTTTCCGTTTTCAACGCAGATTCGGTAAAAGGTTTTATATTTATAAATATGCATTTATATATTTTTTAATTTTTGAGAAATAAAATGAAATATTTTTAATTTCACGTGGATAATAATAAAAATTAGAAAGAAAAATACCTACAAAAGTTGGTGATTTTTTTTTTTTTTTTTTTTTTTTTTTTTTTATGAGGAATTTGCACGTAGATAAATATTTTCATAGAGATATTTGGCATTAGTTTAATATTTTTATTTAATTAAGCAGCACTTTTTTTTCCTGCAGTAAAACAAATTTTTTTGTTGTTATTATGTACCTTATGAGGTTTTTTTTTTATGTTCTCCCATTAATTGTAAATGATTATAATTTGGATTTTATTAAGATTTTTTATTTTTATTTTGTAAATACCAGAAAAGATTTTTTATTTTATTTTATTTATTTATTTATTTATTTATTTTGTGTATGGAACAGCTTTAGTATTGGATCCCTTTGGCAAAATTTGAAATTCAGAACCGACGTAGCTCGGACGTTTCTCGCCAAGATCTTTAATTGCACAATTGAGATAGCCAATTCAGTTCATCGCAAAAATGGCTTAAAATATTTAAAGTCGCCAAAGGGTTCCCATACTAAAGCTGTGCGTTTTGTATTTATTTATTTATAATATTTTCTATTAAAGATTTCTGTGGTCACGAAATTTGGTGCGTAAATTGTTTGTTTGCATCCGGCACTTATTGTAACTGGATTTCACGAAATTCGAAATCCCCCCCCCCTCCTTCTCGGAGTCGGAGGGCAATAAACGGTATAACTTCAGTATAACCCAACAGCTGAATTTGGCGATTTTTCTTTGGCGCCGTTTTGAAGGATAACAATGTCGTTCTGGACTGTTTGCGATATAATATGGCAGCCTAATATGTTGTTTATTTTGGATTTATCATTTTATGTTTTATGATTTAGATTATGATTTTATCACTTATCATATATGATTCATGATTTTTAGATTTATGATTTAGTCATAATCGCCAACAAAAAAATCGCCAAACATCGTTGTGGGGTTATACTGAAGTTGTTCCCAATAAACATGTGTAAAAACATGTTTTTCCGTTTGAATTCGCTTTGAATTATCTTAGAATGGCGAATTTTGGTGTGCGGATATTGATTAAGTGTACGCATTATGTACATTAGTGGGATTTGGCAAAACTTCGAACTCACCCGCTGAGGGTGGGGAAGTAAGAAGTGGGTAAGTTGTGCCGAAGACAGTGGGGACCCAGACTCCTCACATTGGGAGCGAGAAAACCTCTACCAATCACAGCGAGAACTTAGGTTATTAATAAAGATATGGCATTTTGACAACTCATTTAAGTTTAATGTCCAGCGAAGCGGGCAAAGCCTGCTAGTCATACATATAAAAAAAGTAGCAGTAGCTAATTATCAGTTTCAAACGTGCATAAAACCAACTGAGTATTAATTTTCTTCAATTGATTTGGAAAAAATATTCCTACCTGAAAAAATTATTCTTCATTTTTTTCCCCATATTTACACATTTGGTATAAGTATGACATACAAATATTTAATTGAGGAAAAATAAACAGATTCATTAAATTCAGCAATAAAGATCTAAAAATAATTACATACATGAGAAATATTGAGCACTTCCATTACTTTATTGTTCCTAGAATTGATCATTGATCACAATCTGGGGAAGGGGAGGGGGATACAAAAATAATTACAGAGTAAGAAATATTCAACTCTTTCAACTCTACTTCTAAAATCTAATGAAGGAAGTTTAATATTAATATTATCATTTATGTTGCAGATGGATAAAGATTAGGAAACAAAAGACTTCTGCAGAACATTTGATTGCTGATCACTAGTTTGAGATAAATGAAAGTGGGGGGGGGGGGCAAAAATAATTACATCGGCAAGAAATATTTAATAATTCTATTTCTTTACATGTTCTAGAATCTCATAAAGCAAGTTTGAAATGAATATTGACATTTATGTTATGGATGGAAAAGGATTAGGAATCAGGAGTTTTCGTAGAACATTTGGGTTTCCTTTTTAAAACTAACGATATCCGCGACTTTTTTAAAAACGGAAGATTTCATCATCTGTCCGGAAGATCGGAAGATACGTGAAAAAACCGGAAGTCTTCCGGGAAAACCGGAAAAGTTGGCAAGTATGCATCAAGGAGTATCACAGGTTAATATATTTATATTGTGGGGAGGGGGGGGGGGAATAGTATGTTGTGGTCACCACAAGACTTTCTTCTATATTTTCCTATACAAATTCACTAAGGGCAAATAATTTATTAAAACTATTTATTAAAGTTATCTAACATGATGAATGCAACTGATTTTCATCTTAGAGAAAGCTAACACTAAATATCCAGAGAAAGTTTTATTGTTTATAAATAACATCTTAAAAATATGCCTTTATAATGAGTATCTCACATATCACATTTTGTACAGTTATATGCCATACAAACTGAGATATAGCCTTCCCATTATCGAAGAAATTTCCAGTGTAGCAGCGCCATCTATTGGTTGAAAGCATCCAATTTGAATCAGCATAATGTCTCATAATGGCCTTTGCACATGTCAAGTTTTGTTTGATTATACACAATAGAACCTGAGATATAGCCTTTCCTTAAATTGCAGAAAACACTGTGCAGCAGCGCTACCTGTTGAGTGGTTGACACTAAAAGTTGATAGATACTAATTTATGTCAAGGTGCATCTACATATAAATTTATATGCAATTTTGTGCAGTAGTTCCTGAAATATAGTCTTCCCATAAATTGCAGAAATTGATGTATAGCAGCGCCACCTGTTGGCCGATAAACATTTACATTGAATCATCATATGTCTCATAAAGACCTTAAAAATCAAGTTTTGTTCGATTATATGCAATAGAACCTGAGATATAGCCTCCTTTAAATTTCGGAAATCGCTGTATTGCAGCGCCACCTGTTGAGCGATTTTCACCAAAAGTTGATAGGTACTAATTTTGGTCAAGGTGTATCGACATATAAATTTATATACAATTCTGAGCTGTAGTTCCAGAGATACAGTTGCCACAAAATTTTTATCACACATACACACACAGACAGACATTGTCTAAAAATGGTCAAATCATGTTCTAGACCTCTCAAAACGTGTAAATCCGTCGAAAACCGGAAGTCGAAAATTTTTACGAATCCAGCACTTTCTTCTATTAAATATAGAAGAAAGTAAAAAGGAAACTGTAAGAATCGAAATACTCTATTATTTTGCTGCTAAGATTAAAATCACATTGTTTTCAAAGCTAAATTTCCAAATAATTATCTATTCCGTCATTAATCAATAAAATTTGAGTTATTTTTATAGTTTAATCTCAAAATATGCAGTAATTTTGCAGCCGATTTCGGAAATACAGGATCATTTCGATTTCACCGCTAACTTTCGAAAATTTACGTTTAATTGCAACTATTTATGAAATACTTTATTATTCCGATGTTAATAAAATCCGTACTTTTATAAAAAGCTGACTTTCTAAATTCACAATATTTTTTTTAGCCGATAGCGGAAGTATGTAATCATTTTGCCGTTAATTATCAAAATTTATGTTTAATACCAATACCTAAGATAGGCTTTAATTTTACGCTAATCGATGTAATTAGTTTTTTTTTTTTTTTTTTTTTTTAATGATTTGTGATATTTGTAATAATTTCGTGACTAATTACCGAAATGCGAGAGCATTTCTACACAAATTTCAAAATATCATTAAAATAAATGAACTTTTGTTATTGTCACAGATAAAAAGAATATCCTTGTCTGTGGTTATCGTGTAAATAAAAACCAAAGCACTGCAGCACAATTTAGATTTCCTTTTCATTCCCCCTTCTTTCAGCTTTTGATTCTAATTGATTGTGGTTTTTCATCTAATGTAAACAAACACTTCTCTTTCCTGAGTCATTTTTTTTTTTTTTTTTTTTTTTTTTTTTTTAACTTATTTATGAGATTGAACTTAACGATGATTTTTGTGGTTTTTCAGCTAGATCATAAAAGTAATTAGATTTGCTATTTTTGTTAACGTGATTTCAAAGATTTAAAAAAAAAAAAAAAAAAAAACGTGATTTATGATGCAAAAGGATTATTGGAATATAAGAAAAGAGCCATATCTTCCATATTTTCCCGTTCTTTTTTTTACTAACACCGGGGAGGCACTTATTTGTCTGTTCCCCACCCCACCCTTATACCCAGCAGGCTGCAGGGTCATTTAAAGAAGTTTGACGGCAACTATGTTTACGCTGATTAAATAGTTTATACACCTGCTAAGTGTCAACTCGCTTTTGCAATAAGTAGAACACACAGAAAAGTGAAAAAGCTTCTAGAAAGAAAATTTGTATTAATAAAGCACTAAGAATATTTAAAAAGGAGAAAAAATGCGCTATTTTGGGTTGTGGTGGTTAAATTTGGGAGCAAGAAGGGCGCGATTTTCGGGCATAAAGGGTGCGTTTTTGGGGCAAGGAGGGCGCATTTTCGTACTTTAAAGGGCAGTTAGGGCGCTCATAAAAATTTAAAGGGCAGGCAGGGCGCGACGCCCTTCTCAAAGGCTCAAAGGGGAACCCTGCGGATATCCGAAGGAGAAAATTCAAGCTTAAACTCCCATCAGATGAAAATTTTGCGACAATTTTTAAATTTTTTTTTAGATCAGTTGTAGCTTGTAAAGGATTTTTTTTTTTTTTTTAAGTTGGATTCTGCGAAAATCGATTTTGGACTCATTAGCAAACAAATTTAGCCAAAAGTAGCTTCAGGTCTAAGAAATATAGAAGCCCTACTTTAATTTTGTACAGAGTTAGCTAGGTTTTTTTTTCCAGAGTGATCTATAACATTCCCCCTAATCTTCCCCATAACAATAAAAAGAGCTGTTCATTGTTGTTCCTGAACAAATGATATTTATTCTCTGCAGTTGCAGTGTATATATAACTCTGTTTTCATGTCTTTTGCTAATATGTTGTTAGATTGTTTAGTAATATTGTTAGTCTTGGATGTTAAAGTCGTTAGATTGTTTCGAGAATGAGTCAAATAATGTGCATTTATTGACTAGAACCTGTTTATTTACAATCCAGTTTTCCATACACAATAAAGCTGTTGTTTTTGTGACCATATATTTATACTAGCAGAAACCTGGCATTACTTGGACCATCTATCTATTTGATTTGGATTTTTTAAAATACCCTCCAATTTATATAAATTTGCATTTTTAATGGAATATCTTACTAAAGCACCTGAATTTAGAATTCCCTGTTGCGTTGCATAGATATATCCCAAAAAATTAAAATTACTTCAAATAAAAGTACATATTTAAATTTTCTGAAAGTCTGTACTTTCACTTTCATATTGTTCATAAGAAAAAAAAAAAAAAAAAAGAAAAGAAAAGAAATTCAGTTATTTAAAGTTTTTGATTTTGTACTGCAGAAAAACTTCACTTACTTAAAGAATTTTAATAACTAATGTAAAATTTTCTTTCTTATCTGTACAGAATATAAAAATATAAAATAAGTAAAAAGTATAAATTCATTTTGAATTATTACTTTCTTCTATATTAAATAGAAGGAAGTATTGGATTCGTGGAAATATTCAACTTCAGTTTTCGGTGGATTTACGCATTTTGAGGGAACCAAAACACAATTTGACCATTTTTGGAAAATGTCTATCTGACAAAAATTTTGTGCAGTTCAAGAGTTAATGCACAGAATTTCATATAAATTTATACATAGTTGCATCTTACCAAAAAAAAAAAAAAAAAAAAGTGCCCATCAACTTTTGGTGCAAATCACTCAACAGATGGCACTGCTATACTGTGATTTCTCCCATTTAAAGGAAGACTATATCTCTGCTTATACTGTGTATAATTAAAAAAATAAACTAAGTGTGTCACAGGGAGGGCTATTATTATTAAACATGTTCATTCAATTTCTGTGCATAACGGCCAATAGGTGATGCTGCTGTGCTGCAATTTTCCCGTGAATGGGGAAGTTATATCTCAGATTCATTCGTGTATAATTGCTAAAAATTTAGTATGGGAAAGGGTCATTTTTATAAATCATCATGTTGATTCAATTTTGGTGCATATTGGTCGATAGGTGGCTATATTATGTTGCAATTTACTCTGTGAATAGGAAGGCTAAATCTCAACATCTATAAAATTTAAGAGATAAACAAGATAAAAGTTGGCTTAATTTGGGTGTATATCGACCAACAGGTGGTGCAGCTGTTCCTCACCTTCTGTGATTCTCCACATGGCTACATCTCAAAATTTTTTGATTAAAATTGCACTAAACTCAATATCTAAAATCTTTATTGTAAGCAGCTATGATTATCTTTCTTCTGCATGTTAAACAGCATGTAGCGTTGTTATATAGAGAGATATAGAAGAAAGTTTTGTGATGGCCATAACATACTAGTTTGAAGCTTTTAGTTTATTTATTTATTTATTTTTTTTCTTCTTTCTTTTATGTTTTCTTATAAATGTCTCGAAAGTATTGGATTCATAAAAATTTTCAACTTCTGGTTTTTGATGGATTTACACATTTTAAGAAGACCAGAACCTGGTTTGACCAATTTAAAAAAAATGTCAGTGTGTGTGTGTGTGACAAAAATTATCTTCAACTGTAACTCCGGAACTACTGTGTACTACAATTACATATAAATTTATGTGTAGTTGCACCATGACATAAATCAGTTCCTACCAACTTTTGGTGCAAATGGCTCAACAGGTGGTGCTGCCATACTGCGATTTCTGCAACTTAGAGGAAGGCTATATCTCAGAAACTACTGCACAGAATTTCATATAAATATATATGTACATGTAACTTGGCATATATTAGTGCCTATCAAATTTTGGTGCCAATCGCTCTACAGGTGGTGCTGTTATACAGTGCTTTCTGCAATTTAGGGAAGGCTATATTTTAGGTTCTATTTCATGTAACTACAAAAAACTTCATGTTGGAAAGGCATTATGAGAAATTATACTGGTTCAGTTTGGGTGCATGTTGGCCAGTAGGTGGCTCTGTATATACAGAAATTTCACCCCAAAAGGGGAAGGCTATATCTCTTATTCTGTTGTGTATAATTGCATAGAACTTGGTATGTGAGAGAACCAGCCATTGTGAAACACTATTGCGATTTGTTTTAGGTGTATATCGGCCAACAGGTGGCAATACTGCACTACAATTTACCCAGTGAATAGGCTAAGTTAATCCCAACTTCTATGACATATGTGCATGAAACTTGATATAAGACAACCATTATGAAAGCAAATGTTGACCTTATTTATGTGTATATCAGCCGTTAGGTGGAGCTTCTAGTATGATTTTTCACAAGCATATATCTCAGCATCTGTTGATAAAAATTGCATAAACTCCTTTTGTAAAATATTTATTGTGAGAAGCTATGGTTAAACTTTTATACGATTTAAACCATAAGTGGCGCTGTCATATAGAATTATGTAGAAGAAAGTTTTGTGATGGTCACAACATATTAGTTTTCAAGTGAAAATAACCCTTCAACTGTGATTATATTAGTAAAATATTTTATTTCATTTTTTTTAATAATAGTATTGTAAAAAATATGTAAATAATGTTTTAGTTTTATAATTCTGAACAAAACCTATCTTTTTGTGATAGTGCTTTTCACCAAAAATTGCAAGTGTAGGAATGAGTATGTTAGGCTTAAAATTTTATTCTTCATGGCAATATTGCACAAATAAATAGAATATTAAATAAATATGTTTAAATAAATTATATTTAAAATGTTTTTAAAAGAATAGTATAAGAAATATGTTTATATTTTATTGTTTTAAAATAAAGAAAAAGAAAAGAAATATACAACACAACAAAAAACAAAACTAATGCCGGATATCCGTATCCGGCAAAATCACTATCCGTTTCATCCCTAATAATCACCAAAGAAACATCGCCAAATTCAGTTGTGGACCAACCTGCAATTTGTTCCTGCACCATCATTACGTAAATAAAACTAGATATGAATCTTTGTTATTTAAGCGTTAGCAGATACTCTTGATTGTTTATCGTCCTGTATAGAAGAATAGAGGACCCCCAATTAATAATTTTGTCTAGGCTCCTATTTCCGTAGGCTACTGCTTGGAAATATGAATAAAGCATCTTTATAAATTATCGCGAATATGGATTATCACCACTTAGAAAGACCTTATTCTAAATTGGTTTTAACACTAACACATTGACTCCACTCGAATTTCTGAACATTAAGTAATTCACTGTTGTTTAAATGAAATAAAGTAAGAGAAGTCATTAAATAAACAAAAAGAAAATTATAATAGGTGTTTGATTATTTTCTCCCAAATAGTATATTGTTTAACGGAACGTAATATATCCAAATTCTTTAGTCTATCTGTGTAAAAGAACTAATAGTGCTAGATTCACCAAGATCTATACAGTTTGTGTAACATAGACCTATAACATGTATATAAATTTAAAGATCAATCAAATGAGATATTTAGACGCTATTGCATTTTAAATAATTTCAGGCTGTAAGCCATAATGTTTCAGAAATTTTTGTTGTCTCTGTAAAAACACTGTAAATGCTATATTCACCAAAATAAATCTATACAGTTCATTGAACGGTGACCTATAACATGTATATAAATTTTCAGCTGAATTGAATAAGGCATTTAGATGCTATCACACTTTAAATAATTTGACCGCATGAGCTATAATGATAAAGAATTTATCTTTATGTCCCTGTAAAAAAAACTGTAAATGCTAGATTCTCCAAGAAGTATACTGTAGGTGCTACAGTAATCTAATATGTACCAACATTTAGCTCATTCAAACAAAGCATTTAGACGATATCGTGTTCACACACATATATACACATACATATACCATTGTAAAAATAGCAAAAATGAACTCATGGGACCTCAACATAGAGATACACCAACATCGCAAAGTCAATTTTTTGTCATGATTACAATACTTTCCTTACAATTGTATTTTAGGAAAGTAAAAAATTGCATGAAAGATATATGAACCATTCAATTTTATCATGCTTAATAACAAATTTTTAAAAGATATTTATGTCTATGAGAGAGAGAGTAACAATGTAGTTGAAAGCAGTGGGGGAAAGAGAGAAAATTAAAATTGAAACTATAAAATATCACTTTTGCATCCAATCCACCCTTAAAAAAATACAGATATATATATTTATTAAGTACTGTTAATTTTGCATGTCTGTTATAAAATATTTAAGTTGATTATATACACATAAACTTATTAATAAAGAATTGTTTTATAGATATGGAAAGAATAAAGATAATTTTTAATTTACTACAAACTTGCAAGTAATTAATAGTGTACAAAAGTAGACAGGTATTTTGTCTGTGGAGGTTTTAACCAGGTTTTTCCACTATGGAAAAAACTGAACAACCCTGATATTATGTCAGTACGGCTAACAGCAAATTAGAAGATGACAGTACAGTACAAATGTAGAATAAGATTTCAAGGAAAAAAGAACTTCAAAGAAAAAGTTAATGCCTGGTGAAAAATCAATAGATGAAGCTTCTGAAATCTTAAATGCTCAAAACTATAATTTTGTCTTTTTCAGTGTTTTGGATTACACCAGGACAAGTATCAAAGAAAGATTTAATCCAAGCAAAGAAATTTTAGAATATGGCCAAAAGAAATTTAATGTATTTGTAATGCTTGATGATTTTCTTACGGAAGTCCTTTGTAGTATTTCTAAATTGAAAGAAGTCAGTTATTGATGGAACTGAAACGATATACAAATCAGTATGGAAGTTTTACAATGGCTGAAAAAGCTAACATTGAAAGAAAACAAGAAATCTGTGAATTTGACGGTGTAGAATCTGAATTGGAAGAAGGCGAAAATATTTGTGATTACTGCTGTAACAAGAAAAGAAACAATGCTTTCTGTGTTTATCATGCTCCTTTTCTATTGTTTTCGAACTTTTACAATCTGGAATGTTTACCAACCTATAGGTAGCTTATAAGTTTGTACTAACTATACTTAGTACACAAGTCACCTGTGAAAGTGTGTTTTTTCTAAACTTAAAATAGTTAAAAATAGATCAAATACTTTAAATCAAGCCTTATGTCTAATCTTCTTTTCATGAATGTAGAAAGAGACTTGTTTTATAATAATTTAGTTAAAGATGTTATTATAGATAATATAGAGAAGACCAGTGAAGAACTGACCAAAAAGCTGTAAACAACATTTCACTATATACATAATATTTCTTAGTTCACTATATCTGTACCAAAGTTTTGTAGAGCCATTTTTCTTTTTCTTATGAAATATAATTTAACAATTTATATCAATTAAATTACAACTACAACTAAAGATAACATTCCCCCCCCCCTCCCCAATATGCTTGGTATTTTATTACTGTTGTGCCCCTTTTTAATACAGTATAGGACCCATTATCTGGAATTCCTGAATCCCTTTTAGATTTTTTTTTTTTTTTTTTTTTTTTTAATGATTTAAAAAATATTTTTTATCTAAAGTCAGAAAATAAAATAAAAGGTAGTATTCTAAAAATTAGAAATTAAAGCAGAATTTATTTTTCTCAGGAGATAGTCAGAGATGTTTGTGGTCCTAGAATTTGCAGACAAAAAAAAAAAAAAAAAAATGGTTTTTAATTGAGGATCAGTTTCTGTAGATTTTTAATTTCTTGATAAGACAGTTTTTTCTTTTTTTTCTCCCAGAATAAAAGTAAAAAAAAAAAAAAGGAATTTTTTAAAGAAAAATCTTTTTTTTTTATCGTTCTGCTCTTATGATTAAGTTAGTAATTCACATTTAGCATCACCACTAATGAAGCAACCGTGCCACAGAAGGCAAGTAGCATTATCAGTAATATGCATGTGTACAGTCGGTAACAAAAGTATTCGAACGCTAGCAAAAATTCCTGTGTAAAAAAAGTAGGGTTAATACTGTTTTGTTAAATAAATCCTTGTCGAATCATGTTTTTAGTCAGTCTAAGAACATGATTCGACAAGGATTTAACAAAACAGTTTTAAGTGCACTTTTTTAGATAGGAATTTATGCTAGTGTTCGGAGACTTTTGTTACCGACTGTACATGTTTATACAGGGCCCGAAATTTCAACTCGAATTACACTTTCCAAAAAAAATTTTTACTCGCCATAAATTAAGGTTGTCATTTTTTTTTTTTTTAACGCATTTTGGGTTTTTAATTTTTTCTGACTATTTTAACCCTTAAATGCCTGATTTTTTTAAAATCATTTTTAAAATGTTTTACTTCTTTCCTCTATTAAATAAATCACAGAAAAAATACTTTAAAAAATCATACTTTATTTTAAGTATGGTTTACAGCTAAAAATCAATTTGTTGCCAATCGGCAAACAGGAGGAGTTAGAGCTTCAATATTTTTCTAATAATACTTTAGAAGACAAAACTGGGTACGTTGCCGATGGGCAACACTCGGCATTTAAGGGTTAAATGCTTTTACAAATATGCCTAAAATTATATATATTAAAAGTGTGTCGTATATCATCATGTCCCATAATCATCTATAATTAAAAATCCTTATAATGTATTGTATTTGAGATTTAAAAACCATTAAAATATCTAATAACATAAATGCAAAGATTTAAAAAAAAACTCTGTCAAACAATATCCTGTGAAAATCTTTTTATTTTGAAAGATTAAGCTTCCTATTTACCTATTTATTTATTTAATTTTTTACATCAGAAATGTCTTTTTTATTCGTTTTATTTTTGTAATCAGACAGAATGTCGATGTATATAGCTTGTTCATTGTCATCTGAAATAACATTTTCAATAAAATCGTTGCTTACAAATCATTACAAGCGCAATTCCTTAGCGTTTCAGTGAAAAACTGAAAATGTGAACTGTTTTTTTTGGTAATTATTCAACAAAATAAAAATAAGCAGTACCTTTAAAAGGGCTCGGGCTCATTTTCACCAATATTGCATAGGCAAACTTTCGCATTTCTCTTCTCACTCTGCTTGGAGAAATCAGAGCGGGAGAAGCGAAACTGCCGAAGAGATTAAAACTTTTATGTATGCACATTATTTTTCCTTTCTTAGACTGGGGCGATCGTCGGACAGTGCACACAGACTCAGCATTCCGAGAAGAGAAAAAGGAGAGATTAAATACGAGGTTATAAGATCACAAGATTTTGCCATATCTAAAAAAAAAAAAAATCTGTCACCATATCGTGTAAGAATTCTATCTATAACTTGATCAAATTTTTACTCGCCACAGTAAAAATTCCACTCGCCAAATTTCACGCCCTGTTTATATGTATGTATTACAGTTATTATTTCTTTCTTCTATATTTAATAGAAGAAAGTTATGGATTTGCAAAAAAATTTGACTCCTGTTTTTCGATTTATTTGCCTGACTTGAGAAGTCTAGAACATGATTTGATTATTTTTAGAAAATGCCTGTCAATGTGTGTGACAAATATTTTGGTGGTTGGTGCAGCTCTAGTTGAGCAACTAAGGCACAGAATTTTATAAAAATTTATATGTAGTTACTCCTAGACATAAATTGGTACCTATCAGTTATTGAGTAATGCTTTGTAATTCAGGAAAATCAATATTGGGAAAAAGACCAAAAATTCTGAAATCTGGAATACTTCTGGTCATATGGGCTCCAGATAATGGGTCCTGTACTATATTCACTTAAGTATTACAGTAGGATTTAGATTATTATTATGTCTTCGACAGTGTGATTTAGTTGCCTAAAACTAAAAATATTTCTCAATCGCATTTTTAAATAATAAACCATTTGCAATTAATTTGTACACTTTTTTTTTACTTTCCGAACACTATAGTGAGGAAAGTATTGTAATCATGTCAAAAATCCGAATTCGAGATTTTGATGTTTCTATACGTTTCGAGGTCCAACGAGTCCGTTTTCATTATTTTTACGATGATATATGTATGTGTGTATGTCTGTGAGTGAACACGATAGCATCTAAACGCTTTGTTCGAATAAGCTGAAAGTTGGTACGTATATTGTAAGTCACCATAGTACAAACCCTATAGATTTTGGTGAATCTAGCACTTATAGTTTTTTTACAGGGACACAAAGAAAAATTCTTTATCATTATGGCCTATTAGACCAAATTTTTAAAAGTGCAATAGCATCTAAACGCCTTATTCAATTGAGCTGAAAATTTGTATGAATATTATAAATCACTGTTGCACTAACTATAAGCATTTTGGTGAATTGTGGCCACCACGAGACTTTCTTCTATATTTTCCTATACAAATTCACTCAGTAACAATAATTAAAAAAAAAAAAAAAAAAAGTGGGACTTTGACAAAATTGTGGGTAAAATGTGAAAATTTGTTTAAGTTTGTCAGAATTTATAGATTTTTACAGGGACACAACGGAAAATTCTTTATCATTATGATCTAAGGACTCAAAGTTCAGTAGCGTTAAATAAAACCTCGTGTGATATATGGAGAAAAATACTCAAACACTCTGTTATGGTTTTCTCTCTTTTGTTTGTTTAGCAACTCCTCTTTCTTTATTTAATCTACAAAACTGTTAGTTACTCAATGTTCGGAAAGTCGAGTGGAGTCACTCCAGATTTTTCTAGCATATAACTAATTTAGATATGGTATATAAAAATTATATAAATATTTATTGTGAAACTAAGTAAACTGTATCAGAAAAAGCTTACATTTTACTTAATTATTTTCCAAATGACAGAAAAGCTAAATGTGGCTTTTAGGCACATAAGCATTAATTTAAAAAAAATACAATATCTTGTTTCTTCTAAATTCCTCGGTAAGGGACCCCTTTTCTATTTCTAGCTGAGGGCCCTCAAAGGAGCCAGTCCGAGTCCGAATAAGTACTGTACTATTAAAAATGAAGGCAGTTTGCCTGATACATAAATGAACTAAATTCACAAGCTCCTCAATTTCAATAACAGAATATTTGAATTGGCATAATCTCCTCTCTAAACAAATCAGAGCACCTTGAATATGAATTTTAGTAAAAAGATATTTAACATCCAAAGAAATCATAGTATAATTAGAACAAGAGATGCATTTAAGTTTGTCCACAAAGTTATAAGATTTTTTTTTAACTGTATAAAGGTTAGCACTAATTAAATAAGAAAGGAATTTTGAAATAAAATGGACAAGATTATATGAAGTCGTACCAATATTAGACACAATAAGCCGGAATCAAAGAATGGGCTTATGAATTTTTGAAAGAGCATAGAAACAAGCGCAGGTAGCAATAGAAGGAATCACTATGCATTCACCATGTGTTTTACATGTTTAGTTTGATCATTGAGAATAACAGAATTTTTAACAAGGTATTTAACTTGATCAAGATCATTATTAGAAGGATCTTTTTAAGTGCCGAATAGACCTGAATTATGTATAGACTTAACATGGGAAACATAATCTGATTTGTTGAGCAGAACTGTTTATCCCCCGTGACAAATAAATTGGAGACAGAGTTTAGTTCAAAGAGTGTGGATTTTTGAGAAGTAAGTTGGACTTTTATGGACAATTATTAGTGGAAATAACGTTAAGTAAAAGAAAACAAAGAGAGTCTAAGACCAGGAAAAAATTTACTATTTTTAAAGGAATTTTCAATGGGAGCAATCAAATTGGGAATAGGTTTGGAAGCACGTGTAAAATTATGACCAAGAAAAATAACCTCGTAATAAGCATCAGTCAGAGGATGTGAAGAGAGATTAATAACAGTATCTTGAATGAGAGGGAAAACAGGTGAAGTAACGGAATTAGACATAAGAAGAGAATTAAATTTCTTATTCTTATTTTTCTTAGTTAACATGCAATGGCATATTCTTTGATACAGCACAGCCAATCCATCAATGGAGTAGGCTTTTATTCAGGTATTGACGTACGTTTTATATTAGTGTCATAGTGCATTGTCTAATTACTTCTTTCCTTCAGTTTTCACTTGTGAATTTTTTTTATTGTGTTTCTATGAAATTAATGGCATAATTTTGATCAACAGTGTCTCTAACAGTGATTTCCTAACCAGATGATTTTGCATCATTGCCTGATAAAACTTGTATAACTGTAATTTCAGAATTGATTTGTTTCAGCTAAATATATCAAATACAGAGTTTGTACTATTCTATTCTTTTTGTCCCCTTTAATATAAAACATCCTATGCAACATTAAATAAATAAAAATCTATTTATTAATAGAAAAAAATTAATTTTTCTAGACATATAAATAAAAGTATTTGTATGCAAAAAATATTTTCAACAGAAATTATATTTCTGAATTGAAGATTTGACTGGTGGTGGAAGATTCAACGTATGTTTTATGAAGAAAACATAGTGGATTAAGCAGAATATAATAAACAAATTCATGTGTTCAGTTTCCCCCTTATATTTTAACTATTGTAAAATATATCATGACAATGATACTATAATTTATTATATTCATTGATGTGTTACTATATATAATAATTTATTAAAACACAATTTCTTTGTAATTTAAGTATGACTTGTTATTTCTTTTTATATAATATTTCCTCCATCCTTTAATTATTGACTGATACAAATGTATTTTTACTTATTGTAGGTAAATTGATTCCTGGAGTCTTTTTGGATTATTTATTTATTTTAACTATAAAGCAAACACCATTGGAACTAATTAAAGTGTTGCCTTTTCAAAGCAAGAAATACAATTTTCTATGTAAAATTGTTATGATTATTCTTTTAACAAACAATCAAAATGCTTTAATGACATCTTATCAAATCCATCATGTTGTGCTATTTCAAGGTGTATTTTAAGACTAAAAGAATTAAGAAAAATCAGTTATGCAGTAACTGAAACTAAAAAAGAAAAAAAAAAAGCTGTGATAAACAAAAGGTAAAATTTCATTTAGAAGCCATATTAAGTAATGAGGTATTAATTAAATATATTATTTGTAAATCCATTATATAAAAAAAAATGTAAAGATACAAGTAAATTATTTGAGCAGAGTTAATTTTTATCAAAAAAAAAAAAAAAAATTAAAAAATGTTTTTAAGCAATTCTTTATATATAATGCACATCCCTATTCATTTCAAAAGAAAAATTGTATTGAATAAAGCAAAAGTCTAAGATTAATTTGAATAAATCACAGTTCATCTATAGCAATAAGGATTCTTTCTTTATTAAAAATGCTCCCAAATTCTCAAGTCAAGGAAAAGCACTTTGCTTGTACACAATGCAGTCAACGATTTTCGAATAGAAGTAATTTAAATACACATATTATCAGACATACAAATCTGAAACCATTCATCTGTGATGTATGTGACAGAGCTTTTGCATCAAAGAGTAACTTAAATAGTCATTTTGTCATACATTCCAATAAAAAACCTTTTCTATGCGAGAAATGTAACCAAGCATTTGCCCTCCGAAGTTACTTAAATAGACATCTACTAACTCATGCTAAAGAGAAGCCTTTTGTATGTGAAGTATGCAATAAAGGATTTTCTTGGAAAAACAGTTTATGTATGCACCTTCTTACTCACACTAATGAGAAGGCTTTTGTTTGTGAAGTGTGTAACAAGACATTTTCCCAGAAAAGTAACCTAAGTACGCATCTTCTTATTCATACAAACTTAAAGCCTTTTATATGTGAAATATGCAATAAAAGATTTTCCCGGAAGATTAGCTTAGACGTCCATCTTTCCACTCATACAAATGCAAAACCTTTTGTTTGTGAGATATGCAATAAAGCATTTCCTCTAAAAGGATATTTAAAAAAGCACTATGTTACTCATACAAATGAGAGGAATTTCATTTGTGAAATATGCAACAAAAAATTTGCTCGACAAATTGATTTAAGTGGGCATCTTTTGATTCACAGTAGTGATAAACCTTTTGAGTGTGAGAAATGCAATAAAAGATTCCCTCGAAACAGTTACTTGAAAAGCCATCTTCTTACTCATTCGAAAGATAAGCCATTTATATGTGAGATATGTAACAAAAAATTTCCCCAAAAGAGGAATTTGAAAAATCATCTACTAAGACATTCAAAAGATAAATATCCATTTCTTTGTGAAATATGCTGGAAAAAGTTTCCTCTTAAGACTGAATTAAATAGGCATGTGCGCACCACACATACTACACCTGAAAGTCTTACTAAGGATAAACCATCACTTACTGAGGAAGACAGTCAAGAATGTTCTCAGATAAGTAGTTCAGCTTTAGATTTATCAACTTCATCCTATCATCGAAAAAGCATTATGAAGGATAAATCATTACCTGCTGAGAGGCACTCTCAAAAGCTTTCGCAGATAAATAACTTAGCTTCTGAGTTATCGATTTCCTCATATTCTGCAACATTGGATTTATCAACTTCATTCTCCTGCCATTCAGCATTGGATTTGTCAATTTCATCGCATATTTCAAATGTTGATTTATCAACTTCATAACTTTATCCTGTTTTTTCAAATAAAATCAGTTAGGTATTTATTAGGGGTATAAGCTTTTCATTTCAATTATAATAATTAAAGAAAAAAATATATATATATGTTTTGTTATTTTAGAATAAAAGATTTTGTAATCTCCAATCTATTTAAACGTCTTATGGAAAATTTTGTTGTTATTCTATTATTTGTTATTTAATGTTGAAAATTTATTTATTTAATGTTGTTTATACTTATTTATATTTAATGTTAAGTGCACATATCTAAATTTGATTTTTTTTTTGGTCCCAAAGAGGAAAAAAAAATTAGCTATTAAAATAAAATTAATGATTATTAATAAAATGGTAAAAAAAAAAAAAAAACTTGTTATATTTTTTACATTTATTCATTACTTAGAATTTGATACTATATTATTTTGTTATATATTTAATAATAATAATACATATTGAACATTTTAATTGTTTTATACAAGGTGTCCAGAGAAAGACAATCTCATTTCAAAATAAAAAAAAAATCTGAGAAACAAATATCAGGGATGAAGCAATCTGGCACATAAAATTCCTGAAAACTACAGCTTTTATGTGCAGCACGAATTGGCAGCGAGAGCACTTATTAACACTCCATTGCTGTCCTCATATCTATGAGATACACACCAACCTTTTTTTTTTCTAATTGTGACTTAAGTTTTTACTTGCCATTTTGTAGCAAGTAATAAAAAGGCAATTAAATAGTTAAAGAAGGTTTATTTTTAGTTATTTATCAGCTTTGTCAAAAATACTAATTTAAAAAATGGACATGTTTTAGAATTTATATCATGTATCTTACAGATACAATGACAGCAATAACATAAGTTTTTTAGGACAGCAATTGAGTGCTAATAATGTGTGTGTATATATATATATATATATTATTAATAAGTTTTAGGCTGGGATTGCGGTACCTCGTTCTTAAGTCTTATCTTAAATGTTACGAACTTTCGTAGATGGGCGTGGTTAAGAACGACCTTAACTTGGTATTGCGGTGCCTCAAGCGTAAGTCCTCCACGTGTCCTCGTAAGAGAAAGCCAGCCAGCCAATGGGAGACGCAGAGCAAGCTATGTTGTGATTGTGCACATCCAATTATGATTCGACTTAAGATAGCTCTGAGGTTGTCGTAAGATAGTGAGGCACTGCAATACGACTTGCGTTTTGTTTACATCTTAAAACAGAGTTTGTGCGTAAGATAGTGTTGAGCAAGACACCGCAATCCCAGCCTTTGTGTATTTTTATGCAAGTGATATTTGGAAAGTTCAATATATTATGACAAATCAAATATTAATTGTAATAATAGATATTTAAAAAAAAATAAAATCAGTTTTTAATAATTTTGAATGTAGACCCTTGAAAAGTTTCACCTCTGCAATGTTAATAGAAAATTGGAATAAACAATTTTCTTATTGTGAAAGTTGTAAAAATTTAGTACAAATATTTTGAAATTAATAAGAAATGAGACCAAGAGATGGTGTTATATGTTGTAATGACAATACGAAATTCCCGTAAATATTTCCTTAATACCCAGAGTAATCTGTTCAAACATTGAAACATGAAAGAAAAATAATGTAGCAAAATTAAAAGTTGAAATAATATGCTCCATTAATCCTTTATTTCTAATATTATCAGAAGTGTGCATCACCATTTATTGGCAATTTTTGTTAAAATTTCGAAACTTTTGAAAAAAAAAAAGGAAGAAACACAGTTTTTACAATAAATATATTGTTTGTTCTATTCTTTTATCAATATTTGATTTCAAGATTATTAATTTTCAAATGGTGGTGTCGTATCCTGCACACTTTTTATAGTTACTGTACTGAGAAAAAATTTAAAAAATAAGCAAACAACCTCTCAGAACAAATGTCAGTTGTAAATGAGGAATATCAATGAGAATTATTTGAGCAAACAACTTTATTGCCAGAATTATAGCGTTTTTTTTTTCTCTTTTCAATTTAGATATTTATAATAGAAACAAAACAAATTATATAACAAATTAAAATTCCACAAAAACCAATAATATATATATATATATTTTTTTATTATTGAATCTAAAAGTGAAAAATATATTACATAATATATAAATTATACAATATTTTGTCATCTTCATCTAATTATTTGTTGATGTAATTGTAATCTTCAGAATACTAATATATATTTATATATTATATACATTGATTGTGTGTGTGTGATTTCAACATCTGCTAGACTTATGTATGTATATATTTTCTTTTTTCCGCATAACTAAGTAAAACAAGGGCTATATAGGGGTGACCGGGGTACAACGGACCAATTTTAAAAATTTTAAGTGTTTACTCACAAAGTAATGATTTCTCGCTATTGAAAATATGTGTGCATATTATCTGTATATTAGGTCTTATGTTGCACTCACAAGGAAACATTCAAAAGGTGTCATCTTCAAAAAGTATTGAAAAAAATATATTTGATTCTACTCTTCATAAAACACCAGAAAATGAAAAAAATATTGGCTGAAATTAATTACAGCGACCACAAAAAATTATCAAAATTAAGCATATTTGGTGATTTTACACTGCTAGGCGACTGATTTTGAGTTCTACTCTTCATAAAACACCAGAAAATGAAAAAAATGTCAGCTGAAATTAATTACAGCGACCACAAAAAATTATCAAAATTAAGCATATTTGGTGATTTCACACTGCTAGGCGACTGATTTTGAGTACTTGGTGGAAAAGCAAAACACGGTTCTGTTCGTAACATGGCAATCTCGGTGCTAGCAAACGTATCGCCTAACAGCTCTAAATCGCCAAATATGCTTAATTTTGATAATTTTTTGTGGTCACTGTAATTAATTTCAGCCAATAATTTTTTCATTTTCTGGTGTTTTATGAAGAGTAGAATCACATATATTTTTTTCAATACTCTTTGAAGATGACACCTTTTGAATGTTTCCTTGTCAGTCAAAAGCAATAATTATTTTTACTTTTTCTAATATAAATTTTTTAATAGCAACTGACAAAATGGACCATTGTACCCCCGACCCCGGGGTACAATGATCCATGGCACAGTGTACTATGTACCATAGGTCAAATTTAAAAAGTATACTAATGTAGCGTGTTATTTAATAGTATAAAATGTAGACTATATTATATTTGTTTATTTATGTCTTCGATTCATACAAATAATGTAAATTAATGAACATTACAATTTAAAATTAGGAAATATACACCAGACGATTTTTGTGTCACTGAAAGTCTACTAATTTTGTGTGAAGTTGTAGGGTCTGGAAGACTCATCATTACAATAGCTTGAAAATTTACAAGAGGTATATCAACACTCTCAGGAAAAAATTTAGAGATCTTGATTAGGTTTTCGTTGCATGAATCTCACAAAAACAGATTCTTTATCTTTTATTTCTGTGATTAAACCAACAAAAAGTAAAAACGTCTTTTTCATCAAATTTATTTGTATTATTATTTTTTAATTGCATTATTTAATTCAGTTCGTTATAGCTGTATGATATTTGTAAAAATATAAGAATACAAAAGTAACTGAATGTTTATTAAAAATAAATAAGAAAAACCTCAAAGTAAATTGCTTTCTTATTCATCTTTGAAGACATAATAGACCTAATTAAGATTAACTATAAAACTTTTAAGTATAATTTTTGGTTAACACTTCAAAAAGGTAGATTTTGTAAATCAGTTTATTTTGACTGAGAACTTTAGTAAATGGAGGACTCCATTTATATTAGTTACATTATTTGTATGAATCAAATACGAGGCATGTTTTTTAAGTAAGTACCGTTTTGCGATTCCGCCGCCGCAGCGCTAAGGTCGGCATTCCGCGCATGCGCGCTGGTTACCTACATCTCTTGTCTACGCACTGACGCCATTACAGTCTGATTCTTCATTGTATACGTTGTTTACTGAGTGTTTAAGATGCCTCCGACAATCGTGAGTCCCGCCGATTGTGAAGTACGGGCTGTTATACGATTTCTTAGTGCTAAAGGCGTAAAACCGATCGATATTCATCGTGAGATCTGTGAAGTTTACGTACAAAACATTATGAGTGATGAAATGGTAAGGAAATGGGTGAGAGCATTTAAAGATGGCCGCACAAATGTGCATGATGAAGAACGGAGTGGGCGTCCTTCGGTCGTTAGAAGATTTGGTGCAGAAAGTGGAAGAAAAGGTGAGAGAAAACAGACGCTTTACAATTTCATCAATGTGCGACTGGTTTCCTCAATATTCTCGTAGTGTTTTGTATCACATTGTGACCGAGAACTTGAATTACAGGAAATTGTGTTCACGTTGGGTTCCAAAAATATTGACGGATTTGCACAAAACCCAACGTTTAGGCAGTGCATTGACTTTCCTTGAGCGGTACCACAATGAAGGTGAAGATTTTTTAGACCAAAATGTTACTGGTGACGAAACATGGGTGGCCTATGTCACACCAGAATCAAAACAACAATCCATGGAATGGCGACATTCATCATCACCCAAAAGAGTGAAGTTTAAGCAAACAATTTCTGCCCGGAAAATCATGTGCACAGTTCTTTGGGACAAAAAAGGAGTATTGCTAGTGGAGTTTCTGCCTCGTAATGAGACAATCAATGCAGCGTCTTATTGTGAGACATTGAACAATCTGCGTTGTGTAATCCAGAACAAAAGACGTGGCAAGTTGAGTAAGGGTATCGTTTTGCTGCATGACAATGCCCGTCCACATGTGGCTAATCGGACCAAAGATCTCATCAAATCTTTTAAATGGGAAACTCTAGATCATCCTCCATACAGCCCTGATCTGGCGCCCAGCGACTACCATTTGTTCCTGCACTTGAAGAAACACCTGGGTGGTCAGCGTCTTCAAGACGATGACGAAGTCAAAACAGTTGTGATACAGTGGTTAACAAGTCAGGCGGCAGAATTTTATGAGGAGGGTATTCAAAAACTGGTGCCACGTTATGACAAGTGCCTCAATATTCACGGAAATTTTGTAGAAAAGTAGATTAAGGTACAGGCATTCATGTAAAAATAAAATTATTGCGATATCTTTGCATGTCTTTTTTTAATTCCAAAACGGTACTTACTTAAAAAACACGCCTCGTACATAAATAAACAAATATAATATACACATGAAAATCCACTAAAAATTCAGTTGCCCATAGTGTAGCACCAGTGCAATGTAAAATCCAATCTGCTAAACCTTTATTTTTTCCTGTAGATCGTGTCAAAAATCCACTAAATTTAGTGGAAATTCTGTTAAATTGGCAACACTGGACCCGACAAATGTTGCCTGCTGTGCTAGGTTTGACTCCGTATGGCAAATGATTGCAGAAAAACTGGCATGCATGAACACTGTGTAAAGGTATTGGAAGCATTTGCTCCAGTCGTTCTTCAGCTCAGTGGTTATAAGCAGGGTTGGCAAGTTTCTTCCAAGGTGGAAAAAACCATGGAAAAAACCGGCCGGAAGAAATAGGTTTTTTCCAAGTGGAAGAAATGGAAGAAACTGTTTTTCTTAAAAATTTATCCTATAAATTGCAGATTTGTGAGATACAATGGATGCATTTGTCTTATAAACAACTTTAAGTAACTTTAATTATACCCATAAAAATTTAATTACATATTTAATTAATAATTATGAGATTTTTACCGAAGTGATCTTCAGTATCTGATAATCACGTTCCAAAATACTCAAAATCCAGTAAAAAAATCAATTTCAATTTAAAAAGCGTAAAGTTTTATAATTTATTATTTAGACAATTTTATTTATTTAACTGGTAACAAATAATAGTTTGTATCACTTGCTTATACTTTCTGATAAAACAGCTCTTAAAAAACATTCAGTTAATTAAAAGAGCCAGTATTCAATAATTACTGTATTACAAAATGTCATCAAAAACTTCATTTTCCTAATACAGTACAGTGAAAAAGAAATTTACATCTCATATTTCAAATAAATTCACATTTCTCACATTTTTACTTTTTTTTAATCAAATTTTTAGCTTAATCCTTGCTTTGAAACTCAACTTGGGAGGGGAGGGGAGGGGAGGGGGGAGGGTTGTAACATTCTTGTATTTATTATCCTGCAATTCATACAGACTAGTGCTCAGTGCCGGCCCGAGCAAATTTGGCGCCCTAGGCGAAAAGTTTTCGTGGCGCCCCATTAAAACAAATGTTTAAAAAATGTAAGACACGCAGACAATTGTACACATACAAATACTGTTTTAAATAATCAACTAATTATTTTTATTACATATTGCATATTATTGTTTTTTCGGAGCTACTTTTAGCGGTAGTAGAAACAATATCCTTCAAATGAATTGTTTTAGCTTCATCTTGAGCTGTTGATAATGGTGATAGTCCTACAAATCGTTCTCATGTCCCTATAGAACGCTAGTAAGTTTTTATTAATTTCAATTATGTGAAGCTGAGTTCTCCATTGGCCACAGACACAGGAAGTGTCAGCAACAATTTTATTGCTGTTACTAAATTCAATACGTAATACACTAGTTCGTTTTCACAAAAATTATTCAAAACTTCCTGTAGTGTACTTTCATCAACATCCTTAGAGTCTCCTTTAGTCAGATAATCTCCTAATCTTCTACATAATTTCAAAATCACTTTGACAGTTTTTTTTTTTTTTTTTTTTACGACTCACAATCGGTAGAAAGGCATCAGAAAACACGATTTATCTTTTTGGTCTGTTTGAACTTCTCATCATTCGAATTTCTCGCTGTATCAAGAAAAGAAATATAAAAATTAATCTTAAAATGATGTTTAGCCTCACTTGTTGATTTATCATCTGACTGCATAATTAAACTTATTTTTCATTTCTCGTAATCGGGCTGGCTCTGACTCCCATGGGAATGATACAGCAATATTAATTTCTTCTGAAAATGCCTCCTGTTTATCAAATCCGAAATCACTTTTACAGTTTCCAAGAAAAAAATTTTGTTTTTAGTAGTGCATTAGTAGTGGAGTTTGGGTCCCATTTTCACCATTGGCGCGTCGCGTCGTCTTTTGTTATGTACTGACGAAAACTTTCTTTACTTATTTTCTAATAGGAAATTAACATTTTTATACATGATCTGGCTTGTGTTCGTCGAGAATGGACAACTAGAGCGAGGCGGAGCTTTCAATGTTTGTGAGAAAAAGCTGTGCTATGATAAGCTACATTCCACTGTTTGTGGGTTAAAAGAAGACTCCTACAGGTTAAATAAAAGAAAATCGTCAAGACTTTGAATGACGTCAGAGAGTCATGTCGTCTATTCGCTGCAGATTACCCATAGAATTTTCTCACATTGCAAGGATACATAAATTCAAAGTGAAACCGGAAACATTTTCCATGTTCTGTTTATCAAAGCCTCAATCTTTATTTCTTTAATATCAAACTATTGTTTATTTACTAATTATTTTGGAAGATGAAGCAAGATTTTTGCTTATTCAGATTCAGGTGGAAAAATCTTTTGTTTTTTCAAATTATTATCCTGATAGTATTTCTTTAGGATTCGGACGAAAATAACTTTTCAAATGAGCCTAATTTGCTTTGCTAATTATATTTTTTCTCAAATTTTCTCTTACAAAATTGTACTCCAATTTTTTTTTTTTTTCTGTTAACAGCTAGTCTCAAGTATCAACTGTACTGAAAACGAAATTTCACATTTCATTACTAAGTTGAGCTACTAAAAAAAGAAACTAAAACAGAATCACTTTGTAAAATTCCAAAATGTCTCCACGCATAGCCCCTACAAAGTACCTAGTCTAATGAGCTAAAAATTCTTTCTAGTTAGAGCTAGCTTCCTTCAAATCTTATTATTATTTTTAATTTTTTTATTTTTATGTCAGTTCAAAATTATAAAAAACACGATGTACAATTTAGACCCTTGAATGGAAAGTCAAAACTTTATAGTTCCAATAACGTACAGCCCCATTAAATAATGACTCGGTGACTTTTAGATATAGTGTAAAGCTGTTAACAATTAGATTGACAGATTTAATGACAGACTGTTTTCAAAACTTAATTCGACGTTGTAAGTTTTTGAAATAAATTGATCGTTATTATGGTAAAATCAAGCCAGTTGTTTGTGACTCTTTCTCTAGCGCTTCTCATTAGATAAATTAGATTGACTTTGATGCCCTGAAAAGCCAATTCGAGGATTATCCATTTACTTCATTTTTACACGTCCAATTGAAAACACGCCAAGAAAAACTCAGTAAATGTTTCCAAGTCATAGCAGCAGACTTGTACTTTTTAGTCCTTTCTAGACAAAGATTGTAAGTGTTTAAAATTTTACACAACATGAGTGCTGTATTTCCAAGACTACATTTTATCTATTCTAAAGTGCAGTTAGATAGTAATAAATAAAATAGATCTTGTTGTCTGGATTGTGCCGCCCTCTAGATTTGAGCGCCCTAGGCCATCGCCTAGTTTGCCTATATGGCCGAGCCGGCCCTGCTAGTGCTTAAAACAAATCACTATAACATCAATGTTTAACAAAATTAATCAGTGATGAATATTATTTCCGAACTTTCAAAGATATTTAGTTTCATATTTTTTAAATATGTTTGTTTACATTTTATAGGTACCTATTATTTGAATATGCTTAAATTATTTATCATATATGAATGTGATCGATTAGTTTTATTAATATTGAAGAAATACTTTATTCTAAAATTTATTAGAAATCGTCTTTCCCTTCTGATGTCTATTCTCATGAATTAATAATAGCTGACTCTGTATCTGCAAAAGAAAACTGAAAACAAAGGCAATGATCTCTAATCTACAAATTCCTATAATCCGCACAACCTCTAGACAAAATTTTTGAGAGTTAGAGGGAGTTAAAAACTGTAAAACAAATGAAATGTTTTTTAGAGTAGTTCAATACTGCACTTTATTTTTTCAACTTAAAATAGATAAATACAAACTATGCTTTTTTTTTTTTTTTTTTAAATCCTAGAGAACGTACAGGAGAGTTTAAAAGTAGGTATATTACTTATTGATACAGTTTACCAGCTTCGAGTTTATACAAAAAATTGTATCCTTTTAAAAAAAAAGTGCAAATATTATGGTTAATTCCGTAATTATTATCACTTGTACTGTCTGAATGTATACTAATATGAGATAGTATATATGCAAAAGCTCTAAAATGATCAGCATTGAAAAGTAAAAACCCATAACCAATATGTATTTAGTGTTTGTTATAAAATAACTTATTTTTCTAACAATATTTTTAATACTAATTGGATTATAATTTAGATTTGACATTACATTTATGCTTTGAGTTTATATAGTTCATAAATTTTAATTTCGAACATCTGTTTTGTCTTCTGGTTAGTTTCTTCCATTTCTTCCACTGTCCTGGAAGAAACCCAACCCTGGTTATAAGTAACATCATACTAGAATTCCAATACAATCATAAAAGAAATCATCAAGCATATTCCTGAGTATGACAGAAGAATAATTATAGCTTATAGAGATTGTGGATTATTTTCTTGACAAGAAACTGGTGTTCATGTCAGACCTAATCAAATTACTACAAGACAACTATGGAATATGGTGTGTAAAAAAATGAGTGCCAAAATTTGTCCTATTGAAATATGGCAGCAGACAACCTTTAAACTTAAAGTAACACTCAAAAATATATCACTGGCAATTCAATGTAAAATGAATGCATAGTAGGAAGTAAAAGAGTAAAATACAACACCACCCCAAACAATAATGTCTGGTGTAGAAAAGTTGCGGTGATGCATAACGCAAGAATTATGGAACCTCTTATCATGGTGTCACTAAACTCAAATACAATCATCTTGGTGTTATGAATGGTACACAGTTTGACTGAAAAGATAATATTTTGCCATCAGTTTATTAATGTCTGGTGTTCATTACATCATTATAGACAAATTGCGTTTAGTTTAGAATCAGTGGTCTACAGCACATCCTCCTTTCACTTCACCAGCCACTGTAGTATGTGGAAGGATACGTTTCCCCCTGAGTTATCTCGGGATGGCCGGTGAAGTAGTTAATGAGTACTTTGCTAAGTTCCCCTATGTTGCAAACAACATCAAATAGTATGTGTTAACACAGATTGGTGGGCAACAGACAACGCTATGTTTTTTCATGTTGCAGTATGATTTATCACTGCTATATACACAACATGTCTGTTCTCATGTGCAGTGGTGCAACAAGGCTGGTGCACGTGTTCACTACATAACTGTAACTTGATCATATTTTACATAAACACTATTTTCTTGGATGAATAATCTGCAATCTTTATATAAACTACAATTCTCTCTCTGTCATACTAAGGAAGATGCTTGATTGACACCTATATTTTTGAACAAGGCATACTGAAACTTCCTTTGCGAAAATACAATATGAAAAACAATTCTAATACATAAAAATGACCTTCAACGGAACCTTGCATGTATAAGTGGTGCTACAGACACCCATAATACATTTTTGCACTGAAGTGTTAATTATTTGCATGGTACAATTTTTATGCATTTTCAATGACTCCGTCAGGGTGTCGTATTTTTTATGGCCAGCAGTGCATTTTGTAAATAAAAGAATTCTTTAAAATTGGAAATATTATATGTTCATAAAAATAAATATACAGACCTCTGATTAAAATTTTTATTATATTTTACTTTCGTTGTAAAGGAAGAATATTTTAGACACTTTTTAAAGAGAAAATTTATGTTCCTTACCTATTATACTGTGATGTTTGGTTCTATTTCTCTTTGATGCAAATAGACATATGTTTTATTGTTATTCTTGGGGAAATCACCAATTGAATGCTTATAATATAGAGAAAGATACCTTAAAAGTTATAACTCAAAAAAACATTAGTTAAAATTATTTAAAAAAAAAAAATAATAATAATCCTTTTCTACGAAGAAGAAAAGAGATAGTACTGGCAGTATCTTTCTTTAACTTTTATGCTATTAATGTATCTATTGGGAAGGTGTACGTAAACGTAAGTGTATCTTGATGAGACTGAAAACTGCAACTGAGAGGTCAAATCATCCTGTGCGGCTTCTTACACTTTGGTATGTCATTGTAGCTACTAGACTTCCTGATATTTGAAAAACATGTGAATTGCTCTGAGATTAGCCAAATTATAACTTTCTTTCAACATTGGGCTGTTATAAGTGTCACTCTATACATCACACACTTTAAATTCACTTTTTGAATGAATACAAAGATGCTTATTTAATAGTTTCTTTCGAGAAAATCCTTTATTGCATATTTTACAAGGAAAAGCCTTTTCATTGCTGTGTGTAATAAGATGTCCAGTTAAATGACTTCTTTGAGCAAATGTTTTATTACATAGGTCACACACAAAAGGTCTCTCTTTTGTGTGAGTCAGAAAGTGTCTTTTTAAGTCACTTTTTCGAAGAAATCTATGATTACATATTTCACACAAAAAACATTTTTCTTCTGTATGAGTGGCAAGGTGCCTGATTAAAGTACTTTTATGAGAAATTTTTTTAAAGCAAATCGTGCATTCAAAAATATTCTGAGACTTCTCGTCTGCATGAGTGACTCTGTGCCTTTTTAAGGTAATTTTGTGAAGAAAAGTTTTGTTACATATCTCACATACATAAGACTTATCATTTGTATGGATGATGATGTGCGAGTTCAAGTAATCTTTTTGAGAAAATGCTTTTTTGCACACTTCGCAGATGAATGGCTTCTCATTTTTATTGTGTGTGATGCAATGCCTAATCAGGTTCGCCTTACGAGAAAATGCTCTGCTGCATATATCGCAAATAAAAGGTTTTCGATTTGTGTGTGTGAAAAAATGCTTTCTTAAAGTACTCTTAGACTTAAACCTTTTCATACAATCCTCACAATGAAAAGGCTTCTCAGTAGTTTGAGAAGGATGTTGCATATTTAAATATGGAAATTTATTCTCCATGTTTTATTTTATGGTTGTTAGGTACATAAGTTTCTTACACACAAACAAATTATTAACAATTCAATGAAAAAACAATTTCATCAATGGATCCATTTCTTATCCACTTATTTAATACAAAACTCTATATTCATGACACAGCTATTATAGTTTCTTCCTCAAAATGACATGATCACTTAATCACCTGTAATGAAAAAAAAAAATTATATATATATATATAGGTATATACTAAAATTAATATACGATAATGAATAAATTTTAGTTTAGAAGAAAAATAATTACACTTTACAGAAAAAAAAGTTACAATATATTTTTACTTAAGCCATTATAACAGTGATGTATAGGATGATTGGAAAATGTCTAGCCAATATTTAAAAGGGGGTTAGAGGGGAAAATATAAAATGAACTGCAGTACAATGTGTGTCAGGAAATGCCATGTGAAAGTAGTGGAGGGTGCTGTGGCGGGCAGTCAAAACAAGCTGGTAATGCAGAAAGTTGCCATTCATCGCTGCAATTTCACACCACATGCACTGCTTCACAAATGCAAAACTCAGAGATCCATCTGGCACCATAAAAAATATAATTCCCACATTGCCGACTTGTATCAACTGTCCTACACAGCTCCCTCCACAACCTTCACACAGCGTTTCTGGAACATATTACTGTAAATCCTTTTATATTCATTCTCTCTAACACCTTTAAATTTTGGCCAGGTTTATTTTATCACCCTGTATAGTAAAGTGTACATCTAAAGTACTGATATATACACTAAGCGACAAAAAAAAGCCAAACTTGAATATTTTTCTTTTCACCTTCTACAACCGCCAATTTTATTGTTTAAAAAGCGAATTTTTGAACAGATTTTATTATGTTGTCCTTCACTTACACTCTAGCATTGAATCCAGTGTTAAAAACAAGATACAATTGTCAGAAAAACTGTAATTTTAGAAATTATTTAAAAAATGGTAAGAATAAAGCAGTTAACAATGCCACAAAAAGTATTAATTTTTGAATGAAAATCAAAAAATATTTTAATACGTGAGATGACAAAATAATTAAATGTTAACGAAATATTGGTAAAATGGTTTTTAGCAAAATATAAATTTTTTTGGTCGTTTAAACTGGGAATTTGGCTTTAGACAGTCATGTTGCTCATCCAAGCTAGATAACCGCAAGTTAAAAAGCGAATGTTTAAAAAATCTATTTGTATCATGTTCAGAACTTAAAAAAAGATATTTTAAAAAGTGTATAGTAAATTATTTTCTTCAAAAACAATGTGGGAACAATTAAACAAAGCAGGTTAAAGAACAGAAGATCTGTGAAAAAAGCCATTATTAAGGAAAATAATTTAAAAAAACAATACTTTAGTTGACCAAAAATTTAAAAACATTATCAGTTAATTATTAGGCTGAACTGGTTTTCTCTGATGAATCAAGTTTTCTTTTTTCGAGCAGTTGAAAAAAGCTAGAATGAGGACGAAAATGTGACCGATTTAATGAAAATCGCACTCTTAAACACTTTCTCTGTACATTATGGTACGGAGCCTCTGTACCATAACGGAGGTGCACAGTTTTTCAAGGAATCGGGCAAATTTTCATGCTCAGGGATCAGTTAAGTCAAAATAAAACACGGTGATTATAAAAGTGGCGCCTGACCGATATTTTGGAGGTATTTCAGACTTTTCTTCAAACAGCATTTTATGATGATAATGCACCTTGCTGTACAGCGTCTGTGGTCAGTCAATTTAAATCAAATTGTTAAAATTACCTATCCATTACCATGAGCACCTATAATTCTGTAAGTAGTAATATGATTTTTACTCTAAGTTAAATCCCACAAAGATTATCGAAGAATTTCTTCTTTATTAGACTTGAAAACAGTCCTAATCTCAATTCGCTCGAAAATGTTTAGTCATAAAAAGGCGCGGGAAGAGAAAGGAGGATTCGAAATTTGCAGCCTACATGTTTGCAAGAACTATAAAAGTTATTTACAATATTTAGCACAGTGAAATTTTTTAGATTTATATCAAAAAAGGGTATAATGCTATTCCATTGAGCATTACAGAAGTAATTCCATATAAAGATGGAATTAACCCAATGCAGGATACATATTTTTATTAAAAAACTGCTTAGATCTAACAAATAAATAGTTTTATTTCATATATTAAAACATAACTTGTTTATTTCATATAATAAATCATAACAGAATAGGGTCAGGTAGGGTAAAATAGGTCAGTTTTAAAAAAACATCCAAACATTTTTTAAATTCCAATTTTGCTGGTTTTATATATTATTTATATTAGTCTTCATTTTGTATGCAAAATTAACTGTAACCGATACTTTTTAGTTACAGCCAGTAATTATTTGTGTGTTACATATTAGTAACTCAAATGTGTTGCTAAGAAAAACTTTGGTTTTTAACTAATTCAAAAGCAAATTTTACAGTATTTTCTTATCATATTCCAAAAAGCACATTCTTAAGATGAATTTCCTAAACTTTTGTGAAAAAAAAATATATATATATTAATATTTTGGAGTAAAAAAAACATGTGGGGTAAAATAAGTTCAGGTGTTGAATCATGTTAAGCTAAGCAAACATAAAGTAACTAATTACATTTTTTGTGTTTTAAATAACTCCATATGTATTCTTTTAACATATTAGTTTAAAATTAAACTATAATATTGTTCTAGAGCTATTTTATACACATAGATATAAAATTATTCAATGTTAAGAGGGGGAAAAAAAAAAGACAATACATATTAAAGCTGAATCAAAACATTCTGTTTGTAGGTGTAATTCAAAAAGTTGTTTCATTCCAGCTTATTTAAGAAGGGTGTCAATTTTTCATACAAAGGACAGGCAGGACACAACATTCTCCTGAAACTGTCTGAGTGAAACTCTGCAGTTTAACATCAACTTAAAATGCAAGTGTGGATGAATCTAGATCATCAATCACCAATTTGACAAATTAATTCTAGTGCAACTTCAACAGTCATGGAACAGGATACTATTTATACAGTCTCCTTTTAAGTACATAAAATCTGCTATTATAAACACTTTATCACCCAATCAAACATTGTCTTCTAAAAAAAGCTTGAAAAATGCACACAGAAAATGAACCCATACGCAACAGAAAACAGGAGTAATTTTTAACAACCAACTTATTTTTCAATTGATTGTATGACGAAAAAATCAACAGAGATGCTAAAATCACAGAAACATCAACTTTAAAAGAAACAAAAAACCAAGTCTTTCTCAAAAAGAAAATTTGGACAGCATTAATACTAATCAATTCGTAAAAGTTGGAAAATGTGTTAAAGTAGAATTTCCTGGGAAAAGATCAAAGAAAATATTTCATGGCATCATTCTTTCACACAATCATGAATATATTGAAAAATTTGAAGAGAAAAAAAAAAGTATAATTGGAAGTTTTTATTGGATTTTCCAGAGAAAGATATTTCTGATGTAGATGCATTGTAAATTCTAAATGTTCTTCCCGAACTAATGATGGACCATAGAGACATTTTTTTTTCTTGAAAGAACACAAAAACAAGTTTTCATCAAGAAAAGGAATGTGTATTTGTAATTTTACTTGCATGAAGTAAATTGTATAATAATTTAAAACAGTTCTAAAGGATGACTTATTTTACCCCAAACCATGGGGTAAAATAAGTCACAAACAGCATATTTTAAAATTTATTTTTCAGTATAAATTTTTTGTTTTTTTCAGAGATATTTCTCTTAAAATGTCATAAGGAATAGGGCCCTCTGTGGCCGAGTGGATATGTCACCACACTGCTAATCGCCTTTGGGCGTAGGAGAGCGGGTTCGATTCCCGCGCTGGCCCTGGGTGTTTTCTCCAATTCTTCGTATTGTAATTCTGTCATGTGCTATCTGTCGTTATCTGGCGAAGGTTTACAAGCAGACTATAAGTCAAGCATACAAATCTGATGTATATGTTATCAATAAATTAAATTAAAATAAGGAATATTCATTTGCATATTTTGTGCAATTTTTTAACAAATGGAACCAATACATTTTCTGCTGTTTAAGTGCATATGTAAAGTATGCTGTTATTGACCTATTTTACCCCACCTGACCCTACAAAGTGTATGGGTATTGCATTATGTTTAAAAAGAAAGTTTTATGTAGATTTTTATAAAATACTTCGTAGAGTGTAGGGTAGGTGGGGGTAAAATGAATAACTGGGGTAAAATAAACATAATGTAAAAAGAGCTATTTCTGTAACTAAAATTAATGTTTGAAAAATTTTTTTTTTTAACTTTTGTTTGTATGAAAGTGAAAAATATTTTTTCCACTATCAGCGATTGTAATGAAATGCTCGCCCTCTGGTGGGCTAAGGTGAAATTACAATTAACATGAATAGCTTTCGGCTTTCATCGAGCCGCCATTGCTTGCCGATGTTTAGTTTCACATATATTTATTGAATAAAAATGAATAAATATGGTAAAAAAGATAACACATACTGTTGTGTGCTACAGTGTAACTGCAAAGGATCGAGAAATCTGGAATTAAGCTTCCATTTATTTCCAAATGACAAATTTAAAATTTCAGTTGCTTCAGCTAATGGAAGTAAAGAGTTAATCAGATGATTTGAAACTAATATTTGTTCAGCTTCAGTTAAAAATCTACATCCGATCGAACTTTGAATAAGCTGAAATATTTTTTTCCAAAAGCAATCAATGTGATGGCGGAGAAATTATAGCACGGATATTAAGAGTAACACAAATAGAACAATAATAAATACACGTGGCTATTATATTTACTAACAACAAAAGTTGAAAAAGCGCCATCTATCGATCATTACAAACGCGGATAAATTATTTATTTTAAAATGTTCTAGAAATGTGGCAACACCATTTTATTTGTTTATGTTTTAGCTGAGTGTTTTTACCATCCACAAAACTTCTGCTATTCATTTTGTTATTAACAGTTCCAGCTTATTCAATATTTAGAACACATCTATTAGAGTCTGAGGAACACATTTCTGCAAAAAGTAAGTTTTAATTTTTAATTTTGTATATTTTATAATGTTTTTAGTCAGATGGAGTAAAGTGAACATAGAGTTAGGCTTAACAATTATTTCTTCTAAACCTTTTTGTTTAGCTAATATTTTGTAGTCCAAATTAAATTTCTGCGTTAAATCATGATTTTTAAATGCAAAAATGTAAAAATAAAAAGCAATTTATATAATTAAACTCATTATAGTCCTATACTGCTTATAAATACACAGGAAATTATTCTGTTTTTAAAGTTTACTTTACTTTAAATTTAACAATTATTTATAATTTTTGATGCATTTATTTAAAAGTATTCATATATTTTGTGCAATAAAAATAAATATTATGGATATTTTCCTTACACATTTTTTTCCCTCTTTTTAACAGCTACAAAATGCCAAGAACATATGTACGAAAAAAAGAGTCGACTTATGCAACCTCAAATTGTTAACTTCTTAGCAGTTGAAAGAGGAAAATCTATTTATCTTGCAGCACAGGAACATAAAATACCTTATCATACTCTTCGAAGATGGGTAATAAAAAAGCCAAGTCACATGGGTTCAGGTAGAAAACCCTGGCTAACGGAAGATGAAGAACTATGCATCGTTCAAAGCTTAAAAATTTTAGCACAATGTGGTCATCCGTTTGATCGCACTGACTTATCAAACTTAATTGAAGGATATTTTAAACTCCCTACCAACAGAAAGAGCCCATTTGGTGGAAAAAGTCTTGGTATTGAATATCTACGAAATTTCGAAAAACGTTGGGCCCAAGAGTTGACAAAACGGATACCTGAGCTTCTCACCAAAGCAAGAGCTGCAAGTTTATCCTGAGAAGCCGTTGATCTGTTTTTTGAAATGTATGAAAATCAGATTTTAAAAAATAACCTTCAGGACTACCCTGACAGAATTTTCTACCTTGATGAGGCTGGAATGGGTACTGACAGCAGAAATAAGCCTGTTTTTATTCCAAAGTCTGCTTGTTTTGCTTATATGAAGTCACCTACCTGTGGGAAGACAATGTTTACAGTACTTTTTTGCACATCAGCAAGTGGGCATTATATGCCACCTTTTACTATATATAAAAGTGCACACCTTTATAAATCATGGACAAAGGGTGGCCCTCTAGGAGCCACATATGCATACATACTAATTCTGGCTGGATGGAAGATTCGGTATTTGAGAGTTGGTTTAATGACTTTGTAATTTTCACAAAGAATTTACAAAAACCTGTCCTTTTGATATATGACGGACACGAAAGCCATATGACATATGGAACAATTTATAAGGCTGTAGACAACAATATTATAATATTGTGCATTCCTCCTCATACTAGCCACGCTTTACTGCCTCTAGATGTTGGCATTTTTTCTCCGTTAAAAAAAGTGTGGAAGAGCATATTGAAAAAATTGTTTAGAGAAAGCTGTCTGTGAAATGTGTCAAAGGCTGTATTTCCCTTCTTATTAAGGCAACTAATGGAAGCTATCCGACCAGAAAATGCAATTAAAGGATATCGGAAACTTATTTTTAAAGGAGTTTGTCCAGTGGAGTATTACAAATGAATATATTTAAGAGTCAATAAATAGGCTTTCTAATTCAGGGGTCGATCCAGGTTTTAATTTTTGGGTCCCTTTTTTGTGAAAAACAAAATATTTTTGTGAAATTTTTATTTATTTTTGTGAAATATAAAATATTTTTGTGAAAAAGTAAAATATTGTGTAAAATTTTTCGTTTTTACAATCACTTTACGTAATTAAAACCCGAATAAATTACTACGTCAGAAACGCCAAAGAAAAATATTGGGAATGCATACAGCTATTTCGGCAGTCTTAAGTGTGCCGTCTTCAGTGCAAAAAGGATCGTCCAACCGGATTGGATGAAGTCGTACAGCTGTCTTCATCCTTTTTGCACTGAAGACGGCACGTTTAAGGCTGCCGAAACAGCTGTATGCATTCGCAATATTTTTCTTTGGCGTTTCTGACGTAGTAATTTATTCGGGTTTTAATATTCCAACGCCAAGTCTCCTGTTATTACTTTATGTAATGTTTAATATCAAGTTAATAGTTTCGTTGAGCCAAATTAAGGCATTAATTAAAAATAATACTGAAAACATTTAATAAAAGGATCATTTTTATAACAAAATCTTGTGAAGGGACTCATTTTATGAATTTGAATTTTGTGAAGGGTCCCTTTTCATGGATTTGAATTTTGTGAAGGGTCCCTTTTTACTATGGGGAATTTTGTGAAGGAGCCACAAAAGGGACCCAAATTTTGCCTGGATCAACCCCTGTAATTTCAAGAATATTTTATTTTGAGGAGGTTCTGCCCTCTGATGATGTATGAAAAAATGTATTCTTTATATTTGCAGTTTAAGAATACAGCCATACTGAAAACGCTTTTCAAAAGATGTGCTTACTTAATGTGTAGACCTTTGTGGCTATTTTGTTATAGCTGTGTCTTAAGATTTTACATTAGTACACATTTGCCTAACTTTTATAATTCAATAAAAATATATATAATTTTTGTAATTTAGTTTTAAATATTCTATTTACTGGGTTGGGGACAAAATCTCGCGAGGACAAAATATCGCCGACGTAAATGAATACAAAGCAAAAATGAGTTGGTAATTATTAGTAATGTTGTATAAATTTTCATGACAACACATACCTTAGTCAGAGCACTGACATTCTGACAAACCTACAACAAAATTTTTTATAAATTTTGCATAAAATAGTTTAAAGACTATATTTATTAACTTTTTTCAAGATGAGTCATAATGAATTCAATCGTGGTTATCGATTTTAAAACTTTTAATTCAAGTTTGTGAATAGTGTTCAGCTTTCATGTCAGCAGTGATATATACGATTTTTAAAATGTATTTTGAATAGTGAAAAGCAGAAGATAAAATAACTTAAAAATAAACATACATAAAATAATGAAATTCAACTCTATGATTTAATTAATTAATCATTTATTTATTTTAATTAATTAATTAATATTTATACGGCCATGTGGCCCCCGCCAGAGATCACGCGTGATACAAAATCAAATTTTCAAATAGATCATACTATTTTTTTGACGCGATATTTCGTCCGGCGAGATTTTGTCCCGCGATATTATGTCCGGATCCCCTATTTACTGTTTGTAATATAAAAATCAATTTGTTTAAAAAATCCACACTGTGATTATGTGGAAATCTGAGTCAATAAATAAGCTTTTAATTTGATGTTTTTTTACTGGGAGGGGGGAGTTTAATGTGAGGGGTTTTTTTTGCCCACCTAACAAAAAAAAAGTTTATCTGCAGTTTTAAATAATAAACATTAGGCCTAACATGGTGTTTGATTATCAGTCACCATATTGTAAGCATGTTTCTTTCCTGTGGATGACATTTATGAATGTTTTGTAACAGATTTGACTAAGCCTTATTATAGGGCACCCATTGGCGATTTATGACGCAATTTGGCGATTCACTGAATTGACATTTTTTACTGTTAACCTTTTTGTATCTGAACTTCATTTTCACGTCTTTACATAAAAAAAACACATATTGAAAGCACCACATTATAAATATTTTAGATAGATAATATGACTTGACGCAATGTTCAAAATGGCATCCAATTTTGAAAACATCATTTTGAAAAAAGCCGCCAACTGCAGAAATATACAACATCTGTTCCCTTCTATGGTATCACAATCAAATATTTCTATTGGAAAGCAACTTATTTTCTATTGGCATAAGTGTATGCTATTTATTTATTATTTTTTAACGATTAAAATTAATTATCAAACTTTGCACCAATTTAACTATAATGATTATTTAAGAAATGAAAACTTAAGCAGGCCATCAGGCTAAAAATTTAATTATTTTGCTCACAGCTTTTTAATTTTCTGTGGTTCTTATACTGAAAATAAACATCAAATTAAAACATCTTTCTTTCCTTTTTCCTAAGGGTTTTAATATTATACAAATAGTACAATGAATGAATATACCTAAGCATGTTAGGATCAAAATTAATCCAACAGTTCTAATAAAATTAAGAAAAGATAAATATCAGTATAATGTTATATATGTATATATTTTAATTTCAATGTGACGTTAGGCAATCAAAATAATAATTAATAAAATTGATAACTTATAAGTGATCATGTAAGTGATAAGGCTAGCTCTGACATAAAAAAAAAAAAAAAATGATTAATGAATTAACACAATTTTAGTAAAATTAGTGGGTAAACGATAAATTAATAAAAACTGTGTGCACCAAATATTAAATGCAAAAAAGAATAAGATTCAATAAATACCTCATAGATGTCTAGAGCGTTTATATAAGTTAGTTTTTATATTTATGAAAAACTTAAGTGAAAGCTTCCATTTAGTGCATGTATATACTTTATAATCAAAGATGACAGTGAAATATACATATATTTAAACAAATAAGTAGTATCAAAACAACTCTAAATTCTACATTTTCAATTTACAGTTACATCCAGACTGAAACATTGTGATCACAAATAGGTAAACAATCACAAATCTGGCTGTGTTTCAATCCAAACGCAACATTTGTTTACAAAACTGATCGCAAAGTTGTGAGCGATGAGGGGGAAATTTGTGACTGCCTCGGAGCTCTCACAACTCGATCGCAGGTGTACTATCGCCTCAAAAAACATGGCCGCTGTTGTCCAGTGATATCGAAGAAAGTAATAGTCACAGACAAGGATATAATTTGTCTGTTGTAATAATCATTCTTGAAATGATAATACATAATCCGAAACAAATATTATAATATTTCATTAATCTACAGTATGAATTAAATACTATCCAACATAGTGAAACTCTTCTTTACTCGGAAATTATACTTAAAGCTCTCATTGGAATTGGAAGATAAATGTAAGTGTAAAATATGTTACGTTATGGTTTTGTATATTCATGTAAGATTAAATGTTTAACATTGAAATATTATTATGGATTATGCGGAAAATTATAATTGTAACATTTGTATATTTTATAAATGTTAGGCTTATTTAATGTAAATTAAACGTAATATGTCATGTTTCTGTAATTGTTTATTTACAATATAGAATAATATGTTCTATTATTTAATGAGATGACTATGATATTCGTTAAAACTTTACAATCTGGTATGATATCATTTGGATAAATATTCTTCTCGTTGTAAATAAAAGCCCGATTAGTCAATTATTTATTCCATTATCTATTTATTCTGTTTAGGCGAAAAAAAAAAAGAAGAAGATGATGTGGCCGCAATATTTCGTAAAACTATAATTCGGTGTAGTAAACCTTAAATATACTTTTTATTGTAAATAACAGTTATTGCATTTGATTGTAAAAGCCTGATTAGTCAATTATTTATTTTATTATATATAAAACTCTATAGCTGAAAATATACAACTTCATTGTTAGTGTTGAAAATGAGTTTTGGAGAATAAAAATATTTTACTGTCAAATAACTATACATGTGCATAATTTATATCTGTAGCTGGTTCATTACATTTAAATTCAGTATTTAACTGTTTGTAAGCTTTAAATGAAAACTTTATGATTAAACACTATAAATTACAAAATCTTATCCATTAAAAATGGAGGAGGAGGGGGAGATATGCTGCTCTCCCTCCCCTTCCTGTTACTTTGTTTATGGTTACATTATTACACAATAAATAGACTTTTTTCCTTCCCCTTCAATACACTTTCTTCACTCCATTTTTTTTTTTTTAAATTATTATTATTATTTCTTTTTTGCTGTGTTTGAATTCACTGCTGCTAGATCTATTTTTTCCCAATTGCTTATTACCTTGTTACTGAATTTTTTCTTCATATACTACATTCATTTTAACTAAATAACTTGATATAGTCAATTGAATACAACACACAAGCATCAAGCAATAACCAATTAGCCTTGAATTAAAGCATTGTAGCCTGAAAGAGAAACATTAATATATTTAATAGCAAAATTTTAAATTTAAAGCTTACTAACAACTAATATTGAATTTAAATATAATGAAATAGCTGCAGCTATTAATTATACATATGCATTATTCTTTGATAAAATATTTTATTTTTCAAAACACAATTACAGCACTAATAGAGAAAGAATGTGGCTTGTACTTTTTCAACTATAAATATATACCATAAATAAAAAAATTGACTAATCAGACAGTTACAGTTAAATGTGGTAGCAGTTATTTACAATAAGAATATTTAAATAACTCGATAAAAGAAATATGAAAATGATGATTTTTAAGATTTTTTGTACAGTTACCAACTAATGATAAAAATGTTCCTTCTGTTTTTTTAAAAAATCAAGTCATCTTTTAAATATGTGTGCTATAAGTTTTAATTTGATGTTCCAAATTGGGAACGTTGGCCTGTAAAAAGGTTAAATTAGCCTAAAATTTATGAACTATATAAATGTTACAATTATAATTTTCTACGTAATCCATAATATTACAAAAACGTGAACATACAAAACCATTGTATCTATATTTTTATACTTGACATATATCTTCAAATGAGAGCTTTTAGTATCTTTTCCAAGAAACAAAAAACCTTATTGTACCACAAAACTGACGTTAAAAAGTAATACATACAAAACTTTGAATTTACACCATAAAACGCTTTCATTCACAAAAATTGTTTTGGGTTGAAAGAAAACAGGATCTTTTGCCAAGCGTACAAAGTAAGCATGAGTGCTGCAAACAAACACTCATGCCTACTTTATTCGCCTGACGAAGGATCATGTTTTGTTAACATGATTATTATTATTATTATTATTATTTTTTTTTTTTTTTACCTTAAATTCTGTTTTCACCTTCAGAAAATTCAGAACCATACTACTACTTGTTTTCACAATTTCTAACATTTTATTCAGCTTAAAAATACATTTAAATATTTTTTGTTTTTTAAACTCAAAAGTGAAACATTAATTTTTTAAAAAGTAATACTAATTGAACGGTTATAGATTTTCACAACATGAATACATAATTAATAAATGCATTAAGCAATGAGGAATTATAGAAACAAATTTCTCCATAGAATAACATGAGTTCAGCTTCTTGTCAGCAACTGACTCTCTGATTATCAACTTCGAATTTCCTACATAATATCCATTAACATGTCAGGATAATTTTTTTATACCAACTATATGAAAAACGACAGAGCTGAGAATTTAACTCGGGTACTTAAACAGATATTATATGGGAAATGCTGAGCTGGTATCTGACAGGGTAGCTCAGCGATACATAATAAGCGGAGTGCTCGATTTCAGCTCCCAGCTCTGGCCTTTTTCACGTAGTTGGTATACAAAATTCAATCTTACACTCAAATTTCTCTAAATAAATCATCGTTCATGAATGATTTAAGTAAAGATTACAGGGTCTATCAAAGTTGTGCTATCATTAAACTTTATATGTTTACCCGTTAAATCTGCATTTGCAAATACAGTGACATTGCCAACAGATGTCATGTGGGAAATGCCGAGTTGATAATCAGCCAAGGTGGCTCAGTGGTAGAACAACTGCACTGTAAGTGGGGTGCTCGAGTTTGATTCCCAGCTTGGATATTTTTCACATAGTTTGTACAAAAAAATTTACCTTACACTTCCATTTCTCTAAATAAATATTCATAAGTCATGAATGATATTTCTAAGTAAAAGTTACATTGTCTATGATTTAAATACCTTATATTTATCCTTTCTTTAAATGAATATATTTCGTCATGTTTATCGCAGCCCTCTTCAGCGTCATTTCGACGCTGATGAAGGCTGCGATAAGCATGCCAAAATATATCCGTTTAAAGAAAGGATAAATATAAGGTATTTAAATTTAAATCATAGAAGTCATTTCGACGCTGAAGAGGGCTGCAATAAGCATGCCGAAATATATCCGTTTAAAGAAAGGATAAATATAAGGTATTTAAATTTAAATCATAAACGATAATCCTGTAATATTATACCTATTACATGGTCTATCAGATTTGTGTCACGATTAATTTTACACTGAAGCATCAGCAGGAAACAGTTGTTGCCTGATTACCGATTTATTGATGTTCTGAAAATGCATCAAAATAGTCGATCAATCATAACATTAAAAGAAAAAAAAAACTTTTTTAAAATGCATAATACCCTAATACAACTGAAATTTGTTAACGTGAATCTCGAGAGGAAAAAAATTTTTTTCATACTATCAATAACCAAACTTCATTTTGGTGGGGATAGTGGAAACAGTTCATGTTAATAAGGTTTGACTACCTAATGCATCGAAAACATAATTATAATAGCATTTGAAATACGTTAAAATTTTACTAAAAACAATCTCTTTTTACTTCCTTATTATACAATGTATAAGAAAATATTGTAATCCTGATTTGCGAAATGGATTTTATATCTGACACTAGCGAGCTTCGCCCGCTAGCGGGTCAGTATTTTTAGATGAATCACTATAATGAATGAATTCTCAAAATTGCATCTTATCACTCATCAACATTACTCTTAAGAAAAGAAAAAAAAAATCGTGATCGGGTAAAAACTGAAACAGAGTCCCCACTGTCTTCGACAGAGTTGACACGTGCGCTGCACGCACATATTCTTTTACCATCCTTATGATTTTTCAAAATTCCATATTTATTATTACTCATAAATTTCATTCTTAAGAAAGAGAATTGCAAAAAAAAAAAAAAAAAAAATCATTCAGCTTTGGCTAAAAACTCACACTGGGTCCAAATTGCCTTCGGCTGTGTTACAGCGTCTAGAATAAACAGTGTGGCAATCGCCTATAACCGTGATGTTAAAATGATGCTACAAAAATTAAGCTTACCCAGATGTCGCTGTGATCGAAGCTATTGCTTAAATCGAAGACCTGATTGGCTTTTCCCAGTTTCGTCAGTTTAATCACGTGATCTAAGCATACAATTAACCCATAGGGAGTCTCGGTTTTGTTGTCATGACACTAGCTTCGATTACAATGACATCTGGTGACAGGCTTAATTTTTTTAGTACAATTTTATTCGCCGCTTTCCACACTTTATTCTAGACGCTGTAGTTGCGTAGACCCATGCGCAGCGCGTGCATATTCCTTCACCCTCCTTATGATTTCTCAAAATTCATTTATCATCGGGTAAAAACTCAAACCGGGTCCCCACTGCCTTCGGCAGTGCAGACCCATGTGTGCTGCATGTGCATGTGTTCTTTCTCAAGTCAAACTTTTATTTTTAAGAAAAGAAAACGAAAATAATCCTTTATCATCGAGTAAAAAGTTAGACCGAGTCCCCACTGCCTTCGGCAGCACAGGTTAGGGGATATGCGCGCTGTGCAAATAGGTCCCAATTTTTGCCTAAATCCAATTTTTGCCTGTCAACTATAATATTGACATAGAAAAAATTGTGAAAGCTTTCTTTTTTTTTAAATTATGGGTTCAAGTTTATAAATTTTAATATTCATTAGTAATGAAGCTTATAACTAAACAAAACAAACCACTTTAAAAAAACATTGCCCGCTTGTTCTACCTAGTTAGGATTTTGTTTGTTTTATAATTAGTTCTAACTTTGAATTGAATGTTATAGGGTTCGAGCCCAGGTTGTGCTCAATGGCCTAGCCATTTAGAATTTTCAATGCGGTCTGAAACTTACACAACTTGAGCTAGAATCCCTTAAAAAAGGTCCTCATTAAAGGTACCTCAGTCAGACTCATAGCGTTATTAACACGTTCATTGCCCAGCATGATTCAGCTGAGCTTCTCACTGGGCACAAATCCGATCGTCGGAGATGACATGTACCAGAGAGCCACAAATGAAAAAATAGAAATTAGAAAATTCCAGAAATTTTTTTTATCAAATAGTTGTCCTCAGAAAACGCTATGCCCGACAATAATAGGAGTAAAACAAGGAAGTGTCCCACCCTTCATAGATTTGTAAGAATCAGCAAAGCGAGCCTATAAGAAGTATGTATGTGTGTGCTCTATGTTACCAGAAGAGGAAGCAAACTGCCAAATGCCAAGAAGCAAAGAAAAATGTAAAAGAAACACTATATATGCAACCTATTGTTTCTATTGTCCAGAATCACCTCAAATGTGCTTAGAGTGTTTTAACAAACACCATGTGATATAGTATAATGTAATGTTTTCCTAAATATAAATTAATAAAAAGTACAGCATAATGTGTAGATTTTTAGTATTTTTATGTTGTATATCCTTTATTTATATTTCAGTGCTTATTCCATTAATTTCCTTTTAAAAATCTTATTAATGCATTAGTAGTCACATATTGGTCTATTTGCCGCCCACTGATTATAAATTTCCCCAACAGATCACCCCTTAAAAATAAAGTAAGAAAATTCTGTGTAACTAACCTTGAGTGGATGTTCTCTAACATAGTCTGTTTTTAAGTCATTCTTGATATTTTTTGAGCAGTTAAAAACATTTTACTTCTAAAATCGGTATTTGACTGCGATGCGACTATTAACGTTGATTATTTTTTCCCCTACTTCTAGTTTTTCAGAAAGGTTAGAGGTTTGCGGGAAAAGTTTTGCATGAATTAAAGGCAGCTCATCTTTCTCTACTGGCTTTCTTTCGGCTTTCCCTTTATACTAAACAACAGCGGGGAATAGACCGTCATGCGACTACTAGCGTTATAAAAAATGACACAATTACTCTCATGCAGTGGTGTCACCAGAAAAAATTCCAGGGGGGGGGGGGGCACAACCTGAAAAAATATTTTTTTTAAATAAAATTCTGATAGCATAGTTTTAAAGTTAAAGAAAAAAATGCTCATTAGAATTTTCCAGGGAGAGGCAAGTGCCCCCCCTTGCTTCATTGTCCCGATGCCCCAGATCTTGTGTTAACTTGAACAAGAAGAGCGTCACCCATATCTGGAAGACATGGAGATGAGCGTGTTAAATTTTATTAACTCAAATACCTCCACATTACCCTATTTACACAAACAAAATTTACTGCTGTCTGCATCCAAGTGCTTCCATATCTTTACTATATAACTAATGATGTAATAATCATAATGAAGGAAAATGGATATTTGCCTATAATAATGAATGATAGTAAAGTACAGCTCTATAAAGTCGCCAAAATAGATACTACCAACACCAAATGGAATATCCTTACTGGTAACTCTTTACCGCCACATTTTTAAAACAAGCTGCATTCATTTCTTATTAGTCACATCTTTTTCCTAATACATCAAAAATGGATGAGAAACCAAAATCAATAAAAATTTGGGATTTGCCTGAACAGAGGAAGAATCTGTCAGTTTATTTCAAGCAAAACACATTTAGCCTAAAATTACTTCTTGTGCAAAAAAATTCTTAGAACTAACATTTATTAAAAATTTTTTATACGTAAACTGTGTGTTGTCATCAATAAAATTTACTTGGCAAGATTTGCAGCATTATTAACATTTCCGTATGGTGAGATTTGCACCAGCAAAATAGAAAAGTACTGATAATAATAAACCTTAATTTTTTATTAAATAATTAAGCAATGTATCATTTGTCCCTAGTCATTAAATAATATGAAAGAGCCTGACAGTTTATCCAAAATTATATCAATTTACAAAAGCTTTATAAGCTTCTAATTGTTGAAAATTACCTACTAAACAAATAAAATAAATGCTAGTTTTCATGTACTATGCAAATATATAACTTTAGAATTTTTTAAATAAATGCCTAAAATATGGATTAAATGTTAGATTAGTTGATGCGTATACATAACGTTTCTGAAGCTAAAAATATAAAAGATACAAATACATTAATATTTCTAAACTAAGTTTTAAAAAGCTGCATGTAAACAACCTATAACAAAAAAAGTTCAACTAATTTTTTTTTAAACATAAACTGCATTAAACTTCATATATAAGTGTGAATATCCTTTTATTTTTTATTTTATCTCCCTCTCATAATACACAGGGAGAGACATTTCCAGGAAAACAATTACATTTAAACATTTCTCTATTTTTAATTACGGATACGTTAATAAATAAATATAAACAAAAACGCAAGCATATGCTAGGTCACATGTTTCTCTCTAGCCAATCATTACGGTTTATCGTTTAAAATAATCGATGTATTGGAAACCGGAAATCACAAACTTGCGATCAGCCGTCGTCATTTGTGAGCGACTGAAATTGTTGCGTTTGGAATGAAACATTCTTGGCGATCACAAATTTCGGATTTGTGATCACTCGCTTGCGAGCGAGCGAGCGTTGCAGTCTGGATGTAACCGTTAAACAAATAAGCTTACAATATATTTAATTGTCTTCTGGCAATAAAAGTGTGAAATTATCAATTTTTGTTTATGCGCATTTGCAGGATTCATTCAATCGGATTCAAATCTTGATTCATTCATTTATAACATTAAAAAAATAAGGGAGGCATACTATTGTAACAGTCGCAGCTATCGTAATCGTAGATCACAAATCCTGGAATTTGCGATCGGCTCACAAATTATGATACTATTGTAACATTTGTGACTATCACAAATGGCAACCCTTCGATCGCAAATTTGTGATTTCCGGTAACTGGCATTTCGATTATTTTAACGATTGGCTTCACTGATTGGCTGATATGTAGGTGTGTCCGGTGTGCCGTGTGCAATACAATGTTTATATTTACAAACATTTGAAAAAAAATTATGATATATTTACCAATTTTTAAATACGAATGAAGTGATTGATTACATTTCATTTTAATTTCATTTTTCAGTAAAAAGTGTCTTTTGTGTGATGTATAAATAGAGAAAAAAATATAAAATAAAACTATATATTAACATCCTAGTTAAACTTACACATATACTACTTTTCCTATTTTCGTAATAAAAAGTTCATTTAAGAGTGTTTTATTTATAAAATATTTTCTCTTTTATTTATGTATTTTGTAAAAGTCCTACACAAAATGGGAAATAGAGGGGTTAGTCTAATTTTTTCATTATAAACAAAGTGTCAAAAAGTAATTTTGAAGTTGTTTAAAAGCAAGATATTTAAAAATATTTCCTTGTAATATTTCATTTTCTAACATCAAAAAGCATCTTTTGAAAAATTGATTATAATTAATGTCTTTATACATCTGTTATCTAATATATATATATAATTATATAATCACTACAACTATTATTCTACTGATTAGTGTTTCAAAAAGTTATTTTTTAGTTTGAAGTTGGTTTTTAAAAAGTATATAGAACATTATTATTAAAGAAAGAACCCAGTCAACACAAATTCATGTAGATTAGGTCAAAGTACATAATATGATATGTCCATATTACAGCTAGATTTAGATTTTTCACCAGATCTTGTAGATATTATATTGAAATGTATTTTTATGTAATAAGTGTCTTGAAGCCAAAATAAATGAACATGTGAACATAATATAGACATGTCCATTTTAGTGCATATTACATCCAAAAATTATCTATATTATTTAAAGATTTATGTAAACATAGATGATGGCAGAATGAAATCAACAGCGAGTGCTGTTTTTCTCTTTCTTTTCTTTTACTTTACACTGTGACATTACATATTAATCTAGCAGAGCTATGCAGTGGGCAATTGGTAAAATCTACCGAAAGAGCCTAAAAGAAAATTTAAAAGCTTTATTTATATTAAATATTATAATTTAAAAACTTTATATTTAAAAAATTATCCTGAATTAAGCTAAGGAAAAAAAAAAAACCTTGATTTTTCCTTTTTTTGCAAAACATTAAATAAATAGTATTAAATATATTTAGATTTCCTTCTCTGCCAGCACTCATGTACGTAAATCAGTTTTAGGTTGATTTCTTTAGAAATCAAGGTTGATTTAAAGGTAGGTTGATTTCTTTAGAAATCAACCTACTACAATCACTTTTTTTTTTTTTTTTTTTTTTTTTTTTTTTTTAAATCTATATATAATAGAAATTTGTCATCACAGTAACTTCCAAAATAATACTCCAAATCGAACCAAAATTGGACGGCGAACTTATCTTACAAATATCTAGGATGAGTTCATTAACGATGGTTGCTGTGCTATTTTATTTTTAAGAGTTCACTTGAAAATTATAAATCCACATTGTGATAAGTGTATTTAAGGTTGGATTTGCTTGAATTTTGATATATACATAGGCCATATAAGTGTTTCAACCAAGTTTATTAATGAAATTCATCCGCTCTTTTCTTACAAAAAAAAAAAAAACTCTGATACCTTAAATTAATTAGGGCTAATTGAAAATTTATTATTACAATAACTATTGAAACACTGAATTAATCAATCAATTCAAGCCAAAGTTGGGTAGTGAACTTATATAAATGTTTTGATGATAAGTTCACTGGACAACTTGCTCTGCCATTTTGCTTTCAAGTTGCAGTCACTTGAAATGATGCCATCATGATAACTTTTGAAATACTAGGCTGATTCAAACCAACGTTGGAAAGTAAACTTACAGTTCAAATATTTGGAGTAAGTTTGCTTGTTCTGCAAAAGGATCTTCTCATTCAATATTTGAGTTTACCGTAGCATTCGCATGAAATAGATTTTTCTTTTCTTTATGTAAATACAAAATGCAATATTACATTTTTTTTTTCTTTTTAACCATATTACATTTACAGATGGCTAAAAAATTGTAATTTATCTTTTTAAAACTTTTTTTTTTTTTTTTTTTTTTGCCAGTGAAGAAAATAACACATCTCCTCTCGCTTTTTTTTTTCTTCCTTACTACAAAATTTTACATAAAAAAATATTTAACAATTTTTAATTTCTTTCTCACTCATCACACATTTATTTCAATCAGTTATTTTATTGATCGATTCTAAATCAGAATTATTCGCAGATTCTAATCCCCTATACCAACTAAGTTTTCTGGTAAACATCTAAAATATTAACTCGTAGAAAGATGAAACCTTTTGACCTGTTCGATAAATATAGACACAGTATTTAGTACTTTCTCTTAGGTTTTATTTAATGTTTGCTGGATAAGAATGAACAGTTTCATTACAACTTAACTCTTTGTTTTATTTGTCAGATTACATATTTATAGTTGAGTGCAAGTCAGATATTGATTTGGTAGTAATTTTTAGAACACTGGCAAATTGTGCCATAGGACAAACCTTTTTTGAAAGGCCACCTCTCTGAAGGGCCAGTTTTCTATAAATCAAGATAAATGTGTGAAAATAATTCGTAGAAAGTTTTCTGAATTTGCTGTGAAATTAGAAACTTCATTTAGAAAGATTGGAGTGTGAGGTTGATTTTTCACGTAGTTGGTATAAAAAAAAAAAAAAAATCAGTCTTCCACTACAATATTTCTAAATGAAATTTCATGGTTGATGCATTATTGAATATCTATATATTAACCCCTTCCGCTCCAGGCTAGCTGTAGTGTAAATGTCTGAAATACCAGATATAATTTTGAAATAGTATCGTATACTTTCTTTGGACGTATGCACGTACGTCCCTGGAGTGAAAGGGGTTAATTTGACACGTGTTTTGTCTGTATCCACTAAATCGAGAGAACAGCTTGGTGTAAAAATTTGGCTGAGGTGTCGGGGCAGGAGATAAAAACATGTTTGCGAGCTTAACATAGCTCCAAATTACTTCACGGTGAAGAAGTTGAACATGGGGGGACTAGACTCGAATACTATAAAATCAATTTCTGTGATTTTGTGAAAAACGGAACTGGGTGATTTTGTAGTAGACCCCATCATATTACACCTTATTTTAAAGGTCTTAGTATTTCCTGACCATTGGTGATGTTCGTACAGAACACACTGTGCCCTCTGGCGGTGGAAAGCTCAACTAAAGGATTTTGCAGTTGACACCACCATGTGACACCTTATTCGAAAGGTCTTGGAAATTTAAGGCAACTGGTGATGTTCGTATACAACATACTACGCCACCTGGTGGAAGAAAGTGAATTTTGTGTAGCATTCTGCAGCCACTGGTAGCGGAAACACGAGTCAAAGGTTCGTTCAGTTAAAGGTTAATGTTTGAGAATTTTTTCATGTTATTAGCGGCCTGCGTATACGCTGCCGCAGGCACCATGGTCCCAAGTTCCGTTCGGTTTGAGGTAATTTTTTTGTTACAGATGATTATTTTTTTCGCGATGCTTTCATTTAAAGATAGAAATTCAAACAAAATCGAGTTAAAGATATGAAATCATAGAAATATAAGGTTATTATCATGGGCCTGGTCAACGCCGGGTGGTTTCGTTCGGTTCAAAGTTAATTTTTGGGAATTTTTGATGTTAGTAGTGGGCAGTGTGTGCACTGCCGCAGGCACCTGGGTCACAAGGCAGAGTATTGTTCGCTTCGAGGTAATTTTTTTGTTACAGCTGATTATTTTTTAGTGATGCTTTCATTTAAAAACAGAAATTCGAACAAAATCGAGTTAAAGATATGAAATCATACATATTTAAGGTTCATTTCTATTTATAAGAATTTTTCCGCATTTCTTTTTGTAAGTGAAATGTCGTAACTTATATTAGATGTTTTTATCATTAAAATAATGATGCAACAATGTTTGAAACATTACATGGGTTCCAGCTAGTAATTTCCAATTGGAAAATTTGTGGTCTAATGGAGTTGTGCTACGAAAAATATTCTCACTTGTTATATCTGTGTTTGCAGACTCGGTGACCTTGCCAATGGATATTATGTGAGAAATGCCGAGCTGGTTATCAGCCTGGGTAGCTCACTGGAAGCAGATAACCCGGGCTTGATTCCCGGCTCTGGTATTTTTCACATAGTTTGTATAAAAAATCAGCCTTACACTCCAATCTTTCTAAATGAAATTTCAATTATCTATATATTAATTTTTAACGTGTTTTATCTGTATCCACTAAATTGAGAGAACGGCTAGGTGTAAAAATTTGGTTGAGGAGTCTAAAAAAAAGGTCTTGGTCTGTAGATGTGTCATCAAAAGAGAAAAATATAAAAAGCCGAATAGTCACCCCCTGGAGGGGGGGGGGGGGAGAGAGCAGAGGTTAAAAGCATGTTTGTGAGTTAACTCAGTTCCAAATTACTTCACGGTGAAGAAATTGTGCATAGGGGGGATTAGTTTGAGAGGAAAATCCGGTCTAGACCCACACTTGTAGCACTTCATTTTAAAGCTCTTGAAATTTCATGTTGATTGGATATGTTTGAATACAATATAATGTGCCTCCTGGTGGTGAAAAATGGAACTAGGTGATTTTGTAGTAGGCCCTATCATGTTACACCTTATTTTAAAGGTCTTGGTATTTCCTGACTGTTGGTGATGTTCATAGAGAACACACTGTGCCCTCTATCGGTGGAAAGTGCAACTAAAGGATTTTGTACTTGACACCTTATTTGAAAGGTCTTGGAAATTGAAGGAGATTGGGGATAAAGGTCTTGAAATTTCATGTTGATTGGGGATGTTTATATACAATATAGTGTGCCCCCTGGTGGTGAACAGTGGAACTAAGTGATTTCGTAGTAGACTATCATGTTACACCTTATTTTAAAGGTCTTTATATTTTCTGACCGTTGGTGATGTTCATACAGAACAGATTGTGCCCCCTGGCGGTGGAAAGTGCAACTAAAAGATTTTGCAGTTGATAACACCATGTGACACCTTATTTGAAAGGTCTTAGAAATTCAAGGCAATTGGTGGTTTGTACACAACATACTGTGACCCCTGGTGGAGAAAAGTGGATTTTGCAGCGTGTGTGTAGCATGCCTGCTATACAGTGCCACAGCCACAGGCAGCGGAAACACGAGTCAGAGGCTCATTCGGTTCAAGGTTAATTTTTGAGAATTTTTCATGTTATTAGCAGCCTACGTATAAGCTGCTGCAGGCATCGGGGTTACGAGCCCTTGTTCTGTTTGGTTTGAGATAATTTTTTTGTTACAGATGATTATTTTTTTAGTGATGCTTTTATTTAAAAATAGAAATTCAAACAAAATAGAGTTAAAGATATCATACAAATTTAAGGTTATTATCATAACATGTAGTCTTAGTATTAAACGATATAGAAAATAAAGATAGCTTGTTTTTTTTGGAGTCAGTTTGATGTCACACTGACAGTACATTGTAGAAAGTGATGTCATATATAGTATTTCTATTCGTAAGCATTTTTCCAAAAAAATTTTTTTAAGTGAAATGTCATAAATTTTATTAGACGTTTTAACTTGAAATACATTTAAATAATGAGTTTATTAATAACAGTAATATAACTATTTAAGTTATACAAATAACAGTTTTAATAATTTCACTAAATTAATACACTATCACTATCAATATATCATTATACCAGCACAACGATTCAGCTCCTGGTTGCAAAGCACTTGCAAACGAGGAGCTGTCTAGACCAATTCCCTAAAATGACGCAGCAGTTTAACATCAAGTTGTGAAATATATATGGAGAAAAGTGGTGTAACTTCCCTAATAGTGTATTGATTTAACATGGTGTCTCAAAATGTAGTAAGAGAAGCGAGAATGAAAACGCTGAGAGTTTGCTTATATCGTGAGTGGAATCAGAGCCCGAATCTAGAACCAATTTTTTTTTTTTTTTCTTAAATTAAGTTTCAAAGTTGAAAACCATGTTGCCAGTTAAAATATACTGGTTGGCTATGGTAACTAGGCGACTGTATTTCATGAGCCAAGTTAATACTAAAGTATAAATTGCCAGCATGCGATTAATATGAAAGTACCAAATGGCAATTATAACACTTAAATTAAAGGATTATGTGTCATTCTTGAAACCACTTGGATTCTAAAATATGCAAATATTATGGTGCAAAAGATGTGATTGTGATGCAGAAAAAGACTCTTTTAAAATTGGATGCATTTTTAAACAAAAACAGCTAGTTCCATTAAACTGATCGGCATGAAAGTTGCCTCTGACACCATTTCAGTATATTCTTATGTAAAATGACTTCCTGAATCCGAATATAATGCCCATTTTGCCCTATCACCCACCATTTTTTAGGAATGGCACCCTATTTTTTATCATTTTTCAGTGATTTTATGGCTATGAATTTGATTTCTAGGAGGGGAGAGGATTATTTTAACCATTAAATGCCTTCTGAGGGGTTACAGAGTTGGAAAATTCTAAAACATTGACATTTGCGACAAGGGAAAAATTTTGGGTAGGAAACTGAAATTATGCATTACATATCTTATATTTTTTTAATCTGTTATTAATGTTATTTTTTAAACTTTATATATTTTTTGCTTTTAGGTGTTAAATTATTTTTAATTCTTCAAATCAAATTCATGGTCATAAAATTATCAAACAGGGAAAAAAATCAGAGAGGAGGTGGTGTATCTAGAAAATGGTGGGTGACTAGGCAAAATGGGAGTCACATTCGGATTCAGGAGGTCATTTCACATAAGTTGAGCAAGAATGGTATCAGATGTTGAATTTTTTTTTCTTTTTGCAGAGCAGTGTTCCCCCCTCCCCCCCCCAAAAAAAAAAAAAAAAAAAATCATTTTACACACAAAGTTCAAAATCTTAAAAGTGAAAAACAACTCTTGTGAATCAATTCACCAATAAGTAAATCAAAATTATGCGTGCCCTCTATACAAAGCAAAACCCAAATTTATTTGACTTTTTTTTTTTTTTTTGCTTTAAAAGTGTATTGTAACAACAAGTTATCTTTTAAAATGCCAATGCAACAAGTAAAAAAAAAAAAAAAAAAATCTAAATTAACAGCAAGAAAATTCATATCCCCCCCCCTCCTTAAATCATGAAAAAAACACTATTTAAAATCTTAAATTAAGCAATTTATTAATTAATTGAAACAGTGAGATAGCTGGATTACAAACCTTTTAATTTCAATATAACTTAAAGCACAATAAATTATTTTATCTATAAAATAATAACCCAGAAATATTTAAAAAATAACTCAAAATTTAAACACATAAGATATTATTAGATCCCCTACTAAGCAAAGCATTTATTTCACTCTGCATTACATGAAGATTTAATTAGAAAAAAAAAAAAAAAAAATATGTAACATTTTCTTACTCAATGTAGCACCTTTCATAATAAAGTGTTTTAAAATTTAAGTGGGATAGCAGTATCAGAGCCCAAAATTTCAACTTATATTATACTCACTGAAAAAAAAAAAACTACTCGCCATAAAATATGATTATCTTACTCTATTTTTTACGTATAAGGTGATGAGAATTTTTTATTGGTAAAAGAGGAGAAAATATGCAATGTCTTTTATTTTATAAGAAAATAGAAAACATTCAATTTTGAAAAAGAGGTCATTTTAGAGGACACAAAATTGAATGAAAATGATTATAAAAACCAATTCAAAAGCTACTTTGCACAAGTGGTGGAAACATTTTTATCACAAATGATGAATTTGAATCAGTATACCTTAATTTAAATTAATAATATATGGATATGTTTACATTGCTATCTTTAGAAAAGAAAACTTTTGTCAATATCAGTATTGCAAGCATATTTGCAGCATATACAACCTTAAGTAACGATGATGCAGGAGTATAAAATGATTATTTTTCATTCCCTAATTAATAAAATGCAATGTGTACCCAAATTATCCCATGCTTTTAAATCATTACTTACATTAAAACTATTAAACATAAATGTTTCAATTCAATAAAAAAATTAAAGTAAACATAATGTATAGTATATACCTAAACTTGGAAAGTTGAAACTTTAAAGAATATTTCTGAATTTTAATGCTTAAAATATTGTAGGAGTTAAAATATCTCAAGAATGTAGGAGTTACAATAATCTTATAAAAAAGAGACTGTATATAAATTTTGTGAATAAAAAAAAATTACATTAATGAATTTTAGCATTTCATCAATAGCTTAAAAATTCTAGAAAGTAACTCTCTCATAATCTACTTTTAGATACAAAATTAATTCCCCACATATAGAGTTTTTCTTTTTCCTAATAAGAATTTTAACTCTACAATTTAAATAATTTTGATGAAAATCAATTTAGAATTTAGGTTTGTAGTTGTATCAAGCTGCTTTATATTATTTAATGACTTCTGTGATAAATTAGGGGTCAAACTACTTAACATGCAAAATCACTAAAACTTCCTACTTGTCTGCAGAAAGAATGGCGAGGAAAGACTTATTAATAAGTATATCATATATGTATTACTAAAAGAATTCATTTATACCTGTGAATGATATTTAAGGCGTACTTAACGCATTCAGTACCATTAGTGTAAAAATATACTATGACTTTTTTTAACAAGGAACAAGCGATACAAAATAATATACATACAGTTAATAATAATAGTAATAATAATAATTATTATTATAAAAAATCAGAAATATGCTATTCATCTCACATTATTATACAATTTATTTAAATAATGAATCATAAATGAACAATATTGGACGTTTTCGTGTTTGTGCGATATCATGTTTAATGAAGTAAATCTTGTCATTTTAAAATTATACAAAGGTTTTAATTTCATTTTCTGTATCAATAATAACACTCCACACACAAAAATAAATAAATAAATAAATATTTTATTTTTCATTGACCAACCCTACTATCCGCCATCTTACTTGTGAGAGGCTTGTGAGAGCTTACGGGAGAGCGCAGGCAGTCGCAAATTTTTATGTCAACAATCACAACTTTACGATCCAATATGGCCGATGGCGTTACATTTGTATCAAAATTACGACTACGGTCCGACTTGTGATCTACGATAGCTGCGATTGTTACAATAGTATGCCTCCCTAAGTCATAAATTTTCTTTAATTTAAATTTGATTAGAAAATATAAAAATTTATACCAGTATCAGACATTATTAAAAGAGATTTTTGAATGCACATACGAAATCCATAATGTGTAATTTCATAATGAAAAGATTTCATTTCAAACCTCCATGTATGCAACATCTCCTCAATCAATCAACCAAACTTCAATCAACCAAACTTTTATTTATGTTTTCTGTTTCACTGCTGGTAAATTTCGTAAAACATTAAAGTCAGCAGCTTTCTGGTCTCAAAGAAAACTCCACAACAACAACAAAACATTAAAGTGACAGTACTCAAAAACTGTAATGGTGATTCTGAAATCATCCTTCGGATTATCCCTTTAAATCGATCTCAGTCATCAGTCAGATCAAATCAGTATGTGATTTAATGTTGTATAATATGAAAAAGACTGGTTTTTATACACCCCACATTATCATTAATTGACATAAAAGCAAAACAAAGTAAATTTATTCACTTTAGAATCTCCTATTTTTTATTTTGTGTTTTCGTTAAAATATCTGTCAAATTATATTGATTACGATTTAGTTAGTTGATTTATACACATTTTTTTGTTCATACCTTTGGAGATCAACTAGTTGAAATGCAGTCCATTGACGAAATTATTAATCACACATGTTACAGTTCCCCTTTTTTTCCTTAATTTGCCATTACTACATTTATATAGGAACTTGCACCTTAACTCATCATGAAAACATACCCTACTATGTCATAAATTATGACTGTTTCTCCTTATCTTTAAAAATTAGTATGCTGTGACTACCCCAAAACTTTCTTTTATATTTTCGCACACAAATTCACACAATACATATCTATGAAAAATGTAATTGATCAAAATTATTTCTCTATAAAGAATACAGACGATTTTCCTCACAGTAAAGTGAAATATCCAAGAAAATCAATTTTATACTATATAGAGAACATCTTTAAAAAAGCTTTTTTATTCTTTCTTTTTTAAATGGAAAAATTGATAGTTTTGAAGGTATTAGGATGAGGTCTTTTGAAAGGTACCTGCATTGAAAAGTTTTATCTCCTCGTGGGGTGTGGGGACTCATACTTCTCTATCAAATGGCAATACTGTGCCCTATGTATGGGTCATTCTGAAAAAAAAAAAAAAAAAAAAAAAAAAAAAGTAAAAATTATGTTCCTTAGACAGTGATATTATTCCTAATAAAGGAATTATGAATCAGTAAAATTGCTATTGAAACCAAACCAAGTTTAATTAAAAAGCATGGTCAAAAACATAGGGTTCAGTACAAATTAGCTGCAACAACCCCTATGGGGGCGAGATATAACCCCCTAATAGTTTTAGTTATTTCAATAAAAACCAACAAAACACACATCGTGGTATGAACGGATGGTGTAGTGGTAGCATGCTTGACTTCTGATATGGTGGTCCTGAGATGCGTTTTGTAATTTATTTAGTTTTTCAATTTTTTTCCTTTACGTTTTTAATTAAATTATTAATTTAAGAGAAAATATTTATTACTTTTTTTTTTTTTTTTTGCGTATTCTAATTAATAAAGTATTGACAATGAATTTAAGAAATACTATATTTTTTTAATTATAAAAAAGAAAATCATGTTTAAAGCTACGAATATGGTTTCTAATTTATAACAATTATGATTTAAAGTGGAAACATCATGAAACCATAAGTATTTTTCACAATTAGAACAAGAAATATAAATTGATTAATCACAATTATTTGAATTACAATTTTGTTCACCATCAAGTATTGTTCATCACGAACATTTTGTTAAATATTTGGCTTTTCGTCGAGATTACTAGATTTTTAAAACTCATATATACCCAGATTTTGTATTTTTTGAGATGTAAACTAATTATAAACTAATAAAATCATTTTGAGAAAATTTGTCATTATGTTCCATATTAGTATCAGTTCTTCTGACACCATCAAATTTAACAGTTGTTTAATAAAATATTTGAAATTTTAAAAGTTAAATGCAACGTCGAATAGATAAGCAACAACTGTTCATTCAGAATTTTTCATGCAAAAAATTGCATGAATAAATAATACAATTGAGAGCAGACGATTAACTGTTGCTATTAATGCCCTCGTTAAAAAATAGTAATTAAAAATTTACATAAAACATAGTCATTAACAAAATTTTATCTGAATGTAATCATTAACAAAATCTTGTATCTAAATGTAATATAAAAGTATTTCCCATTAAATTATTAATTCTTTTAAATTTAATAAATAAATAAATTGGTTAAAAATAAAATAAATTAAATTGTCCACGCTGAGAAAAAACTTGTTTTAATATAATTAATATTTTCTCTTAAAATAATGATTTAATTTAATTAAAAATGTAAAAAATAAATATTTCAATTGAAATAAAAAATTAAAATACAAAACGTCCTTGCGGTAAAGGGCAAAACTGAGAAAATTCATTAGTGGCCAGTGGCCAGTACTATCAATTTCATTAGTAGCCACTTTTTTAAGTTAGTGGCCACTTTTTTTTTTTTTTTTTTTTTTAAGTATAAAAGGGGGAAAGGACAGCAAAAAAACATTCATGATTTTGCAGACCATAGGAAAAAATGAATATGACTAATTTAAATACATATAATAATAAAATAAACAAATGGATAATGAAATTGTAATTTGTGACAATACATGACCCATGTTTTAAAAATAAGCCTCTCATCCTAAATTAAAATCTCTTTAGGACTGAAATAGTAATAGTTTTTATCTTTTAGTTGATTAAGTTATATAGCAGCTTGTTATTATTTAAATAAAATAGTCTGTTATTTCACACTTCAGCGTCATCAATACCTTACATGCTCTTATGTAAAGACAATTAGCAATTTTATTTTTTTCTGAAGACACATCTTTTTAAATGATTTTATTTCAATAGAGTTAAGGTATTTTCTTTTAAAAAGTATATATAGGGAGAAACTTAAGATAACCTTCATAGCTGTCAGCATTTAGCAGCATTTAAAAAAAAAAAAAAAAAGATTTCTACTTGAAACTGGGAAGGGAAAATGCCGATCGTTAGTGTAAAGGCGCGCAAAAGTGAAAGATATTGAACAATTCTAATCACAAGGCTTCTGCAATGTATTTGACAGCCGATCATTAGTGGAAGAAGGGGTGGGGGCACAAAAAAATTACACGAGTGAGAAATATTGAAGAAATCTATCTTTTTTTAGATTCTAGAGTCTAACAAACCAAGTTTTAAATGACTACTGACATTTATGCTCTGGATGGAGAACGATTGAAAATTACATGGCTTCCGTGAGGCGTTTGATCGCGATTGTCATCGCTAGCTTTTTAAAAATTTTATAAATCACAGAAAGTGGCGACTGTAGTGGCGATCGATATATAATTTTTTAATCGCCATCTTTTTTTGTTTAGTCGCCATGTGGCGAGTGGCGACCATTAATTTTGCCCTTTACTTTGCGGGGACTTGATCCCAGGACCTCCGTATTAGAAGTCAAGCATGCTACCACTGCACCATCCATTCACACTACGATGTGTGTTTTATTGGCTTTTATAGAAATAACTAAAACTTTAGGGGGTCATATCTCGCCCCCATGGGGGTTGTTGCAGCAAATTTGTACTGTACCCAATGTTTTCGACGATACTCTTTAATTTAAGCTCGGTTTGGTTTCAATAGCAATTTTACTAATTCATACTTCCCTTGTAAGTTGCATGTGTACATGAGTGCAATATCTATGTGATGACATATTTCTTGTCCCACATAGAGGACATTGCCACAACATCCCTAAGATATTATATAAAGTAATGTGATGTGCCTACTATGTCATCAATGTTACCCTGCAATGTGTTTTCCCTGTTCTAGGGATTAGACTGTGCTGTATTGAAATTAACATAGCATGCATCATGAAATAAACCAAAACTTAAATGAAATTCGTTGATTCAGGCAAAAATTAGGTCCCTTTTGCTGCCTCTTCAAAAAAATCTATATCATAAAAAGGGACTTTTTCACAAAATTCAAATCCATAAAAAGGGACTCTTCTAAAAATTCAATTTTATAATAATGATCCTTTTATAAAATGTTTCCATGTTTTCAGTGTTATTTTTAATTAATTGGTTCAATGAAACTGTAGTTACTTGATTTTAAACAATATACAATGACTGTTAAAATTAAAAGTTTTATGGAATATACATTTTTTCGTAAAAATATCTTGTTTTTCACAAAAAGAGACCCAAAAATTAAAACGTGGATCTGCCCATGAATTATTCACTATTGATATCACTCAAGAAAGCATAGTTTTATTCCACCACATGACAGGGTTGGCAGGTTTTTGACACGTGACAGTTTTTGACGGTTTAAACCATGGTTAAAACCGTCATGTCAAAAACTGTCATAAACCTATATTTATAATTTAATTGCCATATAAAATCTTAGCTTAATAAAATATAGTTCATAAAGATTTTTTGAAAAGTAAATAGATTGATGTTCTTTGAAAAACATATTGTTACAACATTTTGATTAATACAAAAAAGAAAACATTAGGCTTTAAAATTTTATTATGAATTATTTCTATGTTCATTCAAAATATGCTGTGATACTTTTATATATTATTACGAAATTTATTTATAACTATGCTTAATATAGTACATGTTAAACTTAGTTATGTGATACTTCCTCCTAGAGCCATTTTCTGTGGGGATCTTGTAATTGATCCTTTGAATTACACATTACACTTATGATTGAAAATTTATTTGAATTTGATTATTTTCTATAACAATAATTAGTTGCTATGATGTTGACATTTAAATTTTATAAATTTCTTTTTTTTTTTTTTTTTTTTTTTTTTTTTGTGTGTGTGTGTGATGTGATATAAATTAGCCATGTGTGATATTTATGTATTTTTATTTATTGCAGATACACGTACATCTCAGAAGTTATTTTTAGCAAGCAAAATAAATTAGTTAAACTTGTAACCTGTCACTTGGAAAAAATTACTTTTTTTGTGTGAAACATGCAATAAATAATTTTACAAGTGGTAGTTGCTGCAACAACTTGTTCATAGTTAAAAGAAAAATTTTCGGTGCAAAAAAAAAAAGAATAAAAGCACTTGAATTTTGCTCAATTTTATGAAGATATTTTCAAAAACGTTTCAAAAAGGATGTGTTTCCATTCATATATGGTAAAAGAAGCTTATTATGTGTAAAGTATACATCTAGAATAGTTTTAGGATTTATTTAAAAACACCCTTAGCTTGTGAAAAATGTGGCAAGGTATTTCCATAGTTCTAATTTGAAAGAGCATTTCCTGAATAGTACAGGTGAGATAAACTTCTGTTTAAAATGAATGGTGAAGGAGATGTTGATATGAGTAATTTCAATGAACACCTTTCATATATTCACCAGAAATTTATTTGTGATATATGTGGAAAAGGATTCAGTGCAAATAGTAAATTAATTACTCATTTTCGTTCTCACAGTGGTGAAAAACCCTTTGCTTGTGAACTATGTAGCAGAAGATTTTCTCAAAAAAGTGCACTTAATAAACATTATTTCATCCACACTGGTGAAAAATTATTTTTTTGTAATATATGCAGCAAAGGATTCATAGCAAAATCTAATTTGAAACAGCATATAGACACTCATTCTGGTGAAAAGCCATTTGTTTGTGAAATATGTAACAGGAGATTTTCTCGGAAAAATGCACTTAATAAGCATTCTTTCACACATACTGGTGAGAAACCATTTGTTTGTGGGATCTGCAACAGAGGGTTCTTAGCAAAAGCTACTTTAAAACAACATCTACACACTCACACTGGCGAAAAGCCATTTCTTTGTGAAGTATGTGACAAGAGGTTTTCACAAAAGTCTGTGTTAAAAAAGCATCGTCTTACTCATACTGGTGAGAAGCCTTTTGTATGTGAAGTATGCTGTAAAGGGTTTGCTCAGAAAGGCGAATTAACGAGACACCTACCCACCCATACTCATGAAAAACCTTTTGTTTGCAATATATGTAAGAAGAAGTTTGCTCGGAAAGGTGCTTTAAATAAGCATGAACTTTCTCATACTAGTGAAAAAACATATATTTGTGAGGTGTGTAATAAAGGATTTTACGAAAAGTGGAATTTAAGAGAACACATCTTTACTCATACTGGTGAGAAACCCTTTGTGTGTGAAATATGTACCAAAAGCTTTTCTCAGAGAGGCACGTTAAATCGACATAAACTCCTTCACACAGTTGCAAAACCTTTTACTTGTCAAATATGCTGCAAAAGGTTTTCTCGAAATGCTTATTTGCAACGCCATATTCAATCACACTTAGCTATAAATATAAGCATGTCTGACGGTGGAAGGAATGTTCCATAGACCTGAAAAAAAATCCCTTTATCATATTGTAATTTTAAGCAAAAAAAGTAGTGATTTTAAAAATTAGATAACTCTCAACTTTCCCCCCCCCCCCCCCCATCCAGCATTTTGGAAGTAGGCAGCAATATTATCACTTATTTTTTTAAATCATATATATTGGTATGCAGGGCCGTGCTTATGGAGAAGGGGGGGCTAAATTACAAAATTTCAGCTGAAAATTAGGCTTACTAAAATTGTTAGAATTTTTTTTTTTTTTAAACAGAGAAAAAACAAACTTGATAACTTTTCATCTGTGACAACCCAGCAGTTAAAGGCTTTAAAGGATAGTTTTCAGAAGTAGAAAGAGGGAAATAGTTTTAGTGCTGCATCTTTTTACCCTAGGGGCTTTATTTGCGTTTTAATAGTCATGTATTTTTCGCAGTGTTCTTAATAGTAGAGCATCATCTATCGCAGTGGTATCTATTTGCTGTTCACTGGGCCAATAAAGTTTTGCGATTTTGATGGAATTCAGAATTTTATGCAATGTTATCTTCTGTTAACAGTGCAAAAGCTAATAAAACTCATTATTGCTATTCTATATGAAAATGATATTAGATGATATGATATTTGTGGGATATATATATTTCTTGTAGTATATAAGATCATATTTCCATGATCCCACTCTTTTCAAGAAATACGTTACCACTCCATTTTTAAAATGTACTTCTTACAAACATATAGTTATTTTTCGACAAAATGTCTATTTAAAATTAGTTAATGCAAAATTAAGGGCATCGGTAACCTAGTATGTGTATGTATAGATATACATACACATAGATATACATACATTATACATACAGTATAATGTATAGGGTCAGGTGGGGTAAAATAAGTCAGGGAGTAAAATAGGTCAGTTTAAAAAAATCTCTCTAAAAAAACATCCAAACATTTTTTAAATTCCAATTTTGCTGGTTTTATATATTATTTATATTAGTCTTCATTTTGTATGCAAATTTAACTGTAACTGATACTTTTTAGTTACAGCAAGTAATTATTTGTGTGTTTCGTATTAGTAACTCGAATGTGTTGCTAAGAAAAACTTAGGTGTTTAACAAATTCAAAAGCAAATTTTACAGTATTTTCTTATCATATTCCAAAAAACACATTCTTAAGATGAATTTCCTAACTTTTGTGGGGAAAAAAATTAAGATTTTAGAGTAAAAAAAAACACATGTGGGGTAAAATAGGTCAGGTGTTGAATCATGTTAGGCTTAGCAAACATTAGGTAATTAATTACTTTTTTTTTGTGTGTGTTTTACATAACTCCATATGTATTCTTTTAATGTATTACTTTAAAATTAAGCTATATATTGTTCTGCAGCTATTTCATACACATAGACATGGATGTAAAATAATTTAATGTTAAGAAAAAAAAAAGCAATACATATTAAAACTGAATCAAAACATTCAGTTTGTAGGTGAAATTCAACAAGTTGTTTAATTCGAGCTTATTTAAGAAGGGTGCCTATTTTTCATACAAAGAGCAGGCAGGACACAGCATTCTCCTGAAACTGTCTGAGTGAAACTCTGCAGTTTAGAATCAACTTCAAAGGCAAGAGTGGATGAATCTAGATCATCAATCACCAATTTCACAAATTAATTCTAGTGTGACTTCAACAGTCATGGAACAGGATAATAATTCTCCTTTTAAGTACATAAAATCTGATCTGATATTATAAACACTTTATCACCCAATCGAACATTGTCTTCTAAAGAAGCTTTGAAAAATGCACACAGAAAAAGAACCCATACGCAACAGAAAACAGGAGTAATTTTAACAGCTATTTTATTTTTCAATTGATTGTATGACAAAAAAATCAACAGAGATGCTAAAATCACAGAAACATCAACTGTAAAAGAAACAAACAAACAACAACAACAACAAAAAAAGTCTTTCTAAAGAAGAAAATTTGGACAGCATTAATACTAATCAATTCCTAAAAGTTTGAAAAGGAGCTAAAGTAGAATTTCCTGGGAAAATATCAAAGAAAATATTTCATGGCATCATTCTTTCACACAATCATGAATATTCTGAAAAATTTGAAGGGATAAAAAAAAGTTTAAAAAGAAGCTCCTATTGGATTTTCCAGAGAAAGATATTTCTGATGTAGATGCATTGTACATTCCAAATGTTCTTCCTGAACTAATGATGAACCATAAAGACATTTTTTTCTCGAGAGAACACAAAATCAAGTTTATATATATATATAAAAAAAAAAAAAAAAATGTGTATTTGTAATTTTATTTGCATTAAGTAAATTGTATTAAAATTTAAAACAGTTTTAAAGGACGACTTATTTTACCCCAACCCATGGGGTAAAATAAGTCACAAACAGCATATTTTAAAATTTATTTTTCAGTACAATTTTTTTGTTTTTTCAGAGATATTTCTTTTAAAATGTCATGAGGAATATTCATTTGCATATTTTGTGCACTTTTTTAATAAATGGAACCAATACATTTTCTGCTGTTTAAGTGCAAACGTAAAATATGCTGTTTTTGACCTATTTTACCTCACCTGGCCGTATATATATATACACATTATACATACAGAATGCAGCCTACCTAAATGAAATGCACTTGTTATAGCCTTCGAGGTCTTTTGGGTTCGATTGGCCTGATTCTATCGCATACTTTTAAAATTTATGAATTTTAAAAGAGGATGCTTGAATTAGTCATTTTCAACAAATTTTTTGTCTAATTTAATTTTTGATATTGTTTTATATTTTTTAACCCTTTCGGGACCATAAGATTTCCAAGACTAAATATGCCAATACAACACAATATTTTAGCTATTGTGGGTGTAAAGTAAGAGAATATCACCAGAAAAACATAGCAGGGTGTATAGGTTTCCTATAATTTCATGGGAAATATTTTCCCTATGGACCATAAAAGTAAATAAACGAAGAGTTAGGTTGATTATAACGGTATTTTATTTATTGCTTTGTAATACAAATTTATTGCTTTGTAATATAAAAATTATCAGAAAAGTAAAATAAATAGCTAGTTATGGTATTCTACGAAACAATTTCGTTTACTTGTGAAGCACAAGTGGACATTGCACATAACACATTTATTATGTGTCCTATTTTCTATACTTTTTTTTTTTTTATTCGTTCAGAAACACATTTGCTGCCTTGGACATACGTTTTATTTTGACATTCAGTAAAAAAAAATATCGATTCAATAATAATTGAACAATCGATAACGATTTTTGTAGGAGGGAAAAATATTTCCCTTGCAAGGCCGTAGGCAAGGGGGGGGCCCGACGGGCCCAAGCCCCCCCCCGAAATAAATGATGAAAGACTGACTTTGTGTAGTATGTATCAAGCAAACATTGCTCTCGTGAAAAAAAAAAAAAAAGTGTTTAAAAATAATTTAATAAAACCTATTAATTTAATTTAATTTCCCATTACGTTCTTTCTTCTCTATATTTAAGCTCTAGAGCGCCGTAAAACCCATTCAACCTTAATCTTGCTATATTTATTCGCTTAATTTCATCCACCTTCTTGTCAAAGCTATAATGGACTGTCCTATGTCATAAATTCAATCTTTTTACTTTCTTCTGTATTCAATAGAAGAAAGTATTGGATTCGAAAAAAATGTTTGATTTCCAGTTTTCGATGAATTTACATGTTTTGAGAGACCTAGAACACAATTTGACCATTTTTAGAAAATGTCTGTCTGTGTGTGACAAATATTTTGTTCCAATTATATCTCAGGGACTACTGCACTGCACAGAATTACATATACATTTATATGCAGCTGCACCATGACATAAATTAGTGCCTAATACTTTTTGGTGTAAATCGTCCAACAGGTGGCGTTACCGTCTGAATTTTTCTCAGTTCTTAACTTGGCAGTATAGTACAAAATTTCTTATAAATGTACACAATAAGAATTATTTATCATAGTAATAATCAAGTAGGCAAAAAATTTTGGATAAATAGGAGCAATGCTTCTCCCTGGGGGTGAAGTCCCCCCCCCCCCGAGGGGGACAGTTATTTGATATGGGTATCTTTTAAAAGAACTCGTCAGTATTTTTAAGACTAACAGTTGAACTATTAATATATGATAATTTGAATCTAAGTTTTCCTTTTTTTTTTCCTCATTTTTAACAAAACGAAAAAGGGCAAAAAACATTTTTTAAGATATTGTTAGTGAACATAAAATTGACTTTCTTTGAACATTAAGTGTTACATTTCTATTAGAAACAAATCATCTGCATTCATCGTGGAAATTAATATTAATAGATAAAAGTTTTAATAAAATGATTGGTATTGAGTGAATTTGTATAGGGAAAAAAATATAGACGAAAGATTTGTGTGCAAGGCCTGATTAAAGCAGGGGCATGTAAGACATGTGACCTGAATAGCAGGGGCCATATAACTCGCCCTGAAAATGCCATTTAGCCTTTTATGCCCTAAAAATGGTATCATATAGTGCAAATTCTGACATATTAGTCCCATAAACAGTATATATGTACAGTCGGTAACAAAAGTGTCCGAACACTTGCAAAAATTCCTATGTAAAAAAGGTACACTTCACACGGTTTTGTTAAATAAATCCTTGTCGAATCATTTTCTTAGTCAGTGTAAAAACATGATTCGATAAGGATTTATTTAACAAAACCGTATGAAGTGTACTTTTTTTACATAGGAATTTTTGCTGTGTTCGGACACTTTTGTTACAGACTGTACCTGTGCTTATTGGTGCATAGTGTGAGGAGGAGGCGGGCTCACGAAACTATGTGTGCCCCGGGTCTCGCATGAAGTTAATCAGGGTCTTTTTGTGTAGGGTCTGATTAACTTCATGTGAGACCCGGGATAAACACACTTTTGTGGGCTCCATCCCCACCATTCGAATTGTGCAGGAATCAGCAAAAGTACATATATATAGCTGTATATGAAACTAAAATAACAAAATTTTGCATTTTATGATACCACTTTTGTCATTTTTAGAGGCAAAAGGGCATTTTTAGGGCCATTTTTAGGGCTCTTTGCTATTCAGGGCCGGAGCACATGTGCCCCTGTATTAACCAGGCTCTTGTTTGCGTGTGCATATTATTATATCATATTCGATGACCTTTTATTAGAAATGTGATGGGCCCCTCCCGAAAAAAAATCCTGGCTACGGCCTTGTTCCCTTGGGCGTGAAAGGGTTAAACATTGCTCATTTTATAAAAAAATTTTATAATTCAAACTTTCTGTCGTAAATTTTTTCATGTCTTTTTGCAGCCATATACTTTTCTACCTCGCATTCATGTTTTTTTTTTTTTAATAATATCAGTATTCTGATACAAATTTTATTTTTTACTTTGCTGAATCTCAAAAAAGATCTAATAGAAGACAAATAAAGTGGGGGAACAGTGACAAGGTATCTTGCAGATGCTCAAAGGTCAGCGGCTAGAATCAGTCTTAATTACCCAATAGGTACAAGAAGCATGTGCTTGCTTTGGAATATTTTGAAAAGGCCCTAAATTAAGCAAAATAAGGTCCCCGAATTCTAAGGTTGTTCTCTTAAAACATTGTCTGATTTGTAAAAAATCACTGTAGACCTGACAGCACAGCTATCATCTGTAGAATATATAGAAAATGTGTTAATGAAGCTTTTACACATGCATTTATAATTGAATAATTTCATATATTGTGGGGAATGCAGGCTAGTTTATATTTTGCTCCCTAAATTAAAGGAATTTACTTGTGTACATTTCTCCAATTCCAGCTAACTACAAAGTTTAATGAAAATGTTGTATATTGTTCAAGGGGTTTGTAATAGTCTTCACACCAAGCAGTCAGTGGGGGCCCCTAAATTGATTTGTGCTTCTCTTCAGATGAAAGGTTAATTGGGCTTCAGATAGAATACACGACGAAACTTAAGAACAAGTATAAACAAAGCATCAGAAACATGCTCAAAGAAAGTTAATAGAAAACAAGAAGAAACTAACAAACAGAAAAAGACACATACAATGCAGATACTCAATGGACAGTGGTTAGACAATAAGATGAATCTGAACAGGAATAAATGAGGCATTAAGAACAGGCTGTAAGGAAAGCTGTTCGAAGACTAGAAGAAACTTACGCAGGGGCGGACTGGCTCAGTTTGGCCCACCCGGCTACAAAATATTTTGGCCCACTCACTCCATAAAGGAATTTTGGGAACCCCTTTCACAGCGGATTACAGAAATTCAAGATATTTTAAAGTCACAATTTTACAACATTTTGCTTAATTTGCCAAATTAATATAAGTGTATAATAGAGGTCTTCACAGGTGGGCCCGAGCTCGGTTCTGGCTAAAATAATTAATTTTGTTTCGGGACGAGCCGGACTCAGACATAACATATATATATTTTAATCCTCGGGCCTTACCAGGTTCATGCTTAATTGTTTTGTGTATGTTCGGGCCAGGCCTGCATTAAATACTTTTTGGGCCGCGTCGAGCCGGATTTTTTTTTTTTTTTTTTTTTGGACTTTCTTCGTTAATTAACAAAGAAGATAAATGATAAAACATTTCATTTGTAATTTATTTTACATAATTGTATAAGTTCATGTGTCACATGAAAGTTTGTTTTGGTAAAATGCGTTTATAACTTCAACTTGATTGTTTGATTCTCTGCTTGTTCACGCTCTGATTTTCGCAAATAATTTTAGCACATCTCGAAACTGGTATAATACTATTTAAGGTTACAATAACTGGTTTCTTATTGAAAATGGTATGCATGTTGTTACTAGTTCGCGCACATGCACACACAAAAGAAATTATATACGTTACTGTTTATTAGGCTTTATATCCTATGGCTTGTAGGATCTAGAGACTATGAAGGATATATTTAAATATTTTTCCGTTTCTTTCCTGGGCACTGCATGTAATGAAATCAGTTTTTTAGAGGAGCAAAAGCATCTTTTCCATATTGAAAGCGATTGTATTAGCATTATTATTATTTTAACAGGTTAACACAATAATTTTCAGATACATTACGGGGTATAAGTGGAAATGGATTAATGTAGATTTTTAGTAGTATGAACCATTTTCAATACCTTTTACATTGTTTGATGAACACTATGAATTTAGGTTTGACTTTCTGTCGATCCATAATAATAAATCTATGTTTATATGTAATTGTCTTCTAAAAGATCAGTAAATTTGTTGAGTGATTCTCTATGCCTTGTCTAGATAAACCTATGAAAAGTAGATACAATATATATATATATGTATATATATATTGCATAGAAAAAAATACATATTTTTAATATCCGAGCGGGCTAGCCTAATTTTATCGTCCGGGCATCAAAATTTCGGCCCATGTAAACCTATACTATATATATATACATATGTGTGTGGGATGTGATAGTATTCACTATGTGTACCTATAGTATTATGTACCAAATAAAGAGTCCAAGGTATTAACATTGGCGTAACTAGGTAGGGTCCAAAGGGGCCTGGTCCCCCCCCCCCCTAGACTTTCGAATGACTCCCCCCAAATTTTTTTAGATTCAAAATTACCATTTCTATCTTCTTTCTTCTTTACTTTCTTCGATATATAAGAAGGAAGTATTGGATTCGTGAAATTTTTCGAGCTCAAGTTTTCGATGGATATACATGTTTTGAGATGTTCTGAACAAGATTTGACTGTTTATAGACATTGCCTGTCTCTCTATCTGTGTTTCTCTCTGCCTATGTGTATTGCAAATTTTGTGGTCACTGTATACCACGAACCAACGTACAAAATTTAACCAAATTTCTTATTTAGTTGGACTCTGACCTAAACTGGTGCTGTTTGCATTTGGGGATCAATCGCTCAATAAGCTGTGCTTTTATTTCATTTTTCTAAAAGTTAACATGTCAGTATACGACAAATTTTCCAGGATGGCCAACATTAGAACTTTTCCAAATTCCCTGACTCACGCTGTTTATTTCCAACAAAAATTTTACAAAATTAGCGAACAGTTTAACAATTTACAATAACGAACTCTCAAATATGGCTTATTTCTACAAAATTTCCTGACTTTACAGGGAATTCCCTGACTATTTCATGACTTTACCAGACTCACTTAAATTCCCTGACTATTTCATGACTTTACCAGACTTACTTAAATTCCCTGACTTTTCCACCATTCCCTGACTTTCCCTGATTAGTGGCTACCTGTTTTCGCATAAAGCACATTTATAATTGTGCTGGCAAAAATGAGTGCCAGCATATTCTGCGGTTAAAAAGGAACAATTAACATTATTAATTATTCTATTTAACAGCAGAACGTGTTGGCAAGTGTGTGTATATACTAGCATCGCTTCCTACTCTCCCCCCCCCCCCTTCCGCCAGGTGGAGTGTGAATTTTCAATATGGGTATCTTTCGAAAGAATTCGTCAAAACCTTTAAGGGGTCAGTCACCTTTGTATGATGGAACTAACAGCAAAAAATGGTCATAATTCTTTTTACAAAATCTTGGAAAATAATTACTTTAAAAAATTGGAATTTTTAAGAGTTGTTAAGAAAGAATACATCTGTTTATAATAGCTGTTAAAATAATTTTACATTTTTAATTTTATTTTTTAAATTGTCAGCGCTTGTTGATATAAGCCTTGCGCGCAGGAGTACATGCAAATGATACATCTCATGAACCTAAAAAAAATTTTTTACACATAAAAAAGTACCTCCTAATTAAAATGATAAAAAATAACTATACTGGAAAGCTCCATTTTTTGAAAAAAATTCTGGCTGTCGTAAGCACAACCTGGCATTTCAGAATCCGGGAAAATCTTGACGGCTCTAAACTACGACTCACAGGTGCTTGCGTTGCTCTCTCATGTGGGAAACATTACTCTACTTAATACCTATACTACTATTGGGTTGTTCGGAAAGTCATTTCGTTTTTATCAGCAGAGGACTTAATTGTATTTTTTCCACGCCTTCTTCACATTTAAGTTGCATTGCCATTACATATTGTGACAGCTGATATAGCAAGGCTTGCTTGTGAAAAAGGTCGTTTTATTCTGCTCAATAGTTTTTGATTGGTGCCCTATCAAATAAAGAAAATCAGAAGCGACATTTTCGGCATATTTTGTTTTTGCTATCAAAAATGCGAAAATACTATTCAAACAAGGAAAAAAAGTATACGATGTGTGCACAGAAAATTTATTTAAAGAACGCTATTCTCAAAACTGGTTTACCAAATTTTGTTCTGGCAATTTTGAGTTGAAGATGCATAACGTTCTAGAAAACCAGTTTGTGCTAATGAAGACAAAATAAAGTATTGATTTATGAAAAACTGTCAAATAACAACTCGTGAGATCGCTAAGAAACCGATCAAAGTGGAGAATATAAAATTCATTAAAATATTTATACAATATAAGAAAATCGTCTTTCATTTTCGAAGAAAAAACGAAATTACTTTCCGAACAACCCAATAAAACTTTTATCACAAATAAAATATTCATTACAGCTAAAACCAGAATTAAAAGCTAAATTGTTTTTAAAGGTTCAACTAAAAATTTCAAAACAGTAAAACTTCTTAAAAAATCAGCCAGTCATAAAAGAATAGCACAGAATTCAAAACTTCTCTTTGGCAGGTGATTATCATATTTGCATCTCAAGCTTTTGCTGAAATGAAGAACAATATAAAAGCATGCAATTTTTGTCCCTCTGCTTCAATAAAAATAGGATTACAAATCTTTTAATTGCTACTTTTGGATTTTTTTTCTTTCTTTTTACTTCCATTACCCTACTACCGTAAGTAATGGAAGTATTGTATTCGGTCCAAAAATTGGATGTCGAATTTTCAACTGATTTACATATTTAACGATCGCCTCAGACCATAAAAGTGGTTTTTGGCAATTGGTCAGTGTGAGTGTATGTGTAGACCTTATATAATAGACCACGCATCCCTCCTCATTATCTGTCTGCGACCTGAAGTAGCTTCCCCAGCGAAATTATCACGTGATGCAGACCAGGAGAGAGAGACGAGAATGAATATTATGTGATGTTTCCATAGGAAAGAAAGTAGTTTAGAGTTTTTTAATTTCTGTAATTTGCACATACTTTTTATTTAAGCCTTTAGATTTACGCATCGTTGGAAAGCTAAAATGTCATAGATTAATTATAAAAAAATTTCTTTTGTGAGAAACCATTCTGAAGGGGAGAATTTTTTGTTTGAATTCTTACAAAAATAAGTGCTTTCTTATGGAAGAATCACCCTCAACTCCATGTCACGTGACATACGGTGCTGACCGCAAAGGATGAAAGTTTCAGATTACACCCTCATGTTGAAGACATTCACTATAATGGGAAGTCCTATTGGTGGCGTAGTCTATATATATAAGGTGTATGTGTGGGGGGAATCTTCTGACTATCCTATTTCCCAAACGAATAAAGATAGAACGACGAAATTTTAGATTTGAGACAAGTCTGGTTTACAGATAATATTTTTTAACTTTTGGTAAAAATTAGAAAACCGGAAAAGGGACATATGAAACCGAAAGTAAGACCATAAGTTTGTTTCTCCAAAAAGTCTCTAAAGATTTTTTTTTTCTCAAAGTTGATATATAAACACCTATTAGAGGCCTTTCCGTGTATAATTGTTGGTTACTATAATTTCTTCGCTCATGCGGTTCTGGCGGTGATAACCTATAACATGCCTACCAATATTGATTTTTATCGAATGTATAGTTTAGACGCTAGCGCATTTCACATAATTTGAGTCTATGGTACACAATTATAAAGAATTTCTTTCTGTGTCCCTGTAAATGAAATATGAGTACTCATAAAAATCCATACAAATCCTGTGACGGTGACTTATAATAAGCATACTATTTTTTAACTAAACTGAATTAAACGTTTTGATGCTATCGCACTTTAAATAATTTGATTTCATTGACTATAATTTTTTCTTTGTGTCCCTGTAAAAGGACTATCAGTGCTAGACCCTTTAAAATCTAAAAAAATAGTACAGCAGTGGTCTATAACATACCTACAAACTTTTATCTCAGTCTGATAAGATGTTTAGTTTAATTTAAAGTTTAGCTAACACACTTTAAATAGAGACCATAGGCCAAAATAATAAAGAACTTTTCATTGTGTACCTGTAAGAAACTGTTAAGTGCTAGACTCGTAAAAATCTATGCAATTTGTGTTGACTGTGACCTACAACATGCTTATTAATTTCAAGCTCAATCAAATAAAAAAAAAATTTGAATACATAGGCTATAAAAATAAAGAATTTTTGTTTGTGTCTTAAAAAAAAAAAAAAAAAAAAACCTATAAGTACTAATCATCAAAACCTATACACTTTTTATAATGACGACCTATAACATACCTAACAACTTTCAGCTCAACTGATCAAAGCGTTTAGACGTTATCGCATTCACTCACACATATATAACCGTAAAAATGGGAAAATAAACTCAGAAGACCTTAAATCGTATAGATAAACAAAATATCAGAGTCAAGTTTTTTTTTTTTTTTTTTTTTTTTTCATGATTATAAAACATTCCTCACATGATGTATGTTCGGAAATTAAAAGGGGGGTTGTCCTGAATATCAGCAGCTGCGTAAACATTATCTATAAGTTTGAAGAATTATAAAATAAAGGGGACCATGGCCCTCCCCAGAAAAATTCCCTAGTTACACCAATGGGTATTATTAATGAAGTAGTTTGTTGTGAGCTCATATTTATATTTAAAATAGTCAGGCCAGCAAAGCACGCTGAACATTCAAATGACGATCAAGAAACATCGATGTTATTCACGGTCTTAATATTGGTCTATGTCCCAAAGTAGAATTTGACTTGTTAGGTAGATTCCTTATAGGAGATCTACCTATTGCAATAGTTCTCATGACACGACTTCTGAAAAATTTCTTCATATCTTCACCGATCATGACCCCTAGAACCCAAAACCCCCCTCCGTTCAAAAGTTTATATATATATATATATATATATAGGTATATATATATATATGTATAGCGCTTTTTCCCATGTTAAGTTGTGAACACGATAACTGGAGTAATTTTTATTTAAATTTAACCAGCTCAGGATATGTTTGTCAGGACAGTAAAAATCTCGGTCGAGTTCGTAGATGGGGTGTCCAGCTCAAAGGGGGTGGAAATGGTGGGGGGTGGAAATTGTCATATGCCCATAATTTCTTTAATATTGAAAATAGGGAAAAAAATCAAATCAGTCGAATTATCGCCTTAACCTAAAGAACAATTTTTGTATTTAAACTTTTTCGATAGCTTAAATTGCTTAGAAGTTATAAGCTAAAAAGTGATTTTTCGTGAATTGTGTTGAAGCCGACATTTTCATTGCAAAAATTTATAATCTGATGCTTATGTCACGTGCAAACGATAATAAAAAAGATCACTGAAAATATAATAAAATTTTAATCACGTTTTTAAACAATATAATAATCTGATTAAAAAAAAAAAAAAAAAAGTTTAATTTAACAGAAAATATGACGTCACTATTACAACAATGTACTGAGAAAAATGAAATAAAATTTTATCCGTGATTTTAAAGAAATAAAATAAAAGTTAATAAATAAATAAATAAATATGTAAATAAAATCAACATATCTTAGGGCTAAGCAGATTTAGACATAGCTTTATAACATAGATGCTATAATGTAAAAGATAAATGTCATCGTTTAAAAAAAAAAAAAATCGTGTAAATCGATGCTAAACGAATTAAACTGGCATGATAGAAAAATTAATAAATTTGGGGACATTTAGATATTATCCCTTTGACAAATGAACTAGGGCCGATTTTAATGAATTTTCCGTTGAAGTTTATTTTCATAAAAACTTAAATTTAAATTAAAGTATTTCATTACTCGAATTCCCTTATTTTGATAAATAAAATTATACCATTTAAAAAAAAAAAAAAAAAAAGAAAGAAAGAACACTCTTTTATTGAAAAGTGAACTAATAAAGTTTAATTTTTCCGACTGAGTGAAAATAATACCTGGACCGGGACTCGAACCACGGATCTTTGACTTACAAGGTCAAGGCTCTACCAACTGAGCTATCCAGGCCGACATCCCGGTCAGCATTACACACTCAGACAACCTTATAGGCTGAAACAATCTGGTCTATCATTTAGATAGCTCAACAGAAATAAGCCGCAGGAAATGGAAAACACCATTAAACAATGGGAGAAAGAAATACAATAAATATTGTTTTCCATTTCCTGCGGCTTATTTCTGTTGAGCTATCTAAATGATAGACCAGATTGTTTCAGCCTATAAGGTTGTCTGAGTGTGTAATGCTGACCGGGATGTCGGCCTGGATAGCTCAGTTGGTAGAGCCTTGACCTTGTAAGTCAAAGATCCGTGGTTCGAGTCCCGGTCCAGGCATTATTTTCACTCAGTCGGAAAAATTAAATTTCAATAAATATGATTTCCTTCCACAGTTTATTGTGTGATTTTATTAAAAATTGAACTAATAAAGGTTTTAGAAAACTATTACATACTTTTAAATCTTTATTAAAAAAAATTAATTGTTGCCACTCGACATTATACAAATACATTCAAATCCTGTGTCACATACGATAGTTTTGTATAAGTACATATTTTTTGTTTGCCCCTGGAACCTGCCCCTGATAGGAAAAGTGCCTGGAAACACTTGTATCTAGTATTGTCATTGATTATGAAGTCGTGTGCAAAATTTCAGGCCCTTCGGACGACAAGAAGTTGCCGAAAATTGAATTGAAAAATTCCGTTAAATACATTAATAGTTGCATCATATCAAGTTAATAAAAGTGTGTTAATTAAAAACCATCTTAAACGCTTTAATTAATCATTTAAAATGTATAATTACAATAATACGTCAATCTTAATACAAATATCTTTTGTGGTGAATAGTTTAGAATGTCGGTTTAGGCAAGAATTTAAAATTTACGATAGAGAGTAATACAGTCGGCTGCAAAATTATCCGAGCACTAGCCAATAATTCCTATATTTAAAAAGTGCACTTAAGGCTGTTTTGCTAAGTAAATCCTTGTCAAATCATGTTCTTAGACTGATAGAGAACATGACTCGACAAGGATTTATTTAACAAAGCTGTATTAAGTGTACTTTTTTTTTGGCAAGGATTATTGCTAGTGCTCGAATAATTTTGCAGCCGACTGTACGTTACAGCTTCCTTTGACTTTTTATCTTGTCGAAATAAGATACTGGTATGTGAAGAGATATGAGGTTTTCGCGTGGAAAGAAAATATAATGAAGCCAAAGCTGCTTTTCTCCACCGCCAAGCTCGCCAAATTTTGTTGTCAGACAACAAATTATGTCGCCAAGTCAAAACTTTCGTCGTCAACTATCAAATTTTGCCGCCAAATCACAAATTTCATTGTTAAGTCGTAAGTTTTGTCACCAAAATTTCGCCAAATCATACAATTTACTAAATTCATAACAAATTAACACTGAAATTCAGCGGTGCCAAATGGTAGGTAGGTAGGTAGGAGAGAACATGAGATATATGCTTTGCCACTAGGGCAGCGTCATCTCGAAATATCCATTAGATTGATCCATTAGAGATCCGGGAATACACTCTTAGAGAAGGAGAGGAGACTCATGGTCCCATTACGAGAGCTGAGAGCAGTGGAGATAATATCACCGTAAGAGGAACCATCCGGGAGATTAAGAGCGGAGAGAAGTCGGCGCCGAACATTCCGATAGAACAGACAGTACAGCAGGATATGATCAGGAGTATCTTGATCCCAGCAGTGGCGACAAAGAGGAGAGAAGGAGAGGTTCATACAAAAAAGTCGCTGGTGGGTTATGATGGTTTTAGAACGCCAACGGGCCAGAAGTACATCCGCCCTGCGGGAGGGGGCCCACCTGGAAAAGGGTCTATCCGGAGAAAGATACTCAAAAGGAGAGGCATAATCACTCTGCAACCAACTGTATTCACATTCATTGATCCAAGATTTCTTTAAGTCAAAGCGGAGATCTTCAGGAGAGATCCCGGGGATGGAGTGGCAGGTGTAAGGACCCTTCTTGGCCAAGCTGTCCGCCCTTTCGTTGGGGTAGATGCCCTTGTGCCCGGGACACCAAGCAAATATGACGTGGTGCCCACGCTGATTGCAGGCATGGATAGCAGAAAGAAGGTGGAGTATAACTTTAGGAGAATGAAAAGACCAGGAGTTCAAAGCACGCAGGGCAGAGAGTCTGTCCGACAGGATTATGATCTGGGAGTAAGCAGTAGGAGCCTCGGAGATGGCAAGGACAAGAGCCAGGGTTTCGGCAGTGAAAACAGAGTTGTGATGGGATACCAAAGAAGCCAGAGAAAAGGTGGAGTTTGCATCCACCACCGCAATAGCCGTTTTGTGAGCGTCTTTTGAGGCATCAGTGACCAAGAGAGTGCACAGGGGAAGGGTGGAGCGCCAATTGTTCCAGGCTTTCGCAATGAGAGCGTCAGGAATGGAAGGATCTTGGAAAGGGAAATCGTCAACAACCACCTTAAACTGAAGGCAGTTAGGGGGTGGGGGCCAGACGAAATGAAGGACCTGCAGAAGAGAGCAATTTAAGGAGCAGCAGATTTCATGAAATGGAGTTCCCCACTTCCAGTTCGCTGAAGGGCAAAGTACCTGGGACCTGATTAAGTCACAAAGGCGGAGGCAAGGAGACGGAGGAGAAACTGCTTAGTGAGGAGGGACAGCCGAAGATTCATGCTAGCGACACCAGCCTCACGGCGGAGAACAGGGATAGGGGTCCAGCGAGGAAGGCCAGTAGCAACCCTAATCGCAGCGTTATAGCAAATCTCAAGAGTATTTAGAGAAGAGGGAGGGGCGTCGTAAAAAAGGGGGGCACCATATTCTAGACCACTACGAATAAGGGAATTAATGATTTTTAGAGCATGATCGCTATTTAACCCCCGAGAACGATTAGCAACCGCCTTAATGTAGTTGATTTTCCGGAAAGCCTTCACTTTCAAAGTGGAGAAATGGTGGGCAAAAGAAAGAGACCGGGAGAACCAGATGCCGAGGATTTTGACATGGGAGCTCCATGGGATATTGAAACCCATAAGGATGATAGAAGGGCCGGGATCTCTGGAACGGGAGAAATTTATAGCAGAGCATTTATCAGGGCCGATTAAGAGCTTATTTGCCGAGCACCAAGTATTGATGCGGCACAACGTGTTGTGAAGTTTTTGACGAGCACGGTCTTCAGCCGGGCCAATAGCATATACCAAAATATCGTCAGCATAGACAATAATATTAACACCCTCCTCAAGAGTTTCGACAACATCCAGCATGTACATGATAAACAAGAATGGGGATAAGACACTACCCTGGGGAACACCCTGATTACAGGGACCGACCTGAGAAAGAGCAGCCTTCCAACGCACCTGGATAACGCGATGTTTAACAAAGGAAGCAATCCAATGGCCCATCTTACCACGGATACCTTGAGAGGCGAGTTTGTAGATTAAAATGTCGGGCTGAACGGAGTCATAAGCGGCCTTGATATCTAGGCAGACAGCAGCAACGAAGTGGCGATTAGCACGGGCAGTAGAGACGTCCAGGAAAAAGGTGCTGAGGGCAACAGTGCAGTCCCGGGAAGGGATGAAACCGTAGTGATCTCTATGAAAGAGGTTCCGTTGGCCAGCCCAAGCTAAAAGCCTGCGAAGTATCATCCGTTCCAGAACTTTGCACCCCACCGAAGTGAGAGCAATGGGGCGATAAGACGCAATATCGGAAGAGGGTTTACCGGGTTTTCGGATGGGGAGAATGATAGCCAATTTCCAAGAAGGAGGAAGGACACCCGTGTTAAATGAGTTATTAAATGTACTCCTCAGGGAATCCAGGTGCTGATGGGAGAGCTTACTTAACAGGTTAAGAGAGATTCCGTCTGCTCCAGGAGTTGTTGGGCGAGAGTGCTTGAGAGCATGGCTTAGTTCTTCCATGCTGAAGGGCTCATCGAGAATAGGATCACCATCACTAAGATCGTACGGAATGGGAGGTTCAATGCTATCTTTCGTGAAGTGTTGAAGAAAAGCCTGGGCTTGGAGAGAGGCAGAAGTGAGGGGGAATGGATTGAGGATGATATTGTCATCTACGGGGAGTTCGCGATTGGCCATCCGTTTTAGAATTTTGAAGATTTTCCCGTTGGAGCTGTTCTCCCGACAAAGATTGTCCCAGAAGCATCGTGAAGAATACTTGATGTAACGCCGGAGCTTAGCAGCGTAATGCTTGTATCGGAGCCATTCATCTCTGGAGCAAAGGGAGCGAGCAAGGCGAAGGTGTTTTCGCTTCCGAGCAAGCAGATGGCGGCAAGTGCTGTCCCACCAGGGACGCGTTGAGTTATTCGCCTTAGGGTAGGTAGAACAAGTGTCCGAAAGAGCTTGCATGCAAGAACTCTCAAAGTCTTCGTAGTAGAGATTCGGTAGGTTCTCCCGACGGTTAAGTGCTGCACTAGCTTTCGACCAATTGTAGCACTTTTTAGTACTAGCAGAGGGAGGAGAATTATAATTCCTGAATAAAAGGATTGGATGATGGTCAGAGTCATAAGGATCAGGATGGACATAAAACATAAATTTGTCATAAAGCGGAGGGGACACCATAGTCAGATCCAGAAGGGAGGGGGAGCTGCAAGGGCTAGAGCGAGTAGGAGATGTTAAATTGAGAATACATAAGTCTTGTGAGGCGACCCAGTTTAGTAATTGACGAGTTCTAACAGGGATGGGGGGAGACCGGACACAGGCATTGATGTTGAAATCTCCAAGAATAAGGAGGGGGGAGTCACTGGCGGAAACAATCTCAGAAAGCCACCCGTCAGGGAGGGCACCGGAGGGGGAGTAAATGTTAATAATTATAGACCAAGAATGATCAAAAAAGACCTTAATGCCAAGGGCTTCAAAGTCCTGGAGAGGGCAAGTAGGGAGAGAAAACCTTGTGGACGGAAGAGAAGAATGAACAGCAGTCAACAGACCACCGCCCCGAGCAGATAACCTATCAGCCCTGTAGCAGATCATACCAGGGAGGGAGACAATATCAGAGGGGGAAAGAAACGTCTCTTGCAGACAAAAAATACGGGCGTGAAGGGAGGGGGAGTTTAGTAGCCAATGACCGTTGGCACGGAAACTTCTGCAATTCCACTGGAGCAAAAATAACTCAGAAGACATGACAAAAAAAAACAAATAACAGCAGAAAACAATCAGGACTTACCCCCAAAAACAGCCAGAGATCAGAAAACATGAGAGCGACGGCACAGGAGCTAGACAGCATGCGGTGGTTCAGGAGGAGGGCGGGGGCGAGGAGGCTCCAGAGCAACTGGTGATGAGGTATCCATGTTGAGAGAATCCGAGTTGGTGATGACAGGGTCTGTACGAGCTTTTTTGAGTCGTTGTGCGACAGCATCTGAAAGGGCAGTAGGGAGTTTTGGGGAACGTTTAACTTGTAAGTCTTGGATGATGCCCATGAGCGGCTGTATGGTCGTCTCAACAAAGCTTTGAAGAGATTTTTGTAGTTCGGTAACCATAGCTTGCATGAGGGAGGTAAAGTGGGTAGAGAGGCTCTGCATGGCCTCTTCCAGCTCAGTTTTGGTAACAACAGATGGGGAGGAAAAGCTAGCGGCATTGGCATATGATTTCGTTGAGGTGGTTTCGTTTTCTGCAAATCGTCGTCTCGCGTCGGCAATCGTGAGATGGTGGGTGGCACGGTACTTTTGGATACGTAACTCGCGTTGGTAGACTGGACAGTTTTTGTCATTTGCAGCGTGATTGCCACTGCAGTTAATGCATTTAGGTGTGGGACAAGAGCAGGGTTCTGTGTGCGATTCAGCGCATTGGATACATATCTTATTGTTTCGGCACGATCGAAGAGTATGATTAAATCTGTGGCAGTTACTACATGGGCGTGGTTTATCATAAAACAATGAAATCCGATATATTTGATACCAAAGTTTTACATTTGCTGGTAAGGTCGTGCCTAAGATTGTTACGAGTACAGTCAAAGTAGGTTGATCCGTGCCCTGAGCTTTACGAATAAATCTTCTCGCCTCCAATATATGTAGGCCTTGGTAACTCAACTCTTCCGCTATGTCAGCACAGGATACAGAAGTATCGATATTATGAAGGAGAAATCTGGTAGAGATTGTTTCCCTCTGAATGAATGTGTCAACTGGCACACCAAGCAATGATTCTATGCTTAATATTTGTTGGGCTACCTGAACGTATTTTGTGGTAATGTAAAGTTTATTATGCCGCGTGAGACGTAAGCTATCAATCTCAGTGTAATTGGTGACAGTTTTTGCCAGTTCTTCTTTTAGAGCTTTTGGGTGCGTTTGCGGTAAAGCGCCGTTTTTGGCAGAGATTATCAAGGAAATAATGTCAACACCATCGTTGACAGCAATGTTTAACGACTCAGATAACTTATTTTCATTAGTAAAGAAATGCGGCGAGCTAGGCGACCCAACCTGTGACCGCCTTTCTGCCATAGACAAAAACAGGGTACACTGTACGTATGACAGAAATAAACAAACTATAAAATATCAGAACTGGGAGAAAAAAAAGCCCTACTAGGGGGAAAAAAGCAACTAAAACTTACCGAAAAACTTAGTTCGGTGATAAAACCCAGCAGAAAGAAGCAAGGAAAATAGAATGAAAGCTACCCGAACGCATGCGAAAGCATACGCCTACCAAAACAGAAGAGCAGGACAAGTTGAGAGGGAGATAGCTGCAGGAACAACCACCTACCTACCAAAAAACGCGGCTCTGCCAAATGGTCCAATGTTAACTAATGCTAATGTTAATGTTCCAGCTTATATCAACCAAAACAGTTTCATTTTACAATTTTTATTCATCTGACAATAAGAATCACAAAACCACAATACAAAACTCTCAGTAATTCAATAAAAAATAGAATGAAATAACTATCCAAAAACCGCTACCACTTAACTGTATTTGACTTGACCATAGCAACGGCAGGCTTACCAGTGCTTCACCATAGTAAGGTCACAAGTGCATTTTCACGTTTCTATTTTTTCTTTAAAAGAAAGATGTTGAACAACAGTTATATGGATTTTAAATAAAAATTATAATTTTGATTAAGCTTGGGTAGGGAGGGGGGGGGGGTGTAGACCAATAGCCCCCTCCGGGATTCACCATTGCTGGGATTGTATATCTTTAAGACTTCTATTTCTTGAATGATTATGAGCTTGAGTTCTAAAAAATTGAAACATTTACAGACCAATAAATCTAGCCTAAAATTTTAAGTAGATTGAATCCCTTTTGTAGTTGAAAATTAAATTTCTTCAAAACAGAATAGCGGCTTAAATAATACAATGTGTGAGAACAAAGCCATTCGTTAAGTATTAATCCATATGTAAAATTTCTTTACATCTATATTAATAAAATCAGACTTTTGTCTGTAAATTTGTCGGAATCAAAACATTTTGCGATATCTTCACGTTTCACACCCCATGAAAGCCGAAAATGACTTCAGAAAATTTTGCTTGTGTGTGTGTGTGATCGTGTCTGTATGTCGCTTTTTTTGTCCGGGCATCACTTGAGAACAGGTGGACGGAATTCAACGGCGCTTGACAGGAATTTAGGTCTTCACCCAATTTAAAATTATATCTATCAACTTTTCAGAAATTCCCCCCCGTTCCCCACTCGGAGGTAAAAGACTAAAACATGTTTGTCCGGGCATCACTCGAGAATGGCTGGACGGAATTCAACGGCGCATGGCAGAAACTTAGGTCTTCACCCAACTTAAAATTATATCCATAGAAATTTTCAAATTTATGATTAGTGTTTAAATTGTGGGTAAAAAACGCGTGCGCATGCGCCATAAATATTTTTTCACTAAAACGCTTTGAATGGAAAAATAAAATATAAAAATAAATTTTTAAGTTAAAGACTTTTTTTTTCGCGTGATTCGCACTACAAATTATGAAAAGATTGAAATGAAGCTTTGCTATCTAAATTTCATACTTTAGTTAATTTAAAAAAATCTAATTGTCGTATCGAAAAACTGTTCTGGATTCAGAAAAATCACCCCTTTCATTTGGTACTGAATTTGTAACGATAGGTCTGATACTTCTAATTTATCTTTCCCTTTTTCCGTTGCCATTTAAATTTCATACTTTAGTTATTTTTTAAAAATCTAATTGTCGCATCGAAAAACTATTTGCACCCCTGGATTCAGAAAAATCGCCCCTTTCATTCGGTGTTAAATTTATAAATATAGGTCTGATATTTCTAATTTATTTTACTCTTTTTCCGTTTTCAACCCAGATTCGGTAGAAGGTTTTATATTTATATATACGCATTTATATATATTTTTTATTTTCCAGAAATAAAATGGAATATATTTAATTTCACGTGAATAATAATAAAAATTAGAGAGAAAAATACCTACAAAAGTTGGTGATTTTTTTTAATCAGGAATTTGTATGTGGATAAATATTTTCATAGAGATATTTGGCATTATTTTAATATTTTTATTTAATTAAGCAGTACTTTTCTTTCCTGCAGTAAAACAATTTTTTTTTTTTTTTTTTTTTTTTTTTTTTATTATATACCTTATGAGGTTCTTTTATGTTCTCCCCTTAATTGTAAATGATTATAATTTTGATTTTATTAAGATTTTTTATTTTTATTTTGTAAATATCAGAAAAGAGTTTTTATTTTATTTTATTATTTTATTTTATTTTATTTATTTATTTATTTTGTGTATGGAACAGCTTTAGTATCGGATCCCTTTGGCGAAATTTGAAATTCGCCACCGAAAAAGCTCGGACGTTTCTCGCCAAGACCTTTAATTGCACGACTGAGATAGCCAATTCAGTTCATCGCAAAAATGGCTTAAAATATTTAAAGTCACCAAAGGGGTCCCATACTAAATCTGTGCTTTTTGTATTTATTTATTTATAACATTTTCTATTAAAGACTTCTGTGGTCACGAAATTTGGTGCGTAAATTGTTTGTATGCATCCGGCACTTATTGTAACTGGATTTCACGAAATTCAAAATCCCCCCCCCCCTTCTCGGAGTCGGAGGGCAATAAACATGTGTAAAAAAAAATATGTTTTTCCGTTTGAATTCGCTTTGAATTATCTTAGAATGGCGAATTTTGGTGTGTGGATAGTGATTAAGTGTACGCATTATGTAGCACATTAGTGGGATTTTGCAAAACTTCGAACTCACCCGCTGAGGAAGGGGAAGTAAGAAGTGGGTAAGTTGCTGCCGAAGGTAGTGGGGACCCAAACTCCTCACGCTGCGAGCGAGGAAACCTCTACCAATCACAGCGAGAACTTAGGTTCAGTGCTGCCAGATTGAGGGAAATTTTTATTTAACACCCACCACTAAATTTTAATTGAAACGGTTTGCTAATTGTTTGGAAACATCTTTTACAGAAATCGTCTATGTTATTAGGTAACCGTTACAAGTAAAATTTAACGGTGGATGTTGAATAAAAATTTCCCTCAAATCTGGCAGCACTGCTTAGGTTATTAATAAAGATATGGAATTTTGACAACTCATATAAGTTTAATGTCCAGCGAAGCGGGCAAAGCCTGCTAGTTTGTAATATTAACGTAAAGGAATCTACCTTTGCCTTTAAGTTTGCCGAAAAGGGATTATTTTTTATTTTAGCAAGGGATACGGTAAACTTAAAAATTTACTTTTTTTCGCATGCAGCTCCTTATAAAGTCCTAATGTGACTCAAAAACAGTTGGCGGGCTTAATCTCCTCCTATGCTTTTTTATTAATTGTTAACTTTATGATGGCAGTTTAGCTAAAACCGAAAATCCAGGATTAATTAATATGCATTATTTTATCACAAAAAGATGAGCATTGCATACTAGTCAGCAACTTTTTTTTTTCTAAATGTTGTTCAGTTTTCTGACTTTTGCGTAATGAAAGCGTCTTACAGTGAAACACACTTTACATGGGAAACTTTAGAATTATTTTCAAGCTAAGAATTTTGAATGTTATTTTCTTTAGATTAATATACAATATTAGTTTAAAATGTATAATAGTTTAAAACCTTAATTCTTTATATCTTTTCATATCCCCTCCTCCAAGTAGACGTTCACACAAGTTTGCCGCAAGTCTGTGCGATCTCACCTGGAAGTAGAAGATATTCCATAGACAAAATTGCTGTTATGTTTTAGAATTTGCAAAAAAAGGTTATAATGGAGTGCTATTCGCCCTTAAAGTGTAACATTCTTAGCCTGGTTAGACATAAGGGAAGGTGGCCTATTCTTTGACCTAACAGTTTAAACAAAACTTTAGGCTTTTGTTAGTGCGTTTTACACTATATTTTGCATTATAAAAACACTTTAATATTATTTTTAATTTAAACTGAGTAAGGGGAAAAATAGATTTTTGAAAAAGGGTACAAAGGATCATGATCCTTCATTTAAAAATAATTGTAAATTGCTTTTTATCTGCAAAATAAAGGATGTAAAAGTAATTATGACATTAAACAATGAAAGAAAATAGGTTTTACAATCAAACAGCATACCCATTTTTTTTTTTTTTTTTTTTTTTTTTTAATAAAATTAGAAAAAAAAAAGTCTCAAATAACTTGGAAGAGAAAGGAAAAAAAAAAGGGAACATTTGAAAATTATCATCCAACCATAATAGATATAATAATAGGCCTACAATAGAGCAGGCGCACGTGACGTCACTGCGATAAACATTGACAGTTTATTCAGCACAGCTTTAGAATGTAGGCAAAACGTGGAATAAAACACCATTGCTTAACGTTACCAGTTTAGCTACATACTTCCATTTCTTCAATATTTTAAAAATGATTTACATTTCTGCTAAGATTTAATCATTGTTATTGCTTGTTTTATAAACAGATAAATATATATGGATGTTTTTAATTGAAAAATCTGTATTAAAATACTTTTAATACTTATAAAAATATTTTTTTTTCTATGGGAGATTATAGAGAAAAAATAATTAAAGAATTATCTATATATATAAAAGAACACTTCCTGAGTGAGTGAGTGAGTGAGTGAGGGGGTGATCTATCAGCGCCCAGACCAAACTCCTGGACCTAGAAGCATGAAATTTTGTGACAATGTTCTTTCTATGACGTAGGCATCCACTAAGAAGCGATTTTACAAAATTCGCCCCCCAAGGGGGGGTGGGGGGGCAAAACGTGATTACACAAAATCCTTCATATCTCAAACAAAAAAACAGATATCCGTAAAATTTTTGCTTTAAAATATAGCTAATACAAATGTCAAAAAACCAATTTCTGGAATTTTCAAAATTCGGTCCCCAAGGGGGGCGGAGGGGGGCAAAACGTGATTTCACATGCGTAAAACGTGATTTCGCATAATCCTATATATCTCAAACAAAAAAATAGATATGCGTGAAATTTTTGCTCTAAAATATAGCTAATGCAAATATCTAAAAATCAATTTCTGGAATTTTAGAAATTCAGCCCCCAGGTGGGGCAGCAGGGGGGGGGGAGGGGCTAAGGGGCAAAAACAAATAGAAATACAGTTAGGGCGTTCAAAATTGATACAGATAGGTTTTAGAGGCCTGCAAGTCGAATGAGGATATTTTCGATTGTGTAAAGTTATTAGGAGGGGCAGGAAGGGGGGGAGGGGAGAGGGGGGCAAAAAATAAAAATAGAGTTAGATCGTTCAAAATTGGTACAGATAGGTTTTAGATGCCTGCAAGTCGAATGGGGATATTTTCGAAAGTGTAAAGTTATTAGGAGGGCCGGGAAAGGGGGAGGGGAGAGGGGGGCAAAAAAATAAAAATAGAGTTAGATCGTTCAAAATTGGTATATAGATGTTTCCGATACTTTCAAATCGATTGCGGATATTTTCGAATTTTTAAAATTATTAGGTGGGGCGTGAAGGGGGGCTATAGTCAAAAACAAATAGAAATACAGTTAGGCCGTTCAAAATTGGTACAGATAGGTTCAAGAGGCCTGCAAGTCGAATGGGGATATTTTCGATTGTGTAAAGTTATTAGGAGGGCCGGGAAGGGGGGCAGAGGGGCAAAAAAAAAAAAAGGAAATAGAGTTAGATCATTCAAAGTTGGTACATAGAGGTTTCCAATACCTACCTACAAATCGATTGCGGATATTTTCGAATTTTTAAAATTATTGGGAGGGCGGGAAGGGGGGGGGGGTAGAGCGGCAAAAAAATAAAAATAGAGATATATCGTTCAAAACTGGTGCATAGAGGTTTTTGATACTTACAAATCGATTGCGAATATTTTCAAATTTGTGAAATTATTAGGATAGACAGGAGGGGGGGGCGAAGTGGGAAAATAATAGAAATAAGGGTTAGAGCATTTTGGGAATTTTTTCCGAAGGCAGTGAGAACTCGGTGCGATATTTTTCCTACTCAGATTTTGTTTCTCTTTTTTTTCGCGTGATAAAAATTAATGCAATTTTGAGAATTCATTATAGTGATTCATTTAAAAATAGAGACCAGCGAAGCGGGCGTTGCCTGCTAGTCTATATATATAAAAGAATACTTCCTGACTGAGTGAGGGGGTGATTCATCATCGCCCAGACCAAACCCTTGGACCTAGAAGCATGAACTTTTGTGACAATGTTCTTTCTATGACGTAGGCATCCGCTAAGAAGCGATTTTACAAAATTCGCCCCCCAAGGGGGGGAGGGGGGGCAAAACGTGATTTCACAAAATCCTTCATATCTCAAACAAAAAAAAGAGATATCCGTAAAATTTTTGCTTTAAAATATAGCTAATACAAATGTCTAAAAACCAATTTCTGGAATTTTCGAAATTCGGTTCCCAAGGGGGAGGGGGGGGAAAGGGGGGCAAGACGTGATTTCACATGCGTAAAACGTGATTTCGCATAATCCTATATATCTCAAAAAAAAAAAAAAAATAGATATACGTGAAATTTTTGCTCTAAAATATAGCTAATGCAAATATCTAAAAACAAATTTCTGGAATTTTAGAAATTTAGCCCCCATGTGGGGCAGCAGGGGGAGGCAATGGGGCAAAAACAAATAGAAATACAGTTAGGGCGTTCAAAATTGGTACAGATACATTTTAGAGGCCTGCAAGTCGAATGAGGATATTTTCGATTGTGTAAAGTTATTAGGAGGGGCAGGAAGGGGGAGGGGAGAGGGGGGGCAAAAAATAAAAATAGAGTTAGATCGTTCAAAATTGGTATATAGAGGTTTTCGATACCTACAAATCGATTGCGGATATTTTCGAATTTGTAAAATTATTAGGAGGGGCAGGAAGGGCTGGGGATGTAAGGGGGCTATGGGCAAAAACAAATAGAAATACAGTGAGGGCGTTCAAAATTGGTACAGATAGGTTTTAGAGGCCTGCATGTCGAATGGGGATTTTTTCGAAAGTGTAAAGTTATGAGGAAGGCCGGGAAGGTGGGGGGGGGGGGTTGAAAAATAAAAATAGAGTTAGATCATTCAAAATAGGTACATAGAAGTTTCCGATACCTACAAATCGATTGCGGATATTTTCGATTTTTTAAAATTATTGGGAGGGGCGGGAGCAGAGGGGCAAAAAATAAAGATAGGGATATATCGTTCAAAACTGGTGCATAGAGGTTTTTGATACTTACAAATCGATTGCAGTTATTTTCGAATTTGTAAAATTATTAGAATAGACGGAAGGGGGGGGGCGAAGGGGAAAATAATAGAAATAAGAGTTAGAGCATTTCGGGAATTTTTTCCGAAGGCAGTGAGAACCCGGTGCGACATTTTTCCCAATCAGATTTTGTTTTTCTTTTTTTCTTCACTTGATAAAAATTAATGCAATTTTGAGAATTCAGTAATTATAGTGATTCTTTTAAAAATAGGGACCAGCGAAGCGGGCGTTGCCTGCTAGTTTAATATAAAAATATAATGAAAAATGATTGCCTTTATTAAAAATCAAAATGTTTAATAATAAAATTAATTTGTTCAATAGAACAATTTGGCTTTTAATTGAAAAATCTATTTCTAAATACTTTCATTAAAGATTAAAAAACAATGAAAAATAAAAATAAAAAATCTAGAAACCTAATTTAACTAATAAAAAATATATTTTTAAAATAATTAAATTAAATTAATTGAGATTGTTTAGTATTATTGTTTCGGATTTTAATAGAAAAATCCTTACTAAAATTTTTTTAATATTATTAAATATTTTTATTTTCTATGAACGATAATAATAATATTAAAAGCTAGTTAAAAAAAACATTCAATAAAATATTCTAATTAAAAAATAACTTATTTATTAAAAATATAATATTTTGCAATTAGTTGAAATTACTTAATACTATTTTTTGACTTTTAATTAAAAGGCCTATTTCAGTAGCCAAGCGGTTCTGCTCTTCAGGCTGATAGATTGGTGTTAGTGTTGATGTCTGGGAATAGGGCCGATTGTCTACCCTAGGGTCCTAGGCCCGAGGGCGAGTGCCTTCCGTGGCGGTTTTTCTAAAGGGTCCTAGCCCATATTTACGCAAGTTTCTGATAAAACCACGAAAAACTCCGAACGACTAAGCCGACGAGTATCACCTGGGATCGAACCCGGCATCTCAGGTTTACCAGCTTTGAGCACAGAATCGCTCGGCCGCTGGTGGGCCCTGATAGATTGGAATTGCCGGGTTCGATCCAAGGTCCCGCTTGTCAACCTAGAAATTCGGAATTTTCCATGGTTTTCTCTGAAAATCGCGTATATACAGGACAGGGCTTCTTAGAAAGAACTCTCATGAAAGGCATTTCAGCCAGGCTTAGGACCTGTTTGTTGTCAATGGGTTTTAATGCTTAAACCAAAACCACCAAAATATTTTTAATTCAAAAACTTCATTTTTTTATTTACATATAAATGATTATATACAAAAAATAATATTAATTAAAAAATCATTTAAGATTACATTCTAATTAAAAATAATTTAATTAATTGAGATTGCTTAATACTGTTGTTTGAGCTTTAAAAGGAAAAATCTAATTCAAAATGCTAAACATAAAAATATTTTTTTCTATGATTGATTACAGAAAGTAAGTATCTAACTTAAAACTATTTTATTTAAAAAAACTTTAAAAGAAAGAGCAAATTAATTATCTAATAGCTAAATGAATTATCAAAAATTATAAATTTTAATAATTATATTAGCTATGGTACCTTAATACAATTTTTTCTGCTTTCAAAAGAAAAAATATCTAAAAATACTTTTAATATTAAAAGATTTTATTTTCTGTGAATAATTATGAAAAAAAAAAAAAAAAAAGTTAAGGATCTAATTAAAATTATTTTATTTAAAATATTCTAATAGAAAGACTAAATTTATTAATTAATTATCTAAGAACTAAACGTATTTAAATAATAATAATAATAATCAAATTAGCTTAGATTGCTTAATGCAATTTTTTTCTGATTTCAATAGAAAAATTTATTTTAAAGTACTTTTAATATTAAAATATTATAATTAAGTTAGTTGAAATCGCTGAATAAAATTATTTGAACTTTTAATTAATAAGCCGAGAAGTTCTGTTCTCCAAACTGGTAGACAGGAAGTGCCGGGTTCAATTTGAGATCATGGTTGTCGACCCTCATGTTCTCAGTCGGCTTTAACACCTAAACTACCATCACCAAATTATTATTAATATAAAAAGTTATTTTAATCAATGATTATATAAAAAATAATTCTTAATATATCATAACTAAAAACTAATTTAATTATCAAAAATATTTTTTTAATAATCAATTTAGATTACTCAATATTATTTTTTGGGCTTTTAATAGAAAAACTATTTCAATATACTTTGTAATATAAAAAGATATCTTTTGTCATGATTATAGAACACAGAAATAATTAAAATTATATTATTTAAATAATCTAAAATAAAACTTTACATTAAAATATACACAATTTTACTAATTAAATTAGCCGAAATTTCTCACAACTATCCTTTAGTCTATTATTCGAAAAATGTATTTCAAAAAACATTAACTTAAAAAATATTTTTTTTCTATTAATTATTATCGAAAATATTAAAAAATATGTATTCAAAAATTAATTTAATTATAAAAAATAGAATTTTTTAATAATTAAGGTAGTTGAGTTTTCTTTCTCAATATTCTTTGATTTTTTTTTTTAAGCTGTTATTCATTTTTCCTTTGAATTATCTATATATACGAGTATAAATCTATATATACGAGTATATTATTTAAATAATCAAAAATAAAACTTTACATTAAAATATACACAATTTTACTAATTAAATTAGCCGAAATTTCTCACAACTATCCTTTAGTCTATTATTCGAAAAATGTATTTCAAAAAACATTAACTTAAAAAATATTTTTTTTCTATTAATTATTATCGAAAATATTAAAAAATATGTAATCAAAAATTAATTATAAAAAATAGAATTTTTTAATAATTAAGATAGTTGAGTTTTCTTTCTCAATATTCTTTGATTTTTTTTTTTTTTTTTTTTTTTTTTTTAAGCTGTTATTCATTTTTCCTTTGAATTATCTATATATACGAGTATAAAATCGTTCTTCCTGAGTGAGTGAGTGAGGGTGATTCATCATCGCCCAGACCAAACCCCTAGACCTAGAAGCATGAAATTTTGTGACAATGTTCGTTCTATGACGTAGGCATACACTAAAAAGCGATTTTACAAAATTCGCCTTCCAAGGGGGGGGAGGGGGCCAAAACTTGATTCCACAAAATCCTTCATATCTCAAACAAAAAAACAGATATCCGTAAAATTTTTGCTTTAAAATATAGCTAATACAAATGTCTAAAAACTAATTTCTGGAATTTTCAAAATTCGGTCCCCAAGGGGGGCGTGGGGGGGGGGGCAAAACGTGATTTCGCATAATCCTATATATCTCAAACAAAAAATAGATATACGTGAAATTTTTGATCTAAAATATAGCTAATGCAAATATCTAAAAACCAATTTCTGGAATTTTAGAAATTCAGCCCCCAGATGGGCCTGCAGGCAGGCTGTTCAAAATTGGTACAGATAGGTTTTAGAGGCCTGCAAGTCGAATGGGGATATTTTCGAAAGTATAAAGTTATTAGGAGGGCCGGGAAAGGGGAAGGGGAGAGAGGGGGGAGGCAAAAAAAATAAAAATAGAGTTAGATCGTTCAAAATTGGTATATCGAGGTTTTCGATAATTACAAATCGATTGCGGATATTTTCGAATTTGTAAAATTATTAGGAGTGGCGGGAAGGGGGGGGCTATGGGCAAAAACAAATAGAAATACAGTTAGGCCGTTCAAAATTGGTAGATAGGTTTTAGAGGCCTGCAAGTCGAATGGGGATATTATCGAAAGTGTAAAGTTATTAGGAGGGCCGGGAAAGGGGGGGGGGCAAAAAAATAAAAATAGAGTTAGATCGTTCAAAATTGGTATATGAAGGTTTTCGATACTTACAAATAGATTGCGGATATTTTCGAATTTGTAAAATTATTAGGAGGGGCGGGAAGGGAGGTGGGGCAATAAGGGGGGGCTATGGGCAAAAACAAATAGAAGGCTGCAAAAACAAATACAGTTAGGCCGTTCGAAATTGGTACAGATAGGTTTTAGAGGCCTGCAAGTCGAATGGGGATATTTTCGAAAGTGTAAAGTTATTAGGAGGGCCGGGAAGGGGGGGCGGAGGGGCAAAAAAAATAGAGTTAGATCATTCAAAATTGGTACATAGAGGTTTCCGATACCTACAAATCAATTGCGGATATTTTCGAATTTTTAAAATTATTGGGAGGGGGGGGGGGAGAGCAGAGGAGCAAAAAAATAAAAATAGAGATATATCGTTCAAAACTGGTGCATAGAGGTTTTTGATACTTACAAATCGATTGTGGATATTTTCAAATTTGTAAAATTATTAGGATAGACGGGAGGGGGGGGGCGAAGGGGGAAAATAATAGAAATAAGAGTTAGAGCATTTTGGGAATTTTTTCCGAAGGCAGTGAGAACCCGGTGTGACATTTTTCCCAATCAGATTTTGTTTCTCTTTTTTTTTTTTTTTCACGTGATAAAAATTAATGCAATTTTAAGATTTCAGTAATTATAGTGATTCTTTTAAAAATAGGGACCAGCGAAGCGGGTGTTGCCTGCTAGTCATGTATAAAAAAAAAGTATTTTTAAAAAAATTCTTTTTTCTTCTTCTTCTTTTTATGTATTTATTTATTTTATAAGCCTAGTAAAAAAAGGTAATTTAATTTTTTTAAATACATATTTTTAATAATTAAATAGGAAAGATCCCTTGATACTATTATTTAGACTTTTTATAATAATAATAAAACTGTATTTTGGACTATTTTCTATTAAAAAAAAAAAAAAAAAAAAAATCATATTAGAAGCGAAAAATATGTTATATTATTTATACAGACGATAATTCGAACTTAAACAAAGTCATATTTGAGCAAGTGTCACGTTTATGCCTCAAATTTATTTTAAAATTAATTTTCCTATAAAACATACGGACATTTCACTTTCACTTGAAGAAAGGTACATATTTTGCATACAAGTTGCGCACAAGATCAGAATAGCGTCGCTTATTTATAAACATGCGCCTGCTCTATTAAAGTCAGAAATAAATTAAATATTGCCTATTTCTTCCACACCCGATCATAACGATCCACAATGGATTCAAAACTATTCACATAATGGATCATTTTACCCGGCAACATGAATATCCATTTTAGGTCATATTACTGGATGACGCTGAGAAATATATCTAAATTAGCAAGTGTAATATAATCTAAAACTATATTAAGTAAACCAAGTCTTATTTCAGTAGATGAACGACTGTGTATTTAAATAAATAGGAAAGTTAGTGCTTAACTTATAAAATATTTTATAAAACTCATTTTTTTTTTTTAAAGAATTTTATTCAGACACGTAACAGTGTAATCGCTTGAATGCCGCCATTGCTTCTTCTTGATTTGGTATAACTAGTTTATATGTTATCCGGTATATAGCGCTACCTGTTTCGAAGAAAACATACGTGGGCTATTTTGTCCACTAGGATCATTTTAGGCTAGCTTCCTCTACAGTTACATTATCAGCAACAACACAAAAACATACCAATAAAGTGTAATATAACATAAAACTTTGTACTGATATATAATAAAAAAAAAATAGAGAAGAAAAAGTGTGTGTGTACATTAAGTCCTGTAGTTCAATAATGTTTTGTAGACTTTCCTTGAACTCGCTAGCCCATACTTAATACACAACATAAAAAATAATTAAAGAAAAGAAAAAATAAACTTGCGTAGGCGAAATATTTCTGATAAAATTGACTTCAAAATAGCTTTGAAATTTTCATAAAAGGCAAGGTTAGTAAATAGTTAAGGGTGCAAAATTCTTTTGTAATACGAAACCTTTCAATCCGCCATTGTGTTCCTTTTATTCCTCTCTCATGGGATTATTATTTTATTTCCCCTTTCGTTATAATAATGCCATCTTTCTAGCAATGGTGGACTTGTTACTTTTGAGGTCTTTGGCGAAAGTCTCAGTGGTGGCCCCTAATCAGAGCACCATATATATCGGGGCTCTCCTTGCCCTTATTCATTGAAATTTATGCTATAAAAAGCTAATGAACTAAGATTTAAGATTTATTCAGAAGCACAACACAGGAAGAAGGCCAGGAGTTAGTCTACATAGTAACTAGCATCAACTTCATTTTTTTAATAGTAACCCCCTCCTTTTTTTTTTCAATTATTTGGATAAAATCATCTCGGAAAATGGTGTATTTTATACATTTCTCTTAAATTTCATAAAGTTATAAGCTGTCACAATATGGGGATACTCGGATACTAACGTTAAATGAATGTGGTAAACATTAATTCATACAGGGGTGAAACTTTTCAGGGGCTACCCCTGAATTCAGGGTTTTTGAAAATTTTGCTGTCTTTGAATTTCATGTTAAATTACTTTGTTTTTACAGAAATTTTTCATTTTGAATGTTTAATTTGCCTTATAATGTATTACAAAGTCTACAAATGTCACTTAATATAGGTAACCATATAATTATCATTAATAAATGCCCCTATCTGCATTTAAGGAACAGTTTTCAGGGTTTTTGCAAGCTAGGTAGTTTCACCCCTGTTCATATCTTCCCAAAAAATTATATTCAATTTTCATTTTTTATGCGTTAGAATGAAGTGACTGAAACATATTACATGCATATTTTTGATTAAACAATTTTTTGAATAATGAAAAATATAATTAATAACTCGTTGAATTATGAACTTTATTAATTTTTGCACAAATAGAAGAAACATCGTCAGAAACACGGGTTTACAAGTTCACAGATCATTCCAACTGTTAATTTTTGAGCTATAGTAATATTTCTTTTCAAATTGACTTTAGATGGGAAGGGAGGGGGGGGGGGGGGGTGCATGTTATCATTTGTATCATCTATAAATAAATATTTGTATGTAATCTGACGGAAATTTTTTTTTAGCTAACTTTAATGTTATTCTTGTTTTCTAAGCAATGTTTCGATGTTTATAATGAAAATTAACTTATTTCTGTAAACATAACCAGTGGCGGCTAAGGCTCCTATATACGAGCTGGCGCATCAGGCATTTTGTTGCCTTAGGGTTGCCACATGTACCCAGCGCGTTTCTCTGATAAACAAAGACAAACATTGTTTTTATCGTCTTACGTTACTTTAGAGTAACTTGTTTTATTAAATTTCATAATTTTAGCTAAGTAAACTATGATATGAAAGTTTGTTTAGCGATAAACTGCTATAATCATTCAAGAAGTGAATATAAAGTGTTCACAGACCTTCTATTACTGTGTATTTGAGTTTTGGCGACATTTTGTAAAAGAAACAGAAACCGCCCTAACAACACATCTTACCCTAGTACATCCATAGGATATCCTCAGAATAAAATGACATCCTGAGAATGTACTGTGAAAAAAAAAAGTGTTTTTAGGAATATTATTGTTGCTTATTGCTCTTATCTTGACCGGATTAGCTTCAGATCAAGATTTCTTAAAATCATTGGGGAAGCGATAAGGACGCCAAGTGGGAATGCTGTCCTCTTCGGAGGCAAAAAAATGGCGGTGATGCGCCGGTCTATTATTTTATTTAGGGGCTCTAGTGGCGGCTGCTGAATGACGTATTGGGTGGGCTGCATCGAGCTTTAATTTAGGTAGAGAGCGAAATGGCAACCCCTTTGTGGGGCCAAAATCATCGAGAAGTGTCACGTGACAATAACTTTGAGATTTCTCCTTTCTCCTGTGCGCGTGAACTACTACGGTATTGTGTTAGCCGAAAGCCGAATCATAGAGGTATTGCGCCCGCGTGGTTTGTGATCTTTCCTCGTTGTGCGTAAGCGCATAGCGTCAAGCCACAGTGTGCGCCAAGCGTGAATTCTCGCCAAACTCACTTAGCTCCGTAAGCTCCGTAGAGGTCTGCCGCTACAAAGTGACGCTAGTAACATCGAAATATAGTCTTGATTTTCAATTCTCATAGGAATTATGTATTAAAATAATATTTTTAATTTTCATTATTGACGATATTGGCATAAAAAAAAAAAAAAAAAATCCCATTGTCATAAAATTAAAAAAAACCCATCAAAAATCGGAGCAAAAATTTATAGCAATATAATACTTTCATCTTATAACTGTAAAAGAAATTACATTATAATAATATAAAAAAGAATAGGACAGATTCTATTTTTTAATGTCTTCATAATATTTTTATTAATAATCTAGATGCATCATTATCTATACTAATATATAAATGCGAAAGTTTGGATGGATGGATGTTTGTTACTCAATCACGCCACAACGGCTAAACGGTTCTGGATGAAATTTGGTACAGAGATGTAGAATAGTCTGGAATAGAACATAGGCTACTATTTATACCGAAAATTTGATTAGATTTTTTTAAAAAAAAAACGGTAATTTTGAAAATAATAAACCGGTAATTGACTTAATAAAAGCCATTTAAATTTTTAATTGTTGCCAAAAAAGTTTACGAGGTATTTTTATTTATTTATTTTTCAACATAAAATGAAATATGCTTTCACGCGAAAAATAAAAAATTACTAAATGTTAAATTGGTCGATGAGAAAATGACACTTTATAATTTTAAAATAAAATAGTAATATTACAAATCTAAGATATTTCTTCTGAATTTTATTTCATAGCATTTTTTTATATACCTCAACTTCAGAATTTTTTTTTTTTTTTTTTTGAGTACGGCGGATGAACACGCTTGGCATAAAAGCTAATTCATCATTATATTAAAGGTATTTTGTTATTGATAATTCTGGACAATTTTTTAAATTTTGATGCTGAAGTAGATCGGACATTTTTCGCCAAGGAAAAGATAGAAAGAAATACGCAAGCGAAGTGATGACGTCACTGGCCGTTCGTGGATGCAAGAAAAATATTTCCTATGTTAAACGCCCATTGGATTTTTTGTAAAAAATTATTAAAAATCGAGGAAAATTATTTCTCGATTTTAATCCCCATATTTAGGTATAGATATGTATTAGTTATCATGGCTATGCGTTAGATTAAGTTATTTTTGTTGTAAAATTGACAAAATTTGAATTTTTAATTTCAAAACTCTAGAAAAAAAATGGCAAACTTCCATATTCGATTGAAAACACAAACATTTCATTTCAAAGGATGATATTTGCACAATAAATATCCAACTAATATACTAATTAAAAGGAAAGTGATAAATATTCTATCATAATTTGATGTCAAATTTGTTTTCAAATGTCTAAATAAAGTGTCTGATAAAGATACTAATATGTTGCAGCGGAATAGATTTGATATCGGTCATCCTTTGCAGAAAAAAAAAAAAATATCGCCAAATTATCTGGCAAACATATTTTAATTCCTTTCAAAAAACATAGTTATTTTAACAACTTATATTAAGGTAGTAATGAGTAATATGAAACAATATTTCGTACTATGCATATTACGAAAATATGCATCTGGCGTGTATATTTTCGTATTACGTGTTTGATCACCAAATACAATAAGCGCCAAGAACGTCAGAGTTTTGAAATTTAAAATTAAAATGTTGTCAATTTGACAGCAAAATAACTCAATCTAACACATGCACATGATAACTAATTGCATATATATATATATATATATATATATATATATATATATATATATATATACCCAAATATGGGGATTAAAATCGGGAAATAATTTTCCTCGATTTTTAATAATTTTTTACAAAAAATCCAATGGGCGATTAACATAGGAAATCAAATTTCTTGCATCCACGGACGGTCAGTGACGTCACACTTCTCTTGCGTATAGGAACAATAATCGCATAAATTCTATTTTGGTCTAAAACGGCAACAAAAATTCAAAAGTCGCCAAGGGCATTAAGGCTGTACCATGATCAAGTTTACACATTAATTAATTTATTTATTTTTCTATATACCAACTACTATTAACTAAGCATGAAGTATATAAAATACTCTTACCAGACAAATGTCGTCAGTTTTTCTTATTAAATTATTGAGCTTATTCCACGTGTGTAAATATTGTCCATTTATAAATATTATTTTTTATCCCCATGTATATCGTAATAGAGCATTTCCTCGTGACGTCTGGTGGTTGGCAAAAAAGCGCGCTCGACTTTCCCGCGCAATTTACTATATTGGTGATCCTCCATCGCTATGCTTTTCCCAAGCCTTTTTGCCAACCACTCATAAAAGTTGAGATGTTTGTTTACAAACAAGGAACTGCCCTATTGGACCACGTTAAAGAAATATTATATAGATAAGTAGAAAGCATCACACGTTCAATATTTTTGGTTAATTACTATTCTCATTTTTAACTTTTTATTTCACTTTGTCATTTAACGTGCGTTTTCTTACTTTTTTGAATTATAATTTACTTTTTATTTGTTAGTAGTTTTAATTCTTTTGATTTGTTATTATTTCATAGTAGTACTTTGTTTTTAGTTCCCTTTTAAGGGTTTTATTATTATTATTATTATTTGATAGTTTTTCGAAATGCCCGGGAAACGCAAATCTAATCTTTCCAACAGAAATAATAAAGCTCAGGCTATGAAAGTAGCTAGAAGTCAAGAGACGAGTTGTATCACAGAGCTGGGTATTAATATTATAAAATGTACCATTATTACAGGTGTGTCGTGCTCCAAGCGCACGTGCTCCAAGCTCACAGTAGGAAAATCGTGTTTGAAGCTCACATATACCAATATCTCGTGTTCCAAGCGCACAAATATATTCACCCCTTTCCCCAACGCATCAACTTGACAGGTGGGAAGAGACTAATCCCTTTTTCCGAAGAGCAGAGGGGGGAGGGGGGGGGGAGGTCGAGGAAGATGGTTTTTGAAGTGCAATTCAGTTTATTTTTTGAACTAAGGCAGGAACTAGGAATTAAATTATTAAATAAAATTATTTTCTGCTTATTTACATAAATATTTTCGGGGGTGGATAAAAAATATATATCAGGAATAATGGCCCAAAATGATTGTTCGTGTATTTATTTAACGCAGTTTTATTTAATAAGTCAATCTTAAGTACTATATATGTTTTATATAAAATTCACAGATTATATATAAGACTACACATAATTTGTGGAATGTCTTTGTTATCAAAGTTAATTGATGTAAGTATTTTTTAACTAGAAATCGGAACTTACAATACGAATGTACAGTCTGCAAAAAATAAATAAAGTAAAATAATAATAATAACACCCCCACCTAAATTATCAACATATTGATAAATCGATTTCTGGTAAAATATTAGTAAGTTATAATTCAAAAGTTATGATTGGAGTATAAATTTGGCAGTCAATGTTAATGAAAACATACATTGTTATCAAATTTTAGTCTAAAATAGTGTGAGTGGCACACCAATTAGTAAAATTGTGTATATTTTAATGTAAAATTTCATTTTAGATTATTTAAATAATATAATTTTAATTATTTCTTTGTTCTGTAATCATGACAAAAGATATATTTTTATATTACAAAGTATATTGAAATAGCTTTTCTATTAAAAGCCCAAAAAATGATATTGAGTAATCTAAATTAATTATTAAAAAAATATTTTTGATAATTAAATTAGTTCTTAGTTATGATATATTAATAATTTTTTTTTTTATATATAATCATTGATTAAAATGACTTTTTATATTAATAATAATTTCGTGATGGTAGTTTAGGTGTTAAAGCCGACTGAGAACATGAGGGTCGACAACCATGACCTCGAATTAAACCCGGCACTTCCTGTCTACCAGTTTGGAGAACAGAACTTCTCGGCTTATTAATTAAAAGTTCAAATAATTTTATTCAGCGATTACAACTAACTTAATTATAATATTTTAATATTAAAAGTATTTTAAAATAAATTTTTCTATTGAAAGCAGAAAAAATTGTATCAAGTAATCTAAGCTAATTTGATTACTATTATTATTTATAATACGTTTAGTTTTTAGATATTTAATTAATGAATTTAGTCTTTCTATTAGAATATTTTAAATAAAATAATTTTAATTAGATCCTTAACTATCCTTTTTTTTTTTTTTTTTTCCATATTTATTCACAGAAAATAAAATATTTTAATATTAAAAGTGTTTTTAGATAATTTTTCTTTTGAAAGCAGAAAAAATTGTACTAAGGAATCATAGCTAATATAATTATTAAAATTTATATTTTTGATAATTCATTTAGCTATTAGATAATTAATTTACTCTTTCTTTTAAAGTTTTTTTAAGTAAAATAATTTAGTTACTTACTTACTTTCTATGATCAATTATAGAAAAAAATATTTTTATGTTTAGCATTTTGAATTAGGTTTTTCCTTTTAAAGCCCAAACAACAGTATTAAGCAATCTCAATTAATTTAATGATTTCAAATTTATATCATTAATAATTAAATTATGTTTAATTAGAATGTAATCTTAAACGATTTTTTAATTAATATTATTTTTTGTATATAATCATTTATATGCTTAAAAAAAAAGTATTTTTGAGTTAAAAATTTTTTGGTGGTTGTGGTTTAAGCATTAAAACACACTGACAACATGCAGGTCCTAAGCCTGGCTGAAATGCCTTTCATGAGAGTTCTTTCTAAGAAGCCCTGTCCTGTATATACGCGTTTTTCAGAGAAAACCATGGAAAATTCCGAATTTCTAGGTTGACAAGCGGGAACCCGGCAATTCCAATTTATCAAGGCCCACGAGCGGCCGAGCGGTTCTGTGCTCAAAGCTGGTAGACCTGAGATGCCAGGTTCGATCCCAGGTCCGTGCTCGTCGGCTTAGTCGTTCGGGGTTTTACGCGGTTTTCTCATAAACTTGCGTAAATATGGGCTAGGACCCCTTAGAAAGTCCGCCATGGAAGGCACTCCCCCTTGGGCCTAGGACCCTAAGGTAGACAATCGGCCCTATTCCCAGACATCAACACTAACACTAATCTATCAGCTTGGAGAGCAGAACCGCTCGGCTACTGAAATAGGCCTTTTAATTAAAAGTCCAAAAAATAGTATTCAATTAATTGTAAAATAAATTGTTATTTTTTAATTAGAATATTTTATTGGATGATTTTTTAACTAGCTTTTATTATTATTATTATTATCGTTCATAGAAAATAAATATTTAATAATATAAAAAAATTTTTAGTAAAGATTTTTCTATTAAAAGCCGAAACAATAATACTAAACAATCATTTAATTTAATTTAGTTATTAAATATATATATTAGTTAAATTAGGTTTCTAGATTTTTTATTTATTTATTTTTTATTTTTTTTTAATCTTTAATGAAAATATTTAGAAATAGATTTTTTAATTAAAAGCTCAAATAGTTCTATTGAACAAATTAATTTTATTATTAAACATTTTGATTTTTAATAAAAGCAATCATTTTTAATTATATTTTTATATTAAATAACTCTTTAATTATTTTTTCTTTATAATCTCCCATAGAAAAAAATATTTTTATATTCAGGGATGAGATTTGCAGAAATATAAAATAACTGAAACTGTACGCAAAGGCAAGACAACTAGAATTTCAATGACAAAATCCATTATATTAGAGTAATAAATATTTATTTTAATCTTCAATGTATAAAGAAAGAACAAATACACACCAGAAATATAAAAAATGCTGAAAAAAAAAAAAAAAAGCTGAAAAGCTAAATGTACAAAAAAGCTTAAATCAGCAGAAAATCTGAAAAATCTCCTTCCTGTGTATTAAAAGCATTTTAATACAGATTTTTCAATTAAAAGCCTCCATATATATTTATCTATTTATCCCACTTTTGACTACATTCTAAAGCACGTGCGGAATCATCTGTCAATGTTTATCGCAGTGACGTCACGTGCGCCTGCTCTATTTGAGATACGAGTTACGTGCGCTATGGCCACGGTCTAATCTAAGACTCCTATAATACGAGCTGGCTCACAGCTGATCATTGTTGCCCAACGGGAATATAGCTTGGCGACGTTTAGTTGCAGACGTATTATTCAGCGTCTTTATCGCCTAAAATGGCGAGTTTGCCTAAACAGAAGAGCGAATTATTGTTTGTACTTGATAAGTTTGGCGGTAATATTTGGCGAAATTTTCTTATAGTCCTTGAAAAAGTAGCCATCACTGTTGCTGCTAAATTAGTTAATTTTAAATATTTATACACGTTAAAAAGTAGTGTAGGTTATAAAATACAACATTTAGATGATCAAACAGCAATAAAAACAAATAATTGTTACAAAAAATGCAAGAAAACATATCATAATTACACTTCATATTTCTGATTGAAAGCGAAGCGTACAATTTTCTTTTGGACAATTAATAGCCTATTTCTTTAGCCTTTCTTCATCTGTTGTAAATCTAAACTTTCTAAAAGCAGTTCTGGTATGATATGAACAATTTTCGGCTGCTAAACCTCCGTTTTATGTGATTTGATAACACTTGAAATTCGGACCGCATGGGCAACAATCGCTGAGTGGGAAACAAAATGCCTGATGAGCCAGCCTGTATTGAAGGAGCTCTAGTCTAATCTATTCCCACCTGTCAAGTTGATGCGTTGGGGAAAGGGGTGAATATATTTGTGCGCTTGGAACACGAGATATTGGTGAATGTGAGCTTCAAACACGATTTGACTACTGTGAGCTTCGAGCATGTGAGCTTCGAGCACGGCGCCATTACAGGAACTGCTAAAGGAGACAGCGTTTTGATTCCCCGCATACCTATTATTCCCAACAACTTGCCATTTCATTTCAAGAGATTGCAATTTCCATTGAAATTGGCTTTTACAATGACGATCAACAAATCCCAGGGGCAAACCTTAAAAGTGGCAGGCATTCATTTAGGAACTCCATGCTTCTCACACGGTCAATTATATGTTGGTTGTTCACGTGTTTCAAGTGCCCAGAACTTGCATGTGTTGACGGAAAATAATAAGTCATTTAATGTTGTATACAGATCGGTATTAAAATAAAAATAAATTGTATATTTTTCCCGTAGATCTTTCAATGAGTTACAAATTTTTTTGAGTATACTTTATCAGACTCTATTTTGCACAGCACCACAATGATAAGGTTTCATTACATTACATATTATGATCAAACCGTCAGTTCCCACACATACACATCAAAATTTCTACGTGAACGAAGTCGCGGGTAACAGCTAGTTTAAGATATTTGTTTTATTTATTATTCTCTTCTTTATATTTAAGAAGAAAGTATTCGATTAATGGAAAGTTTTAGTCACTGGTTTCCAATGAATTTATACGTTTTGACATATCCTGTACACGATTGCACTATTTTAAGTGTCTTCGTGTGTGCCTAAACTTTTGTGGATTCTCTATCTCATAAATAAGTGGACGAAATTTAACCAAACTTGATATTTAGTTCTAACATCGAAAATTAGTGCTTATAGGCTGTTACTGAAAATCGCCCACCAGCGACCGAGTGGTTTCGTGCTCAAAGCTGGTAGACGTGAGGTGCCGGATTCGATCCCAGCTCGCGCTCGTTGGCTTAGTTGTTTGGAGTTTTCCGTGGTTTTCTCCGAAACTTGCGTAAATACGGACTAGGACCCCTTAGAAAGAACTCCCCCACGGAGGGCACTCCTCTTTATGCCTAGGATCCTAGGGTAGTTAATCAGCCTTACTTCCAAAACACCAAACGCCCAATAGGTAGCGCTGTCATCCCGTATATATTTATTTTATTGTATTTATTTATTTGTTTCAACAAAGTACGAAACTTCGCATAAATATGCACAGTGAGAATTGTTTTTTAAAGAATTTTTGTGAATTAAAAAGAATTGTTTAAAATAGTAATAATCAATTATGAAAAAAAAAAAAAGGTAAATGTAAATACATTACTTTTCACTTGGAGGGGGGGGGGGATCTATGTAAATTTTTAATATTAGTGTTTCTGAAAAGGACCCATCAATCCGCGTTTGTAATGATCGATAGATGGCGCTTTTTCAGCTCTTGTTGTTAGTAAATATAATGGCCACGTGTATTTATTTTTGTTCTGTTTGTATTACTACTTAATATTCGTGCTATAATTTCTCCGCCATTACATCACTGAAAATGGATTGCTTTTGGAAAAAAATATTTCAGTTTATTTAACGTTCGATCGGAAGTAGATTTGTATAGGAATAATATAGAAGAAAGTTTTGTGATGGCCACAACATACTATATTTGAAATATTTTTATTTCTATATTTTATTCAAAAGATTTTTTTTTTTTTTTTTAAATCTTTTTACTTCCTTATACAAAGTATAAGGAAGTATAGTAATCCCGATTTGCGAAATGGATTTTGTATTTCACATTGCTCAAAAACGAATGATCGCTGAATGTTGCTAATTTATACGTGTGACTTTCATGATGTCTAGTTGCACACCTGCAAGTTTTTTCTTAACACGAGCTCTCGTTTTAGAGATATAAGGGATTTTACACGATTTTTCGTGACGTCTGTATGTGTGTGTGTGTCTGTGTGTGGGTATGTCGCATAACTCAAAAACGGTTGGACGTAGAAAGTTGCGAATTGGTACATAGGTTTGTTATAACATCTAGTTGTGCACCTCCTTTTTTGGACTTTCTATGATTTTTCGTTTTGGAGATATTTAGGAAAATTAGGTTCATAATGACAAAAATTTGGCCATAATGTATCAAAAAACGGTAATAACTCAAAAACGGTTTAGACAAATCTTGCAATTTAACTGACTTTCCGATTAGCTAGACATTTGAAACTTTCAGAAAAGCTCAGAACACGTTGACAATGCATTTTTTTAATATTTTTAGCCAACTATTTCCGATACCTGCTGCCTTCAGCAGCGTTTATGCGATTCAACAGAAAATTTATTTAACTAACTTCCCGACTAGCTAGACATTTGAAACTTTCAGATTAGATCAGAACACGGTGAAAATGCATTTTTTAAATACTTTTAGCCAACTGTATAGGGTCCCTGCTGCCTTCGGCAGCGTTACCAGTTCAAATCTTGGAATCGATTTGTAACTAACTTCCCGACTAGCTAGACATTTAAAACTTCCGGAAAAGCTCAAAATACGGTAACCATGCATTTTAAAAATATTTTTGGCCAATTGTTTCGGGTCACTGCTGCCTTCGGCAGCGTTTACATGGTTCAACAGAAAATTTATTTAACTAACTTCCCGACTAGCTAGACATTTGAAACATAGTTCAGAACACGGTGAATATGCATCTTTTTAATACTTTTAGCCAACTGTTTCAGGTCCCTGCTGCCTTCGGCAGCGTTTATATGGTTCAACAAAAAAATTATTTAACTAACTTCCCGATTAGGTAGACATTTGAAACTTTCAGAATAGTTCAGAACATGGTAAAATTCCTTTTTTTAATACTTTTAGTCAATTTTTTCGGGTCCCTGCTGCCTTCATCAGCGTTACCAGTACAAATCTTGCAATCGGTTTTTAGCTAACTTTCAGAAAAGCTCAGAACACGGTGATAATTCATTTTTTTTAAATATTTTTAGCCAACTGTTTCGGATCCAATGTCAATGTTTTTTAACATTATGTATATTTCTAAAAGTGTATAAGGAAGTCATGTGGTGCCCACATCAGATTTTTTAAAATTGTAATTTATTTGAATAAAAATCGCTTAGCAGAGTTTTCATTGGATAAAGAAATAATAATAAGAATAATAAATACATAACTCTTCTAATATATTTGTCAAAGAATATCTAATGAGATAATTATTCTTTGGTATTTTCAACCTAAAAATTATTTTTAATGGGAAAGAAAGTATTGCCAAAAAGGCGATAAGTAGCGAAAAAAAGTTAGCGCAGCGAAATTTCACGTGATACATGTTGGACACGTTTTCTTCCGTAGAAAAGAATAGGGATGTAGGCTAGTGACTAAAAACAGTTCATTAGCATGGAGAGCTTTTTCTTATAATTGGCTACTAAGTGTCAACATATTTACGTTGATTCTAGAAATAAACGAATCAGCCAATAAGACGAATAAAGATTCCATTGTACGTACTTATTTTAGACGCTTCGATGCAGCACCCCCAAAACGTCATTCATGCGCGGAGGAGAGAGATTAGGAAAGTACTCCAAAAGGAAATAAACCCTTTTATATCGTTGAAACAATTAAAATACATTGCATTGACTCTATTTGTGATGCTAAATCAGTTGATGACAACCAATTAAAACATTTTTAACAATACGTGAACCGTTTTTTTTTTTTTTTTTTTTTTTTTTTTTTATCTTTTCAATTATTTTAAGTTTGAGTGGTCTTGAATTCATGATCTTTGGATGTTTTAAAATGTAACCACATCATTAAAAATAAATCGGAAGTGGCTCCATTTGACTTCCGAAGATGTAGTAATTGTCAAGCATTTAAACAAATTTGAATCATTAAATAATTCAGTAATTAATTAAAATTGAAAAGTACAACAGAGTATTTGAATTTTTCTCTGTAAGTTCAAATATTAATACAGTGGATGGTAATGTTTCAGAATTCATTTGCGTTTCCCTGCTAAAAAGTACTAGTATGTTACCACAAGACTTTCTTCTATATTTTTCTATACAAATTCACTCAGTAACAATATAAAAAAAAAAAAATAAATAAATAAACTAATTCCCGTTTTTTTTTTTTTTTTTTTTTTTTTTCGATAACTTTGTTTTAAAATTATCACATATTTATAATTCAATCATTCGATTTAAAGGTGTTGACGAGACCTTTCGAAAGATACCCATCTTGAAAATTTACCTCCACCCCCCGGGAGGTACTTCACCCCGGGAAGGGGGAGAAACGATGACCCCACATGCACAAAATTTTTTTCCTAATTAACTACTACTATTATCAATAATTCATATTAATTTCACAATCACAGGTTAAGAATAACTCTCATTATGTACATTTATACGAAATTTTGTCCTATACTGCCATGTTAAAAATTCAGAAAAAGCGGGATGGCAACGCAACCTGTAGGACAATTTTTACCAAAAGTTGATAGGCACTAATTTATGTCAAGGTGCAACTAAAAACCAATTTTTATGAAATTCTGTGCAGTAGTTCCTGAGATACAGTTGCCACAAAATTTTGTCAGACACACACACAGACAGACAGACATTTTCTAAAAATGGTCAAATCGTATTCCACAGCTGTCAAAACGTGTAAATCCATCAAAAACCCGAGGTCGAAAATTTTTACGAATCCAATACTTTCTTCTTTTGAATATAGAAGAAAGTAATAAATTTTAAGCAATTTCCGATAACGACCATTTTATATCAAAATTCTAAAATATGTATCAGTTTTACTGTTTTTCTTTTCTTTCTTTTCTTTCGTCCTTTCTTTTTTCTTTCTTTTTTTTTTTTTTTTTTTTTAATAATTTAAACGCATTAAGATGTGAAATGTGTAAAATATTTCATAATCCCAATGAAAGAACACTATACAACACACATTATTTCCCATAATGATCATATATTAGCGAAGAAATGAAATATATATCAGTTTTATATTTATTTTTTAAACATTTAACATTATTTAAAATAAAAGTAAGTAAATTTCATTCCTTAGTCGCAATGTATACGAATTTTATTTCGTATTCCTGTAAAAAGAAGAAAAATAATATGGTGTGTCACTCACACGACTTTCTCTTACCCTGAAATTTAATACTATAAATACAGGTTGCAGATTAAGAGGTAAGATAACGATGTTATGTAAACCTATGTTAAACTATTCAAATTAGGCTTCGGAAGTGTTTTATATGATAATTAGTTCTGTGTGAGGGGGGCTACTGCCCCCCTCAACCCCCCGTTTCATTAATGCACCTACATTTATAAAGAATTTAATTTGGCTATTAAAAAATAATTCTGTTTTTAAAAAATTATTTATTAAAATTATTATTTAAAAAAATTATATTTTATGATAATGCAGACAACTTCCATATTAGAGAAGTATGTATAACACTAAATATCCAAAAAAAAGTCCATTTTATTCTCAATTTAAAAAAAAAAAAAAAAAAAAAAGGTTTTTTTTCTAATTTTTTTTTTTTTTTTTTGTTAAAAGTAAAAAAAAAAATCGATATCTTTGTTTTAAATTATCGCAGATTGATGGTTCAAACATTCGTTTTAAAGGTATTGGCGAGCTCTTTTGAAAGATACCCATCATGAAAATTTACTCCCCTCGAGGGGGGACTTCCCCCCCAGGGGGGAGTCGAGGCTCCTACATACACAATTTTTTTCCCCTGTTGACTATCTCTATTACACAAAATATATATTCGTTTCATTTGGTTTAGTGCAGTCTATAGGTGTTAAACTCTACTTACCTGTAATTTCCTCCATAGACGTAATGTATTAGAATTCTCTTAATTGTCCCTGTACACGAACCATTTGATTGATCTTAACGAAAAGCTCACTGTAGTATCCCTATATGATACACATTTAGAATACCAAGTTTGAACTTTCAGCCATAATTTGTTTTTGAGATATGCTGATAACAGACAGGCACACAGACCATTTGCTAAAAACATGATTTTCGTATTCAGGGGACCTCAAAACGTGTAAATATAACAAAATCTCGCGTTCGCAAATTTGACCCCAAAACAATACTTTCTCTACCTTATGGGTAAGAGAAAGTAAAAAAACACTAAAAGAAAGAAATTTTTAAACGAATGTAGATTTTTACACTGCGATCTTGAAATAATTTGAGTCTGCAAACCATTAAGTTTTTTCTTTACGTCTCTTTAAATAATTATAAGCCCTACGTTCATCAAAATCTATACGATTCGTACAGCGGTGGTGGCTTAAAATAAGTCGACCAAGTTTTAGTTCATTAAAGGATAAAATATTCAGATGCTATTACACATTAAATAATTTGAGTCCATTTGCAGAGCTGCCAACCTAATCCGGCAAATTGTTAGTCCCGCCCATTTTTCTACACCACTTATTTTTTAGAGTATTTGTGTTCTTAATTCATCGTCAATATATTTGAAGAGAACTACTCTAAAAATTAAGTGGTGTAGAAAAATGGGCGGGACTAACAATTTGCCGGATTAGGTTGGCAGCTCTACATTTGCAATAGTGGTAAAGAATTTCTTGATGAGTCAGTAAAGAACCACGAGTCCTACGCTCATGAAAATCAACATAGATTGTGGGACGCAGACCTAAACGTCATACCTACCAACTTTGTGCTGAATTAAACGAAGAGTTTTGACTTTATCATATTCACTTAACACATACGAACATACATACATACGTACACACACGTATATACATCACCTTAAAACAGAAAGTTTGAATTCCAGAGACCTACAAAAGTATAGATACACCAAAAATCTAATAGTCAATTTTTTTCAGGATTATAATACTTTTGTTATGTAGTACGGACATGCTCGAAAGTAAGAAAATTGGACACAGAATTCGAGGCTAATTTACCTTCAAATTTAAAAAAGGGAAAGAAAGCATTTACCCTTTCTTCCTAGAAGTCACCGTGATGTGCCAGATTCGATCCTAAATCGTGATCGTCGCTCAAGGCGATGGATGGATCCTTCACCATGACAATGCACCTGCACATTCAGCATTGATTGTTCGCCAGTTTTGGCAAAAAATTCAATCACCATCCTTGATCATCCTCCTTATTCGCCAGATCTCGCCCCATGCGACTTTTTTTTATTCCCAAAATGCAAAAATGTGATGAGGGGACATCACTGGGAAGATGTGGACATAATAAAGTAAGAAACGACGAGAAAAGTAAAAGGCATGACTGCAGAGCATTTCCAAGGGTGCTTTGAACAGTGGAAAAGAAGATGGAATAAGTGCATAGCAACGAATGGAGTGTACTTTGAAGGGGACAAAATCGATGTAGACTAAATTTTGCAAAATAAACTTTTTATGGCCTTAGTTCGCGTATTTATTGGACAGACCTCGTATATACATAGAAACAGCAATTTATCAGTGTAATTAAACCTCGTCTCTTATAATATGGAAGCAATAAAAATATGTCCCCATTCTTCCCCTATAATAAATTTATTACAATGAAACAACATTTAATCATTGTTCTTAGGATTAAATAAGTATTTATTTTCCTTGCAATAAAATAAGCATTTGTACTGTTTCATATTAAATAGACATATTTCACATAGAAAAAATAGGTATTATCTGCTTATTATTCTAGAAATACACTAAGCGACAAAAAAAAAAAAGCCGCACTGCAGAAAAAATGATTTATACCTTTTTTGTTCGTAATAACTTTAAAATTAATGTTTGAAACAAATGAAACTCTCTTATTTGCGTAATACCAAAGGGATGAAATGATACCTATGTACATTTTCGATTTAATAATTTGCATTATTGCACACTACGAAGTAATTTTTAAAAATGTGCATAAAACTTTCTTTTTGAACATAATGCAATAACCATACACTTTGTATTCTGTTATGATTTATTAAATGAAATAAACAAGTTATATTTTAATATATGAAATAAAACTATTTTTTTGTTAGATCTAAGCAATTTTTTGTTAAAAATATGTATTCTGCATTGGGTTAATTCTACCTTTATATGGAATTACTGCTTTAATGCGCAATGGCATAGTATTATACAGTGTTTTAATATAAATCTCCGAAATTTCAACGTGCAAAATATCACAAATAATTTTTTCTAGTTCAGGCAGAGTTATAGGCTGCAAATTTCGAATCCTCTCCCCTCTTCCCGGCTTTTTTATTGACGAAACATTTTCGAGAGGATCGCGATTAGGATTATTCTCATGTCTGGTAAAGAAGAAATTTTACTATATCTTTTGTGGGATTTAACTTAAAGTGAAAAAAAGATATGATTACTTACAGAATTATAGGTTCTCATTGGAATGGATAGGAAATTTTGACAATTTGAAGTAATAAACTGACCACAGACGCCGCGTAGTTAGGTGCATTTTCAGCGTAAAATGCTGTTTACGGAAATGTCCAAGATACCTCCAAAATAGTAGGTCAGGTAACACTTTTATGAAGATTGTGTTTTATTTCGAGTTAATTGATCCCTTGAGCATAATAATTTGTCCGACTGTTTGAAAAGTTATGCACCTCCGTACCATAATGTACGGAGATTGTGTCACTGTTTTAAAAGTGTGATTTTCATTAAGTCGGTCATATTTTCATTGTCAGTTCCGCTTGTTTTCTTTAGCTCGAAATAAGTTAGACTCATCAAAGAGAAACAGTTCAGCCCCATAATTAACTAATCATTTTTTATTTTTTTAGCCATCTGAGGTCATGGTTTCCTAATTTTCTTCACTAAGAATGGAATTTTTTTCAAATTTTCTGTCTTTTAAACCTGCTTTGTTTAATAGTTGCTGTACTGTTGTTAAAGAAATTATGCTGCTAAACACTTTTTCTGAATCTCTTTTATGTTCTAAATGTAATACAAACCGATTTTATAAGAAATGGCTTTTTAACTTACGGTCATCTCGCTTGGATGAGCAACATGGCCGCCATAAACCAAATTTCCAGTTTAAACGACCAAAAAACGTTATAACTTGCTAAAAACCGTTTTACCAATATTTCGTTAGCATTTAATTATTTTACCATCTCACGTATTAAATTTTTTTTTGATTTTCATTCAAAAATTAATACTTTTTGTGTCATCGTTAACTTCCTTATTCTTATCATTTTTGAAATAATTTCTAAAATTACAATTTTCCTGACTATTGTATTTTGTTTTTAACACTGGATTGAGTACTAATGTGTATGTGGTGGACAACATAATATAATCTGTTCGAAAATTTGCTTTTTAAACGATAAATTTGGCGGTTGTAGAAAGCGAAAAGGAAAATATCCAAGCGCGGCTTTTTTTTTTTTTTTTTTTTTTTTTTGTCGCTTAGTGTGTATTAAAGTTTCTCAATAATGTTAGAGATCTGCGGTACTTTATATTATGAATTTAGTGGTCTGAAGGATTTTTAATTGTGAATTTGGTGGTCCATGAAATCAAAAAGATTGCAACCGCTGCTATAGACCAAGTTTTTCACTCTCCGTGATTGTGCAGTGCTTTTTGAAATTGTAGGGTACGCTAGATGTTTGTTGGCTAAAATCTTGCCTAGTATGGCGGCTAAAATCTTTTGCCTAGGAGTGCGGCCAAAAGTGTAGGCACGGCCCTGTTGGTATGCTATTGATTTTCAGTAAAACAGTTATACATTTTGGTAAACAGTTTTAAAATTAAAGTGTAATTTTTATCGATAAGAAGTTAAATAATTGCTTATTGCAGTCTTTGCTGATGGAAATAAAAACCATGTATTTCAGCAGTTACTTGTAATTAAACGTAAATTTTCTAATCAATGATGAAATTGTTCTGTATTTAGCAATTGACTGCATAAACGTTGTATTTTATTTGACAATCAGCCACAAAAAAATTACGAATTTCATGATGCCTGTCCTGTAATCTAGAAAGCTATTTGGCATAGGTGGACTCTGCTCAGTTCCCCATCCTATTTATGTTCTCATAAATTTCTAGTGTCAAACATATTATAATCATGTTAAAAGAAATGAATTTGACCAAAGCTTGATACAGTGACAGAATGAAGTCCCCGCCTAATAGGCTATCCACCGTTCACTTCGATATATTTATCTTATTCTGATCTATTAATTTATTTTATCGGGGTCAGTTCTGTTGTTTAGTTTTCATGCTACTATTTCCAATGCAATAAACCTCAAAATTCATATTTATATCAAAAATTTACAATTTCACTATGTTGATAAAATCGTAAATTACGAATAAATTACGAAAATTTCCTATTAGAATATTTGCATTCAATCATGTCCAAATAAATATCATAAATGTAATTTTGAAGTTGTCTAATGTATTTATGATCCTCAAAATGGACGTTTATGCTCAATTTTGCCTTATTCTGACATGTTAAGTAAATCGTAAATTCCAAATAACTTACGAATTTTTTACATTGTAAAAATCATAGTCTATGATATTCATGCCAGTATCCAAAATAATATTTAAAAAGTGGTTTGACATCTTTACGATGAAAATATCCCTCAAGATTGGCGTTTATGTGAAATTTGGCTCTATTCTGCCATGTTAAGAAATTCGTAATTTTCCAATAACTTACGAAATCTTTATATTGGAAAATTCATAGTCATTAATATTCATGCCAGTGTCCTAAATAATATTTCAAAAGTAGTCTGACATCTTTACGATGAAAATATCTCTCAAAATTGACGTTTTTGTGAAATTTTGCTCTATACTGCCATGTTAAGAAATTCGTAAATTTCCAATAACTTGCGAAATTTTCAAAGTAGCCTATTTATAGTTACTGATGTTCATTCCGGCATCAAAACTGATATTTTAAAACTGGTCTGACATTTTTACAGTAAAAAGTTTCCATTTAATGCACGTTTAAGTGAATTTTTGTCCTATTCTCCCATGTTAAGAAAATCGTAAATTTCTAATAACTTACGAAGTTTTTAAATTCGAATGTTGCAAATGAATAGGGTTCTTGCCAGTGTCGAAAGTAATACTTTAAAACTGATCTGACCTCTCTGCGACAATTTGTTCTTGAGATATCGTGTACACAGACTAGCAAACTAACGGACTAACAGAACATTCAGAAAATTCATAGCCTTAAATTAGTACTCGTTTTCGAAAAATTCATTGTTTAAATTTTTACTTTCTCTTACCCATAGGGTCGAGAAAGTATTGTTTTAAGGTCCAATTTTCGAACGTGAGTTTTTGTTATATTTACATGTTCTGAGGTCCCCTGAATAAGAAACTCATGTTTTTAGCGAATGGTTTGTATGTCTGTCTGTTATCAGCATATCTCAAGAACAAATAGTAGCAGAAATTCCAAACTCGGTATTCTAAATGTGTATCCTATAGGGATGCTACAGTAAGCTTTTTGTTGAGAGGAAGCAAATGGTTCGTGTACAGGGACACTCAAAAGTATTCAAATGCATTACGTCTATGGGGGAAATTGCGATAATTTAAAATAAAGTTATCGATTTTTTTCATTTTTAACATTTTTTTTTTTTAAATGTAATATTGAGAATAAATTCAACTTTTTTTTTTTTTTTTTTTTTTTTTCGATATTTAGTGTTATTCTACTTCTTTAATATGGAAATTGTCTGTATTATCATAAAAGATAATTTTTTAAAATAATATTTGTAATAAAATATTTTTTAAAAACAAAATTATTTTTTAATAACCGCATTAAATTCTATATAAATGTAGGTGCATTAAAGAAAAGGGGGGTGCCCCCTCACACAGGACTAATTATCATATAAAACTCTTCGGAAGCCTAATTTGAATTGTTTTAACATAGGTTTGCATAATAGTACTCGTTATCTTACCTCTTAACCTCCAGCCTGTATTTATAGTATTAAATTTCAGGGTAACAGAAAGTTGTGTGAGTGACACACCAGATTATTTATTTTATAACTAGGAAAGTAAGGAAAAAGGCTCTCAGTTAATTTTTACACTGAAAAATAGAATATTAAAATTAATTAAATGGTTCCAAATTTCCTGAATGTGAAAATGAAAAATTTGATACTCTAAACAAATTTCGACATACAGTGAAATTTGTGATAAGAGACAGAGAAATTAGAAGAGGGAAAGAAGAGCCTTAAGTTATAAGAAATAATCTGGTGTGTCACTCACACGACTTTCTCTTACCCTGAAATTTAATACTATAAATACAGGTTGCAGATTAAGAGGTAAGATAAAGAGAACTGTCATGTAAACCTATGCTAAACAATTCAAATTAAGCTTCAGAAGAGTTTTGTACGATAATTAGTTCTGTGTGAAGGGGGGGGGGCGTTTCATTAATGCACCTACATTTATACAGAATTTAATTCGGTTATTAAAAAATAATTCTGTTTTTTTTTTTTTAAATAATTTATTAAAATTATTATTTAAAAAAATTATCTTTTATGATAATGCAGACGATTTCCATATTAGAGAAGTAGTGTAACACGAAATGTCCAAAAAATGTCCATTTTATTCTCAATATTTAAAAAGAAAAAAAAAAAAAAAAAATATTACGATTTTTTTTTCTAAGTTTTTTTTTTTTTTTTTTTTTGTTAAAAGTAAAAAAAAAATCTATAACTTTGTTTTAAATTATCACAGATTTATAGTTCAACCATTCGTTTTAAAAGTATTGGTGAGCTCTTTTGAATGATACCCATCATGAAAATTTAGTCCCCTCGAGGGGGGACTTCCCCCCAGGGGGGGAGGCAAGGCTCCTACATGCACAAATTTTTTTTCCCAGTTAACTATTTCTATTACAAAAAATATATATTCGTTTCATTTGGTTTAGTGCAGTCTATAGACGTTAAACTCTACTTACCTGCAATTTCCCCCATAGACGTAATGTATTAGAATTCTCTTGATTCTCCCTGTACATGAACCATTTGCTTGATCTTAACGAAAAGCTTACTGTAGCATCCCTATATGATACACATTTGGAATACCAAGTTTGAACTTTCTGCCATAATTTGTTTTTGAGATATGCTGATAACAGACATACACACACACACACATACACACAGACAGACACACACACAGACCATTTGCTAAAAACAGGATTTTCGTATTCAGGGGACCTCAGAACATGTAAATGTAACAAAATCTCGCGTTCGAAAATTTGACCCAAAAACAATACTTTCTCTACCTTATGGGTAGGAGAAAGTAATAAATAAATAAAATAAAATAGAAATGATAATAATAATTGTGCTTTTAAATCTGTTTATTTGTCTTTCTTTCTTATCTTACGGGAATTTTTTGCTGCTTCCATTTATAAGGATATCCCATTCGAAAACGTAGTTTTTCGAATCCTGTTTTTTGAATATTACTATTTGAATAGGTAAGCAATGTTTCGCAAAAATAAATATTTCATTTAGAGATCAAAACTTAGAGTCCTAATTTTATTTAATGAAATAAAATATTTGAATTATTTTTTTTTTCAAAACGTTGCTCACTAGCTAAAAGGCCACCTATTAAAAAAACAGAATTCGAAAAACTACATTTTCGAATGAGATATCCTTATAAAACAAAGCAACAAAAATCTCATGGAATAACATGGGAAGGGAGAAAGAGGGAATCTGAATGATGTATACCCTTAAGGAGCCTTAAAAAAGGTGTCTTCCACTTCACTCGTCGGAAGCCCAAGCCACTGTTATTCTATGGGAAATTTTATTTACTCATAATTCATTAACTAATACATAATATTTTTAAATTCTTCTTCCACATTTAGAAAATTTACAACTGTTACATGGACGGATGTTTTTCAAAAACGACTTTTTTAACCCTCCGCGTACGGTGCTCGTGATTTCGACGGGCAAAAGAACTTTTTACATTAAATTTCATTTACACCACAATTTCTAAAATACTATTTATAACAGATAAATTATTCGAAATTATTATCCCACTAAATTACATTTCCACCACTAATTGTAAAATGCAATGTTTGATAAATCCTGAAAACTAATTAAACATGTTTTTATTCAAAAATAGTGGTATTAAAAAATAAGACTATTTGAAACCTGTGTATGTAAACACAGTAAATACAAAATATTCTCTCCGTACGCGGAGGGTTAAATGTTTTATTTTGAAGTTGTAAAATATGAAATTTCAACTTGTGAAAATTTTCATTTTACAGTTTCAAAATAAAATATTAAAAATCCTTTTCTAAAAATCGTCTGTCCGTTGAACAGTTGTGAATTTTCTGAGTGTGAAAACAAAATTTAAAAAATATGTATTAGCTAACAAGTAAACAAAATTTCTCATAGAATAACAATGGCTTGGGCTTCCGGTGACTATGAGTGAATTGGGAGACTGGATTCAAATAACAATTTACTGTTGCTCTCTATCAATTTTTTTTTTTTTTTTTTGTATTCAATAGATTTTTATCAGATCTTTTCAATTATTTTCCCTCTATTAATTAGCAGTGTCTGACTATGAAAGTTTTCAGATTTTTGTCATAATTTTCAGTTATTTATAATTTAATTTTATTAAATTACTAGCAAACCCGTGCGAAATATTCGCACTTTATTTCTTTTCTTATTTACCTTTAAAATTTGAAACTCATCAATATTATACCCATTTCACCACCTAATTAAAATTTGAATTTACCAGAAGCCAAATTATTATTAAAACCCAATTAATATTGCACAATAGTGAAACCAAAATCATTCAAAGAAAGGTTTCCAAATAAAATTCATGGTTCACGACCCAATTTTCATACTTCCACAGGCAGTACAGTTTTAATTTAGGACTCCCACGACGCCTTTTAAATTTGTGTTGTCATGTTGGCGATGACTTTTTACTAATTTTGGTATAATTTTTAATAAATAAATAAATAAATAAAATAAAATAATTCCTATTTTGATTATATTTTTTATAATTGTGTTTTTTAGTCAATTTATGACACAAAAGTTCATATTCTGTATATATCTTTAAAATATTGCTAGGTTTAAAAGGACACTTGCAAAGATTTTGAAGAAACAACTGTTAAAAATATGTTTTTACGTAAAATATAATCTCACCAGACAAATGTCGTCATTTTTTCTTAGTCCATTGAGCTAAGTCTGAGTTCTTAAATATTATCTGTGCATAAATATTATTTTTTTTTTTATCCTCGCGTATCGTATCGTTTCGACAAAAAATAATTGAAACTGGTTCACGTTAGAGAAATATTATATAGATTGTTATTAACGGGAGGGTGGACATTGAAAATCGTTCTTCGAAAGAACTGACTTAGGGTTGCGAAAGTTTACAGTAGTATATAAAGTTTATCGATATTACGTAAGTGTATTAAAATTTCTAAAATTATTAAATAAAATTCAAAATTTTTAAAATTTCACATTTTAAAATTGTTTCTCAATTTGGGTTGATGATTAATTGACAATTTTTTTTTTTTTTTTTTTTTTTTTTCAATTCCTACAATAAGTTCACACTCTCCCTATATATATCTTGTACAAATCTTGCAATCGATTTTTACTAACTTCCCGACTAGCTAGAAATTTAGAACTTTCAGGATTGCTCAGAACACGGTGACAACACAATACTTCGAAGTCCCGATTTTCGAATTTTTGATTAGTTTTCTTATCATTAATTAAAATAGGAAAATACTAATATCCTAAGTAGCGTTAAAATAGGCATTAAAATATAAGCTGTAAATTAATTGTTGCCCCCCCTCCCCCCCCCCCCCCCAAAAAAAAAAAAAAAAAAAAAAAAAAAATACGAGTTCATTTTTTTTCGACATAAAAATAAATACAGTCCGTAACAAATGTGTCCGAACACTAGCAAAAATTCCTATGTAAAAAAAGTACACTGAATACTGTTTTGTTAAATAAATCCTTGTCGAATCCTGTTCTTAATCAGTGTAAGAACATGATTCGATAAGGATTTATTTAACAAAACCGTATGAAGTGTACTTTTTTTACATAGGAATTTTTTCTAGTGTTCGGACACTTTTGTTACCGACTGTACATTTAATTAAACGTGAGCATTAAAAAACTATAAAAAGTTAAATTATGCATCTCACGAAAATTGACGTCATCATCACTTTAAAAATTTTATGCACATTGATAAGAACTCTATGATTCATCAGAAAATTTAAAATATGGTATATAAGTTTTTTTTTTTTTTTTTTTTTTTTTTAATCTTATAATTATTTTTATTTCATTTTGCACGCGCGCTTTTTATTTCCTAATTCAAAATTATTAAAAAAAAACCTTTTTCGATAGTGCTTGTAAGTAGGAATAATATTTTTATATCGAATGCTCAAATTTCATGAAAATTGTCAACTTTAAGAACAGACAATACCTAATCTCGGTGACAGTCGAGGTCTATGTTACTCTGGAGAAAAATTTGTTTCCACAATTATTACTATAATGTACTGTTTAAAATTTTTTTTTTCGCAATGAGAAAACTCACAACCATTAACATTGTAATTATTTTTAAAAAATTGATTTTTCACAGTTTTAATATTTTGTTTTTGAGTTAAAATAAAGTCTAAGTGCATTTTTTTTTTTTTTTTTTTTTTTTAATGTTTAAGCTAGAATATATAAAGTATTAAAAACATGAAAAATCAATTTTTGAAAAATGAATACTTGTTGAACGGTTGTGAATTTTCCGAAAACAGAATTTAAGATACAGTGAAACTTGAATAATTCGGACTTGTTTAATTCTAAATTCTGGATAATTCGAATTTTTTACTCTGTCCCTTGAATTTTGTATTAAAATAATGTTTAAAAAATCATGGTTAATTCGAATTCTATTTTGGATAAATCGAATTTTTCATACGATTACCTTTAAAATATTACAGTAAAATTTATTCCCGAGATTTTTTTCAGCTGAAGTGCAATTTTTTTTTTTTTTTTTTTTTTTTTTTAACAGTCTTTCAAAAGAATGTAAATACAAGAGTATTTCCCACCTAACGCATCAGCAGATATGGTCTATATACATGAACTTCGAGGTATTTTTTAATTAAAAGTCATGTATAATGTAGAAGATTCTATTATTGTATCAGTTGATAGGTTGAAGTCATATGCTATGATACAAAGATTGTACTTGAAGAAGTAATCAAAAATATCTGACTATTTTTTAAAAAGTGTTGAATAATTAAGCTCGTAAAAAAATATTAATTTAATGGGGATGGGGGGGGGGCAATGTAGCAGTATTCTTAGATATAAAGTTTATATGTTAAATCTTTGATCGTAGAGTTTTTTTTTTTTTTTTTTATCTCTTCTTTTTAAGAAAATAGTATATGTAATTCGAATTTTTGGATATTTCGAATTTTTCTCTGGCCCCTTCAACTTCGAATTATACAAGTTCCACTGTAATACGTTAGGTAATGATTCATTTTGGAAACATAACATAGACCTCGTCTGTCTGCGAGATTAGGTAGGGTAAGTGTACCCGTGATTGACACTTTTAGAGCCATCACTGATGTTTTTAATGTTCTAGTCACCAGAAAATGTTTTTAGAAATCTTAAGTTAGTGCATATGGTATGAAAGACATTCAGAACCACATATATGTTAAAATATATACATTTGATAACATTTTTTTATGAATTTTTATTTGACACCCACTCAATAATTCCAGTAATTGTCACTGCCAGTTTTTCCTTTTATCAGTAAATGGCCCCTATGTCCCAGTGTTTGACACTGCTAGTTATTTATTTTACCAATAACTAGCACCCTATGCTCCAGTGCTTGACATAAAATGTTAAAATTCTTATATGTAAAATATATGATATTATAATTTTTCTTACTTATTAATTATTTCGGAATAAATGCCAATTACTGGAGCATGTCAATCACTGGAGCACCTAACCTATTGTCTGCTCTTAAAACGTAAAAACATTTCTTTTTTCTTTTTTTTTTTTTTTTTTTTTTCTTAAATAACTAATGTGTTAATTAGCAAACTAATACCTAAATACGTTTAGAATATGTTGATAAACTATAATAACATAAAATCGCTGAAGAAATTTAAAAACTAGATAGCATGAAATATTTGAAAAAATTTCAGAATATTAAAATTTTGAACTTTATTTTTAAAAATTGACACTGTTCAATGCATATATATGCAAATTTTTATAACTCTAAAACAGTCGATTTTGAACACCCACCATCCCCTTAATAAAAACAACTGTTGTTAGATATTGTTATACGGTTATTGTAATTAACAATCAGCTTCAATTACATATAATCTATTTCTTAATTATTATAAATAATCTCATTTGAATGATAATTAAAAATAGCATTTATGTAAGAATTTTTCAAACAAATAAAAAGAAAAAATTATTTTTTATAGAATCACCTAATATGCAGCCAAATAATTTCAGAATCGGCATAGCCGAATAGTTTTAGATTCAGCCAAACTGAATATTTGGTAAAATGGCCAAATACTGAATATATTCCAAATATTTGGTATATCCCTAATTTAAATTTTATTACTTTAATATTGCCTTGCAACTGCAAGATTATCTGTAATTTTCTTTTGTCTGTAAAATTAATTGAACAGAAGTACAACTGGAAAGAGTTTTATCTCCATGTGAACAACATGATTTTCCTTTCTTTGCTTACATTAATTTCGTATGTTGAAGATAAAAATAAATGACACCCTCATGCACATAGTGTCTATGAATGCATCTGCATTCCATTATATCATGTGGTGCTCACTGTATGCAACATAAATTAAATGATATGCCAATTGAAACCAACAAAAATTTATTTTACATACCTTTAAAACACAGAAGCATTATAGTATGATACAAGAGCTTTTGTTTCATCATCCTCTCACTTTTACATCTCTTGTACAGTATTAACACTTTTACTTATTACAATCTTTACAAATTTACATAAAAGTACAAGTTTGCAACCAGGGCTGCGGAGTCTGCAAAGAGTATGATTCCTTCATGCACATATATATACACCCCGCGACAAAAAGATAGGTACAAAGGGTTTTTTCTTTGATTTTTCATAAAATAACATTATCTAAATTGTGCTTATCATTTACTATTATCATAAAATAACACTATTCCCGGACTCATTTTTGCTTCAAGACTAATTCAGAAAAGTTTTAAGACAGTTAAAAGTTTTAATTCAGAAAAGTTAATTAAGAAAAGTTTCTCTGAAGGAAGAATCCATTTACTCCCACTATTGGGAGACTAGAGAACTTTTATTCCGTTTCCAACTTTGATTCTAGTTCTTCTGTTTTTTTTTTTTTTTTTTTTTTTTTTTTTCACTGTTAATGTGTCTTTGTGGCTCTGTTTGTTTAAGCTCTGTATCCTTTTACAGTTAAAGAACTGGGTTCCAACTCACCTGCTGCATTGGAAAAAACACACACACACATGTTACAACTTATTTCTTCAACTACAGAAAAAGTGTTGGGGAATAAATATTTGAATAATAAATTATTTATATTTTTTAGATACAAATTTTAAACTGCAACAAGCTCAAAAATCCAATAATTTAAAAAAGGATTTGTGTAAGGGATAAATTCTTCCAAGGTGTCGATTTTGGAAAACAATGAACCTACGCTCTAACGTCGAGGTGCTATAGGGCAGTCATCATTTTTTTCTTTGATAGCAATACTGACATTTAAAATAAATTCAAATTCGACAAAAAAAAAAAAAAATATTTAGTTAGCTCTGTTTCAAATGTCAGCTTACAGCAAAACGTCGGGTAGAGACAGTTTGCAATGAAAGCAAACCTCACCAATATTAACTATTTTAATCTTTAGTAAAGGATAGAAAAATATTCATTGCAATCTCCAAGACCATTACTGTGTGTCAGGAGCAGAAGAAAAAAAAATCTTTATGTGAAAAATTTTGGAAATTTATATCTGTTCAGTATTTCCGTTAGAGTGTGATACTGCAAGAATCTCACACTGTAATGGGATTTTTTTTTTCTTATATAAAATTTTTAATTACTTATTTATTTAAATAAAAAAGAAGCTATATAACATTATATATTATCAAAATACATTATCATTTATATTTTTATGTATTATCGAAAGTACCTTACTTTAAGCTTCCTTAGTATCACCATAGTATTTTCGAGACTGGCCACTCCCTTCTTTTGTGGCTCTGTAGTGGTAGCTTTCTTTCAACTGTTCTTCTGAGTTCCAAGATGCCGATGCCAGTTACGGTTGACTTTTGCGCTGGTTTGTTGCCATTACATTAATTAAAATTACAATAGAAATTTTATGTAATTTAAATTCGTGCAATGGCAACAAGCCAGCACAAAATGTCGACCCTAACTGGTGTTACATCTTAGAGCAGAGCTCATGAGAGGAACAATCGAAAGAAAACACCAACTACAGTGCCATAGAAGAAGGGAGGGGCTCTTAACAAAAGTACTATGATGATACTATAAGGAAGCTTAAAGTAAGGTACTTTCGATAATACATAAAAATATAAATGTTGGGAGAAATTCGCGTACTCTTCTAGGATCCATTATATATATATATATACAGTAAACTCCCGATTATCCGCGGTGAACGGGGAATAGACAACCGCGGATAATCGAATCAGCGGATAACCCTCAAAATGGTCAAAAAGGGGATATAAATCAACGCATAAAGCCTTTTGAGCAATACTATTTAATTAACAGTTAAGCATGGCCTACATATACAATTTAACATACTAATAAAAATTTCTACTTACATTTTGCTCTATTTTTTTAACAAAAAAATCGGTCAAGCATTTTTTTTTTTTTTTTTTTTTTTTTTTTTTTTTTTTTTGTACTAAAACACTTTTTTTTTTTTTTTAAATTTGCGATTGTAGTTTCTGTATCAGCAAAATGCTGATTGTCACAAAGTGATACATCGTCCTGTTCCTCGGGGTATTTTATAAGTCCATCTGCATGTGCTATGGGCTACGCCGCGGCTCATCCTCTGCTGAGTTTTATCTCCTTCTTCCTCTTCTTCTTCACTATCTTCTGAAACTGGGTCTAATGCTTGGCCCACGATTTGTTCATCTGTAAGGTGTTCAATACCTGGATCATTGGCGTCACAATTAATCTACTCTTCAACGTTTCCTTCATTGACTTTTTCTCCTCCAGTAACAGAATTAGCTAAATTTGCCAAACCATGGGCAGAAATTTCTTCCTCCTCTATAAACTCTATCAAAGTATTTTCCACATTTGGTAAAATTTTTCTCCAAGACCTTACTAATGTAGACTGGTTAACTGCCTCCCAAGCAGTGTGCATGCCATAAATACTGTTAAGAATCATGTAATACCTCCAAACGCCTTGGAGGTCATTACTCTCTTTGATCTTTTTTTGTAATAAGTTTGTTCTGTATTTTTAAATTACCTTTTAAATTCTGGCCATTCAGGACCCCGGATAATCCGACCGCCGATAATCGGGAGTCTACTATATATACTATACATATATATATATATATATATATATATATTGGTCTGGGAAAAAAAGTCATTCATAAAAATTACCAATCTTGAAAATTGAAAAACCTTTCAAAAAATTCACCAATTTTAAATACTCTTCACGAAAGTTGAATGATTTAAGAAAATTTTAAAAGAACTAGGATAAAAAAAAATTAAAAATTTTGCTGATCAGCTGCAAATGTAGATTAAATTTCTACAATGAAACACCAGTAAAACAAGAATTTTCAACTTCTAGGTAAATAACCTCATAGTTTAGCTATTAAAAAATAAAATAAGTTCCAACAATTTGCAATGCAATAGCTGCCTATTTCAGTGATTGGCTATGAAAATAATCTATTTAAAAAAACTTTTAAAACCCAAAATCTTAATGTATCGTATCACATAAATCTTTTCGAAGTTAGAATAATATTTAATTTAAAAAAAAAAAAAGTAACTTTTTAGTTTATTAACGAAAAAAACATTGATGAAATATGAAATGCAAGTTGGTCAAATGTGGAGTACAGGCTATATATTATATTTTTGTGCTCGTGAGACAAAATTAAAAAAAAAAAAAAAAAAAAAAAGAAAAAATTGAAAACTGTAGTTTTAATCCCACTTCAAAAACGTGTGACTTAATGTGAAGCAGATTTATTTATTTTTTTATTTCTGCAAACGGTTTCCGTACAATCTTCTGCTGTTGCCACCTAAAATTCATACTTTAGTTAATAAAAAAAAAATAATTAATTGTCCGATCGATAAGCTGTTTAATCCACCGGATTCACAAAAATTTTCCCTTCCATTTGGTACCTTATTTGTAACGATAAGACTGATATTTCTAATTTATTTTCCTCATTTTAAATAAATGTGCGTTCTCCCCCCCCCTCAAAAAAAAAAAAAAATGGCAACAATTAAATTATGTTGAGATTCACAAACATACCGTATTGAATGACAGTAAGTTCATAAGAATTTGGGGGGGGGGGGGGAGAAACATTTAAGCAATTAAATGCGATGAAGCTCACATTTTACATGTAACTTTCTTTTTATTCATTTTGCCTCTGAACAAGGGCGAGAAATTTTGCACCCAGTTTTTTCCGAATCAATTGCATTAGGACAGACAAAAATGTTTTTAGGCTGAATATTGCCTATCCTGGCCCTAAATCAATTTAATCATTAAATGACAAAAGTATGACAAATCACACTCATACTCCTTTCCTATATTTGTTTCCTGAAAAAAGAATTCCAAAAGAACTACATGTTTGCTAATGTTTAGAGTAAAATAAAATCAATTTAAAAGAAAATGTTTTATTTCACATTTAAAACTGTCTAACAGAAGTTGGAGTCTGAAATGGCAAGTTTTTAGTATTTCCAGTTCCAACTCCTTTTACAAAAAAAAATCTGCCTGACTCTTGACTCCACAGCCCTGTTTAAATACAATTTTTAACAAAAGCATTTTTTGATCTTTAAAACATAAAAGAAATATTTTTCTTAGACTACATAAATGAAGCACCTTAAAAATTTACATTCAAATACAAGTATATAAAAAAAAGTTATTTACAGCATAATTTTTAACAAAAGCATTTTTTAACACAGACAACAAAACTTTTTTTTTTTTTTTTTTTTTTTAGTCCTAGGAGAAAAAAAATTTCATCACTTGAATAACAACTCGTTTTTACCATTTGGCGTAACACTTATGCATTTTCGCTATTCTTTACAATTTTATACTTATTTTTTTCTACATATTCCATAAAATTTTTACAGATCTAAAAAAACATTCAAATTACAAAATCATGTTTATAATGCAAAACAATAGAAATGTACAAGGACAAATTACATGGAAATATAATAATTACATGTATATTATTATACTATACTGTTCGAATTAATTGGGACGAATAAAAAAAAAAAATTTTTTTTGTAAAACCTTAGCTTTTAATCATTACATACTTTAAGTAGACTGATAAATCTTTATATTAATATGAAGTATGTCCTCTTTTCGCAGAAATGACCTCTTCAAAACATCTTGGCATTGACTACACTAGTGTAGAACACATGTTCTTGACTTCATCATCGTGGAACCACACTTGTATAGCACTTTTTATCATTTGTTCTGTTGTCGTGCAATTCATCTTAGCTGAACGATTCTTGAGAATATGCCATAATTTCTCAATGGGATTTAGGTCTGGTGAATTAGCAGACCAATCAGGCACTTTCATTTTATTTTCCCATATAAAAGTCTGGACCAATTTCTAATTGTGACAAGGGCCAAGCCATGTTGAAATGTTCCGTGAAATGTTTCCATGAATGAAACAATCCTACTGAAGAATATTTCTATGTATTTCACAGAATTCATCATGCCTGTAAGAGGAACTAAGCTTCCAGTATCATTTGTTGTGAAAAAAACCAAAGCATCAATTTAGAAGGCTGTTTTAAAGTCTGATGGATATGATTTGGTCGCAGAGTTTCACCTTATCTTTGTGTAACTACACTTCATTTGTATCTCTGCCCAAATAAATGTTTTTTATCACTGAAAATTCCCTTCTTCCAGTCATTAACAGCCCATAATCGGTATTTTTTGGCCCATGCTAAATGTTTTTTCATCATTTCCTGAATTAAAAATTGTTTTTTCCTCGGTCTTGTTGCCTTACGGCCAACTTCCAGAAGCCTTTTCCGTACAGTCGTAGAGTTGAAGTACTCACTTCAACACCATACTCCAATAAATTCCTTCGAAGGTCTGTGCTTGTCTTTCTTGGATTTATTTTGCAATTTCCTATTAGAATTTTATCAGTTCTTGGAGTAGTTTTCCGTTTGCGCCCACATTTTCTTTTTCTCTTTGGAGACGATGATCCGGAATCTTGAAATATTTAATTTGTCTACACGAACTGCCGTAGCTATATCTTTCATAGTCACAGAAGTGTGTTCATTATTTCAGAATACTTCCTCAGAGTAATATCCATCTTTGAACAAATGAAAGTAACACATGTTACACGGAGCGCAAAATTATAATTATAACCACCAACTGCTACACTCAGAGGCTCACACCTGAACTACTGATACACTAAAAACAGTCAAACGAGTAAATTATAGAAAAGGTCGATCCGTCACACTACCTCTACGTAGATATAACCGGTTTGAAGTAGTTCGGGATATCACTGGTAATCACATACCAACTCAGACAAGAAAAACATGTTTGTCCCTATTAATTCGAACACCATAGTATATTATTACAAATTATGTATAGTTATGACTAATACAAAATAATGCTATATACGACAAAGAAAACCAAAAACATACAAAAACAAAATTGTATGTATACCTACAAATTAAATATGATGTAATTACATTTATCAACTGATGCGTGACTGATAACATATACATCCAACCGGGTCCAGATTATAGCACGGGCACACGGGGCACTGACCCAGGGCCTTCAAATTTAGGGGACCTCATTTCCAGAAATTGAGAAGTTATAGTATATATATTTTTTATTATTATATGTCTATTAAAATCAAATATTGATTAAATTTTTCTTTCAATATTTTACTAGAGAGCTTAAACAATTATTAAATTTTGTGACTCATTTCCTAAACATTGGCTGATCAATGTGCTTCAGTTTTTCATTTATCTTGAACATAAAACTAATGATTTTGTTAGGTATTTGAAGGAAATTTTTTTAAAATTCACTATTTTTATTTATTTATTTTTGTTTTTGAGAATGGGTCCTTTTGGCGAGCTATTTAGAGCAGGGTAAGGGGGCCTCCAAATAGCATCAGTGCCCCGGGTCTTCGAAAAGCATAGTCGGGCCCTGCATCCAACCCCATGTAATAATTACATGTATATGATAATATATTATTACAAATTAGATATAGTTATGACTAATACAAAATAATGCTACATACGACGCAGAAAACTAAAAATATACAAAAACAAAATTGCATGTATACCTACAAACTAAATATGATGTAATTACATTTATCAACTGATGTTTGATTGATAACATATACATCAGATGGGCTGGGGACAAAATATCGCCTAAGTAAATGAATAGAAAGCAGAAATGAGTTGGTAATTATTAGTAATGTTGTATAAAATTTCATGACAACACATACCTTAGTCAGTGCAGTGACATGCTGACAAATCTACAGCAAAAATTATTATAAATTTTACTTAAAAGAGTTTAAAGACTATGTTTATTAACTTTTGTCAAGATTAGTCATAATGAATTCAATCGTGCTTATTAATTTAAAATTTTTTAATTCAAGTTTGTAAACAGTGTTCAGCTTTGATGTCAGCAGTGATGTACACTATTTTTAAAATGTATTTGGAATAGTGAAAAGCAAAAGATAAAATAACTTAAAAATAAACATAGATAAAATAATGAAACTCAACTGTATGATTTATTTATTTTAATTAATTTACATTTATAAGGCCCTGTGGCTCCCGTCAGAGATCACACGTGACACAAAGTCAAATTTTCAAATAAATCATACTAGTTTTTTGGCGCGATATTTTGTCCCACGATATTATGTCTGGATCCCACTTAGGGTTTGTATGCTTGACTCGTAGTCCGCTTGTAAATCTTCGTCAGATAATTACAGATAGCACATGACAGAATTACAGTACGAAGAAATGGAAAAACACCCAGGGCCAGTGCGGGAATCGAACCCGCTCTCCTACGCTCGAAGGCAATTAGCAGTGTGTTGGCATAACCACTCGGCAACGGAGGACCCACTGATGTGTGAATAACATCCGATACAAAAATAAAAAACAAAGAATAACTGTCTTGCAAATAAATAAAAACAATAGAGCAGTTGCAAACAGCTGATAACAGCATGGCAACGTGGACAGCTTGCCCTCCGACATTGGTTACCATCAGGGCTGGAGAATATAAGGGCTGGTTCATCGCAGTCGAAAAAGTGAAACCGGAAATACTCACTGATGACGTAGCTGCAAACACGCCAGTCCGATTCAGACTATTGAGCAAAATTGAAATTACGGAAAAGATATTAATATACTGCTTAAATCTTTATATTTTCCGCAGTTTTGAAGAGAAAAATATTAGCAAACCATGATTTTTCATAGTTAACATTGAAATCATTAAATACAAAAGAATAAATATTTTTTAATTATCAAAATTTCACTAACGGGAACAAATTTTAATAAAATTTTGCTAAAACGATGCGGTACTGAAAAGCAAGCATATTTTAAATGTTTTATAGACAGAAGTTGAAATTATATTTGTATGAAATGTTGGCTTTTTTATACATTTCAAGATTAAAAAATACCATATGCATCAAAAAGCAAAATTTTTTTTAAAAAAATAAAACATGAATTTCAAATATATAATGAAAATGCAGATACTATTTTAAAATAATTTTGATTTTTTTTTTTTTTTTTTTTTTTTTCCCCAGGCTTATTTGGTTATTTTAAATAGAAAATGCATGGAGATGAATGCTACTGAAATTCAAATGAAGCAATTATGCGTTAGGTTACTTTCTATAATTATAATTTTTTTTAAAGTAAAGTTTTAACACCAGCATAATTAACATAAGATTTTTGAAAATGTGAAATCTGGTGTAATCATTTATGGTTTAATAAATTTACAATCATCATTCATTGAATCAAAATTTCGGTAAAAGTAGCATAATTTTACGGCATTCATATAAATAAATGGACCAGTCCGATCAAATTTCGGGAAAATGTATAGTAGATATGCCATGGGAAAACAATTTTTTTAGACCTATTGTATAAACATAAAAAAAGTATATATTGATATATATATACATACATAACAATTAATAAAGCATTTTAAGTTAAAAAAAAAAAAAAAAAAAAAAAAAAACAGAAGTTACTTTTATTTATTTATTTTTAATTTTATTCATTTTGTAAATTAAGTATAACAACTGACTTTTTAGATTGCAACAGTAGTTGCTACAAATAATAACTTTCCCAACGATTTTATTTATTTATTTTTTGTTATTATTTATCTTTTTTTTTTTTTTTTTTTTTTTTTTTTTTTCCATGAAAAAAAGAAAAGAAACGAAAAAAGAAAAAGAGTCTGTGTAAACAATTGTGTGTACAATTTAGTTTTAGACAAGAAAGTTTTATTTATATTATTTTATCTTGTTTAATACCAGATATTGCCTTGCCCGACATTCAGCTTTATTCAAGGTTTTTTTTTTAAAAAAAATCCACTTTTTTGTCTGTCTGAAAAAAATTGTCCTGTTGTTTCTAAAATTATTGCCTCCCACTAGTGGCTGAGAAATTCTGCTCTCGAAGCTGCAAGACGGGAAGTACCGTGTTCAATCCTAGATTGCACTCGTCGACTTAGCCATTCAGAGTTTTTCGTGGTTTTCACCGAAATTCGCAAAATTACGTGCTAGAACCCCTTTGTAAGGCTCCCATCTAGGGCATCTCCTTCCTTGGGCTCAGGCCCCTAGTGCAGACAATAGGCCTTAACGTAAACATCAACACCCGATAGTGTATTTTTTTTTTTTCTTTAATGCAAAATTTATGCAAAAATATAAAATTTTCTTTTATGCAAAAATGTTTAAAAGAAACTGATTCTCATCATCAAAATATGAAGTTGTGTTTCTTAACAACAGTTACTAAGTTAATTTTTAACCTTTTTTTACTTTAATTACTTCCGTACAGGCTATGATATATATTTTTTAAAAATTATATGGACAGTCACAGGTGCCTTCTACTATAATTTTTATTTTATTTTCATTAAATGTTTTTTTAATTGAATGAAAAAGGATATTTTGATTTACGTAAATTTAATATGAAATTTTATCAAATGTACAGTCGGTAACAAAAGTGTCCGAACACTAGCAAAAATTCCTATGTAAAAAAAAGTACACTTCATACGGTTCTGTTAAATAAATCCTTATCGAATCATGTTCTTAGACTGACTAAGAAGAGGATTCGACAAGGATTTATTTAACAAAACCGTATGGAGCGGACTTTTTTTACATGTGAATTTTTGCTAGTGTTCGTACACTTTTGTTACCTACTGTACGATTGGAGGAAGCAGAGGAATTTAAATATTTTCGTAACAAAAATCGTAAATTCTTACTATGACATAAAGTACGAGAAATTGAAATTTTAAGTAAAATTATTTACTTACAATAAATAATGTAAATAAAATTTATAAAAAATTGGCCGAAATTAAGTTTAAGGTTTCCTATTGTGTGTATGTGTTAATGCCTGTGAGTTCAAAATGCTACCAGGTCAATATAATCCTTTTGTGAAAAATGGTCATTACCAGACACTTGCATTCTTTTCTTTTTTTTTAAATATTTACTGAATCCTTCCTCTGGCATATTCGCATCCATTCTTTACATAAATTTTCATTCTTTTGTGAAAATATATGAAGAATCATACGTTTTCCCTTTGTGTTACGATGCGTATTACTAAACGTAACAACTGCACAAGGTGGCATTTAAAAACATTAGGCATTTAAAAACATAAATTGTAAAATAAAACAGTTGAGAATCGAAGCATGATAAATTCAATAAGTGTGTGTTTTCTCTCTGTCTTCATGGTTTTCCCACAATGAGACAAAGAACAAAACAACTGCCCAGTGTCCAAAACATTTCGCTTTCGGGAAGCGTGTTTCTAGTGACGTCACAAGACATCCGGTTGGGGAAAAAGTCAGTCACAAGGCGGCAAGCACATCTTCAAAGGGATGACCTAGCCCTTGTATTCTATAGTCCTGGGTTACCATGCGCCGTTGCAATGGTGGTATGAACTGTTTTCAACTGTCATTTGCCTACTGCGCTAAAGTTGGCTTCTATTTATTTTCACGTGGAGTTGATTGTCCTCCATCTACGTCACTCTGACGTCATATAAAATTTCTCTAACAGGCCACGGACAAACGAGAACATTTTTCATTCTCGCGGTTGAAAGATTTTTTATGTATGTAAAAGCAGTGAAGCTCATTTCAAGAAGCTCATCATTGAAAAAAAAAAAGGAAATAAAAATTAGCTTTCCAACAGTTTGGACAACTATAAATTCTGTCTTTTTGGACGCAAATGCCATCTAAATTTGACACGCATTTCCATTTTCCCATGGAAGTAGTGCATGTCTCCATAGATGATTGGTGAAAAGTTGATCATTTGGAATAAAAGGAAAAGGAAAATAAAACTTTAACAAGATTTAGTCTTAAATTTGACTATAAAGTTTTTTTTTTTTTTTTTTTTTTTTTTTTTTTTACTCCTTTATAATTATATTAGAACTTATGACACCCCCCCAAAAAATGAAGAAAAGAAAATATTACCAATGGTATTTAATTAAACAGCATTAAAAGAAAAAAAAAAAAAAAAAAACACTTGTTGCAGATTTTGCTTCATTGAGGAAGGAATAAAGAACCATCTAATTGTTGTTCTCAGCAATTTTAAATTTTCCTTGCATTTAGAAATTAAGGTGTCTGCCTACCGTCAGAGGTGATCTTTTTTCAATAATTAAAAAATTGCCTATTTATGTGCATTATATGAAAGGATATAGTAAAAAACAGTGAATAACCTGAAAAAAAAAATGTACAAATTTAAAAATATTTTGATATTTAGGCTCAAACTAGGCATAAAATTTTCGGAAAAAAAAAAAAAAAAAAAGCACTTTTACAAAACATCATAAATCAAATTTAAATAAAGATATTTTTATTCTGTAAATTTTATTTACATTATTGAAAGGTCCTTAAGGGAGTGAACTACTTTCAAAACTATAACCATGTTATTTAATATTTTAGAGAAGACAACATTTTTACATGCTGAAAAAATCATGAATATACATGACAATTCATAACTTCTATCAACAAAAATAAATAAATAATTTAGCTAGAATCATTGTCGTAGTTCAATCCCTAAAACAACTCCTCTAGAACATTTTGTCACAGTTTCATAACGTTCCAATTATAACTTTTGGAGTTATGATGTTTTGGGAGAAAGCAAAATGCTAAAAATCTCATTTTGAGAAAAAACAGAAAATAGATTTAAAAACAAGATTTTATACCTATTAAACAAAAAATAATTTTAATAAGTTCCTGATTTATTTCAAAGCTTTTTCTTTTCTTTTTTTAATTCATTTTATATTCAGTAACAAATTTTGATGCTTATATTGAGTAAAACATTTATGTAAACAAACATTTCCGGTTTCAAAAACTGGCGAGTGACTAATATTAAAATGCCTGTAACTCAAGTTCTAAGCAAGATAGAAACAAAATTCAAACTGATTTAGAAAGCTAAAATACCAGGCTTTAATACTAACCCAAAAATAGAAAATCGGAATTTTGACCGAAAATTGCATTTTAAAGGTAGGCAGGCACCTTAAAATGTTCTCCAAACTTTTATCAAGTATCGAAATTCAGTTTTTAATTTTCTTATTGGATTGAAACAGGGTTGCTAGGGTACCTGGAAAACTCAGGGAATTAAAAAAAAAAAAATTTTTGGAAAGCATTGGAAATTTTTTCATAATTAAATCTTTTTTCACATTTTTTAAGTGCTTTATAATTAAGAATAAAAGGTCAGTTATATAATTTTCTCCAACTATAGTAAGTTAATAAAATGAAAGTACCCTAAATAGGTTCAACTGACTTATAAACATGTTAGATTCCAATACTGCCTGACAGTATGTCACCTATTTTACTTTTAAAAGAGACAGGGAGCATCCTTGTAAAAATATATTCATTATGAGTATTACCATAGCCTCCTAAACTAGATGCCTGTCGCGTGGCTCGGAAACTTGGCAACAGTTCAATCGGTAGACAGCGCCACCTGGTATAGATTGCGCGAGTTTTTTATTCAGCAGCCACCAAAAATTAAAAAAAATGGGATTTGATATACATAAAAGGCGAATAGAATGGATGTATGGTTGGGTTTTACTTAGCACTAATGTACTTAGATCACACGTGACACAAAGTCAAATTTTCAAATAAATCATACTAGTTTTTTGGCGCGATATTTTGTCCCACGATATTATGTCTGGATCCCACTTAGGGTTTGTATGCTTGACTCGTAGTCCGCTTGTAAATCTTCGTCAGATAATTACAGATAGCACATGACAGAATTACAGTACGAAGAAATGGAAAAACACCCAGGGCCAGTGCGGGAATCGAACCCGCTCTCCTACGCTCGAAGGCAATTAGCAGTGTGTTGGCATAACCACTCGGCAACGGAGGACCCACTGATGTGTGAATAACATCCGATACAAAAATAAAAAACAAAGAATAACTGTCTTGCAAATAAATAAAAACAATAGAGCAGTTGCAAACAGCTGATAACAGCATGGCAACGTGGACAGCTTGCCCTCCGACATTGGTTACCATCAGGGCTGGAGAATATAAGGGCTGGTTCATCGCAGTCGAAAAAGTGAAACCGGAAATACTCACTGATGACGTAGCTGCAAACACGCCAGTCCGATTCAGACTATTGAGCAAAATTGAAATTACGGAAAAGATATTAATATACTGCTTAAATCTTTATATTTTCCGCAGTTTTGAAGAGAAAAATATTAGCAAACCATGATTTTTCATAGTTAACATTGAAATCATTAAATACAAAAGAATAAATATTTTTTAATTATCAAAATTTCACTAACGGGAACAAATTTTAATAAAATTTTGCTAAAACGATGCGGTACTGAAAAGCAAGCATATTTTAAATGTTTTATAGACAGAAGTTGAAATTATATTTGTATGAAATGTTGGCTTTTTTATACATTTCAAGATTAAAAAATACCATATGCATCAAAAAGCAAAATTTTTTTTAAAAAAATAAAACATGAATTTCAAATATATAATGAAAATGCAGATACTATTTTAAAATAATTTTGATTTTTTTTTTTTTTTTTTTTTTTTCCCCAGGCTTATTTGGTTATTTTAAATAGAAAATGCATGGAGATGAATGCTACTGAAATTCAAATGAAGCAATTATGCGTTAGGTTACTTTCTATAATTATAATTTTTTTAAAGTAAAGTTTTAACACCAGCATAATTAACATAAGATTTTTGAAAATGTGAAATCTGGTGTAATCATTTATGGTTTAATAAATTTACAATCATCATTCATTGAATCAAAATTTCGGTAAAAGTAGCATAATTTTACGGCATTCATATAAATAAATGGACCAGTCCGATCAAATTTCGGGAAAATGTATAGATATGCCATGGGAAAACAATTTTTTTAGACCTATTGTATAAACATAAAAAAAGTATATATTGATATATATATACATACATAACAATTAATAAAGCATTTTAAGTTAAAAAAAAAAAAAAAAAAAAAAAAAAAACAGAAGTTACTTTTATTTATTTATTTTTAATTTTATTCATTTTGTAAATTAAGTATAACAACTGACTTTTTAGATTGCAACAGTAGTTGCTACAAATAATAACTTTCCCAACGATTTTATTTATTTATTTTTTGTTATTATTTATCTTTTTTTTTTTTTTTTTTTTTTTTTTTCCATTAAAAAAAGAAAAGAAACGAAAAAAGAAAAAGAGTCTGTGTAAACAATTGTGTGTACAATTTAGTTTTAGACAAGAAAGTTTTATTTATATTATTTTATCTTGTTTAATACCAGATATTGCCTTGCCCGACATTCAGCTTTATTCAAGGTTTTTTTTTTAAAAAAAATCCACTTTTTTGTCTGTCTGAAAAAAATTGTCCTGTTGTTTCTAAAATTATTGCCTCCCACTAGTGGCTGAGAAATTCTGCTCTCGAAGCTGCAAGACGGGAAGTACCGTGTTCAATCCTAGATTGCACTCGTCGACTTAGCCATTCAGAGTTTTTCGTGGTTTTCACCGAAATTCGCAAAATTACGTGCTAGAACCCCTTTGTAAGGCTCCCATCTAGGGCATCTCCTTCCTTGGGCTCAGGCCCCTAGTGCAGACAATATGCCTTAACGTAAACATCAACACCCGATAGTGTATTTTTTTTTTTTTCTTTAATGCAAAATTTATGCAAAAATATAAAATTTTCTTTTATGCAAAAATGTTTAAAAGAAACTGATTCTCATCATCAAAATATGAAGTTGTGTTTCTTAACAACAGTTACTAAGTTAATTTTTAACCTTTTTTTACTTTAATTACTTCCGTACAGGCTATGATATATATTTTTTAAAAATTATATGGACAGTCACAGGTGCCTTCTACTATAATTTTTATTTTATTTTCATTAAATGTTTTTTTAATTGAATGAAAAAGGATATTTTGATTTACGTAAATTTAATATGAAATTTTATCAAATGTACAGTCGGTAACAAAAGTGTCCGAACACTAGCAAAAATTCCTATGTAAAAAAAAGTACACTTCATACGGTTCTGTTAAATAAATCCTTATCGAATCATGTTCTTAGACTGACTAAGAAGAGGATTCGACAAGGATTTATTTAACAAAACCGTATGGAGCGGACTTTTTTTACATGTGAATTTTTGCTAGTGTTCGTACACTTTTGTTACCTACTGTACGATTGGAGGAAGCAGAGGAATTTAAATATTTTCGTAACAAAAATCGTAAATTCTTACTATGACATAAAGTACGAGAAATTGAAATTTTAAGTAAAATTATTTACTTACAATAAATAATGTAAATAAAATTTATAAAAAATTGGCCGAAATTAAGTTTAAGGTTTCCTATTGTGTGTATGTGTTAATGCCTGTGAGTTCAAAATGCTACCAGGTCAATATAATCCTTTTGTGAAAAATGGTCATTACCAGACACTTGCATTCTTTTCTTTTTTTTTAAATATTTACTGAATCCTTCCTCTGGCATATTCGCATCCATTCTTTACATAAATTTTCATTCTTTTGTGAAAATATATGAAGAATCATACGTTTTCCCTTTGTGTTACGATGCGTATTACTAAACGTAACAACTGCACAAGGTGGCATTTAAAAACATTAGGCATTTAAAAACATAAATTGTAAAATAAAACAGTTGAGAATCGAAGCATGATAAATTCAATAAGTGTGTGTTTTCTCTCTGTCTTCATGGTTTTCCCACAATGAGACAAAGAACAAAACAACTGCCCAGTGTCCAAAACATTTCGCTTTCGGGAAGCGTGTTTCTAGTGACGTCACAAGACATCCGGTTGGGGAAAAAGTCAGTCACAAGGCGGCAAGCACATCTTCAAAGGGATGACCTAGCCCTTGTATTCTATAGTCCTGGGTTACCATGCGCCGTTGCAATGGTGGTATGAACTGTTTTCAACTGTCATTTGCCTACTGCGCTAAAGTTGGCTTCTATTTATTTTCACGTGGAGTTGATTGTCCTCCATCTACGTCACTCTGACGTCATATAAAATTTCTCTAACAGGCCACGGACAAACGAGAACATTTTTCATTCTCGCGGTTGAAAGATTTTTTATGTATGTAAAAGCAGTGAAGCTCATTTCAAGAAGCTCATCATTGAAAAAAAAAAAGGAAATAAAAATTAGCTTTCCAACAGTTTGGACAACTATAAATTCTGTCTTTTTGGACGCAAATGCCATCTAAATTTGACACGCATTTCCATTTTCCCATGGAAGTAGTGCATGTCTCCATAGATGATTGGTGAAAAGTTGATCATTTGGAATAAAAGGAAAAGGAAAATAAAACTTTAACAAGATTTAGTCTTAAATTTGACTATAAAGTTTTTTTTTTTTTTTTTTTTTTTTACTCCTTTATAATTATATTAGAACTTATGACACCCCCCCCAAAAAATGAAGAAAAGAAAATATTACCAATGGTATTTAATTAAACAGCATTAAAAGAAAAAAAAAAAAAAAAAAAAAAAAAAACACTTGTTGCAGATTTTGCTTCATTGAGGAAGGAATAAAGAACCATCTAATTGTTGTTCTCAGCAATTTTAAATTTTCCTTGCATTTAGAAATTAAGGTGTCTGCCTACCGTCAGAGGTGATCTTTTTTCAATAATTAAAAAATTGCCTATTTATGTGCATTATATGAAAGGATATAGTAAAAAACAGTGAATAACCTGAAAAAAAAAATGTACAAATTTAAAAATATTTTGATATTTAGGCTCAAACTAGGCATAAAATTTTCGGAAAAAAAAAAAAAAAAAAAAGCACTTTTACAAAACATCATAAATCAAATTTAAATAAAGATATTTTTATTCTGTAAATTTTATTTACATTATTGAAAGGTCCTTAAGGGAGTGAACTACTTTCAAAACTATAACCATGTTATTTAATATTTTAGAGAAGACAACATTTTTACATGCTGAAAAAATCATGAATATACATGACAATTCATAACTTCTATCAACAAAAATAAATAAATAATTTAGCTAGAATCATTGTCGTAGTTCAATCCCTAAAACAACTCCTCTAGAACATTTTGTCACAGTTTCATAACGTTCCAATTATAACTTTTGGAGTTATGATGTTTTGGGAGAAAGCAAAATGCTAAAAATCTCATTTTGAGAAAAAACAGAAAATAGATTTAAAAACAAGATTTTATACCTATTAAACAAAAAATAATTTTAATAAGTTCCTGATTTATTTCAAAGCTTTTTCTTTTCTTTTTTTAATTCATTTTATATTCAGTAACAAATTTTGATGCTTATATTGAGTAAAACATTTATGTAAACAAACATTTCCGGTTTCAAAAACTGGCGAGTGACTAATATTAAAATGCCTGTAACTCAAGTTCTAAGCAAGATAGAAACAAAATTCAAACTGATTTAGAAAGCTAAAATACCAGGCTTTAATACTAACCCAAAAATAGAAAATCGGAATTTTGACCGAAAATTGCATTTTAAAGGTAGGCAGGCACCTTAAAATGTTCTCCAAACTTTTATCAAGTATCGAAATTCAGTTTTTAATTTTCTTATTGGATTGAAACAGGGTTGCTAGGGTACCTGGAAAACTCAGGGAATTAAAAAAAAAAAAATTTTTGGAAAGCATTGGAAATTTTTTCATAATTAAATCTTTTTTCACATTTTTTAAGTGCTTTATAATTAAGAATAAAAGGTCAGTTATATAATTTTCTCCAACTATAGTAAGTTAATAAAATGAAAGTACCCTAAATAGGTTCAACTGACTTATAAACATGTTAGATTCCAATACTGCCTGACAGTATGTCACCTATTTTACTTTTAAAAGAGACAGGGAGCATCCTTGTAAAAATATATTCATTATGAGTATTACCATAGCCTCCTAAACTAGATGCCTGTCGCGTGGCTCGGAAACTTGGCAACAGTTCAATCGGTAGACAGCGCCACCTGGTATAGATTGCGCGAGTTTTTTATTCAGCAGCCACCAAAAATTAAAAAAAATGGGATTTGATATACATAAAAGGCGAATAGAATGGATGTATGGTTGGGTTTTACTTAGCACTAATGCTGCGCAGATGGGCAATTGGCGACTGTCTGGGACACACCCCTAGAGGTGGTCCGGAGACATGCCATCACAATTTTGATCCTCCACGGGATGGATGGCTCTCCCGCTTCGGTGATCCCCAGAGGTATAATTTTTGATGGGAACATGGAGGACATTGCGGCCACGACAGATTTTACGTGCACCAGCCACCATTAGTGTACACGACGGTCTTTGGCCGGCTCGAGTATCGAACCTGCAATCTTCGAATTACGAGCGAATAGAATGGAAGAAACGTCGATTATATATATCATATATCACTTCTTAAAATTATTGATGTCAGTTGAATAAAAAAATCGCGCAATCTGTACCAGGTGTCGCTGTCTACCGCTTGAACTGTTGCCAAGGCATCTAGTTTAGGAGGCTACGGTATTACCATACCTGCCAATAAATCTTTAAAAAAATTAAGTATATTCTTACTCACACTCTTAAATTAACTACAAATATATAATATATATACATACAAGGAGGAGATTAGTAAAAAAAGACAAAAAAAAAAAAAAAAAAAAAAATCTGAAACTACAGGCAAAGGCAAGACACTGAAATGAAATACCAGAATTTCAATGTCGATATCTATTACATTAGAATAATAAATATGTTAATCTTCAATCTATTAAAAAAAAAAAAAAGATTGTTTTAATATTCACATGAGATGAAAAAGATGAGAAAATCAAAAAGTTAAACCGATAAAAAAGCTAAAAAATCTCCTCCCTGTAATATATTTGACATAAGAAATGAATATATATATATATATATATATATATATATATATATATATATAATATAAAAACTGAAAACTATGTGAAAGAAGCGCAATATCTAAACAAATGAAATTGAAATAACAATAACTAAGAGCAGAGGCCAGTAGGGAATGGGTTGAGATATTGCTCATTGCAGCAGCATCTATTTAATCAGATTTATGCCTTTGTTCCTGATTTTAAATAAACTAATTCATATTTTAAATTGATAAAACGTTGACTTAAATCTGAAAAAAGTCTTTAATTAGGGTAAAATAGTAGCCATAATTTTAAAAGTGTGAGAATCTATAGGAAATTTAATAACAGGGTTTGCTAGATTTTGCCCGACCCGAAAAAACCCGGGTGGGTTTTTTTCAATATAACCCTCTTAAAAAAGCCCAAGTGGATTTTTTTCAAAGTCCTTATTTAAAATTGTACTTTGGTCTAACTTTCAATAAACATACATAAAACAAATATTATATGCAAAACATATATAAAACAAATATTATATACATTATTAGAACATGAACAAAGAATTTTTAGAAATATTGGAGATGCTGAAACTTCTGTATAAAAAAAATCTTGAAAAATTCCTCGAGAAAAAAAAAAGTATAGTAATTATCTTATTAAAACAGAATAAAAAATTATATTTAAAGAAAAAAAAAAAAAAAACAGAGTTGTTTTTCAATATAAAGAAAACTATAGGAATGTAAAATGTAAATAAATAAAATAAATTTTTTTAAAAATTCTGAAAAGTTTAACAGTGCAACACTGTTATGTAATGTAGAGAGACAATAATTAAAAATGTTTTATGAAAATCTATTGAGAACGAAAAATTCAATAAGGCAACTTAAAATAATTATTAAAATCCAATTTTTTGTTGTAAAGGGCAGACAAAAAAAAATTTTGAATGTTTAAAGTACAATTATTTAAAATAAAAAATTTCTTTACAACTTAATCATAAAAAGACTTTAGAAATTTTAAAATTAAATTTTTAAAATTTCAGTTTTAATGAATAAATAATAACTTAATTTTTCTTTTAATTATCTGATTATGAATGGATACATTTAATGTTTAAAAAAAGGAAGAATGAAAATATTTCTGAAAACTCTGATAAAGCCCAACAATACTCTGGAAAAAAAAAAAAAAAAAAAAACCTTGATTAAACCCGATAAAACTCGAAAAAACCCACTGGGTCGGGTTTTTTCCAACCCTGTTTAATAAGGAACGTAAAAATCAAAATCTGCCCTAATCAAAATGCTTCAAACGCTAATGGTTTCCAAACATTTATTACGTACTGAAAAGTACACTGTTAAAAATTTCAAAAGAAAACTCTGTGTAATGTATTATTTTAAGTCTTACATAAAATTACAGAGATAAAAATTTCAAAAGAAAACTCTGTGTAATGTATTATTTTAAGTCTTACGTAAAATTACAGAGAAAAATAAACGGAGATGTTGAAAAACTTATTTTATACATTCATTTTAATAACCAATATTAATTTAATTAATTATTGGTGAGAATGTATCTGTACTGATAAGTATAAAGGATTTAAGTCCAAAAATGTCAATTTTGAGTTAAGTACATAGTCAGACACAGAAAAAAATTCTCTATCGATTGGCATAAAGGATTTAAATCCATGTCATTTAGTCTTTGAGAAAATCCATTGGTAAAAAAAGCTTCAAGTCAGAAATTTAGCATTAATCTTTGTATAAAATTTTTAATTCAATTTTTTCCCTTTATCAAATGAAGATTGACAATCACTGAACGGTATAAAGGGTGTAAATCAACCTAATCCCTTTTTCCTAATTGGTTCTTCTGATTCGTTTTTAGTTAGTTTAACTTTATTTTTCGTCTCCTGAAAAATCAAGAATATGGACTTTAATCCTTTATACTTATCAGTATAGATATTTCGGACTTGGAATGTTTTTTCTAAAGTAGAAACAGTCATTTTTAATTTTAATTAAAAAAATAAATAATAAAATTGGGTAAAAATACAGAATAAAGATTGAGAATCTCGATTATTCACTTTTAACTAAGAATTACTGTATATTTCCAGAGACTCTGGAAATTTTTAACAGTGTAATGAAAAATGAGGGCTTATAGAAGGCTGATTCCTTTTTTCTATTTAACAAAAAATCATGTTATTTCTATTAATTAAAAAGCAAAAATATACTACATTATTTTATTCAATTCTATTTATCACGCATACACACAAAAAAGTGCACATTTTTTTGAAAATTCAGTTGTCAAGAAATGTTTTGAATGCAATTTTTTATGGTACATTCTCCTGAATTCCATGTTAAATTATTTTGTTTGTAAAGAAATTTCTTTTTAATTTGCCATATTAAGAACTTTCCTAATATCCGTTATATTACATTACATATCTATTACTTAAGAATAATAAATATGTCAATCTTCAATCTATAAAAGACCAAATGAATGTTTTAATATTCACATCAGATGAAAAAGCTGAGAAAACCAAAAAGTTAAACAGACAAAAAAAGCTGAATTCAGCTGAAAAATCTCATCATTGTAATATTTGTTTGATATAAGGTGCTCCAGTGATTGGCATGCTCCAGTAATTGACATCTATCCCGAAATAATTAATAAATAAGAAAAATAATAAAATTATATATTTTACATATAAGAATTTTAACATTTTACTTCAAACACTGGTGCATAGGGGGCTAATATAACTGGTAAGATGAATAACTAGAGATGTCCAACGCTGGAACATAGGGTGCCACTGCCAATTACTAATAAAAGGAAAAACTGGCAGTGTCAATTACTGGAACATGGAGTGGGCGTCAAATAAAATTTCATAAAAAAAAAATAATAATAATTGCTATCAAATGTATGTATTTTAACATATATCTAGTTCTGAATGTCTTTCATGCCATATGTATTAACTTAAGTTTTCTAAAAACATTTTCTGATGACTAGAACATTAAAAACATGAGAGACTGCTCTAAAATTGCCAATCACTGGTGCACTTACCCTATATGTAGTATAAATGAATTAACATTTTTTATATTAGTCACCTCATTAATAAGGTTTCCCATTCTGCATGCGAGTAGCCGTTTACAAGGTTTTTGCATGTTGGGTAGTTTTACTGCTGCATGTTTTGTTTTATTTTTAAAATTGGAAATTATAATTTCAGATAACTAGTCGAAATCATTTATCATATGTAATTTAACAATTTTGATTTACAAATACATGTAATTTACATACAGAAGCATTATTTACCCCCCCCCCCCCCGCAAAATAAATAAATAAATAAATAAAAATAAAAATTAATTAATTAATTAATTAAAATAAAATAAAATAAATAAATAAAATAAAATAAAATAGAATAAAACAAAATAAAGTAAAACAAAACAAAATAAATAAAATAAAATAAATAAATAATTCCTAAATATTGTGTTGAAGTATATTGAATGCAATAAACTCCTGATTATCTGCGGCATTGAGTAGTTCGGGTTCTGCAGATTAATACCAATGGCAGATAAACTGCAAAATGCCTGAAAATTAGGAACAACTCGATAAAAATTATTTTAGCTTTTAGCTTAAAATATATAGTGAAAATATTCACAGTGCATTAAACATATTTGTAATGCACTATACTAAAGTTTGTAACATATACTAAATATACTAATAAAGTTTGTAACATATACATACCTATATTTGTTTATTGATAACATATACATCAGATTTATATGCTTGACTCGTAGTCCGCTTGTAAATCTTCGTCAGATTATTACAGATAGCACATGACAGAGTTACAATATGAAGAAATGGAAAAACACACCTTGGGCTTCGCGGGAATCGAGCCCGCTCTCCTACGCTCGAAGGCGATTAGCAGTGTGGTGACATAACCACTTGGCCACGGAGGGTCCATACATGTACACAGTTTGTAGAAACAATAAACAAAAAAGTCGAGCTACTAAGAAGCCAAAGTGCAATCTGCAAGTTAATTGATGCACTAAACTAGACAGCATAGTTTTTATATTTACATTTTTTTTTTTTTTTTAAATCAAACACATGTTTGCGTTTCTTCATCCGAAACCATTTTTGTAACTTCAATTTATGATCTTATGTCCAGTTAAATTTTCAGGACGACACTCATGGCTTAATTTGCACGGGAACGCAGTTCATTTTAGTGACACATCGGATGGAGACATATAGCAAATCATAAATAGTACGTACTCGAACTCAGTTTGTGTATCATTTCTGAAAAATCAAAATCCCCTCTTACCTTTCTTTTCTTATAGAGAAAAGACTTGTAATGGAACTTGGACTTGGGACAAGATTTTCTTCTGTGTAACTTTACCAACAAGAGAATATTGATTTTTCACTATAGCTTTTAACACGGCGGCTAGACATTGTTAGAATTAACCATAAATGAAAACTTTTTTTTCTTTTAAGTCAAACACATGTTTGCGTTTCTTCATCCGAAACCATTTTTGTAACTTCAATTTATCATCTTATGCCCAGTTAAATTTTCAGGATGACACTCAGGGCTTAATTTGCACGGGAACACAGTTCATTTTAGTGACACAATAGATGGAGACACATGGCAAATCATAAATAGTGCGTACTGGAAGTCAGTTTGTGTATCATTTCTGAAAAATGAAATAATTAATAATTAATGAATAATTAATAAAATGAAAGTACCCTAAATAGGTTTAACTGACTTATAAACATGTCAGATTCCAATACTGCCTGATAGTATGTCACATATTTTAATTTTAAAAGATACAGGAAGCATCCTTGTAAAAATATATTCATTGAGAGTATTACCATAGCCTCCTAAACTAGATGCCTATCGCGTGGCTCGGAAACTTGACAACAGTTCACTCGGTAGACAGCGCCACCTGGTATAGATTCCGCGAGTTTTTTATTCAACAGCCACCAAAAATTTTAAAAATGGATTTGATATACATAAAAGGCGAATAGAATGGATGGACGGTTGGGTTTTACTTTGCACTAGTGCTGCGCAGATGGGCAATTGTCGACGGTCTGGGACACACCCCTAGAGGTGGTCCGGAGACATGAAATCACAATTTTTGATCCTCCACGGGAGGGATGGCTCTCCCGCTTCGGTGACCCCCAAAGGTATAATTTTTGATGGGAACATGGAGGACATTGCGGCCACGACAGATTTTACGTGCACCAGCCACCATTACTGTACACGACGGTCTTTGGCCGGATCGAGTACCGAACCCGCAAACTTCCAATTACGAGCGAATAGCATGGAAGAAACTTCGATCATATATATCATATATCACTTCTTAAAATTATTGGTGTCAGTTGAATAAAAAAATTGCACAATCCGTTCTAGGTGTCGCTGTCTACCGCTTGAGCTGTTGCCAAGGCATCTAGTTTAGAAAGCTATGGTATTACCATTCCTGCCAATAAATCTTTAAAAAAAATTAAGTATATTCTTACTCACACTCTTAAATTAGCTACAAATATTTAACATATATGAATACAAGGAGGAGATTAGTAAAAAAAGACAAAAAAAAAAAAAAAAAATCTGAAACTACAGTCAAAGGCAAGACACTGAAATGAAATACAAGAATTTCAACGTCGATATCTATTACATTAGAATAATAAATATGTTAATCTTCAATCTATATAAAAAAAAAAAAAAAAATGGTTGTTTTAATATTTACGTCAAATGAAAAAGATGAGAAAACCAAAAAGTTAAACCGACAAAAAAGCTGAAAAGTCTCCTCCCTGTAATATATATTTGACATAAGAAATGAATATATATATATATATATATATATATATATATATATATATACCTAATATAAAAACTGAAAACTATGTAAAAGAGCGCAATATCTAAACAAATGAAATTAAAATAACAATAACTAGGAGCAAGGCCAGAAGGGAATGGGTTGAGACATTGCTCATTGCAGCAGCATCTATTTAATCAGATTTATGCCGTTGTTCATGATTTTAAATAAACTAATTCATATTTTAAATTGATAAAACGTGAACTTAAATCTGAAAAAAGTCTTTAATTAGGTTAAAATAGTAACCATAATTTTTAAAGTGTGAGAATCTATAGGAAATTTAATAACAGGGTTGGCTAGATTTTGCCCGACCCGAAAAAACCCGGGTGGGTTTTTTTCAATATAACCCTCTTGAAAAAACACCCAAGAAAAAGTCCAAGTGGGTTTTTTCAAAGTCCTTATTTAAAATTGTACTTTGGTCTAACTTACAATAAACATACATAAAACAAATATTATATGCAAAACATATATAAAACAAATATTATATACATTATTAGAACATGAACAAAAATTTTTTAGAAATATTGGAAATGCTAAAACTTCTGTTTATAAAAAAATCCTGAAAAATTCCTCGAGGAAAAAAAAAAAAAAAAAAAAAAGTATAGTAATTATCTTATTAAAACAGAATAAAAAATTATATTAAAATTAATAATAATAAAAGCAAGAAAAAAACAGAGTTGTTTTTCAATATAAAGAAAACTATAGGACTCGAGGAATGTAAAATGTAAATAAATAAAATGAAATTAAAAAAAATTTCTGATAAGTTTAACAGTGCAACACTGTTATGTAATGTAGAGAGAGAATAATTAAAAATGTTTTATGAAAATCTATTGACTACGAAAAATTCAATAAGGCAACTTAAAATAATTATTAAAATCCAATTTTTTGTTGTAAAGGGCAGATAAAAATAATTTTAGAATATTTAAAGTACAATTATTTAAAATTTAAATTTTTTAACAACTTAATCATAAAAAGACTTTAGAAATTTTAAAATTAAATTTTTAAAATTTCAGTTTTAATGAATAAATAATAACTCAATATTTTTTTTAATTATCTGATTATGAATGATACATTTAATTAAAAAAAAAAAGGAAGAATTCCTGAAAACTCTGATAAGGCCCAAAAATACTCTGGAAAAAAAAAAAAAAAAACTGATAAAAACAACAACAACAACAAAAAAAAAAAAAAAAAATAAAACAAATAAAATAAAATAAAATAAAATAAAATAAAACTTGATTAAACCCGATAAAGCCCGAAAAAACCCACTGTATCGGGTTTTTTCCAACCCTGTTTAACAAGGAACTTAAAAATCAAAATCAGCCCTAATCAAAATACTTCAAACGCTAATGGTTTCCAAACATTTATTACGTACTGAAAAGTATACTGTTAAAAATTTCAAAAGAAAACTCTGTGTAATGTATTATTTTAAGTCTTACATAAAATTACAGAGATAAAAATTTCAAAAGAAAACTCTGTGTAATGTATTATTTTAAGTCTTACGTAAAATTACAGAGAAAAATAAACGGAGACGTCGAAAAACTTATTTTATACATTCATTTTAATAACCAATATTAATTTAATTAATTATTGGTGAGAATGTATCTGTACTGATAAGTATAAAGGATTTAAGTCCAAAAATGTCAATTTTGAGTTAAGTACATAGTCAGACACAGAAAAAAATTCTCTATCGATTGGCATAAAGGATTTAAATCCATGTCATTTAGTCTTTGAGAAAATCCATTGGTAAAAAAAGCTTCAAGTCAGAAATTTAGCATTAATCTTTGTATAAAATTTTTAATTCAATTTTTTCCCTTTATCAAATGAAGATTGACAATCACTGAACGGTATAAAGGGTGTAAATCAACCTAATCCCTTTTTCCTAATTGGTTCTTCTGATTCGTTTTTAGTTAGTTTAACTTTATTTTTCGTCTCCTGAAAAATCAAGAATATGGACTTTAATCCTTTATACTTATCAGTATAGATATTTCGGACTTGGAATGTTTTTTCTAAAGTAGAAACAGTCATTTTTAATTTTAATTAAAAAAATAAATAATAAAATTGGGTAAAAATACAGAATAAAGATTGAGAATCTCGATTATTCACTTTTAACTAAGAATTACTGTATATTTGCAGAGACTCTGGAAATTTTTAACAGTGTAATGAAAAATGAGGGCTTATAGAAGGCTGATTCCTTTTTTCTATTTAACAAAAAATCATGTTATTTCTATTAATTAAAAAGCAAAAATATACTACATTATTTTATTCAATTTTATTTATCACACATACACACAAAAAAGTGCACATTTTTTTGCCAAATTCAGTTGTCAAGAAATGTTTTGAATGCAATTTTTTATGGTATATTCCCCTGAATTCAATGTTAAATTATTTTGTTTTTAAAGAAATTTCTTTTTAATTTGCCATATTAAGAACTTTCCTAATATCCCTTATGTTACATTACATATCTATTACATTAGAATAATAAATATGTCAATCTTCAATCTATAAAAGACCAAATGATTGTTTTAATACTCACATCAGATGAAAAAGCTGAGAAAACCAAAAAGTTAAACAGACAAAAAAGCTGAATTCAGCTGAAAAATCTCATCATTGTAATATTTGTTTGACATAAGGTGCTCCAGTGATTGGCATGCTCCAGTAATTGACATCTATCCCGAAATAATTAATAAATAAGAAAAATAATAAAATTATATATTTTACATATAAGAATTTTAACATTTTACGTCAAACACTGGTGCATAGGGGGCTAATAACTGGTAAAATGAATAACTAGCGATGTCCAACGCTGGAACATAGGGTGCCAATTACTAATAAAAGGAAAAACTGGCAGTGCCAATTACTGGAACATGGAGTGGGCGTCAAATAAAATTTCATAAAAAAAATAAATAAATAATTGCTATCAAATGTATGTATTTTAACATATATCTAGTTCTGAATGTCTTTCATGCCATATGTATTAACTTAAGTTTTCTAAAAACATTTTCTGATGACTAGAACATTAAAAACATGAGAGACTGCTCTAAAATTGCCAATCACTGGTGCACTTACCCTATATGTAGTATAAATGAATTAACATTTTTTTTATTAGTCACCTCATTAATAAGGTTTCCCATTCTGCATGCGAGTAGCCGTTTTCAAGGTTTTTTCATGTTGGGTAGTTTTACTGCTGCATGTTTTGTTTTATTTTTAAAATTGGAAATTATAATTTCAGATAACTAGTCGAAATCATTTATCATATGTAAGTTAACAATTTTGATTTACAAATACATGTAATTTACATACAGAAGCATTATTTACCCCCCCCCCCCCCCCGCAAAATAAATAAATAAATAAATAAAAATAAAAATTAATTAATTAATCAATTAAAATAAAATAAAATAAATAAATAAAATAAAATAAAATAGAATAAAACAAAATAAAATAAAACAAAATAAAATAAATAAAATAAAATAAATAAATAATTCCTAAATATTGTGTTGAAGTATATTGAATGCAATAAACTCCTGATTATCTGCGGCATTGAGTAGTTCGGGTTCTGCAGATTAATACCAATGGCAGATAAACTGCAAAATGCCTGAAAATTAGGAACAACTCGATAAAAATTATTTTAGCTTTTAGCTTAAAATATATAGTGAAAATATTCACAGTGCATTAAACATATTTGTAATGCACTATACTAAAGTTTGTAACATATACTAAATATACTAATAAAGTTTGTAACATATACATACCTATATTTGTTTATTGATAACATATACATCAGATTTATATGCTTGACTCGTAGTCCGCTTGTAAATCTTCGTCAGATTATTACAGATAGCACATGACAGAGTTACAATATGAAGAAATGGAAAAACACACCTTGGGCTTCGCGGGAATCGAGCCCGCTCTCCTACGTTCGAAGGCGATTAGCAGTGTGGTGACATAACCACTTGGCCACGGAGGGTCCATACATATACACAGTTTGTAGAAACAATAAACAAAAAAGTCGAGCTACTAAGAAGCCAAAGTGCAATCTGCAAGTTAATTGATGCACTAAACTAGACAGCATAGTTTTTATATTTACATTTTTTTTTTTTTTTTTTTTTTTAAATCAAACACATGTTTGCGTTTCTTCATCCGAAACCATTTTTGTAACTTCAATTTATGATCTTATGTCCAGTTAAATTTTCAGGACGACACTCATGGCTTAATTTGCACGGGAACGCAGTTCATTTTAGTGACACATCGGATGGAGACATATAGCAAATCATAAATAGTGCGTACTCGAACTCAGTTTGTGTATCATTTCTGAAAAATCAAAATCCCCTCTTACCTTTCTTTTCTTATAGAGAAAAGACTTGTAATGGAACTTGGACTTGGGACAAGATTTTCTTCTGTGTAACTTTACCAACAAGAGAATATTGGTTTTTCACTATAGCTTTTAACACGGCGGCTAGACATTGTTAGAATTAATCATAAATGAAAACTTTTTTTTCTTTTAAGTCAAACACATGTTTGCGTTTCTTCATCCGAAACCATTTTTGTAACTTCAATTTATCATCTTATGCCCAGTTAAATTTTCAGGATGACACTCAGGGCTTAATTTGCACGGGAACACAGTTCATTTTAGTGACACAATAGATGGAGACACATGGCAAATCATAAATAGTGCGTACTGGAACTCAGTTTGTGTATCATTTCTGAAAAATGAAATAATTAATAATTAATGAATAATTAATAAAATGAAAGTACCCTAAATAGGTTTAACTGACTTATAAACATGTCAGATTCCAATACTGCCTGATAGTATGTCACATATTTTAATTTTAAAAGATACAGGAAGCATCCTTGTAAAAATATATTCATTGAGAGTATTACCATAGCCTCCTAAACTAGATGCCTATCGCGTGGCTCGGAAACTTGACAACAGTTCACTCGGTAGACAGCGCCACCTGGTATAGATTCCGCGAGTTTTTTATTCAACAGCCACCAAAAATTTTAAAAATGGATTTGATATACATAAAAGGCGAATAGAATGGATGGACGGTTGGGTTTTACTTTGCACTAGTGCTGCGCAGATGGGCAATTGTCGACGGTCTGGGACACACCCCTAGAGGTGGTCCGGAGACATGAAATCACAATTTTTGATCCTCCACGGGAGGGATGGCTCTCCCGCTTCGGTGACCCCCAGAGGTATAATTTTTGATGGGAACATGGAGGACATTGCGGCCACGACAGATTTTACGTGCACCAGCCACCATTACTGTACACGACGGTCTTTGGCCGGATCGAGTACCGAACCCGCAAACTTCCAATTACGAGCGAATAGCATGGAAGAAACGTCGATCATATATATCATATATCACTTCTTAAAATTATTGGTGTCAGTTGAATAAAAAAATTGCACAATCCGTACCAGGTGTCGCTGTCTACCGCTTGAGCTGTTGCCAAGGCATCTAGTTTAGAAAGCTATGGTATTACCATTCCTGCCAATAAATCTTTAAAAAAAAATTAAGTATATTCTTTCTCACACTCTTAAATTAGCTACAAATATTTAACATATATGAATACAAGGAGGAGATTAGTAAAAAAAGACAAAAAAAAAAAAAAAAAAAAAAAAATCTGAAACTACAGTCAAAGGCAAGACACTGAAATGAAATACAAGAATTTCAACGTCGATATCTATTACATTAGAATAATAAATATGTTAATCTTCAATCTATATAAAAAAAAAAAATGGTTGTTTTAATATTTACGTCAAATGAAAAAGATGAGAAAACCAAAAAGTTAAACCGACAAAAAAGCTGAAAAGTCTCCTCCCTGTAATATATATTTGACATAAGAAATGAATATATATATATATATATATATATATATATATATATATACCTAATATAAAAACTGAAAACTATGTAAAAGAGCGCAATATCTAAACAAATGAAATTAAAATAACAATAACTAGGAGCAAGGCCAGAAGGGAATGGGTTGAGACATTGCTCATTGCAGCAGCATCTATTTAATCAGATTTATGCCGTAGTTCATGATTTTAAATAAACTAATTCATATTTTAAATTGATAAAACGTGAACTTAAATCTGAAAAAAGTCTTTAATTAGGTTAAAATAGTAACCATAATTTTTAAAGTGTGAGAATCTATAGGAAATTTAATAACAGGGTTGGCTAGATTTTGCCCGACCCGAAAATACCCGGGTGGGTTTTTTTCAATATAACCCTCTTGAAAAAACACCCAAGAAAAAGCCCAAGTGGATTTTTTTTTCAAAGTCCTTATTTAAAATTGTACTTTGGTCTAACTTACAATAAACATACATAAAACAAATATTATATACAAAACATATATAAAACAAATATTATATACATTATTAGAACATGAACAAAAAATTTTTAGAAATATTGGAAATGCTAAAACTTCTGTTTATAAAAAAATCCTGAAAAATTCCTCGAGGAAAAAAAAAAAAAAAAGTATAGTAATTATCTTATTAAAACAGAATAAAAAATTATATTAAAATTAATAATAATAAAAGCAAGAAAAAAACAGAGTTGTTTTTCAATATAAAGAAAACTATAGGACTCGAGGAATGTAAAATGTAAATAAATAAAATGAAATTAAAAAAAAATTCTGATAAGTTTAACATTGCAACACTGTTATGTAATGTAGAGAGAGAATAATTAAAAATGTTTTATGAAAATCTATTGACTACGAAAAATTCAATAAGGCAACTTAAAATAATTATTAAAATCCAATTTTTTGTTGTAAAGGGCAGATAAAAATAATTTTAGAATATTTAAAGTACAATTATTTAAAATTTAAATTTTTTAACAACTTAATCATAAAAAGACTTTAGAAATTTTAAAATTAAATTTTTAAAATTTCAGTTTTAATGAATAAATAATAACTCAATATTTTTTTTAATTATCTGATTATGAATGATACATTTAATTTTAAAAAAAAGGAAGAATGAAAATATTCCTGAAAACTCTGATAAGGCCCAAAAATACTCTGAAAAAAAAAAAAAAAAAAAAAAAAAAAAAAAACCTGATAAAAACAACAACAACAACAAAAAAAAAAAAAAAAAAAAAAAAACTTGATTAAACCCGATAAAGCCCGAAAAAACCCTCTGTATCGGGTATTTTCCAACCCTGTTTAACAAGGAACTTAAAAATCAAAATCAGCCCTAATCAAAATACTTCAAACGCTAATGGTTTCCAAACATTTATTACGTACTGAAAAGTATACTGTTAAAAATTTCAAAAGAAAACTCTGTGTAATGTATTATTTTAAGCCTTACGGAAAATTACAGAGAAAAATAAACGGAGATGTTGAAAAACTTATTTTATACATTCATTTTAATAACTAATATTAATTTAATTAATTATTGGTGAGAATATATCTGTACTGATAAGTATAAAGGATTTAAGTCCAAAAATGTCAATTTTGAGTTAAGTACATAGTCAGACACAGAAAAATATCCTCTATCGATTGGCATAAAGGATTTAAATCCATGTCATTTAGTCTTTGAGAAAATCCATTGGTAAAAAAAGATTCAAGTCAGAAATTTAGCATTAATCTTTGTATAAAATATTTAATTCAATTTTTTCCCTTTATCAAATGAAGATTGACAATCACTGAACGGTATAAAGGGTGTAAATCAACCTAATCCCTTTTTCCTAATTGGTTCTTCTGATTCGTTTTTAGTTAGTTTAACTTTATTTTTCATCTCCTGAAAAATCAAGAATATGGACTTTAATCCTTTATACTTATCAGTATAGATATTTCGGACTTGGAATGTTTTTTCTAAAGTAGAAACAGTCATTTTTAATTTTAATTAAAAAAATAAATAATAAAATTAGGTAAAAATACAGAATAAAGATTGAGAATCTCGATTATTCACTTTTAACTAAGAATTACTGTATATTTACAGAGACTCTGGAAATTTTTAACAGTGTAATGAAAAATGAGGGCTTATAGAAGGCTGATTCCTTTTTTCTATTTAACAAAAAATCATGTTATTTCTATTAATTAAAAAGCAAAAATATACTACATTATTTTATTCAATTTTATTTATCACACATACACACAAAAAAGTGCACATTTTTTTGCCAAATTCAGTTGTCAAGAAATGTTTTGAATGCAATTTTTTATGGTATATTCCCCTGAATTCCATGTTAAATTATTTTGTTTTTAAAGAAATTTCTTTTTAATTTGCCATATTAAGAACTTTCCTAATATCCCTTATGTTACATTACATATCTATTACATTAGAATAATAAATATGTCAATCTTCAATCTATAAAAGACCAAATGATTGTTTTAATATTCACATCACATGGAAAAGCTGAGAAAACCAAAAAGTTAAACCGACAAAAAAGCTGAATTCAGCTGAAAAATCTCATCATTATAATATTTGTTTGACATAAGGTGCTCCAGTGATTGGCATGAACCAACAATTGACATCTATCCCGTAATAATTAATAAATAAGAAAAATAATAAAATTATATATTCTACATATAAGAATTTTAACATTTTATGTCAAACACTGGTGCATAGGGTGCTAAAAACGGGTAAAATGAATAACTAGCAATGTCAAACGCTGGAACATAGGGTGTCAATGACTAATAAAAGAAAAACTGGCGGTGTCAATTACTGGAACATGGAGTGGGTGTCAAATAAAATTTCTAAAAAAAAAAAAATAAAAAAATAAATAAATAAATAATTGTTATCAAATGTGTATATTTTAACATATATGTGGTTCTGAATGTCTTTCATGCCATATGTATTAACTTAAGATTTCTAAAAATATTTTCTGATGACTAGAACAATAAAAACATGAGAGACTGCTCTAAAAGTGTCAATCATTGGTGCACTTACCCTATATGTAGTATAAATGAATTAACATTTTTTATATTAGTCACCTCATTAATAAAGTTTCCCATTCTGCATGCGAGAAGCCGTTTTCAAGGTTTTTGCATGTTGGGTAGTTTTACTCCTGCATGTTTTATTTTATTTTTAAAATTGAAAATTATAATTCCAGCTAACTAGTCGAAATCATTTATCATATGTAAGTTAACAATTTTGATTTACAAATACATGTAATTTACATACAGAAGCATTATTTACCCCCCCCCCCCCCCCGCAAAAAAAAAAATAAATAAATAAAAATAAAAATTAATTAATTAATTAATTAAAATAAAATAAAATAAATAAATAAAATAAAATAAAATAGAATAAAACAAAATAAAATAAAACAAAACAAAATAAATAAAATAAAATAAATAAATAATTCCTAAATATTGTGTTGAAGTATATTGAATGCAATAAACTCCTGATTATCTGCGGCATTGAGTAGTTCGGGTTCTGCAGATTAATACCAATGGCAGATAAACTGCAAAATGCCTGAAAATTAGGAACAACTCGATAAAAATTATTTTAGCTTTTAGCTTAAAATATATAGTGAAAATATTCACAGTGCATTAAACATATTTGTAATGCACTATACTAAAGTTTGTAACATATACTAAATATACTAATAAAGTTTGTAACATATACATACCTATATTTGTTTATTGATAACATATACATCAGATTTATATGCTTGACTCGTAGTCCGCTTGTAAATCTTCGTCAGATTATTACAGATAGCACATGACAGAGTTACAATATGAAGAAATGGAAAAACACACCTTGGGCTTCGCGGGAATCGAGCCCGCTCTCCTACGCTCGAAGGCGATTAGCAGTGTGGTGACATAACCACTTGGCCACGGAGGGTCCATACATATACACTAAAGTTTGTAGAAACAATAAACAAAAAAATCGAGCTACTAAGAAGCCAAAGTGCAATCTGAAAGTTAATTGGTGCACTAAACTAGACAGCATAGTTTTTATATTTACATTTTTTTTTTTTTTTTTTTTTTATCAAACACATGTTTGCGTTTCTTCATCCGAAAACATTTTTATAACTTCAATTTATGATCTTATGTCCAGTTAAATTTTCAGGACGACACTCATGGCTTAATTTGCACGGGAACGCAGTTCATTTTAGTGACACCTCAGATGGAGACACATAGCAAATCATAAATAGTGCGTACTCGAACTCAGTTTGTGTATAATTTCTGAAAAATCAAAATCCCCTCTTACCTTTCTTTTCTAATAGAGAAAAGACTTGTAATGGAACTTGGACTTGGGACAAGATTTTTTTCTGTGTAACTTTACCAACAAGAGACTATTTGGTTTTCACTGTCGCTTTTAACACGGCGGCTAGAAATTGTTAGAATTAACCGTAAATGAAAACAGTGTTTCTTTTAAGTCAAACACATGTTTGCTTTTCTTCATCCGAAAACATTTTTGTAACTTCAGTTTATGATCTTATGTCCAGTTAAATTTTCAGGACGACACTCACGGCTTAATTTGCACGGGAACGCAGTTCATTTTAGTGACACATCAGATGGAGACACATAGCAAATCCATAAGTAGTGCGTACTCGATCTCAGTTTGTGTATCATTTCTGAAAAATCAAAATCCCCTCTTACCTTTCTTTTCTAATAGAGAAAAGACTTGTAATGGAATTTGGACTTGGGACAAGATTTTCTTCTGTGTAACTTTACCAACAAGAGACTATTGGTTTTTCACTGTCGCTTTTAACACGGCGGCTAGAAATTGTTAGAATTAAAAGCGACAGAAAATGTTTTAAAGTAAAATTTTATAAATAGTTTTTTTTTTCTTTTGAATGTATTTAATTTATAAAAATAAGAAACCTTGCTTAAGCTTCTGTTGTTTTGCCAAAGTCCTTTCGAGGGAGCACCCTCAGTGACTGGCTCTTCAAACTGTTTACCTTCGGTCCGTCGCTTACGGTGGTTTTAACACAATTAGATTTACTGATTATTTTGACATCGAGGTAATTAATTACATTATCATTTTCTGTTTCACAGGTAAACTTAGGATCTGTTTGATGTGTATAAAAAAACCAACTGCCACTAGTGAAATTATTAATAACAAAAGTAAAACCCCGATCAATACGCCATTAAAGCATATACTAACAGGGCCATCTTCATTTGCAAAGAAACCGAAGACCTTAGGGATGTTCATTCAAAATATCACCGTTAATGCCAAGTATCCCAAAAGCTTAATTAATAAATTATACATGAAAAGAATTACCCCCCCCCCCTCACACACCAAAAAAAAAAAAAAAAAAAAGTTTACTTTTCAATTTTCTACGATGGTGGACTTGCCGTAAAAATCAAAAACCTAGGTAAATAAACTTAATATAAAGATTCCTATTAAACCCAACCCGAATGTTTATCAAATCATAAGGAACGAAAAAGACCCAATTCCACCATTAGAAAATTCTAGTATTTATAAAATCCCAATCAATGGTAATCAAAAAGAAAAATGCTACATTGGAATAACTAAAAGAAAAAGGAAAACGCGTATAAAAGAACATCAGGCAAACATCAAATACAGAAAAGCTAGAACAGCATTAGCGAAACCATACCTTAACCATGACATTTTTGTTGACTTTAATAACGCTAGGAAGATCACCAACTATAACAAAAATACTTGCTCGCTGAACAGGGAAATGGTTGAAATATTTTAGAATTATAATTCAATAAATGGCAACAAGCCAATGATGGGTTTGTGCCGATTATGGCGCCAACTAATAAATCGCCAGACCGAAGGTAAACAGTTTGAAGAGCGAAGCAAGCCACACAAGCCATCCACTGATGATGTGGGGGAGCTCCCTCGAAAGGACTTTGGCAAAACAACAGAAGCTTAAGTAAGGTTTCTTATTTTTTATAATGTTTAAAAGCTTCTGGTTAAATAAATGTTTCGTGTATTTAGTTTACTATTTATTATTGATTTTGATCTATATTACTTACATTTTGTAGCAGTTGGCTCAGCTGGGTGGAACACAGAAGCTGTGCAGGTATCACTGGGAGCATGGCAGGAAGCAAGCAATTCTCTGAATTGTTCAGGTTGCGGGATTGGTTAAGAACTTGATTAATTGCCATTTCTAGCAACTGATAAGTGTTGCTACGATAAGTGTTGCTTTGATAAGTGTTACTCCTTTCACTTAGTTTTTTACTAAGTGAAAGGAGTTTTCGGTTATGATGTTGCTTGAGGTACTTGAGAGATTCCTCCAATGAAGATTGGGAATGTAAAATGTTTTGGATAGTTTTACATTCCCGTTTGATTTCATCTGAAATGTCTTGAGTCATGCCTTCACTTTGTCGTGACATTTGAGTGTCTCTGTTTCTGTCTTCCTCACTCATGTTGCATATGTCTGTAGCATATGCAGCTTCGTGTTTGATTGGCCTTTCGGTAAGAATAGAGTCATTAATGAAGGGGATGACAATTTCTGGTGTTGATACTGGACTGTTCTTTTGAATCAGACGATAGTCAGGAACAGATTCAGACATCCCTTCCTGATCTCCATATATGTCATCCTCTTCACTTTCGATGTCAATTTGTATAGGTAATTTCAGTTCTCTCTCTTTTTCAGGAATCACTTCTTTTACTAATGTTATATCTGGACCATCAACAGTCTTTGTTGTTCCTTCACCTTCCCTATTGACTCGTATACCAGTTTTTCTTTCGAGCTTGATTGCTTCTCCGGAAAGCAAAACATTCAATAACTTTACATCTGGACTATCGATGGGATCTATATCGTTTCTTTCAATCTTTGTTGTTTCTTCCTCATCGCTCTCAGTAATATCTATAATTACTTCTAGAGTGGAATTTTTTAGAGTACTTGCTTCTTCTGTACTCTGAGGTGGTATGGTGCTATCATTTTCATTTTTGGAAGAAGGTAAGTTTTCGTCATTTTTATTTCCTTTTTCATGGGGCACAGATGTTGTGTCATCACATTCAGGAACTCTGTTGTGAAGTAGTTCATTGGCAGTGTTCTTTTGATCATTTCTTTTTTTGTGTGACACAGATGCTTTGTTATAACGTATTCCTGAATTACTTTCTAGTACCCTTGGACTCATGCGCTTTCTGTTAACTTCTTCGGACCCTGTATCACTATCCTCTGTTATTGCTTTCTTCCTCTTTTCAGCATGCGTAATTGTTTCGTGGATGCTCCCGTCAAACCCACTCTCTATTAATTCTGATTCTGATTCACGAATGCTCCTTTTATTGGCCTTTTTCGATACCTTCTTCGTCTTCTTACTTGTTTTTTTCGTCTCACATAGGATTTCGATGGGTTGTACAGAAGATCGAAGTATCATTCCATGTTGGTTCGGTCTTTTGGGACACTTTATCTTTATTTTTTTTCCATTTTCTATTATTCTTTCATAAAACATTGTCACAGATTCTCCAGTTCCAGAAGGAGACTCTTCGTGTAGGTCTTTTGTATTATCTGTCTGGGTAGTATTTTCATGTACATTGGAGGATTCGTTTGATCTATCAGGAGAAGAAGGTACTTGTTTATTGATATCTTCCTCTGACATTGTTCCTGGCTTTTTAGTATTTTCAACATGTAGTATTACACTTGCAAATGTATCGTAGTCAGGAAGTTCCATGTTGTTGGGATCCTGTAAAGACAAAGAAAAGAAAATAGTTACATTTCAAATATTAAGGTTGCAGATTAGTCAGATTTGCCCTTTCTTCTTCCCCATTGGATTCTATGGGATATTGGTTATTTTGTATTATATAAACATCTCATTCTGAGATTTTGAAAATTAAATATTTTAAACATTAAAAAATTAAAAAAAAAAAAGGATTATAGTTCATACTTAGTAATTAAATACCTTATTAAAATCCTTAAAAGTTCCGAGCTTTTCTCTATATATTTCGGCACACCAGTCGGGGCCATCATCAGAGCTCGGGAATGACTTGATAACTAAAGCTGGGCGGTTTGTTTATTAAGCTATTGTATAGCTTTTATCGCGGGCTTTGAGCGCGGCGACCGAATCAGAAAATTCCGTAACGAAAAAAAAACCTAACACAGTTCGGCAGACTTCGGTAGACTTCGGCTGTACGAAGCTCGCACGAATCGAGACGAGCTGCTCCGAAATCGGACGAATACGTAAGCAGCTGTTTGTGAGAAAGTATATAGGTGTATAGGTATCTATCATTTATGTGCAACAGTGAATAGCTGTACGCGTACAATTTGTGTATAAAGTGTCTTTAATATGAATAAACAAAGTGCATTTATTTGTGTATAAAGTGTTTTTAATATGAATAAACAAAGTGCATTTATTAATGAAGAAAGTGATGAAAAAATAATGAAAGAAAATGAGCGAGTACTCTATATACATACATTTTATTATTATCACAAATGCAGTATTTTTTAACACGCTTTTATTAGCTTCCCCTGTATGTATGTATGTATGTTTGTTTGTTTGTTTGTTTGTAACTTCTCTGGGAGCAAACAAAAAAATTATATTGTGAAATAAAATCTTTTTGTAAAAAAATAGAACCGACTCCAAAAAGCAACTACTATTAAAAAAAAATTGTATGAAATGAAACTAAATTGCGCCAAAAAGTATAAAATAATTTCCTTCGCCAAACAACCTATAACACTACAATTAATCATAACTTTTGAAGTCGGCGCAAAATTAAATAAAATTTAATTAGTTTTTAAAGGTTTGTTTTTAGATCGGTAGCAACAAATGCTGTCGTCTCGAATGATCCATTTTCATGTTTCCTTTATTATTGTATTCACTGTATACAATTGGTCCATTGGTAGCATCTACACAGAACAGTGGACATTTTTCACAATGCAGAATTTATGTTTCTACGAAGTTAGAGTTTTCTTTGCAAATTTGGTATAACTTTGATAACTATCATCCTTGGTGGCTTTTGGATTTGGCGTTGAAAACGTATTGCAAAAATATACACGCAAGATGTATATTTTCATAATACATTTTGTACGAAGTATTGTTTCATATTCTTGATTACTCTCTTAATATACCTTATCAAATTAATCATGATATCCCAAAGAAATTAAATATGTTTGCCAGATAATTTTGCGATTTTTCTTTCACCAAGGACGTCAGATACCAGCATCTTCGCCAACTTTTGCTGCTTACAAAATCTTATTTGTTTTCTTGAATCAAAATAGTTTTCGGCTGCGTTTTGCAGGTGACAATGTGAGATGTGTAGTTTGAATAGGATTCGATTTTTGTATTGAATAAAAGTATCAATTTTTATTTAATTTTGCGCCGACTTCAAAAGTTATGATTAATTGTAGTGTTATAGGTTGTTTGGCGAAGGAAATTATTTTATACTTTTTGGCGCAATTTAGTTTCATTTCATACAATTTTTTGAAGTCGGTTAAAAAAAATACTTCCCCTTCGTGAACGATATGGCGTAGAGGTAAGGCGCCGCGCTACGAACCTAAAGGTCCAGTGTTCGATCCCCGTCAGGGGAAATTTTTTAAAAATCGTTTTTGTTAATTCTAAGTTATTTTAATTAAAGATTTAAATGTATGTAAATATTACGGTGTATCACTCACACGATTTTCTCTTACCCTGAATCTTAATACTAAGATAGATATTTTGTGCTTTTTAGTTCACATTTCTATAAAAGCTTGTTCTTTAATTTTTTAAAACTATAATATATATATATATATTTAAGCTATTGCATAGCTTTTATCGCGGGCTTTGAGCGCGGCGACCGAATCAAGAAATTCCGTAACGAAAATAAACCTAACACTCTCTTCCTTGAAGTGGTTCCCATGGTGACGAAAAGCGGCAATGAACACGTAATACAATCTCATCGAAGGAAGGTCGCGTATTCTATTTCAATGGGTTTAAAGCGCGAAATTAAAAAAATTATAACTCATTCAGTTTTTAATAGCATAAGGGATAAAGTATTATTAGAATTAAGATATCTATTATAGACAAAAGCGAATAAATATAAAAGTAATTTAGAATTTCGTTATCTATTTTTATTAGCCATTTAATTTATTGAAAATATAGTAATTAATTATTGCCTTTATTTAAAGCTATAATTAAAACTCATATATGTGAAGGAACGACTCCCCATGCATTCCCCCCCCCCCCCAAAGCACAACTTTAACATGAGTCCCCTCCCCTAGGCACAACTTTGACATGAGTCCCCCCAGGCACAACTTTGACATGAGTCCCCTCCCCAAGGCACAACTTTGACATGAGTCCCCCCCAAGGCACAACTTTGACATGAGTCCCCTCCCCAAGGTACAACTTTGACATGAGTCCCCCCAAGGCACATGAGTCTCCCAAAAGGCACAACTTTGACATGAGTCCCCCACAAGGCACAACTTTGACATGAGTCCCCCCAAGGCACAACTTTGACATGAGTCCCCCCCAAGGTACAACTTTGACATGAGTCCCCCCCCGAAGGCAAAACTTTGACATGAGTCCCCCCAAGGGACAACTTTGACATGAGTCCCCCCCCCAAGGCACAACTTTGACATGAGTCCCCCCCCAAGGCACAACTTTGACATGAGTCCCCCCCCCAGGCACAAGCAACAATTTAATGCTATAAAATACTAATACTGTCCGAAAACTTCATGAAAGCGAGGAAGGTTAAGTTAAAAATTTTTAATTATTATTTTTACTGCACAATTATTATTTATACTGCGTAAATAAAATAAATAAATAATTATAATTACATAAGTTTAAAAAAAAAAATGCTATGCAATAGCTTTACCGCGGCAGTCCTCGAGTGCCACACGTATTTTTTTTTACTTTTTATCACATTTAAATTTATTTCTTGTTTCTTCTCTATAATTCTCACCCTATAATTCTCATTATTATGCCCTCAAAAGAGAGGCTCTTGAAATACTAACTTCTAACAACGCCGTTAATGATATCGAGTACAGTATTATCCCACCCGAATGGCAAGCGTTATACAATCAAACCAAGCGAAGTGAAGAGAGGAACGAAGAAGAAACAAGAAATAAACAAACCGCCCAGCTTTAGTTTTCAAGTCATTCCCGAGCTCTGATGAGGGCCCCGACTGGTGTGCCGAAATATATAGAGAAAAGCTCGGAACTTTTAAGGATTTTAATAAGGTATTTAATTACTAAGTATTAAATATTTTATTTCATTTGGTCAATTCAGCGTCATAATTTTCAATCTTCAAAAAAAAAAAAAAAAGTCTTCTTAGTATAAAAGCGGACATTATGAGAGTGTCATTCAAGAGACGTAGTTCGGAAAACACATGGGAAGAGAAAAAGGGGGAACCAGACTAACGATACAGTAAACTCTCAAAACCATTTTTTTTTTTAAATAAATCATAGTGTACAAAGTTTCATGACTCCATTTTTAACATGTTGGCTACCAACTATAGGATAGTTTGTTTATTTGCCTATGGATGCCAACTGCCATACTTGTGCAGGTTTGAGGAAATTTGTAATGTATCTGTGTGAATACAGACCTCAAGGAAGAGAACAAACCTTCAATATTCAACCGTAAATTAATGGAAGGAATTTCAAATGAAACATACAGTAACACATGACAGGTTGTCAACAAAAATAGGATGTGTCAAGAACAACTTAATTAAATTTACACAAAGGACTAGAATTGAAAATGCAATTTCATTTTTTTTTTTTTTTTTTTTTTTTTTTTTTTTTATCATCAATGTTAAGAGTAAAGAGGAATTTGCACACATGGGGGATTTGAACAAAATCCTATTTTTCTGGTAGTTTTAGGCTCATAAATTTCAAAAAGTTTATTATTATTAAAGTTTATGATTCCAAGTGTCTAGAACAAGATGTCGGGACAAGTTGCCCAGTGAAAACATTCAAGATAATTATATGATAATATCACTGTCCAAATTTAGTTCAATTTGGAGTATTTTTTCAGAAGTTATCGTGATTTTAAATTTTCAAGTGGGAGCCTGATTTCAAGTGGCCCCGCTTAACATAAGATATCTGCCACTTTATTAAAAATGGCGTATATAGTTTATCAATAAACTTCATTAAGATCTTTATGTGGTCTGTATTTACATCAAAATTCAAACAATTTCGAAATACGTTTTTTACAATTTAAATTTGAAATTTTCAAGTGATCTGCACTTGAAAACAAAATGACGGAGCAACTTGGTTAACAAACTCATCTAAGATATTTATAAGGTAAGTAAGGCACTGTTCAAATTTGGTTCCTTTTGGAGTATTATTTCGGAAGTTATCATGGTTTTAAATTTTCAAGTGGTGGCCTGATTTCAAGTGGTCCCGCTTAACTTAAGATATGCGCCACTTTACTAAAAATGGCGGATAAAGTTCATTAATAAAGTTATTTGAGACACTCGTGTAATCTATGTATACATCAAAATTAAAAAAAAAAAAAAAAAAAAAAAAAAAAATCGGAATACGCTTTTTACAATTTGAATTTGAAATTTTCAGTGACATATGACTCAAGAAACATATGACTATCTCTATTACAAAAAATATATATTCGTTTCATTTGGTTTAGTGCAGTCTATAGATGTTAAACTCTACTTACCTGCAATTTCCCCCATAGACGTAATGTATTAGAATACTTTTGAGTGTCCCTGTACACGAACCATTTGCTTCCTCTCAACGAAAAGCTTTTTGTATCATCCCTATACGATACACATTTAGAATACCGAGTTTGGAATTTCTGCTACTATTTGTTCTTGAGATATGCTGATAACAGACAGACACACAGACCATTCGCTAAAAACATGATTTTCGTATTCAGTGGACCTCAGAACATGTAAATATAACAAAAACTCACTTTCGAAAATTTGACCCTAAAACAATACTTTCTCGACCCTATGGGTAAGAGTAAGTAAAAATGCATGTAATATGTGTAATAGTAGGTAATGGAAGTTGAGTGGTTGTTTCACACCAGATTTTTTCTCTTGCAGACGTTTTTAAGAAGTTATTGAAATTCACGCAGATTTAGATGAGAACGGACGCTTAGTAGGTATCTGCAGCACTGTATTATTTTTATATTTTTGTGTGTGTGTGATAAGCATCAAACAACTAACTACAAAAACGCTAAATTTTTAAACTCAATTTTGTACATTTGAAATACGCATCAGACATAAATAGTTAAAAATTAATCTATATTTTTATAGTTTTAAGTTTTAGACTTAGTGTATTCTTGATTTACAGGCATGAGAGTGCGGAAAATTAAAAAAAAAAAGAGGAAACACGCGTGTTCATAAAATTAATTTCAAATGAAAAATAACGCGTGCAGGGAAAACTAATACAAATATGTTCGTAAAATTTATTTCAAGTGAAAAAATAATGCTCACAGGAAAAAACTATACAAAATATTTTTAAAATGACAAATTAAACTAAAAGAATAACACATCAGCATTATAGAACATGTGTTAAAAAAAAAAAAAAAAAAAAGCATTAGCTAGAAATTAACATTTAATAACATTGACTGGTGGTGGAAAATGAAAAAAAGGGGAGGGGGGGGGGTTAAAAAGTAGTTCATGAGTGAGAAATATTAAACAAAATTCTTCTTCTTTATGGGTTCTGGAATATCATAAAGTAAGTTTAAAATTAATACTGACATTTTTGTTGTGGATGGATAAATATTCAAAAATAAAAGGCTTCCCGCAGAATGTTTGATGGGCGATGGTTAGAGATGAAAAAAGGGGGGGCGGACAAAAAAAATTAAATGAGTGAGAAATATTGAATAATTCTGTTCTTTTATATGTTATAGAATATGATAAAGCACGTTTAAAATGAATATTGACATTTATATTTTGGATGGAAAAAGATTGAGAATCTAAAGTCTTTCGTGGAGCGCTTGAACACTGATCGTTACTGGAGTTTGATTTTAACAAAATAAAAAATCGCGAAATTAACGAAAATCGCGGATCCGCGGAAAATTCTTATGCCTGGATTTAACATTTTTAATTCTTTTTTAAGTGATTTACCAACTGTGTGACAATGAAAATTTATTTCATTTAAGAACTTAAATATGTTTTGCATGATTTTTAGATGAATTATTAATTTGCATTTAGATTCGGGTGAAAAGAAGTGAGGTGCAGAATGTCAAAAATTTTTATTGCGAGTTCGGGTCGAGTTTCGGGTTGATTTAAAATGTATCTGTCGAGTACAGGACTCTAGCTGGAGGGTAATCTCTGGACAAGGTTCCCACGGTCATCGAAAATCCTTAAGAAGTACTTGAATTTCATTTTCTTTTTCAAGGGTCCTTGAAAGTACTTGAATTTCATGCAAAGTCCTTGAAAATCCTTGAATTTTCCACTTCAACAGACAGGCTTAGCGCGAACTCTCTGTCAAGGCTAAACTATATCCATCTCCATCGCACGCCGTTGTCTAATATAATGACTTTGTCATAAAATTCTTATTTCATTGTCTTGCTTTTGCATATACTTTCAACTTATTTGTCGTTTTTACCAATATCATACCTGTTTGATGGACTGGTCATTAATTTTGAGCAGAAAGTGACCAGACCAGGACTCAAACCTAAAAACTTTGGAATAATCATAATGATCCCAATTCTAAATTTATCAATTTTGACTCTTTTAAAAGTTAATTTGGTGAATCCATCAAAAATGTATTGTGAAAACAAGCAAAGTTATTCTACACTCATGTCCATAAATTAAGGATAATTCAGATTCACACTGAAATCGAACTTTGATGCAAAAATTTCACCTGTAGAAATATCACACACATCTTCAAGAATAATATGCAAATTATAGGAAGCCATCAGATGACGCCGATATGATGTTACAATGACGAAAATGTAAGAAGGGGGTAGATAAGGAATGGGATCAAAGAAGGAAAATTGTTCACAAGCGTTCTGTGTGCCGCTCAGTGCCACAACCGAATGGTTATGACACAGAGGACGCATGCAGATAATTTTTTACGTGGTAGAATCATCGGCCGACTAGAATGTGGGCGTACTCAGATAGAAGTATCGGGGGAACTTAGAATCGCCCAAAGTGTCATCTCTAGGCTTTGGCAACGATTCCAAAATGATGGGAATGCCAGTCGACGTTACAGTACTGCTCGGCCCCGAGTTACAATGCCGAATGACCACCGGTATTTGGCAGTAACTGCCAAAATAAGCAGATAAAGCACAGCATCAGACCTGTCTCCTCAGCTGTTTGCAGCCACGATTGCCGCAGTTTCAAGACAAATCGTGTATAGACGTTTGGGAGATGTTGGTCTATATCCTCGCAGGCCTGTTAGATTTGTTCCACTCACGGCAATGCACTGTGCCAGCGGTTAACTTGGAGTAGAGAACATGTAATGTGGACAGCGGCACAGTGAGTCTGTGTGATGTTTTCCGACGAGTCCAGGTTTAGCTTGCAGCGTGGTTCACGCCAGACTTTCATATGTAGAACGTCAGGTAGCCGTTACCACCAAAACAACATCATTGAACGCGTTACTGTGGGGCAGGAGTGCTCGTTTGGGAGGTTTTGGTCATATTGGTCCTTGAATTTTTTTCTTTTTTAAGAGTGGGAACACTGGTGGAACTACTGAAAAGATAAAAAAAAAAAAAAAAAAAATCACTAATCAAAATCTATACTATCCCTGAGTGCTATAGGCTATAATTAATTCAATTTTTTTTTAAATTCGAAATTTTAATTAAAATCTCCATAAAAACTTGTGGAGAATATTCGGATGCCATATTCTCAATTTTAGATCTTAACTCCTAGATCTTAGATTTCACTAGATTAATTTATGAGCATGAAACTTGAATCTTGCTTATTGAACCTTAGATTGAAGCTGCAACTGAAATACTTAATTTATGAAGAAATGACAGAGTCCAAATATATAAAATAAATGAGCTTTAATTGAGCTTAAATAAGAAGGGGGGGGGGGCGCTGGACTTTGATTGGATTTAATATCTTTATACGTTTGAATGAGCAGCCCTATTAAATGCTTTGACATCAATAAATAACCACCGTTACTTTACTTTACTTAACTACTCACCAACGGTCTCAAATACTTTCATTTAACCCCTTAACTCCTAAGGCCAAGTAGTCTTTCGCATGTAGGAGGATTCCCTGACGCTACAATGCTACAGGACTTACTCTCTTCTACCCTGAGCCGCTAACAGCTAGCCTTCTACTAACTCTCCAACTAACTCACTCCAACTATGAAATACATCGCCTTTCAACTCCCTCTCCAACTAACACTCTTACCTCCTCTCAACTAACACTCTAGCTCACTCCTTCCAATTAACACTCTTACCAACTCTCCTTTTATACAGCTTCTTTCCAAAATATTTGCATATTACAATTTAGTTTGACATAAAAACTAACTCTACTAAACAACTGAATCCTAAAACTTTCGTATTCATGTTTTACTCGCAAAGTGCGAATTTTAACCGTAGCACTTTGCTAGACCTCACAAACTATGGAAAAAAAAAATGAAAAATTGCGCCAAAATCTGTTGAGAAATGTGGCTACGCTACGATGTAAAGCATCAGACTCCGAGTCAAAAGTTTACGAGTTGGGTCCCCATCAAGAAAAATAGTTTATGAAGGATTCTTGTTAAAATAATTTATTTATTTTTCTTTCTGTTAATTATGTTTATGCTATCTACAGGGCCGTGTGAAACAAAAAGGGCGCCCAGGGCAATTCTTTAAACATTTTATTTTTACTTTCTTTTACCCATAAGACAGAGAAAGTATTGTTTTTGGGGTCAAATTTTCGAACGCGAGTTTTTGTTATATTTACATGTTCTTAGGTCCCTTGAATACGAAAATCATGTTTTTAGCAAATGGTCTCTGTGTGTGTCTGTGTGTCTGTCTGTTATCAGCATATCTCAAAAACAAATTATGGCAGAAAGTTCAAACTTGGTATTCTAAATGTGTATCATATAGGGATGCTACAGTAAGCTTTTCGTTGAGATCAAGCAAATGGTTCGTGTACAGGGACTATCAAGAGAATTCTAATACATTACGGCTATGGGAGAAATTGCAGGTAAGTAGAGTTTAACATCTATAGACAGCACTAAACCAAATGAAACGAATATATATTTTTTGTAATAGTGATAGTCCACAGGGAAAAAAAAAACTGTGTATGTGGGAGCCTCGCCTCGCCTCCCCCTCCGGGAGGGAAGTCCCCCTGTCGAGGTGAGTAAATTTTCATGTTGGGTCTCTTTCAAAAGAGCTCGCCAATACCTTTAAAACGAATGGTTCAACCATCGATCTGCGATAATTTAAAACAAAGTTATCGATTTTTTTTTTTACTTTTAACAAAAAAAAAAAAAAAAAAAAAAAAAAACTTTTAAAAAATCGTATATATATATATATATTTTTTTTTTAAGACTGAGGGCCTATTAGTCTCAATCTGGGATTTTTGCGTTGTCGATTTCGAGAGTTGGACATTTGTCGAAAATATAATTGAATAATTTGAAAGCGATGTTATAATTTGAAAAAAGAAAAAAAAAAAAAAAACTAATAGTCCTCCGTCCTAAACTAAATTCTGCTTTTGCCAGAATATCATCAAAATCTTTTTTTTAGGACTCAGGGCCTATTAGTCTCAACGAGATATATAAATTAGAGTGCTGATTCAATGGATGAAAGATTAGCCTTCCGTGGTTCAAGATGAATCACATGACATGCTCCAGTAGGTTGCTGTGTTTGGCCCTTTATCGCTATTTTGACATTTAAAATATCAGTTTGACAAATTATCATTATTATTAGGTAACATGACAGTCCTATGACCGAAATAAATTGTTTTTAAAATAATTTTACACATATTTCACATTTTAATAAATAATAAAATACCTTTTTACTTTCCGAACACTATAGTGAGGAAAGTATTGTAATCATGTCAAAAATCCGAATTCGAGATTTTGATGTTTCTATACGTTTTGAGGTCCCCTGAGTCCGTTTTCACTATTTTTACGATGATATATGTATGTGTGTGTGTATGTGTGTATGTTTGTGAACACGCTAGCGTCTAAAGGCTTTGTTCGATTAACCTGAAAGTTGGTACGTATATTGTAAGTCACCATAGTACGAACCCTATAGATTTTGGTGAATCTAGCACTTATAGTTTTTTTACAGGGACACAAAGAAAAATTCTTTATCATTATGGCCTATGGGACCAAAATCTTAAAAGTGCGATAGCATCTAAACGCCTTATTCAATTGAGCAAAAATTTTATACCCATATTATAGGTCACAGATACTCAATCTGTATAGATTTTGGAGAATCTAGCACTTATAGTTTTTTTACAGGGACACAAAGAAAAATTCTTTATCATTAAGGCCAATGGGGCCAAATTTTTAAAAGTGTGATAGCGTCTAAACGCCTTATTAATCTGAGCAAAAAAATTGTACACATGTTATAGGTCGCATTTGCACCAACTGTATAGATTTTGGTGAATCTAGCACTACAGTTTTTTTACAGGGACACAAAGAAAAATTCTTTATCATTATGGCCTATGAGACCAAATTTTTAAAAGTGCGATAGCATCTAAACGCCTTATTCAATTGAGCTGAAAATTTGTATGAATATTATAAATCACTGTTGCACTAACTATAAGCATTTTGGTGAATCTAGCATCTATAGATTTTTACAGGGACAAAACGAAAAATTCTTTATCATTATGATCTAAGGGCTCAAAGTTCAGTAGCGTTAAATAAAACCTCGTGTGATATATGGAGAAAAAAACACTCTATTATGGTTTTCTCTCTTTTGTTTGTTTAGCAATTCCTCTTTCTTTATTTTATCTACAAAACTGTTAGTTACTCAATGTTCGGAAAGTCGAGTGGAGTCACTCCAGATTTTTTTTCATTGTTTCCCAACAAAGTTTAAAAGTGTTTATAAAAGACAATTTAAACTTTTAAAGAGCTAAATTTAACAACAAATAATAATTTTTCAACTATTTTTAAGCATTTTGTCGGTTAAAATTCAACTACACGAAATAAAAAAGAAGTAAAATCAAAATCAAAATGATTTAGAACAAAAGAATATTAAACTACGTAAGTAAACAAAAACATTGCCGGTTACGATTTATGTGAAGAACAATCTGCAAACCGTTGCCATAGAAATTTACTGAAAATAATCTGTTACCAAGGGAACCACCGAATACGCAGGTGCAAGGAGAGCTTGTCATATGACTCGTCTTGGACCTCCTCAAGGGTTACCATTTATCACTCTACTTTATATATCTCGTTGATTAGTCTCAATCTGGGATTTTTGCGTTGTCGATTTCGATAGTTGGACATTTGTCGAAATCTAAAATTTATCGAAAATATAATGGAATAATTTGAAAGCAAAGTTATAATTTGAAAAAAAAAAAAAAATAAATAAATAAATAAAACTAATAATTCTCCGTCCTAAACTAAATATGCCAGAATTTCATCAATATATATATATATATATATATATATATATTAATTATTATTATTGAAAGAAAAAGAAAAGAAAAGAAATAATAATCAGTATCGTTACAAGCGATATCGAAAAAGTATTTTTTTAATAGCTTTGAATTAGGAAATAAAAAGTGCGCGTGAAATAATAGGAAATAAAAATAAGTAAAAAAATGAATTTAATGATTTAATGTTTTTGTTTTTCGGGGGCTGCTCATGCACATAAAAAATGCGTATTAAAACGAGTCGAAGAAGAAAGCGAAATAAGTATTGAGTTATATTACGATAAATACGATATATAATATGATACGATGTATTAGACCTATCGTCCAGGGTTAGTAGGCATTTTCGTTGAAAGAAATAGTTTGTTCGTTTGGTGCAACTTGCACATCAGTCCCGTGAGGTACAACTTTCACATTAGTCCCTTGAGGTACAACTTTCACTTTAGTCCCGTCAGGTACAACTTGCACATTAGTCCCAAAGCTTCCTAGATCTACTATCAAGCCTGAAGGTCCTCTTCGTGACGTCACAACCGGGGTCCCTCCGCAACTCCGCATCGTTTACTTTCGCCTGAAACCTCTTAAGATCTTCTCTTAAAGCTTCATTTCTTCTTCATAAAAACAGATTTCTCATTAATATTCCGTTAAAAAATATTATTTAGCATTTATCTACCATTTTTATTATATATATATATATATGTATACGTATGTTTTTTTCTCCCATAGTTTCAGCTAAAATAGATATATTTTCCCTTTCATTTATGTTTATACGTGTTTACATCATTAAGTATTTTTTAAAATAAAATATTTGATGTTATAAAACTAAGATTGTACATGTTATTTTAATAAACGTGGGAAATACACCGAATTCCATTGGAATAATTTATTTTATAACTATTACACCAAGGAAATTAAAATATTTAAATAATAATAATAATAAATCTTGTCACACGTTCTTTAATTTTAAATTTCCAAATTTTAGCATACAAAGTTTTAAATTTGAGTTAAAACAACAAAAATGATATTTAATAGTGCTCATTTGAAAATTAATATAAAAGAAAATTTTTATTATACATATTTTACCATATATTTATTTTATTTTTAATTATATTCACATATAGAAGTGTATTTTAAAATCAAATACATAATGCAATAAATCAAGCTTTGTATACTTTTTAGATTATTTAAAGAAGTATTATGATATATTCAGAAGTTCATTAAGATCATTCAACTTCGAAGTTTTGTACAAAGACTATTAAATTAATATTTAAAAAATAAGTATTAATAATTTTTAGATATACATGTATTCACTCTTTCTAAATTTCCAAACTGTGACTTATAAAAGTTGAAATATGAATCTAAATTCAATCTTTTAAAGTACAAAAAAATATTTTTTAAATCCTCTATTTTTGGCTATGTAACATATTTGAAAATATTAAGTATGCACATTTTTCATCATTTTTATACATGAATTTGAAAGTTTATTTTCTGAAATGTAGATACAACAACTCTTTAGTAAATGTTGATTTGTAAATTTTGAAAAAAAAAAAAAAATTCGAGTTATAATAAATACGAGATGTTTGAATTACTATTTCAAATTAGTCTGTATTAGGCAAAATTAAAATCATTCAGTTTATAGGTAATATCGAATAAATTTGAAATAATGTTTGCCAAAAGAATAATGAATTTTTTACATGCATAGATACATTCAGTACTTTTAAATTTCCAATTTTTAACATATGAAGATCGAAATTTGAATGTTAAATTTATATTTTAAGAACACTAAAAATTTATATTTAAAATTATCCCCTATTTGCAAAACACAATAATTGTAAATGTTTTACATACATATTTACGAAATTTTTATTGATGGCTTTCGAAGATTACTTCATAAAGTATAAATATATCATTTGAGTTACTATAATTGTTTTGCAAACATTTAAAGTAAACAATCTGAAGTCATAAATATAAGATGTTTAAAAAATATTTCAGATTAATATATAAGAAATTTTTGGATCATTCAATTTAATTTTTTTTTTTTTAATTCCCTTTTTTGAAAAAAAAAAAAAAAAAAAAAAAAAAAAAGAAAGAAAGAAATCGATAACTTCGTTTGAAATTATCGAAGTTACATGGCTCAACTATTAGTTTAAAAGGTATTTATTATTTCTTTTAAAAATATTTATATTGAAAATTTAAACATTCAGGAGGATTTTCCTCCAAGGATGCAAAGATGCTCCTATATATACAAATGTTTCTTATAAGTATTTCGGCCCACCAGCGGCCGAGCGGTTCTGCGCGCTCAAAGCTGGTGGACGTGAAGTGCCGGGTTCAATCCCAGGTCGCACTCGTCGGCCTAGCCGTTCGGAATTTTCCGTGGTTTTCTCCAAAATTGAGTAAATACGGGATAGGAACCATTAGAAAAATCCCCACGGAGGACATTCCTCTCAGGCCTAGGACCCTAGTGCAGTCCTCACAACCCAACCCAACCCAACCTATAAGTATTTCTTTTTATTTCACGATGATTCGTTAAAAATAATCGTAATTGTGCTCATTTATACAAAATTTTCTCCTATACTGCCATATTAATAATTATCATCAAACGTTGTGGTATCTCCACCTGTTGGCGATTTTCACCAAAAGTTGAAGGACATTTATAAATCAAGAAGCAACTTAAACTTTTATGAAATTCTGTTCATTAGTTCCTGAGATACAGATACCACAATATTTTGTCACACACAAACACATATATTGACATTTTCTAAAACTGATCAGATCGTGTTTGTCCCTTTCAAAACGTGTAAATCCATCGAAAACCAGAAATAGAAAATCTTTACGAATCCAAAAGTTTTTCTATTGAATTCAGAAGAAGAGAAAAATAAATAAAAAGGAAACAAAAATTTGAAAATTAAAACCTTTTAACGAGTGGTGCTGCCATTCCGCTTTTCATAATTTTTAATGTGCCCGTATAGGACAAAGTTTCGTATAAATGAGAATAATTTTTAATGAATTATTGTAAAAGTAAGAAAGAATTATTCATAACAATAACAGTCAATCAGGATAACAGTCAACCTTGCGTGGGTGAGTGTGTAAATTTTCAGTATGCATACCTTTTAAAAGAACTCGTCAATACCTTTAAAACGAATGATTGAACAATGATCTGTGATAATCAAAACAAAGTTTATTTATTTATTTATTTATTTTTTTTCATTTGGAGAAAGTGTCCTCCGTGGGGGTCATTTTACGGGGTTCTAGCCCTATATTTAAACGTTTCGGGGGAAAACAAGGAGAACTCCGAAAGAATAGGTTGACATATGTCACCTAGGATCGAACCCGGCACCTAATGTCTTCGAGAGTAGAACTTTTTGACCACTGGTGAGAGACTTTCGTAATTTTTAAAGAATTTTTACGTAATTTCTATCATTTCTAAAAAAATATTTAATTTTTTTAGAAATATTACAAAAATTTAAAAGAAATTAATTGACGCTTTTTAAAATCTCTGTTTGACACTTTTTTTTTATAATCTATTATTTACAGTTGCTAATTTTCTGGAGGATCTACTATGAAAGTAATCATTTCTTGTCTTCGTATAATTATTCAAAAGAATGTTACACGCTGTTTTTATACATTCATTAATTAACTGAGTTAGTGATTTACCACAATTACAAATTCCTTCAAATTCTAATCCGTCATCCATTAGTTTTTCTTTAGACAATTCACATAATAGAAAACATTGATTTTCAGATTTCAAAAAATTTTCTTCATATTCTGTCGTAATACAATGTAAATGAAAATTAACTCAATTGAAGTATATTAAATGTTGGAATCTAAAAATTCATTCTAGAAAAATGTAATTTAAATGTATGTGAAGTGTGAGGTGAAGACAAACATTGTTTGCTACATGCATTCCAAGCAGAAGGTAAGATAGTAAAACATAATAAACGGACCCGATGGACATCAGTTTCTTACAGATAAGGGACCCGGGTTGTGACGTCACACGCTGTCCGCAGTGATACCTTCAGGCTTGATAGTAGATCTAGGAAGCTTTGTTAGTCCCCGTTAAATATATTTATTTATTTATTTATTTATTTATTTATTTTTATTATTACTTTCCGAACACTATAGTGAGGAAAGTATTGTAATCATGTCAAAAATCCGAATTCGAGATTTTGATGTTTCTATACGTTTTGAGGTCCCCTGAGTCCGTTTTCACTATTTTTACGATGATGTATGTATGTGTGTGTGTATGTGTGTTTGTATGTGTGTATGTGTGTATGTCTGTGGGTGAACACGCTAGCGTCTAAACACTTCGTTCGATTAACCTGAAAGTTGGTACGCATATTGTAAGTCACTATAGTACGAACCCTATAGATTTTGGTGAATCTAGCACTTATAGTTTTTTTTACAGGGACACAAAGAAAAATTCTTTATCATTATGGCCTATGGGAGCAAAATCTTAAAAGTGCGATAGCATCTAAACGCCTTATTCAATTGATCAAAAATTTTATACACATATTATAGATCACAAATACTCAATCTGTATAGATTTTGGAGAATCTAGCACTTATAGTTTTTTTACAGGGACACAAAGAAAAATTCTTTATCATTATGCCTATGGGGCCAAATTTTTAAAAATGTGATAGTGTCTAAACGCCTTATTAATCCGAGCAAAAAAATTGTACACATGTTATAGATCACAGTTGAACTAACTGTATAGATTTTGGTGAATCTAGCACTTACAGTTTTTTTACAGGGACACAAAGAAAAATTCTTTATCATTATGGCCTATGGGACTAAATTTTTAAAAGTACGATAGCATCTAAACGCCTTATTGAATTCAGCTGAAAATTTATATGAGTATTATAAATCACTGTTGCACTAACTATAAGCATTTTGGTGAATCTAACATTTATAGGTTTTTACAGGGACACAACGAAAATTTCTTTGTCATTATGATCTATGAGCTCAAAGTTCAGTAGCGTTAAATAAAACAACGTGTAATAGATGGAGAAAAATACTCAAACACTCTATTATGGTTTTCTCTCTTTTGTTTGTTTAACAACTACTCTTTCTTTACTTTATCTACAAAACTGTTAATTACTCAATGTTCGGAAAGTCGAGTGGAGTCACTCCAGATTTTTTTTTTTTATTATTAATCTGCATAAATGTTACATCATTAGAAAAATCTTTCAAAACTAAACATTTTTAATATTTTATATTCTAGCTTAAAAATAATAATAATAAAAAAAAAACCGCACTACTTTCACTTTAGTCCCGTCAGGTACAACTTGCACATTAGTCCCCTTTAAATATATATATATATATTTTTAATATTGAAAATAAAATGGGCATTTTTTAGATATTTAGTTTTATACTACTTTGCTAATATGGAAATCGTCTGCATTATCATAAAAGATAATTTTTTTAAATAATAATTTTAGTAAATTATTTTTAAAAAACAGAATTATTTTTTAATAGCCGAATTAAATTCTATATAAATGTAGGTGCAATAATGAAACGGGGGGTTGAGGGGGGGGGCGGTAGCACCCCTCACACAGAAATAATTATCATATAAAACTCTTCCGAAACCTAATGTGAATTGTTTAACCCAGGTTTACATAACAGTACTCGTTATCTTACCTATTACGAGTAATCTGCAACCTGTACTTATAGTATTAAATTTCAGGGTAAGAGAAAGTCGTGCGAGTGACACACCAGATTATTTTTATTCATTTTTGGGCTACAATATCGAAGAAATATTTCAAACATTTTATATAAAAAAATTACAAATAAGAAAAAAAAAAATTACATTTTTTGTTCCGCATCATACTATAGGTATGGGGAACTTAGGTAATCGTGAAAATTTTTGACCTCGGTTTTTTTACTTTTTTACACGTTTTCAGGTGAGAGGAATCGGAAAATGACAAAATTTGTATGGTGTCTGTCTGTAGGGTGTCTGTTAATGTGTTAGTCCGTTAGTTTGTTAGTCTGTGTACACGATATCTCAAGAACAAATTGTCGTAGAGAGGTCAAATGAGTTCTAAAATATTACTTTCGACACTGGCAAGAACCCTATTCATTTGCAACATTCGATTTTAACAATTTCGCAAGTTATTATAATTTTACGATTTTCTTAACATGGGAGAATAGGACATAAATTCACTTAAACGTGCATTAAATGGAAACTTTTTACTGTAAAAATGTCGGACCAGTTTTAAAATATCAGTTTTGATGCCGGAATGAACATCAGTAACTATACATATGCTACTTTTTAAAGCTACTTTTTATGCTATTTTTTTTAATTTAAAGATAATGGTAAAATGCTAAATTTCAATACAATGACGAGCCTGATTTTAAATTTTCAAGTGGTAGCCTATTTTGAAGTGGCCCCGCTTAACTTAAGATATCTGCCACTTTATTAAAAAAGGCAGATAAAGTTCATTAATAATAAGTTCATTGACACACTTATGTAGTCTATGTATACAGCAAAATTCAAATAAATTCAGAATGTGCTTTTAGGTTGATTTCTTTAGAAATCAACGGATTTACAAATTTAAATTTGATATTTTTAAGTGGTCTCAACTTGAAAACAAAATTACGGAGCAACTTGGTTAACAAATTCCTCTAAGGTATTTATAAGATAACTTAAGACACTGTCCAAATATGGCTCGATTTGGAGTATTATTTCGGAAGCTATTTTGATTTTAAATTTTCAAGTAGTAGCCTGATTTCAAGTGGCCCGGCTTAACTGAAGATATCTGCCACTTTATTAAAAATGGAGAATAAAGTTCATTAATAAACTTCATTGAGACCCTTTATGTGGTCTATACTTACATCAAAATTCAAGCAAATCTTGCTTTTAAATATGCTTTTTACAATGTGGGTTTAAAATATTCAAGTGGCTGCCACTTGAAAAGAAAAAGTCGGAGTACTTGGTTAACTAACTTATCCAAGATATTTATAAGATCAGTTCGCTGTCCAAAGTTGGTTCGATTTGAAGTATATCTAAAAAACAATACATTCAATATACGTAAAACTTTAATAGATTAATAAATTGGTATTTTTTTTTTTTTTTTTTTCATACCCTTTTAGCTTATGGAGGTCTTAAAATGTCATTTTTGTCATTTTTCTGATATTTCGAGGACTTGTAAACTGTAAAGGGTTAACAACCACACACTTATAATTAATTTTTGTCATTAGTGTGATTCCAGAGATTAATTTGTGTGATATTTTATTTTGTGGTTTTGTTCCCTAGAATTCACTATCGAAACTGACAAAAATTTTATTAGTTACAGCATGTGCAACAAAGCATGGGACACCTTTACTTTCTGTACTTTGATACTAATATTTAAAATTAGCACTCCTATATTCAATTCAAAGAGATTTGTGTCAAATTATAAAGGTCTGATAATCCCATTTTTGACCAGGTGAACGGACGACTTTTGATGATCTGTATAAAATCCCAGGTTAATGATAGAGAAAAAATAAAAGTTGTTTTGAACATATGCGCGTATAAGGGACACGAGTATCAAAAGAAACAAAAACTGTCGACTTCCTTGAATTTATAGGGAACTAGCAGGCTACGTCCACTTCGCTGGTCACTATTTTTAAATGAATCACTATAGTTACAGAATTCTCAAAATTGCATTAATTTTTTATAATGCGAAAAAAAAAAAAAAAAAAAAAAAAAGAGAGAAAAAAATCCTGATTGGAATAAATGTCGAACAGCGCAGGTTATTTTGCGCTGCGCGCGCGCATTTATGTTCGACACTCTTAATGAATCTCTATATTATAGTAGGGGAAAAAGCATAAATATATATAAAAAAATTCTTCTCCCATCGGTGGAATAATCGGTCAGGGCCCCCCCATGCCTGCGGCAGCGTATACAGGCGCGCACCGTGTTCCTTCACCTACTGTTCCCGCTCCTGCTAAACATTTTAAAAGACTTTAAAAAATACCCGCAATCGTTCTATCGGGCTTGTAAACCTGATAATACTAATTTCCAACGTTCTATCTGAATTTCTTTATTTTTACCCCTGCGTTCGCCCCTCTTCCCGCCCTCGTAATAATTCTGTACTTTCGAAAATATCCGCAATCGATTTATCGGGCCTCAAAACCTAACAACACTAATTTTCAGAGCTCTAACTCTTATTTATATATTTTTGCCCCTTCAACCCCTTTCCCGTCTATCCTAATAATTTTACAAATTGGAAAATATTCGCAATCGATTTGTAGGTATCAAAAACCTCCATATACCAATTTTGAGCCACCTAACTCTATTTTTATTTTTTTTTTTGCCCCTCCGCCCCCCCCCTTCCCCCCCCTCCTAATAACTGCACAAATTCGAAAATATCCGCAATCGATTTGTAAGTATCAAAAACCTCTTTGTACCAATTCTGAACGACCTAACTCTATTTTTTATTTTTTGCCCCTCTGCCCACCCCTTCCCTCTCCTCCTAATAACTTTACAAATTCGGAAATTTCCGCAATCGATTTGTAGGTATCAAAAACCCCTATGTACCAATTTTGAATGGTCCAACTCAGGGCGCGAAATTTCCACTCGCCAGCTAGCCATTGTCGAGTGGAAATTTTACTGTGGCGAGTAAAATTTCAGTCTAAATGTAAATAGAATTCTTTCAGTATACGGTGCTACAAATATATATATATATATATATATATATATGGTTTTAAAATCGTAAAATCATGCTATTCTTAGGTAAGGTGACCAGACATGCTCTTTTTAAGAGGACAGTCTACTTTCAACGCTCTGCCATCTCGAACGAAAAAAACATTACAGGACTAAAAAGTTCTCTTTCTTATGTTTTTCGTCGCCTGTCCGTTTTTTCAAATGAAAAGGATTTAGTCCTTAATTTAAAAAAATTCGCAAAAGTGGGAAGCTCTATCGGCTGTTGTGTGTATCAAACGATTAACACTAACTTTTTTTGCGTTAGGTTCGCAAAAAAACAACTTTCTAATAAACTTGCCAAAGCACATTATGGTTTTATATCTATTCAAATTCTTCGAATCACAAGAAGTATTCCCTATATATTTCGGTTCTTTGATCCAAAACACGGAATCATTATTGAAACTGTCATGAAATCATTAAGAAGGTGGTGCTCTGGTCGATATGCGGTGGATTGAAGTGTGTTCTCACTTTTGCATGAATAATATTCCTTATAAAAATAGGCACACCAGTGACCGAGAGGTTCTGTCCTCGAAGCTGGTCTATGTGAGGCGCTGGGTTCGATACCCGGCTGCGCTCGTTGGCTTTGCCGTTAGGAGTTTTCCGTGGTTTTCTCCGAAACTAGCGTAAATATGGGCTAGGACCTCTTAGAAAGACCCCACGGAGGACTCTCCTACTCAGGCCTAGAGCACTAGTGCAGACAATTGGCCTTAATGATTACACTACCACCACCTCACAAAAATATGCAAAAGTTAGTTGAATTCATTTTATGTCCTTCTGGCAAAAACGCTCCCACAAAGCGACTGTTTTCTTCAATGAGCAAAATGTAGACATGTGAAAAAAAATCCCCTTTGTATACCTACTTTAAAAACTTATCAATTACTAAGAGTAATTTAGGTTATACTTGTGAGAACTTTTATAAAATGTTGATAAAGAATGACTGTTCGTTAAAACAAATCATTTCATTTGCCGAATATTAATTTTATTGGTTCATTTGCCAATTTTATTTTATTTTTTCATGATTATGATTTTAATAAAAAAAAAAATGTCTACCAACTTTTTTTTATGTAACTGCATGAAAGTAACATAAAAAAAAATAGTTTTTGTCTATAGCAAAAATTAATAATAATAATAAAAATTAATATTGTCCAGTGACACCTATAAAAATTAGGGATTTTTTCTCTCATATCCGTATATTATTAATTTTAATTAAGGTGTACTGGTTCAAATTCATCATTTGAGATAAAAATGTTTCCACCGCTTGTGTAAAGTAACTTTTGAATCGGTTTTATACTCATTTTCATTCAATTTTGTGTCCTCTAAATGACCACTTTTTCAAAATTGAATGTCTTCTATTTTCTTATAAAATAAAATACATTGCATTCTCCTCTTTTTCCAATAAAAAATATTGGTTACCTTATACGTAAAAAATAGAGTAAGTTAATAATATTTTGTGGCGAGTAACTTTTTTTTTACAGCGAGTGTAATCTAAGTTGAAATTTCGGGCCCTGAGTCTAACCCTATTTTTATTTTTTTGTCCCTCCGCCTCCCACCTTTCTGAATCTCCTAATAACTTTACACTTTCGAAAATATCCTCATTCGACTTGCAGGCTTCTAAAACCTATGTGTACCAATTTTGAACGGTCTAACTGTATTTTTATTTTTTTTGCCCCATACCCCCCCCCCCCTTTCACGTCCCACTTAGGACGAATTTCTAAAATTCCAGAAATTAGTTTTTAGGTATTTGTGTGAACTATATTTTACAGCAAAAATCTCACACATGTCTTTTTTTTTTGCGATATGAAGTATTATTTGAAATTACATTTTGCCCTCCCCCCCGTGGGGCTGAATTTCAAAAATTCCAGAAATAGATTTTTAGGTATTTATATTAGCTATATTTTAGAGGGGAAATTTTCACGTATATCTGTTTTTTTTTTTTTGTTTTTTTTTTTTGCGATATATAGGATTATGGGAAATCATGTTTTATGCTTGTGAAATCACGTTTTGACCTCCCACTCCCCCTTGGGGACCGAATTCTTAAAATTCCAGAAATATATATTTGGGTTAGCTATAAGCAAAAATGTGACGGATATCTGTTTTTTTTGTTTGGGATATGATGGATTTTGTGAATCACGCTTTGCCCCCCTTACCCCCCTTGGGTGATGAATTTCGCAAAATCGCCTCTTAGGGGGTGCTTACACTATATGTCCTATAATCTGATCCAGTTTCGAATCAGTGGCTCCAGTAGATTTTGCTTTGCGTTTATGAGTCAGTGAGTGAGTCAGTGAATGAGTGAGTGGAAGTACTCTTTTATACGTACAGATGAAACAGACGTCAGACCTGCTTTAAAACATCAGTTATAATGCTTGCATTTTGCATGAACATCATTAACTGAGAGAATTCAACTTTGAAACCTTCGTAAGTTATTTGAAATTTACGAATGCCTTAACATGGCAGAATAGGGCAAAATTTCGCGTAAACATCCAGTTTGAGGGATATTTACACCATAAAGACGTCAGACTACTTTTAAAATATCATTTATGATGCTGGCTTGAACATAATTGGCTACTAATATTTTAGTTTGAAAATTTCGTAAGTTATTAGAAATTTAAGATTTCCTTAACGTAGTAGAATAGAAGAATATTTCATATAAGCTGGCACTATATGGAGAGCATTGCTTTGGAAATAGCATGGAATTACACGAAAACTAAAATACGAAAATAATTAAAATTAATAAATCAGGAAAAGGTAAATGTATCGCATTGAATAGTGGGTAGCCTATTAGATGGGGCATTTCAGTCTGTCACCGTGTCAAGCGATCAGTTAAATTGATTTTTCATTACATGAATATATGTCTTGTATACGAGAAATTTATGAAAACAAATATATGAAGGGGCAATGAACAGAATCCATCTATTCCAACTAGTTTTTTTTTTTTTTTTTTTTTTAACTTTCTCTTACCCATAGGGTCGAGAAAGTATTGTTTTAGGGTCAAATTTTCAAACGTGAGTTTTTGTTATATTTACATGTTCTGAGGTCCCCTGAAAACGAAAATCATGTTTTTAGCGAATGGCCTGTGTGTCTGTTATCAGCATATCTCAAGAACAAATAGTAGCAGAAATTCCAAACTCGGTATTCTAAATGTGTATCATATAGGGATGCTACGGTAAGCTTTTCGTTGAGATGAAGGAAATGGTTCGTGTACAGGGACACTCAAAAGTATTCAAATACATTACATCTATGGGGGAAATTGCAGGTAAGTAGAGTTTAACGTCTATAGACTGCACTAAACTAAATGAAACGAATATATATTTTTTGTAATAGAGATAGTCAACTGGGAAAAAAAAATTGTGTATGTAGGATCCCTGCCTCCCCTCCTGGGGGGAAGTCCCCCCTCGAGGGGAGTAAATTTTCATGATGGGTATCTTTCAAAAGAGCTCGCCAATACCTATAAAACAAATGGTTGAACCATCGATCTGCGATAATTTAAAATAGAGTTATCGATTTTTTTATGTAATATTGAGATTAAATTCAACTTTATATATATATATATATATATATAGTGTTATACTACTTCTCTAATATGGAAATCGTCTGCGTTATCATAAAAGATAATTTTTTTAAATAATAATTTTAATAAATTATTATTAAAAAACAGAATTATTTTTTATTAACCGAGTTAAATTCTATATAAATGTAGGTGCATTAATGAAACGGGGGGGTTGAGGGGGGTGGTAGACCCCTCACACAGAACTAATTATCGTATAAAACTCTTCCGAAGCCTTATTTGAATTGTTTAACACAGGTTTACATAACAGTACTTGTTATCTTACCTCTTAATCTGCAACCTGTATTTATAGTATTAAATTTCAAGGTAAGAGAAAGTCGTATGAGTGACACACCAGAATTTTTTTTTTTTCTTTAACATTTCATTAAACAAACTAAGTGCTGCGATTTTTTTTTAATCTCTAAAAGAAAGTTTTTGGGGGAGAGGGGGGGGGGATGGGAGACACTTTCTAAGAAAAGGGTGATCTGTTGAAAGACGAATTCAAAAAACAGAATTTGAAAAACTTTTTTTTTTTTTTGAGTGAGATATTCTTTATATACGGACGAAGCAACAGGATAACGAATGACGTTGCAGCCTAAACTAAGGCTCCTATATATACAAGCTGGCGCATCAGGCATTTTGTTGCCTTAGGGTTGCCACATGTACCCAGCGCGTTTCTCTGATGAACAAACCACAAACATTTTTTTTTATCGTCTTACGTTACTTTAGAGTAACTTATTTTATTATATTTCACAGTTTTAGCTAAGTAAACTATGATATGGAAGTTTGTTTTGCGATAAACTGCTACAATCATTCAAGAAGTGAATATAAAGTGTTCACAGACCTTCTATTACTGTGTATTTGAGTTTTGGCGACATTTTGTAAAAGAAACAGAAACCGCCCTAACACATCCATAGGATATCCTCAGAACAAAATGACATCCTGAGAATGTACTGTGAAAAAAATGTGTTTTTAGGAATACTATTGTTGCTTATTGCTATTATCTTGACCGGACTAGCTTCAGATCAAGATTTCTTAAAATCATTATGCAAGCGATAAGGATGCCAAGCGGGAAGGCTGTCCTCTTCGGAGGCAAAAAAATGGCGGTGATGCGCCGGCCTATTATTTTATTTAGGGGCTCTAGCCTAAACATACACATAAGCTGCTTAAAATTTCCTAAAAAAAAAAAAAAAAAAAGAGAGAATTAACATCCATTATAGTAAAAAAAAAATACAGAAATTCATTTAAATATATAGGATTGCGTTATGCCATGCAGATAAATTTAGTTTACCAAGGGACATTTTGACAGGACGGACTAAATCCCTCAGTTTGAAAATCATTTTATGCAGATTATTCCGTCCCCCTAAATTAAAATGACAACGAATATCTGTTATCGCGTAGTTCTGGCTAATCTCATCCCTTTTCATTCTACTTAGACACGCTCCCACGCATTTTGTCAGACAAGGGTTAGATCGTCATCAACTCATCAGGGTTCTCTTCTCACACATCGCCAGTTTTCCACTATTAAGCATATTAAGATGATAGGAGTAGCAAATTTTATTAGCCGCTTCCCTATAATTTTGAATAATTTTCCGCAGGTGAGGCAGCAGTAGAAAGCGGATATTTACCACATTATGAAAACTACTTTAACTTTTTTCTGTATTCTTCTATTCATAGATATAGGGTTACATACAAACGGAACACTTGCAATTTCGATGACGTAAATTTTGCAAGGTTTTTGCAAATACAGTCGGCAGCAAAAGTAACAGACCCCTAGCGAAAATTCCTATGTAAAAAAAGTACACTTAAGGCAGATTTGTTAAATAAATCCTTGTCGAATTGTGTTCTTAGTCAGTCTAAGAACATGATTCCACAAGGATTTATTTAACAAAACAGTGTTAAGTGTGCTTTTTTCATACAGGAATTTTTGCTAGTGCTCGGATACTTTTGCTGTCGACTGCAGTCATACATTTGGAACGTCTGCAAACGGCTTTGCAACTGGATGTGTTTCATTTGTATGTAACCCATAGTAATATATATAGATCTATCATCCCCATGTTATCGAGCAAAAAATTTTGAGGCCGAAAAAAAGTTCTAAAATCAGCCATTAGAGAGCATTGAAAAAAAAAATAAATAAATAAAAGGGAAAATGAATTTGAAACTGTATCTGGAGTTTTCCATTCACCTTTAGTAAATAAATTATTCATAAATTTTATTTACTAAATTATCCGTGTGTATTCCTGTGAGTGATTTACTCGGGGAAAAGCAGCCATTAGAGTGACTTTTCCCGAAAAAAAAAGGCCTCACTTTTTCCCTCTCGCTGACCAATCTATGTCTTATTACTATATCTATGCTTCTATTCAAATTCTCGCAGTGCAGATTATTTATTACAATTAATATTTATCAGAATTAATTCCCATGAGGAATGCAGTGAGATTTGTATCACAGAGTTAGTTACAACACAAGATGTCGATTCTGTGCCTTACAGACAATATCTTTAGTTGTATTTTGCTTGGGAACTTTTTTGTTAAAAACGAAAAGAAAAAAAAAATAATCTGGTGTGTCACTCACACGAATTTCTCTTACCCTGAAATTTAATACTATAAATACAGGTTGCAGATTAAGAGGTAAGATAATGAGTACTGTCATGTAAACCTATGTTAAACAATTCAAATTAGGCTTCGGAATAGTTTTATATGATATTTAGTTCTGTGTGAGGAAGGGGGCTACCACCCCCTCAACTCCCCGTTTCATTAATGCACCTACATTTATATAGAATTCAATTCTGTTATTAAAATTAAAAGTTCACTTAAAATTGTACAGACAATTTTCACGCGCAACATTCAGTGAAACTTATCAATCTTGATCAAACTTTTCCAGCAACAAATTTATATTAGCTTCAAAATACAACATTTGGATCCCCTAAAATTATTCGTTTTTAAGTCACTCTAAGAGACACAGACACAGACAAAGATCAAACGTTAAAAAACTTGACTACGGTAATCAGGAAGCCTCAATACGTGTAAATATACAAAAAAACAAGCAATGAATATTTAGCTTAAAACATACATTATTTACCACATCTCTATGAGGAATTTATTTCAATTCCCGAGCAGCTTTCCTGCAAATAGTAAAATATTATTAGTAAAGCACATCCACTAACAACAAATAACTAGTGTGTTGTGGCCACCACACGACTTTCTTCTATATTTTTCTATACAAATTCACTCAGTAAAAATAATTTATTAAAATTATTATTTTAAAAAATTATCTTCCACGATAATGCAGACGATTTCCATACTGGAGGAAAAATATAACACTAAATATCCAAAACAGTTGAATTTATTCTCAATATTACATTAAAAAAAAAAAAAAAAAAAAAAAAAATCGATAACTTTATTTTAAATTACCGCAGATCGATGGTTCAACCATTCATTTTAAAGGTACAGGCGAGCTCTTTTGAAAGATACCCATCATGAAAATTTACTTCCCCCCCAGGGGGGGGGGGGGGGAGGAGGCGAGGCTCCTAAATACACAATTTTTTTTCCCAGTTGACTATCTCTATTACAAAAAATACATATTCGTTTCATTTGGTTTAGTGCAGTCTATCGATGTTAAACTCTACTTACCTGCAATTTCCCACATAGACGTAATGTATTTGAATACTTTTGAGTGTCTCTGTACACGAACCATTTGCTTTATGTCAACGAAAAGCTTAGTGTGGCATCCCTATATGATACACATTTAGCATACCGAGTTTGGAATTTCTGCTACTATTTGATCTTGAGATATGCTGAAACAGACACACACACACAAACCATTCGCTAAAAACATGATTTTCGTATTCAGAGGACCTCAGAACATGTAAATATAACAAAAACACACTTTCAAAAATTTGACCCTAAAACAATACTTTCTCTACCGTAAGGGTAAGAAAAAGTTAAAAAAAAAAAAAAAAAAAAAAAAAAAAAAAAAAACTAAAAGCAGTCTTTGGGGACTGCCGATAGAAGTGAAAACTAAGTAACTTGTGAATTGTATCGTCGAGCTATTAGATTATTATTTTCGAATTATTTTTAGTTTGTAAAGAAGTGTTTATGATCGGTATTATATGATTCGGCACAATATTTGTAGCTACCCAAATTAAATGAACTAAGCCTTACATTAGGTAAAAATTTTGTAATATGACTAAAATAATTTCTTTTTTTTTAATTATTTATTTGAAAAATTATATTGAAAGCAAAAAGAAGAATATAATAATGTGTATAAAAACACGTGCTTGTACTTTGTGAACTATGTATATTACTGTGGAAAAAGTAGATACATACATAGAGTATAGAACTAGAAAGAGACAGATGCCAGTAGCCAATATACTACTCGTATTAGTGTACATTTTATACATACATATATATATATATATATATATGTATATATATATGTATATGAGGCATGCCGTGCCGTGCGCTACATATATGGATATATATGTAGAGAGATATACTCTTTGTATATATATATAATGTATACTAATAACGCACGGAGGTATAGCTATGTACATATATACACAGTACACATATAGCTCATGGAAAGCGGTCGGTGACGGTGACGGTGACGCGTGTTCCATGATTTTTGTTCACCCAAAAAGTGCTCAACGCGCCAAAAGAAATTTTCACTTCAAAAATCATTAACTTTATTTTAAATTATTACAGATTTATGTTTCAATCATTCATTTGAAAAGTGTTAACGTGTTCTTTTAAAAATCATTCGTAATGGAAATTTACACTGGGAGGGGGGGGGGGGGCGTGCTTGATTGCCGCTATTCCACATAATTATTTTCAATTTCACAATGTTCGGTTTTAAGTAGATTACTTGGGTTTCGAAGGCATAAATAAAATTATAGAAAGATAATTTCTCTCTTTTATTTATATAATAAATAAAAAATTTTTACTCAAAATTTTCAACATGAACAGGGTTGCCACAAAAGAAATAGAACAAAAATAGTTGCTTTAGTAGCCTAGAAGCATTGCCTAAATAGTAGCCTATCGAGCAAAATACTAGCTTAAATATCACATGCTAATGATCATTAAAGGATAAAAACCGTACGCATTTTCTTACTATTCAATTTAATTATACCATTAAAAGAAAAACCTAATGTGAAAACTGAATTAAAAAAAAAAATACATTAGGCAATGATTCCTTATGGAAACAAATTTTCCCATATAATAACATGGGATTTGGTTGTTGAAAAGGTTAAGTATTGTTCGCTCTTAGGAGCTTATTGTTTCCTTTGCTGTATTCTTCCTTTTCTGATTTACTAAAAGAGCTTTCTTTTATAATTTTGTTATTTTTTCTTACGTGAACTCAGGGTGAGGTAGGACATAACAAGTCACAGGAGTGTACTAGTAGCCATTTGCAATAAGCAAATTGACCAGCTTAATAGGTACATATGTCATGTCTGGTGCCATTTCTACATTCTCATTGGATGGATGTTCCACCTATTTCTGGGTCAACATCAGGGATATACCATACTTTAAAGTGGTAAAAAATAAATAAATAAAAGGTGAAAAGATTAAGATATGGGATTGTTTATAAAATGAATAGAAAATATTTCTCTCTAAAAGATTTTCCTGATATTTCTGGAAGAGTTTTGCAAAAGGTGAAAAATAGTCTCCCAATAATTGCCTTTTTGTAAAAATAGTTGCTTTTTCAAGCTTTTTGGTCAAAAAAGTTGCCATAGTCTCCTCAGGCTGAAAATAGTTGCCCTGCAGGAACAACATTTAAACAATACAGTAGAGTCTCGATTAACTTAGTTTTGATTAACCGAGTCACAAAAAAAAAAAAAAAAAAAAAAAAAAAAAAAAAAATTTTGCTAAAAAATTAGTTTTTTTTTTTTTTTTTTCCCTTCGGTAACGTGCCTATGGCGGCGTACAGGTTTGGAATAGAAGAATCTTAGCGTACATAATAATTATCCAAATTTATGACTATTTCAGTGAACAATGGTTGGAGAGCCCCATAATTTCTCTCCATTTATGGCATGCATATGGGCAAAGTCATCGCACTAATAATCCTGTGAAAATCAACCCATTGAAATTGAAAAACATCTTATATTTATTTGCTTTATAAACAAGATGCAGATTACACAATAAGATATGCAAAAGTGGGTGCTCATACCCATAATGAAAACACTCCGTTTTTTTTTTTTTTTTTATAATATCACGTTACTTTATTTATTAATTAATTTTAATGTCAAGCAACATTAATTGATCTTATTTAGTCATTTAATTGAAAAAAAAAATGCAATTTAAATATTTAAAATAATAGTTATAACAATAATAATAATTTTTGATGATCTGCTGTAGCAAAATACTTATTTTCAATATACAAAAATGAATAAAAGCACTAAAGTAAAATAAATTGATTTATCTTTAACACGTTAATCGCCACGATAATATCAGAAAAATTTTCACATGGGCCATGGTAACTTTATTAGACAATTTAGTTAAAAATGCGTGTTAAAAATGCGTCAGGCACATATGACTGACATGGCGATTAACGTGTTAATAATTACTCGGCATATATCATATCTCGGCGTATATGCGAAATTTGCCCTTGATTTTTTTCATTGCTCGTAAGAAATTAACAAATTATGATATTAAAAGACTCAAAGGCGTAAAAAAACTTCTAAATAATCAGGCTTACTATTAAATTCATAAGAAAAAAGTTTAATTTTAAATACGTATTAATAAGATAGGGGCAAAGTATGAGTTTTTACTAAAAATTTCGCATTTTTTCATGAAACTCCACCTTCGAAGTGAATCTCGCACTAGAGAAAGTAATTACTATTGATTAATGATCTTGACATGCCCTCGGATGGGGAGTTCTTTCCATAGACCTTATATATATAGACTACGCCATCAATAGGACTTCCCATTATAGTGAATGTCTTCAACATGAGGGTGTAATCTGAAACCTTCATCCTTTGCGGTCAGCGATGTATGTCACGTAATAGGACGATTCTTCCATAAGAAAGCACTTATTTTTGTAAGAATTCAAACAAAAAATTCTCCCCTTCAGAATGGTTTCTCATAAAATATTTTTTTTTTTATAATTAATCTATGACATTTTAGCTTTCCAACGATGCGTAAATCTAAATACTTCAATAAAAGTATGTGTACAATACAGAAATTAAAAAACTCTAAACTACTTTCTTTCCTATGGAAAAAATCACATAATATTCATTCTCGTCTCTCTCTTCTGGTCTGCATCACATGATAATTTTGCTGGGGAAGCTACTTCATGTCGCAGACAGATAATGAGAGGGGGATGCGTGGTCTATTATATAAGGTCTGTGGTTCTTTCAAAAGGGGGAGAATTCTATTAAGAGGAAACTGGTTTGTATCGCCATGGCTCCCTGCGATTCTATAGAATAGCGGCTGCTCAGACCATAGATATAGTAATTTATATAGATCTATCACCCACATGTTAACGGGCAAAGATTTTTGATGTCAAAAAAATTTTTTGGCATCAGCCATTAGAGAGTTAAAACTCGAAAACAGTAATAGAATAGATTGGTAATGAATTTTGAAAATGCCGAAATATTGCATGGCTTTTAAATCTATAATAATAAATGGAAAGGTTTGTCTATCTGTCTGTCTGTCTGTCTGTTCTTTTATATTGACATACGGATGCTCTGGAGCCTTTCCGATGTTTTCCTCGAAACAGAATTTAAAAATCTTAATTAGTTTCGGAGATATTAATTAAAATGTTGACCCATGTCGATCGCAAAATGACCAAAAATCCTTATTGCTTAAAAAGAGGCATTCTATCAGTATTCAGCAGACGATTATAACGGCTGTCTCTAACGGAAACAACACATGTGCAAGTCATTAATGTCACATGATCTTTAACTGGGGTTAAAAATTGCAAATTTCAAAGTGCTTCAAATTTTCTTTTTCGTACACATCACTTAATATACAACCTATTCAGCACAAAACCAACCTGCAGTTAAAATTTCATCAATTTTCATTAATAAACAAAGCAGTTACATTTTAATTGCAAATTAAAATTTATTCCAACGCGTAATCTATCTTTCAATGGACGATAGGAGTTTCCATAGCAACAAAATACATTTGAAGGAACTAAAAAATACTTTTTCTTTTTACTTCCATTACCCGACTACCGAGTATATATAGGTTTTGGGGAAATAAAAAATATTTATTTTTCTTTTTACTTCCATTAATAAAACTACCGTAGATAATGGAATTAGAGATTTCACGTGATTTACATGCTTTAGAATGTCCTGAGTAGGTTTTCTTTTGTATCTCAGCTACTAATTAAAATAATTTCATAAGTAACACATTATTTGAAAGCTTTGTTGATTTGGAATTGAACAGTAGATTACAGAAATTTCTACCGCCAGATATTTTAAAATTTCGATCGCCCAAATGGTGTCGTGCTCCAAGCGCACGTATCTAAAGCTCACACTAGAGGAATCGTGTTTGAAGCTCACATACACGAATATCTCGTGTTCCAAGCGCACAAATATATTCACCCCTTTCCCCAACGCATCAACTTGACAGGTGGGAAGAGACTAATCCCTTTTTCTGAAGAGCAGAGGGGGGAGGGGTGGAGAGGTCGAGAAAGATGGTTTATGAAGCGCAATTCAGTTGATGAGTTATTTTTTTGAACTAAGGCAGGAACTAGGAATTAAATTATTAAATAAAATTATTTTCTGCTTATTTACATAAATTTAACAAAAATACTTTCGGGGGTGGATAAAAAATATATATCAGGAATAATGGCCCGAAATGTTTGTGCGTGTATTTATTTAACGCAGTTTTATTTAATAAGTCAATCTTAAGTACTATATATGTTTTATATAGAATTCACAGATTATATATAAGACTACACATAATTTGTGGAATGTCTTTGTTATCAAAGTTAATTGTTGTAAGTATTTTTTAACTTGAAATCGGAACTTACAATACGAAGGTACAGTCTGCAAAAAATAAATAAATAAATAAAATAAAATAATAATAATAATAACACCCCAACTAAATTATCAACATATTGATAAATCGATTTCTGGTAAAATATTAGTAAGTTATAATTCAAAAGTTATGATTGGAGTATAAATTTGGCAGTCAATGTTAATGAAAACATACATTGTTATCAAATTTTAGTCTAAAATAGTGTGAGTGCCACACCAATTAGTAAAATTTTGTATATTTTAATGTAAAATTTTATTTTAGATTATTTAAATAATATAATTTTAATTATTTCTTTGTTCTGTAATCATGACAAAAGATATCTTTATATATTACAAAGTATATTTAAATAGTTTTTCTATTAAAAGCCCAAAAAATGATATTGAGTAATCTAAATTAATTATTAAAAAAATATTTTTTATAATTAAATTAGTTTTTAGTTATGATATATTAATAATTATTTTTTTATATAATCATTGATTAAAATAACTTTTTATATTAATAAAAATTTCGTGATAGTAGTTTAGGTGTTAAAGCCGATTGAGAACATGAAGGTCGACAACCATGACCTCGAGTTGAACCCGGCACTTCCTGTCTACCAGTTTGGAGAGCAGAACTTCTCGGCTTATTAATTAAAAGTTCAAATAATTTTATTCAGCGATTACAACTAACTTAATTATAATATTTTAATATTTAAAGTATTTTAAAATAAATTTTTCTATTGAAAGCAGAAAAAATTGTATTAAGCAATCTAAGCTAATTTGATTATTATTATTATTTATAATACATTTAGTTTTTAGATAATTAATTAATGAATTTAGTCTTTCTATTAGAATATTTTAAATAAAATAATTTTAATTAGATCCTTAACTATCTTTTTTTTTTTCTTTTTTCATAATTGTTCACAGAAAATAAAATCTTTTAATATTAAAAGTGTTTTTAGATAATTTTTCTTTTGAAAGCAGAAAAAATTGTACTACGGAATCATAGCTAATATAATTATTAAAATTTATATTTTTGATAATTCACTTAGCTATTAGATAATTATTTTACTTTTTCTTTTAACGTTTTTTTAAGTAAAATAATTTTAGTTACTTACTTACTTTCTATAATCAATTATAGAAAAAAATATTTTGATGTTTAGCCTTTTGAATTAGGTTTTTCCTTTTAAAGCCCAAACAACAGTATTAAGCAATCTCAATTAATTTAATTATTTTAAATTTATATCCTTAATAATTAAATTATGTTTAATTAGAATGTAATCTTAAACGATTTTTTAATTAATATTATTTTTTGTATATAATCATTTATATGTTAAAAAAAAAGTATCTTTGAATTAAAAATATTTTGGTGGTTGTAGTTTAAGCATTAAAACCCATTGACAACAAACAGGTCCTAAGCCTGGCTGAAATGCCTTTCATGAGAGTTCTTTCTAAGAAGCCCTGTCCTGTATATACGCGATTTTCAGAGAAAACCATGGAAAATTCCGAATTTCTAGGTTGACAAGCGGGAACCCGGCGATTCCAATTTATCAAGGCCCACGAGCGGCCGAGCGGTTCTATGCTCAAAGCTGGTAGACCTAAGATGCCAGGTTCGATCCCAGGTCCATGCTCGTCGGCTTAGTCGTTCGGAGTTTTCCGTGGTTTTCTCATAAACTTGCGTAAATATGGGCTAGGACCCCTTAGAAAGTCCGCCATGGAAGGCACTCCCCCTCGGGCCTAGGACCCTAGGGTAGACAATCGGCCCTATTCCCAGACATCAACGCTAACACTAACCTATCAGCTTGGAGAGCAGAACCGCTCGAAGTCCAAAAAATAGTATTAAGTAATTTCAATTAATTGTAAAATATTATATTTTTAATAAATAACTTGTTAATTTTTAATTAGAATATTTTATTGGATGATTTTTTAACTAGCTTTTATTATTATTATTATTATTATTATTATTATCGTTCATAGAAAATAAAATATTTAATAATATAAAAAAATTTTTAGTAAAGATTTTTCTATTAAAAGCCGAAACAATAATACTAAACAATCTCAATTAATTTAATTTAGTTAGTAAATATATATATATATATATATATATATATATATTAGTTAAATTAGGTTTCTAGATTTATTATTATTATTATTATTATTTTTTTTTTCATTATTTTTTTTTTTTTTTTAAACTTTAATGAAAATATTTAGAAATAGATTTTTCAATTAAAAGCTCAAATAGTTCTATTGAACAAATTAATTTTATTATTAAACATTTTGATTTTTAATAAAGGCAATCATTTTTAATTATATTTTTTTTATATTAAATAACTCTTTAATTATTTTTTCTCTATAATCTCCCATAGAAAAAAATATTTTTATATTCAGGGATGAGATTTGCAGAAATATAAAAAAACTGAAACTGTACGCAAAGGCAAGACAACTAGAATTTCAATGACAAAATCCATTATATTAGAGTAATAAATATCTATTTTAATCTTCAATCTATAAAGAAAGAACAAATACACACCAGAAATATAAAAAATGCTGAAAAAAAAAAAAGCTGAAAAGCTAAATGTACAAAAAAGCTTAAATAGCTGAAAAGCTGAAAAATCTCATTCCTGTGTATTAAAAGTATTTTAATACAGATTTTTCAATTAAAAGCATCCATATATATTTATCTATTTATAAAACAAGCAATAAGAATGATTTAATCTTAGCAGAAATGTAAATCATTTTTTAAATATTGGAGAAATGGAAGTATGTAGCTAAACTGGTAACGTTAAGCAATGGTGTTTTATTCCACGTTTTGCCTACATTCTAAAGCACGTGCGGAATCCCCTGTCAATGTTTATCGCAGTGACGTCACGTGCGCCTACTCTATTTGAGATACGAGTTACGTGCGCTACGGCCACGGTCTAATCTAATCCCACCTGTCAAGTTGATAAGTCGGGGGAAAGGGGTAAATATATTTGTGAGCTTGGGACACTAGATACTAATCTATGTGAGCTTCAGACACGATTTCCCTACTGTGAGCTTGAAGCATGTGAGCTTCGAGCACGGCGCCTATCATCATGCCCATCGCCGATCTCTAAAGAAGGTTCTGTTTTCTGAAGCCAAGAACATTATGCTCAAAGTCGCCGATGAAAATTTTGTCCGGCCGATGGGAAAATGTGTTTTACGTATTCTCATAAATAGCAGAGAGTTGCCATTTGAATTCATTGTTTTGCCGCATTGTAGTCATGACATAATCCTTGGATGGGACTTTTTAGAAGCTTCCAAAGCCCTGATAGACTGTGGACAGAGTGAACTATTTTTAGAGGACGTTTGCCAAGACCTCGCAGCGATGGATGCCTGGAAGTTGTACGCCACAAGAGACTACACTCTGAAGCCCCAATTTTTAACTAAAATAACAGTTTCAGGATGCCAAGTACGAAGAGACATAAATGTAGTCATAGATGGCAATAAACATCTGCTCTTCGAGAAGAATTTCGCTATACCATCCATGCTATCCTTATACCATAACGGGCAAAGTGAAATGTGGGTCGCCAACCTCCAGTCCAGAAATCAAGTCATTCCGAAAGGAATGTGTTTAGGCCTAGCCGAACCCCTGAATGAAAGACATTTATGTGCGATTGCGACACGACGGATGGCCTGAATACACGAGACACGTCGAACTCCCCGATGGACTGCTCCCGGATGTTGTCTCCCGAGTTAAGCAACGAACAAAAAACCAAGCTAGCCGAACTGCTTCGAGAGTTTTCCGGAATTTTCGAGAAGACTGACAAGTCAACAGCCTCACGGACGAATGTGAAACACAGGATTCATACAGGTGATCATACTCCAATCAGCCAACGAGCCTACCTAGTATCATCGACCGAAAGAGGCGTAATTCGTGAGAAAGTTCAGAAAATGCTTGATCAAGGTATCATCCAGCCATCTGCAAGTCCCTGGTCATCACCCGTGGTGCTCGTTATGAAAAAAGATGGAAGCTGGCGTTTTTGCGTAGATTACCGGAAGCTCAAAAAGATCACGAAAAAAGATGTCTATCCTCTGCCTCGTATCGACGATACGCTAGACTGTCTGAAAGGCACCAAGTTCTTTTCTTCCATGGACCTCTGCTCTGGCTATTGGCAGATAGAAGTAGACGAGACGGATCGGGAGAAGACGGCATTCATAACCCCCGAAGGCTTATATGAGTTCAAAGTTATGCCGTTTGGACTCTGCAATGCCCCTGCGACCTACGAAAGAATGATGGACAATTTGCTACGCCATTTAAGATGGACTATGTGTCTTTGCTATTTAGACGACATCCTAGTATTTTCAGAAACTTTTGAAGACCATCTCACCCGACTAAGGCTTGTTTTGAAATGTCTTCAGGAAGCTGGTCTTGTACTCAACCCAAAGAAGTAAAAATACTGGGTCATCTTGTTTCTAGTAATGGTTTCTTGTAATGGTAATCTTGTTATCAAGTTATCAGTTAAATTCATTTTTCATAACATGAATATACTCCTTGTATATAAGAAATTTATGAAAATTAATATATGATGGGGCAATGAGCAGAGTCCATCTATTCCAACATTTTTTTTTTCTATAACATTTCATTAAACAAACTAAGTGCGCTAATTTTTTTATCTCTAAAAGAAATTTCTTTAATATATTTACAGGGGGAGGGGGGGGGGGGAGACACTTTCTAAGAAAAGGTGATCAGTTGAAAGACGAATTCAAAAAACAGAATGGGCTCTTCCCAGTTTCGTCTGATCAATCATAAACGAATAATCGAATTCTGAGAATCGAATTCAATTAAATATTGTTCTTGAGAAAAAAAATGTTAATATTAAATATAAAATAAAATAAAAGTAATATTGTGCATTTGTAAACAGTAGAATAGTTGTATTTGTAATTTTTATAATTTTTTAAAAACACTTTATGTGTTTATTTATTTTCAACTGTAAGAATCGATTTTTGTATGTTCTAGTGTAAGTGTTACATTAACTGATCTAGCAATAAATAATAGCTTGTAGTAGCACTAGTACGTATATACTTGTGGAATGTTTATGGATTATAATTTGAATTTTTTAAACGTTTTCATTTCATTTAATTGTATAAAGGTGTTACAACAAGTTAATTAACTTAGTTACTGGTCTAAATGGATTTACGCAGTACGATATTGCACTGTCACTGATTTAAGTACCAAACATCAGAGTATTTAACATGTTCTTCATGAACATCAAAAACAAATATAAGCTAAATGATGATTGTAAATGTATACAGATACAGCAAACAAAAGATGATGAATAATGATATAAAATGGATTAAAAATGATGATGTATAAAAAAAATAACACAGATTAAATACGGTTGATCAAAAATAAGAATAGAAAATATGTTATTTCAGCAATCGCTATAGATATACAAGAGTTCGTCTGCTATTTGTTTTTCCTCTATCATGTGATCTCTGATGTCAGGTGGTAAGAGCCCATCTGAAAATCTTTTTTTTTTTTTTTTTTTTTTTTTTTTTGAATGAGATATTTTTCATAATACGTACGAAGCAACAGGATAGCATGGGAAGGGTTAAAAAGAGGGATCTGAATGATATTGCAGTCTAAACATACACATAAGCTGCTTAAAATTTTCTAAAAAAGAGAGAATGAACATCCATCATAGTAAAAAAAAAAAAAATGCAGAAATTCATTTAAATATATAGGATTGCGTTATGTCATGCAGATAAATTTAGTTTACCGGGGAAAATTTTGACAGGACGGACTAAAACCCTCAGTTTGAAAATCATTTTATGCAGATTATTCCATCCCCCTAAATTAAAATGACAACGAATGTCTGGTATCCTTGCGCGTAGTTCTAGTTAATCTTATTATTTTCATTCTACTTAAACACGCTCCCACGCATTTTGTCAGACAAGGTATAGATCGTCATCAACTCATCAGGGTTCTCTTCTCACACATCGCCAGTTTCCCACTATTAAGCATATATTAAAATGAGAGGAGTAGCAAATTTTATTACCCGCTTCCCTATAATTTTGAATAATTTTCCGCAGGTGATACAGCAGTAGAAAGCGGATATTTACCACATTATGAAAACTACTTTAACTTTTTTCTGTATTCCTCTATTCATAGACATAATAATATATATAGATCTATCATCCCCATGTTATCGAGCAAAAAATTTTGATGCCGAAAAAAAGTTCTAAAATCAGCCATTAGAGAGTATTGAAAAAAAAGGAAAAATGAATTTGAAACTGTATCTGGAGTTTTTCATTCACCTTTAGTAAATAAATTATTCATAAATTTTATTTACTAAATTATCCGTGTGTATTCCTGTGAGTGATTTACTCGGGGAAAAGCAACCATTAGAGTGACTGTTCCCGAAAAAAAAAGGCTTCACTTTTTCCCTCTCGCTGACCAATCTATGTCTTATTACTATATCTATATGCTTCTATTCAAATTCTCGCAGTGCAGATTATTTATTACAATTATTATTTATCAGAATTAATTCCCATGATGAATGCAGTGATATTTGTATCACAGAGTTAGTTACAACACAAGATGTCGATTCTGTCCCTTACAGGCAATATCTTTAGGAATTGTATTTTGCTTGAGAATTTTTTTGTTAAAAACGAAAGGAAAAAAAAAAATAATCTGGTGTGTCACTCACACGAATTTCTCTTACCCTGAAATTTAATACTATAAATACAGGTTGGAGATTAAGAGGTAAGATAACGAGTACTGTCATGTAAACCTATGTTAAACAATTCAAATTAGGCTTCGGAAGAGTTTTATATGATATTTAGTTCTGTGTGAGGGGGGCTAACGCCCCCTCAACCCTCAACCCACCGTTTCATTAATGCACCTACATTTATATAGAATTCAATTCTGTTATTAAAATTAAAAGTTTACTTAAAATTATACAGACAATTTTCACGCGCAACATTCCTTGAAACTTATCAATTTTGATCCAACTTTTCCAGCAACAAACTTATATTAACTTCAAAATACAACAATTGGATCTCCTAAAATTATTCGTTTTTAAGTTACTCTAAGAGACACAGACAAAGATCAAACGTTAAAAAACTTAACTACGGTAATCACGAAGCCTCAATACGTGTAAATATACAAAAAACAAGCAATGAATATTTAGCTTAAAACATACATTATTTACCACATCTCTATGAGGAATTTATTTCAGTTCCCGAACAGCTTTCCTGGAAATCGTAAAATATTATTAGTAAAGCACATCCACTAACAACAAATAACTAGTGTGTTGTGGCCACCACACGACTTTCTTCTATATTTTCCTATACAGACTCACTCAGTAAAAATAATTTATTAAAATTATTATTTTAAAAAATTATCTTCCATGATAATGCAGACGATTTCCATACTGGAGGAAAAGTATATTGAATTTATTCTCAATATTACATTAAAAAAAAAAAAATCGATAACTTATTTATTTTAAATTACCGCAGATCGATGGTTCAACCATTCGTTTTAAAGGTACTGGCAAGCTCTTTTGAAAGATACCCATCATGAAAATTTACTCCCCCCCCCCCTCCCCTAACAGTTTAGTGCAGTCTATAGATGTTAAACTCTACTTACCACAATTTCCCCCATAGACGTAATGTATTTGAATACTTTTGAGTGTCCCTGTACACGTACCATTTGCTTCATCTCAACGAAAAGCCTAGTGTAGCATCCCTATATGATACACATTTAGCATACCGAGTTTCGAATTTCTGCTACTATTTGTTCTTAAGATAGGCTGATAACAGACACACACACAGACCATTCTCTAAAAACATGATTTTCGTATTCAGGGGACCTCAGAACATGTAAATATAACAAAAACTCACTTTAGAAAATTTGACCCTAAAACAATACTTTCTCTACCGTACGGGTAAGAGAAAGTTAAAAAAAAAAAAAAAAAAAAAAAAAAAGGGGGGGACTGCCGATAGAAGTGAAAACTAAGTAACTTGTGAATTGTATCGTCGAGCTATTCGATTATTATTTTCGAATTATTTTTAGTTTGTAAAGAAGTGTTTATGATCTGTATTATATGATTCGGCACAATATTTGTAGCTGATTAAATGAACTAAGCCTTATATTAGGTAAAAATATTGTAATATACTAAAATTTTTTTTTTTTTTTTTTTTTTTTTTTTTTTGAAAATTTATATTGAAAGCAAAAAGAAGAATATAACAATCTGTATAAAAGCACGTGCTTGTTCTTTGTGAACTATGTATATTACTGTGGAAAAAGTACATACATACATAGAGTATATAACTAGAAAGAGACAGATGCCAGTATACTCGTATTAGTATACATTTTATACATATATATATGAGGCATGGCGCGCCGTGCGCTACATATATGGACCATGTAGAGAGATATACTCTTTGTATATATATAATGTATACTAATAACGCACGGAGGTATATCTCTGCACATATATACACAGTACACATATAGCTCATGGAAAGCGTTCGGTGACGATGACGCGAGTTCCATGATTTTTGTTCACCCAAAAAGTGCTCAACGCGCCAAAGACGTTTTCACTTCAAAAATCATTAACTTTGTTTTAAATTATTACAGATTTATGTTTCAATGATTCATTTGAAAAGTGTTAACGTGTTCTTTTAAAAATCATTCGTAATGGAAATTTACACTGGGAGGGGGGGGGGGCGTGCTTGATTGCCGCTATTCCACATAATTATTTTCAATTTCACAATGTTCGGTTTTAAGTAGATTACTTGGGTTTCGAAGGCATAAATAAAATTATAGAAAGATAATTTCTCTCTTTTATATATATAATAAATAAAAAAATTTTACTCAAAATTTTCAACATGAACAGGGTTGCCACAAAAGAAATAGAACAAAAATAGTTGCTTTAGTAGCCTAGAAGCATTGCCTAAATAGTAGCCTATCGAGCAAAATACTAGCTTAAATATCACATGCTAATGATCATTAAAGGATAAAAACCGTACGTATTTTCTTACTATTCAATTTAATTATACCATTAAAAGAAAAACCTAATGTGAAAACTGAATTAAAAAAAAAAATACATTAGGCAATGATTCCTTATGGAAACAAATTTTCCCATATAATAACATGGGATTTGGTTGTTGAAAAGGTTAAGTATTGTTCGCTCTTAGGAGCTTATTGTTTCCTTTGCTGTATTTTTCCTTTTCTGATTTACTAAAAGAGCTTTCTTTTATAATTTTGTTATTTTTTCTTACACGAAATCAGGGTGAGGAAGGACTTAACAGGTCACAGGAGTGTACTAGTAGCCATTTGCAATAAGCAAATTGGCCAGCTTAATAGGTACATATGTCATGTCTGGTGCTATTTCTACTTTCTCATTGGATGGATGTTCCACCTATTTCTGGGTCAACATCAGGGATATACCATACTTTAAAGTGGTAAAAAATAAATAAATAAAAGGTGAAAAGATTAAGATATGGGATTGTTTATAAAATGAATAGAAAATATTTTTCTCTGAAAGATTTTCCTGATATTTCTGGAAGAATTTTGCAAAAGGTGAAAAATAGTCTCCCAATATTTGCCTTTTTGTGAAAATAGTTGCTTTTTCAAGCTTTTTGGGTCAAAAAAGTAGCCGTAGTCTCCTCAGGCTGAAAATAGTTGCTTTTTAGTAGCCTGTGGCAACCCTGCATGAACAACATTTAAACACTACAGTAGAGCCTCGATTATCTGAGTTCTGATTAACCGAGTCACACACACAAAAATAATAATAATAATAATAATAATAATAAAAATTAATAAAATATTTTTATAAATCAAAATATAATTCGTTATAAATCAGATTTTCAAATTTATTTAAAAATAATATGAAATATTATTAATGTAAAAATGAATAAAAGCACTAAAGTAAAATAATTTTTTTTTTTTTACCTTTAATAAACATTCAGCAGTCGCTGGAACTATGGGTTTCAAACAGTGGCGCACCGAGAAATTTTCCAAAGGGGGGGGGGGGGCAGCAGTCCACAAAAATTTTCGGAAAGAAGATGACTCCTAGATAAATTTTCCGATTAAAAAATGATCATTTTAATTACTAGATAATTAAATGATTAGAAGAATAATTAGTAGATGATATTTATACTATACAATACAAATTAAGAAATATATGGAAATAAAATTATTTGTTCCTGGCTCTGCTTATACTGTATATACTTATTTTTAACCACACCCTTATGATTACCTATTGTTATATATTTCAATTATGATCTATACCTATATTCATAAAGCAAAGTTTAGCCTCCTGTTCTTCTTTGTAGCAAGAGCATTTATTATCCGGAGGTGCCAGGTTCGAACCTAGGTCACGCTTGTCGAACTAACCGTTAATAGTTTTCCGTGGTTTTCTCCGAAAGTTGCATAAATATGGCTAGGTTCCCTTAGAAAGACAGCCACCCCCCACCCCCTCCATGGAAAACACTTCCTCCTCAGCTGTAGGACCCTAGTGCAGTCAATCGGCATTACTCCCAAAATACAAACACAACACAAATAAGTTTTTACCTGTTTATTGTGCAGATTCACCTCTTAACACTGCTTATTGATACAAGGATGGCCTACACTTTTAAAGATTCAAATACCGTAGAAAAAATCCTTAAAGTTGAGCAGTTCTACTGAGTTTTAACCCTACAAGGCTCAATTTTTTTTTTTTTTTTTTTTTTTTTTTAGTGCGCGACAAAAATATATAGGTCGTAATGAGTGATCAGAAGAGAGGGAAAACTTATAAAAATAAAAATAAAACCATATTTTACGGAAAAATCAACTTTTTAGCTCAACGTACCGTATGTGGAACATACATAAAAATAGGATTTACTAATACGTTTACTATTGTAATATAAAAAAAAAAAAAACTTACCTCTGCAAAATATACACTTCGTTATAACACACAGTATTTTTTTTTTTTTTTTTTTTGAGTCAAAATTGTTCAATAACTGTTCTTTTTTTTATTTTTCAATTCAGACAAACGATTAACGTATCACTTTCATTCAAATTTCACACTGAGTGCACTCTAACAAAAACACGAACGACATCTTTAGGTAAAGATTCGTATTACTACATTGCTAAATGATAGAAACATTGCTTGTTTCTATCAAGATGTCAAGAGATGTCGCTAGTTTTATAGCTATAGGAACGATTAAAGTAGGTGTTCCACATATAGAACTGGGTAACTGGGTGCCTTGTAGGGTTAATTACTTTGTGCAATGAAGATACCTTCATGTATCACATATGTAGTATTTAGAGTATTACTTTATCTAGGTCCTAAATGATCAGCAAATTTTATAAGGCAACAAATATTTCGTTTTTTTTTTTTTTTCCCCCTATTTCTGTGTCGGCTGCCTTTCATTTAGATACAAAACATTGAAGGAATTTCCAGAAGCAAAACTTTGTGGGGATTTTTCATCGTTAAAAACTTTTTCATGGAGGTAAATGATGAAATTATCAATCCATGGAATGGAGAGAGAAAGTCTGCAGGAGTCTGTAAAGCTGCCTTCAAACTCTGGCAACTAAGTGCACCTCTATTGATATTTCTTTCATGTGGTTTAAAAGATCGACGCTCGCTGGAATCGAAGCTCACAAACCTCCTAGTGCGATAATTGCATGAGAAGGGGATCTCTTTTGTAAAAGAGCAATAAAAAGGAATGCCCTTCATTGTAAATGTGTGCAAAATTTCATGAGTCACTTCCGGACAATGAATAATTTTTGACTTTTGAAGCTCTGTAAGCTGCCAGAGTTTGAAGGAAGCTTTGTAAGAAATTCCATCTATAAATTTGACTGATGGCATGACGTGGTAGAGTAATATTTTCTCAATGCTATACCAGCTACCAACATATCTTCATAGCATCTCCGTCACGCTAACAGTGCAGTTTACAACATCGCACATCCTTGTCGATGGATGGCCACAAACATGGTCTGATTATCGCACAGGCTGACTAGGCCTTGGCCTAGAGCACCTTTATCTAGGGGCATCAAAACAGTTTTTAAATTTAAAGTGCTATTTTTGGCAAAGATTTCCTTAAAAAAATAACTGAAATGAAAATTAGCTAACGATAATAATCTTTAGTTGAAAACAGGGATTTTTTAAATACCTTTTGACCAATTATCCGATTAAATTAAAAAATACAGCATTAGCTAGGTTATGAAATGTACCAGTTTTCATGGAGATCGGTTGAATGGATATAATTTTTTACAGCGGATCTAAAAATCCAGAGAAAGTTTCACCGACAGACTTACAGTTATATAATATAAATTAAAGAACTTTGTAGCATACTAATGGAACATATCTTAGCATTTTCAATAGTATTTGGTCATGTGTTAATATTTATATACCCGCTGACTTTGTATGATTATGAATGAGATAGATTATGATTAAAAAAGAAAACAGCATTATAAAGTATTAAATAATGTAAAAAATTACATTTTTATGGAAGCAATTTCCAACAGTCATAAAAGAAAAATATCCCCTCCTACAGTAATAATAATAATAATAATAATAATAATAATGATTTGAAGTCTCTTTGCAAAAGAAGTGAAAACTAATTTCTTATGATGGTGATGCCTTAACTTTGTTACCAGCAATCAAACTTAGTGCACAAATTAAATAAAATAATAAAAATAATAAAACTAACTTGTTCGGGGAGGGGGGGGGGGCACCAAAATCATCGTAGGCCTTGGGCCCCAGCAGGTCGTAATCACGCTCTGACCACAGAGTTATTGCCTAAATGATGTTGTGCATCTACAATAGTCACCAGATAGCCCCCTTCTCTAGGAACAGCCTTTATTTTGAAAGCATTTTTCTAAGTTTTGAAAAATTATAGGAAGTGAATTATTTATCATTGATATCTTATTTTTAGCCTTATTTATTAAGAATGAAAAAATACACCCATAATTGGATAATTGTATCAGTTTTTTATGTTTCTCTGTAATAAATGTACTCAGATGTGGTCTCTATAATCTATATGCTTACACTCTCATGGGAAATTGAAGAAAAGTTTCACTTTTTGGCCCACACGTAATTTTGATTTCATACATTTTCCCTTTTGAAATAAATTATTCCAAACTTTCTTGTAATAATTTTTTGGTTGGTCAGTCCAAGAGGGGAGCCAGGGCCCCCTCGCCCCCCCCCCCTGTGGGTGTGCTATTGGTTTCAAAAGGACAAAGGAGCCCCCGCCCCTTCCTTTCTGAACCCTTCTAGACTTTTGCCCAATCAAAAAATACTAAAATATATTGAGGGCGGAGTGAAATGCATGATTGGTTTTGGGGTGACTTTTGCTTTTGGGTCAAATTTTCGAACGCGAGTTTTTGTTACATTTACATGTTCTGAGGTGCCCTGAATACGAAAATCATGTTTTTAGCAAATGGTCTGTGTGTGTGTCTGCCTGTTATCAGCATATCTCAAAAACAAATTATGGCAGAAAGTTCAAACTTCGTATTCTAAATGTGTATCATATAAGGATGCTACACTAAACTTTTCGTTACGATTAAGCAAATGGTTCGTGTACAGGGACACTCAAAAGTATTCAAATACATTACGTCTATAGGGGAAATTGCATGTAAGTAGAGTTTAACATCTATAGACTGAACAGGGGAGCAGCCCACGCTCACCGCTCGAAGAGCGGTGTTGAGCGCTTCCAGAACCGAGGTTCACGTGGGCTGTCCCGAGAAGAACCCCTACAGACCTGCCTGACGTTTATTTAAAAAGCAAGAGGGTTTTACATAGGCATCGCCAGGCATGAAGCCTTACCGCGACAAGGGGCGATGGAAAACAACATAGAAAGAGTACATGGTCATCGCTTGGCTGAAAGCCACCTCGCGACATTGGGCGATGATAATTTTAGATGGATTGTGCCAGGCCCTTTAGGCCTCTCGCGACAGACGGCACTAGATGAGTTTTCACAACTCTTGATGTGTACTAGAGAGTTCAAGTTTGACTAGAATAGTCCAGATGATACAATTGGATGACAACATGGGTGACAGTATTGCAGAACAACTGTGCAGAAAACTGATTTTGCAGGGTAATTTGGGTAACAGAGGAGAGAATGAGAGAGTTAGGATTGTTGATAATTTAAACTATAGAGTTTATTTAGTTTTTAAGAGAGGTTTTAGTAAGAGGCTTCCTTGCAAACAGATTTTTGTTTTGGTGAAGGGTATTTTGAAAAAGGGTGGGAGGATAAGTAGCTTCATTTGGGAAGAAGATTAGCTGCCAGTGGAATAGTTGTTAATCAGTCAAATTGGTTATGTCCATTAAGAGAGAGTAAATATTGTTTAGTTTTTTAATTAACAGTTTTCTGGTTAAGATATTTTCAAGCCAATTATTTGGTCTTGGAGAGGGATTTCTGAAATGGAACTGTTGAGTTAGGGGACAAGAGAAATAATAATGTTCGGGAGTTCCCTCCTCACCGCAGGGACACAGGGGAGAGCGTCGGCGATGAAACTTGAAGAGGTAAGATTGAAAGGGGCCATGGCCTGTTAAGAAAGCCGTTATGGGAGGAGTTAGAGTCCATGAATTTGTTGAAACCTGTGGGATTAGGGAGAAGGTATATCTACCCTTCTCGGAATTTCGCCACAGGTCTTGCCATTTTAAAATGAAGATTTGTTTCAGTTTTGATTTTACGTAGGAGGGAGGGGCAGGAGGAGATGGTTCTTTTACTGAGAATTCTGTGGCTTCTTTGGCCAGGGAATCAGCAAGTTCATTACCGACTACTCCCCTGTGGGCAGAAACGTGTGCCAGGGTACAGTTAAGGTTAGGGTTCATTAGAATTTCTTTTATTTCCAGGACTTGTGGGTGTCTGTTCCGAAGGCGAGCAATGGCGAGCAGGCTCGAAAGACTATCACTATAAACACTTAGTTGTTGTTGTTGATTATGATTTACGACCGCCCAGTCAAGGGCTTTTTTAATTGCGTAGAGTTCTGCTTGGAATACTGAGTTGTAGTCCTCGAGCCTACCCGCCCACCGATAGGCTTCGCTGTCGCCTTCAAGAACACAGAAAGCTGAGGCAACTCCAGCCTCGGTCTTAGAGCCATCCGTGTAGATCGCCACCGGGACAGAAGGTGAGAAGCTATTTTTTGAACAGTTTGTTATTAGAGGAGCTACATCCAAACCTGGGTGAATTGCCCAACTGCAGGTCAGGGGCTGGATGGGAGTTTGGGGAAAGACTATGTTAGTGAGCTCTTGGTCGTTTAGTTGTAGGATTTTAGTTTTAGTATAGGTTTGGGCGACCTGCAAGTGGGCATGGGGAATCCCAGTGATAACGGTGAGGGCATCAGTGGAGATGGTTTTATACCCTCTTGCAATTTGCAGGAGGAAAGGGCGTTGAGCGGAGTCAAGCGAAGCTCTGGCGTCAGATCTTAAGTGACCTCCCCAGATGCCTGCCCCATAAGTTATTATTTTTTCAATTATTGTTTGATACCATATTTTAAGGAGAGAGGTGGAGATACCCCACCTCTTTCCTACCATCTTAGTTGAGTTGTGGTAATGACTTAGTGTTTTGAGTTTAAGGTCCTTTACATGGGGCAGCCAGTTGAGGTGTCGGTCGAAGGTTATTCCCAGAAGCTTCATGTGATCAACATGCTGGACACTGATACCATCAATCCGCATCTTGGGATTTCTCTTTTTTAGGGATCTGGGGAAAGCCAAAGTTAGGGCCTTGGTTTTAGATGGTGAGAGTTTGAGGTCAAACTCTTTAAGGAGCCTGCTAAATAAGGAGAGTGCTTCCTGGGCCTGGTCCTCCAGATCCTTCCTGATACGGCCCGTGAGAATCAGGGTGAAGTCGTCCGCATAAGCGAATGTCGTAAAGCCCTCAGAGTTCATGCGCTTTAGCACGCCGTCAGCTATGAGATTCCAGAGAATCGGGCCGAGGCACGAGCCCTGGGGGCAGCCTTTAGTTTGGGGAAATTCTGTGTTTCCCTCGCCCCAGTTAATGATGATTTTCCTTTTTGAAAGGTAGGAGCGAATGACTCCAGCCAGGTTCCCCGGGCAGTTGAGTTCCTGTAGTGCTTTGTGAATATGGGGCCACTCTACATTATCAAAAGCACCCTTAATGTCCAAAGAGATGATGGTGGTGTATCTAGAGGCATTACAGCTTACGGCGCAGGAATCTTTAATGGCTTGTAAGGCATGTTCGCATGATCTGCCCTCTCTGAACCCAAATTGGTTTGGATGGAGAAGTTGATTTGTTTCTAGGTGATAGTTAAGCCGGGTTACGATTAATTTCTCGAGCAGTTTTCCTAGGGTAGGAAGGAGGCAGATCGGTCTATAAGATGCGGGCTCAGAGGGGAGTTTCCCTTGCTTCAAGAAATACACCACCTCACCTCTCCGGAGAATTTCTGGGAAATAATTTAGTCTGAGGCATTGATTGGTCCATAGTAGGAATATTTGTGGGATAGTGCTATGAATGTTTCGTAAGATTTTAAAATCAATGTTATCTGGACCTGGTGCTTTATTAATGTTGAAGCTGTAAAGAGTGGATTTAATCTCGGACTCCGTGAAGGGAACATCCGAGGGAGCCGAGAAGGAAGGTTCTTGAAATAGTGGGTATTGTGTTTTGGGGAATAGAGTGCTAGTTAGGAATTCCAGGTTGTTGCGCTTGGAGGAAAGAGCTGGAGGTCTTTCTAGTTTCAACTCTGTGGGGGTGAAAAACTTACTACTATAGAATTTTTGAGCGGTGCCGAATATTTGTGTTTGAGTGGAGCAAAATTTTTTCCATGCGTTGTGTTTAGTGGAATTGATTTGTTTTTTGAAGTTGGCCGAATGCTGTTTGATTTTTAGTTTATGTTGTGGTATAAGTGTGGGGTCTAGGTATTTTAACTGTCTTTTCATTGCTGTCAATTTGTTACGCATGGTGCGGAGCTGGGGAGTCCAGAAGGTATAGGTGAAGCGACGTCCCGACTTTTTCAGCCTGAAAGCCGAAGTGGCAGCAGATTGAATAGCGGCTATGAAATTTAATGTGAAGTTTTCTAGTTGGTTAGTGTCCTTTATTGAGCTTAAGTTTTCCAATAGGGGGTGAGCGAGGTTTAACATTAATTTATTGAATTTATTAAAGTTTCCGCGTTTGGTTGCGAAACGTTTTGATTGGGTTATGGAGGGTTTAGAGTTAAGGGAGAAGGTGATATAGTTGTGATCGGAGTTATTAAAGATGTCCAGGACTGTCCAGTCATTCACCCTGGCATAGGTCTTGGGGTTACACAATGTGAAGTCCGGCCAGCCCTGGGCATCGCGCTTTTGGAAGGTTGGTGCTGAATTCTCTATGTTAGCCATGCAGATGTTGTTGGACGCGATGAATTCAATGAGGCTGCGACCTCTGATGTCCTCAGTGGGTGAGCACCATAGGGGGGAGTTAGCATTGAGGTCGCAGCCGCAGACAAAAAGTTTACGTTGAGAGATTAAGTGCTGCCACTCCAAAAGACAAGCCTCAAAGTCCGCAGACGGGGCGGCGTAGGCACTTCCAAGGGTCAGTTCACCCTCCCTCGTGGTTAGTGTAATGAAAACACAATGTTCCCCAGTTAAAAGGTGTGTGAAGTTTAGGTTGCTATTTGTGATTATGATGTGTGCTGTATTCTTTTTTGAGCTGAAACTAACCCAGGAAGAGGGGAACATCTATAGACTGCACTAAAGCAAATGAAACGAATAGCATATTTTTTGTAATAGAGATAGTCAACAGGGGAAAAAAAAATTGTGTTTGAAGGAGCCTCGCCTTCCCCCCCCCCCCCTGGGGGGAAGTCCCCTCTCGAGGGGAGTAAATTTTCATGATGGGTAATAATTTTAATAAATTATTTTTTAAAAACAGGATTATTTTTTAATAGCCGAATTAAATTCCATATAAATGTAGGTGCATTAATGAAACGGGGGATTGAGGGGGAGGGCGGTAGCCCCCCCTCACACAGAACTAATTATCATATAAAACTCTTCCGAAGCCTAATTTGAATTGTTTAACACAGATTTACATAACAGTACTCGTTGTCTTACCTCTTAATCTGCAACCTGTATTTATAGTATTAAATTTCAGGGTAAAAGAAAGTCGTGTGAGTGACACACCAGATTATTTTTTCTGTTTTAAGTTTAAAAGAATAAATACCCCAAACTTAATTTATAGTTTTGTTTTTGATGTTTCTAACAGATCTGGACACCTGCATCCTGTTTACAAAAAAAAAAAAAAAAAAAAAAAAAAAAAAAACGAAACGCAAAACTTAAAGGGGTGTCCGAACTGAAATTTATCCGTAACAATAGGTCACGAAACCCAGATGCATAAACATAGTTTAGGAATGTCCCAAAGTCCATAATTTCTATAGGAAAATTTGCCCCTCTATAACTCGTTAACTATTACATATTTCTATATTCTGTTTTTACATTCAGAAAATACACAACTAGTAAAATTTCTTTAGCTTTCAAAAAAAAAAAAAATTCATTTTAATGTTTCATTTTTAAGCAAAAAAATGCGAAATTTCCGTTGATGTTTTTCATTGCTCGTTAGAAATTAACAAATTATGATATCGAAAGACTCAAAGGCGATAAAAACTTCTAAGTAATCAGGCTTACTATTAATTCATAAGAAAAAAAGTTTAATTTTAAATGCGTATTAAGAAGACAGGGGCAAAGTATGAATTTTTACTAAAAATTTCGCATTTTTTCATGAAACTCCACCTTAGAAGGGAATCTCGCATTAGAGGAAGTAATTACTATTGATTAATGATCCTGACATGCCCTCGGATGGGGAGTTCTTTCAAAAGGGGAAGATATCTATTAAGAGGAAACTGGTTTGTATCACCATGGCTCCCTGCGATTCAATAGAATAGCGGCTGTGTTCAGACGCGAACTTGAACAATAGAAACACCCTACAAGGCATAGTTACTCTCTTCTACGCTTGGTGCGCTAGTTACGCGTCTCGTAGTTAGGATATGGACTTACTTGCGCAAGAAACTTTTTGACAATTTAACGAATTATTTTCATTAAAACTATATTTTAAGGCACAAAACTGTTTGTTACAGATGCAGAATGTTTCAAGAAGATTATTTGTAGATAAATAATTATTTATTTCTGCATTTATTCCTGAAAGTTCAACTATTTACAAAATTTCTGCTAAAAATGTTTTAACAAATTTAAAATAAACAAATAATAATAATAAAATAGATCTTGTATATATATATATATATATATATATATATATATATATATATATATATAAAAGAAAAAAAGTCACTTATTATAGACATAAAAATCTGTTTGAAATAAGCCAAATAATAATAATAAAGATAACAGGGAACTGTATATAAGGAATATTTAATAACTGTGCTTGAAAAAAACAAATCCATATTCGAAATCATCTTAAGTATGTATTACATTAGCATCTGAAATATTTTTTATTTTATTTTTTTAATAATATCTACATTTTGTACGCACATTAAAATTTTTTCTTTGTGTAATTTTCTTTTACTTTTTTCTTTACTTTTTCTTTCTTTCTTTTTTTTTTTTTTTAAATAATTGTCTTAGATATTTTTATTATACATATGCAATGAAACTATTAATAATTATTATAGTGACATTTCTTGAAAATTATTCCAAAAATAAAATAATAAATATTTAAAAAAGTTTTGGGAAAAGAAGTTCTAATGCTCCCTGCTATTAATTCTAAATCCCCCCCCCCCATCTTTTTGCTCCACTTGTGGCCCAAAAGGTTCTGCACCCCAAGCTGGTAGAGGAGAGATGCCGGGTTCAAAGCCACGTTACGATCGTCGATCCAGCCATTCTGATTTATTCGCGATCTTTTCCAATACTTGCTTAAATGCGGGATAGAAAAAAAAATATATTTACATTATCCCTAGTAGCAAAACAGTTTGTTATTTAATAATATCTATACTTCTTGTACTCACACCAAAAAATTCCTTTAAAAAAAATATACATATATATATACATATATATATACATATATATATATATATATTTTGCTTTTTAATTACTGTTTTACACACACATATATATATAATCATAATACATATGCAGTGAAATATAGTAATTAGATAAAGTATTTAAATGCTATTGTTTTCACTCAGACACATACACATATCCTTAAAAAAACAGAAAAATGAATTCAGGAGACCACAAAACGTATAAATATACCAAAAACCCACAGTTGATTATTATTTTTTTCATGGGTACAATATTTACCTTACATAGTATATGTTTGAAGAGTAAAAATGAATTCAGGAGACCTTAAAACGTATAGAAATACCAAATTCTCATAGTTCGATTTATTTCAAAATTAAAAGTATTTTCTAACATAGTTTTATATAACTTTTTTAACTTCTCAACATATACTAAAGTGATAAATCTTTATTTGGGAATAACAACTCTAAAATAGTACACAAATGAAAAAGGATAATTATGGACATTGTAATAATTTTTACTTTCCGTACATACATATTTAAGGAAAATATTGTAATCATGTCAAAAATCCGACTTTGAAATTTTAATGCTTCTATATGTTTCGAGGTACCCTGAGTTCATTTTCAGTCATTATATATATATATATATATATATATATATATATTACATAATCTCAGAATTATAAAAAATCTGCATGCATAGGCATTTCAATGAAATAATATTACGTATATGAAAATTTTACTAGGACTATTTAAATTAAATACAATTCAAAATTTTTAATATTTTAAAAATGTTTCCTGCTAACTAATTTTTCTTTACTTCCCTCAATTTTAGAGTATTACAATTTTAAATTATATGGTTGTGTGGCTTAAGGCTGACTATTACACTAGGGTCCTAGGTCTATAGGTGTAATGCCCTCCGTGGGGCTCTTTGTAAGGGGGGGGAAGGTGCCCCAGCCTGTGTTTTTGTTAGTTTTGGAGAAAACCACAGAAAACCCCTAACGGCTAGGTCAATGAGTGTGACCTGGGGTCGAACCCGGCACATCCTATCTACCACAGTTTAATAATATAATCTAAGTATGGTGTATTCATCAACAAGCTTTTTTTTTATGCTTGAATGTTAAAAATTTGAATTAAATTTCAGTTTTCAAACATTCAATTATATTAAAAAAAAAAAAATCAAAGAATCTACAAAGTAATATCGAAATATGTTTAGAATATATTGTTAAAAACTGTAATAATGCAAAATCCAGTAAATATATATATATATATATATTAATAAGCAGAGAGCATTCAAAAAATAATATATACATATATATAGTTTTTACTTTCCGAACACTATAGTGAGGAAAATATTGTAATCATGTCAAAAATCCGAATTTCAGATTTTGATGTTTCTGTATGTTTCGATTAGAATAGAAGTTATTATGATTTTAAAGTTTCAAGTTGTAGCCTGATTTCAGGTGGCCCCGCTTAACGTATAAGATATCCGCCACATTATTAAAGATGGCGGATAAAGTTCATTGAGACACTTGTGTAATCTATGTATGCATCAAAATTCAAACAAATTCTGAATACGCTTTTTTACAACTTGAATTTGAAATTTTCAAGTGGTCTCCACTTGAAATCAAAATGGTGAAGCAACTTGGTTAAAAAACTCTTCTAAGATATTTATAAGATAAGTTAAGATACTGTCCAAATTTGGTTCGATTTGGAATATTATTTCAGAAGTTATTATGATTTTAAATTTTGAAGTGGTAGCCTGATTTCATGTGGCGCCGCTTAACTTAAGATATCTACCACTTTATTAAAAATGGTGGATATAGTTCATTAATAAACTTCATTGAGATCCTCATGTGGTCTGTACTTACATCAAAATTCAAACAAATTCGGAATACGCTTTTTACAATTTAAATTTTCAAGTGGTCTCCACTTGAAATCAAAATGGTGGAGCAACTTGGTTAACAAACTCATCTAAGATATGTATAAGGTAAGTTAAGACACTGTTCAAATTTGGTTCCATTTGGAGTATTACTTCGGAAGTTATCATGGTTTTAAATAAGTTTTACGTTTTTTTTTTTTTTTTTTCCCCGGTAACGTGCTCTTGGCGGCGTAAAGGGTTGGAATAAAAGAATATTAGCATGCATAATAATTATCCAAATTTATGACTATTTCAGTGAACAATGAATGGAGAGTCCCATAATTTCTCTCCATTTATGGTATGTATATGGGCAAAGTTATCGCACTAATAATCCTGTGAAAATCTACCCATTGAAATTGAAAAACATCTTATATTTATCTGCTCTATAAACAAGATGCAGATTACACAATAAGATATGCAAAAGTGGGTACTCATACCCGTAATGAAAACAAAGTATTTTATTCGTTCTATTTTCAACTCCGATTTTTATATAATATCACGTTACTTTATTTATTAATTAATTTTAATGTCAAGCAATATTATTTGATCTTATTTAGTCATTTAATTGAAAAAATAGCTTATTTATAGTCTCTTAAAACTAATTTTGCAATTTAAATATTAAAATTATAGTAATAATAATAATAATAATTTTTGATGATCTGCTATAACAAAATACTTATTTTCAATAACATGAAAAATAAAAATGTAGCTTAACTTAAATAAAAGTAATAATAATAATACACCAATTTAATACTTTAGTCTTTAGATTTATTTTTGTAAATCAAAAAACAATTCGTTATAAATCAGATTTTCAAATTTATTTAAAAATAATATGAAATATTATTAATACAAAAATGAATAAAAGCACTAAAGTAAAATAAATTGATTTACCTCTAGCTTTCAGCAGTCGCTGGAACTGTCGGTTTCAAAACAATGATGCCAGATGGTCGAAAATTATTTCCCCAAGCAGGTCTTCAAATTTCCCCAAATCAGGGTTTTTTTTTTTTCGAAATAATCCCCAACTGGATTTCTACTGAAAAGAGAAAATTAAAAATTAAAAAAAAAATATATATATATATATCAAGCAGATTTTTCTATGATTTAAGCTCAGATTTTCCCCCAAATGAAGGCAATTTTTGAAAAAAATCCCCAAATAACAAAACAATAAAGCTGTTGAAAGTCTCTAGTCGTAGGGATAAATCACTGCGTTGCCAACATTGACAGAAAGTTGAAGAGCTCCCCAGATGTGTCCCCAGAAGCCTCAAAAATCCCCAAACTGGGGACAAAATCCCCAATCTGGCACCACTAATTGAAAAGGACAAAGGAGATAATATCTTGAGGGCGGAGTGAAATGCATGATTGGTTTTGGGGTGACTTTTACATTTTTTTTTCTGTTTTAAGTTTAAAAAAGTACCCCAAACTTAATTTAGTTTTGTTTTTAATGTTTTTAACAGATCTGGTCACCTACGTCCTGTTTACAATAAAAGAAACGCAAAACTTAAAGGGGTGTCCGAACTGAAATTTATCCGTAGCAATATGTCACGAAACCGTGATGCATAAACATAATCTATATATTTTCATTTTTAAATTTATAGGAATATCCCAAAGGATATTCCTATATATAGGAATATTTTTATAGGAATGTCCCAAAGCCCGTAAATTGCTATAGGAAAATTTGCCCCTTTATAACTCGTTAACTATTACATATTTCTATATTCTGATTTTACATTCAGGGAAAAAAAAAAAACTGGTAAAATTTTGTTCGCTTTCAAAAAATTATTTTTTTTTTTTTAATTTTAATATTTCATTTTTAAGCTAAAAAATGCGAAATTTCCCTTGATGTTTTTCATTGCTCGTTAGAAATTAACAAATTATGATATCGAAAGACTCAAAGGCGTAAAAAAAACTTCTAAATAATCAGGCTTACTATTAATTCATAAGAAAAAAGTTTAATTTTAAATGCGTATTAGTAAGATAGGGGCAAAGTTTGAATTTTTACTAAAAATTTCGCATTTTTTCATGAAAGTCCGCCTTAGAAGGGAATCTCGCATTAGAGGAAGTAATTACTATTGATTAATGATCCTGACACGCTCTCCTCCGATGGGGAGTTCTTTCAAAAGGGGGAGAATTTTATTAAGAGGAAACAGGTTTGTAACACAAAACCTCTTTTCTCCCATCTATGAATAAGCAAAATCTTCCTTTCAGAAATAATCTGGTGTGTCACTCACACGACTTTCTCTTACCCTTAAATTTAATACTAAAAATACAGGTTGCAGATTAATAGGTAAGATAACGAGTACTGTTATGTAAACCTGTGTTAAACAATTTAAATTAGGCTTCGGAAGATTTTTATATGACAATTAGTTCTGTGTGAGGGGGGCTACCGCCCCCCTCAACCCCCCGTTTTATTAATGCACCTACATTTATATAGAATTTGATTCGGCTATTAAAAAATAATTCTGTTTTTTCTTTTTCTTTTTTTTATTAAAATTATTATTTTAAAAAATTATCTTTTATGATAATGCAGACGATTTCCATATTAGAGAAGTAGTATAACACTAAATATCCAAAAAAAAAAAAAAAGAAAAAAAAAAAGTCAATTTTATTCTCAGTATTTATTCTCAAAAAAAAAAAAAAAAAAAAAAAAAAGTTTATTTTCGTTAAAAGTAAAAAAAAAAAAAAATCGACAACTTTGTTTTAAATTATCGCAGATCGATGGTTCAACCATTCGTTTTAAAGGCATTGACGAGCTCTTTTGAAAGATACCCATCATGAAAATTTACTCCCCTCGAGGGGAAACTTCGCCCCCAGGCGGAGAGGCGAGGCACCTACATACACATTTTTTTTTTTCCCTGTTGACTATCTCTATTACAAAAAATATACATTTGGTTTAGTGCAGTCTATAGACGTTAAACTCTACTTACCAGCAATTTCCCCCATAGACGTAATGTATTTGAATACTTTTGAGTGTCCCTGTACACGAACCATTTGCTTGATCTCAACGAAAAGTTTAGTGTAGCATCCCTATATGAAACACATTTAGAATACCAAGTTTAAACTTTCTGTCATAATTTGTTTTTGAGATATGCTGATATTAGACAGACACACAGACCATTTGCTAAAAACATGATTTTCGTATTCAGGGGACCTCAGTACATGTAAATATAACAAAAACTCGTGTTCGAAAATTTGACCCAAAAACAATACTTTCTCTAACTTATGGGTAAGAGAAAGTAAAAAGTGTACTTTTTACTTTTCGAAAATTTATTGCGCAATGGAAATGTTGCGATATTGTAATCCGATTTTCACTTTATTCTATATTCAATACAAGAAAGTATTTATTAGATTCGTAAATATGTACGAATCCCAGTTTTCAATGAAAATACACGTTTTGAGAGATACAAAACACGATTCGACCATTTTCAGAAAATGTGTATCTCTAATAATATATACACCCCGCGACAAAAAGATAAGTACAAAGGGTTTTTTCTTTGATTTTTCATAAAATAACATTATCTAAATTGTGCTTTTCATTTTTACTTTTTACTTTCTCTTACCCATAAGTTAGAGAAAGTATTGTTTTTGGGTCAAATTTTCGAACGCGAGATTTTGTTATATTTACACGTTTTGAGGTCTCCTGAATACGAAAATCATGTTTTTAGCAAATGGTCTGTGTGTATGTCTGTGTGTGTGTCTGTCTGTTATCAGCATATCTCAAGAACAAATATTAGCAGACATTCCAAACTTGGTATTCTAAATGTGTATCATATACAGATGCTACAGTAAGCTTTTCGTTAAGATCAAGCAAATGGTTCGTGTACAGGGACAATCAAGAGAATTCTAATACATTACGTGTATGGGGGAAATGGCAGGTAAGTAGAGTTTAACGTCTATAGACTGCACTAAATCAAATGAAATGAATATATATATATATTGTAATAGAGATAGTCAACTGGGGAAAAAATCTTGTGTATGTAGGAGCCTCGCGTCCCCCCCGGGGGGGAAGTCCCCCCTCGAGGGGAGTAAATTTTCATGATGGGTATCTTTCAAAAGAGCTCGCCAATACCTTTAAAACGAATGGTTGAACCATCGATCTGCGATAATTTAAACAAAGTTATCGATTTGTTTCACTTTTAACGATTTTTTTTTTTTTTTTTTTTTAATAATAAAATAGACTTTTTTTTGGATATTTAGTGTTATACTACTTCTCTAATATGGAAATCGTCTGCATTATCATAAAAGATATTTTTTTAAAATAATAATTTTAATAAATGATTTTTTTAAAAACAGTATTATTTTTTAATAACCGAATAAAATTTTATATAAATCTAGGTGCATTAATGAAACGGGGGGTTGAGGGGGCGGTAGCCCCCCCCCCTTTCCACAGAATTAATTATCATATAAAACTCTTCCGAAGCCTAATTTGAATTGTTTAACATATGTTTATATAACATCGTTATCTTACCTCTTAATCTCCAACCTGTATTTATTAGTATTAAATTTCAGGGTAAGAGAAAGTCGTGTGAGTGACACACCAGGTTATTTATTATCATAAAATAACACTATTTCCGGACTAATTTTTGTTTTAAGACTCATTTAGAAAAATTTTAAGACTAAAAGTTTTCTAATTTAAGACTACACTCCGCGACAAAAAGATAAGAACAAAGTTTTTTTTTTTTTTTTAATTTTTCATAAAATAACATCATCTAAATTGTGCTGATGATTTATTATCATAACAAAACATTATCATATCAAAAACATATTAAATATTTGAATCATATTCAAAATATTCATATTCAAAATAATCATATTCAAAATTTAAAAAAATAACCCTTTGTTCCTACCTTTTTTTCGCGGTGTGTAGTCTTAAATTAGAAAAATTTTAGTCTTAAAAATTTTCTAAATTAGTCTTAAAACAAAAATTAGTCCGGGAATATTGTTATATTCTGATAATAATAAATGATAAACACAATTTAGATAACGTTATTTTATGGAAAATCAAAGAAAAAATCCTTTGTACCTATCTTTTTGTCGCGAGGTGTATATATATATCAATACAAAAAACCCTTAACGGGTTAAAAGTTTATGACGCAGCACTGTACTTTATGGCTATAAGATCTTAAAAATAATGATATAAAATTTTCAGTGACGCTTTGCTATTAATTGAAAAATACAGATATTTTCTTATTTGAATTTGCTTTTTTCTTCTATTTATTAGTTCCCCATCATACTATAGGTATGGGGAACTTAGGTAATCGTAAAAATTTTCGACCTCGGATTTTTGACTTTTCCACACGTTTTCAGGTGTGAGGAATCCGAAAATGACAAAATTTCTATGGTGTCTGTCTGTAGGGTGTCTGTTAGTGGGTTAGTGTGTTAGTGGGTTAGTGTGTTAGTTCGTTAGTTTGTTAGTCTGTGTACACGATATCTCAAGAACAAATTGTCGCAGATAGGTCAGATCAATTTTAAAATATTAATTTCGACACTGGCAAGAACCCTATTCATTTGCAACATTCGAATTTAAAAACTTCGTAAGTTATTAGAAATTTACGATTTTCTTAACATGGGAGAATAGGACAAAAATTCACCTAAACGTACATTAAATGGAAACTTTTTACTGTAAAAATGTCAGACCAGTTTTAAAATATCAGTTTTGATGCCGGAATGAACATCTATAACTATAAATATGCTACTTTGAAAATTTCGCAAGTTATTGGAAATTTCCGAATTTCTTAACATGGCAGTATAGGGCAAAATTTCACATAAACGTCAATTTTGAGAGATATTTTCATCGTAAAGATGTCAGACTATTTTTGAAATATTATTTAGGATACTGGTATAAATATTAATGACTATGAATTTTTCAATATATAGATTTCGTAAGTTATTGGAAATTTACGAATTTTTATAACATGGCAAACTAGAGCAAAATTTCACATAAACGTCAATCTTGAGGGATATTTTCATCGTAAAGATGTGAAACCACTTTCAAAATATTATTTAGGATACTGGCATGAATATCTTAGACTATGGTTTTTCCATTTTAAAAAATTCGTAAGTTATTTGGAATTTACGATTTACTTAACATGTGAGAATAAAGCAAAATTGAGCATAAATTTCCATTTTGAGGATCATAAATACATTAGACAACTTCAAAATTACGTTTATGATATTTGCTTGAACATGATTGAATACAAATATTCTAATAGGAAAATTTCGTAAATTATTCGTAATTTCCGATTTTATCAACATAGCGAAATTGTAAATTTTTGATATAAATATGAATTTTGAGGATTATTGCATTGGAAATAGTAGCATGAAAACTAAACAACGGAATTGACCCTGATAAAATAAATCAATAGATCAATCAATAGAATAAGAGAAATATATCGAAGTGAAGGGTGGATAGCCTATTAGGCAGGGATTCCTTTCTGTCAATGTATCAAGCTTTGGTAAAATTCATTTCTTTTAACATGATTATAATATGTCTCCCACTAGAAATTTCTGAGAACATAAATATGATGGGGAACTGAGCAGATTCCACCTATGTCAACTGGTTTTTACAGTGTAAACGTTATTTGCAACATATAATAACATATAACATTTACTCACCGATACCTTTTCATTCACATCTCTTATAATATCAAAATATGTGTTTTAAAAGAAATGGTGAGAAATTCCAGCAACGTAGTGATGTTGCACTAAATGATTTGTTTTTAAATTCCCCTGCAATTATTTTGTTTTGAATATTAAAGTATATTTGCACATTGAAATATTGCTTTTAATTTTCAAATGCGCAGTCAAATATACCACTTTCATTAAGTTTATATCATGTGCTGAAATGTATTTATTTCAATAAATTACCTTATCTATTGCGTCCCGCCATCCAAAACTACAACTACAAATTTCGCAAACTTTTTTTTTTTTTTTTTTTTTTTTCAGCACACTATCTATCTGCATGCGTTTTCAATTAATTTGGATAAGATGGCACAAAATAAACATTTCCATAAATTTTGTTTACAATTTTGGATAGCGTGACGTAAAAGATAAAATAATTCTTTGAAATAAATACATTTCAGTACATAATATAAACTTGATGAAAGTGATATATTTGACTGCGTATTTGAAAGTCATATTTTCAATTATATCTTCGGTAAATGTCCAATTATTGTAAAACTGGTATCGTAAAAATCCATAGATTAAGATTAATAGTCCTCCGTACTAAAAATAAATAAATAAATAAAATAGAGTAGAGCCATTGCCACATTTCATCTTGGAGTGTCGATAGATCCTCAGGAGTCAATATATGTTTTCGACAATCTTGATTTCATCCCCTGTTAGATTAAAATTTTTAAAATCGTTATAAATCATGTTGTTTAAAAAAATTGAATTGGATAAATGAAACTAGAAGCTAGTGATAATTATAAAATGAAAACACTTTGACCTTCTCATCATTTCTTTCAAAATAAAAAAAATAAAAATACTTCTATTCTAATTTCATAAATACTAACTTACCTCAAAATATTTATTTATTTTAAAACAAACTTTTCCATTAGCATGAAACCAATATTTTAAATAACTAAAACAACTTTCATAAATAATGTATTCCCCTTTTATATAAATTGAATAACTTTATTTATTTACTTATATTTTATGTTTTTTGTTTCATGTTAAGGAACAAGTACCATTTATTCTCTCTGTTACTGTTTTCTTTAAGTAAGTATTACATCTGAGAGTGACTCACTCTAAACTATTAGAATAATATTAATAAATAAAAAAAAAATAAATATTTAACAATCATTTAATAGTTAAATTTATTTATTTATTTTTTTTTTTAAGTTACAAATTTATAATCATGTGTCATTTTTATATACAAATTATATCAGCTTTTCTTATGACTGAAGGTAATCAGAAATAAAATAATGAAAATACAGAGATACAAAAATGATTACTTTGTTGAAATTTACGACAAAGTTTATTTGTCAAATAATAGTCTCACATTAACAAAAGCAGCCATGTAGCTAAGCTAAAAATACTGTGAAAGAACCTGTAATCCTACTAAATGTATCCTCAATGTAACATAAAGAAACTGATGAAAGACTCCGTGTAAATACAAAATATAAACAAGGATATAAAGCGTAGAAATATTTCGTAGGAGAGAGTGGGGATGAATGGGACATTTTTCCTGTTTTTATTGATAACGTTGGCCACATATAATTCAGAATTTTGTAACATGGCTCATAAGTACTCTTCATTAATAAGTTACATATAATCATACTAGTTATCATTTTTAATTAATAATATATATATATATATATATGTAGAATCTTGGCTGGGCGTCTAGGGGTGGGGCAATGATGAGATGCGACTTAGGTGACTAAACATTTATTACGTAACACATACAACACAAGATACACAAAGAAAAAATGATAATAGCAGAATTTGTATAATTAACCAACTGCTGGTTTCGAGGCTTAGCGCACATAACAAGCTCTCTTCATCAGTGTAACCGTAACAAAGCAACATTTAAGCACTTGCTCACACTTAGAATTCACAAAAGTACCTTCGCGCACTTTATCAAATATGTGAGATTGATGCATTGAGCCCTCCATGGCTCTACACAACTATATAGAGCACTACAAGCTCTAATTAGAAGAAAATGACCACATCAGCCTTCGCGCTGACGGTCTCAACAGCTGTCCGTTGCAGGCAGATCTCCTTTGACTTCCGTTCTTCCTCTCGTCTAAAGATGGGCATTGGAGGCAGCGCCATCTGTTGCCTGTACATGGAATGCGTCCCACATAGCTTCCTACAACGCTCTGCTATCCTGATGTACGATGACCTCACCGTTGAACTAGCCTGGGATACTAAAGGATATCTGCAAAATACAATTAAAAGAAAAAAAAAAGAGAGAGAGAAACAGCATTAAAAAAAAATTATGTACATTAAAAGCATAAATATCAGTCTTTTTTTTTTCAAAGTTCTGGGATTTTTGACTAGTCCGTAACCCACAATTTCATGTTGTCTGCAGAAGTACTAGTGTGAATAGGTCCTTCGTGATCACCTATCTTCTCGACTTCATATCTGTCTTTGGTCTTTATTCGCACAACTTTATAAGGACCTAAGAATTTTGGTCTGAGTTTCATGCCGGTTCCAAACTGAGTTCGCTGGATGGCAACTAGATCATTAATTTTATACACATGGGCTTTCTTTCTCTTCTTGTTGTAACATCGGCGATTTTCTTCTTGAATCTTAAGTATGTTTTTTCTTGCTTCTTCACGAATGGTATTAAGGTTAACAAGCATGGAATTTATCCTTTCCTCTTCGAGAAGTTCTAGTATTCTCTTATCTTCTTTCCTTCTCATTGTTACACCAGTGAGTAATTCAAACGGAGTTCTTTTGGTACTTCTTGATACGGTGGAATTAATAGTTCTCTGAACAGCCTCAACAAACTTGTACCACTTATTAGGGTCATTTATACATAACTTGGATAATACAGGAATGATTGTTCGGTGGAGTCTCTCTATTTGACCGTTTCCTCTTGGGATTCCAGTTGTGATGGTGTCATGTTCGATTCCCTCTGATTCACAGTAATCAGCAAATTCCTTCGATATGAACGCAGGTCCATGATCAAATATTATTCTTGCGGGGTTACCAAAAATAGCAGCTTGCTGTTTTAATTTTTGCAAGGCGTCTGCTGAAGAAGTTGATTTCACCGGATATAGCCACGAAAATTTACTAAATCCGTCGATGACAGTGAAAATGTGATTATAGTTTTTATTTGTAGTCGGTAATGGACCCACAAAATCGATGTGATAAGTAGACAATGGTATATCTCCTTTAGGGATAGGGTTCAAAAAACCTTCTCCTTTTCCCTGTTTCTTATTTTACGAGTATACATTCTACGCAACTTTTTACAACGTTATCTACGCATTTTTTCATATTAGAAAAATAGTAGTCTCTTTTTACTAACTCTTCAGTTTTATTAGCCGAAAAATGTCCTAAGGCATGACATTTCTTTACGACCTCAATTTGCATGGTCTCTGGGACAATTAGTACATCCCTATCATTTAACACTTTATATAAAATATTATTTTTTAACACATATTCGTCATTTTGGTTCTGTTGTAAAAGAGATTTCATAGTGTTGATAAACTCGTCGTTTTCTTGAGCAGTAGCAATACGATGAGTGAGAGTATCAGAAGTTATAGTCATTACAGGGTGTCGGCTAAAAGCGTCAACATGCTGCATTTGTTTACCAGGACGATGTTCTACTTCGTAATCGAATTCCTGTAGCAGGAAAGACCACCTGGCTACCTTAGGTGTCAATTCACGTTTATCTAAAGTTTTGGTGAACGCTTGAGAGTCAGTATAAATTTTGAATTTACTACCTAATAAATAGTTCCTAAATTTTTTAAGGGCTTCTACTATCGCTAACACTTCTAATTCATAATTGCAGTATTTTTCTTCTTGTACCGAGGTCTTTTTACTCATATAATGAATTGGATAGTACTGTCCATAGTCATCTTGTTGTAATAAGATTGCACCGAATCCTAATTTAGATGCATCTGTATGAACTTCTAACTTATAGCCTTGTTTAAAAAGATGTAAGACAGGCGTATTAGATAAAATGTCTTTCAGCTTTTGAAAAGCCAATTTCTGCTCTTGCTCGAATTTAAATGGAGTGGAAGCACGTAATAAGTCACTGAGTGGTCTTGCTATGTTGGCATATGAACGAATAAATTTTCTAAAGTAACCCGTTAAACCTAAGAAACTCTGCACTTCCCTAGCATTACGGGGTTCTGGGAAATTTTGGACTGCAGAAGTTTTTTCTACTGAGGGTTTAATCGTGCCATTCTCAATTATGTGATTTAAGAAATCGATCTTTCGTTTCAAAAACTGACATTTCTTAAAATTTAAGTCTAGACCAAATTTTGATGCCGTTTCTAACACACGTTTTAATTTATCTAACCCTTCATTCTCATCTTTAGATGGAATAATTATATCATCTAAATAAATAATTACTGTACCATCTTTTAATAGGTCTTTAAAACATAATTTACATATCTTTGAAATTCTAAGGGACTATTACATAATCCATAGGGAACTTTTAGAAACTCATACTGGGCATTATCGGTCACAAAAGCTGTATATTTCCTACTTTTTTCCTCTACATCAACTTGTAAAAACACATTCTTTAAATCTAGTGTCGAAAAGACTTTACCCTCCCCTAATCTATCAAATAAATCCTCAATATTTGGCAACGGGTATTTATCTTTAATAATTTTCTTATTTAAAGCACGATAATCACAGCATAACCTTATTCCTCCATCTTTTTTCCTACACACCACTATTGGCGAAGCGTAATTTGACGTACTTTCTCTAATTATATCATCTTTTAACCACTGGTCAATTTGTTTATGCACCTCTGATTTCTCTACAAATGATAATCTGCGAGAACGTAAACATACTGGTGTATCATCAGATAAAATAATGGACATTTTTAAATCAGTACTTTTTGTTTTAACTGGCTTATAATTTTTTATTAACTCGCATAATCTCTCTTTTAACGATTTATCTAAAATGTGAGTGACATCGAATTTTGTTTCTTCTGAAAAATTGCACATATTTGAAAAAACAGAATCTATTTCATTTTCCCTTCGATCAAATAAAGAAAAAGAACACTCACTTGCTTCATCGAAATCGCTTCCCCCCGAACTCAGAAAAATTCCCCCCCCCCTATGTCGGTGGAATTCGAAACATCTGTTTCCTCCTTATTTTGTGGTTTCAGAATATGAAAGATATTACCAGGCAGAATTACGTCGCATGATAAATTGTTGCATAAAGCTCCGATTATGTTTACTGAATCATGATTAGGCAAAGATATTTTAAATTCAGTTTGAATTGCATCTTTCTTTTCATTAAAACAGCTAACTAGAGTGATTGAAGAAATAACATTTTTAGTCTGTGGAATGCTGTTTTTATTTACAACTAGAATTGAAGAACCTGTATCTTTTAACCCTTTAAGTGGAATATCATCCACTAAAATATCAACATATTCGAGCTCATTAACAATTAGGTTAATCGGACTTGTTTCGGATTGAACTACTGAATTCGTTGGAAGATTTTCACGTAATTCTTTTTTCTCTGGAATACGTTTAGGACAGACTCTAGCGAAATGAAATGTTTTCCCTTTTGCACCACAAATGTAACACATTCTTTCATGCTTTTCGTGAGTTTGATTAGATACCGAATTACGTATTATGGGATCTTTATTATTATAATGTGTCTTTCTAAAAGGAGTTTTGTTTACAAACCGCTTATTCTCTGAACTTTCGTTTCGCGTATTATTATTAGTTTCAATTAGCGATTTACCTCTAGAAGAGTAGAATAAATCACACTCCCGACCTAATTCGTTGGGTTTAAACCAATTTTGACCTTCTCGAACACTAATATGTTCCCTAGTTCTAGAATCCAACGTTTCATATAATTTATCAGAAACTATAAGATCACACAATTGTTTAACGTCGTTAACCCCTCTCAATCTACAATAGTAATCAAAAGAAGCGCTTAGACGGGAAGCAAACTGGACATGAGATTCTGACGGATTACGCAGCGCATTTTTAAAATTACTTAAACATTCACGCGGCGTTGGTTGAAATTGTCTTAAAATTAATTCCTTAACTTTTTCATAATCGTTAATTTCTTCGGTGGTTACGTACGCAAGAACCTGATTACATTTATTTCCCAATAAATTAATCAATATTTCCGATTTAAATTTAGACGGTACATTTTTAGAAATGAATGCTTTTTCAAGGGATTGAAAAAATAAGTGCAAAGCTTCCGGTTTCTCAGGTACTGAAATGGTTAATGTTCGAATACTTCTAATTAAATTCTCTAATGATTGTGAACTAGTTTCCGGATTTGATTGCTCCACATTATTACTAGAATTATTTGTTGCAGCTTCTAACTTAAAATTTTGAAGCTCGATTTCTTTTTCTAACTGGGATAATTTAATTCTTTCTATCTCAATTTTGGTTTGTTCTTCTAAAGATTTCAACTTTTGCTCTTCTACTAACATTTTAATAACACCTCTAACAAATTCTAAATCACTTTTATAAATATCAGAACTCTCAATCAAAGTTTTGATTTCAACTACCTTAGCTTCTGCCGGAACAGTTAGCCCTAATTCTTCAGCAATTGTTTTTAAATCGGCTTTTCTAATACCTTGTAACACGTTTTGGGCCATTATAACTCTAAATAATTACTTATACCAAAAGATATTTCAATATTTCTACCAAATTAATATCATACTTAAATAGAAACAAAATAATATGAGAACATTTTTCTTAAAAGTGCTTCTGTGGTTTTTGTTCTCAAACCAAAATTATCATGATTTTTAAATAACCACATTCAGAACAATTTATTTTACTTAATAGAATATTTAGAACAACTTATATATTTCTTAATTATTATTATATACACATAATATCACCATTATTGTTCTCTATATCAGGGGTGGCCAACCCGCGGCCCGCGGGCCGCATGCGGCCCACCGCGTAGTTTCTTGCGGCCCGCGAGGAGACTAATGATATTTAAAATTTGACAACTTTGGTTAACCGATCAAAAATCAATAAATACGTTCTGACTTTTCGAAGTGAAAATACCTTTCAACGATTATGGTAGCCAAAGAACTGTTGTAATGAAATATGTTTAGATCCATTATTCATTCTTTTTATTATAGTTTTAATATATAGTCATACATTTTTCACGATCCTATTGTTAATTTATGAATAAAAATAAATTAAATTAACATATTCTGCCCCGAATTTTCACTCTGCCCTTCCTTGAATAAAGCATATAAATATATGAATCATATACTCACAAACACATCTGCACATGTGCATATGTACAGCCATAAAATAATAATAATAATAATTTCCTTCCCCCGACTAATTTCGCCGTAAATTATCGTAGAAACTAACAGCTGATGCCTAACGATTGGTAATGACATCTAGTTTTTAATGCAATTGCTACTTTTAAGGGTGACATCTACATATTAAAACGTACAGAACATTCTACTTTTTTTTTTTTTTTTTTTTTTTTTTTTTTGGAATAGTAACACCGATTTTTGACTGCATTTTCGAATTTCTAAAGTCAAAGCGATTCGGAAAAATGTATAGTTTATATCCTTTATATCAAGTCTTCATAGAGTTACAAGCAAAAATTGGTCGGGGGTAAATTTCTATACTTCAAAAAAAAATAACAATAATAATAAAAATAAAAATAAATTAAGACATCACACAGAAAAGTATTATATTCATTCAGATAATAATCGGTAAAGAAATATAACAATTTTAAATATAAAATAAAGTAATACTAATTAATAAATGATGTGCACGCCTAAACTTTCTTGAATAACTATTTTAAATCATGCGCATGCAAAGTAATATATGACAAAAATGATAACAATTGACTGCCACCTAAGAACAATAAAAATTTAAATATCACTATAATTCGAAAAATAGTCATAGGAACGAACTGTAAATTTAGAAACCCATATTTTTGATGATGCCCATTTTATTCGTTCAAAAATTAATGTAGGTCATAATCCTTAATTTTTTTAAATAAGAATTTACTAATAATTTTCCTAATTCAAAAAATCTTTTTCAATCCAAAATATGCAGGGAATATGTATGGGTTACTTCATTCTAACGTGAAAAGGAAATGAAATTTTAATATATTAATCTTTTGGGAAGACACCAATTAATATTTATTACATTTATTTAACATTAGCATCTCCATATTTTAACAAATTATAACGCTGTGAAAAAATATGAGAAATATATAAACTATACCATTTTTCTGGGCTAATTTGATTCAAATAATCCAAATAGCTTGTCGGAATTGGGGGCTATTTTTGAAATAAATTAAGTTGATGCCAGTTTTAATACTTATACACCCCTTAAGCAAATTTTAACTAAACCGTCTAAATTAGGCCTTATTACTAATCGATCGGCACCAACCGCATATCTCTACACTAATTTACTGCGAAATTAGTTGGGAGAGGAGGGGGTGGGGGGCTTTTTTCTATGACTGTACATACGGTGCGGCCCGAATGAATAAACTATATTTCCAATGCGGCCCGCCAAATGTTTTGGGTTGGACAGGCCTGCTCTATATAATAATTGTTATCACTTTCGTTTTAAAATAATATTGTTATAATACTGTCAAAATAATATTGCAAACAATAATAAGCACAATTATAAAACATTATTCAGAATCATATATTTCAATCATATTATTACTTCTATTCATTCTTCTCAAGTGCTATATTTATTTTATCTTAAACATACAAATCGAAACCAGAACTGTTCTTAAAAATATTTCTCCATTAATTTCTAATTCAAAACTGTACTAAATTCTTTTTGCTGAATTTATGCATTACTCGTTATTGTTTATTATCAAACAGAATGATAAATTTTTAAAAGTTACCTTTTATAACTTGTTGGTGTTGCCATAATATCGCGGCAGAATCCCCACTTGTAGAATCTTGGCTGGGCGTCTAGGGGTGGGGCAATGAGATGCGACTTAGATGACTAAACATTTATTACGTAACACATACAACACAAGATACACAAAGAAAAAATGATAATAGCAGAATTTGCATAATTAACCAACTGCTGGTTTCGAGGCTTAGCACACATAACAAGCTCTCTTCATCAGTGTAACCGTAACAAAGCAACATTTAAGCACTTGCTCACACTTAGAATTCACAAAAGTACCTTCGCGCACTTTATCAAATATGTGAGATTGATGCATTGAGCCCTCCATGGCTCTACACAACTATATAGAGCACTACAAGCTCTAATTAGAAGAAAATGACCACATCAGCCTTCGCGCTGACGGTCTCAACAGCTTTCCGTTGCAGGCAGATCTCCACTGACTTCCGTTCTTCCTCTCGTCTAAAGATGGGCATTGGAGGCAGCGCCATCTGTTGTCTGTACATGGAATGCGTCCCACATAGCTTCCTACACACATATATATATATATATATATATTACATGCCCCATTCATTCCTAACTATGGGGATGAATGGGACAGGACTGGAATTAACAAAGAAAAGAAAACAAAATGGAAAGTAAATAAATTTTAAATTTAAATTGGTTTATGTTATTTTATTACACACTGAAATTAACATAAACTGATATATTGACTCAAATTAACATAAAAAAGCAAAAGTCTTCTGGTTCGCACAGTTCCTAATGCTCTAGGCTTTGGTAATTTAATCTATAATGAGACCTAATCTAAAAATAAATAAATAAATAAAGCACTAAAAAGATATAAATCATTATAATAGAGTACAAATTATCCAGATAAATTTTTGTTTTCGACTGATCGGGAAAACCAGCATTCTGTTCTGTATTGCATTAATAATCACCAGGATTTATTTAATTAACTTGATTAAAATTGTGATTTTAATCTAATTGTTATTAGTTTATTTATTTATTTATTTATTTAATTTTGTTATTATTGATTTAAGTTGCACTAAATATTCTAACTTATAATTTTTTTAAATCATAATTACAATAAACAAAAATTAGAACAATTAATTTCATTTTTTTTTTTTCCTAAGTCCACAAAATTAAGATAATCAATATGGCTAATTTATGTTTTAATATAATTCTTGTTTAAAATTTTAAATTAGTATATAGTGGAGAGTGTCCCATTCATCCCCACTTAAACTGTCCCATTCATCCCAACCGTCGCATGATCATTAAACAAAGCAGGTTTTAATGACAGAAAATTTGAAAAAATTCCATTCTTAGTGAAGAGAATTAAGAAAGCAAGACCTCAAATGGCTAAAAAAATTAAAAAATGATTAGTTAATTATTGGGCTCAACTGGTTTTCTGTGATGAGTCAAGTTTAACTTATTTCGAGCTAAAGAAAACAAGCAGGTCTGACAACGAAAATATGACTGACTTAATGAAAATCGCACTTTTAAAACAGTGACACATTCTCCGTACATTATGGTACGGAGGTGCATAACTTTTCCAACAGCCGGACAAATTTTTAAACTCAAGGGATCAATTAACTCGAAATAAAACACAATCTTCATAAAAATGGTGCCTGACCGACTATTTGGAAAGTATCTTGGACATTTCCGCAAACACCATTTCAAGATGATAATGCACCTTACTACACGTCATTCGTGGTAAGTTTATTCACTTCAAATTGCCAAAATTTTCTATCCATTCCCATGAGAACCTATAATTCTGTAAGTAATCATATCTTTTTCCACTTTAAGTTAAATCCCACAAAGTACACAGTAGAATTTCTTCTTTACCAGACATGGAAATAGTCCTAATCGCGGTCCGCTCGAAAATGTTTAATCTATAAAAATGTGGGGGAGAGGGGAGAGGATACGAAATTTGCATCCTACAACTCTGCCAGAACTAGAAAAAAATATTTGTGATAATTGGCACTTTGAAATTTCGGAGATTTATTTTAAAACGCTGTATGAAATTATGCCACTGCGCATTGTAGCAGTAATTCCATATAAAGGTGGAATTAACCCAATTCAGAATACATATTTTTAATATAAAATTGGTTAGATCTAGCAAATAAATAGTTTTATTTCATATATTAAGATATAACTTGTCTATTTCATATAATAAATCATTATAGAATACAAAATGTATGGTTATTGCATCGTGTTCAAAAAGAAAGTTTTATGCAGATTTTTAAAAAGTACATCGTAGAGTGCAATAAAGCGAATTATTAAATCGAAAATGTACATAGGTATCATTTCATCCCTTTGGTATTATGCAGACGAGACAGTTTTATTTGTTTGAAACATTAAAGTTATTACAAATAAAACAGGCATAAGTCATTTTTTTTTGCAGTGCGGCCTTTTTTTTTTTTTTTTTTTTTTTTTGTCGCTTAGTGTATATTATTATTATTATTATTTATTTATTTATTTATTTCAATTATTAAAAGATAATTTCTAGTTCTGATTCTGAAATAACAAATTAACAAAAGATCCAAAAGGAAAAATTTAAGAAAAAAAAAAGCGTGAACTTCTGGCAAAGTAATAATGATTTTCCCCAAAGGAAAGCGTATCGGAACTTGGGATGTGCTTAATTTATTTATTTTGAAGGAGCAATTAACTAATTGTGTGTCAAAAATTAATTAATAGTGTTTATTAATTTGATTACATTTTTTAATTTCTTTTCAAATCTAGGGAAGTAATACTTTTTTTTTTTTTTTTTTTTTTAGAGTGCAGGAAAGTTTGTTGGATATAAAAATCAGCCGCTTAATAAAATCACTTTTGCTCAGAACGAGTGTGATTTTCATAAGTGGCGGGAACTTTATCTGGGTGGGTTTGATGCTGAATAAAATTTATTATAAAAAAAAAAAAAAAAAAAAAACGTGGGGGGATTGCTGTAAGTTACATTCTTATTTTTTCTGGTTGATTCTATGTATTTTGAACTCTTTTATTTTTTCTGGTTGATGCTATGTATTTTGAACTCTTTTATCATTAAATTTTACAATGTGCTTCTGGCTACTTGAGGCTTCCCTTGTTAAGTTTGAACAATCCATCTATTTGCATAACAAAAATAAAATCTTATAAATATTAATAAATAAAAAAAAAAATCTTTTAAATTTTAATTTTTAATTTTAATTTATGATGACCGTATTATAATGCTTATCCTTATAGTTGTGCTTTTTGGCATTATTGCTTGTAATTATGTCTTCTTAAAACTTAACACTTAATAATTTGACTTCAAAATAAAAATCTTAAAAATTATTTTAATCTTGCTGTTAATACTTCTAAGTTATATTAATCTTTCAGTCAATACATCTTAAATAAAAAACTTAAAAATTATCTTAATCTTGCTGTTAATACTTCTAAATTATCTTAATCTTTAAGTCAATACATCTTATATAACTGACTTAATGTTATTATAGCTAACCGAAAGATGGCGCTTGTACTTAGTAGTCTTTAACCTTCATTCTTCAGTCCTTATCTTAAACGATTTAATTATTAATATTTTTGGTATGATTTAATTTAACTCTACTAGTATTAATTTTAACATTATCATTTAAAAATTATCTTAATCTTGCTGTTAATACTTCTAAATTATCTTAATCTTTAAGTCAATACATCTTATATAACTGACTTAATGTTATTATAGCTAACCGAAAGATGGCGCTTGTACTTAGTAGTCTTTAACCTTCATTCTTCAGTCCTTATCTTAAACAATTTAATTATTAATATTTTTGGTATGATTTAATTTAACTCTACTAGTATTAATTTTAACATTATCATTTAATATTTACTCTGTGTATTTTATCTTTAATGTAATTGTTCTGAAGTATTTTCGATTAATCGATATCTGTCGAGCTATTATTTTAACTTCAATTTAGGTTTTGGCATCACCCTTTTTTCCAGTTTGTGTTAACTGTTTTCCATGTGGTTACTTTGCTTATTTCATGTTATTAATTTGGTTTCCTTTAAGATTTTAATTAATATTTATTTATCCTTTGTTTTAATTTAATTTTTCACTTTTTTCTCATTCTTTATGGGTTTTTTTGCTGCATTGATCGGGGCGTGAGATGATATAAATTGCTATGATTAGCAATATCGTTTTACGAAATCATTGCAGCTTTCTCTGCTTTATGAAGTATGCGCCCCTTGATAAGTATATTTCTAATTTTAAGCATTTATATCCAATTGATTATGTGGTTTATTATCTTTTTTCTCTTTCACAAGTTTAATGGTCCTTTTTTATTATCCTTCAGGTCGGCGTAAGTATTTTAAGTTAATATGGTAACTCATTGGTTCCTTATCTATATCGCAACTTTTTGTGTCATTCTTTCCTCTATGTTAAATTCAGTTCTATATTTTAGTGTGCTGTTATTGTTTTAGTTCTATTAATTGCTAAATTTTAAGATTAAATTTTATTACGTTATCTATTATTTATATATATATATATATATATATATATATATATATATATATATATATATATATATATATATATATCGACTGTATTGTATTCGTTGCGTCTATTGTTACAAACAGAATTTTTTGAAAACTTAAAAAAGTTACTACATTTCACATTGGAAATATGGAAATATAGAATCTTCAAAGTCTTACAGATAAGAAAAACAAAATTAAATAAAAATTAAAACAAATATAACTTGCATCAGAATATTTGCTTATAAATAATCATTTCCAATGCTTCTCATACAGGAAAAAAACATTAAAAATTAAACATGGCGGATAAAGTTGAAAACTTTAATTCTTTCTAATCTGATTTGTGCATTTATATCATGTGACGTGTTGACGTCAGATGGAGTACGTAAAAAAATACACATAGTGCTTGAAATTTTTTTACTTCACATGTGATTGAATTTTTTACATCATGCGGTGGTTGAATACTGCGGTAATTTTACAACATTTTTTTTACAGTGCAAAATAAATTCAATAAATTTTGTTTCTGATTTCATAAAAAAAAAAAAAAAAAAAATCCCGATATAGTTGAGATAGAGAGATGGCATTATAAAAAATTTCTAAATCACAAACATGCAAAAAAAAAAAAAAAAAAAAAAAAAAAAAAATTAAAACAACTATATAAGTAAATTTGCTGCTTACAGTCTTTTTACGGGAATGCAAAAAAAAAAAAAAAAAAATCCTTACCATTGGGGTATACGGAATCAAATTATTTAATGTTCATAGCGTCTAAAAGCTTCATCGGAATGAGCTGAAAATTTATATAATTGTTATAAGTCACTGTCCCATGAAATGTTTAGATTTTTAGGGAGTCTAGCATTTATAGATTTTTACAGGGACACGAATAGAATTTATTTATTACCATCCATTACCATTCCTTTTAGATTGACTCTTTCCTTTCTATATATATTTATATTATATTTTTTCTTTCTTTTTTCTTTTTTTCCCTTTTTTTTTTCTTTTTTCTTTTTCTTTTTTTTTTTTTTTTTTTCTTTTTAATAATTCCTTTTTCGCATTTAGAGAACTCACAAACGTTAAGTTAATATACATTTTCCAAAAATTGACTTTTTTAAATTTTAATATATCATTTTACAACTTGGAAAAAAAAAAAAAAAAAAAAGAAAGAAAAAAGAAAGAAAAAAGAAAAGAAAAAAGAAATAGAAATAGAAAACTGCACTTTTTTCATAAAAGAAAGTTTTGTGATGGCTACAACATTCTAATTTATTAATTATCTCTAATTTATCTTTATCTTCTTGCATGCCTGTGACTCATGCTCATGCTATTTAAAAAAAAAAAAAAATTCAAAGAATTTTGTAACTGAAAATCTATTTATTTTAATTTATTTAAATTTTTCCTTTAGTAGTACGCCTGCTTCCCTAGTAGCTAAATTCAAATAAATTTTGAGGAGAATTGAATCACTTATTTATATTTTATATCATGTTATAAATAAAAAACTAAAAGGAAATTATCTACATTGAAATCGCTCTAAACCTCGCTTCAGGTACCCGCTGCCTACGGCATATCTTTTCTACTCGCGTTATATCTGGTCCAGGTTCCCATAGCCTTCAGATAAGTCCTTTCCTGGACAGGTGGATCTGCTATTATTTAAGAACAATGATTTTGATGATTACTGTATCTCAGCATCTATTAAATATTTTAGTTTTTGAACCATGTATTTTATAGCCCTTGCTTTTTACACTATATTATCATGTGATTCCGGCTAACATAATAAATAAAATAAAAAATAAGTTTTCTTGTAAAAGGAATTACATAAATAAAATACAAATAAATGTTAATTAAGCTTAAATTTTAATCAGCTTTATCCTTTCTGTTACATACCGCCATTTATTTTCCCCGATAAGTTCTGTAAATACTACTAATAAAAGATTATTATTATTTTGTTTATATATTTATTTATTTTATTTGTTTATTTTATTTATTTATTTATTTATTTTCCAAGAAAAAAGAAAGAAAGAAAAACATATTTAAAAATTATTTAAAATTAAAATAATTCATTAAAAAAAAAATCAGATCTGTTTTGCGTTATATGACCAAGCTGTATATCAAATTAAACCTTATAAACTTCTTTTTAAAATGAGAAGTCAGAAACTTCTGTATCTTTTATAGACTTTGAAAATTTTGAAAGTGTTTATATGAGCCAAAATTTAAGAAATTTATAAAATTAATATTCAATGAAATGAAAAATTTACAAAAGTTTATTCTCACTTATATCATCAAGAAAAATGATTCCTGGAAGTTTCATTGTAGTCTGAAATGTTCTGGTTAGGTGACTGGTTGATTTGCCATGGAATGGCCTACGAGAAATGACCATCTCAGTTTCTATAGAAAATTATAGCTTCAGCAAAATGTCTTTTTACATGATGTATCAATAATTGCTGTGATGTTAAAAACATCACTTCTTTTTAAATTTTAAATAAGATCGTTTTTCTGCACTTAAATGCATTGTATCTCTTAGCTGGCTCAACTCACCCTGTTGTGTTTGCTTTACTGCAATACACACACGGGAGAAAATTTGGTTCTTCATTCCTAGTGGTGATGTCATCTCACACCATTCTGAGAACCAATAGGGTGATGTTTCTGACCCCACCTTCCGTTATCGCGGTGATTTTAAATTCAGTTGTGTTTGAGCAGCACTCAAGAGAGGAGCATGGGTGAGAAAGAGTTATTTATGTTCTATTTTTAAAGGAATGTGACCAATTAATCATTTGGAGAGAGAGTGCCTACTTATTAATAATAATATATATATAATCAGCTTAGATGGATACATATCCAAATTTTAAAAACCATCTATTTTTATATCCTGCTTAATTTGCATTTACTAGTGTTGATTTGAAAATAAAGAAAGGAATTTTGATGCAATAGTTTGGTTTTTCTTACAAATATTATTTTGGTCTGCATTTTTCCTTTTACAGCATTCTAGCAATGAAGTGAGTTTATTCCTTTTTTTTCTCTTATGTAAATAAAGATATTTGGATATATATATTTGACTTTTTCACCCAAAGAACAAAAAGGGTTAGTGGTCAAAACGTAAGGTTACGATCATGTACGCCATGAGGTTTTTGATCCTCAGTAAATTAACTTATATTGATAATTAAAATTAAAAATATTAATAAAATAAATTAAAAATATGATAATATTAAAGTAAATGAATTATTTTCATCACAATTGCTTTAATTAAATTTAAATGAAATTCTTTTTTGTTATTACTTTATCCAAAACCATTAAAAAATATATCCATAAACCGGTAATATCTGTTTCCCAGAGTTGTTATTTTGTCCACTTTTTTGTCAAAAGTCCGGGACACTGGACAAAACTGGAAAAAACCACATGAAACTGGACAAAATAAAATTCATTCACCTGTACATGTTCGCTGCATAAAATTATTCTGTTAAAGCAATAAGTTGTACTTTTAACTTTGAATTAGCAATTTTAGCAATAGAAATATTTTATTAGAAATTAGTAATTTGATTAATGAAAAGTGTAATTTCATTTTAATCATTATCAATAAAAAAATCATAAAGAAAATGATAATTATATTAGTTATGTATAGCTTGTAAATGTAACAAAGTAAATCTGTTGTGGACTATTATAACATTATCATATTGGATATTAAGAAAAAAATTATTTAATGCTGTGTCTAAATCATTAAAAACAAAAGAAATAGAAAAGGTCGTAGCCAGAAAAAAATTTCATACATAATGTTGACAGTTAAAAATAAAGAATAACTTAACCCCCCAACACTGAACACTCCTACCCTCTCTAAAGAGACTATTTTCAATATTAAAGTTTTTCGCGATCAACGTGATTTATTAATACATATATAATTATAATCTTAAAAATAATTCAAGTTTTTTTTTTTTTTTTTTTTTTTTTTTGTCATTTTGTACTTAACATGGAAATATCTTATTTATTTGACATTTCTATACTACATAAAAAGAAAAAAAAAACTCATAAATGTAGATTTAATGTTTTTATCAATTTATGTCAGCAAGTCCTTTCAAAGCAAAGCTTTCAATTCTGTATAACATTTTATTTGCAATACCAACATGTCATTTTCATATCCAAGAATTAAAAAAATCAAATTTACATAATCATTTGATAATTTTATATTCTTATTTTAATTTTGTAAAAAAAAAATATATATATATATATATTGATTGGTAATAGAAATTCCAGATAAAAATAGTATGTTGTGGCCACCACAAGACTTTCTTCTATATTTTCCTATATACATATTCAATCAGTAACAAAGTTAAATAAAAAAAAATACGATTTTTTTTTCTAAGTTTTTTTTTTTTTTTTTTTTTTTTTTTTTGTTAAAAGTAATACATATTAAATCAGTAACAATAATTAAAAAAAAAAATATATATATATATATACGTTTTTTTTTTTTTTTTTGTTAAATGTTAAAAAAAAAAATCGATAACTTTGTTTTAAATTATCACAGATTTATAGTTCAACCATTCGTTTTAAAGGTATTGACGAGATCTTTCGAAAGATACCCATCTTGAAAATTTACCCCCCCCCCCCGGGAGGTATATTCCCCCCAAGAGACCTGTGCCCCCACATGCACAAAAATTTTTTCCTAGTTAACTACTACTATTATCAATAATTCATATTAATTTTACAATCACAAGTTTAAAATAACGCTCATTATGTACATTCATACGAAATTTTGTCCTATACTGCCACGTTAAAAGTTTACATAAAATGCGATCACAGCGCCATCTGCTGGGCGATTGATCCCAAAATCTTATCAGCACCATTCCATGTCAGGGTCCAACTATATACCAAGTTTGATTCAATTTCATTCATTGGTTCGTGAGATACGGTGAAAAATACGAAATTTTGCGATCACAGCGCCACCTGCTGGGCGATTGATCCCCAAATCTAATCAGCACCATGCCCCGTCAGGTTCCAACTATATACAAAGTTTGGTTGAATTTCATTCATTGGTTCGTGAGATACGGCGAAAAATACGAAATTTTGTCCTATACTGCCATGTTAAAAGTTTACATAAAATGCGATCACAGCGCCACCTGCAGGGCGATTGATCCCCAAATCTAATCAGTACAATTTCCCACCAGGGTCCAACTATATACCAAGTTTGGTTGAATTTCATTCATTGGTTCGTGAGATACGGTGAAAATAAGAAACCACAGACACACACACAGACAGACATTTTTTAAAAACTATCAATTCTTGTTCAGGACATCCCAAAACGTGTAGATCCGTCAAAAAACGGCGGTCGAAAATTTTCGCGAATCCAATACTTTCTCTATATTGCATATAGAAGAAAGTAAAAATACAAAATTAAAATTTTACTTCTAAGTAAAAAAGTTATTTATTTATTTTTTACAAAAGTAATGTCTACACTGTCTTCAGTAATATAAATGTGCACATATATATATATATATATATATATATATATATATAAAATCAATTTAGTAAGCATGCAGAAGCTTTAAGAGTAGAAATAATAAAAATGTCGATTGACTCCACTCGAATTTCTGAACATTAAGTAATTCACTGTTGTTTAAATGAAATAAAGTAAGAGAAGTCATTAAACAAATAAACGAGAAAATTATAATAAGTGTTTGATTATTTTTTGCCAACTAGTATATTGTTTAACGAAATGGAATGTATCCAAAAAAATTTTTATGTATCTCTGTAAAATAATTAATAGTGCTAGATTCCCCAAAATGTATACAGTTTGTGTGACATAGACCTATTACATGTATATAAATTTAAAGCTCAATCAAATGAGGCATTTAGACGCTATCACATTTTAAATAGTTTGAGACTATAGGGCGTAATATTACAGAATTTTTTTGTTGTGTCCCTGAAAAAAAAAAAAAAAGCTATAAATTGTTAGATTTACCAAAATAAATCTGCATAATTCATTCGACGGTGACTTATAACATGTGTATAATGTTTCAGTTGAATCGAATAAGGAATTCAGATGCTATCACACTTTAAATTATTTGAGCCCCTAGGCTATAATAATAAAGAATTTATCTTTGTATCCCAGTAAAAAAAAAAAAAAAAAAAAAAAAAAAAAAAAACTATAAGTGCTAGATTTTCCAAGATGTATATAGTTTGTGCTACGATAACCAGTAAATTACGATAACTATTATATAATAAATATAATAAATTACTAAATACTAAAATAAATTACAATATGTACTAAATTTTAGCTGATTTCAACAAAGCCTTTAGACAATATTGTGTTCACTCATAGTCAGGCAAACATAGATCATCGTAAAAATAGCAAAAATGAACTCATGGAACCTCAAAACATGTAGACACACCAACATTACAAAGTCATGTTTTCGTCATGATTACAATACTTTCCTTACATGCATGTTTTCAGAAAGTAAAAAATTCCATGAAAGATATGTGAACCATTCAATTTCATCATGCTTATGATAACAAATTTTTAAAAGGTATTTATTTATGACTATGAGAGAAGAAATGACAATGTAGTTGAAAGCAGTGGGGAAAGAGAAGGGAATTAAAATTGAAACTATAAACTATCACTTTTGCATCCAATCCACCCTTAGAAAAATACAGATATATTTATTTACTAAATATTATTAACTTTGCATGTCTATTTCATTCATATACACATACACAGGATTCCAGGAATTTGTAAAAAAAAAAAAAAAAATGCCCGTAAAAAATATCCTCCGTTGTTTTCTTTCTTCTTTTTTTCTTTTACTTTTCTTTTTCAATTTAAAAATTAACTTGAATATAGAAATCAAAATTCTACGCATAAAAACCAATTACTTATTAGGCTATAATTTAACACCGAGTTCTGAAACATGCACAGAGATGTGTAAATCCCCTAATGGTGTATTGATTCAACACAGTGTCTCAAAAAAGTGGTGAGAGAAGGAGGAATCAAAACAGCAAGAGTTAGCCTACATCGAAAATAAAATCGGAGCCCGATTCTGGGACCAATTCTTTCACACACACACACACAAAAAATAAAATAAATAAACGACATTTTATATCTTTTTTTTTTTTATGAAAAAAAAAAAAAAAAAAAAAAAAAAAACAAGTTTTCTCCCACTATTGCAATCTTTAAAAATAGTCTACGACTATAAATTTTATATCTTGTATTAAAGGAATATCTATACTCTGACAGAACTAAGTTGTGATATTTTGTTATGAAATTCTCTGTGATAACCCCCCCCCCTTCCTCCACCGAGTCTTGTTGGAGTTCCCATGAACGTGATTGACGGCCGAGACGGAAAGTCTGGACTTTTGAAAAGAGTGTTGACTAGCATGACTTTTTGAATTTTTCCGACACCATTCATCCTGATTTCACGCTTTCCTTTGACTTTCCGACGACTCTAGCACATCCCATGGGTGTGGTAGACAGGACGGCGCCACGCTAACTGTCAAGCGACTGGCCGGCAAGGGTCCTAGGAGTGGTCTAGAGTCCGGAGGAGCCTATCGGGGGCCGGATTGCATCAGGGGGCTGATCCCCTCTCTCAAGTCCCGGAGACACGGAGACGAGGAAAGAGGATAGAGAGGAGCTTCAGAATTAAGAAGAGTTAGATTGATCTTGGAGATCTGAGTGGAGGCAGGAGCCTGATATGGTCTAGAAAAAATTTTTATTAGGCATGAGGCCTATCGATTATAGATTCTGTTTTCTTTTAATTGTAAATATTGTAAAATTGTGTAAATATTACTTCATTAAACCAGATAATAATCTGAATGGCTTTTCATTCCTGCCCCATCTTTGTTATTTTTTTAATTGATCTTAGCTGTATTATTGGCAACGCTACCACAGCTAAGAAAATTGGTGGCAGCTGTAGGATCCATTTGAACTACTGTTAAAGTTCATGATCCAATGCCACTCTTCGACATTGACAGTAAAAATTTTGATACGTGTGTGCAGTTTGGATGAAACATCGCTCCTGTTGATGACGTACAGCCGAGAAGGACAAGTGACGACTCATTGTTCCAGTTCTCCGAGATGTCAACAAAAACAGGTGAGTCCCATTCTCTTTACTACGGAGAGGTCATTTAATTAATCGTTTTATTTTAATTTAAAATTGTCGTAGGTTTTAAAAGTTGGGAAATTTTTTTTATCTATGTCAAATTTTATGAAGTATTTAGATACGTCAATGTTGTAGAGTAGGGTAACATTTATTTAAATTGCATTGATTTTTTGTATTTTTTAATTATGTTTAAATTGTTTTTAAAATATATTTTGAAATCAACTTACTAGTTTTGATGTATAAGAATTAATCGCGAGAAACTCAGTTGTAAACAGAAAAATTATATTCTGATTTTAGAGACAATATTAGTTGTTATTTTGTTTTTAAAATTGACTTAAAAATAGAGTTTAATGCTATCGAAATTTTTAATAATTTCTGAATTTTGAACTTATGTGTCAAAAGGAAACTAGGTAAATTGATATCGAGGAAAAGTATGAGAATTTTATTTAACTTTAGCGGAAATTGCTAAAGTTGGAAAATATTTGCACTGTTAAAATTATCGGATATAAAAATAAATTAAATTAGCACTGAAATTAACGGGATTTGTTAATTGGGAAATCAGTCATAATTTATTTTTCTTGCTATTAATGTGAGTGGGTTTTATTATATCTGGGATAATTGAAAAAATTGTGCTGAAAGTTGATATTTCTCTTTTCTATGTATTTATTGTATTGTATGATATTTGGTGTGTAATTTTAAATTCAAGTACAGAATTAGAAAATTTTTAAATTTAGGAGCTAGTTTAATTTTATTATTTCGGGCAAAATGTCTACTTTTGAAGATGTCCTTAGCGGTCAAAATCGCACTGTTTTATTAGCGTTAGCTAGGGAATTTGACACAAATGTGTCAGAAAAAGATCGGATCAAGGTGATGAGACAAGCTATATTAAAAGCGCCGGATTACACCGAAAAAGAAGCTAAAATCTTCTTAGAAAATATTCTTCAACAGGAAGAAGAACGGGTAGAACGAGAGAAACAGGATCGCTTAGATCGAATAGAACGTGAAAAACAGGAAAGATTAGACCGAATAGAACGTTAAAAACAGGAAAGATTAGACCAAAAAGAAAATCGGGAATTTGAACTGGAAAAATTACGATTACAGGGCGCGGTAGAAAATGTTAGTCTAAATTCTGGAAGCTCCGGGTTAGATTGCACGCCTGTAAATAAAGTGAATTTAAAAGATGTTGTACCGAAATTTGATCCAAAAGTTATGGATATAACTCTTTTCCTAATGATTTTCGAGCGTCAGGCTCAGAGAGAAAATTTAGATGAAAGCAAATGGGTTTCTCAGTTGTTCACTTTGGTTCCAACTGAAATCGCAGAGTTATTAATAAAAGAACCAGCTGAAAAAGCCGATGATTTCCAACATATAAAAAAATTATTGTTAAAAAGATATAGGCTAGGTGCAAATGCATTAAAGAAAAAATTCGAAGAACATACCCGTAAGCCCTTTGCTTTGTGGTCGGACCTTGTTTACGAATTAAGGGGTTATATGGAAAACTGGTTAGAGACCGTAGCCGTAAAAGACTACGATTCGCTTAAAGAACTTATTCTTACAGAACAGTTGAAAAAAAGGGTTCCCTTAGAAATCCGCGATAAATACCTAGATGAATGGGATAATTTTAAATCAGCGAGTGAACTAGCCGAAAAATGTGATATGTACGAAAGTATACGTTCTGAACACATTAGAAGTGGATCAAAAATTCATGAGAGACGTCAGTTCGGAATTAATAAATTCACGGGAGGCAAATCATATAGGGAGCAGAAGGCACCTGAGGGGAATTCAAAAAAAGAAAACCTATCTAAAAATTATGGGAAAAAGGAGATTGATCGTGAGAGAAATCGCGATCCAAATTTTGATAAGAAAAGAGAAGTTATTTGCTATTACTGTAAACAGAGCGGTCACATAAGACCTCAGTGTTTAGAACTAAAAAAGAAAAACGCTAGCGAAGTTATAAATCATGTAGGTGCAAGTGTAGAATTAGCTGAGTGTTTTAGGCCCTATATGGATAAAGCTATAATTAATGGGGTCGAACGCACTTTCCTCAGAGACACAGGTGCCGGAATAGATGTCTGCGATCGAAGCTGGGTAAAAAACGAGGACTTTTTAGGCGAAGTGACGTGGCTGCGGTCACCAATCGACGAAGCTTGTAAATGTTTCCCCTTGGCTCGCGTAACTCTGGAAGGAAAATTTGGTCGAATAGTGACGAAAGCAGCCGTTAGACCCAAAAATTTAGCGCAAAATTATTATTTATTGGGAAATAAAACTGCAGAGCTTTTAAATCAACCCCAAGAAAATCTAGAAGTTGTAAATGCTGTTATTACGCGAAGTCAGGCTGAACAAAGCAGAGTACGAGAAGTCGAGATTGAAAGGGGCTCAGATTTACCCCCTCCCAATGAAAGAGAAATGGGGAGTTCGATGATTGACACACCGATAAAGGAATTGGAGGAGGACTTAATAATACCTCCCCTTCCTGCAGGCGAAAGTTTTGAGTTAGAAAAAGTAACAGCTGACCAGTTCTGCGAAGAGCAAAAGAAATGTGAGTCGCTTAAATCTATTTGGGAAAGGGCAAGGAGTCCAAATGATAAAGAATTTGAAATCAGAAAAGGCAGACTAGTAAGGATTTCGGCATCGAAACGCGGAGAAGTTAGAACTCAGCTGTGTGTTCCAAAAGTGTTTAGAGAAAGGATTATGACATTATGTCACGACGAAGTGTCGGGTCATCTGGGGGCTACAAAAACAAAAAATCGGGTTCTGAAATGTTATTTTTGGCCTAACTGTTATCAAGATATTGAGAAGTATGTACAGAGTTGCGATACTTGCCAGCGGGTAGGAAACAATCGTGATAAAAAAAAACATCCGATGCAATGTGTGCCTATTATTTCAGAAGTTTTCTCAAAATTAAATATAGATGCGGTGGGTCCTTTACCTGTTAGTGTTAAAAATAATAGATATTTAATTACGGCGATATGTGTAGCTTCTAAATACCCGGATGCGATACCCGTTGAAAATATTACATCGACATCCGTGATTGATGCGTTATTACACATTTTTGCTAAGACAGGATACCCAAAGGAAATTCAAAGCGATTTAGGAAAATCTTTCACGAGCGAGTTAACCACGGAATTTTTTAATCGGTTCGGGATTAAAGTTAGGCACAGTTCTATTTGCCATCCGGAAAGCAATGTCGTTGAACGACTTCATTCGACGTTGAAAAGAGTTCTAAAGGCGTTATGCTTAGAGAACGGAAGGGATTGGGAGGCAAATTTGCCGATGGCTTTATTCGCGTTGAGAACGGTGCAACACGAAAGTACGGGATTTAGTCCTGCGGAACTAGTGTTTGGAAAGGATCTGAGGATGCCGTTAAATATAATTTATGATAATTGGCTAGATCCTGGGGGCACGGATCAAAACGTAGTGGCTTACATCTTAAATTTAGTAAACCGTTTGAAACATTGTCAAGAATTGGCTGTGAAAAGAATGGGCGAACAACAATCGAAAAGAAAAGCATGGTATGACAAAAATGCAGTTTCGAGAAAGTTCAGAGTGGGAGATAAGGTGCTAGTGTTAGCTACATCTAAACCCAATAAAATGGCGGTGAATTGGATAGGCCCGGGTACAATAACAGGCGTAATATCGGAAACAAATTATACTGTTGACCTACCAGATAGGAGAGACAAGTCCACAATTTATCATGTAAATCTCATTAAACCTTATTTCAGTAGACCCGAATTTGTTAACGTTATAATCCAAGAATCGGAGGAACTAGTGGAAAACGAGTCCGAAATTCCTTATCCGTTAGCAGAACTGACTCAGATAGACTTTGATGAAATTGTTAATGGAAATGAAATACAGTGTCGGGCGAGTCCGGCTCAAATAGAAAAATTTCGGAGGGTGATTGAGAAACATAAAAGAGTGTTTTCTACTGACCCAGGGAAAACGCATTTAATAGAAATGGATATTGTGCTGAACGATGACATTCCGGTAAGAGCTAAGCCCTATCGCATGTCTCCAAGACAAACGGCCATTTTAAAAGAAAAAATTCAAAGACTGCTTGAGTTGGGAGTGATTGAAGTCGGGCAATCTGATTATACGTCCCCTATGATTCTCGTAGAGGTCCCAGGAAAGGATGTGCGTCCGTGCGTCGATTATAGAAGATTAAATTGTAAGACTAGAACAGAGTTTTTTCCACTCCCAAATGTTGAGGAAACGGTCGAGAAAGTATGTGCGGCAAATTTCATCACCGTGATGGATTTAACGAAGGGCTATTTTCAAATACCGTTAACTGAGAGAGCGCGACGATACGCCGCGTTTGTCACACCATTTGGCGTGTATATCCCTAAAGTAATGATGTTTGGGCTTGTGAATGCCCCTTTTTATTTTTGCAAACTAATATCGCAAGTTTTGGGAGGGCTGGAAACTTTCGTGAGGCCGTATATTGATGATATAGCGATATTTTCACCGGATTGGGAAACACATATGAAGAATGTAGATGAGGTATTACAGAGACTAAGTGACGCTAATCTTACAGTGAAGCCCTCTAAATGTCATTTCGCTCAAAAACACGTTAAATTTCTTGGACACGAGGTGGGGTCTCAAAAACGATCGCCCAGTGAAGTGAAAATAAAAGCGGTCAGAGAGTTTCCTACTCCGAGTACGAAAACGCAGATAAGGGCGTTTTTAGGAACAGCGGGGTATTATGCCCGTTACATAAAAGATTACGCGGTGAAGGCTGCCCCTTTGACAAATGCTCTGAAAGGAAGGGTCAGAAAAGAGAAGGTGGAGTGGACAGCTGAGTGTCAAACGGCATTTGACGAGCTGAAATCTGACTTGACACGGAGTCCCGTTCTTTATTCCCCAGATTTTACTAAGCCGTTCATTGTGCAGACGGACGCGAGTTTGTTAGGCGCCGGCATAGTCTTATCACAAATTCAAAACGGAGAAGAGCACCCCATTCTCTATCTGAGTAAAAAGTTCTCAAAAGCTGAACAAAATTACAGCACTATCGAAAGAGAACTCGCAGCTATTGTTTATGGCCTAAAAAAACTGAATCATTATTTGGATGGGCAGCAATTTGTGATTCAGACAGATCACAATCCGCTTACGTACTTAAAAAAGATGATGGGATCAAATTCACGTCTTACTCGTTGGGCGTTGTGTTTACAACAATACAATTTCTCGATAGAACACAAGCCTGGGAAAAAGCATTCTAATGCAGATGGGTTGAGCAGACTGCATCTGATTGAAAATATAAATCAATAAAGAGAAAGAGAAATCTTGTGTAAATAAATTTAAGGATTAATAGTAACAATTTTTTTTTTCTCTTTTATATTGTTATAATTTTTAATTGGAATAAATGTACCTAATTTTTATAAATGGATTCATTGAATATGGTTTAGAGAAAAATAAATTATTTTTTTTTTCTTATTTTACATGTTTTTATTTTATTTTAGTTTAAGTGAATGTAATGTTAATTTGAATCTCGTGAGAATTTTAATAGTGTGTTCTGGTTTTGTCTCATAGAGTATAATTTTTCACTTAAAACTGAGTATATGGGTCAAATTTTTGTTTTATTTTTAAGTTTATGAAAAATTTTGGGGCTTCGACCTCTCCATGGTAAGTGTAATTGGGGCCCTGTTTTCTGGATGTAATTTCCTTTGTATTAAGGAAATTATTTTAGGGGGGAAGAGTTGTGATAACCCCCCCCCCTTCCTCCACCGAGTCTTGTTGGAGTTCCCATGAACGTGATTGACGGCCGAGACGGAAAGTCTGGACTTTTGAAAAGAGTGTTGACTAGCATGACTTTTTGAATTTTTCCGACACCATTCATCCTGATTTCACGTTTTCCTTTGACTTTCCGACGACTCTAGCACATCCCATGGGTGTGGTAGACAGGACGGCGCCACGCTAACTGTCAAGCGACTGGCCGGCAAGGGTCCTAGGAGTGGTCTAGAGTCCGGAGGAGCCTATAGGGGGCCGGATTGCATCAGGGGGCTGATCCCCTCTCTCAAGTCCTGGAGACACGGAGACGAGGAAAGAGGATAGAGAGGAGCTTCAGAATTAAGAAGAGTTAGATTGATCTTGGAGATCTGAGTGGAGGCAGGAGCCTGATATGGTCTAGAAAAAATTTTTATTAGGCATGAGGCCTATCGATTATAGATTCTGTTTTCTTTTAATTGTAAATATTGTAAAATTGTGTAAATATTACTTCATTAAACCAGATAATAATCTGAATGGCTTTTCATTCCTGCCCCATCTTTGTTATTTTTTTAATTGATCTTAGCTGTATTATTGGCAACGCTACCACATCTCTTTCTTTAATAACTCTTTACACAATACTCAAACAGCGAGAGCAAATTTTCTCATAAAATATATTTCACTTTTACAAAATATTGCATTTGTCTTTTACAAAATGCTATTTACGAGGTAAGATACATTTACTTACCCTAAAGGTAAACTTCATATTGACATAACACTTAAAACTAGTATGTTGTGGCCACCACAAGACTTTCTTCTATATTTTCCTATACATATTCAATCAGTAACAATATTAAAAAAAAAAAAAAAAAAAAAAAAAAAAAAAAAAAAAGATTTTTTTTTTTTTTTTTTGTGAAAATTAATACATATTCAATCACTAACAATAATAATAATAATAAAAAAAAAATCGAATTTTTTTCTAAGTTTTTTTTTTTTTTTTTTGTTAAAAGTAAAAAAAATCGATAACTTTGTTTTAAATTATCACAGATTTATGGTTCAACCATTCGTTTTAAAGGTATTGACGAGATCTTTCGAATGATACCCATCTTCAAAATTTAACCCCCCCGGGGGGGTACTTCCCCCCAGGGGGGGAACCGATGCCCCCCCATGCACAATTTTTTTTTCCTAGTTAACTACTACTATCATCAATAATTCAAATTAATTTTACAATCACAAGTTTAAAATAACTCTCATTATGCCCATTTATACGGAATTTTGTCCTATGCTGCCATGTTAAAAATTTGCATAAAATGCGATTACAGCGCCACCTGTTGAGCTATTGATCCCCAAATCTAATGGGCACCAGTTCATGTCAGGGTGCAACTAAATACCAAGTTTGGTTAAATTTCATTCATATGTTCGTGAGATACAGCGTCCACAAAAAAATGATACAGACAGACAGACACACAGACAGACAGACAGACAGACAGACACACAGACAGACATTTTCTAAAAACTATCAATTCGTGTTCAGGACATCCCAAAACGTGTAGATCCGTCAAAAAACGGAGGTCGAAAATTTTCGCGAATCCAATACTTTCTCTATATTACATATAGAAGAAAGTAAAAAGGAAATCGTGATGTTTTTGAAGGGAAAAGTTTTATCATAAAAAATTTAGAATATCCTTTGTATAAACATTGTGTCATACACTAGAATGGTATTCGATACGGAAACCAATATGTTCCTAAGACATTTCTAACTTAAGATCTCTTGAGAGAAAACATTTCACATCGTATTTAGACATGAAGAGAGAAAAATCAAGAAAATTTTTGTCATACTTTAAAATGCAAAACATTTTTTTTTAATTTTTTGTTGTGTTCTTTGAAAAATTTATTACTATTATTACCAGACTAGTTTTGTTATCCAAAAACAGAAATTAAAACATAAATAAAGCCATGTAAGGTGGTTATTAAAGCCTTTTGAGTCCCATTAACCATTTCTTTAAAAAATAATGATGTTAATGGCGACACCAATTTTTTTTTTTTTTTTTTTTTACAACAGTGAAGCATTTAAAATCTAATTACTTTGAAAATAAGTAGGCTTTAGCATTGGTGAAAGAATAGGTTAAATGTTGAATAGCCCTGATATTTTATGTTATCTGGGTAAGAATTTATATTTAAAGCGTAAAACGTTTATGTGTTTTTTGAGAAGTTCATTTCTATTACAAATCTAGTTTTCTTATCCAAAAACAGAGATTAAAAAGTAAATAGAACCATGTAAGTTTGTTATTATTACATTTTGAGTCAAGTTAACCATTTCTTTAGAAAACAATTTTGTTAATGGTGAGACTATATTTTTGTTGCAACAGTGAAACGTTTAAAATTTAATTACTTCAAAAATTAGAAAGCTTTAGCATTGGTGACAGAATACATAAAACGTTGAATAACGTTAATATTAGAAGCTTTTTACTTAAATCTGGATTTTTGTCATCGTATTTTTGTGTCTTGGAGTGACGCTAAATGCAAGGAGTCTCAACTTTAATGTAAAGGTAAGCAATATTCATCGCTCGTCTAGGTAGCTCAATTGATTAAAGTGTCATGTTAATAACACGATGATCGTGAATTCGATCCTGAAAGGATTTTTTTTTTTTTTTTTTTTTTTTTTTTTTTTTTTCAGGTATTAATAGAAAAGGTGATAAAAGAAAATATTTCAATTGATAAAAGGAAATATTTCACTGTGTACACAGTATCTTTAGGAATTTTTATTAGAGTTTTTATTATTACAGACTATTATATTAGAGAGACGGGACTAAAGTGAAAGTTGTACCTCAAGGGACTAATGTGCAAGTTGTACCTCACAGGACTAATGTGCAAGTTGCACCGAACGAACAAACTATTTCTTTCAACGAAAATGCCTACTAACCCTGGACGATAGGTCTAATATATCGTATCCTATTATATATCGTATTTATCGTAATACTTACTCAATACTTATTTCGCTTCCTTCTTTGACTCCTTTTAATACGCATTTTTTATATGGATGAGCAGCCCCAGAAAAACAAAAACATTAAATCATTAAATTCATTTTTTTACTTATTTTTATTTCATATTATTTCACGCGCACTTTTTATTTCCTAATTCAAAATTATTAAAAAAAAACTTTTTCGATATAGCTTGTAACGATACTGATTATTATAAATTTTCTTTTCTTTTTCTTTCAATAATAATAATTAAAAAAAAAAAAAAAAAAAAAAAAAAAAGATTTTGATGAAATTCTGGCAAAAGCAGAATTTAGTTTAGGACGGAGGACTATTAGTTTTTTTTTTTTTTTCTTCTTTTTTCAAATTATAACATCGCTTTCAAATGATTCAATTATATTTTCGATAAATTTTAGATTTCGACAAATGTCCAACTATCGAAATCGACAACGCAAAAATCCCAGATTGAGACTAATAGGCCCTCAGTCCTAAAAAAAGTTGAATTTTCTTAAAGTTGAAAACATTGACAGTTAAAAAATAATGGTCACCGATGGCGATCAGGTGACTGTATTTCACGAATTGTTTTACGTATATAGAAAGAATAAAGCTAATTTTTAATTTAGTACTCGCAAATGATTAATAGTGGACAAAAGTGGACAAAACGGTATTTTGTCCGGGACGGTTTTAACCAGGTTCTTTCCAGCGATTTTTTCCACTATGGAAAAACCAAACAACCCTGCTGTTTCCCGTCGATGCTGGATTATCGATGCTTCACTGTGTATATTAATTTACTTTTTTAATTAATCGATAGTGTAAATTAAATTTTCATTGGTATGTTTTTTACAGTCTAATAATTATGGTAAAAGTTATGAGAGTTTAATTTTTCTTTCTTTTTTTTTTTTTTTTCTTTTAACATGGTGCTTCATACGTTTTATATTAATTTTACTATTTGTATGGTAAAATTGAATTCTATAAAAATATTCTTGCGTATCTTCTCACTATAATATTTCGTGAAATTGTATATAAAGGTGTATATCAAATTGTTATTCTTTCTTGCATACATGGGCGTCGGCACAATGGGGCAAGCCCCCCCCCCCCCCTGGAAAATTCTAGTAAGCGTTTTTTTCTTTAATTTTAAAGCTATGCTATCAGAATTTTATTAAAAACAATTTTTTTTCCAGCTGTGCCATACCCCCCCCCCCCCCTTGAAATTTTTTCTGGCGACGCCACTGCTTGCAGTCTTGATTGTTGTTGTAAAACAGAAAAGAAAAAAAAAAAAAAGAGATAAATAAATAATTTATTAAAAGAACAATCTGATTACGAAGCGGAGTTTTTACTTCTTTATGAATTATTGACTTGCATGCTTATTGACTTTGTTCTTTTTTCTAAATGTTTAGAAAGTTATTTCTTTTGAGGAATGTCTTGATTGTTGTTGCAAAACAGAAAAGAAAAAAAAAAAAAAAAAAAAAAAAGAGATAAATAAATAATTTATTAAAAGAACAATCTGATTACGAAAGCGGAGTTTTTACTTCTTTATGAATTATTGACTTGCATGCTTATTGACTTTGTTCTTTTTTCTAAATGTTTAGAAAGTTACTTCTTTTGAGGAATGTCTTGATTGTTGTTGCAAAACAGAAAAGAAAAAAAAAAAAAAAAAAAAAAAGAGATAAATAAATAATTTATTAAAAGAACAATCTGATTACGAAGCGGAGTTTTTACTTCTTTATGTATTATTGACTTGCATGCTTATTGACTTTGTTCTTTTTTCTAAATGTTTAGAAAGTTATTTCTTTTGAGGAATGTCTTGATTGTTGTTGCAAAACAGAAAAGAAAAAAAAAAAAAAAAAAAGAGATAAATAAATAATTTATTAAAAGAACAATCTGATTACGAAGCGGAGTTTTTACTTCTTTATGTATTATTTTAGGGTCGGTCATAGGAATGGTATTTGAATAGTATCAAATTTTAATTCAGTAAAACAATATTAGATCGTACGAAAATTATAGTAGTAACCAAATTGTTTTTTAGATTAATAAAAATAAAATATAGCATTTTTAAAATTTCTATACACACACATAAAAAAAGTTAGTCTTTGCAAATTTTAATAATGAATACCAGTTTTATATGTATATATATAAACAAATAAGTAACATGATCAGTTTCATGCAGTAGATTCTTTGATTTTTTATTTAGCGGAAGTAAAAACATAATATCGAATAATTTTTTACAAAATTAATTTTAAATTATTACACTTAAAAGAAGCGCCTGATTTTCTGTGTAACATAGGCTGTAACAGATTCTTTGGTTGAAGTCGCTTTTTCTGAATACATGTGCAGATAGTTTTCAAAATCATAGAATTATATACCATATTGTACATCAATATGTATATGACAACAACATTACTCAGAGTAGTTTCTGAACCTGATGAAAAAATATAATTCATATGCGTAAATATTGTTGTAATTAATTTAAATTAGAATATTTATCGGAGTAAAAAATTTTATAAGTTTCAGTATAATTATTACATTTAAATAATATTTTTTTTTTCCTTCCTCGTTTAATACAGGTATTTTTTAATTTTATCCAATTGAAGCTGAAATTTCTGAATATTATTTACGTATGTAAATCATTTTATTTTCCTTCTCCAATAATACAAAATCAGATATTCCCTTTTCGCATTCTTTTTTAGCCTTTACAGATAAATCTTATCTCACCCCTGATGCCCCCGGCAAGAAAATTGTCAATTAACAGCGCAGGGATTCAGAAGATATCAATTACTGAAGGGCAAAATTTTCCATTCTCGTGATTCTAGCAAAGTCACTGAGTGCAGATTTCCTCCCCCCGTCTAGCGAAATCTATAGACTTCAAAAAGCTCCATCTTGAACGGGAAATTTTTCTGCCTCGCGTGTAAAATCATTGTTTTTTGTTATTAAAAACCAAATAAAACTTCATTTTAATTGTTATTTTTAAAAAAATCTAGAAATTTATATTAAATATATATAGTCGGTAACAAAAGTGTCCGAGGCAATTTTTAGCTGAAATAAAAGAATTTTCCCCCATTTCACTCTGCTGCCATTTATCACAGCGATGGGCGGGGGAAAACGCATTAAGATGACAGGCCATTAGTTTCCATTCTTATTAGTTGAAAGTGCGAAAATGCCCTGAAGTGAATGCTTACCCATGTCAGTAGAAAAGGGACTGAAGAAGCAATACGAAAAAAGAACTATCAGTTTGTTTTTCTGCACATAAACTATTCATGTGTATTTATTAGATAATTTCTTTTTTCAATATAAATAAATATGCTACTTTTTTTTTTTTTTTTTTTTTTTTTTTTTTTTAATAGATTTTTAAAATAAATCTAAAGATCCCCTTGTCCCCATTAATTAATAAATTTTTATCCTATGTTTATTTACCTACTCTTTATAAATTTAAATATTTAAATTCTTCTCGCGGAATTGAAGGGGAAATAATAATTTTATCTTCAGCATTCTTTTGCGCATTGCAACAAGTTTCAACTGCCGACGACACAGTTTTAACTGATTAATATAAAAATCCATACTAGCGAGCTTCGCCCACTAGCGGGTCAGTATTTTCAAATGAATCACTAAAATTAATTAATCACTAACAGTAACTTTTAGTGTTAAGAAAAGAAAAAAAAAAAAAAATCATTTCTGATTGGGTAAAAAGTAGGCCCGGGTCCCGACTGCCTTCGGCAGCGCTGCCCCGTGCGCGCTGCGCGAGCGTATTCCTTCCCTGACCCTTCGTGTCCCCCCCTCAAAAAAAATATTCTGATCGGGTAAAAACTCACACCGGGTCCCCACTGCCTTCGGGAGCGCAGACCCATGCGCGATGCGCGCGCACGTGTGAGGGTATACGTGCGCTGCGCGCACATATTCCTTCTCAAATCAAATTTTTATTCTTAAGAAAAGAAAATTTAAAAAATCATTTCTCATCGCGTACAAAGTCGAACCGGGTCCTCACTGCCTACGGCAGCGCAGTCCCGTGCGCGCGTTTAAGTTACGGAATACACGCGCCCTGACCCTTCGTTCCCCCTAAAAAATCATTTCTCATCGTGTAAAAACTCACACCGTGTCCCCACTGCCTTCGGCAGCGCAGACCCATGTGAAGGTATATGTGTGAAGGTATACGTGTGAAGGCACGTGTGAAGGTATACGTGCGCTACGCGCACATATTCCTTCTCAAATCAAATTTTTTTCTTAAGAAAAGAAAATGAAAAAAAAAAAATCACTTCTCATCGGTTAAAAAGTCGGACCGGGTCCCCACTGCCTTCGGCAGCGCTGTCCCGTGCGCGTGGTGCACGCCTATATCTTCCCCACCCTTTCAGCCCTTCCTAATTAACCTACATATATCAATTTTGAACGGTCTAACTGAATTAGCTGAGATGCAAAAGAAAGCCTAATCAGGAAACCTCAAAACGTGCAAATCTGGTTAAAACTTTCGATATTATAAAAGAACTTTAAAATATCTTTCGAATGATGTATTAAAAATAATTTAATCATAATTAGAAATTGAAATTTTGAAATTTTAAAATATTACAGCGCCATCTGGCGATAAAAATTGCTGTAATCTACTGTTCGATTCCAAATCAACAAAGCTATCTAATGATGTATTACTTATGAAATTGTTTTAATTAGTAGCTGAGGTACAAAAGAAAACCGATTCAGGAGACCTCAAAACGTGTAAATGAAGCGAAATCTTGAATCCCACTTTCGATAATATAAAAGTACTTTAAAATATCTTTCGAATGATGCATTAAAAATAATTTAATCATAGTTAAAATTTAAAATACGCGTATTAGAATAAAATTTAATTTGCAATTAAATTATACATTTTTTATTTATTCTCGAAACCCGACGAAATTTGAACTGCAACTTTGTCTTGTGATGTTAAAAGTGTGTAGCAAGTTTGAAATAATTTCGAAGAAAATTGAAGCATTTTGAAATTTGCAATTTTTATTTCCAGTACAAAATCAGTAAAGCAGGAAATAAAATCTATTTATTCTTTCGCCCGGCGTCATGGTAACCGAAATTGCGAAATTAATAAAACTCTTGTGATTTGTTGCCACCTTTTTTTCATACTTTAGTTAATTTTAAAAAATCTAATTGTCCGATCAATAAGCCGTTTAAACCATCAGATTAAGAAAAAAAAAGCCCTTTCCAATGTATCTTATTTGTAACGATACGACTGATATTTCTAATTTATTTTCCACTTTTTCAGTAAAAATGTCACTTTTTAAGCATTTAATCATGAATTCTGGGTCATTTTTCGGTAGACATGGGTCGACGTTTTAATTAATATCTCTGCTAATTAGGGTCGCATCGCTTAGCGAATCATAGCGATGTCGAGATGAAGAAATTCTGCGTCTGTCGACACCGGTTTCGAGGCGCTGCGACCATTAGCGCCGGAGCTTTAGCGGTCACAAGGCATTTCTCACAGACAGACAGACAGATGCGCACAGATTTTAATAATATAAGGAGATTGTGTTCTCTATATTTTTAAAGTGAGCTAATACTAAGTGCATAAAAATATTTAAAATATTGCTCATTAGGGATATTCGACCGTATTTCTTCTTACTAAACAATTGAATGGGGACATTAAAAAAAAAAAAAAAAAAAATAGAAACTTAGCTAAAGCATTTATAATTCGTTCGATGCAGAGATCTTTGAAAAGAAACAACATAAAAATCTAAAGAACACAAAATATTGTTTCGGGCTTGTTGCTTTCACGCTACATTCGTACCTACTTTTCCATTTCTTTCTTTCTTTTTCTTTTTTTAATTTTCTGATGATTGTAACACGAAATAATTATTCTATTCTTTTGATTTTTATGATAATAAAAATACAAAGTTCTTAATATCTGAAGTTCAACTGCCCCCTCCCCCCCCCTTTTTTTTCAATGCTTTTTGCTGCAAATTCAGATTTGGCCATTTTTAAGGTCTTTTTTTTTCTTTCTTTCCTCCGTTTTTTTAATAACGAAATTTTCAGTTGAAATTTTCAGCTGAATTTTCAGAGAATTTAATTTAAAAAAAAAATCAATTTAATTAGCTTATGTCATATTATTTAATATATTTTTTGTAACTTTACCAAACAACATACTTTTTACTTTCCGAACACTACAGTGAGGAAAGTATTGCAATCATGTCAAAAATCCCAGTTTGAGATTTTGGTGTTTCTACATATTTTGAGGTCCCCTGAATACATATTTACTATTTTTACGAAGATGTATATGTGTATGTATGTGAGTGAACACAATAGCGCCTAAACGCTTTGTTTGAATGAGCTGAAAGTTGGTACACATGTTATAGGTCACCATAACACGAACCGTATTGATTTTGGTGAATCTAGCACTTACAGCTTTTTTTTTTTTTTTCTTTACACAAAGAAAAATTCCAAACTTTCATTTAAACTTCCAGCTTTGAATTAATAAATTGCTTTTTAGTATATTATGTATATATATATGCATACACGTGTGTGTACATATAACTGAAGTTCCAGTATACAAGTAATGAGTTTTTTTTTTTTTTTTTTTTTTTTTACATTCTATATGTGTATGGAATTTTACATGTAAATCTATTTATTTTATTTATTATAATTTACATGTGTATCCAGTAGTTTCAATAAGAGCTGTACAGCCAACATTTTATTAAATTTATTTATTTTCAGTTCTTAGAAGTTCTTATTACGTTTTCACAATTTGTGACATAAAATAGAGATATAAGGTCTCCATAGTTAATTAAGCTTATTGAAGTTAGTAAATACCAAAATGATATACTAAATACCAAAAATGCATAATGGCATAAATAAATGGCATAAATACCAAAAATGATATTTTACTCGAAAAAGTATAATGCCTTTTTTTTTTTTTTTTTTTTTTTTTTTTTTAAGTATTAAATAATGATTTAAATAAAATTAAACTTTCAAAATTAAGCTTATACTTATTTAGACATTTTTAAATGTAGTTAACATCGTTCCAAATTTTAATTCTCTTAAATAATATAACAATATTAATTTAAAGCAGAGGTTAAAACACACATGAGCAAATGGAAAGCAATTTAATCAATTCATTGCTTGTTAATGTATTAAAATTCTGTTTTTTTTTTTTTTTTAGAAAAATAAATAAATAAAGGAAAATATTTATTTTTTGGAGAATTCATTGCTTGTTAATGTATTAAAATTCTGTTTTTTTTTTTTTTTTTTTTTTTTTTTTTTTTAGAAAAATAAATAAATAAAGGAAAATATTTATTTTTTGGAGAACAAAAAAAAAAAAAAATAATAATAATAAATAAATAAATAAATAAATAAATAAATAAAAAATAACAAAATATGTATGTCTATCATATCATATATTTTTTTAACAAGCTTGACGGTAATTTTTTTTCTAGTAGTATAGGATACAATTTATTATACAGTTAAAATTATAAATTTTCCTTTGTTATTTATTATTAATTACATTTTTTATTTTTAAATTTACACAACAATTTTACTTTAAATAAGGATTCATTTATCCAGAAAAGTATCAATTAAAATTTGGAAGCATATTTTCTGCAGATAAGTAGGAGAGGACGGGGCACAGTGGACCACCCCTATTTAAATCTATTAATATTCAACTCTTTTAGTTCATATGGATACACGTGTATGGCAGCATAGTACTAGTTGTATGCAGACAAAAAAATCACATGAGAAATAGTAAGATAACCATTTTGAGCAGTTTTATGTTTTGAGCTGCTCAGAGTAATTTTTTCACATTGAAGTTTTTAAGATTTTATAAAGATTGAACTAGTGACTATAAATACTATGTAGCTGTTAAAGGAAGGCAAGATATTGCTGTTTTTAAATTCCTAAAAATTATTAGTGTATTTACAGTCTATATATTATTTTATTATTCTTATTCGTTTTACTCTGACACGGGGCACAGTGGACCACCTCTATATGGGGCACAGTGGACCACTTCCAGTGTGCCTAAAAGTACAAATTAGATTTAATATATTTGTTTTAGTTAAATTTATAGATACAAATATAATGTAAAGTATGTCTAAAAGTAATAAATATCTTAATCTATATTAATAAAATCAGACATTTTTCTGTAAATTTGGCAGAATAAAAAAATTTTGCGATATCTTCACGTTTCACACCCCATGAAAGCCGAAAATGACTTTAGAAAATTTTGCCTGTGTGTGTGTGTGTGTCATCGTGTCTGTATGTCGCTTTTTTTGTCCGAACATCACTTGAGAACGGCTGGATGGAATTCAACGGTGCTTGGCAGGAATTTAGGTCTTCACCCAACTTAAAATTATATCTATCAACTTTTCAGAAATAATCCCCCGTTCCCCCCTGGGGGCTAAAAGACTAAAACACGTTTGTCCGGGCATCACTTGAGGGCGCCGTGCTCGAAGCTCACATGCTTCAAGCTCACAGTAGGGAAATCGTGTCTGAAGCTCACATAGATTAGTATCTCGTGTCCCAAGCTCACAAATATATTTACCCCTTTCCCCCGGCTTATCAACTTGACAGGTGGGATTAGATTAGACCGTGGCCGTAGCGCACGTTACTCGTATCTCAAATAGAGCAGGCGCACGTGACGTCACTGCGATAAACATTGACAGACGATTCCGCACGTGCTTTAGAATGTAGGCAAAAGTGGGATAAAACACCATTGCTTTGCATTACAAGCTTAGCTACATACTTCCATTTCTCCAATATTTTTAAAATGATTTACATTTCTGCTAAGATTAAATCATTGTTATTGCTTGTTTTGTAAATAGATAAATAAAAATATATATGGATGCTTTTAATTGAAAAATCTGTATTAAAATACTTTTAATACACAGGAATGAGATTTTTCAGCTTTTCAGCTGATTTAAGCTTTTTGTACATTTAGCTTTCCAGCTTTTAGTTTTTCAGCATTTTTTATATTTCTGGTGTGTATTTGTTCTTTCTTTATACATTGAAGATTAAAATAGATATTTATTACTCTAATATAATGGATTTTGTCATTGAAATTCTAGTTGTCTTGCCTTTGCGTACAGTTTCAGTTTTTTTATATTTCTGCAAATCTCATCCCTGAATATAAAAATATTTTTTTCTATGGGAGATTATAGAGAAAAAATAATTAAAGAGTTATTTAATATAAAAATATAATTAAAAATGATTGCCTGTATTAAAAATCAAAATGTTTAATAATAAAATTAATTTGTTCAGTAGAACTATTTGAGCTTTTAATTGAAAAATCTATTTCTAAATATTTTCATTAAAGATTAAAAAATAAAAATAAATAAATAAATGAATGAAAAAAAAATAAATAAATAAAAAATCTAGAAACCTAATTTAACTAATATATATATATATATATATACACACTGATGGAAAAAAAAAATCCCAACACCAAGAAAATTTATTGTACAGTAATGAAATTTCAGCAATACATTTGTCTAGGTAACATATTTAATTGATTAAAGTTTCAAGATCACAGGTAGAGGCATTGGCGAGAAGAGCCATTTCAAATGTGAAATGTTGGTACATTAGTAACTGGTGTAACCGCCAGAATTTTGAATGCAAGCATGCAAACGTGCATGCATTGTGTCGTACAGGTGTCGGATATCAGTTTGTGGGCTGGAGTTCCATGCCTGTTGCACTTGGGCGGTCAATGCAGGGACGGTTAATGCTGGTTGTGGATGACGCTGGAGTTGTCGTCCAATGATGTCCCATACGTGCTCGATTGGAGAAAGATCTGGTGATCTAGCAGGCCAAGTCAACATGTCGACACTTTGTAGAGCATGTTGGGTTACAACAGCGGTATGAGGGCGAGCGTTATCCTGTTGGAAAACACCCCCTTGAATGCTGTTCATGAATGACAGCACAACAGGTTGTATCACTAGACTGACGTACAAATTTGCAGTCAGGGTGCGTGGGATAACCACGAGAGTGCTCCTGCTGTCATACGAAATTGCTACTCAAACCATAACTCCAGGAGTAGGCTCTGTGTGTCCAGGCCGCAGATAGGTCGCTAGCAGGCGTTCACCTGGCCTCCTTCTAACCAACACACGGCTATCACTGCGACCAAGGCAGAACCGGCTTTCATCAGAAAACACAACAGATCTCCACTCTGTCCTCCAATGAGCTCTAGCTTGACACCACTCACGTCGCAAACGGCAGTGGTTTGGAGTCAGTGGAATGCACGCTACAGGGCGTCTGGCTCGGAGCTGTCCTTGAAGTAACCGATTTGTAACAGTTCGTTGTGTCACTGTGGTGCCAACTGCAGCTCGAATTTCAGCTGCAGACGCAGTACGATTAGCCACAGCCATACGCCGAACACGGCGGTCTTCCCCCTCAGTAGTGCCACGTGGCCGCCCGGAACCCGGTCTTCTTGAGGCAGTACCTTCCCTTGACCACTGCTGCCAACACTCATGCACAGTGAATACATTCCTGCCAAGTCTTTCTGCAACATCGCGGAAAGAAAACCCACCTTCTCGTAGCCCTACTACACGACCGCGTTCAAACTCAGTAAGCTGTTGATAATGGTTTCTTCGTCTTCTTAGAGGCATCCTTGACTAACATTAACCCACTACGTCAAATCTCAACTGTAAATAACGATCACGAACCTTACAGCGCTTATTTAAAGCAAACCTCATTTGCATGTTCATAGTGTCGCTACTAGCGCCACACTTATGCGCGCAGCTCGAAATTTGAATCGACGTCATCTTTCAGATGTATAAACACGCCTACCAAATTTCGTTTATCTAGCACAGCTCTTTCCTGGTGTTGGGATTTTTTTTTCCATCAGTGTATATATATTTAATAACTAAATTAATTGAGATTGTTTAGTATTATTGTTTCGGCTTTTAATAGAAAAATCTTTACTAAAAAAACTTTTATATTATTAAATATTTTATTTTCTATGAACGATAATAATAATAATAATAATATTAATAATAATAAAAGCTAGTTAAAAAATCATCCAATAAAATATTCTACTTAAAAAATAACAGGTTATTTATTAAAAATATAATATTTTACAATTAATTGAAATTACTTAATACTATTTTTTGGACTTTTAATTAAAAGGCTTATTTCAGTAGCCGAGCGGTTCTGCTCCCCAAGCTAATAGATTAGTGTTAGTCTTGATGTCTGGGAATAGGGCCGATTGTCTACCCTAGGGTCCTAGGCTCGAGACTGAGTGCTTTCCATGGCGGACTTTCTAAGGGGTCCTAGCCCATATTTACGCAAGTTTATGAGAAAACCACGGAAAACTCCGAACGACTAAGCCGACGAGCATGGACCTGGGATCGAACCTGGCATCTCAGGTCTACCAGCTTTGAGCACAGAACCGTTCGGTCTCTCGTGGGCCTTGATAAATTGGAATTGCCGGGTTCCCGCTTGTCAACCTAGAAATTCGGAATTTTCCATGGTTTTCTCTGAAAATCGCGTATATGTACAGGACAGGGCTTCTTAGAAAGAACTCTCATGAAAGGCATTTCAGCCAGGCTTAGGACCTGCATGTTGTCAATGTGTTTTAATGCTTAAACCACAACCACCAAAATATTTTCAATTCAAAAAGACTTTTTTTGTTTAAACATGTAAATGATTATATACAAAAAATAATATTAATAAAAAAATCGTTTAAGATTACATTCTAATTAAACATAATTTAATTATTAAGAATATAAATTTAAAATAATTAAATTAATTGAGATTGCTTAATACTGTTGTTTGGGCTTTAAAAGGAAAAACCTAATTCAAAATGCTAAACATAAAAAGATTTTTTTCTATAATTGATTATAGAAAGTAAGTAACTAAAATTATTTTACTTAAAAAAACTTTAAAAGAAAGAGTAAATTAATTATCTAATAGCTAAGTGAATTATCAAAAATATAAATTTTAGTAATTATATTAGCTATGATTCCTTAGTACAATTTTTCTGCTTTCAAAAGAAAAATTATCTAAAAACACTTTTAATATTAAAATATTTTATTTTCTGTGAATAATTATGAAAAAAGAAAAAAAAAAGATAGTTAAGGATCTAATTAAAATTATTTTATTTAAAATATTCTAATAGAAAGACTAAATTCATTAATTAATTATCTAAAAACTGAACGCATTATAAATAATAATAATAATCAAATTAGCTTAGATTGCTTAATACAATTTTTTCTGCTTTCAATAGAAAAATTTATTTTAAAATACTTTTAATATTAAAATATTATAATTAAGTTTGTTGTAATCGCTGAATAAAATTTTTTGAACTTTTAATTAATAAGCCGAGAAGTTCTGTTCTCCAAACTGGTAGACAGGAAGTGCCGGGTTGAATTCGAGGTCATGGTTGTCGACCCTCATGTTCTCAGTCGGCTTTAACACCTAAACTACCATCACGAAATTATTATTAATGTAAAAAGTTATTTTAATCAATGATTATATAAAAAAAATAATTATAATATATCATAACTAAAAACTAATTTAATTATCAAAATTATTTTTTTTTATAATTAATTTAGATTACTCAATATCATTTTTTGGGCTTTTAATAGAAAAACTATTTCAATATACTTTGTAATATAAAAAGATATCTTTTGTCATGATTACAGAACAAAGAAATAATTAAAATTATATTATTTAAATAATCTAAAATAAAATTTTACATTAAAATAGACCACAATTTTACTAATTGGTGTGGCACTCACACTATTTTAGACTAATATTTGATAACAATGTATGTTTTCATTAACATTGACTGCCAAATTTATACTCCAATCATAACTTTTGAATTATAACTTACTAATATTTTACCAGAAATCGATTTATCAATATGTTGATAATTTAGGTGGGGGTGTTATTATTATTATTATTTTATTTTATTTATTTATTTATTTTTTGCAGACTGTACCTTCGTATTGTAAGTTCCGATTTCTAGTTAAAAAATACTTACAACAATTAACTTTGATAACAAAGACATTTCACAAATTATGTGTAGTCTTATATATAATCTGTGAATTCTATATAAAACATATATAGTACTTAAGATTGACTTATTAAATAAAACTACGTTAAATAAATACACGAACAAACATTTCGGGCCATTATTCCTGATATATATTTTTTATCCGCCCCCGAAAGTATTTTTGTTAAATTTATGTAAATAAGCAGAAAATAATTTTATTTAATAATTTAATTCCTAGTTCCTGCCTTAGTTCAAAAAATAACTCATCAACTGAATTGCGTTTCAAAAACCATCTTCCTCGACCTCCCCCCCCCCCCCCTCTGCTCTCCGGAAAAAGGGATTAGTCTCTTCCCACCTGTCAAGTTGATGCCTTGGGGAAAGGGATGAATATATTTGTGCGCTTGGAACACGAGATATTGGTGTATGTGAGCTTCAAACACGATTCCTCTAATGTGAGCTTTAGATACGTGCGCTTGGAGCACGACACCCACTTGAGAACGGCTGGACGGAATTCAGCGGCGCTTGGCAGAAACTTAGGTCTTCACCCAACTTAAAATTATATCTATAGAAATTTTCAAAATGATGATTAGTGTTTAAATTGTTGGTAAAATACGCCTGCGCATGCACCATAAATATTTCTTCACTAAAACGCTTTGAATGGAAAAATAAAATATAAAAATACATTTTTAAGATAAATACTTTTTTATTCGCGTGATTCGCACTACAAATTATGAAAAGATTGAAATGAAGTGTTGCTATCTAAATTCCATACTTTAGTTCATTTTAAAAAATCTAATTGTCGTATCGAAAAACTGTTTACACCCCAGGATTCAGAAAAATCACCCCTTTCATTTCGTACTAAATTTGTAACGATAGGTCTGATATTTCTAATTTATTTTTCCTTTTTTCCGCTTCTCCGTTGCCACTTAAATTTCCTACTTTAGTTATTTTTTAAAAACCTAATTGTCGCATCGAAAATCTGTTTGCACCCCTGGATTCAGGAACTTCGCCCCTTTCATTTGGTATCAAATTTATAAATATAGGTCTGATATTCCAAATTTATTTTACCCTTTTTCCGTTTTCAACACAGATTCGGTAGAAGGTTTTATATTTATATATTTTTTTATTTTCCAGAAATAAAATGAAATAATTCTAATTTCACGTGAATAATAATAAAAATTAGAGAGAAAAATACCTACAAAAGTTTTTTTTTTTTTTTTTTCTTTTTAACAGGAATTTGTATGTGGATAAATATTTTCATAGAGATATTTGGCATTAGTTTAATATTTTTATTGAATTAAGCAGTACTTTTCTTTCCTGCAGTAAAACAAATTTTTTTGTTGCTATTATGTACCTTATGAGGTTCTTTTATGTTCTCCCCTTAGTTGCAAATTATTATAATTTGGATTTTATTAAGATTTTTTATTTATATTTTGTAAATATCAGAAAAGAGTTTTTATTTTATTTTACTTTATTTATTTTTTTATTTTGTGTATGGAACAGCTTTAGTATCGGATCCCTTTGGCAAAATATGAAATTCGGCACCGAAATAGCTGGGACGTTTCTCGCCAAGATCTTTAGTTGCACAATTGAGATAGCCAATTCAGTTCATCGCAAAAATTCCATAAAATATTTAAATTCTCCAAAGGGGTCCCATACTAAAGCTGTGCTTTTTGTATTTATTAGGACTAAGGGCCTATTAGTCTCAATCTGGGATTTTTGCGTTGTCGATTTCGATAGTTGGACATTTGTCGAAATTTAAAATTTATCGAAAATATAATTGAATAATTTGAAAGCGATGTTATTATTTGAAAAAAAAAAAAAAAAAAAAAAAAAAAAACTAATAGTCTTCTGTCCTAAACTAAATTCTGCTTTTGCCAGAATTTCATCAAAATCTTTATTATTATTATTATTATTATTATTATTATTGAAAGAAAAAGAAAAGAAAATTAATAATAATAATGACCATCTTCTGTCAGGAACGATTCCGGTTTAGACCGCTTCAAAACAGAGACTTTTTGTAGCCATTTTTTTTTTCCCTTAGAAATGCTATGTATTTTTATTTTTATTTATTTATTTTCTTATTAATCTGCATAAATGTTATATCATTAGAAAGATATTTCAAAACTGAACATTTTTTGCGCTTGCACTTTTCCCTTAATCTCAATATGTAAAAAGATTTCAACGAAAGTTTATAACTACCATTGCAATTCTAAAATACCCATGGAGGAAAAAAATTAAAATGTAATATAAAATTCAATCATAAAAATTATAGGCTAACTAGCAGGCTTTGCCCGCTTCGCTGGACATTAAACTTAAATGAGTTGTCAAAATCCCATATCTTTATTAATAACCCAAGTTCTCGCTGTGATTGGTAGAGGTTTTCTCGCTCGCAAAGTGAGGAGTCTAGGTCTCCACTGTCTTCGGCACAACTTACCCACTTCTTACTTCCCCTTCCTCAGCGGGTGAGTTCGAAGTTTTGCAAAATCACACTAATGTACATAATGCGTACACTTAATCAATATACAGTCTGGGTCCCCACTGCCTTAGGCACAACTTACCCACTTGTTACTTCCCCTTCCTCAGTGGGTGAGTTCGAAGTTTTGCAAAATCCCACTAACGTACATAATGCGTACACTTAATCAATATCCGCACACCAAAATTCGCCATTCTAAGATAATTCAAAGCGAATTCAAACGGAAAAACATGTTTTTACACATGTTTATTGGGAACGACTTCAGTATAAACCCACAACGATATTTGGCGATTTTTTTTGTTGGCGATTATGGCTAAATCATAAATCTAAAAATCATAAATCATATATGATAAATGATAAAATCATAATCTAAATCATAAATCCAAAATAAACAAAATATTAGGCTGCCATATTATATCGCAAACAGTCCAGAACGACATCGTTATCCTTCAAAACAACGCCAAAGAAAAATCGCCAAATTCAGCTGTGGGGTTATACAGAAGTTATACCGTTTATTGCCCTCCGACTCCGAGAAGGGGGGGGGGAGATTTCGAATTTCGTGAAATCCAGTTACAATAAGTGCCGGATGCAAACAAACAATTTACGCACCAAATTTCGTGACCACAGAAGTCTTTAATAGAAAATATAAATAAATAAGTACAAAATGCACAGCTTTAGTATGGGAACCCTTTGGTGACTTTAAATATTTTAAGCCATTTTTGCGATGAACTGAATTGGCTATCTCAATTGTGCAATCAAAGATCTTGGCGAGAAACGTCCGAGCTACTTCGGTTCCAAATTTCAAATTTTGCCAAAGGGATCCAATACTAAAGCTGTTCCATATCGAATCTAGGTTGAAAACGGAAAAAGGGTAAAATAAATTAGAAATATCAGACCTATATTTATAAGTTTGGTACCAAATGAAAGAGGCGATTTTTCTGAATTCAGGGGTGCAAACAGTTTTTCGATGCGACAATTAGATATTAAAAAAATAACTAAAGTATGAAATTTAAGTGGCAACGGAAAAACAGAAAAAGGGGAAAATAAATTAGAAGTATCAGACCTATCGTTACAAATTCAGTACCAAATTAAAGAGATGATTTTTCTGAATCCTGGGGTGCAAACAGTTTTTCGATATGACAATTAGATGTTTTAAAATTAACTAAAGTATGAAACTCAGATGGCAAAACTTCATTTAAATCTTTTCATAATTTGTAGTGCGATTCACGCGAATGAAAAAAGTCTTTATCTTAAAAATTTATTTTTGCATTTTATTTTTCCATTCAAAGCGTTTTAGTGAAAAAATATTTATGGCGCATGCGCAGGCGTTTTTTACCCACAATTTAAACACTAATTATAATTTTGATAATTTCTATATATATAATTTCAAGTTGGGTGAAGACCTAAGTTTCTGCCAAGCGCCGTTGAATTCCGTCCAGCCATTCTCGAGTGATGCCCGGACAAACGTGTTTTAGTCTTTTACCCCCTAGGGGGGAACGGGGGGGAATTTCCGAAAAGTTGATAGATATAATTTCAAGTTGGGTGAAGACCTAAATTCCTGCCAAGCGTCGTTGAATTCCGTCCAGCCGTTCTCAAGTGATGCCCGGACAAACGTGTTTTAGTCTTTTACCCCCTGTGGGGGGGAACGGGGGGGGATTTCCGAAAAGTTGATAGATATAATTTTAAGTTGGGTGAAGACCTAAATTCCTGCCAAGCGTCGTTGAATTCCGTCCAGCCGTTCTTGAGTGATGCCCGGACAAAAAAAGCGACATTCGGACACGATGACATACACACAGACACACACACACACACACACACACAGGCAAAATTTTCTGAAGTCATTTTCGGATTTCATGGGGTGTGAAACGTGAAGATATCGCAAAATTTTTCGATTCCGACAAATTTACAGACAAAACTCTGATTTTATTAATATAGATTACATCATTTTCTTGCAATCATGATAATGTAGTTATCTGATATAAACAAACAGGTGATTGTGACGTCATATTTATCAAATTAGTTAAAATAAATAAGGCTACGAAAAAGGTACCTAAGGTTACTTCGATACAAATATGGTACCTTTCATTTGGTACCTTATTTGTAACGAAGTTTTATTAGATATTTTAGAATTAATTAAAATATGAAAAAATTTCAAAATTGGACATTTAAATTTATGATTGTTGCCAAAAATGTTACCAGTTATTGTTATATATATATATATATATATATATTTAGGGAGGGGGGGGGGGCATAAGATGAAACAATGTTTGCACGCGAAAAATTAAAAAATATTAAATTTGCCCATGCATATAAAATTACTCATTAAAACGAGTCGAAGAAGGAAGCGAAATAAGTACTGAGTTATGTTGCGATAAATATGATATATAATATGATACGTTATATTAGACCTATCGTCCTGGGTTAGTAGGTATTTTCGTTAAAAGAAATAGTTTGTTTGTTCGGTGCAACTTGCACATTAGTCCCCTTTAAATATAGTGTCCAAAAGCATTCGTTGATTCACTACATTAATTGATTTCACATCCCGTTGTTTTTGACGGGGTTATATACTAGTATGTATATATTTCGCATAAATGTCTTCAAGTTTATTAAAAACTTTCCATTTTATTTCAAAATGGCGGTCATTACTTGAGAAAAAAAAATCAACCTACTTTTCCTATAAGGCGTAGTTTACGACCTTTTATGCGCATCGGATTAAAAAAAAAAAAAAAAAAACTAAATTTTCCCCTCATTTAAGGGATACCCTAATGTATATATAATATTATTTTTCTACCATATTTTATAACAAGTACACAATAAATAAAACTGCTGAATATTTAACTCGAGAATAAATTCTTCCCAATGTATAAATGTATTATTTTTATAATTGTGTTCTTATTTTATACCATGCGCTTCTTTACTTTTCATTACACACTTCTTTTTATTAAATATGCATAAATATTTCATAGGATTTTTCTTTAAATGAAATATGTTAGTCAAAATATATATCTATGAGGGAAAAGTGGGAAGTAGGCTTAGCTACATCGCATGTTAGGCGATATACACAAAACTATAATGCATGCTTGCTTATGAAAAATCTTATCTAAATCTTATATACATATTTTTTTTCTTATGTTCGTAGTTGTAGTGTCTGCGCAGAGAAACATATTTCAAAATAGGTCAGATTATTTCTGAAACATCTTTTGAATTCTGAAATACAAGAACTAAAATCTCTTTCCTATTCCGATATTTACTTGTTATGGATATAAATACATATAAAATATCTGATTACCAACGCATGATTTCTTGTAATGCATACACGAAAGAACGTAAAAGATAATAATGTTACGTACATAATCATATTTCTTTTCTTCTTCCTCTTCTTTAAAAAAAAAAAAAAAAAAAAAAAAAACGCCAGTGCCGAGCAGTTCTGCGCTCCAAGCTGGTAGATAGGAAGTGCCAGGTTCGATCCCAGGTCGCTCTCATCTACCTACCGTTCGAAGTTTTCCCTGATTTTCTCCGAAACTCGCCTAAATGCAGGCTAGGATTCTTTAGAAAGACCCCCCATGGAGCGCATTCCACCTATAGACCTAAGACCCTAGCGTGGCCAATCGTCCTTAAACTCTACTACCAACCAACCATCTTCTTAAAAAAATAAATAGATGAAAAGGCGAAAGCACTGATATTCAAAAAAAAAAAAAAAAAAAAAAAAGAAAAAATTATATTTTTGTACCAATAACTTTCTGCCTTTAAACAACTGAGAAAAATTAATCATTGTTTTTTTGTTATTTTTAGTTTTCGGTTATATTTCTGCACGAAAAATTTAATTTTTTATACAAATTATACCATTATATTTAAAAATATTTAAAATATAACTGTAAATGTACGGTAACTTGAAGTAATCTTGCATGCTTTTAGAGTAATATGGATTAAAGAATGCATTATTAATTTGCTCAACTGAAACAAAACACTATGACATTATTCGTTGAGTAAAAATTGCCTTTTTATACTGCATATAGAAAGGTTTAGATATTCTCCCAGTATATTAAACATATATAAAGCTCTAGATATGAAGAATTGCGAAATGAATTCGGAAGTTATCACATATATCTAAGTTGTACCATAGACAATTCTATGTATATGCCATCGCTAAGATTCCAAGAAAACTTTAAAAGCACTTTGCAAGATATTTTTCAGAAAAACTTTTAAACATAAACTTTAAATTCTGATATGTTTTAAAGTAATATAACGAGTCATGCTTTTAGAATTTGGAACTTTGTATTAAAAGGAAAATGATGTTCCGTTCCCTCAAATACATCCAGTGTTTTTATAAATCTCTATGTTATATACATTTTTCTTGCTATATAGTAGGCAATTTTCCGGTGTTTTAAGATGGTTTACTGTGACATTTTTCAACTAGTATGTTTTGGCTATCACAAAACTTTTTTCTATATCATTCTCTATAAAAGCGCCACTTACAGTTGAAGATGCACAAAAGATTAAAAACACTTTTAAGAATGAAAATTTTACCTGTGCAATTTGTTGCAGTTGTAATCAGCAGATGCTGAGATGTAGCCTTGGAGAAGTTCACAGAAGATGAGTAATAGTAGTTCGACCTAGCGGGTGATATATACTCAAACTAAATCAAAATTCAATTTCATAACAATTATCTCACATATCAAGATTGGTAAATTGATATGACATAGAAGTTGAGATTTAGTCGTCCTATTCACAGGATAAATTTAAGCACAGCAGCCATACCTATCGGTTCATATGCCCCCAATTGAATCAGCATAGTGTTTCATAAAAGCCCTCTCATATAGCAAGTTTTGTGCAACTATATACAATAGAATTTCAGATATAATCTTCCCTTCACGAGAAAAATTGTACCATGGCAGCACCACCTCTCGGCCGATATGCACCCAAATCGAATCTGCGTTAGTGTTGCTCTCTCATAAATTAAGTTTTATGCAATTATATACAATAGAATCTGAGGTATAAGCCTTCCTGTTCACAGAAAAAAAATTGTCGCCTAGCAGCGTCACTTATCGCTTGATATGCACTCAAGTTAAATCAGCGTAATGTTTCATATTTCTATTTCACATATCAAGTGTTGTTAGATTATACACAATAGAACCTTAGATATAGCCTTCCCTTAAATGAAAAAAAAACTCAATTTCGAAGCGCCACCTGTTCAGATAATAGCACCAAAAGTTGGTAGGCACTAATTTATGTCATGGTGCACCTACATATAAATTTATATGGAATTTTGGGCAATAGTTTCAGAGATACAGTCGGAACAAAATTTTGTCGCACACATACACAGACGTACAGACAGATATTTTCTAAAAATGGTCAAATTGTGTTCTGTACGTCTCAAAATGTGTAAGTCATCGAAAACCGGAAGTCAAAAATTTAAACATATCCAATACTTTCTTCTATTGAATATAGGAGAAAGTAATAATTATCTTCGGATTGTTCCAAAAATTGTATACCATAGATTAACAATGAAAATGTTGCTATCTAAATGCTTTTATCTAAATTGGGAAAATCTGGAAGTTTTATCTATTGTATTAGGGGGGCTCTGCCCTTTGTTCGATACTTCCCCTTGCACTCACCAACTCCCGAGGAAGGCTTCATCCCCCTTCCGATTCGCTTCGTTCATTAAATCCTACTGGGCTCTACCCGCCTATTTGCAGTTTTCCCTTTCATTGAATGGCAATATTAATAATACATAACACAAGACAAAAGCAGAACAATGTCCCTATATTTGATATCACAATGAAATACACAAAATCACATTGAAATAGACTACATTTAAAATTATATCACTTAATTTGTCAAAAGTCTGCAGTCTGCTTTAACAATGTTCGACAACTTAGAAATTTGCCTTTATTTTACTGGAAACATATGCTAGATATTAAAACTCGAATAAACGACTACGTCGGAAACGCCAAAGAAAAATATTGGAAATGCATATACAGCTGTTTCGGCAGCTTTAAGCGTGCCGTTTTCAGTGCAAAAAGGATTCTGAATCTGCAGAAGTGCTCGTATATATAGGAGAGGGGCCGAATTTAGTTCAACCAATAGAATTACGGGAAAGGTGGGGAGAGTGGCCAATAGGAATTTATTAAAGTTAGCTGTGTAAACAGTAGAAATATTAGAATTTATATGCTAGATAGCTAGATACAAAAAAATAAACATCTATGGCAGTTATTTCTTTCTTTTCTTTTTTCTTTTTTTTTTTCTTTTTTTCTTTTTTTTTTTTTTTTTAAGAACAGAGAAAAATTTGTAATATTAAACCATTTAGCGTTACAGCTTTAGTGCATGATCCCGTTGGAGACTTTTAAGTTTTTGTCACTATTCAACGATAAATTTGTGGATATAATTGCTTGTGTTATAATAAAATAATAATAATAATAATAAATTTCTGAGAGAGTAAGTATTTGAATAGTAATATAATTAATGTTAATATCTAAATTTATTAACTATTTTAATTATATCGTATTAATTAAAAAAATATCTAATTTAATAAATAGTAGGAATTATTTATTATTTTTGTTGGTTTTAGAGATCACAGGTGAAAAGCAAAAGAAGTAGCTTAATATATTTTATTTAAATTTATCCTACAAATACAATGTAAATTAATAATATCTCAAAATAATTACAAAAATATAAAATATTTGAACAGTAGTAATTAAACTTTTCCTTCATCTTAGATAAATAATCTGTACTATATAAACATAATGCTCGCTTTATATTTATATTTTTTACACTTAATATTGTTTATATACATTACTAATGCATCAGTATATAGTAAAACAAGATACCTGATAACTTTTATACAAGATAACTTTGAACCGGCTCCAATTTATGCGAATTTAGCAGTTAAGTAATAACGTTTTTGTATTTTATTGCTTGCTAAACATAAATAAATAGAAAAATTAATCACAAAAAAAAAAAAAAAAAAAAAAAAAAAAAAAAAATCTGGTGTGAAACAACCACACAACTTCCATTACCCCTATTACATTTATATTATATGCATTTTTGAGAGATAATGTGATCGGAAAACATAAAAGTGGCTAAAAGAAGTAGAAAGTTAAAATTTTTCCGGTAAGAGAAACTTATAAAGACATATAAAACGAAGCTTGCATATAGCGAGTTAAAAAATAAGAGAAAAAAAAATCCGTACAGCCGTTTTTAAAGGAACGCCTTTGCGAGGCCTGAAATTGAGCTATTTATACAGGACGCCTATCAATTTTCCTGAACTAACCAACTATATCATTCGAAAGGACATCTAATAGAGTGTTTATATAGCAAGTTTGAAGAAAATCGTTAGAGCCGTTTTTGAGACACGGACTTACGGTCCCACTTCCGGTTTCCGATGTCCCACTTCCGGTTAAACTAAATTATTGACAGGAAAACAATAATTACATACAAAAGCATATTTAAAAGTGAGTTAAAATGGCGAGTTTGAAAAAAATCCGTACAACCGTTTTTAAAGGAACGCCTTTGCGATGCCTGAAATTGAGCTATTTATACAGGACGCCTATCCATTTTCCTGAACTAACCAACTATATCATTCGAAAGGACATCTAATAGAGTGTTTACATAGCAAGTTTGAAGAAAATCGTTAGAGCCGTTTTTGAGATACGGACTTACGGTCCCACTTCCGGTTTCCGATGTCCCACTTCCGGTTTTTCAATTTTCACCAAAATTTGGAAATTTCATCTGAACACCAGACGTATTCAAATTCTAAAGATTCGTAGCTCTATCTTTATTAGTTTCTGAGCTATAACAGCCAGAAAATTCGCCACATACATACATACACACACATACATACACACTGACCAATTGCCAAAAACCACTTTTTTGGACTCAGGGGACCTTAAAACGTGTAAATCAGGTGAAAACCCGATATCGAATTTTCAGACGGAATACAATACTTCCATTACCTACGGTAGTAGGGTAATGGAAGTAATAAATATTTAAATGTGAAAGAATCTTAATATAGTAGTTAAATGTTGCCTGCAATTTAGAATTAATTAATACGAAACAACTTTAAAACATCATTCAAATATAGCTCAGCAAACTCTGAATCATTAAAACTAGAATAGTAACTAATTTCCCCACTAAAATACAGAACGGAAAATGGCCAATAGATTTATGATAACTGAGTAATATTATGTATAAAATAGTTAATTTTACCAAATTAATTATGATGAGAAAATTGAAGAAAAATCATAGTTAGCCCTCATGGAACAAACTTATCCTGACTGACTGCATACATATCTCCAAATGCATGTTTATGTCAGTTGTTACAATTTATTTTGTGTAATCTAACTGCTAAATCAATTAATAAGAAAGCACCACAAAACTGGCGTTGTAAATTATTACAAAACTTTGAAAAAACACCATAAAATGCAATAAACTCGCAACAATTGTTTCGGATCGAAAGAGCACGCGACCCTTCATCAGGCGAACAAAGTAAGCACGCGCGCTGCAGTCAGTGCGGCAATGCACAAAAAATTAATTATGTGCGTTGTTTTATTTATTTAATAATTTATTTTGTAATTTATTCAAATATTTATTTTTGTGCGTTGCTGCTTTGATTGCAGCACCCGTGCTTACTTTGTCTGATTATCTGTTTTTTTTTTTTTTTTTGTCGTTTTTATATAGAAGGCAGACAAAAGTTAAATTTTGACGAAATTTTTTTTTCACAGAAAACATTTTAAGCTCTTCAGCTATTAATTTTCAGTCTAGCGGAAGAAGAAGTGAAAAAATATTCCAGAATCTATCCCAATACTAGAAATGGAGTTACACAACATGTTGTTTTTCATACTATATAACATTAGATACAAAGGATTCTTCATTATTTTCTCTTACCCGTGTAATGTAATGAATGTATTGTTGAATCAAATTTTCAGAATTGAGTTTGTGCTACACTCACATGTTTAGAGGTTCCCTGAATGAAAAAAATCAAGTTCTTATTTGTTGTTTTGTGAATGTCTGTCTGTGTGTTTGTAATCCAAACTCAGTATCCTGTATATAGTTTACATGGGAGGATTACTTACATTCGCTTCATGAAATGAGCTCACTCCTCCTAGTCAACACACAAATTCTGTACCGTAATGGAAGGGGCAATTTATCTGAATCCAGGGGCGCAAACAGTTTTCCGACATGACAAATAGATTTTTTAAAATTAACTAAAGTATAAAATTTAAGTGGCAATACTTTAATTTAATTCATTTCAGTCATTTTAAAAAATACGTGGCCCAGTTTTACGGTTAAAAAATAAGACAAAAATTAATTAAAAATTAACAATAAAAATAAAAAATAAAATTTTATAGATTAAAATTAATAGTCCTTCGTACTAAACTAAATTCTGATTTTGACAGAATTTTTATTTTTATTTATTTTTTTTTAATTTTGTTACAATTTATAACCAACTAATGAATATGCATATGTTAATCAATCAACAACAAACTGAAAAACAAAAAAGAATAAACAAATGAAATTGACTGACATATTTAATAGAATGTAGCATTGTTAAATTCTTTATCTTATTTATTATTAAACCAGTTTTAATATAAGTTTTTTAGTGTTGGTATTATTTGTGAAAAAATAAACTATTTGTATTACTGTTTTACAATTGTTGTTTTAAAAATTTTAATTCATTGCAAACGTTATTACATTTTCTTACCCATAGGGGTCGAGAAAGTATTGTTTTAGGGTCAAATTTTCGAACGTGAGCTTTTCTTATATTTACATGTTCTGAGGTCCCCTGAATACGAAAATCTTGTTTTCAGCGAATGGTCTGTGTGTCTGTTATCAGCCTATCTCAAGAACAAATAGTAGCAGAAATTCCAAACTCGGTATTCTAAATGTGTACCATAGGGATGCTACAGTAAGCTTTTCGTTGAGATGAAGCAAATGGTTCGTGTACAGGGACACTCAAAAGTATTCAAATACATTACGTCTATGGAGGAAATTGCAGGTAAGTAGACTTTAACATCCATAGACTGCACTAAACCAAATGAAACGAATATATATTTTTTGTAATAGAGATAGTCAACTGGGAAAGAATTTTTTGTGTATGTAGGAGACTCGCCTCCTTCCTCGAGGGGAGTAAATTTTCATGATGGGTATCTTTCAAAAGAGCTCGCCAATATCTTTAAAACGAATGGTTGAACCATCGATCTGCGATAATTTAAAATAAAGTTATCGATTTTAAACTTTTTTTTTTTTTTTTAATGTAATATTGAAAATAAATTCAACCTTTTTTTTATTATTATTTATTTAGTGTTATACTACTTCTCAAATATGGAAACCGTGTGCATTATCATGGAAGATAATTTTTTTAAATAATAATTTTATTAAATTATTTTTACTGAGTGAATTAGTATAGGAAAATATAGAAGAAATTTGTGTGGTAGCCACAACACGCTAGTTATTTGTTGTTTGCGGATGTGCTTTACTAAAAATATTTTACCATTTCCAGGAAAGCTGTTCGGGAATTGAAATAAATTCTGATCACATTATCTCCCAAAGATGAATATAATACGTGTAATAGTGGATGATAGAAACCGTGTGGTTGTTTCACGCCAGTTTCTTTCTTTTTTTTTTTTTTTTTTTTTCTTAAACATGTGCTTTATACGCTTTATTAATTTTACTATTTGTATGGCTAATAATTGAATTCTAAAAATATTCTTGTATATTTTCACATTATAATATTTTCTAAAATTGTATATGAAGGTGTATATCAAAATTTTTGTTCTTTAACTTGGAGAATAATCAAAGAACGCGGCAGCGTTCCTCCCCGCCAAGCTAAAACAAACATTAAGAGAAAAACAAATGAAATTTACAAAGTAGGAAAGTCTATGGTGAACGCTACAAGTGTATATTATGTCGACATAGCATCTCGGACTTTTCGACTCCCTGTATCTCAGCTCCCTGATCCCCAAGACCTATGATTTTTTGCACAGACCTTAAGCATACCCTTAAGACAAAACTTACAAATTTGCATGTCGTTCCGAATTAAGGGGCCTGAGTTATCTAACTTTGAAAACCCGAAATTTGCCTGTTAGATTCTTCTTGTAATTGTTAAGACAAAAACTGTTGACAGCGATTGAGCCTAGAGTTCTGCAGCTAATGATCTGAAAATTTGCATGGGCAGTCCTTCTGACCTGTACTAGTGCCTTTTGCAATCAAAAAAATTTTTTTGGTCAATATGCAGGGTAGTTATTTTCAATTTTGTGATATTTAACCCAAAAATTTCGTGAATTCGTCAAGAGAAGGCGCTCCTTTTCAATGAATTTAATTTTGTCATTTAATAAGGCATCAGATAGTAATAAATTCTGTTTCTATTTTTCTTTCTTTCTTTCTTTACTTTTTTTTTTTTTTTTACAAAAATGGATTGAAATAAATTAAAAGACACTTTTTTCTAAAAATTTTTACAAGAAACATGTTTATTAATTAAAAAAATAATAATAACTGACAAATTTGGATTTCTTAATAAATAAATGCTTAAAGGACGCGCTAAACAGACTTTTAACAAAAGTAATGTGTCGGATTAAATAAAAGAGCGATTCGTTAACTTTATAAAATTACGGATGATGGAAGAATACATATAATTAAATTCCGATCATATATTATATACCAGAAATATTATCATGGAAAAATTCAAATTTGACATTTTTTGTGTTTCTATGAGTTTTGAGGTCTTCCGAATTAATTTTTCATTTTTACTTTCTTCTATATTCAATAGAAGAAAGTATTTGATTTGCAAAAATTTTCGACCTCGGGTTTTTGATGGATTTACACGTTTTGAGAGCTATAGAACACGATTTGACCAATTTAGAAAATGTCTGTCTGTCTGTCTATCTGTCAGTCTGTCTGTGTGTGTGAGGGCATTCTACCCAGGTCCAGGTCGCTAGTGTAAATAGTCAGTCTTAACACAAATACAACCTCGAAACAGCTGTTGCTCCCCCCCCCCCCCCCCAAAATCAATGGCGTTTGCTTACAAAGTTCTTATTCTTCATCATTCAACACTACACTAAATACGTTTTACTAGTTAGTTAAGTTACACCAATGTGATTATAGTAAAATGCAGCATTTCGATAAATTTTACTGCAATCAAACTGGTGTAGCTTAATCGTTTTCAAAATGAAAGAGAGGAAAACCCTTACCAGAAGATGATATTATCCACGATAATGTAGCTAAGCACGAGGACAGTTAGACCATGAACAATACAATCTCTGATTACTGGATAGTGGATACCATTGTATGGAGAGAGGCTAGCAATGGGAGAAACAAGAAGATTAGTACTAGAAAATTTTAGTTTTTGGAAAATGGCATAAATGTTAATTTAAAAAGGAAATATGAATATATATATTTAAATCAAGTCTCATAAGTAATTTTTTTTTAAAACATGGATTTTAGATACTCTCAAAGCACATTCGTTATTATTTAATATTACCGAAAAATCAACTTTATCTCAACATTAAAACTTTTTTTTTTTTTTTTTTTAATCGTGAAAATTTTTTAGTTTCCCCATCATACTATAGGTATGGGGAACTTAGGCAATCGTGAAAATTTTCAACCTCGGTTTTTTGACTTTTTTTTACACGTTTCGACTCGGTTTTACACGTTTTCAGGTGTGAGGAATCCGAAAATGACAAAATTTGTATGGTGTCTGTTAGTGTGTTAGTCCGTTAGTTTGTTAGTCTGTGTACGCGATATCTCAAGAACAAATTGTCGCAGAGAGGTCAGATCAGTTTTAAAATATTACTTTCGACATTGGCAAGAAGCCTATTCATTTGCGACATTCGAATTTAAAAACTTCGTAAGTTATTAGAAATTTACGATTTTCTTAACATGGGAGAATAGGACAAAAATTCACTTAAACATATATTTAATGGAAACTTTTTACTGTAAAAATGTCAGACCAGTTTTAAAATATCACTTTTGATGCCGGAATGAACATCAGTAACTATAAATATGCTACTTTGAAAATTTCGCAAGTTATTGGAAATTTCCGAATTTCTTAACATGGCAGTATAGGGCAAAATTTCACATAAACGTCAATTTTTAGAGATATTTTCATCGTAAAGATGTCAGACTACTTTTGAAATATTATTTAGGACACTGGCATGAATATTAATGACTATGAATTTTCCAATATAAAAATTTCGTAAGTTATTGGAAATTTACGATTTACTTAACATGCCAGAATAAGGCAAAATTGAGCATAAACTTCCATTTTGAGGATCATAAATACATCAGACAACTTCAAAATTACATTTATGATATTTGTTTGAACATGATTGAATACAGATATTCTAATAGGAAAATTTCGTAAATTATTCGTAATTTACGATTTATCAACATAGCGAAATTGTAAATTTTTCATATAAATATGAATTTTGAGGATTATTGCACTGGAAATAGTAGCATGAAAACTAAACAACGGAATTGACCCTGATAAAATAAATTAATAGATTAGAATAATATAAATATATCGAAGTGAACGGTGGATAGCCTATTTGGCGGGGATTTCGTTCTGTCACTGTATCAAGCTTTGGTCAAATTAATTTTTTTTAACATGATTATAATATGTCTCGCACTAGAAATTTATGAGAACATAAATATGGTGGGGAACTGTCAGAGTCCACCTATGCCAACTAGTTGTTATCTGTGTTAGTCTTTTCGCTGCATTATAAAGTTATAATTTAAAGTATTTTTACGGCGGGGTGCTTCCCCTATGTAAAAGTTTTAATTAATAAATAATTTAGTTAGTAAAGATTAAAATATTATTACGCACCCCGCCGTAAAAATACTTTAAATTATAACTTTATAATGCAGCGAAAAAACTAACACAGATAACAAAGAATGTTGAAAGAGATTAGGATTTATTAGAAAGATACATGCAGTGTTATTAGCAGATCTTCATTAAGCTAGGGATTGAGTACCCGGAATTCAATGGCGGCGGCGAAATTTGATATCAATCCTTTTTTTTTTGGTTGCTTAAGAAAGGTAAGAGTTTTTGCTGGACGGAGTGACTTTCACAATAGTATTGTTTTTTATGAGTATATGCATGTTTCATTGACTTCGTTCTGTTTTCCAAATGTTAAGACAGTCGTTCTTTTCTTTTCTTTCTTTCTTTTTTTTTTTTTTTTTTTTTTAAGAAATGGCTTGATTGTTGTTGACAAAAAAAAGGGGGGGGGGATAAATAAAGAATTTATTAAAAGGACAATCTCATTACAAAGTGAAGTTTTATTTCTTTATGTATTATTTTAGGATCAGTTAGTTATAGGTATGGTACTTAATTAGTATCAAATTTTAATTCAGGAAAACAATATTAGATCGTACGGAAATTATTGTATTTTTCTCTTTTGATGACACATCTACAGACCAAGGCCTTTTTTTAGGCACCTCAACCAAATTTATACACCTAGTCTGTCTCTCAATTTAGTGGATACAGACAAAACACGTTTCAAATTAATATATAGATAAAATATAGTGTTTTTAAAATTTCTTTACACACACATACACACACACGAAAAAAAAAAAAAAAAAAAAAAGAAGAGAGAGAGAGAGAGAGAAGTAAATTAATCTTTACAATTTTTAATAATGAATACTAGTTTTATATAAATAAAAAAATAAATTCATAAATAAAATCTACATACAAATAAATAATATCTTAGCAAAAGGTAATTTCAAATGATCAGTTTCATGCAGTAGATTCTTTAAGATTTTTTATTTAGCGGAAATAAAAACATAATATCAAATAATTTTTTAAAGAAATTAATTTTAAATAATTAGAAGTGTTTGATTTTCGGTGCAACATAAGTTCGAACAGAATCTCTGATTGAAGTAGTAACTTTTTTTTTCTCCTTTTTCTTTTTTTTTTTTTTTCTTTTTCTCTTTTTTCTTTTCTTTTCTTTATATATATATATATGTATACAAATAGTTTACAAAATCACGGAAACTTGTCATATATATATATATATGATCAGAAAATACATTGCTGAAAGTAGTTTCTGAACCTGAGGAAATAATATAATTCATAAGCGTAAATATTTTAACAATTGCTGAAATTAATAGTTTAAATAGAATATTCATCACAGTAAAATTTTTTATTAATTTCAGTAATTATTACACTATCTTTCTTTTTTATATATACTTTTCTTTTTTAACTGATAAATAATTATCGTTGTCTTTCTCTTGATGCCTCTGGCAAGGAAAATGTTAACTAGCCGTGGGGGATTTGGATACTATCAATCATTGAAGTGCAAAATTTCCCGTTCTTGTGGTTCAAAGAAGTTTCTCTTAGTCATTCGTCTTCGCGGACTTCCCTCCCCCTTCATCTCCCAGTCCTGACTTCATTGTCCGCCATCTTAAGCAAGAAAAATATTTGGCTAGAGTAGGGCCTTAAGCGGAGCCACTTGAAATCAGGCTATCACTTGAAAATTTAAAATCATGATAACTTCCGAAATAATACTCCAAATAAAACCAAAATTGGACAGTGTGTTAACTTATCGTATAAATATCTTGGATGAGTTTCTTATCCAAGTTGCTCCAACATTTTATTTTCAAGTGGAGACAAGTTGAAAATTACAAATTCAAATTGTAAAAATTACAAAAATTCAAATTGTAAAAAGCGTATCCCGAATTTATTTGAATTTTGATGTACACATAGACCATATAAGTGTCTCAATCAACTTTATTAATAAACTTTATATGTCATTTTTAACAAAGTGCGAAGAGTTTAACATAAATAGACTGCACTAAACCAAATGAAACGAATATATATTTTTTGTAATAGAGATAGTCAACTGGGAAAAAAATTTTGTGTATGTAGGAGCCTCGCCTCCCCACCGCAGGGGGAAAGGCCCCCCTCGATGGGAGTAAATTTTCATGATGGGTATCTTTCAAAAGAGCTCGCCAATACCTTTAAAGCGAATGGTTGAACCATCGATCTGCGATAATTTAAAACAAAGTTATCGATTTTTTTTTTTTTTTAATATTGAGAATAAAATGGACTTTTTTTGGATATTTGGCGTTATGCTACTTCTCTAATATAGAAATCGTCTGCATTATCATAAGAGATAATTTTTTTAAATAATAATTTTAATAAATTATTTTTTAAAAACAGAATTATTTTTTAATATCCAAATTAAATTCTATATAAATGTAGGTGCATGAATGAAACGGGGGTTTGAGGGGGGCAGTAGCCCCCCCTCACACAGAACTAATTATCATATAAAACTCTTCAGAAGCCTAATATGAATTGTTTAACACAGGTTTACATAACAGTACTCGTTATCTTACCTTTTAATCTGCAACCTGTATTTATAATGTTAAATTTCCGGGTAAGAGAAAGTCGTGTGAGTGACACACCAGATTATTATTGTTTTTTTTTTTTTTTTTTTTTTTTTTTTTTTTTTCCCCAAGAGAATAAACTATTAAAAATGTGTCAATGGAGTCTTAGTATTGTAATTTTTAAATATTATATTCAATGCCAAAATGTATTAGAAATCTTTCACCCTTTAAATTAAATTTAACAAGATTAATGATGAAATAAAATTATAATATTCTAATTTTAAAGCTTTTAAAATTGTTCGTGAAATAAATTTATTTATTCATTTCTACTTTCTCTTACTAACATATATGGTAGCGAAAGTATTGTTTTTGGGTCAAATTTTCGAAACTGAGTTTTTGTTATATTTACACGCTTTGGGATTCCATGAATCAGAACTGTTAAAAATGTGTTCATAGAGTCTTAATATTGTTATTTTTAAGTAATATATTTAATGCCTAAATTTATTAGAAAACCTCCACCTTCAAATTTATTTTATTAAGATTAATGAAGAAATAAAATTGTAATATTCTAACATTAAAGCTTTTAAAATTGACCTTGAAATGCATTTATTATTGTTATTATTATTACTTTCTCTTACCAATATATGTTGTAGAGAATGTATTGTTTTTGGACCAAATTTTTGAAATTGAGTTTATGTTATATTTACACGTTTTAAGGTTCCCTGAATCAGAAATGTTAAAAATGTGTCAGTGGAGTCTTAGTATCGTTATTTTTAAATAATATATTTAATGCCTAGATTTATTAGAAAACCCTTTAAATTTATTTTATCAAGATTAATGGAGAAATAAAATTGTAGTATTATAGTTTTAAAGCTTTTAAATTATTCTTGAAATATATTTATTTTATTTATTATTATTATTATTATTTTACTTTCTCTCACCATTGTATATGGTAACTGCAAGAAGCTCAAATTTGGTATTTTGAATTTCGTATCAGGTTTCGACATAAAAATTTGATCAAGACTGGCAAGTTTGAATGCAAATTAATAACAGCCTTGATTTTTTTTTTTTTTTTTTTTAATGATTGCATGCACTGTAAATGAGGAGTTGACGGGGGGGGGGGGGGTTGCAGTAGCCCCCTCACACACGATTGCTTGTCAAATAAAACTGTTTCTAAACCTATTTTAGATTATTTTAAAAGTTCATTAAACTTTATCATCTTACGCTATTAATCTTAAGATTTAATGTGCAATCTATCATTATAGTTATATTTTAATCACATTAAAAACTGAGACAGATAATATACATTAAAAATATACACTTTAAAATATTAAAAACACAAAAACATAAATTTAAACGTTTCGAGCCTATTACAGGCTCCTCATCAGTAAAAACATCAAGTGCAAATGATGAGATGAACAACAGACTTTATGTGAGTACAACGTATTCATCAGGAACTGCGCATGCCTCATTAAGTGGAGAAAAATGTTGATTTGTGTACCAGCCTTCCAGGAAAATTCTTGAGTGATAATTTAAACAATTAGATACGATTACTTTAGTATTGTTAAAATCAGGTAAATGGTCAGTTTCTATGGCATGTTGTACTATTTTTGAATGTATATCACGGTTTTTGAAATTTGTTTTATGTTCCTTAATTCGAGTATGAAGAGAACGGCCAGTTTGACCAATATAAACTGAACTACAAGATTTACAAGGGATATTATAAACAACACCTGTACGGGAAAAAGGGGGGATAACAGTTTTAAAATTTGAAAGGAAATTACGAATTAGAAATTGAGGTTTATAGGAAACAGATAAATTAACAGTGCGTAAAACTTTGGCAATAGATTCAGAAATATTTTTATAGTAAGGAATAGTAACAAACGATTTAGGTGAATTAGATGAATTAGTTTTATGATTATCCTTATTAAAATCATACTCTTTTAATTTTCTAAATGAACAAAGTCTGTTGTTCATCTCATCATTTGCACTTGATGTTTTTACTGATGAGGAGCCTGTAATAGGCTCGAAACGTTTAAATTTATGTTTTTGTGTTTTTAATATTTTAAAGTGTATATTTTTAATGTATATTATCTGTCTCAGTTTTTAATGTGATTAAAATATAATTTTACTACGAGACGTAATGATTTTTAAATATTTTAAAAATATCATTATAGTATTGAAATGCAGGGTAGGAAAGAAAGTCGTGTGAGTGACACACCAGATTATTATTATTATTGTTGTTGTTATCATTATTTAGTTTCTTTTACCCATATATTGTAAGGAAAGTTTTATTTTTGATTATGATTGAGTTTTTGCTACATTTGCATGTTTAAGTATCTTGAAACTAATAATCTGTTGTGTCACTCTCACGACTTTCTCTTACCCTGAAATTTAATGCTATAAATACAGGTTGGAGATTAAGGGGTGAGACAACGACATGTTATCTTACATGAGATGCTGTGTAAACCTAGGTTAAACAATTCAAATTAAGCTTCGGAAAGGTTTTATATAATTAATTCTGTGTAAGGGGGGTCCCCGTTTCATTAATGCACCTAGATTTATATAAAATTTAATTCGGATATTAAAAAATAATTCTGTTTTTAAAAATAATTTATTAAAATTATTATTTAAAAAAATTATCTTTTATGACAATGCAGACGATTTTCATATTAGAGAAGTAGTATAACACGGGGAGGCGAGGCTCCTACATACACAAAATTTTTTCCCCAGTTGACTATCTCTATTACAAAATATATATATATTCGTTTCATTTGGTTTAGCGCAGTCTATAGACGTTAAACTCTACTTACCTGCAATTTCCCCCATAGACGTATTGTATTAGAATTCTCTTGATTGTCCCTGTACACGAACCATTTGCTTGATCTTAACGAAAAGCTTACTGTAGCATCTATATATGATACACATTTAGAATACCAAGTTTGGAATGTCTGCTACTATTTGGTCTTGAGATATGCTGATAACAGACAGTCACACACACAGACCATTTGCTAAAAACATGATTTTCGTATTCAGGGGACCTCAAAACGTGTTAACTATAACAAAATCTCGCGTTCGAAAATTTGACCCAAAAACAATACTTTCTCTACCTTATGGGTAAGATAAAGTAAAAAGTAGGTTTTTAGTATTTGCCTGAATTTGTTTGTTATCACCATAACTCAAGTATAGATATTAGCTAGAAGTCCGGAATCGGATGAAAGATTAAGTAATTCGTGCACAGTGACTAAGAAGAGAATTCAAATTCATTAAGTTTATGTGCGAATTTTCTGATAGATACAATTTAATATCTTAAGATGGAACAAAACAAAATAAATTGAGCTTACATTTTTATGTGCAAGAAAGCATGTTCCGTATACAATGTGGAATGTAAATCTTTCATTAGAAGTTTACACAGAACCCCACAAAAGAATTCAGATATATTCATACAATGAAATTGCTGGAAGGGCATTTCAAATCATGCTATGTGCTTTAAATTCTGTGCTAAATTAGTACACTATGTTGTGTTTGTATAATATATAGTAAATATACAGGGCTACCTCAAATTAAATGAAAGCATTTTTTTTAAACTAAAAATCAATGTAATAAATGCAATTAAAATTTAATTAATTTAAAATTATTCTCTTTTTCTAATTTATTTTATCTTATCCATAAAAAGTTCGAGAAAGTATTGTTTGTTTTTGGATCAAGTTTTCGAAATTGAATTTTTGCTACATTTATACGTTTTGAGTTTTCCTGAATCCAAATATTATGTTTTTAGTGGTTGGTCTATGTGACTTGTCTGTGTGTACAATAGATATGGGGCACTCAGGTAATTTAAAAATATTTGACCTCATTTTTTTTTTTTTTTTTTTTTTTTTTTTTGAAGTGAAAACTTCTTTAGGCTCGTTGAGCACTTTTGGGTGAACAAAAATCTTTGAACTCGCGTCATCGTCAGCTGACGCTTTCCATTTGAAGTGAAAACTTTTGGGTGAACAAAAATAATTGAACTCACGTCACAGTCAGCTGACGCTTTCCATCCTTGTGTGATACAAATAATGTATCATACAATTAACTTGCTAATGTGAAGTGTTAATAATTATATATTGTATATTGTTTTAAAATCTGGTGCGGCTCTACACGACTTCTCTCATCTCCGTGCACTGTCTCTATTGCAGTTAGACCTCACAAAACCGTGGGAAAGCCCAAACTGCCATTTTTCTCACGTTTTTACAATCTGGCGCGGCTCTACACGACTTCTCTCACCTCCGGACACTGTCTCTTAAAGATTGCAACCGGAATTGTTGCAGTTAGACTTCACAGAACCGTGAGAAAGGCCAAAGTTGCCATTTTTCTCACGTTTTTACAATCTGGTGCGGCTCTACACGACTTCTCTCATCTCCGGACACTGTCTCTATTGCCGTTAGCGCATTAAATGAAATTGTAATATAATTTTTGTAGTATTAGTTTATATTAATGAATCAAAAAACACTTCATTTAAAAGTATTTCCTGTACAATAAAATATTCCCTGACGATTCAAGAAATACACACGTAATTGTTCACGTTTTCACTTCTGTCGGCACTCCCGGAGAGCAATTTTTTTTTTTTTTTCACGTTTTGAAGTGTAGTGAATTCCAAAAATCACAATATTTATAAAGTGTTCTTAGGTTATTCAGTTTTTTATTATTTAGTCTATAGACACACATGTCTCACGAAAGAACGGTTGTAAAATGGGCACATCAGTTTTTAAATATCATTAATGATATTGAGAAGGACAATACTACTTTGGAACAATGTAATCTGTAAACTTCGTAAGTTATTTGAAATTTACGTTTTTTTTTTTTTTTTTTTTTTCAATATGGCAGAATAGAGCAAAATTTCGTTTAAACGTCCATTATGACAAATATTTTGTCGCAAAGATGTCAGACCAATATTTTAAAATATCTTTTGTAATACACTTCATTAAATATGAACATTTTAATTTGAAAACTTTAGTAATTAAAAATTCAAGTTTTTCTTCATATGACAAATTAGGCCAATATTTCACACGAACTTGCAAAATGGGGATCATTGCGTTGGAAATTAATGCACGAAAACAATCCCAGTAAAATTAGTCATTTAATTACGATAAATGTATCGAATCGGATAGAGGGTAGCCTATGAAGTGTGGCATTTTAGTCTGCGACTGTGTTGAGTGTTCCATCATACTCATTCCTTTTAATATGAATACATTTTGCTCTCAATAGAAATTAGTATCAATAAATATATGATGAGGAATTGAGCAGAATACATCTATGCCGACTTATTTCTTTTAGAAAAGGGAAATAGAATTAGCACATCATCATTACTTTGATTTTTATAACATATTAAGTTAGATTATTTGTGATTACACTGTAAAAAATGCTGCAGTAAAATTACGGGCAAAGCCCGGCAGCAGAGATTCCAGTCATCAAAGCCCATAAAAATACATTTAGACGATGAATGATGTATCGCCAGTAATTTTACGTTGTGATGAAACATACAACCAACCTGCAAAAAAAGTAGCATTGACCGTAAAATTAAAAGTTAAAGTTCGAGTTTCTCGAATGCTTTAAAAAAGTTTCTTGGAATTATTACACATGCGTGCAGGGAGAAATCCACAACACTAAAAAACTTATTTATTTTTTTACACGCAAAAACTAATTTATTAATTTTCGTGCGAAGTAAGCCGTCTTGGGCAGCCCGGGATTCGAACTCACAATCACCTGTATCAAAGGCCAGCGCTTTGCCAACCGCGCCGTTGGGATCACAGAAATAATCCTTTACAAAAACTGATAAAGTCTGACTAGTTGATAAATCTTGTCATACGCACCAGAAGACTTCTGGAAAATTTTTTAAACCGATTTACAGCACAATGTGAAGTAACAAATCTTCAATTACTTTTACAGAACTAGCTATACAAATTTACAGCAACCTATAAGTGCTTTATATTTATAGAAATTTTTTACAGTGATTAAATTGTTAACATTCAAACTATGCATAAAAATTATTTTATTTTAAGATCATTTTAAAATCTAAATTTGCTATTTTTGACAAAATTAAGAAGTCAGTCAATTCTCATATTGAAAAAACAATAGCATTTTTTTTTCCTATAAAGACTACGATACTGAATTTTGTGAAAGAAAATCTAACTATTTTTCAAAATCATTTTTATTTGTAAACCGACTGGATTGGATTTGGGAATATCGCCGATTGACTGCTGTAGGTCCTAGGCCTGAGGAGGAGGCCCTCCGAAGGGTCTTTCTTAGGGGTCCTAGCCCGTATTTACACAAGTTTCGGAGGAAACCACGGAAAACTCCGAATGGCTAGGCCGACGAGCGCGACCTGTGATCGAGCCCGGCACCTCGCGTCTACCAGCTTTGAGCGCAGAACCGCTCGGCCGCTGGATGGGCCTTTTTTATTCGTAAACACTAGCACTAAAGAGGTAGTCTTATTTCAAGGTTCTCATTAGAGGTAAATAATGGGTGAGAATTTCTCATCCTTTTTCAAAAACAAAATGAAACTTTTGAAAACTATGTGAGATCTCTGAAAATTAACCGAGACGCAGAATAAACTTTGAATAATAATAACTAGCTGGAACCCGTCGAATTCGACGACCATTTTATTGACCGTAATGTTTCAAAAAACATCGCATCATTATTTAAATGTATTTCAAGTTAAAACATCTAATATAATTTACGACATTTCACTTAAAAAAAAAAAAGAAAGTCAGAAAAATGCTTATAAATAGAAATACTATATATGGCATCACTTTCAACAAAGTACAGTCAATGTGACGTCAAACTGACTCCAAATAAACAGCTGCTATCTTTTATTTTCTACTTCGTTTAATACTAAGACTACATGTTAGCTGACCCGTCCGGCGTTTCCCGGGCCCATGATAATAACCTTGAATGAACCTTAAATTTGTATGGTTTTACATCTTTAACTCAATTTTGTTTGAATTTCTATATTTTTAAATAAACGCATCGTGAAAAAATAATCAGCTGTAACCAAAAAAATTACCTCGAACCGAACGAAACTCTGCCTTGTGACCTTGATGCCTTCGGTAGCGCATACGCCGGCCGCTAATAACATAAAAATATTCCCAAAAATTAACATGGAACCCAACGAACCCGCTCGGTGTTGCCCGGACCCATGATACCTTAAATGAACCTTAAATTTGTATGATTTTATATCTTTACCTCGATTTTGTTTGAATTTCTATTTTTAAATGAAAGCATCACAAAAAAAAAAAAAAAAAAATCATCTGTAAAAAAAAAAAAAAAAAAAAACTCAAACAGAACGGAACTCGGGCTCGTGACCCGGTGCCTGCGGCAGCGTATATACAGGCTGCTAATAACATGAAAAATTTCTCAAAAATTAATCTTGAACCGAGCGAACCTCTGACTCGTGTTACCTCTGCCTGTGACTGCTGCACTGTATAGCAGGCATGCATGCTACACACGCGTTGCAAATTCCACTTTCCTCCACCAGGGGGTGCAGTATGTTGTATACGAACATCACCAAACGCCTTGAATTTCCAAGACTTTTCAAATAAGGTGTCACTGGTGGTGTCAACTGCAAAATCCTTTAGTTGCCCTTTCCACCGCCATGGGGCACAGCGTGTTCTATACGAACAACACCAACGGTAAGGAAATACCAAGACCTTTAAAATAAGGTGTAACATGATATGGTCGACTGCAAAATCACCTAGTTCCATTTTTAACCAGAAGGGGTGCAGTATATTGTGTACGAACATCCCCAATCAACATGAAATTTCAAGACCTCTATCACCAATCGCCTTGGATTTCCAAGACCTTTCAAATAAGGTGTCACATGGTTGTGTCAACTGCAAAATACTTTAGTTGCACTTTCTACCGCCAGGGGGCGCAGTGTGTTCTGTACGAACATCACCAACGGTCAGGAAATACCAAGACCTTTAAAATAAGATGTAACATGATAGGGTCTGCAGCAAAATCACCTAGTTCTATTTTTCACCACCAGGGATCGCTTTATATGGTATGCAAACATCACCAACGGTCAGGAAATACCAAGACCTTTAAAATGAGATATAACATGATAGGGTCTACTACAAAATGACCTAGTTCCATTTTTCACCACCAGGGGGCGCACTATATTGTATACAAACATCCCCAATCAACATGAAATTGCAAGACCTCTATCACCAATCTCCTTGGATTTCCAAGACCTTTTAAATAAGGTGTCACAAGGTGGTGTCAGCTGCAAAATCCTTTAGATGCACTTTCCACCGCAAGGAGGCGCAGTGTGTTCTGTACGAGCATCACCAACGGTCAGGAAATACCAAGACCTTTAAAATAAGATGTAACATGATAGGGTCTGCAGCAACATCACCTAGTTCCATTTTTCACCACCAGGGGTCGCACTATATTGTATGCAAACATCCCCAGTCGACATGAAATTTCAAGACCTTTAAAATGAGCTGCTACATGCGTGGGTCTAGAACGAATTTCCCTCTCAAACTAATTTCCCCCCTTCCCCCCCCCCCTCCAAATCTACTTTCCCCCTTTTCCCCCCTTTAAAATCGAAAATTCCAAATTTACAGAAAGTGATTTTTTAGTATTCAACTCTAAGCCCCCATATGTACAATTTCTTCACCGTGAAGTAATTTGAAGCTTAGTTAAGCTCGTAAACGTGTTTTTAACCCGTAAACCGTTCGACTTTTTTTTATTTTTCTCTTCTCATAGCACATCTGACCAAGACCTTTTTTTTAGACACGGGGAGGGGGGAAAACGGGTGGGAAACGGTTTCCCACCCGTTTGTTCCACTGTTTGTTGTCCCGTTTGTCCCCACTGTTTCCACCGGAGGGGAAACAGTTTCCCCTCGGGGGGGGGGGGGGAGCCGTTCACTTTTTTTTTATTTCTCTCTTTTCATAGCACATCTACAGACCAAGACCTTTTTTTAGACACCTCAACCAAATTTTTACACCAAGCAGTTCTCTCAATATAGTGGAGACAGACAAAAACATGTTTCAAATTAATATATAGATAAATCTTTTACATAAATACAGAGAATTCGTATGTCCAATTAATACGATTTTTTTCATGGTTTTCGATCTTTATGGTTTCAATAGTGGGTGCAAAGAAGAAATAACTAGAGCCTAATTCTTATTCATCCAAAAAGGTTTTCATATTAAGGCCGATTTCAAACTGTGTTTATGAAGTGTTAGGCGTATTTGCACTTTTTAGATTAGCAGAAGAGTGATATTTTTTTTTTTTTTTTTTTAAGCTGTATTATATTGAAGGGAGCCCACCAGCGGCCGAGCGGTTCTGCGCTCAAAGCTGGTAGACATAAGGTGCCGGGTTCGATCCCAGGTTGCGCTTGTCGGCCTAGCCGTTCGGAGTTTTCCGTGGTTTTCTTCGAAACTTGAGTAAGTATGAGCTAGAACCCTTTAGAAAGACCCCCCACGGAGGGCACTCCCCCTCTGGCCTAGGACCTATAGCAGTCAATCGGCCTTATTCCCAAAATCCAAATCCTTTGAATGAAGAAAGGACTGAAGTATTTCGAGAGCAGAACCTGCTATATTTGATGTAATGTACATATCTGATAGTCATATTCAGATAAAACAGCTTTGTTTTTTAACAGTGAAGATCATACCTAATAATCATAAGACTTACCTTCAAATGGGTAATTACATATTCATTTTATATTGAAATAAACTTTATTTTAGCATATTGTAAAAAATGCATTGTGGAAACAACATTAAAATTTTCCGTTTTCTAAGGCTTAACTAAAGGGTGAAGAACAATTAGAATAATGTATGCTTATTAAAAAAAAAAAAAAAAAAAAAAATTTCAAAAAATGCGTTTAGTGGATAAAACAATCATTAGGTTTTGTAGTTTGTGTTTTAGAAATCTGACTTCAAATCAAGAAACCATTTTAGCTTTCTTTTTTAATGTTTTCGTGTTAATAGACAAAGAAAATCAATTTCAGCAATATCAGTTACTCAGCTTCAGTCAGATGGAAATTTTTTAAATTAAATTAAGAAAACAATAGCTTATTAAAACCAATGGATATTTCTATGCGTCATGTGTGCATAATTAAACACATTCAATTAGTATAAATAACAATCATAGTTACAGTTTGGAAATGGAAGGAAATGGAATTTTCTCTTGATTTCACTGAAATGATAGCATTCGAAGAAATTTTCTCATAAGAAAATGGTTTGGTGAAAGGTAAGAGCAATTTGCGTAGATTAACGGCTTTTTCTCGTAAAAATTAAAAAAATTATACTTTCGAAACATCAATTTACGGGCTACGACCGTTTAGCTAGCAAAACGGTCATTTCCCGTAAAATTATACGGTTATTTCCTAAATTCTGCTTCCAAAATATTAATTTACGGATTATGACCGTTTAGGTAGCAAAATGGTCATTTCCCCTAAAATTATACGGTCAAATACCGTGATTTTACATTTTTTTTTTTTTTTTTTTTTTTTTTTACAGTGTACTGAGGAACAAATAGAATAGCGTTAATAAAATGTTTAATGTTTTATTTTTTAACCTGTTAGTAGTCGCTAGTTGATCGATTTGCCGCCCATTCTTCAGTTTTGCCAGATTTTTTTATTCAGTAGCCACCAAAATTTTTTAGAAGTGGCATTTGGTATATAGAACACGCGAATAAAATCGAAGAAATGTTGATCACATCACTTTTTAAAATTATTGGTGCGAGTTAAATAAAAAGTGCTCAATCTGTGATAGATGGCGCTGTCTATAGCGACTACTAACGGGTTAACTTTGTATGCTAGGGAGGGGGGTGGTAAAGAATGAGAAATGGACATGTCTGGGGAGGAAATTATACGTAAAACATTTTATGAATTTCAACCATAAAATTCTAAACAAAATATTGATCTTTATTATGCTTAATATGTTTTTTAAAAATACATAATAGTTAAATATAAGGTGAATATTTAACGAAAATTCAAGCACTGTATCACAAGAGAAATGTTTTTTAAAGTCGTACATTTTAAAAATTTGAATACAAAATGCTAATAAAAATAGTTGAATTGTAATATGACATACTAGCAGGCTACGCCCGCTTCGCTGGTCACTATTTTTAAATGAATCATTATAATTAATGAATTCTCAAAATTGCATTAATTTTTATCATGTGAAACAAAAAAAGAAAAAAAAACTCTGATCGGAAAAAATGTCGCAGCGGGTCCCCACTGCCTTCGGCAGCGTAGACCCGTGAGCGATGCACACGCACGAATGCATATATATGAGCGCTGCGCGCGCGTATTCCTTCATCACCCTTATGAATTCTCAAAATTCCATGTTATTACTCATAAACTTCTATTCTTAAAAAAAGTAATTAAAAAAAAAAAAAAAAAAAAAAAAAAACATTTCTGATCGGGTAAAAACTCACACCGGGTCCCCTCTGCCTTCGTCAGCGTCGTCCCTCTGCCGTCGTCGTTCTGCCTTCGTGCCCGTGTGCGCGCAGTGCTCACGAATTCATATATACGCTCGCAGCGCGCGCGTATTCCTTCACCACCCTTCCTGTCCCTCCTTAATTTTACACTTTCGAAAATATCCTCATTCGACTCGTAGGCACCCAAAACCTATATATACCAATTTTGAACGGTCTAACTCAATTTCTAATTTTTTGGCCCCCTTGAGGGCATCTTAAAACATATAAATCAGGTGAAATCTCGAATAGTTGCCATTATCGCCCTCTATTGGATAAATTTAATGTAGGTTATTCGATAATATAAAAGTACTTTAACTTTCGAATGATGTTTTAAAAATAATTTAATCATATTTAGAATTCAAAATATTGAAATTTTAAAATATTGTAGCGCCACCTGGCTGTAGAAATTTCTGTAATCTACTGTTCAATTCCAAATCAACAAAGCTTTAAAATGATGTATTACATATGAAATTATTTTAATTAGTAGCTGAGATACAAAAGAAAACCTAACCAGGAGACCTTAAAACGTGTAAATCTGGTGAAATCTGGAATTCCACTTTCGATAATATAAAAGCTCTTTAAAATATCTTTCGAATGATGTATTAAAAATAATTTAATCATATTCAGAATTCGAAATATTGAAATTTAAAAATATTACAGCGCCATCTGGTGGTAGAAAATTCTGTAATCTACTGTTCAATTCCAAATCAACAAAGCTTTCAAATAATGTATTACTTATGAAATTATTTTAATTAGTAGTTGAGATACAAAAAAAAAAAAAAAAAAAAAAAAAAAAACTAATCAGGACACTTTAAAACGTGTAAATCACGTGAAATCTCGAATTCCATTACTTACGGTAGTCGGTTAATGGAAGGTGACAAAAATTTGTGGCGTCTACTCTTGAAATTCAATTCAAATAAGTTTCAAAATGACATATTACTTTTGAAATTATGCTAATTAGAAGCTGAGATACAAAAATGATATAAACACTATTATAAAACGACTTATGTCTGACTTTTTCGTGGTTTTCTCCGAAACTTGCGTAATTCCGGGCTAAATACTGTTAAAAATCAATAGTATGAAATGTGAAAGGAGTATCAGAATTCGAAACTCTACAAAATATAAAAGAATAAAGGCGTTCTGGGTTTTCCGTTGTTTTCTCCGAAACAACCGTTCCTTTTCTACGTTTTTGCCCCTTTCCCCCTCCCTTTCCGTCCCTTCTAATAATTTTACACTTGAAAACATTCGCAATCGATGTATCTTTCCTTAGAACCCAATAATACCAATTTCAAACGCTGTAACTCTTTTTTTTTTCCCTTCGCCCCCCCCGCTCCCCCTCAAGCCCTTCCTAATAATTCTACACTTTCAAAAATATTCAGAATCGAATTATCGGGCGTTAAAACCAAATATTACGAAATTTCAACGGCATATCTCAATTTTAAATATATACTGCAAAATATAAAACAAAATTTAATCTAATTTTTTTGTTTATCCGGATATTTTAATGAAAATTGAACAGTAGCTTTATAATATGCTGTCTAAGCCGAATATTGATTCAAATTTGACCTGAATGAAAATTTGAAAAAGTTTGAAAATTGCAATTTTTATCCCCACTGTAAAACACGTGACATCTTGATCGGTTACTATAATTTCCTTTTTCATGGCAGACGGTCGTATGGCATTTGAAATTATGTTGCCACAAAAATTTCATACTTTAGTTAAGTTAAAAAAATCTAATTGTTGTACCGATAAGCCGCTTGCACACTTAAATTCAGAAAAAATTCCCCTTTCATTTAGTACCGAAATAGTAACGAACGTACAAATATTTATAATTTATTTTCCACTTTTTCTAATTTTAACTCCGTTAAAATATCTTTTTTTATGCAATGGCGGTGAATTCTCAGTCATTGAGATCGCTTTCTGATTAGATATGAGTCGACATTTTAATTAATATCTCCACAACTAATTAAAATTTTTAAATTCTGTTTTGAGGAGGACCTCGGAAAGGCTCCAGAGCATCCGTATGTCAGTTCTTGTACTTCTGCGTTCAATAGGGGCTGAACGTATAAAAGAACAGACAGACTGACTGACAGACAGACAGACAAACCTTTCCATTTATTGTTATAGATAGACTACCGATTTGGACCTGTGAGACTTCATGCATTTTAGTAAGTATTAGCAAATTAGTCGAACAATTTTTGCAAAATTTCGGCCTTATACATGAAATCGGATCTCAATGCTAATTGCTAATACATTGCCATTATTATTATCTACTTCTCTATTCGGAAAACTATTTCTTAATTTCAAGAAATGGTTCGTTTTGCGATTTAAATCCTACATTAATCATCATCGGAAAAAAAAAAAAAAAAAAAAAAAACGCCGGATGTTTATTTACACAGGTTAAGCGACGTGAAGTTTCTCTTTGCATTTCCAGATTTGACGCTACCCGGACGCGTATCTCCGAAATGTTGGCGCATACAGGTCAACCTGGCGAATTTTTGTAGCTCGCGCCAAAACCCTCTCTGTCGCAAAGCAACCCTTCTTTCCACTTCATTCATGATTCGTTAAGGATTCGAGCAATCTTTTTTTTTTTTTTTTTTTTTTCTCCCAAGAGAATAAACTATTAAAAATGTGTCAGTGGAGTTTTAGTATCGTAATTCTTAAATAATATATTTAATGCAAAAATTTATTAGAAATCCTCCACCCTTTAAATTTAATTTAGCAAGATTAATGAAGAAATAAAATTGTAATATTCTAATTTTAAAGCTTTTAAAATTGTTCTTGAAATACATTTATTTATTTATTTATTTATTTTACTTTCTCTTACCAACATATATGGTAGAGAAAGTATTGTTTTGGGGTCAAATTTTCGAAATTGAATTTTTGTTATATATACACGTTTTGAGGCTCCCTGAATCATAATTGTTAAAAATGTGTCAATGGAGTCTTTGTATCGTTATTTTTAGATAATATAATTTAATGCCAAAATTTATTAGAAAACCCTTTAAATTTATTTTATCAAGATTAATGAAGAAGTATATTTGTAATATTATGATTTTAAAGCTTTTAAAATTATCCTTGAAATACATTTATTTTATTTTATTTTATTCTGTTTTATTATTATTTTTATTATTATTATTATTTACTTTCTCTTTGTCAAATAAAATTGTTTCTAAACCTATTTTAGATTATTTGAAAAGTACATTAAACTTTACATTCTTACGCTATTGATCTTAAGCTTTAATGTGCAATCTGTCATTATAATATTGAAATGCAGGGTGAAAAAGAAAGTCGTGTGAGTGACACACCAGATTATCATTATTACGCATCATTATTTAGTTTATTTTACCCATATATTGTAAGAAAAGTTTTATTTTTGATTCAGATTTTCGAAATTGAGTTTTTGCTACATTTATATGTTTTGAGGTTTCCTGAATCCAAAAATTATGTTTTTAGTGGTTGGTTTATGTGACTTGTCTGTGTGTATTACAGATATTGAGTTTGTAAAATGGATGCATCAGTTTTTAAATATCACTTATGTCATTGATAAGGACAATATTGCTTTGGAACAATGTAAGTTGTAAACTTCACATGTTATTCAAAATTTACGTTTTCTTTTTAACATGGCAAAATAGAGCAAAATTTCGTTTAAACGTCCATTATGCCAATATTTTGTCGTAAACATGTCAGACTAATATTTTAAAATATATTTTTTAATACACTTCATTAAATATGAACATTTTAATTTGAAACTTTAGTAATTAAATATTGTGTTTCCTTCATTTGACAAATTAGGCCAATACTTCCCACGAACTTGCAATATGGGGATCAGTTGTGTTGGAAATTAATGTACGGAAACAATCCTAATAAAATTAGTCATTTAATTACGATAAATCAAATTTATCGAATCGGATAGAGGGTAGCCTATAAGGTGCGGCATTTCAGTCTGCGACTGTGTTGAGTGTTCTATCATACTCATTCCTTTTAATATGAATACATTTCGCTCTCAATAGAAATTAGTAACTATAAATATAGGATGAAAATGGTTATGCGCATCATTATTACTTTGATTTGTATAACATATTAAGTTAGATTGTTTATGATTACTGAAAAACAAATAGAATAGCATTAATAAAATGTTTAACGTTTTATTTTATAACTTTGTATGTTGGGGTTGGGGGGGTGGGTAAAGAATGAGAAATGGACATGTCCGAGGAGGAAATTATACTTAGAAAATTTTATGAATTTCAACCATAAAATTTAACACGAAATATCTATTTTATTATGATTAAGATGCTCTTTAAAAATACATAATAGATAAATATAAGGTGATAATTTATGAAAATTCAAGCACTGCATCGTAAGAGAGATATTTTATAAAGTCATACATTTTAAAAATTTAAATACAAAATGACAATAAAAATAGTTGAAATGTAAAATGGCGTACTACTGATTTGGACTTATGAACATTTTTCATGCATTTTACTAAGAATTTGTAATTTGTTTGAACAATTTTTACAAACTTTTTGGCCTTATACATGAAATCGGATCTCAATGCTAATATATTACCATTATTATTATCTACTTCTCTATTCGGATAACTATTTCTTAATTTCAAGATATGTTTCGATTTGCGATTTAAATCCTACATTAATAATCAGAAGAAAAAAAATTAATAACAAAAAAAGAAAGAAAGAAAAACGCCGGATGTTTATTTATACAGGTTAAGCGGCGTGAAGTTTCTCTTTGCACTTCCAGATTTGGCGAAAATCGCATTCTCTGGCGAAAAATTGTGAATTTGTTCTGCGTGCGCCAACAGTTCGGAGATACGCTACCCGGACAAACGCGTTTTTGTCTTTTGACCCCAGGGGGGGGGGGAACGTGGGGGGGAATTTTGTAAAGATAGTAGCCTATGTCCTATTCAGACTATCTATCTCTGTACCAAATTTCATCCACATCCGTTTAGTCGTTGTGGCGTGATTGAGTAATAAACATCCATCCATCCATCCAAACTTTCGCATTTATAATATTAGTGTAGAATTTTTTTTTTTTTTTTAATATAATATTAAAAAATTAACAACTCAGACTCAAACTTAATTATCTTATTTTATTTTTTATTTCATTTTGCACGCGTGCTTTTTATTTCCTAATTCAAAATTATTTTTTAAAAAAACTTTTTCGATACTGTCTGTTTTGCAACTTGATTATTATTATTATTATTATTTTTTTTTTTTCTTTCTTTCTCTTATAAAAAAAAAAAAAAAAAAAAATTTGATGAAATTCTCGCAAAAGCAGAATTTCGTTTAGTACGGAGGACTATTAGTTTTTTATTTTATTTATTTATTTTTTAATCAAATTATAGCATAGTTTTCAAATTATTCAATTATATTTTCGATAAATGTCCTGCTATCGTAAAACTTTTATCGTAAAAATCCACAGATTGAAACTAATAGTCCTCAGTTCTAAAATAATAATAATAATATTTAAAAAACATGGATCCCGGCCTCTTTTCTTTATTTCAATAGATTTTTCCACCAGTAATGACATAAGTTACATGCGTTAGATTAAATATACAGGTAATATTTAAGCACGCGGACTCAGTTCAGTGATATAATCTAGATAATATTTCTCTGACGTGGTCCAGTTACGATTAAATTTTGTTGAAGAGATACGATATGACATATTTAATAAAATACGCGAGGATTAATATATATATATATATATATATATATATATTTATTTATCGGCAATATTTAAGCACGCGGACTTAGATAAATGATTTAATCAGGAAAATAACGACAGTTGTTTGAGGAGATCTTTTTACAGGAAAATGTATTAATCTTTACAATCTTTGCACGTGTCATTTTAAAGCTAGCAATACTTTAAATATATAAACTGAATATGAATTATTGTCAAACATTGGCTAAAAAAAGCAATAATAAAATGTATGATCAAAATAGGTACCAGTTTTCTTTTAACAAGCAATTATGTCAAAATGAATAAAAACGTAAAAAAGCATCGCCAACATGGCAACAAAAATCACCACGGGGGGCCCTATACTAAAAAAAGTCGCCATGAGGGCCTTATATTAAAACTGTACTGCCTGTACAAGTACGGAAACTGGGTTGTCAAACATGAATTTTATCTTGAAACTTTTTTTTTTTTTTTTTTTTGAATGATTTAAATTTAAATGTCATTAGCGCTTCGTCCCGCAAAAATTTATATATTTCTCTAATGCCAACCAGTTTCAATTATTTTTTGTCGAAACGATACGATACACGAGGATAAAAAAATAATATTTATACATGGACAATATTTAAGCTCGCAGACTTAGCTCAATGGACTGATAAGAAAAAATGACGACATTTGTCTGATGAGATTATTTTCCAAAAAAAAAAAAAATTAACAGTTGTTTCTTCAGAATATTCGCAAGCGTCATTTTAAACCTAGCGATATTTTAAAGATACATATGCAGAATGTGAACTTTTGTGTCATAAATTGACTAAAAAACACAATTATAAAAAAATATAATCAAAATAGGAATTATTTTATTTTTATTTATTTATTTGTTAAAAAAAAAATAATAAAAATAAAAAGTCATCGCCAACATGACGACAAAAATTTAATAGGCGTCGTGGGAGTCCTATATTAAAACTGTACTGCCTGTGGAAGTATGAAAATCGGGTCGTGGACCATGAATTTTATTTGGAAACCTTCCTTTGAATGGTTTTGGTTTCACTATTGTACAATATTAATTTCGTTTTAATAATAATTTGGCCTCCGGTCAATTAAAATTATAATTAGGTGGTAAAATAGGTATAACATTTATGAGTTTCAAATTTTAAAGGTAAATAAGAAAGGAAATAAAATGCGAATATTTCGCACGGGTTTACTAGTTAATAATAATTTGGCTTCAAGTGTATTAAAATTTTAATTGGATGGTGAAATTGGTGTAAGACTTACAAGTTTCAAATTTTAAAGGTAAATAATAATAATATTAATAATGAAAGAAAGTGCAAAAATTTTGTATGGGTTTACTAGTAATAAATAAAAACTTACCAGTAATGGTCTTGTAATGTTGCGCAACATTGCGCAACATTTATCCAGCCGTTTCAGTCCCGCCAAATGAAATTTTGCTGGATTCAACTTGCGCAGTGGGCCCTACGCAGATTCCATCTAGTGCAGAATCGGAAGCGTAAACCCTGTCAAAGCAAATGTGCGCAATTCTTTACATCATCGATCGATTTTCTAATTCCAGATGTTGAGCTGTGGCCCCAGCCTGGTTTTCGAGCATCTTTTTTTTCTCCTGCTGAAAGGCGTCTCTGTCAAAATCTTTTAGCTATTTTTGAAGCGAATAAAACATATGAAGTTATAATATTAAATATGTGTGTAAAATTAAAATCCACTTGATGAATGTCAATGTGAGGAGAAAAAATATATAAGAACATACAATATTTTTACATTTTTTCGCTTAAAAAAAAAACACCGAATCATTCTGTTTTAATTTATTTCTCTCTATTTCATATCCTTAAGATTTAGTGTTCGATTTACGTTTTAATTAATGGGGCCCAGTTTCGTGAAAAAGAAAGTATTTTGTGGAGAAAATGTTAAAATCTTCCATTAAGGGCCCGCTTCACTCACCGCCGCCGGAAGCCGAAACTAATGTTATTCTATGGGAAATTTTTCTTTACAAATAACTTATTAACTAATGCATATTTTTCAGTTCTGTTTTCACATTCTGAAAATTCCCAGCTGTTAAATGGACGGACCTTTTTTAAAAAATTATTTTTTTAATTTTTTATATTTCACTTCGAAGCTGCAAAATACGAATTTTCAATATGTGAAATTTTTTCATTTTGCATTTTCAAAATAAAATATTAAAAATGAAAAAAATACATTTTTAAAAAAGATCCGTCCATTTAACAGTTGGGAATTTTCTGAATGTGAAAACAGAATTTAAAAATATGTATTAGTTAATAAGTTATTTGTAAAGAAAATTTACTCATAGAATAACATTGGCTCGGGCTTCCGGCGACGGTGAGTGAAGAGGGCCGTTAAAGCAGTCCACAGTTTAAAATCAAGTTAATCCTCATCGGCGTAACTAGAACATTTTTCTAGGGGGGGGGGGGGAAGCATGGCCCCTTTATTTCGCGATTTTTCAAAATTATAATTAATATTTACGTTATACTTTTTAATACTCAGTATCAACCCTTTTTCATAAAGGACGATGTTAAAAGTGTTTCTACGTATATGTTTAAATTTTCTTTATTTCATTTAATAGAAAGACTAGATTCAGAATAAGGGCTATCAACAAGTGCAATTATGAATATAGATTTCACGCAGTATGCAGGGGAGGAAAGTGTATGTTTAATTTTCTTTCTTCTTTTCTTTCTTTCTTTTTTTTTTTTTCGGTCATTCAAATCGTGATTGGCATAATATATTGTTCTAAAAAAGGTTAAATGGAAAATCATTCCAATATTCCAATAATGTCTGTCTGCAAACCTGCAGACATTTTCAAAATATTGTTAATATTTTAAATAAATATATTTAGAGTAAAATAAAATACATAAAAAATAATATTTCTTCGCTAGAATTTGTAATGTTTTATACATTGTAAATATCGATAGTAGAGCCAATAAAGAAAAAATTTGAAATAAAAGTTAAATATATAGTGCATGTGTAAGCGAAATACTTTTTTGAATACCAATATTATTATAAGGCAATTTTCTTACAATTTATTTACATTGTAAACAATTGCTAATTTTTTCATCAAAAGAAAAAAATAAAATAAAATCAATTGGGGTAGTGAATCAACGAATGCTTTGCCAGCTTCGCTGGTCACTATATTTAAAGGGGACTAATGTACAAGTTGTACCTGACGGGACTAAAGTGAAAGTTGTACCTCAAGGGACTAATGTGAAAGTTGTACCTCACGGGACTCATGTGCAAGTTGCACCGAACGAACAAATTATTTCTTTCAAAGAAAATGCCTACTAACCCTGGACGATAAGTCTAATATATCGTATCCTATTATCTATCGTATTTATCTTAATATAACTCAATACTTATTTCGCTTCCTTCTTCGACTCGTTTTAATACGCATTTTTTATATGCATGAGCAGCCCCCGAAAAACAAAAACATTAAATCATTAAATTCATTTTTTTACTTATTTTTATTTCATATTATTTCACGCGCACTTTTTATTTCCTAAATCAAAATTATAAAAAAAAAAAAAAAAAAAAAAAACTTTTTCGATATCGCTTGTAGCGATACTGATTATTATTAATTTTCTTTTCTTTTTCTTTCAATAATAATAAAAATAATAATAAAAAAGATTTTGATGAAATTCTGGCAAAAGCAGAATTTAGTTTAGGACGGAGGACTATTAGTTTTTTTTTTTTTTTCTTTTTTTCAAATTATAACATCGCTTTCAAGTTATTCAATTATATTTTCGATAAATTTTAGATTTCGACAAATGTCCAACTATCGAAATCGACAGCGCAAAAATTCCAGATTGAGACTAATAGGCCTTCAGTCCTATTAAAGAATAGTATTTAAAAAAAATGACCATGCCGACCTCTGATATACAAAAATTCACATCTTGTTGCTCAATTTTAATATTTTGGATATAGTTGCCAACTTATCACCTTTTGGCTACCGGAAAATTTTAATAAGATTTTTTTATTTTACTTTATTAGTGAAAACCATTAGAGTTCACTGATTAAATAAAATAAATATTCCTATTAAATTTTTCCGGAAGCCAAAAGGTACTAAGTTGCCAACTATGATTTTCAAATAGTATTATTCCAGGCATATTAAACAAATTTCTTAAGTTCTATTTAAATCTTTTGAAAATTTAGTGTAATCAAACTTTAAAATATTAAGCACCATCTTTTGTTAGACTGCTATACTATCCGCGATTGTAATGAAATGCTCGCCCTCTGGTGGGCTAAGGTGAAATTACAATTAACATGCATAGCTTTCGGCTTTCATCGAGACGCCATTGCTTGCCGTTGTTTAGTTTCACATATATTTATTGAATAAAAATGAATAAATCCTGTAAAATAGATAACACTTACTGTTGTGTGCCACAGTGTAACTGCAAAAATCAAGAAATCCAGAATTAAGCTTCCATTTATTTCCAAATGACAAATTTAAAATTTCAGTTGCTTCGGCTAATGGAAATAAAGAATTAATCAGAGGATTTGAAACTAATACTTGTTCAGCTTCAGTTAACCCGGTAGCACTCGCTGGGGTGACTCAGTTACCCCCAACAAAGACAATTCATTGGAATAGGTAGCCGGTTTCAAAAAATTGCCAACATGGCACTTTTCTTATCGTGCCGAAAATTGCAACCCTCCACAGCATACGTAAGAGAGTGTGAGTTACGTCAAACAGAACGCTGAATACATGCAGGCCCCGACTTACGGCAGGGCATACGGGGCAAATGCCCTGGGCCCCCCTTCTGGAAGGGGCCCCCCTACTGGCGAATACAGAAATTCTGCAACCTAAAGACCTCTTATGCCACTGAAAGGGGGGGCCCCCAGAATAGGCTTGCCCCGGGGCTACAGGTAGTCTAAGTCGGGCCCTGAATACATGTGGATTAGACTAGAAAGGGTTTATTAGTGTCGCTCTAGAACTGCATAGTGAGCTATTGGAGACAATATTGATTTTAAGCCTAGGGTTTAAAATACGTATGGAAACAATTTATTATATATACACATACATGTTTTGATTATATATATATATATATATATAATTTAAACATTGCAAGTGTTCCAAATCTATGACTGCAGTCGGCAGCAAAAGTATCCGAGCACTAGCGAAAATTCCTATATGAAAAAAGCACACTTAACACTGTTTTGTTGAATAAATCCTTGTCGAATCGTGTGCTTAGACTGACTAAGAACAGGATTCGACAAGGATTTATTTAACAAAACTGAATTAAGTGTACTTTTTTTACATAGGAATTTTCGCCAGTGCTCGGATACTTTTACTGCCGACTGTATTTGCAAAAAAAATTGCAAAATTTACGCCATCGAAATTGAAAGCGTTCCGTTTGTATGTAACCCAGTCAATAAAACTATGTAATCTTTTTCCAGCATAATTGAGTAAGTTATTGCTAGAAATATTTGTGAGAACAGTTAATATTTCTTTAGAATATAACTACAAATTTTAATTTATATTATTTTGTGAGTTCGAGAGAGAGCGGACGTGCGTTTTATGTCACACTAGTGCTACGCTAAGACAATTGGCTACAGTCTAGGACACACCACTTAAGGGTGTATATTTTTTGTATATTTACAGGGTGGGTAGGCAGGCTGGGTTTAACGTCGCACTAGTGCTGCACTATTGGACAATTGGCGACGTATAAGGACTCACTCCTAAGGATGGTCCAGAGACATACCATCACAATTTTGATCCTCTACGGAGTAGATGGCTCCCTTGCTTCGGTGACATCTTATATTTACCGATAAATGTATGTACTTGGTTGAGATTATATAGGTTTTAGGTAGCACTAGTGCTACACTATTGACAAATGGCAACTGTCTAGGATACGCCCCGAAACGTGGTCAGAAGACATCAGTGGCGGCTCGTGAGTGACGTTTTGGAAGGGCTGCAGGCTAATGACTGAAAACAGTATGTTAAGAACGAAAACGTTTTCTTTTAATTGGCTCTTGAAGTGTTAACATATTTACTTAGATTGTCGAAATAAGCGAATCAGCCAATTAGGTGAATAAAAGTTGCATTCTTTGTACTTTTTCTAGACGTTTCGATGAAGTACCCCCAATACGAGCCGCCACTGGAAGACATATCATCAAAATTTTGGTCCTCCATGGAGGGGAATGGAGCCTTCATGGTAAAGATAGATTAAATCGGAGAATCATTTTGAATGAAAGTCATAACAGAACTTCATCAAAAATATTTTCCAATGCACCTACAATATTAAAAATTTATCAAAAGCCATAACTCCGATACAACTTGAAACTTTATTAACACTTGTAATTCTATTCATAGCATTTTTCTCAAAGCACCAATTCCATTTACTTCCCCAGGACCATCCTTATGGGTGAATCCCAGACTATTTGCTAATTGCCCAAAGCGCAACACTAATGTGACGTAAAACCCAACCAACAAACCGTTTAATATTCCATTTAATATCTTATTTTAAAAAGCAAAACTATTCGAGCTATGTAAACCTTCGTATACAAATTTCGTATGGCAGATCTTCATTTCAAATTACACTTTCATTATTGTTTGCACAAATATGAGGCTTTCGCTAAATCTGTTTGCTCCATGTATTGCTAACAATAATGTAATGATGTTGTCGATGAGAAAACGCTGACATAAACTGAGCAGAAGGAACAAAATGAGAGTTTACTATTTTTGGCGAATTAGCACACTTATGGCATCAGGCAGCTCCAACTGAATTCCAACAGTTCGAGGGTTAGCATGCGCCTTCCACCGGGTTAAACATCTACTTCCGATCGAACTTTGAATAAACTGAAATATTTTTTCCAAAAGCAATCCATTTTCCATGAGATAATGGCGGAGAAATTATATCACGAATATTAAGTAGTAAAACAAATAGAACATTAATAAATACACGTGGCTATTATATTTACTAATAACAAAAGCTGAAAAAGCGCCATCTATCGATCATTACAAACGCGGATTACATTTGCACTTTGTGTAGAAAGCTGGAATTCGATTTTCCCCTTGCTTATGACTGCACACCAATAGTTTATTATTATCATGAGAATTTCAAGATAGTTTACAATACATTAAGTAATTAAGAAAAGATCTCGATATCAATTTTTTTTAAAAACAAAATCAAATTTTAAGGGGGTATTCTGGTCTAGAAGCCTGAATTTCAGGCATTTTTTAAAGTAAGATAAAAAAAAAAAATGAAAAACATTTTTACCATCCATTTTTTTATATGTTTTTTATTGACATTTTGAGAATGTAAAAAAAAAAAAAAAAAAAAAAAAAAAAAATTTGCCGAGATACAGGCCGATGGAGTGGGGGCTTAAAAAAAACGGTGCGTCCTGGTTGACATGATTTCAACCCTTGTAGTGATCTAAAACAAAAAAATCAAACAAATTCTTCATTAATAAAGATGTCGCTATCGGGTTGACCATTTTCAAAAAAAAAAAAAAAAAAATGACAAAATGGCGTCGACTTGAAAAGAAAAAATTTTTTACCCGACTTTTTTCGACGTTTTCGAATTTTTTAAAAATATTGAAAATCAAAATTTTTTAAAATCCAAGGCAGACGCGATAGAGAGTTGCATAAACAAGATATATACCAAATTTCAAAGCAATCGGTTCAGTAGAACTTGAAATATCATGTCAACCACCTCAAAAAAAGTAGTTTCGAGAAAAACGCGTTTAAAGTTTAGGAAACAATTCTAATTGAATAACTCTGAAAATAATATGTTATACTCACTTTGCATCAATCGGCGATCCCAGATCCATACATTGGGCCTTCCTCCTTCTCATAATTCAGCTCTTGAGAAGTTCTTTTTTTTTTTTTAATTTCTAAACCAGAATACCCCCTTAAGACAATTTTTTTTCTTTATATTAGTAAGTTAGTTTAAATCTATTCACTATTGTAATTATTTGATTTAAACAATGATATTATGCGAAGCTTTTTTTTTTTTTTTCTTTTTTAAACGCTAATAAATTATCGGTCTAATTTCCCTTCGAAATTCCTCCCTTCTGACGTCGGCAACTTCGATATAGTAAAAGAGCTAAAAACTGCTCGAAGGTAAATAATAATTATTTCATTTTTATGATTTTAATAAGTTTGTTATTTTTAAAGACAAGACTTGAAGTAGTTACTGTCCGATAATGTAGATGTAAATAAATGCACTCAGTAACACTATGTGATAAATAAATATGCAAAAGGATTATTTATTTATTTATTTTAATTTTATGATCTTAGCGAAAACTATACACAACGATTCGGCTTATATATAGCTTGAATAAATATCAAATTTTTTTCACCAAGAAAAACTTAAATATATATATATATATATATATATATACAGACACGACATTATTTCATTATTTAAAACATGAAAATCTGACATTGACAGATTTTAATTTAGTGCCAGAGGCCTACTGCTAAACTTGTTAATATCGACAAATTCTTCTTTAGTTAATTCGTGACGATCTAAATTCCATGATAAAGTTTTCATTAAATCAAACCAATGTGTTTCAGCTGCAGATACTGTAACAAATAACGTTGGAAGTCCAAACTGTCTTATAGCCTCAAAACAACGTTTTTTCTCTTTTTCCCAGTGAGGGGGAGGTGTGCCTTGGGGGAGACTCATGTCAAAGGTGTTCCTTGGGGGGGGACTCATGTCAAAGGTGTACCTTGGGGGGACTCATGTCAAAGTTGGGCCTTGGGGGGACTCATGTCAAAGTTGTGCCTGGGGGGGGACTCATGTCAAAGTTGTGCCTGGGGGGGGGGACTCATGTCAAAGTTGGGCCTTGGGAGGACTCATGTCAAAGTTGTACCTTGGGGGGGACTCATGTCAAAGTTGTGACAGAAAATTGCAAACTCAAAAAGACTTCTTTATTCCAAAATGTGTTCCGTGAAAAAACGAACATTATAATAAGAACAAAAGTGTATCTGTTTCCACCCTCCCAGTTTTCCATTCCCTCTCTTGAAGGGGTGAAAATCTATTTTTAGAACTTTCACGTGACTTTTTACATCTACATGTTTTTCATCAGAATAGATTCTGAGTCAGTCAGTGTTTAATTTTGAATATGTAAAGTGAGATCATTTCTCGCTCCTTTCTTTTTATTTTACTTTTACTTTCTTTTTCCATTAAATATACAAGTTAAAATCAAAGGATGGTATCAAGATGTTTTCTTCAATATATATTAATCATATCATTATTTTCAGAGAAGATATTAACAAATGTAATACAGAATAAAATATTCAGAAGAAGCTACAAGCTAATGGGACAGCCGACTCCTCAGAACAGAAATGGTAAGCTCGTCATTTTCATTACTTCTGTTTTTGAATAAATGATTGATTGTTTTTCATTCTATTTAATAAAGCGCTCAGAATGCGCCACCGAGTGCAGAAATAAATATATTATTAATATTAGATTATGTGACAGAAGGATTATTAAATAGATGAAAAAAAAAAAAACTAAACAATTTATTATTGTTACCATTGTTCTTAAATGAACATATTAAAGCTTACCTTAATTATAAATTGTCTGGCTGTCCAGAACATAAAGGGAAAAGTATATAAAAGTAAATTAATATGAAAATAAAACATGAATATTAAATAATATTATTATTTAACAAAACAAAAGTATTTTTGTTTAAAGTAAAACAAAAGTATATTCAGTGTTTGAAATCATATTAAGACTAGTATGTTGTGGCCACCACAAGACTTTCTTCTATATTTACCTATACATATTCAATCAGTAACAATATTTAAAAAAAAAAAAAAAAAAAAAAAAAAAAAAAAAAGTACGATTTTTTTTTTCTAAGTTTTTTTTTTTTTTTTTTTTTTTTTTTTTTGTTAAAAGTGAAAAAAATCAATAACTTTGTTTTAAATTATCACAGATTTATAGTTCAACCATTCGTTTTAAAGGTATTGACGAGACCTTTCGAAAGATACCCATCTTGAAAATTTATCCCCCCCGGGGGGGTACTTCCCCCCCAGGGGGGGAAGCGATGGCCCCCCATGAAGAATTTTTTTTTCCTAGTTACATACTACTATTATCAATAATTCATATTAATTTTACAATCACAAGTTAAAAACAACTCTAATTATGCACATTTGTACGAATTTTTGTCCTATGCTGCCATGTTAAAAATTTAGATAAAATGCTATCACAGCGCCACCTGTTGAGCTATTGATCCCCAAACATAATCAGCACTAGTTTATGTCGGGGACCAACTAAATACCAAGTTTGGTTAAATTTCGTTAAAAAAAAAAAAAAAAAAAAAAAAATTGCGATATTTTTCTAAGTTTTTTTTTGTTAAAAGTAAAAAAAATCGATAACTTTGGTTTAAATTATCACAGATTTATCGTTCAACCATTCGTTTTAAAGGTATTGACGAGATCTTTCGAAAGATACCCATCTTGAAATTTTGCCCCCCCGGGTGGGAACTTCCCCCCCCCGGTGGGGGGGCAACCGATGCCCCCACATGCACAAAATTTTTTTCCAAGTTAACTATTACTATTATCAATAACTCATATTAATTTTACAATCGCAAGTGTAAAATAACTCTCTTTATGCCCATTTATACGGAAATTTGTCCTATTCTGCCATGTTAAAAATTTGCATAAAATGCGATCACAACGCCACCTATTGAGCGATTGATCCCAAAATCTAATCAGCACCAGTTTATGTCAGGGTCCAACTATACACCAAGTTTGGTTCAATTTCATTCATCGGTTCGTGAGATACGGTGTGACATACGAAATTTTGCGATCACAGCGCCACCTGCTGGACGATTGATCCCCAAATCTAATCAGCACCATGCCCCGTCAGGTTCCAACTATATACCAAGTTTGGTTGAATTTCATTCATTAGTTCGTGAGATACGGTGAAAAATACGAAAATTTGTCCTATACTGCCATGTTAAAAATTTACATAAAATGCGATCACAGCGCCACCTGATGGGCTATTGATCCCAAAATCTAATCAGCACAATGCCCCGCCAGGGTCCAACTATATATCAAGTTTGGTTGAATTTCATTCATTGGTTCGTGAGATACGGTGAAAACACTAAACCACAGACAGACAGACAGACAGACAGACAGACAGACATTTTTTAAAAACTATCAATTCGTGTTCAGGACACCCCAAAACGTGTAGATCCGTCAAAAAACGGAGGTCGAAAATTTTCGCGAATCCAATACTTTCTCTATATTACATATAGAAGAAAGTAAAAATGCAAAATAAAGATTAAATGCATTTGTACATTTTTTTGAATTAAGAAAATTAAGAAACCCTGTTTTCTGAAAAATTGAAGAATTAATAATATCATAAAAACAAAACAAAATAAATTCTTCTCAAAGATATAGTATTCACTATAAATAAAAAGAAATCAGAAAATGGCATCCTTTAAGGAAAGTCCAACAATTGAGAAATTAAATTCTGAAAATTATTCAGTTTGGAAGTTTAAAATGCAAATGTATCTCATGAAGGATGAATTATATGAGGTTATTACAGATGACCCGCCAAATCCTATAACAGATGTATGGCGAAAAAAAGACAATAAAGCGCGAGCAATCATAAATTTGTTCATTGATGACGCTCAAATCATCCACATCAAACAATGCCAAACAGCTCTAGAAACATGGAATAAATTGCGTGATATCCACGAAAGAACGAACTTAAGTAGTAAATTATACTTATTGAGAAAATTATATAGCACGAAGCTAGAAGAAGGTGGCGATATGCAAATCCACATAAATAAAATGTTGGAAATCATAGATAAATTGAAATCAATCGGGGAAGAAATTAAATTCGCGCACATTTCTGCACTGTTACTATGCTCCGTACCCAAAAGTTATGAAACCTTGATTATAGCCCTTGAAGCTCGCCCTGAAAATGAACTCACACCTAACTATGTTAGCAGCAAATTGCTAGATGAATTCAATCGTCGAAAAGACGTCTCCGAAAACAATACAAATTCTTCTAAAGCTTTTCATATAAATAAAAACAACAGTATAATAGTAATTTCAAAAAGGAAAATAAATACTGCACGTACTGCAGGAAAACAAACCACAATAAATCGGAGTGCTGGCATCTGAAAAACAGAAATGCTGATAACACTAAAAACAAACAATTTAGAAATAAATTCAGAACAACCAATTCCTCACAGTTAGTGACACACAATGATGAGTTGCCACACACACATACACAACAACAAAGCCATTCAAAACAAATGAAGCAAATAACATCACAAACAAAACAAATGGCTTTCACGACTCAAAACACAATGACGAACAACTTTATAATTGACAGTGGTTCCTCATCGCACATAAGCAACAATATAGACCTTTTCGTTAATTTAGATGAGTCACAAAAATCGCAAGTATGTGTAGCAAACGGTAACACCCTCACTTCACTTGGTTCAGGAGAAATAAAAATTGAATACCTAGATCCAAATAAACAAAAAAGGGAACTAACACTAAAGGATGTTTTATATGTTCCAGAATTAAAGGCAAACTTAATATCTGTACACAAAGCCACCCAAAATGGCTGTAAAGTCACATTCACTAAACAAAAGTGTTACATCTCTATGAAAAATGAAACAATTTTAGAGGGTACAAAAAATAACAACTTATATGAGTTAAATTTGCCCATGCCAATAAACAAATATAACACATACCTGACTGAAGAATGCCAAAATCCTGACTGTATTACTCTATGGCATAAACGCATGGGACATAAAAATTTCAACTCCATTAAAGAACTAAACAAAAATCAGTTAGTTCTGGGAATAAAAATCAATAACTGCAAACACGAGATAACATGCGAAACTTGCATCAAAACAAAACTGACTGACACCCCGTATCCAAAAATTGCAGAAAATAGGGGAAAACAAATACTAAAATTAGTACATAGCGATGTTTGCGGACCTATTCAGGTACCAACAATAGGTGGTAAATCATATTTCTTGACTTTTGTTCTAGGTATACAATGATTTATTTTCTAAGTAAAAAGAGCGAAGTAATCGAGAAATTAAAAGAATACGTCAATTTTATCACAAACAAATTTGGAAAGAAACCAGAAACAATAAGGTCGGATAATGGCGGTGAGTACATGAGCAAAAATGTAGAAGAGTTTCTTAAAGAAAATGGTATTCATCATCAGCTCACCGTACCACATTGCCCAGCCCAAAATGGGGTTGCGGAAAGAAAGAATCGTACACTAATCGAAATGACACGTACACTTTTATCAGAAGCCAACTTAGACAAAAAATTGTGGGGGGAAGCTTTAAACACTGCCAATTACCTCCAAAACAGACTACCTACAAAAGCCACTACAAAAACTCCTTACGAATTATGGCATGGTAGCAAACCAAATTTAAATCACTTAAAAACTTTTGGCTCTAAAGCCTATGCTTACATTCATAAAAGTAAACGGGGTAAATTAGATGACAAAGCCCAAGAAGGCATTTTTGTCGACTATGATAACAGCGCTAAAGCGTATAGAATCTACCTGAAAAACGGCTGTGTAATACTTGCAAAAACAGTTAAATTCATTGAAAATACTATAAACAATTCAGGAGAAAACAATGAAATAGAATTACTCTCAGGAAACAATAAAAATGAACACTCCGACACAGAATCGCACATAGGGCGCGAAATTGTCAAAATTGACATAAGTTCACCAGATCAAAATATCACTAGTGAACACGACAACACAAACGACACCTTGAGACGGTCAAATAGACACAATAAAGGTGTACCTCCCGAAAGGCTTATTTACTTAACAGAAAATTTTGAGGCAAATGAACCTAAAGATTATAATGATTTTCTCAATATAACAAACCCACAAGAAAAACAGAACTGGTTAAACGCAATGCAGGAAGAAATGAATTCCTTAATCCAAAACAAAACATTCACTTTGGTAGAACCTCCACCAGGACGAAAAGTAATTGGGTCCAAATATGACTCTTCAGGCAAAATAGCCAAATATAAAGCAAGATTGGTAGCGGAGAGCTTCAGCCAAAAATATGGCGAAGACTTTCACGAAACTTTTGCCCCGGTGGTATCCCATAGCACAATTAGAGCTTTTTTAGCCAGTGCTGCTCACAGAAACAGACAGGTTCACCATATTGATATTAAAACTGCCTTCCTGCATGGAGACCTAGATGAAATAGTATACATGGAACAGCCTAAAGGCTATATTTCACTAGGAAACGAAAACAAAGTTTGGAAACTTGAAAAGGCCCTTTATGGTCTTAAGCAAGCCGCCAGATCGTGGCATTTGAAAATTGGTGAAACTCTAAAAGAATTCGGTTTTACACAAAGCACAGCAGATGCCTGCCTGTTTAGGAAAAATGAAACAAACCCCATACATATAATTATTTGCGTGGACGACCTTTTAATATCAGGGTCGGACCAACAAATAGAAGAAACTATCGAAAAACTTAGTGCAAAATACGAGCTCAAAAATCTCGGGGAAATAAGCTACTACCTCGGCATTAATATACAAAAATCTAAACAAGGAGAATACTTTATAAACCAAAGATCTAAAATTAAAGAAGTAGTGGAAAAATTCAATCTTCAAAACGCTAAGCCCACAAATATACCTATGAATCCTGGCTATCTGGATAATGCCTCAGACGATAATCTACTAAACAACAATACAAAATACAGACAAGCCATCGGATCCCTATTATATATAGCTACTACCTCTAGACCTGACATTGCAGCAGCTGTCAATATTCTGAGTAGACGCAATGAGAAGCCCAGGCAGCAAGATTGGGATGCTGTGAAAAAGATTATACGTTATTTGAAAACCACTGAAGAATTAAATTTGGTTATAAGTGGAAAGGAAAAACCTATCCTAACCTGCTCCGCCGATGCCGATTGGGCCGGTGATAAATCTGATCGCAAATCGATGACAGGAAACCTATTCTTAGTAGGAAAGACACCAATCCAGTGGACATCGAAAAGGCAAACGTGTGTAGCTCTGTCTTCTGCAGAAGCAGAGTTCGTATCAGCCGCAAATGCTGGACAAGAGATATTATGGCTCACCAGGGTACTAGAGGACCTTGACTTACCACAGGAACTGCCCATAAGATTATTTGAGGATAATCAGTCAACCATTAAAATGATTAAATCGCCCAAACACACAGCACGCTCCAAACACATAGATATCCGTTTTCACTGCGTGAAAAACCTGTGTGAAAATGGAACAATTTCTCTACAATATCTGCAGAGTAAATTAATGACTGCAGACGTGTTGACAAAACCTACTCCTAAGCCAATTTTCCTGAAACACCGTGACATTTGGAACTAAGACAGTATTCCTCGTTTGAGGAGGGGTGACAGAAAATTACAAACTCAAAAAGACTTCTTTATTCCAAAATGTGTTCCGTGAAAAAACGAACATTATAATAAGAACAAAAGTGTATCTGTTTCCACCCTCCCAGTTTTCCATTCCCTTTCTTGAAGGGGTGAAAATCTATTTTTAGAACTTTCACGTGACTTTTTACATCTACATGTTTTTCATCAGAATAGATTCTGAGTCAGTCAGTGTTTAATTTTGAATATGTAAAGTGAGATCATTTCTCGCTCCTTTCTTTTTATTTTACTTTTACTTTCTTTTTCCATTAAATATACAAGTTAAAATCAAAGGATGGTATCAAGATGTTTTCTTCAATATATATTAATCATATCATTATTTTCAGAGAAGATATTAACAAATGTAATACAGAATAAAATATTCAGAAGAAGCTACAAGCTAATGGGACAGCCGACTCCTCAGAACAGAAATGGTAAGCTCGTCATTTTCATTACTTCTGTTTTTGAATAAATGATTGATTGTTTTTCATTCTATTTAATAAAGCGCTCAGAATGCGCCACCGAGTGCAGAAATAAATATTAATATTAAGTTGGGCCTGGGGGGGGGGGGACTCATGTCAAAGTTGTGCCTTGGGGGGACTTCATTCAATAAATCCCCATTCAATAAACCGACTGAAATAGGCCTCTAGCAATAATTAAGAGTGATTTATAAAAATTCGACAACGCTGTACCGACTGAAATAGGGGTACCTTGGGGGGGACTCATGTCAAAGTTGGGCCTGGAGGGGGACTCATGTCAAAGTTGTGCCTTGGGGGGACTTCATTCAATAAATCCCCATTCAATAAACCGACTGAAATAGGCCTCTAGCACTAATTAAGAGTGACCTATAAAAATTCGACAACTGTACCGACTGAAATAGGCCTCTAGCGCTAAAAAAAAAGTCAAATTTGATTTAAAATCTTTACTGGAAATACATATAAAGGTAACAACTATCGACTCATATTCAGTGATGCTAGATTGGGGATTTTATCCCCATTTTGGGGGTTTTTTTGAGGCTTCTGGGGACATTTTTGGGGACCAAATGTTTGTAGGGACTTTTTGGGGGAATTCTAAAAATTTTTGGGGACAAATCTGGGGAAATCTTCAATTTTCTGTCAAGGCAACGTAATGATTTATCCCTACGACCAGGGATTTTCAATAGCTTTATTGTTATTTGGGGATTTTTTTCAAAAATTGCCTTCATTTGGGGAAAAATCTGAGCTTAAATCCACTTAAATCTGCTTGATACATATGTATATTTTCTTTTTAATTTTTATTTTCCCTTTTTAGTAGAAATCAAGTTGGGGATTTTTTCGAAAAAAAAAAACCCTGATTTGGGGAAATTTAAAGACGTGTTTGGGGAAATAATTTTCGACCATCTGGCATCACTGCTCATATTTCTGAGGAAATATTCAAAACTATCTAGAAATTATATAAACCTAGTATGATGTGGCCATCATAAAACTTTCTTCTATATGAATTCATTCACTGCAAATAACTTAAAAAATTATTTTTTATTAAAATTTATCTCCCATGATGAATGAAGACGATTATCGTCCCAGAGATTTATAATGCTAAACAAACAAACAAAGTCAATTTTTTTGTTCTACAAAATAACATTTTAAAAAATCAATTTTCTATAAGGTGGTTTTTTTTTTCCCCTTTAAAAAAAAAATAAATAAATAAAAATAAATAAATAAAATATGAAAAAAAAAAAAAAAAAAAAAAAAAAACTATATTTAAAGGGAACTAATGTGCAAGTTGTACCTGACGGGACTAAAGTGAAAGTTGTACCTCAAGGGACTAATGTCCAAGTTGCACCGAACGAACAAACTATTTCTTTCTACGAAAATGCCTACTAACCCTGGACAATAGGTCTAATATATCGTATCATATAGTATATCGTATTTATCGTAATATAACTCAATACTTATTTCGCTTCCTTCTTTGACTCGTTTTAATACGCATTTTTTATATGCATGAGCAGCCCCCGAAAAAAAAAACATTAAATCATTAAATTCATTTTTTACTTATTTTTATTTCGTATTATTTCACGCGCACTTTCTATTTCCTAATTCAAAATTATTAAAAAAAACTTTTTCGATGTCGCTTGCAACGATACTGATTATTATTAATTTTCTTTTCTTTTTCTTTCAATAATAATAATAATAATAATAATAATAAAAGATTTTGATGAACTGGCAAAAGCAGAATTTAGTTTAGGACGGAGGACTATTAAGTTTTTTTTTTTTTTTTTTAAACTATAACATCGCTTTCAAATTATTCAATTATATTTTCGATAAATTTTAGATTTCGACAAACAAATGTCCAACTATCGAAATCGACAACGCAAAAATCCCAGATTGAGACTAATAGGCCCTCAGTCCTTAAAAAAAAAAAAAAAAAAAAAAAAAAAAAAAAACAGATAACTTGATTTTAAATTGTCCCAACTCAATGGTTCAGCAATTCCTTTAAAAGGTATTGACGAGTTCTTTTGAAAGATACCCATATTAAAAACTTACCCCTCTTCCCCAACGCGGAAGACCTTCTCTACGAAATTTTGCACAATACTTTACGTTAAAAAATTGGGTTGGGGGAGGAATTGTAGCGCCATTTGTTTGCTGAATTTTACTAAAAATTGGTATGCACTAATTTATGTCATGATGTAACTACACATCAATTTGTATGAAATTTTGTTCAGTAATTCTTAAGATACAATATCTGCACAAATTTTTGTCACATACATACACAGGCTGACGGGTAGACATATTTCTAAAAATGGTCAAACATGTTCTGGATCTCTCAAAACGTGTAAATCCATTGAAAACCATAAATCTAAAATTTTTCTTTCTTCCGTTGAATATAGAAGAAAGAATTTATTATTGATTTATTCATTTTAATTTTATTTTATTTAGATTTCGTATTATGCTTCTCTGACATGAAAATCGCATCTATATTATCATGAAAAACATTTTTAATGAATAATAATTTTAGTAAATATTTCGCACTTCGGGAATTCATTTGGTAAAAAATAGAATAAAGTTTTGTGATCGCCATAACATGCTAGAATTTTTTTTTTTTATCCAGCTTTGTAGTACGTTTTTCGTTTTTAACACTTTTCAACAATGCTTTAAAAAAGTAGAAATGGCTTCGGCTCATCTATCTGTCATGAACATGGCTTCCGCTTATCTGTATGCTGAGCGGTTCTGCGCGCAAAGCTGAGAGATAGGAAGTGCTAGGTTCGATTTCAGGTCGCGCTCACTGACCTATCCGTTTAGAGTTTTCCGTGACTTTCTCCGAAACTCACGTAAAACAGGTTAAGATCCCTTAGAAAGATCCCCACGGAGGGCATCACAGCTCCCGTTTCAATATCTGAAACAGCCTGTTCGCTCACCATTTTACGATCTTTCAAATTTCTGACTTTAGCAAAATGCCGCTCGATGGCGCCTGCGGCGCCTTATAACCGTTTTGGAACTTAAAACACCTTTCTCGCACATTAGAATTTGAAATATTGAAATTTTAAAACATTACAGTGCCATCTGGCGGTAGAAATTTCTGTAACCTGCTGTTCAATTCCAAATCAACAAAGCTTTCAAATAATGTATTAATTATGAAATTATTTTAATCTCAGAAGGCACCTTAAAACATGTAAATCAGGAGAAATTTCGAATTCCACTTTCGATAATATAAAAGTAATTAAAAATATCTTTCGAATGATGCATTAAAAATAATGTAATGATAATTAGAATTTGAAATATTGAAATTTTAAAATATTACAGCGCCATCTGGCGATGGAAATTTCTGTAATCTACTGTTCAATTCCAAATCAACAAAGCTTTCAAATGATGTATTTCTTATGAAATTATTTTTATTAGTAGCTGAGATACAAAAGAAAACCGATTCAGGACACCTCAAAACGTGTAAATCATGTGATATCTCAAATTCCCCTTTCGATAATATAAAAAAAAACTTTAAACTCTCTTTCGAATAATGTATTATAAAATTATTTAATCACAATTAGAATTTGAAATACGCGTATTAGAATAAAATTTAATTTGCAATTAAAATGTAATTTTTTTTGTTTATTCTCCGACATCGATGAAATTTGAACGGAAACTTCGCCTTGTGATGAGAACTCAGCATAGTAAGTCTTTTGTGCGACAAAGAAAAATTGAAGAATATTGAAATTCGCAATTTTTATTCCCAGTACAAAAAACATGTGATCTCAGTCAGTAAAAGATTTTTTTTATTTCGCCCGACTTTTCAGATATCGTTTTCTCTGTGAAGGAGAGTTAACATGGTAACACAACCCAAATACATAAAGTCGTACGATTCGAATGTAAGGCTCCTATATATACGAGCTGGCGCATCAGGCATTTTGTTGTCTTAGGGTTGCCACATGTAACCAGCGTGTCTCTCTGATAAACAAACGACAAACATTTTTTTTATCGTCTGACGTTACTTTAGAGTAACTAATTTTATTATATTTCATAATTTTAGCCAAGTAAACTGTGATATGGAAGTTTGTTTAGCGATAAACTGCTATAATCATTCAAGAAGTTAATATAAAGTGTTCACAGACTTTCTATTACTGTGTATTTGAGTTTTGGCGACATTTTGTAAAAGAAACAGAAACCGCCCTAACAACACATCTTACCCCAGTACATCCATAGGATATCCTCAGAATAAAATGACATCCTGAGAATGTACTGTGAAAAAAATGTGTTTTTAGGAATATTATTGTTGCTTATTGCTCTTATCTTGACCGGATTAGCTTCAGATCAAGATTTCTTAAAATCATTAGGGAAGCGATAAGGACGCCAATGCTGTCATCTTCGGGGGCAAAAAAATGGCGGTGATGCGCCGGCCTATTATTTTATTTAGGGGCTCTATTCGAATGGATCCAGAACGCGGTATGTAACGGTTTTATGCATAAAATTAAAAAAAATATAGCTCATTCAGTTTTTGAAAAAATCTTTTAACCTTTTGAGATGTGAATCATCTGTCCGAGGTCTATATACAGAAACAAAAGAGAAAGAAATGATTTATCTAAAAGATTTTGAGTTATAAAATGTTTTGTGAAAAAAATCGATGTTTCGTAAAATCTAAAAATGTGGATCGCTGATCCGTATTTCGTTAAAATGTTTATATGGTTCGAAAGAGGATTAAATGAGCTTTCAAAACATACCAGTTGTTAAGAAATGGAACAGTTACTCGGTCGTACTGGGCGATTGAGGAAAGACGATCGAGAAAAAGAGAAATTTTGGACCCTTTTTAATAATAAATGCTCTTTTTAGTAGTATAGGTGTATTTTCAATATCTGCAACCGCTGAGCTGGGATGGCTTTACAAAAACGCGCGAAATTTTCTCTTTGTGTTTCTTCTTTTGAGGAACGCGCTGAATTCTACTTGGAGGGTGGAAAATACGATCCGCTCGGTTTTTTATTAGACGTTGGTCGACGTTTTAATTAATATCTCCGGAACTAATTAAAATTTTTAAATTCCTTTTTTCACTATGCACTCGGGCAGGCTTCTGAGCACCCGTATGTCAAATTTTGAAGTTCTGCGTTCTTTAGGGGCTGAACGTATAGATGCTCAGACAAAGAGACAGACAGATATCTTCCTTTATTATTATAGACTAGCCGCCTTCGGCGACCAGCTGGTTCACGATCCTTGAAAAATCCGACTTTATGAAACTCCCGCTCTGTGGTGCCTTTTTCTCGTTTCGGGTCATACAACAGCTTATTGACATATAGTGAAAATAGCTTTATTGAAAACTTTAATCGCAGTAAATTCCCGCTCGGTAGCGCCTGCGGCGCTTTTTACCAGTTTCAGTATCTAAAACAGCCTGTTCGCTCACCATGCTATGATCTTTCAAATTTCTAACTTTAGCAAAGTTCCGCTCAGTAGCGCCTGCGGCGCCTCATCCTTGTTTTAGAACATACAACACCTTCCTCGCTCATTAGACTTTAAAATATATAAATTTTAAAATATTACAGCATCATCTGGAGATAGAAATTTCTGTAATCTACTGTTCAATTCCAAATCAACAAACCTTTCAAATGATGTATTACTTATGAAAATATTTTAATTAGTAGCTGAGATACAAAAGAAAACCTAATCAGGACACATTAAAACGTGTAAATCAGGAAAATCTCGAATTCCACTTTCGATAATATGAAAGAACTTTAAAATATCTTTCGAATGATGCATTAAAAATAGTTTAATCATAATTAGAATTTGAAATATTGAAATTTTAAAATATTACAGCGCCATCTGGCGGTAGAAATTTCTGTAATCTACTGTTCAATTCCAAATCAACAAACCTTTCAAATGATGTATTACTTATGAAAATATTTTAATTAGTAGCTGAGATACAAAAGAAAACCTAATCAGGACACATTAAAACGTGTAAATCAGGAAAATCTCGAATTCCACTTTCGATAATATGAAAGAACTTTAAAATATCTTTCGAATGATGCATTAAAAATAGTTTAATCATAATTAGAATTTGAAATATTGAAATTTTAAAATATTACAGCGCCATCTGGCGGTAGAAATTTCTGTAATCTACTGTTTAATTCCAAATCAACAAAGCTTTCAAATGATGTATTACTTATGAAATTATTTTAATTAATAGCTGAGATACAAAAGAAAACCTAATCAGGAGACCTCAAAACGTGTAAATCGGGTGAAATCTCGAATTCCACTTTCGATAATATAAAAGTACTTTGAAATATCTTTCGAATGATGTATTAAAAATAATTTAATCATAATTAGATTTTGAAATATTAAAATTTTAAAATATTACAGCGCCATCTGGCAGTAGAAATTCTGTAATCTACTGGTTGTATATTAAGTGTTGTGTGCGAAAAAGAAAATTTGAAGAATTTTGAAATTTGCAATTTTTAACCCCAGTTCAAGATCATGTGACATTAATGATTTCCAGATGTTTTGTTTTCGTTCCAGACAGCTGCAATATCGTCTGCTGATAGAATGCCTCTTTTTAGCAATTAGCCGTGGATTTTTGGTCATTTTTCGATCAACATGCGTCGACGTTTTAATTAATATCTCCGAAACTAATTAAAATTCTTAAATTCTGTTTTCAGGATGCCCTCGGGAAGGCTCCTGAGCATCCGTATGTCAATTTTTGTTCTTCTGCATTCAATAGGGGCTGAACGTATAAAAGAACAGACAGACACACCTTTTCTTTTATTATTATAGATAGATATATGTATAAACGCTTTTTCCCATGTTAAGTTATGAACACGATAACTGGAGTAATTTTTATTTAAATTTAACCAGTTCGGGGTATGTTGTCAGGACAGTAAAAATCTCGGTCGAGTTCGTAGATGGGGTATCTAGCTCAAAGGGGATGGAAATGGTGGGGGTGGACATTTTCATTTGCCCATAATTTCTTTAATATTGAAAATAAGGAAATACTTCAAATCAGGCGAGTTACCACCTTACCCTAAAGAACAACTTTTGTATTTAAACTTTTCCGATAACTTCAATCCGCGTTTGTAATGATCGATAGATGGCGCTTTCTCAACTGAAGTTGTTAGTAAATATAATAGCCACGTGTATTTATTATTGTTCTTTCTCCGCCATTACATCATGGAAAATCGATTGCATAATAGGATACAGTGAAAATTATTGCGTTTTATTATTTAATTATTCCACTGTATTTTAACTGCATCTATATGTTATCTTATAACAAAAGTACATTAAAATAAATAAATAAAAATAAAGGTATAACTATAGAGTTGGTCCATAACTGGATTTGGCGATTTTTCTTTGGCACCGTTTTGAAGGATAACGATGCTTTTCTGGATTCTTTGCAATACAATACGCTTTTGTTTACGCTTGGAATCCATTGCAACCATTTGCAAAAATAGCATTTCGCCATAATCACCAAAGGAAAATCACCAAATGCACTTGTGGACCAATACTATAGTTGTTCCATGACATCCATGAAATGTGATCGTTTTGCTTTTGCTCGTTAGCGAAGGAAACGATCAGCTTTATCTAAAATATTTTATAATTAAAACAAAATGAAACGTATTATTACTTGTGAAATCCTCAGGTGCGAAATGTTTCGAACAAACAGTTATTCTTGGTGATACTTCTTTCCTAATTCGTAAACGTCTAATCCATTCAGACTTTCTGCCAACTAAAGCTTTATTTCCATTAGCGGAGGCAACTGGAATTTTAAATTTGTCATTCGAAAAGAAATGGAAGCTTAATTCCGGGTTTCTTGATCCATTGGAGTTACACTGTGACACACAGCAGCATGTGTGCATTTTTTGCAGGATTTATTCATCCTATCGATTATACAGCAGCAGCAAGCAATGGCGTCTCGACGAAAGCGTGAAAACTATCCGTTCAGTGGTACTGTTAATTTCACCTTAGCCCACCAGAGGGCGAGCACTTCATTACAATCGCGGATTACTTAAAAGTTACAAGTTAAAAAGTGATTTTTCGTCAATTTTGATGAAGCCGACTTTTTCTTTAATTAATCATTTTAAAATATATAATTAAAATAGTACGTTAGTCTTAATAAAAATACCGTTTGTGGTACGCCGGTTTTGACAAAAATTTTAAATTTACGACTGAAATTGAGAGTAATACGTTACAGCTTCCTTTTACTTTTAATCTTGTGGAAACAAGATATTGGTTTGTGAAGAGAAGAGATACGAGGTTTTCGCGTAGGAAGAAAATATAATGACGCCACAGCTGCCATTCTCCATCGCCAAATTTTGTCGTCAAATAACGAATTTCGTCGTCAGCTATTAAATTTTGCCGCCAAATCACAAATTTCATTGCTAAGTCGCGAAGTTTGTCACCAAAATCTCGTCAAATCCTACAATTTACTGAATTCGTAGCAATTAACAATGGAATTTAGTGGTGCCCAAATGGACCAATATTAACTAATGTTAATGTTTATGTTAATATACGCAAGCGAAGTGTGACGTCACTGACCGTCCGTGGATGAAAGAAAAATATTTCCTATGTTAATCACCCATTGAATTTTTTGTAAAAAATTATTAAAAATCGAGGGGAATTATTTCCCGATTTCAATCTCAATATTTAGGCATAGGTATGTATTAGTTATCATGTGCGAGCGTTAGATTAAGTTGTTTTTGCTGTAAAATTGATAAAATTTGAATTTTAAATTTCAAAACTCTAGAAAAAAAAAAAAAATGGCGAACTTTCAAAAACGTAAACATTTCATTCCAAAGGATGATATTTACACAATAAAAATCCAACTAATATACTAATTAAAAGGAAAATGATAAATATTCTACCATAATTTGAAGTCAAATTTGTTTTCAAATGTCTAAATAAAGTATCTGATATAAGATTATAATATGCTGCAGCGGAATAAATTTCATATCTGTCATCCTTGGCGGAAATATATATATATATATATATATATATCGCCAAATTATCTGGCGAACATACTCAATTCGTTTCAAAAATTACGGTTACTTTAACAACTTATATTAAGAAAGTAATGAATAATATGAAACAATATTTCGTACAATACATATTACGAAAATATACATCTTGCATGTATATTTTCGTATTACGTTTTTGATCGCCAAATACAGAAAACGCCAAGGAGACAGAGTTTTGAAATTTAAAATTAAAATTTTGTCAATTTGACAGCAAAATAACTCAAACACATGCATGCGATAACTAATACATAACTATACCCAAATATGGGGATTAAAATCGGGAAATAATTTTTCTTGATTTTTAATAATTTTTTACAATAAATCCAATGGGCGATTAACATAGGAAATCTTTTTCTTGTATCCATGGACGGTCAGTGAAGTCATCACTTCGCTTGCGTATTGCAAGTTGAAATTGTAGTTCCATACAACGTAAAGTAACCTTTGTCTTTGGGTGTTATCCAACTGCACTCGAAATATACCAACTGCCCTCGCTAGTCTTAACCCCCTTCCACTTACTCTCTTTGCAATTTTCTATCTTACCACCCCTTCGCTTTGAATAGGAAGAACCCAAAAGTTTGTTGGTGAAATCATAGTAACTGCCCTAGCTGGAAGTTTATAATTTTATTTGTAATTTAACCGAGATACCTGCGTTTTCAGATTCATGCACAGCGAGGTAAGGGAGTCCAGTGAAGTTTTTTTTTTGTTTTTTACGTGTCTGATAGTGATTACTGCGGAACCGAGTTGCGGGCGTTCTCAGATTCCTGCACAGCGAGGTAGAAGTGTCCAGTGATTTTTTTTTTTTTTTTACGCGCGTGGTAATGATTGCCGCGGAAGCAAGTTACGATCGTTTTCAGATTCATACAAAACAAGGTAGGGGTGCCCAGTGATTTTTTTTTTTTTTTTTTTTTGGTTTTTAACGTGCGTGATAGCATTGTCGCGGAACCGAGTTATGTGTGCTTTCAGATTCATGCACAGCGAGTTAGGGGTGTCCAGTGATTTTTTTTTTTTTTTTTTTTACGTGCGCGATAGTGATTGCTGCGGAACAGAGTTACGTGCGTTTCCAAAATCATGCACAGCTTTGTAGGGGTGTCCAGTGATTTTTTTTTCTGTTTTACGTGTATGGTAGTGATTGCCGAGTTACAGATGTTCTCAGATCCATGCACAGCGAGGTATGGATGTCCATTGATTTCATTTATTTATTTTATTTTTTTGGTTTCCCATTGCATCTTTCGTTTTCTATTTCATTACTTTTAGTGGAAGGATCTAAATTCACAACGGGGGTTTTAGGTAGCAGGAGGCGTTTACATGTCCGAGTGCAGTTGATAGTTTTTTAAAGTGGGGGGAAAATAAGCGAGTGCAGTTGGTAGTCGCCCTTGCATTTAAGCTTGCCGAAAAGGAATTTTTTTCCCTGTATTGACCTCTGAGATTTGTTTGCTATTTAAACAGTTTCAGGAGTTCAGTGTTATTTAAACAATTTCGTTTGGAGGTTAAACTAAAACCTGTAAAACATTATATATATATATAACTTAATTTTTAAAATATAATTTACGATATATATATATATATATATATATATATATATTTTTTTTTTTTTTTTATTATTTATTTATTTTATTTTATTTATTTTATTTATTTTTTTTTTTTTTTGGTCGAACTCACCTTAGCTAAAATGAATTTTAATGTTTTGAATTTTAATATTATAAAAATTTTACAAGGTAAAAGCTAGGAGAGATCGTGCATCTAGAAGATAGGAGGGAAGGAGTACTCCTGGTATTTGTACAGCAGCAATAGTGGAGTTCTGACTTGAAAATGCATGTTGATTGTTTCTATCGTCTAACGCTGTTATTCACTAAATTCACCAAGTTATTCACCAATGTTATTCACCAAAGTTATTCACCAATAACTTCAACTTTTACTTACAAACTTTGAATAAACACCATAAAATGCAATAAACTCGCAACAATTGTTTCGGGTCGAAAAACACACGACCCTTCATCAGGCGAATAAAGTAAGCACGAGTGCTGCAGTGAAAGCGGCAACGCAGTTGCGAGTTTATTGCATTTTATGGTGTTTATTCAAAGTTTGTAAGTAATATTTTTTACAACGCCAGTTTTGTGGTGCTTTTTTATTAAATTTTTTTTATTAAATTTGTTGCTTCTTTAGGCTTTTATCATCAAGTAAGTAATTTGGGAGTGTTTCCAATTTCTTTTTATTGTTGTTATTTGTTAATTTATGCTATTTTCTTCTCGTTTTTGAGCCTCTTATTTCATGGTGCGTTGCCGCTTTGTCTGCAGCACTCGTGCTTACTTTATTCGCCTGATGAAGGGTCGTGTGTTTTTCGACCCGAAACAATTGTTGCGAGTTTATTGCATTTTATGGTGTTTATTCAAAGTTTGTAAGTAATATTTTTTACAACGCCAGTTTTGTGGTGCTTTTTTATTAAATAACTTCAACTCCCGGTTGAACATGAAAATTTTAAAAGCGTATAAAGGAGGGGTACAAATTTTCAGCAAATTTTGCCGTGCTGTTTCTGCCATCTAGCGGTATAGTTATTTTCAGATTTTTTAGGTGAAAATAATCAATCGAAGATTATATGAAATCCTTGATGCTAGATGGCAAAAACAGCGTACCAAATTTTGCTGGAAAGCTGTACACTGCTTTAGACGCTTTTCATGTTTTTGCGTTGAACCGGGAGTTGAAGTTAATGGTAAACTTGGTTATTTTGTCCTGTTTTCAAGAATGAATTTTCATATCATTTCTTAGGAATTCCTATAGAATGGCAGTAGTACAAAAGATTTTTCGTAATCTACTAACCTAGATTAAAGGTCCGAACTCAAAAAAGTCTCTATAAAATGAATAACTATTGAATAAAAGGCTGCGTAACTCTCCTACCGAAATGGTAGAATTTCCTCATTTGCTACGTAGGACAACGGCCCCAGCAGCTATAGGTCTCAATGCATACCCCCTACGACAACAACAACAACAACCTTCAGCCCAGATTGCTGCAAGCTCGTGCTGTGCATTTCGCTACTGCTATTCCATTCGTGCCAAGCCTGTGCATTCATTTTGTTTAAACTTATTTTCCTGCCAGTGTTCAGGTATTTTCTTTTTCTTTACCTTTTCTTAATTTATTTTTTCTGTTGTTGATTTTGGCTTCTGTAGTTGTCATCTGTGCATGACAATAGAAACTGATGCTCTAATGGCTAACAGGCGCACTCAGACTGAGTCGCCATCCCCTGTTCATTTCTATAGCAATGCTGCTAATTTAAATGATAAATTGTCAATTGCATTACAAAGCGGCACTGATATTTCACTCTTTATTACTCCTAAAGCAGGTAGCTTTCCTCGCACCCACCCCCTCCAACTAAATGAAGAATTAGCTACTAAGCTTGTTCACAAAGACGACATTGATAACATAACCCGACAAGGCAAAATCCAATTAACCACAAAATCTACGCAAGTCGTTCAAAACGATTTAGGTTCGGATCACAGATTATCATACAGATAGGACAGTGAAGCTAAAACGCGAACCGGAAATATAGTAGCACCACTAGTGTCAACAGAGGGGAACTACATGTGTTAAGTCTACATGAACAGCATCTTTGTTCGAAAATTGTTTTTCTATTTCGCGAGTAGTTAGTATTAAGGTTATCATTAATTAATGATCTAAACAACAAAAAGCTAACACACAAATAAATAATTAGAAAGCGTTTCAAGAGTAAGCAATATAACCATTTTAATATCGCATACTACAGTCGGGGAATACAATTAATTTTTTTTTTGAAACAGTGATAGAGCTGAGTTGTAGCTTGTCATTTACACGAGTTGATTTGTAACTTACCATAACGCTTCCTCCACAAACCAAACTTACTTAACACGAATTTAATTTTCATTTCCAACTAGACTACTAAATGAAAATAGTCCTAAAACAGTACATAGTTCCTTAAACCTAACATTAGGCAATGGTTTTGTCATTAAGTCTGCTAACTGCAATTTTCCGGGAACATGTTTAATATGCAGTTCACCGTCAATGAACTTTTCTCGCACATAACGGACATCAATATGTTTGGAGTGTTTATGGTATTCAGGGTTTTTTGCAAGTTTTACAGCGCTTGCATTATCTGCCAGAAGGGAGGATGTTTTAACATAATGTTAAATCACTGAACAGGTGTTTCAGCCAAATTAATTCCTTCGCACTCTCACTTGCAGCAACATACACAGCTTCTGTCGTAGATAACACAACACTTCTCTGCTTTTGGCTCATCCATGAGATGGCTCCACTTGCAAATCTTGAAATCATTCCAGTTCTTGAGAGTCCTGTTTTTAAACCACCCGCATAATCAGTATCACTGTACACTTCAAGCTCATTGGGATGGCTCTTAGATTGATATAGCAAACCAAAAGCTACAGTTTTTTTCAGATACTTGAAAATTCGTTTCACTGCACACCAGTCAGACGTCCTTGGATTTTCCAGATTTTCAGAAACAATACTGATAGCGTATGCTAGATCTGGTCTTGTAACAGTAGCAAGGTACATTAGGCTGCCAACTGCCTGACGATAGGGAACTTCTTTTCCTATCAATATATTTCCAACACCATCAGAAACATAGCTTTTGTCACTTGGAGTTGATACTGGATTAGCACCATCCATTTGAAACCTTGAGAGGACTTTTTTCGCATAGGCACACTGATTCACAAAAATTGAACCATCATCCAATTTTTTTATGTTCCTACCTAAAAATTGGTTTAAAGAACCTCTTGTGATTTGAAAAGACTGATTAAGTTGATCCATGAATTCCTCCACTTCGACTTTATCAGTTCCAACAACAAGGCCATCATCGACGTAGATAACAACAAAAAGTTTCTTGCCATCTCTATGTCTGATAAATAAACAGGGATCAGCTGCACTAACTTCCAGTTTCTGGTCTTTCATAAAATTCACAAAACACTGATTCCAACAACGAGGTGCTTGTTTGAGTCCATATAAACTTTTATGTAATCTACAGACTCTCCCACTATTATCATCAAAGCCTTCTGGTTGTGTCATGAAGACTTCTTCCTTAAGTGTTCCATATTAGAATGCAGTCTTTACATCAAATTGTTGCAAGTGTACTTTTTCTTTTGCAGTTACTGCAAGAACAGATCTCACAGTATCATATCTTGCAACAGGACTAAACGTTTCATCATAATCAAAACCTGCTTTTTGAGCATACCCCTTGGCTAGAAGACGAGCTTCGTATCGCTCCACGGTACCATCAGAATTAAATTTCTTTCTGAACACCCATCGGCAATTGATGACTTTGGAACCTTTAGGCCTTTCAACTAATTCCCAAGTTTCATTTTTATGCAGGGCATCTATTTCTTCTCTCATAGCTTTAAGCCACAAATCACTTTCATTCGAGGAAAGAGCTTCAGCGTATGTCGAGGGATTTTCACTATTTTTGGAATCTTCTACTGAAGCTATGTTTGCAATAAGATACTCTCCAGATCTCATCCATGCAGGTAAGCTTTTGTTTCTTTCAGACTTTCTGACAGTTTGTAGTTTCTCTCCTGAATGATTAGATTCTTTACTCTGAATATCTTCACATCTCTCAATTAAGTCTTCCTTCACCTCCACTGTTACTGGAGTGGTACATAAACGTTCAGGTTTGAAATATACATCACGCGATTTTATGATTTTGTTCTGAGACGGCAGATAGATTACTACTCCTGTGGATTATGATGCATTTGCAGCTCGTGTTCCTGTTAAGCAAAAAGCTATGAAAAATGGCGAAAAACTTCCTGAAAGTACGCCAAGAAATAATGCCAAATTGAGTAATTTTTCGCTGTTAGAACTAACAAATTCTGTAGTTCATTTAGCTTTTTAAAAATTTTCAGATATTTAATTTACGCAGATTTAAAGCATCCTAGGCCCATAACTTATTGAAATATACATCACGAGATTTTATGATTTTGTTCTGAGACGGCAGATAGATTTTATAGTCATCTTTTTTGTTCACATATCCCACAAAATGACCATGAACACTTTTATCATCAAATTTACGTCGAAAATTCTTAGGTATATGTGAATAACATTCAGTTCCGAACACTTTCAAATTATCTAGTTTAATTGTTGGCTCACCAGTCCAAAGCTCATGAGGACTCTTGTTTTCTTCTGGAGATACACCAGTATGGTTTAGAAGGTAGACTGCTGTTTCACATGCATTGGCCCAGAGAGACCGAGGTAAACCACTTGCAGACAGCATAGAATGAGGCAGTTCAACGATTGTTCTGTTTTCTCTCTCAGCTGCGCCATTTTGTTTTAGCGAGTACGAGTACGGTATACCAAGAGTCAGAACTGTACCTTTTTCAGCAAGGATTTGTCGAACTTCACCACAGTCAAATTCTCCTCCTCCATCACAGCGCAAAGCTTTTACAGCATGACCATAATTGATAGCTTCATTTAAAAACATATGTAAGCAACTACTAACATCACTTTTCTTTTTCAAGAAGAATATTTTACGATATTTACTGTAGTCATCTTTAAAAGAAACATAATATCGAGCACCACTAAGAGAAGTTATAGACATGGGATCATTTACATCAGCATTAATGATTTCACCAGTTGACATGACTCTATAAGGACGTGGTTTAAAAGGTTTTCGATGAGCTTTACCAAGAGCACATCCATCACAGTATTCATTTGTCATTGCATGACTTACAGACATGCCTATATCAGTTAGCAACTTACGAACATGTCGTTTGTTTTGGTGACCAAGGCGTTTATGTCATAACTGAAACGATTCAAATTCAGTAGCAGTACTTATTTCAGCTGGACTTGCTGGAATAACAACTCTCATTCAGATAATTTTATTGTGATCTGACCATGATCCAACTACAACAAGTTCTTTATAACGATAAAATTCAATATCTCTTTCTGTCATTTTTACTTCAATACCATGCTTGGCAGCTTGTTGCACAGAAAAGAGATGCCTCATCACATCAGGGACATACCAGACATTTTCCATGTGAGCATCATACCATTTGCCATGAATATAAACTTGAATATTTATTTTACCAGATCCATATGCACAAATCTTCTTATTATCAGCAAGTGATACCTCAATGGGCACAGAGAAATGTTTGTATGTGACAAAGTACTGCTTGTTTGCAGTCATGTGATGGGAGGCCCCGGAATCACAGACCCAAATATCTGGCTGAGTACTTTTTTCACTGGCAGCAAATGCACCTTTATTATTTTTTGAAAATGAGAATTTATCATTAGATTTTTTCTTTGGACAATTTTTACAGATATGCGCACTCGATCCATATTTAAAACAATTCTTTTGTTTAAAATTACTCAATTTGGCATTATTTCTTGGCGTACTTTCAGGAAGTTTTTCGCCATTTTTCATAGCTTTTTTGCTTAACAGGAACATGAGCTGCAAATGACCCATAATCCACAGGAGCAGTAGATTTACGCTCTTCATTTGTACATAATTTTTCAACAAGATTTTTAGTAGTTCGTTTATCAGAATCTAAAGACTCCCATACATTGTTAAATTCTTGGAATTCTGGACCCACAGTAAGTAGTATTTTACCATGTAGTAATTCTTGTGGATTAGAAGCTGAACCAATACGGTTTAATTCATTATTCATATCCGTATAAATTCTTTCAACTTTAGCAGCATGTGTAACAACATTATCACTGGGCTCTTTACAGACTTAAAAAAATTGAGTCATCAATAAATTAAGTCTCTGAATACTGCTTTGTTCAAAAACACTAATTAATTTGTCCCAAATGTCCTTTGCATTCGAGTATGTCATCACTAAATCAGCAACAGAAGAGCTCAACGTACTTGCAATAAGAGTGGCTGCCTCGGCATTATCACGACGCCATTCAGATACCTTCTTCGCCAACTCATTCGTATCGACTTCGGCATTTTCAGCGACCGGACAAATTTTAGTTCCATCAATTATAGATGTCAAATCATATTGTTCAAAGTGCATTTTCATTTGCCACTTCCACTTACTCCAATTTTTAGCACCTTCTAGCTTATCGATTTGTACTTTCATTTCAGCCATATCGTAATGTTTCGCTGTTAGAACTAGAGATGTAAAAAACCCGGGAATATTGCTTCTGGGGAATAAACACGGGAATTTTCGGGTTTAAACCGGGAATTTGGGGAACTTTGGAAACTTTGATGGGAAGAAACTAATATTCAGTGTTTAGATTTAATTTGACTTATTTTAAGAGTGCCAGACATTTTTATTCTATAATATTTACTTAAATAAAAGTGATATCAACAATTATGCGATTATTTTACAGAAAATTGTAAAAAAAATAAACATTTGCGTTATTGACAGTAATAAATGATGAAATTTTGTCTGCCTATTTAAATAACTTTGGATTTTTTTTTTTTTTTATGAATACCATAATAAAATATGTTATAAAAAAATACAATGAAATTAAATTATGGTAAGACTAATTTAAAATTATTAAATTTTATTATAATTCATCGAAAAAAATTTCACATTAATTGATGAAATTTTGTTATAATCAGTCAAAGAGCACGGGGAACAAAATCGAACATGAGTTCTTCGGTTATTAAGAATTCAAGCAATAATTTTTAATGCATTAAATCAATCCATAAAATATTCAATAGCTAGTAATTAATAATTTGGCTGTTATTTTTTCTTCATTTATTTTTTGCATATTAATATTGTTGAAATTTTAATTGAAATAATATTTTCCAGTGTAATATCATTGATTGTTTTAGTAAATGCTGAATATTTTTAAGCATTTTTGTTTTATCTTTGAAATAAAATGTCAAAGATATACAACTGAAACATGCGATTGCGATAAAAAAAAAAAAAAAAAAAAAAAGTGTTATATTGAACTTAATGTATATACAGTCAGAACTAAGATATAAATATACGGCAATAACAGAGAATAAGTCTGTGAATTAATGAAATTTGAAACTTGTACTTTTTAAATTTATAGACGTTAGAAGCACTATTTAAAAATTTAAAGATCATAAAAAACATCTGAATGTGAGATAACATTTCGAAATGCCTTAAAACATCTGTAATCTCAGAAAAAAAAAAAAAAAAAAAAAACTAAATTCGCAACTTTTGAAAACTTTCAATATTCCCTTGATTTGGAAACTTTCAAAATTCCCTTCCCAAAAAACCGGGTTTATTCCCTGGTTTAAACCCGGGTTTTTTCCCCGCTCACATCTCTAGTTAGAACTAACAAATTCTGTAGTTCATTTAGCTTTTCAAAAATTTTCAGATATTTAATTTACGCAGATTTAAAGCGTCCTAGGCCCATAACCTATTAAGGTTATCATTAATTAATGATCTAAACAACAAAAAGCTAACATACAAATAAATAATTAGAAAGCGTTTTAAGAGTAAGCAATATAAGCATTTTAATATCGCATACTACAGTCGGGGAATACAATTCCTTTTTTTTTTTTTTTTTTTTGAAACAGTGATAGAGTTGAGTTGAAGCTTGTCATTTACACGAGTTGATTTGTATGAGGCGTGATCAGAAAAAAAGGTTACAAGCTGTAGCATTTGAAAACTACATATTGTGGAGAACTTTTGTTTCCCCAGAGTGGAGACAGATGGTGCTATACTTGTCATACAGCTGGTGTGCGGGTAAGTAGTGAAAGTTTCCGGACGGTTCAGGACGATTGAAATGGCAAGACGCTTAGAAAATTGGTCTTGTCTGGAAGTGCGAGCCGTGATTCGATTTTTATGGGCAAAGAATGTGTCCACGAAGCATCTGACGCAAACGGCCGGGCATGTTGAGTGAAGGTGTTATCCTCCTGCATGACAATGCTAGGCCCCATACTGCTCAAGCAGTGCAGAAATTGTTGCGACGGTTCAGGTGGGAAATCTGGAGTCACCCCCCATACAGTCCATATTTGGCACCCAGTGACTATTTCCTGTTTCTGAATTTAAAGGAGCACTTATCCGGCACATAGTTCTTATCAGACAGTGCTGTGAAAACATCCACCGAGACCTGGCTCAATGGACAGGGACCTGATTTCTACCAAGTCGGGTTAAACAAGTTGGTTCTGCGTTCTAATAAATGTCTAAATAGACTTGGTGATTATGCCGAAAAGTGATAGGCACATATGCCTCTTAATTCTCTTTTCCATTTTCTGTCTATTGTTAATAAATATTTCTTTATTCGACTTGTAACCTTTTTTTCTGATCACCCCTCGTAACTTACCATAACAGTTAATAGCAGGCTAGTATGTAAAGTTTTCTTTTTCATCACTTTCTATTGTTTTTGATTTCCCAAAATTATCCTTAAAACATTCACAGCTATTCCTCTAAGAAATAAAAATTAATTTTTATAATGTTTAAAAATATGCTTTGTCAAACATATTCATATTCAAGTACAAATTAAAATTACAAACTGTAATTCTGAAATAGCAGTATGAAATCATTAAATATTTAACGTTGCTTTGTTTAAATAATACAAAATGCTTTAAAATGAAAAAATGTTTTTATTTTACGTATATTTTCAAAGTTTATTTTCTTAATATTTAGCACTTGCTTCTTAAAATAAATTGCTTTCGACAATCAAGTTTGTAAACAATAATAAAGTTGCCAAACGAAAACGTATGTGCAGTTTTCTTTCCTTCACTTTTTCTACTATTAAATTCACAAAATCGTAACATTCAAAGCTATTTTCTAAGAAATAAAACTAATTTTTATAATGTTTGGAAATAAATTTTGCCAAACACATTTGTGTTCAAGTGTACAAATTAATATAACAAACTGTAATGCTGAAATAGCAGTATGGTATGAAATCTTAAATATTTAACATTGCTTGGTTTAAATAATACAAAATGCTTTAAAATGAAAAAAATATTTCTGGTTTATGTGTATTTTCGAAATTTATTTGCTTACTATTTAGTACTTGCTTCTTAAAATAAATTGCTTTCGACAAACAAATTCGTAAACAATAACAAAGTTGCCAACGTCAATTTAATGGTTAGTTGGTTGGATATTGGGTTTAACGTTGCACTGTTACGATATGAATATAGATACAATAAAAATAAGACGAGCGATTGCGTAAGCTAGAGAGCTCGAGAAACTTACAGCCGTTGACAATAGGGTCGTTGCAGTCAAATTTTGGTTGCCGAAGAATATACGGGAGTGTCCTATCTGTATAATATTCTGTGGTTCGGATACGCTTCTTGGTGTTCTTGTGGAACCTTTCATTCAAACAGAAACTGTCACTATACGATTCCTTTTGCACAACACTGATACTTCCGTTTCTTGTCAGGATATCGCCGAGGAACTTGCAGAGCAAGGCCTTCATACTCTCGAGGTTCGCCGGTTTGTTCGGAAGTCACAAGGCGCCGAACTCACCTTTTTAACCCTTCTTGTAATTTTGTTAGGCACTAATCTCCCTCCTGAAGTCAAACTTTGGTTTCAACTTCATAGGATATCCCTTTTTGTTGACAGGCTTAGACAGTGTTTAAACTGTCATCGCTATAATCACTCAACTAAGGCTTGCCGTTTGAGCAATAAACTGTGCATCACCTGCGGTGAAACCCGTAATGACCCGTGCACGGCTACGTCACCCAGATGCATCAATTGTAAAAACGCCCATCCTGCTAACGATAGAACTTGTCCTAGCTACCAGCGAGAGGCCCACCTCCAAAGTTTAAGTGCCAAAACCACTTGTCCCTCAGCGAGGCTCAGCGTCGTTTTATTGAGAAGGAAGTTTCCCCTAACAGGTCTTTTGCATCTGTGGTTACTTGCCCCCTCCCGATGTGGTCATCAGATCAGACTTGGAATCAGCCCTCCACGAAATCACTTCACAATTTACTAACATGGTGCAGGCGATGTGCGTGGAGCTCCAAAAATCAGTTCAAACTATGCTCCTGTTTGGTACGCAATCACTTCTGGAGTGCATCCAGGAATCTCAATCTAAAAATTTTCAAAAATCAACTGCTTATGTGCTCTCAGAGATTCTCCGAGATAGTAAAAAACCCCGTACTGCTGAACCCAACCATAAAAGACACCTGTCCTATGGACATTCCGCTATCGGATTCACAAGGCACCAGCGGGCGGTTTTCACCCTCTTGTCAATCTCATTCTGCCAGGGACTTAATCTCTGTACTCAGAACTTTCTGCTCATGACCATTCTCTTCTTTTTTTCATTTTCCGAGGACAGCTTCCCTCTTTTTTTCTTCGTTCTTTTTATGAGTGTTTCTTCCTTCCTTTTGCAGTGGAATTGCCGTAGTTTTCATTCGAATGGCCACTGGCTCAAGGTTTCACCAGCTTTACATGCTAATATATAATCTGCCTACAAGAAACTTTTCTAAACCCTACAGACGCTGTTTCTTTCCCCCATATGACTACGTACAGAGCTGATAGGCTGATTTTCCGTGGGGTGGGCTTCTGACCGCTGTCCACTCCTCGTTTGTTTCCTTCAAAGTTGATCTTCCCCTCTGTCCTATCCAAGAATTCGAAGCACTAGGAGTTAACATTTTCTTTCATCATACCTAGACATTGATCTTAAACATTTATTCTCCTACCGGGATTCTTCCCGAAGACTGGCTGTCTGATATAATGGCCTTACAGGGTTCTCCAGTTATTCTCCTTGGCGACTTTAACATAAACCTCCTGAATCGTCACCCTCCCATTCCCCTCACAGTCCAGCAAATGCTCGAGTGGATCAGCTCACAAAACTTGTGCATTTTGAACCTTGACTTCCCGACTCGTACCAGTTCCAGTGGCTCTTCCTCTCTTCTGGACCTCACCATGATGTCACCTTCTTTCTTCCCTTTATTCAAGTTTTACATTCACCCTGATGTCTACGATTCCGATCATCACCCCATCCTTCTCATCTCCAATCTCTCTCACTCCGACTCCGATCATAATCGCTGGCGCACTCACTGGTCCAAAGCAGGCGCCGTTCTCAACAGCCTTGCCCAACTTCCCAACCAGTCTTACGAAGACTTTGAAAATGCCTGCTCTCAAACTATCGTCGCCACTCAAACTTATCAACGTAGTCCCTACCGTCCAAGCTGCCTCTGGTGGGACACTACTTGTTACCACTTATTAGCCCAAAAGCGTAAGCATTTACGTCTCGCTCGCTCCACCTGTTCCAGGGGCGTTTGGCTCATATACAAATGGTACGCCGCCAAGCTCCGTCGTTATCTAAAGCAGGCCTCTCGGCGTTTTTGGAACAATCTGTGCCAGAACTGTAGCTTCAGCAAGAAAATCTTCAAGATCCTCAAAAGGCTGTCTAATAAAAACACAGTCCAGTGTGACAACATTATAAGAAATCCTTCACCCCTTGCTTCGGCCTCCTCCTAAGCTCAAGCCTTCCTGCTTTACTTTTCAAAGACTGAACAAGAGCGTATCACCCCTTACGACTTAGGTGAAGGCGATAAAGATCTTGACGCCCTCTCCTCCTACGACGAACTGCCGCATGCCGTTCGGCCCGCTCGCCCAACTACCCTTGGTGTGGATGGAATCTCAGTGAAACTCCTGAAATGCTTCTCCAAATGCTTCTGCAATCCCTACTAGACACCTTCAACCGCTCTTTTGAGTCTGGGGACCTTCCTCCCTCCTGGAAGCTGGCGACAATTGTCCCCATATATATGCAAACCTGGCAAACCTTCCCATCATGTGAGCTCTTATCGCCCGATCGCCCTTACTTCCGTAGGTTGCAAACTCATTGAACGTATGATTCTTCGCAGGGCTGGACAGCGGAAGCTTTTCCATGGGGATCATTTCGGTTTTATTCCTACGAGAGACTGTACCATGGCTCTCTGTACTTTCCTCCATGACATCTCAACTGCCAGGTCCAACCACTGGTTTGCAGTCGCCGTCAGTCTGGACATCAAACCTGCCTATGACTCCGTCCAACCTGACATTCTTGCCTATAAGCTTGCCTGCCATGGCATCAGGGAAAAAATGGGCCTCTGGCTGGCCTTTTTCACGAACCGCAGACAGATCCAAATTCGTTGGAAAGTCCTTTCCCAGTTCGGCCTTTGCTCCAAAGGGATCCTGCAAGGCTCGGTACTTTCTCCTTTTCTTTTTATTGTTTACCTGCTCGATATTGCAGAGACTCTGGAGGAGGGTTTCTATATGACTATATACGCTGATGACATTCTTGTTTACGCTCTCGGTCCTGACGAAGAGAGGTCTCGTCGCAAACTCCAGGATACCCTCAGCAGAATTCAAACTTGGTGTGTCTCTAACATGTTCACTATTGCACCAGACAAATGGTCTGCTATAAATTTCACCCGTTGCAGAGACCCCGGCCCTCCATTAAAACTGTCAGGCTTAGACATCTCTTGGAGCCTCCACGTAAAAATTCTGGGAATTCGGTTCAAGCGCACCTTCTCCCATCATTTTGCTACTCTGAAACTTAAAGCCCTCCGTCGGATTAATTATGTGAAAGCTGTTGCTGGCTGCTCGCGAGGCATCATTAGCAACCATCTGATTAAGATCATCAATGCTCTCATTCGCAGTCTCCTGGAATATGGTGCTCCACTTTTCTTGGATTCTCCTTCAACCGCCCTCCGAAAACTTGAGGTCATTTACAATGCTGCCATCAGAACTTCTACTGGTCTTCCACGGTGGACCCCAATTCCTGTCCTCCGTCGTGAAGCTGCGGTCCCCAGTATCAGCAGTCGTCTCTCTCTACTTACTAAATAATTCCTGCTCCGGCTGCCTGCTTTGCTTCCTGGTCTTCGTCTCGGAGCTTTCGTGCGCTCATGTCTGACTTCCCAGCCTACAGAGTGGAAGTGATGGAAGCCCTTGCAAGAATTGCAGGATTCCCTCCAATGTTCCCTCAGTCAAGTAATTCAGTTCTCTTGGCCTCCTCTCCCTAATACTTTTAATTTTCAGATTATAACTCAAGACCTTCCATTTCAGAACATAGCTATCTCTGGTCAAGATATTGTTAAAGCTTGGTGGAGCTAGCGCTCCTCTCTCCCTCCTTGCTAAATTTTCGCTACTGACGTCTCAAAAGATGCTAATCGGACTGCTATTGTGGCCGTCGACATAGAGTCCTCTGTTTCGCTTGCTTCTCTGGTCCCACATCTTAACTCTGTCTTTATAGCTGAGGCCCTGGCCATCTGCCTCGCTCTCTTTAAACTCCATTCCTGCTTCTCCAATATTTTTGTATTATCCGACAGTCTTTCAGCTCTTAATGCGCTTAGCACTTGGTCGGTACAATCTCCAAAGGTCATTCTATTCCTTCTATCCTTTATCCACGCTCGCAACCTTCACGGCCAAAAGATTATCCTTATTTGGTGCCCGGGTCACAAAGGAATCTATCCGAACGAGCAGGCCGATAAACTCGCCAACAATGGCCCGTACACTTGCTACTCTCCTCCCTGGATTTATCCGGAAGATCTGCGGACGCATGTGAGGAATGCCTGGTTCATCGAAAACGACTATGCCTGGATGAACTGCGATTACGCGACCTCTTTTCCTCACCTTTCCTTAACCAGGAACTTTCCCAACTGGTCTCCCTCCCGGATACAGATGCAAGGCTTTCAAAACACCCGTTTTTTTTTCGGAAAAAAACCGGTTTTTTTCCCTGGGAAATAAGGACAAAATTGGAAATTTTGAAAATTCCCTAAAACTGGGAATTTTGAAATTATGAATGTTTTTATATTTTTTATGTATAAAAAACCTCCGATCCTTAAATTTATTTCAACTTTAACTTCTGCGTAGATTTCGTTTCTCTTTTCCTTACTCGCTAATTCTAGCATCTTCGATGCTCATGTTCATTCCGTAAACGAAGAAAATAACTAATTCGTCGCTAACACTAACGGTAAGTTTCTGTCACTATATTCATTAATATTAGCATTTTTACCAACTTTTTAATACTTAGCAGTTTTACTAACTGAATCACAAGTGGAAAGTCTATAATTTTATTTTTTTATATAATACTTTAATAACAATTATAATATTAAAATTTGTAGTGCTTAAAGGAAAAAAAAAAAAAAAAAACAATTGTTTTTACTGAGTACAAAAGTAGCTAATACATGTTATTTTATCTAGAATAATGTAGTGAAATTAATTGAATTTTAAGTTTATGAAATAATGTTATCTTGTGGAATTAAAAACTATATGTAAGAGGTGTCTGTGGAGAAAAATGCTTATAACAATCCTAAGTCTAATTTTTGCCAATCAACAAGCCTAAGAAAAGTAACATGTTATGATTCAAAGAATTATTATTTACCGTACAAATTTGCTGCAACAACTCCCATGGGGGGAGATATGCCGTCTATTAGTTTTAGTTATTTCTATAAATGCCAACAAAACACGCAGCGTAGTGAGAACGGATGGTGCAGTGTTAGCGTGCTTGACTTCGGAAACGGGGGTAGTGGGATCGAGTCCCCGCAAGGGCGTTTTGTATTTTATTTTTTTATTTCAACTGAAATATTTATTTTTGACATTTTTAATTAAATTAAATCATTATTTTAAAAGAAAATATTAATTATATTAAAACAAGTTTTTTTTTCTTTCTTTTCTTTTCTTTTTTCAGCGCGGACAATTTAATATTTTATTTTTAACCAATTTATTTATTTATTTATTAAATTTAAATAAGTTAATAATTTAACGGGAAGTACTTTTATATTATATTTAGGTAAGATTTTGTTAATGGTTACATTCAGATAAAATTTTTGTTAATGATTGTTTTTTGTAAATTATTAATTACTATTTTTTAACGACCACATTAATAGCAAGAATTAATCGTCTGTTCTCAATTGTATTATTTATTCAGGCAATTTTTTGCATGAAAAATCCTGAATGATGAACAGCTGATACTTAACTATTCGACGTCGCATTTAACTTTTATTTCAAATATTTAATATTTCATTAAAGAACTGTCAAATTTAGTGGTGTCGGAAGAACTGACAATAATATTGAAAACAATGACAAATTTTCTCAAAATTAATTTTGCTAATTTATAATTAATTTACATCTAAAAAAATTCAAAATCTGGGTAAATAAATGAGTTTTACAAATCAAGTAATCTCGACGAAAAGCCAAATATTTGACAAAATTTTCGTGATGAACAATAATTGACGGTGAACAAAATTGAAATTCAAATAATTGTGATCAATCTTTTTATATTTCTTGTTCTAATTGTGAAAAATACTTATGGTTTCATGATTTTTCTACTTTTAATCATAATTGTTATAAATTAGAAACTATATTCGTAGCTTAAACATGGTTTTCCTTTTTATAAAAAAAAAAAAAAAAATTCTTAAATTCATTCTCAATACTTTATTAATTGAAATACTCAAAAATAAAAAATAAAATAAAAAAAAAAACCTTCTTAATGTAATAAATATTTTCTCTTAAATTAATAATTTAATTTACTTAAAAACGTATAGAAAAAAATCGAAAAAATTTCAAAACACCCTTGCGGGGACTCGATCCCATGACCTCCGTACCCGAAGTCAAGCATACTAGCACTTCACACTACGCTGCGTGTTTTGTTGGCTTTTATAGAAATAACTAGAACTAAAAGAGGGCATATCTCACCCCCATGGGAGTTATTGCAGCAAATTTGTACGGTACCCAATGTTTTCGACCATGCTCTTTAATTTAAGGTTGGTTTCGTTTCAATAGCGATTTTACTAATGCACACTTCCCTTGTGAGAGATACGACAAGGTTGGTTGTAGGATTTAAGGCCGATTGACTCCTAATGTGTCCTAGGCCTAGGGGGGGGAATGCCCTCCGTGGGGGTCTTTCTAAGGGGTCCTAGCCCGTATTTACGCGAGTTTCGGAGGAAACCACGGAAAACTCCGAACGGCTAGGTCGATGAGCGCGACCTGGGATCGAACCCGGCACCTCCCATCTACCAGCTTTGAGCGCAGAACCGTTCGGCCGCTGGTGGGCGATACGACAAGGTGTTCATACTTTTTCATTGGTGGAAAGCTCCCTTTGACCGCCCGAGGCGATTTCGCGCACTGCTACCATAGACATAAGGCAGGAAGAAATTGTGACTTTCAAAAATGCATATAAGTCATATTAATTAAATGTAATTTAAAAATTTTGAAGCAAGTTTTCATGTTCCTAAATGTTTTTTCTATTAATAGAAATAAAAATTTTCATTGATTTTCACCAATTCTTTTCTAAATAAGTACTTTTCTAAAAACAGTTTCGTTTTCGATCAACCAAAAGAAGCAATATTATTATTTTATCTCATTATTTTTTCATATATATAAGAAAAAACTGAACAATTTTTATCTCTGTGAGTTATATCTATGTTTATCTTTCATCATTTGACTAAAAAGTATCGTAATATTTCTAATTTTTTTTTCTTAATTATTTTCTTATATTAGATTTGGCGATAACTTCAATAATTACACAGCCAACCTCTTTCGGAAAAAATCGAGCTTTTAAGGTGCGTCATTCGGGTTTTTTTTCCCTTCTTTTTAGAATAATTTTGAAAATAAATTATGTAAGTTAACATTATTAACTAATATACACTTATTATTACTTTATTTATTTATCTATTTATTTTTGTTTTACCTGATCTTATTAAAAATTATTTTGATTTATATTTGATTTATTATTTGATAACAAACATTTAAATATAAATACAATTGATAGAGTAAAGCATATTTTTGTATATTTTAATGTTAAAAATACATAACTAATAAATAAAAAGGCCTTTTAATTATTTAGTTTTTTTTTTTAATTTCTTCAGGAGTATATAAATAAAGGCTAGTACATTTATTTAATGCATTAAGCTTAAACTCAATAGGTGCCTTATATTTTTCTTATATTTATTCAAAAATACGGAATACGAGGGGGAAAAGAATAAGGTTAAAAATATTAAAAAGCTTAATTTTCTGTCATTTATTAATTTAAAACATAAAATTATTTTGTTTATCTATTTATTTTATTTATTTATTTTTTATGGAGAAATCAAAGCATTAATAGAAATAAATCCCTCTATGGTGGCCAAGCGGTTCTGCGGTCAAAGTTGGTAGATGGGAAGTGCCGGGTTCGATAAAAAAACGCCCTCATCGATCTAACCGTTCGAAGTTTTCCGTAGTTCTCTCTAAAACTCGCGTAAATACGAACTAGATCCACTTAGAAAGACCCCCACGGAGGGCATTTCTCCTGTAGCGTTATTTTTATCTTTTTTTTTTTTTTTTTTTTTTTTTTTAACCATACTTTATTCAAAGGTACAATATACAAAAAAAAAAAAAAAAAAAGAAAGAAAAAAAGGAAAAAAAAATATATATTTGTATTACATTTGAAGGAAAATAAACTTTTGACATGAACAATAAGGATGTATAAAACTTTTAAAGTTAATAAATATTTTTACAAATATTAATGATTATGCATTTAACTATAAAATATTGCTATGTTTTTAAGTATTAAACTAATTCAATTTTCCTAAACTGAATTATTTTAAGAAAAATATGTTGGTGTTAATGTGCCAGTTGCCTACAAAAGAAAAGCCGAGGTATGGGTTGAATAACCTAAGTAAGGGGTGGTCTTTTTAAGGGGTTCTAGCCCATATTTACGCTTGTTTCGGAGAAAACTGCAGATAATTTCGAAAAGTTAGCCCGCTGTTAACCTGATATCTCCCGTCTACAAGCTATGAGAGTAAAGTTAATGTTACAGTCACAAAAACATTTGACCCCCTGAAAAACCTTTTATAAACGAACTAAAACAATTTTTAAATGTTTAATGTGCTGAGAATGTATACATTTGTAAGTTATTACAATAAATAAAATTAATCATAAAGCTAAACGTTCATCTCTCAAATGAATATATCAAATCAAATTAACTGTTAAATCGTCAAATTTTTACTAATTAATCTTAATATAAATGAACTTCCTTACCAGTAACTACAAGGACAAATTTGATAAAATAAATTATTTTTTTAAATAAATAAAAATAATTTTATTATTATTATTATTTTTATTATCAGTTTGTATATATATATATATATATATATTTAGACTACAGTTCCATAGTATGTTATTAAAAACTAAAGAGGATTAAAATTCAGAATTTTTGATATGCAATATGATAGATAAGATGATGTAAATTATTTCTATGAATATAGAAATGTAATCTAAATCTAAATTACAATAATAATAAAACGAATGTAACGTAATGCATAATGTATCTTAGTTTGATTGCAAAGAAAATTTTTTTTTGCGTTACTTTAAAAAAAATCTTTAAATCTTACACCGATAAATCACCAAATACGCGATCAGCGCCAAGCATTGTAAAACGGGTTACTGAAACAAGAGGGAATCTGGACAAGCGTTTGTCCACTGAGCATGCGTACTAAGTACCTGTCCTGTCGTATCTCTGAGATTATCCACAAGACGTTAAATCGCGCCCATCACAAATGCTCCAGCTCGTTCTTTCTTCTAATGAGCATGCGCGGGGACTTAACTCAAGTTGCCGGTCAAAATCATGAAGATCTAAGAAATAGATTCGCAGCCGGTGCTACCCTCTATTAGCGATTAATTTAATCAAACATTTTCATTTTCAGAAATTTTATTTTATTTTCCCTTTCAACCTTTTTTAAAATAATAAAAATCTAAGATTCAGACTCTTTTATTTTATTTCAAATTTTATTTTCCACCAATTAAAAAAAAAAAAAAAAAAAATGATAATAATAAATAGGGTTTAGAAAAAAATATAAATAAATATTTGAAAGTGTAGGAGGCTCTTCATTTATGAAAATATTTATAGATAATAATAATAATAAAATAAAAAATCAACAATATTTTAAAAAGCTTAATAAAATAGCAGAAGTGTATGAGATATAATAATTCAAAATCAAGTTTAATAGTGCTTTATGATTGTGTTTATATTACTTTTTCACATCAAATGCTTTGAATGAAAATTTTAAATAGAAACAAATGAAGTAGAAAATTGGTTTTAAGTTACATTGTATATAATTTCCTATTCTTCGTATGATACTGCTTATTAATATTTCCAATTAATTTATAACAATAAGAAAAAAATATATAAAATATTTCAGTTTTAAATTGCATTATATTATTATCAGTAAATTATTAAGAAAGTAAATTTGAATTAATTTAAATCCTATATATTCAACTAAAAAATATTATACTATATTATGCATGACATAGAAAAATTACATATAATTTTTTCTAACAAGTATTCGAGATATTCCCATTAATATTAAATAAGAATTTTATTAGATTTAACAAAGCACTTAAAATTACGTATCTTAAAAACTGAGCAAATGAGAGTTAATTTTTATCAATAACAAGCAGTACGAGGATCAGTAAAGCTGTTTAATTTCTCCCCTGCAAATATTTACAATTATTATTATCATTAAATCTAATTTAGAAGCTTTTAGCTATATGGAAATTTAATTTCATGTCAGTATTATTTATAAATATTTTACATATATAAGTCGTAAAAACATTTTATTTTATTTTATAGCTTTTCTAGTCATAGTCATGCCTCCCACTGTTTAATAAATAATTAAGTAAAATAAGCAAAAAGCATTAATTTACTTTAAGACATGGGCTTAATATATTCTAATTATTGCAGTTTATGGCTTCAACAAAGAATTTTCTATATTTTTAAAAGAACAATTATAAATAATATAATCAAATGATAAAAATTTGAAATTTATTCGAAACAGTAATATTTATCAAAGGGGATCAAATTCTTTAACCATATATCATATATGAGGTTAGCACTGAAAATAAAATTGAAATTGATGAAATATGTTAAATTTTTTTTATATTGTCTTATGACATTCTGATTCAAATAGGGAGGAAGGGAAGAGGATAAACAGTTTAAATGACCCTCTTAATGTTTGTTAGTGATAAACATTAACTCTCATTTGCTTAGTTTTTGAATGTGTCTACTTTTAAGTACTCCAATAAATTTTTGATATAATATTGATGAGAATACTTCAAATATAGTTAGAAAAATTTTTATGAAATTTTTCTGTGTTATGCATAATATAGTATAATATTTAGAGTTGAATATATAGGATTTAAATGAATTCAAATTTACATTCTTTATAATTTACTGATAATAATATAATGCAATTTAAAACTGAAATATTTTATATATTTTTTCTTAATGTTATAAATTATTTGGAAATATTAATAAGCAGTATTATACGAAGGATAGGAAATTATAAACAATTTAATTTAAAATAAATTTTCCACATCATTTTTATCAGCTTAAAACTTTCATACAAAGTATTTGATGTGAAAAATTAATGTAAACACAATCATAAAACACCAATAAACTTGATTTGGTATTATTATATCTCATACAATTTTGTTGTTATTTTATTAAACTTTTAACCTTTTGGATCCCGTTATAGCCGAAATCATCCGAGCTACTTGAATCCCGTTATAGCCGAGGTTAGCTCAAGAAAATTCATCCCCCCTACCGATAAGGAGCGGGCAGTCTTGGAGGCGTGGGAATAGGTCAGTGATGGATTGCGTTGAAAGCTGTCATTCCCGAACAAAAGAGAGAGAAATAAGTGTTATTTCTTTTTGCTTGAAAATCGCCATTGCTTCTTTGACTTTTCTTTCGAAGACAACAATTTTCATTTTGAGATATTTAGGAGAGAAAACATTTGATCTATTTATTTATTTATTTATTTAATTTTTTATTTTGTGCAAAATGGCTTTTAGAAAAAGAATAAAAAGACAAAATAGGACACATTGTGCAGAGCTCATGGTAATGTGAGATTTGCAAAATTTGCTCATGCAAAGACTGCTTTTGATTACAATATGATATAATTTATTTTATATCAGTAACAGACCATGATGATAAAACTGCGACAACTTTAATACTGTCAAAGAAAATCTAAGCCATGGAAAATAAATAAATAAATAAATAAATAAATAAATAAGCAAAAGCATCTACGAATATGAATATAAAAAATAATCTATTTACTTACAATATAAAATAATTTAAAATAGTATGTCTTAAAACATCACATTTATAAAGCATGTGTGTAGAAAATTTTGTTAGTAGAAAATTTTGAATTAAACTCCAAACAATTAAATTACATATTGAAAACTTAAATTTAACCATATACATATTTAAAATTTCATTATTTGAAATGAAACAGGTTAATCTTGGTTTATAAGCAAGAAAGGGAAATTATCATTCCTCTGCAATTCCCATCCCCCCCCCCCCCATAAAATATATTTTTAACCAGGGGAACTCAAAACGTGTAATTTAACCAAAACCTTCCTTCAAAAGTTTGCCTGTAAAACAATATTTTGTCTGTCATACAAGAGCAAAAGAAAGCATTTATCATTTCTAAGTAATTGCATCAGATAATACACATATTCATACTCAGGGCACGCCAAAACTTTTAACAGTAAAATAATTAAGCTTGAAAATTCCATCTTTCTGTTGAATTTTTACATCATGTGTCAATATTTTAAATTTTTTTCTCAAGTGATTTTTTTTTTTTTTTTTTTAAGAAATATTTAAAATTATAAAAGATACTTCTATAAAAAACTTGGGGGAGGATCAAAATTGCGATGGCATGTCTCCGGACCACCTCTAGGGGTGAGTCCCAGACCGTCGCCAATTACCCATCTGTGCAGCATTAGTGCGACGTAAAACCCAACCAACAAACCATCTATAAAAACTTTATATAATATATATATATATATATATATATATATATAAGAAAAAGAAAAAAAAAACTGTCGCAAAATGTTAGAAAGTATTGAAAAATATGGATTAAAAAAAAAAGAAATGCATTTTTCTTTATTTATTTATTCTTACTTAATTATTTTTGTTTCTTTTTTTCTTCTCAAATTGTATCTATATCAATTGTTTTAAATTTTACCTTTATTCTTGGTGATGGTGAAATCATTTTCCTCTATAAAATCATTTAATATTATGGGGGGGGGGGGGGGAAGAGAGAGGAAAGAAGGAAAGAAAAAAAAAAATCATAGACTAATACAACAAAGAATTCGCTAAATGTAGGTACAAAATCATTATATTTTATAATTTAGTAAAATTATATTGCCGAAATTATGGCTATACCTATATAACTTTAACTTGCTTAATAGTAAGAAGGGTGAACTTTTTAATTATCCATTCAGTGTAATTTTAAAATGTGATAATAAACATTTTACGGGAGAGTATTTAGAAAATTAATTTACAAAGTAGTCCCTGAAATTTCTTTCACAGATACCCAAAGCTCAACCAGTGGCCGAGAGGTTCCTTAATTTTTATCCCACCAAACTTACTGCTATTTAAAATATATCATATACGTTATAATTATAACTCATGAATATCAACTATCGATAGCTCAGCATTTTTCTCAAATAATATGGAGTTAATTTCTCTTGACATTATAAAAAGGAAAAAAAAATGTCAAATTTTTATTATTGTAAGGGAAAAAAAAGCTTATTACATGGGTCCCGTTACTTTTCGCTTCAGTTTATAATTAATTGTTTTTGATGAATTCCTTTTCTTTTTTAATAAATTTTCATGTATCACTTCCATTTTGAAAATAATTGTAAATTTTATATACTTCCGAGCTATTTACATTGGCCATATTCTCTTTACTTTGCCGAAACAAATCAAAATTTATATCACAAATCAAATTATTTGATATAATAATTCTGAAATTTAAACCCATAATTCAAATATTTATTCTCTAAAAGAGATTTTCCAGACATTGAGGGACCTCCTTTAACGACATGGTCTGCAGAGTGAACAATAAAAAGAGGGGAAAGTAGTGACCGCAAGACTCGGCTATGTTTCTGGGATCCTGAGGCCCTCAGAATTTCCAGGCCGTGGGAATTATAGAGTTAAAATATTGTTGATTTTTTTTTCTCTAATTATCTATGAATATTTTCATAAATGAAGAGCCTCCTGCACTTTCAAATAGTAATTTGAATCTTTTTCTAAACCCTACTTTCTTTTTCTTTTTTTAATTGGTGGAAAATAAAATTTAATATAAAATAAAAAAATTCTGAGTCTGAGATTTTTATTATTTTAAAAAAGGTTAAAAGGGAAAGTAAAATAAAATTTCTGAAAGTGAAAATGTTTGGTTAAATTAATCGCTAATAGAGGGTAGCACCGGCGGCGAATCAATATCTCACTTAGACCTTCATGGTTTTGGCCACTGATCTCTATACTAACCCTATAGAGATACTAAACCCTATAGAGATCAGTGGTTTTGGCCAGCAAAGCAACTTGAAATAGTCCCCGCGCATGCTCATTAGAAGAAGGAACGAGCTGGAGCAGTTGTGATGGGCGCGATCTAACGCGTTTCTTTGTTTGGCGCAGCATATCCCACTGCGGATTTTGCGCCAATAAAAGCCAACCAACCAACCAACCATATCCAGGGTTTCAACGGTTTCAACCTACCTTCCGCTTCGGCCGTGACTACGCGACCGGCTGGTCCGGTTTTCCAGATCTCCGGTCTCCCTGACCGGCCGACGCAGTAGGCTACTGCGCTTCGCTGTGTTTTGGTTAGATTTTCTGCTAGCCAATGAAAAGTGTACAATGGAGGAAAAAGAAAATATGAAGAAAAAAGTTGATTACGGTAACCTCATTCCTTTTCCAGGAGTAGGGTTGATAGATATTATGATGTATCACTATCTGGCTCAAACAATGATTACTATTGTATTGTATTTTATTTATTGTTTGTTTACAGGAATTTGTGATCCCTGCTTGAAGGTAAAAGTTATTAAAAATGGAACAATCGCATTTTTTTTTCTTTTTAACACTTACAAATTTGTTAAAGCAGTAATGTGCAGTATTGTAAAAACACTAAAATGACTAAGAAATAGGAAAGGGATACATTAAAAATTTAAATTTTATTATTTTCAAAAAATGTTTTATTTATCCTTCTTACTTCGTCCATATTACTTCCAATAAATATCCTGATTTTTTCTTACTATAATTTTACACAATATAAATGCATTTTATAGCTTATAATTATGAATAAGAGGTAACAATTTCTTTATTTGGAGTTTGTGAAAAACAGGCTATTCTGGAAGGAATTTAGATACTGAAAGTAAAAAAGTTTTTTAAAAAAAACTTCCTTATGAATTTAAATACAAAATACTTCAGACTTCTCAAAACGTAAAATTGTCTAAATGATTAGAAACTCTTTACCATTTCCAGAATTTAGTAAAATTTCATAAACAAGTTACCACTGAAAAATAGTTTGAAAAACATTTTTAAATAAAGTATTAGTGTTCTTTTGTATCTCCATCACAGTCGTTTTGTTTTGCAAAATAGTTATCCAAAATGCAATAGCTAAAGGACAAGTTTTCACTTGTATTAAGTATTTCTGACCATTAGCTTTTTAGTCACCTAAATTTAGTAAAAAAAGAAATTGAAAACAGGCTGTCACTAAAAAATGTAAGCCATTTATGAATGATATATATTATTATTATTGAAGGCCCTGAAAGTGGATTTAATTTTTAAGAAGAATTCATAAAACTGATTGCCATGAATATATGTATATATCTAAATAAGAAAGCTTTTTCAATAAGTTTTATTTATTTTTTCAGCTTCTGTTATATTATTATATGTAAAGTATAGTATAAGCTTGATATAAAGCAAATTTTATAGTACAACATTAACTATATGTATATCCATTCAAAAAGGTTATAAATCAAACACAACTAAGATGTTCAAATTGATTTAAGATTTAACATTATTCAATTATAATGCATTATATACAATATTTCCCTATTATCCCATCATGTTAGGCTTTTACTGTATCTTATTAAACAGTGTGATAATTATTTTTTTATTTCAAAATTATTTTTATTGATGTGTAATAATAGTTCTTTCAGCATATCATGACTAAATTTTAAAAGTAAATTTTCAAATTAGAGTTGAAACATATAGAGAAATCCAGAATAGTATGCTAACTCGCATTCATAAACTTATTGTTTGCTTTAAAAAAAAAAAGTGATTTTAGCTTTTTTGTTAAATAAATTTTAAACCATGACACTTGTCGTTTCTTTATTCCTATAATCATCTGTGTAAATTTAAAATATTAAATTGCATATCTTCCTGTTAAACATATTCATATTTGAATAATTTGTTCAGTTGAAATCTGCTCATATTCAACTAAGTTAAATTGAAAGATATTTATATATTTATCATGCATTCCATCATAAATATTTGTTTAATTGGATTTTACATGCTACATTAAAAAAAAAAAAGTTAACCACATTATTTTTCATGATTTGATTATTTTTTATATTGAATAGTTTTTAAAAGTTAAATTAGGAAGCTTTTGCAAAAAGTGTTTCATGTATGATTTAATCCCCCCCCCATAAGTTTTTAAAAAGAAACTTCCCATATTCAGCTAAATTAAACTGAAAGATGTTTATATATTTATCATAAATTCCATCATAAATATTTGTTTAATTGGGTTTTACATGCTATGCTACATTTTTTAAAAAGTTAACCACTTTGTTTTGCATGATTTGATTATTTTCAATATTGAGTAGTTTTTTAAAGTTAAATTAGGAAGCTTTATCAAAAAGTGTTTCATGTATGATTACATCCCCCCCCCCCCCCAATAAGTTTTTAAAAAGAAACTCCCTATAAACTAAAGGAAGATTTTTAAAAGTGTTTCATATATGATTAAATCCCTCCCCCCCCCCCATAAGTTTTTTCAAAAGAAACTTCCCATATTCAACTAAATTAAACTGAAAGATGTTTATATATTTATCATAGATATTTGTTTAATTGGGTTTTACATGTTATGCTACATTAAAAAAAAAAAAAAAAAAAAAAAGTTAACCACATTGTTTTGCATGATTTGATTATTTTCTATATTGAGTAGTTTTTATAAGTTAAATTAGGAAGCTTTTTCAAAAAGTGCTTCATGTATGATTAATCCCCCCCCCCCCAGCATAAGTTTTTAAAAAGAAACTTCCTTATGAATTTAAATACTTCAGACTTCTCAAAATGTAAAATTGTCTAAATGATTAGGAACTCTTTACTATTTCCAGAATTTAGTAAAATTTCATAAACATATCACTTACAAGTAGTTTAAAAAACAATTTTAAATAAAGTATTAATGTGCTTGCTGTATCACTATCTCTATCACAGTCATTTTATTTTGCAAAATGCGAAAAGTTATCCAAAATGCAATACCTAAAGAACAAGCTTTTCACTTTTTTACCATAGAATTTCATTAAGTACTACTATTATTCAAAAAATCTTCGCCGTGAATGTCACAATTAAAGATGAATCTTTTTTTTTTTTTTTTTTTTTTTTTTAAGTATTGGGATTTCTGACCAATTGTGAAAAAGGCGTTTCAGTCACATAAATTTAGTAAAAAAAAAGAAATTGAAAACAGGCTGTCACTAAAAAATGTAAGCCATTTATGCAATATGTAGGGGAGAAGGGGGTACATTGGGACACGGGGCACATTGGGACAAAGGCTTTTATCCCTTTATAATTGTAAAATAAAATTTGTAAAAAATCACAATAGATGGCACTTAGTAGTACATCTTCATATTTGTGATTTCAAATCAATCATTCAAGTATGCTGCCTGTGAACAAGGTTAGTTTATTTTATCATATGAAAAGTAATTTTTTTCAAGTAAACTAATGTTGATTTTTTAGGTAATAGGAAATAAATATTTTAATTTTTAAAAGTACTATGTGCTTTTATAAATATTAAGCTTTCATTTCCACTATAGATCATTAGCCCATGTGCTCTAGAAAATTAGACCTAAACATTTGTTTTGAAAATGACCTGATGGGGTACATTGGGACACCAATGCATGGGGCACATTGGGACTGCTAAAAATGGCCCATTCATTTCTAACACCAATATATTTTTATTTATTTACTTATTTTTTGCACATATAAGCTAATTGTATTATTTTTTTTTTTAGGTATTCTTTAAATAAATAGAAAATGATTAGAAATTATAAGCCAAAAACTGAAAGAACTAAAATTTCAGAAGAAAATATAGAAAAGGCAATAAATGAAATAATCAAAGATAAACTGTCTGTGAGGGAAGTTGCAATTAAATATTATATACCAAAATCTACATTATTTAATAGATTGAAAAACATGAGAGAAAATAAGATTGAGTGTGTACTACAAATATAAATTATAAGTTTCAATCCAAATATACATCTCAACAAATATTCATAGCTGAACAAGAACTCTTGTTGAAAGATTATTTAATACCATGTTCTCAACTTAACTATGCCATCAACACGATCCTACATAACATTAAAGTTTTGTGTAGACTTGCAGGGTTTTGATGTGCGTTAAGATGAATATATGCGGTAATGCTTCATAACAATTTCATTTTTTCATAATTACCTACTTTATTATTATTTGTTATTGTATCAAATTCATTGTTTTGAAAGCCTTTCATTTACTTTAGCAAAATATTTTGCAATATTGTAATTAGAAAAATAAAAAGATGGTTGTCCCAAAGTGCCCCATCATTAAATCAGTGTTGTCCCAATCTGCCCCTGCATGGGGAACATTGGGACACTTTTACATAAGTTATGTTTTAATTATTTCTGTTTGCAAAACACATTAAACAATGCTCATTACACATTTAAAAGGTGACCAATAACACAAGCATTTAAATAAAAATGCACAAAAGCATTAAAACTTTTATAAATTGGAAAATAATATACTTTTATAAAAAGTGTCCCAATGTCCCCCATCTTCCCCTATATTATTATTGAAGGCCCTGAAAGTGGATTTAATTTTCAAGAAGAATTTCTAAAACTGATTGCCATGAACATATATATATCTAAATAAGAAAACTTTTTCAGTAATAAGTTTTATTCATTTATTTATTTATTTTATTTTTTTATTTGCTTCGCTTCTACTATATTATTATATATAAAGTACAGTATAAGCATGAGATAAAGCAGTTTTTTTACTACAACATTAACTATATGTATATCCATTCAAAAAGATTATAAATCAAACACAACTAAGATGTTCAAATTGAGTTAAAATTTAACACTATTCAGTTATAATGCATTATATAAAATATTGCCCTATTGTTCCATGATGTTAGGCTTTTAATGTATCTTATTAAACAGTGTGATAATTATTTTTTCATTTCAAATTTATTTTTATTGATGTGTAATAATAATTCTTTCAGCATGTCATGACTAAATTTTAAAAGTAAATTTACAAATTAAAGTGAAACATATAGAGAAATCTAGAATAGTATGCTAACTTGCATTCATAAACTTATTGTTTGCTTTTAAAAAAAAATCATTTAAGATTTTTTGCTAAATAAATTTTAAACTCAACTTAAACCATGACACTTGCTGTTTCTTCATTCCTATAATCATCTGTGTAAATTTAAAATATTAAATTGCATAGGGTCAGGTGGGGTAAAATAGGTCAGTTAAAAAAAAAAAAAAAAAAAACTTAAAAAAAAAACATCCAAATATTTTTTAAATTCTAATTTTGCTGGTTTCATATAATATTATTTAAATTAGTCTTCATTTGTATACAAAATTAACTGTAACTGATACGTTTTAAATACAGCCAGTAATTATTTGTGTGTTTCGTATTAGTAACTTGAATGTGTTGCTAAGAGAAACTTTGGTTTTGAACTAATTCAAAAGCAAATTTTACAGTTTTTCATTATCATATTCCAAAAAGCACATTTTTAAGATGAATTTCCTAAACTTCCGTGAGAAAAAAAATGTATATACAATAGAGAGCCAGAAATCCGCCGAAGTTCGAAATCCACACAGCTTGTCAGATACAAACAATGAAATTCACTATTAATAAATTACAAAACTGCAAATCAGAATTTTTTAAAAAGATCTTGAATACAGATTTTATGTTTGCATTTTATGATTACAAAAAAGAAAAACAAAATAATAATAATATGAAAGACTGCAAGAGCCAAGTTGCTGCTAATGAAATTGACAGTATATTTAAATTCATCAAAAGGAAATAATGATTATTGTGATATGATGATATCAATCAGGTAAATAATAATAAACTAATTTTTTTTTAAATGCTTTCTGAAAAAGGCATAATTTTTTAGGAAGAACTCAATAAAATTCGTAGAAAAATAAATTTGTGTTCCTACTATTTACAATAAATAAAAAAATAAATAAATCATGCAGGTTCAAATTTAGTTTAAAACTAGTTATATGTGAACAGATTGTATCTAAATTTGACAAATATTTTATTCATGTTTATTTATTGTTTTATTTTATATTTTTGTACATGTTCTTATGTACCTAGTAATTTAATATTTAGTGTTATTCACTAGTATGTGTTTAGTTTGAATAATATTCTGTTTTTATTTTTCAAAGTGAAAATCATTTTTTATGGGCCCCGAAATCCACAAAATCCTAAAATCTGCACAACCTCTGGTCACGAGCTGTGCAGATTTTTGACTCTCTACTGTATTAATATTTTGGAGTAAAAAAACACATGTGAGGTAAAATAGGTCAATTGTTGAATCATGTTAGGCTTATGTTAAGAGGGAAAAACAAAAAGACAATACATATTGAAGTTGAATCAAAGCATTCAGTTTGTAGGTGTAATTCAAAAAGTTGTTTCATTCTAGCTTATTTAAGAAAGGTGACACTTTTTCATACAAATGGCAGGCAGGACACAGCATTCTCCTGAAACTCTGCAGTTTAGCATCAACTTAAAATGCAAGAGTGGGTGAATCTAGATCATCAATCTCCAATTTGACAAATTAATTCTAGTGCGACTTCAACAGTCATGGAAGAGGATACTATTTATATATTATCCTTTTAAGTACATAAAATCTGCTATTATAAACACTTTATCACCCAATCAAACATTGTCTTCCAAAGATACTTTGGAAAATGCACACAAAAATCAGGAGTAATTTTAACAACCAACTTATTTTTCAATTGATTGTATGATGAAAAAATCAACAGAGATGCTAAAATCACAGAAACAACAATTGTAAAAGAAACAAAAAGCAAGTCTTTCTCAAGAAGAAAATTTGGACAGCATCAGTACTAATCAATTCGTAAAAGTTGGAAAATGTGTTAAAGTAGAATTTCCTGGGGAAAGATCAAAGAAAATATTTCATGGCATTATTCTTTCGCCCAATCATGAATATTCTGAAAAATTTGAAGGGATAAATAAAAGTGGAAATGGAAGTTCCTACTGGAATTTTCCAGAGAAAGATATTTCTGATGTAGATGCATCGTACATAAATTCTAAATGTTTTTCCTGAGCTAATGATGGACCATACAGACATTTTTTTTCCCTTGAAAGAACACAAAATCAAGTTTTTATCAAAAAAAAAGGAATATGTATGTGTAATTTTATTTGCATGAAGTAAGTTGTATTAAAATTTAAAACAGTTTTAAAGGATGACTTATTTTACCCCAACCCATGGGGTAAAATAAGTCACAAACAGCATATTTTAAAATTTATTTTTCAGCACAAATTTTTTTGTTTTTTGAGAGGTATTTCTCTTAAGATGTCATAAGGAATATTCATTTGCATATTTTGTGCAATTTTTTTAACAAATGGAACCAATACATTTTATGCTGTTTAAGTGCATATGTAAAATATGCTGTTTTACAACACCTGACCCTATCTTTCTGTTAAACACATTCATATTTGAATAATTCGTTTAGTTGAAAGATGTTAATATATTTTTCATAAATTCCATCATAAATGTTTGTTTAATTGGGTTTTACATGCTACATTAAAAAAAAAAAAGTATGCTACATTGAAACCTCATTATTTTGCACAATTTGATTATTTTCTATATTGAGTAGATTTTAAAAGTTAAATTAGGAAGTTTTTCCAAAAAGTGTTTCATGTATGATATCCCCCCCTCTCTGTACTTAGAATTTTTCCTCATTTATAATGAGTGAATATTTTTATTTTACTTTAACTATAATAGTTTTAATTTTCTGTTTACATAAATTTTTTGTTTATCAGTCAACTTCAATAAATTGATTCTCTATTTTAAATATATTGATATATTGTTATTAAACACAAATTTTTTAAAAGCAATAATATGTAGTATTCTATACTCTAAAATATAAATAGCAAAGAAATAATAAAATAATGCATTACAATTTTAATTTTGTTATTTTCATTCTTATTTTGTCTACATTACTATAATATGGACTAATAATAATTATATTATTGAACCAACTGAATTTGAAAGAAAACAAATAAATTAGATTCCTGAAAATTTTCAATGGTGACAAACTGTAGTATAAAACTTTGTAACCTATGTTATTATCCTAACTTGCAAAGAAAAAATTAAGATAAAATTAAAATGTATTTTTACATATTAAAATATGCCTAATCTGTGAGCATCTATAATGTATAATCCACATTAAATCTGAATGAAAGAAATTGAATTCTTGGAAAATTTCATTGGTAACAAGTTTTTTTTTTTTTTTTTTTTTTTTTTCCTCCTCTGATATTTTAAAAATTAATTTGTACTTTGAGACTGTGACATTTTTCAAATATTTACTAATCATTTACTGTCAATATATGGTGTTTTTGCACATCTGTCAAAAGTATTATAATAGCCAACACATCTTTTTGCAGATTAACTGTGAAGAAATGATGGTTTTATATATCAATTATCTTTATTTCTTATATTTTTTGTATTGTTTATAAAATTATGCAAAAATTTCTCCTCCCCCCTAAAATTAATAAATAAATAAAACTTTTTTTTTTTTTTTTTGTTTACTATTATTTATCAACAAAACTTATTAGATGCTTTGCCTTTTTGTTCTAACTGTTGAGTCTTAATTTTTTCTCACCTTAAACCTAAACTATAATGAAAAATAGAAAAACTTTTTATTTATTTCTTTAAGATATATATTTAATAGAATAATTTAATACTAAAAGCGAAATGAAAACTTCTAATGTTCATTTTTATTAATAGAGGGCGACACCAGACATTTTTTCTATTAGAGCTTTCAACTTTTATCCATCCCCAGTTTCAGTAAGATCTTCATGCTTTTATCCCATTCTCTTTGTCCAGAAATTTTTCATCAAGACCCCTTTTTGCCTTTTCACATATTTATGATAAGGGTGTCTTGCTTTTCAATAATAAACATACATATAATATCTATATAAATATAGGCCTCCTGCCCTGCCACTCACTCTTACATTCCCTATATTTTTAAAATTTGGCCTATGTTCTCCTATATTTTCAGTGCATATCCTATATTTATTTTTTAGATTAATAACACGAGTGGTAAGGATAATTCCTCAGATTGCAAGACACATAATTATATTAAAAAAAAAAAAAAAAAAAAAAATGGAAGATATGAAACTTTGTGACTTTCAAAATCTTAAAGCAGTATTAAGTCTCTATCATGAACATAGAATGTGTCTTTTAAATTATGTGACACCTTGACAGTTTGTTAAAACATCTTCTGCCTTACTGAATGAGAAACCATAAGTAATCTTCGTATAGTTTAAGCTAAAATCTAAATCAGAGGTGGAGTTATTACAAAAGTTTTATAGCAATATGTATAAGAGCCATGGGGTAATATTTAGTATGTACTATTACTTCGTGATAAGAACTGTTATGGAAGTTGTAAAAAAGAAAATGAAGACAATAAAACAGGATTGGATTGGCAGAAAAAAAAGTCACCGGAAAGAAAGTCAAGCGAAAAAAAAGTCACCAGAAAAAATCTATTAAAAGAGAATAAATAGATAAAAATGTGTTTTAAAAGCTTGTAAAAATGTTTTAATTTAGAGTGAGTATGTGACGAGTACTTATATTTAGTATAACTGAAAACTATGTGAAATAAAGGCAGTGTTCAAACAAATGAAACTCAAACAAAACTAAGAAGGAGCAGAGGCCACCACGGCTTAAGACGGGTGGAGCAGGATAAACAAATTTTACCGTCGCTTAACTTTCCCCAAAATCTCTGCAGACCATATTATAAGTCAGAAAAGGTTAGGATTAAATTATATTTATTCTTAGGTTAAGAGGCCTCTCCACTTATCGTCCCCAGAAGCCAGAGCCAATGTTATTCTATGGCGAACTTCGCCCTATTATAACTTATTAACTAATATATATTTTAAATTCCGTTTTCACATTCAGAAACTTCACAACTATTAAACAATTTATCGCTTTCTAAAAATTATTTTTAATATTTTATTTTGATGTTGTAAAATGCGAATTTTCACAATGTGAAATTTTTCATTTTTGAGCTTAAAAATGCAATCTTAAAAAAAAAAAAAAAAAAAAAAAAAAAAAAAATCAATTTTTAGAAAGCGATAAATTGTTTAATAGTTGTGAATTTTCGGAAAGTGAAAACGGATTTAAAAATATGTACTAGTTAATGAATTATAATGGGGCAAAATTTCCCATGGAATAACATTGGCTTCGACTTTCGGAGACGATAGGTAGAGATTCCCCTTAATATATATATATAATTACTGATATTTATAAACCAAATTTATATGAACTAAATCATTCATATATGATTATATATGTGTGTGTATGTATTAATAGATGCTTTTGAAAGATATATGTATATATTCAAATATAAAAATTCAAAATTTTTAAGATTTTATTTAAAATTAAAATTTATCTTTATAAGCAATAATAAAAATTTATTAATTTTTAATTTCTTAAAGTATAAGAAGTTTTTAATTAAAAAAATATATATCGTTTTTGCGATGTCGTGTACACATACTAATAAACTAACAACACTATAAACTGTATCAGTTTTATGATCTTTAGATTTCCATTTCTCACACCTCAAAACGTGTAGAAATGTAAAAACAAGCGATGTTGAAAATTTTTATCACTGCCTAAGATCCTTATAACTACAGTATGATTTATAATGAAAAATATGTACAGATTGATAAATATTTTATATTATTGTTAGTAGTAGTAGTAGTATATATATATATATATATATATATATATATTTTTTTTTATGGGGATTTCTTTAAAAATGTCATACGACGAAACTTTAAAAATGTAATTGATTTATTTATACAATGAAATAATTTATTATTAAAAAAACAACTTTTTCTCACTATTACCTAATAATAATTTGAAAGTAATAAACCATATGTGTTTTTTGTAATTTTAATTTATTTTATTTAATTTATTTATTTATATATTTTTTTTTATTTATTTTTTTTATTTTTTTATTTTTTTTCATATTTTACCCTTATTTAATTGATATGATACGAAACAAAATATATTAATCGATGACAAAACAAAATATATTAATTCCGGGTGACCTTTTTTTCTGCTTACCCTTGGTTGGACCATTTGGTCTGTTCCAACGGGTTTTAAAAAAAATGAAAAAACTATAATTTTGCCCACATTAAAGGTTTTTTTTTTTTTTTTTTTTTTTTTCAATTTTATAAGATATTCTTCGATAAAATTAAGAAAGATATTAAGCAATTTTATTTACAAAATTTTTATTTATTTATTTACAAAATAGACAATTTACATAAAAAATTAATTTTATTTTGAGTTATAATTTTTACAGATAGAAGATTTAACATTATATTCAGATTCTTACTACAGTAGTGCTACAACCAAAAACTAACTGGCATAGATAATATTTGTCAATTCTCCATTATATATTTACTCTCATAAATACTCATTATGGAATATATTGTATGCAAACAGGCTACTCCAGCTTCGCTGGTCACAATATTTAAATGGATTTTCAAAACAATTGGATAAATATTTATTTTTTTACATCACATTATAAATAATAACTAAAAAAAAAAAAAAAAAAAAAATTACATTGTAATCGCTGTAAACATCACTTTGAGTACCCGCTGCCTATGGTAGCTATTTTCTGTCCGCACTGCATCGGGTTCAGGTTTCCACTGTCTGCAGAAAGCTCTTTCCTGGGCATTTCAATATGGATATTTATTGACGACAGGTGGATCTGCTATTATTTACAAACGATGATTTTAAATATGACTGTATCTCAGCATCTATTAAATATTTTAGTTTTTGAACTATGTCCCCGCTATTTACACTATTTTACAATTTGATTCCGACCAATATAACGAAATAAAATAAACTAGATATTTTTTTCAAAGGAATTAAATACATGAGAAACAGGTAAATTTTAATCAGTTTAATCCTAACTACTATATACTACCATAGTTTTCCGATAACTGCTAATAAAAAAAAAAAAAAACTCTTTTAAAGGAATTAATTAAAAATGAAAAATAAAAAGTTGTTATACTATAAAAATTATACATAAACATAACAGTTATAAATACATTTTTAAATTTAATATTCTGAATTTATTTTACTGCATTACCATTTTATTGTCAATAAATGTAATAAGTTAAAAAAAGAAAAAACTTTGTCTTTAAACGAATGTATTAAATAAAAAATAAATAGCATAGTAGCCGTTTATCTACAGTAAAAGTATAAATCTATGAAAAATGAAACAAAGAAGCCAATATTTAAAATCGAAAAATTAATTTAAAAAATTCAAATTAATTTAATTAAAAAATTCAAATTAATTTAATTTTAAAAATTCAAATTCGAAAAAATCTCCATGAGGTGCACACCTGCAGTATCCCAGGTACCTATATGCCAAATTTGGAAGCTCTGTGATCAGTAGTGTGAGTGAGCACCAGAGCGCAGACAGACACACATACACAGACACTTCTGTTTATTTATATAGATAAGATTAGAGCCAAGAACTCTGCTGATGGTCATTTTCCAATTAGCAAATGAAATGCCCCGTCCACCAAAGCTATCATTCACCCGCTTAGACACATTTACCTTAATGCTGCTTAATCTTATAGATCAGATGTCAATTTCGTATTTAATTTATCATACAATAATTCTCATAATGCAGATATATTTTAAATTTTGTTCTATTCAGCTATGTTACAGAAATTTTAAATTTTCTATAAATTTAAAAAGATTAAAAAACAACCACACGACTTACATTACCCACTATTACACGTATTGTATACATGTTTTGAAGCTATTATATGCATTTTTTGGAATTTTCAAATAAGAGAAACTTGATACACGTATAAAAACATATAAAACAGAGTTTACATAGCAAGTTAAAAAATAAGAAAAAAAAAATCGATTTATTTTTTTAAACACCAATTTCCAAGATTTAAAATTGAACTACCTAATCAGGATGACCGTTAATATTCCTGTAATAACCCCGTTATACATGACAAAGGGTATCTAAAATGGATTAATGAAACAATTTTCAAGAAAATCGTTAGATCCATTTTTGAGATACTAACTTTTACCAAAACTTGATATACACAGTTATTAACCGGAAACAATAATTACATTAAAAAAAAAAAAAAAAAAAAAAAAAAAAAATACATGTTCATTTTTATATATTTACTAGCAGGCTTTTGCCCGCTTCGCTGGTCAGTATATTTAAGTGATTTCTTTTTAACTGAATTATTGAAATTTTTCAATAAATATATTTCGAATGCCGACTATTTTCGTCACAGCTTTAGAATGGGACCTCCTTGGCGATATTAAATATTTTTTGAACTTCTCGAATCTGTACAGCAAAACTCTTATGAAAACGAATATTCTCGAAAACAGTCCAATAGTAAAGTTAATTTTTCGAATATTCTGGAAACAGTTGAAACTGTTACTCGTGCAGCAGAAATCACTATTTGATGAATGTTCTGGAACAGTTTAAGAAACAGTCACTTGTTTCACAGGAGTAAAGCAAATAGCATCAAATACTCCAGAGCAGAAATCTTCGCTCTCTAACGAAAAATATCCTGTCGCTTAAAGCTCAATCCCTAAAGTGCAATCACTCAGAATAGGTCTCTGAATAACTCTGAATCTCAGTGACTGCATACTCTCTCGCAGAAATCAACTCACCCCTATTTATATAACGCTTGGCGATGATTCCATCGAGAATGCCATGGAAAGCTCGAGATCTATGCTCCCCTGCGTTGGAGAGTTTCGAAACTTCGGGAACCCTCTAAACTACCATTTTTCACCAAATTTGGTCGCCCGCTCACCAATTTTGTCATCAAGGCTGACCTCACTGAAAGTGAATGAACTGCTTTCACTTTGCCAGTAAAACTGCTTTCATTGCAACAGTACAATTAATGCATGGCAAAGAATTAATCCCTTATAACAATATACTATGAGCACTATTTTCTGCCTCATTTTAGACAACTAATGTTTTTATGGAAATTTTATTTTTCCGACTGAGTGAAAATAATGCTTGGACCGGGAGTCGAACCCCGGATCTTTGACTTACAAGGTCAAGGCTCTACCAATTGAGCTATCCAGTTGTGTTTCCCATTACTTGCGGCTTATTTCTGTCGAGCTATCTACATGATAGACCAGAAGTTTCTGCCTAAAGGTTGTCTGAGTGAGTAATGCCGACCGGTTGCCGGCCTGGATAGCTCAATTGGTAATGGTGTTTTCCATTACCTGCGGCTTATTTCTGTCGATCTATCTACATGATAGTCCACAAGTTTTTGCGAGTCAGATAACTGTCACCCCTATTTTAGCATTAGACTCGTTGAGTTAGCACTTGCGCAGATGCTTCCATGGTTTCATGAAATGTGGTCGAAGAATATTGTATAATTTATTTATATTTTTTGATGCGCTGCTGAGATTAAAATGGGCTGTTGCTAAATTAAAGTTCTTGGCGAAAAACATTCGGTGTATTTCAACGCCAAAATTTAGAAAATCGTCCCGTATGATCTATAAATAAAACTGATAAAATAAATTTATTAGTTCATAGAGTTTATTGTAGTAAAGAAACGCTACGCAGTCGATTGTGACGTCATGGGCAGTTTTTTTTTTTTTTTTTTTTTAATATATAACGACTGTAAAAATATAAAAAATATTAGTTAAAAAAAAATCATTTTAGAACTATATGTAATAATATCATAAAGTATATTAGCACTTAATCAATGTGCATACAATTTAAAATTTTCAAAATGATAATGGCGTCAACTGTTCAGAGATGCATAATTTAATATTTTGTATTTTTTTATTGTTCACGTTTAAGTAAACGTATTTATTATCTTGTCGAGAAAAAATGAATTCCCAATTTTTTATTTTATTTTATTTATTTATTTATTTGGCAACAATTAAATTATGGATAAAATTTAAATGGCTATCCACAAGATAACAACTTGACTATAAAAAAAAATAGTAGTTAAAAAAAAAAAATCATTTTAGAACAATATCATAAAGTATATTAGCACTTTATCAATGTGCATAAAATTTAAAATTTTCAAAATGATAATGACGTCAACTTTTCAGAGATGCATAATTTAATATTTTATATTTTTTTATTGTTCACGTTTAAGTAAACGTATTTATTATCCTGTCGGAAAAAAAATGAATTCCCAATTTTTTATTTTATTTTATTTTATTTATTTATTGGCAACAATTAAATTATGTATAAAATTTAAATGGCAATTTTTTTTTAAAGATAAATGAGGTTAATATTTTCATATTTTAATTAATTAAAAGAAAATAAATCAAAAATTCGAAAATCGGGCTTCGAGGTGCACAAGGACCCCTAGGAGGGAACTTTCATGTCGAAAGACGTGAGTGTCCGAGCTGCCGTCTTTGCGCTACGCTGTCCACACAGACACACACACAAACATTGCCTCTTATATATATAAAGATTTTTATTTTCTTCTATATTCAATGGCAAAGTATTGGTTCATAAAAATTTTCGACTTCCGGTTTTCTATAGATTTACACGTTTTGAGAGGTCCAGAATAGTTTGACCATTTCTAGAAAATGCCTGTCTTCGTGTGTATGGCAAATATTTTGTGGCGATTGTATCTCAGGAACCAGAGCACAGAATTATATAAAAATTTATAGATGCACTTTGACATAAATTTGTGACTTTTTTTTTTATATATATATATATGCCAATCACTCAACTGTCGCTGTCAGACAGCGATTTCCTCAATTCCAGGGAAGGCTATATCTCAAGAACTACTACACGAAATTGCATATAAATTTATATGATGCGCCTTGATATAAGTTAGTGCCTATCAACTTTTGGTGCCAATCGCAAAACTGGTGTCGCTGCTATACATGCGCAATTTCAGCGAAGGCTATATCTCAGAAACTACTGCACGGAATAACATATAAATTTATATGTAGATGCACGTTGACATAAATTAGTTTATGTCAACTTTTGGTGCCAATCTCTCAACAGGTGGCGCTGCTCTACAATGATATCCGTGATTTAAGGGAAGGCAATATCTCAGGTTCTATTGCGTATAATCGATCAAGATATATGAAAAAGCCATTATCAGGGGTGAAACTTCCTAACATGCCAAAACTCTGAAAACTGCTACTTACATGTAAATCAAGGAGACATTAATTATATACCGTATGGCTGTCTATAAATAATGGTATTTTGAGAATTTTTAATACATTATAAGGCAAATTAAAAATTTACAATTAGAAATTTTGACAAAAACAAAATAATTTATCATGGAATTCAGACACAGTAAAATCTTCAAAAACCCTGAATTCAGGGGTAGCCTCTGAAAAGTTTCATCCCTGCATTATGAGACATTATACTGATTAAACTGGGTGAATATAAGTGGCGCTGAGATATACTGCAATTTTATCCCAGAATGGAAAGAATGTCATCTGCACGGTAAAAATTCACTTCCGTTGGATGTTTAGTATAATACCTTTCTCGGATGAAAATCGTCTGCATTCATAAAAGGATAAAAAAAAAAAAAAAAATATGGTGTGATTGTGAAACAAGCACCCGACTTCCATTACCCACTGTTGCACGAATGATGTGCACTTTTTGGAGATAGAGTTATCAGAAAACATAGAATGGAACTAATGAAATAGACAACTGAAAATTTTCCGGTAAGAGAAATTTAATACACGTGTAAAGACATAGACATATAAAACAAAATTTACACAGTGGTTTTTTTTTTTTTTTTTTTACATTAAGTTCTGTGATCTAAAATTGATCTATCTGATCAAGATGACTATTAATTTTCCTCATGATAACCAAGTAAAGCATGAGAAAGGATATCAAAAATGGGTTTATGAAGCAATTTTCGAGGTAATCGTTAGAGCCGTTTTTGAGATACCGACTTTTACCAAAGCTTGGCATGATTATTGTTGACTAGAAAACAACAATTACATGCAAAATGATATTTAAAATAGGGTTAAATGGAAAGTTTGAAAAAAATTCATGCAGCCGTTTTGAAAGGAATGCACTTGCAGGACCTAAAATTAAGCTATTTATACAGGACGCCTATTAATTTTTCTGAACTAACCAACTGTATCATTCGAAAGGACATCTAATAGCGTGTTTATACAGCAGTTTTGAAGAAAATCGTTAGAGCCGTTTTTGAGATACGGACTTGCGGTCCCATTTCCGGTTTCCGATGGCCCACTTCCGGTTTTCCAATTTTCTCCAAAATTTGGAAAATTCATCTGTATACGAGACCCGTACCATTCCACACATACTGATCAATTGACAAAAACTCCTTTTTTGGACTCAGAAGACCTTAAAACGTGTAAATCAGGTGAAAACTCGATATCGAATTTTTGGACCAAATACAATACTTCCATTACCTACGGTAGTAGGGTTATGGAAGTAAAAGCAGTTGATATCAGAATCCAACTATACAGAAAAGCAATAGAATATAATAATATGATTGAGGTGCGTATTGCACAGGTCTTGCTTCAGCCAAGTTAAAAACTGTCTTTGGAGAGGGGCTGTGACAGCAGTTGTCACGCTTCACCATGGGATTTCAGAAGAGCCCCTTTCAAAAGGTTATTAGACAAATGCGATGAATTAAAGAAATTCTGGTGTGTAGCTATTAACTTTTGTTACCCGTTACTCTGTAAATATTATACAGATTTTGGGGAATAGTGTGCTCAGAAGATAATAAATAAAATTGAGCTAACCAAATGTCAACCAATCTTCCTGTAGTAATGAACTGATTCATGCATTATAAAAGAGAATTTATAGAGCAAATTTAAAAAAAATCGGTAGAGCTGTTTTTTGAGACACAATTTTCTTGGATCTAAAAGCTGACCTACGTAATCAGGGTGGGTATTAATAACAAAACTTTGAATAAACATCATAAAATGTAATAACCTCTTCAAAGTTTTGTACTTATTACTTTAAAAAGGCCAGCTCTGTGGTGCTTTCTTACTATATAGGGTGGGTATTAGTTTTCTTGCAGTAGTAATATAGTAAGTAATATATACGGGAAAAAAAAATCTAAAAAGATACTTATGTAGCAACTTTGAAGAATTTTTTTAGAGCCATTTTTGTGATACTGACTATTTTAGAGTTCTTCGGCATCCTCTTCAATACAATGCATTAGATTCTACCCATATGTTTTAAATATATATATATATTTCAAGTTAGCGTAAGTATTTTAAAATGGTTTTATAAATTAACTGGTACTGCAAATGAATAATTAAATATATATGCCATCAACTTAATATGTATGATGTTGGTATTATCATATATCTTTTAATTGGTAAATTTTAAAACGATTTTGAAATTATGTTTATCATCATCATCATCGTGTCCAACACGGTTGAAGGCTATAAGCCTGTTTCGACCTCAATCCATCTTTTACGGGGTCTTCCTCTATCTCTTCTCCCCCTTGGCCTATATTTTAGCGCTGTCCTTGGTATATATATATATACTCTGCTTCAAACACAGCTTTCATTTTCTATTACATTCTTTCTCACCATATTTGAACGATCAAATCTGAATCCTCCTGTATATCAGTAATTTTACGTGTTTTTAATAAATATTTTATATTTTTTCTAAGAAATCCTATATTTTACTCTGGTGGGACCCCCATAAACATTATTAAGACGTACAGTTTATATGTATGTAAGGGTAATATCTGAAATTAAAAAAACAGGTTTAAAATTATTTTTTCATTAATCAAAATCTAACACTATCCCTTAATGCTATAGGCTATAATTAACTTTAAGGGGGGGGGGGGGGAAATCGAAATTTTAATATACGCCTAGTAGCCGAGCCCCAAGCAGTTCTCCGCTCAAAAGCTGGTAGACGGGAAGTGCCGGATTCGATTCTTCGTCGCTCTCGTTGACCTAGCCAATCGTAGTTTTTCGTGGTTTTCTCCGAAACTCGCGTAAATAGGCCAAGAGCCCTTAGAAAAACCTTCATGGATGGCGTCTTCCCTAAGGACATCTAATAGCGTGTTTATAGAGCAGTTTTGAAGAAAATCGTTAGAGCCGTTTTTGAGATACGGACTTACTGCCCGACTTCCGGTTTCGAATATCCCACTTCCAGTTTTCCAATTTTCACTAAAATTCGGAAAGTTCATCTGTTCACCGGGCCTGATTTAATTCTAATGTTTCGTAGTTCTATCTTTATTAGTTTCCGAGATATAATAGCCGGAAGATTTCCCACATACATACGCACACATACATATTAACCAATTGCCAAAAACTACTTTTTTGGACTCAGAAGACCTTAAAACATGTAAATCAATTGAAATCTCGATATCGAATTTTTGGACAGAATACAATTCTTCCATTACCTATGGTAGTAGGGTCGGAAGTAATAACAAATGATTTTTACTGCGTGAATTTGTATAGGAAAATATAGAAGAATGTTTTCGTGGTGGCCACAACATGCTAGTTTTATTTTTATCAATTAATTAATTTATTTTTTCATATGAAAAGAAATATACTTTCACGTGAATAAATAATAAAACTAATATAAAGCTAAGTCAAAAATTAAATTTGCACGGTATTAAATTGACATAATTTTAGCTTCAAAATCAAACCTCATAACAGCCATGAAATTAAAAGAAAAAAAAAATCTGGTGTGAAACAACCACACGACTTCCATTACCCACTATTACCAAAGCTTCCTAGATCTACTATCAAGCCTGAAGGTCCTCTTCGTGACGTCACAACCGGGGTCCCTCCACATCGTTTACTTTCGCCTGAAACCTCTTCATAAAAACAGATTTCTCATTAATATGCCGTTAAAAAATATTATTTGGCATTTATCTACCATTTTTATTAAAAATATATGCATATGTATGTTTTTTTCCCCCATAGCTTCAGCTAAAATAGATATATTTTCCCTTTCATTTATGTTTATACGTGTTTACATCATTAAGTATTTTTTTAAATCAAATATTTGAGGTTATACAACTAAGATTGTACATGTTATTTTAATAAACGAGGGAAATACACCGAATTCCATTGGAATAATTTATTTTATAACTATTACACCAAGGAAATTAAAATATTTAAATAATAATAATAATAAATCTTGACACACGTTCTTTAATTTTAAATTTCCAAATTTTAGCATATAAAGATTTAAATTTGAGTTAAAACAACAAAAATGATATTTAATAGTGCTCATTTGAAAATTAATATAAATGAAAATTTTTATTATACATATTTTATCAATTATTTATTTTATTTTTAATCATATTCACATATAGAAGTGTATTTTAAAATTAAATATATAATGCAATAAATCAAGCTTTGTATATTTTTACATTATTTAAAAAAGTATTGTGATATATTCAGAATTTCATTAAGATCATTCAACTTCGAAGTTTTGTACAAAGAGTATTAAATTAATACTTAAAAAATAAGTATTAATAATTTTCAGATATACATGCATTCACTCTTTCTATATTTCCAAACTGTGACTTATAAAAATTGAAGTATGAATCTAATATCAATCTTTAAAAGTACAAAAAAATATTTTTTAAATCCTCTATTTTTGGCTATGTAACATATTTAAAAATATTAAGTATGCTAATTTTTCAGAATTTTTATACATGAATTTGAAAGTTTATTTTCTGAAATGTAGATACAATAACTCTTTAGTAAATGCTGATCTGTAAATTTTGAAAAAAAATTCGAGTTATAATAAATACGAGATGTTTGAATTACTATTTCAAATTAGTCTGTATTGGGCAAAATTAAAATCATCCAATTTATAGGTAATATCGAATAAATTTGAAATAATATTTGCTAAAAGAATAATAAATTTTTAACATGCATAGATACATTCAGTACTTTTAAATTTCCAATTTTTAACATATGAAGATCGAAATTTGAATGTGAAATTTATATTTTAAGAACACTAAAAATTTATATTTAAAATTATCCCCTATTTGCAAAGCACTATAATTGAAAATGTTTTACATACATATTTTATGAAATTTTTATTGATGGCTTTCGAAGATTACTTCATAAAGTATAAATATATCATTTGAGTTACTATAATTGTTTTGCAAACATTTAAAGTAAACAATTTGAAGTCATAAATATAAGATGTTTAAAAAATATTTCATATTAATATAAAAGAAATTTTTGGATCATTCAATTTAAAATTATATGGGCCGAAAAAAAATTAAAACAATATTTAAAAAATCTGTTTCAGATAAATTTATAATTCCTAAACAAATTCACGCACTACAAACTACTTATAAAAATTAATTTCCACATTGAATAGAGACAACTTTCATATCAGAGAAGTACAATACTAAATTTCGAAAAAAAAAATAATTTTATGCTCTACATTCGAGATTGTAGGAAGTGTTTCTTTCTTTCTTCTTTTTTTTTTTTTCCTTTGAAAAAAAAAAAAAAAATCGATAACTTCGTTTGAAATTATCGAAGATACATGGCTCAACTATTAGTTTTAAAGGTATTTATTATTTCTTTTAAAAAATATTTATATTGAAAGTTTGCAACATTCAGGAGGATTTTCCTCCAAGGATTCAAAGATGCTCCTATATATACAAATGTTTCTTACAAGTATTTCGGCCCACCAGCGGCCGAGCGGTTCTGCGCGCTCAAAGCTGGTAGACGTGAAGTGCCAGGTTCAATCCCAGGTCGCACTCGTCGGCCTAGCCGTTCGGAATTTTCCGTAGTTTTCTTCAAAATTGTGTAAATACGGGATAGGAACCCTTAGAAAACCCCCCCATGGAGGGCATTCCTCTCAGGCCTAGGACCCTAGTGCAGTCCTCACAACCCAACCCAACCTATAAGTATTTCTTTTTATTTCAAGATGATGCGTTAAAAATAATCGTAATTGTGCTCATTTATACAAAATTTCCTCCTATACTGCCATATTAATAATTATCATCAAACGTTGTGGTATCTCCACCTGTTGGCAATTTTCACCAAAAGTTAAAGGACATTTATAAATTAAGAAGTAACTTAAACTTTTATGAAATTCTGTTTATTAGTTCCTGAGATACAGATACCACATTATTTTGTCACACACACACACATATATTGACATTTTCTAAAACTGATCAGATCATGTTTGTCCCTTTCAAAACGTGTAAATCCGTCGAAAACCAGAAATAGAAAATGTTTACGAATCCAAGACGTTTTTCTATTGAATTCAGAAGAAAGAGAAAAATAAATAAAAATGAAACAAAATTTGAAAATTAAAACCTTTTAACGAGTGGTGTTGCCATTCCGCTTTTCATAATTTTTAATGTGCCCCTATAAGACAAAGTTTCGTATAAATGAGAATAATTTTTAATGAATTATTGTAAAATTAAGAAAGAATTACTCATAACAGTAACAGTCAATCAGGATAACAGTCAACCTTGCGTGGGTGAGTGTGTAAATTTTCAATATGGATATCTTTTAAAAGAACTCGTCAATACTTTTAAAACGAATGATTGCGCAACGATCTGTGATAATTAAAACAAAGTTTTTTTTTTTTTTTTTTTTCCATTTGGAGAAAGTGTCCTCCGTGGGGGGTCCTTTTACGGGGTTCTAGCCCTATATTTAAACGTTTCGGGGAAAAACAAGGAGAACTCCGAAAGGATAGGTTGACATGTATCACCTAGGATCGAACCCGACACCTAGTGTCTTCGAGAGCAGAACTTTTTCACCACTGGTGAGAGACTTTCGTAATTTTTAAAGAGTTTTTACGTAATTGCTATCATTTCTAAAAAAAATATTTAATTTTTTTTATAAATATTACAAAAATTTGAAAGAAATTAATTGACGCTTTTTAAAATCTCTGTTTGACACTTTTTTTTAAATCTATTACTTACAGTTGCTAATTTTCTGGAGGATCTACTATGAAATTAATCATTTCTTGTCTTCGTATAATTATGCAAAAGAATGTTACACATTGTTTTTTTACATTCATTAATTAACTGAGTTAGTGATTTACCACAATTACAAATTCCTTCAAATTCTAATCCGTCATCCATTAGTTTTTATTTAGACAGTTCACATAATAGAAAACATTAATTTTCAGATTTCAAAAAATTTTCCTCATATTCTGCCGTAATACAATGTAAATGAAAATTAACTCAATTGAAGTATATTAAATGATGGAATCTAAAAATTCATTCATGAAAAATGTAATTTAAATGTATGTGAAGTGTGAGGTGAAGACAAACATTGTTTGTTACATGCATTCCAAGCAGAAGGTAAGATAGTAAAACATAATAAACGGACCCGATGAACATCAGTTTCTTACAGATAAGGGACCCAGGTTGTGACGTCACACGCTGTCCGCAGTGATACCTTCAGGCTTGATAGATCTAGGAAGCTTTGCTATTACACGTATTATATGAATTTTTTTTTTTTTTTTTTTTTTTTTTTTTTTTAGATAATGTGATCAGAAGATATAAAAGTGACCTAAAGAAATAGAAACCTAACATTTTTGTAGTAAAATAAACTTTATACACATGTAAAGAGATATAAATCGAAGCTTACACATAGCGAGGTAAAAAGTAAGAAAAAGAAATGGTAGAGTTATTTTTTGAAACTCCAATTTTCGAGATCTACCTGAACTTCTGACCTAACTTAACAGGGTAGCTGTTAATTTTCTTCAAATAACTACGTGATACATAAGAAAGAAATGTATTTTTACAACAATTTTCAAGAAAATCGTTAGAGCCGTTTTTGAGATATCAACTTTTACCAAAACTCAATTATTGACAGGAAAACAATAATTGCATACAAAATCATATTTAAAAGTGAGTTAATAGGGCAAGTTTGAAAAAAATCCGTACAGGCGTTTTTAAAGGAACTCCCTTGTGAGACCTGAAATTGAGCTATTTATACAGGACGCCAATCCATTTTCCTGAACTAACCAATTATATCATTCGAAAGGACATCTAATAGAGTGTTTATATAGCAAATTTGAAGAAAGAGCTGTTTTTGAGATACGGACTTATTCGGTTAGACCACTTCCGGTTTCCGATGTTCCGCTTCCTGTTTTTCAAAATATGGAAAATTCATCTGTACACAAGACTTGTTTCAATTCTAAAGTTTCGTAGTTCTATCTTTATTAGTTTGCGAGCTATAATAGCCAGAAGATTCTCCACATACACACACACACTGACCAATTGCCAAAAACCACTTTTTTGGACTCAGGGGACCTTAAAACGTGTAAATCATGTGAAATCTCGATATCGAATAGATCAAATACAATACTTCCATTACCTACGGTAGTAGGGTAATGGAAGTAAAAATTAAAAATGAAGCTAAAACAAATAAAAAAACAATTTTTACTTTTTTTTTTATTTTGACATGAAAAGAAATATATTAAGTGAATAATAAAACTAATAGAAAATTTAATAGAAGAAAGTATTGCATTCGAAAAAAAATTTATTTCCGGTTTTCAATGGATTTACACGTTTGAAGATGTCTAGTACACGATTAGACCATAGTTTGGAAATGGGTGTCTGAGTGTGTGATAAAAATTTTGTGCCCTTTGTATCGTAGGAATTACTGCACATAATTTTATATAAATTTATATGTAGTTGTACCTTGACATAAATAAGTGGTTATCAAGTTTTGTTACAAATCGATCAACAGGTGGCGCTACTACAATGCAATTTCTACGGAGACTATATTCCAGGTTCTATATTACACACAATCATTTCCTAGTTTACTACTGCTATATAATGTTATTAATTCTTAAGTATTTTATAATCAGGGCTCCAGGAATTGGGAAAAAAAACTGGTCGCCAGGAAAAATTTTTGGTAACCAGTAAAAAAAAACTGTCTTTATTTATTTATTTTCAGTTTTGCAATTTACTTGAATATAGAAATTAAAATTATGTGTATAAAAATCAAACATTAAATAGGACTAGATTATACATCAGGAAACACCTGTTTAAATTTAACATCCTCAAACCGGTTGTATTATTTTCTCTAAACCAATACCCCGTTGCCTTCGACAGTTGATTACACTGGTCTGGTGGTGCAACAATTCAGCACTGGGTCGCAAAGTGAGCGGTGTAAACGATTCAACTCCGGGTTGTTAAACATGCATAGTGGAACACGGCGTAAATTTCCTATCGGTATATACACTAAGCGACAAAAAAAAAGCCGCACTTGGATGTTTTCCTTTTCGCCTTCTACAATCGCGAATTTTATCGTTTAAAAAGCAAATTTTCGAACAGATTTTACTATGTTGTCCTCCACATACACTTTAGCTTTGAGTCTAGTGTTAAAAACAAAATGCAATTGTCAGGAAAATTGTAATTTTAGAATTTATTTCAAAAATGGTAAGGATAAGGCAGTTAACGATGCCACAAAAAGTACTAATTTTTAAATGAAAATCAAAAAATATTTTAATACGTGAGATGGCAAAATAATTAAATACTAACGAAATATTGGTAAAATGAATTTTAGCAAAATATAAATTTTTTTGGCCGTTGAAACTGGGAATTTGGCTTTAGGCGGTCATGTTGCTCATCCAAGCAAGATAACCGCAAGTTAAAATGCGAATGTTTAAAAAATCGATTTGTATTATGTTCAGAACTTAAAAAAGATTTTTAAAAAGTGTATAGTAAATTATTTTCTCCAAAAACAATGCGGGAACAATTAAACAAAGCGGGTTAAAGAACGGAAGATCTGCGAAAAAAGCCATTATTAAGGAAAATAATTAGAAAAAACAATACTTTAGTTGACCAAAATTTAAAAACATTATCAGTTAATTATTAGGCTGAACTGTTTTTCTATAATGAATCAAGTTTTCTTTATTTCGTGCAGTTGAAAAAAGCTAGAATGAAGACGAAAATGTGACCGACTTAATGAAAATCGCACTTTTAAAACAGTGACACATTCTCCGTACATTATGGTACGGAGGTGCATAACTTTTCAAACATTCGGGGAAATTTTTATGCTCAAGGGATCAATTAACTCGAAATAAAACACAATCTGCATAAAAGTGGTGCCTGACCGACTATTTTGGAAGTATCTTGGACATTTCCGTAAACAGCATTTGAAGATAATAAGGCACCTTACTACACGGCGTCTGTGGTAGTTTATTCACTTCAAATTGTCAAAATTTCTTATACATTCCCATGAGAACCTATAATTCTGTAAGTAATCATACTTTTTTTCTCTTTAAGTTAAATACCACAAAGGATATAGTAGAATTTCTTCTTTACCAGACATGGAAATGGTCAAAATCGCGATCCGCTCGAAAATGTTTCGTCTATAAAAAGGCGGGGGAGAGGGGTGAGGATTCGAAATTTGCAGCCTATAACTCTGCCAGAACTAGAAAAATTTATTTGTGATATTTGCCACATTGAAATTTCTGAGATTTATATTAAAACGCTGTATAAAAGTATGCCATTGCGCATTAATGCAGTAATTCCATATAAAGGTGGAATTAACCCAATGCAGAATACATATTTTTAACAAAAAATTGCTTAGATCTAACAAATAAATAGTTTTATTTCATATATTAAAATATAACGTGCTTATTTCATATAATAAATCATAATAGAATGCAAAGTGTATAGTTATTGCATTATGTTCAAAAAGAAAGTTTTATGCAGATTTTTAAAAAGTACTTCGTAAAGTGCAATAAAGCGAATTATTAAATCGAAAATATACATAGGTATCATTTCATACCTTTGGTATTATGCAAACAAGACAGTTTTATTTGTTTCAAACATTAATTTTAAAGTTATTACAAATAAAAAAGGTATAAGTCATTTTTTCTGCAGTGCGGCTTTTTTTTTTTTTTTTTTGTCGCTTAGTGTACGTTCAACATGACGGAGTGCGAAATAATCACAGATAGCCATAAGTCGCTGCTTTCCTACTTGTTTCTTACATGAATTGATACTACACTGTAGTTTAGCACAGGTTTCGGCATTCGAATCTAGGCCCATTTCAAAAAAAAAAAAAAAAAAAAAAAAAAAAAAAGGCTGAGTTTTCGTTGAAAAGATAATATATATATTGGTCGCCACTGGCGACCAAGCTATCGCATTTCATGAGTCCTGTTTATAATCATTTGTTAAATTCCCTAAATAACTCTCATGATGTACATTTCATTTATACGAAATTTTATCTTATATTGTCAGATTAAAAACATTATAATTTAAATATAATAAATTATTGGGTGATTTCCAAAAACAGAATATCACTATGAATTTTTATGTATGTATATAATATAGTTCATAGAAAAAATCTTTTTATAATAAAAATATTTTGAAATAAGCTTTTCAATTAAAAGCCAAACGATGGTATTTAAGCAATATCGGCAAATTTAATTATTAAAATTTATATTCTTAATAATTAAATTACTTTTTCAATTGGATTTTTTGAATAAAATAATTTTAATTATCTCCTTCTTTCTGTTAATGATAGAGAAAAATACTTTTATATTTAAGAGCAATTTAAAACAGGCTTTCTATTTAAAAGCCTAAGCAATAGTGTTAAACAATCTCAACTATTTTAGTTATTAAAAAATTATATTTTAATCTTTATTATTTTTGCAGTAAATTGCTAATTGGTTTTTTAATTATTATTATTATTATTTTAAATTATTATTTAGAGAAATAATCTTTTTATATTAAAAATAGTTTCGTGGTGTAAGTGTTAAGGCCGACTAACAACACGCGGGCCCTACGTCTGGGGAATATGCCTTTCGGAAGTGAGGGGGGGGTATTAAGAGACCACAACCGGTATTCACATGGGTTTCTGAGAAAACCATGGAAAACACCGAACAACTAGATCAATGAGCGCCACCTGAGATCAAACCCAGCACTTCCAGTCTACCGGCTTTGACAGCAAAACCGCTCGGCTAGTGAAATATTTAAAAGTCCAAATTGATTAGAAGTTGATAATTAAACGTGCAAACTATAGTATTAAGCAATCTCAATTAAATTAGTTATTGAAAATTATGTTTTTAGTTCCCCATCATACTATAGGTATGGGGAACTTAGGTAACCGTGAAAACTTTCGACCTCGGTTTTTTAACTTTTTTACACGTTTTCAGGTGTGTGGAATCGGAAAATTACAAAATTTGTATGGTGTCTGTCTGTCGGGTGTCTGTTAGTGTGTTAGTCTGTTAGTGTCTTAGTCCGTTAGTTTGTTAGTCTGTGACTGTGTACACGATATCTCACGAACAAATGATCGCAGAGAGGTCAGATCAGTTTTAAAATATTACTTTCGATACTGGCAAGAACCCTATTCATTTGCAACATTCGAATTAAAAAACTTCGTAAGTTATGAGAAACTTACGATTTTCTTAACATGGGAGAATAGGACAAAAATTCACTTAAAAGTGCATTAAATGGAAACTTTTTACTGTAAAAATGTCACACCAGTTTTAAAATATCAGTTTTGATGCCGAAATGAAGATCAGTAACTATAAATATGCTACATTGAAAATTTCGCAAGTTATTGGAAAGTTACGAATTTCTTAACATTGCAGTATAGGGCAAAATTTCACATAAACGTCAATTTTTGAGCTATTTTCATCGTAAAGATGTCAGACTATTTTTAAATATTATTTAGAACACTTGCACGAATATTAAGACTTAGAATTTTCCAATATAAAAATTTCGTAAGTTATTGGAAATTTACGAATTTCTTAACATGGCAGAATAGAGCAAAATTTCACATAAACGTCAATCTTGTGGGATATTTTCATCGTAAAGATGTCAAACCACTTTCGAAATATTATTTAGGATACTGGCATGAATATCATAGACTATGATTTTTCCAATTTAAAAAATTCGTAAGTTATTCGGAATTTACGATTTACTTAACATGTCAGAATAAGGCAAAATTGAGCATAAACTTCCATTTTGAGGATCATAAATACATTAGACAACTTTTATGATATTTGTTTGAACATGATTGAATACAAATATTGTAATAGGAAAATTTCGTAATTTACGATTTTATCAACCTAGCGAAATTGTACATTTTTCATATAAATATGAATTTTGAGGATTATTGCATTGGAAATTGTAGCATGAAAACTAAACAACGGAATTGACCTTGATAAAATAAATTAATAGATTAGAATAAGATAAATATATCGAAGTGAACGGTGGATAGCCTATTAGGCGGGGATTTCGAATCCCGGAAAAAATGGTAACGGTAAAAATGGTAACGGAAAAAATGGTAAACGGAAAAAATGGTAACGGAAAAAATGGTACCGGAAAAAATGGTAAACGGAAAAAATGGTAAACGGAAATAATGGTAACGGAAAAAATGGTAAACGGAAAAAATGGTAAGTGGAAAATTAGTATTCTGAAACATGTGTAGTATGAATCCATGGTACACTGTCACCGAAAATGAGCATCTAAAAAATGTCTGTAATGATGATCTGAAATTTGTATCATTAATTCCATGTTTAATGTCCTTTCGTCATGTGTAAAACTACTTAACATGCAGTAATCCTAAAAATTGCAACATGCATGCGAAATGAATGGTTATTATTAAAAATAATATTTATACCTTTAAAAAAAAAAAAAAAAAAAAAACAGATATTGGAGTTCCTGATACATTATGAGACAAATAAAAGATTCAAAATGAGAAATTAATATACAAACAAACTATTTAGCACGAAATTCAGAGACAGCAAAAATTTCAAAACCCATAAAAGTTACAAATTTGTTTCATACGCACTAATAAACGAAAATTAATAAAAATCCGTATTAGATAGGCTTTTATATATTGTGTAATCCATGTTAATTCTAAACACAAAATCTGTAATAAATTAATAAATAATAATTATAATAAAATATTTTTATGAATGTTTCTCTTTTTATCATAAATTATATCGATTATTATTATAAGGGATTTGCACATGGGCAAATCTTTTATAAATAATAGAACATTTTTAGATTTATTATATTTTAAATACAAAAGATATTGAGTTTCTTTTGTACAAAATATTATGACGAGTGTATTTCGATTTTTTCTTTTTTCTTTCTTTTTTTTTTCAATATTTACCATAAAAAAGGTGTATGTTACAGATGTCTTTAAAAATATGAGCACCTGGTCCGTGATTGGAATACGTCTTTTAAATTGCTATACCCTTCTTTTTCTAAATGAAAATTCTTTCATCTTTGAATAGTTCATTCTTTGTCCTGTTTTCATGCCCCTTATAACAAACTTGTTGATTGGCATATGGGTCGAACGGATAACAATGGTTCCCAAGCGCATGCAATTCACGGCTAATATGTATATATAGTTTATGTTTATCAAAAATCATATATCTTTAGAATTTGGGCTTTAAAAAAAAAAAAAAAAAAAAAAAAAAAAAAACATATCTGCATTTTATTTGCTGTGTAACGATGGCAGTTACACAAGTCAGTGGCGTAGCGAGCATAACTGACGCCCGTGGCACGATTTCTTTCTGGTGCTCGCATCTCCTCCCATGTGGTTTTTTTTTTTTTTTTTTTTTTTTTTTTTTAATTTTGCTTTAAATTTTTTCTGTTTAATTGAGCTAGTATTTGTAGAAGAACAGTTTTTTTTTTTTTTTTCTTTTCAATTTCCCTTACCGAAATATGGTAGAGAAGAGTATTGTTTTAGGATCAAATTTTGGAAATTGAGAGTTTTTGTGACATTTGAAAAAATTGAGGTCCCTCCAAATTCTAAAAACAGGTCATTAGCAGTTGGTCTGTATGTGTGTTTGTTATCGTAACTTGGGTTTGGACCTCCCGTCTGTCACATTGTTGCCAACATCTTAATATTCAGTAGTACTATTCGTATCCGTCGCTTTTTTCGCAGTGCTTTATTTTTAATTCGCTCCAAATGTAATTAAAATTAAATTTTGAAAAAATCATATTCACCCTGGTTTCGGAGAAAACCACGAAAAATTCTCAATGGCTGGGTTAGATGGTGAAGTGTGACTTGGGTTTCAACTCGGGACCTCCCGTCTAGCACATAGTTGCCTATATCCTAATTATGTTCCGTAGTACTGTTAGTATTCGTGGCTTTTTTTTTTTTTTTTTTTTGCACTGGTTTATTTTTAGAGTAATTCGCTCCAAATGTAATTAAGATTAAATAAAGAAAAAAATTTATATTCACGCTAGTTTCGGAGAAACCACGAAAAATTCTGAATGGCTGGGTTAGATCGAGAAGTGTGACTTGGGTTTGAACTCGGGACCTCCCGTCTAGCACATAATTGCCAATAACCTAATTATGGTCCGTAGTACTATTAGGATCCGTAGTTTTTTTACGCACTGGTTTATTTTTACAGTAATTCGCTCCAAATGTAATTAAGATTAAATAAGAAAATCCATATTTAAGAAAATTATTAATCCATATATAAGAAAATCCAGGGGGGTGGCAGAGTGAAGAAAATGGTTGTTTTTATATCACCATGCTACTTATTTACATGGAACTTTGTACTATCACTTACATTTTATTCAAGTTATAGTGAAAGTTACCTATAGTTGATAAGGGGGAGTAGGGGTAGGGGGGGGGCAGATGAAAAATAAAATTATCTTTTGAAACAAAACTTATTATCGATTTTTTTTATTCACATTTTTTGTAAATATCACTTAATGTTGCTATTAATGAAAAATTACAGTAAGGTTACAATATGTGGGGGTGGGGGGGAGGCACTGAAGGAAAGAAACTGAATGTTTGTATCACTATATTTTGCATTTTAATAAAATTTATTATAAATATCATTGAATATTTAGAAAAAATGACGCTGATTGTTATATATATCTTGGAGGCAATGGGATAAGGGGTAAAGGAGAAAAATAATTGTATAAATACCACAATATTACCAATTTTAATTAAAATTTCAAAAACTATCACCTACATTTAATGAAAACTTTCACAGAGTGTTACTTATATCTAGGAGGAGGGGACAACTGAGGGAAAAAAATATTGTTTTTAAATCACTTTGCTTTACTTTTATAGGAAATTTTGCATAAATATCTCTTATTGTTTATCAAAAATTGAAGAGGGGGGGTTACACTACCTGGTGAGAGCTAGGGGCCCACATGGAAAAAATATATTTTCATACCATCTTATTGCCAATTTAATGAAGTGATCGTTATAGAATATATCATTAAAATCGGTAAAATGGTGATATAAAATATCATTTTATTTTCCTCTACCCCCCTCTCTTTAACCCCCCCCCCCCAAAGTATGTCTGACACGTACTGTAATTGTTTCACAAATTGTATGCGATCATACAAAGTTTCATTAAAATCGGTAGGAATGTGATATAAAAACAATTGCTTTGCATCGATCTGCTCCTAGTCCCCCCCCCCTACCTCCAGGTATACACTAATTGAATGTTGTACCGAAACAATTGAAATTTCTAAAAATGTAATCCGAAAATCATTCTTTATTTTTTTTTATTTCATATTATTTTGCGATTTGCGAATTGGAAAAGTGCACTTTTTTTCCGGTGCCCTTTTTTTCAGGGATCCCCTTACAACATTAATGTGACAGTAATTCCATTCTCAGTTTTTGTACACAACTTATTTTCATATCTCTAGGTATTCATATAGCTAGAATGGATGAATAGATCTATAATCGACTTAAACAAATTTGTGTAATGTCAATATTTCTAATTTCAGCAATAACTAAAAATACATTTTTCTTTTTCTTTTTTTAAATCAGACTTATAAATGTTAATCATATAAGTAATGTAATGTTTTAAAACACATTTAAAAAAATAATAATATTTCCTATATTATCTTTTTATTAAATGAATTAAAAAATGCTAATCATCTCAGTCAGTTTTTAAAAAAGAAAATCACCTTTTTTTTTTTTTTAACAAAAGCAAACAAGCACTTTGAAAACTGTTAACGAATTGACCGATTACAGTGGATATAATCGGATCCGTATAATCACGACCAAACTTGTCCTTGCCCCAGGGAGGAGAGAGAGAGGAGTTAGGCCGAAATAGAATGTTCCGGAATGATTAGCACTCTCGCTTCAATAATACAAGTTAAAAAATGACCTTGACATTCTAACTTCAAAAACTTCACTCCTACCATTGAATACTTATAGCGATCCAAAACTCTTCTGACCACTTCAGTTTTGAGCCACCCAATACTAAAATCGCTTTCATCATGATATGATAATGATATTATTGCAATTTGATTTTACTAATTTCCTCATTACCCTTTTTTCCGTTACCATTTTTTCCGTTACCATTTTTTCTGTTTACCATTTTTTCCGTTTACCATTTTTTCCTTTACCATTTTTTCCTTTACCATTTTTTCCGTTTACCATTTTTTCCGGTACCATTTTTTCCGTTACCATTTTTACCGGTTACCGGGATTTCATTCTGTCACTGTATCAAGCTTTGGTCAAATTCATTTCTTTTAACATGATTATAATATGTCTCGCACTAGAGATTTACGAGAACATTAATATGATGGGGAACTGAGCAGAGTCCACCTATGCCAACTAGTTAATAAATAAATTTGTTTTCTTTTATTAGAATATTTTATTAAATGATTTTTAAACAGCTTTTATTTATATATATATATATATATATATATATATATATATATATAGTAATAACTAATAAAGTATAATCAATAGTATTTCTTTAAAGTGATTTATTTTCATCATTTACCTTTGAATGGACAAATTATCGGAGACGGAGAAACTTTTTTTTTTTTTGTATCCTCTTTTCGTCACCCCAAATCCACCCCGGGAGATTTTATCTATCGGTCAGCATTCAGTAAACTCTCCAATCGGATAAGAGACAAGAGATAGCCGTTCCCATAGTCAAACAACTTGACCTTGACCTTACTTAAAAAAATTTTTTCCTTACATATTTCATTTATATGGTAGAGAAAGGAGTAGTACTGCTTTTGGATCAGATTTTCGAGTCTGTGTTATTTTATTTACACATTTTGAGGTCGAATCATACAGAAAATCATGTTTTTGTGGTTGGTCTGTGTATGTATCTCTCTCTCTCTGTGTGTGTGTGTCTGTTATTAGCATATCTCGTGCTTATATCTCTTTACATTAAATTGATTAAACAAAAAAAATGTTGATCAAATGTGATCTAACGATGATCAAACGAACTTCCATATTTGTTGTTTCTCTCATGGGAGGGGGGCTAATTTCCGCCGGATAGAATACCGCGGGACTATGCTATGCTTGAAACTGACTGGAAGTGCATTAATTTTTCATACTCAAACGGTAAACGAAGTATTTTTAACACTTTCCTCCAACAAGGTTGAAAAGTGTTAATGACTTCAGTTGTCTGTCTGTCTGTCCGCGCTCTAACTCCCATAAATATTCTTGGAATTTCTTGAAACTGATATATATTATTCAAGTTTACTATCGAATGTTCCCTATTAAAAATGGAGTGAACACCTTTACTCGTTTGTATACAGGGACACCCGAAAGTTTTCCAAAGCATTGTGTCCTATGAGAGGTATTTCTAAAAACCATATTTTAATACTGTTACTTTATACAAATCTTCATGAAATTGAAATATGTTATTCAAGTCTACTATCGGATGTTCCCCCATTGAAAATGAAGTAAATACCATCACTAGTTTGTATACAGGGACACCCGAAAGTATTCCTAAGCATTGCGTACTATGAGAGGAATTTCTATAAACCAAATTTGAAGAACTTTACTTTGCACAAATCTTAATAAAATTAAAATATATATTATTCATATGCACAAAAGAATGCTTTCCATAGAATACAGTATGATTAGCAATAGATTTATAGGGCCACACAAAAATATTCAATTACATCAATGGATATTATTAAAAATTATTAAAAATCTGGAATTGCATTTTCTTTTAAATTAATCGTTTTTATCGCTTTCTAAATGTTTTTAACACTTTCCAGTAAGGTTGAAAAGTGTTAATGATTTCGGTCCGTCTGTCTGTCTAGCCACGTTCTAACTCCCGAAAAATTTCATGGAATTTCTTGAAACTGATATATAATATTCAAGTTCACTATCGGATTTTCGGGGGGGGGGGGGGGGGAGAATAAAAATGTTCGTTTTATTAGTTTCCTATTTTATTGCAATTTTAATATAAGGATGTGTCTATTCTAGATGGTTTCATGAGTTAAAAAGCAAAATGCAGATTTTTGAGCGCTTCGCACATTTAAGTCATTAACGGTTACTATAACATGAGATATTACTTTTATGGGGTCTATCACTATAATTTTTGCATGTGCAATTTGATTTCCATCCTTGTGCACTTTATACCCAAATAACATGATTAAAATAGTCGAACTGAATTCTACCAAAACTAAGCTCCATCAGTTGCCGAGAGATTTTACTCTCAAAGGGGACATGGGAAGTGCTTAGTTCGAACCCATATCGCATTTGTAAGCCTAGTTGTTCGGAGTTCTCCATGTTTTTTTTCCGAAATTTGCCAAATTACGGGCTCAGAAAGACCCTCACTCACAGTGGTCAATCGATCCAGGCCTAGAACCTTCGAGAAGTCAGTCAGCCTTAATCATCCACACCACACAAATATCTACCAAAATGTAATTACGAAAACTATTCATACATCGATATCAGGCAGAGGTGGGCAGTATTTTATATACTTGTATTATAGTATATTAGATGTGCATTTGTATATTGTATGTTTAACAATATTTTGAAATGTATTTGTACATTATATCTAATATACATTTTTCCAAGTCTGTTGTATATTTTTAAAAACTTAATGTGCAATACAAAGTATGTTGTCTTAAAATTCTAATTTCTGAAAAGAAAAAATAATAATTGAAAAAAAAAAAAAAAGGGCTCATGTCAGAATTTCATAACGCAATCTCTGTTCAAATCTGCCTTTCTTTCGAAGACCAAGATGTTGATTATTGGCTCTATATATTATTCATAAACAATGTGAGGGTATTTTTTTTTTTTTTTTTTCCTTTTTCTAAAACGTATTTAATAATCCAATAACATCCAGTTTAGTATAAAATATTTGGATATTGTTTTTATTTATTTTATTATATTATATTTCATTTACACAATATATATTTTATAACAAAAAAAGTGACGCACCAAGAAGGAGTAATGCGAACTGGACACAAATTGACATACATACAGATTTTGATGGAATCAAGCACCTATTCATCATTATCATAGTTTCTACGTGCAACTGGTACTCCAGTGACTTCAAATACCCTTAATAGACGGCTCGGTGAAACGGGGTTGAGCTCAGTCACCGGATCTCTCTTCCACTGAGGACGTTTGGAGCATCATAAAAAGGGTCCTACAACCAGCTCGGGATTTCACCAATCTAACGCAACAATTGGACAGAATTTGGCACGATACTTCACAGAAGCACAACTGCGTAGATAAGAGCCAGAAGTGGACCAACGCGTTATTGACTTGTTTACTTTGTGAGGCCCTTTCTCTTGATTAAATCATTCAATTTTTCTGAAACTGTAATCAATTGTTTTTCTCTACATGTACATGACATCTACCAATTTTTGTCCCCACTTCTTCTTGGTGCGTCGCTTTTTTTGTTATAGAGTGCATTTACTTCCTTATACAAAATATGAGGAAGTACATATTATAATCTTGATTTGCGAAATGGATTTTGTGTTTCGCATACCTCAAAAATGAAAGATCGCAGAATGTTGTAAATTTATACATGTGAATATCATGTCTAGTTTTACACCAGCAACATTGGTTTTAATACGAGCTTCCATTTCGGAAGATATCAACGACTTTACACGATTTTTCGTGACCTCTGTATGTACGTACGTATGCGTGTGAATGTGTATCTTGCATAACTGAAAAACGGTTGGACGTAGAACGATGCAAATTGATATATTGGTTTGTTATAAAATCTAGCTGTGCATCTTCCTTTTTGGATTTTATGTGACTTTTGACTTTTCGTTTTGGAGATATTTAGGAAAATTATATTCCTAATGACCAAAAATACAGAAGTTTTGGCAATATATGAACTACCATCATAGAGATTTCAAAAGAATTTAACACTGATATAGCCCGTAATGATATTGTTATGAAAGTTGTCGACATTTTAGCGTGTAGAAATTAATTCTGTGAGACAAAAGCAGGTTCTAGTCAATGGATGCACTTCATTTAATCAATATTCAGTCCGTAGATAGAGCTTGCAATGAAATTGATTAAAAATAAAAGTTGTCGACATGTTAGCGCGTAGAAAAAAAAGTCTTAAAGACACAAGCAGGTTCTAGTCGATGAATGCATTTTAATGAATATTCAGCACTTAGATAGAGCTTATAATGATATTGTTATGAAAGTTGTTGACATTTTTGTGTGCAGAAAGGAATTCTTAAAGACATACGCAGGTTCTAGTCGACGAATGCCTTTCATTTATTGAATATTCAGCGAATAAATATTGCTTGTAATGATATTAATAGAAACGTTGTCGACATTTTAGGGTGTAGAAAGTAATTCTTAAAGAAACAGGCAGGTTCTAGTCCACTAATGCATTTTATTTAATTAATATTTAGCAAACACTTCAATAAATCTCTTTTTGTGCTACAAAGATTAATTAATGTTCTTGAATAATTCAATGAAATGGTCATTTTTTACTACAAAAATCAATAAACATTATTAAATTTACTACAGAGCTTAAACTAAGCTAAATTAGGAACAACCGAATATTTAGAAGTCTAGATGGAATTTGGTAGCATATATACATCAGATTTGTATGCTTGATTCGTAGTCCGCTTGTAAATCTTCGTCAGATAATTACAGACGCCACATGACAGAATTACAATACGAAGAAATGAAAAAACACCCAGGGCCAGGGGCCGGAATATTATATGAGAATAAAATATAATTTCGTGTTTCTGAGTTTGAAACAACCTGTACAAACTGATACAGACAATGCTTAATCAAGCATTTTTATAAGTTGCTCGTCTGCATATTTGTCTGACACATCTACAATTGTTTGTGCACTAGAAAAATTTGGATTTTTCACTTTGAAAGGAGAACATCAAACTCCAAAAGGGGCTGAAATGGTTAATTTCTCAAAGTTGGTAGACGGGTGTTGCTATGTTAGAATTCAGGTCACGCTCGTCAGCCTAGATGTTAGGAGTTTGCCGCATTTTATCCATAAACCCTGTATGGGATTCAAATTCGTGAGCTGGTGGATTATGATTTGTTACATTGTGAAGAAGTGCATAGAAAGTATTAAGAATTACAATAAGGACAGTGGAATCACTGGTGTTAAATTTCAAAAAAATAAATAAAATGAAGGAAAAAAGCCACAAAATAAGAATAAATGTGGACAGGAGTTCACATTTGAGGACAAATGAGAATATGTTACTTTCTTCGAGTACCAGAAGACATAATTTGAAAACTGAGGACTGTCCTCAAAAAATAAGGACGGCTGGTCTGGTCACCTTAGTATGCGAATCATCTCCAAGGTTGGATCACAGACAAACAACTGTGTAATTGTAGTGTAACGTCAAAACCATTCAACTTAAACCTTCCTTTTTTTAATTTCCTATGAAGTGATTGGTTCATTGATGATTGCTACCATCAACGAGATATCATAGTAGACTCCGGACTAGTAACCTTTTTGCTTTCAACCATCACATCCCCACCATACTACCAATTCATTCGAAAAATCAATTCCACCAAGGCAAGTTTCCTCCACCTTTGTTATCACTGTTTCATATTTCGATTGGGTGTAAATGAAACATAAACAATTACTTACACTAACTGAAATGGAAAGCAGGTAATCTAATCCTTGTTTTTGATTGAAAGCTGTTCTGTTTGCCTTTTCTTATTGGAGTTTTGGTGGTAAGAAAAACAAACCATTAAAAAAAATGCAAAATTCCAAGAACCAGTTGCCAAGAAAGCGATTATCACCCAAAGAAGGCGCAAAAGCCGTCAAAAATGTGACAAAACGTCGTTCGTACAGTCGGCAGCAAAAGCATCAAAACAGCAAAATCGGCAGCAAATCATCAGCAGCAAAACTAGCAAAAATTCCTATGTAAAAAAAGTAATCTTATTAATGTTTTGTTAAATAAATCCTTGTCGAATCATGTTCTTAGACTGACTAAGAACATGACTCGACAAGGATTTATTGAACAAAACAGTATTAAGTGTACATTTTTGACATCGGAATTATAGGCTAGTGCTCGGATACTTTTGCTGCCGACTGTACTTAACAAAACAGCATTAGATGCCATCTTTTAAGTAGGAATTAGTAAGCTGAGGATTTTTGTAGAATTTAAGTAGGATAGTGTTCAATAAATTTGCTTCCGACTATATGACTCTTTAACATTGATTCTCAGACCGTCGCCAATTGGCCCATACGTAAATATAGTGCGACGTAAAATCTATTCAACTCGTTTAAATTTCTCCTCTTCGATTAAATTAAATATAGTGCGACTACGTTTCCTACGACTAGCAATGAGAACTAGAGCCCCTAAATAAAATAATAGGCCGGCGCATCTGTGCCTCCGAAGAGGACGGCATTCCCGCTTGGCGTCCTTATCGCTTCCTTAATGATTTTAAGAAATCTTGATCTGAAGCTAATCCGGTCAAGATAAGAGCAATAAGCACCAATAATATTCCTAAAAACACATTTTTTTCCCAGTACATTCTCAGGATGTCATTTCATTCTGAGGATATCCTATGGATGTATTGGGGTAAGTTGTGTTGTTAGGGCGGTTTCTGTTTCTTTTACAAAATGTCGCCAAAACTCAAATACACAGTAATAGAATAGAAGGTCTGTGAACACTTTATATTCACTTCTTGAATGATTATAGCAGTTTATCACTAAACAAACTTCCATATCATAGTTTACTTAGCTAAAATTATGAAATGTAATAAAACAAGTTACTCTAAAGTAACGTAAGACGATAAAAAAAAAAATGTTTGTCGTTTGTTTATCAGAGAAACGCGCTGGGTACATGTGGCAACCCTAAGGCAACAAAATGCCTGATGCGCCAGCTCGTATATATAGAAGCCTTGGTGAGAACGAGTCCAAATTTTTGGAGGGATGCAAAATTGGCCGAGAGATTGTTATTTGGCAAACATCCAGTTATTCGGTGTTCCCTTATCGCTTGTTTTCTCTCAGTCACACCTATTTTCACATTGGACTCGTTCAATCCGCACTTGCGCAGAGGCTTCCATGGTCGCAAGAAATGTGGTTAAAGAATATAAGGAGAGGGCATGTTTCCAAACAAACGCTCTTTCAATCAATCTTTTCCACGAGATCTTTTGATGTTTTGGTGGGTGTTGCGTGGCTAGCGCAACACCCACCTAACACCCTGGTTATTGCTAAGTGTTTCCTCTTTATATTTAGTTTTGAAACTCGGGTAGAGTAATTCTAGTTTCTTTACTGAGTTATTGTTCGGTGAACAAGTTTATTTATTTTGACAGTTTTAATTAAAGAAAGTTTTTTTTTTTTTTTTTTAACTTTTGTGTTACGAAGTGTGTGAACCGCCCTACACGTGGTGGTACAAGAGTGTTTGTTATCGCCGAATTAGGACTGAACTTGTTTGTTGACCTTTGCGGTAAGGTCAGTTGTTAAAACTACTGAAGCTGGCGGTAAACCCAACGGCAAATATTGTGAAGAATGGAAATGTAAGCACGCAAGGACTGGACATGGCTCAAAACATGGATACTTCACAAGGTACGACTTTTAATCCTAACTTCTATGTTAATAATAATCTTCCCGACTGTTTACAAGCAGCAGTAAATGATGGAGTAGATGAAATTGCCATTTTAATCGCTGCTAAAGAGGGTTCGCTGCCTGCATCCAACCCTAAGAAACTGAAGGTTGAAATTTTAAAAATAGTGGAAAAAACAAATGTTATAGAAACGCTATAAATGACCCGTCAGGGTAAGGTTCTTGTGATTATTAAGGCGGTAGAAGCAGCTCAAAGACTTTTGCAAGTTAAAACACTGTTTGACGTTGTGGTGGAGCCGTATGTAATTAAAGAAACAATATCCACAAGGTTCCTCTTGCACAATATTGACTCAACTATCTCATGCCAGGATATCGCTGAAGAATTAGAATTGCAGGGAATAATCCCGCTTGAAATTAGACGTTTCATAAGAAAAAGTAACGACAGTCAAATACCTTTGACAACTGTCTTAGTCACGAAGCTGGGAACCCAGCTACCTAGACATGTCAAATTATGGTATCAAAACCATAGAATTACCCTATTTTGGGACAATCCACGGCCATGCCGGAATTGTTACAAATTCAATCACAGCACACAGTCTTGCAAACAGTCGCCGGTCTGTGTAAAATGTAGTGAGAGTCATACTGGCGTCTGTACCGCGTCGTCACTGAAATGTGACAATTGTAAAGGGGGCACGAGGCTCTCGACAAAACTTGCCCGTTGTACGTACGTGAAGTCAAAATTCAAAAATTCCGCAGCGCTAATCACCTGACCATAGCTGACGCTAGAAGGAGGTTTTCTGAGACTGAGGGCGTCAAAACCCAATCTTATGCAAAAGTTGCAACCAGTAGCCCAACATTGCCAGACTTCGTCACCAAATCTGATCTAGAAGCTTCCTTGAAAGCTTTGTCATCATCTATGATAGAAATGGTGCAACAACTTATGGCTGCCCAACTTCAAACATTTCAACAAATGCTGGGATCCCTGACCCAGACTTTAGCCTTATCCCTCCGTCCGCCGGCTCACGGTGCGACTTCTTCCTCATCTACAGAAACAGACAGTTCGGAATCTCAAGCAAAAAGGTTACTAAAAAAGAAGAAACTTGAACTCGCCCTGCATTCACCTACTCTAAATGCCATGGATACTTCGGGTCGGGTCTACCTACAGACAATAGCCAAATAAGAACTCCTGCTCCCAGCGAGATACCTTCATTTGGTAATGGGCCTGGGTAAAAAAAAAAAAAAAAACTTGTTTGGCCGGAGGCCTCTTTTCTTTTCTTTATTTTTGTTTCTCTTCTAATGGGAGTCTCATTAGTTCATTGGAACATCCGCGGAGCTCGAGCAAATTCTGCTTGGCTCCATCATTCGTTCTTTTCTCGTTCTGATTTTATTTGCCTCCAGGAAACTTTCCTGAGTTCTTCAAATGATTTTTCTCTTCCTGGGAAGGTTGTCTATCGGGCTGATAGGCACCCTCAACACGATGGTGGCCTTATTACTGCTGTCAATCGCAAATTTTCCTCTCGTCATCTTTCACTCCCTAGCTCTTCCCATGGCAACGAGGTCCTGGATGTTGAAGTTAAGTTGTCATCTAGTTTTAGGCTTCAAATCCTTAACGTTTATTCTCCTCCCGGCAGGTTTGACTACGACTGGTTTAACCAGGTTCTTTACCTTTGCAATAGTTCTTTCATAATAGTTGGTGACTTCAACAGTTATCATACGAGTTTTGGTGGCCGTCGGGATTCTCCTCAGGGCTCGAGGGTCATCGACTGGATCATAAACAACAATATCTGTCTTGTTAATACTTCCGTTCCTACCCATGTTTCCCCGGGGGGATCTTCTACCTTAATTGATCTCTCTCTTGTTTCACCTGACCTGTTTTCGATTACCTGTGTCCAGGTCCACTCTGATACGTTTGATAGTGACCACTGCCCAATCAAACTTACTTTCGATAGGCTGCCCGGCTCTCGTCCGTGTCATAGTGTTAGGTTAAGGTGTGACTGGGGGTCCGCTACCGTTAAGCTTAACAAGAAGTTACAGGTTTGTAACTCTCCGTCCTATGAGGACATGGTAAATATTTGCCAAAGGTCGGTCGCTGTGAGTAGCCGAAGGATTAGGATCTTGGATCGTGTCGGCACTCCCTGGTGGGATAGCCGCTGCAGTTATCTTCTTGGGCAGAAACGCAAGTTCCTTCGCCTGGCGAGAAAGCACCTAAGTTCGGCTTACTGGATGCAGCACAAGCATTTCGCTGCTCGTCTTAAGAAAGAAATCAAGGACGCTAAACGTATGTACTGGTCCGAGGTCTGTAAAAGGAGTGGGCAGGCTAGTGATATCTTCAAACTTCTCAAGGCTCTCCAAAACCGGAAGAACCCTCCCCAGGAGTCCTATAATTACATTAGTACCTCAAATGACAGTAGGCTGGCTGCTGCTAATATTTTTGCTCACACGTTTGTCCGCCCCCCTATTGACTGTTACATCCCGCTGGACTTCAGTGCCAACGTGGATAGCAACATTAGGAAGCCTTTTGCTCTGTCGGACCTTCAACACGCCTTGCACAAGTCTTCCCATCGCACACCTGGAAATGATGGTATTTCCCTCCGACTTCTCAAGTGCCTCGACAATAGCAGTCTGGTCAAACTTCTCGATTGCTTTAATAATCTCTGGTTCGAGGGTCTAGTTCCCAAGTCCTGGAAGGAAGCCATTGTCGTTCCTATCTTGAAGCCGGGTAAGAATTCCAGTTCCTCGTCTTCCTATCGCCCAATCTCCCTCACCCCTGTTCTCTCGAAGGTTTTTGAGCAGATGGTTCTTCGGCGGATGATTCCTTGGGTGCTTAAGAATGATGTTTTCCATGTGAACCACTACGGGTTTATTCCTTTTAGGGACTGTGCACCTGCTTTGACGAAAATCTATGCTGATCTGGTATCGGCTCGGCGGCAGAAGTGGTTTAGTGTCTTGGTCTCGGTGGATATTGCCTCTGCTTACGACTCCGTTTGGCCGGATGGCCTGGCTTTTAAGATGCTGTCAGCGGTAGGGCTGGAGTATTTATCAATATATCCCCAAGTATCAATATTTTTTAAATATCGCAATAACGATATTAAAGATCTAGCTCTGCTGATATATCCCTCTAACGATATTTCTTTAGCGAAAACTCAGCGATCGATCGAAGCGCCGATAAATAATGTTCCTCACTAGCACCTATCACCAGTCACCACGCTCGGAATAAAGAGAACGCCGAATAGCTTATTCACAGTGTTTTCTAAAAAAACAAACAAACCGTTTGGCTAGCGGAAGTGACGCAACCTCTTGTGCGCGCCACAAACCTACATCACCGCGCGCCAAGCAAAGCCCGAAAAAAAAAGCGACCAGAATAGCTTATACTAATGCAACCCCCTTTTTCCCCTGCTATTACTCACTGACTAAAACTCCCAACCCCAAACAATCCTTCCTCTCCAATCCTCTCTTTCCATACCGCAATGTATCTACTTTCTTGAAAATATCACTGTCCAAAAACAAAAAGTCAATGATATTCATCAGGAAAATTAAACTATCACAGTATATCGACTTCCCATAGTATATCGACTTCTTAGAGTATATTGACTTCTCATTCTACATTCATGCATTTCCCTGGCTCTAAACGATAATATGAAAGAATTTATACTACCGTTAGTATAAGTTCTTTGATAATATTGCACATCATCGCTCGTGGATCGTAGGTGTAATACCGCAGACAGGCGATATAAAAACAAAAACGCTTATTATGAGTATGACGAATGAAAACGATATCTTTTCTTTTAGCTCATTTCCTGCTATTGGTTCATTGATATTGGTTTATTTCAAAGTATCCATATCTTCTGGCCAATAAGATGCGACATGTGTTTGACTCGCTTTGGGCTCAGTGATGCCAGATTGGGGATTTTGTCCCCATTTTGGGGATTTTTGAGGCTTTTGGACCAAATGTTTGTGGGGACTTTTTTGGGGAATTCTAAAATTTTTGGGGACAAATCTGGGGAGTTCTTCAACTCTCTGTCAATGTTGATAACGTAATGATTTATCCCTACGACTGGAGACTTTCAATATATTTATTGGTATTTGGGGATTTTTTTTTTTTAAATGCCTTCTTTTGGGGAAAAATCTAAATTTTTATCACACAAAAATCTGCTTGATATTTTTTTTGAAAAAATTTTTATTTCCCCTTTTTTAGTAGAAATCAAATTGGGGATTTTTTCGAAAAGAACCTCCTGAATTGGGGAAATTTGAAGACCTGTTTGGGGAAATAATTTTCGACCATCTGGCATCACTGTTTGGGTTGTACATCAGTCCCTTTCTCCTTTCCCATGTTATCGAATGGGATTTTCGTTGCTTCGTTTTATAAAAATATCTCATTCAAAAATGAAGTTTTTCGAATTCTGTTTTTTGAATATTACTCTTTGAACGGGTCGCCTTTTAGCTTGGTGAACAATTTTTCGAAAAAAATAATTTAAATATTTTATTTCAATAAGTAAATTATGGACTCTAAAGTGTGGATCTCTAAGTAAAATATTTAAATTTATTTTTTCGAAAAATTGTTCACTAAGCTAAAAGACGACCTGTTCAAAGAGTAATATTTAAAAACAGAATTTAAGCTAAAAGACGACCTGTTCAAAGAGTAATATTAAAAAAAAAAAACAGAATTCGAAAAAGTTCATTTTTTAATAAAATATTTTTATAAAACGACGCGACAAAAATCCCATTGGAAAACATGGGAAGGGAGAAAGGGTGCTATCTGACTGATGTAAAATAAAGTTTTATCTTCAGTAATTTTACAGTGACAGTTTCTTTATTAAATTATATAATATTGGATAGTTTATTACTTTTTTTATGTAGCATTTATTTTTTCTCTTTCCTTTTCTTTCTTTCTTTCTTTCTTTCTTTTTTTTTTTTTTTTTTAAGCCGTACACGTAATTGCAAAATGAGTTACTTTAAGTAACAAAATGAAACTTTAACATAATTTTCTTTAAATAATATAATTTTTATACTGACAATGTATATATATATATATATATATATATATATATATATATATATACATTGTAATATATATATATTATAAGAAATATCGCAATATATCACATAATATCGATATTAACTTGGTGATATATCGCGATATTTAATTTCTGATATCGTCCAGCACTAGTCAGCGGGCGTTGACGGTCATCTTACGAAATGGTGCCATTCCTTCATGCAACGTGCTATCCAGGTTAGGTGGTCGGGAACTTTGTCTGCCCCAGTCTCGTCTTTCGTGGGGGTCCCGCAAGGGGCTGTTCTGTCTCCTTTACTCTTCTCTTTCTATATGAGTGATATCTTTCAAGCAATTGGTCCTCGGGTTAATGCTGTTGTATATGCGGATGATACCTTCCTTTACGCGTCTGGCCCCTGCCTCGAAGATATTATGCATGATATTCAGGACACCCTTCATAATCTGGTTCGCTGGTGCAATTACTGGAAGTTGAGTCTCAGCCCTCATAAAAGTGCTGCGATTGTTTTTTCCAGGAGGAAAATCTCGCCTGATTCTAACCTTCGGCTGGAGGGAGAAGATATTCCCTGGGTGGTCTCCCTTCGTATCCTTGGCCTGTTGTTCGATCGGGGTTTGACGTGGGGCAATCACGTCTCTCGTCTCCGTCAGAAAACTGTGCAGAAACTTGAGCATTAGTCATACTTCTCGGGGTGTTGGCACCAAAAACCTTCTCAGAATCGCGAATGCTACTGTTGTCAGCTTCCTGTATTTTGGTAGCAATGTGTACTCTTTTGTTTGTCCCTCCACTCGGAAGAGGTTAGAGCCCTTTTTGAATGCTGTGCTTAGGGTGGCTACGGGCCTCCCTCGGTGGACGCCTATCCCCATTCTTCGCCGGGAAGCTAACTCGCTTACTGTGGCTAGCCTTCAAGACCTCCATAGGGAACGTTTTTTCATCCGCCACTTTGGTTTAGGTACGAGTTCACCCATTCACTCCTTGGTGGATCCCTCCAATTAACTCTGGCTCTCCTGGTTCCCTCGTGAGGGTTATTCTTAGTCAGCTTGGTCTGAGTTCTCAGGATTTGTTGCTTTGGATTCAGCCCCCCTATCCTTTGTGTGACAACATTTCTTTTCTAATTGATACTTTAGACTTCCAGAGCAGGTCTCTCCATCCGGAGCTTGTTCACCAGACTTTCACTGATTATGCTTCTCTACATAGCGAGTGGCATCAAATGGCTACTGATGCCTCCAAAACTAGCTCTTGCACTGGCATCGCTGTTTGGGACATGTCTTTGTGCTGTGGACATTCAAAGCAAATAGACAATATAAATTCTATCTTTACTGCTGAAACGCTTGCGATTGGTCTGGCCTTGGACCATGCCCCTCTTAAGGGGAAGCTTATCATCTTCTCCGACAGCAAGTCTGTGATCACCTATCAACTATCGCTCGCCAGTTGTGATTACTTGGGTTTACCGCAAGCTGGTCATGGTAGCCAGCCGTCTGGACAAGGTTCAGGTGGTTTGGGTGCCCGGTCATATGGGCATCCATGGGAATGAAATGGCCGACATGCTTGCTCGGTCCACCATTTCTGTACCATCCTCGTTCAGCAAGGTGTCTCCAGAGGACATCTGTCGATACCTTCACACCATTCATAAAAGGGATGATGTCCAAGAGTGGCTCTTAGGGAAATACAGTGTGGTTTTCCCCCACCTCACCAAAAGAAGCTGGGAGCATCGTAAACTTTGTCTGCCCAGAAGAAGTGAAGTCCTCCTCAGCCGCCTGCGGACTCGAACCCTCCCCACCCGGGCTCTCCTCTACAAGCTTCATATGAGTGACTCTCCTCTCTGTCCAACCTGTCAGGTTCCAGAAACCTGTGACCATTACCTCCTTGCATGTCGCCGCTACGCCTCAGCTCGGCATGATTTGTATAGCAATCTCAATCTCCTTGGTTCTTCGCCTTCCTTCAGCGATTTATGCGATCTAGCCGTCTCTGGAGTTACTCAAGCTCGCCAGTTGGTGTCTTTTATTCTCAAGTCTGACAGATTCTGACTTTGGCTCCTTCGTCTTATCCACACGTCCTTAACTGACGATGCAACCATGTACTGTGTGATTCCTCACAATTAAGATCTTCATCGAACTTGTTTAGGATTATTAGGGGTGTAAAGCCTTGCAGCTATAAACCCCATGGTCTGAGGGTCTCTCCCTTCAAAACAACAACAACAACAACAATCTTTTCCACTCACGAGTGGTAAAAGGACAATCTCTATTGGTGAAAATACCAGTGTTTTGCCCTGAGTATAAGACTACTATTATATAGTAGTCTTACCTAAGACTCCTATATGATCAGAGCTGGCGCAGTGTCCGCCATTTTCTAGCCCGTCTGGGAAAGTGTTGGCGGTAGAAAAAGCTATGTTACCTGATTAGCGTCGTTATCGCCTTTCAGCTTCTATACAGATCAAGTGAGCTAGAACTTCTTATTACAGCGTCTAGAATAAACAGTGTGGCAATCGCCTATAACCGTGATGTTAAAATGATGCTACAAAAATTAAGCTTACCCAGATGTCGCTGTGATCGAAGCTATTGCTCAAATCGAAGACCTGATTGACTTTTCCCAGTTTCGTCAGTTTAATCACGTGATCTAAGCATATAATTAACCAATAGGGAGTCTCGGTTTTGTTGTCGGGACACTAGCTTCGATTACAATGACATCTGGTGACAGGCTTAACTTTTTTAGTACAATTTTATTCGCCGCTTTGCACACTGTTTATTCTAGATGCTGTACTTCTTATCACGAAACAAACAAGTTGGCAATTTTAAGAACATCGCCAACATTCTCAAAACTGTAACCTTCACGTTAAAATAAATGTAATTTTAAAAGAATTTAAAAACACTAACTTAAAAAAACAGTACATTCATATTAAATTTGTCAAACAACTTTGAAAATTAAATAAAATAAGTTGAAAATAAGGAAACCTTTCGCTAAAAAGTTGTGCTTCTGCTCAGGGTATCCGCGAGCTTCATCTGCAATTTGTAATCCACTTTTTCCTTCTTTCTGGATTAGAAGAAAATATAAACAGGCAGTGCTCTATTCTGGAGTTATTCGTGCAATTTATTGCCGAAAAACCAACAATAATAAATCGTCATCCGGTCTTGTGGCCTAGAAAATGGCGGATGCGTCAGCCTATCAATGTAGGAGTTCTAGTCTTACCTGAGTTAAGACTACTATAAAACAGGCTGAATCATTGGCCGCCATTGCTAAAACTAAGACTGTTGTATATGACTATTATATGAGATTATATAAGACTATTATATAATAGTCTTAGGTTTGACAGTGACTAACTACCATATAAGATTATTATATGAGACTATATAAGACTATTATATAGTAATCTTAAGTTTAGCAATGACGGACATGACATACGAATGGCGGCGAATGATTCAGCCTGTTATATAATAGTCTTAACCTGAGTAGAGTGTTTTGCCCTGAGCGTGACGTCAGCTGCGCTTTCCTTATTGGAATCAAAATTATGATTGCATGTTCTGTTCAGAAACAACGCACAGGGGATGAATACCAGATTGCCGCCAATTACCACTGTGCAGTTCTTTTGCGATATTAAAGTCACTCATTTTCAACATTCATTTCCTCGTTTCCTATTTAGTAGTTGATTTGTCGATCGGTGGTATAGCCCAACTTTCTTTTAACCATTTTTCAACATAAATAAAAAGTGTTTATGACTTCGTCTGTCAGTTTTCCTATCCGTCCTCTGACTACCATAAATACCTATGGAATTTCTTAAAATTGATGTACGTTATTACAGTTAACTAGAAGACATTCCCTACTGAAAATGGGGTAAATACCTCTATTGTTAAAACCAAGGAAATGTTCAACGTCTTGAACGCCAAAAGGAAAAATTGGAAAGCAGACAATTGTTTCGGTAACATTTAGTTGAAGAAATGAGAGAGAAGTTCTCATATATACAGGAAAGCAATCGAGTTCTGATCAACCAATAGAATTACGTGGAATGTGGAGGATTGACCAATAGGAATTTGGGAAACACAAGTAGTGGAAAATGTAGAAGAAATTAAGAAAATGCGAACTAAATGGGAAATTTCCAACAATCAGACAGATGAGGTGAAGTTCTTTGCTGACTCCGTGATGCAGTTCAGCGCCAAAGACCAGACCCACGGATTGCGTAAAACTGGCAGTGTCCTCATAACAATGTGCCATCACATTCATCACACCTGACTCAAATATTCTTGGCGAAGCATGGAATTCCAGTCGTCCGCCAACCTCCCTACTCCCCAGTCATGGCTCCTTGCGACTTCTGGTTGTTCCCGAAATTGAAAATGTCATTGAAAGGACCCCGTTTTCAGAGTACAGATACGATAATGCAGAATGCGACGACGGAGTTAGACACCAACGCTGCACTAAGTGTGTGGAGGCGCAAGGGACCTACTTTGAAGGGGATTAGGATCCCAATCCCGCAAAGTAACTAAGATATTTTTCTGGTCAAAGGTCGGATACTTTTTGAACAGACCATGTATAATTCTTGGGGCATCTATAGTATTTCGTGTCTATATATGGTTTAACATACATTGGTCATTTGTTATGTATTGGTCAACATATTAGTTACATTCGTAAGCCGGAAACTAATAAATCGGTTATTTCTAAGCACTGTTAGGAGAAAAACCATAATTTTAAATTTGATTCAATTAAAACAATTTGCAGACCTAAATCCGCTCAAGAACTCGATTTCATTGAAGCTTTTTGCATCTATAAAAACTTTAAATATATTGTCAATTGTGATTTCGCTGTACCGCATGTGTCTGATTGTTAGAAATTTTGCATTCAGTCCACATTCTTTTAATTTCTTCTGAATTTTTCACAACTTGTGTTTCCGAAATTCCTATTGGTCAAAACACAACATTCCATGTAATTCTGTTGGATAATCAGAATTCGATTCGTCTCCGATATACAGTCGGCAGCAAAAGCATCCGAACACTAGCCAGTAATCCCGATGTCGAAAAAGTACACTTAAAACTGTTTTGTTAAATAAATCCTTGTCGAATCATGTTCTTAGACTAAGAACATGACTGGACAAGGATTTGTTTAACAAAGTAGTATTAAGTGTACTTTTTTTAGACAGGGATTATTGCCTGTGCTCCGATACTTTTGCTGCCGACTGTATACGAGCACTTCTCTCTTTATCTATACGCTGAAGACGGTATGCTATATGCTACCGAAACAGCTGTCTGCTTTCCATTTTTTTCCCTTTGGCGTTCAAGAGGTTGAAGACTTCCTCAGTTTTAATAATCTCGCGCCAAGTCGTCTTTTTATACAAAATACCACTATTAGTTTATGTAATAAGGAAAGGGCACGTGACGTCACTCGCAGTCAAATTATGGGTAAAGTGGCAAAACACTGGTATTTCCACCAATCCAGGTCGATCTTTTGCCACTCGAGAGTGGCAAAGATTGACTGACGGAGCTTTTGTTTGTAAACATGCCCTTCCTTATAGGATACCCAAAATAATTTCAAAGCACTGCATTCTCTGAGAGGTATTCCTATAATAATATTTTAATATAGTTATTTTGTGCAAATCAGAATAAAATTGATAATAATTATTTATATGTTTAAAAAATGTGTTCTGCTTAATGCAGTATGATTAGCATTAAGATTATAGGCAATACAAAAATATTCTAGTACATTAATATCTATGACTGGAAATTGCTTGATTTGTATTTTTAATTGTATAAAGTGTTTTTAACACTTTTTAACAGTGGAAGGAACGCTGGGCTAAGTGTATGTTTTAGAGTGATTAAAATTTGAAATAGTTTATTGTTCTGTTCGTCTCTAGTATCCGTAAATGTTTTCAGAATTTCTTCAAAATGATATTTTTTTAAAGTTTTCATTGACATGTTATTTTAAAATGGTATAAATAGCACAATATATATGTGTACATGGAACCCAAAAAATGCCAATGGAATGTGCTCTATGAAGAGCATTTTTGTGTCAAATAAAATAACTTTATGCTGCATAATTGACATTTATAATTCACACGCATAAAAAAATGTTTTCCAAAAAATGTAGTATGATTAGCATTAAGATTTATAGGGACACGCAAAAATATTTAGATACATTAAGGGCTATAATTGCATTTTCGTTTTTATGAAGCCTTTTAACGATGTTTAAGAGTGATTATGATTTTAATTAGCCTGTCTGTCGTTTTGCCCGTCTGTGCAAGCTCTAGCACCTGTCAATATTTTCAGAATTTCAACAAAATGATATGCTATTCAAGTTTACTGTGGCGTGTTCCCCATTTAAAATAATATGAATATCACAATTAGCTTGTGCACAGGGATTCCCAAAATAATCCCAATGCATTGCGTTCTATGAGAAGCATTTTTATAAATCATATTTAAATAAGTTCGTACCTCACAAATCATAGTGAAATTGGCATTTATTATTCACATAGGGGAAAAAATGTTTTATATAGAATGGTATGCTTAGCGCTCAGATTTACAGGCCTACACTCAAATATTCAGATACATTACGGGTTAAAATTGGAAATTGCTGGAACTATATATACTTCTGTTTGTGTTAAGTGTTGTTAACACTTTTCAACATTGCTTAAGAGGGATCATAAATTTATTTATTCTATCTATCTGTCCATTGTGTCATCACGTAGGGAAAAAGCACATTGAACGTTAAACAATGCAACGAGTACGTATAACTGGAAAGCATTAGTAATCTATGCGAAACGCATGAGTTTTCGTTCTTGTTTAATTTTAGTGTATGTTGCCAAATTGCAGGTGCTATTTTTACCGGGCGCCATTTTTTTATGGTTTAGGTTCTATGTTCTATCGCAAAAAAATTAAAAAAAAAATCTGATGTGGGCACCACATGACTTCCTTATACACTTTTAGAAATATACATAACGTTAAAAAACATTGTCACTGGACCCGAAACAGTTGGCTAAGAATATTTTTAAAAAATGCATGCATACGTAAAAAAAAAAAAAAAATAAATAAATAAATAAATAAATAAAAAAAAATTGTGCCTTGAGGGGACTCATGTCAAAGTTGTGCCTTGGGGGGGGGGGGGGACTCATGTCAAAGTTGTGCCTTGGGGGGACTCATGTCAAAGTTGTACCTTGGGGGGACTAATGCCAAAGTTGTACCTTGGGGGGGACTCATGTCAAAGTTGTGCCTTGGGGGACTCATGTCAAAGTTGTACCTTGGAGGGACTCATGTCAAAGTTGTGCCTTGGGGGGACTCATGTCAAAGTTGTGCCTGGGGGGGGACTCATGTCAAAGTTGTGCCTTGGGGGGGACTCATGTCAAAGTTGTGCCTTTTGGGGACTCATGTCAAAGTTGTACCTTGGGGGGGACTCTTGTCAAAGCTGTGCCTTGGGGGACTAATGTCAAAGTTATGCCTGGGGGGGACTCATGTCAAAGTTGTGCCTTGGGGGGGGGACTCATGTCATAGTTGTGCCTTGGGGAAGTTTTAAATGTCTAGCTGGTCGGGAAGTTAGTTAAAAATCGATTGCAAGATTTGTACTGGTAACGCTGCCGAAGGCAGCAGGAACCCTACACAGTTGGCTAAAAGTATTAAAAAATGCATTTTCACCGTGTTCTGATCTAGTCTGAAAGTTTCAAATGTCTAGCTAGTCGGGAAGTTAGTTAAATAATTTTTCTGTTGAATCGCATAAACGCTGCTGAAGGCAACAGGTATCGGAAACAGTTGGCTAAAAATATATGAAAAATGCATTGTCAACGTGTTCTGAGCCTTTCTGAAAGTTTCAAATGTCTAGCTTGTCGGGAAGTCAGTTAAATTGCAAGATTTGTCTAAACCGTTTCTGAGTTATTACCGTTTTTTGATACATTATGGCCAAAACCTATGTATTTTTGTCATTATGAACCTAATTTTCCTAAATATCTCCAAAACCGAAAATCATAGAAAGTCCAAAAAGGGAGGTGCACAACTAGATGTTATAACAAACCTATGTACCAATTCGCAACTTTCTACGTCCAACCGTTTTTGAGTTATGCGACATACCCACACACACACAGACACACACACATACAGACGTCACGAAAAATCGTGTAAAAACCCTTATATCTCTAAAACGAGAGCTCGTGTTAAGACGACACTTGCAGGTGTGCAACTAGACATCATGACAGTCACACGTATAAATTGGCAACATCCAGCGATCATTCGTTTTCGAGCAATGTGAAATACAAAATCCATTTCGCAAATCGGGATTACTATACTTCCTTATACTTTGTATAAGGAAGTAAAAAAACAGCAGTTTTTATGTGCAGTATAAGTATTTTTTTATTTATATTAAATACATTGCAATATGTAATATGTAATACTAGCCGCCTTCGGCGACCAGCTGGTTCGCGATCCCTGAAAAATCCGACTTTACGAAACTCCCGCTCGGTGGCGCCTTTTTCCCGTTTCAGGTCTAATAACAGCTTATTGATATATCGGGACAATAGCTTATTGAAAGCGCAGTAAATTCCCGTGCGGTAGCGCCTTCGGCGCCCTCTTCCCTTTTCAACATCTGAAACAGCCTGTTCGCTCACCATGTTATGATCTTTCAAATTTCTGACTTTAGCTAAGTCCCGCTCGGTGGCGCCGTATAAAATTTTTTTAAAAGATTTGTGTCTGACTTATCTGTGGTTTTTTCCAAAACTACGATATGTAAGCAGAAATATGAATTCGAAACTCTGCAAAATATTAAAGAATAAAGGTGTTCTGGGTGTTCCGTGGTTTTCTCCGAAACTCCCGTTTGGAGATATATTAATAAAGGTGTTCTGGCTATTCTGTGGTTTTCTCTGAAACTCCCGTACGGAATTTAACGGCTTACATCAGTTTAAAAGTCCGTAATATTTCAAATGATGTGTTATAAGTAGAATTCTAGATATTGAATTATTAAAATATCAAAGCGCCCTCTGGCGACAGAGATTTGCAACACATACTCATCAATTGTAATTCAAATAGCTTTTTAAATGATGTATTACTTATGAAATTATGTTAATTAGAAGCTGAGATACAAAGCTAATATAGACATTTTTATAAAAAGATTTGTGTCCGACTTATCCATGGTTTTCTCCGAAACTTGCATAATTCCGGGCTATATAACGTTAAAAATCCTTAGTACGATATGTGAGCAGAAATTGGAATTCGAAACTCTGCAAAATATTAAAGAATAAAGGTGTTCTGGGTGTTCCGTGGCTTTCTCCGAAACTCCCGTTTGGAGATATATTAATAAAGGTGTTCTGTGGTTTTCTCTGAAACTCCCGTACAGAATTTAGCGGCTTACATCAGTTTAAAAGTCCGTAATATTTCAAATGATGTGTTATAAGTAGAATTCTAGATATTGAATTATTAAAATATCAAAGCGCCCTCTGGCGACAGAGATTTGCAACACATACTCATCAATTGTAATTCAAATAGCTTTTTAAATGATGTATTACTTATGAAATTATGTTAATTAGAAGCTGAGATACAAAGCTAATATAGACATTTTTATAAAAAGATTTGTGTCCGACTTATCCATGGTTTTCTCCGAAACTTGCATAATTCCGGGCTATATAACGTTAAAAATCCTTAGTACGATATGTGAGCAGAAACTGGAATTCGAAACTCTGCAAAATATTAAAGAATAAAGGTGTTCTGGGTGTTCCGTGGCTTTCTCCGAAACTCCCGTTTGGAGATATATTAATAAAGGTGTTCTGTGGTTTTCTCTGAAACTCCCGTACAGAATTTAGCGGCTTACATCAGTTTAAAAGTCCGTAATATTTCAAATGATGTGTTATAAGTAGAATTCTAGATATTGAATTATTAAAATATCAAAGCGCCCTCTGGCGACAGAGATTTGCAACACATACTCATCAATTGTAATTCAAATAGCTTTTTAAATGATGTATTACTTATGAAATTATGTTAATTAGAAGCTGAGATACAAAGCTAATATAGACATTTTTATAAAAAGATTTGTGTCCGACTTATCCATGGTTTTCTCCGAAACTTGCATAATTCCGGGCTATATAACGTTAAAAATCCTTAGTACGATATGTGAGCAGAAATTGGAATTCGAAACTCTGCAAAATATTAAAGAATAAAGGTGTTCTGGGTGTTCCGTGGCTTTCTCCGAAACTCCCGTTTGGAGATATATTAATAAAGGTGTTCTGTGGTTTTCTCTGAAACTCCCGTACGGAATTTAACGGCTTACATCAGTTTAAAAGTCCGTAATATTTCAAATGATGTGTTATAAGTAGAATTCTAGATATTGATTTATTAAAATATCAAAGCGCCCTCTGGCGACAGAGATTTGCAATACATGGTCATCAATTGTAATTCAAATAACTTTTTAAATGATGTATTACTTATGAAATTATGTTAATTAGAAGCTGAGATACAAAGTTAATATGGACATTTTTATAAAAAGATTTGTGTCCGACTTATCCATGGTTTTCTCCGAAACTTGCATAATTCCGGGCTATATAACGTTAAATATCCTTAGTACGATATGTGAGCAGAAATTGGAATTCAACACTCTGCAAAATATTAAAGAATAAAGGTGTTCTGGGTGTACCGTGATTTTCTTCGAAACTCCCGTTCCTTTTCTACATCTTTGCCTCTTTGCTCTCCCCACCCCCTCCTTTCCGTCGATAACAATAATTTTACACTCGAAAATATCCGCAATCGATTTACCTTGCCTTAAAATCTAAATATACCAACCAATTTCAAACGCTGTAACTCTTTTTTTTTTTTTTTTATTTATGCCCCTTTTCCCCCTCCCTAATAATCGTATTCCGGGCTATATAACGTTAAATATCCTTAGTACGATATGTGAGCAGAAATTGGAATTCAACACTCTGCAAAATATTAAAGTATAAAGGTGTTCTGGGTGTACCGTGGTTTTCTCCGAAACTCCCGTTCCTTTTCTACATCTTTGCCTCTTCGCTCTCCCCCCCCCCTCCTTTCCGTCGATAACAATAATTTTACACTCGAAAATATCCGCAATCGATTTACCTTGCCTTAAAATCTAAATATACCAACCAATTTCAAACGCTGTAACTCTTTTTTTTTTTTTTTAATTTATGCCCCTTTTCCCCCTCCCTCAAACCCTCCCTAATAATCGTACTCTTTCAAAAATATTCACAATCGAATTATCGGGCATTAAAACCAAGTACTACGAATTTTCAACGGAAAAGAAAATTTAATCTTTTTCCAATAAATATGTCATTTTTTTATTAATTCATATTTTTTCATGAAAATTGAACAGTAGCTTTATAAAATGCTGTCTAAGCCTAATATTCATTCAAATGTAAGGTAAATGAAAATTTGAAAATTGCAATTTTTTCCCCCAGTATAAAACACATATCTTAATTGATTACAACCATTTCCGTTTTCATCACAGACAGATGTCTCGCATGTGTTTTGTTTCAGATCGAGACAGCTTAGAAAACCGTCTGCCTGTTGCCAACTAAATTTCATACTTTAGTTAATTTTAAAAAATCTACAGTCGGCTGCAAAATTATTCGAGCACTAGCCAATAATTCCTATATTTAAAAAGTACCCTTAAGACTGTTTTGCTAAGTAAATCCTTGTCGAATCATGTTCTTAGACTGATTAAGAACATGAATCGACAAGGATTTATTTAACAAACCTGTATTAAGTGTACTTTTTTTTGGCAAGGATTATTGCTAGTGCTCGAATAATTTTGCAGCCAACTGTAATTGATGTATCGTTAAGCCGCTTGCACTCTTAGATTCGGAAAAAAATCCCCTTTCATTTGGTACCAAATTTGTAACGATCGGACTAATATTTCTAATTTATTTTCCATTTTTTCTGCTTTTAACTCCGTTAAAATATCTATTTTTATGCAATTACGGTGAATTCTCAGTGATTGAGATCGCGTTTTGATTTGACATAGGTCTATATTTTAATTAATATCTCCGCAACTAATTAAAATTTTTAAATTCTGTTTTCACTATCCCCTCGGGAAGACTTCTAGGTACCCGTATGTCAAATTTTATACTTCTGCGTTCAGTAGGGGCTGAACGTATAGATGCTCAGAGAGACAGACATCTTCTTTTATTATTATAGATGATTGCCGAAAAAAAAGGGGGAAGGGGGGAGCCATACATTGTCTATGGATGAAATTTCTTGTAGCAGCAGCAGCTTTATATGTTTGGCAGCACTACACAAAACAAAATTGACATATATTTCTTAAATGCACAAAACCATGTTTCACATACAATTATTTTGAAATTTATCTTTAATTTACAAAGGCATGCAAAAGAGCTCTGAAAGATTTGTGTTATATTTGTAAGTGGAAAGAAGAGCCTTTCAAGTTATGTCCCTCTTTTCTCTCTCTTTCTCATGGTGTTAGTTTTAATTACAGTGTTCGGTACATAAAATCTGGTGGACGATATACAGGGCTAATCAAAATTAGTCAAACAAGTTTAATAAAACAGGATGGCCGACATTTTCCTGAATAATTTGAAGTAAATTAAAAAAATAAATAAATAACAGTCTTAAATGCTTAGGAATGTAGCTGCAACAACCAAACGGTGTTGAAGGGGCAGTAGCTCTTTTCATACAGAAGTGCAATTTAAATAAAAGTGTTTCGAAAACCATTTTGAAACGTTTTTAAAGTACAATAAAAATGTTAAATACAGTACATTCTATCTTTGATCTTAAATTGCAAAAATTTGTCTTTATAGTAATGCATGGTAACAGAAAGTAGCTTATGGGGTATATCGTCCAACAGGTATGCTGCCATGCTGCAATTTCTCTCATTTAATAAGAGGCTAGAGCTCAGTTTCTATAGTGTTTAATGAAAGAAAAAAACATGACACGCATGATAGCAAGGAAGAGAAACTATGTTGATTTCGTTTGGGTGCATATTGCCTAACATGTGGCGCTGGTATCGAGCAATTTAACCCCATTTACGGAAAAGCAATATCTCAACTTTTATAATCTATAAAGACCTAAATTTGGCATGTGATAAATTTGGCTATTATAGAAAACTATGTTGATTCGACTGAATGCATATCACTTCATACAAGTTGGATACCGAACCAGTACAAGCATCCAAATCTTTAATGGAATTGGAAGCCAGCACGAAAGCCAGAGCATTTCATCACTAGGCGGACCCTTCTAAGAGGATAAAGTGAGAAATAAGGGGTATACTGTTGCTGCGCAATTTCGAAAATTGGATTTCAAATAATATTTCGTTAACCATATGTATATAAGCAGCTAGATTCGGTGAAACATAGTAAAGCATAGCAATTCCATCAATTATATTCAACAGAAAAGAATGTTTTCGCTTAATTTTGAGTAGCTCTGTCTATTGTCTATAAATTATATATAAATCATGTAGTTTAAATTTAGTATAGCATGGAAAACATATAGCATTACTTGAAATGTACTTCGAGCAATTTCCATGCGAAATATCTCCGAATTACTTTGTGAGACTCTGTAAAATAATTATGATGATGAATGACTAACTGAAATTTATGCGAAACATGCTATTATTACTTTCTTCTATATGTAATATAGAGAAAGTATTGGATTCGTAAAAATTTTCGACCTCGGGTTTTTGATGAATTTACACGTTTTGAGAGCTGTAGAACACGATTTGACCATTTTTAGAAAATGTCTGTCTGTCTGTCTGTGTGTGTGTGACAAAATTTTGTGGCAACTGTATCTCAAGAACTACTGCACAGAATTTCATACAAATTGGTATGTTGTTGCACCTTGACATAAATTAGTGTCTATCAACTTTTGGTAAAAATTGTCTTACAGGTTGCGTTGCCATCCCGCTTTTTCTAAATTTTTAACATGGTGATATAGGACAAAATTTTGTATAAATGTGCATAAAGAGAATTATTTTTTAGTAATCATTATGAAATTTACACGAATTATTTATAATAGAGATAGTCAACTGGGAAAAAAATTTTGTATGCGTAGGAACCTCGCCACCCCCCTGGGGGGGAAGTCCCCCCTCGAGGGGAGTAAATTTTCAAGATGGGTATCTTTCGAAAGGTCTCGTCAATACCTTTAAAACGAATGGTTGAACTATAAATCTGTGATAATTTAAAACAAAGTTATCGATTTTTTTACTTTTAACAAAAAAAAAAAAAAAAACTTAGAAAAAAATCGTAATTTTTTTTTTTTTTTTTTTAACGAAATTTAACCAGACTTGGTATTTAGACTTGGCCCCTGACATAAACTGAGGCTGATTAGATTTTGGGATCAATCGCTCGACAGGTGGCGCTGTGATCGTATTTTTTCTAAACTTTTAACATGGCAGTGGTGTGGGGGGGGGGTGTAAATTTTCAAGATCGGTATCTTTCGAAAGGTCTCGTCAATACCTTTAAAACGAATGGTTGAACTATAAATATGTGGTAATTTAAAACAAAGTTATCGATTTTTTTACTTTTAACGAAAAAAAAAAAAAAAAAAAAAAAAACAGAAAAATCGTATTTTTTTTTTTTTTTTTTTTTTATTCTTACTGCGTGAATTTGTATAAGAAAATATAGAAGAAAGTCTTGTAGTGGCCACAACATACTAGTTTTCATTTATTTTTGTTTCATGCAGTCTAAAGATGTTAAACAATATTTACAAGGTATTACATCCACAGACGTGATGAATATGAATTATCTTGGAGGTAACTGTGCAGGACCCCCCCCCCCCCTTTTTTTTTTTTTTTGTTTCAACAAAAAATTTCAAACAGCATCCTCGTATGATACAGATTCAAAATACTGAGCTAGACTTTATGTGTTCTTAAGTTATGCTGATAATAAACAGATACACACACAGAACAAACGCTAAAAATCTGATTTTCCGACTCAAGGAACTTCAAAATGTGCAAAATAATAATAATAATAATAATAAAATAAAAAAACACAAATTCAAATTTATTTAAAAAAAAAAAAAAAAAATCTACCATTTAACGGGTAAAAGGATGAAAAAACTCTTTTAAAATTAATATACATGCATCAAAAATTGCAATGTTCCCATCATTGTAGGTAGTCTTGTTATTACCTAAACAAAGATTCATTTCTGGCATGTAAAAATGATAAATTTTACTTACATTTTGTTTGCCAAACACACACACACACACACACACACACAAAAAAAAAACTTTAAAATAATTTTAATTTTAAAAATTAATATTAAAATGGATAGTTGGAAAATTCTTTTTAATTAAAGAGAAAAAAAAATCTGTATCTACTTTTAATTAAAATAATTGAAAAAAAAAAACTAGTATGTTGTGGCCACCACAAAACTTTATTCTATATTTTCCTATACAAATTCACTAAGTGCAAATGATTTATTAAAATTATCTAACATGGTGAATGCAAATGCTCTTCATCTTAGTGAAAACTAATACGAAATATCCAAAGACAGACAGTTTGTCTATAAATAAAATCTTAAAATATACGTTTTTATAATGGTTATCTCACATATCAAGTTTCGTACAGTTATATTCCATAGAAGTTGAGATATAGCCTTCCCGTTATCGATGAAATTTGCAGTATAGAAGCGCCATCTATTGGGCTATAAGCATCCACATTGAATCAGCAAAATGACTCATAATGGCCTTCTCCCATATAGTTTGGTGATACGCGAAATTGAACCTGAAATATAGCCTTCCCTTAAAGTGCGGAAATCGTTTGAGGCAGCGCCACCTGTTGAGCGGTTGCCATCAAAAGTTGATAGGCACTAATTTATGTCAAAGTGCATCTGCATACGAATTTATATGGAATTATGGGCAGTAGTTACTGAGATACAGCATACAGCCTTCCCTTAAACTGCGGAAATTGCTGTATAGCAGCGCCACCTGTTAGCCGATAAATATTCAAATTGAATCAGCATAATGTTTCATAATGGTCTTGTCACGTATCAAGTTTTGATTGATTATACGCAGAAGAACCTGAGATATAGCTTCCCTTTTAATTACAGAAATCGCTGTATAGCAGCTCTACCTGCTGAGAAGTTGACACCAAAAGTTGATAGGCACTAATTTATGTCAAAGTGCATCTACATACGAATTTATATGGAGTTATGGGCAGTAGTTTCTGATACAGCCTTCCCTTAAACTTCGGAAATCGCTGTATAACAGCGCCACCTGGTGGCCTATAAGCATTCAAATTAAGTCAGCATAACATAATGTCTCATAATGGTCTTCTCACACATCAAGATTTGATTGGTTACACGTAATAGAGTCTAAGATATAGTGTCCTCTTAAATTGCGGAAATTTCTGTATAGCAGCGCCACCTGTCGAATAATTGACACCAAAAGTTGATGGACACTAATTTAGGTAAACATGCATTTACTTATAAATTTATATATAATTCTGAACTGTAGTTCCGGAGATACACTTGCCATAAAATTTTTGTCTCACAGACACACACACAAAGACAGACAAACATTTTCTAAAAACAGTCAAATCGTGTTCTAAACCTATCAAAATATGTAAATCCGTTGAAAACCGGAAATCGAAAATTTTTAGGAAGTCAGTAATAAAAGCATTATAATAAAACTGATAAAAAATGCAAAGCACCATCTTGTTTTATTTACTTGTGATATCTTTAAAGCAAAACTTTTTGAAGAATTTTGATGTTTTACATTTTGCTTATTCAAACCTTTTTTTTTTTTTTCATTTTTTATGAATTATTAGCATTTGACTAAAATTGTGAGGTATTTCTGTATTATGCTTAACAACTATGCAATTTTCAACATTTTAAAATGAAATTTTAATTTAAGATGGCTTCACGAGTGGTTGACAGATTCTGCTGTAGAAGCAGGAAGGGGGGGGGGGGACCTGGTTCGATCTTAGACCTAGTCGTCCTAAGTTTTTTGTCACTTTCTCCGAAACATGCGTAACTACAACTAACAATTTAGAATAACCCTAATAGTCCTAGAACTAGGACCTTCGTATAGTCAGTTGGTCTTTATTACCAAATACACACACCTAATTAAAGTTGTTTCAAGCTTCTAAAACCTAGTTTTAAACGTCAAAAACTTGGGAGATGTGAGATGCCAGGTTCGATCCCAGGTCACGCTCGTCGGCTGAGGCGTACAGAGTTTACCGCGGTTTTCACTGAAACTTGCGTAAATACGGGCTAGAGCCCCTTAGAAAGAAACCAGTGTAGAGCACTCCTTCCAGGCCTAGGATTCCAGTGCAGTCAATTGTCCTCAATCCTAACACCATCTAAAACAAAACCTAGTTCGTTTTTTTAAATAATTTAACCATTACGACGTATTATTATGTTTTGATTTAAGAAAAATGAATAGTCCGAAGTGATTTTATTATTACAGTGGGTAACAAAAGTCTCCGAACACTAACAAAAATTCCTATATAAAAAAAGTACACTTAATACAGTTTTGTTAAATAAATCCTTGTCGAATCTTGTTCTTAGTTAGTCTAAAAACAGGATTCAACAAGGATTTATTTGACAAAATTGTATTAAGTATACTTTTTTCAGATAGGAATTTTTGCTAGTGTTCGGAGACTTTTGTTACCGACTGTACTAATAAATAAAAATTTTAAATACAAAAATGAATTTGTGGAAGAATATCAAAAGAAAATTGTCTAGTGTCGCCCTCTATGCTTACAAATAAGCACTAAACCTTGACTTTTATTTTACATTTCTTTTATTTTGCATATTTTAAATAATAATTCATCTTCAAGTTTTAAAATATTTTTAATTTATCATTGCAATTTACGGAGGAAAAAAAAGTTAGATGTGAACAATAAAAGTTAAGAATATAACAAGCTTCATTTACAAAATGAAATAAGATTCCCCCCCCCCCCCCAAGGTCCCTAAGCTAAACAAATGGTTGGTACTGCCATCCATAGACAGAAATTACTACTAAAAGTAAAAGGGAAAAAAAAATAGCTTTGAATTTTCCAGTAGCATACACCATTTATTGATTTATAACTCAAGTACAAACACAGCCCTTTAAAAAATATTTCAAATTAAGGATAAAGAACATATTGCCTTAATAGTCCTTGATTTAAAGCAGATACTTTTTAATTATTTATTTTAATAAAAACTGAACTTAAATTTTGAAAGTATTTTATTTCAGGGATAAAATTACAATTAATTTTAAAGTTAAATGATGTAGGGTAAAACACAATAAATTATCAAGGATACAAGTCTTCTTCAGTCAGTCCAGCTATTTTTTTTTTAAATTTGTCACTTACCATCTAATTTAAGGTCATTTTATTAGTATTTTTATACCTATGGGTTAATGAATATGCAATGTGCAATGATAAATGCATCTACATCATGTACCATCTTTGTCTTCACACACTGTCTGCCCTCAACATACATATTTTTATTTCAATTGATTAGATTTTTAAGATAACAAGCATTGTTGATTCATTCAATCCATCTGTCTCATATAATGTTATATTTAAAGTGCTAGCAAGCTTGCATACAGACAGAAAATTAATTTTATGCCTGAAAAATGTAATCGAACTGGAATGAAAATTCACAGATGGAGAACTTTTTTTTTTCAAAATTCATATTCATCTACAAACAAAACTATTACACAACCCTTTTCTATATATATTCATATATCTCTGTAAAAAATTATCTCAGAACAAGGAGTGAACATGTGCAATAATAAAAATAAATTAATTGTATATTAGACATAACAGCAAAGTAACATGATATCTAACATTCATATTTCTACTTGATTTTTTTATTAATTCTTTGGGTTCTAGCAGGAGGAAATATACAAAATTAATAAAGTTTTTTAAGTCTTCTTATTGAGGATTATTAAATAACAAAATAAATAAATATTTAAAAATCTACATTAAAAATGGATTATGTTTCAGACAGGAATATATATAAATCAATTTTTAGGTAAATATTGGTCATATATAATATCAGGGTTGGGTTTTAGACGTCAAAAAGGGGTTTTTGACATGACAAGGGTTTAAACCGTCAGAAACCTCTTACCGTCACAAACCTGCATTTTAAAATTGAAAATCTATAAATGAGCTAGAATCTGGTTAGAAGTAGGAATTAGTTGCCATATACAAGTGAATATCTAAATATTATGCAGTTTATAAATTAAAAAATCTTAAAACAATTTGTAGATAATTAAAATTTAGGTAGATATGCTGTTTTATGACCTAAGAAATATGTACAAAGTATGCACAGACATATTTTGTATGTTTATTTATATTAATATTTATGAAATTCTGAAATTCCAAAGTTACTTATGAATTTTTTCACATAAGCCATGAAAACACAGGAATACTGTTTTTTTTTTTTCTTTCAGTAAAACATGTGTAGGCAGTAAATTAATATGGATTTGAAAATAATTATATTTATAATCTATATTTATTACACTTATTTATTAATAATTTTTTATCTATTTATTGTTATTATTGATTGTATAAATATTTGTACCTGTTTATTGCTTGGACTATTGGTGTTTGGTATTTTGGGAGTAAGGCTGATTGACTACTCTAGGATCTTAGGCCTAAAAGGGAGTGCCCTCCGTGGGGGTCTTTCTAAAGGGTCCTAGCCAGTATTTATACAAGTTTTGGAGAAAACCACAAAAAACTCTGAACGGCTAGGCTGACGAGTGCACCCTAGGATCGAACCCGGCACCTCATGTTTACCAGCTTTGGCTGCTGGTAAACATGCCAGCTTAAACTGCTTGGCTGCTGGTGGGCCCTACAGCTTAGACTAATGATTTTTTTAAAAATCTGTACGAGTAAATATTAAATTTATAACAATTTATACACGTCCAGAAAGCATTCATATTTCTCTTGTCTCGCAATAATTATAAGAATTTCAGATGCAATTCAAGCTCGTTTAACATTCAGAATTATTCTTTTTTCTTAAAAACTTGCAATATCAACAGTCATTAATAGAAGAACAAGATATATTTCTCTATAAAATATTTAAATACAAAATATTAGGCCTTGCATTTTTATTTTACTGGTTAAATACATAATACTAAAAAAATTGAAATATATAATGTTGTATTGCAAATAAAATGATTTATCAATCAAAATGATCTATCAATGATTTATAAATCATGAATTTTTAGAAGCCTAAAATTTTGTTTTTATATTAATCAAAATGTTATAATAATGTTTCTCCAAAAACATTAATATGTTTATCTTTTAAAACATACTCATAAACAATATCTTATTAAAAACAACTGTATTTTTAAAGTATCACATAACTAAGTTTAACATATACTATATTAAGCATAGTTATAAATAAATTTCGTAATATATAAAAGTATCACAGCATATTTTGAATGAACATAAAAATAAATCATAATAAAATTTTAAAAGCATAAAGTTTTGTTTTTTATATTAATCAAAATGTTGTAACAATGTGTTGTTCTTTCAAAAAATCTTTATAAACTATACTTTGTTAAATTAAGTTTTTATATGACAATTAAATTATAAATATAGGTTTTTGACATGACGGCTTTAACTGTCAAAAACTGTCACGCATCAAAAACCTGCCAACCCTGTATAATATACAGTTGAACCTTGTTAATCTGAATTACTTTTAACATGAACCGCTTCCACAATCCTCGTGAAAATGAAGATTAGTTACTGATAGCATGAAATTTTTTTTGACTCATGTTAACGAGATTTGAATGTATTCTAAAATGACCCTTAGCAAACTATGTTGTGATAACAGTTGTGCTATAACTATGTTAATAATTGGAGAACAAATGGATTGTGTTTGCATGTTAATTTATGAAGCATATAATCAATGTGAATGATTTCTTTGCTGAAAGTTGTTTTTGTAAAAGTGCACTAAATTTGCTTTAGATTAACTTTTGAAAACTTAGTTATATATATATCTTAGAAAGAGAGAGGGATAAAATGAATTAATTTTAATTGTGCTATTTTAAATTAAAAAATTTTTATTTCTCCAAATTTGCCACTTACCATTTAAGGTTATTCTCTTGGTATTTTCATTTATGGGATATATGAGGTGTGCTTCTGCTTCATCATCTTCTTACACTGTCTGCTCACATTTTTATTTAAGCAGACTGATTTTTTCAATACCAAATGTTGATTCATCATCCAATCCAGCTCCACCATATAATGCAATACTTGATTTGCTAGCAAGATTACATCAATAGACAGAAAAATAAATTTTATGCCTGAAGATGTAATCCAACTGGCATGAAATATAAAAATTCACATGTGCAGGAATTTTCATGTAAAGTTCATATTCTTTATAATTTAAACTATAAAACATAAATGCATTAAGATTAGAGTTCAAACTGTAAAATAAATATTAAATTAATTGTTTTGTTCATGAATGCTCTCTTCATAAGTAATATAGCAAAGAGAGACTCTTATAATACACCTCTAGAAATCTTTTGGAGTTATGTATATAAAATTGATAAATTGTTTATACAAGCCTTCATAGTGAGTTTTATTAAACTGATGAAATAAATACATAAATATACATTTAAAATATGTTATGTTAGAGAGAGAGAATGAATTTTTATTGTGTATTTTTAAAATAAAGAATGTTACTTTTCTAACTTTGCAACTTACTATTTACGGTCACTCTCTTGGTATCTTGATTTACAGGATGTATATATGAAATACTTTTACTTCATCTACTATCTCTGGCTTCTTACACTGCCTGCCTAGATTTTTATTTAAGCTGATTGACTTTCTGGGGTACAGAATATTGATTCATCATCCAATCCAGCTCCACCATATAATGCAATACTTGATTTGCTAGCAAGATTGCATCAACAGACAGAAAATAAAATTTATATCTGAAGATGCAATCCAACTGGCATGAAATACAAAAATTGACACATGCAGGGATTTTCATGAAAAGTTCATAATCATCAAGTTTAAACTAGAAAGATAAAAATATATAAAGATAAAATATATTTTAGAGTCCAAATTTTGAATGTGAAATAATACAAATCATAAAAGTTCACAAGCAGAAAATATTTCACATTTTTCTGAATATGTAAAATCTCAAAGTGAACATATGCATTTTTTTTTTTTTTTTTCTAATTGTATTTTCACAGATTATGAATGTAAAATAACGATAAAGACACATTACATGTAACACTCACATTTATTTTTAGTACTTAAAAAGGGGGAAAAAAAAAAGGAATTTTTTAGCTTCTGACAGTTGTTTTTTTCTTTTTATGAAATGAAGAATCTCTATATTTCTTTTTTGGTTGTTTTAGCCTGAAGTCTATGAAAACATGTCATGAAAATATAAGTTATTTGGCTATTTCAAATGAATATAGAGATATCCATATTATACGTTATTTTATTTTTGCTATGAAAAGCAAAAGTGTTTCTAAGAAGTCCTAGCTTGTTTTTACCCCCAAACATGGAAAACTCCACACGACTAGGCCAATGAGCATGACCTATTTAAGATTGAACCAGGCACTTTCTATCCATCAAGCGCACTGTTTCAAATATGAACATATATAATTTTTGTGCAAATATTGATTGTATATTCCAAAAAGACCCTCAACAAAAACTATGATAGGAGTTGTGTTGACTGTGTTAAAAAGTGAAGCACAATAGGATTATGTTTGCCTCTAAAGCAGAATACTTTTAAATGTTTTGCAACAAGTTTTCAGATAATCAACATGTTCCACAGGACACACATGCATTTTACAAATTTACTTTGACAATATATTATTGACACACTCATAAAAATACAAATCTTAGAATTTGATGTGCTATAATATATGTGTATATAATAAGAAAACAATAGTAAAATAGCATTCAAAGGTATTTTGTTGAAAAGAAAAGAATATAAACCAAGGCTGAATAGAAAATTCTCCATGCAATCAACTAACAACTTTAGAAATATTTTTGAGAAATTGTTTCAGTGATTAATACCAGATTTTTAATAAATGTCCACTCTTAAGGCTATAAGACCAATTTTTTTTTCTACCTAATTTCTAAATATCTGCAGTAAAGCTGTTTGTTCTGCAACATACGTTCTAAACTGTGACATATTCTGCTTTGAGGATGTTTGCATGTAAAATTTAACACATATTATTTAGCAAATAGGAACTAATTGGTAACGGACAAGAACAAATTTAAATAAAACTGCACAGAGAATTCAAATAATACTATGTAGAAGCATGAGAAACAAATAAATAAACACATTTTAAGTGAAATGAACAAAATCTTGTATATAAAAAAAAATATCCTGCATGCAAATCAGAAATAAGAGTATATACATAACCGAACCGGCCGGTTTATTTTAAACCTAGCATCTAACAAATTATCGAACATACAAATAATTATTTACTAAGAAAATGAACACATTATTAATTTATTTAAATGCAAATAACGAGAAACAGACAGCGGAATTATTCCAAACCATCATGAATAAAACATATCATGCTTTTATGCGTCCGGCCGGCTGGATTCAACAATTAAATTACTTAGTACACATTACTAATTAAAATAAGATATAAGATTCTTATCTAATTATTATGAATAAAATTAATATGGAACAAAAAATATTTTTTAAATATAAACTACTAGAAGGGAAAAAAGCTACCCAGCCGGTATATTTCAAAAGACAAGACAGCCACCCGGTTTATTTAAAACTATTTTAAAAACATTTACATTATCAAACATATGTAATAAGGTATACAATAATAATAAAGAAAAAACTATTAAGGAAAAGAATCTAACTAAAATGCTCAAACAATAATTCAAAAATCAACAACCACATGCAGATTAAAAAAAAAACAAATATTAATTTATTTTCAAAACGAAACGCAAGAAAATTTTACATTCAAAATAAACCGAATTTGTACATTACAGAAAAAGAAAATCATATTAATTATAATAAATAATTGCTAGAAAAAAATTCAATCACTTACCTTACTTAAAATCCAAACCAAATCCAAATGGCATAAGCGCGGGAAACGGGATAGGGGGAGGGGGAAAGCAAAAAACAGAGCAAATTCACGCCAAGCCAACATCGCCAGAATATTATTCGCCAACAAGACGGACGTACAAAACATAAACAAACCAGCCGGCAGGTTATCCTGGAAGACTACGTTTACGGCTGGCAGCCGGCAGCGTAGACACTGCGTTCCGCTTCCGGCCGCCAATGATAACAACAGATAACAACAAGCAACAAGTAGCCTGGTGGTGCGTGTATAAAAAGTGACAAGTAAGTTAGTTTGATATATGATACATGTTTTGACTTCATTTAATATATTTCAATAGGATCTGGCTGTTCCTTATACATGTTTTGACTTCTTTTAATATATTTCAATAGGATCTGGCTGTTCATTAAGTTTTTTAATTATTATAAAAACAGGCAGATTAAAACATTTTATTTCAATCAAGCAAGTTTTTTTTTTCTAAAAAAGGAAGAGGAAAGACAGAGGACACTTGTATTATTTTTTAACTTACGAAAACACATGTTCTAAGCCAGCCATGTACAATCCTTATAAAATTATCTTGTGATAAAAATAACTCTTATCGTGATAAAAATAACTCAAATATCGATACTAAAAAAAGTTGAAAATTCCGTTATCTTTTGTCTGAACTGAATACACTCTTCCTTGTTTCTACCTGAATGATATGGATAAGCTGAGCTATTAATATTAATAATAAAATCGCCAAGGTGAGGTCCCATAGTAAAGCTATGCTACGAGTTCAAAATTAGTATGAAAGTCCAGTTGAATTAAAATAAGGTTTTAGACAATGAACAGGGTTGCTACAGGTTTCTAAAAGGCGATTATTTTCTGCCTGAGGCTACTATGGCAACTTTTTTTAACCAAAAAGCTTGAAAAAGCAACTATTTTCACAAAAAGGCAACTATTGAGAGACTATTTTTCACCTTTTGCAAAATTCTTCCAGAAATAACAGGAAAATCTTTCAGAAAGAAATATTTTCTATTCATTTTATAAATCCCATATCTTAACCTTTTCACCTTTTATTTATTTATTTTTTACCACTTTAAAGTATGGTATATCCCTGATGCTGACCTTTAAGCAGGTGGAACATCCAATGAGAATGTAGAAATAGCACCAGACATGGCATATGTTCCTAACCTAATAAGCTGGCCAATTTCCTTATTGCAAATGACAACTAGTACCCTCCTGTGACCTATTATATCCTTCCTCACCCTGATTTCATGTAAGAAAAAATAACAAAATTGCAAAAGAAAGTTCTTTTAGTAAGTCAGAAAAAAAGAATACATTAAAAAAAAAAAAAAAAAAAAACATAATTTTTAAGAGCAGACAATACTTAGTGTTTTTCAACAATCAAATCCCATGTTATTCTACGGAAAAATTTGTTTTCACAATGACTCATTGCCTAATGCTTTTTTTATTTTCTTTTAGTGTATGTTATGTAATATAGAAAAAGTATTGGATTTGTGAAAATTTTTGAACTCTGGTTTTCGATGGATTTACACGTTTTGGGATGTCCTGATCCTGAACTCGATTTGATAGTTTTTAGAGAATGTCTGTCTGTGTGTATCACAAATTTTGTAGACACTGCATCTCACAAACCAATGAACGAAATTTAACCAAACTTGGTATTTAGTTGAACCCTGACATAAACTGGTGTTGATTAGATTTGGGGATCAATAGCTCAACAGGTGACACTGTGATCACACCTTTTCTAAATTTTTAACATGGCAGTATAGGACAAAATTTCGTATAAATGTACATAATGAGAGTTGTTTTTAACTTGTGATTATAAAATTAATATGAATTATTGATAATAGTAGTAGTTAACTAGGAAAAAAAATTTGTGCATGTGAGGGCATCACTTTCCCCTAGCTGGGGAGGGGGGGATAAATTTTCAAGAGTGGTATCTTTCGAAAGGCCTTGTCAATACCTTTAAAACGAATGGTTGAACTATAGATCTGTGATAATTTAAAACAGTTATCGATTTTTTTTACTTTTAACAAAAAAATTTTTATTTATTTATTATTATTATTTTTAAATATTGACAATAAAATGGACTTTATTTTTGGATATTTAGTGTTGTACTATTTCTCTAATATGGAAATTGTCTGCATTATCATGGAAGATAATTTTTTTAAATAATAATTTTAATAAATTATTTTTACTGAGTGAATTTGTATAGGAAAATATAAAAGAAAGTGATGTGGTGGCCACAACATACTAGTTTTTTTTTTTTTTTTAAATTCAGTTTTCACATCCAGAAGTTTTTTTAAATAGTAAAAAAATGCGTATGGTTTTTATCCTTTAATGATCATTAGCATGTGATATTTAAGCTAGTATTTTGCTCGATAGGCTTCTATTTAGGCAACTATTTTAATGCTTCTAGGTTACTAAAGCAACTATTTTTGTTCTATTTCTTTTATGGCAACCCTGATGAAGTTTCACTTTCATAGAATTAAACTCATATGCAGGGGTGTTTGTATTCAAAAGCTACCTCTGATTTCATGGATTTCGATGTAATCAAACCAGGGTTGTTATTTTGTCTAAAGTCCGGGACACTGGACAAAACTGGAAAAAACCTGGACAAAATTGGAAAAAAACACATAAAACTGAACAAAATAAAATCCATTCAACTGCACATGTTTGGTACATAAAATTATTCTGTTAAGAGGTCTCTCTACTTATCGTCCCCGGAATCTAAAGTCTATGTTATTCTATGGAGAATTTTGCCCCATTATAACTCATTAACTAATACATATTTTTTAATTTCACTTTTGCATTCAGAAAATTCACAACTACGAAACAGTTTATCACTTTCTAAAAATTGATTTTTAAAATTTTTAATATTTTATTTGGACGTTGTAAAATGCGAATTTTTACAATGTGAAATTTTGCATTTTTGAACTGAAAAATAAAAATCTTAAAATTTAAAGAAATCATTTTTAGAAAGTGACAACCCATTTAGCAACTGCGAATTTTCTGAATGTGAAAACAGAATTTAAAAATCTGTATTAGTTAATGAGTTATAACGGGGCAAAATTTCCCATTGAATAACATTGTCTTCGGCTTTCGGAGACAATAAGTAGAGAGTCCCCTTAAAGCAATAAATTGTACTTTTAACTTTGAATTAGCAATTTAGCAATAGAAATATTTTCTTAAAAATTAATAATTTGATTAATTAATAGTGTAATTTCATTTTAATCACTATCAAAAAAAAAAAAAAAAAAATCATAAACAAAATGCTAGTTAGTTATGTATAGTTTGCAAATGTAATAAAGTAAATCTGTTGTAGACCATTATAACATTATCATATTGGATATTAAGAGAAAAAAAAAATTTTTAAAGTTATTTAATGTGATACTTAAATCTTTAAAAAAAAAACAAAAGAAATAAACAAGGCCATAGCCAGAAAAAGATTTCATACACAATGTTGAGTTACCTTCAGTACATAATGTTGACAGTTAAAAAGGAAGAATAACTTGAACCCCCAACATCCCTACCCCCTCGAAAAAGACTATTTTAAATATTTAAGTTTTTCACAATCAACTTGATTGATTAATACATAGACGATTATAATCCTATAAATAATTTAAGTTGTTTCTTTGTCATTTTGTACTTAACATGGAAATATCTTATTAAACATTTCTATACTAGGTTTAAAAAGAAAACCTCATAAATGGAGATTTAATGTTTTTATTAATTTATGTCAGCAAGTCCTTTCAAAGCAGAGCTTTCATTTCTATATAACATTTTATTTGCAATATCAACTAGGGATGTTGGTTTTCCGGACAATTTTGAAATGGAAAATTTTCAATCTCTAAATTATGAAGGTTTTGTAAAATAAAACTAAATACATTAAAAGCTACAAGTAAACAAAACTATTCAAAGAAAAGTATGAATAATTATTCAATTCAAAAAGAAATTAATAAACAAAACACAGAAATTATAATTTAATGGTTTATTAAACATGTATAAAGTTAGAAAGTTATAATTTTTAATGACTGTTTTGCATGTATAATGGTTGAATAATCTGTATAAAAAAGGTGTCTGTGAACGTTCTGTAGCTGTCAGAGATCCCCACATGTCGCTGCCAACAGCTGAACCCCATTTTATTGTATAGGGAAAATTTTTATGAGAATTAAGGATTTTTTTTTTTTTTTTTTTTTTTAATTCTGTTTTCATTATAAAAATAAAAAAGAATTCTAGAAAAATTAAATTTGCCTTTGTTTTTCCCAAAATTTATTTATTTAATTTTTAATTCTTCATACTGAAGTTACAAAGTGGAAAAAAATGATCAAAGTTCTTCTTTGCACTTTATAATTTCAAAAAAAAAAAAACTATTTTTGAAAAACAAGAAGAAAAACATGTTCTAAAACATATCTCTGCTTCAAATAATCTCAAAATCTAGATTATTTGATGTGTCTGTTAAGTATGTGTATACAACATGCACTATAAAGGAATTTTGTGAAATTACCCACTACCACACCCCATTTGGGGTGGGCTGGGCAAAACATGTTTTTAAGCTTAAATCTGCTCCAAATTACCTTAGAATCAGGGTTGGGTTTCTTCCGGAAGAAACCAGTTTCTTCCAGGACAGTAGAAGAAACTGGAAAAAACCGGAAGAAACTGGAAGAAATGGAAGAAACCGGAAGAAATGGAAGAAACCAACCAAAGGACAAAACATATGTTCAAAATTAAAATTTATGAACTATGTAAACTCAACGCATAAATATAATGTTAAATCTAAACTATAATCTAATTAATATTAAAAATATTTTTAGAAAAATAAGTTATTTGATAACAAATACTAAATATATATACAAGTGATGGGTTTTTACTTTTCAATACTAATATTTTTAGAACTTTTTGCATAGATACTATCTCATATTATTATACATTCAAACAGTACAAGTGATAATAATTACAGAATTTTTAGCCATAATATTTGTACTTTTTTTTTTTTTTTTTTAAGGATACAATTTTTTTGTATAAACTCGAAGCTGGTACCCAATGAACTGTATCAATATGTAAGATACCTCTACTTTTAAATTCTCCTGCAAGTTCTCTAGGATTAAAAAAAAACTATAGTCTATATTTATCTATTTTAAGTTGAAAAATAAAGTGCTAGTGCAGTATTGAGCCTAAAAAAACGTTTCATTTGTTTTACAGTCAACTCCCCATAACAAACAACATCTGGACAAAAGTTTTGTCCAGATGTTGTGCGGATTATAAGAATTTGCAGATTAGAGATCATTGCCTTTGTTCAGTTTTCTTTTGCAGATACAAAGTCAGTTATTATTAAATCTTAAATAGACATCAAAATGGAAAGACAATTTCTAATAAATTTTAGAATAAAACATTTCTTCAATATTAATAAAACTAATCTATCACATTCATATATGATGGTAAATAACTTAAGCATATTCAAATAATATGTACGTATAAAATGTAAACAAACATATTTAAAAAATACGAAACAAAGTATTTTTGAAAGTTTGGAAATAATATTCTTTACTGATTAATTCTGTTAAAACATTGATGTAATAGTGATTTGTTATGAGCACTAGTCTGTATGAATTGCAGGATAATAAATAAAATAATATTACTCCCCCATCCCTGCCAATTGTGTTTCAAAGCAAGGATTAAGCCAAAAATTTGATTTAAAAAAAAGGAGAAATGTGAATTTTTTTTTAAATATGACATGTGAATTTCTTTCATATTAAAACAATCAATTACGGATTAGAAGGATTTAATGTTATTTCCGAGATTATAAATCTGCCGATTAGAGGGAGTTGACCATACTGCATATGACTATAAGGAAGTTTTTGATGACATTTTGTAATACAGTAATTATTGAATACTGGTTCTTTTAATTAATTGGATCTTATTAAGAGTTGTTTTATCAGAAAGTATAAGCAAGTGATCCAAACTATTATTTATTACCAGTTAAAGAAATAAAATTGTCTAAATTATAAAACATTACACTGTTTAAATTGAAATTTATTTTTTTACTGGATTTTGAGTATTTTGGAACGTTATAATCAGATACGGAAGATCACTTCGGTAAAAATCCCATAATTATTAATTAAATATGTAATTAAATTTTTATAGATATAATTAAAGTTACTTAAAGCTGTTTATAATATAAATGTACCCATTGTATCTTACAAATCTGCAATTTATTGGATAAATTTTTAAGAAAAACAGTTTCTTCCATTTCTTCCACTTGGAAGAAACCTATTTCTTCCGGCCGGTTTTTTCCATGGTTTTTTCCGCGGTTTTTTCCACCTTGGAAGAAACTTGCCAACCCTGCTTAGAATGGCAAAATTTGATATGTGGGTGTTGATTAAGCATACACAATATGCACTTTGATGGGATTTTTCAAAACTTTCTACTTTACCCGCGAGGAGGGGGAGGGTAAAAACCAGGCAAGGCACTGCTGAAGGCATTGGGGCTCCAGAATTGACATGTGGCGAGAGTAGCGGTAACCTTAACATAGATTTACTGATTTCAGTGACTTTTTTTTTTTTTTAATAGATTTTTTATTTAATTGTATGGTATTTTGAGAATTTAATATAATGACTAGCGAAGCAGGCAAAACCTGCTAGTTACAAAATAAAAAGAAATAAAAATAAAAATTTCACTTGTTTCACCGCGGATGCCACTTTTCCTGGTCACCGAAGGAAACACAAGAGATATGGGTAATAATCTGAATTCAGTGAAAGACGTATCATTTCTCCTCCTTTATTTTTGGTGCATTGGAAATGAATAAAACAAAAATAAGATGGAAATAGTTATTATGTATGCAAAAAAGGGATTAAGAGGAAACGTGAAAGTGTAAAACATTGAAATTCATAAGCAGTGGTGGTGCCAGCTAGGGGGCCGGGGAGGGGGTGGGGAACACAAAATTTTCAGTTTTTCTACTTTTAGCAGCATTTTTCTTTCCTTTTACAAATTTGGAGCATTCCAGTTTTACCATTCTTTATTCAATAAAAGAAAGTATTGGATTCATAAAAATTTTCAGCTTCCAGTTTTCCATGAATATACACATTTGAGAGGTCCAGAACACGTTTTGACCACGATATTTTTTAGAAAATGTCTGTCTCTGTCTGTGGCACAATGTTCTCCAAAACCCCGAGGAGTACTAACAAATGGAATGATTCACATATTGACAGTAATATTATTAAAAGTATTGCAGTTACTTTAAACAATACTAATCCATGAAGTAACTTAATTTAGAATAGATTTAAAATACAACCTTTTACTTTCATCATGTTCTTCTTTCTTGGTAGACTAGTTTCGTCTGGAGCGCCCCAGCTTGGTCACTACCTTCTTGGTGTTCGAAACTGAAGTTTTCACGCCTTCTTCCTCTTTTAAATATTCTGCGCCATTGACGATTGAGCAGAGCTCCATCGTTGCCATTACAATTGTTGGAATTTGCCAAAATTTCTACTGACTCCCTGATTGCAGCGTAACCGTGGTTGTGATAGTTGGCCAACTTTTTTACTTGTTCAAATTTTGTGTTAATCTCTTCATTTTTGTTTACCTGGGTTAAAGCAGTTGTTATTTTACCTGTTTTTATGTCGTGATTATGCTCTTTAAAAACAGGTAAAATAACAACTGCTTGAACCCAGGTAAACAAAAATGAAGAGATTAACATAAAATTTGAACAAGTAAAAAAGTTGGCCAACTATCACAACCACGGTTACGCTGCAATCAGGGAGTCAGTAGAAATTTTGGTAAATTCCAACAATTGTAATGGCAACGATGGAGCTCTGCTCAATCGTCAATGGCACAGAATATTTAAAAGAGGAAGAAGGCGTGAAAACTTCAGTTTCGAACACCAAGAAGGTAGTGACCAAGCTGGGGCGCCCCAGACGAAACTAGTCTACCAAGAAAGAAGAACATGAAGAAAGTAAAAGGTTGTATTTTAAATCTATTCTAAAGTATTGCAGTTTTTGATAAATACTCATATAATAAACTCTCTTTATGTAGTGCTCTCCCTATCGGAGAGGTGGTGTCCCCCCTTCGGGGAATTTCTGGTGCCACTACTGTGCTTAAGCACAAAAGTCTGTGAAATTTCAATGAAGGAAGCTTTGATCTGAAACTTATGATTTAATAATGATTTGAATTTTTCTAGATGGGTTCAGAAAAACTTCTAGGGGGTCTCCCCCCTGGCCCCTACTTTCCTACGCCTATGAGCTTATGTGAACCAAAACAGTTTCACTTTACAATTTTTACTCATCTGACGATAAGAGTCACAAAAACACAATACAAAACTTTCAGTAATACAGTAAAAATTACAATGACACAACTTCCGAAAACCACTACCACTTTACTGTATTTGACTTGACCATATCAACGCCAGGCTCACCAGTGCTTGACCATAGTAAGGTCACAAGTGCATTTTCACGTTTCTATTATTATTATTTTTTTAAAAGCAGATATTGAAGCAACAGTTATATGGATTTTAAATAAGATTTATAATTTTGATTCAGCTTGGGTAGGGAGGGGGCTGTAGCCCAATTGCCTTCTCCCGGGTTCACCATTGCTTGGATTGTAATATCTTTATGACTTCTATTTGTTGAATGATTATGAGCTTGAATTTAACATCTACAGACCAAAAAATCTAGCCTAAAATTTTAAGTAGTATGAATAAAACCCTTTTGTATTTGAAAATTAAATTTTTTGAAAACTGAATAGCAGGGTTGGGTATTTGACGTCAAAAAGTGGTTTTTGACATGACAAGAGTTTAAACCGTCAAAAACCCATCAGAAACCTCTACTGTCAAAAACCTGTATTGTCAAAACGCAAAATCTATAAATGAGCTAGAATCTGGTTAGAAATAGGATTTTGTAATATTTGCCATATACAAGTGAATATCTAAATATTATGCTGGTTATAAATTAACAAATCTTAAAACAATTTGTAGATAATTTATAAAAATTTTGGTAAATATACTGGTTTATAGCCTAAGAAATATATACAAAGTATGCATAGACATATTTTGTATGCTTATGTTTATTTATATTAATATTTATGAAATTCTAAAATTTCAAAGTTACTTATGAATTTAAACATAAGCCATGAAAACACAGGAACATAATATATGTAGGCAGTAAATTAATATGAATTTGAAAATAATTATATTTATAATCTATATTTATTACATTTATTATTAACATTTTTATCTGTTTATTATTATTATTGTTTCTATAAATATTTGTACCTGTTTATAGCGTGGAATTGGTTTTGGCGTTTTAGGTCGTATTTATGTAAGTTTTGGAGAAAACCACAAAAAACTCTGAACGGCTAGGCTGACGATCGCACCCGGCACACCACACGTTTACCAGCTTTGAGTGTAGAACTGCTTGCCTGCTGGTTTTCCCTACAGCTTAGAATAATAAATTTTTAAAAAATCTGTATGAGTAAATATTAAATTTATTACAATTTATACATGTCCAGAAAACATTCACATTTCTCTTGTCTCACGGTAATTATAAGAATTTCAGATGCAATTCAAGCTTGTTTAACATTCAGAATCATTGCTTTTTCTTAAAAACTTGCAATATCAGCAGTCATTAAAAAAAAAAAAAAAGTTATATTTTTCTATAAAATATTTAAATACAAAATATTAGGCTATGCCTTTTTATTTTACTAGTTAAATACATAATACTAATAGCACAATACTAAAAAAATTGAAATGTACAATGTTGTATTGCAAATAAAATGATCAATCAATGATTTATAAATCATGAATTTTTTAGAAGCCTAAAGTTTTGTTTTTATATTAATCAAGATGTTATAATAGTGTTTCTCCAAAAACATTAATATGTTTACTTTTACATACTTATAAATAATATCTTATTAAAAACAACTATATTTTTAAAGTATCACAAAACTAAGTTTAACATATATACTATATTAAGCATAGTTATAAATAAATTTCGTAGTAATATATAAAAGTATCACACCATATTTTGAATGAACATAGAAATAATTCATAATAAAATTTTAAAAACCTAAAGTTTTGTTTTTTATATTAATCAAAATGTTATAACAATACCTTTTTTAAAGAACATCAATCTATTTATACTTTTCAAAAAATCTTTATAAACTATATTTTGTTAAACTGAGTTTTTATATGTCAATTAAATTATAAATATAGGTTTTTGACATGACGGTTTTAACCCTGGTTTAAACCGTCAAAAGCTGTCATGTGTCAAAAACCTGCCAACCCTGCAGAATAGCGATGCAAATAATGTAATGTGTGGGACCAAAGCCATTGGCTAAGTATGTGTTAATGCATCTATTTATATAATTTGCGAGGTGACGATTCTGGTTCGTACTTATCTTTGAGAAAAGCTGTTGCTCTAGGCAACAAAAAATCAAACTTATATCGCAGCCATATTTAGGCCTAAGTACTCCCATGCCATTTGTGGAACATACGGAAATATACACATAATCTGTTTTGTATCACAATCTATTCTTATTTATTTCCTCTAAAACTTAAAAAAATTATTCAATTGTAATGTTTAAAGCTCTAAATTAAATATAACTGATCATCCTCTATTATAAATAACGCAATAACAAATAAAATAAAACAAAACTGTTACCATTCAGAAAATACAAATTCCAAATAGACAACTCTTTAATTCTGAAAGAATGACTCTTTTAACGTTTCACTAAAAAACCTCTTAAAATATTTGTAAAACATGTTAAAGTCTTCAAAAATATTTTTATCAAGCTTAATTGTTTGTTTACATTGTAAGGTATGAGTGACGTCGAGTTGAGTAAGTAAAGGTCACCAATTGATTTTAGTATTGAAATTAGTGTAAAGTGATAGCATCGAGTTCGGATTGAATGTTTGATTGGGAGAGTAAAGGTCTCCAGTTGAAATTAGTATTGAAAGTAGTATAAAGTGATAATGTTGAGTCAAAGTAAAATGTTCGGTTGTGAATGGAAAAGTCTCTAGCTGGATTCAGGCTATTTTGGCGATGTTGTGGGTGCAATAGCTGGTTGGAGGTATCCTAGTAGAGGTGAATTTGGGTTAGCATGGATTGTTGTAGTTACTGGATATTTAGTTGGATAATTTGAAAACAGGATCTACTTAGATTGCAAAAGGTGTGAAATTGAATGTGGATAGTCTTAAGAAAAGTATTCTGGTAAAATAAAGTGAATCATTTTTTCTTATTATGAGACTTTAAATAAAGCACTTAAGGGCCCTCTTCACTCAGCATTTCCTTTTCTAAAATCCAATGTTATCCTATGTAAAACTTTCTTTGCACTTAAAACAGTGACATATTAATTGATTGAGATGCGGTTTTTTTTATTGGATTACTCTCATTTCGTAAACTGACGCAGCTTTTGTAGATTTTATGAAAAAATAACAGTTGTTTTTTAAGAAAGCTGTTTTATTGCAATATTTGGGTTGATGCATTAAATGGCTTATAAAAAACTCTTTCAATTTTTTAAAACAGAATTAAAAAAGCTGCGTCAATCTCAAAGAGTTTAATTCAATGCGGAAAAAAATCCTGTATTTTAATAAAATTTTAAATCAATTAAATTTGCAAAGAAAGTCCAAAAATTTTACAAATTTGTGTCGATTTTCCTCTTTCACACACCCTTTATCTGGCTACGCCTCTCGTTCGTGGTTTCGAAGAAAAGATGTTTACATTTCTGTGGTGAAGATACGTCTAGGCGTTGTGGTTTTTTATTCAGTTATTTTTTTTTTATAATATTATTATTATTATTATAGATTTCACCTGTATTACGGATGTGAGTAACATAACAATTTAGAAGACAATCGTTCAGAGACTTATTTATAGGACATATATGATCACATTTTATTTTAAATATTTTTTCATTGCGCGTAATACTAATATTATATGAATACTTTGTACATAAATCTGATATTTTACTGATAATGCCACGATTGACAATATACAAAAAATTTTTTTAACAAGTTATATAAAACTTTTTACTAAATTAAGCAGATTTTCAATAATAAATTTTATTTTAAAGTATATAATCTGGTGTGGCACCCACACGACTTTTTATTACCCTACATTTAAATTTTATAAAGAGAAATTCAGATTGAGGAATAAAATATCAAGTACTGTATAAAATTCTATAGTAAAAAGAATTTAAGCTAGCTTTACGAATAATTTAATTTGACAAATAATTTTCTGTGGGAAGGGCGGAGGGGAGTACCACCCTTCTCAACCCACATTTGAATCTAATATCTACATTTCTATAGAATTCACGACTAATATTAAATTTAAAATTATGTTCAACAATAACTTTCAATCACATTTATTGACAACTTTAATCCGTATCACTCGTTGAAACTTATCAATATTGATCAAACTGTTCAAGTATGAATTTCATATGAACTTTAAAATATAACGCTTGAGTTCCCTGCCGGTATTTAGTTTTTAAAGTTACACTGATAACAGACTCACAAAGAACAACTGTTAAAAACTTTGTTTAATTACTCACGGAATCTCAAAATACGTAGTTATTTAAAATAATCTGGTGTGTCACTCACACGACTTTCTCTTACCCTGAAATTTAATACTATAAATACAGGTTGCAGATTAATAGGTAAGATAACGAGTACTGTTATGTAAACCTATGTTAAACAATTCATATTAAGCTTCTGAAGAGTTTTATATGATAATTAGTTCTGTGTGAGAGGGGCGGTAGCCCCCCTCAACCCCCCGTTTCATTAATGCACTTACATTTATATAGAATTTAATTCAGTTATTGAAAAATAATTCTGTTTTTAAAAAAATAATTTATTAAAATTATTATTTAAAAAAATTGTCTTTTATGATAAGGCAGACGATTTCCATATTAGAGAAGTAGTATAACACCAAATATCCAAAAAAGTCCATTTTATTCTCAATTAAAAAAAAAAAAAAAAAAAAAAGCTTTTTTTTTTTCGTTAAAAGTAAAAAAATCGATAACTTTGTTTTAAATTATCGCAGATCGAAGGTTCAACCATTCGTTTTAAAGGTATTGGCGAGCTCTTTTGAAAGATACCCATCATGAAAATTTACTCCCCTCGAGGGGGGACTTCCCCCCCAGGGGGGGAGGCGAGGCTCCTACATACACAATTTTTTTCCCCAGTTAACTGTCTCTATTACAAAATACATATATTTGTTTCATTTGGTTTAGTGCAGTCTATAGACGTTAAACTCTATTTTCCTGCAATTTCCCCCATAGACGTAATGTATTAGAATTATCTTGATTGTCCCTGTACACGAACCATTTGCTTGATATTAACGAAAAGCTTAGTGTAGCATCCCTATATGATACACATTTAGAATACCAAGTTTGAACTTTCTGCCATAATTTGTTTTTGAGATATGCTGATGACAGACAGACACACAGACCATTTGCTAAAAACATGATTTTCATATTCAGGGACCTCAAAACTTGTAAATATAACAAAATCTCGCGTTCGAAAATTTGACCCAAAAACAATACTTTCTCTACCTTATGGGTAAGAGAAAGTAAAAAAAAAAACAAAAACAAGACTTCAAATTAAACTAAATATTTTATTTACTCTTAGGTATGAAGAATTAATTTACATTCCTGAGCAAAATAAGTTGTATTAATATTGAAGTCTAGGAATTGAGTGAAACAAATATTTTTAAGGACATAAGCAAGTTGATTTTATAACTGAAGAAACTAAAACTAATTAAAGTTTGCAAGAAATGGGAGTCAAGTGTTTATGAAATTATTTATAAACGACGAAATCACACTATTATTTTCAAAGATTTTGCGCTCTTATTTTCACGCCTAATATAAAAGCACAGCTGAAATTTTAAGTATGGTACCTGAACATGAACGCTGTTTCTATGCGTTCTTTTAGAATTACAGTAACTGGATATCAAGCTGTGTATCGATATTAATAAAATCAGACTTTTCTCTGTAAATTTATCAGGGGAAAAAAAAAAAGCGATATCTTCACTTTCCGCACACCATAAAATTCGAAAATTACTTCAGAAAATTTTGTCTGTGTGTGTGTCATCGTGTCTGTATGTCTGTAACGCTATTATTGTCCGGGTATCACGTGAGAATGGCTGAATGGAATTCAACGGCGCTTGGCAGAAATTTAGGTCTTTACGCAACTAAAATCTGCCAACTTTTTCGAAATTCCCTCTCCAGTTATCGCCGGGATGGGGGGAACAAAAGTTAAAAACATGTTTGTAAGCATAACACCGCTCCAAATTACTTCACTGTAAAGAAATTGAACATATAAAGAATAGACATTAGTATAAATAAAACGTTATCTGCAATTTAGAAATTTTCGATTATTAACCCTTTCAGCCCGCTGATGGAACACCTAATTTTAATTCTCAAGTGCAAAAACTCATCCCGTAAATTTTTTAGCAAAAATTTACGTTTATAACATATTAGAAAAGGCCCTTTTTTTTAACCTGAAAATTTAAAATTTCTTTTATTTAAATTTTGTTCGTAAATTCCGGTGGCGAGAAATTTCGCAATTTCCGAATTTTTTAAAGAACTCTACAAAAAAATGGAACAAAGATGTTAAAAAAAGCTACGAGACTTCCTTAGAAAATTTCCAAAAACACATTTTTTTTTTCCTAATTTCCGATGTTTTTGTGAGGAGGGAGTTACGAAGGGTCAAAATCGAGACAACCCTTTTAGCGCTAAATTTTTCCTGAGAAATCTATGGAAGCTGCGGTCACGAATTTCGGTGCTCGGATTATATGTATCTATCCGACACCTAAAGTAATGGGATTTATTGGAATAAATAAAACATTGCGATTTAGGAAATTTCGATTTTTAAGGGAAAGGAAGAGAAAAATCAACTTTTGGCGGAAAATTGTTCAAATTCCAGATTTTTAGTAAAATTTTAACAAAAATGGAAAAAAGATGTTGAAAACAGCCATGGGTCTTCTTTAAGACATTTTCAAAACACATTTTTTTTTTTTTTTAAGGGGGGGGGATAGGTATGTGTTACAAAGGGCAAATTCGAGTCACCACTTTTAGCGCTAAATTTGTCCTGCGAAATTTATGAGAGCTGTGGTCAGGGTCAGAAAGTTTGATGCTTGGATTGCTTATATATGTATCCGACCCCTAAAGTAACGGAATTTATCGAAATCTCTATTGGGGTGGGTGACAAAAAGCAGTTTTCCAAGCGTATTTGTCCCAGATTATCTTAGGACGACAATTTTTTTGGCACCTGTGTGTGCTATGTATATCCAACACGCATTATAGAGGGCTTTTGTATAGTGTGCCCTTTCTCCCCTAAAGTTGGGGGTAAAGAGCACGTTTCTAATTTGAACTCTCTCCTAATTTATCTCAGGAAGGTGATTTTTCAGTATAATGATTGGTTATGTGTTCCTAAAATACATAACAAGCCGCTTTGTTTGCAGCAATCACGTCTACTTTATTCATCTGAAGAAGGGCCGTGTTTTCTTTCGTCGCGAAACAATAGTTGCGAGTTCTTTTATTTTTATGGTATTTATTCGAAGTTTTATACTCATTAATAGTAACACTGCTCTAAATTATCTCAAAACTTTGATTTTATAATATGTTGGTTGGTTATGTGTGCCCAACACATTCTATAAAGGAATTTTGTAAATTCACTTTCTCCTTTGGTGTGGGAGGGAGGCAAAAAGACTAAGGTTTTTGGCAATTTCAATTATTATTATTATTACTATTATTTTTATGAGACTTTTATAATCATAAGTTATATGTAATTTTAAGAATTAACTTAAATATAGTGACCAGCGAAGCGGGCAACGCCTGCTAGTTACTATTACCTATAAATGTATTCTTTAAATTTAATTAAAAAAATTAAAAATAACTCTCATTATGTACATTTATACGAAATTTACTCCTATATACTGCCACATTAAAAATTATAAAAAATTGATATGACTGTGCCACCGGTTCAGCGATTGATCTCCAAATATAATCTCTTTGGGTCGAAGTCCAACTAAATACCAAGTTTGGTTTGATTTCGTTCATAGGTCCGGGAGACAATGCGTTCACAAACTTTGTAATACACATAGATAGATATCAACACACAGTTTCTAAAAGTAGCCAAATCAAACGTAAACCCATCTAAAACTGGAGTTCGATAATGTTCACTATTCCAGAACTTTCTTATATATATATATATATATAAAGTAATACGTATTAAATTTTGATATGAATACAACAATATGCATCCTGTTTATTGTATAAGGAAAAATCGTGTTTGAAACTTGGTTGTATGAGCATGCAGTGCTGTATAAATAAAACAACTTTTTTCCCAATGTTTTTTAGTTCGGTATATACTTATTTTTTTTATATTTATTCTATGAATGTAACCCATATTGAATATGTATATATATATAGTTTTATGACATTTTTTTATTTACTTGAAAGATGATAAATTATTATTCAAAGTATTTATTATTAAATGGGTTTGTCTATTCGTGCTCTAACTCACAAGAGTATGCATACGTTAGTGTCTTATACAAAATTATTATACCTTTTCTATTAAAAATATGCATCAATCGCTTACAGTTTTTTCTTTCATTTTAAGAGGAACACACTAAAAATTTTGAACACGTTACTGTTAATGGGTGATAATTTTTCAAAGTTTGTCTTAATGCCGTTAATCTTAAAAAAAAAAAAAAAAAAAAAAAAATAGATGAAGAAGAAAGAAAGAAAGAGTGTGACTTTTTGCCTTATGCATTTACCTTATATATTTGCAGTAGAATTGATAACAATAGCTCCTAAGTATTTTACAGTACAAAAAAAAAAAAAAAAAAAAAAACATTATGTCAACAGGCAAAAATTTTAATACGAAATGAAATCATTCCATGACTTTCGGTATCCTTACAGCATGTTAAGTATTATATATAATGTGCATTTTACATACAGATGCTTTCGTGGCCATGCCATAAATTCTAAATGCATTATGATCAATGGGTCTTGATTTTTAAAAGTGCATTTTAATGGTTTTACAGTAACTAGCAATAAATAAATAAATAAATATCATCACTTTGTTACATTCAAGCACGTTGTTTTTGGACATTATCTTTTCTTCCTTTTCCATTTACTCGATTACTGTAGATTGTTTTTCTTATTCAGGAATTAGAAATAAGAAGTTTGGAATATTGTTTACTCACTTTCACAATTTATGTTAGAGAGCATAGGTTTTTTTATAGTACTATATTTTTTATTAGTATTATGTATGTAAACATATGAAGTATTATATTCACTGTGAATATTCAAAATACAACACACTGAAATGTAAATAATCTATTGAACTTATTGTATTTATTATAACTGTTATTTAGTACATTGAAAATTTAAATAATTCTTTGTTTGTACCTTCATTTTCCTTCTGTACTTTTTTTTTTTTTAACTTTTATTATATATTTTAATATAACTTTATGCATACCTGCCAACATTTGAAAATGACAATTAGTAGCGCACCAATTTTAAAAATGGATCGGATGGTTGGTTGGTTCATTTTTATCCTGCAACACACAGATCCTAAACAAATGTATATTACCGTATTTTCTTGTGTATAATCCGCACGCTACTATTTTCAACCCTGATGAAAAATTTTCCATAGATAATACGCACTACCGGCTTTTATTTGCCACAGCAATCCAGCCAGATTATGTTAAAATGTTTTTACCCCCCCCCCCCAGATTAAATATTTTAAAAGTTATTATTTTTATTGAAATAATTTGCATTAGCGTCCATTTTTAATGAAAGACTGTACCATTTAAGAAACAAACACGATTTATGAAATCAGGTGTAAAATAATTTTATTCTAGATTTCAGAATTACTCTTTTTACACTATATTCAACCAGTTATTAAAATTCAGCAAAAATGCTAGCCAATCAATAAATATTTTTGTTGTGTGTTTAATTATGTGCATAATTTTAAATATAAATTATATTTATTGCAAAAAATTTTAATCTTAGCATTGGTGTAATTATTTTTAAAATATTAAAATATAAATATTAAACACATTCAAAGGCTTCTGCAGGCGTTTGATCATAGATTGTTAGGGGAGGAAGGGGGAGGTAAAAAAAAAAAACAGTCAGAAATATTGAACAATTCTACTTCTTTATAGGCTCTAGCATCTAATAAAGTAAATTTAAAAAGAACATAGGCATTTATGTTGCGGATGGAAAAAGATTAGGAATCCCAAGGCGCCGCAAGGCCTTTGTTTGCCGATCGTTAGGGGGTGGGGTGAGGCGCGAGGGGGACACAAAATAATACACGAATGAGAAATATTTAACAATTCTATTTCTTTATACATTCTAGAAGCTAATAAAACAAGTTTAAAACGAAAATTGACATTTATGGAGTGGATGGAAAAAGATTGAAAATCCCAAAGCAAAACGTAGTCCGAAATGTTGCAGTTTTGGTGCTAGATAAAAATTCGTAATTTCGAACCGATTTTCGTAGCATCGTAGTGTACGGTCCAAATTCGTAGCAACTACGAATTATTCGTAGTAGTTGGCATGTCTGCTTTATGGCATGTGTATACATATATATATGTATGTATGTACACGTGTATGAGTTTATAAATACAGTGGAACCTGTAAAAGTGACCACCTGGGTAAAGTGACCACCTGACTAAAGTGACCATTTTCCAATTTTAAAGAGACTTTATAAAGTGACCACTGGCATATAGTGACCATTTTAGCCCGTCCCTAGGGTGGTCACTTTAGACAGGTTCCACTGTATATGGGTTTCAATCGATAATGTTACATTCTGAGCATAAACAAATTCAATAAAATAAAAAGAATTGTTTCCACATCGTAGTATTTGACTTCATTTAAATCAACATAAGTGATGGATTTTTTTTTTTTTTTTTTTTCTCAAATGGCGCGGCATTTGCGACAAGCATTGGCTTATGAAGAAGCCGCCATTTGGTTTCAAAATGGCGGCTACAAATTACTAATGGGCTTAAGGATATTTAAGTGATAAATCCATTTTTCAACTTTGGTTTGAACGGATTAAGTATTTCAAAAGTTACCACGATAACAAATTTTCAAGTGGCCGCCACTTGAAAACAGTATAATAGAGGAAGTTGCCCAGCTAACTCGTTCAAGATATTCGAAGCATAAGTTCAATGTCCAACTTTGGTTCGAATCAGTGCAGTATATCAAAAGTTATTGTTATGACAAATTTTCAAGCGGCAAACTAAGTGTCTACAACTTAGAAACAAAATGGCGAAGCGACTTGTCCATTAAAATCATTACAAGATATTTCGATTATAAGTTCGTTGTCCAATTTTAGTTCAAGTTAAATTAGTATTTCAAAAATTACCGTGATATGAAATTTTAAAGTTGCACCGTGATTTCAAGTGGCCAATACTTGTAAAAAAAGACAGAATGAGGTGAACAGCGAACTTATCTTAGATGTTTGAATGATAAATCAACTACCCAAATTTGATACAAATTCATTCAGTATTACAAAAGTTATGATGATAATAAAATTTTCAAGTGGCCGCCACTTGAAAATAAAATTGCAGAACAAGTTATCAAGCGAACGTATCCAAGATATTTGAACCATAAGTTCACTGTCCAACTTTTGTTTGAATCAATTTAATATTTTAAAAGTTATCTTGATGGCACATTTTCACGTGACAGTGTGATTTCAAGTGGCTGCAACTTGAAAATAAGATGTTGGAATAAGTTGCCCAGTGAACTCATCCAAGATAATTATATGATAAGATCACTGTCCAACTTTGGTTCGAATTGAATCAAAATTTAAAAAGTTATGCTTGTAAAAAGTTCATTAATAAAGTTCATCGAGACCCTTATGTTATGTATATTTATATTAAAATACAAACAAATCTGGCTTTAAATACACTTTTCACAATGTGGGTTTGAAATTTTCAAGTGGCCGCCACTTGAAAACAAAATGTCAGAGCAACTTGGTTACCCTACTCATCCAAGATATTTATAAGATCAGTTAGCAATGCAAATTTGGTTCGATTTGGAGTATTATTTCGGGAGTTATCGTGATGACAAATTTCATTATAAATAGACAGATAAATATATAGATAAACGAAGTGGTTGCAATAGGACGATTTAAAAAAAAATCATCCTAAAAAGTTTTTTATTTCCCCAAAAAAAACCTGTTTTTTTGCCTACCCTTCGAAAAAAAGCATTTGGATGATATTGTGATCACTGACATACATACACATACATCATCATCATCATCATGAAAATAGTAAAAATGAACTCATGGGACCTCAAAACATGTAGATACGCCATTATCGCAAAGCCAGAATTCTGTCACGATTACAATGATTTCCTTACGTATGTATTTTCGGAAAGCAAAAAACTGCATGAAAGGTATGTGAATCATTTAATTTTATCATGCTTAATAACTAATTTTTAAAAGGTATATGTGTCTATGAGAGAGGAAATGACAATGCAGTTGTAAACAATGGAGGGAAAAAGTGGAGGATTGAAATTCAAGATATAAAATATACCTTTACATCCACCCTTAGAAAAATACAAATATTTCATTTATTAAATATTGTAAATTTTGCTTATTCCATGTCTATTTTGAAAAATTCAAATTGATTATACAAACATATTAATAAAATATCTGGTGTGAAACAACAACACGACTTCCATTACGAACTATTACACATATTATATGCATTTTTTGGAGATAATGTGATCACAAGATATAAAAGTGACCTAAAGAAGTAGAAACCTAACATTTTTCTGGTAAGATAAACTTTATACACATGTAAAGACATATAAAACGAAGCGTACATAAAGCGAGGTAAAAAATAAGGAAAAATAATATATATATATATATGTAGTAGAGTTATTTTTTGAAACACCAATTTTCGAGATCTACCTAAACTTCTGACCTACCTAAACAGGGTAGCAGTTAATTTTCCTCTAATAATTACGTGATACATAAGAAAGAAATGGATTTATATAACAATTTTCAAGAAAATCGTTAAAGCCGTTTTTGAGATACCAAATTTTACCAAAACTCAATCATTGACAGGAAAACAATAATTACATACAAAAGCATATTTAAAAGTGAGTTAATATGGCGAGTTTGAAAAAAAATCCGTACAGCTGGTTTTAAAGAAACGCACTTCCGAGACCTGAAATTGAGCTATTTATACAGACCGCCTGTCAATTTTTCTGAACTAACCAGCTATATCATTCGAAAGGACATCTAATAGAGTGTTTATGTAACAAATTTGAAGAAAATCGTTAGAGCCGTTTTTGAGATACGGACTTACGGTCCCACTTACGGTTTCTGATGTCCCACTTCCGGTTTTTCAATTTTCTCCAAAATATGGAAAATTCATTTGTACACCAGACTTGTTTCAATTCTAAAGTTACGTAGTTCTATCTTTATTAGTTTCCGATACATAATAGCCAGAAGATCCCCCCCCCCCCCCACATACACACACTGACCAATTGCCAAAAACCACTTTTTTGGACTCAGAGGACCTTAAAACGTGTAAATCAGGTGAAATCTCGATATCGAATTTTCAGACCGAATACAAATACTTCCATTACATACTGTAGTAGGGTAATGGAAGTAAAAAATGTTTTTTTTTTTTTTTTTTTATAAATTGAAAGAATAAAGATAATTTTTAATTTACTACTCGCAAATAATTAATGGTGAATAAAAGTGGACGAAATGGTATTTTATCTGGGACGGTTTTAACCAGGTTTTTTCAATTATGGAAAAAAAAAAACGAACAACCCTGTATCAACATAACTTAAATAACTTCGGGAAATTCAAATTTGGTATTTTGAAATTGGTATGTGGCTGCTACTTGTAAAGTTGATCAAGACTGGCAAGTTTCAAGACACATTAATAAGAGTCTTGTATTTTATTGATTTTTACTTCCATTACCCGACTACCATAGGTAACAGAAGTATTGTATTTGATCCAAAAATTCGATATCGAGATTTCACCTGATTTACATGTTTTAAGGTATCCAATCCTGAGTTCAAAAAAATGGTTTTTAGCAATTGGTCTGTTCGTGTATGTATGTATGTGGAGAGTATTCTAGCTGTTATATGTCGGAAATCAATAAAGACAGAACTACGAAACTTTAGAATTGAAACAGTTCTGGTGTACAGATAAACTTTTCAAATTTTGGTAAAAATTGGAAAATCGGAAGTGGGACATCTGAAACCGGAAGTGAGGCCATAAGTCCATATCTCAAAAAAGCTCTAACGATTTTCTTTAAAATTGCTGTATAAACACTCTATTAGATATCTTTTCGAAGGATATAGTTGGTTAGTTCAGGAAAATTGATAGGCGTCCTGTACAAATAGCTGAATTTCAGGTCCTGCAAATGCTTCCTGTCAAAACGGCTGTATTATTTTTTTTTCAAACTTGCCATATTGACCCTCTTTTAAATATCCTTTTACATATAATTGTTGTTTTCTGGCCAACAATTAATTTTGTCAAGCTTTGGCAAAAATCGGTATCTCAAAAACGGCTCTAACGATTTTCTTGAAAATTGTTACATAAACCCATTTTAGATATCCTTTCTCATGCTTTACTTGGTTACCACAGGAAAATTAATAGTTATCCTGATCAGACAGATCAGTTTTACATCTCGAAACTTGGTGTTTCAAATAAATAAATAAACTCTACCAATTTTCTCCCCCTTTCTTTTTCTTAAAAAAAAAAAAAAAAAATCACTGTGCAAACTCTGTTTTATGTTTTTACACGTGTATTAATTTTCCCTTACCGGAAAACTTTTAGGTGTCTATTTCATTAGGACAATATCATGTCTTCTGATAACATTATCTTCAAAAATTGCATATAATACGTGTAATAGTGGGTAATGGAAGTCGTGTAGTTGTTTCACACCAGATTTTTAAATAAATGTAGGCACTGTAATTCAACGCTATTTATATATTATACTACTTATAAAAAATTTGACTTGCATAAAGAAACACGTATATAAATAACAACACAAGTACACTTTCTTTAGAAAACAGAGCTCGAGGACTTGTGCGACCGCACCTGTCCGTGATCTTCGAAATACGATCCCGAAGGTCACGACCTGTCGCACACCCTGACCCTGTCCAGCTCTGCGTTCAGTAGTCTGAGCTCCAGAGTGCAGATAACCCATCTCTATATATCAGTAATGTTATAATGTTATATATCTTTGTTATATTTTAGTTAAATTAATTATATCAAACTGCAAGTTTAATTATAAAGAATATTTACTTTTTTTGAATTTCATTGTTACAGAATTCGCCGATACAACTACTGAAAGCCTAAAACGGGCTGAATATAGAATAAAATACTTCGTCGGGTCGGGCTACATTATTAAAATACATATAAATAGATAAGAATAAATGTAGAAAGTTGTTTGATGTCAGGTGAAAATGACAAAGAAAAAAAAAAGTAACACAAAAATAAGAAAAGAAAGAAATAGTCAAAACAAAACAAAGCTTGAGCGAAACCGCAAGTAAGGAGGTAGCTGATTTTTGATTTATTCATCCAAAAAGTCAACGATTCGTCAGTGAGTCCGTCAATCTTCTCAATTTAGTTAACACCTCCTGTCAAAACCACGTGGGACACTTTTTATCTGTTTTCAGCCGACTTCGGAATTTTGTCCAAGTGAAGAGGGCCGTTAATGTTACACTGGGATGTGTTGTTACTGACATATTGTAGGTAGTATAGTGTGGTGATTTAGCCTCACGGAGATCGTCATTGAACGAAAAGCACTAATGAATTTTGGCTAATACTATTGCAAGCAGCAGTCATGAGATATTTTTATGGTAGTCTAAATTACTTATTCCAGTCTATTTAGTGAGTTCTTTTGCATCCTCAAGCACTTCCTTATGTTTAAATTAAAATAAAGGTTGATGTCTTTTTTTATCTGAGTTTCCTAATTTGCCTTCCACTCTAATTGAGATCAAAATCAAGTTGACGCAGCAAACCAGACTTCACAACATTTATAATGAAGTAAGCTTTAGACATACTTATGAAATTACCTACGTAGGAATACATAATACCTATGGAAATATTTTCTATAAATGTTAGTAATCCTAAGGATTTATCTTCAATGAATTTCATGAGTATGGACTCTTCCCAGCGTCGTCTGCTCAATCATGTTCATGTGATAGACCAAAATCGAAGAATCAAATTCAATTAAATATTGTTCTTAAGAACAAAAGTGTTAATATTTAGTATAAAATAAAATAAAAGTAATATTGTAAATTTGTAAACAGTAAAATAGTTGTATTTGTAAATTTAATAATTTTTAAAAAACACTGTATGTGTTTGTTTATTTTCACCTGTAAGAATCGATTTTTGTATTTTGTAGTGTAGCTGTTACATTAACTGATCTAGCAATAAATATTAGCTTCTTCTTATAGAATGTTTATGGATTATAATTTGAAATTTTAAAATGTTTTCATTTAATTTAATTGCATAAAGGTGTTACAACAAGTTAATTGACTTAGTTACTGGTCTAAATGGATTTACGCCGTACGATGTTGCACTGTCAATGATTTAAGTACCAAAAATCAGAGTATTTAATATGTTCTTCATGAACATCAATAACAAATATAAACTAAATGATGATTTTAAATGCATACAGCAAACAAATGATGATGAATAATGATATTAAATGGATTAAAAGGGATGATGTATAAAAAAAATAACACAGATTAAATATGATTGATCAAAAGTAAGAATAGAAAATATGCTATTTCAGCAATTGCTATAGATATACAAGACTTCATCTGCTATTTGATTTTCATCTATCATGTGACATCTGACGTCAGGTGGGAAGAGCCCATTATGTTAAGCAACATTTCATATTATTTAAAAATGACTTATTAAAATCAATTTTAATTAAATACAATAACTTGACTATTATCTTAAATACTTTCACTAATATTCTTACATTTTAAAAAATACAATAACGATGATGTTAATTTAAATTTGTTATGTATCAATTACATTTACAACCTCCATTTTGAAGCTTGAATAGTTTATTAAGTCCCAAAATGTTGCATCGTAGTGTTAATAATTAATATTAAAATTATTAAATTATATTTCAATTCAAATAAATTTGTTGCATGAAACACATAGGATCAGGATTGAATTGTATACTCAAATGCAGTGATTTCCCCCCTCCCCCCCCATTTACCAACAAGTTTAGACTAGTTCATCTGCCTAAAAATCCATAATATAATTTTTAACTATTTAGCCACCACATCCTATTAACTGTAACTCATAAGTACTTTTCAGCATCATTGGAAATGTGTTAAAACACATAATAAAAAAAATGCTCTTGCAGAAATTTCCTGTACTGAATAGTTCAAATATTTTTGTGTGGTCTTGTTTCTTTACTAATATTAATCTTATTTTTTATTGGAAGCAATCTTTATTGCTTCTGAAAACTGTATGTAGATGTGTGCATGAATTAATTAGTATATAAAATGTCAGAAGTGGAGCTGTAATTTCATTTTAATTAACATTTTTAATTATTCAATTACAGGAATACGAATATAAAGAAGTTCTGAAGTTAAGTCTGATGTAGCAACTGAAAAAACTGAAATGAAGCGAGGCTGTTGATTAAAACGCGTTAATTATTCCCAGGAGTGCCTAAAGAAAGAAATGACTGTTTTAAAGTAAAGAAGTTTTTGTAAAAAGCAAAACTAAACAAAAAAAATGCATAGATTAAAGTAAAAATTTTAATATTACAATGACACTACCACTGTCACAAAAACAGAAACAATATAGAGTATTTTTTACAATTTAAAGAAATGTTTATACTAACGAAGCTATAGCCAAACAAAATAGTTAGTATTTAATCAGTTCAAAAAATTATTTGAAGTAAATATTGACACAGCCAGAATGATTCCAAAGAAGGTAAAATGTTTAAGAATTGGTGCTTGATATTATTTACAAATTAGACAGTATAAACTTTTAAAAGATCATCATTATTAATTCTGTAATTTTATTACTGGCTGAGGGAAAAAAAAAGAAACATTCTGTAAGGCAGTTAAAAATAATACAAATATAAATTATAAAGGTGATACAAAGAAATTTATCTTTCTACAAATTAACCATAAATAATATACATTCTGAGATCTTTTATCTGCAGATGCATTTTCAATTAAATGTAGTATAGTTGCTGTTAGATACTCAGAAGTAGAAATAACAACACCATTAAGAGTTTTACTAGACAATACCTAAAACTAACATGAAAGCTGTAAGAATTAATACTACTAATTAAAAAAATATTTACCAATTAGTGCTGATTAATGAATTTGGTAAATCACAACACTTATTGGTCCTTTTTAACCTATTTTAGTTGGTACCTGAAAGTTCTCTTGAGCACATCTTATCTGAACCTGCAGATCTTTTGATATTTCTCTAACTACCATTAACCTTCAGAAGATGATATAATACTTGAATGCTTTCTTCACCAATATCCACTCTTTTATTTCATACTGATATTTCAGTGAGTGCAAATGTATAAACAAATAAAATTGGTTGTTTAATTTTTATGCAACAGAATTGCACTGTAGAGGGTAGAAAATATGAAATAAAGGGGGTAAGTGGGGGAGAAAAATAAAATTTTTAATAAATTCGACATAGCAAATTGTAAAACAATGCCTGGCGTCGAGCCTGTTAAAAAAAGTTCTTCTAGAGAAAATTATAAGTGTTTAAAAGGTTCAGTAGAAGGTAAAATATATGAAAAATTATCGTTAGCATTACTTGCCGAAAGAGGATACAAACTTTCAAAATCTGAGAATTCTAAATTTTCTAATTTTGCGATTGGAAGAGAAGTTGCTATAGGAAAAGACAGGAAGTTAGATGACATAGTTTTTCGTTATGATGATAAAGATAACAAAAATAACCTCATATTTGTTCAAGTTAAGCACAAACAAAATGATTATCAAATAGATTCTGAAGTTTTATCTGTGGAAGCAACTAAAGCTAGGAATTTAGGTGGCAGAAACGGAGGGATGCATAGAGATTTTAACTTGCAAAAATATTTCATTTCTTACCTTAGTATTAAAGATGAGCTAGAATCTTCTAAAACTGAATTAATGCGTGGAAAAGTAAAATATGTTGTTATATTTACAAATGTAGGTCTTAATATTGAAGATTTAAGGAAAAATGGATTTAGTTTGAAAACAGCACCTGATGAAATCACCAATCTTTTTACTTTAAATAAAACATTGCAAGGTACACAAGAGTCCAATGACTGTTACCAATTTGATGATATTAGTGAAGATCTTCATAAAATATTTATGAGAAGTTCTGATTTGCATAGATTAGCTAGAGAGTTAGCAAAATATATAGTTTGGGAAAAGTATAGAGAAGAAAACATTTTAGGAATTCATGAAACTCCTATAAAGCATTATCATGTTGCACTAGAAAGAAAGGTTTTCAAAAAATCAGACATAATTCAGTCACTTGAAAAGGGAATGAAAAGTGAAAAATACTGTGAAGCTCAATTTAGAGACGATTTCGTAGACAATGACAAAACTGGACCCGAGCGAGAACTTAGAGATGCAATTGTTGAAATTATCAGAGAACTTGACAAGTCAAAAAATTTGGCGAGTGATAGTGAATTGAGAAAAAGATTTAAAGATGCAAAATGGAAATTAGTTCCAAATTTTGGTAAAACTAAACAAAACACTAAAATTGGTTCATCATGGAAATGGATTACTATAAAAGATAAAGATATAACAGACTTTTTGAAGCATTTAATTTTTGTTGTTAATCAACCAAGAGTGAGAGAATTAGAGATCCTTATTAACAGTTCAATACAAGGCACTCTAGCAGAAAGCACTTCACTGAGTCAGATTCTAGATAAATTGGAAAAAACGGGTGCAGAATTTATTAAACGTTTGGAAAAAAATTTCGGAATTGACAAAACAACAAATTACTCAGAGAAATGGGTTTCTGATGAAAACATTTTGCAATTCATTGATGAGAACAAACAAGTGATCAGTACGTCATTTATTGTTTCTGCAATGACTCTGGCATATGAAAGTGAAGTTATGCAATATGGTCAGTTTGCAAAAAGTGAAAATTTGATAGAAAGCTTAAATAGATTTTTATTGAGTAATGGTAAGGTATTATGTGTTTATACACCAGAAACTTTGTTGAGCTCTATTAAAATATTGCAACACTTAAATACTAAAAAGTACTATACAGCAGAAAATGGTCGAATTTCTGTCTCTTTGGATATTTTAAGGATTAAAGGAAACAGAGATTACTTGTTAAAAGCTTTTTCATCAGACAACAATAATTTATTTACTATTGAATGTAGATATACAGTTAATAAAATTGATGCTGAAGATTTTTTCTATGAATTATCCAATATTGCTAAAAACAGCCTTACTAAAAAAATACTCGTTATACAGCAAAGTAAATTTACCACTATTTCTGAAATATTTAAAACTCATATTCAAGATAAAGAACAGTGGATTGAGGAAAATGATTCTATAGATGTAATTGATTTTGAGCCTAATGAAGATCCTCTAGTAAAAGATGTAATTGTATTTCAAGAACAAAAACTAAATGTAAATTTAGCTAGTTTAACTGGCATTGAAAATTGGATTACTTATATAAAACATATATCTCAAAAAAACTATCAAAGTGATAAGAATATAATTGATGTTTCAACATTAATCAAAATTCTTAATAATTATGAAATAAAAATTGGAAGCAAACCTTTGGGAACCAGTAATTTAGATGGTGCATACGATATACTGTGTGAAGAAGTTAATCTAAAAAGTTTAATTAATGCATTATTATTACCAAAGCTTGATAATTCTGAAGATATCTATGTCATTGGTGGAATAAGTGGATCAAACAAACAAGACAAGATGGACAAGCTGATTGAGTTTTTAGGATTAGTCAATGGTGAAGAAAGAAATCAATGTCAAATAAAATATATTAGAAGTAATAATAGAATTCAGTTTGCTGATGATCAGTTTGAAGATGAAGATTTTAAGAAAATTTTCTTAGATCATCCAGACAATAGAATTTTCTTTATAGAATATAAGGAAAAACAAACAAAATTTTTCTTGCAGCAATTTTATAACCCTAAGTTCTACTTGAAGAGGATGTTTAAGCAAATTAAAGTTAAGAAAGAAGTAAAAGAACTGCTAACAAAAAAGTGGCTTGATGAAACATTTATCATTTATTGTGAAAAACATCAAAATTTAACAATTTTCCTAAAACTTAATAAACATGAGAAAGAGAATTTTCAAAATAATTGCAAAAACGGTAAAATTAAACTGTTTTATTCAAAAGCTGATGCTGAAGCTACTTATCAGGAAACCTATATGCAGAAAAAAAAAATTCATTTCTTTAAGTTTGAAGAAAAAGAACTGTTTTGGTGCCAGTCTTTTGGCTCTCTAGATAATTTACGAGTCTACATTGATGACGACGAAAATGATGTAACGAATTTAATAGAAGATAAAAATCTAATAACAGAAATTAGAAACAGAAAAGTGATATTATTTGCAGATGATCCAGGAATGGGTAAAACTACTACCTTAACAAGATTATATGAATTAAAGGATGCATCTGAGTCACTTGTTGAAACACATTGGGTTATCAGAGTCAATTTAAAAGATCACATACAGGCTATCAGAAATATAAAGTGCAGCAGACTTGATATTGACAGTGTAGTTAATTTTTTGTCAAAAATTGATATCAATTTAGATCATTATTTAGCTAAAAGTCTATTACGTCTTGCTTTGTTGAACAAAACAGGTAAATTCTCAAAACCTCTACTTTTAGCATTTGATGGAATGGATGAAGTTCTAGGTGTTGGTGATAGGAGGAATCTAATTTCATTACTAAAATTTCTAAAGGATAAAACTGTTGCAAAATTATGGATTACTACTCGTCTACATCAACGGGAGTTTGTAGAAAATGAATTAACAACATTTTCTATTAAATTTGATCCACTGAATGATAAAACTAAAGCAGATTACATAACTAAATATTTAAAAGATCGCTTAAGTTTAATTTTAAGTGAGGAAAAACTGATTGAACTCTTTGGCAACAACAGTGAAATGCATCAAAATAAAGAGATTGAGATGTATATTAAAGCGCTTTCAGTTAAAATGAAATCAATTTTAAAGGGTGTTGTCAACTGTCCTATAGAAAATGAAGATGAATATTTTGTACCTCATCGATTTTCTTTAGATTGGAATATATATAGATTTCTAGGTACACCATTACAGTTACATTTAATGCTTCAAGGATGTATAAATCATTTTAAAACTTGGATAGAAAGTGATAAGTATCAGAATCCAGATTTTAACTATTTAGGTAATAATATATTTGAAATATATGAAAATTGTGTGGACAGACTATATAATGTATATTTCAAGAAAGTAAACATTAAAGAGCCTGTGTTGCAAAGACAAGGAAAATTCATTTGTGATCAGTATCAAAAAGATTTTGCTAAATCTAGAATTCTTGGATCAACATCAAAATGTTCCTTAAAAGAATTTAGAGATATAGTCTTACTAGCAGGAGTCATCAAATCTCAAGGTGGAAATCCTGAATTCATTCATAGAACTTTCGAAGAATTTTTTGCTGCAAAAGTGTTTATTCATTGGTTAAAAAAAGTCCCAAATCAATTATCGAATGTAAAAAAACAGGAATTTTTGTTAAATGACATTTTAAGAAAACCAGATTATGCAGTAATTAGAACTTTTATAAACCTGAAGCTAAAAAAATTGCCATCAAAAAATCTGAAAAGTTTTTCAAAAACAGTTGAAAGTGTATTCAAGAAGGAAAAAAGTCTGTTGTTTGGTGGAGGATCAATTTTATCAGTTGCAGTTCATGAGGGCAATTCAAATATAATTAGGTTGGTGCTTGACAGTCTTAAGGATCATAAAGATATTTTGAAAGAATTTCTATTTGATTGTTCTGATTATAAAAATGTGTTGCAAATTGCTTGCAGTTCAAATAACATTGAAATAGTTAGAAAGTTGTTAGGAGCTGCAGAAGGAATTTCTGAAAACACGCTACAGGAATTTTTAGTTGGAGCAATAGCTTACACTGAAAACATTGTTATTTTAAAAGAAATATTAAATAGAGCAAATAATAAACTAGCTCTTATTCTGAGCGAGCAGAAAAAGCATAACTGTTTAGGTAAAATATATAGGGAAAGAAATTATGAATTTATCAAAGCTTTATTTCTGGAATTTAAAAATGATAAAAATGGTGTTAAACAACTCTTACTATATGATTATGAAAATTGTAATGCACTGTATGAGGCTGCAAAGGGACGTACTTCTACTGTCAATATTACTGTCAAATATTTGCTGTTGGAAGCAAAAGTCATGAAAGATAATGATGTGACACTAAAGAAGTTGCTTCTAAGCGGAAACAAAAATATGCCACTCTATGCTGCAATTTCCAGCAGAAACATTAGTGTAATAAAAATTATACTAGATGCTGCTAAAAATATTGATGATGATTATCATACACTAAAAAAAATGCTTTTAAATCATACAGTTGAAAAAGATTCAGCACTAATTGAAGCAGCTGATTACAGTTCAAGAGAGTGCAATATCTTAAAAGTCTTATTGGAAACAGCTGCTAATGTAGGCAGTGACATGTTGCATGCATGTTTCTTTGCTCTTGATTGTAATGGCGTTAATATTATTCATTTAATACTTGAGATCGGTGGTGAAGACCTTTTTACTGATTCAATAAGTGTTCTTGAAGATGATAAATTTCAAGTTATTCAAAGAAAAGTAATGGAAATGTTTCACAGCATATCATTAAATGAAAGACTTGATTATGACAGGAAAAAATTGATGAATTCAATTGCTGAAAAAGAAACTAGCAAAGTTAAAGATATTTTAAATCGTGCTAAAAAGTGTCAATTTAAAGACAAGCTTAGGAATTTACTTTTATCTCTTGACAACGAAGAAGATAAGTTCAATGCTTTGCATGTAACATGTGAGCATGGATATTCAGAAATTATCATGGAACTGCTCTCTTACGCAATAGATATTAATGATGAGGGAAGAACACTAAAAGATTTGCTGACAGCCCAAAATGCTCGTAACAACACTCCGTTTGATGAACTTAAAATTGGGTATTCTCGTAAAATAAAGGAAATTATTGAAAGTTTGATCCTTGAAGCCAGAAACAATAATAATGAGCAAGTTGTAAACATTTTACAAAATATTAATTGTTCCTACTCGGATACAATTCATGAGATCAATTCGTATGAATTTTCAGATCTGTCAGATGCACCTTCTGAAGAATTTTGTGCATTGTATGAAGTAATGTGAATTTTTTTTTTTTTCAAACAAAATACATTTCCATAATCCGTAAATATTAAAATAACCTCCAGTATTTATAATATAGTGATTGCCTAGCAGTTTTGTTACTTATAAGAAACAACATATCCAGTATGGATTAAAATGGTACAACTAAAAAAAGAAAAAACTTTTTTTGAAAATATGCAAGTTACAAAATACTTCAAAATCTTCCTACACGAAGCATTCATTGAACATTTTTTCTCCTTTGTGTGTGTACGTACTTAGTAAGAAAATGCTATAAATTGCATAAAACTGCTGTTTAATGATGAAAAGTAGTTTTTTAAACAGATATTATTGATTCAATTCACACTAGAACTTTAAAAAAATACCTTTCCTCTGTCTTTATTTTGTAATTTATGTTCAGTCGGTAACAAAAGTGTGCGAACACTAGCAAAAATTCCTATGTAAAAAAAGCACGTCTCATACGGTTTTGTTAAATAAATCCTTGTCAAATCATGTTCTTAGACGAGGAACAGGATTCGACAAGGATTTATTTAACAAAACCGTATGAAGTGTACCTTTTTTACATATGAATTTTTGCTAGTGTTCGCACACTTTTGTTACCAACTGTTCCTTTTTTTGATATGCTGTTCTTGTGCGCACTGTTGGAAAAAAAAAATCTTTCTGTAACAAGTATTGTTAGAGCAAGCTGTTTCTGCATGAGGATATTGTTTAATAACAACATACAGTTGAGGATCTATAATCCGCAATTGTCTATAATCCACACTCACTTTGCAAATGTAAACAAAAGAATTTGCAGTAACGAAAATCTGATATTTTGGATGTATATGAGAAAATATTATGTTAATTTACATACTAAAATGAAAAGAAAAAATGAGTAAATTTAATTTAGATATACATAATTTTAGAAGGAAAAAATATAATTATACTTTTATTGTCTTTATACTTTTTTAGCGAATCTGAACATCGTCTGAATAATATTCAATTAGTGATCAAACAAAAAACATGCAAATATTACTTACAAACTTTGAATAAACACCATAAAATGCAATAAATTTGCAACAATTGTTTCGGGTCAAAAAAAAACACGACCCTTCATCAGGTGAATAAAGTAAGCACGAGTGCTGCAGTCAAAGTGGCAACGCAGTCAAGTGCGTTGCTGCTTTGACTGCAGCACTCGTGCTTACTTTATTCGCCTGATGAAGGGTCGTGTGTTTTTTCGACCCAAAACAATTGTTGCGAGTTTATTGCATTTTATGGTGTTTATTCCAAGTTTGTAAGTAATATTTTTTACAACGCCAGTTTTGTGGTGATTTTTTTATTAAAAAACATGCAAGCACAGTTTTCTAACTCCTGCCAGTAAAAGCATTGATCATTGATTGTAAAAAATGACATATGCGTTGATGGGATTATGTATTTTCACAGATGTTTAAGGACTATTAGTGTAAATGTTCTTTTTAGGTGGTACTTAAAAAATACACAAAACTTTTTAAGGAAAAATTTATACCAGCATTTGTTTTGAAGAAAATATCTACAATGCAGTCATTAAAAACTGCATCAAACTAATCACATTGCAAGTATCTGGCTGCATACTGTTAATCACAGTCCAGAAGTAGGAGTACAGTTTTTTAATGATTTACTCATTTAAGGGTTTAAATTATACATTGCTTTTACTTCATTAAATAAATTTTATTGTTTTATATATTTATTAGTATTACCTTCATTACATTACAGAACAAACAATTCTAATTCTAGCTTCATTAAATAAAGTTTATTGTTTTATGTACCTTATACTAATTCATATAGTGAGGAAATGGCATCATTGATCTATAATTTGCAAAAATCTATAATCCGCACGAGTTTTAGAACCAAGGTGTGCGGATTAAAGATCTTCAACTGTATTAGTCAAATTGACATATAACCAGGTACATTTAATTGTGAAGATATCAATATTGTATTTGTATATCTTTGTAGAATTCTTCGGTAAGACACCAGTTTTTATTTTCTACTAAAATCTAGAAATATTTAAAAATGTTACGAACAGATCTTTCTACAAGGGCAGTTTCTTTTCTTAAATTTTGTAACTGCATTCATATCTCCTCCCTCTCCTCTTTTTTAAATATGTTCTTGCATTTTGTGATGCTTGTTTATAAAGTCCATATTATTCCTATATTTTATACATTTTTTGCTAGTATTGGTTTTAGTGAATATGTACATGAATTGTTACAAAGATGCTAAATATTTTTTCAATCCTAGATAACTAAACATTTGTGTAATGTAAAGATTACATATTTTAAGAATATGCATTTAAATTTTTGTATATGATTTCTGTATTCAGTGTTCGATGTACTGAAGAAATACACAAGTTGAATAGGTATTATGTGCTTTTTTTAATTTTCTTTTACAAAACAATTTCAATAAATGTAACTCATTCAATTTTATAACGATACAGACAGAAGTGGGCATATGTATGTAACATACAAATACTTATAATTTTTGCCCAAAATATACAATATACAAATACTTTTTAGAATTTTAGGAAATATACTATATATGTTAAAAGGAGATTTGGCGCTGGATTATTAAAACCAGTAAAAACTACAACATCAGAAACGCCAAAGAAAAATATTTGGGAAGTGTACAGATGACCGAATTCGGTCCCTCTTCCATATATACGAGCATTTCTCCAGTTCCTGAATTATTTATGCACTGAAGACAGTATGCTTAAGGCTACCGAAACAGCTGTATGCTTCCCAAATATTTTTCTTTGGCATTTCTGATGTTGTAGTTTTTACTGGTTTTAATATACTATATAGTCTAACTTAAAAAGTATATCTAATATACTTTTAGAATATATGTTTTAAAAAATCTGTTTTTTTTTTTTTAAATAGGGATTACTATTTGTAATACAGTAGAACTTGGATAATTCGAAGTTGATGGGACCAGAAAAAAATTCAAAATATCCAAAAATTCGAATTACATATACTATTTTGTCATAAAAAGAGATAAATTAAAATTAAAACTCTACTATCAAAGATTTAACACATAAACTTTATATCTAAGAATACTGCTACATCCCCCTCCCATTAAATCAATATTTTTTACGAGCTTAATTATTCAATACTTTTTTAAAATAGTCAGATACTTTTTATTTCTTCTTTAAGTACAATCTTTGTGTCATAGCATATGACTTGATACAAAAATAGAATCTTCTTCATTAGACATTACTTTCAATTAAAAAAACCCTCGAAATTCATGTATATGCACTATATCTTCTGATGCACTAGTTAAAGGCTTCTCTTGTATTTCCTTATCCTTCTTTTGAAAGACTGTTAAAATATATTAGCTGAGAAAAATCTCGAGAACAAATTTTACAGTAATATTTTAAAGGTAATCGTACAAAAATTCGAATTATCCAAAATAGAATTCGAATTATCCACGATTTTTTAACATTATTTTAATACAAAATTCAAGGGACCGAGTAAAATGTTCGAATTATCGAGAATTTTGAAAAAAACAAGTTCGAATTATTGAAGTTTTACTGTAGTAGTATAATTTTTTTTGTTTATTTCATTTGTCACAAAGAATGAATGACTTAATTTTTTATTTAAATATTATAATCATTATTAAATAACATTTAATTAAAAATATTTAGTTATTCATAAATTCATCAATAATTAAAAAATGCATTTATTAAACTTTTATTATAATAATGAAATTACTCTTTGTAAAAAACTAGTTAGCACAGGTGGACTCTACTCAGTCCTCCATCATACATATGGTTTCATATTTCTGTACAGCGCACACTATATTCATGTTTGTTAATAGGTTAAATTTCGAGTAACTTACAAAATTTTAAAATTAGAGTATTTGTAGCCAGTAATGTTCAAATCAGTATCGTAATTGATATTTTAAAAGTGGTCCGACATCTTTACAAGTAAAATATCCTTCAAAATAGATGTCTATGCAAAAATTTGCCTTATTCTGTCATATTACGAAATTTTTAAATTTCAAATAATGTATGATGTTTTCAAAGTTGAATTTCCATAGTTTATTATGTTCATTCTAGCATCATAACTCATATTTTAAAGCTGGTATGGCATTTTTACAGTAAAATAATTCCTTTTAATGTATGGTTAAGCAAAAATGTGCTCAATTTTCCCATGTTAAGAAAATCATAAATTTTGAAGAACTTACCAAGTTTAGAATGTAGAAAATCAATAGGATTCTTGCCAGTGTCGTAAATAATAATTTAAAACTACCTTGACCTCTCTGCAATCAATTATTCTTGAGATAACATGTACACAGAGAAACACAATAGCACACTAACAAGCTGACACTCTGCAGATGGACACAAGTCCTGCATGGGTCAAGTAAACTTGATCTGCAACCTGACCTCAACCTGCAGCACCTGACCCGCAAAATAAATTACATATTTCTCTAATTTATTTTTCATTATAAATGAAATACTACACAAAATTAAAGAATTTTACTTATGTTTGAATATTAACTATTTTTTAATAAGATTATAAGCAGATTAGTAGGATTATAAAATATTACCCATAGTACTTTACTGATAGCCATTCTTCCTCATAAATTTCGTTTTACAATGTTATGGAAAAATAACAAATTTTACTTTATGTTCAAATATTAATTATTTCTAATGACTACATTTTTTTTCTTAGATAATCTAAATTTGTAGAAAGAATAAAACTTCATACATTAATTTTAATTTACAAAGGATTACAATTTAGTTAAAAACATTTAAAATACCTTATAAAAATCCTTTAAAAAAAAAGAGGCCAATATATTTCAACTCCTACCAGAGCCATCATCATAGCCTGACGACAAAACAAAGAGCTTGGCAGTTCACTCCTTTATCTTAACTTCTTCGTCCGTCGATTCTTCACTTCGTTTCTTTATTTCCAAAATCTGTTTCCATTCAGGTGGGATGATACTATGTTCTACGTCATTTATTGCATCATGGGTGGTCAGGATTTCAAGTGCTTCTCTTTTAAGTGCGTATTTGTGTGAATTAAAAGTTGAAATTTTACAAAAGTTAATTGATCAATATTAATAGGGTTAGTGTTATTATTTCTTGAGAAGGCTGTGGACGGTTTGTTGTATTTTAAATCAGCAAGGTGTTCGGATATTCTGTCTTTAATTTTTCTCTTAGTCATGCCGATATAGCTAGCTTTATTTTGATCGTGGTCTTGAAAATTTATTTTGTAAACATTTTGTTCAAGACCACGATCAAAATAAAGCTAGCTATATCGGCATGACTAAGAGAAAAATTAAAGACAGAATATCCGAACACCTTGCTGATTTAAAATACAACAAACCGCCCACAGCCTTCTCAAGAAATAATAACACTAACCCTATTAATATTGAATCAATTAACTTTTGTAAAATTTCAACTTTTAATTCACACAAATACGCACTTAAAAGAGAAGCACTTGAAATCCTGACCACCCACGATGCAATAAATGACGTAGAACATAGTATCATCCCACCTGAATGGAAACAGATTTTGGAAATAAAGAAACGAAGTGAAGAATCGACGGATGAGGAAGTTAAGATAAAGGAGTGACCCGCCAAGCTCTTTGTTTTGTCGTCAGGCTCTGATGATGGCTCCGGTAGGAGTTGAAATATATTGGCCTCTTTTTTTAAAGGATTTTTATAAGGTATTTTAAATGTTTTTAATTAAATAAAACTTCTTTAAAAAGATCACCATAAAAAAGTAAATATATATATAGTGAATAATATATAAGATTATAAACAGATTAATATAAGTATAAAAAGTACATAATTTTCCTATTGGTTATCCTTCCACTTTTCATATTGATTATGCTTGTTCTTCTCACTTTTATTCAGTCTGACTTTTACTTTGGAAGTGGTAGGATATGTATTTCTTGTGTACCTGATGAAGGAAAATACAGTTTTTCAAAACTTATTCTCTTTTCCTAATTTTTAATATTTTTTTTTAAAGCAGTTTTTTTTATATTCTGCACTAATTATTAAAAAATTTAGAAATTAAATTTTTCTTTATGTATTTATGTTGAATTTTTATTACATTTTTTATTTTATTGCTAATGGATTTTTATTTTTGTTCAGATTATTTCTGTTGTTTATATATGAATTTTTAAAGCTGTTTTTTTTTTTTTTTTTCCTTATTTAATTCTATTATATTCTTATATTCTGCACCAATTACTAAAAAGTTAGAAATTAAATTTTTGTTTGTATGTGTTTGTTGAATTTTAATGACTTTTCTTATTCTATTGATATTATTATTTTATTGATAATCAATTCATATTTTTGTTGATATTGAGTGTTTTTTTTCTGTTGTTTATATATGATTTTTATTTTAATAACTTGATTTAGTTTTTGTGTTCAAAAGTATTTCTCTTATATTTATATTCTTTTACTATTGATCTGCACAAATCTATAACTGTTTGATATAGTACTGTGTCTATTTCAGATATTCATTTATTTTTATTACATCTATGTCATGTACCATATTGGGTGGAGTACCTTGTTCCATTTTAGATTCTGTGTATCGTGGAAGTTTAATTATAGCCACCCAAAAACCAATGTATGGCATACTTCACAATACACAAATAGTTTTTACTATGTTTTTATTAACTTGCTTTCTTATTTATTTCTCTTGTACCAGGGTTAGAAATAAGCGGTTGTTAGTCGCATTTTGTGACCAGTTTTTTCAATTTGATGCCTAGAATTCCAATCATAGGTGCCATATTTGATGCCTGGATTTTTTCCTCATCATACCTATTGATTTTCCCAATCCCATCAGACTGCAAATAAGTCTATTTCCGTCAATTGAACCTTATAAAAATAAATCACATCTCTATGAAAGTAGTTGACGATTTGTTAATGATTAAATTAAACAGCCCTAAATTGGAAGATTTCTGCCCAGAAAATGCTATTAAATTAAGGTGGAATGATGCATCTTCTAGGCGAAGAATGAATTTGCGATTTTAAATATGTACACGTTTAATATTGTCAATGTAATTACATTCATTACACAAATATTTTTTATATAATCTTGCATGTATTATTTACAAGTTGATGCTTTATTATTATTTTTAATATACACATTTATTTATAGATGGCACCTAGATTTTTCATTTAGACGCCCAAAAAATTTAATCCAGGTGTCATTTTGACGCCTAGTTTCAAAATTTTTATTTCTAACACTGTCCAGTACAAATCTTGCAATCAATTAACTAACTTCCGGACTAGCTAGATATTTGAAACTCTTAGAATAGCTCAGAACACGATGACAACACAATACCTCAAAGCTCGATTTTCAAATTTTTGATTAGTTTTCATTTAATTAATTAAAATATGAAAATAATAACCTCCTAATAGCTTTAAAATTAGCCATTTAAATATTGACTATAATTTAATTGCTACCAAGAAAAAAAAAAAAAGTTCATTTTCTTTTGACATAAAAATAAATACATTTAATTAAACATGAACATTAAAAACTTTAAAAAGTTAAATTATGTATCTCACAAAAATTGACGTTGTTTATCACTTTAAAAATTTTATACCTACATTGATAAAGTGCTAATATTGTTCTCTAGCCATAATTCAACAGAAAATTTAAAAACATAGTAAGAAAAAAGTTTTTTTTTTTTTTGTCTTATAATTATTAATTCTTATTTTCTTAAAAATATATATACACTAGCAGACCCGGCCACGCGTTGCTGCGGCTAAGTAATACGTTGATAATTTGATAAGGTATATAGTATTTCCCCAAAACTGGATTTGGCGATTTTTTTTTTTTTTTTTTTGCGCCTTTTTGAACGATAACGAAGTCGTTCTGGATTCTTTGCAATAAAATACGGTAACCTGCATGCTTTTATTTTAGATTTATGATTTAGCTTATGATTTTATCATTTATGATTTTTAGATTTATGATTTAGCCATAATCGCCAAATCCAGTTGTGGGGAAATACTATAGTTGTTACCCACAACTATAACTTATAATATAACTTCAGTAATTATATTCGGATAATTATAACTTCAGTATCAGTATATCCCCACAGCTGAATTTGGCGATTTTTCTTTGCCGCCGTTTTGAACGATAACGATGTCGCTCTGGACTGTTTGTGATATAATATGGCAGCCTATATGTTGTTTATTTTGGATTTATTATTTTATGTTTTTGATTTATGATTTAGATTATCATTTATCATTTATAGATTTATGATTTAGCCATAATCGGCAACAAAAAATTGCCAAATATCGTTGTGGGGATATACTGATTAATATATTACTGAAAAGATTAATATATTTTAACGAAGTGTTGAGAAGATTCTGAGTATGTTAAAATTTTAATAGTAAATTCAAGTTAATCAAGAAGGAAAGCATTGAGGATTAAGATAAGAAAATTGCAAGATTTTAAGATCGCATTTTCAGCAATAAATATGAGTCAAAATTTAATGCAAAATACATATATAAATCACAAATTTAATCAGGAACGTTAAATTGGTAAGTTATTAAAGAAAAAGTAAAGAAAAATAAGAGAAATAATTAATTAAAGTTTCGAACATCGATCATATAGATTAGCGTTACAAAACATATAAACAGACTTAAACTCTTCCAGACTTTTAAATAAGTTTTAAATTAGGTTTTAAAATTTAATGTTAAATAAAACAGACTTTTAAATAAGTTTTAAAATATTGAAATGGTTACTTTTTATTTAGAACGTTATGTATAGATCACAAATTTCTTAAAGAAAACGAAGTGATACAGATTAGAATAATGCAACAAAAATTGAAAAAGCAAGGTTATGTCGTAAATAAATTTTTAACACACGTGTCACGTGAAATAAATTGTAGCACATACATAATGTATCTGATATAAGATATTAACATGTTGCAACGGAATAAATTTCATATCTATCATCCTTGGCGAAAAAAAAATAATATCGCCAAATTATCTGGCGCACACATTTAATTCCTTTCAAAAATCATGGTTATTTTAACAACTTATATTAAGAGAGTAATGAATAATATGAAACAATATTTCACACAATACATATTACGAAAATATACATCTAGCTTGTATATTTTCGTGTTACGTTTTTGATCGCCAAATACGAAAAACTCCAAGGACGACAGAGCTTTGAAATTTAAAATTAAAACTTTGTCAATTTAACAGCAAAATAACTCAATCTAACGTATGCACATGATAAATAATACATATCTATACAAAAATATGGGGATTAAAATCCGGAAATAATTTTCCTCGTTTTTAATAATTTTTTACAAAAAATACAATGGGCCATTAACATAAGAAATCTTTTTCTTGATTTCACAGACTGTCAGTGACGTCACACTTCACTTGTGTATAACTACATACTTTATCAATGCGAATAAAATCTTTAAATTGATTATGACGTCAATTTTCGTGAGATGTATAATTTAACTTTTTATAATTTTTTAACGTTCACGTTTGATTAAATGTATTTACTTTTATGTCGAAAGAAAATGAACTCTTTTGAATGGATTCTTTTTGGCAACAATTAAACTTATGGAACTCACAGATATTTTGGAGCAACTTTAATAAAGGTCTATAATTAACAAATAATTGCAATAAAACAATATTGTGACAATAAATTGAGATAAAAACTATCCTATCTCTCAAGTTGGACCAAACTGCACACAGTGTGCAAAATTTCATTAAAATCGGTTCCTTAGTTTAGGAATTTACCCCGGACAAACATCGTGACACGTAATTTATGTATATATACAGATATATATATATATCGAAGAATATACATACTATTTTATATTCTAAATTTAATTTAATATATATATATATATATATATATGCAAGTGTATTTTTTTTTAAATGAAAAATCATTTAATCTAAAAACTTTTTTAAAAATTCAATGTAATATTGAAATGGTAGAATCATATATCAAATACTGATAATGTCAAAGCTTTTTTTTTTTTTTTTAGCATATTTTGTTGATACAGATTCAAAGTCTTAGTAGTGCTAAAATGTAGAATGAAAATTTATTATCTTGCCTTATGATATCTCGACCACCATTTCTGTCCATTATACCTGTAAATATGAGTACTGAGAGATTAAAATTAATAAATATCTTTATTATTTCATTGGGTGAATCTGATAAGTTTTTCTTTAAAGGCCTTAAAAAAAAAAAAAAAAAAAAAAAAAAAAACTGCTGTTGTGCTTGGATTTGTTTGACCCAAAATGTATTCTAATTTCTTACAAAAATGACAGTATAAAAAGATTTTCTAGACATTTTGTGGCTTTATTAGTTAGGAATATATGTTAATTTTACTGAAACAGTTTTAATTATTTTATTTATATATCTTCCATTATATAATTGAAAATAGCATTAATGTATTGTACAGAAAAGGAGAACATAATAGGAAGGTTAAGCAAATGTTTTGACTTGTAAATGTTAAGTTTGAAAAAATTCAAGAAATGCTCCCAATATTTACTATTTTATTAAGTTTTTGAATTAGAATTTAGTTTTTCAGATATTAGAGGCTTGAAAAAGATTTTCACTGATCTCATATATAGGTGATCTGAGCTGGCCATGTAAAAAAATGCAAAAATAAAAGCTGATTCCTTAAAAATCCAACAAATGTAAACAAAATCCAGTAAATATATATTTTATTTTATACTTAAAAATGGTGGAAAAAATTAATTGAGATTAGTTTTTTTTTTTTTTTTTAAGATACTTTTAACTTTTTAAATATTTTTTAAAAATAATTTCATAGGTTTATACTCAATACTGTTATAAACTTAATGACTACTGTCAGGGATGAAAGTGTTCCATCTTTTGACGGAACTCTTACACCGGTAATTTTTAACAATAATCTGTATCCCATTTAATTGAAGGATATTAGTGTAAAAATACACTCAATTTTTCTAAATAAAAATAGTGGTGCCGATGACGATAACCACTTTTACCCCGGAGTACTGTTATGAACTGAAGTACTGATTTCATTCTGAAATGAAATGCTCAATATTAAGAAGTGCTCAATATGTGAAATAGACTAAAAAAATATTCCATATTTATTTATCTAATAAATATGGAATATTTCCAGCATATAATCTGCCGGGAAGATATGTCATTTCTCCAGGAATTTTATTGAACAGAAATATCTATATTTTTTTGAAGGAATAACTCTTACAAATATAATTTTATTTGCCAAAATAAAATTTCTAATGCAAAACTAGTTTATATAATCTGCGGATTATATGCTGAAAATTGCGGCACTTGTTTTTATTACTGTCACTTACACATGCATAAAATATATAAATAAACTTGAGAAGCTGTATTAACCAATAATTAAATGCTGAAATTAAAATAAAATCTCTTGTAATGTAAAAATCAACCAAAACTCTATAAGTATCAAATAGGTAAAGGCTAGTTAATCAAAAATGCTGAAAAAAAAAAAAAAAAATTATAAGATTTGTAACATATATCACATTTTATATCACTATTTGTTCAAGTGCTTTTATTGTATTTGAATTTAGATCTGAAAACTTTCTAATTTTGTAAATTTAATGGCTATTACAGGGATGCCACTCAAAAAATTTCAAGAAAGAGGAAAACACATGTGAAGTTTCTGATATTTTTCCCGTATTTTCATGCAAATTCTGTAAATTAATATGCAATAAAATAATTAATATATAAAATATAATAAACTGAAAAATAGTTACTTTGCAGTCAGAAGGTTAGAATAGTTTCTGTAATACAGAAGAATAGCACTTAATGACAAATAAAAGATTATTATCTAAAAGGTTTCTAAGTAAACCATAGTCTGTGCATATATGCCTGTCCAAAGTCTGTATATATGATAACCAATATCATTAATTTAACATAAATTTTAAACAAAATAATTACACCTATGAGGAAAATTGAGCACCTCTACCTCTTTATAAGTTCTAGAATCTAAAACAGGTTTATCTTAAACACTGATACTGTGACACTTATGTTATGGATGTAGAAAGATTGAAAATTACACAGCTTTGGCACGTTGTCTAATAGTGAATCCCATTGAGGAATAAGGTGGAGGGGGCTGCCGTGGGCTTCTAGTCCTGAGGGAGCATTCGAAAAATCTTAATCTTAAAGTATATTTATCTTGTGAAGTTTCTGTGTCATTATACCTGAAACATTTGCTACAATCATGGGTGTTGGCACATAGGGACGGGTAGGGGGGGGGGGAGGCACTTGGACTCTCCTGGAAAATTCTAAGTAAAAAATTATATTTATATCTTGAGAATTATGCCATTAGATTTCAGATGATTAGACAAATAAAGTTTATACTGAACCAGCATACACTGGCTGGCTCTAACCTTTTCCTGTGAGTAGAGTTTTAATCATCTTGACAGTAAACTTTTAAATTCTGGTTGGTTTGGAACCTTTGGAGCAAGCTGTGTAACTTTTGTAAGTAAAATGTAAGCTTATGTATGTAAAATGTAAGCTAAATGTAGCTTATGGGAAATGTATAACAAGTTGTTGTAGCACATGCTAATAGACAGGATTGCTTAATTATCCTAGTCAACCAACCATTTGAAACTAACAGAATTTTTAAAATACTGTATATTTCCAAATATAAGCCGAGAGTATGTTTTTCCCTGCAGAAATTTGCCCAAAATTGCAAACCCGTGTATAAGCCAAATTGAAAAAATACTCTTTTAAAGTTCAAGTATATCGCCAAATCGGTGAAAATATTGCCAATCTATACAACTTTCAGAATAATCTGCCCAATGAAATTGCACGAAATGCGTGCTTATCCAATAGAATTCCTTACCTTGCTTAGCTATAATGTAAAACGATCGCACTGTGTTCGGCAACGGCAATAGTTTTAACTCTGGCAACCCTATCAGAAGGGAGGTAAACACAGACGCAAATGCAAGTCCCGGCAGCTGGAAACAATGGTTTGTCTTTAAGTTATAGGTTCATGTCTAAAGAGTTTTAATGTACTAAAAGTGACAACTCAAAAAAAAAAAAAAAAAAAAAAAAAAAAAAAAATCATTTATGTAAGGCCTGATTAAGGCTTGCTCTAAATAGACAAATTTTTTGGCCCTTATGTTAGGTTTTCCAATCAATCTTAAAATTTACTTCAGTGCCTTTTTATAGATTTAAGTGAAGTGCAAGGGGGCCTCAATACAGGAGGGGCTCTAATTAGTGGGCTTCAGTGAGACTTTTGCCTTGGATCTTGAAAGTTGAAGATCCGCCCCTGGGAAGAGCAGGACAATATAACTGTACTTGAAAAATATTGTGCAATCATACCACTTTAACCATCTGACCACCACTGATGGATATATCCGATCACTAAGCTGTTCTTTTTTCTGCAGTACACTTAAAAAATCAAGTTATATAATTATGAATTATATATTGTCTTGTTTTTCATATTTGCAGGTCTTTTCATCTTAAGGTAAAGTAAACATTATTTTTATACATTGAAAACTTGTGCAGTAAAAACAGCATTATAATTTTCCCTTTTCAAAAGCAGTCAGATGGTTAAAAGTTCTAGAATCTAATAAAGTTTAATATGCGTATTTATGTTGTGGATTGAGAAAGATTGGAAATTTAATTGTTTTGATGGTCTGTTTGATTGCTGATTGAATGTTAGTTTGAGGGACAGTAGACAGATAAAATAAAAAAATAAAAAGGAAATCCACTGTTTGGGAGAAATGTGGCATCCTTGTGTTAATAAATGTATTATTATTTTGTAAGCTTAATTTTGGTGATTCATCAAATGATAATTTGCAAAGGAAAGATAATCAGAATCTGAAAAGTGCCAAAATGAATAAAAAGTCATTTATAGAATTTCATTGTATATCATACTTTTTATATCATTAATTATTCAAATACTTTTACTATGTTCAAATTTAGATCTGAAAATTTTATGTTATGTATATTATTTTATAATACATAATTCATTGTTATGAATCATCAAAGATTTAGTCAAAAGTTTAGAGTACCAAAGAAGAGAAAAGAGTTACATATTGAATTTCATCATATATCATGTATTTTTATATAGTTATTTATGCAAGTATTTTTATTGCATTGAATATAGATGTAAAAATTTTCTACTTTTGTAATTTCTTAATAATTATTTTATATGTATATTTCATTGTTATAATATATCTAAGATTTAATGTGAAGGAAAGCTAATCAAAATTTTAGAAGCCCCCCCCCCCCTCCCACCTAAAAAGTCATTTATAGAATTTCAACATATATCATTATTTACTCAGGTATTTTTATTTTATTGAATCTAGACATGAAAGTTTTCTACAATATTTTATATGCACAATTCACTGTTGTGATTTATCAAAGATTTAATGTGAAGAAAAGGTAATCAAATTTTAAAAATGCCCCCTCCCCTAAAAAAAAAAAAAAAAAAATCATTTATAGGATTTATCAAAGATTTAATGTGAAGGAAAATTAATCAAAATTTTAAAAGTGCCCCCCTCCCCCCATGTTAAAAAAAAGTCATTTTATAGAATTTTAACATATATTTTTATATCATTATTTACTCAAGTATTTTTATTGTATTGTAATTTGTTATATGTTAATAAGTAGGGTTGCGACAATGAGGGGAAATCATGGAAAAATCAAGGAATAAGGAATTTTGTAAAAATACCCCAAAATCATGGGAGTTTTCATTTTTGCCTTGTAAACATAACTGAAAGATTGCCAAACAGCGATTATCTTATCTATGACTGCATAGGATTTGTTGATTTCTAGTTGAATCTTGCCCAGTTAACTTTTTTTTTTTTTTTTTGTTAAATATTTTTAGTGCAACAACTTTAGGAGTAATTTTATATTCTGATCTTAATATAATGTGGAATTAAAATGACTCATATTGTTACAATTTTGTTAATTTCTCCCAAAATTCGAATTTTTCACTTTAAGCGAAGAAAGAAAAGAATTAAAAGATTGCAATATTTTTTGCCCATGTAGATTTTTGAATTGCAGTGCTTTAGCAAACATGTTATATATGAGTGTGATATACACAAAATTATAAAATGTATGTAATAGGTAATGGAAATCTATCAAAATTAGGGAAATCAGGGAACTTTTTTTCTGAATTTCTGTAGCCATCCTGATAACTATATTATCTAAGTATAATGCATTGTTATGATTCATCAAAACTCCCCCCCCCTTCTCAAGAAAATAATAATAAAATAAATAAGTCATTTATTGTATTTGAATTTAATAATTATATTATTTTTCATGTAATGAAAAGATAATTATAATTTGAAAAGTGCCAAAATAAATAAAAAGTTATACTTAATATAAAATCAATACCTTTATTTATCTTCGTTCATGGCAGAAAGCTTTTTCACGAGGGGATCCCTTGCGTCAGCGGTGCCAACTGCTTGTCGTGGATGGCAGCTTCTGAAGTCTTGATCTTTACTTTTATTTTCGAACAGGTGACGCCACACTTTGTCAATCTCTGCCAATTCGTGGGCGTTAATCACGTAATTATTATGCACAATTTCGATGCTTTCCCTAAAACATGCATAGTTTTGGTTATTGTATTTTATGATCTTTGTAACTTTATTGAAATTTATACTGGAACCGTCACCTGTTCGAAAATAAAAGTAAAGATCAAGACTTCAGAAGCCGCCATCCACAACAAGCAGTTGGCACCGTTGACGCAGGGGATCCCCTCGCCCAAAAGCTTTCTGCCATGAACGAGGATAAATAAAGGCATTGATTTTATATTAAGTATGAATTATAACTTTGTTTTAAATAAGTTTTTATATTGTTAAAATAAAAAGTCATTTATAGAATTTCAACATATATTATGTATTTTACACAAGTGCTTTCGTTGTGTTTGAATTTAGATCTGAAAAATTTCTGTTAATAAATGTGTTATTTTAAATGTATTAAAAAAAATATCATTGTTATGATTCATCAAAGATTTAAATCTGAAATTTTCTACTTTTGTAATTTGTTATAAATAGTAAAGCACCGTTTATATGTCTCTCATTTATAGTCTTTTATATTTAATCGTCCTTTTAATAAAGTCTTGATTTATTCCTATTCATTTTAATACAAAAGTTCTTTGTTTATATGCCCTCAATATTGGATGTACGTCTTTTCCACTATTCTAAAATTTGAAAAATTTCTCAACCGGTCATTTTTCTATTCAGAATAAGGTTTAAAATTCATTCTAAATATTAATTTTGATGAGTATCTGCGCTGTGATACCAATATCATTACTTCAAAATTATTTACAATCGATAAACTAATTGAAAAAAAAAAAAAAAAAGTCCGATGCTAATTTAAGCAGTGGTAATGTAGAATGTGAAGAAGTTAAACTGAACTTTCTGAACATTAAGTAATTAACGGTTGAATAAATAAAATAAGACAAGCTGTTAAATAAACAAAAGTGAAAATTATAAAATAGGGTGTTTGTGTATTTTTCTTCATTGTTTAATTTTACACTATTGCAATTTAAATAATTTGAGTCCCTAGATCATAATGATAAAGAATTTTTCATTGTGTCCCTGTAAAAATGTATAAGGGCTATATTCACCAAAATCTACACCATTGTATGATGGTGACTTAAAACATGTATATAAATTTTAGCTCAATCGAATAAGGCGTTTAGACAGTATTATACTTTAAAAATTTGGGCCCATAAGCCATAATGATATAGAATATTTCTTTGTGTCTCTGTAAAAAAAAAAAAATTATAAGAGCTATATTTAGAAAAATATATACAGTTTGTGTGATTTTGACCTATAATATATATAAATTTTCAGCTCAGATGATTAAGGCGTTTAGATAACATCCCATTTTGAAAAATTTGGGCCAATAGGCCATAATGATAAAGAAATTGTTTTTTGTGTCTGTACAAAAAAACTGCTAGGTTCACCAAAATCAATAGGGATAGGAAAAACATAACTTGAAAGAAGGAAAATATTTGTTTTTCCAGGTTTTATAAATGATTTTCCCTGACTTTTTTAAACAAATTCCAAATTCCCTGAGTATTCCCTGTTTTCCAAGTTTCTCTTGATGAGTATGAACCCTGTATTAATATGAACCTGAAACAAAATAAAAATGGATTTAAAATTCAAAATATACAAAGGTTGTATATTTTGAATTTTAAATTGATGTTAACTTCATGGTTTAGATTTATTATAAAAATGGATGATTAAGGCGTTTAGATAACATCCCATTTTGAAAAATTTGGGCCAATAGGCCATAATGATAAAGAAATTGTTTTTTGTGTCTGTACAAAAAAACTGCTAGGTTCACCAAAATCAATAGGGATAGGAAAAACATAACTTGAAAGAAGGAAAATATTTGTTTTTCCAGGTTTTATAAATGATTTTCCCTGACTTTTTTAAACAAATTCCAAATTCCCTGAGTATTCCCTGTTTTCCAAGTTTCTCTTGATGAGTATGAACCCTGTATTAATATGAACCTGAAACAAAATAAAAATGGATTTAAAATTCAAAATATACAAAGGTTGTATATTTTGAATTTTAAATTGATGTTAACTTCATGGTTTAGATTTATTATAAAAATGGATGATTAAGGCGTTTAGATAACATCCCATTTTGAAAAATTTGGGCCAATAGGCCATAATGATAAAGAAATTGTTTTTTGTGTCTGTACAAAAAAACTGCTAGGTTCACCAAAATCAATAGGGATAGGAAAAACATAACTTGAAAGAAGGAAAATATTTGTTTTTCCAGGTTTTATAAATGATTTTCCCTGACTTTTTTAAACAAATTCCAAATTCCCTGAGTATTCCCTGTTTTCCAAGTTTCTCTTGATGAGTATGAACCCTGTATTAATATGAACCTGAAACAAAATAAAAATGGATTTAAAATTCAAAATATACAAAGGTTGTATATTTTGAATTTTAAATTGATGTTAACTTCATGGTTTAGATTTATTATAAAAATGGATGATTAAGGCGTTTAGATAACATCCCATTTTGAAAAATTTGGGCCAATAGGCCATAATGATAAAGAAATTGTTTTTTGTGTCTGTACAAAAAAACTGCTAGGTTCACCAAAATCAATAGGGATAGGAAAAACATAACTTGAAAGAAGGAAAATATTTGTTTTTCCAGGTTTTATAAATGATTTTCCCTGACTTTTTTAAACAAATTCCAAATTCCCTGAGTATTCCCTGTTTTCCAGGTTTCTCTTGATGAGTATGAACCCTGTATTAATATGAACCTGAAACAAAATAAAAATGGATTTAAAATTCAAAATATACAAAGGTTGTATATTTTGAATTTTAAATTGATGTTAACTTCATGGTTTAGATTTATTATAAAAATGGATGATTAAGGCGTTTAGATAACATCCCATTTTGAAAAATTTGGGCCAATAGGCCATAATGATAAAGAAATTGTTTTTTGTGTCTGTACAAAAAAACTGCTAGGTTCACCAAAATCAATAGGGATCGTGTTATGGTGACCTGTAACATATGTACTAACTTTCAGTTCATTCAAACAAAGCATTTAGGCACTATTGTGTTCACACACACATCATCATAAAACTAGTAAAAACTCACGGGACCTCAAAACCTATAGAAACCCTAAAATCTCAAAGTCAAATTTTTGACATGATAATATTTTCCTTACATATGTATGTTTAAAAAGTAAAAAACATTTAATGGACTCAATTCAATTCACGGTGCAATTCTTAATACACACAGACAATTAGCTGTCAGGCAAGTATTAAAAATTTTTTAATGTAATTACATAATTCCTGTGTAGACATAAATCATATAATACTTATTATTAAAGATACACAATATATATATAATTAATACTCAAGATGTGTTCATATTGTATTCAAGATTTGTAATACTAGAGTTGTACCGAATAGTGATTTTTGCTGAATAATGAATATCAAATATTCAGTCAAAAATTTGACTTAATATTCGGTATTCGGCTGAATACTTAAATTTCAATGTTAATATTTTTACACACCCAGAATACCTTAATTATTTTTTACATTTACCGCATGCATACATATATATATATGCATTTAAAAGTATCACCATAATATCTAAGAAATAAAAGATAAATTTTATAGTCAAAATAGAAGTAAAATAAAATGCCATTTTTTTTTTTTTTTTTTTAAATTAAGCCATTGCTTTTTTTCTTCCCTATAAAATTTTGAATTTCAGAAAATTGGCTAAAAAGGCCAAATACATTAAATAAGAATAAATCAAAAAATTTTCTTTTTTGAGTTTTCAAAAATTAATCTTATTTACATGCAGACATATATATATATATATATAGCTATAGCTATAATTCATCGTTATAATGATCAAACACCAAGTAAAAAGACTAGATACACACACAAAATAAAAGTAACTACTAAAAGTGTGTTGCACTCTCCAAAGTGAAAAAATAATAAAATGAAACAAAACTATCTAATTTATACAAGCTCTCTCTCTCATTCACACATACAGTCAGAAAATTAATAAAAAAAAAAAAACTTCCTGTATTATAATTTGTCAAAATTTAAATATAGCGACTGATTTTTTATAATAAACTATCTTTTATTCGTAATTTTTTAGTCGATTTGTATTTCATATTGACTACAGTTAAGTAAATATTATTTTATATACTGTCACAATTTTTCCTTTAATAAACTACAATAAATGATATTATTTTGAAATGTATTACATTTGAATACAGACTCTGTTTCAATTTAGATTAGAAATTACTACATAAGAAACTTTTTTAGATATTTTTAGGCATTTTGTACTTATTTTGTATTTTTTTTACATCATAACAGTGATGAATTAAAAATTGACTATAATTTTAATATTATAATTGATTATATATATAAACATTTTTACCAATTTCAATATTTTAACTTAATCTTAAATTTAACTCCACTGTTCGGTTGACAAATACCAAGACATTTGTACGAAGCCGAATATTCAGTGTCATCTGCCGAATACCGAATAGTAACTGAATATTTGGTGTAACTCTATGTAAATACAATGCCCAAGATGTGAAGTATATAATTATCCTTCAACTCATGCGTTAATGGTTGATTTTTTTTTTTTTTTTCACTTTTTATAATATATTTTTTTTTATTATTATTATCTTCAAACCCAAATTCTATTACAAAGTTATATACTAGCTACTATCTTAAAAAACCTTTTTAATTAGTATTTCCACTTAATTTTTGCTTCAGTACCATTCAATTTGTAATAATCAAAGTTTTTTATTTTTTAAATTTCGAAATAAATGTCTTTTCATTTTTACATCCTTTTAAGTCAATCTGTTGAAAGACATATACACGGTTCTTTACTGTATTAATAAGTATATTATTTTATATGTATAATTCATTGTTGTGATGTATCAAAGATTTAATGTTCAAAAAAATATTAATAATTTTTTTTTTTTTAAAGTGCTGAAATAAATCATTTACAGAACTTATAATACATGTCTTTTATTTTTATCCTTTAAATGTATTAAGACTTTATACTTTTGAAATTTGTTAAATATTATTATTTCTAACTTTTTATTGCACAAACAATAATACACAAAAATATCAGTTTAAATATATTTTTCAAAAAATTAATACAATTTTTTTTTTCTCTACATTTCTTATATGATTTAGTAATGTTATTCTTATTGATTTTGTCAGTGTTTTGAATATAAGATAAAAGGTTTGACCTTAAAATGAAAATTTCTAAAAATGTATACATCATTTAAAAGCCTATATTATAAGCTTTCGAATGATACCAATCTCATATTTCTAAGTTAATTAGGGAACAAAATATGGGTAAAACTTATGTTATGTTAGTATGAAAATACTGTTAGAGGTTACACTTTAATTTATAACTAACTCAGCATCCCATGCCAATCCCAAGCTGAAAATCACAGTAGTTATAGACAGTAAATGTAGGAACAATGTTTAATATTTAAACGAAAATAAATACACTTTTTGAAATATTGAAGGTCAAAATGTTTGACCTTGAAATGAAAAAATATAGGCATGTGATATATCATTTGAAAGCTTGTATTAAAAGCTTTCTAGTGATACTAAATTTATGCCTCTAAGTAAATTAGGTAAAAAAATATGGGTACATTTGTAATGCAAGAATTATGAAATTTTGCACTTTTTACCCATTTTTGCAACCCTGCCTATCAAAAACTAAAAGAGATAGGGAATTATTAATTGATATACATTCATTTCTCTATAGAATAAATAAAAAAGCCCAATTTCAGAAAAATCTGAGGGGGCCAGGTTAAAAATGCTACTTTTTTTCGTTTATTTGGCATAGAATGCCCATGTATTTTTAACTTCCCATATAGTTTTCATTTCTTTGAAAGCTTACTTTTGAGAAAAAATGAAGTAATATTTAAAAAATTAATGCTTTTGTTAAAATTTTATAAAATTCAATTAATGGTTTGATAATGAACATCCCATTCAATATGTTTACACATTCATTTGTTTAAAAATTATGTGCAAAAGAAGGTAATGAGAAAACAGGTTATAACTTTAGTTTCAGACATAAGTGTATTTTTGAATGCCCTAAAATGATATTTCTTGAGAGAATTTTTTATCAGGGTAAAAAGAATAATGGAAAATTTATTAGAGATCAATCACAATGCAATCACAAATTGATTAATACAGCCATTGGAAGAATAGTAGAAAATTGGTTAATCAATCATAAACTGTTTAATACATGAAACAAAGCAGTATTATGAAAGAATAGTAGCAAAATCATTAAACATCAAATACATGAAACAGAACATAAAATAGCATCACTGAAAAAAATAATAGAAAATTTAACAAATATCAACTTAATCATACTTTCTCTCTCACCAACACACACACAGCTGGGCCTCTATTTAATGAATCTCGATTTTGTGAATTTCTCCGTTCTATCAAAATTTCCTTCAAAGTTAGAATATTTTAAGAATTTCCTTTATAAAAAAAAATCTAAAAAGGAAAGTACATTCTCTATTTAACAATTTTTTTTTCTTTCTTCCAACTTAAAAAATTTTCACTCTTGTTTCTCAAAATGTTCCTTCCTTTCAACACTAAAGGCAACTTTTTAACACTTGGATTAAATCTCAGATCAGCGGTAATTGCTCGATCATACGAAAATCGGTATTCTCCAACAAAAATCCACAGTTCACTGGCTACTGTAACGCTTCGTTTTTTATCCTCCAATATCGGAGGATTAACAGAGTTAATTCTCGAATCTTTTCGTAACGCATGCACACTCCGCAGCTTAGCTTCATAAACAAATAAGAAACATGGCTGACGTTGACAATCTATTCTCACTAGATGATATTGAAAGCTTAGAACTATTTGGAAACATTTGAAAGAAGGAAAAGGACAGTGCATCAAATTAGAATAAATGATTTTGATTCTTTGGATAATGTGGCATTTCGATATCGCTATCGATTAAATAATGATTCTGTGGAATTTCTAATACCAATGTTAGATAATAGGCTGTCATCTGACACAAAAAAGAATAATGCATTAACTTCGGCAGAAAAAAAATTAATAGCTTTAACATTATCTTAATCATAACAATCAAAATTTTAAATCATAGCGTAAACAGTTGTCATCTGCATGATTATTCTTTTTAAAAATGTTCTAAGGTAAAATTGGTTCTTAATCCATGTGTAAACAAAAGCGAAGTAAACAAGAGTATCAGTGTTGCCAATTTGCTTTTTACCCTTTCTGATCTTCTAATCCAATTGATTAGTTTATTGAAGCCGAATGGTGAATAAATGCTATCTTTGTTCTTGGCCAATCAAAACAAAGCTTTTATTTCTCTTCCAGTTAATCCATGGATCATGTAATCGGCTGATGGTGAATACCGTAGAAATTTAATCCAGTGTTAGCTCTGATCCATGGTTTAATCCTCGATCAATGAAGTTTGGTGAATATGGCCCTAAATGAAATAAAACTAGATTTTACAAGAATTAACTACACCAAAGTTGTAAATCATTGTTTCATAAGAGTATCTATACAAATATTCAAGGGGGAAAAAAATCCCTGCATTTTCCATGTTTTTTTTTTTTTTTAATAAAATAGATGATACATAATCATGCATCTTTAGAATCTAACACATTTATAATTCAATTGAACAAATCTAGGGTATATTAAGAGTTGACAAAAATATAATTTATTATTATAAAGCAGCAAATAATAATAATAAAGATTTTTCTCCATACTATAAAACTAGGAAATTTAAAATTAAAAACTGATATTAGAACTTTATTATAAAGCATTTTGTCATGTTTTATTAAGAAAATTCTAAATTCTCTGTTTTTACAATAAATTTAGAAATTCTGCAAGTGTTCCTTATTTTTAATAGATTTTTCAATTTCCCTAAGTTTTCCCTGAATTTCAGGTACTGCAGCAATCCTTTTAATTCTTTCCATTTTACAGAGTTCAATTTTTACTTCACTTGGGGGGGAGGGGGGGAGGTTGCATTGAACCTGTGAGAAAACTAATCACTTCAGATTGACATGTGATATATAATGAATTAGAAGCATCTTTCAATATTTCAAAGACTTGCGTGCATTGAGCTTTACATGATCATTTAACCCAAGAGTAGTTGCGTCATTTTTTATAATGCTAGTAGTCGTGTGTCGGTCTTTTTGCCACCGCTTTTTAGTGTTGAGGGATAGCCAAAAGGAAGCCAGTAGAGAAAGATGAAGTGCCTTTAATTCACGCGACGTTTTTCCCACAAAACTCTTAACCTGCCTGAAAAACCAAAAATGGGGAGAAAAATGAATCAACGTTAGTGGTCGCGTCGCGGTCAAATAGACTGATTTGAGAAGAAAACTCTTTTAACTGCTCAAAAAATAGCAGGAATGACTTTAAAACATACTATGTTAAAGGACATCCACCCAAGGTCAGGTACATAGAGTTTACCCACTTTGTTTTTAAGGGGTGATCTGCAGGAGGAATTTATAAGCGATGGGCGGCAAAACGACCGATATGCGACTACTAACGGGTTAAAAGTGAAAAAGCTGCGTTCCTGATGGATCCTACACACAATTTATATCATATTGAAAAAGTCTTTCATGTGAAAGGATGCCACAGAAACCTTAAAAGAAAAAAAAAAAAAAAAAAAAAAAAGAAAAATCTTATGCTTCTAAACATACGTAGGACATTGTAATGTGGGACAAAACCTATATTTATTAATATGAACCTGAAACAAAATAAAAATAGATTGCTTTGTTGTTTCCAGATGACCGTAGGACAAAAGTTGTTTGTACAAAGAGAGCTTAAAAAAAAATAAATAAATAAAAAAAAAATAAATAAAGATTGCTGCTTTTTTCAGTAAGTCTGGTGGATACATTACAACTGTTATTTTGATGGATCATAAAACAGTTAATACTTATTGGTGAAGCACAATATGTTTGACAGAAGTAATTACTGAACTATTAACAATAAATAAATAAATAAAATGTTGCATCATTCTGCACAAAGATAAAGCCAGCTCACACTGTGCTTTGCTAATTATGGATTATTTAAAGCATAAAAAAAAAAAAAAATCAAATTGACTCATTGCTCGTATTTAGCAGGCTTAGCACATAATTACTTACTTTTTTATTTTTCTTCACAAAAAAAAAATGTGAGGTCAATGCTTTAGAACCAGTAAAAGCCATTGCAGCTTACAAATGCCATGTTTCTGTTATACCCATTTCAGAGTGGCATAAATGCTTTGAAAATTGGTTTATATGAATGCAAAAAAATGTATTGATGATGCAAGAGAGTATTTTGAGAAACAATTAAAATATATATTCTGAGTAAGAAATTACTTCTTGTATTCTTTTCTAAAAACTTAAGTAATATTCCTCATACTTTTATTTTGCACAAATCATAATGAAATTTATATTTATTTGTATGCAAACACACAAAAAGAAAAGAAAAAAAGTAGAATATAGTATGATTAGCATTAAGATTTATAGGGTCACACAAAAATATTTAGATACATTATGGACTATAATTGGAAACTGCTGGAATTGCATTTTCATTTTTATTAATTCTTTTTGACATGTTTAAGAGTGATTATCATTTGAATTAGTCTATCTGTCTGCCTTCAAAATGATATGTTATTGAAGTTCACTACAGCACGTTTTCTATTTAATATGGTATACACTGTGTCCTAAAAGTTTAGACAATCAATAAAATTTGCATGTTTGAAATTATAAAATGTATATTAAATTATATAAAAATGTGCTGTCCCAAAAGTATAGACACAATACAGCATTACATGTTTTCTTTTACATTTTTGCTCACAGAATAAAATATTTTTATTGTCGCCTGCTTCTATAAATGCAGAATAATTTAACCCTTTAATTTTGGAAATATCGTTTGCAACGTTTTTAGCAAAATAATTTAATGAGATCAATGTATTGTATTGTTTGTGATTTGGAAAAGACAATTCCTGTGTATTCTGATAAAAATGCCACGTTCTAAAGAAATTTCTAAAGATGAAATTAAGATTTTATAGTTAAAATTGCAAGGACAAAATCCTGTACAAATATCGAGAAGAATAAAGAGATCCTTGAGCAGTATTTATAGAGTTTTGAGATCAGGTGGAACATGGAATACTCGAAAGCGAGTTGGAAGACCAAAGAAAACGTTATGTGATCAGGGGTCTGTTCAGAGGCAAAACAAAAATTTTCCCTTCAAAAACAGACCTTTAATAAATCTGTTTCATTTTCAAAATTTCCATGGAACGGACAGGCTGCCTGAATAATCGGACGTGTTTTGCTGTATTTCCCCGAAAAGCTGGTATTCAATTTCTAATTTATATAGGATTCTATACATATACGTAAATTTAGTTCTATAAAAGTGAACTGTCTAAAATAAAACTTTAATTATAATTTTATTTTGCAAAATTACATTTTTCACAAAAAGTGAACCCTGGTCAAAAATTTCGAAAGAACTTTATTTTCACACTAAATTTAAATTCACAAAAATACGTGTAAGAATTTTTCATAATTTCACAAAAACAGGACCCTGTCAGAAAAATCTGGACAGACCCCTGGTGATGATAGAATGTTATTAAAAAAAAAGGCTTCAGTTGATAATTTATCTATGCGTGCAATTGCATCAACTTCCAGAATTTCAAAAAGTAATGTACACAGAAGAATTAAAGCTTCAAAACGCATTGTTTACAGGAGAATGAAAGCAAAACCTTGCTTAAAGCAAAGACATAACGATGCACGTCTAAAGTGGGCTAGAAAGCACATGGTGAAAAGTGGCTTTCTATCATCTTCAGTGACGAAAAGAAATGGAATTTGGACAGCCCTGACAGTTATAAATTTTACTGGTATGACCTAAGAAAAGAACCGAAGAACTATTTCAGCAGGCAACAAGGCGGAGGATCCATAATGACCTGGGGAGGGTTTTGTTTCAACAGGCAAACATTTCTAGGATATACAGAAAGAAAAATGAAATCAGAGGATTATCAGGATATTTTACGTACCACCAATTATGGATTTGCTAGCAGGACCGGACTGTGTTTTCCAACAAGATAGGGCATCTATCCATACCTTCAGATCAACGAAAATGTGGTTTATGCAAAACAATGTCACACTATTAGACTGGCCAGCACTTAGTCCGGATTTGAATCCCATGGAGAACCTATGGGGGATCTTATCTCGTAAAATATATGAAAATGGAAAGCAATATACATGTGCAAATGACTTAAAAACTGCAATTGACAAAGCATGGTATGAAATATCTCCTTCTGTAATGCAATACTTAATTAATTCTATGGAACAACGTGTATTTGATGTTATAAAGTGTCGTGGCAATACAATTCAATATTAAAAGTAAGTTTTTAGTTACTTTTATAAATGTAAAACCAAAAACACTTGCAGGTGTCTATACTTTTGGGATAGCACATGTTTATATAATTTAATGTACATTTTATTATTTCAAATCTATATCAGCAAAATTGATTTTATTTATTACCTATCTCACGAATTTTAATTATACCTTATTACTTTTTATGTTAATGCAAATTTTACTGATTGTCTAAACTTTTGGGACACGGTGTAATTAACATAACTAGTTAGTGTACTGAGACAACTAAAAGAATACAAATGAATTGCACTCTATGAGAAGTTTTTTTAGAAATCATATTTAAATAACTTCATACTGCACAAGTCATAATGAAAGTAACATTTACTATTCACATGGTAAAAAAAGAAAAAATATTTTTTATATAATATGGTATATCCAGCATTAAAATTTACAGGTAAGAGTGATTATGAATTCATTCAGCCCATCTGTCTGTTGTGGGATCACATAAGGAAAAAGTGCATTAAAGGTTAAAAGATTAAACAAGTATATACAGTTCAAAAATATTAATAATCTATGCAAACCAAATGATGATTGAAATTTTATTTTTGCGACTGAGTGAAAATAATGCCTGGACCAGGAGTCGAACCCCGGATCTTTGACTTACAAGGTCAAGGCTCTACTAATTGAGCTATCCAGGCCAACACCCCAGTCAGCATTACTCACTCAGATAACCTTTAGGCAGAAACATCTCTGGTCTATCATGTAGATAGCTCGACAGAAATAAGCCGCAGGAAATGGAAAATACCATGAGATAATGGGAGAAAGAAATACAATTTTTATTAAAATCACACAATCAACTGATTGGAAGAAAATCATATTTTATTTTATTGAAATTTTATTTTTCCGACTGAGTGAAAATAATGCCTGGACCGGGAGTTTCTGCCTAAAGGTTGTCTGAGTGAGTAATGCCGACCAGTTGTCGGCCTGGATAGCTCAATTGGTAGAGCCTTGACTTTGTAAGTCAAAGATCCGGGGTTCGACTCCCGGTTTAGGCATTATTTTCACTCAGTCGGAAAAATAAAATTTTAATAAAATAAAATATGATTTTCTTCCAATCAGTTGATTGTGTGATTTTAATAAACATTATTTATAATATTTTTTTATTCATTCTGAATAAAATAGCTTTAAAAATTTAGTACTACTGATTAAGTCAAAGATATTGTCATAAAATGTATTTTTAGCAAAATTTTCACTTTAATTATATTTAACAAAATATTACATATTTAACGAATTTCTCCAGATAACAAGCTTTTTAGCTGTATTGAGTGATTTCATTAAATAGAGGTCTGACTGTAAACAAGAATAAAATGAGATTATCTGGAGTAATAAATACTCCAACTAATAATAATTAAATGTATAAGAAAAATTAAGTACAAAATGTTTTCCTATTTCAAGTGAAATGTATATCACAAAGAAACATTTTTCTACAACAAAACATAATTTAACCTTTTAACGTTTGATTTCACCCAGAAACCAAACATTGCACTTTTTTTTTTTTTTTTTTTCCCAGCAATTTTTCAATATTTTTACAAAGGTTAATAGAATATTAAACTCTTATCCATTTTTTTTGCACTACATAGCAGCACAACAGAAAAATCCAAAAAATGCTATTTCAGATGAAGCCAGATATAGAAGCGACTTTAAAATTGTATCAATTTTAAAAATAAAGAAAAAATATTTATCTTAAATAATAGAACATGAATTTACTATAATCCTTCTCAGTCATAAATTGCAAATTTCAGTTCTTTCTATAAACAAACAGAACTGTTCGAAAAGTTATGTAAAATGTTTGGTTTCTGAGAGAAACCAAACTCCAGTAAAGGTCAAATTTTGCAAGACATAAGATAAGACTAGAAAATGAAATATAAAAGTATGTAGGTGGGTATATATCTTTATATAATTTTTTCTTTTTAAATAATTTATATGTACTAAACATTTTGCAATTATGAATGTAAAATTCTTTTCTGATAAAACAATTAGTAAGTATAGTTAATTTTATGTATAAATTCGTAAATTAAGGGTTACATACAAACGGAACGCTTGCAATTTCGATGACGTGAATTTTGCAAGTTTTTTGCAAATACAGTCGGCAGCAAAAGTAACAGCACTAGTGAAAATTCCTATGTAAAAAAAGTACACTTAATGCAGATTTGTTAAATAAATCCTTGTCGAATCCTGTTCTTAGTCAGTCTAGGAACACGATTCGACAAGGATTTATTTAAAAAAGCAGCGTTAAGTTTGCTTTTTTCATATAGGAATTTTTTCTAGTGCTCGGATACTTTTGCTGCCGACTGCAGTCATACATTTGGAACGCCTGCAAACGGCTTTGCAACTGGAAGTGTTTCATTTGTATGTACCCCAAAGTAAAAAAATAAATAATAAAGCCAAAGCTGTAGCAACAATGTTTGGCTAGGCACCTGGTGATGTGACACTGCTTACACCACGCTTGCTTCTTTTCTGAATAAATCATTATTTGAATTTCTTAACAAGTAAGTCAAAATATAAATGTTTTAGATTTCTAAAGTTTCTGATTTATTCTCTACAAATTTATATTAGTTTGTTTAAGGAGAAAAAATAGCCCGTTGCCATTCATTGGTTTCACTGTGAAACCATAAATTTCTGGAAAATAAAAAATGCTAATTTTTTTTCATTTGTATATTTATGATCAATTAATTTCGTAATTTTCAAAACGAAATATATAGTGAACTTTAAAGGGTTAATGAAATTTTATGTAAAATGACACAGATTACAAAATTAATGTTGGCAAAATTTTATTTCATAATTTCAGCTGATCCTTATGTTCTTTGATGCGCTAAAACTGAAACTGAAGCCAGTTTTTCTCCATCGCGTATAGATTTTTGTCAATACAGGTATCTACTGACACAATTTCTTCATTTTTAGTAGTTTTTAGTATGATTAATTATAATTAATCATAGAAACATACTATAAAAGTTATATAATTATATTGGTAGAACAGTTACAGAAGAATTGTCTTGGTAGATACCATGTATTTATAAAAATCTTTGTGATATAGAAAAACTGACTTCAGTTTTTGTTTCAGCACACAAAAAAACAAAAAAAAAAAACAAAAAAAAAACAGCCAAAATTATCAAATCAAAATTTCATATGTAAACATGCGTTATCAATCTTTGTAATTCCATAATTAATAGAAAATATACAACTTTTTTTTTTTTTTTAATGCTTAACTTAAAGGAAATAATCTTGATTTTTCAAAAATTACAAAATCTCATTTAAATATTTAAAGTTTCAATGAAGTTATATTACTATAATATTTCTAATGAAAATAAACAGTATGAATGATTCTGAAATATGGACGGAATGCATATGATAACAAATAATATAAGAAATGCTAGAACATTGATGGGATATGGATGATAATCACAATTCATCTATTATTTACAAAATAAAACAAATGACGATATCAAAAATTAATTATTAATAATTATCCAGTCTTTCTTCTTCCATTTCTTTTTTTACTTTTATATATTATTGATCTCAGTCATCATGGAATATTGCTAGATTAACATTAACAATCAGATAACAATAATTAATCAGATGTTTACTAATTAGATATATATCACAAAAATAGGAAAATACAAAATTTAATTAAGGGGTTACATCCAGTTGTAATTTTCAAAAAATCGATTTTTTTTTTAAATACATATTTTGAATGTACATATATTTGATAATATTGTCTGAAAATTTCATATCGATCCGGCAATTAGTTTCGGAGAAATTTGCATATTTGTAAAGACGTCTCCGAGCGTTTTAAAGTAGGCGGAGCGTAAACCAAAGTAGCAGCTGATTTTCATTATCCCTATGCCCTTGTCCATGCTTTTCATAATGTTTTGCTTCTTAGAATAAGAATATAAAAGGTTTATCTTATATCTGAGAGCTATATTTAGAAATTTTAGGTATACAGTAAGTAATAATCAGCTGATATGGAAAATAACTCCAAAAATAATCCCATGTGGCTCTAAGATCGTTGAAATTGCTGCTTATCTTGCTGCCGGCATGTTCAATGAAGGAAAAACATCTCTTCTATACTTCATGAACGCAATGGGACTATCGCTTGGGCCTAATGCCCATGTAGAAAAAGAGGACGCAGAGCGCATCTTGATCTCTGACGCACGAGCGCAAGGGAGAACGCGCGAGGAGAGAATGTCACGTAGACAACAACAGTTGGCTGTACTAGAAGCAAATGATGAAGCAGAGGGTTCCTCTTATGGTCCTGGAATAGATGACTCGATGTAAGTAGGAAAAAATTTTTTTTAACTTAGTTTAAATGGTTCCCAAAACTTTAAATGCGTTTATCTCAAAACGGTGTTTTCAAAGTCGGTGAGCAAAATTTCTCCGAAACGGCTGGACCGATTGACTTGAAATTTTGACACGATTTTCTTAGATATTTTTGTCAGGTAATGATCATAGGAATAAGGTTTCTGATAATAATTTCGATTTTTTCAGCCACTTTCAAGTGTAAATTTTCATGAAAAAAACGATTTTTTTTGGGGGGAAGCCGCCATTTTGTCAAAAATCAAAATTTTGACGATTCCTACGATCATTACCTGTATTCATCTATCCTAAAAATAAATCTTTTGGATTTTTTCATTTCAGATAATTTGGATCAGAGATATCTTGCTCACCGCCAGACACCTTTTTGTGGAAGTCCTCTAGGAGATCTACTACAGGAACAGCGGAACCCAATATTTTTGTAAACTCATCACGGATTCTTAACATACATTAAATTTGCTATATGTATATGTATTGTATATATTTCCTTAATAAAAGGCCTCTTCATAAAAAATTCACAAAAAAACACGTTTTTTCGTGCATACAACTGGATGTAACCCCTTAATAGAAAAAAACTAATGTTGAAAGATTTCTTTAAGGCACTAAGATATTTATAAAAATATAACAGTTTTACTCCAGATTTTTAAAAAATTACAATGTATGTGGTGGAAAACGACACAAAGTTATATGCATGAAGAGGAATTGTAATCTGGCCGAATATTTGGTATTTGGCCAAAACTGCTATACGGTGTATCCCTAATTACAATTATAATAATATGGGCAATTACTTTGTGCCTTGTCGAATGATGAAATTTGCACTTAAAAAAAAATTCCTACAATGCATGATTATTCATCTAAAAATTGATAAATTTCTTTTTTTTTTTTTTTTTTTTTGTATTTCATTATTGAAATATACCTTTTTTTTTTTTTGAGCTGATTGGTAAATTGTGAAATTTTACTATCCAAATTTTTAGAAAACTGTAAAATTATCCTATTTTGAAGGGAATTAGCCATTTTTTTGGTATATCTGTTTAATGATTCATAAAATTAATACTATGCACAGTGTAAATATGAGAATTTAATACTGTATACTACACATGTTTATTAATCTTATTTTCTTGAAAAAAGCAACATATATTTCAAAATTTAGCTACACCAGCCTTTTATTTTGACTATACATGCCGGAAAAAAATGGGCTTAACGCTTATAAGGTTAAATTTGCTGATTTTTCAACCAAATTTTTTTTCTAAATTGATCGATGAAGAGGATGTAAATTTCTTAGAATATATTTAAGCGAGACAATAAAAAAACATATGAGATTTTTGTGATCTCACACTCTAATGTAATCATGAATAAAACTAACTAGAAATTATTCTAGAAAAGAACTCTTTGAATGTAAACACTTTGATTTATCAGAAATTACACCAGAATTGCTGCTTTTACTGCCTCTATAACATAATGGAAAATAAAATTTATAATTTATTATTGCAAATTACACTAAATAATCTGATATTTAATGACAATTAGTTAGAAAAATATATGGCATTTTTGAGGACAATTGCATTGTTTTATAGTATAAAAGATAATAAACTTTACTGCCAGAGTGATACAAGAGGCAGATAAAATTATAACTGCAATGATCACAAAATATATATGCTTCACATTTAACAACAACAATAATAAAATAGCTTATAAAATGAAAATACAATAAGAAACATGCAATATGAAAATATTATATAAAAATATACATAGACATGTAAACGGTGTCTATTATATATGGGACGGATTATGATCTAATGGACAGTAAGACTGGGTAATGTTAAAACTGTTATGTCATGATATATAACCAGCTTTATACTGAGAATTAACAGTATATCGATATTTGAATATTTATACAAATATTTTAAGAATGTTGGAAAATATATAGACACGTAAAATATGTCTGATATATGGGATGGCTTATGATCTAATCACGGCCCTACTAGATCACTCCTTGGTGCCAACGCGCCAATGTCATAAGCGGACGTAACAAAACTGCAAAGATCAATGCATGCAGCGAAATAAAATAGATGGCGCTCACTGCCAACCCTGAAAATCAGTTTGTGTTATCGATTCCAATTGTAATCAAACGTAAAAATAAGCATTGTATCTTGTAAAATGGTGAACTATTGTTTACCTTGCTATTCATCAAGAAGGGGTAGGGATCTGTCTCCTCTTAATTTTTTTTTCCTTTAAAAAAATTCTTAAATGATTGTTTTCTTTCTTTCTAGTCCTTATTTCATTTCTTTATGCAAAACAAAAATTTGAAGAAGAGTATATTTTATTTAGGAGAAAACGACTAATATCATTTATTATTTTTCAATGAATTGGTTTAAAATTATTGCCACAATTATTTTTATGATTCATATATTTTTGCATATTGGAAGACTTGCATTTTAAATTTAATCAAATCAATTTAAATGCTCTGCAAACGGAAAAAACTTATGCAACTTCATATACAAAACTAAGTTAGTTTTGCTGTGTGCCAACCCTAACTTCCAATGCATTTGATTCCGGAAAAATCATCAATTGTTACGGCCGCTTTCACCGCATTGGCGCCGAGGAGTGATCTAGTAGGGCTGTGGATCTAATGGACAGTAAGACTGGGTGATTTTGAAAATCTTACATCACAATATAGGACCAGCCTTATACTACGATTAACAATACAGCCAACTCTCAAAAATCTGCATATCATTTGCAATGTAAACAAACATTGTCCCAACTGATTCGTTGATTAGTGGATTGCAAAAATTCAGCTGTATTAGGAGATAAATCAATAATTAACTTGTGCTGGTGAATCATCAATCACTCAGCATGTTACAGAGGAAGAAATGATAAGTGTAATTATAGATAATTATTCAAAAATAAATCATATTAATTTAGAGGAAGAAGGAGAAAGACAATTTTCATGTAAGATTTTCTCTCATGCAGATAAATATTCAAACTTTCTCATAGCACAAACTTATGTGATTGACCAAGAATTGCTGACTTTTTTGCAGGTTATAGGAAAATAAATATGTATGAATATTCAGGGATGAGATTAGCAAAAATACAAAAAAGCTGAAACTGTATGCAAAGGCAAGACGTTGAAATGAAATACCACAATTTTGATGACAAAATCTATTGTATTAGAGTAATAAATATTTATTTTAATCTTCAATGTATAAAAAAAGAACATATGCACATCAGAAACATAAAAAAAAAATCTGAAAAGCTAAATGTACTAAAAAGCTGAAAAATCTCATCCTTGAATATTCTTACTTAAACTACTATTGATCAGACTTTTCAAAAATCTAGATAATCTGCAACTATAATATGATGTATAAAAATTGTTCTTTAAATAAAAATTTCATGAAATATTTGTACTTTTATTAGGCACACTTTATTTCAGCATTGTATGTATAACATATAAATTGTTTCTTAAAGATTTGCTACTCAAATGAGGTTCTAAGATGTAAATAAAAGAAATTACTCTAAAATCTGCAAAAATTGGAAATCCACAAAACACTTCGTTTTAAGCTGTGCAGATTTTTGAGAGTGTACTGTATATCAATATTAGAAAATTTACATTTATACTAACATTTTAAAAATGTTTTTATTTAACACATACAATTACATACGTATGTTTATGTATTAAATTAAAATTATGTATTAAATTAAAAATATTTTAGGAAATTACTTTTCCAATGTGTTTTATTTTGATAAAAAAATTTTATATTCTATAAAATTATAAAAGATTATTTAAATAAATTTTTCTTGCAAAACTCATAAATTAAAACAAGTCACCATCTGACAGATTCATTTTTTACTTTAGAGATCAAAATATCGAGAGTCACAACTACACAATGATCTTACTGAACACCTGTAAATGAAAACAAAACCCTTCAAAATACATGACAGCCTTTTCATGCAAAAATATTGGTAATCAAACTAAATTGTCACCCACTGTCCTATCATAGCCTCCTAAACTAGATGCCTGTTGCGTGGCTTGAAAACTTGGCAACAGTTGAAGTGGTAGACAGTACCACCTGGTACAGATTGCACAAATTTTTCACTCGACATCCACCAAATTTTTTTAAAAGTGGGATATGACATACATAAAAGGCGAATAGAATCGAAGAAACGTCGATTATATATATCATATATTCTTAAAATTAATGGTGACAGTTGAATAAAAAAGTCGCGCAATCTGTACCAGGTGGCGCTGTCTACCACTTCAACTGTTGTCACGATTCCGAGCCACACGACAGGCATCTATATTTAGGAGGCTATGATCCTTTAAATTGTAGTTAGTTTTGATAAGATGCATGCACTAATGTTACCTGCACAATCAATAATGTATACATCAGAAATTGACAGCTTAAATCGATTCAATGAGATACGGATGTAAAATCATTATTATCAAAAACTGATATAAGTTCAGCGATATGGTCATTAAATCTATATTTCTTGATAAACCAATCCATCACCCAGTTCTAATAAAATAAATAAATAAAAAAAAAAGACTATGTGAGATACACCCCACGACAAAAAGATAGGTCCAAAGGATTTTTTCTTTGATTTTTCATAAAATAACATTACCTAAATTGTGCCTATCATTTATTATTATCATAAAATAACACTATTCCCAGACTCATTTTTGTTTTAAGACTCATTTAGAAAAATTTTAAGACTAATTTTTTTCTAATTTAAGATTACACACCACGACAAAAAGATAGGAACAAAGGGTGTTTTTTTTTTAATTTTTGAATATGATTATTTTGATTATGATTCAAATATTTAATATGTTTTTGATATGATAATATTTTGTTATGATAATAAATGATCAGCACAATTTAGATAGTTATTTTATGAAAAATTAAAAAAAAACCCTTTGTTCCTATCTTTTTGTCGCAGAGTGTAGTCTTAAATTAGAAAAATTTTAGTCTTAAAACTTTTCTAAATTAGTCTTAAAACAAAAATTAGTCTGGGAATAGTGTTATTTTATGATAATAATAAATTATAAGCACAATTTAGATAATGCTATTTTATGAAAAATCAACGGAAAAACCTTTTATACCCATATTTTTGTCACGGGGTGTATACAAAGTAGGATTTGTCAAACACTGCAACCAGTATTACAAAAATGCTTCAAATTCATTACAAATGAATTAAAAAAATAGAATATGCAAGAGAAATAGTAATATTATACTAGTAAGAGACATTCGTATGACTGATGAAGACGATGTGCAATCAATAACATGCACAGCATTCAAAAAATGATGCCCCAAGTAAGCTCGATAATCCCGTTCCTTTTCAGGAACAGCTTTCAACTGCTGTGTAGCATCTTGAAATATTAAATTACTATTATCATCTTCAGAAACAAACAATTTAAAAGAGAAGTCTTCGCTATATTTGGACCCATAATACTGTTGAGCATACATGAATAAGTCAATATATGCTTCCACAAATTCTTTTGGCTTTAGTTTATTAGTGACAATAGCATTCGAAGAAACTTTACCCAAATTACAGTTAGCATACTGATCATGTTCTGCCCTAGTCCCGTCTTTACATAACAACTGGAAGTCGTCTGGCATCAATGGACGCGACCACCATTCAGAATTTTTACCAGCTGTATTTTCTGGTATTGTTGAGTGCCTCACAAATGCTATATCGCCTCCACCTTCGATAAGACAACGCAAAGCTCCGCTGGTTCCGAAAAATGGTTCCTGGGAACTTTTTGAACAAAAATGGGAACTTGTTCCGTGACATAAGTCACACAGTGTATTGTACTGGATATCTCCAACAGAATAGTCTTTGGACAATGCACCGGGAATGCAGCTTTTTTGGAAAAATTCAGCTGCGGCATGAACAGAGTCACACCCATACGATCTCATTCTGTCACTCGATATCAGGAAACTCATAGGAAAAACCCAACCAGCAGCTGTACCAATCCCACTGTGACAAGTTCTTCTTCCTAAGGAGAAAAATAAAAAGTTTTAATAAATTACCACAAATTTGATATGATAACATTTAAAACCAATGTAATATTTAAAATGAGATAATGAATACAAAAATTTCAAAACTTTAAAAATACATTTTAATTAAAAACATTAAAACACAAGACAGACATTTCAGCTAGAACACTAGCCCTCCTCGGTGTCAAACATACAAGCACAACATTTACAAAAATTCATAATACATCATAGCAAGCTTAAATATTCAGGAGGAATATCTTTAGCCTCGTTCAAGGCAGAATGTTGCATTTTTGTAAAAGCGCCCTCTAGAAAAATACGGGATTCATATATATTTACATTAGAAGCTAAAATTTTAAAGTTTTCAAGCATTAACAGTTTAACATTTATGCAATTTCCTTCTCACAGTTGTCTTATAAGGTTCCTTCTAGGATGCAAGACTATAAGATTTTTACATATTTTTCATTTTCTCATATAAATTAAGGAAAAAGCTTTTTGTTTATTTTACGTGGGAAGCTGCAATACTTTTATTGATTAAACATATGACCTTGCCTTGCATTTATAGATATTCCTGATTATGAAGTTAATATACTATTGTTTAAATCAACAGTAAACTTTGTATTTTGCTAAGAACAGGGTGGCTACAGAAATTTAGAAAAAATGTTTTTTTCTGACAATTTTTTACAGATTTCCATGATTTTCCTTATTTATTACGTACATGCCATAATTTTGTGCATATTACTCTTGTGTAACATGCTTGTCAAACCACTGTAATTGAAAAAACTATAGTGATAGGCAAAAATAGCATCTCAATCTTTATTCTTTTTTTCTTTGTTGACTTTGTACAAAGAAAGACTTTGTACAAAGTGTGTTGCTTATACAAAAAGGAAAATATAAAATTCAAAATTTGAGAAAAATTAACAAAATTATAAAAATATGAATCACTTTGATTACATAGTATGTTAATAACAGAACTTAATTTGTTTTTCAAGTTAGTGTACTAAAAATATTTAATTTTTTTTTTTTTTTTTTTTATGTTAATTTGGTGAGATTCAATTAGAAAACAGCTAATCCTGTGCAATCACGACTAAGATTACATCTGTTTAGCGATTTTTCAGTTGTGTTTCAGAGGAAAAATGAAAATTTCCATGATTTTGGAGAGTTTTTACAAAATTTCTTGATTTTCCCCTAATATGTCCAGATTGATAAAGTACCCTGATTTTTCCACGATTTCCCTGTTTTCCATGATTGTTGCCACCCTGAAGAAAGACTCATAAGAATAAAATAAAAATAATTACCTTTAGAATGCAGAAGGTCAGTAATTTTGTCAGCTGTTTTGGCAACAGCAACTGCATAGTATGCAGGTTCATCTAAATCATACACTTCAGCAATGATTGGCATGAGATTAAATTTCCTAATGAACAAACAAAAAATATAAAGCATATATTTTAACTGTTATTTACATAAAATCATGTATTAAAAATAGATAACTACAGTATGTGAAAAATTTATAAAGACAAAACTTGACAAATCTTGGAATAAAATCTATAGAAATGTAAGCAAAAAAAAAAAAAAAGCATATATTTATAATATCCCCCCCCCCCCTGAAGTTAAATTAGTTAAATTTTATGAAAATAAATGCATATAAATTTATTTTATGTATTGCATGTCATGTAAACTCATATACGAAAAAAAAATTTTTTTTCATTAAAAATTATAGTAAAATAAACATATTCAGAAAAGAAAAAAAAAAAAAAAAAAAAAAAATACCATGTTAAATATAAAGAATATGTTTTAAAATAAAATTCTACTTGACAGATTTCTTCACTACATGGATACAACTCCAAAAATAACTCATTTTTTCTGAGTTTGAAAGAGGAAAAATTATTGTCTTTATCATTATGAATTATAAATGAACATGGTATGAAAATTTACATATAAATGTGTAAAAATTATTAGACTCAATGCAGAAAGGAGATGAGGGTCCATATACCACTAAGAATGAGGAAAATATCAAGTGAATCGTTTATATGAAGCTTTTGCATTAAATTACTTTACAACTATATATTTTACATTTACAACATTATTTATACTATTCTAGTAATTATTTACTCCCCAGGGGTTCAAAGATTCACAATTTTGCATTTATGTTAAAAATTTCCCATTTTTAAGACTTGGCTTACTTTTTTTTCATTTTATTGATATGATATTTTTCAAAGATTTAATGGTCGATTATTAAATAGTTTTGCTTTCATATTTCTTCTTTTAAAATTTTGTCCTAAATTTCCTCCACACAGTTACTTAAATAATTTAATAACAGTACAGGATGATGGAACACAGTTTTGGATAGCATTTTGAAACAGATTCGTAAATAACTACAGGATAAATTTCACAATAAAACTTACTGTCCAGCATGATAAATATCTCCAGCGTCTAAAACAACAAGATCAGCTGCATCTTCTTTTATAAGTTGCATGCATTCCATTGTGCTAAAACCTTTGATGCATTCTAAATCGGGTTTCAACATTTTTGCTTTAAATGCAGTCTAAAAAAGGCATTTAGGGGAAAAAAATTATCTTCTAATATATTCATTAAATCTAAGTAAAATTCAAAAAATTTTAGATAGAATTCAGAAGAAAAATAAAGGAAAAAACAAAACTAGAGGGAGGAAAATAGCATCCCATACTTGCCAACTTTTCCGGTTTTCCCGGAAGACTTCCGGTTTTTTAACGTATCTTCCGGTCTTCCGGACAGATGATGAAATCTTCCGTTTTTAAAAAAGTCGCGGATATCGTTCGTTTTAAAAAGAAACCCAAATGTTCTACGAAAACTCCCGATTCACAATCTTTTTCCATCCATAACATAAATGTCAATATTCATTTCGAACTTGCTTTATGAGATTCTAGAACATTTAAAGAAACAGAATTGTTAAATATTTCTTGCTGATGTAAATATTTTTTGCCCCCCCCCCCCCCCTTTATTTATCTCCAACTAGTGATCAGCAATCTAATGTTCTGCAGAAGTCTTTTGTTTCCTAATCTTTATCTATCTGCAACATAAATAAAAATATTAATTTTAAAGTTCTTACATTAGATTCTAGAAGTAGAGTTGAAAGAGTTTAAATATTTCTTACTCTGTAATTATTTTTGTATCCCCCCCCCCCTTCCATCTTTCCCCAGATTGTGATCAATTCTAGAAACAATAAAGCAATGGAAGTGCTCAATATTTCTCACATATGTAAATTATTTTTGGATCTTTATTGCTGAATTTAATGAATCTGTTCATTTTTCCTCAATTAAATTAAATATTTGTTTGTCATATTTATACCAAATGTGTAAACATGGGAAAAAAATTAAGAATAATTTTTTCAGGTAGGAAAATTTTTCCCAAATCAATTTAAGAAAATTAATACTCAGTTGGTTTTATGCACGTTTGAAACTGATAATTAGCTACTGCTACCTTTTTTTATATGAATGATTAATGTACATACACAAAAATCATATTCTAAATTTATTTAAAAAATTAGTTATACTTTAACTTAAACTAAGTTTTTTTGTCTATTGTTAAATAAATTTCTTACAGATTCTGTTTAGTAGATATTTATATGTTGAAGAGGAATAACTTCATTTAAAACTTTTATTTATTTAGTATAATCAATCTATAAGTAAAACGTTTTTATAGATTGCTTCTAAATATTAAAATTGTAAAACTGTATTGTTTAATACGTCAAAGAGAGAAAAAAAAAATCTTCCCTTTTTTTATGAAATCTTCTGGTTTTTCAACGACAATCTTCCCTTTTTTTGTTAAATTTGGTTGGCAGGTATGGCATCCTATGTTTCCTAGTAGAAGAAACAAAGCAGCATGGCACCAAGCGCTGCAAATTGTTTAAAGCTCTGCAGATTAATTTAATAGCTCAAAAAAGAAATGATAGGCTTAAAAATGTTTAAACATAATATCTTCCCACACCATGAAATAGAAGGAAGAACTACCGGTTTCAAAAGGATGTGGCCCTTCTTCTTCAGGTGCAAAAAACATATGCTACTATCTTGGGGACCAAAGCAAGACAGTCTTGCTTTTGTCTCTAAGGTAGTAGTACATATTTTTTGCACCTGAAATAGGAAGGCCATGTACTTTCAAAACTGGTTTTATTTTATAGTGTGTGAAGAAGATTTTATGTTTAAATATTTATTGTACACCAGTTCTTTAATTTATAAAAGGTTTAAACAGGGTTGCCACTCAAACAGGAGAATGAAATTCCCTGACTTTTCCAGGTTTTCCAGAAATATTCTAAGAAAATTGCAGTTTCTAACCGTATACTGAGCATTGGCTGTGTTGAGGGCAAAATCATTATAGTACCACTTGAAAACACAAAAGTTACACGTAATAAAAGTTGCATATAGTAATAGCATCTGTTGCTTATAAGCAAGATAAGAAATTTCCTTTCCTTCATGAGCGGAAAAAAAGGGCGAGGCTGTTAAAAAAAAAAAATAATAATAATATGGCGGAAGCTAAGGAAAAAATGACCCTACATTGGCAGAAAAATTGTTTTTTTTTTTTTTTTTTTCAATCATCATATGAAATTCCCTGACTTTTCCATATTCTGACTAAAATATTCAAATTCCCTGACATTTCCTTAACTTTTATAGTCAATTTTCAAATTCCCAGACTATTCCATGTTCTCTAGGTAGCGTGGCAACCCTGTTTAAAAATGCTTACAGAAATAGCATTGTCTTTAGATTACTGTACTTGTTGTACATTATTAATTTATTTCCTTTGTCATTGCAAGTTTTACATATTTTATGAATACTTCTTATGAAACCATGCCTTGTTCAGTATTCTAGGATCACAAATAAATTTTCTTTTGCTGCAGATAGACACAGAAAATTCTACTACTAGGATGAACACTAACCAGAACTTGAATCCTATGCAATTTAATAGAAAACTGAACACAGCAAAACAACAAAAAATTACAGTCATTAAAATAGTTTTTTGTCTAATATTTCTTTTTACTGTAAAGTATAATAATTACTTTGAAGAGGAAGATCAGAAAACTAAGCATATTTAATCATCTTATTTCATATAATATTTGGTAAGCTTAGTCATCATTATTATTAATTTATTCATTTGAAAAAAAAAAAAAAAAAAAAAAAACATTTTAACACAATATATAAACAAAATAACTTTACTTATGCTTCCCTGGTTTTACCAGAGTACTTTTGGAAGGGGCCCCTCCCTTCTTCTATGGTTGCATAGTGGCAGCTTTTATTTGTGACTGACTTCTTCTGGGTTGTGCTTTAAACAGGGTTCCCACTCAATTTCAAAGATAAAATTCCCTGACATTTCCAGGTTTTCCAGGTCTATTTTTAGAAAATTCCAGTCATAAAATTTGGTTTGCAACATAAAAAATAGTTTACAGTATAAAACAGGACATAGTTCACAACATAAAACATAACATAGTAACATTACTTGCGATATAAATTGAATGCTCAAAAAGCATTTTCCAGGTTTGTATAATTATTTTTCCAGGTTTTTAAGCAATATTTACAATTTTCCCTGATATTTCCCTGACTTTTCCAAGTTTTCCCTGTTCTCCCTCACCCGTGGGAGCCCTGTTTAAAGACGGCACTAGTTTTGATCAATGTTTTGTGCTGGCTTGTTGCCATTACACAAAGATAAATTACTTAATATTTCTACACTTTCCCAACAAAATGCATATGTCTGGTTATAATGTTAATAACCAAACATATACACTTCATCAGGAAACTATAGAAATATTAAGTAGTTTATCTTCATGTGATGGCAACAAGCCAGCACAAAACACTGATTGAAACTGGCATCGTCTTTTAAAGCACAACACAGAAGAAGTCAGTCGTGAGAAAAGCTCCCACTATGGAACCACAGGAAAGAGCCCCCCCCCCCCGAAAATACTTTGGTGAAACCAAGGAAACATAAGTAGGATTATTTCGTTTATATATTAATTAATTTATTTTTATGGAGGGGGGTGGGGAAGAACTGAAGCAGGGTTGCTACATAAATCTGGAAAAAAAAAATTGAGTTTTCTTTGTCTCTTTTAAAACTAAATTAAGATGACACACAATCATGCAGTATTAGCATCTAACACACAAATTGAATATATCTAGGAAATATTAATTTTATTTATTTACAATATAGTTGGTAAAAAATCAAAATTCACTTTACTTCGTTATAAGGCCCTTCAATAAAAAAAAAAAAAAAAGATTTTCATCCAAATTAGACAATTTACAGTTAAAAACTGAAATTAAAATTTTAACATGAAAAGTTTTTCTTACAATGTTTCAAAACTTGTCTAAATTAAATTCTCTGAATAGATTTTTCAAATTCCCCAAGTTTTTCCAGAATTCCAGGTATTGTAGCAACCTTGTAAAGAAAACATATAACATTTTGTTAATTTATATAATTTTACTACATTTGGAAAACTCTTATGTTTCTAGTAACCTATAATTTGCTCAAACTGAATAACAGGATTTTCAACATATTGCTGACACAAAAGCCCAAGTTATTCTATAGGGAAATTTACTAAGTGAATAACTCGTTAGCCAATATATATATATATATTAACACTCAGAATATTCACACCCATTAAATTGATTCACATTTTCCATAAATTCATTTTTTACATTTTTAATATTTTAATTTAAAAGCAATGAAATGAAATGAAATAAATAAATGCATTTTTTCACACTTTTTAGCTTCAAAATAAAATATTAAACATTTAAAAAATTAATTTATGGAAGACAAGAACAAAACCAGTTGGATGCCGGGAACAGGGAAATTGTAAGAGGTACAGAGAGCCTCATTTTGATAAATTATACATATAATTTACTAAAGTGTTCAGTAAAAACAAAAATATACAGGGATAAGGGAGAGTGAAAGACAGTACCCAAATAAGGGAGAGTTGGTAAACAGCGGTAGAAATTAAGAAAATTAAGTCACTGGTCTGCAGGACCAGTAATTTTAAGATTTTACTGGACGGTACATACTTCTAATGATCCACTTATCCACTCTATTATATATTTTTTAAATATTTAAAAATTTGTAAAATTTTTAACAATTGCCATGTAAAATAAATTTAAATGGCAAATACAATAATTAATGAAGTACTACACTTACTGTTTTCATAACATACTATTCTATAATAGATTTACAGTCAATTTTAGAGAAAAATAAAAAATAAAAATATTGAAAAGCTTCACTGGTCCAGTGGACCACTAGAATTTATATTCTGTTGATCTTTTGAGTATTTTTGTGGTCCTGTAGCAATAAACCACAGTTAATTTCAAGCCCTGGGAAGTATGTCATCTTGATGCTCACTTTTAAAGATATAGGGTAGGTGTTCCAGTGATTGGAATGCTCCAGTAATTTACATATATCCCGAAATAATTAATAAATAAGAAAAATAATAAAACCATATTTTACATATAAGAATTTTAACATTTTATGTCAAGCACTGGAGCACAGGGTGCTAATGACTGGTAAAATGAATACCTAGCAGTGTCAAACACTGGCACATAGGTGGCCAATGACTGATAAAATGAAAAACTGGCAGTGTCAATGACTGGAACATTGAGTGGGTGTCAAATAAAAATTCATAGAAAAAAATAATAATTGTTATCAAATATATATATTTTAACAAACATGTGGTTCTGGTCTTTCATACCCTATGTACTAACTTAAGATTTCTAAAAATATTTTCTGATGACTAGAACATTAAAAATATCAGAGGTTGCTTTAAAAGTGTCAATTACTGGTGCACTTACCCTACAAAAGATTAAAAATAAAAGTTTGAAGACACTATTGTTTATAATGCTGTTAATATTAATCTGAAATTTTTCTGTTTTATTATTGAGTTAAACATTGTTTTTTAGTTTATTGCTGCACAATGGCACTAAATTAATGTTTCATTTTATTGCATAAAGTTGACAAAAAATTATAAAATTAAAGATGACATTTGTATATCTTAAATTATTAATAACATTAGAAATCTTTCAGTTTATTCTTTTCTGAATTTTATTTAATTTCAATGAATTATTCTAATTTTTCTGTCAGAGAGAATTTGAAAAACTCAAATACTTTCTTTTCCAACCATCATATATCTCAGGGTTCGCATAAGAGGGTGGGATTGCAAGAATCTCACAATATTTTGAAAAATCTCGCTCAAAAATATATCATAACGAGGATTTTGCCTCAATTTCTTCACATAACTCTTTGAGTATTTCATCAATTTTTTGATTCAGTTGGGTAATATATTAATTGCTTTGAAGCCTGTTGTTATCTTTTTTTAACTTCTCTAGAATTTCTTGATAGAAGAAGAAGGGAAAAAAAAAAAAAAAAAAGGGAAATATTAAGTAATTATTTAAAAATACTTCTTAATTGTAAATCTTTGTTAAGAGGATATATGAAGTGTTTATTTTATCAACAAACAACTATGAAGTGTGAAGGCTAAAAATTGCAATAATTATATGTATTATTATATATTAAATAATTTAGATTATTCCAATTATTGCACTTCTGTTAAGCACTCTTTGAGTACACAAAATCAAATTAAAAATAAATTTTGAAACAGATTAAGTAATAACTTGAGCAATTCCTTCTGCATTTCTGATGAAAATGTAGATTCTGAATATTGAAGCAATACCTGTCCTTAGCCACAAAAGGGGAAAGAAAATAAAAGCATTTACTACTTTTTTTTTTCTTTAATTGTTTAGTTTGCAATTGTAATTCTCTAAAAAGAAATTTGCAAAAAGTAAATTATGTAATTTCTCACTTAAATTTGAAAGATCTTACTTAATTTTTTTTTGTTAAAGTGGGAGAAACCTATGCAATGTTTATTTTATTTTATTTATTTTTTGCAATGCGAGCTCTGTTCAAAAAAAAGTTACATTATTCATAATGCTTTCTTTACATTATTGTGAACATAATTATAGGATTTCCTTATGAATTCATCCAATAAATAATAAAAAGCAATTTTTTTTTTTTTTTTTTTCTGGCTGGTAAAGCATATAAACTCAATGAAGAAAGAGACTGTTAAAAAGTTTAGAAATTCACAACTAAAAATTCTAGGATTAAATCATCCATATTTTGTATTTTTAAGGGAACCTAAAGGCAAAAAACTTTATTTTATTATTATTATTTTAATTAAACTACAACCTTTTCTGAATCGATTGATATAAACTAAACAATTTTCTGAACACCTAAAAATATTTTTTTTTTAATTTTTAGGACCAAAATCTTTAAGCTTTAATTATTTTTTAAATCAAAAATACAAAACAAAGTAATTCACTGGTTTATCCTTTATCAAACAGTGTTGTTGTGATTACATATTTTTAAGAGATGTTCACAACTACTGGGTGAGGGTCATTTTATTTTATATCAATATACTAGTAGCTATAAAAATTCGAAGTATCAATTTTCAGGCCTAATTTCAACAATAAATAATTCCTAAAATAATTTTTTTTAATATTTTTTCCTCATTCAAAGAAGCTTATATTAAGCCTTTGAATAAAACACCTTAAAATTTGATTAAAAACGGACAGCTAGTTTATGAGAAAATGGGCATTGAAGTAACTAAGTTTCCTCTATTTTAAATACTTTGGACCTGAATTTCCCCTTGGGTCTCCTTACTTGATAATCAATTCAATAACTTTTTCAGGACATAATAATATATCATATTTCAAATTGTATATTGAAACAGTGTTTACTGAGCACTGGGATAGTCGATTCCATGGCTTTTTGGACAGAACCCCAAAAAAAAATTCTGACCAGTAATACTGTAGACTCGTTACAGCCCATAAAATACACAAGAAAAAACTAAAATGGGATATGAAAAAAAAAAAAAAAAAAAAAAAAATCATACAAACTATTAGAAAATTTGCTATTTTTTTTTTTTTCAAAATTGCGAGGACTGCAAACACCTTAAAAGCAATTTTACAAACTTAATTAAAAATTTTTATTTATTTTTTGAGAAAGGGAGGGAGGTATGACCATAATTATGATTAAATTACTTTCTCAGGATTTTATTATCTGATTTTCTTGGGGGGAATTTTGAGGCCTTTTGTGATTGACTGACATCCTGTTTAGTCTGTATGATGATTAATTAATGTTATTATCTTTAATTTCAGCACACACATACACACACATATATATATATATTATTGTTATTCATCTGCTTTGAAATTTTGCTTTTTTAAATCCATATGGTTCCTGTTCTGGTCGTGGCAGGCTGGGTGAGTGTTGCCGGCGTGAAACTAGTTTAACCCCACAGGCAAGTCACAAGTCTTGCCGCCTGTCTCCTTCCTCCCTATCTTGTGTTTCTTAGGTTATTTTTTCATTAATTTTGATAAGTTTATGGTTTTAAGTTAAGATTTGTTGTGTTACTTTATTGATTCGTTTGTTTTTGCAGGCTGTTAATTAATAGATCTGGTTTCTTTACATTAGTGTATTTCATCCACTGATATATATATATATATATTTGTGGTTTCAGTGATCTTGTATCTGTTGCTTGGCTTCTATTATGCTTAATAGATCACCTTTATTATATATATATACATATATATATACATAATAATGATTTATTGAGCATAGCAGAAGCCAAGCAACAGATACAGAATCACTGAAACCACAAAGACCAATAAGAATAAAAAATTTTTCTTTATGTAGGAGAAGCTCAGAAAGGTGAAAAAAATTCATCAGGGGATGAATACACATAATTAACGAAACCAAATTTATTAATTAACAGCCTGCATAACAAACGAAACAATAAAATAACTCAATAAAATCTTAACAGAAAACATAAACTAAATCAAAATTTATGATAAATTAATTTAAGAAAGGAAGAAAGGAGGCGGGCGGCAAGACTTGTGACTTCCCTATGGGGTTAAACTAGTTTCACGCCGTCAACACTCCCCCAACTTGCCAAGACCAGAATAGGAGTCATATGGATTAAAAAGAAGCAAAATTTCAAAGCAGATAAAGAATAATGAAACTATGATGCAACAGTGAAATTTATAGATTGATTACCATGTATATACATAGAAAGAGAGAAAGAGAAAGTGAGATAGATTACCTTCATTTTTTGACATTTTTTCATCTCTGGATCAGAAGTGACACATAACTTAGCAGATGGAATAGGACATTTCAGTAATTTTTGCTGCTGAACAATTTCTGCATTGCCTGTCAAGTAAAGAATTATATGGTAAATTTAAATTTATTTACACTTGAGAGGTTATTTGATAATGATTAAAATGATAATAATAAAACAAATAGAATGAGATAAAAATATAAACTTCGAGCCAAATTGAAAAGTATTTATGAGTTCTGTTTATCTGACTGAATTTTTTCCCAGTCAGGGTTAATACTCAAATGCGATGAAAAATTTGTGTAAGTTTCCCAGATCATTATTAATATATATATATGAAATATAATGGATATTATAATAAGATAAAAAGAGGTAAGAACTAAATTTGTAATTTTATATTTTAAATTATTATTTTCATATTTCAGGGTATTCATTTTATATTTCAAAGTAATATTTCAAAATGAATTAAAGGAAATTGCAATTGTGATCATTTGGAAAGAAATAAAAAAGTTAATCATTCAAGCATTTTGATATCCAGAAATATTCTATAAATAAGTTCAATGAGCAATAAAAAAGTATTTGTCGCCGGAAAGATTCAATAAAAGAATTTAATTAGCGAGGTTTAAAAGAAATAAAAGATTTATGATTACAAATTAGGGTTTGATTACTTATGTCAGATGTAAAGCAATAAATAATTGTTTTAATGAATTGGCAAGTTGGCAAAGTGGGGCGCCAACCAGCGTCACTCTGTCTGGTAAGTACGAGTCATTAGCCAGTAAGACACAAAGAAGGTGTGTTATTAACTAAAATAACCAATAAAATGAAATAAGGAGGAGATTGAAAATATGCCAAATTACATATAAAAATATGGATATAAAACAGTAAACTCGCAAAAATTAGGGAGTGATTAGAGAGATCTTTGAACTATCATCGGCTAAAAAGATCTAAAGAATATTCGTCGGCTGCGGGTCAGCGGGCCCCAGCCTGAATGTCCGGTAACTGCATTATATTCTTAAACCACAAAATTCCAATTTAACTCCATGCCGCGGTTTGAGACTGCAAAAAATAAAGAACTGTGACTGGATATAATGTCCTCACTCTCCATCGCCTTCCAAGTAGGGCTGGATGATATACCGATATATCGTCAAATATCGATTTCTGCCATAAACCATGATAATCTATTTTGATCAACCACATGTCACAATATATTGGCTATAGATAATATATAATTTCTTATTTTCATCTTTTACCTAACAATGGGGATGAATAAAAATAGGAATTGCATTCATGAAAAATTTTGTTTAAAAGATAAAAAGAAGTTTTATATAATATAGATTTTATGGGGAGGGGAACAGTTTTTTTTTTCAATGGGGGGGGGGGGGGGGATATATATCCAATTTTTGTAAATTTGGATGTTTTATATAAAAAAAAAAAATTAAAAATGAAAGAAAATTATAACTGTTCTAAGAAGTACAATTAACTTCTTATTAATTTATGTTCCATTTTCAATTTATAAAATGCTAAAAAGGAAAAAAAAAATAATAAATAATAATAATAAATAAATAGTAAATTTTTGATGTCCTGATTAATTTATCAGAACTTACTACATATATTTAAATTCACTGTTGAAATATTTAGATTTGCTGTGCAATGATAATGATTTTATATGATCTCATACATCACTGTTTTAGAAACAAATCATTTTTTTATTACCCTGCTGCTAAAATTGCCCTTGATAAAGATATAGTAGTTTTGAGGGTAATTTCAAAGTTATTTTTCTACATTAATGAACTTTTTTAGAAATCAGATTAAAAAATTAATAATAATAATAAAATTAGTATGTTGTGGCTATTAGAATGACAACCTTCCCGTCCTCGAAAAATATTGTTGTATAGCAGCGCCACCTATCAGCGTATATGAACCCAAATTGTATTATCATAATGGCCTTTTCTTATATCAAGTTCTATTATATGCAATAGAATCTGAGATACAGCCTTCACTTATATTGCGGAAATTGCTGTATAGCAGTGCCACCTTTTGAGCGATTGGCATTAAAAGTTGACAGAAACTAATATATGTCAAGGTGCATCTGCATATGATTTTATATGCATTTCTGAGGAGTAGTTACTGAGATATAGCCTCCCCTTAAATTACGGAAATTGTTGTATAGGGCGCCACCTGTTGGCTGGTTCACACCAAAAGTTGATAGACACTAACTAACATGTAAGGGTGCACCTACATGTAAATTTATATGCAATTCCGTGCAGTAATTCCTGAGGTATAGCTTTCTCTGAAATTGCAGAAATCGCGGTATTTGTGCAGAATCGCAGCACCAACTGTTGACTAATCGGCACCAAAAATGGATAAGCACTAATTTATGTTAAGGTGCATTTAATATCAAATTTATGCAGATACATTCACTGTAAAATTTTTGTCACACACAGATATTTTCTAAAAGTGGTAAAATTGTGTTCTAGATCTCTAGTCGAAAATTTTTACCAATCCAGTACTTTCTTGTATTAAATATAGAAGAAAGTAAAAAACGGCTGAAGCAAGCTCTGAGCACTGGGAAAGAGAAGACTTGTGGGATTTTACATTTATCCAAATTTTCTTTGTTGTAGATATTTTGAAGAAAAAATATGATTGAGGGTTAAAATATTTTTATTTGTTCTAATAAAGCAAGCCTGTAGCAAATCTCTTTCCTAAAATAGCAAAAAAAAACTTGCTTTTATAGATCAATTTTTTCCAATGATAGCCACGCACCGCACATTTGAATATCAATCCTAATCAAAGAATCTATTCTTTGGTTTCAATCATTCAGGATCACAATATATTGCATTCATGAATGAAATTAGAAATATCAAAGTGCCTAATCAGAAGAAGAAAGTTCCACTACTCATGAGTGAAACGATTGAAGAAAGATTTTTCGGCAATGGATCTTCGTTATACTGTTGATTTTTGATTCCATTCGAGTAGACTCATACTCACATTCACTCACAGAGGCACAGACGCGAAATATTCATGAATATAATCAGAAACATCACGCTTGCGCAGAACAGCCAATAAACACTCAAGCAGGGAAAATACTCTGAGTTTAGCTTACTCACATTACTGATGATACGATCGCCAGAGACCGTGATTGAATGATTGAATATTACGGGACAGGGGACAAAAATCTGGTTTCTTTGTGAGCATACCAATGTATTTCGGTTTAGGTTTTATTATGTTCTTAATACGATGAACAGAATATTATGTATTTTCGGTTCACACTATGTTTTTAATGCTCGATAGTGCTGCGAAATCGCGATAAATATTTTTTAAAACTCAATTAAATTTATATTTGTTTGATTGGACTCATAATTTAATTATTAGAATTCGTGAGAAGATTGCCGATTTTTCTAAATTAATGAATAAATTGAAGATAAGAACAATGAATCTTAATAAAGAATAACAAGAGTGAATTAATAAAAATCTATCATTTTGTTTCTGTGTTAGTAGTTTTTTTTTTTTTTTTTTAATTATTATTCCCTAAAAATGTTTTCTAAAAAAGGTTTACATGTATATAGTTTAATTTAATTAATGGTATATTTCTGGTATTAATTCATCAATTAATGTTGTCTAAATTTATTTTATAAATGTAATGTAATTTATAAATAGGGAATAATTGTTTGTTCTATATAATTATTTTAAAAATATTGTTCAGTGATATAGATTAATTCCTGAAGCTAATTAATGAATGAATTATAAATGAATATATTAAAGTAGATGAACGATTGAAAATTTCTACACCAATCAATATTTTAAGGTCTATTTTTGTTGAAATTCCTTTAAAATTAGCAATATTTAAATATATATTTATTTTTTAGTATTTATTAATTTAAAATCTACAATTTTTAAAATGACAATGAGGATTATACTGACGACATACTATTGATTCTTTCAAATATCATCATTTAGTATCTAAACCAAAGACTAAAAGTCAGGTTTGGTCTACTTATGGGATACTTGCCAATTAGCTGTTATTAACACTGATGTAGCAGTTTGTAAACTATGACAAAAATCTGTATGTGCAAAAGGAGGGAGTACAACAAATTTACTTTCTCATTTGAAAGTGCACCATCCATTAAAATTTAATGAGTACACGTCAGAGAATCTATTGACTCCTGTTGTACGTACATATAGTGAAATGAATAATCTTGATAGTCCACCTGTAGGAAGTAGTGTTTATATTTGATATACTAAATGATTTTTGCATTAAACAATTCTTCATTAGAAAATTTTAATACACTGTTTACCACACTATGAGTTAACTTGTAGTTTAACTATGAGTTATTTCATAGCTTGACAGTTAACGTGTTAAAACAATTTCTGTGTTTCTCTGAGTATATTTTAATAAATGTGTCTATTTACAGAATTTTGCTTATTTAATAACTATAATTAATTCATAGCTTATTGTTTATTTAATAATTACTATAACGAATTTGAATTAATAACCGTAATATTTTATTTGAATTTGTCGTGATATCGATATATCAAAATATCGTGATATGAGGATGCCGATATACAATGATGTTAAATTCATGATATCGTCCAGCCCTACTTCCAAGTCCCTACTCCCTAGATATTCAGTAAAGAGAGGTTCCAGAAATCAAGTCTGTTACCATGGGAGATCCATGACTGTACACCCAAAATATGTGACATATATATATGTATATTTTGTGACCAGACCTCTCTGTCATTGCAGCACAGAATCGTTTTAACCTGATATTAACTTTCTAACTTCTGTTCCTTTTCAATTAAGGCATGATAAGTTAATTACTGGCAACCACCTTTTTTTTAAATACTTTTTGTAAAATTATTACAGGCTGTATAACATTATGTTACTATCCATCATAGTAGCACAAGTTTTTGCATACTTTTGCAATATTTTATAATTTGAATCAAGAAAAAGTAGGAGGCAGAAGAAAAAAATCATTTTTTTTTTTTTTAGATTTTTACAATCAATTTTTCTAGAATTTTAATGAAAATTTCATTTTTTAAGAGACTTCTCTGAAATTTGTAACCCAAATCTTAATTCTCCAAGGTGTGTTAACTTTGTTATTTGTGCTGCATAGAAGAATACTTTTCAATGTTCTGCAACAAGTTTTCAAATAATTAAAAATGTTCAGCATGGCATGCATGCATTTTATAGATTTATTTCTTACAATTTTATTGACACTCATAAAAAAATACATATCTTAAAATTCAATATATAAGGGGTAGTTAGAAATTAGCCACATAATCATAATAAGTGGCCTCTAAAATTATCACAGATTGCCACAATAGTGGCCACTTTTTGCCTGCCTGCTGCATCGTTTTGTGGATTCATGGAAACTGTTGATTGTCTAATATATATATATATATAACATAAAAAAAAGATTTTTAAAAAGAATGCTTTTTTATCAGCATCCTAAAAAGTAGTAAAAAAGGCAAAATTTTCTGTACTCAAACCAATTAAAAGATCAAAAGCATTCATCGATGACTACATCTTACTATATAACAACATACTTTGTCATTAATGAATGCTTTTGACCTTTTAATTGGTTTGAGTACAGAAAATTTTGCTTTATTTACTACTCTTTAGGATGTTGATAAAAAAGCATTCTTTTTAAAAATCTTTTTTTAAATATTATTTTTAAAATTAAAACTAAAAAACCGAAATGAAGCAGGACGTGAGGGTTTTGAAATCCTTCAAATACTGTAAAATTTTCTGATATTCTGAGTAACTTATGGGTCACTCATATTCATAGGGATAACCCTTGAGTCAAAATATAGTGGCTCGATGACAGACAGAATGACAGACAACCCGGTTGAATAAAAAAGCATTCTAAAAACTCTCACCATCACATGGCAGGAGGCTGAGGATGGAAGCTCTTTAGCCTTTGAATTATTATTAACTGTTTGAGTCCCAAGTAGCACGATTGCGCTTTTGAGATTTTATGTCGAGAAAACCCAGTACATTTCGAATATTGTGAACAACTGATGGTGCATTATCGATTGTTGAAGTTGCACACTCAGATTTACTGAAGCAAGTACATATAAAGCAAGTACGTCTAATAATTTTGAAACACACAATTATTAACAATGAGAAACACTTACACAAGAATATGTCCAATCGCTTTGCAAACTGCAATAAATGTGAGGGAGCAATGAGAAAAAGATGAGAATCGCATTACCTAACAAATACAAGAAGCGCTATTGCTCTGATTGGGATTCATCGATGTAAAATAAACAAAGCGATATAGCGCTGCTTGGGTCTTTTTGCACTCACTTAGAGAAAGCGCGGTTCCACTGTCTGGGATTCTTTGACAGTGTTTTTTCAATACTCCCTGGGACTCAAACGGTTAAGGAAGGCTGAGCAATGCCACAGCTATGACAACTAACCCATAGGAATATCCAGGGCTGCAGAATATAGATGCACGCGCACAAGCCATGCATAGAAAATTTTCCTATCTTGTGGAAAGTTAGTATTTTTTTTTTTTTTACTTTTTTTGGGGATGAGGAGAGAGAGATTACCTGACAGTAAAGAGATTTAGAGAAATTTAGTAAACTCCCGATTATTCGCGGAATTGAATTGTGCAGCAACCATTAGATTATCAGAGCTCGCAGATAACTCACAAAATTTACTTTTTATTTTTCTCGTTTTCTATAAAGTCCTCATTGACCGGTGTACCCTGTTTAGGAAGTTTACTATTTCCAATCTCCAAACATTGCAGTGACCGTTTCAGCGTAAAAGATATAAAGCAAACAACTTTTTGAGATGTTTTGATGGCTGAAAAATAACTCAGTCATTTTAAACTAGCAAAGTGCCAGTAGAAAGCTCACTTAATATTGCTCTAAATATAATGTGTTGCATTTTAATTAAAACAGAGAGTTTAAATTAACAATAATAAATTTAGTAAACATCAAACTTAACAAGACGACTATGAATAAGTCATAAAAATTGACTGTAAAAGTTAAATGAAAATTGAAACAAAATAAGTTGAATTAAAATAAATTTCATTACTGCCAGCGATTACACTTTATATATATACTGCCCAGAGGATCAAACTTATTAAAACTGAAAATCATACTGAAGACAAAAATGTCATTTCCGAAGTTACTTTATCGATGAGATTTAAATTACCGTCAAGCATAAATATTGCCGGCATCTCAAATCGAAAAATTTAAAAATGGATAACTTCTTTTAAAGAACTAGGACATTTTAACTATTAACTGAAAATAATACGAACTCTTTTGAGTTCAAATGAAAGCAAATTATAATAAATCCTTTAATACGTTTCAACTAAACTTATCGAAAATATGAAACGATAAAAGAAAAGAGAGCGATGAAAAGAAGCAACGTACCTTATTTATACTATTCCAGTAGGATTATTCATTAACCATTCAGCAGCGATAATAAGACCACGCTGCCGATACGGCAACTCCCCCACATGGTTAATCACCGTAGCAACGCTACGACTTAAACAATACCACGCCATCTAGAGGCCAAAGGCAAAAACTTCATTTAAACTTTTATCGCTAACATGTCACGTACAACAAACGTAAACACAATTTAAATTTGAAATAAAGGATTCATTAAAAAGAAAATACACTTAAAAGTTTGAAAATGAAAAAGGTAAGTTTAATAAAAGAAATTATGCTTAATTATTTATGCTATATCATTAAATTTATATATATTTATTTTAATACAATGTTTATTTCAAAATGAAGTATAATTGTATAACTTAACCCTTAAACCTAGTATCTTAAACTTACTTAGTATAAAATAACTTTACTACTAATGATCCTCATAAAACATGGCAGCTTAAAGAAAACTAATTTTAATTAAGTTTAAAGAGAATCACTCCGGAACCGAGCTTAACTTACATTTAAATACATCATGTTTACAATTCTGACCTAGCACAGCACCGAATGGCGCTTTTTTCCAGCTTTTTCTAGCTTGCAGAATATTTTTAGCTTTTAGGACATGTGCGTGGAAAGTTTTTTATTTTATACAGGTCTGGGAATATCTGGCACAAGATGGATACTACAGAATCCCAAACATCAGAAAAGAAAGATTATGATACAGGCATACAACCATAGTTAATTATTCTTTCGAAAACAACGATAAGTAGTGGATCCATTTGATCTACAGCCTCACAAGAAAAAGAAAAGAAAATATTACTTATCAGTCAGAAAAACAATGAAACAATTGTTCAATAATATAATAGTATTTTGTGTAACAAAGTTTTAATTTAGTGTTTATCTAAAAATACTTTATTATAGTAATTGGGTCAGAAGCTGCAGGTGTGGATTGGGTTGCAGATCCAGTTTATCTGACATGTGCAGGACTCTAGTGTGCTGTATACAAATAAATTAAATGAAAAGTAGTGAAAAGCAATAAAAACTACAACATTTGTAAATTTATAGGTAAAGTATTACTAAAATAACTTACTAAGATAGCCAGAAAAAGTTTGTCTATCTTCTCTCAGTGGTACTAAATCTGTAGTCAAATCCTGAAACAGTAAATTTCGTCCACTATATTTCTTATCTCTTGAAAGATTTGAAATCAGTTTCACAGTGAGACTCTGTAAAGTTTCATACAGTCCATTAATGTAAATTATAAAATCAGTTATAAGTAATAAATCCATTAAATAAAATATTAATAAAACGACTGTCATAAAAATGTATTTTCATACTTGCCAACATCCTAATTATAAGCCGGAAGATTTTTAGTACACGCCCCTTTTTCCCCACCAGTATATTTTTAGAGTGTTTTTCTTCTTAAAACCAGAATAAACTACTACGTCAGAAACGCCAGAAGAAACATATTTGTGATGCATACAGCTGTTTCGGTAGCCTAAAGCGTACCGTCTTCAGTGCAAAAAGAATTCTGAATTTGCACTGACGACGGTACGCTTTAGGCTACCGAAACAGCTGTATGCATCATATTTTTCTTTTGGTGTTTCTGACGTAGTAGTTTATTTGGGTTTTAATATTTCAACGCCAAGTCTCCTGTTATTATTTATTTTTCTTCTTATTTAATCATAATTAAATTTGGAGGAAATTACTCTAAAAATATAGTGGTGTGGAAAAAGGGGCGTGTACTAAAAATCTTCCAGTTTATAATTAGGATGTTGGCATTATGTATTTTATTTTATTATGCATTTATAATGATATGTATAGTGGGTGATCAAATTATTAGAAATTTTTTTTATTTTGCCATTTTTTTTCTAAAAAAGTGCAAGACAAAATGGCCATGAACTTCAGACATGCAAAGAACATTTAAAAACTTACAAATTTGAGTAAATAAATAAAACTATAATGGAGTTACAAGCCCATAAGGGGTTTTAACTAAAAAAAGAAGTTTTTTAATGTGGTTGTAATAATTGGATCTCTAGATTAAATACATGGCATGGAGAAAACCCTTTTTTAAATTTCAAGTCTGGAAAACATCTTAAATCTAGCTCAGTCTTTAACCAACAATTAATTTTCATTCTATTCAAATGAACTTTTGTCGTAAGTTGCCCAATTTTTCTAGCTTTCAACTTATTTAATAAAAAAATTTCTACCTTTCGCACATGCACAGTAAAAAAATGTTTATTATAAATGCTCATATCTCAATGAATATTACACGTGTGAATTTTATGTTGCAGAATGTTTCTCTAATGTTTTGCAAAATTTTCTACAAGTTTTGTAAAATTTTGCTGAAATCCTTTCATGTTATAAGCAAAACACTTGCCAAAATATTAATAATTTTTGAAGGAACAATATATATATATATATATGTATATATAACTATGTTTTAAAAAATTATTAATGTGTGTATATATATATGCCTACATAATTGTGCAATTTCCCCGAAAGAGCAACTATGTACAAATATATTTTATTCGGTACTGCAAATGTGACTAAATCGATAGTGGAAAATATGAGTTTGTAAATGTTTTCTGCATGCCTGAAGCTCAAGGCGTTTCAACCAGTATTTTTTCCAAAAAAAAAAAAATAAATAAATAAAAAAATAAAAATAAAAAAAAATAAAATAAAAAACTTCTAATAATTTCATCACTCAATGTAATTAAAAATATGGACTGCAAAATACACTTAGATGTTGTTAAAAATGTATTTTAACAAGAGAATTATGGCCCCACGCCACCTATCCTTTTACATTTCTAGGATTTGAAGATTAATGAAGCTTATTATGTTTGAAATGATAAAATATTTATTTTAATGTTATCATCTTTATTATTTCATGCATCTGACAAAGTCTAAGTGTGCAGGACTTTTTGTATTCTCTAAAAAATATCTGTGTATGATAATTTGTGTATCATAGTAAGATTTTAAGAATAAAGTTATCAATTATTATGGTTTAATTCATTAAGCTGAAAGAATGAAACACAACAATGAACCTAATAGTATATATATATATATACACACACAAACACACAGTTCATTGTTTCCGAAACCCATCATGAAAATATTGCTCTTTATATTTAAACATATTATAAATTTAAAATGCTTTTTTTTTTTTTTTTTTCTGTCCTCTTGGGAAAAACAGGATAGTGTTGCTCTCATATGTCCAAATCTTTTTCCCTAGTTGATTATTACATAATACTTTTTAATTACTCATTGTGCACATTTAAAAAAAAATTTGTCCTACACTGCCATGTTACAAATTTAGAGACAGTGGGATGTAATGCTACCTTTGGGGCGATTTTCACCAAAAGTTGATAGGCACTAATTTATATTAAAATGTAACTACATACTGATTTGTATGAAATTCTGTGCAGTAGTTCCTAAGATACAATTGCTAAAATTTTCATCACACAGACAGACATCTTCTTAAAATGGTCAAATCTTGTTCTATCACTCTTATAATGTGTACATCTATCACAAACTTGAAGTTAAAAACTTTTATGAAACCAACACTTTTTTCTATTGAAAATTACATTCTTCCATTAAAAACAGAAGAACGTAAAAGAAAAAAGTAAAAGAATACTTTTTAGTTAATGGCTAGACATTATAGACAATGCACACTTAATGGTGGCTTAAACTTTGTAGCCACATAAGAACATTTTTTACAAACTTAATTAAAATCAATTCTTTAGCTTCTAAGTAAATTTAATTTATTTAGATAAAAGACAGATGTATATCTAACATGATAAAATGAAATATGTATATCTAACTAAATTAAATACAAGATAAAAACTACAAATATTGATGCTCAAGGGAAAATTCTGATAAGTATAAAACTAGCTTCATATAAAACCCTGACCTTGAGTTTAATTAATTATTTAGTTAAAAATTTTCCATAAAACCTGTAATTTTCATTTAGAAGAACACTAGCTCCTAAATAACAAAATGTCAATGCAGAACTAACCAGAATTAAAAGTTATTTATTATTATTATTTTATTCTATAACTTTTAGCTGAATTTAGTGATTTTTTGACTGGGAAATAAAAATCATTATTTTTTTTTTAAATTTTTAATTTTTGTCTAAATCGTGCTTAAAAATTCATGATTTTTCAAATAAGCTATTTTATATTCTAAAAAGAAAACTTATCATCTAATATGAGTTGAAGAATGCCAGTTTACGAGATTTAAAATATCCATGCAAAGGAAAAAATAAATAATAATAATAATCTTCATAAAATTTCTAATTTTTAACCAAATTTAGCACCAAGGGTTGATCCAGTTTTAATTTTTGGGGCCAATTTTTGTGAAAAACAAAATAATTTTGCAAAAATTTATTTCTTTTTGCGAGAAAAAGAATTATCACATGGAACCTTTCACTTTAGCTGATACTCTATCTAATGTTTAATATTAAGTTTACAGTATATTATTCAACCAAGTATAGACACTCATCAAAAATAACACTGTTAACGTGGAAAATTTTTACAAAATCATGTTTTTTTTTTTTTAAATAGATCTTGTGAAAGGGCTGTTGTTATGAATATGAATTTTGTGAAGGGACCCATATTACGGATTTGAATTTTGTGAAGGGGCCCATTTTAGAGATTTGAAGGGCAGCAAATATGGGTCCCAATTTTTTACCTGGATTGACCTCAGAGACTCTTTTGAGTATGAACTCATAACCACTATCTATAACCAATTTTTAACTTTTGTCAGAATTGGTTTAAAATTCACTATTTAAAAAAAAGGGGGGGAAGGAAGAGTGGCATTTTTATATTCCAATAAAAAACATTATTTAACAGTTAGAAGATTGCCAGCTGCTAGATTTTGTATTCAACATGATTAGGAAATTGAACGTTTGCCAGCTTGCAAAATTTTGTCGTGTTTTTTCCGACCTAAAACAATTGTTGCAAGTTCATGCATTTCATGCTGTTTATTCAAAGTTTTGTACTTATTACTTTTAAATGTCAGTTCTATGGTACATTTTTATAACTATGCCAGATACTTAGAATTAAATTTTATGTGATAAAAGATTATTCTATTTATCCTCTCTTATCTAGAAAATTTTGAAGTCTAATGTTGTGAGTATGATGGATTGAGAAAATTCTGAATTTAAAATAAACATCAGTATAGCATAGTTGCCAACATCTTAATTTATTCCGGAGCATTTTTAGCCACAGCTTTATTTTGCAGCACTTTATTTATAGTATATATTTTTCCAATATTTAACTATGGCAAAATAAGAAAAAATTACTCTTAAAATAAAATTGGTGTGAAATAAATGCAGGGCTAAAAATGCTCCAGAATAAATTAAGATGTTGGCAACTCTGGTACAGTTTCTAATAAATATTTAAAATATAATAATAATAAAATCAATCAATCAGCAAATAAATAAATGCAAATGCTACCAATATTTTTTCTGCAGACCACCAAAACTTTGTCACAGAGCACTCCCAAACAACACATCTTCTCCGATAGGCATCCTCAGGATGTCCTGTGGATAAAACGGAAAACCTATGGACCTCCTGAGGATGTTCTGTGGACAAGTGTGTCGTTAGGGCTGGTTCCGACAAATGCATCAACAGAGAGTGGGATTAAGAGAATCACAGTATATTTTAAAGTATTCCACTCAAAAATATATCACAAGGGGGCTTTTCCTCAATTTTTTCCTATGGTTCACCAAGTATTTCATTCATGTTTTAGTTGTATTAGGTAATATATTAATTGTTTTAAAGCCTACAATCCTTTGTTTTTCACTTCTCTAGAATTTTTTGAGTTAAAAAAAAAAAAAAAAAAAAAAAAAAAGAAAGAGAAAAAATTTAGTGAAATTTTTGAAAAACTTCTTAACTTTAAAGATTAGTAAAGACATTATATGAAGAAGTGTATATTTTTATTAAGAAATAGCTACAAGTGTGAAAGCTAAATAGACTGCTATTATACATGAAATAATTTGTTTACTCCAGTTATTGCACTTCTGTCAAGCACTCTTTGAGTACTCAAAATCAAAATAACAATAAATTTTGAAACAGATTAAGTGAGCCCAGAAGACTTCAGAATGCATACACACACCTAAATCTTATAGTCAATTTTTGTTTTTTAATGATTACAATACTTTCCTTACACAGTGTACATCCAGAAAGTAAAAATTTAGAAATAAAAAATACAAAATTAATACATACAGTTAAAAACTTTTGAAATATGGATTTTCGTGACGTAGCAGAAGTGGTAACCACGGCATGAGCTGATACATAACCCCAATTACAATTTTGGAAGGAATCAATATCAGAAATATGTCCTTGAGGGCAAAGGAGTCTGAAAGAGTCTTTGCTGGGTCCATCATAGTTTTCAGATTCCGTCATTTCTTCAACAGTAGTATGTTTCAGAAAAGCAATTTCACCTTTATCGACAAGGCATTTGAATGCTCCATCAAAATTGGCATAGCGATCATTTTCTGAACAGTGTGTACTCTGTCTGCCAAAACAAAGTGAACACATATGCAGTGGATTATCACCTTTGGAAAAAAATTTGGATTTTTAAGTAAAAAATGAGCATGAAGAAAAGAAAAAATGAAAAATAAGTAAAAATGTAGGAGAAATAAATCAAATGTGAGAATATGAACAATAGCAATGTCTTTAATACAATGGGGGCTTTTGCAAAGGATTGGATTGATTTTGCCTGAACTGAAAAAACTTGAGTAGGTTTTTCCCAATAAAACCCACTTGAAAATACCCAAGTGGTTCAAAATCTCTATTTAAAATTGCACTTTATATATATATATAATGTACATTATTATGATACGGACAAAGAATTTTAAAAAATAATAGAGATTCTCAAATTTCTCTGTAGAACAAAACTTTAAAAAAGAAAAAGAAAAAAGAGGGAAATCCCTGTGAAAAATAATTTAGTATAAATAAATATATATATATATATATATATATACATATTTTAAAGACAGTGAAAAAATTAAATAAAGAAATAAAAGCAAAGAAAACCAAGCTGTTTGTCAGTATAAAGAAAACTATGGGACTCAAGGAATGTAAAAAATAGACAAATATATATACATATATATAATAAATATTAAAACTTTCAATTATTTATTTTTAAGATTATTATTAGTTTTGACAATTACTATGATCAATCCTCAAAACTACCAAAATTTAACAAAACTGCAATAAAACAAGACAATTAGAAATATATAACAGCATGTTTATAGTCTAACATTTTCAAGGGCTATATATATATAGATCTAAAAACTTTAACAGTGAAATACTGCTGTGATAATTAATAGAGGGGCAATAATTATATTGTGTTTTAAGGAGATAATTATAAAGTATTTTTCTTGGGGAAATTTTGAAGTTTTTTTTTTTTTCTACAGAGTAATTTGAGCACTTGGAATAATTCTGAAAATTGTTTGTACAACAATAATGTATATAAAATACACACACATATATGTATTATATTTGTATATTTATAATAAGTTAAATAAAAGTGCAATTTTAAATAAGGGCTTTTAAAAATCCCACCTGGATCTTTTTGGGTTGGATAAAATCAAGCCAAATCTAATTTAAACAATTATTTAGTGTTGCTTTATTAATTACCAATAATTTACTATTAAAGTTTTCAGACATTTTTACAAATTTGTTTATTTATTTATTTATTTAGATTTTAGATTCCTTCAGTCTTACAATTTTCTTTATATTGACAAACAACTCTTTTTTTCTTCCTTTTATTTATTGTACAATTTTTTCATTATATTTTAATAGGATAATTATAAATTACTTTTCATGGAATATTTTCAAGATTATGTTCTATAGAGCAATTATACAGCTTTCAATATTTTGAAAAATTCTTTGTCCATGTTATAATAATTTATATTACATTTGTTTCATATTTATATATTTACTCAACGGATATTACATGGGTGAATTTTATGTTTCAAAATAATGTTTCTCTAATGTTTTGTCATATTTTCTACAAGTTTGGTGAAATTTTGTTCAAATCCTTTCATTCAGTTATGGAGGGCCTATTTTTCTTTTCTTTGGTGAAAATTAGTAGCAAGAAGCAATACATTTTACCAAAACAATTAACTCCATAAAAATTAAGAAAATGTTCACCAATTCTGGCTATCCTGAAACTATATTTGTCACCAAATTTGATCGCTAATCTCGCCAAGTTCGTAGCCAATGCAGCCTTGGCATTGGTTTTAAAAATTTGGCAAAAATTTTCAGTTTAGGGTTGCCGAAGTTTGGAACATCTAACTTTCATAATAACAGAGTTCTTGAATTTTCTGGGGAAAATCACTGGTATATAGCGCAAAACTGAATTATTCAAAAGTTCTATAAATTACTAATGAGACTATAAAAAATGAGGAGTGATTATTGATGATTGTAGATTAGAATTTGCCTATAGCTTTCCATGCTACTTTTTATAAGGTATTACAAAAGTGGAAACAGATGGTAGTTTTTTCATTTCCATGAAAGTGGGCACTGACTTAGCACCAAATTAGGCATTCAACTGTGCCGAAAAGTTAGTAGTTCAGGATTTTCAAAGTTTGGAAACTTTAACTTTAATAGGAGTTGAGTTCTAGAATTTTTTGTAATCATACATTGGTTCCTAGAGCAGAACTTTGAAAATTCTATAAACCACTGACAATACTTTCGATGAATTCAAAAATTCCAATCAGACTTGGAAATTTTCGGTTGTTTATGAATTAGCGAAATTTCTGTTCTGTAGAGTATTTAACAATGTTTAATTGGTTTCTGTAGTAAGAATGATTGTTTCATTGTAATGTTTTGAGAATATTCATTGATTACTGAATTTTGTGGCCCCCAAAAGAGTTTTATTTAACTTTTTCCTGAATATTCTTTAACGAAAGGGTGTTCATCGGCTAGAACCAACTTATATCTTTAAAAATTACTTTCTACATGCAAAAATGTCAACAACTTTCATAAGAATATCGTTACAGGCTCTATCTAATCGCTAAATATTCATTATGTAAAGTGCTTTTATCGACTAGAACTTGCTTAAGTCTTTAAGAATTACATTCTACATGTAAAAATGTCAACAACTTTTATGACAGCATAATTATAGGTTCTATCTATGGATTGAACCCATACAGCACAGAATGTATCAGTTATGTTGCAAAAAGCTTACAACCTTTCAAAAACTTAAAAAAATTAAGTATGCTTTCTGATACCTTTCTGAAACATTCACACTTTTTGATGTTCCATCTGTTAAGTAATTGAAACGTTTCTGTTACGTATTCGATTTTTTGTTATGACCGCGGACATTTCTACACCTTTGAAACAATAGGAAAACAAACTGAATATTTTGAAATGTTTCTGAAATATTTCTAATGTTTCGATGTTATATGACTGTTACATTTTTGGAATATTTTGTGCTGTTAGGGAATACTTATTACATAAAGTGCAGGTTCTAGTCAATGACTAGATAGAATCCATTCTAGTCAATGACTAGAACCTACTTATGTCTTTAAGAATTACTTTCTACATGCAAAAATGGCGGCAACTTTCATAATAATATCATTACGGGCTATATTACAAGCTAAATATTATTAAATAAAGTGCAGTTGCCAATTAGAACCTGCTTATGTACTTTCTACATTCAAAAAATTGTTGACAACTTTCACAACAATATCAGTACGGATTCTATCTACAAGCTGAATAGTCATTAAACAAAGTGCATTCATCGACTAGCACCTATTTATGTACTACCTACACGTAAAAATATTAACATCATTACGGGCTGAATTTTCATTAAATAAAGTGCATTCATGGACTAGACCTACTAATGTCTTTAAGAATTACTTTCTACACACAAAAATGGTGACAACTTTTAACGGGCTTCTTTTGAAATCTCTATGATGGCAGGACATATATAATGGCCAAAACCTTTGTATATTTGGTCATTATGATTATAATTTTTGTAAATGTATCTCCAAGACAGAAAGTCACAGAAAAACCAAACGAGGAGGAGCACAATTAGATGTTATAACAAACCTATACACCAATTTGCAACATTCTACATCCAACTGTTTTTATGTTATAGCCTGTTTTTAGTTATGTAAGATACACACACACATATATACATACAGTCGTCATGTCATGAAAAATCATGAGAAGTTGCAGATATCTCTAAATGGGAGCTTGTAGTAAGACCAAAGTTACAGATGTACAACTATACATCATGACAGTCACAGATATAAATTTGTAACATTCTATGATCATTTGTTTTTGAGTTATTCAAGATACAAAATCCATTTTGCAAATCGGGATTATAATACTTTCTCATACTTTTCATATAAGGGGAAAAAAAAAAAAAAAAAAATCAGTTTTTTTTCGGATCAAACAAAATCAAGTCAATCCTGTTATGAGTATAGGTAAGTGACTAAATTTGTTAACCATAAAATAACCTAATGTTAAATTAAAAAAAAAAAAAAAAAAAAAAAAAAAAAAAAAGAACCATTTTTAAAATTATATAAACTATATTAAACAAATTAAATAGTTCAAAAATAACTTTCTTCATAAAGCCTGCTAACATAAGGTAGGTGCTCCAGTGATTGGCATGCTCCAGTAATTGACATCTATCCCGAAATAATTAATGAATAAGAAAAATAATAAAATCATATATTTTACATACAAGAATTTTAACATTTTATGTCAAACACTGGAACATAGAGTGCTAATAACTGGTAAAATGAATAACTAGCAGTGTCAAACACTGGAACATAGGGTGCCAATGACTGATAAAATGAAAAACTGGCAGTGTGAATTACTGGAACATTGAGTGGGTGTCAATCATAAAAAAAAAAAAATAATTGTTATCAAACGTGTATATGTTTTAACATATATGTGGTTCTGAATGTCTTTCATGCCATATGTACTAACTTAAGATTTCTGAAAATATTTTCTGATGACTAGAACATTAAAAACATCAGAGATTGCTCTAAAAGTGTCAATCACTGGTGCACTTGCCCTAATTTGAAAGAGTGAAAACCTTACTTTAGACAGACTTCATCCTAAACCATTGAGTGCTCCTGGCATCCTCAAATGCGACTTTTGTGGTGGCCTTCCTGAGAAGCAACTGATGCTATTTGCTTTGCCAGGCTCATCCTTGGATATTTCTCAGGAATGCAAACGCAGAAATCACCTTAAAGGATGGCAGGGCCCCTGGTGAAAGGACTTAGGATCAGGGTTAGAAATAAGCGGTCATCAGTCGCATTTTGCGACCAGTTTTTTCAATTTGACGCCTAGAATTCCAATCATAGGTGCCATATTTGACGCCTGGATTTTTTCCTCATCATACCTAATAATTTTCCCAATCCCATCAGACTGTAAACAAGTCTATTTCAGTCAATTGAACCTAATAAAAACTGATTTAAGAAATCATATCTCTATGAAAGTAGTCGACATTTGTTAATGATCAAATTAAAAAGACCTAAATTGGAAGATTTCTGCCCAGAAAATGCTATTAAATTGTGGTGGAATGATGTATCTTCTTGGCGAAGAATGAATTTGCGATTTTAAATATGAACGTTTAATATTGTCAATGTAATTACATTCATTACATAAATATGTTTTATATAATCTTGCATGTATTATTTACAAGTTGATGCTTTATTATTATTATTTTTTATATACATATTTAATTACAGATGGCACCTAGATTTTTCATTTTGATGCCCAAAAAATTTAATCCAGGTGTCATTTTGACGCCTAGTTTCAAAATTCTTATTTCTAACACTGCTTAGAATGAGGCCTAAAGTAAGGTTTTTTACTTTTTTAAAATTGAAATAAATAGTTCAATTCAAATCAGTTATAAGTACCTCTGGGATTGAACTTATTGCTTAGTGAACTAGGTGCACAACTGTCCCCAAAAAATGCAGCAACAGATTTCACAACATTATTGCAGTCTTTAACTTCAATTACACCATGCTCTATCAGGAATGAGACAGGCATGACCCATCCTGCCATCTGACCAACTCCAGGGAAGCAAGCTTTCTTCCCTTTCAGATCTGCCAGGGCTTTTACATCCAAAGAATCTCTGATGACAGCAACTGCATAATAGCCATCTTCTTTGTCTGAAATGTAAGAAAAATGTAAAAATCTGGAGTGATTCTACTCGACTTTCTGAACAATTATACTGGTCTACAGTGGTTCAGTAACAACGGTCAAATTATTATTTTTATTATTCATTCCAATTTTTATTTAAATATCTGCAAGCAAAAAAGTCCCACCACGTCACATTTTTCTGTTAGAGTATCAGAAAATGGCAATTTTCACGAATTTTCATCCTTTTCACAATATCACAGGTTGTAACCCTTCCTGCTGGCAACCCAGAGTCCCAGCAACCATGTTTGTTCCATTTTTTTTGTTTAAATATCAGAAAATGGCAAATTTCATTATTTTTTATTATTATTTTTACAATACAGTCGACAGCAAAAGTATCCGAGCACTAGCAAATAATTCTGATATTAAAAAAGTACATTTGATACTATTTTGTTAAATAAATCCTTATCGAATCATTTTCTTAGACTAACTAAGAACATGACTCGACAAGGATTTATTTAACAAAGCAGTATTAAGTGTATTTTTTTAGACAGGGATTATTGCTTCCAGTACAGATTAAATAATCGTAACAAAAAATCTGTACGTGTTACAGATTTTTCGCTATTATTTTTGAATTCTGCACTACAAAATTAGTTGAAATAGCTAATTTCATTTTTGTTACCCTCCAAAAAAATTGTTTTGTCGACTACTGTTATTAATTAATGATTATTTAAATAAATTTAATCGTTAAATAAACAAAAGGGAAAATCATAATAGTAGTGTGTTTGAGTATTTCTTCCTGAGTTGTTATGTCGTTTAATAGATAGTAATGTATCCAAAATCTTTTGTGCATCTATGTAAATGAACTATAAATGGTAAGCTCACAAAATCTAACATTTATCTGTTATTATATTATTATTATTTTTATGTTTTAAATAATTTAACAATACTAAAGTGAACTTTAAATAGTCTGAATCCATAGACCACAGTATGCAAAAATTCTACTTTGCACTCCAATTTTTAAAGAAAGAAAAAAAAAAGCTGTAAGTTCTATACTTGTGGAAATCAGTATGGTTCTTGTGATGATAACTTGTAATGTGCCTACTAATTTATATTTTAACTGAATGTAGAGCAAGCTTAATTCAAATAATCTGTATGCATAGTTTGCAATAATAAAGATTTTTCTTTATATTTCCGTAGAAGACTTATAAGTCCTACACTTATCAACATCTATACAAATTATGCGATGGTGACCTACAACATACCTAGCAAAACTCAATTGAATAAGGTGTTTACACACTATCACACATTAAATAATTTACGTCCACAGGTCACAATGATAAATTTTCTTTGTGTCCTAGTAAAAGAAATCTAATACTTGTCATTAAAAATCTATACATTTTGTGTGAGGGCAACCACATACCTACCAACTCTCCGTTATTTCAATGGAGACTCTGTTATTTTGGAACTGTCTTCTAGTTTCATTATTCTCAAACATTTCTCCATTATTTTGAAGATTTTAAAGTTATACCTATAATTTATTCAAACCTTCAACAAACCTTCATTTTTTGAAACAAAATTTTGCTTTTATTGAAAAAAATTCTCATGAATCTATATATATATATATTACTAATTACTTAATTTTTACTTAATAATTAAATGTAACTTACCTGTATAACTTTTTGGTAATTTAAACCATGGATTAAGCTATTAAAATACTGTCATATGTCAAAAACATGTCAATGTTTTCTAGACCTGAAAATGCCACGTATAAAATCTCAGTTATTTTTATTCTTCAATGTTGGCAGGTATGCAACCAACCTATAAGACACTTACCAATTGCTAGTTTAATCAAATAAGGTGTTAAGATACTATAACACTTTAAATAATTTGAATCCATAGACCATAATGAAAAAGAATTTTTTAAATCCCATTAATCAGACTTGTAGAATGTGTATGGTTGTGATTTAAAATAGTTTAAAGTCAATCAATATTTTTAAATGAATATTTCAAATAAAAAATTAATTCATATTTTAAATCAATTAATCAAATTTAAATTTTTAATTAATCTGAAAAACTTAAAAAACAAAAATCGGTTTTAATCAAGATAAATTATTAATCAGAATTTCAAATGCATAAGAATCTCTTGGAAGCAATAACTCAACAATAGAAATCAAAATCTGCAATAATCCAAATGTTTCAAGCCCTAATGAGCTCTTCCCAGCATCGTCTGCTCAATCATGTGATAAGGGAAAACAAAGAATTGAATTATGAAAATAAAATTCAATTAAATATTGTTCTTAAGAACAAAAGTGTTAACATTTAATATAAAATAAAATTAATAGTGTGCATCTGTAAATAGTAGAATAATTGTAATTGTAAATTTAATAATTAAAAAAAAAATATATATATATATATGTGTTTATTTATTTCCATCTGTAAGAATCAATTTTTGTATGTTGTAGTGTAACTGTTACAGTAACTGATCTAGCAATAAATAATAGCTTGTTCTTGTGGAATATTTATGGATTAAAATTTGAAATTAAAAAATATTTTCAATTAAATTTAATTGCATAAAGGTGTTACAACAAGTTAATTATCTTAGTTACTGGCCTAAATGGCTTTACGCTGTACGATGTTGCACTGTCAATGATTTAAGTACAAAAATCAGAATATTTAATGTGTTCTTCATGAACATCGATAACAAATATAAACTAAATGATGATTGTAAATGTATACAGCAAACAAAAGATGATGAATAATGATATAAAATAGATTAAAAATGATGTATAAAAAAATAACACAGATTAAATACGATTGATCAAAAATAAGAATAGAAAATAGGTTACTTCAGCAACTGCTACAGATATAGAAGACTTTGTCTGCTGTTTGTTTATTACCTATCATGTGACCTCTGATGTCATGTGAGAAGAGCCCATTAGCTAATGACATTAAAAAAAGTCTAGAAATTTTTCACATATACAAAATTGCAATACTAAATTCAAAATATTAAAATAAGAATAATCTCAAAACTAATTCGTTTTAAAAAACTGTAGTCTTACCTGAACCATAACGTTCTGCTACAATGGGAATTAAGCTGTGGTAACGTCCCGCAAGATAGATTTCACCAGGATCTAAGGTGAGCAAATCTGCTTTTTCCTCATCAATCAGTGACATGCAATGATCCTTACTACTTGCTTGGTAACATGCAACATCAACTCGACTAATGTATGCACTGTCTTTATGCTCTTTTCTTGCTTTGATGAAGTCTGAACATTTGCTCTGTTCAGCCTTGCTGACTGTACACCATACAATGGTATTGTTTTCTTCCAGTTTACCTAATATAACATGGAAATAATTAACATTAAAATTAATACTTATATATAAAAGCAACATAAAGCATTTAGGGTTCAAAATTAGCAGTCATTAGTTATATGTTGCACTTAGAAATTTTAGCTTGATGACCATAAAATTTTGTCATTTTCGATGTCCAACTTCAAAAGTTTCTTTGCTTCTAAGCAGGAAAATTTAAAATTAAATCTCAATTTTCCATCACATTTTATAAAATGCCTGAACACATAATTTAATAATATTAAGAAAAAGTATAATGAAAATTTTCTGTTAGTTCTGATTTCTTTGAAAATGCAACAGATGATATTAGATTTATTTCAAAAATCATATGATAAGCTAGTAAATAAGAATTTTTCTACTGTTTAATCTTCTGAAAGTAAATTTAAATTCGGAATATAAATTTATTCATAAACGAATTCGTTTTTTTAGCTTGAAATATCTCTATAAAAGCACTTTCACCACTAGGCCTGAGGCATTATCAGATCTTTTAGTAGCATTGAGAATTCCTTATTCTGTTTTGGCTCTGGTCTAGAAAACCTGGTTAATGAAAGATGTGACAGATACTTTATACCAGAGGTGCAGAATATGTCCGAACGCACAAACGATGTTCGGGAAAAATTTTGAATATTTATTTTCTTAAAATAAAATAAAAAAGAAAACGGAATATATATATATATATATACTGACAAAACAAAATTTCTAATATTAAACAACTAACAGCTGTATTCTTCTGTTACAAGTGTATTTTTTTTTTAAATACCTATTACATCCCTCCCCTCTCAAAAAAAGTTAAGTATTTGAAGTTTGATGACAAATATTTGGTGATTCATTCAAGCTAGAGAAAATATCAAAACCTTTTTTTTTTTTTTTTTTTTTTTTTTAATCAAATTAAAATGCTACAAGAATATTTACCTAATCCACATAAATAAACAAACACTTTAATGACAGGAGGCTGGGAGAAAGGATGTGTTTGTTTACTTTAGCCAATAAAACAGGGAGGGAAGGAAAGAGAAGTAGGAAAGACATTTCTTTTTTTGCACCATTTTGAGTCTCATCTACAGAAGTTCAGTTATGACTTTAGCCGAGACCCGTTGGCTATGCAGTCAGAGTACACAACTACGAACCCAAAGGTTGTGAGTTCGATCCTCACCGGTGGGAAGTGCAAAAAAAAAAAAAAAAAAAAAAAAAAATCTGAAAACACTAGTTTAAATAATCAGGAAATATTCAGTCAAGACTTGTTGGTCAGAGTACACAACTATAAACCCGAAGGTTGTGAGTTCAATCCTCACTGACGGGAAGTGAAAAAAAAAAAAAAAAATAATAAATTAAATTAAAAAAATGAAAGTTTTTATGGATTTCACAAAATATTATAAGATAGAGCAAGAAATAAAATGGTAAATTTGGATATTGGCGGGCATTTTTGAAGTGGTGCACTATAAACTGGTAACGACACAAAATGTCAGATTGAATGAAATAGTCCTGTCGTACTAAAAAAAGTTTGTAGTATAGTAGCATAAAAAATCTCCCTCAATATTTTAGGGAAGGAAGATTAACCTAAAGAAAGATTCCCCCCCCCCCGCCACCAAAAAAAAAAAAAAAAAAAACTTTCTGATAATAGGTTGTTACGTTATTTTGGGGGAAATTTAGAACGTGTTCAGGAGAAATTTCAGAGGTCAGAACATTTTCTGCACCCCTGCTTTATACGCATATTCAGTGGGCAAATGCTCGTCCAGAATTTCTCTAGCTAAAATAACCTATTTTACAATGTTCTTAGAGCTAATCATGCTTTGGAGATTTATCAGTATCAAATTATATATGTATTTAAAAAAGCCACAATCTTTAAAGCAAAACATTTTTTTTTCTTTCCATTGTAACCGAATTAAGATAAATTATGCATTAGGTTACTTACTTATATTTTCTTTTCTTGTTATTATTAAATTAAAATTTCATTTCTACATTCATACCATAAAAATATTTAAATTCTTTATTTTAAACATAATAGTTAACATTTAGTAACTTTTTTCCTAGCATTAGGATTAGGAGTAATTAGGAGAAAGAATAAACATATCAATCCTACTGCATCATAGAAATTTTAAATTTTAGCATGTTTTAGTCTTTTTTTAGTAATATACTATAGAAATGTAGACTACAAATATACATTATACAAGCTGATAATAAAAATCTATTTTTTATTACTATTTAATTTATTAAATTTGTCCTTGCAGGTAACAGAAAAAAATATTCATCATTATTAAGACTAATTAGCAAAAACATGTCAATTTCATTTCATAATTTTGTTTGAGAGTTGAATGTTTAGCTCTATTATTAATTTTATAGTTGTAACAGCTTAATAAATATATATAGCTTAGCACATTAAATATTTAAAAAATGTTATAATTGATTTCTAAAATGCTTTTTAGAGGTTCAAATGTTTCTTAGAGTGTAAAACAAACTTTACTCTTGAAGCTAGTAGATAGGTGGTGCCAGGTTTGATTCCAGCTCACATTCATCAAGGCTAATCTTTTGAAGTTTTCCCTGAAACCCAAGTTTTCTCCAAAACATAAATATGGGCTAGGACGCTTTAAAAAGAATTAATTATTAACAATCTGAATCACGGTTTGAGAAATGCTTGATTTACTTGACACTAGTGAGTAATTTTTTGGATATGGCAAATAAATTTCAATATCCTTTTAGTGAATTTTAAGCACCCTTTTATTTTATAGACCCTTTAGACAGAAATAATTATTAATAATCTGAATTAGGGTTTGGTAAATGCTTGATTTACTTACCACTGGCGAGCAATTTTTCGAATATGTCGAATGAATTTTAAGTCAGTAAGTTTTGTTACCAATATTCAGCATAGAAAAACAGTACAAAAATACTACAGTCAACTCCCACCAATCCGCAGACCTATAATCCGCAATTGATTTTTGAATGTAAACAAAGAAATTTACAGCTGATATTTCGAAACAATTAGCAACTTTTTTCACATTTTTTACTTTTTTAAAATCAAATTTTTAGCTTAATCCTTGCTTTCAAACGCAAGGGGGAAATTAGTTTGAGAGGGAAATCCGTTCTAGACCCACACATGTAGCACCTCATTTTAAAGGTCATGAAATTTCATGTCAAATGGGGATGTTTGTATACAATATAGTGTGACCCCTGGTGGTGAAAAATGGAACTTGGTGATTTTGCTGCAGACCCTATCATGTTATATCTTATTTTAAAGGTATTGGTATTTCCTGACCGTTGGTGATGTTCGTTCAGAACACACTGCGCCCCTGGCGGCAGAAAGTGCAACTAAAGGATTTTACAGTTGACACCACCATGTGACACCTTATTTAAAAGGTCTTGAAAATCCAAGGCGATTGGTGATAGAGGTCTTGAAATTTCATGTTGATTGGGGATGTTTGTATACAATATAGTGCGCCCCCTGGTGATGAAAAATGGAACTAGGTGATTTTGTATTAGACCCTATCATGTTATATCTTATTTTAAAGGTCTTGGTATTTCCTGACCGTTGGTGATGTACGTACTGAACACACTGTGCCCCCTGGCGGGAGAAAGTGCAACTAAAGGATTTTGCAGTTGACAATACCATGTGACACCCTATTTGAAAGGTCTTGGAAGTTCAAGGTGATTGGTGATGTTCGTATACAACATACTGCGCCCCCTGGTGGAGGAATGTGAATTTTGCAGCGCGTGCGTAGCATGCCTGCTATACGGTGCCGAAGCCACAGGTGGCGGAAACACGATTCAGAGGCTCGTTCGGTTCAAGATTAATTTTTAAGATTTTTTTCATGTTATTAGCGACCCGCATATACGCTGCCGCAGGCACCGGGGTCACGAGCCTGAGTTTCGTTTGGTTTGAGGTAATTTTTTTGTAACATATGATTATTTGTTTCGCGATACTTTTATTTAAAAATAGAAATTCAAACAAAATAGAGTTAAAGATATTAAATCATACAAATTTAAAGTTCATATAAGGTTATTATCATGGACCCGGGCAATGTCGGTCGGGTTCATTTGGTTCCAGGTTAATTTTTCAGAATTTTTTCATGTTATTAGCGGTCCGTGTATGCGCTGCCGCAGGCACCGGGGTCACAAGACTGAGTTTCGTTGGGTTCGAGGTAATTTTTTTGTTACAGCTGATTTTTATTTATTTATTTTTTTTTTGGGATGCTATGCTTTTATTTAAAAATAGAAATTCAAACATAATCGAGTTAAATATATAAAATCATACAAATTTAAGGTTCATTTAAGGTTATTATCATGAGCCCGGGCAACTCCGGTCGGGTTCGTTTGGTTCCAGATTAATTTTTGACAATTTTTTTATGTTATTAGCGGCCGGCGTATGCGCTGCCGCAGGCACCGGGGTCACAAGACAGAGTTTCGTTCGGTTCAAGGTAATTTTTTTGTTACATCTGATTATCTTTTTCGCGATGCTTTTATTTAAAAATAGAAATTGAAACAAAATCGAGTTTAGGATTTAAAATCATACGAATTTAAGGTTCATTTAAGGTTATTATCATGAGCCCGGGCAACTCCGGTCGGGTTCGTTTGGTTCCAGATTAATTTTCATTTTGGTTCCAGATTAATTTTCCATTCATATCTGTTCTGACAGTCAAGCGGCTCTCCTTTTATTGGTGAGGTGTAAGTTCACTTCTCTTCTGGTTTGGGAGTGCTACAAGGTTCTTTGTGAGCTTTCTTCCTACAATAAGGTTAGTCTTCACTGGGTACCTGGTCATATGGGCATACCTGGTAATGAGCTGGCTGATGAGTTGGCTAGGTCTGGTTCCAGCACACTCTTTTGTGGCCCTGAGCCTGTTCTGGGAATTTCTCCCACTGCTTTCAGGGCTTCTATCTTCAAGCTCCTTGGTAAGGAGCACTATAGGCAATGGCGTAATTCTGATGGTCAAAGGCAAGCAAAAGAGCTTAATCGTGACTATCCTGGTCTTCGTCATAAAGAGCTTTTAAAGCTTAACAGGAATGGTTTGAGGAAGGTTATCGGCCTTCTTACTGGTCACTGTACCCTTAAGAGACATCTGAACATTATGGGAATCAGTTCTGATCCCATTTGTCGGGGTTGTTGTCTGGAAGAGGAGACTGCTCGGCACATTTTATGCGACTGTGAGGCCTTTTCTGCACACAGGTTTGAGCATCTTGGTCGGCATCTCATTGAGCCTTGGGAGCTGCAGGATATTCCTGTCAGGTGTTTGCTGAACTTTGCTTCAGCTACGAGACTTTTCTCTTAAGGATGCATTTGGGTCGGGGTACAATAGACCTCTGGTCGATGTGCCTAGTTCTTAGGTCCTGCCGAGAGCTGCCCTCCCTGTCAAGTCATAAGTCATAAGTCAAGGTTATTATCATAGGTCCGGACAACGCCGGACGGGTCAGCTAACATGTAGTCATAGTATTAAACAAAATAGAAAATAAAAGATAGCAACTGTTTACTTGGAGTCAGTTTGACGTCACCATTGAGAGTACTTTGTAGAAAGTGGTGTCGTATATAGTATTTCTATTTATAAGCATTTTTCCGAATTCCTTTTTTAAAGTGAAATGTCATAAATTATATTAGATGTTTTAACTTGAAATACATTTAAATAATGATGCGACGATTTTTGAAACATTACGGTCAATAAAGTGACCGTTGAATTCGACAGGTTCCAACTAGTATATATGAATATGGTTGATTAATTTTATTAATATTGAAGACATATTTTATTCTAACATTTATTAGACATCGTCTTTCCATTTTTATGTCTATTTATGAATAATTAATAATAACTGACTTTGTATCTGCAAAAGGAAATGTAAAACAAAGACAATGACCTCTAATCTGCAAATTCCAATAATCCGCACAACTTCTGGACAAAATTTTTGCGGATTAGTGGGAGTTGACTGTACTTCCAACAACACGAGCAGTGTTTGAATAAGCAACTAATTGTCTTTTAAAGCTATTATTATTCTATAATATATCCAACAATGTATTTTAAGAAATGGTGCTTTTGGAACTTGAAAAAATTCTACTTAATGGTCAATTCACCTTCCATTTGGATAAATTTTTTTGTAAAAACTTTCGACTATGTATTGTATATTGCTGATTGCTAAAAAAAAAAAAAAAAAAAAAAAAAAATCCTTCGCTGATAAGAATTTTTAAAAATTCCCCACTCCTATCTGATTATTTGTAAAAATCTTTATTAACTTTATTCATGTCAACAGTTTATTTTACTTCAAAGATAATACAAATAAATAGATTTAGACACTAGGACACTCAGGTGACCAAAATTTAAAAGTGGCCAAAGGATTAGGGTGGGGTCCTATACTGAAGTCATGCCCATTATCCATATAAAACATACACGCTATAATTTATAAACACTTTTAAAACTAAAAGGCAGGTTGAAATCTCATCGATATATTTGAATCTATTAATGCATTAATGTGTAATTTTTGGATTTATAATTCTTTTCTACAAGAATGGTATCCTTTTAACATTATAGACACTCTGTTCAATTATTAATTAACCATTTTTGCTCTTAATAATAAAAATTTACGTTTGTTTACTCATTTACTGATCATTTAAATTAAATGCAAAATAATAATAGTAGACCAAAGCATCATTAACAAAAAAAAAACAAAAAAAAAAAAAGAGCATAAACTTAGATATTTTCAATTAGAAAGACAACTGTTTTATCGAAAATGTTAATCAAAATATGCATACCTAATTTTATAGCAGAAAATATGTATAAAACCCATAACCATGCTTTCAAAGCCATGTCTACAAATTTTATTTTGTATTTGTAAACAACTGTACTGAAGAACGTTAACGTGTATGATTCAATTCACGTTCACGACTTTCAAATATTCGATATGCAGATATTCTTTGAAGTAATTTATCAAAATAGCAAAAAAAAAAATTTTGAATAATCTAGAGAAAATCTGTAACAAGCATCAGATTTAATAAATTGAAGCACTAATGAAATTTATGATATTTGTGACTATAGAAACTCAATAATCGAACAATGTGAATCGAATTTTATAACTATTTTAATCGAAGATTTTGTTGTTGTTGAACTTGAACGAGTCAAGGAACGAATCAACGAGTTGTTTACAAAACTTGTCTTTATTCACTGACGCTGTCAGATATCAAAGATGTTTATTTCAATCTAAGTTAAAAGAATTTTATTTATTCATTTGTAGTGTTCCTACTCAAAATGTACAGACAGGTATTATTCTTCAGCATTTTTATAGGTATGATTTCAAGTATTGATATGTAAATAAATATAGTTTTCAAGTTAGATTTAGGCATTTCTTATGATAATATCAAATAAAATCTGTAAGCTCTTGAATAATGCTATTAAAAATGCCAGTCTCATGAGATTTTAGCTAAACTTCAGTTTCAATTCTCCACCTGGCGTATATGTTTGCAAGTGCCATATGCGCCGTATGAGATATGAGACCTCCTTAGCGAAATTTAAACCGAAGTAGCTTGGACGTTTCTGTTCAAAGTCCTTACTTACGTAATTTTGATAGCTATTTCAATCCATTGCTAAAATGACAAAAAATACTAAAAGTCATTCCTATATCATATTACTCTATTCTATCATACTTTGTTATGTAATTAAATTATTAGTAAAATGCGTATAATTGAAGTAAAAACCTTCTGATGTATGAATAATACATATAACACCTTTACAAACACACACAAACACCAAGATCCCTTAATAAAGCTCTGCCGAGATAATTATTTTATGTTTGCTATACGTTATATTGGAATACGTATGATCGGTGGTCCATGTGAGTACATGCAGGGGTAGAAATTAAGAAAATAAAATCACTGATCTGCTGGACCAGTAATTTTCAAGTTTGACTGGTCCATTGTGTCATTGTATTATATATTTAAAAATTTGTAAACTGTTTGTTTTACTAAGATTTTGTTTTAAAAATTTGCTAGTCAAATGTGATAAATTTTTGTAAATTAATTAAAAAATACAAATGAAGTCAAAAGAATAAAAAATACAAATACAATTAAAGCATAAATCAAAAATTTATGCTTTAATGGATGAGCTTAATGTCATGCATTTACTATTAAGAATTAAAAGAAAAAAATATGAAAGTGAAACTAAATGAAAAATTACAGAGAATAGGGTATTGAAAATTATAAAAAAGTACATTTACTATTAAAATCAAGGGAACGTTTAAAGTCTTGAACGCCAATGAGAAAAAATTGGAAAGCAGACATCTATTTTAGTAGCATTTAGCATACCGTCTTCAGTGCATGAAGAAACTGAAGATGGTACACTAAATGCTACAGAAACAGCTGTCTGCTTTTCAATTTTTTTCTTTTTGGCATTCAAGACATCGAACATTTCCTTGGTTTTAATAATCCATGTGCCTCATTTTAATGTGCTCTTACTATTGATATGATATGCTATCCTGTGACAGATTTACGGAGAATTTTAGAGAAAAGTAAAAGCTATAAAAAACTGAAAAGCTTTACTGGTCCGATGGACCACTAGAAATTATATTTTGCTGATCTCTTGAATATTATTGTGGTCCTAGATCAATAAACCACTGTTAATTTCAAGCCCTCGTATAAGCCCCCAAACCAAAGAAAAAACATAAAATAAAAAGTCATAATATTACTAGTACTGTGCATATTTTCAGATTTTCATCCAAAAAAATCTTTATTACTATTTTTTTAAATACACTCACCATAATAAAATTTTATAAAAATAGCATAAAAATTAAAATATCAACACAGTATGCACCTTGTTTTTTTTCTTCATTGCACGTGATGTACTATGAAGATTCATCATTTCAAAGCAAATTCATGCAGTCTGAAAACAAAGGAACAGTGGGAAGGGAGAAGCTGTTTCATAGATTAACATTTGTCCAATTTGAGTGTGGGTATTGCTTAAGTATCTTACATCTAGGAAAAGAGAAATTTTCTTGGTGTCTAGGAAATTTTCAGAAAAGGGCAGATAAATATCCAAAACAGTGAAAAAAGAAGTGTACTTGTAGGAAATCTTGAAGCAAATTAAATAGAAGACCATCGTGCTATTGATGAAACTTTTTTTTTTTTTTTAAATAAATGAATACGGTTAGATAATATTATTATAATATTGCCATTATTACTAAATTTTAATATTTCTCACTATCAAATTTGTCTAGGCTAAGTAGTTTTGAATTATAATTTTATAACTTGAGCTGCTAAATGCATTATATCTTTTCAGTTTTCTATATTAGATTAATTTTATGACTTCTTTTCATTTAACTGTGTATTATATCGGGGAATAAGACATGTGTTAGCTGTTTCAATTCTGAAATCATATACATATCAGAAAATTATGGAGTGGAAGGCTGCTTTTTTATGCCCCAACTATGTGACAAATACCAGAGCTGGGAATTGGCCCGGGTTTGATTCCCGGCTCTGGTATTTGTCACATAGTTGGGGTATAAAAAGTCAGCCTTCCACTCCATAATTTTCTGAAATTAACTTTCAGGCTTGATGAATAAATTTCTAAATTAAAATCATATGCATATTTCAGAATATTTATGCATCTCATCTATCAAAAAAAATTTAAAATCGGTATCTAATAAATCTATTATATATGTATAATATGCAATAATAGAGAATATTTGATATGGTAATTTTATTTTTTTTATTTATCTTTTTCTCTTTTTTAAAGGAAAACAAACTACAAAAATGATTTTTTATGACAGGTTTTAAAATGAATTATTTATTTATTTTATTGCTTTGCTTTCTTTTACATTCTGCAAACAGGAATTAATGAATCTGTAATAAACTTTGCATGCATACTATATTTTTTTCAGTTTAATGTATTGTGAGCCTCCACAGATTATGAACCGATGAGCTGCTACTGCATATGATTTAATCAATTTCGAGATTTATTTTCAATGTTGTTGCATGATAGAATTAGTCAAGATGAGTGAATATGAATTAATTTTTGTGAGGTAACTTCTTTATGTGTATTGATTTAAATAACAAAATGGATTTAATTTTATTAATATGGATTTGAATTGATATTTTAGTAAATACTGTAAATAAAATGAAAAATATATTGCTAATTTGTAGGTGGGATATCTAAGTTTATGTTGTCATAGGAAAAGTGACTGTTTAAGATGCTTTGAATTTGAAGTAATGTAGACCTGAAAATTTGAATTTTCTGTTAGTCGCTAGTGATCAGTAGATCCTTAAAATTTAGGCTGCACTTATTCACAACTTAATATCTCTATTAATGCTTTAATTACTTTATTAACCAAAGTTAAAAATCTTAAAAAAAAAATCAGAGAAAAGTATGGTGAAATTTTATTAGTACAGTACAGAGCCAGAAATCCACTGACCTAAAATCTGCTGAAGTCCGAAATTCGCACAGCTTGTCAGATACAATGAAATTCACGATTAATAAATTGCAAAACTGCAAATCAAAATTTTTGAAAAAGATCTTGAATACAGATTTTATGTTTGCATTTTATGGTTACAAAAAAGAAAAACAAAATAATAATAATAATATGAAAGACTGCAAGACCCAAGTTGCTGCTAATGAAATTATTGACAGTATATTAAATTTATCAAAATAAAATAATGATTATTGTGATATGATGATATCAATCAGGTAAATAATAACGAACAAAATTTTTAAAATGCTTTCTGATAAAGGCATAATTTGTAAGGAAGAACTCAATAAAATTCATAGAAAAATAAATTTGTGTTACTACTATTTACAATAAATAAAAAAAGTAAATAAATCATGCAGGTTCAAGTTCAGTTTAAAACTAGCTAATTGTGAACAGATTTTATCTAAATTTGGCAAATATATTTTTTCATTTTTATTTATTGTTTTCATTATGTATTTTTGTTAATGTTCATTATTATTCTTATGTACCTAATGATTTAATACTCAGTGTTATTATTCACTAGTATGTGTTTAGTTTAAATAATAAAAACGGAATATTATTCAAAGTGAAAATCATTTTTATGGGCCCCGAAATCCGCACAACCTCTGGTCCCGAGCTGTGCAGATTTTTGACTCTCTACTGTACTATGTTAATTTTACGTTGATTTCTTTAGAAATTGACCTATTGCAATCACTTCGTTTATCTATCTATATAATAATGAAAATTTTGTCATCGCGATAACTCCCGAAATAATACTCCAAATCAAACCAAATTTGGACAGCAAAATTATCTTAATAAATGTCTTGGATGAGTTCGTTAACTGAGTTGCTCTGCCATTTTGTTTTCAAGTGGAGGCCACTTGGAAATTTCAAATTAATATTGTAAAAAGCGTATTTAAGACCAGATTTGCTTGAATTTTTATGTATACATACACCATATAAGGGTCTCAACCAAGTCTTTTAATTTAATAAACTTTATCCACCATTTTTAACAAAGTGCGGATGTTATAAACTAAGTTAGTCAAGTTGAAATCAGGCTACCACTTGAAAATTTATAATCATGATAACTTTTTAATTACCAGATTATTTATGCCTGAACACACATTTCATGAAATACCTCAACACACTTCTACTAATTTTCTAAGGCGTACTGTTTGAGAACCACCCTAACAACACATCCAAAATATATCCTGAAGATGTCCGTAGATGCCATTTTCATCCATAGGACATCCTGAGGAATTCATTTGGAGAAGATGTGCAGTTAGGGGCATAAGCTTACGGATGCACATCAGTCAGATTCACTCTTTTCTCCTCTCCATTATAAATCCTGTTGCAGTTTTATTTCTTTGTTTAAGGATATTTAAATATAAACGCTCTTCACACATCTTAATATAAGTGCAAGTACCGCTAATTTCAAAAAGGTGTGGCTTTTCTTCTCCAGATGCAAAAAACATGTGCACTACCTTGGAGATAAAAGCAAGACTAAAAGAAGGGGAGAATTCACAGATGGTAGAGAAACACAACCAGCTAATAGCACAACAGCATGCAACAAACAGTCAGAAATAGAATACAACCAAAAAACTGGAGACAAGAGAAACAAACACAATAAAAAGGAAATGGAAGAAAATTTGCTTGCCTGCTGTTTTTTGGTCGTGTCTCCATCTGATTGATTGTTGCATGCTGCTGACCCATTGGCTGGTTGTGTTGCTCCTCCATCCTTGGGTTTTCCTTGCTTTTGTCTCCAATGTAGTAGAACATGTTGTTTGCACTTGAAGGAAAAACACTATGTTTTTACATCCATTATTCAACTACCATAGGTAATGGAAGTATTGTATTCGGTCACAAAATTTGATATCGGGATTTCACCTGATTTACATGTTTTAAGGTCTCCTGAGTCCAAAAAAGTGGTTTTTAGCAATTGGTCAGTGTGTTTGTATGTATGTATGTATGTGGGGAATCTTCTGGCTATTATATCTCGGAAACTAATGAAGAACTTCTAAATCTAAATCTACGAAATTTTAGAATTGAAACAGGTCTAGTATACAGATGAATTTTCCAAATTTTGGTGAAAATTGGAAGTAGGACTTCCAAAACTAGAATTGGGGCAAGTCCATATCTCAAAAACGGCTCTAACGATTTTCTTCAAAGTTGTTGTATAAACACTCCATTAGATATCCTTTCGAATGCTATACTTAGTTGGTTAGTTCAGGAAAATTGATAGGTATCCTGTATAAATAACTGAATTTTAGGTCCTGCAAGTGCATTCCTTTCAAAATGGCTGTATGATTTTTTTTTCAAACTTGCCATATTAACCCTCTTTTAAATATCCTTTTGCATGTAATTGTTGTTTTCTGGTCAATAATTAATTATGCCAAGCTTTGGTAAAAGTCAGTATCTCAAAAACGGCTCTAACGATTTTCTTAAAAATTGTTACATAAACCCATTTTAGATATCCTTTCTCATGCTTTACTTGGTTATCACAGGAAAATTAATAGTTATCCTGATCAGACAGATCAGTTTTAGATCTCGGAAATTGATATTTAAAAATAAATAAATAATAATTAAAAAAAAAACTCTATCAATTTTCATTTCGTTTTCTTAAAAAAAAAATCGCTGTGTTTTATGTCTTTACATGTGTATTAACTTTCTCTTACCGGAAAATTGTTAGGTGTTTATTTCATTAAGTCAATTCTATGTCTTCTGATAACATTATCTCCAAAAAGTGCATATAATACGTGTAACAGTGGGTAATGGAAGTCGCACCAGATTTTTTAAAAATCGATTGTGCTTGCAATTATTTTATGGTGTAAGAAAAAGTCTTAAAGTTTAAATATTTACTGTACACCACTTCTGTTATTTGTAGGGGAATGTCTCCGGTTGTGGGCAGTCTCCGATTATGGACACCCCACCATATCTTTTAACAAAAAGCAAAGATGGTGGATTTGAGTACTGTCAAACATGTATTGTGGTAGTACACAGTTTTTGTGCTAACACCGAAGTGAATAGATGCATTTTCTTAGTAAGTGCAAGAGCATCTAAACAAAAAATCTGAGAAAAAGTGACACAAAAGTGATTTGTGAATATTTTCAGAATTTGATAAATTGAAGTGAATTAATTAAAACATGTAAGTGCAATATATATTCATGCAGTATATTCAACATATTTTGTGATGCAATATCAAAGTAAGCCAAAATGTAGATTGAAAGTAGTTTTTTCTGTCATTATAAAAATAATTGTCATCCCTGGTTGTGGGCACCCATGTTTCTTTCATTTAAAGCATGTGTTTGACTTACAAATTGTCAAATATGGTTTTTTGTAACAACATAACTTATTTTATTAGTGTTTAAGTATTTTTAGCCATGCAAACCCCGAAAAGTCAATCAATCCAAAAGAAATGGATTTTAAGGCACTGGTTAAAGCCATTTAGGATTGCTTAGTAGATAAGAAATCCATAAAATTGACTGGCCAAGAATACAGACTTCCTCGCAGCTTCTGTGTCTCTCCAGAAGAAGCCTAGAAAAAGTAAGGAAGCTCCACCTGTCAAACTGTCGGCCAAGTGCGCTAAAAATAGGAACATCCACAATCAGATGATAATGACATCTTCTGCATCATTTGTTTGGAGCACTTGCTACCATGCCGAACAAGAGTAAATATAATCAAATGCAACTAGTATGATCGTCTGGTGCATTTGAAATGTGCCAATACACATGAAAATTATTTTATTTACTAGCATTGCACTCAGGCCCGGACTGGCTCCTTTGGGGGCCCTCGGCTAGAAATCGGACAGGGGCCCCTTACTGATGTTGATTGATTGGTTGGGTTTTACGTCGCACTAGTGCTGCGCAATGGGCAATTGGCGATTTTTGAAAATCGGATATATGCCTAAAAAACACATTTAGCTTTCTTGCCACTTGAGAAATATACAAGTAAAAAAGTAAGTTATTTTTTCTGATGTATTTTACTAATTTTCACAATAAATATTTATATAATTTTTATATATCATACCTATACTAGTTTTGTGCTGGGGAAAATACGTATACTAATTAATTGCGAGTGTTTCATTATTTAAAAATAAGATTGTAAGGTGCGCCAAATCTAGCAAACCTGATTCGTCGTTAAAAATATGGCAACCCGGCTCTCAAAACTCCCTCACGGCCTTATTCACCAAATCACTGTTAACCCATGGTTCACGTAACACTTGTGTTAGAGTTAACACACCCTTAACCCTGGGTTAGAAAGTTTTCGTATTCACCATCCGTGGATTAGTTGACCCCAGAGTTATCTGTAAGAGTCGCGCTGATTGGTCAATAAAAACGCAATGCACTAAAAAAGTAAACAAGAGTGTTTTCGCTGTAACTGTAACATGCTCATTTAACACCAGAGTTAACCCACCAATTTAGGAGGATTAAAAAAGAGGGTTAACTCGAGTGTTAAATTCTTGATTTTGCGTGGTGAATACTGATTTTGAGATAACCTAGCATTATTCCTGGTTTAACATCAGTGTTAAAAATTTGGTGAATAAGGCTGTCAGAGAGACAGAGTCGGGGTGTGAAGGTAGTAAGACTGGAATCTGTACTAGTCCTAGAGACAGTAGTAGCTATGAAACGAAATGTAAACCAGAATTGAAAAATTATCTTCATTGTATATATCATCGATTCATTAATATATGACATGTAATGTTTCCCATATTAGAGATGTTAATAAAGGACTTGGGACTAACTGCGAATTTTCTTCATTGTCTCTGACGGCTAACAAAGCATCAGGGTACGCCGATTTAAATCAGCTTGATTAAAATCATGATTAAAATCGTGATTAAAATCACTTTGATTTTTTTTTAAAAATCATTGATTTAAATCAAAAATAAAATTTTACAATTTTGGGTCAATATGTAGTTTTATATAGACTTAGATCATAAGAAAACTTGAACTTACTTGTTATTTACATCAAATACCCAATCCCCCCAAAAAATAAATAAAATATCTGTGTTTATTAATTTAAAAAATGATTCTTTTAATTTTCTACAACTCTATTCTTGTCTTCTATTCTTATTTTGAAGCTAACTACGTTCATTTGCAGCCAATTTTTTTTTTTTTTAATACAAAGCCTTAAATTCTCTGCCCTAAGTGTTTTTTTTTTTTTTTTTTTTTTTTTTTTTAAGGATAATAAATATTGTATCATCTGAACTGAAGCATTTGATTTGTCTGTCACTCTGTCCTTCATGTTTAACTTTTCTTATTTCTAATTCTGATTACTATGTTTTTCAACTGGCCAAGGCATTCTTAAGCAATTTTTCCTTTTTTACTTAGGCTTTCATAAAATTAGAAATGAAATGGTAATGGCCTGGCTAGTTGTTGCAGTTTTCTTAATTTTTTAAAACTTTAATCTTTTGAAAAAATCTTAGAATTTCTATGTATTTTATTGGTAATAAATTGCACAAACTAATGTGTGTATTATATATACATATATTATATGCACATTGAATTTCCTTTAATTGAAAAATTATTCTCCAAAAAGTTTCTCTTCAAAAAATTTGTTAATGTGATATTCAAGATGTTTTAATATGTAGATTTTAATCACAATAAAAATAAAAACCAATGTAACATTTAAAATGAGATAAAAAATACAAAACTTTTAAAACTTTAAAAATACATTTTAATTAAAGACATTAAAACACAAGACAGACGTTTCGGCTAGAACACTAGTCCTCCTCAGTGTAAACATACAAACACAACATTTACAAAAATTCCAAATACATCACAGCAAGATTCTGAATCTTGCTGTGATGTATTTGGAATTTTTGTAAATGTTGTGCTTGTATGTTTGACACTGAGGAGGGCTAGTGTTTTAGCCGAAACGTCTGTCTTGTGTTTTAATGTTTTTAATTAAAATGTATTTTTAAAGTTTTATATTTTTTATCTCATTTTAAATGTTACATTGGTTTTAATATATTAATGAGACGTATAAATTATGTTTAATTTTATTAAAATAATAAAAACATTAAAAAAATAATAATTATTATCTTATATGCTTTTAAGCTATTTACACTTAATCATTTATTTATTTTATTTTTATTATACTATATTATATTTATTTATTTATTTTTCTTTTTGAAAGGGGGGGGGGGGTAGAATGTACCTATGTTGGCTAATATTACTTTTTTTTTTTTTTCTTTTAATATCCTCATATATATTCTTTTAATTTAGTTTATTTATATTTATTGCTCCTTATATGTATTCACATTTAAATTTTAAAAAAAAGTTTTCATGCTTAATTTCTTAACATTTATTTTTACTCGAATAATGTAAATAAAACAAAAAAATCTGATTTAAATAAAAAAAATCTGATTTTTTTGATTTTTTTAAAAAAATCATGATTTTTTCACACCCTGCAAAGCATTACTCGCTGAAGCTGTGTCTATTTACAAAGATTGAGAAATATTTTTAGTTTTAGGCAACTTAATCCCTCCGTTGAAAGCATAATAATCTAAATTATACTGTAATACCTAAATAATTATTTAATAGAGACACAATAAGATAAAATACTAAATATGTATATTGAAAAAAGAATAGAAAAAGAAAAATGTCTTCTTTAATTGTGATTTAGTTCATACAAATTGTAAAATATATTGCATAACAAAAAGAAAAGTGATTCTGCAAACGTTGTTACAGATATAGCGAACTAAGTAACTCTCAACAAGATCTTTATTATTGCCCCAGCCTCTTTAATTCATCGCCAAAATGACAACGAAAGGTTAAAACTCACCAAGGGGTCTTATACTAAAGCTTTGCGGAAGAAATTTTAAGAAACGAGTATAAGAACAGTTGCTGAGGACAGGGTTGGTTTTTTGACGTCAAAAACTGGTTTTTGACGTGACAAGTGTCAAAAACTGGTTTAAACTGTCAAAAACTGGTTTAAACCGTCAAAAACTGTCGAAAACCATATGTCATGTGAAAATTGTAGGGGAGAAGGGGGTACATTGGGACACGGGGCACATTGGGACAAAGGCTTTTATCCCTTTATAATTGCAAAATAAAATTTGTAAAAAATCACAATAGATGGCACTTAGTAGTACATCTTCATATTTGTGATTTCAAATCGATCATTCAAGTCTGCTGCCTATGAACAAGGTTAGTTTATTTTATCATATGAAAAGTAATTTTTTTCAAGTAAACTAATGTTGATTTTTTAGGTAATAGGAAATAAATATTTTAATTTTTAAAAGTACTATGTGTTTTTATAAACATTAAGCTTTCATTTCCACTATAGATCATTAGTCCATGTGCTCTAGAAAATTAGACCTAAACATTTGTTTTGAAAATGACCTGATGGGGTACATTGGGGCACCAATGCATGGGGCACATTGGGACTGCTCCAATGGCCCATTCATTTCTAACACCAATATATTTTTATTTACTTATTTTTTGCACATATAAGCTAATTGTATTAATTTTTTTTTAGGTATTCTTTAAATAAATAGAAAATGATTAGAAATTATAAGCGAAAAACTGAAAGAACTAAAATTTCAGAAGAAAATATAGAAAAGGCAATAAATGAAATAATCAAAGATAAACTTTCTGTGATGGAAGTTGCAATTAAATATTATATACCAAAATCTACATTATTTAATAGATTGAAAAGCATGAGAGAAAATAAGATTGAGTGTGTACTACAAATATAAATTATAAGTTTCAATCCAAATATACATCTCAACAAATATTCACAGCTGAACAAGAACTCTTGTTGAAAGATTATTTAATATCATGTTCTCAACTTAACTATGCCATCAACACGATCCTACATAACATTAAAGTTTTGTGTAGACTTGCAGGGTTTTGATGTGCGTTAAGATATGAATATGCAGTAATGCCTCATAACAATTTCATTTTTTTCATAATTGCCTACTTTATTATTATTTGTTATTGTATCATATTCATTGTTTTGAAAGCCTTTCATTTACTTTAGCAAAATATTTTGCAATATTGTAATTAGATAAATAAAAAGATGGTTGTCCCAAAGTGCCCCATCATTAAATGAGTGTTGTCCCAATCTGCCCCTGCACGGGGAACATTGGGACACTTTTGCATAAGTTATGTTTTAATTATTTCTGTTTGCAAAACACATTAAACAATGTTCATTACACATTTAAAAGGTGACCAATAACACAAGTATTTAAACAAAAATGCACAAAAGCATTAAAACTTTTATAAATTGGAAAATAATATGCTTTTATAAAAAGTGTCCCAATGTCCCCCCTCTTCCCCTAATGTAAAATAATTGTATTCATATTTTTAAGTTGCAATGTACTAAGTATATAAGTTAACATTGGTTATATATATATATATATTCCGAAAAAGATAAATGTTTATGCAGGGTTGCCAACATTTAAATTTATTTCGGTGCATTTTTAGCCCTTCCTTTATTTTGTGCCACTTTTTTTATAGAAATTTTTCTCCAATATATAATTAGGATAAAATAAGAAAAAAAGTGGTGCAAAATAAAGGTGGGTCTAAATATGCTTCAGAATAAATTAAAATGTTGGCACCCCTGGTTTATGTAAGGAAACATATTTATGCACTGTATTAAGAGTAGGGTGAATGTTTATAATTTTTTTTGTAAATTTCAATAGAGCTACAAAAAATTGCATATATATATGGTAAATTATAGTAATACAATTAAGCATATTAAAAAATCTTTAAAACTGAATAAATTTTACCACCCCCCCCCCTCTAAAAAAAATAAATAAATTAAAAATAAATAAATAAAAAATAAATTTTTAATGCTTTCTGTTATTCTCCCCCCCCCCCCCCCTTCTCACTTTGGCATTGTGATTTAAAAATATAAATTAAACATATGCTATTACTTAGTTTGGGAATTCAATGATAGGTTAATTTTTTAAATTATGCTGAATGCTGAAATTTCAATGAAAATTTTTAGCATTTAAATATATATATTAAATTAAATCATATCAATGAATCCACAAAATAATATCCAGATATTTTAGAATATATTGTTAAACTTATAATAATGTGAAATCAAGATATAAAATTAATTAGATGCGAGCAATTTTAAAAAGTGAAGGATATTTACTTATTTTTTAGATACAGTTTGAGAAATTTTACTGTATTATTTAATATTGGGTTTCAATGTATTTAATAATACATTTCAATGCATATAAATGCAAATTTTCATACATTTAAGACATTAATTCATGAATGAGAGATATGCTTTCCATTAACCTCTTCATTAAAAATTTAGTTCAACTAATCATGCAATACCTCAAAAAAATTTAATCATAATCATAAAACATGCTATTGATTATAACCCAAAATGAAAAAATCATGATGCAATATTGCACAGTAATTTTATTCATTAGGATAAAATACTTACGGCACCTTTTAATTGATAGTCGGTATATATTTAGAAAAATATACTTTTTAAAAATAAGACTTTGTAAAATTTTTGATAACTTAAAATGCAATAAGTAGTTCACCTTAGAACAGGCAAATTTCTATTTTAAAATTTTTGTATTTTGTAAAGGTAAAAATATTTTTTTTTAACTTAAACAGAATTTATTGGCATTCAAAAGAAACAGATAATACTCTTCTAAAAATTATTTTTATCATGGGAAACTTATAAACTAACCACTTTTTTTAAGTCTACATTATTTTATTTTTCTAAATATGACTACTTCATTGTTAAAATATACCAAGAAATGTAAAATTTGAGGTTTTTGACATAAGGTTTTTGACAAAGGGTTTTTGACGTGACAGTTTAAACTGTGGTTTAAACCGTCAAAAACTGCCATGCGTCAAAAACCTGCCAACCCTGGCTGAGGAACAAAACAGTTACTGCATGCTTTTATATGGAAAAATAGTTGTAAAAGAAAAAGTCTTGACGTACTATATTAAATTTTGTTTTGTATAGAATTTTATGCTTATACTTTGAAGATGGCTTCGTTTTTGTTTCCGTATAAAATCTGTAAGTTTATAGGGGAAAAAAGGCTGTGACGTCAGCGTTGTACATGCATGAAAGCTGCTTTTAACGGCAGATGAAACCCAGATCGAGGTTTTGACTGATTTTTTTACTCATTTATTTATTATTATTTTTACTTTCTCTTATCCATATGATAGAAAAAGTATTGTGTTAGGGTCAATTTTCGAAAGTGAGTTTTTGTTATATTTACATGTTCTGAGGTCCCCTGAATATGAAAATCATGTTTTTAGCGAATGGTCCGTGTGTGTGTCTGTCTGTCATCAGCATATCTCAAGAACAAACAGCAGCAGAAACTCCAAACTCGGTATTCTAAATGTGTATCATATAGGGATGCTACACTAAGCTTTTCGTTGAGATGAAGCAAATTGTTCGTGTACAGGGACACTCAAAAGTATTCAAATACATTACGTCTATGGGGAAATTGCATGTAAGTAGAGTTTAGCATCTATAGGCTGCATTAATCCAAATGAAACGAATATACATTTTTTGTAATAGAGATAGTCGACTGGGAAAAAAAAATTTTCTGCATAAGTCCCCATCGAGGGGAATAAATTTACATGATGGGTATCTTTCAAAACAGCTCGCTAATACCTTTAAAACGAATGGTTAAACCATCGATCTGCGATAATTTAAAATAAATTTATCAATTTTTTTCATTTTTAACCAAAAAAAAAAAAAAAAAAATTTAATGTAATATAAGTTTGATCAAGATTGATAAGTTTCAATGAATGTTGTGTGTGAAAATTGTCTGTATAATTTTAAGTAAACTTTTAATTGTAATAACAGAATTAAATTCTATATAAATGTAGGTGTATTAATGGAATGGGGGTTGAGGAGGGTGGTAGCCCCCCCTCACACAGAATTAATTATCATATAAAACACTTCCGAAGCCTAATTTGAATTGTTTAACATAGGTTTACATGACAGTACTCGTTATTTTGTCTCTTAATCTCCAACCTGTATTTATAGTATTAAATTTCAGGGTAAGAGAAAGTCGTGTGAGTGACACCAGATTATTTCTAGTAGATAAATTAAAATGTAGTGCAATATCTTCCTACTTTATATTCTAAAACAATCGCAAAAAAATTCCGTTATTTAATGCAGTTTTGTATGAATGAATAATTTTGATTCAGAATGGCCATCAGGCATATGAAAAGCGGAACGTTGATGACAGTCATCTATTTCTACTTTTATTATGATGATTTTAAAGGCAAAAACAAAGCATAGCAAGAAACAGAAATTAGGGCTTCAAAATTAATTGTAAATGAGTAAGGTTATTGGGAAATAAACAGTCAAATTACTCTGATGTAACTAATTATAAAGTAGTATATTTTAAGGGGTTTTCTGAGGCCCCCTTCTGCCGGGGGCCCTCGGCAATCGCCGACCAGCCGACCTGGCCAGTCCGGGCCTGATTGCACTTCTGATTTGAAAGATGAAGAAGATGATGAACAAAAATGGAAAAATGCCATTTTCTGTTGCTATTTTGGCCGCTGAATCCTTATAAAATAAATAAATTTTATTATTTTCTGTATTTATGGTGATTTTCTTATTATTTTTCCATTTTTAGTGGATTTTTCAGATGTGCCCACAACTGGATACAAATTTTATTTTGGCTAAAATTTATCACTTCACAAAATTGGAGATAACATTTTACTGATTGACGGAATCTATACAGTTGCTTTATCAAACGTTAGCTAAGGGTTCTAGCTTTTTATTGGTATTCATATGTTTGCATAATATTTATTCTATCAAAAGTTATAAGCCAAAATCAAAACTGTGCCCACAACTGGAGACATTCCCCTATTTATTAAAAGGATATCTCATTTAAAAATGAAGTTTTTCAATTTTCAATTTGCTCTTTAAATATGTCACCTTTTGTCTTAGTGATCAATTTTTTGAAAAAAATAATTTAGAGAATGAAAATTAGAATCCTAAGTTTGCTCCCTGAAATAAATATTTGAACATATCTTTTTAAAAAGTTGATCACTGAGCTAAAAGGCGACATTTTCAAAGAATATTATAATTCAAAAATTCTGAAATCAAAATTTGACCAACTTCATTTTTGAATGAGATAACCTCATAATAATACATTGGTGTTTAAAATTTAAACAACAACCTGTTTTCTTCTTTTGTGCATAACTCTTAAACAAATAAACATATGAACATAAAATTTGGATGGCCTGTTTGTTATCCTATCATTAATCAAATTTTATATAATTTTAGCATGAGTAATAATTTTTAAATTAATAATTATTCTTTTTTTCTCAAACGTAAGCTTTAGAAAAAAGGAAAAATTTCAACAATTTTAGGAAAGAAAACTTTATGAAAAATGGTTTTAAGGATGCAGTACAGATTAGTGAAGACGAACATGCCTTCAAATGTTAAACTAAATTCCAAATTTTCTTTCTGTATTCACTTTTCTTTTTCTTTTAAAACGGACTTTTTGAAAAAATATATTACTAATTTCTAAACTATACTCAACACCAGAATAATAATAATTGTTGATAAATAATTTTATAATGAATGTCTTATCCAACTTTCATGTTTGTATGCATATTTTTAAAAAAGTTATTCACGTGCGGAAAAAAGAAAAAACAGAAAAGTGAATACAGGAGGGAAAATCTGGTTTTAATCTAACACCTGCATGTATGTGCATCTTCAGTCACCTGTCTGTAATGCATGCTTATGACCATTTTTCATTTAGTTTTCTTTTCATTTTTTCCAAAGCTTATTTTTGAGAAAAATTGAATAATTATTAATTTAAAAATTATTACTTATGCTAAAATTATATAAAATTTGATTAATGATAGGATAAAAAACATGTCATCCAAATTTTATGTTCATATGTTTATTTGTTTAAGAGTTATGCGCAAAAGAAGAAAACGAGAAGACAGGTTGTTGCTTAAATTTTAAACACCAGTGTATAAAGCAACAAAAATCTATAGGATAACATGGGAAGGAAGGAAGGGAGCTATCTGACTGATGTGCCTTAAGACTTCTCTCCTACTCTTATGATTTCCCCATCTCCAGTGACCAAATCCCATGTAACTCTATGGAGAAATTTCTTTAGTAGAATTATGCACTATGTCTTTTTTTTTTTTTTTTAAATTTGTTTTCACATTTGGAAGATTCACACCGTTAAATTAGTTCTCATTTTCTAAAAATTTATTTTTTAAATTTTTAGTTTAAAAATAGGAAAAAGTTAACTAAGCACATTTTTCTCATTTTTAGCTGTTAAGATGAAATATGAAAACATTAAACAATAAATTTTTGGAAAATTAGTATTTACTAATTTAAAGGTTGTGAATTTTACAAATCTGAAAAAAAAAAAAAAAAAATTAGTTAATGCATAATTCTAGTATAAAAATTTTCCATAGATTTATTTACATGGGATTTCATGACTAGAAATTAGGAAATTGTAAGAGGGAAAGAGATTAGCTTTAATGCAAAATGATTCTCTGCTAACCAGAATGTACCATTAGTTATTTTCATTTTGTTCTTTTTAGCTTGCTTTTAAATTTTATTTTATATTTTTCAGCTCTTTTTACTCGAGCTCAGCTTGCCCAAAGATTTTTTACTCAAGCTTATGGCTTTCAATGTATATTAGAGAAACTCAGAGACAAATATGTACCAGTCTTATTAGATGATGAAGCAAAGGAAAAACTGTGCAAGTAATTAAAATTTAGATAAATCTAATATTTATCCTGTCTATATATATATATATATATAACATTAAAAGATTTAATTTATCTGACAATGAATGTACATGTCTTTTAGTTCTTTTGTCTTTAATGCTGGCTGACGTGTCTATTTGAACATGGAACACTTGATAATGAATATTCTTTCTTAAAGTAAAAAAAAAGTTATTATTATTATTATTTTGTACATAAAAGATAATTGTCTATATTTGTTTGTTAATTTTCTATCTAACATTATCTACTACTCAGTATCTCAATGACAGAAACATGGTAACATAGTCACGGACATAGAAAAACGGCTTGCAGACAGTTTTTATCTGCACTAATAAAAAAATTAGTTTGCAACATTTGGATACTTTTTGTGCTAATAAAAAAAATTGCCTGCATCTTTCGGACAGTCTTTGTCTGTAGTCATAAAAAATTGTCTGCAATTTACAGAAATTTTTTGTCTGCAACAATGTGCTAGCGCTACCGATGTATGACGTCTTGGATTCTCTCTGGTAGGAACTCTAGAGCCCCGCTATAGGTGCCTTGGTAGGAACACACAAAGCAGTGCTTAACAACGATGACCTAGGGAGCCTATATCTCCCTTGATAGGCAGCATTATGCATGTATTCTTTTCTCATGTTACCTGTTACTGAGATTCTATGGGAATATAGTAAAGTGCTAATTTCATTTAAAACCGCTCTATAACTTCTCCTCCACTTCAAAATTCACTTATAAAAATTTCTGTATCAAAACTAAAACTATTATTTTTATTATTTGTAATTATTTATATTGTGCTGTGTCAAACATTGCTATAAAAGATTTAATTGAATGCGTTCAACTTATTATTTTATAATTGTTTATACTATATTGTTCTCTAGTAAAATTGTATTTGTGTACTGTTGCACGAGATCACCACTGTTGTTAAGTCCTCCCCCCAAGATTGCCACTATTAGCTTTCAGGTTTTTTGAGTGTAAACCATTTTCACCCCTGATTACATGCAAATTTTGCAGACAGATTTTGAAATTTTAAAAGCCTGTCGCAGACAGCTACAACACTTTCTGCCACTGGGCTCAGTATTAAACACATGCTAGCAATTAATCATTGGTATGCAGTTAATATAAAATGTATATTTTATGTGTATTTAATATGTGAATACTATAGAAGAGATCCTATAAAATGAATTGCATTATCTTATATATTTATAAATATCTATCAAAAGGCTAGCAGTTAATATATGCAAGTGTATATTTCTCACTAATTTTCTTGTTTTAAGAAGCATGATACAGAAAACATGCAGTCTTAATCTGTAGTATATATATATTTTCTAGCAAATGTATTGTTCAAAACAGAAAACTAAAAGAAAAAAGTATTACTTTATTATGATGTATTATCTTAAGTATCCAAAGTAGTTAAAGAATATTCTTACTGTTATAATATTTAATTTCTAATTATCAATGTGCATTAAAAATAAAACATTTTTTAATTTCTTCTATTGCTTGTAAGTTTTTAGCATGAAAATGTAAAATTACTCTTAGCTAATGTTTTATTGTAAATTTGCTCTCAGAAATACAGGATTTATAGAAATAGCTATAAACTTTCATATTTCAAATATCTAAGCTCTAACTCAATTATTTTCGAAGTTACTCGAAAATTCTCAATTAATAGGATTCTATAAAAGAAAATCCATTCCAACGATTGATTCAGTTTCCTTGCCAAGCGACTTACTGTGAAGAGACTGGGTCACTGATTACAGCTTATTGCTGTGTGTTAATGCTGTGGTACAGTTTATACTGTGATTTTGATGTTGTCAGCTGTTATTTAAGCTGTCTTTTCTAGTAAAACTGAAGTTAATACTTTTTTCACAGGCCTGTAATCTTCTGGAACATTCTCTAAATAAACTTTTAAGCTTCTTCAAGATTCACCTTTCATTCACAGGCAATCGACGAATCCTGAGGGCACAACATTACTATTAGCTAATATTTTATTGTAAATTTGCTCTTAGAAAAGCGTGATTTATAGAAATAGCTATAAGCTTTCCAATGGACTACCATGGGCGTCAGCACATAGGGGCAAGGGGGGCACTTGCCCCCTCCTAGAAAATTCTAATAAGTAAAAAATTATGAAAAAAAAAAAAAAAAAAGCTTTAAAAGTATGTCATTAGAATTCAAATGACCAAATAAAATTTATGTCACCAAGCCAATTAGATTCAAACCGACTCAACCTGCATTTATAGGTTTTCTCTTTTTAACTTTTCCCTTCAAACAGATTTTTAATTATACAGAAAGTCTTTCGGATTAGTGTTGGTTTGAAATAAGCTATATAATTTTTATAAGTAAAATGTTTTAGCTTAAATCATATGCATAAAAATTTATTGTACTAAATGCTTACACAAAAGTTTACTTAATAATCTCAATCAACCAGACAACTATTTGAATCGAACTGAATTTTTTAAAATATGCTGAAATTTTGCATTGTTAAGTTTGCCCCCTCCTGAAAAAGTTTCATCCTTTTCTCTCTTTTTTTTTTTATGCCTTCATTTTAAGTTAGCAAATTTCTTACAAAATTATATTTTCAAAAGAAAAGCTGTAATATACATTGATTGGTAACACAGGTATACAAAAATAATGTTAGCAAAATTTGATTTGATAATTTAGACTGACACATGTGTTTTTTGGTGTGCAGAAACCAAAAAGGAAGCCAGTTTTTCTCTATCGCATAGAAATTTTTGTCAATACAGGGTGTCTACTGACACAATTTCTTTATATTTGGTAGTTTCTAGTATGCTTTCATGATTAATTATAATGAATCACTAAAATATATTATAAAAGTTACTATATACAGTAAAGCACCGTTTATATGTCTCTCGTTTACATGTCTTTTATATTTATACGCCCTTTTAGTGAAGTCCTGATTTATATTAATACAAAAAAATCTTCATTTATATGCCGCTAATATCCGTTATATGTCTTTTCCACTTTATTAAATTCACAAAACTTCTCGACCTGTCATTATTTTCCATTCTAAATAAGACGGATTTTTCTTAGAAAGCATCTTAAATGGAGGGACACAGGAAAGATCAAAGAACACTGATCCAAGAATCAATTGAATTCAAAGTAGAATTTTTAATACTCATAGACAAGCAGCAAATCAGACGAATATTAAAGATTTTTAATGTTATTAAATAACTATCTATATGGTCATAAATCGTATGTTTATTATCAAAGATATGCAATATATATATAATTGATATTCAAAATGTGCTCATAATAGTTCTTAAGAAATGTAATAGAATACTCAATATATGATATATGTAGTTAGTACCCAGTCATACATTAATGATATGATTTTTCTCACTTTTTATATGAAATCTTTTTTTTTTTTTAGTTATTGTTTTTAAAAAATAGTATAATATACATTTACTAACTTAAGAAACTTTATTATTAAATTAGTATTTTCATATCAATTTTGCTTAAGTGTCATTTAATGTGTAGTAATCAAAGCTTATTGTTAAAATTTTGATTATAGGTCTTTTCATTTATACGTCCTTTTACATCAGTCCCTTGAAAGACGTACAAACGGTGCTTTGCTGTATATTTTTTTAATTGTATTTTGTAATAAATTACTTAATATACATAAAACAAACAATACAACAGAGTCTGGAAGAAAATACTCAAGTAAACTGGGATGTCGAAATATTATTTAATCCTCTGAAACATCTAATATTGTTATAATTTTAAATCTTTATTTTAAAAGATATATTTTACAAGCTAATGCGTGATTTGTAAATCTACAGATTTGTATGACTTTCAGAGGATTATAATGCGGTATGTTATTTATCCATATCTGGTAGTTAAAAAATATATATATATATATTAGATATTTATATACAGTAAAGCACTGTTTATATGTTTTTCAAGGGACAGACGTAAAAGGACGTACAAAATGAAAAGACGTATAATTGAAATTTTAACAATAACACTTTGATGACTACAAATTGAATGCCACTTAAGCAAAATGTATATGAAAATACCAATTAATAAAGTTCCTTAAGTTAGTAAATGCATATTATACTTTTTTTTCAGACAATAATTAATTAAAAAAGAAAGATAAATTATAAAAAGTGAGAAAAATCATACTATTAATGCATGACTGGGTACTAACTACATATATCATATAATTGAGTATTATATTACATTTCTTAAGAACTATGTGAACACATTTTGAATACAGTATTAGTTATGTATACAGTCGACACCGGTTATAACGTACTGTCAGGGGACCAGAAAATATGGTACGTTATAACCGAAGTACGTTATAAGCAATATTTCCAATATAATTTAGTGCCTAACAAAAGAAAAAGGGGCATAATAGCACTCGCAATAATATAGATTTTAAATAGAAAGTTTATGATTTTCTCAAAATAAAATAAGAAAAAGGAAAAAAAAAAACATTTTACTACTTACATGTTTATTTAGAAAAATAATCTCTTATTTTTCGTTATTTTCTTTGATTAGATGACACAGTAAAAATTACATTTTCAATATTTATAATGGAACTTTGCAGAGTCTCTGAATAGTCAGTATGGAATTCAATGAACCGCGATAAAGTTTTAAAGGTATAAAGGAGATATAAGGCGATAAAGGAGACATTGAAAGACGGTATCCAAGAAAATATACCAATTTCCAAACCAGAAATACAAGGTTGACATCCAATTTTGGTTTTTCATTCCAGTCTAAAAGGTACGATATAACCAGATTAAGGCTTTTGCATAGTCTGTTATAGATGAAGATGTAAACCATTACATTATATAGGGTTTCATTCGGGACCAAGCATCTGAGTACGTTATAAGCGAAAGTACGCTATATCCCAGGTACGTTATAACCGGTGTCGACTGTATATTGCATATCTTCAATAATAAGCATGCGATTTTAGACCATACAGATAGTTATCTAATAACATTAAAAATCTTTAATATTCGTCTCATTTGCTGATCGTATATGAGTATTAAAAATTCTACTGTCAATTCAATGGATTCTTTGATCAGTATTCTTCGATATTTTGTGTGTTCCTCCCTTTAAGATACTTTCTGTGGAAAATCCGTCTTATTTAGAATGGAAAATAATGACAGGTCGAGAAATTTCGTGAATTTTAGTTAAGTGGAAAATACGTATAACCGATATTAGCGGTGTATAAACGAAGATTTTTTGTATTAAAATGAATAGGAAGGAATCAGGACTTCACTAAAAGGACATACAAATGTGAAAGGTGTATAAACGGTGCTTTACTGTATATAGTAACTTTTATAATATACTTCAGTGATTCATTGTAATTAATCATGGTGCTTTACTGTGATTATATTGGTGGAAGAGTCACAGAAGAAATTATGTTGGTAGACAACAATCTTTATATGATAGAGTAAAACTGGCTTCAATTTCAGCAAACCAAAAAAAACATAAGGTTCAGCCAAAATTATTAAATCAAAATGTTTGATGTAGGCCTGTGTAATTAAAGATCTTAATCTGTCTTTTCATTTTTTTTTTTTTTTTTTAGTGTTTGGAAATTTATGCTCAATTATTAAACATATTTTATATTCAAATTTCTGTAAAATTGAGACTCATATAACTAAATTTTTTAAATTGCATTCCACCAATTTTACAAAATTGATTATGTTTAATAATAATAATAAAAAGATTAATTGATGCATTTACCAGCATAGTTTCTCTCCCCCCTTGATTTAATTAATGTCAGTATATACCCAGCTAAAACAAAATTGCAGGGAAAAAAAAAAAAAAAGAAAAAAAAAAACTGCAGATAATTTGAAGGTATTTGGAACAATAAAAAGTTTAAAGGGAAAAAAAATTATCTGCTTCCAAACTGCAAATTTTTTGCTTCTAAACTGCAGTTATTCTGCAGATATTATGATTTTCGTTCCAAATACCTTCAGATTATCTGTAAATTTTTCTGCAGTTTTTTTTTTTTTTTTTTTTTTTTTTTTTTAAAGCTGAGTAGTTTGTGTAATATACAACTTAAAAATATGCAAGAAAAGTATTACCCTTTTTAGATTTAGTTTTTCACAATTTAAATCAGTTTTTGATGATTTAATTAAGTTTTTGACATTTTAAATTAGTTTTAGATGCTTGTCCTGTCAAAATGCTATCCATTTTCTGAATTAAAAAGGTTAGATTTATATATATATGAAATATAATTAAAAGCCCCCTTAAAATTATATCTTTATTTCTCAAACTTAAATGTCTTTACCTCCCACTAATCTACTGATAGTGTCCTAATTAATTCTTTATTAATTCATTTTCTAGATATTTCATTAATTACAAGTTCTTTAACTTGTTCTCAATTCTTAAAGTTATTTTTATTTTATTTTCCGATGAAACAAAACTGTTATTTCTTATATTGCACAATGCAAATGTAATCCAGAATATTCTAACCCCTCCTTGGTATCGTATGACTCCATTAAGCCAATTAGAGCACTCTCAGCATCACATGATCGCTCCCGCAAAAGGGAATATTCAGTCAGTCTTAGTTGTTAGGTTGTTCGTCTGAAGTTTGGTTTTTTAAGATGCAAGGTTACAAGGATGGCTCACCTTTGTGTGAATGCTGTAACATCTTGAGTTAATAAAACCCCCACTTGGTTCACTGACTGCACTTAGTTAATTATTTTAACGTGTGGCTGTCTATTTTAATATGACATATATATATATGAACAGCATACAAAATTCTCCAAGCAAAAATATGTATTGGGATAACTTGCAGATAAAAAATTAATGCAACTTTGATCTGCACCTCCCCTGCATAGTAGGTAAATCATGGGTGTCTGACTTAATATAGGACTCTACTGTCAGTTTAACTATTTTAAACTTGTTTAATTATTATTAAATTGCCATTTTAAATGAATTTCAGTAAAAATTAATTTGTTTCTTTATTTTTTCATTTCAGTAAAACTGAAAGTTTTGAATCAGAAGTTCATAATCTTATGTCACTCTGTAGCTTTGAAGTCGGTGAGAAAGATATATCATTATTGGTACAAAAAACATGCCTAAAGACTGGTAAAAAAAAAGGTAAGTAACAAAATTAAAAAAAGAATTCTTTTGCATTATTCTTTACTTAATGAAGAGTTGTGTTTAATTATTTATACTTGAAACTGTGGTGTGTTTTTGCAATTTATGATGTTGGATTATTTTGTTCATTTTACAATACTACCTTTTTAGTATATTTTCCTGTTTCAGGGGTTGATCCAGGTTTTAAAATTTGGGGCCCATTTTTGTGAAAAACAAATTATTTTTGTAAAAAAAAAAAAGAGTTGTTGCTAGAAACCTTTCATTTTAGCAGTTGCTCTATCTAATGTTTAATATCAAGTTAATAGCATTTTATTAAACAAGTACAGACACTCATTAAAAATGATACTGTAAACATGGAAAAATTTTACAAAAGTATTATTTTTATAAAACAGAATATTGTGAAAGGGCTGATTTTATAAATCTGAATTTTCTGAAGGGACCCATTTTATGAATTTGAATTTTGTGGAGGGACCCATTTTAAGAATTTGAATTTTGTGAAGGGGTCCATTTTAGAGACTTGAATTTTGTGAAGGGCAGCAAAAGGGTCCCAATTTTTGCCTGGATTGCCCCTGTGTTTATAACCAGAAACCTCTCTTGCATAAATGATATGTTTAAATTTATTACTGAAATTAATTTTTGATATCTTTGCAGAAATTAGTATTATTAAAACAGAAACACATGGAGAGTTTAGGTTTAGAATATCATAAAATTAAATTGTTTGTGCTGTTTTTACATAAAAACATTGATATGCACAGTAAAAACATGTATAAAAAGTATACCTTTGTGTAGGTCTACTATTTTATATTTTTAGACGATTCGAACCACTAAATTTTTATTCCTAGTCTGAATCTTAGGCATCAGTTTCAAAATATAGTGATACAAAGTTTTTTTTTTTTAAGGACGGAGGACTATAAGTTTCAATCTGGAGTTTTTGTAGACCAATATTTGTGTAACACCAAAAAAAATTAGAAATATGAGTCCTATTGTTACCAATTTGGTGCCCAGTGAAAGGGGCGATTTTTTTTTTTTTTTTTTTTTAATCCAGGGGTGCAAATTTTGTTTTGACACTACAATTAGATTTTTTTAAATTAATTAAAGTATAAAATTTAGGTGGCACCATTTCCTTTTAATTCATTTCAGTCATTTTAAAAAGTATGTGGCCCAGTTTTACGGTCAAAAAATGAGATAAAAAATTAAAATTAAAAAACAAAAATAAATTTTTAGAAATTATGAAAATTTTAGAAATTATGTAAATTTATTCAAAGGCAAAATTAAATTTTTACAGATTGAAATTAATAGTTCGACTAAACTAAATTCTGCCTTTGGCAGAATTTTTAATTTTTTTTTTTTCTTTTACCAACATTGCATTTAATTAATTTCTTCAACACTCAAAATTCAGAGTTATCTTTTTTAAGTAATATCAATATCACCAAAAATAAAAGTACACCAGATTTAAATCTTATGTATTTGTATGTATAAAATTATACTCTTACAAAAGGCTTCAACAGTACCCACATATTCTTTCCTAGCAACAAAGTATCCCTCTGATTTATTTCTTTTATACACACACATACATACAGTGATGCCAACCTTGTAGGACAATTTTCAGTAGTACACAAGAAAATTTTCAGTAGTTTTGGGTACTTGTCAGTAGTCTGGTAGGTCAGTCTTAACTAATGTAAATTTAAGTTCAGATTTAAAAAATATTTTAAATGTTATACATTCAGAAATGATTTATGCACTAAACTAATAAGTTTGTTTTGTTATTTACTTTTTAAAATAAAAAATATAATCTGACACTGAATTTTATGCTACACAACTCAAAACTTTTTCTTATTATATTAACGCATGCATAAATAGATCAGAATTGCAAAATTACTGGAGTCACTCAAAACAATTTATTGATTATACTCTAAACAAATTTGGTTATCTTATGCATGTAATATCTATTTACTGTAAATACATATTCCCTAATCACTGGCTGCAAATGGGAAAGGGGGGAGGCAGTCAAAAAATAAATAGATGTAGGAGAAATGAAACAATTCTACTTCAATTACTTTATTTTACATGAAGGACGATAAATTAATTAAATATATACAAAAATACCTTACATAATGTTCTTAGTTTCTTTTACCTGCACAATACGTATTTCGAGTGCTTCGCACTCATCATCAGGTGCTAAGTATTTACAAAATTGACTTTAATTATATTAACGAAAAAAGTGCCTGTTATATAGGTGTTACAAAAAGGAAAATTTGCGATCGTGAAAAAGAGCACAAATCAGACTTAAAACATCATAGACTATCTACCGCACTCTCCTCTACCCACCATAATAACCCTATCAACATTAACTCAATTACAACTAATAAATTTGCTCCATATAATAATTACAGTTATGCCCTAAAACGGGAGGCCCTCGAAATTCTAACTAACCCCTACGCAATTAACGAAAGAGAACACTCGACAATACCGAAAGAATGGCAACCAATCCTAAATATAACTGAAGTGAAGGGAAGAGGACAAACTAACCGACGAAAATCAACAATGGAGACAGATGAAGAGATCACTTAGCACCTGATGATGAGTGCAAAGCACTCGAAATATGTATTGTGCAGGTAAAAGAAACTAAGGACATTATGTAAGGTATTTTTGTATGTATTTAACAATTCTACTTCTTTATAGTTTCTAGAACCTAATAAAGCAAGTTTAAAATGAATGTTGACATTCATATTGCTGATGGAGAAAGATTGGGCTTTTGCAAAGTTTATCAATAACCGCTAGTAGTTGGAGATAAGAAAAGAGGGGGTAGGGGGGGGGGGGGTAAAAAAATAATTACATAAGTTAGAAATATTGAACAATTATATTTCTTTATAGTTCCTAGAATCTTATAAAGCAAGTTTAAAATGAATATTGACATTTATGTTGTGGATGCAGAAAGATTGGGAATCAGAAGGTTTTCGTCATTCATTTGATCGTTAAATGTTAGAAGGGTATCCCTTTTTTAACAAACGATATCCGCAGCTTTTTTAAAAGCATATAATCCATAATTTTTATATGTTGTCTGTAAGGCCGTAATTACTGCTGTATTTCCGTAATAACTATGGACAAACCGTAGTAGTTGGCATCTCTGTACATATATATTGTTACAAATTTGTAAATAATTCACAGTTATTTTTATGTAAATTCATTCAAAAAGACTTAGTCAGGCGATAAAATGTCAATTTTTTGCATTTCTGGCTGTTTTTCATGTTAAAATAGCTAATTTTCCCTTAAAAACACATTAAAAAGCTCCAATAAGGCAGATAACTGATTTGGTGCAAAATTTGGCGACTTTTCACTCCTTGGCGAGAAAATCCTTATTCGATATACGATCTACCTTATTCGATATACGATTATATCGATATACCAAAGATGGAAGCTCTAACATGATTGGCTAACGAGATACTGGAATTTTCCAGATTTTTCTACGCAGGTGTTTAAAGAGTTGCAATGCACCATTTGTGTCAGTCTCAGTTTAGTTTCGGCAAAGCATTTGCTGGATAAAGAGCTCTGAGGCTCTTTGGAATACGGTCGCATTGCTGTATGTTAATGTTCTTATACAGTTTGTACTGTGGATTTGCTGTTGACAGCTGTTATCTGAGCTGTGTTTACTGGTGAAACTGAAGTTAATGCTTAGTTTATAGACTTGTATTTTTCTAGAATTTTCTGTAAATAAAGTTTCCAGTCTCTGCGAGATTCGCTTTTCATTCTCAGGCAACTCATGAACCCCCAGGTATGCAACAACATATTATACAGTTAAATAATGAAATATGTACTCTAATTGTTTAAATAGCAATCTCAAATTATTGTAAATTATATATTCTCTCAACCTTTCATGTTTTTACTCATCATTCATAATTTATTAATATCATATATTGATATTTCACTACGGAACTTGTTCCAGGCAGGAATCGGGGTCCTCTTGCTGCCTCTTCACCAAATTCGAATCTATAAAATGGGCTTCTTCACAAAATTCAAATTCATTTCACTTTATAAGAAGGGTCCTTTTATAAAATTTTTTCTTGCTGTCAATATTATTTTCAATGACTGCTTGTAGATGACTGCAATGACTGCTTTAGTTCAATGAAACAGGAACACTATTAACCCCTTGGCTATGATTTAAAATTTGATACAAATAGATAATTTGCAGACCCCAATCTACACATGAACTAGATCTCTTTGGAACTTTTTACATTTATAAGAATTTTAAAAACGTTGTTAATTGTGATTTCGCTGTACTCCTTTTGTCTGATCATTGGAAATTTTGCATTCAATCTACATTTTATTAAATTGTTTCTATAATCTTCACAACAACCATCTCTTGATAGTTGCAGTGCTGTTCTATGGCAGACATAAAGAACAAATAATAAAACAATTAAAGATCTAAAAGTTAAATTTAAGCATGAGAATTTTTATAATTTTCTAGCTAAATAATTCACTAAATTGACTCGCATTGTGTCCACACTTTTAAATAAAATACCTCAGAAAACAAATTACTAAAACTTCTTCAATCCCAGAAATGAACCAGATTTTTAATTGCTGCAATCCACTTGAATTAAAAGGCAAATATCAGATAAAGAATCATAATAATTCAATGATGAGGCACACACACAAAATTAAAATTTTTAAAGGATCATGTGATCTGGCATTTATTTAGAAAACAACAAAAATACATGCCATAAATACAACTCTTTTTGCACAAAAATGAATTTACATAATTGAAATTTTATTATTTAATTAAACATCATGATATACTGAACAATATTAGGAATTATATTTCTTTACTTCAAATTAGTTAAACGATTTTTGATTGAAAAATGGGCTACAGCTTGCCCTAAAAATCGGCAGACATGTGCTGCAGTTAAATTTTAAATTTTGCTAACGCATATTAAGAGGGTACATCGATAGATATAGTAATAAGACATAGATTGATCAGCGAGAGGAAAAAAGTGATACCTTTTTTCTCGGGAAATGTCACTCTAATGGCTGTCTTTCCCTGAGTAAATTACATACAGGAATACACACAGACAATTTAGTAAATACAATTTATGAATAATTTATTTACTAAAGGTGAATAAAAAACTCCAGATACAGTTTCAAATTCATTTTTCTTTTTTTTCAATACTTTCTAATAGCTGCTTTTAGAACTTTTTTTCGGCATCAAAAATTTTTGCTTGATAACATAAGGATGATACATCTATATGTATTACTATATCTATGGGCACATCACAGATCATCAAAGTCATTCCAAGCCAATATTATTCAATGTGTAAAATTGTTTATAAAATTACTTATTACCAAATTGTTATTTTTAAATTCTGTTTTCACATTCTGAAAATACGCAACTGTTAAATTAGTACCCGTTTTCCAAAAATTTGAGTTTAAAAACACGAATTTTTGCCAAATGCGTTTTTCTCATTTTTTAGTTGTAAAATGAAACATTAAAATTTTAAAAATTCAATTTTTGGATAACGGGTACACTTTAGCGGTTGTGAATTTTCTGAATATGAAAACGGAATTTTAAAATATCAATTTGGTAATAAGTAATTCTGTAAACAAATTTTGCCAAAGACTTGCATGTAATATCCAGGGCCTGACTATCGCACAGGCACCCGGGGCTGGTGTTCTGGGCACGAAATATTTGAGGGGCACAAAATTTTACTAATGGCTAAAATATATGGTCTAAATCTTCCTTTTTCTTTCTTTCTTTCTTTTCTTTTTAACTCAACAGTGTTTCACTTGCATTAATAAAATTGCCTGGGGGTAATTTTATTTGTCCTTAGAGACCACAAAACCACATTAAAATTTTGACCAATATTTTTTTTCGATCTGCTTTTTCGCCTGCTAAAAACTGTGGTGTATTAGTAACCGTTTTTTTTTTTTTTTTTGGTGTGGGGGGGGTGAGGAAGGTAACTCTTGCTTTTCTAAGGGGGGCACGAAAAGTTTAAAGTGCCCTGGGCACAAAAATTTGTTAGTTGGGCCCTGGTAATATGGTGATTAGAGATGGGGAAATTGTAAAAGGGCAGGGGTGGGTTTAAGCTTAGGCCAGTGAGGCCCAGGCCTAAGGGCACCAATGTTTTGGGGGTGCCAAATTTTTACAAGTGATTAAAATTTGAATGGTGGAAAGGATTGAAATTTGAAAAATAACTCTGATTTAGAAGAAATTAAAATTAAAAACCGATTGGAAATTCATGGACTATAAGAACACTTTTTAAGCCATTTTCATACATCACTGACTTTTCCATTCTAGTTTGAAATGCATGGATATAAACTATAATTGTATAATTGAGCAGACGGACCTATCAACGATCGTATGTAACTACAAAATGCTGCTATTTTGATATAGCGATGGAATGGCCATGGCAGGATATATGCTTGAGTCCACAAGGCCTGTGCAGAGCGAGGCAAAATTCGTAAGCCTATTAAAATTTGAAAATTGAGTTAATTTTAAACATAAAAAGCAACTAGATTTCAAACCCGATTAGGTTTCTATTTGATGTACAAACAAATTTGATAGATCCCTGTTACAATTCAAACATATTTTCATTTCATTAGTAAAATTATATCTAATGATTTCTTTCTTTTTTTAATTATCAGCTGATTGTTACATGCAATGTTGGGCAGCAATTGATATATCGAAAAATAATATATTTTTCCTTAATTATGTTATATTTATGATTATAATATATGTTAAAATTGAAAATTTTAACACTTTGGAATTTTATTAATTTTTATCAAATCCTCCGGAAAATACTTTGGCTCTCATTCATTTAATTTATTTTCCCCATTTAAAATTTAAAAAGTTTTCTCTTTCAAAATTCATTTCATACTCTGCTAAATTTCAATCAAAATCGATCACGATTTATTGATTTAAAAGATTTCCGTTTATTGATTTAAAAATTTGCGTTTTCAAAAATAAAATAAAATAAAAACTAATCCAGCAAAAAACCCAAAATTATCTTGTCAGTAGTCTGCATTCCGATTTTGCATATAAAATTATTTTCTATATTTTATTTCCGTGCAACTCTAATTTAATGAGATTGCTTATTAAATTTCCTTTAATTTGAGCCATCGCTCATAAAAATAGCTCAGAATTTAATAACTTTACTTTCCAAAAATCGTAAGTCCGAAAACACTCTTTTTTATTTACTGAATTCTTAAAATTGGAAGGCAGCCATGTTTGCTTAAAGTTTTCGCACTTTTCCGCGCTAGAGTTGTTCTAGAACATTACGGATCGTTCCATGTGACGCAGAGAATGTCATCGCTGACGTCAGTGGCGTCCCTTTCGCGGGCGCTCATTGGCTGGCTCGGGCTCGAGCAAAAATGGGATGTGGCGGTTTCTCTCTCTTGGATGTAACCTGCTATTGGAGTAACACGTTCTTTTTTCGCTGGTCCGCGGCACTGTTTTCGGTCATGGCGAGCGATTCGGTGTCGCAGACAGGCATCTTTTAAAATATTTCAAACCTAATTTTTTTATGTAAATACTTACTATAAAATCCACTTCGACATTTAAGTAACATCGAATGAAGGAAGACACCAACAAAGTGTATATCTGCGTTATTCAACGAAGCTGTGGGTACGCTACTAGGCCTAACTCGAGACTTGGGGAAGGATGATCCGTTGCTGGTTGTCTCAAAGATGAAATCTCCTCTATCGGGGACCTACTTCGTTTTCTTAGTGTTTAAAGCATCTTGTTACGCTATGAAGGAGCAAAAAGACTTATTTAGCTCTGATTACCCGATTTTTTCACTTATCTTACAGTGGTGTAGCAAAGCAAAAGTAATGGAGAATAACTACGATGCACTTAATAAGATAACTTCAACATAGTGCTGTCAATCCCTTTTGATCAGTGCCAATCCATCATTCGACGACGTGATCATGTATCATACAACGATTATTTTAACACGAAATGTTCTGCAAGAAAACTGGATAAATCTTTAACACTTCTGTAATATTTATATCGTCTAAAATGGAACATGGATATGCAAAAACTTACGGTAACATCCATGGTAACCTCGACCCTTTTACATTATTTGATTAACAAAAAGCATCGAGATCGTGGCATATGTAGCCCATAAAAGTATAAATTCAAAAATTAAGATTGCCTATTCAAATAGATACCTCTTGTGGTAAACTATAACATATTGATTTGTTGTGTTCTTCCAAGTTTTCGATGATAAAAATATATTATTTGTAGGTGCTGGTACCGATTTTCTCATACGTGAAATAATTCCAAATAAAGAAAAAATGTGTTCATTAAGAATTAGTGTTTTTATTCATATTCTTATTGTGCCTCTGGAATACTAATTTTTGCCTTTCAGCTATTGTTGTACTGCAAACGGGGTGAGTTGAAGAATATTTTATTTTTCCTATTTCTATCTTATTCGATTTTATTTTAAAATTGCATTTTGATTTTGAGATTTAAAATTTTAACAGTCCGGATTTTAAAATTAGTCAATGAGCGCGGCACTTCTTTAGCAATGTAGCCACTATTATGGAATCATTATATGGCCATCCACTAAATTTTATTATTAACGATCATTTATTTATTTATTATATTATATTTATTTTATTCAAAATTCAAATAATCAAAACACAATTTTTTCATGTAACAATATATATGAGTAGTATTTCAAAATATGAGTTAGGGGGTGCCACAGTGAAGTGGGTCTAATGTGCAATCTAACTTAAATCTGCCTCTGGTGAGCAGCCTTAAAGAAAGAATAAAATTTTGAAGATGGCCATCAAAAAGAAACTCACCAGGTATCTGGATTTAAAAAAAAAAAAAAAAATAGTACAGTTGAACCTTATTAATGTGAATCTCAAGGGGATAAATAATTTATTCATGTTATCAGTAGTTCATGCTATCTGTAACTAATCTTCATTTTGTCAGGGATTGGAGAAACAGTTCATGTTAAAAGTAATTCACTTTAACAGTGTTCACATTAACGAGGCTTGACTGTATCTGCCATGGGAAGTCTGCATTTTTATTCGATTATTCAGCAGTTGCAGCTTCATTAGACTTCCTGCAGAAAATTCTTCACTACTCCGTCAAATTTGAGCACACTCTGCTACCCACATTATTGACGCAAATCGGTATGCATTTGCTCGCTCTCTTCCTTCCAAGATACCTCTCGCTCTCCTGCTTCTTTCATTGGTTGTTATATCAGCAGAGGCAGGGCTACTGAAACATTGCTGACGGCTGCTAGATTGTTGATTTCATTGAGTGCTTTACTGATGATTTGTTTTAAGACTTTATCGGTGATTTCATTGAACACTTTATCGATGATTTTAACAAATAACATATATAAATATATTTTTATTTTGAAATAAGTAGAAGGGTCCAAAAACTATATAATACAATTTTCTATTGGCTAATCTACCTCATTTTGTTCAATTCTGTTTATTGGCTTATAAACAATTGTATAGAAGACAGTATGCTCAATGTTACTGAAACATCTGTTGTCTGCATTTTCACTAATCCCTTTAATGTTCTATATGACAAAGGCTTTGTTGTAAATATTAAATAATTCTCATAAATGTTAAATAATAATTAAAATATCAAAAATCAAATTTATAAAAGGAAATATTTTCAAAATGTTAACTGATCTTCTATCAGATCACTGCTTCATGATATCTAGTCTTAAACTTGGCATGTTTATATGTTGTCTTGTAAAATGTTCTGCATTACTTCTCAATGTTGAAATAAGGGGGCGTCCATTAATTACATGAGGTGTTCAGGGGGGTGGGGGGGGAGGGGCTTGAGCCAAATCTCACCCAGTCTCACGTGGGGGAGAGAGGGATCTCGGCAAATATCACGTAATTTTTTACCCGCAAAAAATAGTGTAAAATAGCAAGAAAATTGATCTAAATTCAAGTGAAAAGTGTTTCTTGACTTAGATATGACAAAATCTGACACAATAATATTTATCATTGCATACTTGCCAACTTTTCCGGTTTTCCCGGAAGACTTCCGGTTTTTTAACATATTTTCCGGTCTTCCGGACAGATGATGAAATCTTCCGTTTTTAAAAGTCACGGATATCGTTCGTTTTGAAAAGAAAACCCAAATGTTCTACGAAAACTCCTGATTCCCAATCTTTTTCCATCCATAACATAAATGTCAATATTCATTTCAAACTTGCTTTATGAGATTCTAGAACATGTAAAGAAATAGAATTGTTAAATATTTCTTGCTGGTATAATTATTTTTTACCCCCCCCCCTTTCATTTATTTCCAACTAGTGATCAGCAATCAAATTTCTGCAGAAGTCTTTTGTTTCCTAATCTTTATCCATCTGCAACATAAATGATAATATTAATTTTAAACTTCTTTCATTAGATTCTAGAAGTAGAGTTGAAAGAGTTTAATATTTCTTACTCTGTAATTATTTTTGTCCCCCCCCCCCCCCCGGATTGTGATCAATTATCAATTCTAGAAACAATGAAGCAATGGAAGTGCTCAATATTTTTCACGTATGTAATTATTTTTAGATCTTTATTGCTGAAATTAATGAATCTGTTTACTTTTCCTCAATTAAATTAAATATTTGTATGTCATATTTATACCAAATGTGTAAACATGGGAAAAAAATGAAGAATAATTTTTTCAGGTAGGAAAATTTGTTCCAAATCAATTTAAGAAAATTAATACTTAGTTGGTTTTATGCATGTTTGACACTAATAATTAGCTACTGCTACTTTTTTTTTATATGTATGATTAATGTACATACACAAAAATCATGTTCTATTTATTTAAAAAATTAGTTATACTTTAACTTAACTAAGTTTTTTGTCCGTTGTTAAATAAATTTCTTACAGATTCTGTTTTGTAGCTATTTATATGTTGAAGAGGAATAACTTCATTTAAAACTTTTATATATTTAGTATAATCAATCTATAGTAAAACGTTTTTATAGATTGCTTCAAAATATTAAAATTGTAAAACTGTATTGTTTAATACGTCAAAGAGCGAAAAAAAATCTTCCCCTTTTTAATGAAATCTTCTGGTTTTTCAACAAAAATCTTCCCTTTTTTTATTAAAATTGGTTGGCAAGTATGTCATTGCTATCTGAATGCTGCGAGGAAGCACAGTAGTCTTTCAATTGTTTTAGGTGCCACTGATCTATGCAATCTTAAAAACCAGTCTTAACTAGTTTTCAATAAAAATAATAGAGCAAATTGGGTTTTTTGAAATAAATCCAACACATTTATATTAAAAGTACGAATTTTGAAAAATCTCGCATGAGATTAGGGGAGAGACAAGGGAGTCGAGCCAAATTTCACAAAATCTCACCAGGGGTGGGGGTGGGGTGGGGGTCAAAAAATCGTCAAAACTGCCTCACGTAATTAATGGATGCCCCCTAATTGGTAGAGTTCACATAAGTATTAGAAGTATTTTTCAAGTTATCTTACAAATGCAAGTCTGTAATGAAGTTTATTTTTAAAGAATTTTTATAATATGTTTTCTTTCCTTGATTCATTTTCCATGAAAATACTCAATGCAAGGGTATTACCTGGTGTAGTGATTCCCTATATCCCTCTATTGATATAACTTTTTTCAGGGCTGCAATAGGCTACTTAAATGCTGCATTTTGCAACCTTTTTTGACACTAGGAGACTTTTTCAAGCAAAAATAAGCTAAAAAGCAACATTTTTTGCTAGGTGAACTTTTTTGGAGACTTTTTTAAAAATGATGTTCAAATTTTATTCAAAAGTATTCCAGAAATGTATTATCTGCTGACATTTTTTTTTTTTAAATCATTCCTGTCATGATTTGCTTCAGTATATTTTTTATACAGCTTGTTCCAAGCCAATTCAAATCCAAAAAATTTACTGTCAAGACGACTCAAACTCTGTTCACAGAAAAAAATTAGAGTCAACCTAACTTGCAAATGTGGGGTTGGTTTGTCTGTAATTTGTTTTGTGATATAAATTATATTTGGTGATTTAGATAATCATCCAGACTCTAATGACATAGTTTTGAAGCTTTTTAATACAATTTTAAAAATAATTTTTTACCAGTAAGAATTTTTCAGGAAGGGGCATGTACCCCACCTTATCTATAAGTGCAGATACCCATGAGTTATGAGAATCTGCAATATTTCTTTAAAATATTTTATTCTGATAATTGCTTACAATTTTATTGTACTTATATAATCAATTTCAATGCCTAAATAATAAAAATATCGTTTTTAGTAGAACTCTCTTTGATTTTTACCATATTTTTCACACATAATAAATTATTAAGGCAACTTTTTCAATTTTTCTGTGCTACTTTTTTTACAGCTTTTTTTGAAATTTAAGCCTACTTAAACAACTTTTATCATTGTATTTTTCCAAGGCAGCCTAGTTTTTTTTATGTTGGTAATTATTTCACTCTTCACCAATTATCAAGTTTTTTTTTTTTTTCCTCTATTAACAATTTTTCAATATTTCCAAATTATTTGACCTTTATTTATCCTCTTTCCACTTTTATACTGATCAAAAATTGATCTTTTAAGTGACTGATTGGCAAGTGTTAAAAAATAATAATAATAATGAACAAAATTTGATCCATCTCTTAAAAAGGTTTGCCATTATTGCTCTAAAGACATGTTATTCATTTTTACATGTGTATATATTATATATCAATAAATGTGTAAAATTTTTGTGAATTTCATGATCACTTTGTTTAAGGGGATTGAGACGTCTGCGACAACCGTGAAGTGGGAAATTTAGGTTTTTGCTTTTAATAGCCATATATTCTTTAATTATGCATGTATGTTTTTTTTTTTTTTGAGATATTAACAAGAAGTTCAAGAAATATTTGATGCAAATTATTTACTCTTATGTGTTACAGTTTTTTTTTTTTTTTTTTTTTTTTTATAATAGCACTGTAAACATACGTATTTTACTCTTATGGATTTTTTTCACTTTGGTACACTTTTCTAAAAAAATAATGAAAATCTTACCTCGAAATCATGCATGATGATAGAAAATACTTTTGTTTATGTACTGAACCTATTTTATGTTTTGTTGTTCTATTTTTAAAATTATATAAAAAAAATGTCAATTTTTACTTATTAGAAATATACATTTTTGAACACATATTTTCGCTCTTTTAAAAAAATATCACAAGGTATATACATAAAAAAAATAGGTTCACTATATGAAGAGACACTTGTTTTATTTCCCTCTAAAATTTCAAGGAACTACTTCCAACAGATTTTTCACAAAGTGTACCAAAGTGAAAAAATCCTTAAGAGTAAAATACGTATGTTTACAGTGCTATTATAATAATAAAAAAAAAAAAAACTGTAACACGTAAGAGTAAATAATTTGCATCAAATATTTCTTGAACTTCTTGTTAATATCTCAAAAAGAAAAAAAAAAAAAAAAATTATATATATATATATATATTGATACATGCATAATTAAGGAATATATGGCTGTTAAAAGTAACAACCTAAATTTCCCACTTCATGGTTGTCGCAGACGTCTCAGTCCCCTTAAAGAAATTACCCATCTATACTTACATATATTTATTTTATTTCAGTTCCTTGGAATGAAGTAGTATGTTTGTTAAAACGCTTTGAAGCTGTGGATAGCTGCGAGTTTGATATCGATGATAACTTGCCATTTAGACCATCTTGTTTAAGGTATATAGTTTGCTTGCTACAATTAAAGAGGAGGGGGGGGGGAGATATTGCAGACGAAAACTTTGATAAAATATTTACTTATTAAAATAAATAAGAAAGTACCTTATTATTTCCCATGGTCTTAACGTTTTTGGCAGGGATCCCTGCAGCCCTTGGCAACTTGACTTGCAGGGAAACTGCAAAGGCTTCTGTTGATATTCTTTTTAACCCATTACCCGCTGGTGTTGTGTTAATGCAACACCAGAAATAATTGCGTTTAACAGTAAACAAAAAAAGATATTTTATATTAAGTATTGTTTTTAAATAAGGAAAGGATAGATGTTTATTTTATTATAAAAAAAAATTTGATCTGAAAAATAATTTTATATTTAAAAATAAATTTTAAACTTGAAGCACTAATCAATCCGAAACTTTTGAGAAAATCATCATATTTGAATAAGTTTACATAACTTGTAAAAAAAAAAAAAAAATGTTTCACAATAAAGTAATTACTTTTGAAGTCATCTGTAGTTTTTGCTGTTTTATGCCCCCACAAGGAAATTTCCTTAAACATTTATTTGTCTTCATTATACATTCTTATTCCACTGAAGTTGTACAAATACAACACCCTGTATTTAGTAAGATAAGACTAATTTTAATAATTTTATTTTAAATTATTTTTATATATGATCAAAATAATGAGTCTTACTGTTTGTATTTAGAAAAAAAATCATAATTTCTAGTTTTGGCGGTTAATGGGTTAAACTGGCTCTTTTCTCTATGAGGCAGTGCTAGGTACAATCTATTCCTGTGGCAGACTCATTGCCATTACAAGAATTTTTATTGATTGAAATCAACCCGAAAAATTGTCAGAAATTGGGGTTGCTATTGAAAAGAAATAAAGTTTATGCCAATTTTAATATGTAGATGACCCCTTAAGCAAAAATCTACTATAGTGTTATAAATTAGGTGTAATTACTGATTGTTCGGCATCAACTGCATGTTTTTACACTAATTTATGGCAAAATTAGTCATGATGGCATTTTTTTTTTTTTTTTTCCCCATTTTCTTTATGATTGTACATAATATTGTAAATTACAGCTTTTGATTTGTGTTCTTTTAGAAAGATGTAGATTGTAGTAATGTGCATAGACTTTTTAAAGGGCTACTTCACCTAATTTGACTGACAGTCTAATCTCATGTTATTCTATGGAGAAATTTGTTTCGTAAATTATCCATTAACTAATACTTTTATTTTAAAAAAAGAAAAAAAAAAAATCTGTTTTCACATTTAAAGAATTTACAACAGTTAAAATGTTTTTCGTTATCCAAAAAAAATATTTTGATTTTTAATGTTTCGTTTTAAAGCTGTAAAATGCAAAATATTAACTAAGAGCATTTTTTGCACTTTATAACTTCAAAATGAAAATTTTTGAAGCTTTAAAAATCAATGTTTTAGAAAGTGAGAAACATTTTTTAACTGTTGTGAATTTTCTAAATGTGTTAAAAGAATTTTAAAAAAAAAATATGTTCTTCGATCAGTAATTTATAAAACATATTTCTCCATAGAATAACAGGGGGTTAGACTGCTGGTCTAATTAGGTAAAGTTAAAGTATCAAGGGAGAATGGCGGAAGTCATAAATAAAATGTGTTTTGTAAACTACTGTCATATAATTGTAAAAATTTACATACAAATGCATTGAAAGAGTAAGAAATACACAATAATAGCTACAACAGAATAAAGTATATTCATTTCTTGAAAATAATTTCATTTTTCATTGGTTTTTTACATTTTGAGAAGTGCTGAACACAATTTCACCATTTTTAGGAAAAGTATGTCCGTGTGTATGCAGGGTTTAATACAGGTCAATTTTACTACCGTTTATGGGTATCTTCACAAAAAATCACCTGGCAAAAAGGGTACCTCCACAAAAATTCACCTGGCAAAAAAGGTACCTTCATAAAAATCATACTGCTAAAATGGGTACTTTCGCAGAAATCTTATTCATCCTAGCAATGAACAATTTAAATGAACACATTTTTGAAGAAAAGTACTGTATTTGTGCTTGTCTGTTGATGCAATTCACAAAACAAGAATCATAAAGAATATTGATTTTAATCTACACACAAGCATTTGCTATGGGTGAGAAGCAGCATAACATAAGTAAACAAAACAATCCTCGCATGTATCGGTACAGACATACTCTGGAGTTGTGGCCACAGTGTACTGTTTGCTGATTCATCAGGTGGTTTGACATTTTGATGACTGAATGGTGATGTGTCTATCCTCCCTGGTACAATTCCTGTATAGTGGAGTGATACTAGCATGAATAAAAACAATTTGTACTTACATTATCTCTACTGAACTGTTTACTTCAGAGAAAAGTGAGTTTCAGTTCCTGTTCTGCTATAAGCCTCACACTAACTGCTGAGCATTATTTTTATTATTTTATTTATATTGCCCCCCCCCCCCCCACACACACACACAGAAAAAGAGTGCACTACAATTTTTCACAAAAATAAAATATAGTTAAGATTATTCACAAAAATAGGTATTAAATTTGAAATCCTGGTTTGGCCCCTGGTATGACAAAAAATTTGTGGCAGATCTATCTCAAACACTAATACATAGAATTTCATACAAATTTATGTTTAGTTTCTCTTTGACATAATCAAGTGCCTATCAACTTTTTGTGAAAATCAATCCCCTTTCTTCATAATTTTTAATGCAGCAGTATAGGACAAAATTTTGTATAAATGTGCACAATGAGAATTTTTTTAACGAATCATTAAGGAGAATTATTTACAATAGTACAAGCAAAAGAGCTTAATCGTGACTATCCTGGTCTTTGTCATAAGGAGCTTTTAAAGCTTAACAGGAATGGTTTGAGGTAGGTTATTGGCTTTCTTACTGGTCACTGTACCCAGGGCCCAATTAAGCTTTGAAGCTAGGGGAAGCTCAGCATCTTTTCGGGGCTCCCTTTCATTTTGGAAAATCTTGTTTTCCTGTTACATATTGCAATATAAAAATGCTATAGACCAAAAAATAGTTGTGTTTATTATTATTTTTTTTTCCTAGATCTGGGTGGTTTCTACACAGAACATTAAAATCATACAACTTTTTAACTAAGAACATTCAAATTTTTGAGGTTAAGTAATAGATTTTTCCCGAAATAGTGAGTGTTTTGTGTTGTTTTAGGTAACCTTTATCAGAAAAAATTCACTCTCAGTGTGAAAATATGAAACAAAAAATTCAAGACCATGTTTTAATCCTTATGGGGGGGCCCCTCTTATATTTTAGAGGGGAAGTTTGTGCTTCCTGAGCCTTTTGGATAATCAGGCCCTGAGTCTGTACCCTTAAGAGACATCTGAACATTATGGATATCAGTTCTGATCCCATTTGTCGTGGTGGTTGTCTGGACGAGGAGACTGCTCGGCACATTTTATGCGACTGTGAGGACTTTTCTGATCACAGGCTTGAGCATCTTGGTCGACATCACATTGAGCCTTGGAAGCTGCAGGATATTCCTGTCCGGTTTCTCTTGAACTTTGCTTCAGCTAGACTACTTTTCTCTTAAGGATGCATTTGGGTCTGGGTACAATAGACCTCTGGTTGATGTGCCCTAGCTCTCAGTGTCCTGCTGAGGGTTGCCATCCATACCAAGTCAAGTCATAAGTCATTTATAATAGTGATAATAGATAGTCAACTACAAAATTTTTTTTGTATATATATAAACATTGCTTCCCCCCTTAGGGGGTGGGGAGTATACCTCAGAAGCATATATGCATAAATTTTCAGTTTGAATATTTTTCAAAAAAATTCATCGATCAGTACCTTTAAAACAGTGGTTGAATCATAGATCTGTAATAATTTAAAACAAAGTTGTTTTTTTTCCCCCTTATTCAAATGTTGTCTGTAGGGCATAAAGTTGACTTTATTTCATTATTTAGTGTTATACTTTTCTGAGATCAAAGTCATCTGCAGTCATCAAGGAAAATAATTTTATTAAATAATAATTTTAATAAATATTTTGTACTGTGGGAAAATATAGAAGAGTGTTTTGTGATGGGCAATATGTGCTTGTTTATTCAGCTAGTTTTCTGTTTGATTTAAATTTTCTAGTTTTTACATTATATATAATCCTTTTATTTATTTATACATTTTAATTCCTAAGATGGAATAACTCTGTCAGTATTAATAATACAGTAGAACCTCGATCCATCGTTTTTCATGGGGTGCGTGAAAAAACTATGAAAGCGGGAAAACGACAAATGTCGGTTAAAGTCAAAACATGAAAAAAACAATGTTTAGGAATTAATATACATAATGTATACAGTATACACCTAATAAAAACTAATTTATTACTTTCCAAACTATCAAAGGAATAAATCAATGTTGTAGAACATCAAATAAAATTTATTGTTAAAAATCAATAATTTTATGTTAGGTTTTTCATTCATTTTATAAATTAAACAGGAATTTTTACAGATTTACAACATTTTTCGGGTCCTTTTCTGTAATTTCATATGTTTATATAAAAGTTTGTGCATTTTTAAATGCCATAATTATGTCAAACACACTTGGCACAGACATAGGCTAAGCTTCATCGGCAGGAAAATTATCCTCTATTTATTCACCATTACTTTCATTTGTTGAAATCATACATTTCTCCTATGCTTTAGGTTACTGCATGTTGCAACGTCTTGATTAATGTAAATATTATTACTAAATTTTGTACCAGATGCATCTTCTGCTACACATCACCATTCTTCACCTGTATTATTAGCATCATCAATATCATCCAACTTTATTGCCCTTCTTTTCGGTATTCTTCATCATTTTTACTTTCTTCTGTATTAATAGAGAAAGTATTGGATTCGTGAAAATTTTCGACCTCCGTTTTTTGATGTATTTACACGTTTTGGGATGTCCTGAACACAAATTGATAGTTTTTAGAAAATGTCTGTCTGTCTGTGTCTGTGTGTGTGTATCACAAATTTTGTGTCCACTGTATCTCACGAACCAATGAATGAAATTTGACTAAACTTGGTATTTAGTTGCACCCTGACATAAACTGGTGCTGATTAGATTTGGGGATCAATCGCTCAACAGGTGGCGCTGTGATGATATTTTTTTTCTAAATTTTTAACAGGGAAGTATAGGACAAAATTTCGTATAAATGTACATAATGAGAGTTATTCTTAACTTGTGATTGTAAAATTAATATGAATTATTGATAATAGTAGTAGTTAACTAGAAAAAAAAAAATTGTGTATGTGGGGGCATCGCTTCCCCTTCCCCTGGGAGGGGGGGGGGTAAATTTTCATGATGTATATCTTTCGAAAGGTCTTGTCAATACCTTTAAAACAAATGGTTGAACTATAAATATGTGATAATTTAAAACAAGGTTGTGGTTTTTTTTTTTTTTACTTTTAACAAAAAAAAAAAAAAAAAAAAAAAAAGAAAGGAAAAAAAAATCATATATATATATTTTAATATTGTTACTGAGGGAATTTGTATAGGAAAATATAGAAGAAAGTCTTGTGGTGGCCACAACATACTAGTTTCTCACGTAACTCATTACATGAAATAATTTTCTAGATTACTGAAGAGGTTAATTCCTGCCATGTTGAAATTACAAAATGAATAGATGGTCCGGAGACATGGCATCACAATTTTGATCCTCCATGGAAATGATTAAAAGAGTTATTTTAGGATGAAAGAAGTAATTCCAATTCATATGCCATGTGTAACCACTTGACCTTTAAGAGAAAATTTTATAACGATGAATGTGGGAATGCGACTTTTTGAAGCACAATATATGCAGGTTTCATTAATATTATTTAAATACAATTTGTGCAGAGACTATAGGAATAAAAGGATCAATGTGTGAAAATGATGGATGCGGGAACGATAGATCGGGGTTTCTCTGTAAAAGGATTTTTTCTTCTCTTCCATTTAAAAGTATTAGAGTTTTTTTTTAATTTTTTTTTTTTTTTAACTGAATATAACTTTAGTCATCAAAAATATAAAAAATTAATTTTTGTAATAAAAAAAAAAATAATAATAATAATTTTGTAGATTTTTTTCCCCTGGCATAATGTTGTTACTTAAATAACAATTATTTCCGCTGGACATTAAAAACAAGCCTCTGCATTTCAAGATAACTATTACATATTACATTCATTTTATAAACATGGATATAGAACATGCATTTTTGGTTTCAGTGCAAATGTTAAATGTTTAAAATTTTAACGAGTGAAATTTTAATGTTTTTGATTGAATATTATGCATTTTTGAAAAATTTCATAGTATCATATAACTGTTTTCTGTAATCATAATTTTTTTTATAATTTTTAGAGGACTCTGGGGCTATTATGAATGTTTGATTAGTGACAGCTACGAGAACTGTGGCAGTGTAGCTGGAGATTTCATGACATACAGCGTTAAAACACTACATATTCTTGCCAGAAATACTTGCTTGAAGACAGTAGATGAATAACCTCGTGTTACTGTGATTTTAATTTGTCTAGCTTTTCATCATGAATGTGAATATGAATTTACATTTTGCATACAACTGTTAAAAACAAAGTGTAGTGCAGCTATGTTTATATGTCTTTCAAGGGACTAACGACCTGAAACTTTGTTTAAATAAGAAGATGTGTAAAGAAAATTTTATAAACAATGTTGATTCTTACAAATGTAACTTCATATAATGTCATCATATTATTAAAATTCATTTATATGTATGTGTGGCTATCTCTTCATAAAACGACAATGGGGAATTTGCACACATGGGGGATTTGAACAAAATCCTATTTTTTTTTTTGGCAGTTTCAGGCCCATAAATTTCAAAAAGTTTATTAAAAATGCAAAAAAAGTTCTCATTCATTTCAAAAATAACTTTAAAATTAACCAAAAATCATGTGACTTCAAAACGCTTCCTTATGTCACACTTTATGATGCTTCAATGTTTACATTTTGTTAGCCTGGTTAGTAAGCGCAATTTGTTTTAATGTTCATAATTATCAATCGTTTATGTGATTTCTGAGCATTTCTTTTCATCTTACAATCATTTAATATCATTATCACCATTTTCCATTATCATTTTTATTTTCAATTGTTTTCTTTTCATGGTGGTTGTTGAACGTTTTCGTTTAATAGGATCCTGTGGAAAGCTAAAGAACAACTTTCGAGAAGCATTAGCCATTGTATTAGTGCAAAATGGTACAATACAATATTTATACTGTGAGCCGTCATTATTATAACATACAAAACCTATTTCACTGATTCAAGAAGCAAAGCAAAGCACGAAATCGAATGTAAACAACGATTACTCCCGTTTGTTGTCATAAAGAGTGACGTCACGATATATTATACTGCGTTTTCTCGATACAGTAAATAGTGCGACGTTAAAATTGTTATAAATCAGTCATTAGATTTCAAATAAAAAAAATGTATGTATTTATTTTCTTACCTTTTCATTTTCTATTATATAAGAATGAAATTAGAAAACGTGCAAATTCCTCATTGCGTTCCCACAATAAAAGAAAATTTCAAATTACTTTGCTGTAAAGAAATAATTGTTCAGTATCCAAATGTCCAAAAGTATCGCCAATACTGCATTTATTTTCGCAACCTTTCATCATAAAAGGCATACTTGCAAAAGTGTTTTAAATGAAATACACCACGTGAAAAAAAATTTTGGAAATATTTTTGGTTTTATATGTTTTTCAATTACACTGAAAAGCTGTAAAAATGCATTTTTTTCCCCAGTAATTTAAGTATATTAGGTTCAGACAAAATGCGTGCCATTTTCTTCAGTCATGAAATGTGCATGATAAATCGAAAATAAGTCAGGTGACAATTGTTATTGTATATTTAAATTCCATATGGGGCGAAGTTTTTTGTTTAACCTTCTGTTATCATAAAGAGTGATGTCATGATATATTATACTGCGTTTTCTCGATAGAGTAAAGAGTGCGATGTTAAAATTGTTATAAATCAGTCATTAGATTTCAAATAAAGAAAATGTATGTATTTATTTTCTTATCTTTTCATTTTCTATTATATAAGAATAAAATCAGAAAATGTGCAAATTGTCTATTGCAGAAAGATGCATAAGTACCAAAATATGCAAGGTAATGAGATGATTAGTTGACCATTCAAATTAAATTATTTCAATTAGTTCAAAAGATATCAATTTAAAACCCAAAGCAAGTACAAATAAGTGGCACAATATACTGCTAAAAAACTGTCTGCATACAATAGCACAAATTGCCTGAATTGACTACACAACAAAATGCACAGGCGTACAAAATTAGAGGAACAACTTACTTTCCTAAAATTTTTTAACCTAATTTTTAAACAAATAAACATATGAACATAAAATTTGTATGGCATGCTTGTTATAAATTTCTTAATAAAATTTTATATAACTTTCATATAAGTAATAATATTTAAACTGATATTACTTAAATTTTTCTCAAAAGTCTTTTGGAAATATTTTTAATTCGGTAGAGCAGTTTAAGCTCATTAAACAAAATTTTGAAAAGCAATTATTTATTTCAAAAACGAAAGTATTGAAAAAATATGAGCTTACCTTTTCTGTTCTGCAGACTCTGGCGTCCCATATTCATATCTTCTTAGTATTTTATTTTTATCTATTAGTTATTTTTCTCTCTGTAAAAGACTTTAATTTGCAGATTAATTACTATGATGCAAAAAATCATATTGAAACCTTTTTGTGGTTTAATTTGTACTTTTAATAAAAAAGAAAATACAAGAAGCAAGAGATAGTCTCTCACATTACATAGTTAAAACAGAAACTGAATCAATATCTAACAGGCAGATGTAAAATCACATGACAGAGTTCTATAAATACATCTTCACCCCTCAAATGGGAGGCAATGAAAATTGGGGAGGGTGGAACAGATTCACTCTTATTCATTTTAAGGAAATTGGAGTGTAAAGGTTGATATATTTTTATTTACCAACTATGTGAAAAATACCAGAGCCGGGAATTGAACCCGGGCACCTCCGCTTAACGCACGGATGCTCTACCACTGAACTACCCTGGCTGACAACCAGCTAGGCATTTCTCACATAATATTCGTTGGCCAAGTCACCAAGTCTGCAAACGTAGCTGTATCAAGTGGCAATATTAATTGCAGCACAACTTCATAGACCACGAAATTTCAATTTAGAAATATTTAGTCATGAATTCATCAACCTACGAATATTATGTGAGAAATGCCTAGCTGGTTGTCAGCCAGGGTAGCTCAGTGGTAGAGCATTTGTGCGTTAAGCAGAGGTGCCTGGGTTCAATTCTCGGCTCTGGTATTTTTCACATAGTTGGTAAATAAAAATATAACCTGATGAATTCATGAATAAATATTTCTAGATTCATTCTTGTTTTTATTATAATGTTCGTTTTCACAGAACATATTTTGCAATAAAGAAGTCTTTTGAGTTTGTAGTTTTTTGTCAAAGTCATCATTGAAAAATATGAAAAAGTTTACCAATTTTAGAAAAAAAAAAAAAAAAAAAAAAGTAAATCAAAAGTGGCGTAAAGATCTATTACAGATAAGTGAAGATTCACATGCCTCTACAGGGCTTGAACACAGAAACATTCAACAGACCAGCAAAATATAAATTCTAGTGGTCCACTGGAGCAGTGAAGCTTTTCATTTTTTATATTCTCTACAATTGCATGCAAATCTTACACATATTATAACAATATATTATAACAATAGGAAGTGTACATCTTTATAATTGTCAATATCATCTATTCACTGTAATTTTTCATTTATTTTCACTTTTATAATTTTTTTTTCACTTTTAATTTTTAATAGTAAATATGGGATATTAAGCTTGTTTATTAAAGCCTAAATTTGTTATTTATATAAGACTTCATTTGTATTTTTTAATTAATTTACAAAAATTTATTATATTTGACTTGTAGCTTTATAAACAAAGTCTTAGTAAAACAAACAATTTACAAATTTTAAAATATTTTTACAAATATGATAAATATTCAGCAAGAACAGACCAGTCAAAGTATATATGGACCAACGAGATAAATGAATTAGAGTGCTGATTCAATGGATGAAGGATTAGCTTTCCGTGGTTCAAGATGAATCACGTGACATGCTCCAATAGGTTGCTGTGTTTGGCCCTTTATCGCTATTTTGGCATTTAAAATATCAGTTCGGCAAATTATCATTATTATTAGGTAACATGACAGTCCTATGACCAAAACAAATTGTTTTTAAAATAATTTTTCACGTATTTCACATTTTAATAAATAATAAAATACCTTTATTTTCATCGTTTCCCTACAAAGTTTAAATGTGTTTATAAAAGAAAATTTAAACTTTTAAAGAGCTAAATTTAACAACAAATAATAATTTTTCAACTATTTTTAAGCATTTTGTCGGTTAAATTTCGATTAAATGAAATAAAAAAGAAGTAAAATAAATATTAAACTGATTTAGAACAAAAGAATATTAAACTACGTAAGTAAACAAAAACATTCGTGGTTGTGACTTTTGCCAAGAACAATCTCCAAACTGTTGCCATAGAAATTTATTGAAAATAAGCTGTTACCAAGAGAACCAATGCATAGAGGGTTCATGTCACATGACTCATGTTGGACCATGTCAGGGTCATCATTTATCACTCTACTTTATTTATCTCGTTGGTATGGGCCAGTGAAACCTGAAAATTACTGGTCTGCAGGACCAGTAACTTTGTTTTCTCAAATTCTACCCTTTCTCTAAATTTTAAACTAAAATCTGATTTTTCTTCCTGTAGTCACTTTCCTTTTTTTCTTTTTTCTTTCTATAATGAACTATAATATAATCATAAATTAATAAACTATGAGCATCGCCAGAATAATAAAAATGTTGATAAATAACTTTATTACGAATGTCTTATCTAATTTTCTTAATTGTATGCATGTTTTTTTTTTTTTAAATGTTTTCTACATATGGAAAAAAGAAGAAACAGGAAAAAAAAAAAAAAAAAAAATCCAGCTTTAATCTTAATATTAATATTTATTTCTGCACTCGGTGGCGCATTCATAGCGCTTTATTAAACAAAAGGTGAAAAACAATTAATCATTTATTCAAAACCAGAAGTAATGAAAATGATGAGCTTACCTTTTTCTGTTCTGAGGAGTTGGCTGTCCCATGAACAAGTCGCTTCTTCTCAACATTTTTATTTAGTATTATTATTATAATTTATGTCTTCTCTGTAAAATAATGATATAATTAGTATAAATTGAAGAAACGCCATTGACACCATCTTAGTCTTTTTGCTAGTATATTTAATGAAGAAAAAAGAAAACAAAAGTAAAATAAAAAAGCAAGCGAGAATTAATCTCACTATACATAATAAGACGTAAAGACAAACTAACAACAGAATCTATACTGATTAAAACATGTAGATGTAAAGAGTCACGTGGAAGTTCTAAAAATAGATTTTTACCCCTTGAAAGTAAAGGGAATGAAAAATCGGGAGGGTGGAAACAGATACACTTTTGTTCTTATTATAATGTTCATTTTTCTTCACGGAACACATTTTTTTTTTTTGGAGTAAATAAGTCTTTTCGAGTTTGTAATTTTCTGTCAAATCTATTATATGAATGCATCTTCACCTACCTGTAAGGCATCCTTAAAACAATTTTATATTTAGTTTTCTATTCTAAAATTAAAAGTAAACTTTGGAAAAAATGATTTTTTTTTTTTTTTTTTTTTTTTTTTTTTTAAGGAAAATTTGAACTGATATCAACTTAAAAATTACTTATGTTAAACTTATATAAAATTCAATTAATGAACATGCCATCCAAATTTTATGTTCATATGTTTATTTGCTTAAAATATGTACACAAAAGAAGATAACAGGGAGTAAGGTTGTTCCTTTAATTTTGCACACTAATCTACAATCATTAGTAGTGGGATAAGTTAGAGGAGTCCTAAAGTCAAATTATATGTAATCATCTAAAAGTAGCTTCTAAGTGATTTTAATGAAATAAATTTAGTTTTTATTTATAAAGTAATATTAAAAATAGTGATTCTTTTTTTTTTTTTTTCAATTCATTTAAATATGTTGAGCAAACATTCAACCCATGTTTTTTCCAAAAATTGAAAACTGAGTTAGTGACTTTTCTTTAAACTTAACATAAATAATTATAAGATAAAAAACTTTTTATAAACCATGGTTTAAAATTTTCTGTTGAATCATAGCTGTAGAACTACATTAGCACTTTACCAATGCGTATAAAACTTTTAAAGTGATAATGACGTCCGTTTTTGTGAGATGCCTAATTTAACTTTTTACAATTTTTTAACGTTCACATTTAATTAAATGCATTTATTTTTATGTCGAAAGAAAATGAACTCATGCAAAATTTTTTTTGGCAACTAATATTTTAATGGCTTTTTTTATAGCTATTAGGAGGTTATTATTTTCATAATTTAATTAATTAAAAGAAAACTATTTGGAAATTCGAAAATCTGACTTCGAAGTATTGTGTTGTCACCGAGTTCTGAGCTTTTCTGAAAGTTTCAAATGTCTAGCTAGTAGGGAAGTAAGTTAGTTAAAAATCGATTGCAAGATTTGTACCGGGCAAATAAGAATAGAAATTAATAAAAACATGGTAAAATAGTACATCTACATATCTTCCTAGATATGTCTACATATTTTTTTAGTACCTTGTAATACATGTAAACAAACGGTAATTAGGTTTTAAGTTATCTTTTAATTTACTAGTTTTTTGTGTTTTCTGAAAAATTGTATCTGAAGGACAAAATGTGGTTTGAATGTTTGCTCCTCATATAATAGCAAACAAAGTGGCAACACTTTTTATATACAGTCAGTAACAAAAGTCTCCGAACACTAGCAAAAATTCCTATACAAAAAAAGTACACTTAATACTGCTTTGTTGAATAAATCCTTGTTGAATCCTCTTCTTAGTCAGTCTAAGAACATGATTCGACAAGGATTTATTTAACAAAACAGTATTAACTCTCCTTTTTTTATATAGGAATTTTTGCTAGTGTTCAGACACTTTTGTTACCGACTGTACTGTTACTCTAAGTGTGATACATTTGTTTTTCTGTATCTCCTTAATTCTGAAATTTTTAATGTAAGAATTGGTATCATTACCTCGCCCCTCCCTCTTTTTTTTTTTTTTTTTTTTTTTTAATAAGTAATATAACGTATGATTTGGAAGTCATATATGGATTATGTTTATAAAGTAAATTTAACAATGAAAGTTATGATCCACCCAACTTTTGTTCCAAGGAATGCACTTTAAAAATGCCCTACTCTGTTCCAATTAGAGATAAAAGTATAAACATTTTTTTTTTCTTTTTCTTTTACTTAGAATTTTTTCTCTTGTAGTCTTTGAATATTAATTTTTTGTTCAAACACAAATCTTGCGTTAAAGAAATTAGGTATTTATCTTCAAGATCTAGACCTCAATTAAAATCGCCTTTCCTTATCTCATTAGATTCAATTTCTAAAATATCACCTTTAAAAATAAGTGTAATCTTGATTTCCCGCCCCCCTTAAAAATTTCACTATAAACTACATTTTGATGTGCAGATTTCTAGAGTTTGCAGATTTTAGGACTGTGGATTGCTAGGAGTCTATTTTATGTGAATGGAACTAAACCAACATATGTATGAGAAATGTAAAAATCATGCTTTACTGTACTTCAGAAAAATGTATTTGGCTTAAAATACTAATAATAAAAGTACAATACCAAAAATAAAAGTATAAGAAGGCTATATTTACTATAAACAGCATTCTGAAACCAAAATAGATGAGCAGATTGCTGCCAAATTTGGCATGTGGACAATTCATGAAATATGCCCAACACTACAAACAAAATGCATAGGGGCCAACATTGAAGCAACTGTTATTTTTGTTTGGCTTTTTATTGGTTGATGATTATAAATGGTTATTGTCTGGATGGATGGTTCGATCTTTGGCAAATTGTTTACTTCTATGTAGCATTTTATATGGGCAATCGCATTTTGGTATTTATTGTTTGCTATTTTTATACTTATGTGTGAAAGAATAATTTGCTTGACATTATCTTAATATACAGACAACATATGTTTATAAGGTAAAAATTGAAAAAAGTAATGCTTAAAATGTCTACCAGGTGGCACTTTGTATGGAAAAATAGGAAATATAACTAAGAAAATGACTTATATGGTTTTCAAAAACAAATTAAGGATTTATTGTTTAGTTTTTGATTCTGTATGGATCATTTGGATTTATTTATGTAAAGTGCCACCTGGTGGACAATTTGTGAACTTTTTCTGAATTATTTACAAATCAAATTTGGAAGCAATCTGCCTGTTTATTTGTGCTGCAGGGTGCTGTTTTCATAGGGCCATCACTGCAACATTTAAAAAAAATTTTTAATTAAGGCATACCCTAGTAACTAAATGTAATGACTACTGAATGTTCTGTCATCGAAATTCGATAAACTGATGTGTGGCTGATAATCAGAATCTTGTCGATAAATATAAATCCCATCTAAAATATCTTATTAGAGTAAATGAATTGATGTGTTTTGGAAACTGATCTGATCAAAATCCAATATAAAGGTGTTAATTTCACCAAGTTTTCAGGTGGTTTGTTACTGATATGGTATCAGATTTGAGTGAAATTTTTCTCATCAAAATCAGGTCCTAGATATCACTTGATGCGATATGTTGATGTTAATTTTCAAGCGAATTTGAAGAAGTCAATGAAAGGCTGAGCAGAACATGATTGATGATTGCTATTAGAGTAGCTTCTAGCCATCAGTTAAATATACAGGATGTCTATAATTAAACTTCCAGAAAAAGTTTTATTAGAATCAATCTGCATATACCTGATTTCTTAACTGAATTCTTTCAGTCAGAACATGGTCTCCTTCAGATTAAAAATAAATAATATTTTTCAAGGACATTGGATTAAATGTTTATTTTAGGGACTTTTCTAGAAAGAAAACAACTTTGACCATCTTGATGAAAATTAAGAATTATAAATGTTTATGTAGTGAAATGAATTTGATAAGTTATTTTTTCAGAGAAAATTACTTTTCACTGGTAACCAAAATGGGGCTCATAGGGCATTCAGGCTTATTCCATGTTTTACTGTATTGATAGAAAAAATTAAATATTTTTTGCACATTGAAATGCACTACCTTTCTGTAAATAACTGGACACTTTTGATTTTAGTGTTTAGTCAAATATCTAGAAAAACTCCTGATGAATTATGCTGAAACTTTGGGTGTTTAAAGAACTTGTATTTCAGCAAAAGTTTAGCACTGATAGTGAAAAGGGGGAATAGTAAAAATAAGTAGTTTAATATTATCCTGTAAAAAGTAGTACTTGAAATGCATAATTCGACAAGGATTTATTTAACAAAACTGTATTAAGTATACTTTTTTCATATAGGAACTTTTGCTAGCGTTCGAATAATTTTGCTGTTGACTGTAATATATATCAGTAAAGAACTATGAGTCTTAAACATATGAAAATTCACACAATTCGTTTGATGGTAACCTATAATGTAGCCATAGATGTATCATGAACAAGATGGCGCATACGTGTGTTTGTTTCGGTTTGAAAAATCTAGGAATGCTGGGTATAGGGTTGTAACAATGCTGCAATCTGATTGGTTGGGGATAAGTTGGTGCAATACTGAATCATCTCGTCTTCCTGTCAGCCAGTCAATGAGTCAGCAGCCACAACAATTAGCGATAAATGTACCAAGAATGAATACACTACTTGAAGGTACTGCGTAGCAAGCGCTGGCAATTTGCTAGACGGGGAATGCAAGCATTTGAGTATTGAGACCATCGACGAGATATTAGAGTAGACCCCGGACTAGTAACCTTTTTGCTTTCGAACATCACATTCCCACCATACCACCAATTCATTCGCCAATCCGACCTCTCTGTTATCTCTGTTTTATATTTCGATTCGGTGTAAATTAAACATAAACCACAATCTACACTAGCTGAAATGGAAAGCAGGTAACCTAATCCTTGTTATTGATTGAAAGCTGTTCTGTTTGACTTTTCATTGGAGTTTTGGTGGTAAGAGGAACAAACCATTTAAAACATACATGCAAAATCTCAAAAACCATAGTTGCCAAAAAAGCGATTACCGTCAAAAAAAGGCGCAAAAACTGCAGTGATGTTCCTGGAATTTTACTCCATAGACAGTATAGGGAATCCATACTTAACGGCCCTCTTCACTTACTGTCGCCGGAAGCCCGTGCCAATGTTATTCTATGGGGAAATTTTCTTTACAAATAACTTTATTAACTAATACATATTTTTAAATTCTGTTTTCACATTCAGAAAATTCCCAACTGTTAAATTGACGGACCTTTTTGAAAAATGTATTTTTTTAATTTTTTATATTTTATTTTGAAATTGCAATATGAAAAAAATTCACATATTGAAAATTCGTATTTTGCAGCTTCAAAATAAAATATCAAAAAATTAAAAAATAATTTTTTAAAAAAGGTCCGTCAATTTAACAGTTGGGAATTTTCTGAATGTGAAAACAGAATTTAAAAATATGCATTAGTTAATAAGTTATTTGTAAAGAAAAATTTACCATAGAATAACATTAGCTTCGGCTTCCAGCGGCGGTGAGTGAAGCGGGCCCTTAACTAGTATATCTGCTCGATGATTGAGACACACCATCTGCCTTGATTATTAGTCTATGAATGTAGCTTACCAAATTTGAGCTCATTTTAGTGAATTGTTTAGAATCTATCGTATTTATTCACACACTCACATATAAACATTACATAACACATCACTGTAAAAAAAGCAAAAATTTAAAAGATCTCAAACTTAGATGCAAACGAAATCTTATTGTTTAATCCTTTTCTTGATTACAATATTTTCTTTAAATGTTTAGAAAGTAAAAACTGCTTTAATAAAGAATTTATCCTTCTCTAATTGAATTACAACGCCCATCCCATGTATCTTATGTATTTAATGTATATCAACCAGTAAAAAAAAAAAAAAAATAATAATAATAATAGCTCTACACTCACGAAAATGCATACAACTGATGCTGCGATGTGATTTATAATGTATTTGACAAATTTGAGCTCAATGGAATAAAATGTTTAGATTCCGTCGTATTTATTTCACACACAAACACATACATACTTACATTATATGTATTATCGTAAAATAAATAAATAATTTAGGAGTTTTTAAAACGCAAAGTTACATAAAATCTCATAGTCGAAATTTTTCACGATTACAATCTTTACATTGTTACACGTTCAGAAAATATAAACTTCTCTAATAAAGATCACATTCTTTCATATCTTAATCCAAATTGACTATCCTATGCATCCTATGTATCCAATGTATTCCTGTAAAGAACTATGAGTCCAACATTCTTGAAAATTTGTGCAGTTCGTGGAATCAGAATACTTGATAAATTCAGCTGAACTGCATAAAGCGTTTAGACACCATCGTGCTCACTCAAAGACATACTAATACGCACATGCCCTATAAAAACAATAAAAATGAACTTAGATAATTTCAAACTAGTATGTTGTGGCCACCACACGACTTTCTTCTATATTTTCCTATACAAATTCACTCAGTAAAAATAATTTATTAAATTTATTATTTAAAAAAATTACCTTCCATGATAATGCAGACGATTTTCATATTAGAGAAGTAATATAACACTAAATATCCAAAAAACAGTCAATTTTATTGCCAATATTACATAATATATATATATATATATATATATATATATATATATATATATATGTATATGTAAAAAATGAAAAAAAATCTATAACTTTATTTTAAATTATCGCAGATCGATGGTTCAACCATTCGTTTTAAAGGTAGTGGCGAGCTCTTTTGAAAGATACCCATCAGGAAAATTTACTCCCCTCGAGGGGGGACTTTCCCCTCAGGAGAGGAGGCAAGGCTCCTACACATACAATTTTTTTTTCCAGAGGACTATCTCTATTATAAATAATTCTCGTAAATTTCTAATTGATTATTAAAAAATAATTCTCTTTATGCACATTTATACAAAATTTTGTCCTATACCACCATGTTAAAAATTTAAAAAAAGTGGGATGGCAACGCAACCTGTGAGACAATTTTATACCAAAAGTTGATAGGCACTAAATTTATGTCAAGGTGCAACTACATACCAATTTGTATGAAATTCTGTGCAGTAGTTCCTAAGATACAGTTGCCACAAAATTTTGTCACACACACACACAGACGGAAATTCTCTAAAAATGGTCAAATCGTGTTCTACACCTCTCAAAACGTGTAAATCCATCGAAAACACGAGGTCGAAAATTTTTACGAATCCAATACTTTCTTCTATTGAATATATAGAAGAAAGTAAAAATACAAGTACGGCAAAATCTCATTTTCGCGCTCTAACTCCCGTAAATATCCATGCAATTCTTTGAAACTGATATATATTCTTCAAGTTCACCACCGAATGTTCCCTACTGAAAATGGAGCAAATATCCTTAATGGTTTCTGTACAGAACCCGTAAGTTTTCCCCAGCATTGCTTTGTATGAGAGGTATTTCTATAAACCCTATTTTCATACCTTTACTTTACACAGATTGTAAAGAAATTAAAATATGTTATTTATATGCACAAAAGAAGAATGCTTTATATAGAATATAGTACGATTAGCATCAAGATTTACAGGATCATACAAAAATATTCAGTTACATTAAGGAATATTATTGGAAATTTGCTGGAATCGCATTTTCATTTTCATTACGTGTTTTTAGCACTTTCTAACAATTTTTAATTGTGAATATGATATGAATTTATGTGTCTGTCTATCCGACAGTCCATTTGTCTATCTGTCCTTCTGTCCGCCTTTGCGTCAGTAAATTTTTCAGAATTAAAAAAAAATGATATGCTCTATTAAAGTTCACTATGGAACATTTTCTATTTAAAATAGCATTAATAGGTCTCGTACAACTGATTTTAGTACAGGGACACTCAAAAAAAAAAAAAAAAAAAAAAAGACAGTGCATTGAACTTTAGGACAGACATTAAAGTGAATCACATTTAAATAACTTTCTACTGCAAAAATCATAAAGAAATTGACATTTATTGTTAATATACTAAAATAATGTTTTGTATAGAATATGATATGGTAAACCTTTAAATTTACAGGGTTACACTGAGATACACTGAGAAAAAAAATATACCGCCTTTCTCTAGAATGAATAAGTGACCATTTTCTAAATCCTTTAACTAGCAATATAGATTTCCCAGCTATGCGCTATGCGCATAAGGCATGCCAATAAACTGAATAGACGAAATGATCGAGAATTTCTAGTGTACACATTTCTAGATGGTGAAACAATATTCTGAATACTCTATGTATTCTGAATCATTTATATTGCGAGAAATTCTCGCTTGATTTTCTAGAATTGGGTCATAAACCAAGATTGTAGTTGTAGAAACCCGCCTCTTGTATTCACATTTGTTTTTAGAGATTTTTAAATAACTTCGCCCTCGAGAATGTAGGCAAACCCTCTAGAATTCTAATAGGGTCTTCTAGAAGTCGATTTTCAAGGGGACTAGAATTTATAAGGATGACATGGAACTGTTTTTTCTAGAACCACAATTTAGATTCTAGATGTCAGTTACAGAATTTTTTCTCAGTGTAGGAATGACTGCATTTTTTTTTTTTTTTTAACGTTAAGCATTTTTAACACTTTCCAATGATATTTAAGCGTAATTATGAATTCAGTTTGTCTATCTGCATGCCTTTCAATCCTTCTGTCTGGCCGTTGTATGATAACGTAGGTAAAGATCATTGAAAGTTATCCAATATAATAACTACATACAGTTGGAAAGTGTTAATAATCTATCTCTATGGGTATCGTATGATTTTTCGTTCTGGTTTTTAATATATAAATAACTTTTATTACAGAATAGTCCATGAAAAATGCCATATCAATGCAAACAAAACCTCCATTTCAATTCCATATATAAACGATACAAAAAACAAAAAACACAAAGCAATCGGTAACGGCATCAAACACTTAAGAAAAAAATCTGGAGTGATTCCACTCAACTTTTCCGAAAATTAAGAAATTAATGCTTCTATAGATAAAGTAAGTGAAGTCGTTAAATAAACAAAAGAGAAAATTATATGGCGCGTCTCAGCATGTTTCTCCATTTAGTATGATGTTCAGTTTAACGATATTGTACTTTAAATAATTTGAGCCCAAAGATCATAATGATACAGAATTATTCGTTGTGGCCCTGTAAAAAATCTATAAATGCTAGATCCACCAAAATTCATACAGTACGCGTGACAATGACGTAAATAAATAATACGTAAATCTATCTATAATAATAAAAGAAGATGTCTGTCTGTCTGTCTCTCTGTCTGTCTGAGCATCTATACGTTCAGCCCCTACTGAACGCAGAACTACAAAATTTGACATACGGGTGCTCAGAAGCCTGCCCGAGGGGATAGTCAAAACAGAATTTAAAAATTTTAATTAGTTGCGGAGATATTAATTAAAATGTAGACCTATGTCTTAATCAAAAAGCGATCTCAATGACTCAGAATTCACCGAGATTGCATAAAAGTAGATATTTTAACGGAGTTAAAAGCAGAAAAAATGGAAAATAAATTAGAAATATTAGTCCGATCATTACGAATTTGGTACCAAATGAAAGGGGGATTTTTTCGGAATCTAAGAGTGCAAGCGGCTTATCGATACGTCAATTAGATTTTTTAAAATTAACTAAACTATGAAATTTAGTTGGCAACCGGCAGACGATTTTCTAAGAGGTCTCGATCGGAAACAAAACACATACGAGACAACTGTCTGTGATGTCTGTGATGAAACCGGAAATGGTTGTAATCAATTAAGATATCATGTGTTTTATACTGGGGGGGGGGGAAATTGCAATTTTCAATTTTTTTCAAATTTTCATTCACGTTACATTTGAATTAATATTCGGCCTAGACAGCATATTATAAAGCTACTGTTCAATTTTCATGAAAATATATGAATAATTAAAAAAATGTCATATTTATTGGAAAAAGATTGTCTTCTTTTATTTTTTTGCAGTATTTGCAGTAGTCGAAATTTCGTAGTATGTAGTTTTAATGCCCGATAATTCGATTGTGAATATTTTTGAAAGAGTACGATTATTAGGGAAGGCTTGAGGAACAGGGAAAAAAGGCAAAAAAAAAAAGAAAAAAGAGTTGCAGCGTTTGAAATTGGTTGGCATATTAAGATTTTAAGGCAAGGTATTTGGTTTTCTTTTTTATCCCAGCTTCTAATTAAAATAATTTCATAAGTAATACATCATTTGAAAGCTTTGTTGATTTGGAATTGAACAGTAGATTACAGAAATTTCTACCGCCAGATGGCGCTGAAATATTTTAAAATTTCAATATTTCAAATTCTAATTATGATTATATAATTTTTAATACATCATTCGAAAGATATTTTAAAGTTCTTTTATATTATCGAAAGTATTATTCGAGATTTTACCCGATTTACACGTTTTAAGGTTTCATTTTTAGGTTTTCTTTTGTATCTCAGCTACTTATTAAAATATTTTCATAAGTAATACATCATTTGAAAGCTTTGTTGATTTGGAATTGAACAATATATTACAGAAATTTCTACCGCCAGATGGCGCTGCTATATTTTAAAATTTCAATATTTCAAATTCCAATGAGCGAGGAAGGTGTTGTAAGTTCTAAAACGGGGATAAGGCGCCGCAGGCGCCACCGAGCGGGACTTAGCTAAAGTTAGAAATTTGAAATATCAGCGCCGAAGGCGCTACCGCACGGGAGTTTACTGCGATTTAGATAAGCTATTTTCACGATATATCAATAAGCTGTTATTAGACCTGATACGGGAAAAAGGCGCCGCAGGCGCCACCGAGCGGGAATTTCGTAAAGTCGGATTTTTCAGGGATCGCGAACCAGCTGGTCGCCGAAGGCGGCTAGTAAATAAATAAATAATATGTAATATGTAAATAAATTTTCAGTTCTATCGGATAAGGCATTTAGATGCTATCGCAGTAAGTTTGAGCCCAAAAACTATAATATGTAAAACCCATAAAGCCCATAATATGTAAATATATAAATAAATAATATGTAATATGTAAATAAATTTTCAGTTCTATAGGATAAGTCATTTAGACACTATCGCACTAAGTTTGAGCCCATAAATCAAAATGATGAAAAAACTTTCGTCGCATTCCTGTAAAAAAATATAAGTGCTAAATTCTCTAAAACTCATACAGTTTGTGTGATGGTGACTTATAGCATGTATATAAATTTTCAGATCATTTGAATAAGTCGTTTAGACGCTATCGCACTTTTGATAATTTGCCCCTATAGGCCATAATGATAAGGAATTTTTCTTTGTGTCCCTGTAAAAATCTGTATATGGTAGAGGGTAGAGTCACCAAAATCCACACAGTTTGTACGATGGTAACCTTTAGCATGAATATAAATTTTCAGCTCAAACAGATGAGGCATTTAGATGCTATCGCGCTATAAATAATTACAGCCTGTAGGCCACTGTAAAACTATAAGTGCTAAATTCACCAAAATCTTTATAGTTCGTGTAACTGTGACCTATAACATGTGCATAAATTTTCAAGTTATTTGAATAAGGCGTTTAGACATTTTCACACTTTCAATAATTTCAGCCCGTAAACCATAATGATAAAGAATCTTTTGTTGCGTCCCTGTAAAAACACTATAAGTGCTAGATTCTTCAAAATCTATACAGTTCGTGTAAGGGTCATAGAATAATAATAAAGGAAGAAGGAGCGTATATGTTTTGGTTTCGGTTTGTAAAATCCAGGAATGCCGGGTATAGGGTTGTAAAAATGGTTCAATCTGATTGGTTGGCGAGATTTTTGAATCGTCTCATCTCTCTGTCAATCAGTCAGCGAGGCAGCACCCGCAACAAACAGCGATAAATGTGCCGAGCATGGATGCCCTACTTTAAGGCTTTGTGTAGCAAAAATAGCTTTCGCTGGCAATTCACTAGAAGTGGTTTGTAACCATTGAGTATTGACGTGCTTCTTCTTCCTTTATTATTATTCTATGGTGAGGGTGACCTATAGTGTATAAATTTTCAATTTATTTGAATACGTCGTTTAGACACTGTATCGCATTTTAAGTAATTTGAGCCCCTAAGCTATAATAATAATAATAATAATAATATACATATTTGTGTGTCTCTGTAAAAAAAAAAAAAAAAAAATATATATATATATATATATATATATATATATATATAAAGGCTAGATTCATCAAAATCAATAAGGTTCGTGCTACGGTGACTTACAACTTATGTACCAACTTTTAATTCATTCGAACAAAGCGCTTAGACACTAGCGTGTTCACACGTACAGGCATACACACACATCAGCGTAAAAATAGCAAAAATGAACTCTGGGGACCTCAAAACGTACAGATACATTAAAATCTCAAAGGCGAATTTTTAACATGATTACAATACTTTCCTTACATAGTATTGTCGGAAAGTAAAAAGTATTGTTGATTAAACTCAGAAATAAACTGAAAAGAAAAATCAGGCAAAGATTATCAACACTTTCCCTGTACATATTTGTTGCAATTTCAGCATTTTTCAACTATAGCTATTAGTGTATCTGAATATTTTAGTGTAGCCTTGCAAACTTTAATGCTAATTATTTCGTATTCTGCCGAAAACATATCTTTGGGCCTATGAATAATAAATGTCAATTTCATTATGATATGCAGTTCAAAGTCATTTTTAAATATGATTTATAAAAGTGTCTCTCATAAAAAAAAAAAAAGCATTGACATTCTTTTGGGTGTCCCTGTACACACACCAGTTATGCTATTTATATCATTTCGAATAGGGAACATGCCATAGTAAACTTGAATTATACATATCAATTTGATGAAATTCTAAACATATTTACAGGTGGCAGAGGATACATGCATACATAGACAGATGGTCAGAAAGACAGCGATGTGGCCAAATTCAAATCATATGCACTTTTAAAAATTGTTATGAAGTGTTAAAAAGCTTTTTGAAAACGAAATGCGATTGCAGCAATTTCCAACTATAGCCCTTAATATATCTGAATAATTTTGTGTGGCACTGTAAATGTTAATGCTAATCATACGATATTCTATAGAAAATATTTCTTTTTCTGTGTATAGGAATAATTAGTATCATTTTTTTTTTTTATGATTTGTGCAAAATAAAGCTATTAAATATGCTTATAGAAACACCTCTCATATGAGGGCAATCTTTTTGAAAATTTTTCGAGTATCCTTGTACACAAACCAGTGGTTATATTTACTGCATTATAAATAGGAAACATCCCTTAGTGTACTTGAATAACCTATAAGTTATTCATATATCAAGACAACATATATCAAGTGAGTAACATATATCAAGAAATTCTATGAATATTTATGGGTGTTAGAGCGTGGACAAATAGAGAAACTGAAACTGTACACTTTTTAATTTTATTGGAAAGTGTTAAAAAAGCAATTAGGTCACGACAGTTCGCTCATTATCACATATTTATATAGTTTATAACTGTAAAGTTTGATGAGCGCACACTGAGAAAAAATTCTGTAATTGACATCTAGAATCTAAATTGAGGCTCTACAAAAAATAGTTCCGTGTCATCCTTATAAATTCTAGTCCCCTTTGAAAGCGAGTTCTAGAAACCCCTATTAGAATTCTAGAGCGTTTGCTTATATTCTCGAGGGCAAAGTTATTTAAAAGTCTCTGCAAATAAATGAGACTACAAGAGGCGGGTTTCAGCAACTATAATCTTGGTTTATGACCCAATTCTAGATAATCAAGCAAGAATTCTTCGCCATACAAAAGATTCAGATTATTCAGAATACATAGAATATTTGTTTTATCATTTAAAAAAGTGTAGACTGGAAATTCTCGATCATTTCGTCTATTCAGTTTATTGGCTTGCCTTATGCGCATAGCTCGGAAATCTATATTTCTAATTTAGGTATTTAGAAAATGACCACTTATTCATTCTAGGTGAAGGCGGTATATATTTTTTCTCAGTGCAGAAGAATAAAATATGTCCCATGCTTTGGGTTTCATCCTGATCACAGGAGCACTAATGGAAATCAATATCATGTTTGAATCTGAAAAAGTAATCATTCTGGCGTGTCTGGAAAGAATTTTGGTAAATTTAAAAGTATAGTTTGTGTTTTGATTTAGTCTTTCTTGCACCAATGGAAAAAAAAAAAAAAACTTATTAATTACATTACGTGTACACGAGTTAAAGACCATGCACTTAATCTATGTATTTAACGTATCCCTGTAAAGAACTATGAGTGTGAAAAATGCATTCACGAAAATGCATGCAATTCTTGCAAAGTGATCTATAACTACCATCTGTTCAATCAAATAAAGCACTTAGATTCTACTGTACTCTTTCACACACACACACACACACACACACACACACCACCTTAAAAATTGTAAAAATAAATTCAGGATATCTCAAAACGCTTAGATACGTAACAGTAAAATGGATTTTAGCGTTTGGATTGAACAGTATTCATTCGTACGCACACATACGTCATTGTAAAGCAGCAAAAAAAAAAAAATCTGGAGACCTCAAAACGTATGGCTACACCAAAGTCTCATTGTCAAAAATTTCATGACAATACATTTTTTTGCTTTAAGTAAAAAAAGCTTAAAAACCGCTCTAATAAAGATCACATCCTTCTGTTCTGTATCTGAATCTGAAATGCCTGTTTTATTGAAAAAAGTCCAATGTATCTGATTCGAATCTGAACCCAATGACCTGCAGAAACTGGTCTGATCGACCTTGGAGATATGCAGATGATTGCTGGCTATTTCCCTTTCAATCTGATTCTAATATTTTCATACAGACCGGCATCTTTAGAACAGAAAGGGTTAATAGTGTTTATTAATAGGATTTTTAAACTTACTGTATCTGAATAACTTTAAGTATAGGATTTTTCATTACTAAGGTTAAATTTTTTTTTTATTCATTGTTTATGATAATGAAAGGCAAAGTAGTGATAGCTATTTTTATTTTCCATATCTGTTTTTTTATCCGGTTCGTTGATGTGCAATCGGTGACTTGCGGACAATTGCAGAATAAAATTAAATCATACGAAGATGAAATCAAGAATCTGAAAATTTCTTTGGAAGAATACGAGCTGGTCATCGGTAAAACAGAGGTAAGAAATTATATTGGTAAAAATATGTCTATATACTCTTGTTTCTTAAATAATCACTCATTAGAAAATATGAATGATTTATTTTTCATTTAATGATCCATCATATATGTTAGAAAATTAACAGGGCGCTAATATATATATATATATATATATATATATATATATAAGATAAAAAACTTTTTATAAATCATGTTTTTAAATTTTCTGTTGAATCATAGCCATAGAACTAACTATATTAGCACTTTATCAAAGCGTATTGTCACGAAATTGTAAATAATTGTATTTATTTTTGTATAAAATTTTTCAAAGAGGCTTAGTAAGTTGATAAAATGTTCATTTTCTGCATTTACAGCTGTTTTCCACGTTAAAATAGCTTAATTTTCCCTTTAAAACGCATTAAAAAGCTCCAATATTCAGGTAATGGATTTGGCTCCAAATTTGGTGACTTGGCGAGAAAATCCTTATTATCGATATTCCAAAGATGGACGTTCTAATGTGATTGGTTGAAGAGTTGCGGGAAATTTGAATAACAATAAAAAAAAAGTTGGTTTTAAAAATAAAATATTAATCCTTTCAGAACAACATATATTTGCATCATGAACTACATTGGCACTTTATCAATGGATAGAAAATCTTTAAAGTGATAATGACGTCCACTTTTGCCAGATGCATAATTAAACTTTTTACAATTTTTTAACGCTCACGTTGAATTAAATGTATTTATTTTTATGTCGAAAGAAAATGAACTTGTAATTTTTTTTTGGCAACAATTAAATTATAGCTAATATTTAAATGGCTAATTTTAAAGCTATTAGGAGGTTATTTATTTTCATATTTTAATTAATTAAAAGAAAACTAATAAAAAAAATTCGAAAATCGGGCTGCGAGGCATTGCGTTGTTATCGTGTTCTGAACTATTCTAAAAGTTTCAAATGTCTAGCTGGTCGAGAAGTTAGTTAAAAATCGATTGCAAGATTTGTACTGGACAATCAAACAAACAAGAAAGCGAGTTAATAAAAACATGTTAAAAAAAAATCTTCCTATGTATAATGCTTGAACTTTACGAATTAAATCCACTAATTCCTGTTTTTTTCTTTTTAGGATGTTTCCGACGAATGCAACGATTCCCTCACCTGCTCCACTTGCTTATGGGAGAAGAGGAACCCTGGGTGTGGATGGTGCGTTTTACGCAATAGGTAAGACAACACCTCAATAAATAATTATTATGAAATGTATACATGATCCGGACATTTAACGGTAATAGAACCGAATACCGAAAATAGCTCACTGTTGGGTGAGAATAAGTGAAATGCATAACCCTCCCAAATACTGACCGAAGTCAGTACTGTTTGAATTTTGGTGTTCTAATGGTTATTAACACTTTGATTGCTATGGCTATCATATATGTGATAGCCAGTTATGTTTCCGTTGGGACATTGGCTATCAGATATGATAGCCATGGTCTTTCAACACTTCAGTCCTTGGCTATAAAAACAATATCAGTTACATGAAAATCGTAATAGAGTTTGATTGTTCACTAAGAAAAAAAATGTACCGCTTTCATCTAGAACGAATAGGCGGTCCTTTTCTAAATCCCTAAACTACAAATATAGATTTCCGAGCTATGAGTATAAGGCACGCCAACACACTCAGAAAAAAAAATCTATAATTGACATCTAGAATCTAAATTGTGGCTCTAGAAAAAATAGTTCCATGTCATCCTTATAAATTTTTTATAAAAATTTTTTTAGTCCCCTTCGAAAGCGAATTCTGGAGACCTCTATTAGAATTCTTGAGCGTTTGCCTATACTATCGAGGACAAACCTATTTGAAAATATCTCCAAATAAATGTGAATACAAGAGGCGGGTTTCAGCAGCTATAACCTTGGTTTTGACCCAATTCTAGAAAATTAAGCGAGAATTTTTCGTAATACGAAAGATTCAGAATATTCAGAATATTATTTCACCATCTAGAAATGGGTAGATTAGATATTCTCGACCATTTCGTCTATTCAGTTTATTGGCGTGCCTTATGCGCATAGCTCGGAAATCTATACTTCTAGTTTAAGGATTTAGAAAATGACCATTTATTCATTCTAGATAAAGGCGGTATATATGTTTTTCTCAGTGTTGGAGGATGAGAATCTCTTCACGTATTGCAAAATGAATCAGATTGAAAAATAATTTTTTATACATAATTTTGTGTTGAAAAAAATACAAAATACACAAAAGAATTTTTGGGCACCGTGGTGAATATTTGCAGTTTTGGCTTGGCAGTCAAAGTGTTAAACTTAAGAGCGTACAATACCTAACATCGCCGATAGCCGTGACCCATGTTATTCTATGGAAAAAAATTGTTTCCACAATTACTCATTACCCAATGAATATATATATCTAATTCCATTGTCGCATTCAGAAAATTCATAAGTGTTAAATTAACACTTGTTTTTCAAAATTGATTTTTTAAATTTTTAGTATTTCATTCTTTTGCGGCTAGAAAATGGAAAAAATGCACTTTGTGAAAAATGGCATTTTTGAACTCAAAATTAAAATGTAAAAATTAAAAAAATAATAAATTTTCCGAAAATGAGTGCTCATTTAACGGTTACGAATTTTCTGATTGCAAAAACAGAATTAAAAAATCTGGAGTGACTCCACTCGACTTTCCGAACATTGAGTAATTAACAGTTTTGTAGATAAAGTAAAGAAAGAGGAGTTGTTAAACAAACAAAAGAGAGAAAACCATAATAGAGTGTTTGAGTATTTTTCTCCATATATTACACGACGTTTTATTTAACGCTACTGAACTTTGAGCCCATAGATCATAATGATAAAGAATTTTTCGTTGTGTCCCTGTAAAAACCTATAAATGCTAGATTCACCAAAATACTTATAGTTAGTGCAACAGTGATTTATAATACTCATATAAATTTTCAGCTCAATTCAATAAGGCGTTTAGATGCTATCGTACTTTTAAAAATTTAGTCCCATAGGCCATAATGATAAAGAATTTTTCTTTGTGTCACTGTAAAAAAACTGTAAGTGCTAGATTCACCAAAATCTATACAGTTAGTTCAACTGTGATCTATAACATGTGTACAATTTTTTTGCTCAGATTAATAAGGCGTTTAGACGCTATCACACTTTTAAAAATTTGGCCCCATAGGCATAATGATAAAGAATTTTTCTTTGTGTCCCTGTAAAAAAACTATAAGTGCTAGATTCTCCAAAATCTATACAGATTGAGTATTTGTGACCTATAATATGTGTATAAATTTTTTGCTCAATTGATTAAGAAGTTTAGATGCTATCGCACTTTTAAGATTTTGCTCCCATAGGCCATAATGATAAAGAATTTTTCTTTGTGTCCCTGTAAAAAAACTATAAGTGCTAGATTCACCAAAATCTATAGGGTTCGTACTATGGTGACTTACAATATGCGTACCAACTTTCAGGTTAATCGAACAAAGCCTTTAGACGCTAGCGTGTTCACAAACATACACACATACACACATACACACACACACACACACATACATACATCATCGTAAAAATAGTGAAAACGGACTCAGGGGACCTCAAAACGTATAGAAACATCAAAATCTCGAATTCGGATTTTTGACATGATTACAATACTTTCCTCACTATAGTGTTCGGAAAGTAAAAATCTGGAGTGACTCCACTCGACTTTCCGAACATTGAGTCATTAACGGTTTTGTAGATAAAGTAAAGTAAGAGGAGTTGTTAAATAAACAAAAGAGAGAAAATCATAATAAAGTGTTTAAGTTTTTTTCTCCATCTATTACACGATATTTTATTTAACGCTTCTGAACTTTGAGCCCATAGATCATAATGATAAAGAATTTTCCGTTGTGTCCCTGTAAAAACCTATAAATGCTAGATTCACCAAAATGCTTGCTTATAGTTAGTGCAACACTGACTTATAATATTCATATAAATTTTCACTCAATTAAATAAGGCGTTTAGACGCTATCGCACTTTTTGATCCCATAGGCCATAATGATAAAGGATTTCTCATTGTGTCCCTGTACAAAAACTGTAAGTGCTAAATTCACTAAAATTTATACCGTTCGTGCAACTGTGACCTATTACATATGTAAATATTTTTTTCTCAGTTTAATAAGGTGTTTAGACGCTATCACACTTTTAAAAAATTGGCCCCATAGGCCATAATGATAAGAATTTTTCTCGGTGTCCCCGTGAAAAAGCTATAAGTGCTAGATTCACTAAAATCAATAGGGTTCGTGCTACGGTGACTTACAACATACGTACCAACTTTCAGCTCATTCGAGTAAAGCGTTTAGACGCTAGCATGTTCACTCACACGCATACACACAGGCATACATACACACACACGTACATACATCACCTTAAAAATAGTGAAAACGGACTCAGGGGACCTGAAAACATATAGAAACACCAATATTTCAAATTCGGATTTTTGATATGATTACAATACTTTCCTTACATATATATGTTCAGAAAATAAAAATATAATTATTTTTGGTGTAGTTATAATTACAAAACTTTTAATGTTGTTGTTGTTGTTGTTGTCGTGTGCCACTCGGAGATTCCGAGCCCCGGTAGTGGAACTACCGGATTTTAAGGCAAGAGGGTTGCGTCTTCCGTTATTAGGAACGCCTCATAGGGAGGAAGTACGACTTCTAGTTCCATAAGCTGGTGAAGGATGGCAGCACCAGCCGAACTCGAATTTTGATCCGGATCAGAGCGAGTTAGACCCATGATCCGGTACCCCCAGAGGTATAATTTTTGATGGGAACTTGGAGGACTTTGCGACCACGACGGAATTTAACGTGCACCAGTCGCCATTAGCGTACACGACGGTCTTCGGCCGGCTCGAGGACCGAACCCGCAATCTTTCGATCACGAACTCGCTGCTCTTACCAACCAGGCTACCGGAAAAGGTCATTTCATACATTTATATCTTATGTAAAAGCTGTTAAACTTTCAGTAAATTCTGGTTAGCCATCATGGAGATATTATTCACTCAAGATTATGCATTCGTTAAAAACACTAGCTCTGACATTTTTTCATCCGTGTGCAATGTTGTTCAAGTGTGCATAGTGTAAGAAATTGCGAGCAAACAAATGTACGTTTTTAACGTTCTATTTTTAGCACCAAAGTCTACAAGTTGTCTTTTCGTATTAAATCGATGATACTCTTCAACTTTGTAATTCACTTTTTTCTCTAAGCTTGAATCATGTTCGAGATAGAAACACTATTTCCGCTATTTTCCACCAGGTGGCGCTGTAAGTGGTTTAATCATGTAGCGCATTGCCACTTTACTATACCAACATAAGATTTTTATGACTGTAGCTGCAGCCGTTTAGCAGCTAAAAGAGTTTGAACTTTTTTGGACACCCTGTATTTTCTTTAGATCGTAAAGGTTTTACACTGGGACCTATTTCAGACTAAGACCTTTTCAACAAAGCAAAAAGTATCAAAATCGGAGCATTCGTTCAGAAATTTTGAGCTAACAAACAAACAAACAAACAAACAAAAACACGGTTTGAAATGAGAACCTCCTCCTTTATAACACGCTTTTATTAGCTTCACCTGTATGTATGTATGTTTGTATGTTTATTTGTAACCGCTCTGGGAGCAAACAAAAAATCTATATTGTAAAAAAATACTTTCCCTACGTGAGCGATGTGGCTGAGCGGTAAAGTTCCGCGCTACGAACCTACAGGTCCAGCGTTCGAGTCCAGTCAGGGGAGATTTTTTAAAAATGGTTTTTGCTTAATTCTAAATTATTTTAATTAAAGATTTAAATGTATGTAAATATTATGGTGTGTCACTCGCACGATTTTCTCTTACCCTGCATTTTAATACTAAGATAGATATTTTGTGCTTTTTAGTTCACATTTCTATGAAAGCGTGTTCTTTAATTTTTTAAAACTATAATATTATTATTAAAAAGCAGCTTACACTTTCTACGAACTAGCACGATCGTTCATGTCCGGTTTTTATTATATATGGATGTTCCAGATGCAAATATGATATATGGATGTCTAACCCGCACGATCGTACGGCCTGGTTTGAAAGGGGTTAGGTATGGAGAACTTAGGTATTCGTGAAAATTTTCAGACTCAGTAGATTGTTTTAAAAGTACATTAAATTTTATTATCTTACCTTATTATACTTGCTACTTAATCTGCAATTTGTTTTTATAGTTGTGAAATGGAGGGTAAGAGAAAGCCTTTTGAGTGACATACCAGATTATTTATTGTTCATTTGTTTTTGTTGTTCTTTTTACATCCCTGCCCTTTAATTTCAGTTTACTCTTTACCAAATTCTTTTCAGATGTAGCCTGAGCAAAAACTGTCCGGGAAAGGATTTCGCTTCCGATTTCTGGATTTCTGGAAGTGACCGGTGTCCGAAAATAAGAGCCGTCATATCTCATCACATTCCAGTATCCAAGGCGAAGATGGTAGGTATTTTTAAGATGCATGATATAGAAAAAGAACGATCATTCTTTATGATCTTTTATTCACATTTTTTTTTCAGTTTAGAATATTATTTATTTATGCGTGTTGATCAAATCTAATAATTGAATTTTCACTCGTTTTCTATGATCCGATTGTGCTGAAATTTTGCGTACATATATAACTCCAATGACACTAAACATGCAAGTAGTAACGAACTTAGAGGAGGAGGGGGGGGGGGGGTCTGGGTTCTTCGGCACCTAACTATAGTTAAGAACTTGATTTCGAATATTTAATCCAAATCTTATCGGTCGGATTGACCTGGAAATTTCCGTACATGCATAATTCTGATGACAATACACTTTCAACCAGTAACAGTAGGCGGGGTTAGAGGCTCAGCTCAGGCCCCGGGTGAAAAAAATCTGACGTTTAATTGCAGCTAATTGTATAATGGGCTCTTCCCACCTGACGTCAGAGGTCACATGATAGAGAAAAAACAAATAGCAGACGAAGTCTTGTTTATCTATAGCGATTACTGAAATAACATATTTTCTATTCTTATTTTTGATCAATCCTATTTAATCTGTGTTATTTTTTTTATACATCGTCATTTTTAATCCATTTTATATCATTATTCATCCTCTTTTGTTTGCTGTATACATTTACAATCATCATTTAGTTTATATTTGTTATTGATGTTCATGAAGAACATGTTAAATACTCTGATTTTTAGTACTTAAATCATTGACAGTGCAATATCGTACTGCGTAAATCCCTTTAGACAGGCCCTGACTTACGGCAGGGCATACGGGGCAAATGCCCTGGGCCCCCCTTCTAGAAGGGGCCCCCCTACAGGCGAATGCAGAAATTCTGCAACCTAAAGACCTCTTATGCCACTGCAAGGGGGCCCCCCAGAATAGCCTTGCCCCGGGGCTCCACATAGTCTAAGTCGGGCCCTGCCTTTAGACCAGTAACTAAGTTAATTAAGTTGTTGTAACACCTTTATGCAGTTAAATTAAATGAAAACATTTTAAAATTTCAAATTATAATCCATAAATATTCCACAAGAACAAGCTATTATTTATTGCTAGATCAGTTAATGTAACAGTTACACTAAAACATACAAAAATCTATCCTTACAGGTGAAAATAAATAAACACATAAAGTGTTTTTAAAAAATGATTAAATTTACAAATAAAACTATTCTACTGTTTACAAATGCACAATATTACTTTTATTTTATTTTATATTAAATATTAATATTTTTGTTCTTAAGAAAAATATTTAATTCAATTCGATTATTTGTTTTCCTCTATCACGCGATTGAGCAGACGACGGTGGGAAGAGCCCATTAATATTTTGCTCTAATAAGCAGTTATTCATCTTTAAATGACAAAAATGTGTTTCCCTTAACATGTGATACATGGGTCACGCTAAAACATAGTGCCAAAACTAAAATGTTCAGTTGATACTGAGAGATAGCTATCTGTAAAAACGCTGTTTTTGAGTAATAGTAGCGCCACCTGTCGTCCTGTAAACACCTTATTGAAATGTGTGGGTAAAGCACAAAGGCAAGCAATGGGGACCCAGAATCCACAATAGCGCTGGTGCAAAAAACACTGTCAATGGCAGGCCCTAAGCGAGGTTTTAAGCGATTTCCATTGGATTTTATTTTTTGTTTTTCACTATAACTTGATATAAAGAAATAGTGGTTATTATTATTATTATTATTATTATTTAATTCCTTTTAATATAGTGATCAGCGCAGCAACTAAAGTCTGTTAAAAAAAAAAAAAAAAAAGGAAAAGAAAAGAAAGAAAGAAAACGTGCAGCAAAAAATTTTAAAGAACGAATATAATACTATTGCTAAAGAACGCAACTTCATATTCTAATGTGAAGAACATATATATATATATATATATATATATATATATGTACATACATGTTAATGCCTTTTCTATATTTAGATCAACTGAAAAATTTTTTTTTCTTTTTTTTCCACTGTAGCATCCGTCGCATCAAGTTAAAAAAATATTAAAATTAAATTGATAAAGAAATTGTTACATTAAGCCTTGCTAAAAATGGCAACGCATATAAAGACAGTTAACACATGTCTTTATATCGAAGAATAGACTAAAAATTATTCTTTCCGTCCTGAATAAATTTCTATTTTGTACAGAATTTCATATCTGTTAAACAAAAGTAGTTTTCGATTTCTTTCTCATCTTATTCCTACTTACCATTACAGCTCCAAGTAATCATTCCACACTTACCAGCTTATGACGGACCCTTTATATGCTCCTTTGAAGTTCTCAGCAAGACTCTAGTGACGAAAGGACAAAAGTCGGAAAGAGGGATTACCTGTGAGTCACCTTATACAGGTAGCCTCCCGAGATTTGAGGCTGGCCGTGGTAAGGCCCTTTTTAATCCATATTTCACCATCGTCCTAAAAATAGGACACAACGCATAAGCGGTATTTATATATATTGTTTTGAATATTTTAATTCAAATTAAAGGCGATACATTATTTAAAAGTCCAATAAATACATATGTGCCTTTATCGTTAGCTTAAATTAACATTTAATATATATATATATATATATTTAAATGACGATATTTGAAGATTTATTCATTACATTTTCAACACATTATTACTTACAAAGGTTTTACGTTTAAGAATAACGGACCTATAAATTTATTGAGATAATATTCTACACTTTTGTACTGGTAAAACAACTATATAAAAGATATATCTAGGTGGTCTGTTTTCTTTATATTTCCGACTGTCCTAAACCATTGTCCTATACTTTTAGGACAGCCTGTACCGATTAAGCTAATGAAAAGTTGGTAAGTTTTTTAATTTAGTTGTGTATTACATAGGCTTAAAAAAAAAAAAAAAAAAAAAAAAATTAAGATTTTATGAAGAAAAAAAATGTTCTTTCAATACTTGGTACGATATGGGTTAAACTAGTTTAGTTGGACTCTCAGTTCCCCATTATACATTTCTTCTCATGTATTTATGTTACAGGATATCTATATTCAGTATATATGTTACCGTTAAAGCATGAAATTCGTTATTTCATAGAATAACTAGGTATTTCATGAAATAACTAGACAAGTCAGTTAAAGTATATAATATTATTGAATTCTATGATTTAACTAGTTATTCTATAGAATAACGATTACTTGATCGTTAAAGCATGAAATGATTATGCATAATCGACGCTAAATTTTGGGGAATGTGATTAATTATTCGATATTTACCACATTTACCGGTTATTTTAGCGGTGCTGCAGCACAAAATTTTGCATATTTTTCAGACACATGCACATTGAGAGAGGAGTACCCACAGTGATTTTTTTTAATGTACGCAAAGCGTACAAACGTTCGAAATACTGGCTGCTGCAGTAAAAAATTTTGCATACGTTTCAGATTCGTGCATCTTGAGGTATGGGCATCCAGTGATGTTTTTTTTGGTTTTCATGTGCGCAAAGCGTACAGACGTTCGAAATACTGGCTGCTGCAGTACAAAATTGTGCATACGTTTCAGATTCGTGCACCTTGAGACATGGGCATCCAGTGATGTTTTTTTTTGTTTTCATGTACGCAAAGCGTACAGACGTTCGAAATACTGGCTGCTGCAGTAAAAAAATGTGCATGCGTTTCAGATTCGTGCATCTTGAGATAGGGTATCCAGTGATGTTTCTTTTGGTTTTCATGTACGCAAAGCGTACAGATGTTCGAAATACTGGCTGCTGCAGTACAAAATTGTGCATACATTTCAGATTCGTGTATCTTGAGATAGGGGTATCCAGTAATGTTTTTTTTGGTTTTCATGTACGCAAAGCGTACAGACGCTCGAAATACTGGCTGCTGCAGTACAAAATTGTGCATACGTTTCAGATTCGTGCATCTTGAGATAGGGATATCCAGTGATGTTTTGGTTTTGGTTTTTATGTACGCAAAGCGTACAGACGTTCGAAATACTGGCTGCTGTATTACAAAAATTGTGCATACGTTTCAGATTCATGCATCTTGAGATAGGGGTATCCAGTGACTTCTTTTTTGACTTTCGTGTACGCAAAGCGTACAGACGTGCGTGATACTGGCTGCTGCAGTACACAATTTTGCATATTTTTAAATTTCATGATTTTAAGTAAACTTTTGTACTGCAGCAGCCAGTATCACGCACGTCTGTACGCTTTGTGTACACGAAAGCCAAAAAAGAAGTCACTGAATACCCCTATCTCAAGATGCACGAATCTGAAACGTATGCACAATTTTTGTAATACAGCAGCCAGTATTTCGAACGTCTGTACGCTTTGCGTACATAAAAACCAAAAACGAAACATCACTGGACATCCCTATCTCAAGATGCACGAATCTGAAACGTATGCACAATTTTGTACTGCAGCAGCCAGTATTTCGAACGTCTGTACGATTTGCGTACATGAAAACCAAAAAAAACATCACTGGATACCCCTATCTCAAGATACAGGAATCTGAAATATATGCACAATTTTGTACTGCAGCAGCCAGTATTTCGAACATCTGTACGCTTTGCGTACATGAAAACCAAAAGAAACATCACTGGATACCCCTATCTCAAGATGCACGAATCTGAAACGTATGCACAATTTTTTACTGCAGCAGCCAGTATTTCGAACGCCTGTACGCTTTGCGTACATGAAAACCAAAGAAAAATCACTGGATACCCCTATCTCAAGATACACGAATCTAAAACGTATGCACAATTTTTTACTGCAGCAGCCAGTATTTCGAACGTCTGTACGCTTTGCGTACATGAAAACCAAAAAAAACATCACTGGATGCCCTTATCTCAAGATGCACGAATCTGAAACATACGCACAATTTTGTACTGCAGCAGGCAGTATTTCGAACGTCTGTACGCTTTGCGTACGTGAAAACAAAAAAAAACATCACTGGATACCCCTATCTCAAGATGCACGAATCTGAAACGTATGCATAATTTTTTACTGCAGAAGCTAGTATTTCGAACGTCTGTAGGCTTTGCGTACATGAAAACCAAAAAAAAAAAAAAAAAAAAAACATCACTGGATACCTCTATCTTAAAATGCATGAATCTGAAAAGTATGCACAATTTTGTACTGCAGCAGGCAGTATTAAGCACGTCTGTACGCTTTGCGTACATGAATTTATGATCAATTAATTTATAAAATAATTTTGAAATTGTTTATTTTATACTTTAACAGTCTGTCATTAGTTATTTCATACAATAACTAGTTATTTCATAGAATAACAAGGTAAAATGTGAAATTTTTTATCTATTATATACTTTAACTGACTTGTCTAGTTATTTCATGAAATACCTAGTTATTCTATGAAATAACTGAATTATATACTTTAACGGTAACATATATATATTTAACAACAAATTTTAGTTGTGTTTACACAAACGCCAAAAACTATTTAAGTGTAGTATTATTATTTTAATATTTGAAAATGTCGGCAACCTGTGTGTAATACATTATTTTTATTTTTATTTTTTTGTTTATTGTTTCTAAATTTATTGAAGATTTAATGAATAATTTTCCTTTTCTTCTATAGTTCGCGTGAAGGCAATATTATCTGTTCGAACTCCGAATGGTCCAAATTTTGCCTCGACTTCAAATTTAACATTGTATGACTGCAGCCGCTACCAGACGTAAGTATAGGTCTTAAATGTTTCGTTACATATATTTCCAAACTTTCAAACATAGCCACCCACTTATTCTTTTAAGTACTGGATTTTTTTCGGAGATACTTTTCAGTAATTTTGATGAAATTGAAAACTTTTGTTTTTGACACTTTCAGAAGTTTAATAATTTGAGATGCTGATTTTTCAAGTCGCGGGAACTTTTGTTCCGGTGTGTAATTTTGTAGGCTCATAATTTGGTTCGCAATTATTTCATTGCGAATTACACATTCCCATTTGCAGTTATCCTAGCAAACATATAAGGTTCAGAAGTATTACCTTTTTGTATAAGATGTATAAAATATGTCAGTTATGTCGATTTTCATGTAACATTCAGATATCTTTTTCATTAAAAAAAAAAAGTTATATCACATATGTTTCCAAAAATATGATATTTTTACGCAGGAATAGAACTTGAGTATTAGATGTAGTTGCTAGCAGACAGTTATCCGAAACTTGATAGATTTACGTGGCGACACTAATCCAAGATATTATTTTGATATTAGAGATACGATCATTTTTTTAATGTCAAATATAAAGAAATGTTATGGATATTTTACCGTTATTGTAACTCTCTCCTTTTTTATCATGTTTTTATTAACTTCTATTCTTGTTTGTTTGTTTGTCCAGTACAAATCTTGCAACCAACTTTTAACTAACTTCTCTACTAGCTAGACATTTGAAACTTTTAGAATAGCTCAGAACCCATGTCAACACAGTGCTTCATAGCCCGATTTTCAAATTTTTGGTTAGTTTCCTTTTAATTAATTTATGAAAATAATAACCTCCTAATAGCTTTAAAAATAGCCATTAAAATAATAGCTATAATTTAATTGTTGCCAAAAAAAAAAAAAAAAAAAAAAAAAAAAAAAGAGTTCATTTTCTTTCGACATAAAAATAAATACATTTAATTAAACATGAACATTAAAAAAATATAAAAAGTTAAATGATGCATCTCACAAAAATGGACGTCATTATCTCTTTAAAAATTTTATACACACTGAAAAAGTGCTAATGTAGTTTTATCAACGATTGTAATGAAATGCTCTCCTTCTGGTGGGCTAATGTGAAATTGCAATTAACATGCTCTAATTCGGTTTCCGTCAAGCCGCCATTGCTGGCCGATGTTTAGTTTCACATATATTTATTGAATAAAAATGAATAAATCCGGTAAAAAAGATAACACATACTGTTGTGTGCTACAGTGTAACTCCAAAGGATCAAGAAATCCAGAATTAAGCTTCCATTTATTTCCAAATGACAAATTTAAAATTTCAGTTGCTTCGGCTAATGGAAGTAAAGAATTAATCAGATGATTTGAAACTAATATTTGTTCAACTTCAGTTAAAAATCTACTTCCGATCGAACTTTGAATAAATTGAAATATTTTTTTCCAAAAGCAATCAATTTTCCATGGTGTAATGGCGGAGAAATTATAGTACGAATATTAAGTAGAATAACAAAAAGAACAATAATAAAAACACGTGGCTATTATATTTACTAACAACAAAAGCTGAAAAAGTGCCATCTATCGATCATTACAAACGCGGATAGCTATGATTCATCAGAAAACTTAAAAACATGGTATATAAAAAGTGTTTTTAATTTTTGTTGTTGTTGTCTTCTATTTCTAGACACTCGTCCGGAAAAAGTTAATAATGGCTTTACTCATAAATTCTTTTTCAGTTGTTCAGAGTGTTCCGCCAGCATCTACCCGTGCGCTTGGTGCATCCATGGAAAAAGATGTACGCACGACGCATATGAAAATTGCCGGAACGACCTCATCGTATTTAGCCAGTCGGTGACTATTCCTTTTTATCATGTGAAACTGATTATGCAAGTCAACAATTTGTCACCTTGTGTCTATTAATTACTCTTGGTTATATTACAGGTTATCCGGCCCACTATTCGTCAAGGTCCCGGATTCTGTCCGAGGATATCTTCCTTTGCTGAATCGGAAAATGAGATTCTCGTCCCTTCGGGATCCAAAAAGAGAATTTTCGTAAAAGTTGAAAATATCATGGTAATATCATTATATTTTAAACCTATTGTGACGAGTTTGTAAATATTTCTGTTTATTTTTGTAGAAATTCTTTTAAAGAGGCTTAGTAAGTTGATATAATGTTAATTTTCCGCATTTCTAGTTTGTTTTTGCTTTAAAATAGCCTAATTTTCCCTTAAAAACGCTCCAATAAGGCAGGTAATGGATTTGTTGCCAAATTTGGCGATTTCTTACCCTTGACGACTTTTTTGGCGAGAAAATCTTTATTATTGATAAACCAAATACGGAAGCTCTAATCCTATTGGTTGACCATTTTCTGAATTTTTCTACACTTTTCTACAAATTTCTACGCGGGTAAATTAAGGAGCTGTTTCACGCCAAGGATCAGTCTCAGGTATAGTTTCCGCCAATGCCTGCATTACTATTGAAAGAGCTCTAAGCCTCTTTGGAAATATAGTTCATTGCTATACGTGTTAATGCTATACAGTTTGTACTGTGGATTTGCTGTTGACAGCTGTTATTTAAGCTGTATTTATTGGTGGAATTGAAGTTGATACAGTGGTGGACATAATTATAAGACACCTATCTAATTTGACGAATAGTGAAAGAAAAGATTCAGAACTTAAAAATGTTTTATCAGATACGTCAAAAACATAAATTTATTCTGTTATCATATATAATTATTTTATAATAATGATATTTTCATACAATTTAATGTAAAAACTTAAAAACATAACGGACAAAATTATAAGACACCAACCGTTTTTTCCAAATACAGTGGTCAATATAATTAGCAGACACTAATGACAATTAGATAACATTTGCGAGCTAGCAATATCCCAACTTCCAAATCATGTTAGATAACATTTGCGAGCCGGCAAGCTTCCAATTTATCCAAAATCAATTAAAATGCGACTAACTTCCAAACACTTTACACGGATATTTTAAAAATTGACGAGCTAGCAGTACCCAACTTACAAATCATGTTAGATGACATTTGCGAGCCAGCGATCTTCCAACTTCCAAAACATTTTAGGTTACATCTCATGTGGTTTCCCGCATTAGAGTAAAAAAAAAAAAAAAAAAAAAACGCTTTAATTAAAACGCGAGTTTTAAACAAATTTTGACAAAAGTAAAAAATCGGCTATCCGCGTTTGCAATGATCGATAGATGGCGCTCTCTGAACACTGCAGTTGTTAGTAAATATAACAGCCACGTGTAATTATTATTCTTTCTCCGCCATTTCATCATGGAAAGTCGATTGCATAATATGAGGATATGCAGTGGTGTGATAATTTCACCTTAGCCCACCAGAGGGCGAGCATTTCATTACAATCGCGGATACATAGTGAGTTTGCAGTTTAAAAATCTATAAATTCGGTTGAAAATTAGAGATTTTATGAAGATTAAAAAAATTAATTATTATTATTTTTCTCCAGGCTACTTTGCATTGGTACTTTAAAATTTGTGAGCTGTTCATCTTCCAAATTCAACTCATGTCAAATAAGAAGCCAAGTTATTATTATAAAACTTAGAAAAGTATATTTTATCGCGAAATTTTAACTGATGTTATAAATTAAAAATTAACTAAAAACAGTTATTATGCTTTTGCAGTGTAAAAAAATGGTTAAATTCGGTTGGAAATTAGAAATTTTAAATAACATTTACTTAAATTCAAGGCTAACACTTCGCTGACATTTTATAATTTGAGTGTTAGAATTCCTCAAACTGAAGATTACATATTTTATTGAAAACTAGCAAACCCATGCGAAATATTTGAAGCTTTTCTTTTTTTTTAGTTCCCCATCATACTATAGGTATGGGGAACTTAGGTAATCGTGAAAATTTTCGACCTCGGTTTTTTGACTTTTTTACACGTTTTAGGTGTGAGGAATCCGAAAATGACAAAATTTGTATTGTGTCTGTCTGTAGGATGTCTGTTAGTGTGTCAGTCCGTTAGTGTGTCAGTGTGTTAGTCCGTTAGTTTGTTAGTCTGTTAACACGATATCTCACGAACAAATGGTCGCAGAGAGGTCAGATCAGTTTTAAAATATTACTTTCGATACTGGCAAGAACCCTATTCTTTTGCAACATTCGAATTAAAAAACTTCGTAAGTTATTAGAAATTTACGATTTTCTTAACATGGGAGAATAGGACAAAAATTCACTTAAACGTGCATTTAATGGAAACGTTTTACTGTAAAAATGTCAGACCAGTTTTAAAATATCAGTTTTGATGCCGGAATGAACATCAATAACTATAAATATGCTAATTTGGAAATTTCGCAAGTTATTGGAAATTTACGAATTTTTTAACATGGCAGTATAGAGCAAAATTTCACATAAACGTCAATTTTGAGAGATATTTTCATAGTAAAGATGTCAGACTACTTTTGAAATATTATTTAGGACACTGGCATGATTATTAATGACTATGAATTTTCCAATATAAAGATTTCGTAAGTTATTGGAAATTTACGAATTTCTTAACATAGCTGAATAGAGCAAAATTTCACATAAACGTCAATCTTGAGGGATATTTTCATCGTAAAGGTGTCAAACCACTTTCGAAATATTATTTAGGATACTGGCATGAATATAATAGACTACGATTTTTCCAATTTAAAAAATTCGTAAGTTATTTGGAATTTACGATTTACTGAACATGTTAGAATAAGTCAAAATTGAGCATAAATTTCCATTTGAGGATCGTAAATACATTAGACAACTTCAAAATTACATTTATGATATTTGTTTGAACATGATTGAACACAAATATTCTAATAGGAAAATTTCGTAAATCATTCGTAATTTACGATTTTATCAACATAACGAAATTGTAAATTTTTCATATAAATATGAATTTTGAGGATTATTGCATTGGAAATAGTAGGATGAAAACTAAACAACCGAATTGACCCTGATAAAATAAATTAATAGATTAGAATAAGATATATATATCGAAGTGAACGGTGGATAGCCTATTAGTCGGGGATTTCATTCTGTCATAATATCAAGCTTTGGTCAAATTCATTTCTTTTAACATGATTATAATATGTCTCGCACTAGAACTTTATGAGAACATAAATATGATGGGGAACTGAGCAGAGTCCACCTATGCCAACTAGTTTATTATTGCGTTTTTCAGTCAATTTGCGAAAAAGTTCATATTTTGTTTATATCTTTAAGTATTGCTGGGTTTAAAACAGTGATTCTCAACTTTTTTTTTTGTCGCGGCACACTTTTAACGATTTCAAAATTTGGCGGCACACATTTCACTTGGGGTAAATATTTCACTTTATGAAAAGTGACAGTTATCGAAGATAAAAACTGTTAAAAATGTGGTATCTAACTGTAAAAACAACAGTTTTCTTTTACAGTGTTCTTTTCTTTAATTTAAACAAACTTTACTCTTAATAAAATATATATATATATAATTTTTACTATATACATTTCTAAAATTTGGCGGCACTCTTTAAGAATTTGGCGGCACACAAAAGTGCCGCGCCATAGTGGTTGAGAATCACTGCTTTAAAATGACACTTGCAAGGGTTGTAAAGATGCAACTTTTAAAAATAAATTGTTCTATAAAATGATCTAATCAAACAAATGTCATCATTATTTTATTTTATTATATCACTGAGCTAAGTCCGCGTGCTTAAATATTACTTGCATGTCATTTTTTATTGTCACTATCGTATCGCTTTTATAAAATATAATCGTAACTGGTCCACGTTAGAGAAATATTATATAGGTAATATATAAATAAATTCAAGATCGTTTCTTATATATATATATATATATATATATATATATATATATATGTAAAAAACGAAAACACTCACTCAATATACAAAATGAAGAGATAATCGTTTAAAAATTAAATCATTCTTTCTAGTTAATTTACAAGGTTAAAATGAAACCAGAACTCACTATTTAACTCAAATAATCACTCCGTCAGTCTACACACCAATATTTTTAATACGATGATTATTTACAGGAAATATTTACATGGTTTCAAAATGATTTGGAAAAGTATTGTAAATCGGCACCTTCTCTGCTATTTATACATAAAAGTAAATACAAAACACTTTTGTTTGGTTTGGTTTGGTTTGGTTTGATGAGTACATGAGATTTATTGCTTGCCTCTAGGGCCGCTTATATCTCGAATAATCCACACCACAAGGGTTTACAAGTTTTTATTGCAAGAACAGATACAAGAACATGAACAAGGACAATACAGACATCCATGCCTTCTCCGGGATTCGAACCCGGGCCCAACTGTGTAAACACTTTTGTTCTATCATAATTCTATGTGAGTCCGTCTGACTACACATTTTATCGACGAACGGCAACTGACTGTTTTTCTCTGGTGGAATTACTCAGTGATGCCAGATGGTCGAAAATTATTTCTCCAAACAGGTCTTCAAATTTCCGCAAACCAGGGTTTTTTTTTTTTTTTCGAAAAAATCACCAACTTGATTTCTACTAAAAAGGGAAAATAAAAATTTTTCAAAAAAAAAAAAAAATCTGGAGTGACTCCACTCGACTTTCCGAACATTGAGTAATTAACAGTTTTGTAGATAAAGTAAAGAAAGAGTAGTTGTTAAACAAACAAAAGAGAGAAAACCATAATAGAGTGTTTGAGTATTTTTCTCCATCTATTACACGTTGTTTTATTTAACGCTACTGAACTTTGAGCCCATAGATCATAATGACAAAGAAATTTTCGTTGTGTCCCTGTAAAAACCTATAAATGTTAGATTCACCAAAATGCTTATAGTTAGTGCAACAGTGATTTATAATACTCATATAAATTTTCAGCTGAATTCAATAAGGCGTTTAGATGCTATCGTACTTTTAAAAATTTAGTCCCATAGGCCATAATGATAAAGAATTTTTCCTTGTGTCCCTGTAAAAAAACTGTAAGTGCTAGATTCACCAAAATCTATACAGTTAGTTCAACTGTGATCTATAACATGTGTACAATTTTTTTGCTCGGATTAATAAGGCGTTTAGACACTATCACATTTTTAAAAATTTGGCCCCACAGGCATAATGATAAAGAATTTTTCTTTGTGTCCCTGTAAAAAAACTATACGTGCTAGATTCTCCAAAATCTATACAGATTGAGTATTTGTGATCTATAATATGTGTATAAAATTTTTGCTCAATTGAATAAGGCGTTTAGATGCTATCGCACTTTTAAGATTTTGCTCCCATAGGCCATAATGATAAAGAATTTTTCTTTGTGTCCCTGTAAAAAAACTATAAGTGCTAGATTCACCAAAATCTATAGGGTTCGTACTATGGTGACTTACAATATGCGTACCAACTTTCAGGATAATCGAACGAAGCGTTTAGACGCTAGCGTGTTCACAGACATACACACATACACACATACACACATACACACATACACACACACATACATACATCATCGTAAAAATAGTGAAAACGGACTCAGGGGACCTCAAAACGTATAGAAACAACAAAATCTCGAATTCGGATTTTTGACATGATTACAATACTTTCCTCACTATAGTGTTCGGAAAGTAAAAAAAATATATATATATATATATATACTAGCTGACCCGACAAACGTTGTTTTGTCATATAAATTATTTCTAGAGAATATTTTGCTAGAAAAAAAATAACTAACTTATTGTAAGTGTGTAAGGATGTGGTATATAAGTAAAACAGTTATGGAGCGCTGTGAACGGTGACTGTGAATTCCAATTATAACGTAAAAGACATAATTACCGAAATTTTCGCTACTTGCTTCATTCTACTTGGTACTTTCTACTTCCTACTTGTTATTTAAAACCTCTGCTGAATGTCGAACAGCACAAAATTTTATTTCATACGGCAAATATTTCAATTGTAAATCTAAACCATTCTCGAATCCACCTGAAGACAAACAAAAAATTTCATTAAAATCGGTCCAGCCGTTTAGGAGGAGTTCAGTGACATACACACGCACAAAAGTATGGGACCCCTTTGGTGACTTTAAATATTTTAAGCCATTTTTGCGATGAATTGAAATGGCTATCTCAATTGTGGAACTAAAGATCTTGGCGAGAAGCGTCTGAGCTACTTCGGTGCCAAATTTCAAATTTTGCTAAAGGGCTCCGATACTAAAGGTATTCCATACAAAAAATAAAATATCAGTGACATACACACGCACAAAAGTATGGGACCCCTTTGGTGACTTTTAATATTTTTAACCATTTTTGCGATGAATTGAAATGGCTATCTCAATTGTGGAACTAAAGATCTTGGCGAAAAGCGTCCGAGCTACTTCGGTGCCAAATTTCAAATTTTGCCAAAGGAATCCGATACTAAAGGTGTTCCATTCAAAAAATAAATAAATAAAGTATAATAAATTAGCTACACAAATAAATTTGTAGGTTAGGGTGGTTGTTAATCAACGCGCGTGTAAATTTGATAGAAAATTATATAAAATACTCACTCCAATTCCGCACTAAATTTGTAAAATGTATAGTTTTTTATGCACACTTCAAAACTCTTCAAACACTAATTACATCTTGATGTAATATTTCAATTAGGGCACAATTTTTTGTATAACAATAATAACACGAAGTTACAAAATATTTTCCTGAATTAGATCGCAGCACCAACTGTCGGGACAAACTGGAATTACAATAGAATATACGCAAGCGAAGTGTGACGTCACTGACCGTCAGTGGATGCAAGAAAAAGATTTCCTATGTTAATCTCCCATTGGATTTTTTATAAAAAGTTATTAAAAATAGAGGAAAATTATTTCTCGATTTTAATCCCCGTATTTGGGTATAGATATGTATTAGTTATCGTATGCATGTGTTAGATTGAGTTATTTTGCTCTCAAATTGACAAAATTTTAATTTTAAATTTCAAAACTCTGTCTTCCTTGGCGTTTTTTGTATTTGGCGATCAAAAACGTAATACGAAAATATACATGCCAGATGTATATTTTCGTAATATGTATTGTACGAAATTGTTTCATATTATTCATTACTCTCTTAATATAAGTTGTTGAAATAACCATTATTTTTGAAAGAAATTAAATATGTTCGCCAGATGATATGGCGATATTTTTTTTCCCGCCAAGGATGACAAAGTTGTGTGATTAAAAATTCAAATTTTATCAATTTTACAGCAAAAACAACTCAATCTAACGCATGCACATGATAACTAATACATATCTATACCCAAATATGGGGATTAAAATCAGGAAATAATTTTCCTCGATTTTTAGTATTTTTTTACAAAAAATCCAATGGGCGATAAACATAGGAAATATTTTTCATGCATCCACCACGGCCAGTGACGTCATCACTCCGCTTGCGTATTATTGAATATTCGATACTATGATCGTAGCGCAGTCTGCCGGATCCAATGTGAAACATTCCAAAATCAACAACAATTTATAAGTGATAAATAAATTAAATAAACAATTTAAATTGGACTGAATTGTAAATCTAAACCATTCTCGAATCCACCTGAAGACACACAAAAAATTTCATTAAACTCGGTCCAGCCGTTTAGGAGGAGTTCAGTGACATACACACGCACAAAAGAAATATATATATATATATATATCAAGCAGATTTAAGAGGATTTCAGCTCAGATTTTTCCCCAAATCAAGGCAATTTTCGAAAACAATCCCCAAATAACAATAAAGCTGTTGAAAATCCCTGGTCGTATAAGGATAAATCATTACGTTGCTAACATTGGCAGAAAGTTGAAGAAATCTCCAGATTTGTCCCCAAAAATTTTAGAATTCCCCAAAGTCCTCACAAACATTTGGTCCCCAAAATTGTCCCCAGAAGTATCAAAAATCCCCAAAATGGGGACAAAATCCCCAATCTGGCATCACTGGAATTATTTTCCCGGTTCCTATTGTTGCCATTCTGCAGCGACAAACAATGGAGCGGTGAAGTTGTAGTTGTTAATTTCTGAAAGTGGGGAAGTTGAAGTATTTATTCCTCACATATATATATATAATATATATATATATATATATATATATATATATATATATATATATATATATATATATATATATATATATATTTATATATATATATATATAGTATTGAGCTTGTTATAATACTAAATCCATGCATTTTATTTTCAGTTATCTCACGTGCAAGCCAGATTTACTTGTAAAGTGAAAGGTTTTCCCGAAGTAACCGGACAACTTTTGGGAGACACTATTTATTGTAATGATATAAATGTTAGTATAGCGTCATCAAATATTATTTTTTCGTAACATATATTTCATTAACTCCATCCTCTCTATAAACTCTAATGCTTTCTTACAGTTGGTTGTATTGGGTCGACAACCTATGTATAATCTTTCGTTTTCTGTTTTTTGGAATGGAGAAGGACAGCTAGAGAATCCGAGAAAATTGCATGGTAAGTTACCAAATACATATTAGTATAGGCTAAGTGCAGTCGCTATTGTTCTGTTTAAACAGAAATTTTTGTTGAATATATAGCAATCAATAGTGGAAAATAAAAATATATTGTTGTCATTAACAATTTTTTTCTATATCAATCTATATAATACCACATCAAAGATTCTCACGCTGAGAAAAAAAAAATATACCGCATTTATGTAGAAGAATAAGTGGTCATTTTCTGAATTCCTTAACTAGAAATATAGATTTCCGAGCTATGCGCATAAGGCTCGCCCATAAACTGAATAGACGAAACGATCGAGAATTTCTAGTCTACATATTTCTAGATGGTGAAACAATATTCTGAATATGCTGAATCTTTTGTATTGCGAGAAATTCTTGCTTGATTTTCTAGAAATGGGTCATAAACCAAGATTATAGTTGCTGAAACCCGCCTCTTGTATTCGCATTTATTTGCAGAGATTTTTAAACAACTTTGCCCTCGAGAATATAGGCAAACGCTTTAGAATTCTAATAAGGGTTTCTAGAACTCGCTTTCAGAGGGGATTAAAATTTATAAGGATGGCTTGGAACTATTTTTTCTAGAGCTACAATTTAGATTCTAGATGTCAGTTATAGGAATTTTTCTCAGTGTAATACCACAGTAAAGATTCTCACAATAAAGATTTTACGCGTGTTCACCAAGTTAAAAGTGATAGCATTCGATGCAGTTTGAAAACATCACGTTGCTGCATATTAGGCACAATTAATCATGACCTGAATTATGCATTTATGGACATTTTTGAGTAGGAAGTTAAGTTGAGATTGAATGGGTTTAACGTCGCCTTAGAGATATTCATTGGGAAACTGGTGGCAGTCTAGGACTCATTTTTTTAGGACTGGTTCAGAGACATGCCATCACAATTTTCATCCTTTCAGAAGGGTGGTGGTGTGTGGAGCATAAGATTGATTGACTGAACGTAAGTCCTAGAGCTGCGTGAAATATGGGAGTCTTTTTAAAAGATTCTAGCCAACTTTTATGTGAGTTTCGAAGAAAACCGGGGAAAAATATGAATGGATGGATCAATAAATGCGACATGGAATCGAACGTGATATTTCCCATTTGCCAGCATCGAAAGCAGAACCTCTCGGAGACTCAAATAGTCCAATGCGAAGGAAAGTTGTCGATTCTAGGATAAAAGTTCTTGTTTTAATTCTCAATGTAGAAGTAAACGAAACGTCTTAGAAATACTAATAAATTTCAAATTTACATAAACACCGGGTTTTTTATTGTGTATGCAATTAATAAATATTTACAATTAAACCAGTAAATGAAAAATAGATCTAAAAGTTAAAACTGCTAATAAATCGCAAAATTAATCCAAATGCAAACGAATTCTAAATTCATAAATGCAAGTGGAATTCAAATGTCTATGAAATTAAAATTACCAACGTATCCAAAATTGTTAAATTTAAAATGAATTCAAATGCTTATGAATCTTTTCTACTTTCATTTCAAATGTAAATTATTAAGAGCCTGTAATTTGTAATGTTTGTTTTCTCATCGGAAACAGATTTGCGCTAATGTGCGTGCGCCTAGTCTTTTGTTGCAATTTTATCAAAATAGATATGAGAAGAAGGAATTTATGTTTACTTCTTAGCCGCATTCTTTCACCGTTAGAGTAGTCTTAGCTGTTCCAATTTTTAAACAGAATTTTCCCCAGTTGTTTAAAGCAACAAATTGCATGTTCGTCCACACAACTGGATTTGGCCTCTTTTCTTTGATGATTATGGTGATGGTGAAATGCCCTTTTCGGTAGTGGTTGCCATGGATTCCAAACATAAACAAAGGGAAAACGCGTTTTTCAAAATGGCGTCTTTAGTAATGTACAAAATTAATTAACCTATTTTTAGTATTAATTAAACAAATATTTGTAATTAACTTACCTCACTATGCATGATATAACGCCCTAATCGATTTTTTTGCTAAACACCTCTTACACGTATCATCCACAGCAACATAACCATCACATTTCCATGCAAATCCGTCCATCACATTCTTTTTCTTTCTCAAAAGTAAAACCATATCACTTCCACACTTTTCGCAAATCTTAATACTTTTCAATAATCCACATTTTTTCAAAAAAATTCCAAAAACATTTCTCTCTCTCTAAATAATTCGCTCAATCCTACTACATTCAACTCCCCCCCCCCCCCCAAAAAAAAAAAAAAAAAAAAATAGGCCTAGCTACTGGATGGTCACAACCATTCTACCATTATCTTTTAAGAAATCTTTATAATCTTCACAACTTTTTTTTCCCACTGATTCACTACTACTAGAAGCCATACTTAAAGAAAATGAAATAATAATAAACTAAATAAACAAAATAAATCAATAATAAAGAGTAAAAGTATAACCGTTTTGTAAAATAAAGTTCCACTAACTGAAAGGGAACAGAAGAATGAATAATTAAAGTTATCTTTATAACCAATTGCAATACTGGTTGCCATGGTAATAAGAAATAAACAGAACGTTGGTTGCTATATCATATTGCAAAGAATCCAGAACGACATCGTTATCGCTTAAAACGGCGCCAAAGAAATCGACAAATCTAGTTGTGCACCAACCTGCAATTTGTACTTGTTTAAGACTCGTATCCGTAAGCAGACAGCATATGCATAGCGTGAATACTTAGAAAATTGCAAAGTCAGTGAATACACATTGGAGACAAAATTGTTTATAAATCGTTAAATGAATCTAAAATTGCTAAATTCGAAATAGAGCCAACATTGCTACTGTTAGATTATTGAATGTGTGTTACCTTCTCTTTTCCAGTGGTAGTATATTACTGTGACCGGATGGCCGATAACTGTGGTGAATGCATCGATCTGCCAGCTCAGTACAATTGCGGTTGGTGCGAGGAAAACAGCTCCTGCTCTCTCCGTGAATACTGCGGGGATTCGGTTTGGATGGACGAGAACCATACCTGCAAGGGACCAGAAATTAAATCGGTAAGTTAGACTTGGCTAACTCACGGCTATGCTTCTAAATCCAAAAGGGCTACATTTCTGACATGAACGCATTTTTTTTATTACAAACGTATGTAATTTGAAATAATTATAATGTATATAATCAAGTCTTGATTAAAGTGAGGGCATTCGGGGAAACGACCCTACACCCCCGAAGCTGGAGTCGACCACTAAATTAAACGTAAAATTTACTCTATTGTTCATTCTTGATTGTAAGCGTTAAACTCATTTCTACACTATGATTCTCTTTTTTTTTTTTTCAGCATCATTATGCAAGACAGTTGTAGTTAAACTTCCGCTATAAACCCCCATTTTGGACCTAAAATGGACGAGAGGATTGCTACCAAATTTGATAAATGGACGATTCATGTGGTGAGCACAAGAGATTAAAAAAAAAAAAAAAAAAAATACATATTTCAAACAATGCCTACTAGGTGGTACTTTGCATTGAATACAATCAAATTTAATTAATGAAATGATTCCTTGAGATGAAGTGTATTCATTAATAATGTTCAAAATGTTTATCAATTAGAAGTAACGTAGTATTCTTTAAAGTTTCCTTTCTTTTTTTTTTAATAACGTAATTGAATACTTTTTAGCAGAATTTATTTGATGTAAATGTTTTCCCAAAATTGTTGACTGAATCTGACACTTTTCAAATTCAAATTTATGAATTCATTATTATTGATATTATTATTTGCTCTTCTTGCGTGAGTTGTATTTATCACATGTTATTGAATGTAAGAGTGAAGATGAAACAGTTGTTACTAGAAATGCTTACGGCTTGATTTCTTGTTTTACTCATACTGTCACACTCCCATCATCTTTGCAGGTCTATCCTATATCGGGTTTACTGACAGCCAGAACCAACTTGACCATTGAAGGGATGAATTTAGCCAAAGAATTCAAAGATATCCAAAGCGTCACACTGGTCGATGAAGAAGGCAAAGCAATTACTGATTGCATACCGCATGAACATTTGCATGTTAGACATTCAAAGTAAGTCCAGAGCGATTACTTAATCAATTGGTATACTACCGAGATATGGGTTCCTGTGTGTTTAGTGTCGGTTGAAACAGTCTGTTTAGCTTGCCAATATTTACAATGCCAGTTGGCTTGCCAATATGACAATCATCATCAATATGTATAAATATACAGTGCGTGTCGAAATGATAGGTCCACCAGTAAAAACGAAAGTTATGTTGGTAAAAAAGGTTTTATTGTGTACAAAGTACTATTTTATAAACTACATTACTTCATTCAATGTAAAATAATACATGAATAATATACAAATAATAGGAATAATAAGGAAAACAAAAATTACATGAAAAAGCTGTTTCAAAAAGATAGGTCCACTGAACCAAGCATCAAATTAATGTTGAATTAATAAGAAATTTTTCCACCTTGTTTCAGAATAAGCTCATAAATCCTATTCGGCATGGTTTCTATAAGTTTTTGCAAACACTTTTTCTCGATTTTTGACCATTCGGAGGAAATAGCCATTTTCAAGTCTGCAGTACTGTTGTACTGCCTTCCGCCTGCATACACCGCTCTTGCGAGTATACCCCACATGTTTTCTACCGGATTCAGGTCGGGGCTACAAGATGGCCAATCGATAACATGTACACCATTATCCAGAAACCATTCGAAAGTGGACTTTGCAGTGTGCACAGGAGCATTGTCCTGTTGGAACATGAAGAATGGGCCCCCAATGTGCTCTGCTTGTGGAAGAAAATATTGTTCAAGCAGCTGTTGATAGCCTGCAGCATTCAAACGATTGTTTTCAAATGCTATATCAGTTTTTCCTGCACCTCCGAATCCGGCCCATACCATAACGGAACCACCACCAGCTTGCCTCTTCGAGAATATCTGTCTATCGTTACGCAGATCATGCCAGTAGTACTGGCAGTCATCTGGATCATCCAGGTTGAATTTATTTTCATCACTGAATATCACACGATGCCAATTTTGTTTCCAGGACATCACTTCATGTGCGAATTTCAATTTGTTTTCTTGCTGCTTTTTAGTCAATTTCGGAGGCGCTTTCCTCTTCACGTAAACTATATTGCCGAACTTCTTTACCACTCTATGAACTGTAGATTTTGATATTGGAGGGTTTTGTTGTCTAGCCACAGTGGATAGGCTCATATTTCCAGATTTTAACTCCTTTACGGGTTGTCCTTTACGGTCCTTCTTTGTCGGGGTGTCACTTTTGACGGGCGGCAAGATGATTTTTTACTGCCATAAGCATTTCTAAGTCGCAAATTATTGTTTACAACATTATGTGATCTGTTTAAAAATTTACCTATTTCTCTATTCGATTTTCCACACGTTTTAAATGCATCCATTTCCCCCTGCTCAACCAGCGAAAGACTGCAACGACGACCCATTTCGTTTGATTAGAACGTGATGTTCAAATCTGTTTAAATACCTCCACAGCAGCCAGCATAATCCCGCAGTAAGACTAAGCAACGATTTTTATGCAAAGTTTTTGGAAATAAACGTGATTGGTGCAAAATTTCTGAAGGCGGACCTATCTTTTCGAAACGGTCTGAAAATGAAAATTTGCATAAAATAAAAAGGAATTATTTATTTTTATGAAATTTCTTCATAAATAGTTATAACAATTACTGATTAATTAACTCTACCAAAAAAGTGATTCTTATTCTCAATTAAGAGTCGAAATTTTGAAAAACGCGGGTGGACCTATCATTTCGATACGCACTGTATGTATGCTTTCCGTACATTTATACCATTTAAATGTTATACAGTTGCCAGGAAAATACGATTATATAAACCAAATTTCCTGAACCACATTTTTTTTAAAAATTCCAAAAACATTTCTCTAAAAAAAAAAAAAGAAAATTGCCAAATAGGGTTGTGGACCAACCTGAAAGTTGTAGCGAGAATTTTCTGATTCATCCTAAAATCATAGTATTATCCGACCACTATTGTACCAGTTTTTAAGTAGGCACAGAATGTAAGCAAACTAATAAAGCTAATATTAGATTTTAAAACTTCTTTACACGCCATAAATTTTAAGTCAGCACAACTGGTTTCGAAAGGACGTAGCCTTTCTTCATCAGGTGCAAAAGAACACGTGCTGCTGCGTTGGAGGCAAAAGCAAGACTGAAAGCAGGGCAAAATCCAGAGGGGGAGGAGCAACACAAACAACCAATAGGAAGCATCATGCAGGACCAATCAGAGAGGAACACACACACACAAAAAAAAAAGAGGGAGGGGAGGAATAATCAATTAATTATTTTTATTATTATTAGTGCTAGAGGCTAGAGGTGAGTTCGGGCTCTATTTTGGCAATCCGAGCCCGCCCGAGCCCGAAACATTTTTGAACTGAGCCCGCCCGAGCCCGAAAAATTTTGTGTGATCAGAGCCCGCCCGAGCCCGATATTGAAAGTGGTACGCTATGCAACGCATACACAATAGTAAAATTAAATACCGTTTTCATTTTCAAATTAATTTTCTTATTATCAATCCTCAATTTAAATAACTATAAATGTTATTATAACAATTTATAATGTCTGCGTCTCTGTATACATGTATATATTTATATAATAGATATTTATAGTGCAGCCCATTGTTTATAACGCGCCTATCGGGAGAAAAAAATTTATCCGAATGAGTAATATAATGAGGCCCGATATAACGAAGGAGGAAGGATTACTGTATAACACTATAACATAATATGCATCCCGTTGAAAAAAGAGTTCTATTTAGAAAAAGGAAAGTCAAAGCTACTAAGGTTTGCAAGATTATTTTGTGATTTATAACCTATCATGACTATTATGACATTTCTAAAAGTGCTCTCAAAATGAATAAAATTTCTTATTTTTTTTTTTTTCTAACATTTTCCAGTTAGTGAAGAATAAAATAAACGGAACTTTTAGCTTGAATCCGAGCCCGCCCGGAGCCCGAAGACTTGCGTAAGATTTGAGCCCGATCGGGCTCGGGCCCGGGCTCGGGCTCGGGCTTACGGGCTCGGGCTGAGCCCGTCTCATCTCTACTAGAGGCCTATTTCAGTCGGTACAGTTGTCGAATTTTTATAATACACTCTTAATTAGTGCTAAGGGCCTATTTCAGTCGGTTTATTGAATGGGGATTTATTGAATGCAGTCCCCCCAAGGCCCAACTTTGACATGAGTCCCCCCCAAGGTACAACTTTGACATGAGTCCCCCCAAGGCCCAGCGTTGTCGAATTTTTATACGTCACTCTTAATAGTGCTAAGGGCCTATTTCAGTCGGTTTATTGAATGGGGATTTATTGAATGAAGTCCCCCCAAGGCACAACTTTGACATGAGTCCCCTCCAAGGCACAACTTTGACATGAGTCCCCCCCCAGGCCCAACTTTGACATGAGTCCCCCCCAAGGTACAACTTTGACATGAGTCCCCCTAAGGCCCAGCGTTGTCGAATTTTTATACGTCACTCTTAATAGTGCTAAGGGCCTATTTCAGTCGGTTTATTGAATGGGGATTTATTGAATGAAGTCCCTCCAAGGCCCAACTTTGACATGAGTCCCCCCCAAGGTACATCTTTGACATGAGTCCCCCGAAGGCCCAGCGTTGTCGAATTTTTATACGCCACTCTTAATAGTGCTAAGGGCCTATTTCAGTCGGTCTATTGAATGGGGATTTATTGAATGAAGTCCCTCCAAGGCACAACTTTGACATGAGTCCCCCCCCCCAGGCCCAACTTTGACATGAGTCCCCCCCAAGGTACAACTTTGACATGAGTCTCCCCAAGGCCCAGCGTTGTCGAATTTTTATACGTCACTCTTAATAGTGCTAAGGGCCTATTTCAGTCGGTTTATTGAATGGGGATTTATTGAATGAAGTTCCCCCAAGGTACGACTTTGACATGAGTCCCCCCAAGGCCCAGCGTTGTCGAATTTTTATACGTCACTCTTAATAGTGCTAAGGGCCTATTTCAGTCGGTTTATTGAATGGGGATTTATTGAATGAAGTCCCCCAAGGACCAACTTTGACATGAGTCCCCCCCCAGGCCCAACTTTGACATGAGTCCCCCCCAAGGTACAACTTTGACATGAGTCCCCCCAAGGCCCAGCGTTGTCGAATTTTTATACGTCACTCTTAATAGTGCTAAGGGCCTATTTCAGTCGGTTTATTGAATGGAGATTTATTGAATGAAGTCCCCCCCAAGGCACAACTTTGACATGAGTCCCCCCCAGGCCCAACTGTGACATGAGTCCCCCCCAAGGTACAACTTTGACATGAGTCCCCCCCAAGGTACAACTTTGACATGAGTCCCCCCAAGGCCCAGCGTTGTCGAATTTTTATACGTCACTCTTAATAGTGCTAAGGGCCTACAGTCGGCTGCAAAATTATTCGAGCACTAGCCAATAATTCCTATATTTAAAAAGTACACTTAAGACTGTTTTACTAAGTAAATCCTTGTCGAATCATGTTCTTAGACTGATTAAGAACATGACTCGACAAGGATTTATTTAACAAAGCTGTATTAAGTGTACTTTTTTTTGGCAAGGATTATTGCTAGTGCTCGAATAATTTTGCAGCCGACTGTATTTCAGTCGGTTTATTGAATGGGGATTTATTGAATGAAGTCCCCCCCCAAGGCACAACTTTGACATGAGTCCCCCCCCGAGGTACAACTTTGACATGAGTCCCCCCAAGGCCCAACTTTGGCATGAGTCCCCCCCCAGGCCCAACTTTGACATGAGTCCCCCCAAGGCCCAACTTTGACATGAGTCCCCCCCAAGGTACAACTTTGACATGAGACCCCCCCAAGGCACACCTTTGACATGAGTCCCCCCAAGGCACACCTCCCCCTCATTGGGAAAAAGAGAAAAAACGTTGTTTTGCGGCTATAAGACAGTTTGGACTTCCAACGTTATTTGTTACAGTATCTGCAGCTGAAACACATTGGTTTGATTTAATGAAAACTTTATCATGGAATTTAGATCGTCACGAATTAACTAAAGAAGAATTTGTCGATATTAACAAGTTTAGCAGTAGGCCTCTGGCACTAAATTAAAATCTGTCAATGTCAGATTTTCATGTTTTAAATAATGAAATAATGTCGTGTCTGTATATATATTTTTTAATTTATTTATTTATTTAATTAATATTATACTAATAAGTAAATTTAATAAAATTCATTTATTTATTATTGTTATTAATTACTATTATTATTTTTAATTAGAATTATTTTATTATAACTATTATTATGTTATAAACATAATGAAGGAAATTATTTAATTGAATTAAACAAATTTTTCCAGGCTGTAGACAGCAAAGAGGAATCAGATTTTTCATTCACAATTTTATCACGATTAAGGTAAATAGCTAAATTTTCCAAAAAAAATCCAGTCCGGAAACGCGTTTGACATGAAAGATAATTTTGGCACTTTTAAAATTAAAACTATGATCAAATTCCCAACTGTGCTTCGCAATGGAAGATTTAGAAATTTCTTGGTTAACAACATACCGAGAATGTTCACGTAAACGGCATTCAAGATTTCTTTTAGTTTGACTAATATAAGATAAATCACAATTATTACAAGGGACATTATAGATGCCCCACTTTTGAAGCTCGGGTAGAGGGAATTTAGTTGAAGGGAATTGGAATTTATTGACAGGTTTAAAAATAACGTGAAAATTGAAACGCTTCAAAACTTCTAATTTAAAACATAAGGGGGGATCTTGTTGTCTTGCCTTTTTATGCCCCCTTATGTTTTAAATTAGCCTAAATTTTGAAGCGTTTCAATTTTCACGTTATTTTTAAACCTGTCAATAAATTCCAATTCCCCTCAACTAAATCCCCTGTTCCCGAGCTTCAAAAGTGGGGTATCTATAATGTCCCTTGTAATAATTGTGATTTATCTTATATTGGTCAAACTAAAAGAAATCTTGAATGTCGTTTACGTGAACATTCTCGGTATGTTGTTAATCAAGAAATTTCTAAATCTTCCATTGCGAAGCATAGTTGGGAATTTGATCATAGTTTTAATTTTAAGAGTGCCAAAATTATCTTTCATGCCAAACGCGTTTCCGGACTGGATATTTTTTCGAAAATTTAGCTATTTACCTTAATCGAGATAAAATTGTCAATGAAAAATCTGATTCCACTTTGCTGTCTACAGCCTGGAAAAATTTGTTTAATTCAATTAAATAATTTCCTTCATTATGTTTATAACATAATAATAGTTATAATAAAATAATTCTAATTAAAAAATAATAATAATTAATAACAATAATAAATAAATGAATTTTATTAAATTTACTTATTAGTATAATATTAATTAAATAAATAATAAAAAAAAATAATTGATTATTCCTTCCCTCCCTCTTTTTTTTTTTTTTTTTTTTTTTTTGTGTGTGTTCCTCTTTGATTGGTCCTGCATGATGCTCTCTATTGGATGTTTGTGTTGCTCCCCCCCTCTGGATTTTGCCTTGCTTTCTGTCTTGCTTTTGCTTCCAAGGCAGTAGCACGTGTTCTTTTGCACCTGATGAAGAAAGGCTACGTCCTTTCGAAACCGGTTGTGCTGGCTTTAAATTTATGGTGTGTAAAGAAGTTTTAAAATCGAATATTGATTGTTCACCAGTTTTTAATTTTGTTTATTTAATAAAGATAAAATTTTATCTAAACATGAAAGTTATTTATTTATTTATAAGCATTTGCTTTACGGAATATACACTGGTCAAAAAAATTTAAGGAACGACCTGTTTTCCTTTTCTCTTCTTTTGCACATAATTTTTAAACAAATAAACATGTGAACATAACATTTGGATGGCCTGTTCGTTATCATATTATTAACTGAATTTCGTGTAACTTTAGCATTAGAATAATGTTTAAGCTAACAAATATTCAGTTTTCTCTCAAAAGTAAGCTTTGAAAAAAATGAAAAATTTCAATAATTTTAGGAAAGAACACTTAATGAAAAATGGTCATAAGGTTGCCTTACAGATAGGTAAAGACGCACACGCGTTCCTATGTTAGATTACAACCAAATCTTTCTACCTGCATTCATTTTCTGTTTCTTATTTTTTCTTCTTCTTTTCGCATGTGAATAACTTTTAAAAAAATATGCATACAAACATGAAAATTGGATAAGATGTTCATTATACAATTATTTTTCGACATCATTATTATTTTAGTGCTGAGTATAGTTTACAAATTAGTAATTATATATTTTTAAAAAGTTCATTATAAAAGTAAAAGAAAAGTTAATACAAAAAGAAAAATCGAGATTTAGTTTAACATTTCAAGGCATGAGCGTCTTTACCTATCTCTAATGCATCCTTAACACCACTTTTCATTATGTGTTCTTTCCTAAATTTGTTGAAATTTTTCATTTTTTCCAAAGCTTACTTTTGCGAGAAAAATGAATATTTATTAGCTTAAAAATTATTCTTATGCTAAAATTACATAAAATTCGGTTAATAATATGATAATGAACAGGCCATCCAAATTTTATGTTCATATGTTTATTTGTTTAAAAATTATGTGCAAAAGAAGAGAAAGAGAATACGGGCTGTTCCTTAAATTTTTTTGACCAGTGTATTTTATCATTTTTGACCTCTAGAATTTCGTGTCTATTGGGTATTCCGAAGATTCTGCATCGGAACAACGGATCGCTGAGAGGATTTGTGGAAATAAAGCTATCTGAAGACCTTGTCGCCCTTTCAGAAATGCAATATTCTTTTGTGGTAAGTATAATTTCCAGTTTTGTTCCAACAATTGACTAGGCACTTCATGCATATGGCATGTAGTCCAACATATTGGACATAATATCAAATTTATTTGTTTTCTCAGTGACGTGATAAACAGAGCAATTCAGTATCAGTGCAGGAGGGGTTGGGATTGAAATGTACAAAGGGGAAGGGAGTATCGATTAGGGTTAACTAGAGCCCCTTAAAATATATAGGCCAGCGCATCGCAGTCTTTTTTGATATATGATAGAGTTATTTTTTTGAACATCAATTTACGAGATCTGAAACTTGAACTATCTAATTAGAATGACTGTTAATTTTTCTGGAATAACCACATAATACATGAGCAAGGGTATCTAAAATGGATTTATGTAATAACTATCAAGAAAATTGCTAGAGCCGTTTTTGAGATAGCGACTTTTGCCAAAACTTGGCATACTCAATTATTGACAGGAAAACAATAACTACATACAAAAGATAAAAGATTATTTAAAAGGAGTTAATATGGCATGGCGAGTTTGAAAAAAAAAAAAAATCCATACAACCGTTTTTAAAGAAAGAGACCTGAAATTGAGCTATTGATGCAGGGAGCCTATCAATTTTCCTGAACTAACCAACTATACCGTTCGAAAGGACATCTAATAGAGTGTTTATACAGCAACTTTGAAGAAAATCGCTAGAGCCGTTTTCGAGATACGGACTTACGGTTCCACTTCCGGTTTCGGATGACCCACTTGCGGTTTTCCAATTTTCACCAAAATTTGGAAAATTTATATGTACACCAGACCTGTATTATTTCTAAAGTTTCGTAGTTCTATCTTTATTAGTTTCGGAGATATGATAGCCAGAAGATTCCACACATACATACACACTGACTAATTGCGAAAAACTACTTTTTTGGACTCAGGGGGCCTTAAAACGTGTAAATCAGGTTGAAATTCGATATCGAATTTTGGGACCAAATACAATACTTTCATTATCTACGGTTGTAAGGTAATGGAAGTAATAAGGAATTTAAAAATTAAATGCTGTTTTACATTTTTTTGTAAGGCCGTAATGTTTCTTTCGACCTCTATGTACCAGTGGTACACTGAATTAACACCACACACAATCCTCATTAATGGCTATGATGTAGTACTATGCATAGTTTTTATTGTATATACAGTAAAACACCGTTTATACGTCTTTCAATGGACGAACGTATAATAGAAATTAAAAAATGAAATTTTGATTACTACAAATTTAATGACACTAAAGCAAAATTTATGTAAAAATACTAATTAGTAAAGTTTTTTAATATAGTTACTGGTATATTACTTTATAGTAGAATTTATATTTGAAGATAATTAGATTGAAAAATGCTTTAAATAATAAAAATATATATATACATTTATTATAAAAAATAAGAAAAATCATGCTATTAATATAGGATTTGGGTACTAATTATATATTTCATATCTTGAGTATTGCATTACATATCTTGAATAATATATGAACACGCACTGAGTACTAATTATACATATTGCGTATGTTTAGTCATAAGTATATTATACGATATATGTCCATGCAAGTAGTTATTTAGTTACATTAAAAAATCTATAATACTCGAATGACACTGAAATTGTCTGTGAGTATTAAAAATTGCAATTTCAACTGAACTGATTCTTTGATCCTTTCTGTGTTCCTCTATTTGAAATGCTTTCTAGGAAAAGTCCATCTTATTTAAATTGCAAAATTATGACCATTCAAGATTTTTTTTTTTTTTTTTAAGAAAGTGGAAAAGACCTATAACTGCTATTGAGCGGCATACAGACGCATTTTTACATTAAAATGAATAGCAATGAATCGGAACTTCAATAAAAGGACATATAAATGTAAAAGACGTATAGGGGAGGACGGGGCACAGTGGACCACCCCTATTTAAATCTATTAATTTTCAACTCTTTTAGTTCATATGGATACACATGTATGGCAGCTGGTACTAGTTGTATGCAGCCAAAAAAGTCACATGGGAAATAGTAAGATAACCATTTTGAGCAAATTTTACGTTTTGAGGTACTCAAAGTCCCCGTGGCAGAAACACGGCGACACGGCGACAATGTCGCAGAAACAGAAATGTTCTTGCAGAAAGATTTTACTTAAGTCAAATAAACTTTGCCATTGTGTTAAAAAAAAAAAAAAAAAAAAAAGAGAGAGAGAGAAAGAAACTCAAAGAATGGTTTATAAACTGTTCTGCAAAACAAATTTTCGTTTCTGCAGATACGATCCCCTCAATCCTGAATAAGGAGAGGAGATAGAGCGGATGTAACTCACTTGGGTTAGCTTTGATACGGCATGCATTAGCGATTCGTGATGCGGTGATATGATTCGGTGTATCTACACTTTTCGCTGGTAACCTCTTTACATCGGAACTTCATTTTCGTATCTCCAAACTTTGTTTTCGCGCCGCGCCTGACGCTCGTGTCGTGTGTATTTATTGTATTGCAAAAAGATGTTTTTTCGAATGAATGTGGCTTTGCGACCATTTTTCGACTTTCATAATTCATGCATTTTCAGATTCATGCATAACAAAATAGCTGCATCCAGTGATTTTTTTTTAAAAATAATTGCGTAATTGCTGCTGTACCGATTTTCATACATTTTCTGATTTACGCACGGCAAATTAGTTGTATCTAGTGATTTTTTTTTTTTCTTTAATGTATGCGAAGCGTGCATACGTGTGGGGTAGTACAGTCGGTAAAAAAAAGTGTCCGAACACTAGCAAAAATTCCTATGTATAAAAAAGTACACTTCACACGGTTTTGTTAAATAAATCCTTGTTGCATCCTGTTGGAATTTTTGCTAGCTTTTAGACACTTTTGTTGACGACTATAAACACACGTGAATTTTTAAAAGCTGCATTAATTTTTATGTTTGGTTCAAACTATGCAATACATTTCACAAATATATACAGAAGTAAGACTATGGGGAAATTTGTAACGTCTGTAGTTATACGCAAAATAAAAAATGAAGCTTCAAACCTAGCTTCAAAAAATAGAAAATTAAGAAATTAATCTTAAAAATACTTTATTAATTTTTAGCATTTTATATGTAGTAAAAGGTCTTAGCAATAAATATTAATGGGTATCTTAAGTTATAAAATTGATAGCTTTTCTAATTTTTTTCTTTATTAATCATTAATTATTTTAATTGTGATTAAAATTCTTAGCTTTAAATTTTGTTGTTTAAGCATATGAAGTCGTTAAAAAAATAATTAATTTATTTTACAAAAATACTCTTATCATTAGTTTCTACAGCTTGTTCATTTCATTTTTTAAACATTTGAATCTTTAAAAAATGTTTATTTATTTATTTATTTTTTAATTGAAATATTGCAAATTAAATAGTAATTTTGAATAAAAGTCAAACCAAAAGTTTTGTTGAATATATATATATATAAATATTTGTAAGCAAAAGGAATTTTTTCTGATAGTAGTTGTTTTGAATAAATACTAATTAAACAGCAAATGCTTTTATTTATTTATATTTATTTACTTATTCGTATAGATATCAGTATCAAATATTACTTTTAATTGATTTCTATTTATTTCATTCACCTTTAATCATTATTTTCTAGTATAGATATTATCCATGAAATCTGTTATATTTCCCATTTCAACATTTCCTTAAAAATTAAATGTTTCACTTGCCTCAATCTTTAAGTAAATATTTCGACTATGCTTTGTCTATAATTGTGTTACTTAGATCTTGTATTTTGTTTTACTTTATGTATTTAAATGATAGTATAATTATACATTCTGAATTCTTTAATGTCAAATCACATTTTTTAGATTCCAAATACACATATTTATACTATTTGCATATAATATAAAAATTAATCTTGTGTATTAGAATGTTATCTTGCATCTTTCTAATAATCTCAAAAACTATAAATGCTGTAAATTATTTATATTGCATGATTATATTCAATATTTTATATTAATGTTTAGTTTTAATTTGTTGTATTTTAATTTTGAGTTCTGCATTATATTTTATTTTGTTTGGTTTGCACCTTATGAAATAAGAGCATTTGTGTATTTCAATATGTATATTTAATATAAAAAAGTAATAACATTTTAAAAGTATTTGAAACATTTGTTTAATTTAGACATTTCATGATTTAAATGCCTTGATTTAAATGCCTATTTTTGATGCGTTACTGCATTTTATGGTTTGAATTCATTGAATATTTTGTAAACAATATTGTATATTAATGTGAACAAAAAATCTGAAGCAATTAAGATCAATAGATATATTTTCACATTTCTTTAAAAAGAAAGAGTATTTTCTTGCAATAGTGCATATATGTGCATTTGTGCCTAGTTAAAATTTAAATACATTGGTTATACTGAATATTATTTACTATTTAAAAATAATTTATTTTGAATTCGTAAATGTTAACTTCACAAACTATTCCTGCAGAAAGATTTTGGTGTTGAGGAAGCTTGTCGCAGAAAGCATAATAAATTTCTGCCACAGGGCTCAAAGTAATTTTTTCACATAGAAGATTTTAAAATTTTATAAAGGTTGAACTAGTGATTATAAATACTATATAGCTGTTAAAGGAAGGCAAGATATTCTGTTTTTAAATTTCTAAAATTTATTAGCATATTTATAGTCTATCGCTAGTTTTATTATTATTATCTGTTTTACTCTGACACTGGACACAGTGGACCACCTCTATATGGGGCACAGTGGACCACCTTCCAGTGTGCCTAAAAGTACAAATTAGATTTAATATATTTCAGTTTTAGTTAAATTTATAGATACAAATATAATGTAAAGTATATATCAAAGTAAAAAACATTTTAATGTTACAATAAAATAAAAATAATAATAAATTACTGAAAGAGTAAGTATTTGAATAGTAATATAATTATTGTTAATATCTAAATTTATTAACTATTTTAATTATATAGAATTAATAAAAAAAAAACTAGTTGGCATAGGTGGACTCTGCTCAGTTCCCCATCATATTTATGTTCTCAGAAATTTCTAGTGCGAGACATATTACTAGTGGATCTGCAGATCAGAAGCCTCAACGTCCTATTTGCATCAGACATTATTCAATAGGTCATTTTTATTTATTCCTTATTATATAATAGTATATATTGATTCGATCGACTTATTAACAAAATCAAATACATTCCTGAGGGGGGCGGCAGCCCCCCTCAACCCCCCGTTGTATCTCTCTTTGTATACCTATTTGTATATGATATAAAGTGTTACGAAATTGTAAATAATTGCATTTATTTTTGTATAAATTCTTTCAAAGAGGTTTAGTAAGTTGATAAAATGCTAATTTTGTGCCTTTATAGTCGTTTTAGCGTTAAAATAGCCAAATTTTCCTTTAAAAACGCATTAAAAAGCTCAGAAATAAATTTGGCGCCAAATTTGGCGACTATTTCCCTCCTTGGCGATTTTTTTGGCGATCTTGGCGAGATAATCCTTATTAGGGATATACCAAATATGGAAGCTCTAATCTCATTGGCTGATGTGATACGAGAATTTTCCAGAACAGTCTGTTTTCGATAGAAAAGTATAAAAGGAGCATTATTTTCGCCAAGGCGGTCAGTCTCAGATCTATATCAGTTTCGTCAAATGCTTGCTCAATGGGCTCATGAATATGTGTACCAAATTGCAAGTCAATAGCGTTATTTTGGGGGCCGCTATCGCGGTACATACAAATTCTTCCCATAGGCCATAATGGTAAAAAAAACTTTGGCGTGTCCCTGTACACGAACTTACAAATGGAATGCACACCGAAAACTATACAGCTAATTTCGTGGGCATCATGAACATGTGTACAAAATTTCAAGTCAATAGCGTGTTCTTTGCGGCCGTTATCGCATGACAGACAGACAGACAGACGGAATCCAAAATCCTTTTGAGTCTCAACAGAGGGCCTCCATTCACATTTCGGCAAAAATTGGAAGTCAATAGCTTGATTTTTGCGGTGGCTATCGCGGTACATACAGATTCTTCCCATAGGCCCTAATCATAAAAAATCTTTGGCGTGTCCCTGTACACGAACTACAAATGGAATACACACCTAAAACTATACAGCTGATTCCGTTGGGCTCATGAACACGTGTACCAAATTGCAAGTCAATAGCGTGATTTTTGTGGCCGCTATCGCAGTACATACAAAGTCCTCCCATAGGCCGTAATGATAAGAAAAACTTTGGCGTGTCCCTGTACACAAATTACAAATGGAATACACACCCAAAACTATACAGCAGATTTCGCGGGGCACATGAACACGTGTACCAAATTGCAAGTCAATAGCGTGATTTTTGTGGCCGCTATCGTGATACATATAAATTTCGCCCATAGGCCGTAATGATAAGAAAAACTTTGGCGTGTCCCTGTATACGAACTACAAATGGAATACATACCAAAAACTATACAGCTGATTTCGTGGGGCTCATGAACATGTGTACAAAATTTCAAGTAAATAGCGCTTTTTTGGCGGCCGCTATCGCGCGACAGACAGACAGACACAGCCCAAAACCGTTTTGAGTCTCAACAGAGGGCCTCCACTGACGTTTCGGCAATAATGTTAAAAGAAATCAATTTGACCAAAGCTTCATACAGTGACAGAATGAAATCCCCGCCTAATAGGCTATCCACCGTTCATTTCGATATATTTATCTTATTCTAATCTATTAATTTATTTTATCAGGGTCAATTTCGTTGTTTAGTTTTCATGCTACTATTTCCAATGCAATAATCCTCAAATTCATATTTATATGAAAAATTTACAATTTCGCTATGTTGATAAAATCGTAAATTACGAATAATTTACGAAATTTTCCTATTAGAATATTTGTATTCAATCATGTTCAAACAAATATCATAAACGTAATTTTGAATGCTCAATTTTGCTTTATTCTGACATGTTAAATAAATCGTAAATTCCAAATAACTTACGAATTTTTTAAATTGGAAAAATCATAGTCTATGATATCCATGCCAGTATCCTAAATATTATTTCGAAAGTGGTTTGACATCTTTACGATGAAAATATCCCTCAAGATTGACGTTTATGTGAAATTTTGCTCTTATTCAGCCATGTTAAGAAATTCGTAAATTTCCAATAACTTACGAAATCTTTATATTGGAAAATTCATAGTCATTAATATTCATGCCAGTGTCCTAAATAATGTTTCAAAAGTAGTCTGACATCTTTACGATGAAAATATCTCTCAAAATTGACGTTTATGTGAAATTTTCCCCTATACTGCCATGTTAAGAAATTCGTAAATTTCCAGTAACTTGCGAAATTTTCAAAGTAGCCTATTTATAGTTACTGATGTTCATTCCGGCATCAAAACTGATATTTTAAAACTGGTCTGACATTTTTACAATAAAAAGTTTTCATTTAATGCACGTTTAAGTGAATTTTTGTCCTATTCTCCCATGTTAAGAAAATCGTAAATTTCGAATAACTTACGAAGTTTTTAAATTCGAATGTTGCAAATGAATAGGGTTTTTGCCAGTGTCGAAAGTAATATTTTAAAACTGATCTGACCTCTCTGCGACAATTTGTTCTTGAGATATCGTGTACACAGACTAACAAAGTAACGGACTGACCCACTAACACACTAACATACTAATAGACTAACAGACTAACAGACACCCTACAGACAGACACCATAGAAATTTTGTCATTTTCGGATTCCTCACACCTGAAAACGTGTAGAAAAGTCAAAAAACCAAGGTCGAAAATTTTCACGATTACCTAAGTTCCCCGTACCTATAGTATGATGGGGAACTAAAAATCTAATTTAATAAATAGTAGGAATTATTATTTTTGTTGTTTTCAGAGATCACATGTGAAAAGCAAAAGAAGTAGCTTAATATATTTTAGTTAAATTTATCTTACAAATACAATGTAAATTAATTATATCTGAAAATAATTACAAAAACATTAAATATTTGAACAGTAGTATAATATTTATTAATATCTGAATAAAAAAAAATATATCTGATTTATATAATATTGATAAAAGAATAAAAAACAATATCTATTTAAACTTAATACATTTTCTTACTGAGATTTGATTTCTTATTTATTTAATTTAATTTAATTTTGTTTATTTTATTTCATGAAAATGCTAGAATATTTAGACTAGAATAGTATAAGAAACTAATTTTAGAGGAAAAAAAAAAAGTAAATTATATTAATTTAATATAAACAAAAGAGGCTGATCCACTGTACCCCGGTGATGAGGCACAGTGGTCCACTTTGTGAGGGCTCACAATTTATTTTTTAATTCATAATGCATTAGAAATATTGTTATAAAAAGATCAAGACATGTTAAGAAGGGCTTAGAGATTGTTTCCTATATTTTTTCAAATACATTGCTTTTCTGTTTCTTGTGATAATAATAAAAAAAAAAAAAGTGTAAAAGTGGTCCACTGTGCCCCAGTCTCCCCTTAACGAGAGACGTATAAACGTTGTTTTACTATTTAAAATACACACTTAAGTAGCTAAAAGTATATGTTTCAAATACTTTTTAATCGCTTTCATAATGCGATAAATAAAAGGTTTAAAATGCAAAAATTCTCAGCAGTTTTTTTAGGTCAAAATAACAACAGCATGGTCCTTCACTAGATCAAAAATGTAGGCACAAATGCATCACCGGAACAGCAAGGTGCACTCGTGCATATCAGGAAATTTAAAGTGACTTCTGCATTGGGCTTCTTCTGAAACATCATTTGTTAAATTTTGGAGTAGTGGTGCTACCTACAAAAAAAGGGAATAAACAAAAGTTTAAAAGTAAATTAAAACAAGGAAAAAATATTAAAAGTTTGTTGCATTAAAATAGGCTAATTGTTTAGTTTCAGTGCAAAGCAAAGGAAATTTAAAGGATTAAATCACTGAAATTTGCGAAGAAGACTGGAATTCATTTTAAATTGCTTTGAAAAAAAAAATATTTCGTTACTTGATATTCATTTGTAAATTTTAACCTTATTAATGGCTGTAAACAGCTAAAAAATTATTGCCTATTTATTTCCTTTAAAATTTAACTCAATGCTGAACCAAATTTTGGTATGGCATTTAAATACTGGAATATTTTATACTGTACACTTTGTATGAAATATGATATAAAACTACGATGAAAAGCTCATAGGCCTAAGGTTGAGGCTGTTTTACTATCTGAATTTATTTCAAACTGCTAGCAAATTTTCAATGATATAATTAAGAAACTGCAGTTTTGATATACAAATATTAAAAATCTACCTTTATTGCAAATCAATTTAAAGCATATTAAAAAACAATTAAATATCTTTAGTAATTCTCTAATTTGAAGTCTTTTCTGTTCATCATCAGGAATTTTTTTTTTTTTACTTGACTACCAACTAAACTCTTCTTTCACATTTCCATCATACAGCGGCATCTTTGCTATTGTTGTTGACTGGGCTGTGGGCTCCATGTCTGGGCTCACTGGTTAAGATTTCTATTGTTTCCCGCATTAGGGCATAGTTATGGTTATTAAATACTGATATTTTTCAGATATTTCCGAAATCGATTAGCTACTATATTATTGAGTTATTGGTGGTTTTGGTTATTGCGGTGGTAGGGTAAGTGCACCAGTGATTGACACTTTTAGAGCAATCTCTGATGTTTTTAATGTTCTAGTCATCAGAAAATATTTTTAGAAATCTTAAGTTAGTACATAGGGTATGAAAGACATTCAGAACCACATATATGTTAAAATATATACATTTGATAACATTTTTTTTTTTTTTAAATAAATTTTTATTTGACACCCACTCGATGTTCCAGTAATTGACACTGCCAGTTTTTCATTTTATCAGTCATTGGCCCCCTATGTTCCAGTGTTTGACACTGCTAGTTATTCATTTTACCAGTTATTAGCACCCTATGCTCCAGTGTTTGACATAAAATGTTAAAATTCTTATATGTAAAATATATGATTTTATTATTTTTCTTATTTATTAATTATTTCGGGATAGATGTCAATTACTGGAGCATGCCAATCACTGGAGCACCTACTCTATATCGATTCAAATTGAATCAGATATCTATTTCAAAAATATCCTAAAAATATCAAATTATAATTATCATATGCACTGATGCGTAAAACGATAGAAATCTTAGCCAAAGAGCCCAGTTGCAGCAGCTAAACCAAAGATAGCGCTGTATAGCGAAAGTGAAAGAAAGAAGAGCTGGCAGTCAGTAAAGAAAGTTCCTGATGACGGTCAATCAAGCGCCTGTCCGAAAAGTCTTCGAACCAGAGAACTACTAAAAGTATTTAATTGCTTTTTACTCTGTAAAAAGCTTCTCTTTTAAATTTAATGAATATGTTTAAAGCACCTTTTTTAAAGTTATATATTTAAAAATAAATCTTAAATAGATACCTTTTTTGAAATATTATCTTCGCCAATTTTGTACAATACTCTGCCAATGTCGGTGTATATTAAGAGATGTCTTGCCAAATATTTTAGAACAATTTTCATTTGAAAATTACTATTTGGATAAAGTATTAGTCATCCTACAGACAAAAGCAGCATGCATGTTCCCTATATAAATACAAAAAATCACATGTAAACTATTATATTTGTATTAGTAACAATAAAATACATGGGTTAAAATATAACTTATTTTTCCCAACAGGATCCAGTTATAAGTGGATTTCAACCCGTGAAAGGCTTAGAGTCCGGTGGCACTGTTCTCAAAATTGCAGGTCATCATCTAGATGCTGGAAGTAAAGTGGAAGTTTTTATTGGGGATCTTCCGTGTCAGATAATAAGGTAGGATATGTAAAAATAAAAATAAAAATAAAAATAAAAATAAAAACTATCAACCCCTAGTGGCTTTACGTATTCAAAATATCCTTTTATTCTTTTTTCTTTTTTTTAATAATCTCATTGTTCCTAACTCGTCCAGCTTCTCTTTCTTAAATCTTAAGTGTTGTCTCCCTCCCCTTTTCAAATGACCACCACTTTTGGCTTTAATTATTGTGTGTACTACTACCTTTAGCGGCTCCCCCAGCGGCTTTTTTCCCCCCCTCCCTCTCTGCTTAAATTCAAAACTGTTTTAATTTTTGTTGATCTCCGGTTTTTTCGGCTCTCAGCTAGTAAGTGACTTATTCCAAATTCCATAACATCCAGGAGCGTGTCTGTGCGTTTCCACCGTGGCTATCTTGGAGGGTGTAGTGTACAAATCGAGCTATGTGTCCAAAGCAGAAGTCGATACCCTGCAATTACTGAGCTTTGGCATTCTAGTTACATTGCTGCCCAACAGCTTCCATTCGGTGATCTGGCGATTTATTCGCTCCGGCGGACGACATCCAACCCGTTAAGCTTGGCCGAGTCCAGGCAGGCAGGGACCGTCCAAAGGTTTCAAAGGTAGGATATGAATCACTGATTAATTAGTTATATACATAGTTGCCAAGGGTTTCGATTTTCTCGGACTATGTATTACCGGTATCTTTTAATGGAAATTTTTAATAACAATTTTCTAATAATTATATACAATTAATTATATTAAAAATAATGATGATTGTTTTTTTGTTTTTTTTTAGAAAACAACTTAAAAGTTGGCAATTATGTAAACATATGTGTTTTATTATGTTCCATAACCTAATAAGGCAGTGACACATTAAATACTTTCCCAGTAACACTTTAGTCCACCTTTTTGTCGATATGCAAAACGATAAATTCATGCTAAATCTCCTACTGACCCCATACTGCCACTGATATCCATCATACATCTAAATTACATCCAAGTGATCCACAAAAGGTACAAAATATCTAAAAAATGTCCATTAAAAGTCCTGGATATCCTTCTCTAATTATAGGTATCTATTAGATGTTTAAATGTAGACGAAATTTAGACGTGCCTTTTTCGATGTCTAATAGATGTAACATGTTAGATCAAAACGCGATTGAGATACTTTCAATCTCTATTAGATCTAACAAGTCCAATTATTGGATATCTGGAGATTTATTGGATAACAGACATCTAATGAATGTAAAAAAGTGCGACATTTGTCGTGGTAATAGATATCTGTAGGATATTTATAGAAGTTTGATGGATCATTTTAAAACTTTTATACGTGTTTATGAATGTAAGTGGCTATGTGGGACGTGACTCTGAAAACTGAAAATGAAGATTGACAACAGAAATAATATCATTGAACATAACGATCTACACAGCTAATTACGTCCATAAGGCATCTATAAACTTAAAAAATAATCTATTAAAGCTAAATAAAATTATATACTTTTAAAAAATTAAAGAACACGCCACAAAATATTGTGGCAGCTGCCGCTGGAAAATTATTGCATATTATTCCATTTAAATTTATATGTAATTTGTCATAAATTAGTGCCTATTCACTTTCGATGAAACTCGCTCAACAGGTGGCGTTTTCATCTTAGTTTTCCATAATTTTGAACATAGCAGTACAAGACAAAATTTTGTATAAATACGCACAGTGTAAATTATTTTGTACGAATTATTCTAAAACTAGAAGGAATAATTTATAATAGTAATATTCAATTATAAAAAAAAAAAAATAAAAAGTACAAGGAGGAGCATCGTTGTCCCCGCCCCATGAATTCCAGGTGGGTGATGGTAATTTTAAATATGAATATTTTTCAAAAGAATTCATCAGTTTCTTGAAAACGAATGGTTGAACTACAAATCTGTAATAACAGAAAATAAAGTTATCATTTATAATTATTATTTTTAATTTGTATTTTCTTGGATATTAGGAAAAATGGCATAAAATGACTTTCTTTGGACATTCAGTGTTATGCTTTTGCGATATAAAAATCGTCTGCATCCAACATGAAAAACAATGGACTCTTCCCAGTTTCGTCTGCTCAATCATGTGATAGAGGAAAACGAATAATCGAATTCTGAAAATCGAATTCAATTAAATACTGTTCTTAAGAACAAAAATTTTAATATTTAATATAAAATAAAATAAAATTAATATTGTGCATTTGTAAACAGTAGAATAGTTGTATTTGAAAATTTAATAATTTTTAAAAAACACTTTATGTGTTTATTTTTCTCAACTGTAAGAATCGATTTTTGTATGTTTTACTGTAACTGTTACATTAACTGACCTAGCAGTAAATAACAGCTTGTTCTTGTGGAATGTCTATGGATTATAATGTGAAATTTTAAAATGTTTTCATTTAATTTAAGAATAGAAAATATGTTATTTCAGCAATCGCTCTAGATAAACAAGACTTCGTCTGCTATTTGTTTTTCCTCTATCATGTAACCTCTGACGTCAGGTGGGAAGAGCCCATTTCAACAAATACTAATTCTAATAAATACTTCTACTGGATGAATTTGTATAAGAAAATATAGAAGAAAATTTTGTGATGGATGCAACATAATGATATGTTTTTTTTTACAGCCGTGACCGATCCAGCATACGGTGTATTTCTTCTCCAGTACCAGCTAACCAGCCGGCTCCTAAAAGCGGTGCCGTGAGGATTCTTTTTGACGGCGAAGAAAGGAGGTCTTCATCTTATTTCTTCTATGTGGCCGACCCCTCTATCCGCTTTGTCAAAGGTGAACATGGTTCTGAAAGTCCAGTAGGGACATCCAGGTAAGATTATGCTTTAATATTGTTGCGTACATGGGGTTTGTGAGCTGTCTCTGAATGAAAGGCGAAGCTTTCAGGTGCTCAAACTAAGTACGAATTTCAGTTTCACCAGTAAACACTGCTTAAACAACAGCTGACAGAATCAAATTCACAGTATAAGCTGCGTTATACATTAACACACAGCAATGGACTGCAAACAACTATCCGCGATTGTAATGAAATGGTCGCCCTCTGGTGGGCTAAGGTGAAATTACAATTAATATGAATAGCTCTCGGCTTTCGTCGAGACGCCATTGCTTGCCGATGTTTAGTTTCACATATATTTATTGAATAAAAATGAATAAATCCGATAAAAAAGTTAGCACATACTGTTGTGTGCCACAGTGTACCTCCAAAGGATAAAAAAATTCCAGAATTAAGCTTCCGTTTATTTCCAAATGACAAATTTTAAATTTCAGTTGCTTCGGCTAATGGAAGCAAAGAATTAATCAGATGATTTGAAACTAATATTTGTTCAGCTTCAGTTAAACATCTACTTCCGATCGAACTTTGAATAAACTGAAATATTTTTTCCAAAAGCAATCGATTTTTCATGATGTAATGCCGGAGAAATTATAGCACGAATATTAAGTAGTAACACAAATAGAACAATAATAAATACACGTGGCTATTATATTTACTGACAACAAAAGCTGAAAAAGCGCCATCTATCGATCATTACAAACGCGGATAGCAAGAAGCCAGTCAGGAGCACTTTATCGTAAGGCGGTTGGCGAGAAACTGACTTAAGGCCGAAATCCGAATGCTTTATATACCCTTCTTCTAATCCAGAATTTTCCAATAACTTGTCAAATATTCAAGTTAGAGCTTAGATATTTGGTATATCGATAATAAGTATTTTCTTGCCAAAGTCGCCGCCAAGCCGCCAAGTTTGGCGTCAAGGTCATTATATGTCTTGGTGAAGCCTTTTAACGTGTTTTTAACTGGAAATGAGCTATTTTAACGTGAAAACAAACTAGAAATGCAGAAAATTAACATTTTATAACCTTACATATTTCATTATTTATTTTTCTATATACCAACTACTATTAACTAACTCAACTACTATTATAACCATAAAAATTAATTGTCTCATGCGATAGACGTAGCCGATCACAGCATATTGTAGTCTTATATTTGGTGTGAAATTGTTGTCATTTTATGGTTGATCGAATAAATCAAATAAATATAGAAAATAATGTGAAAGTAAATATTATGTACACCACGTATAGTGTTGTTCATATGTAACTGGGATTCAAATACAAAATGGCTACATCAATTTTTTCGATACTGTCCGTTTCGAAACTGTCATCTGATAAGTACCCAAATGGAAGCCCACTGGTAAGCCATTGTCAAAGGCAATAGGGACAGATGCCCGAGAGTCTGCGAATGAGTAGGGCGCTGCCGAAGGCAGCGGGGAATCAAAGCGGGCTTTAAAGCAATTTCATGATTTCTTTAAATTTTACTTTTGTTTATAAAGCGATATAGAAAAGAGTTTCCTTTAAATATAGTTGACCAGCGAAGCGAGAAAAGCCTTCGTTGATTCACTGCCTTCATTGATTTCACGAATTAAAAAATGGTTTCGTTAACAAACTTTGATCGATTGGCATGCAGGCAGCATTAGGCCGAGTTTTGTACATTTCGAGTTTGATTTTGAAGAAGGCTAAACGATGCAACGTGTATGTGCTTCTTGGAAATCGTTTATCTAAATGCATGCTTTTAAAATATATTACTTTTCAAATAATACATCGTTCCTTTTCAGTGGAGGGAGTCTAATAATGGTTGAAGGAAGAAATTTCGATTACGCTCCAAATCCATACATTTATGTTATTGCTGACGGAATGGAATATCCTGGTGTAAGCATTATATTTATTTTTATTTTTATTCTTATAAATTATGTATTTATCCAGTGTTGTGTTATATTGTTTTGTAATGTGCACCATTATATTATTTTGTAATATATAGAGGCTAGTTAGTTACAGGGCGACTAAGGCGCCCGTTGAAAAATGATCATTTCATTTTATTTATTTCTCACTTCAGTTAATTCATTTGCTAGCAAGCCCGTGAAAATTTTCGCACTTTATTTATCTCTTCGTTACCTTTAAAATTTAATTTTATTATTATTATTTTATAGACTTCATTTTTTCATATGCATGAGCAAATTTAATTTTTATTTTTATTTATTTTATTTATTTATTTTTTTTTTACGTGAAAGCATATTGCATTTTATGTTGAAAAAAAAAAAAAAAATTAAATGTCTATTTTAAAGCTATGTCTATTTTCATATTTTAATTCATTTTAAAAAAATCTAATCGAAAATTCGTTACAAACAAGGTTCCCATTGAAAGGGGCGATTTTTCTGAATCCGTCGGATGAAACAGCTTATCGATCGGACCATTAGATTTTTGTTAAATTAACTAAAGTATGAAAATAATTAGGTGGCAACTTGCTTTCACACACAGACAGAGTCCAAGGAAACCTCTTAGCCTTTTTAAGCGTGACAGAGTCAGTCACTGATGAGCGTAACTTTAAAAGGGCAGACCATTCACGTCCAGTTGGGTCAGTCTTGTCGACAAACTTGACTAGTGGGCGACTAAATTTGGTAAAAAATGGTAGTTTAGGATTTCCGAAGTTTCGAAACTCTCCGACACACGGGAACATAGATCTCGAGCTTACCGTGGGATTCTCGATGGATTCATCGCCAAAAGTTATAAATAGGAGTGAGATGATTTTTTCGAAAGAGTATGTAGTCACTGAGATTCAGAGTTATTCAGAGACCTATTCTGAGTGATTGCATTTTAGGGATTGGGCTCTAAGCGACTGGCATTTTTCACGAGTGAGCGAAAATTTCTGCTCTGGAGTATTTGATGTTATTTGCTTTCCTCCTGTGGAACAAGTGACTACAGAGGCTGTTCGCACATTTTTTAGACGATTTTTATGGAATGTACTGAAACAATTTCACTCATATTTCGTGTTTTATTTGTTCAGTTTGATAGCCCTTGTTCTTAACTATCATTCTACACCGTAATTTCTATGATAATAATGCTTTTTATAATATCGGAAGAGGTACATTTTTCTACTCCTCTTGAACGGCTTTCCAGAGTCCACAAAGCGTTGTAGGTCGGTGTTTGGATAATGTTGATTTTAAGAGTCGAAAAACACTAAAATCCAACAGTGATACATCAGGAGATTTAGCAGGAATATCAGTGAAGGGTATGGTTTTAATTCCCGTTTTTTGTTCCATTTTTTTCTAGAAAAGCAATTGCGGATTGCGATGTGTGGCTGCTTGTTTTGTCTTGATACAGTTCATCCGATTGATAGCATTGTGGATAAAGATCTGGATTTTCATTTTTAAAAATTGGAATTAAAATATGTTCTTGATAGTATTTTGAGCTGACTTTGACATTTTTGTCCCATTTCTTTTGCTTTTATCTTGCGCTTGTATGAAAAACCAGTGACAATCATAAATCCTTTAGAAAAACTTTCTTTTAATTCTTTGAACCATGTAGAAAAAAAAAAAAAATCTCCACTTTTGTGATAATAAATTGATCTTTTTTTATTGCAACCACTTAAATAGACCCAAAATTCATCTACTGTTGCGACATTTTTCCATTTTTCGCCTGATAAATGCTTTTCATAAAGATTTCACTAAAAACTCACTTTGGAAAGAGCGGAAACGCATCTTTCCATCCACTGCCTTTTTAAAAGCGCATTTTTGCATCTAAACATAAATTCTAAATATCAGAAGATAAATAAAACTTCCAAAAATATAACTGTTGTGAAAATAAAATTCTCCATGCAGACGATTTTTTCTTACTGCGAAATAAAATCGTCTAAAAAATGTGCGAACAGCCTCTGTAATTTTTGGACTGTTCCAGAACATTCATCGAATAATGATTTTTACTTTACGTGTAACAGCTTCAATTGTTTCCAGAATATTCGAAGAATTAACACTGCTATTGGACTGTTTTCGAAAATATTCGTTTTAATAATAGTTTTGTTGTACAGATTCGAGAAGTTCAAAAAATATTTGATATTGCCAAGGAGGTCTAAGGAGGTGTAGTTATGAAAAAATTCATCATAATATTTTGGTGTACTTAAGATCTCCTGAATTCACTCTTTCTATTTTTACGGTTGTGACGCATGTACACATGCAGAGTTCGTGTATACACATTTCCATTATATGTTTAATATTGCTTTAAAATCTAACTTTTAGAGAGAGATTATGGCAACAGTTGTCACGTTTCACCATATGATTTTAAAAGAGCCTGTATCTCTATTAAAAGCTGTCTAACTTGACGCTGTATTAATATTTTCCCTTTTCTGTGTTTTAAATTAATATGTTTTTCAGGAATTGCAATCTATAAAATGAAAGCTGATTTAAAAGAACTTTCTTAATTAATTTGGTTTCTATATTAACATATATTTCACAAATATTTTATGTATACAACAACTAAGCTATTATTTGTATAGAAAATATTTTACTTCTAATTCTTACTGTGACTTTTAAGGTGGTCTACGCGGTTTTAACCTTTAATATATATATATATATATATATATATATATATATTAAACATATACTATGTAGAAGTATAAATAATTCTGAACTTTTTGATGTCTCATTTATTATTCTATGTACTTTTGGCAAAATTGTATTTATGAGCAGTTACAGTTTCAGTTACAATTTCTGGGCAAAATTGTAACTGATATCAGTAGTAAACTTCATTGCATTTTAAAACTTTAAAACTTATTTTTCTCCAAAGTGCTTATTCTCCTCTACCTGCAAGATTTTGAAGAAACTTTTTTAACTAGTACCTTAATATATTTCTATAAAAGATGTCGACAATAAAAATTTAGCAAAACTAAACTTAGGCATTTGATTTTTTTTTTTTTTTTTTTTTTTTTTTTTTAATTTTTTGAAACTTTAAAAGTTTTTATGGTTTTACATAATTTTAGAAATCCGCGATTGTAATGAAATGCTCGCCCTCTGGTGGGCTAAGGTGAAATTACAATTAACATGCTTTAATTCGGCTTCCATCAAGCCGCCATTGCATGCCGATGTTTAGTTTCACATATATTTATTGAAAAAACGTGTGTAAAAAAGATTATTATTGATTGAAGATATTTATGTGTAAAAAAGATAACACATACTGTTGTGTGCTCCAGTGTAACTCCAAAGGACCAAGAAATCCAGAATTAAGCTTCCATTTATTTCCAAATGACAAATTTAAAATTTCAGTTGCTTCGGATAATGGAAGTAAAGAATTAATCAGATGATTTGAGACTAAATATTTGTTCAACTTCAGTTAAAAATCTACTTCCGATCGAACTTTTGAATAAGCTGAAATATTTTTTTTCAAAAGCAATCGATTTTCCATGATGTAATGGGTGAGAAATTATAGCACGAATATAAAGTAGAATAACAGAAAGAACAACAATAAATACACGTGGCTATAATATTTACAAAAAAAAAAAAAAAAAAAAAAAGATGAAAAAGCGCTATCTATCGATCATTACAAACGCGGATTGTAAATTTTGAAATACATCAAAATCCTTAATTTTTTTTTTTTTTTTAATGAAATAAATTTGTAAAAATATTTTAAGAACATAAAAAGCCAATAGGTCAATTTTACGTTAAGATACGTCAATAGCGAAAGAAAAGCACTTCTGAGAAAATTAGCGTTAGAGTTCGGGTATTGGTGTCAGGATTTAGGATAATTGACTACACGGAAGCGCTAAGTCTAAGTTGTGTGCCATCCATTGGGGGGGGGGGGGGGAGGTGTCTTTCTAAGAGGCCCGTATAAGCGCTTGGATGTTTCGGAATGCAATAATTTCTGTCTTAATTATAAGTTATAATTTTCTTCATAATTTTTGAATGAAGGGGGTCCGGGGCATCAAATTTTTGTTTTTATTATTTATTGATGAATTGCTGTAATTATTTTTTTCTGAAATTGAAGCTGTTTCGACCATGAAGTTGAACAAGAAAGAATCTTTAAAAAAATTTAAATAAAATTTAAAAATTTAAATAAAATTTAAAAAATTATTATTATTATTTTTTTTTTTGATAAATTTAAAATTTGTTATATCTCATGAACTAATGCTTCAATTTACAAACTTTTTCACCTTTATAAACAGAAAGGATTTATCTTCAATATATCTTCAGAATTTCTGATTATAATAACAAATTTTATAAATATTAATTTTAATTTGAAAAAAGTACTTATTTCATGCATAATTTTTGGATTACCATAAAAGTTTTGCTCCTAATTAAAAATCCCGAAGACAAATTGAAGGTAAATCTTTTCTGTATATAAGGGTGAAAAAGTTTGTAAATTGAACCATTAGTTCATGAGATATACCAAATTTTTAATTTATCAAAAGTTTTTAATTTTTAAATTTTAAAATTTTATTTAAAACTTTTTTAAGATTCTTTCTTGCTCAACTTCATCGTCAAAAAACTCCAATTTCTGAAAAAATAATTACAGCAATTCATCAATAAATAATAAAAACAAAAATTTGGTGTCCCAGACCCCTTTAAAATGCGTAGAATCATAAATGAGGCATCAAAGTTTTCAGATTTATTTATATTTCAACATATACAGTCGGTAACAAAAGTGTCCGAACACTAGCAAAAATTCCTATGTAAAAAATGTACACTTCATACGGTATTGTTAAATAAATCCTTGTCAAATCCTGTTCTTAGTCAGTGTAAGAACATGATTCGATAAGGATTTATTTAACAAAACCGTATAAAGTGTACTTTATTTAAATAGGAATTTTTGCTAGTGTTCGGACACTTTTGTTACCGACTGTATATTTTTGAAAATGTAGGCCATTTTTTTTTTTTTTTTTTTTTTTTTTAAGGACTAGGAGGACTGTTAGCTTCAATCTGGGTAAAAATGTCGTCGCTAGTTTTTGTACACCAGTTTTGTGTGACACCAAAGTAAATTAGAAATGTCAGTTCTGTCATTACAAATTCGGTACCCAATGAAAGGGGCAATTTTTCTGAATCCAGGGTTGCAAATAGTTTTTCGACACGACCATTAATTTTTTTTTTTTAAATAACTAAAGTATGACATTTAGGTTGCAACACTTCCTTTGAATTCATTTCAGTCATTTTAAAAAGTACGTGGTCTAGTTTTACTGTCAAAAAATCAGATAAAAAATAAAAGTTAAAAATTAAAAAATGAAAATAAAAATTTTATACATTGAAAAATTTAAATTAATAGTCCTCCGTACTAAAGTAAATTCTGTATTTGACAGAATTTTTACTTTTTACTGATTAGGGTAGGTGCTTCAGTGATTGGCACGCGCTAGTAATTGACATCTATCCCGAAATAATTATTAAATAAGAAAAATAATAAAATCCTGTATTTTACATATAGAAATTTTAACATTTTATGCCAAACACTGGAGCATAGGGGCTAATAACTGGTAAAATGAATCACCAGAAGTGTCAAACACTGAAAAATAGGGTGCCAATGACTGATAAGATGAAAAACTGGCAGTGTCAGTGACTGGAACATTGAGTAGGTCTCAAATAAAAATTCATAAAAAAAATAGTTGTTATCAAATGCATATATTTCAACATATATGTGGTTCTGAATGTCTTTCATACCCTATGTACTAACTTAAGATTTTTAAAAATATTTTCTGATGACTAGAACATTAAAAACATCAGAGATTGCTCTAAAAGTGTCAATCACTGGTGCACTTAACCTATTATTTCTTTTTTGTTTTATTTTGTTGATTAAACCCCCTTTGACCCCCCCTCCCTTAATATATATTTAAAAATATAACTTTATATCTTTTTTTCAGACATGTACTGTGATAACCGAAACTCGTATGGAATGTCTCAGTCCCGCAATTCCTGCAGATAAACTGAATTTCTGCGAAGGCGAAGGTTTCCTGTCTTTACACTACGGCTTTAAGATGGGTAGCGTCGAAAATGTACACAACCTCAGCCGGAACGTAGATTTTGGAATGTACAAGATGTATCCTGATCCATACCTGATGCCATTCAGTGAGGAGAAAAAAATAAAAACATTCAAATCTGAATATCTGATTATTGAAGTGAGTATGTGAAATAATTTTCAACTAAAGTGACTTAACGTTAAAACCCTTTGACGTTCACTACATATTTTCTTTTGAAAATTGCTAAATTAATTTCGTAAATGGCTGTTAAGCACATAGTTGTTCATATATATAATATACGTGTTTGGTTTAAAACGTATATATCATATGTTAACAGGATTAAATTAAAAGTAATAATTAAATTAAATAATAAATAGCTTTGCAAGTAAACACTGCAATTTTCTAAAATACACAACAATAGTTTTAGGTCAAAATCAATGAGATTAATAAAGTAGAGTGATAAATGGTAACCCTGACATGGTCCGACATGAGTCACGTGGTAGAATTATCGGCCGACTAAAATGTGGGCGTACTCAGATAGAAATATGGGAGGAACTTGGAATCGCCCAAAGTGTCATCTCTAGGCTTTGGCAACGATTCGAAAATGATAGAAATGCCAGTCGAGAGTCGACGTTACAGTACTAAACGGCTCCGAGTTACAACGGCGAATGACGACCGGTATTTGGCAGTTACTGCCAAAAGAAGCAGATGGTGCACAGCATCAGACCTGTCTTGTCAGTAATCTCTGTAGCCACGGGTACCACAGTTTCAAGGCATATTGTGTATAGACGTCTGGGAGATATTGGTTTGTATCCTCACAGGCCTGTCAGATGTGTTCCGCTTACAGCAACGCACTGTCAACAGCGGTTAGCTTGGAGTAGAGAACATGCAATAGGGACACCGGCACAGTGAGCTTGTGTAAAGTTTTCTGACGAGTCCAGGTTTAGCTTGCAGTCTGATACACGTCGGACTTTTATATGAAGAACGCCAGGTACCCGTTACCACCAAGACTACATCACTGAACAACGCCGTTACGGTGGTGCAGGAGTACTCGTTTGGGGTGGAATCATATTGGACTTCAGAAAAGGTCTGCATGTTTAAATCGGAACCATGACAGGCCAAATTTATCGGGACATCATTTTGGAACACCATGTACGTTTGTTTAGGGGTATCATGGCCCCAGAATTTGTGTATTTGGATGACAATGCCCGTCCTCACCGTGCAAACATTGTAAACGGGTGCCTACAATTTGATGATATCACCTGTAAGGAATGGCCAGAATCCTTACCTGACTTGAATCCTATAGAGCATGTGTCGGACATGCTTGGTCGACGAGTTGCAGCCCGTCAACTATCTCCTATATCTGTACCGAAACTTCGGAGAGCATTGCTTGCTGAGTGGAGTTACCTTCCCCAAGATCAATTCAATAATTTAATACTTAGCATGCCTAGGCGTTGTGCGGACTGTATTTCATCATCTGAGAGACATACAACGATTATCCATCATATCAACCATGTAATGTTAAGTTTTGGGTATAGGGAGATACTTTTTGTAATTGCTACAGGGAGGAAAAATGGTATATATTTTTTTTTATGAATGGTATCCTGCATAAACCATCTTTTTTGTTCTTGATCTTTTGTTTAATAAATGGGCTTTATGAATAAGTCATGTTTGTTTAGCTTCTGAACCTTTATTTGTCGCAGCTAGCATTATCCATAATTTATGGACACGAGTGTAATTCTGAGCAATTTGTTTCTGATGATTCAGAAAATGTCCTCCATTTTGTTTCAGCAGCTCTAGTTTATGAGACATGATAATTATAACTAACATTACTACTATTATTACTATTAGTATCGTGATTATTATTATTGAAATATAAGTAAACCCAACGAATGATACTGAGGCAGCTGTGTAGTCGTCATTCTGTATCGTGGTGAAGACTTTCCTTGGAAACTATAAAGTTCCTAAAGCTCATCACTTTTTATGCACTTAGTTGTAACATGGTCATAAAATTACACTATCTGCACTTGCACAGTCATTTGGACCAATTTTCATATTGTTACCAGTATCGTTACATCGGATCATAGCCTCCTAAACTGGATGCCTGTCACGTGGCTCAGAAACTTGGCAACATTTCATTCGGTTAGCAGCGCCACCTGGTGTAGATTGCGGGACTTTTTTATTCAACAGCCACCAAAAATTTTTTAAAGTGGGATTTGATATACATAAAAGGCGATTAGAATCGAAGAAACGTGGATTATATATATCATATATCACTTTTCTTAAAATTATTCATAACAAATGAATAAAAAGTCGCGCATTCCGTACCAGGTGGCGCTGTCTACCGTTTGAACTGTTGCCAAGTTTCCGAGACACGCGACAGGCATCTAGTTAAGGAGGTTATGATCGGATAAGCTAAGAGACTTGATCTGATGGGGCAAAACTGAAAACATTTTTGGAATCAGTGACCCAAATATAACCAGCAATATTGTTAGGAACCAGAATCACTCTTCCTCAGTGTTACAGGGTTAATATTTAAGAATTTTTACTTCCATTATCACACTATTCTAGGTAATGGAAATATTGTATTCAGTCAAAATATTTTATGCCAAGTTTTTACTAGATTTACATGTTTTAAGGTCTCTCGAAAAATAGTTTTTGGCAATTGGTCAGTCGTATATTTGTGTGGAAAATCTTCTGACTTTCATATCTTGGAAACTAATAAAGATAGAACTACGAAACTTCAGAATTGAAACAGGTTTGGTATATAGATGATTATTCCACATTTTGGTGAAAATTGAAGGGGACCACGAGTCCATATCTCAAAAACGGCTCTAACGAGTTTTTTTTTCTTTTGTTTTAAAGTTGCTATATAAAATCTCAGATACCTTTTCGTTGGAATTAGTTGGTTTGCTAATGAAAATTGATAGGAGTTCTGTATAAATAGCTCAATTTCAGGCCTCGTAAGTGCGTTCTTTAAAAAAAAAAAAAAAAAAAAAAAAAAACGACTGTACGAATTTTTTTGAAGCTCGCCATATTAATTTTCCTTTTAAATATCCTTTTGTATATAATTTTTGTTTTCCAATCAACAATTGAATATGCCTAATTTTGGTGAATATCAGTATTTCAAAAACGGCCGTAAAGATTTTCTTGAAAATTGTCACATAAACGTATTTTAGGTATCCTTTCTCATGTATGATGTGGTTATTACAGGAAAATTAACAGTCATCCTGATTAGGTAGGCCAGTTTTAAATCTCGAAAATCGGTGTTTCAAAAAATGCCTCTACCGATTATTTTCTATTATTTAACTCCCTGTGTTATTCTGTTTTATATGTCTTTACACGTATCAGATTTCTCTTACTGGAAAATTTTTAGGCGTCTACTTTGCTACGTCAGTTTTATGTCTTCTGATCACATATTCTATTCTCCCAAAAATGTATATAATGCCTGTAATAGAGGGTAACGGATATCGCGTGGTTGCTTCACACGAGATTTTTTTTTTTTGTTCAATAAATTTTCACATAAAAAATCGCTTGAATATTTTTGACAGCTTTTCGTCGACTGGGTTTTACAGTTGATTATTTTTTAGTAGCACTGTATATGTTGATACGAGATTTTTGTGTTTTTCTTTAGGGAAATTACCTTGACACTGTACTGGACGAAAACGATTTTGCAGTGACGGTAGGCGGCGAAGAATGTCGTATAACGTCTCTGTCGCACACACAACTAATCTGTAGCGTTCCTGATATACAAATGGACGACTACGATGAAAACAAGTTCCCTGAAGTGCAGGTTACTAAAATTTTGGATACTTCTATATGTGTTCCTGAAAATTTACATTATTTGTTTGATTTCTGTAATTATATTTGTTTATTTATTTTTACTTACTTACGTTCACTCATTTCATGTTTCCTTGCTTATGTATGGTAAATTCATTTTGCATGAAGTCCCACCCCCTCTTTAAATAGTATGTTGTGGCCACCACAAGACTTTCTTCTATATTTTCCTATACAAATTCACTCAGTAACAATATTATTAAAGAAAAAAAAAATACGATTTTTTTCCCAAGTTTTTTTTCGTTAAAAGTAAAAAAAAATCGATAACTTTGTTTTAAATTATCACAGATTTATAGTTCAACCATTCGTTTTAAAGGTATTGACGAGACCTTTCGAAAGATACCCATTTTGAAAATTTACCCCCTCCCCCCCCCCTGGTGGGGTACTGCCCCCACATACTCAATTTTGTTTTCCTAGTTAACTACTACTATCATCAATAATTCATATTAATTTTACAATCACGAGTTTAAAATAACTCTCATTATGTACATTTATAAGAAATTTTGTTCTATACTGCCATGTTAAAAGTTTACAAAAAATGCTATCACAGCGCCACCTGTTGAGCCATTGATCCCCAAATCTAATCAGCACCAGTTTATGTCAGGGTGCAACTAAATACCAAGTTTGGTTAAATTTAATTCATTGGTTCGTGAGCTATGGTGTCCACAAAAATCGTGATACACATAGACAGACAGACAGACATTTTCTAAAAACTATCAATTCGTATTCAGGACATCCCAAAACGTGTAAATCCATCAAAATACGAAGGTCGAAAATTTTTGCGAATCCAATACTTTCTCTATATTACATATAGAAGAAAGTGAAAAACAGCTTCAAAATCATTTTCATAATTCTAAATGTGGAAGAAAAAATGTATACAAAGATGCAAAATATTTCAGTTCACTTCTTTAGGAATGAGTGTAGGAGTTACTACCCGGCAAATGAAGTATGTGACATAAGGTGCAAATAATTGCTGAGACGTCAGTGGAGGCCTCTACCGGAAGATTAAAAAAAATTTTGGGTTCTGTATGTCTGCATGTAAGACTACAGTGTCCGAAAAAGTCACCCGATTGATTTGCAAATTGGTACACATGTTCATGAGCCACAGAGAATTAGTCTTATAGTTTTAGATGTATATTCTGTTTGTGGTTCGTGTACAGTAGGGACACGCCAGAGTTTTTCTTATTATTACGCCTTAAGAACAGAGTTTCTCTGTACCACGATAGCAGACTCAAAAATCATCCGATCGGCATGCAGTTTTGTACACATATTCAAGCGCTATACAGAAACAGCTGTATAGTTTTGGCGTGCATATTGTTTATGGCTCGTTTACAGGGACACACCAAAATATTTCTTACCATTATATGGCCTATGGGAAGAATATCTTTTCAATACATTTAAACAGGGTTGCACTACATTCACCAAAACGAAATTAATAATCACTATGGAGATGTTTAAAAACATATTTTATATAAAAAAAATTGTGTGGTTAGACTTAATAATTAATGTACAGAACCTCACAAAAGTGTTCCGAAAATGTTACGTAATCATCTAAATTACGTCACATTTTGAGCACTTTTTATGAACTACGAAGAATATGTTGTATGTTTTTTACTGGCATATATAATGTTTATGGGTCTTTTATAAAGGCACAGAAAAGAATTTCGGGACATTAGAGCCTGTGGACCGATCTTTATTTAAGCTCATTTTAACGCGTTTATGACGCATTCAGCTTAATGGAATTAATATACATTGTTATGTTTAAAGGCATGTTTTCTCTAGAAATAAGATATGCATAGACTAAATAATTTATTTATAGGTCCACACAAAAGAATTACAATACTATCCTGTTATCATCCGAAGGAAGTCAAATTTGGTTGAAATATGAATGTGTTACAATGAATTGGTTGTATACTCTTTATTGTTGTATATATAATAACTGTGGCTCGTGTACAAAGATACACAAAAGAATTTCGTACCATTACTGTCTATAAATGTCTTAATGTGCGTATTAACATGGTTACACTCCATTAAACATAATGGAATAAACATATGTTATTAGAATGTTTAAAAGCATAGTTTCTGTGTAAAATGATAGGCATATATTTGGTAACTAGTTTACAGTGCTACACAAACTAACTCCGAATTGTTATGCAATCATTTGTCATCAAATTTGTTACAAGTAATTATTAAATATAACATCGAGAAAAAATTATGTAACTGACATGTAGAATCTAAATTGTGGTTCTAGAAAAAATAGTTCCATGTCATCCGTATAAATTCTAGTCCCATTTGAAAGCGAGTTCTATGAACCCCTATTAGAATTCCAGAGCGTTTGCCTATATTCTCGAGGGCAAAGTTATCTAAAAATATCTCGAAATAAATGCGAATACAAGAGGTTTCAGCAACTATAATCTCGGTTTAGGACTCAATTCTAGAAAATCAAGCGAAAATTTCTCGCCATACAAAAGATTCAGAATATTCAGAGTATTGTTTCACCATCTAGAAATATGTAGACTAGAAATTCTCGTCTATTCAGTTTATTGGCGTGCCTTATGCGCATAGCTCAAAAATCTATATTTCTAGTTAAGTATTTAGAAAATGACCACTTATTCATTCTAGATGAAGGCGGCATACTTTTTTTTTTCTCAATGAAGATATTAACAGAAGTCTGTGAGTTACAAAAAATTATATGTATATACATACAGATACAGATAAGGGGTTAAAAGGGGCAGTAGCCCCCGTCAGAAACGTATATATATATATACTAGCAGGCTACGCCCGCTTCGCTGGTCACTATTTTTAAATGAATCACAATAATTAATGAATTCTCAAAATTGCATTCATTTTTATCATGTGATAAAAAAAGAAAAAAAAAATCTGATCAGGAAAAATGTCGCACCGGGTCCCCACTGCCTTCGGCAGCGTAGACCCGTGCACTGCGCGCAAGTATTCCTTCACCATCCTTATGACTTCTCAAAATTCCATGTTATTACTCATAAACTTTCATTCTCAAGAAAAGGAATTAAAAAATATATCATTTAGCATCGGGTAAAAACTCACACCGGGACGCCACTGCCTTCGGCAGCGCAGACCCATGCGCGCTGCGCGCGCACGTTTGAGGATATACGTGCGCTGTACACGCATATTCCTTCTCAACTCAAACTTTTATTAAGAAAATTAAATTTAAAAAAAATCTTTTATCATAGGGTAAAAACTCGCACCGGGTCCCAAACCCATGCGCGCTGCGCGCCTATTCCTTCCCCACCGTTCCAGCCCCTCCTAAATAACTTGCATATACCAATTTTGAACGGTCTTACTCAATTAGCTGAGATGCAAAAGAAAACCTGATCAGGATACTTTAAATTGTAAATCAGGTGAAATCTCGAATTCCACTTTCGATAATGTAAAAGAACTTTAAAATATCTTTCGAACGATGTATTAAAAATAATTTAATCATAATTAGAATATGAAATATTGAAATTAAAAATATTACAGCGCCATCTGGCGGTAGAAATTTCTGTAATCTATTGTTCCATTTCAGATCAACAAAGCTTTCAAATGATGTATTACTCATGAAATTATTTTAATTAGTAGATGAGATACAAAAGAAAACCTAATCAGGACACCTCAAAACGTGTAAATCGGGTGAAATCTCGAATTCCATTTTCGATAATGCAAAAGTACTTTAAAATGTGTATCAACTAAAATAAGCTTTCAAATGATGTACATACTTATGAATTTTTTTAATTAATAATTGAGATACAAAAAAAAAACTGATTCAGGGCACCTCAAAACGTGTAAATCTGGTGAAAACTTTCAATAATTTAAAAGAACTTTAAAATATCTTTCGAATGCTGTATTAAAAATAATTTAATCATAATTAGAAATTGAAATATTGAAATTTTAAAATATTACAGCGCCATCTGGCGGTACAAATTTCTGTATTCCACTGTTCGAAAAGCTTTCTAATGATGTATTACTTACGAAATTATTTTAATTAGTAGCTGAGATACAAAAGAAAACTAATTCAGGAGACCTCAAAACGTGTAAATCTGGTGAAAACTGTCGATAATATAAAAGAACTTTAAAATATCTTTCGAATGATGCATTAAAAATAATTTAATCATAATTAGAAATTGAAATATTGAAATTTGAATGTATTACAGCGCCATCTGGCGGTAGAAATTTCTGTAATCCACTGTTCGATTCCAAATCAAAAAAAGCTTTCTAATGATCTATTACTTATAAAATTATTTTAATTAGTAGCTGAGATAAAAAAAAAAAAACCTAATCAGGACACCTCAAAACGTGTCAATCGGGTGAAATCTCGAATTCCATTTTCGATAATGTAAAAGTACTTTAAAATGTGTATCAAGTCAACAAAGCTTTCAAATGATGTATTACTTATGAAATTTTTTTAAATTAATTTCTGAGATATAAAAGAAAACTGATTCAGGACACCTCAAAACGTGTAAATCTGGTGAAAACTTTCGATAATTTAAAAGAACTTTAAAATATCTTTCGAATGATGTATTCAAAATAATTTAATCATAATTAGAAATTGAAATAATGAAATATTAAAATTATAACAAATAATTAGCAATAAATTAAAATTGCGACTATAATTTGAGATTTAAACTATCCTATCTCTCAAGTTGGATCGAACTGCACATGGTGTGCGAATTTTATTATAATCGGTTAAGTGGTTTAGGAGTCCATTGAGGACAAACATTGTGACACGAGATTTATATATATTAAGATATATGTATAATTATATTAAATAATATGGAATAATTGCAAATATGACATTGTGGCTCCTGGTCTGCAGACCCACTACCTCCAAGTGCTTGGATGCGTAATTCTTTCTAGTTTATTGGCCGAGCGTGCATGACTGAAATAGAAGATGTCCATTAAGAATAGTAATTCTTCGCTTCAGATGTCTTACTACTTAAATTAGACATTAACATAATTATCTCAATTTAACTGCTTCAAGTGCTTCAAGTAATAATTTGCTGTCTTAAGGGGACTCTCTACCTATCATCTCCGAAATCCGAAGCCAATGTTATTTCTATGGGAAATTTCGCCCCATTATAATTCATTAACTAATACATATTTTTAAATTCCGTTTTCACTTTCCGCAAATTCACAACTATTATCGCTTTCTAAAAATTGATTTTTTTTTTTTTTTTTTAAGCTCAAAAGTGAAAAAATTCACGTTGCGAAAATTCGCATTTTACAACCACAAAATAAAATATTAAAAAAAAAAAAAAAAAAATATTTTTTAGAAAGCGATAAATTGTTTAATAGTTGTGAAGTTTCTGAATGTGAAAACGGAATTTAAAAATGTATATTACTTAATAAGTAATAATGGGGCGAAATTCTCCATAGAATAACATTGGCTCTGGCTTCTAGGGACGATAAGTGGATGTTCACTGAATATTTCGAACATTACAAGAATGCGACACTGAAATGGTGTTTTGTTGAAGTTTCTCCCCAATGATCGTACTTCATGCTTTAAGCCGTAAGTTTGTGAACATGCGAGAACTTAGTATAAGTTTTCAAACTTAAGGCTCAGAGTCACTTATATTACCAGAAAGTAGTAATTATATTAGTAGGAACTTCTATTATCACTGTCAGAACTTTTATACAAAACATTTTTGGCGGGAACATACATTTAAAGAACTTTTGTCAAAAAGTTCTTTTGAAAGTCCATAGGAACTTTTTATCAAAAATGAGTTTGGTAAAAGTTCTTGTTGAACTTTTTGGTTGAAACTTTAATAGTAAATGTTTTTGTTAAATATTTAAACTGGAACATTATAAAAAAATGTTCAGTAACTATTTCGAACTTTTTTTTTTTCTTTAAATCTAATCTTTATTATTTTCCTTTGTAGGCAAGAATATGCAGAGGACCGGAGTACTTCTTAGGTTATCTTCGACGAGAGAAGGATTGATTTGGAAGAGGGAAAGACGTTTGACGAAACCCCTTCAATGGTCTACATTGCACGCATCCAGGAATTGAAATTTAAGAAAAAATAAAAATAAATAAATAAATAAATAAAATAAATTCTGTCAAAGATAGAATTTAGTTTCATACAGAGGGCTATTAATTTCAATCTGTAAATTTTTTATTTTTTATTTTTCTTTTATCACTTTTTTTTTAACGTTAAACCGGGCAACGTACTTTTTAAAATGACTGAAATGAATTAAACTGAAGTGTTGCCACCTAAATTTCATACTTTAGTTAATAATAATAATAATAATAATAATAATAAAATTGAATGGTCGTGTCGAAAAACTGTTTGTACCCCTGGATTAAAAAAAATCGCCCCTTTCATTGGGTACCGAATTTGTAACGGTAGGACTGACATTCTAATTTATTTTCATGTTACACAAAACTGGTCTACAAAAATTCCAGATTAAAACTCCTCCCCCTAAAAATAAATAAATAAATAAAAATTCTGTCAAAGACATAATTGAGTTTAGTACGCAGGACTATTTAATTTCAATCTGTAAAATTTTTATTTATTTTTTATTTTTTATCGCATTTTTTGGCCGTAAATTGGGTCACATACTTTTTAAATTGACCGAAAGGAAGTGTTTCCACCTAAATTTCATACTTTAGTTAATTTTAAAAAATGCAATTGTCATGTCGTCGAAAAACTGTTTGCACCTCTGGATTCAGAAAAATCTCCCCTTTCAATGGGTACAGAATTTGTAACGATAAGACTGATATTTCTATTTTATTTTAGTGTTACACAAAACTGGTCTGCAAAAAATTCAAATTAAAAATAATAGTCCCCCGTCCCAATAAAAAACTTTAATGATGCCATGCCTGTCACAATGAAAATAATTTGAATCGAAATATATTCTAAAACATCAGGGAAGTGAGATCACGTGTGATTATGTCATTCAAAACCAACATTCATTAAAGGGGGGGGGGGAGAAGATTTCTTTATTCAATTGATAGCTATAAGAAAGTTTATTGACATATATCCTCTTAAGAAGAGAAGAAAGAAAAATCTATTATACAGTCCAGGAAGAATGAATCAGTAAAATTCTTTTTGAAACCAAACCATATTTAAATTAAAGAGTGTGGTCGAAAACACTGGGTAAAATGCAAATTTTGTGCAACAGCTCACCCATAGGTCGAGATAAGACCTTAGAAAATTTAACCCGCGTTTATCAAAATCAAAAAACAGAATTATCAGGTAAGAAAGCGTAGTAAAGTGCCAGAGTGTTAGACTTGAGACACGAAGGTCTTCAGTTTGATCCCAGTTTCGGTTAAGTGTTAGATGTTTTTTATTTAAAACGTAATACTAATATTTGGTTCAACATAAAATAGCAAATCATGGTAAAAGGTTAAACTATCTTGTGGTTTCAGCTACTTCAGAGCCAAGTTTTGGTTCAAACTAACTCTAACTTTTAAACAGTGTACAAAAAATCCAGATTGAAACTAATGGTCCTCCGTCATTAAAAAAAAAAATAAATAAAAAAATGTGAGGACATTAGAACAAAGTACTTGCGACCTCTAAAAGAAAAAAAAAAAAAAGAATGTAAATAACAACATTAAAAATTGTACATGCACTAACACGTGCTTTGTATTGACATAATTCTGTACTGATAAGTATAAATGATTTAAGTCCATATTCTTGATTTTTCAGGTGACGAAAAATAAAGTTACACTACCTAAAAACAAATCAGCAGAATCGATTAGGAAAAAGGGATTATGTTAATTTATACCCTTTATACCATTCAGTGATTGTCAATCATCATTTAATAAAGGGAAAAAAAATTGAATTAAATATTTCATACCAAAGATTAATGCTAAATTTCTGACTTGAATCTTTTTTTAACAATGAATTTTCTCAAAGACTAAATGACATGGATTTAAATCCTTTATACCAATCGATAGAGAATTTTTTTCTGAGTCTGACTATGTACTTAACTCAAAATCGACATTTTTGAACTTAAATCCTTTATACTTATCAGTGCAGAATTAAACATAATCCTTCGTCACGGAAGTAAAAATAAGCACAGTTGCAGCGTGGAAGCAGACAAAGGCCTCGTGTCTACTTTCTTGCGCCTGATGAAGAGTCGTGTGGACAAAGAAGCAATGATTGTACGTTGTTTTGCAATCTGTGGTATTTTCTCACCAAGTTTTAATTCGTTACCATTCAGCACTAATATTTGGTGCCTTTTACTGTACGATAATAAATTATTTTTATACTCTCTTGGTTCCTTATATTTGTGAAATGCGTTTTACGATCCTTTTTGCAGTATACGCAAGCGAAGTGATGACGTCATTGGCCATTCGTGGATGCAAGAAAAAGATTTCCTATGTTAATCGCCCATTGGATTTTTTGTAAAAAAAATAATAAAAATTGATGAATATTATTTCCCGATTTTAATCCCCATATTTGGATATAGATATGTATTTGTTATCGTGAGCATGCGTTAGATTAAGTTGTTTTTGCTGTAGAATTGATAAAAGTTGAATTTTAAATTTCAAAACTCTAGGAAAAAAAATAGCAAATTTCCATATTCCATTGAAAACATAAACATTTCATTTCAAAAGATGAAATTTACACAAGAAATATCCAACTAATATAATAATTTAAAGGAAAATGATAAATATTCTATCATAATTTGAAGTCAAATTTGTTTTCAAATGTCTAAATAAAGTGTCTGATATAAGATACTCATGTTGCAGCAGAATAGATTTCATATCTGTCATCCTTGGCGGCACAAAAAAAAAAAAAAAAAAAAAAAAAAAAAAAAATCGCCAAATTATCTGGCGAAAATAATTTAATTCCTTTCAAAAATCATGGTTATTTTAAAAACTTATATTAAGAGAATAATATGAAATAATACTTCGTGCAATACATATTACGAAAATATACATCTGGCATGTATATTTTCATATAACGTTTTTGATTGCCAAATACAAAAAACGCCAAGGACGACAGAGTTTTGAAATTTAAAATAAAAATTTTGTCAATTTGACAGCAAAATAACGCAATCTAACACATGCACATGATAACTAATACATATATATATATATACCCAAATATGGGGATTAAAATCGGGAAATAATTTTCCTAGATTTTTAATAATTTTTTACAAAAAATCCAATGGGCGACTAACATAGGAAATAATTTTCTTGCATCCACGGACGGTCAGTGACGTCACATTTCGCTTGCGTATTTTCTGTGAAATTAACATGTTTTGTGATCATCGCAAAAATTTCTTCGGCATCATTCTACAGAGGTTGTTCACACATTTTTGTAACGATTTTGGCTTTCTCCTTGGATTTAAATTTAAAATTTAAATTAAAAACGTGACTGACATCAAATTGTATTAGGATTTAACTGTCTTCTGCAGCATTAATACATTTATTACTTTCTTCTATATTCAATAGAAGAAAGTATTGGATTCGTAAAAATTTTCGACCTCGGGTTTTTGATGGATTTACACGTTTTGAGAGCTGTAGAACACGATTTGACCATTTTTAGAAAATGTCTGTCTGTCCGTCTGTCTGTGTGTGTGTGACAAAATTTTGTGGCAACTGTATCTCAGGAACTACTGCACAGAATTTCATAAAAATTGGTATGCAGTTGCACCTTGACATAGATTAGTGCCTATCAACTTTTGGTAAAAATTGTCTTACAGGTTTCGTTGCCATCCCGCTTTTTCTAAATTTTTAACATGGCGGTATAGGACAAAATTTTGTATACATGTGCATAAAGAGAATTATTTTTTAATAATCATTATGAAATTTGCCAGAATTATTTATAATAGAGATAGTCAACTGGGAAAATTTTTTTGTATGTGTAGGAACCTTGCCTCCCCCCCTGGGGGGGGGAAGTCCCCCTCGAGGGGAGTAAATTTTCATGATGGGTAAACGAATGGTTGAACCATATATCTGCGATAATTTAAAATGAAGCTATCGATTTTTTTTTCATTTTTAACCATTTTTTTTTTTCTGTAATATTGACAGTAAAGTTGACTTTTTTTTATATTTAATGTTATACTACTTCTCTAATATGGAAATCGTCTGCATTATCATGGAAGATAATTTTTTTTAATAATAATTTTAATAAGTTATTTTTATTGAGTGAATTTGTATAGGAAAATATAGAAGAAAGTCATGTTGTGGCCACAACATACTAGTTTGCTTTAAAATGTCGCTGGAAATTGAACAATGGATTGAAGGCTATATTTTTGAGCTTTCCGAAGAGAAATACTCTTATTCAGTTATAAAAGAAAGATGTGAAAATCATGGTTTTAATATTTCTAGGCGTAAAATAAAGGACATAACTAATATAAAAATAAATAAACGTCAAAGTTTGCTTTCGACTGGGAAAAAAGGCGAAAAAAAGATACGTGCACTTCCTGTTAAATCTAAAGTCGCAAGTTTGCAAGTTTTTCTAAAGGTTTCATGGCTATTGATGAATTTACTCAAAACGGAAAAATTAAAATAAGGAAACAAGAAAAAAAGTCATAATTAACTCAGATTACTCCCATAAATATGTTTTAACACCTATTTTCAAAGAATAAATTCCTTCACCTAAACCAAACAATTTTCAATGGGTTGAATTCCATCAGGATATAAGGTTATAATCATACCTCTTAAATTTAGTGGTCTATATTTTTGAAAATAAGAAAAATGAGACCGGAATTGAAGCTATTTGCTTTACATGCATCTCACCAAAGTCCCCTGACGTGTCTCTTATGGATTATTGTACATTCGGACTTTTAAAACAAATTCTTTAAAAGCGGCTCCCCAAAACATTGGATAGACTATGGAAAGTTTTGGAAGAGGTATGGAACAAAATCAACCTTGATGTTCTAATTAATATTCTGTTATCTGTGAAATCAAGATTTAATATGATAGTTTAACAAAAGGGCTATCAGACTGAAAATATTACAAAATAAAATTCTTATGTTAGCTTATATATATATCCTTGCAAAATCGTTACAAAAATGTGTGAACACCCTCTGTATTCCACTCAACGAGATATAAAATTAGAGTGCTGATTCAATGGATGAAGGATTAGCTTTCCGTGGTTCAAGATGAATCACATGACATGCTCCAATAGGTTGCTGTGTTTGGCCCTTCATCGCTATTTTAGCATTTAAAATATCAGTTCGACAAATTATCATTATTATTAGGTAACATGAGCCAGGGCCCAACTTAGACTACCTGGAGACCCGGGGCAAGTCTATTCTGGGGGGCCCCCTTGCAGTGGTATAAGAGCTCTTTAGGTTGTAGAATTTCTGCATACGCCTGTAGGGGCCCAGGGCATTTGCCCCGTATGCCCTGCCGTTAGTCAGGGTTATTTATTTAATTAGTTATTAAGGTTAACAATTTAGTTAGTCAGTCCTATGACGGAAATAAATTGTTTTTAAAATAATTTTACACATATTTCACATTTTAATAAAGAATAAAATACCTTTCTTTTCATCGTTTCCCAACAAATTTCAAAGTTTAAAAGTGTTTATAAAAGAAAAGTTAAACTTTTAAAGAGCTAAATTTAACAACAAATAATAGTTTTTCAGCTATTTTTAAGCATTTTGTCGGTTAAAGTTCAACTACACGAAATAAAAAAGAAGTAAAATCAAAATCAAAATGATTTAGAACAAAAGAATATTAAACTACGTAAGTAAACATAAACATTGGCGGTTATGACTTTGCGAAGAACAATCTCCAAACCGTTGCCATAGAAATTTACTGAAAATAAGTTGTTACCAAGGGAACCACCGAATACGCAGGTGCATGGAGAGCATGTCACATGACTCATCTCGGACCTTCTCAAGGGTTACCGTTTATCACTCTCGTTGATCCCACTCCAATGCGAACTACTATTGAACATGGACAAATATTTTAACCCTGCATCTCAAAGTAAACATTTTACGCGTACGTATATATAACAGAGTACTTCCACTCACTCACTCCCTGACTGACTCCCTGACTCATCAACGCACGGCAAAATATACTGGAGCCACTGACTCGAAACTGGGTCAGATTATAGAACATATAGTGAAAGCACCCCCTAAGAAGCGATTTTGTGAATTTCACCCCTCAAGTGGCGGAGGGGTCAAAACGTGATTTCGCAAAAACCTTCGTATCTCAAAGAAAGAAAGAAAAAAAAAAAAAAACAGGTATCGGTAAAATTTTTGTTTTAAAACATAGCTAACACAAACACCTAAAAATCAATTTCTAGAATTTTGAAAATTCGGTCCACAAGACAGGTTGCGTGGCAAAATGTGATTCCACATGCGTAAAAAGTGATTTCACAAAAAACCTTCAAATCACTAGTAAAATTTTTGGAAATATCCTAAGGAAGTAGCATAGCTTTTTTCAACATCTTGTTCCATATTTGGTAGACTTCTACTAAAAAATCCAGAATTAGTGAAATTTCCCGCCAAAAATCGCGTTTCTCTTCCCTCCCCTTAAAAATCGAAAATTCCTAAATCGCAGATAATATTTTGTGTGTACTTTTGTCTAGTCTTCCCATGTGCAATTTCTTTACTGTGAATTAATTTAGAGCCGATTTATGCTTACAAACGTGTTTTTGACTTTTGTCTCCTAAAAGAGGGAACGGAGAGGAATTTTGAAAAAGTTGATAAATATAATTTTAAGTTGGGTAAAGATCTAAATTCCTGCCAAGCGCCGTTGAATTCCGTCCAGCCGTTCTCACGTGATACCTTGACAAAAATAGCATTACAGACATACAGACACGATGACACACACACACACATAGACAAATTTTTCTGAGCTCATTTTTGATTTTCTTGGTATGTGAAACGTGAAGATATCGCAAAATCTTTTGATTCTGACAAATTTACGAACAGGAATCTGATTTTATTAATATAGATTTACGCTAAAGGCACTTAGGCTAAAAGCACGCCACTACATTTACAGTAAGGACACGTGTTTATAATTTATGCTAAAGGCACTGTCGTTAAGGCCACGACCGCGGTGAGCGGAGCGAGTAGGGAACAATGCTCCTTAACCTTAAAAAAAAAAAAAAAAAAAAACTCTCTGTATTTTCTTCAAACTCGCCACATTAACTTCCTTTTAAATGTCCTTTCGTATGTAATTGTTGGTTTCCGGTAAACAAATGACTTTGAAAAGTTTTAGTGAAAATTGTAAGTGGGCCAAAAGTCCGCATCTTAAAAACGGCTAGAGCGATTTCTTTGAAGTTTCCTATACAAGCCCTTTTTACTTTCTCTTACCCATAAGGTAGAGAAAGTATTGTTTTTGGGTCAAATTTTCGAAAGTGAGATTTTGTTATATTTACACGTTTTGAGGTCTCCTGAATACGAAAATCATGTTTTTGGCGGTTGGTCTGTGTGTGTGTCTGTCTGTTATCAGCATATCTCAAAAACAAAATATGGCAGAAAGTTCAAACTTGGTATTCTAAATGTATATCATATACGGATGCTACACTAAACTTTTCATTAAGATCAAGCAAATAGTTCGTGTACAGGGACAATCAAGAGAATTATAATACATTACGTCTATGGGGGAAATGGCAGGTAATTAGAATTTAACATCTATAGACTGCACTAAAATAAATGAAACGAATATATATTTTTTGTAATAGAGGTAGTCAACTGGGAAATTGTTTTTGTGTATGTAGGAGCCTCGACTCCCCCCTCCAAAGGAGTAATATTTCATGATGGGTATCTTTCGAAAGAGCTCGCCAATACCTTTAAAACGAACGGTTGAACCATCGATATACGATTATTTAAAATAAATTTATCGATTTTTTTCATTTTTTATAAAAAAAAAAAAAAAAAAAAAATGTGATATTGAGAATAAATTCAACTTTTTTTTTTTTTGGATATTAAGTGTTATACTATTTCTTTAATATGGAAACCGTGTGCATTTTCATGGAAGATGATTTTTTGAAATAATAATTTTTATAAATTGTTTATACTGACTGAATTTGTATAGGGAAATATAGAAGAAAGTCGTGTGGTGGCCACAGCACACTAGTTATTTGTTGTTAGTGGATGTGCTTCACTAATAATATTTTAACATTTCTAGGAAAGTTGTTCGGGAATTGAAATAAATGTCTCATAGAAATATGGTAAATAATGTATGTTTTAAGTTAAATATTCATCGCTTGTTTTTTGTACATTAATGAAACGGGGGGTTGAGGGGGGTGGTAGTCCCCCTCACACAGAAATAATTATCATATAAAACTCTTCATAAGTCTAATTTGAATTGTTTAACATTGGTTTACATATCAGTACTCGTTATCTTACCTCTTAATCTTCAACCTGTATTTATAGTATTAAATTTCAGGGTAGAAGAAAGTAGTGTGAGTGACACACCAAATTATTTTAGATGTCTTTTTGTGTATTACATAGACACAACAAAAAATTTGACAGAGGCGGATCAGCTTCAGATCTCGGAAAGCGATATTTTCAAAAACGATTGTACCGATTTATTTTCGAACTCATTATATATACTCTTTTTACTTTGCGAACATATTACATATGTAAAGAAAGTATTGTAATAATGTGAAAAATCCGAATTTGAGATTTTGGTGTTTCTATACGATTTGAGGTCCCCCGAGTCCGTATTCATTATTTTCATGATGATGTATGTATGTGTGTGTGTATGTGTGTGAGTGAACATGCTAGCGTCTAAACCCTTTGCTCGAATGAGTTGAAAGTTGGTACGTGTGTTGTAAGTCTCTGTAGCACGAACCCTATTGATTTTCGTGAATCTAGCACTTATAGTTTTTTTACAGGGACACGAAGAAAAATTCTTTATCATTTTAGCCTATGGGGCCAAATTTTTAAAAGTTCGATAACGTCTAAACGCCTTATTAAACTGAGCAAAAAAATTATACACATATTATAGGTTATAGTTGCACGAACTGTATAGTATTTGGTGGATCTAACTCTTAGATTTTTTTTACAGGGACACACACACACACACACACACATACAAAAAAAAAAAAAAAAAAATCTTTATCATTATGGCCTATAGGATCAAATTTTTAAAAGTGCGATAGTGTATAAACGTCTTATTCAATTGATCAAAAAAATTATACACATATTATAGGTCACAGTTTCATGATTTTTATGGGTTTTGGTGAATCTAGCACTTATAGTTTCTTTACAGGGACACAACAAATAATTCTACATCATTATGGCCTATGGGGTGAAATTATTTAGAGTGCAATAGCATCAAAATGCCTTATCAAAATGAGCTGAAAATTTATATACATGTTTTTGGCCACAATCACACAAACTCTATAGATTTTGATGACTCTAGCACTTACAGAATTTCGCAGAGACACAAATAAAAACTGCTTATCATTATGGCCTATAGGCTCAAATTATTTAAAGTGTGACCGCGACTAAACGCCTTATTCAAATGAACTGAAAATTCATATACATGTTATAGATCACCATCACACAAACTTAAAGAACTTTAGGGAATCTAATACTTATGGTTCTTTTTACAGGGACAGAATGCATATTTCTTTATCATTGTGTCATATGGGCTCAAACTTTAAAGTGGGATAGCGTCTAAATGCCTTATCTGATGAAGCTGAAAAATTTTATAAATATTATAAATCACTATTGCACTAACTATAAGCATTTTGGTGAATCTAGAATTTATAGGTTTTTACAGGCACATAACGAAAAATTGTTTATCATTATGATCTGCGGGCTCAAAGTAGAATGGCGTTAAATTAATCCTCGTGTACTATATGGAGAAATACTCTAAGACTCTATTATGGTTTTATCTCTTTTGTTTGTTTAACAGCTCCCTTTATTTTATCTGCAAAACCGTTGATTATTCAATGTTCGGAAAGTTGAGTGGAGTCACTCCAGATTTTTTATATGAATTTAAAATGTATGTATTAGTTTGTTAGCACAGAAAAAATTTTAGATGTTTGATTTATTAATGTAGTTAGGACACATATAATTCACCTGTAATATTTCAATAAAATGTATAGTAGTGTGTAATGAACGTAGTTGTGTTTGTTACACACTAGAATTTTTTAATTGTAGATAAAGTAGAATTCTGCGAAAGTTCATTTCCCGAAAGTCAAGTTTATGATATAAATTTGATTGAATACAATAAAGATATTTATAAACAGCACGAATAATACATCTAAATCTCGAAGAAATTCTCGCACAGATTAGATAATATAGAATGGACCATATTCCCACTTTGGGTTCGAGGCTACAAGAATATCAGCTGGTTAGGAAAACAATCCTCAACTCTACCATAACGAAGCATTGTGGCTTTCAAATTTTTATCTTGCAATATCTCCTTATATTATTAAAATCTGTGCGCATCTGTCTGTCTTTCTGTCTGTCTGTCTGTCTGTCTGTCTGTCTGTCTGTCTGTGAGAAATGCCTTGTGACCGCTAAAGCTCCGGCGCTAATGGTCGCAGCGCCTCGAAACTGGTGTCAACAGACGCAGAATTTCTTCATCTCGACATCGCGATAATTCGCTAAGCGATGCGACCCTAATTAGCGGAGATATTAATTAAAACGTCGACCCTTGTTATTTATAAGAGTTTCTGATTATATGAAATTGAAGTAAGAGTGATAGAGCGATACCTTTGTTTTGTTTTTAATCCAGTTTTAGTAATATACTTTAATATTAATCAACATATGTAATATTAAAAGTTGCCATGTGAACTGTGGCGATGTTAACAAATTTAAATGGATGTTCCATTTAATAAATTCCTTTATTAAAGTGATTGAAATTCTAATTATTTAAGCTTTGATGTCTATATATATGTGTGTGTGTATAAAATGTTCTTATTAATCTTTTATTCATTATATATACATGTGTGTGTATACATAAAATGTTCTGCAATTTTACGATATGGAATAGTCTTAACTTTATCATTTGATTCAGTTGTTTACATTTCTCTTTTGTTCTTGTTCGAACAGATATCTGATTATTAAGTTTCACTGGAGAAACGTTTTGGTAAATGTTATGCGTAACAATAAAAGGGCATCTTGAATCTAGTTTGTTTACAAAATATAGGCCACGTGTTCGGCGATTTTACCTACTGTGACGTCACAGGAATATTGTCCATACACTTCAAAATCCGCGTTTGTAATGATCGATAGATGGCACTCTCTGAACTGCAGTTGTTAGTAAATATAATAGCCACGTGGAATAATAATTCTTCTTTCTCCGCCATTACATCATGGAAAATCGATTGCATAATATGATGATATGCAGTGGTGTGATAATTTCTCCTTAGCCCACCAGAGGGCGAGCGTTTCATTACAATCGCGGATAGCGATAATTGACGATAAATATATTTTTTTTAGAAAAAAAAAAAAAAAAAAAAAGAACAATTTCTGTAACCACCTCTCATAGATTTCTTTTTTTATTTTATGTGTGTGTGTCTTTTTAAACTCCGCAATATATATTTTATAAGGATTTTTTTCTTTTTTAATAGTATTCCATAATAATTTCATTCTAAAATAAAATATCGTAATATATCGATTCTGAAAATTTTTAATCTTCAATAATGACAGTATCCGCGTTTGTAATGATCGATAGATGGCGCTCTCTGAACACTGCAGTTGTTAGTAAATATAACAGCCACGTGTAATTATTATTCTTTCTCCGCCATTTCATCATGGAAAGTTGATTGCATAATATGAGGATATGCAGTGGTGTGATAATTTCACCTTAGCCCACCAGAGGGCGAGCATTTCATTACAATCGCGGATATAAAGCAGACGATCTTTATCAAAATGGTTTAGCATATACATTTTTCCAAATTATTATCTAATACACTCGAAGAACATTTTTTTAAATAATATAACAAATTCTCATAATTATTTTTTTTATTAAACCATTTCATAAAATAAATAAATAAATAAAAAATAATAATCATCATCTCCATAGCAGCACATTTTCTTATATTTCGACACATTAATTTTCAATTCATTTCGGCAACGTTAATGAAAAGCAGACGATTTATTTACACGAATAACAAGAAGAATTCGTGGAATTATTATTGGACATTACTGGATTAACATGGACGGGAGAAATAAAGATAAATGTGCTGACAAAGATTTTGATTCTTTAAAAATTTATTTCGATGAACAAGAGTGGAAAAATCTGAGCCTTTATATGAAAGAAAGATTCGCGAGAATCAAAAAGAATTATGAATGTCTCCAGACCATCGGTAAGATAATGAAGAATATTTTTAAAAATTGTCCTACTTTTTTAATTTATTTTTTAATTTATTCTATTTCAAGTTTTCTATCGGTGATTCAAAATAAATTGTATACTTTTTTTTTTTTACTAAAATTTCACACATGATTTTTTATCACTATTTTTATTATCGGGATCAAAATGCTAGAAGCAAATATATTATTTTAGAATTTTATCATTTATTTGAATGTATCTATGATAAAAAATTTTAAACGAAGTAACTTTCGATTATATTGCCAGTTATATTTATGGATTTTTGAAGGTGCTTGGCTTTGACAATTATTAAGAATGAAGAATTTTTATGACTTTTGTAATAATGAATTTCTCTATTGTTGTTCATAAAATTTCATAACTGTAAGTTCAGAATAATATACTTTTATTAACTAAAAAAAAAAATAGATTTTATTTATTTTTAATATGGATTTACTTTAGAGCACATATCTTTATCTTTACTTGTAAAGTAAATAATGTTCTACGCTTGTCATTTCGGCTAACTAAAAGATTCTGAATTCTCTTTTGTTTAAATTTTAAACAAGAACAATAAATACAGTACGATAAAAATTCGAATATAGCTTACTCTGTAATTTGCATTTTAAATATTAAAAAATAATTAAAAAGAAAAGAAATAAGAAGAATTATAAAACTGTAATCTCTTGTCAACATCCAGTGAAAACAAAAATAACTAATTTATTTGAAAATGCGAAATATTTTACTATAAAATATTGAAATTCGTATCATAGCATAAGTGTTACTACGTAACGCGCATACACACAGTCTTCGTTACTGCTCTGATCTTAGTTTAGTAGGTACCGGGTTCAAATTTCGGTTGAGCATGGATAATCGTAGTGGTTTGGAATATACTTTAAGAATCTTAAAACCTGGTCTAATATGAATAAATAAATGACCGTAGAGTGTCACTCCAACTCTGACCCTTATGCATACTTCAAAAAAAAAAAAAAAAAACTATTTTATGAATTTATTTAAATAATAATAATAATAATAATAATAAAGATTACATAAAAAAAAGCTTGTAATAAATCAATGGTACATTTTATATGTTTTGGTTTATAGTGCTACACTGAGAAAAAATTCTGTAATTGACATCTAGAATCTAAGTTGTGGCTCTAGAAAAAATAGTTCCATGCCATCTTTATAAATTCTAGTCCCCTTTGAAAGCGAGTTCTAGAAAACCCCATTAGAATTCTAGAGAGCTTGTCTATATTATCGAGGTGAAACGTATTTGAAAATATCTCCAAATAAATGCGAACACAGGAGGAGGGTTTCAGCAACTATAATCTTGGTTTATGACCCAATTCTAGGTAATCAAGCGAGAATTTCTCGCCATACAAAAGATTCAGAATATTGTTTCACCATCTAGAAATGTGTCGATTAGAAATTCTCGATCATTTCGTCTATTCAGTTTATTAGCGTACCTTATGCGCATAGCTCGGAAATCTATATTTCTTGTTAAGGGATATAGATAATAGTCACTTATTCATTCTAGATGAAGGCGGTATATATTTTTTTTCTCAGAACCTATTTTGCTGAGACTTAAAAAAAAAAAAAAAAAAAAAAATCGTCTTCATCTTTGTTTACTCATTAGAATGTGTAGAATGTCGACTAATTTGAGTTTAGGCAGGGTGTTTGCCTAATTTTAAAGCGATAACAAATATGTATGTACACTTATGTAACATTATGTACACTGTACATAATTCGAATTAAAGAAAAAAAAAAAAAAAGTAGGATTTTGGAGAAATATAGTTGAATCCGACAGGCGACAGGTTATCAACTACGGAGAAATGACTATTCGCTGTAACTTCTTTTCTACAGAGAAGCATTTTAGAATAAATAGCTTCGACTCTTTTGGTTAAAATTAATGATTAAGAAGTTTTGTACAAAACAAATCCATTGTGGACATGTTGTTATTTACGAACTGCATAATGCAAATCCCTTTGGGCACTTTGATGAAATGCTTGAAAATCATCTAAAATTACACTAAGAGCTCGTTGTCATAATAATAAAAGCCCAAATTTCTCTAAATTAACACTAAAAATGATATCGTAGCTAAAATAATTTACAGCAATAAAGAATGTAAAAAAAAATATTCATAGTTTTTATGCGTGCATTTCAATTGAATAAAATATTGGAAAGGGATAATTTAACGGAAATCAACTATATCCAACAATATCCGCGTTTGTAATGATCGATAGATGGCGCTTTTCCAATTTTTGTTATTAGTAAATATAATAGCCACGTGTATTTATTATTGTTCTATTTGTGTTACTACTTAATATTCGAGCTATAATTTCTCCGCCTACCATTGCTTTTGGAAAAAAAATATTTCAGTTCATTCAAAGTTCGATCGGATGTAGTTGCTTAACTGAAGCTGAACAAATATTAGCTTCAAATCATCTGATTAATTTTTTTACTTCCATTAGCCGAAGCAACTGAAATTTTAAATTTGGCATCTAGAAATAAATGGAAGTTTAATTCTGGATTTTTTTATCCTTTGGAGTTATACTGTGGCGCACAACAGTATGCGTTATATTTTTTACCGGATTTATTCATTTTTATTCAATAAATATATGTGAAACTAAACATCGAATATACAGCAAGCAATGACGTCTCGACGGAAGCCGAAAGCTATTCCTGTTAATTGTAATTTCACCTTAACCCACCAGAGGGCGAGCATTTCATTACAATCGCGGATATTCAGATAAAGCACTACCCACTGAATACTAGTATTCAGTAGGCAGTCGATAAAGAAAGTGAAAATTTATCCATGGTTTGCAAGGTTTGGAAATATTAGTTAATTGATTCAGATAAAAAAATTAAACATACAAAATTCATTGGTTCGTTTACAAAGATTTATTTAAAAATTGTATTTCATTATAGTAAATACATTCATCGTTGCAGAAAACATAAGTTGATTAACCAGAATTTATTCACCCATGAAACTAAAATTCAATGACACATAAGAATTTCTATTTTTGAAATAATTCCTTTCCGTTGCTATACGGAATTTTAGTGCCCCGAGGGAAAAAAAAAAAAAAATGAGGGTAGTTCAAATATACAAAATTTAATTACGTCGCCGGAAAAGAATAATATAAATAAATAAATAAATACGTGATTATAAAATTTGAATTAAAGAATTCTGATGTCATTTTGAATTTATTGGAGATATTTGGGCCTTAAAACATGTAAATATCATGCTGCAAAAGATGAAGCTATTTATTTCAAATATCACATCAATTTTTACAATTTGAATTGGCAAAGAGGAATAAATTTAGAAATACATGTGTAAAATCAACCCTAGGCGAGCGCAGACCGACTAGTTGTAATCAGAAAAAGCTATGGGCCCCAGGCAGAATATTCAAATCTGTCTGTCGCGAAATTCTTATTTTTCGTAAATTAAAGTATTTAATAATTAAAAAAGCTCAAAAAAAGAATATATATATATTTTTAAAAATACTAGAAAATGTAAAAAAAATAGTAGTATAAAAATATTTCATGAAACATACAACATAGAACTTTTAATGCTATTTGTCTCCGATATATGGCGCCACCAAACATTTTAGAAGTCTTGATTTCAATTCTTAGAGTCTTCCTTATTTATACATATTCATTTATTCTCTTTATCTTTGAAACTGTCTACTCCCCCCCCCCCCCCCCCTAACAAACTTGCTGAGATTTTTTTTTTTTTCGCTTACACATTCTTTTTAATTTGCAAATGAATTATTTACAGAATAATTCCCTAAACAAATTAACACTCTATAAGTAAGTACAGTGGCGGATTTAAGGGGGGGGGGGGGCAGGGGGCTGAAGCCCCCCCCCCAAAAAAAACACTGACATTCACAATTGAATATTGCAATTGTAAAATTTTTATTGGTCTAGAATAACACTTTGAAAAATCTTAGCCCCCCCCCCCCTTCCCCCCCACCCCCCCGCCAAAAGTCAAGTTCTGGATCCGCCACTGAGTAAGTATGTTAAAAATGTCTGAAGATTTATTATTATTTTAATATTAAAATTGAAGTTTTCAAGATAGATTCTATTGCAAACCTTCACTACACCTATTTGACAGTATAAGTGTGTGTGTTATTGTTTTTAAATTTGAAATAAGTGATCACTCATTTACTATTTATCAGATATTAATAATTTGAATTTATTTCGAAGTATTGATGATCCTTGTAAGAATTTTTAATTATATTTAGAATATGTATGTTCAAGAAAATGGTAACTTTTGATATGATTCCTTAAATAATTATCCTGGACTTATAAAATGCAAAGTTACACTAAAAAAGAAAAAAAAAAAAAGTTCAGAAATTTATAGATTTAAGGAATTAAAAATTTTAATTTTTTGTATCGCCTTCCTACAAAAACTTTTTCCGCGATAAGAGGTTTTATTTTATACATATTATTATTTCTATTATAAACAGTAGGATAAATAGATTGAGTGCTTTCAGGAATTAGTGAATCAAGGCCGTAGCCAGGATTTCTTTTCGGGAGGGGCCCATCACATTTCTAATACAAGGTCATCGAATATGATATAATAATACGCATACCTAACGGAAAAAACATACGCACACGCAAACAAGGGCCTGATTAACACAGGGGCACATGGTGCCCCGGGCCCTGAGTAGCAAAGAGCCCTAAAACTGGCCCTGGAAATGCCCTTTTGCCTTTAAAAATGTCAAAAGTGGTATCATAAAATGCAAATTTTTGTTATTTTAGTTTCATATACAGGTATATATATGTACTTTTGCTGATTCCTGCACAGTACAAATGGTGGGGGTGGAGCCCACAAAAGTGTGTTTACCCCGGGCTTCACACGAAGTTAATCAGACCCTACACAAAGAGACCCTGATTAACTTCATGCGAGACCCAGGGCACACATAGTTTCGTGAGCCCGCCTTCTCCTCGCACTGTGCACCAATAAACACAGGTACATATATACCTCTTTATGGGAGTAATATGTCAGAATTTGCCCTATATGATACCATTTTTAGGGCATAAAAGGCTAAATGGCATTTTCAGGGCGAGTTATATGGCCCTTGCTATTCAGGTCAGGTCACATGTCTTACATGCCCCTGCTTTAATCAGGCTTTGCACACAAATCTTTCGTCCATATTTTCCTATACAAATTCACTCAATACCAATCATTTTATTAAAACTTATATTTATTAAAATTAATTTCCATGATGAATACAGATGATTTGTTTCTAATAGAAATGTAGCACTTAATGTCCAAAGAAAGTCAATTTTATGTTCACTAACAATATCTTTAAAAATGTTTCTTGCCCTTTTCCGTTTTGTTAAAAATGAGGAAAAAAAAAGGAAAACTTACATTCAAATTATCGTACATTAATAGTTCAACTGTTAGTCTTAAAAATACTGACGAGTTCTTTTAAAAGATACACATATCGAATAACTATCTCCCTCTGGGGGGTGGACTTCATCCCCAGGGAGAAGCGTTGCTCCTATGTGTCCAAAATTTTTTGCCTACTTGATTATTACTATGATACATAATTCTTATTGTGTACATTTATAAGAAATTTTGTACTATACCGCCAAGTTAAAAACTGAGAAAAATTCAGACGGCAACGCCACCTGTTGGACGATTTTCACCAAAAAGTATTAGGCACTAATTTATGTCATGATGCAGCTGCATATAAATGTGCATGTAATTCTGGGCAGTGCAGTAGTTCCTGAGATACAATTGGAACAAAATATTTGTCACACACAGACAGACATTTTCTAAAAATGTTCAAATCGTGTTCTGGATCTCTCAAAACATGTAAATCCATCGAAAACCGGAAATAAATTTTTTTTTTCGAATCCAATGCTTTCTTCTATTGAATACAGAAGAAAGTAAAAAGATTGAATTCATGACGTAGGACAGTCCATTATAGCTCTGACAAGAAGGTGGATGAAATTAAGCTAATAAATATAGCGAGATTAAGGTTGAATGGGTTTTACGGCATTCTAGAGCTTAAATATAGAGAAGAAAGTACGTAACGGGAAATTTTATTAAATTAATATGTTTTATTAAATTATTTTTAAATACTTTTTTTTTTTTTTTTTTCAAGACAGCAATGTTTGCCTGATACATACTACACGAAATCAGTCTTTCATCATTTATTTCGGGCCCGGCCTTGTAGTGAATGAAGCAAAAAACAGGCTATTTCTTATGTATTGCACCCAAAGTTTAGAACTTTTTACCATGTTTTTATTAACTTCGATTCTTGTTTGTGGGTTTGTTTGTGGGTTTATTTGTGGGTTTGTTTGTGTGTTTGTCAGGGACAAATCTTGCAATCGATTTTTAACTAACTTCCCGACTAGCTAGATATTTGAAATTTTCAGAACAGCTCACAACACGGTGACAATACATTTTTCTAATAATTTTAGTCAACTATTTCAAGTCCCGCTGCCTTCGGCAGCGCTTATATGATTCGGCTGAAAATTTATTTAACTAACTTCTCGACTAGCTAGACATTTGAAACTTTCAGAATAGTTCAGAACAGGGTGAAAATGCATTTTCTTAAAACCCTTAGCCAACTGTTTCGGGTTCCTGCTGCCTTCGGCAGCGTTATCAGTACAAAGCTTGCAATCGATTTTTCACTAACTTTCCGACTAGCTAGACATTTGAAACTTTTAGGACAGCTCACAACACGGTGACAATACATTTTTCTAATAATTTTAGTCAACTATTTCAGGTCCCGCTGCCTTCGGCAGCGCTTATATAATTCGACAGAACATTTATTTAACTAACTTCCCGACTAGCTAAACATTTAAAATTTTCAGAATAGTTGAGAACACGGTGAAAATGCATTTTTTAATACCTTTAGACAACTGTTTCGGGTTCCTGCTGCCTTCGGCAGCGTTATCAGTACTAAGCTTGCAATCGATTTTTCACTAACTTTCCGACTATCTGGACATTTGAAACTTTCAGGACAGTTCATAACACGGTGACAATACATTTTTCTAATAATTTTAGTCAACTACTTCAGGTCCCACTGCCTTCGGCAGCGCTTATATTATTCGACAGAAAATTTATTTAACTAACTTCCCGATTAGCTAGACATTTGAAACTTTCAGAATAGTTCAGAACACGGTGAAAATGCATTTTTTTAAATACCTTTAGCCAACTGTTTCGGGTTCCTGCTGCCTTCGCCAGCATTACCAGTACAAAGCTTGCAATCGATTTTTCACTAACTTCCCAACTAGCTAGATATTTGAAACTTTCAGGATAGCTCAGAACACGGTGGCAATACATTTTGTTTTAATACTTTTAGTCAACTGCTTCAGGTCCCTACTGCCTTCGGCAGCGTTCATATGATTCAACAGAAAATTTATTTAACTAACTTCTCGAGTAGCTAGACATTTGAAACTTTCGGAAGAGTTCAGAATACGGTGAAAATGCTTTTTAAAAATATTTTTATCCAATTGCTTCGGGACCCTGCTGCCTTCGGCAGCATTTCCAATACACAGCTTGCAATCAACTTTTAACTAACTTCCCGGCAAGGAATTTTTTTAATACTTTTATCCAATTGCTGGGGTTCCGGCTGCCTTCAGTAGCGTTTATATGATTCAACAGAAAATTAAAAAACATGGTTTATAAAATTTTTTTTATCTTATAATTATTTATATTTTAACTTCAGTAGAATTATTTTAATTTTTACCATGCTATTTAGAAGCATGTTTTGCATCATTATATAAGTTACACAAACTGATTAATTTTAAAAGGCAGGATTTTTTACACTTTTATAGGATTGATTTTACAATGCTTCTTGATATTTTTTCTTTCTTCTATATGTAATACTAGCAGGCAACGCCCGCTTCGCTGGTCCCTATTTTTAAATGAATCACTCTAATTACTGAATTCTCAAAATTGCATTCATTTTTATCACGTGAAAAGGAAAGAGAAACAAAATCTGATTAGGAAAAATGTCGCACCGGATTCTCACTGCCTTCGGAAAGAATTCCCATAATGCTCTAACTCTTATTTCTATTATTTTCCCCCTTCGCCACCCCCCCTCCCGTCTATCCTAATAATTTTACAAATTCGAAAATATCCGCAATCGATTTGTAGGTATCAAAAACCACTATGCACCAGTTTTGAACTATCTATCACTATTTTTATTTTTTTGGCCCCTCCGTTCCCCCCCTTCCCGCCCCTCCCAATAATTTAAAAAATTCGAAAATATCCGCAATCGATTTGAAGGTATCGAAAACATCTATGTACCAATTTTGAATGATCTAACTCTATTTTACTTTTTTTACCCCTCCGCCCCCCCCTCACCTTCCCGGTTTTCCTAATAACTTTACACTTTCGAAAATATCCCCATTCGATTTACAGGCCTCTAAAACCTATCTGTACCAATTTTGAACGGCCTAACTGTATTTCTATTTGTTTTTGCCCATAGCCCCCCCCTTACCGCCCCACCTAATAATTTTACAACTTCGAAAATATCCGCAATCGATTTGTACGTATCGAAAACCTCTATATACCAATTTTGAACGATCTAACTCTATTTTTATTTCCGTTTTACGCATGTGAAATCACGTTTTGCCCCCCCCCCCCCGCCTCCCCCCTTGGGGGACCGAATTTGGAAAATTCCAGAAACTGGTTTTTAGACATTTGCATTAGCTATATTTTAAAGCAAAAATTTTACGGATATCTGTTTATTTGTTTGAGTTATGAAGGATTTTGTGAAATCACGTTTTGCCCCCCCTCCCCCCCTTAGGAGGCGAATTTTGTAAAATCGCTTCTTAGTGGATGCCTACGTCATAGAAAGAACATTGTCACGAAATTTCATGCTGCTAGGTCTAGGGGTTTGGTCTGGGCGTTGATAGATCACCCCCCTCACTCAGGAAGTGTTCTTTTATATATATAGATAGAGAAAGTATTGGATTCGTGAAAATTTTCGACCTCCGTTTTTTGATGGATTTACACGTTTGGGGATTTCCTGAACACGAATTGGTTGTTTTTAGAAAATGTCTGTCTGTGTGTATCACGTTTTAGTGGACGCTGTATCTCACGAACCAATAAATGAAATTTAACCAAACTTGGTATTGAGTTGCACCCTGGCATAAACTGGTGCTGATTATAATTGGGGATCAATCGCTCAACAGGCGGCGCTGTAATCGCACTTTTTGTAAACTTTTAATATGGCAGTACAGCACAAAATTTCGTATAAATGTGCATAATGAGATTATTTTAAATTTGTGATTGTAAAATTAATATGGATTATTGATATTAGCAGTAGTTAACTAGGAAAAAAATTTTGTGCCTGCCGGGACATCGGTTCCCCCCAGGGGTAAATTTTCAAGATGGGTATCTTTCGGAAGGTCTCGTCAATACCTTTAAAACGAATGGTTGAACTATAAATCTGTGATAATTTAAAACAAAGTTATCGATTTTTTTTTTTTTTTTTTAACGAAAATTTATTTTTAATTTTTTTTTTTAAACAAAATTTAACCAAACTTGGTATTTAGTTGGTCCCTGACATAAACTGGTGCTGATTACATTTGGGAATCAATCGCTAAACAGGTGGCGCTGTGATCGCATTTTTCTGAATTTTTAACATGGCAGTATTGGATAAAATTTCGTAGAAATTTACATAATGAGAGTTATTTTTAACTTATGATTGTAAAATTAACCCCCCTAAATTAGTACCCCCCCCCCCCTTCCTAAAGGCTAAGAGATTTCCTTGGACTCTGTTTGTCTGTGTGTTGACGCAGTTACCACCAAATTTCATACTTTAGTTAATTTAAAAAAATCTAATTATCCGATCGATTGGATGTTTAAGCCGACGGATTAAAAAAAATTGCACCTTTCATTTGATACCTTATTTGTAACGAAGTTTTGATTATATATAAAAAAAATTAAAATATTAAACTGGTAATTGATTTAAAACTGGACATTTAAATTTTTCATTGAAAAAAAAAAAAAAAAAAAAAAAACAGTTATTATTATTATTATTTATTTATTTAATTATTTTTCAGCATTAAATGAAATATGCTTTCACGCGAAATATAAAAAGTTGTAAAATATTAAATTTCCTCATGCATATGAAAAAATGAAAATGAAGTAAAAAATCAACCATAACCTTTTTTAATATAACTCAATTTTAGATTTTTTTTTTCTTTTTTGTAAACAAATTTCGTTTCTTTAAACAGTATGTTTTTGGTACTGATGGATCACGCATGTCATGAAAGATAATTCAGCATTATATTAAAGAGCTTTTCCTATTGATAATCCTGGGTAATTAAAAAAATGTTGATGCTGAAATGGAACGGACATTTTTCTTTTACCAGGCGGGTCGTATTGACCCTCGACGATATTTTGAACGCCCCATTCCACCCATTCCCGCTCTTCGATGTCTTTTTCTAGTTAATTTTGTACCTTTACCCTTTCTGGTATTAGCCTTTTTTTTTTTTTTCCTCACTTGACATTGTGAGTTTTTGTTTTCGTCCCATGCTTTTTTCTATGAAATTTTGACTTTTCTCCCTCATGTTTCTATGAGTTTTTAGCTTTTCCCCCCATGTATTTTACATTCTAAATTTGATGGCATCATATGCTGCAGCTAAAGCGCATTTCAAGCATTGCAGCCGGGTGATCCCAAACATTCCGTTCTTCTTTAACTTTTTACTAGTGCACATTTTGCTTTTGGGGAAAAACCTTCATTCAAATATGGAAGAGGTATAACGTATTCGTTACACTTTCAAAGTTACCGGACGAATTGTCAAATACTATTTGAATGAATATTTTACAAAACATGTCAAATAGAAAATTTCTGTTGATTTATAGAAAGGCATTGTGTGTTAGTGGTCGTCGGAAATTTAAATAGTAAATTTATTGGCCCTTGAAGTCGAAAAGGTTGCCGACCGCTGATTTAGTAGATTTGTCTGCATATATGCGATAAGAGACACTTCAGAATGTAATATAATACACTGTGATTATCGCAGAACATTCTTGTATTCTTTCTTATACAAATTCATACAGTTATTTATTTCAATTATTATCAATCAAAATTATTTTTTGTGATGAATGATGCAGATGATTTTCATCTGAAACAGAACACAAGAAAGAGTCAATTTTGTACCTTACAAATATCTAAAAACATGCATTTTATCAAGATTTTTTTTTTTTATTTTAAACTATAAACACAAGTGAATAAATAAATAAATAGATAAAGTAATAATAATAAAATAGAATTTTGTTTTGAATTACCATAGATCAGTAATTCAACCATTTATTTTAAAGCCATTGGCGAGTTCATTTGAAAAATAGTCATTTTGAAATATAACATCCACTTACTCGGGGTGTCGTATGTTAATACGTTCCCAGAGGGGTGGAGGAGAGGTAAATACCGCAGGCAATGGAAATATTGCATTTGGTACAAAAATTCGATATCGAAATTTCACCTGATTTACATGTTTTAAGGTCTCCTGAGACCAAAAAAGCGGTTTTTGGCAATTGGACAGTGTGTATGTGTATATGAGTGTGGGGAATCTTCTGACTATCATATCTCCGAAATTAATAAATATACAGCTACGAAACTTCAGAATTAAGACATAGCTGATGTACAGATGAATTTTCCAAATTTTGGTGAAAATTGGAAAACCTGAAGTGGGATATCGGAAACCGGAAGTTGGACCAAAATTCCATTTTCCAAAAACGGCTCTAACGATTTTCTTCAAATTTGCTAAATAAACACTCTGTTAGATATTCTTTCGAATGATATAGTTGGTTAGTTCAGGAAAATTGATAGGCGTCCTGTATAAATAGCTCAATTTCAGGTCTCGCAAAGGCGTTCCTTTAAAAACGGTTGTTCGGATTTTTTTCAAACTCGCCATTTTAACTTACTTTTAAATATGCTTTTCGATGTAATTATTGTTTTCCGGTCAATAATTGATTTTTTGTAAAAGTTGGTATCTCAAAAACGGCTCTAACGATTTTCTCTTTAGGTCACATTTATGTTTTCTGATCACATTATCTCTCAAAAATGCATATAATACATGTAATAGCGGGTAATGGAAGTCGTGTGGTTGTTTCACACCAGATTTTTTAAAAAACGGCTGTACGGACTTCTTTTTTCATACTCACCATATTAAATTCATTTTAATTATCCTTTTGTATGTAATTATTTTTTTCCGTCAATAATTGAGTATGCCAAATTTTGGTAAAAGTTGGTATCTCAAAAACGGCTCTAACGATTTTCTTAAAAATTGTTCCATAAATCCATTTTAGATGTCCTTTCACGTATATTACGTGGTTATAACAGGAAAATTAACAGTAATCCTGCTTAGGTAGATCAGTTTCAGATCTCAGAAATTTTTGTTTCAAAATATAACTCTACCCCCACCCCCCCTTTTTTTTTTCTTATTTTTTAACTCGCTATGTAAACTCTGATTTACATGTCTACATAACTATATCAGCTTTCATACATATATCAGCTTTTATATGTATCAGCTTTCTCTTATAGGTGTCCACTTTATTAGGACAATTTTATGTCTTCTGATCACATTTTTAAAAATTGTATAAAATACGTGAAATTGTGGGTACTATGGAATTCGTGTGTTTGCTTCACACCAGATTTTTTTAATTGTTCCTAAAAATTTAGTAAATTTTTTCCATTACGCAACGAGTGGTTAAAATATTTCTCAATGTGCCCATTTATATAAAATTTTGTCCTATACCACCATATTAAAAATTATTATAAAAGGGATGGCAACTCCACATATTGGAACATTTATACCAATAGTAAATAGGCATAGTGGAACTACTCATAAAAGTGTATGAGATTCTGTGCATTACTTCTTGAGTCAAGCATAAAAATCTGATGTACATGTGTTATCAATATGACTATCAGTACTTCTTGAGCTAAAGATTCAACAAAATTTTTGTCAAGGACACAGAGGTAGACAGTTATTTTCTAAAATGGGTGAAATCTATATTGAACTTCCCAGAACTTGTAAATCCTTCAAAAACGAGAGTCTAAAACTTTTTCGAATAAATCTTTCTTCTATTAAATATAGAAGAGAATAAAAATCTATTATAATTTTCCCGCCAGAAACTTACTATAGCTTATTAGTGGGTAGATTCTGGTATTGTATATAAATTTTGAAACGTGGAGATGAGAATTGAAATATTTACATGTCCTTTATACACAGCATCATGCTTTAGATAGAAAAGAAATTTCTTCATAATTAATTGTTTTTATACAACCAGAATTTTCTTGAAATATTCATATAGCATGTATTTCTGATAGCATGCAAATGTAGAAAAAAAATTATCTTTTTTACATTTTCTCATCCATACCTGTTAGCGAAAGTATCTGTTAGTCAAATTTCGGAAAAAAGTGTTTTTTTGCTGTAATTGTAAGTATTCAAATACCGAAAATCTGAAACCAAGTTTTCGGAGGCTAGAACGTGTTCATTACCCCCCTCTCCCATCTGGACCGAAGGCGGAAGATGGCAGAAAATTTTAAAATAAAAATACCAATACAATGGTTGTCGGATACACATAAATACTACACACACCAAAAATTGTTACCGCAGCCCCCCATAGATTTCCCAGGTCAAATTTTGCGCTAAAAAGCGGGTCTCGAATTTAGCCCTAATAACACCCCTCAAAAACGAAAAACCACAAAAAACTAAAAATGTATTCTATCCCCATGTTCATCATTCATTGATCTAAGATTTTGAAAAAAGAAATGCGTCAAAAATGTCGTCTTACTAACATACTGCAACCTAAAACACGAAAATATTTCATCATGCCACCAACAGGATCTTCATTGTTTAGATCTTTCAAAGTGTGAACTTTGGGGAAAATGGTACTTAGTAAACAAATAATAATTGCAGATGCGTTATTTGCAGCCAAAAATATAAATGAAGAGGGCGAAAAAAAAAGTATTTTATCTAAAGGACATTTTTTCATGTTGTACAGAAGGTGAATTGATGTTAAATTCATCACATTAATTTTTTTTAATTTTCTCGTTAGAAGATATTTAACCCATTTCATGACAGGTGTCCGTGTTGCTGTGCCGCCATTCATGCTACAGAAAAAGAGAACGGAAGCTGCTACTTCTGTCCAAACAGCTGCCAAGAAAAGTACGTATTAATCTACTTTTTTGTCATAATGAAAATTTTTGTGCATCAAAATTAAAGTTAAATTTTAACGCTTTAACGTTTGTTGTACAACAGAAAATATGTGGTTGTTGTAATTAATTTCATCGGTTGGTATAAATTGAAATTGCAAAATATTCAAAACAGGACTAGATATAAATTTTCTTCCCTTCCGCTCTAAAATATTTGAAAAAAGATATTTCTCTCGAAACATCGAAATGGCTCACATGAGCCAAAATAAAATTGTGTAGAAATTTGTTTTCCCGTACGCAACGAATGTTTTAAAGATGAACAATTGTTATAGGAATGATTGACGACAGGAGTTCTCTAACTCAGTTTCATCTGTTAAACCTTCGGAACAGTTAATTCCAACACGAAAGCCTGGAGTCCAGGTAGACACCAGACGCTTTTTAACTTGCTGAAAATAATAGTATACATATCGTATTTTGAGAGGTTATAACCAATGACACGCGTCATATAATATCGCACACATTGTTTTTCCTCAGACTACGCAAGAGTAATTAGTTGTATGATTTTTCTTCAAAAGTAAAGTTACAATAATAAATTTTGTGTCATCTCCTCAAAGTTTAAAACAAAATAGATAACTGTAATCTCTTCTAGTTTTCTAGCCCCATTTTTTAAAAATAGTCATCTTTATCTTATTTAATTGCTGAATTTTAATTTTTAAGTAAAACAATAATTTATTATAAAATAATATTATAGTTTTAAAAAATTAAAGAACACGCTTTAATTTACTTTCCTTATTTTAAATAAATGTAATTTTTATTGTTCACGTTTTTTTTTTTTTTTTTTTTTTTTTTTCTGTCGAAAAAATAATGATAATTTTTTTGGCAACAATTAAATTAAGGAATAATATTAAATATTTTAAATAAATGTGTAATTTTTATTGTTCACATTTTTTTTTTTTTTCTGTCCAAAAAATAATGATAATTTTTTTTGGCAACAATTAAATTAAGGATTAAAATTAAATGGCCAATTTATCAGTAATTAGAAGGTTTTTATTTTAACATTTTAATTAATTAAAAGAAAACTAAAACAAAATTCGAAAATCGGGCTTCGAGGTGCATCAGGAGAGGTCATTACGAACCACCATGCAAATTTTTGTAGCTCAGCCATCAGCCGTTTTCTTAAAAAGCTCTGGAAACCATACACAATGGTTTTTTGTTTGAGATATGAAGGATTTTGTGCAATCACGTTTTGCTCCCAGAGAAGTTACAAACATACATACATACAGGTGAAGCTAATATAAGCGTGTTAAAAAGGGGTAAATCACGAGGTTTTGGAATCTATGTATATATTATCTGATACAGATCGATACTCTTATCTGTTTTCGATGGATAATTTCTCCGTCAATATTTAAATCAGATCCTCATTAATTATACAGGTTTTTGAGGATAATATTCAAGTGAGCATCGTTTTTTTTTTTTTTTCCTATATTTAAAATTATTACTTGTTATTTTTATTTTATTTTATTTATTCATTTGTTCTTACGGTTCATATGCGCAATTTACCGTCAAAAAATGTAAAAGCATTCTATTTTTTCCCCTGTACAAAAATAAAGATCTGTAAATAGTATTGGAGGGATAGCAATGAAATTGATTTTACTCTTTATTATTCAATAACGCATTATATTTTAACATTTAAGTGATTATTGGAAAAATGTGCATGAATGCAACCTATTTTAAAATATGTCATAATGCATGTGTCCTGTTCTTCTTCTAGCGAAAAAAGCTTCATTCTCTCATAACATGAAGAAGTCAGCTAATATAGATGTTTTTCAGTTTGCTGCACCCGAGGTCAAGCAGTCGGCAAGCAGTCGCCATGAGGACAAGCAATCGGCAGGTAGAGTGTCATTCATTTATTAGTTCCCCATCATACTATAGGTATGGGGAACTTAGGTAATCGTGAAAAATTTCGACCTCGGTTTTTTGACTTTTTTATACGTTTTCAGGTGTGAGGAATCCGAAAATGACAAAATTTGTATGGTGTCTGTCTCTGTCTGTAGGGTGTCTGTTAGTGTGTCAGCGTGTCAGTCCGTTAGTCTATTTACATGATATCTCACGAACAAATAATCGCAGAGAGGTCAGATCAGTTTTAAAATATTACTTTCGATACTGGCAAGAACCCTATTCATTTGCAACATTCGAATTAAAAAACTTCGTAAGTTATGAGAAATTTACGATTTTCTTAACGTGGGAGAATAGGACAAAATTTCACTTAAACGGGCATTAAATGGAAACTTTTTACTGTAAAAATGTCGTACCAGTTTTAAAATATCAGTTTTGATGCCGGAATGAACACCAGTAACTATAAATATGCTATTTTGAAAATTTCGCAAGTTATTGGAAATTTACGAATTTCTTAACATGGCAGTATAGGGTAAAATTTCACATAAACGTCAGTTTTGAGCGATATTTTCATGGTAAAGATGTCAGACTACTTTTCAAATATTATTTAGGACACTGGCATGAATATTAATGACTATGAATTTTCCAATAGAAAAATTTCGTAAGTTATTGGAAATTTACGAATTTCTTAACATGGCAGTATAGGGCAAAATTTCACATAAACGTCAATTTTGAGGGATATTTTCATCGTAAAGATGTGAAACCACTTTCAAAATATTATTTAGGATACTGGCATGAATATCTTAGACTATGGTTTTTCCATTTTAAAAAATTCGTAAGTTATTTGGAATTTACGATTTACTTAACATGTCAGAATAAAGCAAAATTGAGCATAAATTTCCATTTTGAGGATCATAAATATATTAGACAACTTCAAAATTACATTTATGATATTTGTTTGAACATGATTGAATACAAATATTCTAATAGGAAAATTTCGTAAATTATTCGTAATTTACGATTTTATCAACATATCGAAATTGTAAATTTTTCATATAAATATAATTTTGAGGATTATTGCATTGGAAACAGTAGCATGAGAACTAAACGACTGAATTGACCCAGATAAAATAAATTAACAGATTAGAATGAGATAAATATATCGAAGTGAAAGGTGGATAGCCTATTAGGCGGGGATTTCATTCTGTCACTGTACCAAGCTTTGGTCAGATTCATTTCTTTTAACATGGTTACAATATGTCTTGTACAAGAAATTTATGAGAACATATACATGTTGGGGAACTGAGCCGAGTCCACCTATGCCAACTAGTTTTATTTATTCATTTGTTCTTAGGGTTCATGGGGATATTTCACCATCTGGTTTCTCGCATTCTACAATTATTGTTATACTTTCTATATGTATATAACACGTACGTAAGTGGTATACATATCAGATATGCGCAATTTACCGTCAAAAAACGTAAAAGCATTCTATTTTTTCCCCTGTACAAAAATACAGATCTGAAGATAGTGTTGGAGGGATAGCTATGAAATTGTTTTTACTCTTTATTATTCAACACATTATATTTTAACATTTAAGTGATTATTGGAAAAATGTGCATGAATGCAACCTATTTTAAAATATGTCATAATGCATGTGTCCTGTTCTTCTTCTAGCGAAAAAAGCTTCACTCTCTCATAACATGAAGAAGTCAGCTAATACAGATGTTTTTCAGTTTGCTGCACCCGAGGTCAAGCAGTCGGCAAGCAGTCGCCTTGAGGACAAGCAATCGGCAGGTAGAGTGTCATTCATTTATTAGTTCCCCATCATACTATAGGTATGGGGAACTTAGGTAATCGTGAAAAATTTCGACCTCGGTTTTTTGACTTTTTTTACACGATTCAGGTGTGAGGAATCCGAAAATGACAAAATTTGTATGGTGTCTGTCTCTGTCTGTAGGGTGTCTGTTAGTGTGTCAGTGTGTCAGTCCGTTAGTCTGTTTACATGATATCTCACGAACAAATGATCGCAGAGAGGTCAGATCAGTTTTAAAATATTACTTTCGATACTGGCAAGAACCCTATTCATTTGCAACATTCGAATTAAAAAACTTCGTAAGTTATGAGAAATTTACGATTTTCTTAACATGGGAGAATAGGACAAAATTTCACTTAAACGTGCATTAAATGGAAACTTTTTACTGTAAAAATGTCGGACCAGTTTTAAAATATCAGTTTTGATGCCGGAATGAACATCAGTAACTATAAATATGCTATTTTGAAAATTTCGCAAGTTATTGGAAATTTACGACTTTCTTAACATGGCAGTATATAGGGCAAAATTTCACATAAACATCAATTTTGAGAGATATTTTCGTCGTAAAGATATCAGATTACTTTTGAAATATTATTTAGTACACCGGCATGAATATTAATGACTATGAATTTTCCAATATAAAAATTTCGTAAGTTATTGGAAATTTACGAATTTCTTAACATGGCAGTATAGGGCAAAATTTCACATAAACGTCAATTTTGAGGGATATTTTCATCGTAAAGATGTGAAACCACTATCAAATTATTACTTAGGATACTGGCATGAATATCTTAGACTATGGTTTTTCCAATTTAAAAAATTCGTAAGTTATTTGGAATTTACGATTTACTTAAAATGGCAGAATAAGGCAAAATTGAGCATAAACTTCCATTTTGAGGATCGTAAATACATTAGACAACTTCAAAATTACATTTATGATATTGGTTTGAACATGATTGAATACAAATATTCTAATAGGAAAATTTCGTAAATTATTCATAATTTATGCATTTATCAACATAGCGAAATTGTAAATTTTTCATATAAATAAGAATTTTGAGGATTATTGCATTGGAAATAGTAGCATGAAAACTAAACAACAGAATTGACCCTGATAAAATAAATTAATAGATTAGAATAAGATAAATATATGGAAGTGAACGGTGGATAGCCTATTAGGCGGGGATTTCATTCTGTCACTGTATCAAGCTTTTGTCAAATTCATTTCTCTAAACATGAGTATAATATGTCTCCCACTAGAAATTTATGAGAACATAAATATGATGTGGAACTGAGCAGAGTCCACCTATGCCAACTAGTTTTTTAATCCATTCAAACTGCCAACGTGTTTTTTATTGAAGAAATTTGTTAGTAATATAAAGCAGTCAAAATATAAGAACTGAAGATCCTACGTGGGTTCCAGTATATTTCTTCCATTGGTTAACAATGAACTTCGGGAGCAAGAATAAATCCCAAATGAAAGCACACTGGCTAATTAAAAGAGACGTTTTCTACGCATGTATCCATTGATTCTGCAGTATTAAAAATAATACTTAACCCGTTACCACTGTCGACCGAATCTAGTTCGGGCAGTGTTCGGGTACATGAAAGCATCAGCCAGTTTTAAACTGTATATAATGTATTTGAATATGTGTACAGATTAAATATATGTATTAATTTTTTATTTATTTATTTATTTAATTTTTTTTTAATTAAACAAAAATGGGGATCCTATAGTCGTGTCTTTGAAAAATATACCACAGTTAAAGGATTAAGCTGGTTATTTGTTTATTTGTTACCCGGATAACATTTTCACATAAAATAGAACATTGTTTTTTTAATGATAGATTTGCGGATGCAAAATTGCGATACAAGTTAAAGGTAAAAAAGTTTTTTTTTTTCAAAGAATTCCAAAGAAAATATTATAAAAATTAAATGGAGCGACATCTATTTTTCGTTTGCCAACAATCGTATTCTCAAAGTGATCGTTCGTCCTACGGACAAAACAAATCTGAGATTCGAACGGAAGTGATTAAATGTGTTTTGTACGCACCTTCTCTAAGAAAATCTTTTATAAAAGTCTTCTTAAAAAAAGTTTTTTATAAAAATAGTCTTTTATTTATGATTGAATAATTAAAGCATACAAAATAAGGAAAAGTTAATAATATTAATGATAATAACAATAAAATAAATCCACTGTGTAAAAAAGACAGGGCAAAACAAAAGAATGCGGAGACTTTAAGTTACAAAAATAATTACATGTCTCCAGTCAATGAACACATCACTGAATCAATACTTCTTCTCAAAATAAAAATACAAATGTTATGTACAATCTTTGCCAGTCTTTTCCAAACTTCAAATGTGCACACAAGGAATTATTCTATGTAACTGAACGTCTGGCATACTTCGTTAACATCAAGAGTCGCTATTCCTAAAGCAACAGAAATATAAGCATAGCCTCCTAAACTAGATGCCTTCCGCGTGGCTCGGAATCTTGGCAACATTTCGAGGGGTAGACAGCGCCACCTGGTACAGATTGCGCGACTTTTTTATTCAACAGTCACCAACAATTTTAAAAGTGGTATTTGGTATACGTAAAAGGCGAATAGAATCGAAAAAACCTCGATTATATATATCATATATCACTTCTTAAAATTATTGGTGGCAGTTGAATAAAAAAGTCGCGCAATCTGTACCAGGGGGCGCTGTCTACAGCTTGAACTGTTGCGAAGTTTCCGAGCCACGGGGAAGGAATCTAGTTTAGGAGGCTATATGATGTAAGGCTCCTATATATAAGAGATGGCGCATCAGGCATTTTGTTGCCTTAGGGTTGCCACATGTACCTAGCTTGTTCATTACATAAACAAGGGGGAGCCATTGCTACTTATATTTTTCGTTGCGTATACGTCTTACGTATTACTTCTTATATAATACCTATATATACATGTGTAAACTTACTCCTTACGTATAAGACTTTCGTTCAGTTTTCCTTCACATATTTATTTTTTAAATTTTATTTTTTGTTATTTTAAAGGTGCTTCCAGAATACCGGATGGTTTCCTTCGGAGAAAGATAGTTCGCCGTAAAATCGATTGGGTAAGCTGTTTACTTTTACACATTACTACATTATACAATGTGTAGACATTGCAAAAAATACTGACTCAAAAAAAAAAAAAAAGAGGAGAGATGTAGTAACTCGAACGTAAGCATATTACGTCACTATTTAAATGATTCGTTTTTACAAGCCCGTTTTTATGAAATGCAAACTTTTTTAATTTTTAACATCTAATGTCCAAACTGCATGATTACTTTACTCGTAATTTTATTAGTACGGTAGACTATTAGTCTCAATCTTTGGATAAAACATTGTCGCCAGTTTTACGATGGTTGGACATTTATCGAAAACATAATTGAATAATTTGAAAACGATGTTATAATTTGAAAAAAAAAATTAATAGTCCTGCGTACTAAATTAAATTCTACTTTTGCCAGAATTTCTTCAAAATCTTTTTTTTTTTTTTTTTTTAATTAATAGTAATCGGTATCGAAACGGACAGTATCGAAAATGTTGAAGTAACCCTTTTTCAGACAAAACTACATAATTTATTTTAATTTGTAATTGTTGCCAGAAATGTTTACGAGCTGATTTAAAAATTTTTTTTGAAATGAGAAGAAATTCACGCGTAAATAATAAAATTGATATAAAACTTTGTGAAAAATTAAACTTGCATTGTAAAATTGACGTCGTTATAGCTCTAAAGTGTTTTTTTTTTTTTTTTTTTTTTTTTTGCCTTATATATACACAAGAAGAAAGTACTGAATTCGTGAAATTTTTTGAACTCCAGCTTTCAATAGATTTACACGTATTGAGTTAGCCTGTAAAGGATTTGACCAATTTTAACCCTTTTCTTGCAAGCTAATTCGGGTCATTTAAATTAAGCTGCCACCGGAATTCACGAACAAAATTAAAATAAAAGAATTTGACGATGTTTTCTACTATGTTATAAAAGTAAAATTTTGCTAAAAAATTTCCGGGATGTGTTTTTGCAGTTGAAAATTAAAATTAGGTGATGCTGTAGGGGTATCACCGCCCCTGAAAGGGTTAAAAGTACATGGTCTGTCTGTGTATGTGTTTGTGTGTATTTATCAAAACTTTTACGGTCGCTGTATCTCACGAACGAACGAAAGGAATTTATCTAAACTTGGTATTTAGATGGGCTTTGAGCTAAATGGGTGCTGATTAAATAATATGTAATCAATAACATGCTATCTTTTTACTTCCATTACCCGTCTACCGTAGGGTAAATACATTTTTACATAAGTACATGCGAGTAATTACTTTTTTAACAACCGTCGCAAGATTTTACTTCCATTACCCTACTACCGTATGTAATGGAAGTATTGTATTTGGTTCAAAAATTCGATATCAAGATTTCACCTGATTTACATGTTTTAAGGTCTCCTGAGACCAAAAAAGCTGTTTTTTTTTTTTTTTTTTTTTCTTTTTGTCAGTTGGTCAATGTGTGTCTGTGTATGTATGTGTGTGTGGGAATATTCTGACTATTATATCTGCGAAACTAATAAAGATAAAACTTCGAAACTTCAGAATTGAGGCAAGTCTGGTGTACAGATGAATATTATAAATTTTGTTGAAAAATGGAAAAACGGAAGTGGGGCATTTAAAACCGGAAGTGGGGCCGTAAGTCCGTATCTCAAAACGGCTCTGATGATTTTTTTCAAAATTACTGTATAAACACTCTATTAGATGCCCTTTCGAATGATATAGTTGGTTAGTTTAGGAAAACTGTTAGACGTCCTGTATAAATAGCTGAATTTCAGGTACTGTAAATGCGTTCCTTTCAAAACGTCTGTATGGATTTTTCTTCAAACTTTCAATATTAATCCTTTTTTAAATGTCCTTTTAATTGTTGTTTTACGGTCAACAATTGAATATGCCAAGTTTTGGTAAATGTCAGTATCTAAAAAACTGCCCTAACGATTTTCTTGAAAATTGTTACATAAACCTATTTTAGATATATTACTTACAAACTTTGAATAAACACCATAAAATGCAATAAACTCGCAACAATTGTTTCGGGTCGAAAAACACACGACCCTTCATCAGGCGAATAAAGTAAGCACGAGTGCTGCAGTCAAAGCGGCAACGTTGCCGCTTTGACTGCAGCACTCGTGCTTACTTTATTCGCCTGATGAAGGGTCGTGTGTTTTTCGACCCGAAACAATTGTTGCGAGTTTATTGCATTTTATGGTGTTTATTCAAAGTTTGTAAGTAATATTTTTACAACGCCAGTTTATTGATGCTTCTTTATTCTATTTTAGATATCCTTTCTCATGCAATACGTGGTTATTACAGGAAAACTAATAGTCACCCCGATCAAATAGATCAGTTTTAGATCTCGGAAATTGATGTTTAAAAAAAAAAAAAAAAAAAAAAAGAAAAGAAAAAAAAACCTACCTTTTTTTTTCTTTCTTTTTCTCTTATTTATTTTTTTTCTCTTCTTATTTCTTAACTCGCTATGTAAACTCTGTTTTATATGTCTTTACGGGTGTATTAACTTTCTCTTACCGGAAAATTTTTAGTTGTCTATTTCATTAGGTCAGATTTTTTTTTTCTTTTCTAGTTTTTATTAATTAATTTTAAGGTCTCTACTTTTTAAATATGGCAAAATATATATCATTTTTATTTTCCAAACACTATAGTGAGGAAAGTATTGTAATCATGTCAAAAATCCGAATTTGAGATTTTGATGTTTCAATATGTTTCGAGGTCCCCTGAGTCCGTTTTCACTATTTTTACGATGATGTATGTATGTGTGTGTGTGTATGTATGTATGTATGTGAGTGTGTATGTTTGTGAGTGAACACGCTAGCGTCTAAACGCTTTGTTCGAATAAGTTGAAAGTTGGTACGTATATTGTAAGTCACCATAGTACGAACTCTATTGATTTTGGTGAATCTAGCACTTATAGTTTTTTTACAGGGACACCAGGAAAAATTCTTTATCATTATGGCCTATGGGGCTAAATTTTTAAAAGTGCTATAGCGTGTAAACGTCTTTGAGCTGAAAATTTATATGAATATTATAAATCACTGTTGCACTAATTATAAGCATTTTGGTGAATCTAGCATTCATATGTTTTTACATGGACACAACAAAATTTTTTTTATCATTATGATCTATGGTCTCAAAGTTCAGTAGCGTTCAATAAAACATCGTGTAATATAGGAAGAAAAATACTCAAACACTCTATTATAATTTTCTCTCTTTTGTTTGTTTAATAACTCCTCTTTCTTTACTTTATCTGCAAAACTGTTAATTATTCAATGTTCGGAAAGTCGAGTGGAGTCACTCAAGATTTTTTCACCTGGAAAAATAAAATTCTATTTTGTTAATTCTCTTATATTTTGTTAATTATATTTTGTTAATTCATTTTACTTCCAAATGGCTTTGAATCACATATTCTCTGTTTTATTTTATTTTATTTTTTAAATTTATCAAAAGGAAAAAAAAAAAAAAGTATTCCTCTAGAATTTAAAAGAATAATTTAATAGCTACACATTTTGTCTTTATTCTATAAACAGTTATTAATTTATTACTAGATGTATTAACTATAATTTATAACCTACATGCATTTATTGACAGAAAATTAACGTCTATCTAAGAAGGTAATAAGTAATAATAATAATAATAATAAAAAGAAACTGGAATTTGCATTTTAATACAATTATTTCCAAATACTTAATTCCCATATACTCTGGCACCAAAATCTGTTTATGCAAAAGGCTCACGAGGAATTTTTAGGCAATTACACAAAATGCGCGAAAAAAAAGCTCTTATGTATTAAAAGTAGCTGTTAGTTTTCATGATAAACATTTTAATGAGAAATTTATGCAACTGTTGACATCTGAAACAGTATAAAATGTATAATTGTATTGTATATTTAAATCATCTATTGTGTTGAACAGTCTCTTAATTAATTTTTTTCTCCCCATTTTGAACAGTCTCTTAATTAATTTTTTTCTCTCCATTTTTAAGAGGACACTTCCGTGGGACGATAATCATTTCAAACCGAACGAAAAGGATCGGGATACTTTCGAATTCCTCACTCAAGGAGTGCAGAAAAACATGGATACACTGAACAGTCTTTTCCAGACCTCTGACTCGGACAGCGAAACAGAACCAGGTTTGTGCACTGTGCATAATCTTGAATTATACATTGAAGCAATTTATTATTAGACATTATTTAAAAAATCTTACCATGGTTAGTAAAAAATCGGTTTTTATATGATTTAGCAGTTTTTACTTTACGAATATATACTATGTATTTTAATCATGGCTTATGCAATGGATTTTGTATCTCGCAGAGCTCAAAAACGAACGGTCGTAGAATGTTGCCAATTTATATTTCTGACTGTCTTGCCATCTAGTTATACACCTCCAACTTTGGTCTAGTCACAAGCCCAAATTATATATACATTTTTACTTTTCTCTTTTTACTTTCTCTTACGCATAAGGTAGAGGAAGTATTGTTTTAGAGTCAAATTTTCGAACGAGAGTTTTTGTTATATTTACACATTTGAGGTTCCCTGAATCCGAAAATCATGTTTTTAGCGGTTGGTCTGTGTGTGTGTGTGTCTGTTATCAGTATATTTCAAGAACAAATAGTAGCAGAAAGTGCAAACTTAGTATTCTAAATGTGTATGATATAGGGATGCTACACTAAGCTTTTCATCGAGATGAAGCAAATGGTTCGTGTACAGGGACACCCAAGAGGATTCAAATACATTACGTCTATGGGGGAAAGTGCAGGTAAGTAGAGTTTAACATCTACAGACTGCACTAAACAAAATGAAATGAATATATATTTTTTGTATGCGTAAAAACATGTCTCATGCAAAATAGGGTAATGATATCATTAACTCTTCGTTTACAGGGCTACACAAAAGTACTACATTATAGTGCGAGAATAGTTGAAAATTGACGGAAGTGTATTTCAGGTTGTGCCGTGTATTATTACTATAGAATTATGTTTAGGTGCACCAAATGGTTTGTACATAATCTTCAAAAGATATACAGGCTGCAAATATTTAAGCGATAACATTCTTTTTTACTGTTAGTGGAAGTGCTGTACTATAATATTTTACCATGTCCAGGAAAGATGCTCAGGAATTGAAATGAATTCCTCATAGACATATGGTAAATAATGTATGTTTTTAAGCTAAATATTAATCGCTGGTGTTTTGGATATTTACACATTTTGATTTTGAGGCTTCCTGATTACCGAAGTCAAGTTTTTTAACGTTTGATGTTTGTTTGTGTCTCTTAGACACTTAACTTAAAAATGAATAATTTAAGAGATTCAAAAGTTATTTTTTCAAGTCAACGTAAGTTTGATCAAGACTGAGAAGTTTTAAGGAATGTCGCATGTGAAAGTTGTCTGTGTAGTTTTAAGTGAACTTTTAATTTTAATTACAGAATTAAATTCTATATAAATGTAGGTGCATTAATGAAACAGGGGGTTGAGGGGGGCGGTAGCCCCCCTCACACAGAACTAATTATCATATAAAACTCTTCCTAAGCCAAATTTGAATTGTTTAGCATAGGTTTACATAACAGTACTCGTTATCTTACCTCTTAATCTGCAACCTGTATTTATAGTATTAAATTTCAGGGTACGAGAAAGTCGTGTGAGTGACACACCAGATTATTTTTTTAGAGCTACAGATCTCCAAGATGCTTTAGAGCTGTGAATGGCTTTGTTAGAAAAAGTACTTTTAGCCAGTGATCTTTAATGGTTTGAACATAAAATGTAGCCTTAAGGTCATGAAGAATCAAAGTTATAAAAAATTGATTTTATGTTGTGATTTTATATCTTCTCCAAACTGGATTGTGAAGTTCCTGATAAAGCCTTGGTACCAAAACAGAAGGGAAGATGCTGAGAATAATTTTTTAACTCTTATTTGGTCAGCTACAGCTATTACCTGATTAATCGAAATGAACAACATTAAAGTTAAATATATGCTCACTTAACATCTTGTGCTCACATATATCGGTATTAAATAACTTGTGTTTACAGTAATAATGATTGGGAATTAAAATCTTCATTTAAGATTTCATGAAACATTTATTTGCATTCATTAAATTTAACAACTTTCCTTATAAATGTAAATAAATTTTTGTTAATTATTTTACTGTGTCATTATTTAGCAATGTATTATTTTTAGAATGTATTAACTTTTTTTAAGAACCACCTTTATATATATATTTTAGATATTTATTTAAATTTTCACTTCCTTCTATATCTAATATAGAGAAAGTACTGAATTCGTGAAAATTTTCGAACTCCGGTTTTCAGTGGATTTACACGTTTTGGGATGTCCTGAACACGATTTGATAGTTTTTAGAAAATGTCTGTCTGTGTGTAGCACGAATTTTGTAGACGCTGTATCTCACGAACCAATAAACGAAATATAACTAACCTTGGTATTGATTTGCACCCTGATATAAACTGGTGCTGATTAGATTTGGGGATCAACCGCTCAACAGGTGGCGCTCTGATCGCATTTTATCTAACTTTTTAACATGGCAGTATAGAACAAAATTTCCTATAAATGTACATAATGAGAGTTATTTTTAACTTGTGATTGTAAAATTGCTATGAATTATTGATAATAGTAGTAGTTAACTAGGAAAAAAAAAATTGTGCATATGGGGGCATCGCTTCTCCCCCCCCCCCGGGGATGAGTAAATTTTCAAGATGGGTATCTTTTGGAAGGTGTCGTCAATACCTTTAAAATGAATGGTTGAACTATAAATATGTGATAATTTAAAACAAAGTTATCGATTTTTTTACTTTTAACAAAAAAAAAAAAAAAAAAAAAAAAAAAAACCTTAGAAAAAAAATAGTATTTATTTATTTATTTTTTTTTTTTTTTATACAGGTACTGATTTATTATATATAGGGAAATATGGAAAAAAGTCTTGTGGTGGTCACAACATACTAGTTTTTTTTTTTTTTTTTTGTGTGAATAAAATGGACTTTTTTCATATATATATATATATATATGTATATATTCTAAAAGCTGTAAAATAATATTATTTTAATCCTTTTAACCATTTAACTTATCAAAGTATATCATTTTAAATTTTGTCCCAAATTTTCCGTGTCATTCTCCTGGCCCAGCGAATTTTTCAATAATTTTTGAGAAAAAAAGAAAGGAATCTTTATTCAAGTGTTTAACAATACTATTCGTTTCCATCATTTTGTTTAATCCATAGCATGACTCGAAGATCTGATTCATTGGTTGGTAATTCAGCTTTAAAATTATAATCATTATTATAATTTTTTAAAAATATGTAACATTTTATGCTGTCATTTTTCTATATAAAATTTCTCTTATACATAAAATAAATTTGTAAAAATATATTATAAAAATTTATTTATAAAAATATATATTTATATTTATATATATATAATATATTATACAAGTTTTTTTTTCTCTTTTGTTTTATTTAAGTTAATTTGTTCTATTTTTTAGAGCCTGGTCCTAGAGGGAGGTATCCAAAGCGAAATGTGCCCAAAATTAGCTACCAGGAAGAGGAGGTGTCCAGCGAAGACGATTACATCTGTGAGTTGATTATACTGTGTGCAAGGTTGCAAATAGTATTGCGAAATACATCTTTTATTGTGATTTAAAAATATTTTTGATAGTCAACATTATAAAAATCATACTCTAAGTAGTTAATGAAGTGAGGGAGCCATCACCTTTCGCGGAAAAACAAGATTGTGATGTCATATGTCTCCCTAGCCAGTCGTCGATGACGACTCCTCCTCTAATTTGTGGAGCAGCCTTTTGTTATTACAAGTCAAACAAGCATTATACGTTTCATATTTCAGCATTATAAAAAGCTTTATAAAAAGCATTATACGTTTTATATTTCAGCATTACAATAAGCAAACTATAGCAAAGGAAAAGTAAACAAAAGTCAGTACAATATTTATTGTAGTTCAATTAAGGAATGTTTGATTTATTTTTTATTTTTATTTGATTTATATATACTATATATATATATATATATTCAACGAACCGCAGATAAAAATTTCTATAAAAATTTCCGCTTTTATCTATATACAGTCATTTTATTCAGGATCACCCCTAGGTGTGTATCCCAATAATTAGTTTTTCTTCTATGTTTTATTTTTTTTCTTCACTCACTGAAGATCCCAAAAAAAAAACAAAACAAAAAAAAAAAAACTGGTATATTTTTAACTTATGTCGTGTAGAGCCTCCGTGAGCACGCAGAGATACCACAGTATGATATAGCGTAGACTCGACTAACGTCTGAAGGTGTGCTGGACGTAATTCACACCATAAATCATGCAGGGCAATCCACAATTTCAAAGGATTTCGAAGGGCGGTTGATCTCTTATGAACAGCATGTAGCAAAGCATCCCAAATGTGCTTAAAATTTTTTTATGTATGGAGATTTAAATGGCCGATGAACATCACTTAAGTTAGAAGAGTGTGCCTGGAGTCACTTGGTAGCACATCTCGAAATGTAGGGTTTCGAATTGTCCTTTCGAATTGTTCAATACCACCAGAGTGCAGAAATGACATGAATGGCTGCAGGTGATAAGACAGGATGCTTTCATATCTTCACTTGTCAGAGTCGCATCTAAACGTACCACTGGTCCCATATCGAAGCAACTGCACATTCCCCATTACGTGGCAGAACCTCCGTCATCTTTAATTGTCCCCTGATGACATGTAGGATTCGCAGATTCACGATATTATCTCCATCTCGTACACATCAATCCGACCATTATAATTTGATACGAGACTTTTGTCAGGCCCGGCTACGCCTTTCCAGTCATCAACTTGTGTCATGCTGTCATCAACGGTACACGACTGATTCTTTGCCTGAGGAAGCCTATATTAATGATGGTCCGTTGAACAGACCGCACGTTGGCGCTTATTGGTGCTCCAGCATTCAAATCTACAGCAATAGGAAGAAGGATTTTTCTTGTTTAATGATTGTCGTCAATCGTCATGGGTCCTGCTCTTTGACGACTTTTTTCCGGCCACAATGATGTCGGAGATTTGATGTTTTGCTAGATTCTCGATGTTAAATGGGAGAATGTGAAATGGTAGAATGCGAAAATCTGAATTTCATCGATACCTCGGAGATACTATAACCCTTCTTTCGTACACCAATTATAATGCCACATTCAAAGTCACTTACATCTTGATAACCTGTTATTGTAGCAGTAGTAATTGATCTAAGAGCTTTGACAGACACCTGTTATCTCATATAAGAACTGCCGGCCGCATCGCATGAATCGTCCTCAAACCCTATAAAAATCATAACACATCACGTAAAGAAGTTTCTCTTCTGTTGTTGCATAGAAAAAAAAAATTTCTTAAAAAATAAATAAATAAATAAATAAAAATTCTACAAGCCTTAAACAGATTGTCTTTAAGAAACTAACGCAACACTTAGGTAGAGTTTTAGTAATTTTGAAATTAAAAAGAAATATCACTATGATAACAGGAGACTTGGCGTTGGAATATTAAAACCCGAATAAACTACTACGTCAGAAACACCAAAAGAAAAATATTTGCGATGCATACAGCTGTTTCGGTAACCTTAGCGTCTTCAGTGCAAAAAGAATTTGCATTGCTTGAAAGAGAAAGAGATTTTGCATTGATTGCAAGAATTTGCATCGTTTGAAAAAAATTTGCATTCTTTTTGCATTGAAGACTGCACGTTTAAAGCTACCGCATCATATTTGCATCGCAAATATTTTTCTTTCGGCGTTTCTGACGTAGTAGTTTATTCGGGTTTTAAATATCACTATGCTTTATTTTAGCAATATCAGTTTTTTTTCAATATAATATACAGAGTGTATACTGATATTGTAGCACTCCAAAAGATAAGAGTTCGTTTTTAATGTTTTTGTAAAACAATTTCCTACACATATTTGGCAAGATGTAGCTAAGCTCCATTGATATCTCCTGGGCAAACGAACTTTGATTTATTTTCTAGTCTATTTTTCACGCATTTCTAGCTCGCGTTTTTAATTATTTTTCTGCCACTTATTTGTTCATTTTATATAATTTTTAAAACTTAAATAAATATATATATATATTGTTCACAAGAACATTATTAATTTTCCTCATAATAGATTTGAAATTGCATTAAACATTTTAACGCCTCTAACAAGCTGTCTTAAAACTTTTTAAGAGTTAAGCTGTATATTAACTTGTTCTACATTTAAATTAAATTATCCTATGTCATTTTTTAATTAATATGCCTTATTTTCCTGTTTCACTCAGTTCTAAATTTCCTTCTTCAGATTGCGACGAATGTGGTCGTCAACACGATGGATCCTGCCCGGAACACGGTCCCTTGGTTTTCGTCAAGGACAAAAAGGTATTTATCGGTGGGAAACTTCACAGATTTTTCTGTAATTTCGAAGTAGAAAGTACATAAAACCCGTATTTTCAAAATTGGTTACTGATATATATATATATATTATGTTCATTATCTTATGAAACGTTTTTAATTTGACTTTTACATTTACCATTATTTTTAATATTATTGTTTCATATAAATAATATTACTATCTAGTCATTTTATCCTGTGGTAGCATTACCTGTACCAGACAAAATGAATAAAACAATATTTGAATAAATATTCAATCTATACAAATAGTGCAAAATAAAAATGGGCTTATCATTTAAAGTCGTGTGTGTCGGGTGAGGATATCTATCCAACGAAAAGATAAACTTGTTGAAAAGATCTATTCTAAAAGATAAACTGGTTGAACAATTGTGTTGGTTAATGACTGAAGTGTCTTTTACATGAACTTTCATTTTTTCAGACATTTATGCTGTTGCATGAAGAAAGATTTTTTTTTTTTTTAAAAAAAACGCTCTTACATCTGAAAGTTACATTTCGAAACAAAAACTGAATGAATAATACAGGTGAGAAAATTTAGAGTCAAATTATATCACATGAGTGTTTCAGTTGTGTTATTGGGCATCTATGAAGGGGGAGGCTGAAAGAAAGCAGGCATGTCCACAGTCAGTCGCTGGTTTTCGATAGAGAAAACATGAAATGTAAAAGGAAAAACGTTTTCTGAAATTAGAATACTATTTCTGCTATTATTTTCCCTACATTTTAAAAATCATCTAATTGAAAAACTTATGCATCTCTAGAACACTTCTTCTCTCACCCCCGTTAAATAAATAAATAAATAAATATTGCGAAAATATTTTGTAAATTCGTAGCAAACAGCTTGCCGTAACACGGCAATTTGTTAATTAACAAAAACCAAAACTGTAGGAACATTGTTTATATCATTAAATGTATTTTTAAGAGGTCGACAATAGGTATTTCCTATCCTTTCTAAGATATCCATAACCGTTTGCAAAAAAATATTCGAGAATTTGTTACAATGCATTTTCTTATAGCATATAAAATATGCTTAGCATTTCTCATTTTTGGAATAGAAAACCACACACAACAAATGATCGCTGATAATTTATAATATTTAACATATTCTATATGCAAGTATTCTTTAATAAATGCACGTACATTATTCCAGTGTGATGTCGAGATATAGCGATCATGCAACTCTATAAACGTATGGCATGAGAACATTTTTTGGGGAACGCTGTAACAGAAGAAATAAATCGACAAAAACTTATGTCTACGAGGTCTGTCCAATAAATACGCGAACTAAGGCCATAAAAAGTTTATTTTGCAAAATTTAGTCTACATCGATTTTGTCCCCTTCAAAGTACTCTCCGTTCGTTGTTATGCACTTATTCCGTCTCCTTTTCCACTGTTCAAAGGACCCTTGAAAGTCCTCGGCAGTCAGGCCTTTTACTTTTCTCGTCGTGTCTTGCTTTATTGGGTCCAAATCTTCCCAGTGATTTCCTCTCATCACATTTTTGCATTTTGGAAAAAAAAAAAAAATCGCATGGGGCGAGATCTGGCGAATAAGGAGGATCATTGAATTTTTTGACAGAAACTGGCGAACAATCAATGCTGAATGTGTGGGTGCATTGTCATGGTGAAGGATCCATCCATCGCCTTGAGCAAAATTTCGTCGCACACTACCTCTCAAACGCTTGAGAACTGTAAGAAAAATAATTTATTATTTTCGTCAATTTCCATTTTCGACACAGTAAAAACAAGGACAACAGAAACTAACACAACTGGCACAATACGCACAGCTCGACGATCCGCCATGCACTGATGGTTTATTGGGTGTCAGGCAACTAGCATCGCTAGTGAGTGAGGCTATAGTCCGCGTCATGGCCGACAGATGGCACCAGCTCACGTACTTATTGGACAGACCTCGTATAAATTTAAGAAATTATTCTAAGATACTGCATTTGATTTTTTTAAAAAGTGCTCGCAAGTATACGCAACCCATAGAGAAATTGGTAATAATTTATTTTTAAAATTTTTTTTACGATCAAGATTTTTGAAATTGTAGAATTTCAACAAAAAAAAAAAAACAAAAAAAAAAAAAAACTTGATTCTTTGAAATAAAAAAAAAAGAATAAAGTGTAATCATACGTATCAAGTTTGAGTAAAAAAAAAATGCATTACCTAGTCAAAGTGTACATTGTTCATTAATTTTATATATAATGATAAATCCATATGATAAATTAACAGACTAATATAGAAATATTGTATTCCACTAAAAATTTCATCATAAGTGAAACCAATTTTGTATATTGTAACAGTTGCAATCCGAAGTCGGTGAAATATTTTGCTATTCAGTGGCCTCACATATGAAATTGTAAGCTTTGAAATAGGAATCACTTTCAGGAAAATTTATTTAAACTAAAATTATTTATTAAAAGCTAGGAAGAACCCTACAGAGCTATCCGCGATTGTAATGAAATGCTCGCTCTCTGGTGGGGTAAGGTGAAATTACAATTAACAGGAATAGCTTTCGGCTTTCGTCGAGACGCCATTGCTTGATGTATATTCGATGTTTTGTTTCACATATATTTATTGAATAAAAATGAATAAATTCGGTAAAAAAGATGATACATACTGCTGTGTGCTACAGTGTAACTCCAGAGGATCAAGAAATCCGGAATTAAGCTTCCATTTATATCCAAATGGCAAATTTAAAAGTTCAGTTGCTTCGGCTAATGGAACTAAAGAATGAATAAGATGATTTGAAACTAATATTTGTTCAGCTTCAGTTAAACATCTACTTCCGATCGAACTTTGAATAAACTGAAATATTTTTCCAAAAGCAATCGATTTTCCATGATGTAATGGCGGAGAAATTATATCACGAATGTTAAATAGTAACACAAATAGAACAATAATAAATACATGTGGCTATTATATTTACAAACAACAAAAGTTGGAAAAAATCCATCTATCGATCATTACAAACGCGGATGTATATTTTCTAACAACTTTATGAAATGATTTGACACTGAATATGATTAGTGTATAATACAGCAATTTTTCATGCTTGAGTAATAAAACAAGCTATGAACAAAAAGACAAATATTTAACTATTGAGCTAATATCTTGAATTTGTATTCCAGGCTCCACCGGGTCCCAAATTTGCCTGGAACACTTGCCCAGACTACCTGTCCGTTTGCCGATCGGGCATCCGGGGAGCCGGTCTCGGCATCTGGACCGAGCAGGACTTGATGAAGGGCTTCGTGTTCGGACCTTACAAAGGGAAGATCGTCAAGTCGCGGAACGAAGCGAAGGACAGCGGATATGCATGGGAGGTAAGTTAGTGTAAAAATGTTGCATTTATTGCTTCTTCTTCTTTTTAACACTTTCCAACAAGGTTCAAAAGTGTTAATGACTTCGGTTTGTCTGTCTGTCTGTCCGCGCTCTAACTCCCGCAAATATTTGTGGAATTTTCTGGAACTGATGTATGTAATTCAAGTTTAATATCGAATGTTCTCTATTGAAAATGGAGTGCGTACCTCTATTGGTTTATGTACAGGGACACCCGAAAGTATTCCAAAACATTGTGTTCTATGGGAGATATTTCTATAAAACATCTTTTAATACCTTTACTGTACACAAATCTTAATGAAATTGAAATATGTTATTCAAGTTCACTATCGGATGTTTCTTATGTAAAATGGAGTAAATACCAGCACTGGTTTGTGTACAGGGACACCCAAAAATATTCCAAAGCATTGCATTCTATGAAAGGTATTTCTATAAACCAAATTTTAATAACTTTAGTTTGCACAAAGCTTAATGAAATTGAAATATGTTATTGATATGCACAAAAAAATGCTTTCTATAGAATATAGTATGATGAGCATTAAATTTACAGGGCCACACAAAAATATTCAGTTACTTTAAGAAATATTAGTAAAAGTTATAGGACACCATCACACAAATTATATTGATTTAGGTGAATCTGGCATTTATAGAATTTTAAAAGGACTCAACGAAATATTCTTTATCATTATGATTTTTGTACTGAAATTATTTGAAGTACAACATCGTAAAATTAAACAATATACTATGAGGAGAACCATACTCAAAAACCCTATTATAATTTTCACTTTTGTTTATTGAACGATTTCTCTTACTTTGATTTATTTATACAACTGTTAATGTCTTAATGTTCAGAAAGTCGAGTGGAGTCACTCCAGATTAATTAATTCAGCGATTGTTAAATAATGGACAATATTCCTGTGACGTCACCGTAGGTAAAATCGCCGAACACGTGGCCGATATTTTGTAAACAAATTAGATTCAAGATGCCATTTTATTGTTACGCATAACATTTTCCTAAATATTTCTGCAGTGAAACTTAATAATAATGTTCAAACAGGAACTAAAGAGAAATGTAAACAACTGAATCGAATGATAAAGTTAAGACTATTCCATATCGTAAAATTACAGAACATTTTATGTATATACACATACACATATGTACATATATAATGAATAAAAGATTAATAAGAACATTTTATACACACACACACATATATATAGACATCAAAGCTTAAATAATTAGAATTTCAATCACTTTAATAAAGGAATTTATTAAATGGAACATCCATTTAAATTTATTAACATCGCCACAGTTCACACGGCAACTTTTAATATTACATATGTTGATTAATATTAAAGTATATTACTAAAACTGGATTAAAAACAAAACAAAGGTATCACTATCTCACTCTTACTTCAATTTCATATAATCTGTAACTCTTATAAATAATATTGCAAGATAAAAATTTGCAAGCCACAATGCTTTGTTATGGTAGAGTTGAGGATTGTTTCCCTACCCAGCTGATATTCTTGTAGCCTCGAACCCAAAGTGGGAATATGGTCCATTCTTCTACTGAAGAATGAAAGAATCTCACGAATCACAGCTATTCAATACTTTTTATGCTTATTCGTGGTCTTTTTCTGTAGGGAAGAAGATGTCTAGTGTAGATGAACACTATTTTATATTTTTTCCAAAAGTTATACTAAATAGCATTTTGAACACAGGATATATATATGTGTGTATATACAGTCATTTGCAAAAGTTTAGGACCAGTAGCCAATTTTCAGTATTTTAACACATTGCACTATTTGCGCCGATTATTGCGTCCTCTCATGTGCTGATTGCATCAGACTCATTCTGCTGCTACACATAAAGGTGGCCAGAACGTTTATTTACAGTTGTTTATTGGATTTTGTCGTAGACAGTGCTGTTGTGTAATTATTGTAATGGGTAAGAAAAACCTTCACTAACTGTTATGAAAAGATCAGAAATATTAACCCTGCATAAAACTGGATTTTCTAAACGCCAAATAAGTTCGAGGGTAAATGTGAGCAAGACAGCTGTTCATCTAGCCACTAGTTAATTAAAAATTTCGGAAAATTTGTGGACCTTAAGTGTCGTTTCTTTTTCATACTTGGAGTAAATCGAGGTTTTCTTGCAGGTTTATGGGATGGTAAACCAAAATCTGATTTTTTTTTTTTTTTTTTTTTTTTTTTCAAAAGTTGACTTTTTCCATATTTGTATGTGAAGTTTTAGCGTATTCCTAGACAGAAAAACAGAGTTAGGATTAAAAAAATACATTCTACATATATATGCATGGGTTATTCTGAACGAATAACAGTTTGAAAATTTTGTTTTAATTATTATTTTTTTAATTTACATGTATATAATGGTAAATTAGTATATTCATTTCAGATTCGTAAAAGCGGTAGAATTCGTCACTACGTCGAAGGTTCGGACACTTCCGTCTCCAACTGGATGAGGTTCGTGAATTGCGCCGTGTGCGAGGAGCGCCAGAACCTGATCGCATTCCAGTTCAAAGGACAGATCTACTACAGGATCTACAAGGAGATCAGATCTTTCACGGAACTTCTGGTATGGTACGGCGACGAGTTCGGAGCTGAGCTGGGGATATACCGAAGTGAAGAGGAAGTGTTGCTCGAAGGTACTTGAGAATATTTTTAATGTATTGAGCGTCTGAATAGTTCTGCCGCGAGGAACATATTAAATGTCTATATTCAGTTAGTTTATTTACTAACGTTCCGCCCATCTGACTTCTAATAATCTTATGCTTTCGAAAGTATGCGCATTCTATTCCTGGTGCCCAAAAAACTCTAAAACGAATTTCCAAAGCTGTCGACCTATTTCATAACTTTCATATTACTTCTCCCCTTCCTCAATCTGCCCATCTAATAATTTTGCACTTTTGAAATTGTAAGCAACAAATTCATCATCTCAAAAAACCTATTAAAAGAATTTTCAAGAGCCATATCTCTCCTTTAAAAGTCTGTCGAACTTCTCCATCTATTTTATAATTGTATGATATTTTAATCACCACACAAAAATCCACCTTTTCTCCCAAGAAAAATAATACATAAGAATCAAAATGGCTAGAAAATTATGGTTTGTCTTATACGCGACCTTGAATTTAATAAAATTCAATAATGAAACTGTAAAATGCAATTCTCTGCTTATGTGCTAAACAGTTATTGTAATAAATGAGTTTAATATGTTTTTACATGTTTAATTTTTTTAAAACATATTTGCATGAAACTTATGCTGTGAGCTATTCAGATGTTGGTCGATTATTAATCTCTGTTAAAGTTGGTGGAGAATTGAAGAAAATTATAAATTATAAATATTTATCCTAGATCATGGTTAGTTAATGAGCAGAGACTTTCGAAAGAAGATGAATTAAAATTCGCAGACGGAGCTGCCCTGAGATATAACAGAATTTTAGTTGTTTCCATTAGAATTATTAGTGTAATTAATTCAAACTAGTAGAATTATTAGTGTAATTAATTCAAACTAGTATGTTCCGGCCACCACATGACATTTTTCTATATTTTTCTATACAAATTCATTCAGTAAAAATAATTTATAAAAATTAGTATTTAAAAAAATTATTTTCCATGATAATGCAGGCGATTTCGATATTAGAGAAGTAGTATAACAACAAATATCCAAAACAAAGTTAGTTTTGTTCTCAATATTACATTAAAAAAAAAAAAAAAAAAAAAAAAAAAAATGTGAACAATGAAAAAAATAAAAAATTATTGCTGATCCATGGTTCAACCGTTCGTTTTAAATGTATTGGCGATGTCTTTTGAAATAGACCCATCATCAAAACTTACTCTCCTCGAGGGGGACTTTCCCACTCCTCTCCCGGGGGGTCCTACATACACAAACTTTTTTCCCAGTTGGCTATCTCTATTACAAATAATTCTTGTAAATTTCATAATAAGTATTAAAAAATAATTCTCTTTATGCACATTTATACAAAATTTTGTCCTATACCACCATGTTAAAAATTTAGAAAAAGCGGGATGGCACCGCAAGCTTTTGGACAATTTTTACCAAAAGTTGATAGGCACTAATTTATGTCAATCTGTAACTACATACCAATATGTATGAAATTATATGCTGTAGTACCTGGGATGCAGTTGCCACAATATTTTGTCACACACACGCACAGACAGACATTTTCTAAAAATGGTCGAGTAGTGTTCTACAGCTCTCAAAATGCGTAAATCCATCAAAAACCCGAGGTCGAAAGTTTTTACGAATCTAATGCTTTCTTCTATTGAGTATAGAAGAAAGTAAAAAAAAAAATCTAATTGTGTTGCATCAATTAATGAGTTACAGCTCAGAATTTAGAAAAAAAAGTATGTTGTGATACCACATGACTTTCTTCTGTATTTTCCTATACAAATTCACTCAGTAAAAATAATATATTAAAATTATTATTTAAAAAAATTATCTTCCATGATAATGTAGACGATTTCCGTATTAGAGAAGTAGTATAACACTAAATACCCCCAAAAATGACAATTTTATTTACAATATTACATTAATTTTTTATTTTTATTTATTTATTTATTTATTTTTTGTTTGTTAAAATGAAAACTAGTTGGCATATATGGACTCTGCTCAGTTCCCCATCCTATTTATGTTCTCATAAATTTCTAGTGCGAGACATATTATAATCGTGTTAAGAGAAATGAATTTGACCAAAGCTTGATACAGTGACAGAATGGAATCCCCGCCTATATATAGGCTATCCACCGTTCACTTCGATATATTTATCTTATTCTAATCTATTAATTTATTTTATCAGGGTCAATTCCGTAGCTTAGTTTTCATGCTACTATTTCCAATGCAACTATCCTTAAAATTCATATTTACATTAAAAATTTTAAATTTCGCTATGTTGATAAAATCTTAAATTACGAATAACTTACGAAATTTTCCTATTAGAATATTTGTAGTCAATTATGTTCAAACAAGTATCATAGATGTTGTTTTGAAGTTGTCTGATGTATTTATGATCCTCAAAATGGACGTTTATACTCAATTTTTCCCTATTCTGCCATGTTAAGTAAATAGTAAATTCCAAATAACTTACGAAATTTTTAAATTGGAAAAATCATAGTCATTAATAGTCATGCCAGTGTTCTAAATAATATTTCAAAAGTGGTTTGACATCTTTACGATGAAAATATCCCTCAAAATTGACGTTTATGTGAAATTTTGCTCTAATCTGCCATGTTAAGAATTTCGTAAATTCCGAATAACTTGCAAAACTAACAAAGTAGCATATTTATAGTTAATGATGTTCATTCCGAATTAAAAACTGATATTTTAACTCTGTCCTGACATCTTTACAGTAAAAAAAAATTGTACTTAATGGACGTTTAAGTGAAATTTTGCCCTATTCTCCCACGTTAAGAAAATCGTAAATTTATAATAACTTACGAAGTTTTTTAATTCGAATGTTGCAAATGCATAGAATTCTTGCCAGTGTCGAAAGTAATATTTAAAAATTAATCTGACTTCTCTGAGACTATTTGTTTTTGAGGTATCCTGTACACAGACTAACGGACTAACAAACTAACAGACACCCTACAGACGAACACCATACAAATTTTGTCATTTGCGGATTCCTCACACCTGAAGACGTGCAGAAAGTCAAAAAACCGAGGTCCAAAGTTTTCACGATTACGTAAGTTCCCCATACCTATAGTATGATGGGGGACTAAAAATCGATAATTTTATTTTAAATTATCGCAGATCGATGGTTCAACAATTCGTTTTAAAGGTATTGGCGAGCTCTTTTGAAAGATTTCCATCATGAAAATTTACTTCCCTCGAGGGGGGAATTCACCTCCAGGAGGGGGAAGGCGAGGCTCCTACATACACCTTTTTTTTTTTTTTTTCCAGTTGACTATCACTATTACAAAAAATTCTTTTAAATTTCTTAATGATTATTTTAAAATAATTCTCTTTATGCGCATTTATACAAAGTTTTGTCCTATACCATCATGTTAAAAATTTAGAAAAAGCGGGATTGCACCGCAAGTTTTTTGGACAATTTTATTTCTAAAGTTGATAGGCACTAGTTTATGTCAAAGTGTAACTACATACCAATATGTATGAAATTATGTGCAGTAGTACCTGAGATGCAGTTGCCACAATATTTTGTCACACACACACACACAGAAAGAGAGGCAGACATGGGCAAATCGTGTGCTACAGCTCTAAACGTGTAAAATCCATCAAAAACCCGAGGTCGAAAATTTTTACGAATCCTGCATTTAATAAAAGAAAGTAAAATTTTGTATTAAGGACTTTGATAATATTTTACAAATATTTCAATTTTTTTTCTTTTAACGCTCCTTGAAAGCTTTATATACTCAGAATTATTGAATTAGCTCAACTTTTAATTGTCATACATTGAGGTTTTAATTAATACTTTCGCAACTACTATAATTTTTTATACCCGTACGTCAATTTTTGTACTTCTCCGTTTCATAAGGGCTAAACGTATAGATAAACAGACAGACAGGCAGACAGACGTATTTGTATATTACTATAAATACTCATTTTCGAGCAGATTTGATCCAAATAACTGGAAACTAGTATGTTGTGGGAAATTTTCTTCTACATTTTTCTATGCAAATTCACACAGTACAAATTAGTTATTATTCTTTCCCTTACGAAAACAGACTATTTTCATTTGAGAGAAATATTACACGAAATGTTTAAAGGAAATGGATTTTCAACGCATAGGTGACATCTTTCCCTTTCTCAGGAAAATTTTCAGTATAGCAGCACCCCCTATTGGCCTCTATGCACCCAAATTGAATCAGATTAATGTTTCATAATGGTCTTTTCACATACACGTCAGTTTCGTTCGATTATACGCAATAAAACCCTTTCGTTATATGATATACCCTTCCTTTAAAATGCGGAAATCGCTATAGAACAGTGCCAACTGTTGAGTGATTAGCACCAAATGTTGATAGGCATTAATTTCTGTCAAGGTGAATTTACATATAAATATAAATGCAGTTTCGTGCATTAGCTCCTGAGATACAGCCTTCTTTAAAATTGCTAAAATCGCTGTTTATCAGCGCCACTGACGCCAAAAGTAGATAGGCATTAACTTATGTCAAGGTGCCATGACACATAAATTTATAGGTAATTCTGAGCATTAGTTTTTGAGATATAGTTGGAGAATCATCTCTGTCACGCTTGAAATTGCTGAAATCTCTGTATATCAGCGCCGCTGACGCTAAAAGTAGATAGGCATTAACTTATGTTAAGGTGCCACGAAACATAAATTTATAGGTAATTCTGAGCATTAGATTTTGAGATATAGTTGGAGAATCATCTCTGTCATGCCTGAAATTGCTGAAATCACTGTATATCAGCGCCACTGACGCCAAAAGTAGATAGGCATTAACTTATGTCAAGGTGCCACGACACATAAATTTATAGGTAACTCTGAGCATTAGATTTTGAGATATAGTTCGAGAATCATCTCTGTCACGCTTGAAATTGCTGAAATCGCTGTATATCAACGCCACTGGCGCCAAAAGTAGATAGGCATTAACTTATATCAAGGTGCCACGCCGCATAAATTTATATGTAATTCTGAGCATTAGATTTTGAGATATAGTTGGAGAATCATCTTTGTCACGTTTGAAATCGCTGTATATGAGCGCCACTGACGCTAAAAATAGATAGGCATTAACTTATGTCAAGGTGCCATGACACATAAATTTATAGGTATATTCTGAGCATTAGTTTTTGAGATATAGTTGGAGAATCATCTTTTTCACGCTTGAAATCGCTGTATATCAGCGCCACTGACGCCAAAAGTAGATAGGCATTAACTTATGTCAAGGTGCCACAACATATACATTTATAGGTAATTCTGAGCATTAGTTTTTGAGATATAGTTGAAGAATCATCTTTGTCACGCAGTCATACATTCTTTAAACATGGGGAATTCGTTTTCAGGAGACCCGAAAACTTGTAAATCCATCGAAAATCGGAAGCGGAAAATTTTTACGAATGCAATGGTTTCTTTTAATGAATGTGATAGTAAGTAAAAATTTTCCAAAAAGGATGTTAGTCTTTGAAAAAATGAAATTGATGTAAGTTTCAATATGTTGATGACACCCTATAAAAGCTAAATATAAATAATATCACTATAAACTAATCCTTATTACTAATCATGGGGACTCATCTCATACTTTTACGATGATTTTACGGTAAAAACTAGTTGGCATAGGTGGACTCTGCTCAGTTCCCCATCATATTTATGTTCTCAGAAATTTCTAGTGCGAGACATATTACTAGTAGATCTGCAGATCAGGAGCCTCAACGTCCTATTTGCATCAGACATTATTCAATAGGTCATTTTTATTTATTCCTTATTATATAATAGTGTATATTGATTCGATCGACTTATTACCAAAATCAAATACATTCCTGAGGGGGGCGGCAGCCCCCCTCAACCCCCGTTGTATCTCTCTTTGTATACCTATTTGTATATGATATAAAGTGTTACGAAATTGTAAATAATTGCATTTATTTTTGTATAAATTCTTTCAAAGAGGTTTAGTAAGTTGATAAAATGCTAATTTTGTGCCTTTATAGTCGTTTTAGCGTTAAAATAGCCAAATTTTCCTTTAAAAACGCATTAAAAAGCTCCTAAAAAGAAGAAATAAATTTGGCGCCAAATTTGGCGACTATTTCCTTCCTTGGCGATTTTTTTGGCGATCTTGGCGAGAAAATCCTTATTAGGGATATACCAAATATGGAAGCTCTAATCTCATTGGCTGATGTGATACGAGAATTTTCCAGAACAGTCTGTTTTCGATAGAAAAGTATAAAAGGAGCATTATTTTCGCCAAGGCGGTCAGTCTCAGATCTATATCAGTTTCGTCAAATGCTTGCTCAATGGGCTCATGAATATGTGTACCAAATTGCAAGTCAATAGCGTTATTTTGGGGGCCGCTATCGCGGTGCATACAAATTCTTCCCATAGGCCGTAATGGTAAAAAAAAACTTTGGCGTGTCCCTGTACACGAACTTACAAATGGAATGCACACCGAAAACTATACAGCTAATTTCGTGGGTATCATGAACATGTGTACAAAATTTCAAGTCAATAGCGTGTTTTTTGCGGCCGCTATCGCATGACAGACAGACAGACAGACGGAATCCAAAATCCTTTTGAGTCTCAACGGAGGGCCTCCATTCACATTTCGGCAAAAATTGGAAGTCTATAGCTTGATTTTTGCGGTGGCTATCGCGGTACATACAGATTCTTCCCATAGGCCGTAATCATAAAAAATCTTTGGCGTGTCCCTGTACACGGACTACAAATGGAATACACACCTAAAACTATACAGCTGATTCCGTTGGGCTCATGAACACGTGTACCAAATTGCAAGTCAATAGCGTGATTTTTGTGGCCGCTATCGCGGTACATACAAATTCCTCCCATAGGCCATAATGATAAGAAAAACTTTGGCGTGTCCCTGTACACAAATTACAAATGGAATACACACCCAAAACTATACAGCAGATTTCGCGGGGCACATGAACACGTGTACCAAATTGCAAGTCAATAGCTTGATTTTTGTGGCCGCTATCGTGATACATATAAATTTCTCCCATAGGCCGTAATGATAAGAAAAACTTTGGCGTGTCCCTGCATACGAACTACAAATGGAATACATACCAAAAACTATACAGCTGATTTCGTGGGGCTCATGAACACGTGTACCAAATTTCAAGTAAATAGCGCTTTTTTGGCGGCCGCTATCGCGCGACAGACAGACAGACATACACAGCCCAAAACCGTTTTGAGTCTCAACAGAGGGCCTCCACTGACGTTTCGGCAATAATGTTAAAAGAAATCAATTTGACCAAAGCTTCATACAGTGACAGAATGAAATCCCCGCCTAATAGGCTATCCACCGTTCACTTCGACATATTTATCTTATTCTAATCTATTAATTTATTTTGTCGGGGTCAATTCCGTTGTTTAGTTTTCATGCTACTATTTCCAATGCAATAATCCTCAAATTCATATTTATATGAAAAATTTACAATTTCGCTATGTTGATAAAATCGTAAATTACGAATAATTTACGAAATTTTCCTATTAGAATATTTGTATTCAATCATGTTCAAACAAATATCATAAACGTAATTTTGAAATTGTCTAACGTATTTAGGATCCTCAAAATGGAAGTTTATGCTCAATTTTCCTTTATTCTGACATGTTAAATAAATCGTAAATTCCAAATAACTTACGAATTTTTTAAATTGGAAAAATCATAGTCTATGATATTCATGCCAGTATCCTAAATATTATTTCGAAAGTGGTTTGACATCTTTACGATGAAAATATCCCTCAAGATTGACGTTTATGTGAAATTTTGCTCTATTCAGCCATGTTAAGAAATTCGTAAATTTCCAATAACTTACGAAATCTTTATATTGGAAAATTCATAGTCATTAATATTCATGCCAGTGTCCTAAATAATGTTTCAAAAGTAGTCTGACATCTTTACGATGAAAATATCTCTCAAAATTGACGTTTATGTGAAATTTTCCGCTATACTGCCATGTTAAGAAATTCGTAAATTTCCAGTAACTTGCGAAATTTTCAAAGTAGCGTATTTATAGTTACTGATGTTCATTCCGGCATCAAAACTGATATTTTAAAACTGGTCTGACATTTTTACAGTAAAAAGTTTTCATTTAATGCACGTTTAAGTGATTTTTTGTCCTATTCTCCCATGTTAAGAAAATCGTAAATTTCGAATAACTTACGAAGTTTTTAAAATCGAATGTTGCAAATGAATAGGGTTCTTGCCAGTGTCGAAAGTAATATTTTAAAACTGATCTGACCTCTCTGCGACAATTTGTTCTTGAGATATCGTGTACACAGACTAACAAACTAACGGACTGACCCACTAACAGACTAACACACTAACAGACTAACAGACACCCTACAGACAGACACCATAGAAATTTTGTCATTTTCGGATTCCTCACATCTGAAAACGTGTAGAAAAGTCAAAAAACCGAGGTCGAAAATTTTCACGATTACCTAAGTTCCCCATACCTATAGTATGATGGGGAACTAATAATCAGTGGTATGTGTATATCGAGAGAGAGAGAGAGAGAGATTTTTTCCTGACTGTATAAATAATATACCTTTTCACATTGCAAGGATCCCAGGAATTGAAATATGCAGTCAAAGTAGAGTGTTTTTATTTTTAAAAATCTACTTTAGCTCATTTTGTAATACGTAGATAACCTCTAAACAAATAATTCGCTTCATTTTTAAAAAAGTACATTTAATTCCTCTTTAAACGAGTCTTTTTTTTTTTTAATTTTTCTGCAAATAATTTAACTTAATAACAATAAGTGTTACATTTTACTTTTTCTGAGTGTACATAGTCCATATCAGACTCTCAGCTAACTTTATAATAAACTTGATCAGCGATATTGTTTTAAAATCATTTTCATTGGAAAACATGAAACAGATATGGCCCAAAAAACAGAACAGATATGATTGAAACCTGGTACGTACATAGTCTTAATGTGTCTATTAGATCATGATAGTCATGAATGTCATGAAAAGGTCATGAAAATCAACAAGGGGTCATGAAAGTCATGAAAAGGTCATGAAATTCAGCAATAGGTCATAAAAGTCAAGAACAGGTCATGAAATTCGACCATCGCACAGTGGATCGAAGTATAGGCAGAGGCGAACATAGGAAGGTTATGGTATTATTATTATCTATGTATGATGTTTTTTGTCACATTTCGATTTAAATATGTATATATGTATGATAGTTAAAGCGATTCCATGTTTTTTTTAACCCTTTATAAGGCCGAGGGAATATTTTCCCCACCAAATTTGTTATCGTTTTATTCACCTGGCACCATTTTTTTTTAAAATAATGATTCCTGTGTATCATTTTTCTGGAAAAACATCAGTATGAAAATTATTTTGATAACTAGCTGTTACCCGCGACTTCGTTCACGTGGAAATTTTGATGTGTATGTGTGGGAACTGACGGTTTGATCATAATATGTAATGAAATGAAACCTTATCATTGTGGTGCTGTGCAAAACAGAGCCTGATAAAGTACACTCAAAAAAATTTGTAACTCATTGAAAGCCAAAATAAAATGCCAAAATAAATAAATAAAAAGTTATCGCCAACATGGCGATAAAAATTTAAAATTCGTCCATAGGGATTTTGTACTAAAGCAGCACTGCGTTGTGGAAGTATAAAAACTGGGTCGTCAATTATGAATTTTATTTCGAAACCTTTCTTTGTATGATTTTAGTTCACTATTGCACAATATTAATCTGGTTCTAATAATAATTTGGTGACTGGTTAATTAAAATTTTAACTATGTGGTGAAAATCATATAATATTTATGAGTTTCAAATTTTAATTTTTTTTTTTTTTTTTTACAAATAAATGATTTTTTTTTTTTTTTTTTCATTTCCCGGCGAATTATTGAATAATATTTTAGTTCTTAAACAATTTTGGACGGCTTTGCCCGCTTCGCTGGCAAACTCTTTTCTATATGCTTTGTGGGAAAAAAAAAAAAAAAAAAAACTGAAATCGGTCAAAAGCTTGCTTTGGGTTCCCGCTGCCTTAGGCATCGCCTTATTCGTCCTTGCAATCTCCGGTGCCTGTCCCTATTGCCTGCGACAATGGCTTACCCGTGGGCTTCCATTTGGTTGCTCATCATACATAACAGTTTCGATACGGACAGTATCGAAAAATTTGAAGTAACTCTTTTATATCTGAATCCCAGTTACATATGAACAACATTATATGTGATGTACATAATATTTGCTCTCAAGTTATTTCCTATATTTATTTGATTTAATCAATCAACCATAGAATGACAGCAATTTCAAGCCACAAAAAAAAAATTACAATATGCTATGATAGGCAACTTTTATCGCATGAGACAATTATTATTTTGTGGTTATATATACTTCATGCTTAGTTAATAGTAGTTGGTATATAGAAAAATAAATAAATTAGTATGTAAACTTGATCATGGTACAGCCTTAATGCCCTTGGCGACTTTTAAATTTTTGTTGTCGTTTTAGACCAAAATATAATTTATGCGATTATTGTTCCTATACGCAAGCGAAGTGTGACGTCACTGACCGTCCGTGGATGCAAGAAAATGATTTCCTATGTCAATCGCCCATTGGATTTTTTGTAAAAAATGATTAAAAATCGAAGAAAATTATTTCCCGATTTTAATCCCCATATTTGTGTACACATATGTATTAGTTATCATGTGCATGTGTTAGATTGAGTTATTTTGCTGTCAAATTGACAAAATTTTAATTTTAAATTTCAAAACTCTGTCGTTCTTGGCGCTTATTGTATTTAGTGATCAAAAACGTAATACGAAAATATACATGCCAGATGTACATTTTCGTAATATGCATTGTACGAAATATTGTTTCATATTATTCATTACTGTCTTAAAATAAGTTGTTAAAATAACCATGATTTTTGAAAGGAATTAAATTATGTTCGCCAAATAATTTGGCGATATTTTATTTTTTTACCAAGGATGACCGATATCAAATCTATTCCGCTACAACATATTAGTATCTTATATCAGATACTTTATTTAGACATTTGAAAACAAATTTGACTTCAAATTATGATAGGATATTTATCATTTCCCTTTTAATCAGTATATTAGTTGGATATTTATTGTGTTAATATCATCCTTTGAAATTAAATGTTTGTGTTTTCAATCGAATATGGAAGTTTGCCATTTTTTTTTCTAGAGTTTTGAAATTAAAAATTCAAATTTTGTCAATTTTACAACAAAAATAACTTAATCTAATACATGGACATGATAACTAATACATATCTATACCTAAATATGCTGATTAAAATCGGGAAATATTTTTCCTCGATTTTTAATAATTTTTTACAAAAAATCCAATGGGCGTTTAACATAGGAAATATTTTTCTTGCATCCACGAACGGCCAGTGACGTCATCACTTCGCTTGCGTATTTCTTTCTATCTTTTCCTTGGCGAAAAATGTCCGATCTACTTCAGCATCAAAATTATAAAAAAATGTCAAGAATTATCAATAAGAAAATACCCTTACCATAATGCTAAATTAACTTTTATGCCAAGCGTGTTTCATCCGCCATACTAAAAAAAAAATCTGAAGTTGAGGTATATAAAAAAAATGCTGTGAAATAAAATTCAGAAGAATATGTTAGATTTGTAATATTACTATTTTATTTTAAAATTATAATATGTCATTTTCTCATCGACCAATTTAACATTTAGTAATTTGTTATTTTTCGCGTGAAAGCATATTTCATTTTATGCTGAAAACAATAAATAAATATATCTCGTAAACTTTTTTTTGGCAACAATTAAAAATTTAAATGGCTTTTATTAAGTCAATATAAGTCAATAAGTTTATTATTTTCATATTTTAATTAATTTTAAAGATTTTTTCAATTTTTTTTTTTTTTTTTTTTTTCCTAAACCATCCCTGACCTATAAGGAAAAAAACAAAAAAAGAATGATAGAAATCGGTCAAGCCGTTTACGATTTTATAAATAACATACAGACAAACATTCATTTTTATATATATAGATTCTAGTGGGAAAAAAATTAAAAAGTAGTTGTTTGTGACAATCCTGATTATGCTAATACGATGGGTTGTGAGAAGTATGCGATTGACTAAGAGAATAAGATGCCAAAAGTAAAATTAATTATTTCTAATAGGCTAAATGAATTTTTTACTTTACATCAAATTTTATTCGTGAAAATAGTTTAATGTGCCATTTGAGGAAAAAATAGTTTAATAAAGGGGTTAAGCGGTATCATACTTTTCTGCTGCAAATAGGTATTTAGAAACATACCTGGTAAAGAAACAAATGTTGTATAAAAGAAGACAATAAAAGAAAATAAATAAAAATTTCGGGAAGAAAATCTATATTTGTAACACAATTAATTTAGCACACAATGATAAATATATCATTAAATTACTGCTTCTGTTTTCTTTTTTTTTTTCTTTTTTTTTTTTTTTTTTAATGTAGTTTTTCAATAGAAAACTCATGCAGGCATTTACTGACAAACTCTATGAAAAAAATCACTTTTGTTTTTATTTTACTAAAGATTTATGGAAGGCAGGCGATCAATAATTAATGAATTTTTTTTTATTGAACTGGATTTTTTATTTGTTTTATTTTGCTATCTGAAATAATTTTTAAACAAATAAGCAAATAAAGTGAATTTTTATCAAAGAAATTTTAAAAAACGTTGTTTCTAGGTTCTGTTATTTTTAGAAGGACAATTTTGGAAGGCAAATTTAGGAGACAAATTTGGAAAATTTGCACTGGAAACAGCGAAACAATGTGTCTCAAAATATGTGTGGTACTATATGCCAGCTTCAGTTCACAAACTATTGATTCATGTAAAAGACATAATAGAAAATTTTTCTATTCCAATTGAACAATTGTCAGATAAAGCTAGTGAAGCCCGAAATAAAGAGTTTCGTAAATACAGAGAATAACACACGAGAAAAATCGAAGAACGTGTAACGAAGATTCGCTACATCACTTATTATTAACATCTTACCCCATGATTTCAAGCATGAGAACGAAAAAAAGAAATGTGCAAATGAAGGAACATTTTCCAGAAACACAGGAACTTTTACTTTAAATCGTAATATGTAATTACATTATTTAATTTTAACATTTAACTATTTAACGTTAAACATTTACTTAATTTTAACATTTTGTGACATATCACGGCAATCATTTACATTTCACCCCATTTTCGGGTCCAACGGTACTTTTCAGTACCATTAAAGTAAAATTAATTATTTTATTAAATATTTTTTTAAAAAAAAGAAGTAATTTCTGATTTATTAAATTTGTTTTAATCATCTAAATTCTATAATATTTTCACTATAAAAATTTTAATATATTTTCTGTCGTTAATGAATGCAGTTATTCAGATAAATTTCTCGATTGATAATTTGGGGGTAGACAGAATAAAAATTTATTTTTCTCTAAAAGTGGCGATTTGTGGCGAAAATCCTTTTCACAGATTAAAATGTATACTTTTGGGAGTAGTAAACTGTGTTTGAAATTTTGGACAATTTTGGACAAAAATAGTTACATAACTTATAAATTTAATTTTGTTGTTAATTTCATATTCACATTTCAAGCGTGAATCACAACATAAAAAACCAACAAAATGTTGGCAGAAGTACCTTAAACTTTTATTAGGACATTATTTAAAGTATTTTTATTTCGTATTTTTTCATAGTTATCTTAAGTGCCACTTGATGGCTATTCAAATAAAGTCACTGAAATTCATCGAAAAATCTTATTTCTGAAAGTTTTCGTTTTGAACTTATTTATATACAACAAAACTTCGTGTAATTGAAGAAATAACCATATATTTGTATTTTTTAGACATTCTTTTAAATTATTTAACTGCAAAATATCAGTTATTTAGAGGTTGATTTTTGGGCCTATGTTCGTATTTTAACATTGTTCGATCCACTGTGCATCGGTTTGAGTCACGTATTGGTTCAGGTAAACCAATTTCACTGGTCGGGTTGAACAATTTTTTTCTGTTGCAGTTCGGGTTGAGTTGATTGAATTTTTTTTCCTACGAGTCGAGTCGACTTGAAAATATTTTTCAAAATAATTTCTTTAATGAGCAAAAACATAATTTGGCAACGCCTCCTTTGGTGCATTGTCGCTTTGCTTGTAGCACTCGTGTCCACTTTGTTCGTTTGATGAATGAAATGTTCGTTTGATGAATTGAATTTTTCTTAATAAACATTTAAATATTCTAAAATATATGTATGCTCAAAATATTTGTTATTCAAAACAGTATTAATGTATAACTAAATGAAGTACTTTTTTCTAACTTAGAATGTATTCTATTTTGAAGTATAGGAAAGACATCGAAATGCAAGGTTTGAGATGTATAGTTATATACTTTTTTGTTTAATAATTCTGTTCTTAGTCTTTTCGTAGGGGGGGGGGGGGGGGAATTTTTTTGTTGATAAAAATATTTTCATTTTTTTTTTTTTTTTTTTTTTAACAGCTAATACTGTTGTTAAACAATGATTTTTAAAATAAAGCAAGGAGGTATATCGTTAAAAAAAAAAAAAAAAAAAAAAGATTATGTTAATTTTAAAAAAAGGTTGGATACGTCGATAAAAAAGGTCCTGAAAATTTTTTTGAGGTCATGAATTTTTTTTCTGTCAAATCAGTAGACACCCTGTAAAAAAATTTCAAATTACTCAGTCAACTTATCGGCGATCATGTTCTAAAATGCAGCACTTGAGAATTTGAAATTTGCCTAAAACAGGTATTTATCAATCAATTTGCTTTTAATCTCAACATATTCATATTAAGGACTTATTCAGTTTTATTAATCGACTTTATTATCCGCCATTATTTCAAATTGAAGGCTGCTTGAAGTTTTCAGACTCACATAAAAAACAAGTAATATATAAAAAAAAAAATTATAGTTAATTCCTACTTACAAACATTATCGAAAAAGTTTTATATATATATATATATATATATATATATATATATATATATATATATATATATATATATATATATATATATATAATCTTGAATTGCGTGCAAAATGAAATAAAAATAATTATAAGATAAAAAAAAAAAACTTTTTATATACCGTGTTTTAAAATTTTTTGATGAATCATAGAGCTCTTATCAATGTGCATAAAATTTTCAAAGTGATAATGACGTCCATTTTTGTGAGATGCATCATTTCAATTTTTATAATTTTTAAGTGTTCACGTTTAATTAAATGTATTTATTTTTATGTCGAAAGAAAACGAACTCGTATTTTTTTTTTTTTTTTTTTTGGCAACAATTAAATTATAGCTAATATTTTAATGGCTCTTTTAACGCTGTTAGGATGTTATTATTTTCATATTTTAATCAATTATAAGAAAACTAATTAAAAATTCGAAAATCGGACTTCGAAGTATTGTGTTGTCACCGTGTTCTGAGCAATCCTGAAAGTTTCACATTTCTAGCTAGTCGGGAAGTTAGTTAAAAATCGATTGCAAGATTTGTACAAGATATATATAGGGAGAGTGGGAACTAAGAGTAAGAATTGAATAGTGTGAAGAAACTAGTAGAATAAATACTTAATTAATTAATTAAGAAAAATTCCAAATTTGCTGGAATCATTTAATTGTATTTCTAGTAATTTAAAAGTGATGTTAGTATTTTAAGATAAGTAAGATAATATTTTCAAAGTAAAAAAAGAAAAAAAAAATGTATTGCACTACTAAAAAAATATAATAACTTAAAGTTTTCGGACAAAATATAACCTTTTTATAATTATATTTATTTAAATGAATTGTGCCTTGACTGCCAAGTAAAAACACGCGTTAATTAAAGGATATTTTTTTTTTATTGTTTTCCAGGTCAGCCAAAGATAGTTTCGTTCAACAGGAAGATCGCGCCCTCTTCTTCGAATGAGAAGTGCCGCAATGCGAAGAAATGTCTGAAAGAGAAAAAGGATGTCTTCGGCCGTCAATCCTTTCGCAATGGTAATACTTCCTCTTGCGTTCCAAGCAACCAAAAAGAATATGATGTGTCAGAACTGTCCGAAAATCGTTATCGTGTAAATAACGGGATTCTACCAGAAAGTAAAGCTGTTGTTGATAAAAAGCACAAAAGTCGTCCAATTCTGGAAAAGACCATTACCGCTAAAGTTGAAAGCAAACGTACCAGAATGACAGAAGCAAAAGACATTGTACGCGAATTTCATGCGTGTTCGCGCTGCGATTATAGGACAACTCGTGCCTCTGATCTTCGAACGCACATAAATGCAGTGCATGAAAGATTAAAAGCATACGAATGCCAACAATGTGATTTGAAGACAGCTTATAGACAAGTTCTCAGAAAACACGTAGTTGCAGTGCATGAAGGATTAAAAGCATACGAATGCCGACAATGCGATTACAAGACCGCACGGAGCTCTGATCTTCGACAGCATGTACATGCCGTGCACGAAGGAAGAAGACCTCACAAATGTCCTCACTGTGACTACAGGTCATCTCAAGCTGTCAGTATTCGACAACACATCTACGGTGTGCACGAAGGAAGAAGACCTCACAAATGTCCTTACTGCGACTACAGGTCATCTCAAGCTGTTCATGTTCGACGACACATCTACGGTGTGCACGAAGGGATCCGATCCTATTGTTGTGAAATGTGTGACTACAAGACAGCCTATAACTCTGATCTCAGAAAACACGTAAATGCAGTGCACGAAGGATTAAAAGCATACGAATGTCAACGATGTGACTACAAGACAACACAGAGCACTTATCTCAAAGAACACATAAATGCGGTGCACGAAGGAAGAAGACCTCACAAGTGTCCTCACTGTGATTACAAAGCAGCGGTAAACTGCAATCTACGAAAACACATATGTGCAGTGCACGATAAGAGAAATGTGTCAAAAGCGTCGTGATTCCGTAATATCTATACTCAGTGCTGAAAACGCAGTTCGATGTAACACTTTCAAAACAATTTCCAACACTCTGAGATCATTGACAATCGACTTGCATTTTATTAACATAAAAACTGTTATATTTCTATAGTCCCAATTTTGAAGCTTCATTTATAAGAGAACTTTTGAGATGTGCAATGTTATATACTGAATTTGGAGAGATTGTCTTAAAATAAAATGAAAGCAACAGAACCTTTGAAAACATTGTTAAACAAAAAAAAATGAACGCGATTTCATTCAAGACTTACCTAGACTGTTCTAGATTGTTTTATGAATAGTTAGATTTTGTAGATTTAAACATTATTAAATAGGACTTATAAAAAGCTAACCTAATGTTCATTATTGTTTTTAGACGCATGAATCTCTGCTTTATACTCAAATCAAACAATGACAATCATAAATCTGACTGTTTCGTCCTAAATTCAGGATTGAGATCGCTTGTCAAGATACGAGAAGGATCTTTAAGAAATTATCTGCATAAATAGTAGAAAATTTGAATTGCTTTAAACAAATCTCAGTAGTAATCATAATAACCTGTTGTGAAACAACCGTACGATTTCTGTTATTCATTACTTCACTTATACTTAAAACTTTAAGGCGATAGATCAGTTTTATGTCTTTTTTGTCTGCCGTAAAAAAAAATCAAACATTTAAGTACTAAAGACGTATAAAATAAAATTTCAATCGCGAGTTTAAAATAAAAATTCGGTAGAGCCGTTTTCTGAGACACCCATTTTCGAGATTTATGATGCCTGACCTACCAACTGATACATGCGAAAGGAAATACAAAAAGGGGTTTTTGTAGCATATTTGAAGAAAATCGTTAGAGCCATTTTTGAGATATTGACATTCGGTCCCACTTTCAGTTTTCACCAAAAATTAGCACACTAATCTGTTCACCGGAAACCAAGAACTGCATCTGTAAAATAAAATTAATAGGGCAAGTTTGATGGAAATTTGTACAGCTGTTTTTTTATTCTCCGAACATATATATGTAAGAAAATTATTTCTTGACGAAAATTCGAGGTTGAGATTTTGGTGTTTCTATACGTTTTGAGATTTTCTGAGTTCCTTGTTGCTATTTTTACTATTATGTATGTATGCATGTATATGAGTATGGGTGTGTCTGTGAGTGACCACGATAGCGTGTAAAACGCTTTATTCCAATGAGCTGAAAGTTGGTATGTATATTACAGGTATTACAAACCCTATTGATTTTAGGTGAATCTAGTACTTATAATTTTCTCTAGAGGGATGTAAAGAAAAATTCTTAATCATTATAGCCTACGGGCTCAAATTATTTAAAGTGAGACAGCGTGTAAATTCGTGTTAATAGGGTGTTTATTTTATTAAGATGAAAATTTATACACATGTACACTGTAGAACAAACTGTTGATTTCGATGAATATAGCACTTTTAGTTCTTTTATATGAATGCATAACTGAGCTGATTCCACCTATATCACCTTGTTATTTTCTTCTGTATTCAATAGAAGATAGTATTGGTTCTCAAAATTTTCGAATTCTGGCTTTTGATGGGTTTACATTTTTTGTGAGGTTGAGTACAATATTTGATTTCTTTCAGAAAATGTCCGTCGGTGTGTGTGACAAAAATTTTGTTCATCTTGACATAAATTAGTGCCTATGGTCTTTTGATGTTAATTACTCAGCATGTAGTATTGCTACATATCGATTTTCCCAATTTTTAAGGGAAGGCTATGTTCTCAGGCTCTGTTGCGTATAACCGAACAAACTTAATATGAGAAAAGGCAGTTATGAGAAATTAACCTGAATCAATTTGGGTGCATATCGGCCGATAAGTGCCGGTGCTACAGAGCAATTTTTTAACGAGAACGTGAAGGATATAATCTGCAAGGTAAAAATTCATTTTCGTTGGACATTTTGTGTAGTAGCTCTCTACAATGAAATAAGTCTGCATTTATAGTGAAAAAAATAGTAAAAATAATTTGTATTGCATCTGTTTATGTAAGAAAATAGGGAAGAAAGTTTTGTGATGGCCCCAACGTACTAGCTTTTTAAAAGTTAAAAGCGCTGTTTTCTTACAATTGTGATGACCAAATATTTAAATACTTGAAGTTTGAAAAAATACCTTTTTAAGTATTAAGGTAGCTCAAGTGGGATGGAAATTATAGGTGTGCTCCTGTTTGACATTAGACTTACTCTACTGAACTGATGAGTCTCGCCCTCGTTACGGCGGCAGTTTATGCAATTTGCAAAAGAAATATTCCTCGAATGGGTGGCTTTATCAACGCTTTGGGATTCACTTCATATTTTGAAAATATTTAACTGAGTTATTATTCGACAATTATTCGACATTACTAATTATTCGGCACGCAGCCATAAATACGTAAACAGAAAAAAAGAATAGAATGGTTTAATTTTATACAAATTAGATTGATTCAGATAATTATTAAATTCATAAACAAATAATTTCACAAGTAAACATTATAAATTGCAAAACGTTCAACAGCCGTTGTCAAATTATAAGCTTGATTCTTCATCAGGTGAAAAAATAAATAAATAAATAAATAAATAAAAAAAAATCAGGCGCAAGGGCATCCTCCAAGCAGCGAGGTCCACTCGTGCCTACTAAGAAATTTAAAGTGACATCTTCGTGGAACTTCCTTTGAAGCATCACTTAATGAATTACAGAATAATGTTGCGACCTATACTGATATCAATAATCTGGTGTGTCACTCACACGAATTTCTCTTACCCTGAAATTTAATACTATAAATAAAGGTTGGAGATTAAGAGGTAAGATAACAAGTACTGTTATGTAAACCTATGTTAAACAATTCAAATTAGGCTTAGGAAGAGTTTTATATGATAAGTAGTTCTGTGTGAGGGGGGGCTGCCGCCCCCTCAACCCCCTGTTTCATTAATGCAACTATATTTATATAGAATTTAATTCCATTATTAAAAAATAATTCTGTTTTTAAAAAATAATTTATTAAAATTATTATTTAAACAAATTATCTTTTATGATATTGCAATCCATTTACATATTAGAGAAGTAGTACAACACTAAATATCCCAAAAAAAAAAAAGGTTGAATTAATTCTCAATATTACATTTAAAAAAAAAAAAAAATTATTATTAGTATTATTATTATTTTGTTAAAATGAAAAAAATCGATAGCTGTATTTTAAATGATCGCAGTTCAATGGTTCAACCATTCGTTTTAAAGGTATTGACGAGCTCTTTTGAAAGATACTAATCATGAAAATGTACTCCCCTCGAGGGGGACTCCCCCCCCCCTCCCAGGGGGGGAGGGAGGCTCCTTCATACACAAATTTCTTTCCCAGTTGACAAAAAAATATATACCCGTTTCATTTGGTTTAGTGCAGTCTACAGATGTTAAACTCTTTTTACCTGCAATTTTCCGCATAGACGTAATGTATTTGAGTGTCCCTGTACACGAACCATTTGCTTCATCTCAACGAAAAAGCTTACTGTAGCATCCCTGTATGATACACATTTAGAATACCGAGTTTGGAATTTCTGCTACTATTTGTTCTTGAGACATGCTGATAACAGTCACACATCAACACAGACAGACACACAGACCATTTGCTAAAAACATGATTTTCGTATTCACGGGATCTCAGAACATGTAAATATAACAAAAACTCACGTTCGAAAATTTGACCCTAAAACAACACTTTCTCTTCCCTATGGGTAAGAGAAAATAAAAAATGTATCGCCTCCCTCTAGAACAAATAAGTGGTCATTTTCTAAATCCCTAAACTAGAAATATAGATTTCCGAGCTATGAGTAGAAGGCACACCAATAAGTTGAATAGACGAAATTACCGAGAGTTTCTATTCGATGCATTTCTAGTGGGTGAAACAATAGTGTGAATATTTTATATCTAAGAATTTCTTGTTTGGTTTTTTAGAATCGGTTATAAACCAAGATTTTAGTTACTAAAACTCACGTCTTGTATTCGCATTTATTTGCAGAAGTTTTTAAGTAAGTTTGACCCCCTCGATAATATAGTTAAACGTTCTAGAATTCTAATAGGGGTTTCTAGAACTTGCTTTCAGAAGGGACTAGAATTTATAAGGATGACATGGAACTAATTTTACTAGAGCCACACTTCAGATTCTAGATGTCAGTTACTGTTTTTTTTCTCAGTGTACCGAATAGAGGAAAGATAAGAGTTTACAAGTCGTTTGGCCCTTTAATGCACGCTTTTTTTTTTTTTTTTTTTCGCAATATTTTTTACTGAACAATTTTTTTCCCTCATCATCATGCCTTTAAATAAACATTGAAAAAATATTTAAAAAAATATTTAAAATTTTTTATTGATTATCTTTTGTATTGTTAGGTTTGATAAATAATATGCTTCAAACCGAAAAAAAAAAAAAAAAAAAAATTGTTAAATCTTAACATAGAAATGAAACATGTCCTTCCGGCTTATTCGGAAGGGTAGGTTGATTTCTTTTTCCTTATCAAGTAGCCGTCATTTTGCTTCAAAATGGCGGCAACAAATTATTAATGCACTTGGTAGAAATATTGATGTAGGCTATGCACATATGGATTTTTAAGCAAATCGGTTCATAAATACCTTTTCATGTGAATTTAAAATTTTCAAGTAGCCGGCGCTTGGAAACAAAATGGTCAGTTAAGTTGACAAATATGTGAAATGTATTTGTGAGATAAGTCTACTGTACACATATAGTTCGAAATAATTCAAAATCTCAAAAGTCGTCGTGTTGAAAAAATTATGTGACTGGCACTTCAATCAAAATGGCAGAGAAAGTTCCTCATCTAAAATATCGTTTCAAATTTGATAATATTTTTTTTTTTGTAGAAATTCTTTCAAAGAGGCTTAGTAAGTTCATAAAATGTTAGTTTTCTGCATTTCTACCTTGTTTTTCCTTAAAAACGCATTAAGAAGATCCAGCAACGCAGGTAATGGATTTGGCGCCAAATTTGGCGACTTTTCCCCTATGGCGACTTTTGGCGAGGAAATACTTATCTATACCCATATGAAAATCGTCTTGTATTCGCATTTATTTGCAGAAACCTTTAAATAAATTTGACCCCTCGATAATATAGTTAAGAGCTCTGGAATTCTGATAGGGGTTAAAAGTCGCTTTTAGAGGGGACTAGAATTTATAAGGATGACATGGAACTAATTTTACTAGAGCCACAATTAAATTCTAGATGTCAGTTACTCAATTTTTTCTCCGTGTACCGAATAGAGGAAAAATAAGTCGTTTAGCACTTTAATGCACGCTGTTTTTCTTTTTCTTTTTTTTTTTTTTTTTACTTTCATTAGCCTACTACCGTAGGTAATGGAAGTATTGTATTTGGTCCAAAAATTCGATATCGAGATTTCACCTGATTTACACGTTTTAAGGTCCCCTGAGTCCAAAAAAGTCGTTTTTAGCAATTGGTCAGTGTGTGTGTATGTGTGGATGTATGTGCGGAATCATCCGGCTATCATATCTCCGAAACTAATAAAGATAGAACTACAAAACTTCAGAATTGAGACAGGTCTGGTGTACAGACGAATTATCCACATTTTGGTGAAAATTAAAAAAAATGGAAGTGGGACATCGGAAACCGGATGTGGGACAGTAAGTCCGTATCTCAAAAACGGCTCTACCGATTCTCTACAAACTTGCTATATAAACACTCTATTAGATGTCCTTTCGAATGGTATAGTTAGTTAGTTCATGAAAATTGATAGGCACCCTGTATAAATAGCTCAATTTCAGGTCTCGCAAGCGCGTTCCTTTAAAAACGGCTGAACTGATTTTATTTAAATTCGCCCTATTAACTCACTTTTAAATATCCTTTTGTATGTAATTATTGTTTTACGGTCAATAATTGATTTTTTGGAAAAGCTGGTATCTCAAAAACGGCTCTAACGATTTTCTTGAAAATTGTTATATAAATCCATTTCTTTCTCATGTATTACCTGGTTATTAGAGGAAAATGAACAGTAATCCTGCTTAGGTAGGTGACCTTCAGATGTCGGAAATTTGGGTTTCAAAAATAATTCTAGCATTTTTCTCTCTTTTTTTTTTTTTTTTTTACTTTGCTATATATGAAAGCTTCGTTTTATATGTCTTATATGTGCATAAAATTTCTCTTACTGTGAAAATTTTATACTTTTACTTCTTTAGGTCACTTTTATGTTTTCTGGTCACATTATCTCCCAAAAATTCATATAATACGTGTAATAGTGGGTAATGGAAGTTGTGTGGTTGTTTCACACCAGATTTTTTAAACATATTTTTACTAAAATTTTTTTTTCTTCGTCATAGCTTAAATAAACATGGAAAAAATATTTAAAAAAATATTTAACATTTTTTATTATCTTTTGTATTTTTAGGTTTGATAAATAATATACTTCAAACCGGGGAAAAAAAAAAAAAAAAATCAAAGATTCCGTTATTAAATCTTAACTCAGAAATGAAAAATACATACGTTCAGTTACATAGAGTAAGATTTTTAAGTCTTTAATACTTTAATACCGAATTTATGAATATGAGTGCAGTAGACCATCTGTTTTGTAATATTTTTAATGCTAAATTTAGTAAAATTTGGTATGATTCATCTAATGCATCACTAAGCATGTTAAAACTACAAAAAATATTTAAAAACTGTTGCATAAAATAATATTATACGTTTGGCTTTAAAGAGTTAATGCATGGGCATTTCAAAATAATTGTATACTATACTGTTTCATATTTTCATCATCTTACACTTCCTAGGAAAAAGAAATCTCGTGTTAAATTACCACATGACTTCCATTACCCACTAATTATACGTATTATGCGCACTTTCAGCAGATAATGTGATCAGAAGATATAGAATTGACCTAATGAAATAGACACCCAAAAATTTTACTGTAAGAGAAAGTTAATACGCGTGTAAAGAAATATAAAACAGTTTACATAACAAATTAAAAAATAAGAAAAAAAATTTTTTTTTTTTTGAAATACTAATTTCCAAGATCTAAATTTCATCAGGATGACCATTAATTTTCCTGTGATAACCAAGTAAAGCATGAGAAAGGATATCTAAGATGTGTTTATGTACAATTTTCAAGAAAATCAATAGAGCCGTTTTTGAGATACCGACTTCTACCAAAGCTTGGCATAATTAATTGTTGACCAGAAAACAACAAATACCAGCAAAAGGCTATTTAGAAAATGGTTAATATAGCAACTTTGAATAATAATAATAAAAAAAAAATCATGCAGCCGTTTTTGAAAGGAAGGCACTTGCTGGACCCGAAGTTTAGGTATTTATACAGGACACCTATCAATTTTCTTGAATTAAACAACTATATCATTCGAAAGCACATCTAAAAGAGTGTTTATACAGTAATTTTGAACACAATCATTAGAGCCGTTTTTGAGATAAGGACTTACTTTTCCGGTTTTCCAATTTTCACCAAAATTTGGAAAATTCATCTGTACACCAGACCTGTTACAATTCTAAAGTTTCGCAGTTCTATTTTTATTCGTTTCGGAGATATAATAGTCAGAAGATTCTTCACATACATATACATACACACACACACACACACTGACCAATTGCAAAAAAACACATTTTTTTGGACTCGGGAGACCTTACAAAATGCAAATCAGGTGAAATCTCGACATCGAATTTTTGGACTGAATACAATACTTCCATTACCTACGGTAATCGCGTGATGGAAGTAAAAAGAAAACAAGAACGAAATATCAAGCGGTTCTCATAGATTTTTAGCTCGTTCTAACTGTACATACTTGTTACATCATTTCCATTATCCACTATTACACGTATTATATGCACTTTTTTAGAGATAATGTGAACAGAAGACATAGAATTTACCTAATGAAATAGACACCTAAACATTTTCCGGTGACAGAATGTTAAAACACGCGTAAAAACACATAAAACAGAGTCTACATTGCGGAATTTTTTTTTTTTTTTTTTTTTTTTTTTTTTCTTTTAAGAAAAAGAAATGAAAAGAAAATTGGTGGAGTTTATTTATTTATCTTTTTATTTATTTTTTTGAAACACCGATTTCCGAGATCTAAAACTGATTTGTCAGGTCAGGATGACTATTAATTTTACTGTGATAATTAAGTGAAGCATGAGAAAGGATATCTAAAATGGGTGTATGTAAGAAATTTTAAAAAAATCATTAGAGCCGTTTTTGAGATCCCAATGTTTACCAAAACTTGGCATAATGAATTGTTGACCAGAAAACAACAGTTACTTGTAAAAGGATATTTAAAAGAGGATTAATATGGTAAGTTTGAAAAGAAAAAATATTCAGCCATTTGGAAAGGAACGCACTTGCAAGACCTGAAATTCGGTTATTTATACAGGACGCCTATCAATTTTCCTGAACTAACCAACTATATCATTCGAAAGGCTATCTAATATAGTGTTTATACAGCAATTTTAAAGAAAATCGTTTGAGCTGTTTTGGAACTATGGACCCGCTTCCGGTTTTCCAATTTTCACCAAAATTTGGAAAGTAGATGAAATTTAAAAGACGTTCAACCAAAAATGGTCATTTAAAAAATATCCATTGCGTAAAATTCACCTAAATATATTTGATAGGTTTTAAAAGGTGTTCATTATTACTTCTTGCAATCATAACAGCATCAAAATTATAACCAGAGCGGAAAATCACGTGGTTCTCATACACACATTTAGATAAAATATGCAAGCTAAGTGATGACGTCACTGGCCGTCCGTGGAACCAAGTAAAAGATTTCCTATGTTAATTGTCCACTGGATTTTTGCTGTCAAACTGACAAAATTTTAATTTTAAATTTTAATACTGTCGGAAAAAAAGAAAAGAAAACTAGTTGGCATAGGTGGACTCTGCTCAGTTCCCCATCATATTTATGTTGTCATAAATTTTTAGTGCGAGACATATTATAATCATGTTAAAAGAAATGAATTTGACCAAAGCTTGATACAGTGACAGATTGAAATCCCCGCCTAATAAGCTATCCACCATTTACTTCGATATATTTATCTTATTCTAATCTATTAATTTATTTTATCAGGGTCATTTCCGTTGTTTAGTTTTCATGCTACTATTTCCAATGCAATAATCCTCAAAATTCATATTTATATGAAAAAATTACAATTTCGATATGTTGATAAAATCGTAAATTACGAATAATTTACGAAATTTTCCTATTAGAATATTTGTATTCGATCATGTTCAAACCAATATCATAAACGTAATTTTGAAGTTGTCTAATGTATTTGTGATCATCAAAATGGAAGTTTATGCTCAATTTTGCCTTATTCTGACGTGCTAAGTAAATCGTGAATTCCAAATAACTTACGAATTTTTTAAATTGGAAAAATCATAGTCTATGATATTCATGCCAGTATTCTAAATAATATTTCGAAAGTGATTTGACATCTTTAAGATGAAAATATCCCTCAAGATTGACTTTTATGTGAAATTTTGCTCTATTCTGCCATGTTAAGAAATTCGTAAATTTCCAATAACTTACGAAATTTTTATACTGAAAAATTCATAGTCATTAATATTAATGCCAGTGTCCTAAATAATATTTCAAAAGTAGTCTGACATCTTTACGATGAAAATATCTCTCAAAATTGACGTTTATGTGAAATTTTACCCTAGACTGCCATGTTATGATATTCGTAAATTTCCAATAACTCTCGAAATTTTTAAAGTAGCATATTTATAGTTGCTGACGTTCACTTCGGCATCAAAACTGATATTTTAAAACGGGTCTGACATTTTTACAGTAAAAAGTTTAAATTTAATGCATGATTAAGTGAATTTTTGTCCTATTCTCCCATGTTAAGAAAATCGTAAATTTCTAATAACTTACGAAGTTTTTTAATTTGAATGTTGCAAATGAATAGGGTTCTTGCCAGTATCGAAAGTAATATTTTAAAACTGATCTGAACTCTCTGCGATCATTTGTTCGTGAGATATCGTGTACACAGACTAACGAGCTAACGGACTAACACACTAACACACTAACACACTAACAGACACCCTACAGACAGACACCATATACAAATTTTGTCATTTTCGGATTCCTCACACCTGAAAACGTATAAAAAAGTAAAAAAACCGAGGTCAAAAATTTTCACGATTACCTAAGTTCCCCATACCTATAGTATGATGGGGAACTAAAACTAGTTGGCATAGGTGGACTCTGCTCAGTTCCCCATCATATTTATGTTCTCATAAATTTCTAGTGCGAGACATATTATAATCATGTTAAAAGAAATGAATTTGACCAAAGCTTGATACAGTGACAGAATCAAATCCCCGCCTAATAGGCTGTCCACCGTTCACTTCGATATATTTATCTTATTCTAATCTATTAATTTGTTTTATCAGGATCAATTCCGTTGTTTAGTTTTCATGCTACTATTTCCAATGCAATAATCCTCAAAATTCATATTTATATGAAAAATTTACAATTTCGCAATGTTGGTAAAATCGTAAATTACGAATAACTTACGAAATTTTCCCATTAGAATATTTGTATTCAATCATGTTCAAACAAATATCATAAATATAATTTTGAAGTTGTCTAATGCATTTATGATCCTCAAAATGGAAGTTTATGCTCAAATTTGCATTATTCTGACATGTTAAGTAAATCGTAAATTCCAAATAACTTACGAATTTTTTAAATTGGAAAAATCATAGTCTATGATATTCATGCCAGTATCCTAAATAATATTTCGAAAGTGGTTTGACAACTTTACGATGCAAATATCCCTCAAGATTGACTTTTATGTGAAATTTTGCTCTATTGTGCCATGTTAAGAAATTAGTAAATTTCCAATAACTTACGAAATTTTTATATTGGAAAATTCATAGTCATTAATATTCATGCCAGTGTCCTAAATAATATTTCAAAAGTAGTCTGACATCTTTACGATGAAAATATCGCTCAAAATTGACGTTTATGTGAAATTTTGCCCTAAACTGCCATGTTAATAAATTCGTAAATTTCCAATAACTTGCGAAATTTTCAAAATAGCATATTTATAGTTACTGATGTTCATTCCGGCATCAAAACTGATATTTTAAAACTGGTATGACATTTTTACAGTAAAATGTTTCCATTTAATGCACGTTTAAGTGAATTTTTGTCCTATTCTCCCATGTTAAGAAAATCGTAAATTTCTAATAACTTACGAAGTTTTTTAATTCGAATGTTGCAAATGAATAGGGTTCTTGCCAGTGTCGAAAGTAATATTTTAAAACTGATTTGACCTCTCTGCGACAATTTGTTCTTGAGATATCGTGTACACAGACTAACAAACTAACGGACTAACGGACTAACGGACTTACAGACACCCTACAGACAGACACCCTACAAATTTTGTCATTTTCGGATTCCTCAAACCTGAAAACGTTTAGAAAAGTAAAAAAAACCGAGGTCGAAAATTTTCACGATTACCTAAGTTCCCCATACCTATAGTATGATGGGGTACTAAAAAATGGCAGACTTACATTTTTGAATGTAAGCATAAACATTTCATTTCAAAGGGTGATATTTACACAAACTTTTTAGTTCCCCATCATACTATAGGTATGGGGAACTTAGGTAATCGTGAAAATTTTCGACCTCGGTTTTTTGACTTTTTTACACGTTTTAAGGTGTGAGGAATCCGAAAATGACAAAATTTGTATGGTGTCTGTCTGTAGGGTGTCTGTTAGTCTGTTAGTTTGTTAGTCTGTTAGTCGGTTAGTTTGTTAGTCTGTGTACACGATATCTCAAGAACAAATTGTCGCAGAGAGGTCAGATCAGTTTTAAAATATTACTTTCGACACTGGCAAGAGCCCTATTCATTTGCAACATTCGATTTTAAAAACTTCGTAAGTTATTAGAAATTTATGATTTTCTTAACATGGGAGAATAGGACAAAATTTCAATTAAACGTGCATTAAATGGAAACTTTTTACTGTAAAAATGTCAGACCAGTTTTAAAATATCCGTTTTGATGCCGGAATGAACATCAGTAACTATAAATATGCTACTTTGAAAATTTCACAAGTTTTTGGAAATTTACGAATTTCCTCACATGGCAATATGGGGCATAATTTCACATAAACGTCAATTTTTAGCGATATTTTCATCGTAAAGATGTCAGACTAGTTTTGAAATATTATTTAGGACACTGGCATGAATATTAATGACTATGAATTCTCAAATATAAAAATTTCGTAAGTTATTGGAAATTTACGAATTTCTTAACATGGCAGAATAGAGCAAAATTTCACATAAACGTCAATTTTGAGGGATATTTTCACCGTAAAGATGTCAAACCACTTTCGAAATATTATTTAGGTTACTGGCATGAATATCATAGACTATGATTTTTCCAATATAAAAAATTCGTAAGTTATTTGGAATTTACGATTTACTTAACATGTCAGAATAAGGCAAAATTGAGCATAAACTTCCATTTTGAGGATCATAAATACATTAGACAACTTTAAAATTACATTTATGATTTTTTTTTTTTAACATGATTGAATACAAATATTCTTATAGGAAAATTTCGTAAATTATTCGTAATTTACGATTTTATCAACATAGCGAAATTGTAATTTTTTCATATAAATATGAATTTTGAGGATTATTGCATTGGAAGTAGTGGTATGAAACATAAACAACGGAATTATCTCTGATAAAATAAATTAATAGATTAGAATAAGATAAATATATCGAAATGAACGATGGATAGCCTATTAGGCGGGGATTTTTTTCCGTCACTGTATAAAGCTTTCGTCAAATTCATTTTTTTTAACGTGATTATAATATGTCTTGCACTAGAAATTTATGAGACCATAAATATGGTGGGGAACTGAGCAGAGTCCACCTATGCCTACTAGTTTTTGCTATTGTCCGTGCATGCTTAGTAATAAATTATTTATTACAACTGTCCATATTTCTTTGAATATTAAATATGTTTGTTGTAAACTATAGTATAATGATTTAGGCATATTTTGTTATGTTTTCCTAAAGTTTCGTGAATAAATATGAAAACAAACCTTTGGACATATTATTTAAAATCTTCCGAAATTTTCTTTGCCTTTTATAATAAAATATTACTAACTCCATAAACATAGAAGACAGCCTCACAAAAAAAACGCACGTATAAAATATAACATTTATAACCATATCTAAAATCTGTAGACCAATCGAAGCATTTCCATATACAGTTTTATCACAAAAACTTTTTATTTTACTGGATTTATTGTTCGTCCCTTAAGGACTTTCTTGACAAAATCTTTGCTGAAAAATATGAGGAAAGACATGTTTTTCATATTCCCAAAATTCAAGAACAATACTTTTACGTATTTTTGAAGATATTCAACGAAATGCAAAAAAGCGAAAATATTCACATTATTTTGTCCAAAACCTGTATATAGTCGAGAAAGTATTATTCTGAGATCAAATTTTTTGAAGTTGAGTTTTTGTTATATTTACACGTTTTGAGGTCACATGAATTGAAAAACCATGCTTTTAGCGGTTAGTCTGTGTGTGTGTATGTTATCAGCATTTCCCAAAACTCAAGAACAACATGTTGTGTATTTTTCAAGACATTCAACAAAGCGTAAAAAGGGGAAAGTGTTCTCATTATTTTGTCCAACATCTGTATGCTGGAAAATAATAATTCTTGGAAAAAAAATAAATAAAAAATTCAAGTCATCGTCAAAATAAATGAAAATTTAAAAATCTGCCAGTCCTATATAGCTGTAACTAAAATATTTTAGCAATGCAGTTACTGCATGCCTTTATATGGAAAATGGACAAAAAAAAAAATAAATAAAAAAAATAAAAAAAATAAAAAAAAATGTGAACTTATATTTCTTGAATTATTTTGTGCATTGAAAAAAAAAAAAAAAAAAAAGTAGCATCGCTTGTGCTCGCATAGCAATTCCCTATAGTTTTAACATAAGAAATTATTCCTACGGTAGATATTACTTCTATAAAATTCAAAAATTCAAACCATATAACGAAATGCAACCAACATCGTTGCTTTCTTTATTCTATTCTAAAACAATTTTTATAGATGCCACACGCACCACATAAACTTTAATTTTTACATCTACCTTTTAAGATAGCAAGCGATCACGTTTTATATAAAAATTACATCATTTAATTCATTTTTTTACTTATTTTTATTTCATTTTGCACGCGCACTTTTTATTTCCTAATTCAAAATTATTTAGAAAAAACTTTATCGATAGTGTTTGTTTCGATACTGATTATTATTAATTTCATTTTCTTTTCTTTTTTCTTTCCAAAAAAAAAAAAAAATTATTTTGATGAAATTCTGGCAAAAGCAGAATTTAGTTTAGGACGGAGGACTATTAGCTTTTTTTTTTTTTTTTTTTTTTTCCAAATTATAACATCGCTTTCAAATTATTCAATTATATTTTCGATAAATTTTAGATTTCGATAAATGTCCAACTATCGAAAAATGACACCGCAAAAATCCCAGATTCAAACTAATCCGCGTTTGTAATGATCGATAGACGGCGCTTTGTGAACACTGCAGTTGTTAGTAAACATTAGCCACGTGTGTTCCAATAGTGTTCTTGTTATTCTACTTAATATTCGTACTATAATTTCTCCGCCATTACATTATGGAAAATTGATTGCTTTTGGAAAAAATACTTCAGTTTATTCAAAGTTCGATCGGAAGTAGATTTTTAACTGAAGTTGAACAAATATTAATTTCAAATCATCTGATTAATTCTTTACTTCCATTAGCCGAAGCAACTGAAATTTTAAATTCGTCATTTGGAAATAAATGGAAGCTCAATTCTGGATTTCTTGATGCTTTGGATTTACACTGTGGCACGCAAAAGTATGTGTTATCTTTTTTACCGTATTTATTCATTTTTATTCAATAAATATATGTGAAACTAAACATCGGCTAGCAATGGCGGCTATATGGAATTCGAATTAAACCATGTTTATTGTAATTTCACCGTAGCCCACCAGAGGGCGAGCATTTCATTACAATCGCGGATAGTCCTCAGTTCAAAAAAAAAAAAAAAAAATTCAATTCTTTAAAATAACTCCAAATAAAAATGCATATCTAATCACGCAAGCTTCAAATGGTTGACTAAAAATATGAATGAAAAAAAAAAAAAAGAAAAAAAAGAAAAAATAAATAAATAAATAACAAGTTGCGTGATGTCAGTCAAAATGTCGTCAACAAAAATACGTGATACAATCGTTTAAAGGATGTACACCCGAATTGTTCTAAAAGATCGTAATTTGCCGGTGCTGATTTCAATTTTATTCTATTCTTGGACTGCGAATGGAAAAAGAAAAAAAAGGTGTCAGTTATGTAAGCTTCGAAGTTTATTTAAAAGATGATTTAGGTCGAGTAGAAAAAAAATAAATATATATATATATACATTGAAAATGTATTTGCATCGAAATATTTCATAAAAATTTGTTTAGTTTATTGTTCACTTCGGAAAAAAATAAAAATAAAATAAAAGAAAATGGAACGTGTATGTTTTGAATAGAAAGAAGAACAATCAGATCTTGTTTTTGTGAAACTCTAATTTAAAGAGTTTAAAAGAAATAATCTGGTGTGTCACTCACACGACTTTCTCCTACTCTGAAATTTAATACTATAAATACAAGTTGGAGATAGTAGAAGTAAGATAACGAGTACTGTCATGTAAACCTATGTTAAACAATTCAAATAAGGCTTTGGAAATGTTTTATATGATAATTAGTTCTGTGTGAGGGGGGCTACAGCCCCCTCAACCCTCCGTTTCATTAATGTACCTACATTTATATAGAATTTAATTCTCTTGTTAAAATTAAAGTTTACTTAAAATTATACAGACAATTTTCACACGCAACATTCCTTGAAACTTATCAATCTTGATCAAACTTTTCCAGCAACAAACTTATATTAACTTCAAAATACAACATTTGGATCTCCTAAAATTATTCGATTTTAAGTTACTCTAAGAGACAATGACAAAGATCAAACGTTAAAAAACTTGACTTCGGTAATCAGGAAGCCTGAAAACGTGTAAATATACAAAAAACAAGAGATGTAAATTTAGCTTGAAACATACATTATTTACCATATCTCTATGAGGAATTTATTTCAATTCCCGAACAGCTTTCCTGGAAATGGTAAAATATTATTAGTAAAGCACAACCACTAACAACAAATAACTAGTGTGTTGTGGCCACCACATGACTTTATTCCATATTTCCTATACAAATTCACTCAGTAAAAATAATTTATTAAAATTATCATTTAAAATTTATCTTACATGATAGTGCAGACGATTTTCGTATTAGAGAAGTAGTATAACACTAAATATAAAAAAAAGTTGAATTTATTTTCAATATTACATAATTTTTTTTTTTTTTTTTTGTTAAAAATAAAAAAAATCGATAACTTTATTTTAAATTATCGCAGATCGATGGTTCAACCATTCGTTTTAAAGGTATTGGCGAGCTCTTTTGAATTACACCCATCATGAAAATTTACTCCCCTCGAGGGGGGACTTCGCCCCCAGGGAGGGAGGCGAGTCTCCTACATATACACAATTTTTTTTCCCAGTTGACTATCTCTATTACAAAAAACATACATTCGTTTCATTTGGTTTAGTGATACACATTTAGAATACCGAGTTTCGAATTTCTGCTACCATTTGTTCTTGAGATATGCTGATAACAGACACACAGACATACAGACAGACACACAGACCATTCCCTAAAAACATGAATTTCGTATTCAGGGGACCTCAGAACATGCAAATATAACAAAAACTCATGTTCGAAAATTTGACCCTAAAACAATACTTTCTCGACCCTATGGGTAAGAGAATGTAATAATTATAAGATAAAAAAACTTTTTTAAATGCTTTTGTAAAGTATTCTTCTTTCTTAGTAATATCCTTCTTTAAGTTTAAGAGTTAAATTAGAAAAAAAAAAAAAAATAATAATAGTAATTAAGAGACCTGAAAGCATATAAACAAACCAAAATCTCATAGTGGATTATTGAAGTGAAAACTTCTTTAGGCGCGTTGAGCACTTTTGGGTGAACAAAAATCTTTGAATTCCCGTCATCGTCAGCTGACGTTTTCCATTTGAAGTGAAAACTTTTCGGTGAACAAAAATAATTGAATTCGCGTCCATCCTTGTAGATACAAATGATGTATCATACAATTAACTTGCTAATGTGAAGTGTTAACGATTATCTACTGTATATTGTTTTAAAATCTGGTGCGGCTCTACACGACTTCTCTTATCTCCGGGCACTGTCTCTATTGCAGTTAGACCTCAAAAAACCGTGAGAAAGCCAAAAGCTGCCATTTTTCTCACGTTTTTACAATCTGGTGCGGCTCTACACGACTTCTCTCATCTCCGGACACTATCTCTTAAAGATTACAGCCGGAAACGTTGCAGTTAGACCTCACAAAACCGTGAGAAAGGCCAAAGCCGCCCTTTTTCTCACCTTTTTACAATCTGGTGCGGCTCTACACGACTTCTCTCATCACTGGGCACTGTCTCTATTGCAGTTAGACCTCACAAAACCGTGAGAAAGGCCAAAGCCGCCCTTTTTCTCAAGTTTTTGCAATCTGGTGCGGCTCTACACGACTTCTCTCTTCTCCGGACACTGTCTCTATTGCAGTTAGCGCATTAAATAAAATTGTAATGTAATTTTTGTAGTAGTAGTTTATATTAATGAATAAAAAAACACTTCATTTAAAAGTATTTCCTACACAATAAAATATTTTCTGACGATTCAAGAAATACACACGTAATTGTTCACGTTTTCACTTCTGTCGGCACTCCCGGAGTGCAAATGTTTTTTTTTTTTTTTTTTCTTTTTTTTTATTACAATAATAGAGTTACATAGTGTATGTTGGGAAGGTATAATATAAAGGAGTATCTATATTAATAAAATCAGACTTTTGTCTGTAAATTTTCGGAATCAAAAAATTTTGCGACATCTTCACGTTTCACACCCCATGAAAGCCGAAAATGACTTCAGAAAATTTTGCCTGTGTGAGTGTGTGCGTCATCGTGTCTGTATGTCGCTTTTTTTTGTCCGGGCATCACTCGAGAACGGCTGGACGGAATTCAACGGCGCTCTTAGGTCTTCACCCAACTTAAAATTATATCTATAGAAATTTTCAAAATTTTGATTAGTTTTTGAATAGTGGGTAAAAAACGCCTGCGCATGCGGCATAAATATTTTTTCACTAAAACGCTTTGAATGGAAAAATAAAATATAAAAATACATTTTTAAGATAAAGACATTTTTGTTCGCGTGATTCGCACTACAAATTATGAAAAGATTGAAATGAAGTGTTGCTATCTAAATTCCATACTTTAGAACAATAGGTCTGATATTTCTAATTTATTTTCCCTTTTTCCGTTGCCACTTAAATTTCATACTTTAGTTATTTTTTAAAAATCTAATTGTCGCACCGAAAAACTGTTTGCACCCCTGGATTAAGAAAAATCGCCCATTTCATTTGGTCTCATATTTCTAATTTATTTTGCCCTTTTTGCGTTTTCTACCTAGAATCGGTAGAAGGTTTTATATTTATATATACGCATTTATATATATTTTTATTTTCAAAAAATAAACTGAAATATCTTTAATTTCACGTGAATAATAATAAAAATTAGAGAGAAAAATAAATAGTTGACCTACAAAAGTTGGTGATTTTTTTTTTTTTTAATCAGGAATTTGTATGTGGATAAATATTTTCATAGAGGTATTTGGCATTAGTTTAATATATTTATTTCATTAAGCAGCACTTTTCTTTTCTGCAGCAAAACAAAATTTTTTGTTATTTTTATGTACCTTATGAGGTTCTTTTATGTTCTCCCCTTAATTGTAAATGATTATACTTTGGATTTTATTAAGATTTTTTATTTTTATTTTGTAAATATCAGAAAAGAGTTTTTATTTTATTTATTTATTTATTTTGTGTATGGAACAGCTTTAGTATCGGATCCCTTTGGCAAAATTTGAAATTCGGCACCAAAGTAGCTCGGACGTTTCTCGCCAAGATCTTTAATTGCACAATTAAGATAGCCAATTCAATTCATCGAAAAAATGGTTTAAAATATTTAAAGTCACCAAAGGGGTCCCATACTAAAGCTGTGCTTTTTGTATTTATTTATTTATAATATTTTCTATTAAAGACTTCTGTGGTCACGAAATTTGGTGCGTAAATTGTTTATATGCGTCCGGCACTTATTGTAAGGGGATTTCACGAAATTCAAAATCCCCCCCCACCCCACCCCCCATCTCTGAGTCGGAGGACAATAAACATGTGTAAAAACATGTTTTTCCGTTTGAATTCGCTTTGAATTATCTTAGAATGGCGAATTTTGGTGTGTGGATATTGATTAAGTGTACGCATTATGTGCATTAGTGGGATTTTGCAAAACTTGGAACTCACCCGCTGAGGAAGGGGAAGTAAGAAGGGGGTAAGTTGCTGCCGAAGGCAGTGGGGACCCAGACTCCTCATGTTGCGAGCGAGAAAAACCTCTAGTAGTCACAGCGAGAATTTAGGTTATTAATAAAGATATGGGATTTTGACAACTCATTTAAGTTTAATGTCCAGCGATGCGGGTTGGTTGGGCTTAACGTCGCACTAGTTCTGCGCAGATGCCCAACGATGCGGGCAAAGCCTACTTGTTAAAAATATATTTAAAAAGCATGGAGTTAACTCTCGGGATTAACGGTAAAATAGGTTTCGAGAAAATTCAAACTGTTACTCCGGGTGTACTGAACAACAACAACAACTAAAAAAAAAAAAAAGGATTTTATAGTTAAAAGTATAATCCAATAAAATATTTTATCACCAAAAAAACCTTTTCAGCAATGAAAAATTGTTCGATTACTGAAGAAGGTTTTTACTAATAAATGCATTTGGGCGCAAGCAATTAATTTTTATTCAAATATAATTTTTATTTGAATATTTAAGGAAAGCTATAAGTTAGAAAATTTTCATTTATTTGTTCATTTATTCATTTATATTCAATATCATTTATTCATATAAGCATACAAAAAAGTTGCTATAAACCGCAAACTTTTTTTAATTTTTCTTCCATTATTATTTAACGACCAAATCATCTTCCCCAAAATTTACATTTTTCTATTATGTATACGAAAGGGAAAAAAACAGTGCTATAAAACCATCATCTTTTAAAACTCATAAAAAAAAAAAAAAAAAAAAAAAAAATCAACAAAATATTATTATTAATGGAGCACAGAACAAAAGAACTAGATGACCAGTGGTACGCGAAAAACAAACGCGCCCTTAAATCATCACTGGCGACAGTTACGTAGAGCGTCTTCACCCTTTCGCAATTCATTTATGCGGTCAGCAAATTCACATGCACGAGTTATTACTGCAAGAGCCTTTTTTTAGTAAATCGGCCAGAGGTGGCATGTTCGATTTCACGGGCCCGTGAGAATTGCGTGCAAGCTAGACGTGACACTTAAGAAGTCGCTTTATTTTTGGTCCGAGATCGGTGTTGTATATATAGGTGGGGTTCATGACATCAGTGTTACATATTTGAAGGTTTTGACATTGCATGAAGGTATGCTATCACCTAAGGTAAGGAGAAAATTTTAAATATTAATTTTTTCAGGGGGGATTGTTTTTGTAACGGTGAAATTAATAAATTTGAATTTTCAGACAAGCTTCCATATTTTACCATGTTTTTATTCGCTTGCTTTCTTGTTTGTTTGACCAGTACAAATCGTGCAATCGATTTTTAACTACCTTTCAGACTAGCTAGACATTTGAAATTTTTAGAATAGCTCAGAACACGATGACAATGAAACCTTTTAATACTTTTATTCAATTAATAAATGTTTTCTTTTAACTAATTAATAAAATGGGAAAATAATAACCTCGCAATAGCTTTAAAATTAGCAATTTAAATTTAAATTATAATTTAATTATTGACAGAAAAATTTACGAGTTCGTTTTTTTTTTTTTTTTTTTACTCAACAGGAAAATAAATACATTTACTCAAACGTGAACAATAAAAAATTGTAAAAAATTAAATTACTCATCTCACAAAAATGGATGTCATTATCAATTTAAAATTTCAAACACATTGATAAAGTGCTAATATATTTATATTTATAACTCCCCGACTAGCTCCACGTTCGAAACTTTTAGAATAGCTCAGAACACGATGACAATGCATTCTTTTAATACTTTTATTTAATTAATAAATGTTTGAAAATTTCTTATAATTGCTCTCTTTACTACGCATTTGATCCTATTCTTTCAAGTTGATGGAATGATTCATAAAAAAAAAAAAAAATAATTAATTAAAAAAAAAATTAAAAAGTATTTTTTAATACATAGAATTGTCAAGTTTACATGATTCAACAGAAAATTTAAAAACGTGATATGTAAAAAGTTTTTTTTTTTTTTTTTTTAATGTCGTAATTATTTAATTATTGTACAAAAGGTAAATAATGCTTTATCGGGGTTGCATGTTGTATAATTTTGTTATAAAATTCGAAATATTTAAAAAGAACATTTGCTTAAGAAATTTTTATTAACAGAGTTATATTTGTAATAAGCACCATGGTATAACCTTTCCTTAAATACAATTTCTGGGGTAAAATTTATGTATTGACTTCGAATGTAAGTTGGTGTTGTGGATCACAGATTATCATACAGATAGGACAGTGAAGCTAAAACGCGAACTGGAAGTATAGTAGCACCACTAGTGTCAACAGAGGGGAACTACATGTGTTACGTCTACATGAATAGCATCTTTGATCGACAATTGTTTTTCTATTTCGCGAGTAGTTAGAAGCAGTTTAGTATGGGAAGTTTTCTTTTTCTTCACTTTCTATTGTTTTTGAATTCACAAAATTATCCTCAAAACATTCACAGCAATTCTTCTAAGAAATAAAAATTAATTTTTATATTGTTTAAAAATATGCTTTGTGAAACATATTCATATTCAAGTACAAATTAAAATTACAAACTGTAATTCTGAAATAGCAGTATGAAATCATTAAATATTTAACGTTGCTTGGTTTAAATAATACAAAATGCTTTAAAATGAAAAAATGTTTTTATTTTACGTATATTTTCAAAGTTTATTTTCTTAATATTTAGCACTTGCTTCTTAAAATAAATTGCTTTTGACAATCAAGTTTGTAAACAATAATAAAGTTGCCAAACGAAAACGTATGTGCAGTTTTCTTTCCTTCACTTTTTCTACTACTTTTAATTCACAAAATCATAACATTCACAGCTATTTTATAAGAAATAAAACTAATTTTTATTATGAAATTTTTATTATGTTTGAAAATAAATTTTGCCAAACACATTCGTGTTCAAGTGTACACATTAATATAACAAACTGTAATGCTGAAATAGCAGTATGGTATGAAATCTTAAGTATTTAACATTGCTTGGTTTAAATAATACAAAATGCTTTAAAATGAAAAAAAAAAATATTTCTGGTTTATATATATTTTCGAAATTTATTTGCTTAATATTCAGTACTTGCTTCTTAAATAAATTGCTGTCGACAATCAAGTTCGAAAAGAATAGCAAATTTGCCAAATGTAAACATCAATACAATGGTTAGTTGGGTTTAACGTTGCGCTAATATTATGATATGAACATAGATACAATAAAAATTAGACGATCGATTGCGTAAGCTGGAGAGCTCGAGAAACTTACAGCCGTTGACAATAAGGTCGTTGCAGTCAAATTTTGGTTACCGAAGAATATACGAGAGTGTCCTATCTGTATAATAATCTGTGTTGTGGATTAACGCCAATTTTCTTCTTAAAGCATGGGTAGGGAGCTGGCTTCCGTCTTCTGTCGGGAGAATGTGAACTGAAAATTAAGGATAAATGTGAATACATAACACCAGTGTTGTGTCTTTGAAAATTTGACATCGAATGAAGATATTCTGTCACTTAGAGAAAAGAAAAAAATGGTTTTAATTTATCAAAAGGAATAGATTTTATAAGGGTAAAAATAATTAGTTGGAATTTTGGGGCAAGTTTTATATTTCTGATTAACGTAGAAAAACTCAGTGATATTTTACCGGTGTTGTATGTACCGCAATTTTTGTTGTAAAATCTGAAAGTCATAAAAATTTGCTTTGTTTAGAACAGATGACTTCTTTATTAGCAGATAAAAAGCAAAACATTACATTTAATTAAATGTAACTTCCTTTCTAAAATGTATGTATTTTACCTGCGGATTATAAACTGGAAATTAGGGTAATGTTCTCTGGTATATATATATAGGATATAACGACATACAAGAAAAGTCACGAGGACGCTTTTATCTCCTGGTGGTAGACATATACTTCCAATTACAAAATGTTTTTAAAACATATACAAGCGTTTAAGATATGGCATGTTTAAGTTTAAAAAATCAAATTTTTGAATTTTACAAGTGCTAACTTTTATAACAGTCCCCAAATCCCTATAATCATATTTATAAAAGTTGTTACTCATTGTAACAAATATTATGACACAAAATGTTTCAATTGTGTGCGCCCAAAATTGACCAAGACATTTAGTTTCGAAGTTCGAGATTTTTTCACATTTTTTCGGTTTTCATTATGGAGTCGGTTAAAAAATTCTTAATAAAGCCTAATCGTAAATCTCATGCCTATCCGCGTTTGTAATGGTCGATAGATGGCTCTTTTTCAGCTTTTGTTGTTAGTAAATATAATAGCCACGTGTATTTATCATTGTTCTATTTGTGTTGCTACTTTATATTCGTGCTATAATTTCTCACCCATTACATCATGGAAAATCCATTGCTTTTGGAAAAAATATTTCAGTTTATTCAAAGTTCGATCGAAAGAAGATGTTTAACTGAAGCTGAACAAATATTAGTTACAAATCATCTGATTAATTCCTTACTTCCATTAGCCGAAGCAACTGAAATTTTAAATTTGTCATTTGGAAATAAATGGAAGCTTTATTCTGGATTTCTTGATCCTTTGGAGTTACACTGTGGCACACAACAGTATGCGTCATCTTTTTTAGCGGATTTATTCATTTTTATTCAATAAATATATGTGAAACTAAACATCGAATATACAGCAAGCAATGGCGTCTCGACGAAAGCTATCCGTGGTAATGTTAATTTCACCTTAGCCCACCAGAGGGCGAGCATTTCATTACAATCGTGGATAATTATTTGCTTATATATATAACTTTTAAACTCATCTGTCGAGGCTATTTCGACAGTGAAATACACAATTTATAATTTTTTATTAATAACACACAACTGTAACGTAACGTAGTTTTTCGATTGTAAAATCAATTTTTCTGTCAGGTATATACCAAAAGGGAATTTTAGGAATTGCATACACGTTTTGTCTAATATCAAGAAAAATACTTGATGAAATGTCTTGAAACTTCGGTGGTGTGAAGATCATTTAAATCTAATGTACTTAAGAGAAGTTTTTATCCCGAAGGAGAAAAGGGAATCAATAGTAATTTACAGAAACAAAAGTTATGGTTGATTTTCTTTTCTGTAAATTACAATATATTTTTCATTTATTGTTCATTGCAAACGTATGCACCCTGTAAAATATATGGCTTGAAATACATTATAGCTGTAACATATGGTTAAGATGCTTCTTTTAATTCATTTGTATGAGAATAACCCATAATGGAGATTTAAAAAAAGTGTTTTTGAAAATCAAAAATATTTGTGTATAAAAAATATTTTCGATTATGTAATAATCAAAAATATTTTGTGTATAACATGCAGGGTTTTCAAGTTAATGTAATGTCATTTTTGGAAATTAAATTGCATTAATTTGAAAAAATTGACATAAAATCTATTTTAAACTAGTTGGCATAGGTGGACTCTGCTCAGTTCCCCATCATATTTATGTTCTCATAAATTTTTAGTGCGAGACATATTAACATCATGTTAAAAAAAAAGAATTTGACCAAAGCTTGATACAGTGACAGAATGAAATCCCCGCCTAATAGTTTATCCACCGTTCACTTCGATATATTTATCTCATTCTAACCTATTAATTTATTTTATCAGGGTCAATTCCGTTGTTTAGTTTTCATGCTACTATTTCCAATGCAATAATCCTCAAAATTCAGATTTATATGAAAAATTTACAATTTCGCTATGTTGATAAAATCGTAAATTACGAATAATTTACGAAATTTTCTTATTAGAATATTTGTATTCGATCATGTTCAAACCAATATCATAAATGTAATTTTGAAGTTGTCTAATGTATTTATAATCTTCAAAATGGAAGTTTATGCTCAATTTTGCCTTATTCTGCCATGTTAAGTAAATCGTAAATTCCAAATAACTTACGAATTTTTTAAATTGGAAAAATCATAGTCTGTGATATTCATGCCAGTATCCAAAATAATATTTCGAAAGTGATTTGACATCTTTACGATGCAAATATCCCTCAAGATTGAAGTTTATGTGAAATTTTGCTCTATTCTGCCATGTTAAGAAATTCGTAATTTTCCAATAACTTACTAAATTTTTATATTGGAAAATTCATAGTCATTAATATTCATGCCAGTGTTCTAAATAATATTTCAAAAGTACGAGTAGTCTGACATCTTTACGATGAAAATATCTGAACGAATACGATGAAAGTGAAATTTTGTCCTATTCTCCCATGTTAAGAAAATCGTAAATTTCTAATGACTTACGAAGTTTTTTAATTCGAATGTTGCAAATAATAGGGATCTTGCCAGTATCGAAAGTAATATTTTAAAACTAATCTGATCTCTCTGCGATCATTTGTTCGTGAGATATCGTGTACACAGACTAACATACTAACGGACTAACGCACTAACAGGCACCATACAAATTTTGTCATTTTCGGATTCCTCACACCTGAAAACGTATAAAAAAGTCAAAAAACCGAGGTCGAAATTTTTCACGATTACCTAAGTTCTCCATACCTATAGTATGATGGGGAACTAAAAACTTAACGTACACTGTAAGAAAAGAAGAAAAAACTCTCCTTAATAGTCGTAAATTACTGAAAAATTACGTTGACAAAACGTATTTTTTTTTTTGTCACTACAGAAAATTTCTGGCAGCAAAAAGTACTTTTTTTTTTTTTTTTTTTTTCAGTGTGCATTCAAACTATGAAAATATCAAATATCGGATGATGTATGAAAATTTGTAGTAAATAATGTTCAACTACACATGCACAAACGTTAATAAAATTTCTTTTACAGGAATTGTAAGTAAAATGTATAGAACCCACTCTTACGAAAAACCCAAGTAAATATAATTTAATTCAGAAAGATATCAATGATCAAATGTGTTATATTTCAGTTGCTATACAGGAGTGACGGTATTCCGTCTTTTAGTAGAACTCCTCTACCACTATATTTTAAAAATAATCTTTATCATATTTAACCACAAAATATTAATGTGAAAATGACCAAATATTTCTAAATAAAACTAGCATGCTGTGGCTACCACAAGACTTAATTCTACGTTTTCCTATAGAAATTCACTCAGTAACAACATAAAAAAAAATCGATAACTTTGTTTTAAATTATCACATATTTATAGTTCAACCATTCCTTTTAAAGGTATTGACCAGACCTTTCGAAAGATACCCATCTTCAAAATTTACCCCCCCCCTCCTCCCGGGGGGATACTTCCTCCCCAGGGGGGAAGCGATGCCCTCCCATGCACATAATTTTTTTCTAGTTAACTACTATTATTATCAATAATTCATATTAATTTTACAATCACGAGTTTAAAATAACTCTCATTATGCCCATTTATACGAAATTTTGTCCTATACTGCCATGTTAAAAGTTTGCAAAAAATGCGATCACAGCGCCACCTGTTAAGCGATTGATCTCCAAATCTAATCAGTTTATGTCAGGGTGCGACTCAATACCAAGTTTGGTTAAATTTCATTCAATGGTTCGTGAGATATAGTGTCCACAAAAATCGTGATACACACATACAGACAGACATTTTCTAAAAACTATCAATTCGTGTTCAGGAAATCCCAAAACGTGTAAATCCATCAAAAAACGGAGGCTGAAAATTTTCTGGAATCCAATACTTTCTGTATATTACATATAGAATGGTGCTCAGAACGCAGAATACAGTCCGTTAAGAAATTATAAGACCACTTTAATTTTCTAAATTATAAGAAAAATAAAGATTTTAATCCTAATTTAATTACATAAAATAACATATTGCTCTATATTTTTTTATAATTAGTTTGCAATAACTTGGTATAATGCAATAAATGTTTAATTAAAATACATATTAGCAATAAGTGAAAAAAAACTTGTTAAGAAAATATAAGACCACTTGTCAAAAAACAAAATTGTATAAAAATTAATATGATATTGGTCCTCCATTTTTCCTGATGACTTCAAACACTCTGTTTTTCATTGAAGTAACCAGGTGATTAAGTTCAGTTATAGAAATATTGTACCATTCTTTTACAATGGCTATTTCCAGCTCATTGGCAGATGAAAATTGTTTATTATTAGCATAAACTTTGCGAGATTATATACCCCATAGGTTTTCCATGATGTTCATGTCTGGACTTCGACTTGGCCATGGCAAAACATTAATTTTTTCTTTTTTAAACTACTCCTGTGTGGATTTAGATGTATGACAAGCAGCATTGTCCTGTTGAAACATCCAGTTAGCACCACCTAATAAAGGTCCAAACGGTATCATATGATCATATAGCATAGACTGATATTGTGTAGAGTTCATATGACCGAAATCCGCTGTAAATCACACAACTCCTCATAACTGAAAGCTCCCCAAATTATTATTGATCCTCCACCTATTTGTCGACTGAAGCATTCTTTTGGTTCCTTCCTCAAGTCATGCCAATAGTGTTTGGAACCATCGGGACCATCAAGGTTAAATCTCTTTTCATCAGAAAATATAATTTGTTTTCACTCATCATTCCATGACATGACATTTTTAGCCCATTTTAATCTTTCTTCTCGATGGCATTTCAATAACTTTGGTAATTTCTTCAATTTCATAAATTTCGTATTAATATTTAAGTTGAGGCTCTTCCAGACTGCTACATGTGAAGTTTTCTTGCTGAAACGTTTCGAAATTTCACGAGTTGAAAGACCTTTTTTAGTTGACAGTCGAAAAATTTGCCTATTATCACGTGCTGTCAAAATATTTTTTCTACCAGATCGTTTTATTTTGTTTGAATAATCGTTTCTAATTATGGCATTATGAATGGCAGTTTTAGAACGGTTCATTAACCTCGCAATATCTCTTTCAGATTTACCAGAACCTTTATAAAATAAAACTTTTCTCACTTCGCACTCCGATAATTCTTTACCTTGAGGCATCGTCAAATTAATCGTAGATAACACATTCAAAACCCAAGCCTTTGCTTCTTAGGTAATGTTTTTACGAAATACTGACGCATGCGCTTTATATTGAGTTTGACGTCATGTATAATATGCTGATTTTCTCAAGTGGTCTTATAATTTCTTAACAGTCACAGTCTTTAATTTTTAGAAAAATGAATAAGTTTTAATGAAATTTAATTTAATTTTAAAAGTTCGAATTAGTATAGGATGCGTTTTCTTATCAATTTTAAATACGCAACTAAAAATTTGCATATTATGCTCTCTTCTTCAGAAATGCACCAATACACTTGTGGTCTTATAATTTCTTAACGCACTGTACTTTCAACCCTATTGCTATATAAAAAATAAAAAAGTAAATACGACTGGCAAATATAAATGCCGGCAGCGCATAAAGGTTTAGACTCGAACATGCAAAATCCTTTTAGTAAAGTAAAATATTCTTTGAGAAGAAGGCCTATTTTGCATAAACAATTTAGCTCTACTTGATCCACAGGCAATGTGTTTGCATGTAGCTAAGTGATTCTTTCAAACTCATAAGTAATCATATTACAGTAGAAAATTTTTAATCTCATTGCCAACTTTTTCCTGTTTAGTGGACATGCGCTGTTCTGACCCTCTCAGTCATCATAGGAGTAGCTCTGACAAAAAAGAAGACATCTCAGCCCTTGAACGGAGGCAGTTCATCCTCGAGTTCTAATGGTGGCAGTAGCACCACCACCCGAAAACCTCCGATCACAGTCATAGACGACATTGATGATCTTCTGGTGCAGGCCACTGGCTGGGGCGGTGGAGGCGGTGGTGGCGGTGGTTGGCCTAGTGGTGGAGGAGGGGGTAAAGGAGGTGGTGGAGGTAAGTTAAAATTCATTCAATGATCATTTATTTACTTTAAGTTCTTGAAAGGAAAGCATATGATCTAATATTATTTACAGCAGAATAGTTATTGCATATTCGTGTTTCATGTTATATGTTATGTTACAGGTTCATTCATTTATCATACATTTATTATAACTAATATCGCTTAAGTCAAAACTCGGACAATTTTTTAAAGCAAGCATTTAAATAATAAACATTGAAATTCGAAATTTTCAAGTAAAAAATGCTCTTAGCAATTACTCTGACCTTCAGAAAAAAAATAAGACAAATCATTATCAGCATATTTATTTAAAAATTTCATACATATCCCTATGAATTTCTCTATTTGTTTCTTAATCCGACCAATCAAAGTCTTCTTCTGGGCATCTGAACTGCAAAGAATATTATCTATACCAAAAAAAATATACGTTAATAGTTTGAAATATATATATATACATACTCACTTTTGTTGCCAGACCTACAAAAAGTAATAAACTAGTGGATCTACAGATCAGGAGCCTCAACGTCCTATTTTCATCACACATTATTCAACAGGTCATTTTTATTTATTTCTTATTATACAATGTATATATTAATTCGATTGACTTGCTACATAAACATATGTGTTCCTGAGTAGGGCGGCAGCCCCCTCAACCCCCCCCCCCCCCCCCACTGTATCTCTTTTTCTATACCTATCTGTATATGATATATATATGTTCTTAATAACAGACAGTCTTGTATTATTTCTCTGAAATTCATTTGTACCAAATTTCATGCAGAAAGATTACATAGCATATCGGAATTATTTTGCGTAACTTTGTTAACTAACAATCAATTCTATTCCCACACTTTTCCACCAAAAAACATGCTTTTACAATTCCAGTAAAATTCCATTATATTTAATGGGGGTATAACCATGTTAAAATACACTTTTAAGAAATACCGACTATAGACCGTAATAGTACAAAATTTTTTTATGTATCCCGGAAAGTAGACACAATTATTATATACTGCAATAATAAGAATACACCTAATTAATTATTAACTTTTTTAAAGTTTGATATTTTTTAAGATTTTATATTAGTAAGTAATACAGAATTTTCAAAATTCGTCAAATATAGTTAGTTGCGGTGCAGGTAAATAACATTAGTTTTAGTATATAAAAAGTATTTAACTTTAAATATTAACTAAATTTATATGTATATATATATATATATATATATAAAGGAAAGAAAACAAAACAAAAGAAAGAATGGATGAATAAAAATTGAATTTGAAACTGTATCTGGAGTTTTTCCTTCACCTTTAATACATAAATTATTCTTAAATTTTATTTGCTAAATTATCCATGTGTATTCCTGCGTGTATTTACTCGGGGAAAGACAGCCATTAGAGAGTCTTTCACCGAGTAAAAAGGAATCACTTTTTCCCCCTCGATGATCAATCTATGTCTTATTACTATATATATGACCAACACGCCCTGTAAGCACTATTGCCAACATATCGTACAGACTTTTATAGTCTATATCCATATTAATTTTTAATCTTAATACTTGTCTAATTCTATATCATATTTATCAAACGTCATCCTTCAAAACTGGTGGTAATTGTTAAATTAAAAAAATTTCTAGAAGCTGGCATCACTGCCTGCAAGGCGATATATGTCAAATTTTAATAAGCATCAATGTATATCATTATGATTTTAACAAAATATAAACTATTTATTCATGAGGTAAGCATCCACAATATTTTGTTAACATACACACACGCTGAGTCACACAGATAGGCATTTTTAGAAAAGGATGAAATCGTGTTCGATTCATCTGAAAAAGTGTACACTAAGAAACAGAATATATCGCATTCCTCTAGAACGACTAAGTAGTCATTTTTTGAATAACTAAACTAGAAATATAGATTTCTGAGCTATGCATATAAGGTAAACCAATAAGCTAAATAGACGAAATGATCGAGAATTTATAGTCTAAACACTTCTAAATAGTGAAACAATATTATGAATCTTTTGTATCACGAGAAATTTTCGCTTGATTTCCTAGAAATTGATTACAAGCTCGAATTATAGTTGTTAAAACACGCCTCTTACATTCTCATTTATTTGCAGAGATTTTTAGAAAAGTTTGATTACGAAATATAGGCAAACGCTCTAGAATTCTAATAGAGGTTTAAAGAACTCGCTGCCAATGGAGACCAGAATTTAGAAGGATAGCATGGAACTATTTTTGAGCATAAATTTCGATCCTAGATGTCCGTCACAGAATTTGTTCTGAGTGTAAATTCATCAAAAACCGCAAATAGAAAAATTTCCGTATAGAATACTTTCTTCTTATACAGTGAAACCCCGATCTATTGTTCCCGTATCCACCATTCTCCCGCATTGATAATTTCATTTTTATGCTTCGTAATGGCACAAATTGTATTTAAATAATGTTAACGAAACCTGCATGTATCGTGCTTCAAAAAGTCGCATTCCCGCATTCATCGTTGTAAAAATTTTCTCTTCACCTTGTAAAAATTTTCTCCTGGTGGTCAAGCATTTCCATATGGCATACAAACTGGAATTATATCTTTCACCCTAAAGTAACTCTTTTCCACATTTCCATGGAAGATCAAAGTTGTAATGCTATGTCTCCGGACCATTTATATTCATTTTATAGTTTCAACATGGCAGGATGTAACCTCTTCGATAATCGAAAAAATTGTTTCGTGAAATGCTATTACATGCGAAAATACACTTCATACGGTTTTGTTAAATAAATCCTTATCGAATCATGTTCTTACACTGATTAAGAACAGGATTCGACAAGGATTTACTTCACAAAACCGTATGAAGCGTACTTTTTTTAGATAGGAATTTTCGCTAGTGTTCTGACACTTTTGTTGCCGACTGTAATTGTAGCATTTGAAAATGCACGAACATTTATATAAGCATATAAAATTACGGAAAAGGACCAGAAAAATTTGTAAATCTGGAAAAATTCTTCTTTAATTTATAAAATGAACAAAAAACCAAACATAAAATTATTGATTATTAAAAATAAATTTTTTTTAATGTCCTACAACATTGATTTATTTCTTTGACAGTTTGGAAAGTAACAGATTAGTTTTTATTAGTACTATATACTGCGTACATTGTGGGTATTAATTCATAAACATTCGTGTTTGGACTTTAACCCACATTCGTCGTTTTCCCGCTGTCATCGGTTTTTTTTCACGCACCTTGGAAAACGATACATCGAGGTTCTACTGTATATGTAAAATGGATGATTGCTATTAGGTGCAAAATACTAAATCCGCTAATTTATTTTCCAACATTTTCATATTTTTTCTTGATTAATTTTATATATGCTACCCCAATTTTAGCTTTCTATAATCGTGATTTTACAACTTTTATTATGACTATTTTAGAATAAGCTACTTCCGAACATCTAATTTAGCGTGCACAACTGATATTTTTCCTGCTGAAGATATGCTTTTGAGTTTATTATACGGCAATGCTGTTTTTATTAAGCGGCGGTTTTAAAATTAATTTGCACTGTTTTGATTCCGGTGCTGGCAATTTGATCCGATTAAGCGGCTGATTTTATTAACCAGTAAATTTAATAAACGGCGGATACTGTATATATATATATATATATATATATATATATATATATATTATTTTTACTTCCATTTCACGACTACCGTAGTTAATGGAAGTACTGTATTTGGTCCAAAAATTCGATATCGAGATTTTACCTAATTTACACGTTTTAAGGTCTTCTGAGTCCAAAAATTGGTTTTTGGCAATTGGTCAGTGTGTGTGTATGTGTATGGGGAATCTTCTGACTATCATATCGCCGAAACTTATAAAGATACAGCTACGAAACTTCAGAATTAAGACAGAACTGGTGCACAGATGGGTTTTTTAAATTTTGATGAAAATTGGAAAACCAGAAGTGGGACCTTAAGTCCGTATCTCAAAAACGGCTGTAAGGAATTTTTTCAAAGTTGCTACATAAACACTCTATTAGATTTTCTTTCGAATGATATAGTTGGTTAGTTCAGGAAAATTTATAGGCATCCTGCATAAATAACTCAATTTCAGGTCTCGCAAGTGCGTCTTTTTAAAAACAGCAGTAGAGAATTTTTTTCATACTCGCCATATTAACTCCCTTTTAAATATCCTATTGTGTGTAATTATTGTTTTCCGGTCAATAATTGAGTATGCCAAGTTTTGGTAAATGTCGGTATCTCAAAAATGGCTCTCGCGATTTTTCTTGAAAATTGTTACCCAAATCCATTTTAGATATCCTTTCTCGTATAATACGTGGTTATGACAGGAAAATTTAACACGTCATCCTGCTTAGGTAGGTCACTTTTAGATCTCGGAAACTGGTATTTCAAAAAATAACTCTACCTCTTTTTTTAACTCGTTATGTAAACTCTGTTTTACATGTTTATACATGAGCTTTCTCTTATTGGAAAGTTGTTATATGTCTACTTCGTTAGGTCAATTTTATGTCTTCTGATCACATTTTTAAAAATTGCATATAATGCGTGAAATATTGGGTAATGGAAGTCGTGTAGTTGCTTCACACCAGATTTTTTTCTTTTTGGAAAGAACAACAAATTTTTGGAAAATTGTTCTTGTTTTAGCCAAAAATTAATTTTTAAAATATTTATTTTTTACTTTGGAGCTATATAGTGAGAAAAATACGCTTACAAGGAGACGGCAATGGTGTGGGGTCCTCAAATCGAACGGAGGTTCCGCGTGTAATTAGCACTCAGTGAGTGTATTCATATACTCAAACCCTAGAGCGCACTACTTAGCCATCCCCGAGAAAAAAATTCCTGAAGTTTGAAAAAAAAAAAATAATAATGATAATAATAATAATTTGTATTAAAATTTAATAAATCGTTATAAACAATTTCTTTTCAACTTTTATACATTGCTAAATCGCGAATTTAATGATTTCTAACTTTTTAACGATTAGAACTATAGTAACAAAATATAGGACAATAATTTACAAAATTAAAGTGGTCTTATAATTTCTTAACGGACTGTAAACTAACGAACTGTATATTTAAAATGGAATAAGATGCAGCTTATGAAATCTAAGGACACCGCAAGTATAGAAGGTCGAGAGACCCTTCTTTTAATGTGGGAATCTTTTGTATAGTGCAACGGTCAGGTCAAACGAATGTACGTCGAATGGAGCGTTACGAACAGATGAATTTGTAATTTGTAAATTCTTCATATTATTTTTGATATATTAAATTTTATTTAATTCCAACCACATGCGAATAATAAATTTCCATACGTTTAATGTTAAAAAGTTAGAAATCATTAAATTAGCGATTTAACAATGTATAAGAGTTGAAAAGAAATTGTTTATAACGATTTATTAAATTTTAATACAAATTCATTTTTTTTTTTTTTTCAAACTTCAGGAATTTTTTTCTTGGCGATGGCTAAGTAGTGCGCTCTAGGGTTTGAGTATATGAATACACTCACTGAGTGCTAACTATACGCGGAACCTCCGTTCGATTTGAGGACCCCACACCCTTGCCGTCTCCTTGTTAGTTTATTTTTCACATTTTTTAGTTTCAAAATAAAAAAAAGTAAAGATTTAAAAAAAAAAAAAAAAAATTTTTTTGTAGAAAACAAGAACAAATTCGGTAAATGGGAATTTTCTGAACGTAAAAACGAAATTAAAATAAATAAATAAATGCATAAAGTAAAGTGACATTCGACATTCTTGATACAAATTTCCCCATACAGTTATATAGGATTTGACTTCCGGTGACGATGAGTAGAGAAATCCCCTTCAGTACATCATATTATATTTTGTATTTTAATTTCCCATTTATTAATTATTTATTTATTTATTTTCAGGTTTGCAAGTCCAAGCAATTCCTGTTCAGATTAGTATCATGCCCCAAATGGCCAGCGGGGGTGGAAAAGGTGGAGGCGGAGGCTGGCCGAGCGGAGGAGGAGGAGGAGGAGGAGGAGGATGGCCCTCGGGTGGCGGGGGAGGTGGTTGGCCATCAGGAGGAGGGAGTAGCAAAGGATCCAAAGGAGGTAAAAAATGTGTATTGATCCATAAATATCAGTAGCGAAATTGTTTTTTTTTTTACTTCCATTACCCGACTACTGTAGGTAATGGAAGTATTGCATTCGGTCCAAAAATTCGATATCGAGTTTCCACCTAATTTACACGTTTTAAGGTCTCCTAAGTCTAAAAAAGTGGGTTATGGCAATTGGTCAGCGTGTGTGTGTGTGTATATATGTATATGGAGAATATTCTGGCTCTCACATCTCCGAAACTAATAAAGATAGAATTGCGAAACTTAAAAATTGAGACAGGTCTAGTGCGCAGATTAATTTTCCAAATTTTGGTGAAAATCGGAAAATCAGAAGGGGGATATGGAAAATCAGAAATGAGACCGTAATTCCGTATCTCAAAAACGTTTCTAACGATTTTCCTCAAAATTGCTGTATAAACATTCTCATTAGATGTCCTTTCGAATGATATAGTTGGTTAGCTCAGGAAAACTGATAGGCCTCCTGTATAAATAGCTCAATTTAAAATCTCGCAAATGTGTTTCTTTAAAAACGGCTGTACGTATCTTTTTCAAACTCGCCATATTAACTCCTTTTGTGTGTGATTATTGATTTACGGTTAATAATTAAGTATGCCAAGTTTTGGTAAAAGTCGAACGATTTTCTTGAAAATTGTTACATAAATCTATTTTAGATATCCTTTTTCATGTATTACACGGATATTACAGGAAAATTAATAGTCATCTTGCTTAGGTAGGTCAGTTTTAGATCTCGAAAATTGGTGTTTTAAAAAATAACTTTACCTTTTTTTTTTTTTTTTTTTCTTAATTTTTAACTCGCTATGTAAAACTCTGTTTTATATTTCTTTACACGTGTATTAAGTTTCTCTTACCGGAAATTATTTAAGTTTCTACTTTGTTAGGTCAATTTTATGTCTTCTGATCTCGGTATCTCCAAAAAGTGCATAATACGTGTATTAGAAGGTAATGGAAGTTGTGTGGTTGTTTCACACAAGATTTTTTTTTTCTTACATTCGTTTTTCCATGTACAACAGAGAAAACATTTTTTTCAGAGCTAAACTATATGTTTGAATTCTTATTTCGTAAAATGAGAATTTTAAGTGATTAGTCTGTTATCAATGTAGCTCAAAAACCTAGTTTATCAATAAGTCTAAATTCGGCATTATAGTTCTACATAAGAGGATAATATTGCTTGAAACCTTTCACTAAATTTAGCCAAATAGTCCTTGCACAGAGCCTAATAAAGACAAAAATAGGCACAGGACCACATGCACATATATGTCCCCACCCTGCCCCCTATTTTTATCACTTTTCGTAATTTTACGGCTATAAGTTTGATTTGTAGGGGGGGGGAGGACGATAATTTTAACTGTTAAATATCTTCTGGGGGACTACAGAGTTGGAAAATTCTAAAACATGAGCATTTGAAGCAAGGGGGAAAATTTAGGGGGGGAGGATGTGCTACTGGAATTATGTATTACATTTTTTATATATATATTTTAAACCAAGTGCGGCCTACAGACACTTGATAATCGAAGAAGGTACCAAACAGTTAAATTTATTAACAAGGCTAATAGTCTAGATGTAAATCATATCTCTCGCAGAGCAACAACTAACTGGAATTGCAAGTCAAGACTCAAAAGATCATCTACCATGAAGCTTGATAAAGAAATACGAGAAAGTCTTGAATTGAATCAAAGATTTATGTTACTTCAGGAACCTGTCCTATCATCCTGCCTTCCCCCAAATACTGTTATCAATTTGAACCTACTAGACCACTGCTTGAAAAAAGAACCGGAGGCCATAGTTAAAGCCAAAGGAATTAAAACTATCGAAACTTATTTGGGGCGCGACCTAGTGCAGATCTATACTGATGGATCTTCAGATGAGACTATTTTGAATGGAGGAGCAGGCATATCAATCACTCTGACTAATGACATGAAAATGCAAAAAAGTATAGGAGCAGGAAACATTGCTTCTAATTTTACTTGCGAACTAAAAGCAATTCTTGAGGCCCTACAAATGTATATTTCTCTAAATGATACTGATAAAGCTAGTGGACTCGTCATTTTCTGTGATTCAAGGGCTGCCCTGGAAGCGATAGAGAATGGAGACTCCAGGCTCGCACAAGATATCCATCTCTACTTAGAGGAAATTTGCCACCTTGGGAAAAGCTGTACTTTCCAGTGGACACCCGCACATGTTGGTATTGAAGAGAACGAGGAAGCAGATAAGCTGGCGAAGGAAGCGAGGGACCTAAACTTGGAAATCTGCAGCACCGTAACTTTAGGTGACGCTAATGCAATTGCTAGATACAGACTGAAAGAAAAACACATCAAAAAGGAACATCAACTATGTGTTATCAATGCAGACAGGATGATTACCAAGACTATCTCCAGACTCAGAACCCAACACTTTGGTGGAATGACAATAAAAACAGATGGCACCAGAACTTACAAATCATGTAGGAACTGCCTGGAGAAGGAACTCACTCCAGAACACATTTTCAACTGCCCGGCCATCATAAGAAGCTTACAGGCCTTTGACGAATTTCCCTTTCAGGGAAATCTCTATAGCGACAAAATTGTGGACATTGCCAAGGCCGTGATTTTGGCACATGGAATGATTTGAATTTGACTTCAATTGGACACGACACCAACCAACCAACCAACCAAACCTTTTAATAACGTTTTTCATTGAACATTATATATATATATATATATACAGTCGGTAACAAAAGTGTCCGAACACTAGCAAAAATCCTTATGTAAAAAAAGTACACTTCATACGGTTTTGTTAAATAAATCCTTATCGAATCATGTTCTTACACTGACTAAGAACAGGATTCGACAAGGATTTATTTAATAAAGCCGTATGAAGTGTACCTTTTTTCCATAGGAATTTTTGCTAGTGTTCGGACACTTTTGTTACCGACTGTATATATATATATATATATATTGTTTTTAAGTGTTAAATTAATTCTTTTTCATTCTCAAAATCAAATTCATGGTCATTACTGAACAGTGATAAAATCTGGAGAGGGGGTAGTGTCCCGAGAAAACGGTGGGTGACTGGGTAAAATGGAAGTCATATTCGAATTCAGGAGGTAATTTTACATAAAAATCAGCAAGAAGGGTATAAGGGATCGATTTTTTTTTTTTTTTTTCAGCGCAGTGAAATTTATAATTCGTTTACAGGGTATGAAACTAGAATTCGAATACATGGAGATACAGTTAGAGTTAATATTAGGAGCCAAGTTTAGAAATTGCTCCAAATGTGATTTTAGAGCTGTATTATGCATTTCTTTGTAACTGTACTAAATTCAAGTACATTATATAGTGAGTATATGTATTTTATAGATAATATACAGGAATAACTATAAAATGAGAGAAGATCAGATTTTTATTCGAAGTAATTGATGGCAGTGTTAAATTGAATTGTATGATGTCTTGGAGAACTGTCAAAACAAGAGGTTACGGTTTCACTCATACAGCAAGGTTTAAATAAAACATTGAGGTTGAATCGGTTTGACATCTCATTGGAGCTACACAATAAATGGTTGGCGAATGTTTGGGATTCACCCCTTGTTGGTCCCTTAGAAGAATGATATAGGAGTACATGGCACGCCAAGAAAAGCATGAAACCAATATCGTAACCGCAGAAACCATTAAGTGACACAACACTAACCATACATCACATCTCTTCCACAAGACATCCTCAGGATATCCTATGGATGTAAGAACACCCAATGGACATCCTTAGGATGTGCTATGGATAAGTGTGCTGTTAGGATAGCTAATGTTTTGGTAGACTCGATATGGCTCCTGGAATAGCGCTACTACAGCGCCTAGAATACATTGTGTAGCAAGCGACCAGCAAACCAGTGCCTTAAGCCTCTCACCAGAGGTTAATTCGATCAAGTTTATTGCTTGAAAAAATCCTTATTGGTTAATTATGGTCTTAGATCTCGTGACTGTGCAAACGAAACTGGGAAAAGCCAATCAGTTCTTCGATTTGAGGAAAAAAACTCGATCGCAGCGCCATTTGGGAAGCTTAGGGAGGCATACTATTGTAACAATCGCATCTATCGTAGTTCACAAGTCGGATCGTACACTTGGCAGCAAAACTATCCGAGCACTAGCAATAATCCCTGTCTAAAAAAAGTACACTTAATACTGTTCTGTTAAATAAATCCTTGTCGAATCCTGTTCTTAGTCAGTCTTTGAACAAGATTCGACAAGGATTTATTTAACAAAGCAGTATTAAGTGTACTTTTTTAGACAGGGATTATTGCTAGTGCTCGGATAGTTTTGCTGCCAAGTGTACGATCCGACTTGTGAACTACGATAGATGCGATTGTTACAATAGTATGCCTCCCTTATTTTTTTTAGCAGTATTTTAAGCATTCGATCATAACATGTAGTAACCACGGAGTAAAAAGACAGGAGAAGAAGGTAACGCTGAAATTTTGTGATGTTGTTTTCTAATGTTTACAGATGGCGCCAGCGTGCAATCCTTCCTTCTCTCCAGCTTCCGCAATGTTATTCAATGGGGAAATGTCTCGTTTTAATTATTTTTTTAAAAATAATATCAAGCTGAAAAAATTTCGATTGAAAGCAAATTTCATTAAATAGAGTATTTTAACCAACATGTTTTTTTTAAGAGCCATTTTATACTCATTTTACTTTGAAAGAAAGCTTTTAAAAAATGACGATTCTTATGAACCGAAGCTAGCTAAAACAGACAATTGGGAGGAAGGAGAATGGATGAAATTTTGTAAAGAAAAAAAATAAACTTACTTTAGGTGCAGAAAACACGAACTCGGACTTTATTTTTCTCCTAAGGCTTTTTTTTTTTTGTTTTTCTTATCACTATCATAGCCTGTTTTACAACTAGGAACGAAGCATTTATTTGAAACATCTGAATTATGCAGTTTTAAGAACTTACAAACAAATTAAATTGCTTAAAATAAAAAATTTTAAATGTACTTCAGCAAAATTCTATTGAAAACAACAGTATATCCGCGCCGAAGTAGGGAGGAATGACAAGTGGCGCCCTCAATATTTACCAAAAATTTAGATCACAGTTTCGTAGCTTTCTCCCATTGGACCTTCAACTCCTATTAATATTACTCCGTGGTAGTAACATATATCGATCTATCATCCCCATATTATGGAGCAAAAATTTTCGATGCCAAAAAAAAAAAAAAAAAAAAAAAAGCTTTGGAATCAGCCATTAAGAGGTATTGAAAAAAAGAAAAAGAAAAATGAATTTGAAACTGTATCTGGAGTTTTTAATTCACCTTTAGTAAATAAATTATTCTTAAATTTTACTTGCTAAATTATTTGTGTGTATTCCCGTGTGTATTCACTCGGGAAAAGACGGCCATATTCCGGTAAAATCGCCGTCTTTCTCGGAGGATAAAGGAATCATTTTTTCTCCCCAATGATCAATCTATATATTATTACTATATCTATGGATCATAAGCGCTTGCCACACTGGAAGTTCTAGGCGCTGTAGTAGCGCTGTTATTACGCCAGTCCCTCTTGAGTAGACTTCATTGACTCTGCATGCTGACTCCTTTTATATCTGCATGCCAATTTGTTTTATATCCATAACAGCACATTTACTCCAAATGCCATCCTCAGGATGTCCTACAAAGACATCCTGGGGAGATCTTCAGGATGTACTATAGACAAGTGTGTTGTTAGGGATGATTGTATTAAATCTTCTATTGGAGCAGTCACTCTACACAGCGTTTAAAAACAAATTAAGGTAAACGTACCAGTAGTGGACACTTTTAATTTTAAACTCGGAAAATAAGCTACCTAAATATTCTGAAGATTCGACCAATGTTCAGGAAGGGAGTTATAGTCTTTTACTGTTAAACCCTGTAACAAAAATTAATACCTGCCATTAGTTTTAAAATAATGTTACTTTAACTAAAAAAAAATTGCATTTTTTGTGATTTTGCCGTTTTCTTCTTATCACTTTGAATAAGGAAATGAAATTTTATTTGCTCGCTCTCTGCTTATTTTTAACTGATTTCTTCTACCTTTTGCTTTCATATGACTAAAATAAGTATGCAGAATTTATTTATTGTGCTGTTTTTTAAATATTGTATTAACACATGGTATTTTTATGGGTGTCCATTACTGGTACCAAAACAATGTCATCATGACAAATAGTGGACAGCCCTATCCACTACTGTCTCATGTGACTTTTAATGCCACATCCAGTTAGTGGACACAATTCTGTAATCTAGCAATTTTAGAATTGAATTTTAAAGCAAAAATTTAAAGGGGTCCACTACTGGAACAAAAAAGGGCCCACTACTGGCGTCTTTAGTGTGTCCACTACTGGCTCATTTTAAGCTGTTTAGATTTTTGATTTTTTACATATATAAATGCTACAGTTAGCAATTTTCATAATACAGTCGTGTTAAGAAAGAGTTAGTAAAGGTCTGAAATATTAATTCATTTTTGAAACTCTAAAATTTAGGAAATTACACAAAAAATAGCCGGAATATGTCCTTAAAGTGTTCACTACTGATGCGTTTACCTTATTGGGATAAAATTTTGCAAAACAGATGTTTTTATGAATCTGAATTTTGTGAAAGGGCTTATTTTATGAAACGAAGTTTTGTGAACAGGCAACTAAAGGGCTCCAGTTTTCGTATGGATGAACCCCTACACTGACACAATTTGTTTCAGTTTCGGCTTAAATAAAATAACAAGTAAGCAAAAGATAGCTTTTGATATTAAAATAATAATAATAATAATAATAATAATAATAATAATAATTAAGCGATAGAAAGACATTTAAAAACATATGTTGAATTTATCGTCTCTATTGAAATGAATTAAATTTGTAAGTATGTGCATTTTATATATATTTGAAAAAACTGTAATGATTTTGATGATATTAAAAAGTTACTGAATTTTTCGCATTAATCTGACAAAAATGGGTTATAAAGCTTTACAAAAAGGAAAATGTCTTGAAAATTTGATAAAAGCCAGCAATTAAATAAAGTTGTCAACTTAAAAATTAATTTGATACGTCACCTTCAGATGAATTTGTTTTCACTGGTAAATCGCCTTTTCGTTTCACAGAAAGAGAGCGTTTTTAAGTGTTTCAATAGAAAATTAAGGAATTAGAATTTTTTAGGTTCTGAAATCGATCTGTTAGTGAACTTATACTCGGAAAAAAATTGTTTTGAAATATTATTCCTTCATCTCATCAAAGGTCGAAAACGTTTTCGAAGCTTGCAGACGTAAAATGACGGGTTTGGATCCACTTCCTGCTCATTAGCCTAGTCGTTCGGAATTTTCATTCTGTTTCTCAAAATAACTGTATGCATATGAAGTAGGATGTCTTCGAAAGACACACAGAAAGAGGATCTTACCTGGCAATGAACACTCACTTCGTTAATCGGACTTAGGGGGCGTCCATTAATTGCGTGAGGTGTTCAAGATTGGGGGGGGGGGGTTCGAGCCGAATCTCACCCAATCTCACGTGGGGGAGAGCGGGGGGGGGGGGTCTCGTCAAATATCACGTAATTTTTTCCCCGCAAAAAACAGTGTAATATTGATTGGAAAATTGAGTTAAATTCTATTTAAGTATTTCATTGTTCAATTCTATTACTGTGATTCTAGACTACGATCTATGCAATCTTAAAAACTAGCCTTAACTAGTTTTCAATAAAAATAATAAAGCAAATTGTGTTTTTTGAAATAAATCCAACGCATTTACAGTAAAGGTACGAATTTCAAAAAATCTCACGTGCGATTAGGAGAGGAGGGATGGAGTCGAGCCAAATATCCTGAAATCCCACCAGGGGGGAAGGGGTGGTCAAAAAGTCGTCAAAACCGCCTCACGTAATTAATGGATGCCCCCTAAGTGGACTTTTTTCTTCCATTCTCCCCCCGAGCCAAATTCCAAATACGCCGCCAATTGCCGAGTGACTCAGTTCAGTGGTTAAATCTGGTATTGTCGCGTTTGATCCCAGCTTGCGCTCGTCAACTTAGTCGTTCAATATTTTCCTTTTTCTTCTCCGAAACTCACTCCGGGCTAGAATCACTTAGAAAGACCTCCACCTAGGGCATTCCACCTATTGGCCTAAGATCCAAGTGCAGTCAGTCGGCCTTAAGCTACACAACCAATCAACCAACCAGTCACATTCCGTGATATTGAATGGTGAAATTTGTTGCGCTAATTACTCATTACTTAATGCAATTTCACATTCAAATAATTCAAAAGGAAAAGCATTAAATTTGTTATCTTTTTAAATAAAACTGCTAATATAGGGTAAGTGCACCAGTAATTGACACTTTTAGAGCAGTCTCTGATGTTTTTAATGTTCTAGTCATCAGAAAATGTTTTTAGAAATCTTAAGTTAATACATGTGATATGAAAGACATTCATTCAGAACCACATATATGTTAAAATATATACATTTGATAACAATTATTTTTTTTATGAATTTTTATTTGACACCCACTCAATGTTCCAGTGATTGACACTTTTAGAGCAGTCTCTGGTGTTTTTAATGTTCTAGTCATCAGAAAATATTTTTAGAAATCTTAAGTTAGTACATGTGGTATGAAAGACATTCAGAACCACATATAGGTTAAAATATATACATTTGACAACAATTATTTTTTTTATGAATTTTTATTTGACACCCACTCAATGTTCCAGTCATTGACACTACCAGTTTTTAATTTTATCAGTAACTGGTCCCCTATGTTTCAGTGTTTGATACTTCAAGTTATTCATTTTACCAGTTATTAGCACCCTATGCTCCAGTGTTTGACATAAAATGTTAAAATTCTTATGTGTAAAATATATGATTTTAATATTTTTCTTATTTATTAATTATTTCGGGATAGATGTCAATTACTGGAGCATGCTAATCACTGGAGCACTTACCCTATATATTTTTTGATGTAATGAACAATTAACTATGTGCATTTTTTGCATCTTTTAGCTCCGAAGTATAACATTAATATTTGAAAAATAAGATTTTTTTTTTTTTTTTTTTTTTTTTTTTTTTTCTTTTTTGAGAACGGGAACAAATCAAACGTTTGTGAATTTTCTGAATTTGAAAATACATTAGATAATGAGTAATTTACGTAATAAATTTTCCCATTAAATACAATGGGATTTGGGTATGAAGATGAAAAAACTTTCACCATTACCTATATTTACTTTAAAATTTAGACACAGATGGCAGCACTATTCACGAAAAAATATATAAGGAATTTTTGAGAACAGTAGAATTTCTCGAATTTCACAATTATTTTATTTATTTAATCTGAAATACTGTACTTATTAAGTAGATTTTTACTCTAATATTGCTGCCTATAGTTTCAGAGGTGTGTTAAAAGAATTTTAATTTTTAGGTCTAAGAACGTCTACTATTACTAGTAAACACTAGATGGCAGCACTAAACTTTCGAAGCGCTTTTTTTTTTTTTTTTTTTTTTTTTTTTTTTTTTTTTTTTAAAACCTTGGAAAAAATTAAAATAAAATAACGTATAATTTTTTTTTTCTTTCCCCGAGGATGAAGTGCAACTATTAAAAAATGAAAGAAAAAAAATGTTATTAATAATATCATTAATAAGTAAATAACTTTTAATACATAAATCACTAATTAAAAAAAAAAAAAAAAAATGTCATTTATTTATACAATAAGTCTGTTAAAATCGCAATATTTGTTGTATTCAATCATCAATGTTCAAACTGATAACAGTGGATCGTAAAATGATGTCTATCAGCGACTTATTTCCATTAACTATTATTGTGCATATCATTTTTATTTTTTTAGTATGTTATATATAGCAGGTTCTTGTCGATAAGTGCACTTTAAACAAAAAATATTTTTTAAACAGTCTAAACAACACTGTCACTGTTCACAAAACAGTCCAGTAAAGTTGTTACTTGTGCTACAAATGTCAAGTCAGCAGGATTATATATACCCAGAGCCTGACTAAGGCAGGGGCATACGCGATAGTTGCCCTGGGCCCCCACATCAGAGGGGGCCCCCAAATCTAATAGAAAGTTTATTTTACGTTTCCTTCTTTAATGAACTTTTTTAAAACAAAATATCAGTGTAGTGTAAAATCCGGCTTAATTGGGCCATTGTAATTGAGAAAATTAAACTGAATTCCGCCATAGTGTCAGCAAGGATATGAATTTTTCGCATGTAGATGACAAAGTTAGCAATCAGAAATAAAATGGATCATAAAATATAATGATGTGAAAAATTTAAATACCTGCATAAAGTTCTGTTCTTTATTACTGAAGTAGTAAAGCAGAGGGGGGCCCCAAAGATGTTTTTGCTCCGGGCAACGAGTAGGCTCAGTCGGGCCCTGTATATATCACAGAGCTGGAATGCGGCTGATTCAAGAACAATGATGAAACATACGTCAAAGGCTCTTACAAACGACTGCTCAACGCAAACGTTTAAACACTACTAAAATTCTTCGGAAAACGCATTTTTCTTTTGATAGTCTTGAATACTGTGTGGCGAATTATTAAGTCAGTTCTGTACCAGAACCTAGGGCATTAATGTGGAATATTCCAGAACTCGGATCTCATTGAAGATAGAACTTTCAAAATTTTTAATACTAAATTACCATTTTCGTCAACTTTGTTCGCCAAGTCCTTCTTTAAAAAAGCCCTTCAATAAACCTTCTTTTTTGAAGCATTGGTACATTGGTCTTTCACTGTGGGTCTCAAACCGCGTGGTTACAGGGAAATTGTTCCCACTACGGTCTTGTTAAACCATTCCCTAGACAGACTGGGAACACAGCCAGCGCAGAAAATTGTAGTTTAATTTATAAATAGGAGATATGTAGAAAATTGTACTTAAGATTGTTTTTAGGAAAGCTTCAAAAACTCCCTTTCCTTTTTTCTGTAATTTGCAGAAATGTGGTTTTCACTTTTGCAACAATAAATACACACACACACACATACGCAAATTACCACCCAAAATGCATAACTTATTGAAATTCTTTTGTGTAAACCTGTAAACTGTTTTAATAATTCCAAATACATCATTTTCCACAGAAACAATTCCTTTAAGTATCCATAGCTGGTATGTGTTTTCATTAAGTTAAATGTCGTGAAACAGTGTTAAAAGTATTTAAATAAATCTCATCTATAGAGTGTAATACATAATTTATTTTCTCTGAAGATCTACAAATATTATATGCACTAGAAATTACATAGCTAATTTCATGTAACTCACAAATGTTAGTATCAAATTTAATCGGATAAGTACGAAGAATTTTGGAAATATTTTATTTAGCCTTGTAGATTAAATATTAAGCACTGAGAAATACACTGAGAAAAAAAATACACCGCCTTCATCTAGAATGAATAAATGGTCATTTTCTAAATACTTAAACTAGAAATATAGATCTCCGAGCTATGCACATAAGGCACGCCAATAAACTGAATAGACGAAATGGTCGAGAATTTCTAATCTACACATTTCTAGATGGTGAAACAATATTCTGAATATTCTGAATCTTTTGTATTTCGAGAAATTCTCGCTTGATTTTCTAGAAATGGGTTATAAACCAAGATTATAGCTGCTGAAACCCGCCTCTTGCATTCACATTTATTTGGGGATATTTTCAAATATGTTTGTCCTCGATAGTATAGGCAAACGCTCAAAAATTCTAATAGAGTTCTCTAGAATTCGCTTTCGAAGGGAACTAGAAATTTTTTTATAAGAAATTTATAAGGATGACATGGAACTATTTTTTCTAGAGCCACAATTTAGGTTCTAGATGTCAGTTACAGAATTTTTTCTCAGTGTATTGGCTTGCCTTATACTCGTAGCTCGGAAATCTATATTTCTAGTTTAGGGATTTAGAAAAAGACTACCTATTCGTTCTAGATGAAAGCCGTATATTTTTTTTCTCAGTGTATATTTTATTATTTACAATCTGCAGTAACCAACTTTTTAAATATCTTATAATGTATGTTATTTTCATTAGGCTGAATGTAATATATAGCATGTTAAAGTGCACTTAAAATAAATTCTGACATAACCGTAATGACATGAGACACTTTGTGTCTCCCTGTACATGAACAAGAAACTCAATATAAAAGAAAAGTATATAGTTAATTCCAAGTAGATAATCAGTATTTGAACCAACTTTCAAGTGAATTGGATGTTTTTTTTCTAACTGTAATCGTAGTATATAAAAAGGTTAGGACAAACACCATAAAATTTTTTAATTTCAGAATTTTTGAGTCTTTTGGAAAACCTTTACAGATGTTTCGGCGCCACAAGTGTCCGAGAGGTTCTTCACTCGAAGCTGTTAGATGGAACATGTCGGGTTCAATTCCAGGTCGCACTCGTGCCCTATTGCAGTCCGGTGTTTTCCGTGATTTTCACGAAAACTCTCGTCATTACAGTGTCGATCTCTTTTAGGAAGTCCCCACAAATGACAGTCGATCCGGGGTCAGGATCTTTATGTAGTCAATCGCCACCCACTGATGTCACGACGATAACATTATTTATGTACTATAGAATGATTATTATAAATGTTTAGTTGTAAAAGGCTTTTTTTTATTTTTTTTATTTTTAACATTGAAAAAAAGTAACAAGATTATTTGAAAATTTCTCTTTATTTCTCTTTAATTGATATTATTCATCATTGCTCCCCTTCTTTTCAATAACATTTTCGATAGAATTTTTTTAAACATAATTTTTAATTTTATCATCTGCATTGAATTTCTTCTCATTCTTTTTCTTTCCAGACAACCAACAGATGGCGCTAGCACTGTTAGCGGTTCCCATCAAAATCCAACAACAAGCTTCTGGTGGCAAAGGCGGCGGAGGAAAAGGTGGCAGCACTGGTGGCGGTGGCGGATGGTGGTAGCCCCTGCCTTCTGACCCATGTGAGTAAGGAGATAAGAATCTAAATCTTAAATGCACGAATCACACATAAATAAAGCTACGTAAGAAAAGATTTATTCGATGTGGAAGCCGTGAAAATTCAAATGGAGTCCAATAAATTACGAGCAGATGTTATCAAAAAATGAGAAGTAGCATTCGTTCTTGAAAATAAGATCGTTTGCTTCTTTCATTTAGTTACTTTGTTAATTAATGTATACGTTTCATGCATAGATATAGTAATATACATAGATCTATCATCCCCATGTTAACGTGCAAAGATTTTTGATGCCGAAAAAGTTTTTGGCATCAGCCATGATGAGAGAGTATAAAACTCGAAAACAGCAATGGAATAGAATGTTGATATCATAGATATAGTAATAAGACATGGTTGATATATATTGAAAATGCCGAAGTACTGCGCGGCTTTTAATTGTAGATATAAATGTATGAAAGGAAGTGGAATAAGTTTTCATAAGTAAGTTAAATTTAACTAGTTTATGAAAAATATGATTCTTTATAATCAGTTGCTTTGTTATTATTATGGTTTAAATACTGTTTTGATTTTTAATGGAATACTTTTTTTAAAATTTTAATATTTTTTAAGTTTTTATATTAGTAAGTAATATCGAATTTTCAAAATTCTTTTAAATGTAGTTAGCAGTGGCAGAGGTAAAACCCGCTTGTTTTAATATATTATAACTAGTATTACCACAAGACTTTCTTCTCTATTTAATCCTATACAAATTTATTCAATACAAATTATTTATTAAGTTATAATTTATTAAACATATTTTCCATGATGAATGCAGACGATTTTTTTCATAAAGTAGTATAATAATAAATGCTGAAAAAAATCATTTTTGTGCAGACATGAAAAGATATACAGTCGAATCTTGTTAACATGAATCTCAAGTGGGATCAAAAATCTGTTCATCTTATCAGTAGTTCATGCTATCAGTAACTGATCGTCATATAACTAAAGTAATCTTCATTTTGACGGGGATTGTGGTAACAGTTCATGTTAAAAGTAATTCACGTTAACGAGGTTCGACTGTATATATATATATATATGTCTATACTATATATACATTATATATAACATTAAAAATAAAAGAAATCGGTAGCTTCGTTTTAAATTAATACAGATGTATGGTTCAACCATTCGTATTAGAAATATTGACGAGTTCTTTCTAAAATATCCACATTGAAAATTTACACAGGCCCCGGGGGAAGAGCACTTCCTTCCCAGGAGGAAAGCAATGCTCCTACATGCACACATTTTTTTTTTTTTTTTCAAGTTTATTACTACTATTATCAATAATTCATATAAATTTTACATTCATGCGTTAAAAATAACTCGCATTATATACATTTATATGAAATTTTGTCCTATACTATTATATGTCCTAATTTCTATTATATGTTGCGACTGGTCGTTAAAGGGTTAACGCGAATTTTCCTGAAGATGAGGATATGTCCAATCGCTTTATCACTCTAAAGAACACTTAATCCCATACTTTTATAAAAATCGTTATATCCATTTCCGAGTAAACCTAATTTCTATTATATGTTGTGACTGGCCGTTAAAGGGTTAACGCAAATTTTCCTGAAGATGAGTAAATGTCCATTCGCTTTATCTCTCAAAAGAACACTTAATCCCAAACTTTTATAAAAATCGTTATATCCATTTACGAGTAAACCTAATTTCTATTATATTTTGCGACAGGCCGTTAAAGGGTTAACACAAATTTTTCTGAAGAGGAGCATATGTCCAAACGTTTTAGTTCTTAAAAAAAAAAAAAAAAAAAAAAAAAGACACTTAACTCCAAACTTTAAACAAAATCGTTATATCCATTTCTGATTAAACTCAATTTCTACTACATGTTGCGATTGGCAGTTAAAGGGTTAACACTAATTTTCTTGATGCTAAGGATTTTCCAATTATTTTAGGTCTCTAAAAAGTACTTATCCCAAACTTTTATTGATATATTTATAACCATTTCCGAGTAAACATAAATTTCTACTCTATACAGTCGGTAACAAAAGTGTCCGATTGCTTTGCGATTGGCAATTAAAGGGTAATATAAAATCTAATATCTCTAATATCTCAAAAGATGAGGATAAGTCCAATAGTTTTTTCGACCATAAAAACTTCTAACCAGACAGAAATAGTAGACAGAAACGATAAATTTCTTTAAATGTCGTTATTCCATACAAAAAAAAAAAAATAAAATAAAAAAAAAAAAAAAAAAGGAAGAAGAAGAAAAGAAAAAGAAAAGAAGAAGAAAAGAGAGAAAGAAAAATGAGTATCTGGAGTTTTTTCATTCATCTTTAGTACATAAATTATTCATAAATTTTATTTGCTAAATTATCTGTGTGTATTCCCGTGTATATTCAGTCGGGGAAAGACATCCACAAGAGAGTAAAATGGCCGTCTTTTCCCGAAAAAAAAAGGCATCACTTTTTCGGCCTCGCTGATCAATCTATGTCTTATTACTATATCTATGGTTTCATGCCCCTATTCGAATATTTTTCTTTGTTCGATTCAGTAAATCATCGAATGGAATTTTCGTTGGTTGAAAACAGTTTATTAATGTTGATATGTTACATAAGCTGTGAAGAAAAATTGGACATTAAGCATTCAATAAAGAAAAGAAAGAAAAAGTTAAATGCTTAATTAAAATTTTTTCTGTTTATCTGTAAATTAATGTAAATAAGTATATTATTTAAAAAGAAAAAAAATTAAAAGAGATTACCTTAATAAAACTTATTATATTTATAGAAACATTATACAATATTAACATTTATGATAAATTATATTCAGTGAACAAATAAGATTGTAGCTAACTTTTATTAAAATTGAAAAAAGTATATTTCTCAATTATACATTTATTGATACAACTAAAACCACGGCGAGGAATTTACTAACACTGGTATAAATGTATCAAGTTAAATTAAAATTAATCAAACAAAATAAACAAAACAAATAACAAACAAAATAAACTATATTTTGCGAAGTAAAATTATAAATGGGGTTTTAGTAAGTTAAAAATTAAGATATTTAATAATATTATATTTATTGAAAGCAAATAAGATTGTAGCTAACTTTTATTAAAATTGAGAAATGTATATTTCTTAATTATACATTTATTGAAACAACTAAAACCACGGCGAGGAATTTACTAACACTGGTATAAATGTATCAAGTTAAATTAAAATTAATCAAACAAAATAAACAAAACAAATAACAAACAAAACAACAAATAACAAATAACAAAATAAACAATATTTTGTGAAGTAAAATTATAAATGGGGTTTTAGTAAGATAAAAATTAAGATAGTTAATAATATTATATTTATTGAAAGCAAATAAGATTGTAGCTAACTTTATTAAAATTGAGAAAAGTATATTTCTCAATTATACATTTATTGAAACTACTAAAACCACGGCGGCGAGGAATTTACTAGCACTGGTATAAATGTATGAAGTTAAAAATAAAATTAATCAAACAAAATAAACAAAACAAATGACAAACAAAACAATGAATAACAATATAAACAATATTTTGCGAAGCAAAATTATAAATGGGGTTTTAGTAAGATAAAAATTAAGATAGTTAATAATATTATATTTATTGAAAGCAAATAAGATTGTAACTAACTTTATTAAAATTGAGAAAAGTATATTTTTCAATTATATATTTATTGAAACAAGTAAAACCACGGCGAGGAATTTACTAACACTAGTATAAATGTATCAAGTTAAAATAAAATTAATCAAACAAAATAAACAAAACAAATAACAAACAATAAATAAATAACAAAATAAACTGTATTTTGTGAAGTAAAATAGTTATATTATTTTTATCTTAATAAAGTTTTGCAGATAAAGTACAGAAAGGGGAGTTGTTAAACAAACAAAAGAGAGAAAACCATAATAGAGTGTTTGAGTATTTTTCTCCATATAGTGCACGATGTTTTATTTTACGCTACTGAACTTTGAGCCCATAGATCATAATGATAAAGAATTTTTCGTTGTGTCCCTGTAAAAACCTATAAATGCCAGATTCACCAAAATGCTTATAGTTAGTGCAACAGTGATTTATAATACTCATATAAATTTTCAGCTCAATTGAATAAGGCGTTTAGATGCTATCGCACTTTTAAAAATTGGGTCCCATAGGTCATAATGGAAAAGAATTTTTCCTGGTGTGCCTGTAAAAGAACTGTAAGTGCTAAATTCACCAAAATCTATACAGTTGGTGCAACTGTGACCTATAACATGCGTACAAATTTTTTGCTCAGATTAGTGAGACAGTTAGAAGCTAACGCACTTTTAAAAATTTGGCCCCATAGGCCATAATGATAAAGAGTTTTGCCTGGTGTCCCTGTAAAAAAAACTATAGGTGCTAGATTCACCAATATCAATAGGGTTCGTACTATGGTGACTTACACTATACGTACCAACTTTCAGCTTATTCGAACAAAGCGTTTAGACGCTAGCGTGTTCACTCACATACATACACACACACACACACACATACATCATCGTAAAAATAGTGAAAACGGACTCAGGGGACCTCGAAACGTATAGAAACATCAAAATCTCCAATTCGGATTTTTGTCAGGATTACAATACTTTCCTCACTATAGTGCTCGGAAAGTAACAAAACTGGGAGTGACGCCCTTTATTGTTAAGATTTTTATTTTGAGAGAACTGAAATTATGTTCATGCTACCGCTCATAATTCTTTAAATTTACACGGTATTTGCCTGAGACTTACATATATGTAGCTCAATACTAGATCGCGAGCAAAAGTTGCACGTGTTTGCTTTTTTTTTTTTTTTTTTTATGTATATGTGACTTTTAAATAATAAACTTTTATACTATTTTCCTTCTAGATACTCCACCTGACGCTGAGGTCTGCGAATGAAAAAATGAAAAGGACTAATGAATACTTCACTATACTTGAAGAATATGAATTTTAGCGATGTTTGATGATCAGTGGAAAATCTGGATTTGATCATCATTTTCAAGTTTTTATAACTAATTTCAAGCCTGAAATTGTTAAATGAAGATTTATACTTAGGAAAAAAAAACCCGGAGAACTATGTGCATAACACAAATATAAAAAAAATGAATTATTAAAAAAATGAAAATTATAACTATTCTAACTCGGGTTAAATTTTCTTTGACAATTTTATTTTTCGATAGCACTTTGCATGTATTTTTAAAAAATTAACGGTTTATCCAAAATTTAAATGGGTTTTTCTATAGACTTAAAATTGGTAAGAAAAGTTCGATCAATGTGTATGCATATTTTTAGTCAAAACTTGGTTAGTTTATGGATTTTTTTTTAAATAATTTGAATTTTTTTTAAATAATATGATTATCATATAATAATTATTTAAATGAATAGTTTTCTAATAAATCACATTTTTAAATTATATTCTGATCCTAAAAACCAATACTTGATATCACAAATAAATAATTAAAAATATTTTATAAAGATAATTAATATCAATTTAAAATAAATTTAAATTTATTGAATTAAATTAAATTAAAAATAATCTAATTAAATTAAGATAAAGATAATTTTATTTTTAATTAAGATAAAGTTAAATTTGTCTAAATTAAGTTGAATTAAATTTGATTTAATTGAATTAAAAAATTTGTCTGAAGAGTTATGTGTTTCGGAAAAAAAAATATGTATATATATATATATATATATATATATATATATATATATGTATCTCTTGAAAACTACTTACGTCTAAACAGAGAAGTCTATTTTCATAAATATATAAATAAATTATAAAAAAAAAAAAAAAAAAAAAAAAAAAAAAAAAGAAAGAAAGATAATTATAATTTCTCATCATTTATATTCAATATAACAAATAATTAATTAAGATGAATAAAAAATTAATAAGTTTGATATTTTCTGAAGATTTTTTAATATGTGAACATTTCTTAAAACTCTAGAAAGACAATTAACAAAAACAATTTTTATAGATGCCAAACGCGCCACAAAAACTTTAAATTTTACATCTACATTTTAAGATAGCACGCGATCATGTTTTATATAAAAATTAAATCATTAAATTCATTTTTTTTTTTTTAACTTATTTTTATTTCATTTTGCACGCGCACTTTTTATTTCCTAATTCAAAATTATTAAAAAAAAAAAAAAAAAAAAAAAAACTTTTTCGATAGTGTTTGTTTCGATACTGATTATTATTAATTTTATTTTCTTTTTCTTTCCAAAAAAAAAAAAAAAAAATTTTGATGAAATTCTGGCAAAAGCAGAATTTAGTTTAGGACGGAAGATTATTAGTTTTTTTTTTTTTTTTTCAAATTATAACATCGTTTTCAAATTATTCAATTATATTTTCGATAAATTTTAGATTTCGATAAATGTCCAACTATCGAAAAATAAAGCCGCAAAAATCCCAGTTTGAGACTCATAGTCCACAGTCCTAATAATTCTTAAATAAATCCAGAAAATTGTTTTTTACACTTTTTACTTAAAATAAATTTAAACTCAATATATCATAGTGTAAAGCCGATAACATATGCTATAACCGTACGAGTATTTATTAAATTAATATTAAACAAAATAAATTATATATAATTAAAAGAAAAAAAAATGTGGAAAATGTTTGCTTTCTAACGGGAAAATATTTACATCCAGTGCATAGAGCCTAAACAAATACATATTAAGTATAAGTCAAATATTATAAAACTGCACCAATTTATAAATTAATCATTAAACATAAAAATATCAAATTGTAAATAATTCTAAAAGAAATTTCCCAAAAATAAATCATTTGATATTTTAATAGAGATAAATATGCATTTAATATGTATAACAAAAATCTTTCTTTATTGTGGCTGGTACCACAAGAAATAAAATAAAGATTATAACATCTCTACTGAATTATTTTTATTTTTTTACAGTGTTTTGTGATGAAACTAGTTCTTATAACTGTTCGAAATAAAACAAAGAACTATTATGTATGTCCATATTTAAGTTTATTTTTTCCAGTATCATTTTATGTAGCGTATGGAATATTTCGAAGCCATGTGTGTTCAAAACATTCTTTTTTGTATTTTTAAATGTATTTTTTTGCTTATGTATTACTTTTTTTTTTTTTCAAAAACTTTGTAGTAATATTGTATTAATTTAAATACATTATGTAGAATAAAATTTCCAATTTATTGTTTGAAGTACGACTGCTCTTCTATACTAAACTCTTCCTATTAAAGGTGCCTGCCTACCGTCGGTACACTGCAGACACAATTTCAAATTCATTTTTCTTTTTCTTCCTTCCTTTCTTTCTTTTATATATTTATTAATTTAGTTAATATTTAAAGTTAAACTCTTTTTATATAATAAAACTAACGTTCTTTACCTACGCCGCTGCTAACTGTATTTAAAAGAATTTTGAAATACTAATATAAAATTTAAAAAAAAATATCAAACTTTAAAAAACGTATTCCATTAAAAATCAGACCATTTTTAATTTCCTAATAAGGACAAAGCAACTGATTATAAAAATTATATTTTTCACAATTTAGTCAAATATAATTTACTTTTATGATAACTTATCCTTTTCTTTTCATAAATTTATTAGAAGAATTAAAAGACGCACTATTTCAACATTTTGAAAATTCATCAACATTCTATTCTGGTCTATTACAATTGTCGAGTTTCAGTGGTTTCAATACCACTATATGGTTATTGGTTGATGCCAAAAACTTTTTCGGTATCAAAATCTTTTGAATGATAACAATGGGATGATAGATCTATATAAATTACTATATCTAGGGTTTTTGTCATATTTACACCAGGTGCTAGTGCAATATTATAAAATACTTTTGTGGTGATGGTACATCATGAGTTTTTTATATTTTAAATCTGGCCCTCCTCGATTTGATGTGGTCATCTCTCTTGAAATTGAGGACAGATATCCACCCAATTCAAAGCGTTATTCCGCCATTGTACGTCCTTGTTATTATCATGCTTTTATTAACATGATATGATGTAACTGTTAATGTATGTAACGGAATCCTGCAATTCTATTTTCGGCCACTTTTGGTCATTCGATTGACCTGAAATTTTGCACACGACTTCATAGTCAATGACAATACTACATGCAAGTGTTTCCAGTCTCCTATCCCATTAGGGGCAGGTTCTAGGGGCAAAAAAAAAAAAAAAAAAATCTATATATATAAAACTCTATCGCATGGGGCACAGGATTTTCCCGTATTTGTATAATGTCGAGTGACAACAATTAATCAATTATTTATTTATTTATTTATTTATTTATTTATTTTTTTTTTTATTAAAGACTAGCAGGACTTGCCTGGTCACTATATTTAAATGAATTAAAAAAAAAAAAAAAAAAAAAAAAAAAAAAAAAAGAATCAATATTTTTTTTATACCGTTCTACAAATTAAAACTAAAAAGAAAATACATTAAAATGGCTTAAAAACTTTGCTTCGGATCCTCGCTGACTTCGGCAGAGACTTCTTCACCGCAACGTCTTGGTACTGGATAATTTAATCTAATTTAATTTAATTTATAGAAATGTCAATAATACAGGAAAACATTGGTAATTTTCTTTTTTTATAATAAACAGAACGGAAAACGCATAATATTTTACATGGAGATATTTTGTATAATTAGACCAATTTACAAAAAAAAAAAAAAAAAAAAAAAAACGCTTTTCCTTTTTTTCCCCCTTGCATCCAAAAATATTGAAAATAAAATTGAGAAAAATCATGCAAAATCATTGAAAGAGCTGGTATCTCTTGGTCTAATTTGAAATTTGGCTATGAAGTAGCTCGGACGTTTCTCGCCAAAACGTTTACTTATGTATTTGCGATACCCATATCAATTCATCGCCGAAATGGCAACAAAATTATAAATAATTATAAGATTAAAAAAAAAAAAAAAAAAAAAAACTTTTTACATACCCTGTTTTTAAATTTTCTGTTGAATCTTATAGCTGTAGAACTACATGAGCACTTTATCAATGTGTAGAAAATTTTAAAGTGATAATGACGCCTATTTTTGTGAGATGCATAATTTAATTTTTTACAATTTTTTAATGTTCATGTTTAATTAAATGTATTTATTTTCATGTCGAAAGAAAATGAACACGTATTTTATTTTTATTATTATTATTATTATTGTTTTTTTTTTTTTGGCAACTATTAAATTATAACTAATATTTATTTTCATATTTTAATTAACTAAAAGAAAACTTTGGAACGTAGTATCTTTAAAGACTTTATGTATATAGTGTCCACACAAAAAATGAACAATTTTTAGAGCTCCTTAAAAAAGTATAACATCTATGCAGTATCTTTTTTAAAAATTCATCAGATTTTACTAAAAAAAAAAATGGCCAACTTTCATCACCAAAGTCTAGACCAATCAAAAATAGGAGTGGTCCACCCAGATGTGTTCCCGACAAACTCTTTGCTTTATTTATATAGATTTAAAAATATGTAAATATTACGGTGTGTCACTCATAGTATCACTGCATTTTAATACTATAAAGATATATTTTGCGTTTTGTAGTTAAAATTTCAATAAAAGTGTGTTCTTTAATTTTTTTTAAAAGTTTAATTTTATTATAATTTTAGGTTTAAAAGCAGATATTAGATTACATACGCGCATTAGATCTGTATAGTAAAAAAAAAAAAAAAAAAAAAAAAAAAAAAAAAGGAACGTACGTATTGTAAAAGATTTAGATACCTAACTCAACAAAAACATTCAAACACAAATTAAATAAACATGAAGATCTCATTTACTTTATAATCGAAAAACACAATTGCATGTCGCTATGAATGGACTTATTGAACTACTTCCTATGAACAAAGCTTAAATTGTCAAGTATGATCAATTATAGGCAATATTTTAGGCTATGGCCATCTCCCCTAGAGTTACCCTATATATACTTAACGGGGAACATTATTCTGTTTTAAAATAGGTCAATCAAAAATTTTGGAATTTCGAGAATAAATTAAAAAGAAAAAGAAACTAGTATGATGTAGCCACCACATAACTTTCTTCTATATAATTTTACACAAAATTCATTCAATACAAATTGTGTATTAAATTATAAAATTATTTTTCATTATAAGTGTAGACAATTTTTATCTGACAGAATTATATCACTAAATGCCAAAAGAAAGTCCTTTTTTTGCAATTATCAGAAGAAATGCGATAAAAGTTAAAAAAAAAAATCGATAACTTTGTTTTAAATTATCACAGATCTGTAGTTCAAGCATTCGTTTTAAAGGTATTGACGAGATCTTTCGAAAGATACCCATATTGAAAATTTACTCCCCCCAGGGAGGGAAGCGATGCTTCCACATGCACAATTTTTTTTTTCCTAGTTAACTACTACTATTATCAATAATTCATATTAATTTTACAATCACACGATTAAAATAACTCTCATTATGTACATTTATACGAAATTTTGTCCTATACTGTCATGTTAAAAATTTAGAAAAAATGCGATCACAGCGCCACCTGTGGAGAAATTGTTCCCCAAATCTAATCAACACCAGTTTATGTCAGGATCCAACTAAATACCAAGTTTGTTTAAATTTCGTTCATTGGTTCGTGAGACACAGCGTCCACAAAATTTCTGATACACACTCATAGACACATACACACAGACAGACATTTTCTAAAATCAGTCAAATCGTGTTCAAGACATCCCAAAACGTGTAAATCCATCGAAAACTGGAGTTCGAAAATTTTCACGAATCCAATACTTTATCTATATATAGGGGAGAACCGTGTATTATGGACCATCGTGTAATACGGACCACGAGGATATTTGTATGTTCAACACTAGATGGTGAAACCATCTCACTGCGTTTAGTGAATATTATTGTTATCTAAAGCAGTAAGTGACTTGTACATGCATACCTGTATTTGGACGATTATGAAATTGAGTTTTCAGTTTATAGGATCACTGATGTATCAAGTATATGTTAAAATGAAAGTATTATTTTCTACTGTTAGGTAATTGTAATATATTTTTCGCGTTAATAGTAGCAAATGTACTTATTTTATGAACAATTTAGACATGCGTTCCATGGGCATCAATTTGCATAGCGATTTTTGATTGGAAACCACGTTGCTCTTTTTACGCGTGTAATATGAAACAAGTCCATAATAAAAACAGAGAGATTTTGTTAATGCTCTGCGCACATATGTCGCATACTCTAAATCTTGAGGTTATAGAATAGACCAGGGAAGCAGAGGTAATCCAATTATCACTTCTTTCGCACAATACCGATTGGATATAATCTTTAGACCTCCCCTTTTTTTTCGTCCATTGACTATTTTTCTTTCGTCCATTTCTACTATTCCGAAGAGAAGTTCAAGTGTGTGAGGGAACATGCTGGACTGTTCGTTTCACAATTCCAAGTGTGTCAGCTGTTGGGGAACGGGAAGGACCACTATGGACCACTTGGTCCATATTACACATACGTTCGTGTAATATGGAGGACTACCGATACGCAAATAAAAGAATTATTTTCTGCAATTATTAATAGGTCCCAGAGTACTTTACCAAGTTTAAACTATGTAACTATGCAATTGTAATGAGCAGCCACCAAATTAAATCTTTTTATTTTAATAATTTAAGTTTTATGAGCATTCTTGCTTAGGGGGGTCCATAATACACGGTTCTCCCCTACATGTAGAGGAAAGTAAAAAATCGTATTTATTTAAAAACAGATTAGTTAACGCTCGTTTAAAATAAATAGCATTGAAATGAGATAAACGCTTAATGAACCCACTATCCTTTCCATCTTTCAAATTCGACAATTTATTTCTGTTTCATTCACAACCGTTGCCATTCCCAAGATTAATCCTCTGCCAAAAGAAACGCCTCAAATTACCTCAAATTCTTCGCATAATTGTTCCAGCGCATTATTCGACGTGATTATTCATGTATCGTTTTAAAACTCCCTGTTTTACAACGATCTCTATCTACTAGTTCCGTCTCGGCAGCCGGTCTTACGCGCGACCTTTCCCCCAACTCATTCCGGGCCCATTACTCAATGAGTGGTTCCGGTTAGGACCACTCTCTCTCAACCCTTTTTTGAAACAATAATTACGGTTTACTAACCCGTGATTCATCGTTGTCAGAGACCTCGAAAGAAACTTGCAATATTATGATTATTTTAAACAGCTATGATTTAGCATGATGAATGTAGATCCTTTATTAGACTAGATAAAATATTGAAGAAAAAGTTTTTTAAAACTATTTCGTCTGGATAATACGGCATCATGAATAATAATACGTAACTGGTGGGATTTTTCCCGCTTCGTTGGTCAATATATCTAAAGGATTTAATTTAAACGAAATTCTCTATTATTATATACATAAGAAGAAAGTATTCGTGAAGTTTTTGTTTTCTATGGATTCACACGTTTTGAGTTGTCTTGAGCATGACTGGACCATTTTTAAGGTATCTGTCTGGGTACGGAGCACTTTTTTCTAAAAAAGCACACTATGCATTAAGTAATAATATTTTCAGTTATAAACGGACATAGAATTATGAAAAATAGTACATTTAAAGCAAATATTTCTTTATTTTGCAGAAAAATAGGTGATTTTGTGTAAAAAATGAGCAAAATTTCACGTTTACGCCAAACCTCATATACTCGATAAAAATTAATATAATTCAATATCCATTGAAATACATAATGATATGACCCTTATCTGTGCATTGAACTAAAAGTTAAGAGATATTCTTAAAATTGACTAAAATATGGTAACTAACAGAGAAAAAAACCAGAATTTTCCGAAAATAAATCTGTTTTTTAGAAAATAAACACATGTAAAATCTTTAAAATAGTACATAGAACATATCTTTTAGTTCATTGCGTGACTGGAAATCTGTTATATACTGTAAAAAAATTTCATAGAAATAACTTGAAAACTTTTGGAGAAATTAGGTTTATCGCATACACAAAAATCGAAAAATATAGTTTTTCAGAAAACGCATTTAAAGATTTTACTTAATGTGTAATTATTTGTTGGAAAAAATAAATAAATACATGGGGTATAATAGTAAAAAAAAAAAAAAAAAAAAAAAAACCCTGAATGATTTAAATTAAAGATAAATGTGAAATCAAGCCTAATTACCATTGTTTACCTATTTCCAGCTCTTTAAACTGGCGAGATCGAGCACTTACTGTCTTAAAGAATCTCACTTCCGGTTTACTTAATTGTCTATAACTTCAGTTCTAATTAGCGTACAAATAAAAGTAAAGGTGTTTTAGAAAGCTAAAAGTCTATTCTTTAAAACCAAATAAAAAACAGAAAATTGATTTTTTTGTCAAAAATGGTCATTTTAACCCAGACAGATACCTTAAACAAAGCCTGTTTGTCTATCTGTCGAAACTTTTGTGTTTTTGTGGACGCTATATCTCCCGAACTAATGAACGAAATTCAACCCGACTTAGTGGACCTGGACTTAAATTGACGCTGATTACATTTGAGGTTGGTTGGTTGGGTTTTACTCCGTACTAGTGCTGCGCAATGGATTACATTTGAGGAAAAATTGTTCAGTAACTGGCGCAAAGGGTCATTGGGTTCATCCCCAATGGGATAATGGAGGAATTTTTTTACACGTCCTCTGCAGGACGAAAAAAATGATTTTTTTTTAATATCACTTTTATTATGTAAAATGACAATGTGAATCCGAATAGGACGCCCATTTTGCCCTATCACTCACCATTTTTCGGGGACGCCCCCATATTTTTACCCCTTTACGGTAATTTTATGGCTATAAATTTTATTTATAGTAGAGAAAAGAAATATTTTAACTGTTAAATATCGTCCGAGAGCCTAAAGAGAGGAAAAATTCTATAACATGAGCATTTGCAGCAAAAGGGGAAGCTTTGGGGGGGGGGGGATTTGTCACTGAAATTACATTTATTATATTTCTTTCTGAAGTTACATTTGTTATATTTCTTTCTGAAGTTACATTCATTATATTTCTTTAATCAATTATTATTATCACTTATTATACATTATATCTATATTTTTTTTATTTTCAAGAGTTAAAATAATTCTTTTCCATTCTCCAAATCAAACTCATGGCCATAAAATTACAGTAGAATGATAAAAATTGGGAAGGAGGTGACGCATCCGGAGAAAACGGTGGGTGATGGGGCAAAAGGGGGGGATATATGCGGATTCAGAAGGTCATTTTACATAAGAATCAGCAGGAATGGTATCAGGACTCTTTTTTTTTTTTCAGCGTAGTGCATTTAGTGTTATACTTCTCCGAGATAAAAATCGTCTATATTCATCATTGAAAATTATTTTAAAAATTACTGTGAATTTATGTAGGATTTTTTTTTTATTTAATTTTAATTTTAAAGCTGTTTCACCACAGCAGATTAGAGATTTTGGTAAGTTTATATTAAATATTTTTTACACATCAATTAGTCTATCATTTCATTCTCTTAAAATTACGTGGCGTACATGTATCCTGCACGTGACAATTAAAAATTTATTACTGGGGATATAGTACCACAAAAAATTTGCCATTTTTTTTCTGCAAACATTGAGATAATAAGTAAGTATAAATATATGCGATATATGTATTTAACATGAGAATTGAAAATTATGTGAAACAAGGGCAAAATTCAAAGAAATAAAACAGAAATGACAAGCCGAAGGAGCAGGGGACACCACGGGTGGAGCGGGTTAATCCAGTTTACTGGGCGCCCAACTTTCCCTCAAGTCCTTGCAAGATCATATGATAACAAAGTAAAAAGTAAAAATGAATATAATAATTACTGCAAATAAAAATAAATAAATAAAAATTAAATTTAAAATAAATAAAATAAGCAAGCAAAAATTGAGATTACTATACTTAATTAGGAAAATTAATGTTTGCCAAATCTACTTAACAATGCATAGAATATTCGATTATATAAAATTATACGTTTTCATACTATTAGGTGAAAAAAATTATTATTTTATAATTATAAATTTTTATATATCAACCAAATTGATATAAACTAAATCGATCATATATACTATATGATACAGGGCAAAGTTAGCACTGGCTGTCGACCACATGTCCACCTACTGCTAAAAAGTGGCCACTAATAAATTTGCCACTCATAAATTGGGGGTTACCATAGTACAGAAAGAGATAGAGGTTTAAAAAGTTTTGTTAATTTAGGCATACTTTGTTTAAAAGCTGTATTTCTCTCTCTCTCTCAAAAAATAAATAAATAAATAAATAAATAAATAAATAAAAATAAAATAAATAAATAAACAAATAAATAAATAAATAAAAATAAAAATCTAAAATTAACTAAAAATTTAAAAAACTAAAAATCTAAAGTTTTTGCTTACGGAATTATGTAATAACTAGTATGAATTGGCCACCACATGACTTTCTTCTAAATAATTTTACACAAAAGTCATTGAATAATTTTTTAAAATAAATTATTAAATTATTTTCCATTATAAATACAGACGATTTTTATCTGACAGAATTATATTACTAAATGCCAAAAGAAGGTCATTTTTTTGCCAATATCAAAATAAATACGATTTTTTTCGTTAAAAGATCGAAAAAAAAAATCTATAACTTTGTTTTAAGTTACCACAGATCTACAGTTCAGCCATTCATTTTAAAGGTATTGACGCGATCTTTCGAAAGATACCCATCTTGAAAATTTACTCCCCTCGAGGGGGATTCCCCCCCCCCAGGAAGGGGGGGGGAGGCGATGCTCCCACATGCACAATTTATTTTTCCTAGTAAACTACTACTATTACCAATAATTCATATTAATTTTACAATCACATGTTTAAAATAACTCTCATTATGTACATTTATACGAAATTTTGTCCTATACTGCCATGTTAAAAATTTAGAAAAAATGCGATCACAGCGCCACCTGTTGAGTAATTGTTCCCCAAATCTAATCAGTTTATGTCAGGGTACAACTTAATACGAAGTTTAGTTAAATTTCGTTCATTGGTTCGTGAGTTACAGCGCCCAAAACATTTGTAATACACACACACAGACATTTTCTAAAAACAGTCGAATCGTGTTCAGGACATCCCAAACGTGTAAATCCATCGAAAACTGGAGTTCGAAAATTTTGACGAATCCAATACTTTATACATACATGTAGAAGAAAGTAAAAATGGTTCCACGGGATGACCAAATTTCAAAATTCTAATCCTACTTTTTTTTTTCTTTTTACTTTCTTCTCAATATTCAATAGAAGAAAGTATTGGATTCGTAAAAATTTTCGACCTCGGGTTTTTGATGGATTTACACGTTTTAGGAGCTGTAAAACACGATTTGACCATTTTTAGAAAATGTCTGTCGGTTCGTCTGTCTGTCTGTCTGTCTGTGTGTGTGTGACAAAATTTTGTGGCAACTGTATCTCAGGAACTACTGCACAGAATTTCATACAAAATGGTGTACTTGCACCTTGACGTAAATTAGTGCCTATCAACTTTTGGTAAAAATTGTCTTACAGGCTGCGTTGCCATCCCGCTTTTTCTAAATTTTTAACATGGTGATATAGGACAAAATTTTGTATAAATGTGCATAAAGAGAATTATTTTTTAGTAATCATTGTAAAATTTACAAGAATTATTTATTATAGAGATAGGCAACTGGAAAAATGTTTTTGTATGTGTAGGAGCCTCGCCACCTCCCACCCTCGGTTGGGGAAAGTCCTCACTCGAGGGGAGTAAATTTTCAAGATGGGTATCATTCGAAAGGTCTCGTCAATACCTTTAAAACGAATGGTTGAACTATAAATCTGTGGTAATTTAAAATAAAGTTATCGATTTTTTTTTTACTTTTAACGAAAAAAAAAAAACGAAATTAAAAAAAATAATTTTCTTTAACGAAATTTAACCAAACTTGGTATTTAGTTGGCCCCTGACATAAACTGATGCTGATTAGATTTGGGGATCAATCGCTCAACAGGTGGCGCTGTGGTCGTATTTTTTCTAAATTTTTAACATGGCAGTATAGGACAAAATTTCGTATAAATGTACATAATGAGAGTTATTCTTAATCTGTGATTGTAAAATTAATATGAGTTATTGATAATAGTAGTAGTTAATTAGGAAAAAAAATTTTTGCATGTGGGGGCATCGCTTCTCGTCAATACCTTTAAAACGAATAGTTGAACTATAAATATGTGATAATTTAAAACAAAGTTATCGATTTTTTTTTTTTTTTACTTCAAACGAAAAAAACTTCGAAAAAAAAATCGTATTTTTTTATTTTTATTTTTATTGTTATTGATTGAATTTGTATAGGAAAATATAGAAGAAAGTGTTGTGGTGGCCACAACATACTAGTTTTAATATAATCACATATCTTTTAGTAAAAATTTAATCTAAATATCTCATACGTGACTATGAAATCACCCCTTAATAGTTTAGTTTACAACCCAGTATTATTTGTCAGTCCTTTTTAACCCTTTCATTTCAGGTGATACCAATTAGAATCATAGCATTTGAGCTTTTGTTTTTTACCATCTACACTAAATATATATACAGTGAAACCTCTCAAGTTGGACACCCCTATAAGTTGGACACCCCTCTAAGTTGGACGCTTTTTCTCGGAACGGAATGTATCCATTAACATTATGTCTAACCCCTTAAGTTGGACACCTCTCTAAGTTGGACACTTTTAGTTGGAACCGTAGGCGTCCAACTTAGAGAGGTTTTACTGTATATATATACTGTCCTTATCTGCAGCCATTTGCAAAAGTTTAAGACCAGTAGTCGATTTTCAATATTTTAACACATTGCACCATTTGCGCAGATTATTGCGCCCTCTCATGTGCTGATTGCATCAGACTCATTCTACTGCAATACATAAAGGTGTCCGGCTCGTTTATCGCCAGTTGTTTATTGGATTTTGTCGTATACAGTGCTGTTGTGTAATTATTGTAATGGGTAAAAAACCTTCACTTACTGTTACGAAAAGGTCAGAGATATTGATCCTGCATAAAGATGGATTTTTTGAACGTCAAATAAGTTCGAGGGTAAATGGGAGCAAGACAGCTGTGCATCAAGCTATTAGTAAATTCAAAATTTCGGGAAAATTTGTAGACCTTAAATGAAGCGGTCGTCCTAGAAAAACGAGTGCACGTAATTATCATGTGATAAGGATGGTCGTACGAGATCCAAGAACCTCCTGGAATACGATTAGACATTATCTGGCTGCAAAAGGCACCAATCTTAAGATCCACAAATTTTCCCGAAATTTTAAATTTATTAATAGTTTGATGCACGTCTGTCTTGCTCATATTACCCTTGAAACTTATTTGACGTTCAGAAAATCCGCTTTTAAAAAATCTCTCTTTTTGAACATAATGCAATAATCATACACTTTGTATTCTATTATGATTTATTATATGAAATAAACAAGTTATATTTTAATGTATGAAATAAAACTATTCATTTGTTAGATCTAAGCAATTTTTTATTAAAAATATGTATTCTGCATTGGGTTAATATGGAATTACTGCTTTAATGCGCAATGGCATAGTTTTATACAGTGTTTTAATATAAATCTTAGAAATTTCAAAGTGCCAAATATCACAAATAATTTTTTCCGGTTCTGGCAGAGTTATAGGCTGCAAATTTCCAATCCTCTCTCCTGTCCTCCGTCTTTTTATAGACGAAACCTTTTCGAGCGGATCGCGATTAGGACTATTTCCATGTCTGGTATAAAGAAGAAATTCTACTATATCATTTATATGAGATTTAACTTAAAGTGAAAAAAGGTATGATTACTTACACAATTATAGGTTCTCATGGGAATGGATAGGAAATTTTTTTAGCCTACTGAGGTCTTGCTTTCCTATTTCTCTTCACTAAGAATGGAATTTTTTCGAATTTTCTGTCGTTTAAACTTGCTTTGTATAATAGTTGCTGTACTGTATTTAAATAAATTATGCTGCTAAACACTTTTTCCGACTCTCTTTTATGTTCTAAGTGTACTGCAAACCGATTTTATAAGCAATGGCTTTTAAACTTACTGTCATGTCGCTTGGATGAGCAACATGGCCGCCTAAAACCAAATTTCCAGTTTAAACGGCCAAAAAATTTTATATCTTGCTGAAAACCCTTTTACCAATATTTCGTTAACATTTAATTGTTTTGCCATCTCACGTATTAAAACATTTTTTGATTTTTATTCAAAAATTAATACTTTTTGTGGCATCGTTAAGTGCCTTATTCTTACCATTTTTTAAATAAATTCTAAAATTACAATTTTTCTGACAATTGCATTTTGTTTTTAACACTGGACTCAAAGCTAAAGTGTATATGGAAGACAACATAATGAAATCTGTTCGAAAATTTGCTTTTTAAACGATAAAATTGGCGGTTGTAGAAGGCAAAAAGGAAAATATCCGCGATTGTAATGAAATGCTCGCCCTCTGGTGGGCTAAGGTGAAATTATCACACCACTGCATATCATCATATTATGCAATCGATTTTCCATGATGTAATGGCGGAGAAAGAACAATTATTAATCCACGTGGCTATTATATTTACTAACAACTGCAGTTCAGAGAGCGCCATCTATCGATCATTACAATCGCGGATCCAAGTGCGGCTTTTTTTTTTTTTTTTTTTTTTTTTTTGTCGCTTAGTGTATTTCTTTTAAAACTTTGATATTTTTATTTATTGAACAATTATAATTTTAAATGGCATCGGTGGTTTTATTAAGTATAAATAAACACCACTTAGTTGCTTTGTTTACTATATTAATTCGTATATTCTGCTACTACTTATATTTTCGAAAAAAAAAAAAAAATATATATATATATATATATATATATATATTTATATACAGGGCGATTAATTTAAAAGAGTACCCGCTGGTTTTTCTTATTACCCTTAAATCTGACGGATGTGGCAGCTATTCTAACACTGAAGTTTAATTGTTTGAACCTTGTTTAAGTGTGAGAGACAATTTCCAACACTGCTGGACTGTTAGAACTTTATTTGTGAGGTAAAATACAAATAGAGACGCACAATGTTACTTAATCCTGCGATTATTTTATTTTTGAAAAACATAATTTAATGCAAATTTATTACATTTATTCGTTAAAGAAAATGTTGAAAATATTCGGCACCATTTTGTTTGACAGGAAAAAGTCGAACAAACTTTTTTGACACACTTCGAAGCACTGGTGGTGTTATTGACGGGATTTCTTCAATTATGATTTGTTTTAATTCATCAATGTTTGCAGGACTTCTCTGGAAAACCCTATCTTTGAGATAACACTTAACAAATAAATAAATAAGTAAATAAATAAATAAAAAATAAAATAAAATAAATCTAACGGAGTAAGACCTTACCCCGTTAGATTTTTCTTTTTCTTTTTCTTTTTTTCTTTTTAGGACTGAGGGCCTGTAAGTCTCAATCTGGGATTTTTGCGTTGTCGATTTCGATAGTTGGACATTTGTCGAAATCTAAAATTTATCGAAAATATAATTGAATAATTTGAAAGCGATGTTATAATTTGAAAAAAAAAAAAAAAAAACCTAATAGTCCTCCGTCCTAAACTAAATTCTGCTTTTGCCAGAATTTCATCAAAATCTTTTTATTACTATTATTATTATTATTATTATTATTATTATTGAAAGAAAAAGAAAATTAATAATAATCAGTATCGTTACAAGCGATATCGAAAAAGATTTTTTATAATAATTTTGAATTAGGAAATAAAAAGTGCGCGTGAAATAATATGAAATAAAAATAAGTAAAAAAAGTAATTTAATGATTTAATGTTTTTGTTTTTCGGGGGCTGCTTATGCATATAAAAAATGCGTATTAAGACGAGTCGAAGAAGGAAGCGAAATAAGTATTGAGTTATATTACGATAAATACGATAGATAATAGGATACGATATATTAGACCTATCGTCCAAGGTTAGTAAGCAATTTCGTTGAAAGAAGTAGTTTGTTCGTTCGGGGCAACTTGCACATGAGTCCCGTGAGGTACAACTTCCCCATTAGTCCCTTGAGGTACAACTTTCACTTTAGTCCCGTCAGATACAATTTGCACATTAGTCCCCTTTAAATATAGTGATTTTTTTTTCACAGTTCCCCTTTAAATATATTTTATAATTTACGTTTTTTTTTTTTTTTTTTTTTTTTTTTTTTTTTTTTTTAATAATCACTAAAAATTAAGCAGTTTTGTTAAAATATCTTTTTTTTTTTTTTTTTTATGTAAAAAATTTCAAAATACATTTTGTTTTTCATAAATAAAATTATCACAGGATTAAGTAACTGCCTCCATTTCAGTTTTACCTCACAAATAAAGTTGTAACAGTCCTACAGTGTTGGAAATTGTCTCCCACATTTAAACAGGGTTGAACTAGAGGTCTGCACGGGCCGGAATTTTGAGGCCCGGCCCGTATGAAAGCTTTGCTTACCCGGCCCGGCCCGGTATGAAATTGAAAAATTCAGCCCGGGCCGGGCCCGTTTATTTTTTGCCAGTGTACGGCCTGGCCCGGACAAAATACGATAAAATCAGGCCCGACTCGGACCGACCCGATTAAAAAATATGAAAAAAAAGCATGCCTTTCTATAAAAAAGATTTTTTGTATGTGTTTTGAAGAGGTTTTATATAGCGAAGCAATAGAATCTTCTTTAACGAAACTGCTGAACTTTTACAAGATAATTATATATAAACAGAAAATCATTATTACAGACAAGGCACAAAAACAAACAGAAAGTCAAATCGAAAATATTAGCACTCATCAAACAATATAAGACGATATTTAAAATAGTTATTACTACTAAAAATGCACGTTCAACCATTTCCTTTTATATACCGTAATGTATACGAATCTTTCATGTGATCCGGCAAGCAAAATTTTAATGGCAATCCAACCATATTCTCTTAGAAAAGAGGCTTTTGTACATGCTAAAAATGATGCTAATTTCATCCAGTGGAGAAAAGAAAAAGGAGTTTAGAGAAAAAGTTACAGCGGCAGGATTTTTATAGCCTAATGATGATATCACCTGAACTCTACAGACCATAGGGCACAAAGCCTTATGCACGGTAGCGTATCTAATTTCTTTTGTTTGAACATGCGCGCAAACTAGCAGTGGCATGCAAACTATTTTGAATAGGAAACCATTTAATATTACTTGAAATAAAATATATTAATTTTGAGACATGCTAAAAATGTTTGCGGAAAATCAGATCGCGAACAGACAGAGTGATAAGCAATTAAATTGGAGTTACAGACATGTTTTAACAAAATAAAATTTTATGTGATATACCAGCCTGTAAAATTATGTGAAATAAATGACTGAAGAAATATTTTATCGTTTTCCTTTTTCGTTTATTAACTCTGAAACCAGAAAAAGATTCGGGCCGAGACGGCCCGGAAAAAATTTCATTAAGGTCCGGCCCGGCCGAGTACACACAGAAAAATTGAGCCCGAGCTCGGACCGGCCTAAGCTTGCAAAAACCTTTTAAGCCCCGGGCCCGGCCCGACCCGAGAACATATTAAAAAATCTGGTATGTAACAGCCACACGACTTCCATTACCCAGTACTACACACATTATAAACATTTTATATACATTTTTGATTTAAATAAGTAACAAAATTGCTCTATCCATCAAATAAGTTATTTAAAATAATAATTAGAAAAATAATAATGGGCGGACCTGAAATTGAGCTATTTATACAGGACGCCTATCAATTTTCCTGAACTAACCAACTATATCATTCGAAAGGACATCTAATAGAGTGTTTTATAGCAAATTTGAAGAAAATCGTTATAGCCGTTTTTGAGATACGGACTTACGGTCCCACTTCCGGTTTCCGATGTCTCACTTCCGGTTAAACTCAATTATTGACAGGAACACAATAATTACATACAAAAGCATATTTAAAAGTGAGTTAAAATGGCGAGTTTGAAAAAAATCCGTACAACCGTTTTTAAAGGAACGCCTTTGCGAGGCCTGAAATTGAGCTATTTATACAGGACGCCTATCAATTTTCCTGAACTAACCAACTATATCATTCGAAAGGATATCTAATAGAGTGTTTATATAGCAAGTTTGAAGAAAATCGTTAGAGCCGTTTTTGAGATACGGACTTACGGTCCCACTTCCGGTTTCCGATGCCCCACTTCCGGTTAAACTCAATTATTGACAGGAAAACAATAATTACACTTAAAGGCATATTTAAAAGTGAGTTAAAACGGCGAGTTTGAAAAAAATCCGTACAACCGTTTTTAAAGGAACGCCTTTGCGAGGCCTGAAATTGAGCTATTTATACAGGACGCCTATCAATTTTCCTGAACTAACCAACTATATCATTCGAAAGGACATCCAATAGAGTGTTTATATACCAAGTTTGAAGAAAATCGTTAGAGCCGTTTTTGAGATACGGACTTACGGTCCCACTTCCGATTTCCGATGCCCCACTTCCGGTTAAACTCAATTATTGACAGGAAAACAATAATTACATACAAAAGCATATTTAAAAGTGAGTTAAAATGGCGAGTTTGAAAAAAATCCGTACAACCGTTTTTAAAGGAATGGCCTTTGCGAGGCCTGAAATTGAGCTATTTATACAGGACGCCTATCAATTTTCCTGAACTAACCAACTATATCATTCGAAAGGACATCCAATAGAGTGTTTATATACCAAGTTTGAAGAAAATCGTTAGAGCCGTTTTTGAGATACGGACTTACGGTCCCACTTCCGGTTTTTCAATTTTAACCAAAATTTGGAAATTTCATCTGTAGACCAGACGTATTTCAATTCTAAAGTTTCGTAGCTCTATCTTTATTAGTTTCTGAGCTATAATAGCCAGAAGATTCTCCACATACATACACACACACACACACACATACATACACACTGACCAATTGCCAAAAACCACTTTTTTGGACTCAGGGGACCTTAAAACGTGTAAATCAGGTGAACACCCGATATCGAATTTTCAGACCGAATACAATACTTCCATTACCTACGGTAGTAGGGTAATGGAAGTAAAAAATTCGGCCCGAGGGCCGGTTCAGGCTCGGGCTCGGGTCGTAAGCCCGGCCCGTGCAGACCTCTAGTTGAAACAATTATTCTTCGGTGTCAGAATAGCTGCCACATCCGTCAGATTTAAGGGTAGTAAAAAAAACCAACGGGTACTTTTTCAAATTGATCACCCTGTATATATATATATATATATATATATATATATATATATATATATATATATACATATACTTTAGAAAAGTATTTATGACTAAATATAGGATTTATTATTTTATGGAGAAAAAAAAACAAAAAAAAAAAAAAAAAAAAAAGAGAAGGAAAGGGTAATAATGCTTGTCAGACAGAATGATGAAAAACAAATATCGAAGTTTTTTTTTTTTTTTTTCTCCAGCCTAAAATGGCCTTTACAATTATAACCACATTTTGAACGAGTAGATATTTCATACAATTCGAAAAATAGACAGACCCCCTGCCCCCCCCTTTTATTTTTTATCTGAATAAATGAGTAAAAAAACTCGTGAGAATTGAACCTTGAAAAGAAAATAGTGCATAACCTTCACAGCTAAATTTTACTTTAATAAGCGTTTTTAAACCTAACAACTGTTTAGACTTAGATAACTATACTTGGTGTATAATGAAACATGGTAGAAAAAAAGGGGGGGGGGGAAATTACAGGTTCAGCAAAGTGTATATTCTAACTTTAAAAAAAGGAAAAGATAAACTGAAAAATATAATTAAACGCTGACACCAGCAGTAGTTATTTAATCTATCTTCTACCATATAATCAACTTTAACTTGTTTCCCGTCTGCAAAAATATTTTTTTTTTTTTCGAAAATAATTAAAATTTTGTTTGGATTGCATTTCTTATTTTGGTTTTGTAAACCTGTTCTCCCGCTGCATATTTTCGTTCAGGATCTTTTTCCACGAAAATTACTTTGCACAGGAATTTAGATGTATCATCATGCTTTCTTTAAATAAGCAAGTTTTATTTATTTATTTATATTTTCATTTTCTTCTCAATTAAAGTTTAAAGAGGCAGTCTAGCTTGTCTTTAGAAGAATTTCATGTAGGATTTTTGAACTTTTTTCAGAACATTATTTCTAATTCCACAAAATAATGAGACGGAATTCTTTCTTAATGGTATGAGATTAAATGAAATATAATACTTACAAACAAGGATAAAACGCTTCGTAACAGGAAAATGTCTCTATTTGTATTTATTCGCAAGCGAAGTGATGACGTCACTGTCCGTTCGTAGATGCAAGTAAAAGATTTCCTATATTAATCGCTCATTGGATTTTTTGTAAAAAAATTATTAAAAATCGAGGAAAATTATTTCCCGATTTTAATCCCCATATTTGGGTATAGTTATGTATTAGTTATCGTATGCATGTGTTAGATTAAGTTGTTTTTGTTGCAAAATTGATAAAATTTGAATTTTAAATTTCAAAACTCTAAAATAAAAAAAAATGGCAAACTTCCACATTCGATTCAAAACATAAACATTTCATCTCAAAGGATGATATTTACACAATAAATATCCAACTAATATACTAATTAAAAGGAAAATTATAAATATTCTATCACAATTTGAAATCAAATTTGTTTTCAAACGTCTAAATAAAGTATCTGATATGAGATACTAACATGTTGCAGCGGAATAGATTTAATATCTGTCATCCTTGGCGGAAAGGAAAAAAAAAAAAAAAAAAAAAAAAAAATATATATATATATATATATATATATATATATATATATATATCACCATATTACCTGGCGAACATATTTAATTCCTTTCAAAAATCATGGTTATTTTAACAACTTATATTAAGAGAGTAATGAATAATATGAAACAATATTTCGTACAATATATATTACGAAAATATACATCTGGCATCAGGGTTTAACCTGGCAAAAAAATTACTTTAGCATTTTAGCGAAAATAGGCAAGCACTATTTTAGCTTTTTCGAAAGTTAATTAATTCTTTGGATACCATTGATTTCTTTTACTTACAAGGAACATCACCCAAGTGTCCGGCTCGGATTTCAATGAGAGAGAGGCATTTCTTTCATATTTGATATGCTATCAAATTTTACTCAAAAATATGCGAAAAATTTGTATTTATACATCAAGTGAATACTCAAATGAATAATTCAGTTGAAATAATTTTCAGTACTACTATAAATTTTCATTTGTAACTTAAACATGAAAGCGCAAAATCATTTTCCTAAATCATTTAGTATTTTTAAGTCACACCCAAAGGCAGAGCTTACTGTTGATATGTGGCTGATGTGGTTTTTAACATTTTAAAAATTCAATAAATATAGAAAACATGGACGATAGCAAAAAATTTCTATGATCAAAAATATTTGGTACATGCCCTCTATCAGAAATTAAAGTTTCATTAAAATCGCAGCCAGACACAATGTTCCTTATTAGCTTTGTGATCCCCAGTTTTGTTTTCTATTCCTTTTGTTCATTGATGATTTTAACCAAGCATCCATATTTGTGACTTTAAAAATATGAATCAGGGAAACTATGTTTTGATTTTAACAATAGAAAAAGAGGTACTCATATCATATGTGTAAAATGAAAAAGCAATTTAAAAATTAAATAAAGTGTTGTAGTAGATAATCGTGAAATACTATTACTAAGAATGCTTCTATGAAGCAAATTCTGAATTCTGACATACTTTTAAATATTTTTGCATATAAATTCAATCATTAAAAATAAATCCAAATTACTATATAAATAATGATTCCCAAAAATTTCAGTCCTTTCGTAGTTTTTGCTTGTAAATATTACAAAAAAAAAAAAAAAAATCCGAGTTATTATATAGAGATATTTTATACAGTTATACAGTTATTACAGTTATCCAGCTTTTTAGCGAAATTCTGACCGACATGTTTTAGCAAAATGTGATGCCTTTTAGCAAAATGCTAAAAAAACTAAAGGCAGTTTAAACCCTGTCTGGCATGCATATTTTCGTATTACGTTTTTCATCGCCAAATACAAAAAACGCCAAGGACGACAGAATTTTGAAATTTAAAGTTAAAATTTTGTCATTTTGACAGTAAAATAACTCAAACCAACACATGCATACAACAACAAACACATACCTATACCGAAATATGGGGATTAAAATCGGGAAATAATTTTCCTCGATTTTTAATAACTTTTTACAAAAAATCCAACGGGCGATTAGCATACGAAATATTTTTCTTGCATCTACTGACGGTCTGTGACGTCACACTTCGCTTGCATATAACATGATGGCTATTAGGTGTACGGGCAGGATAGAAGGAGATAAGTATAAAAATCATATCCATTATTCGCAGGTGCATTCTTGTATTTAAATCTAAATATTTCGCAGAGCGCCATAAAAAGTGACACAAGTAAAAAAAAGGGGGGCAATTTTGAATTTATATCATTAAAAAATGTTTATGAAGTGCCCTAACGTGCACGTTTGTCTTGCAATTTATCTTCCTAAGAGGTAGTTGTGTCAGTTTTATGTCAATGCTAGTCGATGCTTTATCGTTAACTTTACGTTGATTTTTCTCAAATACTGCATTTTGTAGTCACGTCACTTTTCTTGGTGGGGTGGAATATGTTTTTCCATACACTAACAACAACAACAAATATATATATATATATATATATACCGCCTTCATCTAGAATGAATAAGTAGTCATTTTCTTAATCCCTAAACTATAAATATAGATTTTCGAACTATGCGTATAAGGCACACGAATAAGCTGAATAGATGAAGTGATCGAGAATTTCTAGTCTATACATTTCTAGATGGTGAAACATTATTCTGAATATTATAAATATTATGAATCCTTTGTATTGCGAGAAATTCTTGTTTGATTTTCTAGAATTAAGTAATAAAGGAAGATTATAGTTTCTAAAACTCGCCTCTTGTATTTACATTTATTTGCAGAGATTTTTATATAATTTTGACATCGAGAATGTAGACAAATGCTCTAGAATTCTAATAGGGGTTTCTAGAACTCGCTTTCAAACGGGACTATTATTTATAAGAATGACATGGAATTATTTTTACTTGAACCATAATTTAGAATCTAGATGTCAGTTACAGAATTTTTTCTCAGTGTACATGTCAACGGATTTAAATAATTCAAAATATCCGTATTCGCAAAGAACAAATCATCTATATATGTATCGAATAACAATCTTTTATTCAGTACCACCGTTTGCGGATTTGTCCTTATATACAATGTCCGTATATATTTGTCCGTACATCATGTCTTATTCACAAAATATTGAGACGGTATTTCTTATAATAGTATGAAATTAAATAAATAAATAATTTTCACAAATGAGGGCCAAGCAGTTGTGGACGGTAGGAAGTGAGGGGGCGGATTACCACCAAATTTATAGACATTAATGGCAACTAAATTAAGGCAACTTTTTCTGGTTTTAGTTTTAACCGTATACATATATATGCGTACCATGATATTATCAGCCTAATTTATAGCTTTTCACAAAGAAACAAATTTAATATATATATATATATATATATATATATATATATATAAATTTCTTCGCATTCATTCAGCACAAATCAACTAAACTTCCGGCACCACCCAATATTTCTTTCAGAGATTAGAAGAAACAGATAAAGTAAGAAAGAAAAAAAAAATTATAATAAAATAAAACATGGGTGAATCGACTACTGGTTTAGTAAAACGTAAAACGTAAAACGTGGGTGGCAAATAGTCAAGTTCAATGGCTATGAATTTATTTCTCCAGAACCTGTGTGCCTTTCATCAAGATGGAGTTGGTGATAGTATCAGTTCCGCAGGTGTGGAGTTGTGTTGTTTTTTATCCTCTGCATTTTTATTCTTCTTGTCTGATCCTTCAGTGAATATAATTATGAAGTAATAATTGTTCTCCAGATCGAACGAAAAGGAAAAAAGAAATTTAAAATGAATGAATAAAAAATTTAACCAGTTGCCTATATATATGTATGTATATATATATATATATATATATAGAGAGAGAGAGAGAGAGAGAGAGAGAAGAGATTTTTTTTTTCAAGCAACTAAATTTTATTTTTATTTTACAAATGAAAAACAATCTTGTAAGTTTCTTCGTATTTAAAAGTTGCACAGAAGTATCTTACGAAACTAAATTATGTTTTTTTTTAAGGACTGAGGACTATTAGTCTCAATCTGGGATTTTTGCTGTGTCATTTTTCGATAGTTGGACATTTATCGAAATCTTAAATTTATCGAAAATATAACTGAATAATTTGAAAGCGATGTTATAATTTGAAAAGAAAAAAAAAAAAAAAAAAAAAAAAAAAAATCCAATAGTCCTCCGTCCTAAACTAAATTCTGCTTTTGCTAGAATTTCATCAACAGCATTTTTTTTTTTTTTTTTTCTGGAAAGAAAAAATAAAATAAAAGAAAATTAATAATAATCAGTATCGAAACAAACACTATCGAAAAAGTTTTTTTTTTAATAATTTTGAATTAGGAAATAAAAAGTGCGCGTGCAAAATGAATAAAAATAAGTAAAAAAATGAATTTAATGATTTAATTTTTATATAAAACAGGATCACGAGCTATCTTAAAAAGTAGACGTCAGGTTTTTTTTTTTTTTTTTTTTTTTTTTTTTTTAAATTTATGTTGAAAATGTTTTTATGATTATAGTGAAATACATGTTCTTGAGATGGAATATACAGCAGAATTAAATTTCAATGAAAAGATATTAAAAGAAAAATCTGCTGATATTCTTTGTAAACGGAATTTAATTAAGTACTACAAGCCTTATTTTAATTTAATCGTCAATATTAAGGCATGCAGTGAGTAACTGTGCCGTCGCCAATTGCCCATCTGCGCAGTACTAGTGCGACGTAAAAAAAACCCCAACCAACTGCGTTTCGTTTCTTAGCATCGGTTATTATATTCCTCGTTTCTCAACATTACTTAGGTATAGCTTAAATATAGCAGCCCTTTGGCGGCTTTTATATTTTTGTTGTCATTCTGGCGATGAATTAAAATGGGTATCGCAATTGCTTAAAGGCCCTCTTCACTCACCGCCGCTGGAAGCCGAAGCTAATGTTATTCAATGGGAAATTTTTCTTTACAAATAACTTATTAAGTAATACATATTTTTAAATTCTGTTTTCACATTATGAAAATTCCCAGCTGTTCAATGGACGGACCTTTTTCAAAAAATTATTTTTTTAATTTTTTATATTTTACTTCGAAGCTGCAAAATACGAATTTTTAGTATGTGAATTTTTTTCATTTTGCAATTTCAAAATAAAATATTTAAAATTAAAAAAATACTTTTTCAAAAAAGATCCGTCAATTTAACAGTTGGGAATTTTCAGAACGTGAAAACAGACTTTAAAAATATGTATTAGTTAATAAGTTATTTGTAAAGAAAATTTCCACATAGAATAACATTGGATCGGGCTACTGGCGACGGTAAGTGAAGAGGGCCGTTAAGCAAAATTCTTGACGAGAAACGACTGAGCTACTTTGGTGGCAAACTTCAAAAATCTGTTGGTTAGATCCAGAAGAAACAGCCAACGTGTATTTAGAAGCTATCTTTAATTCATATTCAGAAGATACAGACGCAACACATACTTAAAAGCCGTAATCAAAACATATCCTGAAGAAATAGCCATAAAATATCCAGAATCTATAATCAATATATATTCAGAAAATAACACCAACAAATACACTGTAAAAAATATGTCTTATTTGCTGCCAGAAATTCTCTATTTGAGAAAACACGCGTAATTTACGAAAATATCACGCTGTCAGAACGTATTTTCTCAAATTACAGAGAATTTCTGGCAGCAAATAAGACAAATTTTTTACAGTGTACGCATAAGCCATCATCAATACATATCCACTCGGCAACAGTTGGTGTTTACTTACAAATCGGGGAAGAATTTCTCTCTTATTAATAAATTTTGAAAAATATAAGAGTTTTTACAACTTATTATTTTAAGTTTAGGAAATTAAATGGTAAAATTGGATATTAGCAGGTATCCTGGCTTTTCAAGCAACTAAATTTTATTTTTGGAACATTATAATTAATGACAAAGCAAGATCGTAGATTGAAAGATATAGTCCTATCGCATTAAGAAGAAAAAATAATCTGGTGTGTCACTCGCACGACTTTCTCTTACCCTGAAATTTAATACTATCAATACAGGTTGCAGATTAATAGGTAAGATAACGAGTACTGTTATGTAAACCTGTGTTAAACAATTCAAATTAGACTTCGGAAGAGTTTTATATGATAATTAGTTCTGTGTGAGGGAGGGCTACCGCCCCACACAACCACCCGTTTCATTAATGCACCTACATTTATATAGAATTTAATTCGGCTATTAAAAAGTAATTCTGTTTTAAAAAATAATTTATTAAAATTATTATTTAAAAAAAATATCGACTTTTATGATAATGCGGACGATTTCCATAGAACAGAAATACTAGTGTAACACTAAATATCCTAAAAAAGTCCATTTTATTCTCAATATAAAAAAAAAAAAAATAATAAAAAAAAAAACGATAACTTTCTTTTAAATTATCGCAGATCGATGATTTAACCATTCGTTTTAAAGGTATTGGCGAGCTCTTTTGAAAGATACCCATCATGAAAATTTACTCCCCTCGAGGGGGGACTTTCCCCCCGGGGAGGAGGTGTGGCTCCTACTTACACAATTTTTTTTTACTGTTGACTATCTCTATTACAAAAAATTTCGTTTCATTTGGTTTAGTTCAGTCTATAGACGTTAAACTCTACTTACTTGCAATTTCCCCCATAGACGTAATGTATTAGAATTCTCTTGATTGTCCCTGTACACGAACCATTTGCTTGATCTTAACGAAAAGCTTACTGTAGCATCCCTATATGATACACATTTAGAATACCAAGTTTGAACTTTCTGCGATAATTTGTTTTTGAGATATGCTGATAACACACACACACACACACACACACAGAGACCATTCGCTAAAAACATGATTTTCGTATTCAGGGGACCTCAAAACGTGTAAATATAACAAAATCTCGCGTTCGAAAATTTGACCCAAAAACAATACTTTCTCTACTTTATGGGTAAGAGAAAGTAAAAAAAGTAACAGCTCTTTTAGAATTTTTTTTATATTTTAAGGACTCATTAAAGTATCTCATGTCGCTAAAAAGAGCTTTTATTTTGTGTTTGCTTATAAAAATGTTTCAACGAATTTAGCTAAAATTCTCAATTGTTAAAATTCCTTCCTACTTTAATGACATGGTCAAGAAACTAAATTATGCTTTTATTTTGCAAATGATGAACTAAAATATTTTTAGTTCCCCATCATACTATAATTAACATACTCAATTTCGACCTCGGTTTTTTGACATTTTTTATAAATTTTCAGGTGTGAGGAATCTGAAAATGACAAAATTTGTATGGTGTCTGTTAGTGTGTCAGTCCGTTAGTGTGTTAGTCCGTTAGTCCGTTAGTTTGTTAGTCTGTTTACACGATATCTCACGAAAAAATAATCGCAGAGAGGTCAGATCAGTTTTAAAATATTACTTTCGATACTGGCAAAAACCCTATTTATTTCGAACATTCGAAATTAAAACTTGGAAATGGAAATGGAAACTTTTTCTCTAAAACTGTCAGACCAGTTTTAAAATATTAGTTTTGATGCCGGAAGGAACATCAGTAACTATAAATATGCTACTTTGAAAATTTCGGAAGTTATTGGAAATGTACGAATTTCTTAACATGGCAGTATATAGGCAAAATTTCACATAAACGTCAATTTTGAGCGATATTTTCATCGTAAAGATGTCGGACTACTTTTAAAATATTATTTAGGACAGTGGCATGAATATGAATGAATATGAATTTTCCAATATAAAAATTTCGTAAGTTACTGGAAATTTCGGAATTTCTTAACATGGCAGAATAGAGCAAAATTTCACATAAACGTCAGTCTTGAGGGATATTTTCATCGTAAAGATGTCAAACCACTTTCGAAATATTATTCAGGATACTGGCATGAATGTCATAGACTATGATTTTTCCAATTTAAAAAATTTGTAAGTTATTTGGAATTTACGATCTAGTTAACATGTCAGAATAAGGCAAAATTGAGCATAAACTTCCGTTTTGAGGATCATAAATACATTAGACAACTTCAAAATTACGTTTGTGATATTTGTTTGAACATGATTGAATACAAATATTCTAATAGGAAAATTTCGTAAATTATTCGTAATTTACGATTTTATCAACATAGCGAAATTGTAAATTTTTCATATAAATATGAGTTTTGAGGATTATTGCATTGGAAACTAAACAACGGAATCGACTCTGATAAAATAAATTAATAGATTAGAATGAGATAAATATATCGCAGTGAACGGTGGATAGCCTATTATTAGACGGGGATTTCATTCTGTCACTGTATCCATCTTTGGTCAAGTTCATTTCTTTTAACATGATTATAATATGTATTGCACTAGAAATTTATGAGAACATATATATGATGGGGAACTGAGCTGAGTCCACCTATGCCAACTTGTTTTATTTTGCGTATAGTGTAAAAAAGAAACACCTTTAGTGAGTATAGTGTTGTTATAAATAAATGTGCAGATAAATTAGAATTCGAGTGAAAAAGATAAAAAAATCAGCGACAATCTTAGAGCATCTTTTTATATTAGAAAATCTCAGAACATCCTTTTATATAAGAAACAGACGTTGTTACATAAAATTACATAACAGTGTTGCACTGTTAAACTTTTCAGAATTTTTTTAAAATTTTATTTTATTTATTTACATTTTACATTCCTATAGTTTTTTTTATATTGAAAAACAACTCTGTTTTTTTTTTTTCTTTAAATATAATTTTTTATTCTGTTTTAATAAGATAATTACTATACTTTTTTTTTTCTCGAGGAATTTTTCAAGATTTTTTATATACAGAAGTTTCAGCATCTCCAATATTTCTAAAAATTCTTTGTTCATGTTCTAATAATGTATATAATATTTGTTTTATATATGTTTTGCATATAATATTTGTTTTATGTATGTTTATTGAAAGTTAGACCAAAGTACAATTTTAAATAAGGACTTTGAAAAAAATCCACTTGGGCTTTTTTAAGAGGGTTATATTGAAAAAAACCCAAACGGGTTTTTTCGGGTCGGGCAAAATCTAGCAAACCCTGTTATTAAATTTCCTATAGATTCTCACACTTTTAAAATTATGGCTACTATTTTACCCTAATTAAAGACTTTTTTCAGATTTAAGTCAACGTTTTATCAATTTAAAATATGAATTAGTTTATTTAAAATCAGGAACAAAGGCATAAATCTGATTAAATAGATGCTGCTGCAATGAGCAATATCTCAACCCATTCCCTACTGGCCTCTGCTCTTAGTTATTGTTATTTCAATTTCATTTGTTTAGATATTGCGCTTCTTTCACATAGTTTTCAGTTTTTATATTATATATATATATATATATATATATATATATATATATATTCATTTCTTATGTCAAATATATTACAGGGAGGAGATTTTTCAGCTTTTTTATCGGTTTAACTTTTTGATTTTCTCATCTTTTTCATCTCATGTGAATATTAAAACAATCTTTTTTTTTTTTTTTAATAGATTGAAGATTAACATATTTATTATTCTAATGTAATAGATATTGACATTGAAATTCTGGTATTTCATTTCAGTGTCTTGCCTTTGCCTGTAGTTTCAGAATTTTTTTTTTTTTTTTGTCTTTTTTTACTAATCTCCTCCTTGTATGTATATATATTATATATTTGTAGTTAATTTAAGAGTGTGAGTAAGAATATACTTAATTTTTTTAAAGATTTATTGGCAGGTATGGTAATACCGTAGCCTCCTAAACTAGATGCCTTGGCAACAGTTCAAGCGCACCGAGTTTCTTGATTCACTGCTTTTAACAGTGAACTCATGTACATATACGGAGATTCTCCATACTTTTTCTGTATTTTTACAGAAATTTTTAACAGTGCGGTAGACAGCGACACCTGGTACAGATTGCGCGATTTTTTTATTCAACTGACATCAATAATTTTAAGAAGTGATATATGATATATATAATCGACGTTTCTTCCATTCTATTCGCTCGTAATTCGAAGATTGCAGGTTCGATACTCGAGCCGGCCAAAGACCGTCGTGTACACTAATGGTGGCTGGGGCACGTAAAATCTGTCGTGGCCGCAATGTCCTCCATGTTCCCATCAAAAATTATACCTCTGGGGATCACCGAAGCGGGAGAGCCATCCCTCCCGTGGAGGATCAAAATTGTGATGGCATGTCTCCGGACCACCTCTAGGGGTGTGTCCCAGACCGTCGCCAATTGCCCATCTGCGCAGCACTAGTGCTAAGTAAAACCCAACCATACATCCATTCTATTCGCCTTTTATGTATATCAAATCCCATTTTTTTTAATTTTTGGTGGCTGCTGAATAAAAAACTCGCGCAATCTATACCAGGTGGCGCTGTCTACCGATTGAACTGTTGCCAAGTTTCCGAGCCACGCGACAGGCATCTAGTTTAGGAGGCTATGGTAATACTCATAATGAATATATTTTTACAAGGATGCTCCCTGTCTCTTTTAAAAGTAAAATAGGTGACATACTGTCCGGCAGTATTGGAATCTAACATGTTTATAAGTCAGTTGAACCTATTTAGGGTACTTTCATTTTATTAACTTACTATAGTTGGAGAAAATTATATAACTGACCTTTTATTCTTAATTATAAAGCACTTAAAAAATGTGAAAAAAGATTTAATTATGAAAAAATTTCCAATGCTTTCCAAAAAATTTTTTTTTTAATTCCCTGAGTTTTCCAGGTACCCTAGCAACCCTGGTTCAATCCAATAAGAAAATTAAAAACTGAATTTCGATACTTGATAAAAGTCTGGAGAACATTTTAAGGTGCCTGCGTACCTTTAAAATGCAATTTTCGGTCAAAACTCCGATTTTCTATTTTTGATTTAGTATTAAAGTCTGATATTTTAGCTTTCTAAATCAGTTTGAATTTTGTTTCTATCTTGCTTAGAACTTGAGTTACAGGCATTTTAATATTAGTCACTCGCCAGTTTTTGAAACCGGAAGTGGCCCGTAAATGTTTGTTTACATAAATGTTTTACTCAATATAAGCATCAAAATTTGTTACTACATATAAAATGAATTTAAAAAATAAAAATAAAAAATAAAAGCTTTGATATAAATCAGGAAACTTATTAAAATTGTTTTTTATTTAACAGGTAAAATCTGGTTTTTAACTACGTTTTCCGCTTTTTCTCAGAATGAGATTTTTAACATTTTGCTTTATCGCAAAACATCCTAACTCCAAAAGTTATAATTGAAACGTTATGAAACTTTGACAAAATACTCTAGAGGAATTATTTTAGAGATTGAACTACTATTTTTTTTTTTTTTTTTTTTTTTGTCGATAGAAGTTATGAACTGTCATGATTTTTTCAGAATGTAAAATGTTATCGTCTCTAAAATATTAAATAACATGGTTATAGTTTGGAGAATAGTTCACTCCCTTAAGGACCTATCAAAAATCAAAATGAAATTTACAGAATAAAAATACCTTTATTTAAATTTGACTTATGATGTTTTGAAAAATTGCTTATTTTTTTGCAAATTTAGAGCCTAAATATCAAAATATTTTAAAATTTGCATATTTTTTCATGTTATTCAGTGTTTTTAACTAAATTCTATTATGTAATGCACATAAATAGGCAAATTTTCATTTATTAAAAAAAAATCACCTCCGACAGTAGGCAGGCACCTTAAGAGCGGGCACCTAATTTTGCTGACAGCCGTGGCCAATGTTATATTGGAAAATTTGTTTCCATAATTACTCTTTACCTAATGAATATTTTTCAATTATCTTTTCACATTTAGAAAATTCACAATTATTAAATAAGTACTCATTTTCCAAAAATTATTATTATTATTATTATCTATATATTAATAGGCAAGCATAAAATTCGTAGTCCCTTTTTAACATATTAATTATAGGAGTAGAGGGTTTAAAATGGTATCATTCGAAAGATATGGTTAGCCGGAAGGTGCGAATACAAATATTATTTTCTTACGATGTCAAGAAGGTATTTAAAAATACTTTTATTTTTTATGCATTTTCCCCCATTTTTCCCTTTTATACACGTATTTCTTTACATTAAAAAATATCTAAAAGTGGAAAGTTGTTAAATTTGTCAATTTCATAAAACTCAAATAAAACCATAGACACAGTAATTTGTATAATGTAGCATCACTATACGCAAGCGAAGTGATGACGTCAATTAACAGAAATTGACTACTTATTTTTTTTTTAAAGTGCATTTATTGCTAGCTTTTGCGGGTATAAGGAGCAAGTAGAAGATACGGAAAAGCTTTTGATATCCGGTTTTCGATGAATTTTTCACGTTTTGAGATTTCCTTGCATTTTAATTAATTGAAATTGACTACTTATTTTTATTTTTTTAAAAAGTGGATTTATTATTCTTTCCTCTGCATATACAAGTAGAAAATATAAGATTCAAAAAAAATTTTGATTTTCGGTTGAGCCAGTCGAATTAATTTAACAGAATTTGATATTTGGTTGGACATTGGTTTGACATGGTACCGATAAGCTTCTGGGCTGTATCATCCAATAAGGGGCGTTTTCACGTTGCGATTTTCTCTCATTTCAGAAAAGGCTAACATCTACAGAGAGAAATAGTTATATTAAGTAAAACTCTGCTCATTCAGTTAGAGAGTGCATATCGGCAAACAATTGCCGTAGCTGTGTTGCAATTTAATTCCGTTTAGGACAAGGCAATAACTTTGCTTTGCCTTGCTTTGCAAAAAAATGGTCGAGTTTCGACCACTGGGCGATACTAGTTATTATTATTATTTTAATTTTAAATCTGAGTTCAAAATGTGAATTTTCACAAAATACATTTTTCTCATTTTTCAGCCGCAAAATAAAGTACTAAAAATTTAAAGAGTTCATTTTTGGAAAATAAATTCCAGAGCTGCCAACCTAATCCGGCAAATTGTTAGTACCGCCCCTTTTTCTACACTACTTAATTTTTAAAGTAACTTTCTTCAAATATATTTGCGATGAATTAAGAAGAAAAAAACTCTAAGAAATGACTGGTGTAGAAAAAGGGGCGGTACTAACAATTTACCGGATTAGGTTGGCAGCTCTGAAATACTATTTTAACGATTGTGAATTTTCTGAATATGTGAATGCGAAATTTTAAAAAATACATTAGGTAATGAGTAATTATGGAATTTTTTTTTCCCATAGAATAAAATTGGCCGCGGCTGTCGGCGAGATTAAGTCCGCTCTTAAACAACGCCCGTTTTCATAGATGCCAACATTTTAATTTATTCTGGAGTATTTTTAGCCCTGCCTCTATTTCGCACTATTTTATTCATAGAAATATTTTCTCCAGTGTATAACTTCGATAAAATAAGAAAAAAATATTCTTAAAATATAAGTAGTAGGAAATAAAGGCGGGGCTTAAAATACTCCGGAATAAATTAACCCTTTGCGCTCGGCATATTTTCCGTAAGGCACGCCTTTTGGCTTTCCTTTAAAACGTCACACGTATAGTTTCCAACTTACTACCTTTTGGCTACCGAAAAATTGTAATAATTTGTTTTATTTTACTTCATCATTCAATAAAATAAATCTTTCTGTTAAAATTTTCCGGTAGCCGAAAGGTAGCCCATAGTTACACGTTTTAGAAAAATAACATTTCATTTGCAGAGGAACACCTTAAGGCGTGGCACGATTTTTTAATGTCCCCTCAGAAAGGACATACGAGCGATAAGGGTTAAAATGTTGGCATCTATGCCGTTTCTTATGCTATTAACACTTTCACGACCGCATGTTTTTGTCTTGTTGACAGTGAGGCCACCCCTGTGGGAGTTATTCTCCAACATTACCACATTTCAGAACAAAATTTTCTATATTCATATTCATATTACAAATGGATATACATTATAATTATACTCTTTCTAATCAAAGTATTTATATCCATACTATATTGGCTGTACAAATATGAATATTGTGTATATTTTTAAGAAATAAATGACATACAAATTGCAAAAGAAACGCCTACTGCGGACTTACAAATTTTCAATTGACGTGAATCTACGTCAGCGGTCGCGAAAGTGTCAAAATGCTTTTTTATTTTTAATAGTTTGTTTTTACTTACTTCATTCGAACAGTTTAAAGCGAGATATTGGATGAAAATGGAGCTTGAGACGAGGTTGCGGATGAAAATATGAGTTTTACTGCAATTGCTAGTCTTAAAGGAGCTATGAGTTTTGGCGAGATTTTGGTGTTATAGTTGAATTGGAATGCATTTTTGGTAAAGTTTGGTTATGTTGGGCTCGTAATGGGAAGATTGTGGATTGGTACTCGAGCGGGGTGAAGGTATTGTGTACATCAGTGGTGGTTGATGCATGTAAAATACATGGTGGCTTCAATGTTCTCTATTTTTACAACCCAAATTATACATTCGGCAGCAAAAGTATCCGAGCACTAGCCAAAAATTCCGATATCAAAAAAGTACACTTGATACTGTTTTGTAAAATACATTTTTCTCGAATCATGTTTTTTGACTGACTAAGAACATGACTCGACAAGGATTTATTGAACAAAGCAGTATTAAGTGTACTTTTTTTAGACAGGGATTATTGTTAGTGACCGGATACTTTTGCTGCCGACTGTACCTTTAGACAGGTGTCGCGGCTTTCCTACATTTTTGTTACATTTTATTATTTTGTTTCTATTATTTTCAAAAAGAATTTTACAGATTTTAATGCTATAATATTATTTTAAATGATAGTTTTCTGAAATAGTGGTGAAAAAAAAAAAGAAAAAAAAAAAAAAACGTTTGCTAAAATATAAAACGCTGAACCAGAGTTCCCAACTTTTATAAGTTATTCACGAGTATTTTTAGCTCCGCCCTTTTTTCGCACCAGAAATTTTGTAGATTACTTTTCTTTAATATGTGAACACGATTAAATAAGAAGAAAATCATTTTTCAAAATTTCCGGTATGAAAAAGAGGCGGGGCTAAAAATGCTCGCGAATAAATTATAAAAGTTGGGAACGCTGCGCTGAACCCTTGTCTTGGGGGATCACACGAAGCTGAGAGCCATCCCTTCCGGAAAAAATAAAAATTTTAATTGCATGTCTCCAGACTACCTTTAGGGTGAATACTAGATTGTCACCAATTGCATATAGAGTAGCGTTAAAGCCACGTAAAACTCACTCACTAGCTGGTTAAGTTAGTTGTTCAAAGTAATTTTCCGGTATGACTTATTTAAAGAGCAGGAATTTAAATGAAACGGAGTTTTTTCCGTGGAAATTTTTTAGAGCAGAACAGAAGAGTCTACGAACAATTATTGAGGAAGTTTAAACTTGGGTGTTATTTCAACACAGAAAAGTATAGTTAATAGAGTCCGATTTATTTGTAGACAGTGATTTAGGTGAAAAGGCTATATGCTTTACATTCTTTTCATTTCACATAATATTATCCAGTACTAAACTCAGTAGGTAGCAATATCCTCCCATATTTAAATTAAATTGAAATAAACTGTTGCATTTTTAAATCCTAGTTTTCCCATGCCTTTTGCCAGTTTTGAACATGATAGCTGCAAGAATGTCGGTAAGTGAGATTGCTGATAACTACTACGTAACCACAAGATAATGACTGAAAATTTCAGAACTCCGAAAATCTGATATTGAATGATGATGAATAAAAGTACGTTTTCCATTTTTTATCTTTGATAATTTGCATAGACCTTAAAAATTCCCCATTTCACATAGCATTTAGACTAAATAAAGAGGTAACATTGAAAATTATAAAATTTGCCACTTTCCTTACCACTTTTGATCTTTATAAGCAGAAGTTTTATTAATCGATCTCGTGAAAATTACTTATTTCGGCAACTAAACGTAAATTAAGTGAACGAGGAAATGATCCAGATTTTTAGAAATCGACCTCAATTTCTACCCCTAAATATGATAGTTTTAGCAAATAGACACAAAATATCCGAAAGTTTGCTGATTTGCAATGAAAATAAACATACATTTCAGAAAATGTATAAAGGACATCTAAAAAAGGGGTTTGCAGCCGCTGACGACCGTATTCACCATTAAGGGCCCTCTTCACTCACCGCCGCCGGAAGACGAAGCTAATGCTATTCTATGGGAAATTTTTCTTTACAAATAACTCATTAACTAATACATATTTTTAAATCTGTTTTCACATTCTGAAAATTCCCAACTGTTAAATTGACGCACCTTTTCTAAAAAATTATTTTTTTAATTTTTAATATTTTATTTTGAAGCTGCAAAATACGAATTTTCAGTATGTGAATTTTTTTCATTTTGCAATTTCAAAATAAAATATTAAAAATTAAAAAAATACATTTAAAAAAACAGTGCGTCAATTTAATAGTTGGGAATTTTCTGAATGTGAAAACAGAATTTAAAGCATTAGTTAATAAGTTATTTGTAAAGAAAATTTCCCCATAGAATAACATTGGTTCGCGGCTTCCGGTGACGGTAAGTGAAGAGGGCCGTTAACTTTAACTTCCAGCTGAATGAAAAAACTCGAAAAGCATCTAAAGTCAGGGTGCAGCTTTCGCACAAAATTTTGCATGCTGCCTCTGCCATTTAGCGTCGAAGATTTCAAATAACCTTTGATTGGTTATTTTCAGCAAAAACAAATCTGAAAATAACAATGCTGCTAGATGGCAGGAGCAACGCGTCAAATTTTTATGAAAAGTTGTACCCTGATTTTATACGTTATTCAAGATTTCGTGTTCAACCGGGTGTTGAAATTATTGGCGAATGTAGCCGTTAGAATCGTTCTTGATCCTATAGGTCTCATTTCTGATTCTCAGCAAAACTTGTCAAAGTTTTCTGTTCACAGGCATTAATTATATACTAAGATAAAAACAATAAATAGAGTTTGAAGAAAACCGTAGTGCCGTTTTTTACGAAACCCGCTAATGAAGCATAAAATTGACCTTCTTTTTCCGGACACCAATTTATTTTCCCGAAGTAACTAATACAAAGAAAAGGCATCTAAAAAGGGCGCTTTTATAGCAACTTTGAAGAAAATCGTTTGAGCCTTTTTTGAGACTTACGGTCTCTCTTCCCGTTTTCCATGTTCCACTTCCAGTTTTCCAAAATTCACGAAAAGTTAGCAAAATCACCTCTTCACTGGACTTTTCTTAATTATGAAATTTCGTCTTTCTATCTTTTTCCGTTTTGAAAATAGGATAGTCAGTGGATTCCCCACATACAGACACACGTATACATACAGTCGGTAACAAAAGTGTCCGAACACTAGCAAAAATTCCTATGTAAAAAAAGTACACTTCATACGGTTTTGTTAAATAAACCCTTATCGAATCATGTTCTTACACCGACTAAGAACAGGATTCGACAAGGATTTATTTAACAAAACCGTACGAAGTTTATTTTCTTTACATTGGAATTTTTGCTAGTGTTCGGACACTTTTGTTACCGACTGTAGTACAAGTGGTGCACTCTGCTGAAAAATAAAATAAATTAAATTCAAATTTTATTTGATAAATGGCGTTGCGCCAATATCTAAGACGGTTTTCGCAGATTTTTTGTAAAAAACAGTATAACGGAAAATTTATTTCTCAGATGGTAATTTCTGCAGATTAATTCTATCAGTTTTGGCCAATCCAGGTGAAACTCACAAAATTTATTTCGTTTATTACAGAAAATCTGCTAAAATTACCTGAGACAATGACGGATCGCCATCTACGAAAATTTTAGCTAATTTTATTTTTGCCCTCTGTGGCCAAGTGGTTATGTCATCACACGGCTAATCGCCTTCCAGCGTAGGAGAGCGGGTTGGATTCCCGCGTTGGCCCTGAGTGTTTTTCCAATTCTTCTTATGCGTAATAATTCTGATATTATACACTGTTAAAAAAAAGCAATTTTGTTGCCTGAAATTCACTGTGAAAATTACAGAATTCTGTGAAAGTTACAGAAAAATACGTTTTTTCAACGTAATTTTTCCGTAATTTACAACTTTTTTCTCAAATTACAGAGAATTCTCTAATTTTCACATAGAATTTCTGGCAACAAAATTGTATTTTTTTTTAGCAGTGTATGCTATCTGCCTTTATCTGACGAAGATTTAGAAGCGGATTTCGAGTCGCGCATACAAATCTAATGTACTAATGTGTATGTGTCATAAAAAACAAACAAACTAATTTTATATATTTAACTTATTTTTTTCTTTTGATTTTTGGAGACTGCATCACTTGTTCAACACTATCACTTACGTAATACACTGTAAAAAAATTACCTTTTTTGTTGCCAAAAATTCTCTGTAATTTGAGAAAATACGTTCTGACAATGTAACTTTTTCGTAAATTACGCGTATTTTCTCAAATTACAGAGATTTCTGGCAACAAAAAAGGCAATTTTTTTACAGTGTAGTGGAATTTTGTTTCGTTTGATCTTATAGAACCGGCTCTAGAGCCTTCTGAAGAACTTTAATTATAATAACCCTATATATTCTTAGTAACTATCCTTAAAAAGAAGATAGATTGTTCGGAAGAATTAACCAATCATTATTTTTAACTCGGAAAGGTTTTTAAAATTCGCGCTGAATAAAAGTAAGAAAAGTTGCCGCGACATCAGATACGTTGATATCAAGAGCACTGAAAGGAAAAACAATTATAGCACAGTAATGAATGGAAAGTGAAAAGCAGGGCTGCATTTTAATCAATTTATTGATCTGCAGATATTAGATTACCGTTAAAAATTTCAGTACAAACTTGAACCACTATATGGATAAAATTTATAAGCAATACCATAATATGGTTCAACCTCCCTTTTAAAATTTCTACTCCTTGCGATTGAATTTAAGTTGCACAAAAACTTGGAGTTACCCTACATCCACTCACAAGGGAAGTATGAATCAGCAAAATTCCTATTGAAACCAAACCAAGCTTAAATTAAAGAGCGTGGTCGGTCGGAATCATCGGGTAAAGTGCAAATTTTGTGCAACAACTCACCCATGGACCAAGATAAGACCCTAGAAGATTTAGCCCCTTTCGTTAAAATCAACGAAACAGAATTAGCGAGCAAGAAAGCGTGGCACTGCCAGAGTGTTTGACTTAAGATAAGAAGGTCTTCATTTCGATCCCCGTCTCGGTCGAATTTTGAATTATTTATTTATTTATTTAAAACATAATACCAATATTTGGTTCAACATAAAATTTCCAAATTATGGTAAAAGGTCAAACCAACGAGTAGTGCAGCTAATTCAGTACCAAGTTTTGGTTCAAAATAACACCAATTATTAACAGCGGCTGAGAGTTAGGGAAAATGGGGCGGTGCCTTACAGTACACTCAAAATATGATGTAGACGAAAGAGAATGATCCACTTTTTGCCAATTTTTAGCGAAGAGTAACATTTAGGCATTTAATTTTTACGCCACCAGAACATATAAAATGGAGTAGCTGTTTAAGGTACGTTTTACTCTAATAAAGTGAGTAATTTTGAATACACAGAGCAGGATTGTCATATATACTAACCCTTGAATTTCGCCAAACATTAGTTATAAGAAATGAGAAACCAAAGACGATAGTTGCTTAGAAAAGAGATATAATTTTAATTCCGCACAAAAGTAATTTTGATTAAGAGATTAAAATTAAGCTTGTGGTTTGATTTAGGAAGAACATGGCAATGAAATAAGCCACGTTGTATTCCCTAGAAACTGAAAGGATATCCTGGGATCTTACTTGCAGAGAGATTTTCTTTTACATTTATATTTTTATTTTAATGGAAAAAGAATTCATCGATTAACTAAAGATTAATATTGAATACACGAGTAAATTATTATATAAAACGTTAAATAGATTTCGATTAAAATTATATAGAAAATTTTAAACATACTATATGTGGTCCGAAAGCCACAGAAAATATAAAAAAATAATTATTCAAAAAGTATATTGAACGTAGCATTGTGTGGTTTTCACTAAAATGCAAACAATGACAAGTTTTTTTTTTTTTTTTTTTTTTTTAAGGTAACAAAAGATTTATTATTAGCAAATTAGTCTAAATTTTCTTCATAAGTTGGCGCTATAATTGTAAATTTACTTTTTTACAGTGGCGCAGTGGACTCACCCACGTAACAAAGGACTATAAATGCTCAATGTAATGGTCGTCATTTATTAGAATGATCGTCAGTTCTTGCATATTGGAAAATCTCTGAAAAAAGCTTCAGTATTTGCAATATGGCGTCATTTGATCAGACGGATCTCTTTAAAATGTGAAACGATATTGCGAATATAGAGCGATATGTCGGGGGGTGGGAGGGGAGTGTAACTACTACTTTTTCTTACATATTAGGTGTACAAATTAATTCGGTCCGTTTTCGAAAGATGGCGCTAGCTGCCACAAATGCTAGGCTATGACAGCTGTTTTCGGTGGTTTCAGAGAGGTTATATATTTGTTAAGAATCTTCAGTGTACAACTCTTTCGTTTGCTTGAAATAGCCTGATCAGCGTTGCATTAAACATGTCAGGTTTTGAAGTCAATAAGCAGCATTTGCGGGAAGTGTTGATTTTTTTCTTTCATTGGAAGAAAAGTGCCGCCGAAGCGCATCGAACGCTCGTAGAAGTATTCGGCGATAGTGCTCCGACTGACAAAACATGCAGGAAATGGTTTCGACGATTTAAAGATGGAAATTTTAGCGTTGATGACAGGCGTCGCTCTGGACAGCCGAAAAAATTTGAAGATAACGAATTAGAGGAATTACTGAATGAAGATCCGACTCAAACACAAGAACAGCTTGCAGAACAACTGGAAGTGACTCGGTGAGCAAGCAATATCGGTGAGACTAAAAACGATGGGAATGATCCAAAAAGAAGGAAATGGGTTCTTTATGAACTGAAACCCAGAGACGTTGAAAGGCGATTATTCACTTGCGAGCAGCTGAATTACAGACAAAAAAGAAAGTGGGACGTCCTACCGCACCCGCCGTATTCTCCGGACATCGCCCCTTCTGATTACTGGTTGTTCCGACGAATGCAGAATGATCTGACCGGTCAGCGGTTCACTTCTTACGAAGAAATACAAAACATGGATGAGCGAAAGAGATGAGTTGTTTTATCGAGATGGAATCAGACGATTGCCGGAGAGATGGGAAAAAATAGTAGAAAATAATGGACAATACTTTGAATAATGTATTTTTTGTTTTGGTTTAATAATAAATAATTTTTTTATTGCTAAAAAACGGACCGAATTAATTTGTACACCTAATATATAAAATAAATCTCCACGCTTTTCTGTACAGTCGCTAACAAAAGTGTCCGAACACTATAAAAAATTTCTATGTAAAAAAAGTACACTTCATACGGTTTTGTTAAATAAATTCTAATCGAATCATAATCTTACACTGACTAAGAACAGGATTCGACAAGGATTTATTTAACAAAATAGTATTAAGTGTACTTTTTTTACATAGGAATTTTTTCTAGTGCTCGGACACTTTTATTACCGACTGTATATTTCAGTGAAAATTGCATGGAGCTATACTGTCCATACTTTTTGAATAATGAACTTTTTTAATTTTTCTGAGACTTTTGGATCACCCAGTATATGTGATTTATACATTCAAAAATATCACTTCTCATAAATAAACGAAATGCTATTTAAGTCTTATTTACGTTTTCTATCACGACTCGACATCGTAGACGCAAAAAGTCATTTCATCGGTCATTATCGAGTATCAAGGTTAATGCACATATAATCGTTTGTTATCGGTCTTGTTTTTCGTTCGAGAAAAAGGAAGGTTGCGATGCGACACGAATTTCACGCACGGGGTTATTTCACTTTTGCTGGATCTGCATACACGCTTAACGGCCCTCTTCACTTACCGTCGCCAGAAGCCCGAGCCAATGTTATTCTGTGGGGAAATTTTCTTTACAAATAACTTAGTAACTAAAGCATATTTTTAAATTCTGTTTTCACTTTCTGAAAATTCCCAGCTGTTAAATTGACGGACCTTTTTTTATAAATGTATTTTTTTAATTTTTAATATTTTATTTTGAAATTGTAAAAGGAAAACATTTCACATATTGGAAATTCGTATTTTGCAGATTTAAAATAAAATATTAAAAATTTAAAAAATAATTTTTTAAAAAAGGTCCGTCAGTTTAACTGCTGGGAATTTTCGGAATGTGAAAACAGAATTTAAAAATATGCATTAGTTAATAAGTTATTTGCAAAGAAAAATTTCCCATAGAATAACATTAGCTTCAGCTTCCGCTACGAATGCGGCTTCAGAGAATGGTAAAATGTATGAGTGAATACGATGTGTATAAAATGATGACCCCCAATGGCATAAAGGGAAGTAGAGTAAAATATTTAGTTTGATTGGGTTTTGTGTCGCACTAATGCTACGCAGTGGGCAATTGGCGACGGTCTGGAACTCATCCCTAGAAGTGGTTCGGAGACCATGCCATCACAATTTTGATCCTACACGGAGAGGATGGCTGTCTCGCTTCGGTAACCCCAAGAGGCATAATTTTGATGGGGGCATGGAGGACATTGCGGCCATGACAGATTTTACGAGCACCATCCACCATTAGTGTACACGGCGGTCTTTGGCCGGCTCGAGTACCGAACCCGCAATCTTCCAATTACGAGGCCGGCACTCTACCGACTGGGCTACCACGGCCCATTAAAATATTTGGAAACAGTAATGTTAAAGGATGGTGAAAAAAAAAAAAAAAAAAGAAAAAATGTATACTCTTTTTACTTCCCGTACCCGATTACCATAGGTAATGGATGTACTGTATTTGATCAAAAATTTCGATTTCAAGTTGTCATATAATTTACACGTTTTAGGGCCCCCTGAGTCAAAAAAGTTGTTTCTGACGATTGCTCAGTGGGAGTATCTGTGTTTGTATGTGTATATAAGTATGTGCGTGTGTGTGGGGGGGGGGGGGGGAGATGCTCTGACTATCATATATCTTCTAAACTAATAAAGATAGAAAACGTAAAACTCCATAATTGAAAGTTGAGCCTTATCATATAAATATTTTTAAGTTCACAGCGCAACTTGGTCAGCCATTCTGTTTTCAAGTTGCGGCCACTTGACAAAATATGTTATGTCGATAAATTTTGAAATACTAAACTGTTTCAAATCGAAGTTGGATTGTGAACTTGCAGTTCGAATTTCTTGGTGGCAGCTTTTTGTTTCCAAGTGTCATCCACTTGTACATTTTTCATTACGATAACTTTTGTAATGAGTCCAAAAAAGTAGTTTTTCGCAATTGGTCGGTGTGTATGTATGTGGGAAATCTTCTGTCTATCATATATCCGAAAGTAATAAAGATAGAACTACGAAACTTCAAAATTGATACAAGTATGGTGTACAGATGAACTTTCCAAGTTTTGGTAAAAATTGGAAAACCAGACGCGGAACAGTAAGTCCGTATCTCAAAAATGGTTGAATGATTTTCTTCAAATTTGCTATATAAACACTCTATTAGATGTCCTTTCGAATGATATAGTAGGTTAGTTCAGGAAAATTAATAGGTGTCCTGTATAAATAGCTCAATTTCAGGTTTCACAAATGCGTTCTTTTAAAAGCGGCTGTACAGATTTTTTTCAAACTACGCCACATTAACTCCCTTTTAAATATTACTTTGAAATTATTGTTTTGCGGTCAATAATTAAGTATGCGAAGTTTTGGTAAAAGTTGGTATCTCAAAAACGGCTCTAACGATTTTCTTGAAAATTGTTACATAAATCCATTTTAGATATCCATTTTCATGTGTTACGTGGTTATTACAGGAAAATTAAGAATAATCCTAGGTCAGTTTCAGATCAAGGAAATTGGTGCTTCAAAAAGTAACTCTACCAATTTTTACTTTCCTCTGTATTTAATAGAAGAAAGTACTGGATTCGTAAAAATTTTCAACTTCCGGTTTTCGACGAATTTACATGTTTTGAGAACTCTAGAACATGTTTTAACCATTTTTAGAAAATGTCTGTCTGTGTGTGTGAGAGAGAGAGAGAGAGACAAAAAATTTGTGATAACTGTATCTCCGGGAGTACTTTTCAGAATTATATATACATTTATATATAGATGCACCTTGACCTAAATTAGAGCCTGTCAGCTTTTGGTGTCAACCGCTCAATGGGTGGCACTATTATACAGCGATTTCCGAAATTTCAAGGGAGGCTATATCTCAGGTTCTATTGCATATCAAACAAAACTTGATATGTGGAAACACCATTATGAGATATTATGCTGTTTCAGTTTGAATGCTTATCAGCCAACAGGTGGCGCTGCTATACAGTGATTTCCGTAATTTAAGGATATGCTGTATTTCAGGAACTACTACACAGAATTGCATATAAATTTATATTCAGATGCACCGTAACATAAATTTGTGCTTGTCAGCTTTTGGTGTCAACCGCTCAACAGGTGGCGCTGCTACACAGCGATTTCCACAATTTAAGGGAAGGCTATATCTCAGGTTCATCAAACAAAACTGAATATGTGAGAAGGCCATTATGAGACATTACGCTGATTCAATTTGGATGCTTATCGGCCAATAGATCAGCTCTGCTATTCCCCAAATTTCATCGAAAAAGGGAGGGCTATATCTCAACCTCTATGGCATATAACCGAACGAAACTTGATATGTGAAATGACCATTAAAAAAACGCATTTTTTAAGATATTATTTATAGACAATAAAACTGTCTTTTTTTTGGATATTTAGTGTTAGTTTTCTCTAAGATGAAAACCATTTACATTGATTATATTAGATAATTTAATAAATAAAGTTTTAATAAATTATTTGCACTTAGTGAATCTGTATAGGGAAATATAGAAGAAAGTCTTGTGATGGCCAAAACATACTAGTTTTTTCTTGTTTTTTAACTTGCTATGTAAATTTTGTTTTATATGACTTTACATGTGTATCAAGTTTCTCTTAGAGGAAAAATTTTAGGTTTCTATTTCGTTAGGTGAATTTTATGTCTTCCTGATCACATTATCTCCAAGACTCCAAGAAGTGCATATAATACGTGTAATAATGGATAATGGAAGTCGTGTGGCTGTTTCACACCAGATTTTTTTTATTTATTTTGATTTATTCAATTTTGTGTTAAGAAAATAGTTATGACATTTTTTTTTTTTTGTTAGAAAAAAAAATATTGTTAAAATAAGAAAGATAACAAGAAAGAAAGGTAATAAAACAGCGTTTCCCTTATCTTAAAAACACTGGTCTTGGTTGATTTAAATCCTTTCCTATTTAAAGATTTTAAAATTATTCTTCGAAATGAGATCATAAAAAAAGTAAACAGTCAGGGAACAAACAATGGAAAGAACAGGAAACAACAATGAACCATTTCATTTTGTGACTCATTTTCCTCGAGGAGAGAAAAAGAATAAATAAATTAAAATATAATTAAATATATATATATTTTAATAATATATTTACTTTTTTAAGGTCGGTGGGATTCACGTCACGCTAGTACTGTACAATGGGTAATATTTTTGTAAGGGGAAAAAAAAAAGTCTTCCATTTTTTGCTTTTAAGAACTTAGAGTGTCAATTCAATGAATAAAGGATCAGTGATGCCAGATGGTCGAAAATTATTTCCCCAAATAGGTCTTCAAATTTCCCCAAATCAGGGGTTTTTTTCTCGAAAGAATTCCCAACTTGATTTCTACCATTTCGATTAAAAAAGAATATATATATATATATATATATATATCAAGCAAATTTAAGCTCAGATTTTTCCCCAAATGAAGACAATTTTTGAAAAAAGTCCCCAAATAACAATAAAGCTATTGAAAGTCCCTAGTCGTAGGGATAAATCATTACGTTGCCAACATTGACAAAAAATTGAAGAACTCCCCAGATTTGTCCCAAAAATTTTAGAATTCCCCAAAAAAGTCACCACAAACATTTGGTCCCCAAAATTGCCCACAGAAGGCTCAAAAATTCCGAAAATGGGGACAAAATCCCCAATCTGGCATCACTGTAAAGGATTAAATTCCCGTGGTTCAAAGTAAATAACGTGATATGAACCAATAGATCGCTATGTTTGGCCCTTTATCGCTATTTTGGCATTTAGAATTGCAGTTCGGCAAATTATAATTACTAGCAAACCCGTGCGAAATATTCGCATTTTATTTCTTTTCTTATTTACCTTTAAAATTTGAAACACATAAATGTTATACTAATCTCACCACATAATTAAAATTTTAATTGACGAGAAGCCAAATTATTATTAAAACCAAATTAATATTGTACAATGCGGAAACCAAAATCATTCAAAGAAAGGTTTCCTGATAAAATTCATGGTTCACGACCCAATTTTCATACTTCCATAGGCAGTACAGTTTTAATATAGGACTCCCAAGACGCCTTTTAAATTTTTGTCATCATGTTGGCGATGACTTTATTAATTTTGCTATATATATATTAATAAATAAATAAATAAAATAAAATAAAATAAAATAAAATAATTCCTGTTTTGGTTATTTTTTTTATGATTATGTTTTTTAGTCAATTCATGACACAAAAGTTTATATTTTGTATATATCTTTAAAATATTGCTAGGTTTAAAATGACGCTTGCAAAGATTCTGAAGAAACTAATTGTTAAAAATACATTTTTTTTTTTTTTTTTCCGTAAAATAATCTCATCAGACAAATATCGTCATTTTTTTTCGTATTAATCCATTCAGCTAAGTAAGCGTGCTTAAATATTGTCCATGTAAAAATATTAATTTTTTATCCTCGCGTATCGTATCGTTTCGACAAAAAATAATTGAAACTGGTCCACGTTAGAGAAATATTATACAGATTATAAGGTAACACGATAGTCCTATGACCGAAATAAATTCTAAATTATTTTTTAAATAATCATTCAGGTATTTCACATCATCGGCATATATGGTTACGCTCATCTCTGTCTGACACTGTCAAGCTTAAAAAAGCTATGAGATTTCCTTGGACTCTTGAATGTGTGTGAACGCAAGTTGCTACCTAATTTTCATACTTCAGTGTTTTAATTAAAAAAAAATCTAATGGTCCGATCGATAAGCTGTTTCATCCGATGGATTCAGAAAAATCGTCCCTTTTCATTGGGTACCTTACTTGTAACGAAGTTTTAATTAGTTTTTTAAAATGAATTAAAATATGAAAATAGATATAGCTTTAAAAGACCTTTAATTTTTTATTGTTGCCAATTTTTTTTTCAGCATAAAGTGAAATGTGCTTCCACGAGAGAGAGAGAGGAAAATATATATATATATATATATATTAAATTTGATGATGCATATGAAAAAATGACGTCTATAAAATAATAATAATAATTTAGAAATTTTAAAGGTAACGAAGAGATAAATAAAGTGAGAAAATAACCCACGGACCTGCTAGGAAATGATTTAATTTGAAGTGAAAAATAAATAAAAGGAAATGATCATTTTTCAACAGGCGCCTTAGCCGCCCTACAACTAACTAGTAATAAATAATAAAATACTTTTTCTTTCATTATTTCCCAACAAAGTTTAAGAGTGTTTATAAAGAAAAGTAACACTTTTAAAAGAGCTAAATTTAAAAACAAATAATAAATCGTCAACTATTTTTAAATATTTTGTCGGAAATTTTGACTACAAGAAATAAAAAGAAGTAAAATAAAATCTAAAGGGATTTGGAATAACAATAATAACAGCAACAACAACAACAAAAATTTTTAATTAAGTAAGTAAACACAAACATTGGCGGCTATGACTTACTGACAGCCAGGGGTGTTTGCGTTCCGGGTTTTTTATTTTATTTTCCACCAGAAATTACAAATTATAATTTTGGTTATAGTCAATTACTAAATTTCACTGGAAAACTAACAGTAATATCACTGTTAAAAAAATTCTGGTGACAAATTCCGGGGTCGCAAACACCCTTGCTGACAGCGGACTATAAGTCAAGCATACAAATCTGATGTATATGTGTTATCAATAAACAATAAACTTACTGACCATATACATCAGATATGTATGCTTGACCTGCAGTCCGATTGTAAATCTTCGTCAAATAAAGAGAGGCATACTATTGTAACAATCGCAGCTATCGTAGATCGCAAGTCAGATTGTACAGTCGGCAGCCAAAGTATCTGAGCACTAGCAATAATCCCCGCCAAAAAAATGGGCACTTTATACTGTTTTGTTCAATAAATCCTTGTCGAATCATGTTCTTAGACTGACTAAGAACAGGATTCGACAAGGATTTATTGAACAAAACAGTTTTAATTGTATTTTTTTTTTTTAGACAGGGATTATTGCTAGTGCTGGGATACTTTGGCTGCCGACTGTACGATCCGACTTGTGATCTACGATAGCTGCGATTGTTACAATAGTATGCCTTCGGAAGACAAATAGCCTATGCCAGAATTACAGTCCGAAGAAAACATCCAGGGCCAGCACGGAAATCGAACCTGCTGTCCTACGCTCGAAGGCGATTAGCAGTGTCGTGACATAACCAATCGGCCACGGAAGACCAGGCTATGACTTTCGCCAAGTGCACTCTCCAAGCACTTGCCATAGAAATTTATTAAAAATGAGCTGTAACCAAGGAAACCAATGGATAGATGTTCATCTCACATGACTCATGTTTGACCATGTCAGGGTTACCATTTATCACTCTACTCTATTTATCTCGTTGGTTGTAATATTTTACTTTATATAAGATTAAATTTGATGTCTTTCATCTGTTATAAAAATGATATTAAAAAATAATTTCTGGAAACAGTAATTTAAGTAATAGCAGAACTAAGATATTATACCGGTGTATGTGAAGGTACATGGAAAATAATTTTGTTCTTGAAACTATATATACATTTAGCGTACTTTTTTATTATTATGATTATGATTATTATTATTATTATTAGGACCGAGGACTATTAGTCTCAATCTGGGATTTTTGCGGTGTCATTTTTCGATAGTTTGACATCTATCGAAATCTAAACTTTATCGAAAATATAATTGAATAATTTAAAAGCGATGTTATAATTTAAAGAAAAAAAAAAACTAATAGTCCTCCGACCGTAAATAAATTCTGCTTTTGCCAGAATTTCATCAAAATCTTTTTTCTTTTTTTTGAAAGAAAAAGAAAAGAAAATTAATAATAATCAGTATCGAATCAAACACTATCGAAAAAGTATTTTTTTAATAATTTTGAATTAGGAAATAAAAAGTGCGCGTGCAAAATGAAATAAAAATAAGTAAAAAAATGAATTGAATGATTTAATATTTATATGAAACATGATCGCGTGCTATCTTAAAAGGTAGATGTAAAATTTTAAAGTTTATTTGGTGCGTGTGGCATCTATAAAAATTGTTTTAAGAAATAGAATAGAATAAAGAAAGCAACGATGTTGGTTGCATTTTGTTATATAGTTTGAATTTTTAAACTTTATAGAAGTAATATCTACCGTAGGAATAATTTCTTATGTTAAAACTATAGGGAATTGTTATGCGAGCATAAGCGATGATACCTTTTTTTTTTTTTTTTTTTTTTTTTTTTTTTAAATTAATTAATTTTTGCTTTCTCTAAAATACCGTTTTTGGGTCAAATTTTTAAAAATTATTTCTATTTATTTTTTTTCTCTGCATACATGGTTTGAAGTCTATTGAATCTGAAAATAAGATTTTTAGCAATTGATCTGTCTGTCTGTCTGTGAGTCTGTTACTTATGTAACTCAAAAACAAATATTACCGGAAAGTCCAATCTTAGTATTCTATAAGTTTTTCATAAGGGAAGGTTTAAAAAAAAATTGTTATTTAAATCGAACAAACTGTCTTTATGAAATGATCTCTCCCTTTCCAGCTACACACACAAACACACTTTTATTTATTTATTACACTAGTCGACAAAACAAATTTTTTGGAGGGTAACAAAAATGAAATTAGCTATTTTCAACTAATTTTGTAGTGCAGAATTAAAAAGTAATAGCGAAAAACCTATAACACTTAAAGATTTTTTGTTACGATTATTTAATCTGTACTGGAAGCAATAATCCCTGTCTAAAAAAAGTACACTTAATACTGCTTTGTTAAATAAATCCTTCTCGAGTCATGTTCTTAGTTAGTCTAAGAAAATGATTCGATAAGGATTTATTTAACAAAATAGTATTAAATGTACTTTTTTAATATCGGAATTATTTGCTAGTGCTCGGATACTTTTGCTGTCGACTGTATTGTAAAAATAATAAAAAATAATAATGAAAGTTGCCATTTTCTGATATTTAAAAAAAAAAAAAAAAATGGAACAAACATGGTTGCCGGGACTCTGATTTGCCAGGACTCTGGGTTGCCAACAGGAAGGGTTACAACCTGTGATACTGTGAAAATGATAAAAATTCGGGAAAATTGCCATTTTTGATACTCTAACAGAAAAATGTGACGTGGTGGGACTTTTTTGCTTGCAGATATTTAAATAAAAATTGGAATGGACAATATTCCTGTGACGTCACCGTAGGTAAAATCGTCGAACACGTGGGCGATATTTTGTAAACAAATTAGATTCAAGATGACATTTTATTGTTACGTATAACATTTTTCTAAATATTTCTGCAGTGAAACTTAATAATAATGTTCAAACAAGAACAAAAGTGAAATGTAAACAACTGAATCGAATGATAAAGTTAAGACTATTCCATATCGTAAAATTGCAAAACATTTTATGTATACACACACACACATACATACATATATATAATGAAAAAAAGATTAATAAGAACATTTTATACACACACACACATATATAGACATCAAAGCTTAAATAAATAGAATTTCAATCACTTTAATAAAGGAATTTACTAAATAGAACATCCATTTAAATTTATTAACATCGCCACATTTCACACGGCAACTTTTAATATTACATATGTTGATTAATATTAAAGTATATTACTAAAACTGGATTAAAAACAAAACAAAGTTATCACTATATCACTCTTACTTCAATTTCATATAATCTGTAACTCTTAGAAATAATATTGCAAGATAAAAATTTGCAAGCCACAATGCTTTGCTATGGTAGAGTTGAGAATTGTTTACCGAAAACAGCTTATTTTTTACAGTCTCGAACCCAAAGGAGGAATATGGTCCATTAATGATAAAAATAATAATTTGAACGTTGTTACTGAGCCATTGCAGATCAGTGTTATTATTTTCGTACCACTGTTTTTTAACTGAAAATTTATAGCAAATTTATGCAGGCAAAGTGCAGATTTACCAGTGTAAATATATTATAAATTTTATTTTTCCAGAAGAGTGGCGTGAAGAGAATTAAATGAAAGAGTCGCCAGTAGCAGCGCTGCTCTAAATGGACCTCTTTAATCGATAGGGACCAAAAACTGTTTTGGGTCAAATTAGTCATGAGGAAAAATGTACGCGCCTAAAAGAGGTATACATACTTTTTCTGTATTTTTTTTTTTTTTTTTTTTTTTATGTAGAATAAGAATATGCTATTGAGTTCAGTGTACCGAACCGTTAAGCCATAAAAGGACAAAAATAGATTTAAGTCAGAATGGTGCACAGTGAAATACGAATATTTCTAATGATTTCAAAATATACGTTTTGTCTCTTTCTCGCTCTTTTTTTTTTTACTTTCCGAACATACGTATGTAAGGAAAGTATTGTAATCATGTCAATGTAATCATGTCCCTTGAGTCTGTATTCACTATTTTCACGATGATGTATGTATGTGCGTGTGTATGTATGTGAGTGAACACGCTAGCGTCTAAACGCTTTGCTCGAATGAGCTGAAAGTTGGTACGCATGTTGTAAGTCACAGTTGCATGAACTGTATAGATTTTGGTGAATTTAGCACTAATAGTTTGTCTACAGGGACACAAAGAAAAATTCTTTATCATTATGGCCTATGGGACTAAATTTTAAAAAGTGCGATAGCGTCTAAACGCCTTATTAAACTGAGCAAACAATTTATATACACATTATAGGTAATAGTTGCATAAACAGCACTTAAAGTTTTGTTACAGGGACACAAAGAAAAATTCTTTATCATTATGGCCTAAGGGACCAAATTTTAAAAAGGTGATAGCGTCAAAACGCTTTATTCAATTGAACAAAAAAATTATGCACACATTATAGGTCACAGTTTCATAATCTCTATAGGTTTTGGTGAATCTAGCACTTCTAGTTGTTTTACAGGGACACAACAAATAATTCTGTATCATTATGGCCTATGAGGGTGAAATTATTTAAAGTGCGATAGCATCTAAATGCCTTATCTGTTTCAGTGGAAAATTTATATACGAGTTATAGGTCACCATCACACACACTGTATAGATTTTGGTGACTCTAGCACTTAACGAGTTTTAGAGGGACACAAATCAAAATTGTTCATCATTAAGACCTATAGGCTCAAATTATTTAAAGTGAGACAGCGACTAAACGCCTTATTCAAATGAACTGAAAACTTATATACATGTTATACGTCCCACTCACACGAACTTTAGAGAATCTAGCACTTATTTTTTTTTTTTTTACAGGAACAAAGTGCAAATTTCTTTATTACTGGGGCATATAGGCTCAAACTTTAAAGTGCGATAGCGTCTAAATGCCTTATCCGATGAAGCTGAAAATTTATATAAATATTGTAAGTCACTGTTGCACTAACTATAAGCCTTTTGGTGAATATTGAATCTGTAGGTTTTTACAGGGACACAACAAAATATTCTTTGCCGTTATGATCTACGTGTTCCGTAAAATAGCGTTAAATTAAACATCGTGTACTATGCAAAGAAAAATACTCAAACACCCTATTATAATTTTCTCTTTTGTTTATTTAACAACTCCTCTTACTTTACTTTATCCACAAAACCATCAATTACTCAATATTCGGAAAGTCGAGTGGATTCACTCCAGATTTTTTTTTTTTTTTATGGTGAATACGAATATTTTAACTTTTTTTTCTTCTTTTAATTTCATTTCCCGACTACCGCAGGTAGTGGGAATATTACATTCGGTCAAAAAATCCGATATCTACTTTTTATCCATAGATATAGTAATAAGACATAGATCGATCATCGAGGGAGAAAAAGTGATTCCTTTTTACTCCGAGAAAGATGGCCAGTTTTACCGGTTAATGACAGTCTTTCTTCGAGTGAATACACACGAATAATTTAGCAAATAAAATATATGAATAATTTTTGTACTAAAGGCTAATGGAAAACACAGATATTTATTTTTCCTTCTCTCTCTCTCTCTTTTTTTAAATAAAATAATCAAAAATACTTAACTTCATTATTCTTTTAAGTTAAACTTTTTTTTTATACATTAAAACTAACGAGCTTTACCAACATCGCTGCTAACTATATTTAAAGCAATTTTAAAATTTCCATATTACTTACTAATTTAAAATATTAAAAATATTAAAATTAAAAAGTATGCCAAAAATCTTTTTCGGCATCAAAAATCTTTGCATGATAACATTGGGAATAGATCTATATAAATACTTCATCTATATTTTTATCTGATTAGATGCTTTAAGTAAAGCTCTAGATTAGCGGTCGCCAGTCGCCAGTTGGCGACCATTACACTGAGAATGGCTACCAAACGTTCAAACCTTAGTCGCTAAATGTGGAGCCCATTATATACATATATATTCATCAAAAGCATACAATAAAATGTCATACCTGCCAACAACTAAGGAATAACTTTACGGGGAGCAGTAGAAACTGCGGAATTGTAAAAAACTCCCCAACATGTAAAAAAATGCGAAATCAGGATTCTCTGCCAGTTAATTAATTATTTTTTTTCTGTTTATTTTTTTCTTAATTTTGAACGCAATCACGGCTTCAAACTTTCCAGTGAAGGCACGTACAGTCGGTAACAAAAGTGTCCGAACACTAGCAAAAATTCCTATGTAAAAAAAGTACACTTCATACGGTTTTGTTAAATAAATCCTTATCATGTTCTTACACTGACTAAGAACAGGATTCGACAAGGATTTAATAACAAATCCCTATGAAGTGTACTTTTTTCACATAGGAATTTTTGCTAGTGTTCGGACACTTTTGTTACCAACTGTATGTTTTAGATAGTTCAGGAAAATTGATAGACGTTGTTAAATAAATCCTGATCGAATCGTGTTCTTAGACTGACTAAGAACATGATTCGACAAGGACTGATTTAACAAAACCTTATGAAGTGCAATTTTTTTAAATAGGAATTTTTGCTAGAGTTCGGACACTTTTGTTACCGACTGTACGATAGTGGTGAAATAATAAAATACGCGAGGATAAAAAATAATATTTAAAAATGAACAATATTTAAGCATGTGGACTCAGCTCAATGAATTAATAAGAAAACATGACGACATTTGTATGATGACATTATTTTCTGGAAAACGTATTTTCAAAAGTTATTTCTTCAGAAATCTTTGCAGTCGTCATTTTAAACCTAGCAATATTTTAAAGATATAAACAGAATATGAATTATTATCATAAATTGACTAACATACGCAATCATAAAAAATATTATCAAAATAGGATTTTTTCTTTTCTTTTTTAAACAAAAAATTACTCCAAAATAAATAAAATGCCATTGCATTCTTGGTGATAAAAATATAAATGGCGTCATGGGGGACCATTACTAAAACTGTACTGCTTGCGGAAAACTGAGTATGAAAACTGAATTGGTATAACATTTATATGTTTGAAATTTTAAAGGCAAATAAGAAAAGAAATAAAGTGCGAAAAATTCGCTAGTAGTAATAATAATAATAATAATAATAATAAAAGCATATTTGCTGTCGGAGACACTGTAGTCTTCATGATCTAAAATCTTTTCTATTTTAGAAATATTTTTCTTATGTGATTCTTTTAAACGAAAGTAGGGAAAAAAAAAAAAAAAATTAAACATTACTGACAATAAGCTATTTCATATCTTATTTTCCTTCAGGAGGAAAAAAAAAAAAAAGAAAAAGGAATGAAAAAGAAATCTGACTTCTGAGTTTTCCACTTTAAAGAAACCAAGTACAACCCTCCGCTTGATGAGATTTGAATTCTTTTATAAAAATAATACAAAATTGGGCGTTTGTCAGACTGTGGTTTTTTTAAGACAGCCATCATTTCCGCAGGCATTAAACTGAGCTGAAATTACCGGAATGGTGAACTTTTAAATGACTTTAATGCTAGGCCTGGACGTACGAAATGACAGTTGTTACAAATTCTGATTTATAAGGATTGCGAGTATAGTTATATTATCATTTTTAACTATTATTCTAACAAAATAATTGCTTGTATTGGATGCAGTTTTCAAAGATGAATTAAAAATAAGATAAAGTTGTATGGAGTTCGAAGAAATTCAAATTTTCTATTATCCAGAACATCCGGAAACATCCTTAAGGCTATTTAATAACTAGAGTTTCATTTTGTTATAGATCTGCAAGGTCTGGATTGTTAGATACATATTTTAAGGGGTGAATAGACCTTTACGGGGATGGTGAACGTTGGCAATCGTCGAAAATTGGTCTTTGAATTTACTGTTATGCATACATGTACATTAAAATGTATCAATATTAAATATATTAAAATTTCTCGAAAACCATTGAAAAAAAAAAAAAAGTGATAATAATTATAATAAAATTAAAACTGATTTGATTGTATTATATTTAAAAATTCTTTTAGTAAATTTTTTATTTATTTTTTATTTTCCCACGATTTTACTTTATTATACTTTATCAATACATACTAAATAGATTTGTGCATTAATTTGTGAATATATTGATAAGCTTTCTTTCTTTTTAGGACTGAGGAATTCTAGTCTCAATCTGGGATTTTTGCGGTGTCATTTTTCGATATTTGCAGATTTGTCGAAATCATTTTTCGATAGTTGGACATTTATCGAAATCTAAAATTGGTCGAAAATATAATAGAATAATTTGAAAGCGATGTTATAATTTGATAAAAAATAATAATAATAATAATAGTCCTCCGTCCTAAACTAAATTCTGCTTTTCCCAGAATTTCATCAAAATCATTTTTTTTTTTTTTTTGAAAGAAAAATAAAAGAAAATTAATAATAAGCAGTATCGAAACAAACACTATCGAAAAGTTTAATAATTTTGAATTAGGAAATAAAAAGTGCGCGTGTAAAATGAAATAAAAATAAGTAAAAAAATGAATTGAATGATTTAATTTTTATATCAAACATGATCGCGTGCTATCTTAAAAGGTAGATGTAAAATTAAAAGTTTATGCATCTATAATTTTTTTTTTTTTTTTTGAGAAATAGAATAGAACAAAGAAAGCAACAATGTTGGTTGCATTTTGTTATATAGTTTGAATTTTTGAATTTTATAGAAGTAATATCTACCGTAGGAATAATTTGTTATGTTAAAACGATGGAGAAGTGCTATGCGAGCACAAGCGATATATTTTTTTTTCTGTTAATTTATGAATTTTATGATTACTTTTACTAACAAAACTAGTTGGCACAGGTGGACTCTGCTCAGTTCCCCATCATATTTATGTTCTCATAAATTTCTAGTTTGAGAGATATAATCATGTTAAAAGAAATGAATTTGACAAAAGCTTGATACAGTGACAGAATGAAAACCCCGCCTAATAGAGTATCCACCGTTCACTTCGATATATTTATCTTATTCTAATCTATTAATTTATTTTATCAGGGTCAATTCCGTTGTTTAGTTTTCATGCTACTATTTCCAATGCAATAATCCTCAAAATTCATATTTATATGAAAAATTTACAATTTCGCTATGTTGGTAAAATCGTAAATTACGAATAATTTACGAAATTTTCCTATTAGAATGTTTGTATTCAATCATGTTCAAATAAATATCATAAATGTAATTTTGAAGTTTTCTAATGTATTTATGAGCCTCAAAATGAAAGTTTATGCTCAATTTTGCCTTATTCTGGCATGTTAAGTAAATCGTAAATTCCAAATAACTTACGAATTTTTTTAAATTGGAAAACTCATAGTCTATGATATTCATGCCAGTATCCTAAATAATATTTCGAAAGTGGTTTGACATCTTTACGATGAAAATATCCCTCAAGATTGACGTTTATGTGAAATTTTGCTCTATGCTGTCATGTTAAGAAATTCGTAAATTTCCAACAACTTACGAAATTTTTATATTGGAAAATTCATAGTCATTAATATTCATACCAGTGTCTTAAATAATATTTCAAAAGTAGTCTGACATCTTTACGATGAAAATATCGCTCAAAATTGACGTTTATGTGAAATTTTGCCCTATACCGCCATGTTAACGAATTCGTAAATTTCCAATAACTTGCGAAATTTTCAAAGTAGCATATTTATAGTTACTGATGTTCCTTCCGGCATCAAAACTGATATTTTAAAACTGGTCTGACATTTTTACAGTAAAAAGTTTCCATTTAATGCACGTTTAAGTGAATTTTTGTCCTATTCTCCCATGTTAAGAAAATCGTAAATTTCTAATAACTTACGAAGTTTTTAAATTCGAATGTTGCAAATGAATAGGGTTCTTGCCAGTGTCGAAAGTAATATTTTAAAACTGATCTGACCTCTCTGCGACAATTTGTTCTTGAGATATCGTGTACACAGGCTAACAAACTAACGGACTTACACACTAACAGACTAACAGACTAACAGACACCCTACAGACAGACACCATAGAAATTTTGTCATTTTCGGATTCCTCACACCTGAAAACGTGTAAAAAAAAAGTCAAAAAACCGAGGTCGAAAATTTTCACGATTACCCAAGTTCCCCATACCTATAGTATGATGGGGAACTAAAAGAAACAAAGAAAAAAGAAAATAGTCAAAATAATTAGTTTTTAATGTGTTATTTAAATATGTATAAGTATTGTTTGAGAATTCTAACTTTCATTTTTAATAAGTATTTGCTAAAAAGAAATATTTAAGAAACTATTTTCTTTTTTCTTTTTAAGTTTGATTGCTAATTTTTATCAAATTACTTTTTTATAAACAGCATAGGACTAAGATCATGATTCGACAAATATTTACTTAAAAAAAAAAAAAAAAAAAAAAACAGTATTAGGTGCGCATTTTTTAAGTAGGATTTATTGCTAGTGCTTTAATAATTTTGCTGCCGACCATATTTATATCGTGAATGCGAGATTTGTCCTTAAATAATTTTGCATAAGTTGTAAATTTAGTGAATAGAAGTCCTTTTTTAAAGATTATTTTTATGTTTGAATGTAAAAATTGGAATGAAATATCACCATTCAAACATAAACATATGATAATGTAAATTGATACCTATGAGATATATGATATATATATATATACAAATACTGGTGCAAAAAATTAAAGCAACGGCCTGTTTTCTCGTTCTCTTTCTTTTTGCGCATAATTTTTAAACAAATATACATATGAACATAAAATTTGGATGGCCTGTTTGTTATCATATTATTATCCGAATTTAATGTAACTGTAGCATAATAATAATTCTTAAGCTAATAAATATTCATTTTTCTCTCAAAAATAATCTTTGGAAAAAATGAAAAATTTCAATAATTTTAGGAAAGAACATTTAATGAAAAGTAATGTTTAGGATGCATTAGAGATGGGTAAAGACGTACATGCCTTGAAATGTTAAATTAAATCTGGATTTTTCTTTCTGTATTAACTTTTCTTTTACTTTTATAATGGACTTGAACATCACCAGAATAATAAAAATGTCGATAAATAGTTTTATAATGAGCATCTTATTCAATTTTTATGTTCGTATGTATATATTTTTTAAAAAGCTATTCACATGTGAAAAAAAAAAAAAAAAAAAAATAATAATAATAATAATAATAATAATAAGAAACATAAAACTGAATACAGGTAGAAAGATTTGGTTGTAATCTAACATATGGATACGTGAGCATCTTCACCTATCTGTAAGAAATCCTTATGACCATTTTTCATTAAGGGCCCTCTTCACTCACCGCCGCCAGAAGCCGAAACTAATGCTATTCTATGGGAAATTTTTCTTTACAAATAACTTATTAACTAATACATATTTTTAAATTCTGTTTTCACATTCAGAAAATTCGCAACTGTTAAATGGACGGACCTTTTTTAAAAATGTATTTTTTTAATTTTTAATATTTTATTTCGAAATTGCAAAATGAAAAAATTTCACTTATTGAAAATTCTTATTTTGCAGCTACAAAATAAAATATAAAAATAATAATAAAATAATTTTTTAGAAAAGGTGCGTCAATTTTACAGCCGGGAACTTTCAGAATGTGAAAACAGAATTTAAAAATATGTATTAGTTAATAAGTTATTTGTCAAGAAAAATTTCCCATAGAATAGCATTAGTTTCGGCTTCCGGCGGCGGTGAGTGAAGAGGGCCCTTAAGTGATCTTTCCAAAAATTATTGAAATTTTTCATTTTTTCCAAAGCTTACTTTTGAGAGAAAAATGAATATTTATTCGTTTAAATATTATTACTTATGTTAAAGTTACATAAAATTCGGTTAATAATATGACAACGAACTGGCCATCCAAATTTTATGTTCATATGTTTCTTTGTTTAAAAATTATGTGCAAAAGAAGAAAACGGGAAAACAGGTTGTTGCTTTAATTTTGTCCACCAGTGATATATTATAAATGATAATGTAATATAATGGTACGTAATGCAAACTGATAAACTATATAATGTGATATAAGTAAGTTTGAGGGGAAATTTTTCCAAATAATCTGGTGTGTCACTCACTCAACTTTCTCTTACCCTGAAATTTAATACTATAAATACAGGTTGCAGATTAATAGGTAAGATAACGAGTACTGTTATGTAAACCTATGTTAAACAATTCATATTAGGCTTCTGAAGAGTTTTATATGATAATAAGTTCTGTGTGAGGGGGGCTACAGCCCCCCTCAACTCTCGGTTTCATTAATGCACCTACATTTATATAGAATTTAATTCGGTTATTAAAAAATATTTCTCTTTTTAAAAAATAATTTATTAAAATTATTATTTAAAAAAATTATATTTTATGATAAGGCAGACGATTTCCATATTAGAGAAGTAGTATAACACCAAATATCCAAAAAAAGTCCATTTTATTCTCAATATTTAAAAAAAAAAAAGTACGATTTTTTTTTTTCAAAGTTTTTTTTTCGTTAAAAGTAAAAAAAATCGATAACTTTGTTTTAAATTATCGCAGATCAATGGTTCAACCATTCGTTTTAAAGGTATTGGCGAGCTCTTCTGAAAGATACCCATCATGAAAATTTACTCCCCTCGAGGGGGGGACTCCCCCCCCCCCCAGGGGGGGGAGGCGATGCTCCTACATACACATTTTTTTCCCCCTGTTGACTATCTCTATTACAAAATATATATATTCGTTTCGTTTGGTTTAGTGCAGTCTATAGACGTTAAACTCTACTTACCTGCAATTTCCCCCATAGACGTAATGTATTAGAATTCTCTTGATTGTCCCTGTACACGAACCATTTGTTTGATCTTAACGAAAAGCTTACTGTAGCATCCCTATATGATACACATTTAGAATACCAAGTTTGAACTTTCTGCCATAATTTGTTTTTGAGATATGCTGATAACAGACAGACACACAGACAGACACACAGACATACAGACAGACACACACACACACACACACACACACACACACACACACAGACCATTTGCTAAAAACATGATTTTCGTATTCAGGGGCCCTCAAAACGTGTAAATATAACAAAATCTCGCGTTCGAAAATTTGACCCAAAAACAATACTTTCTCTACCTTATGGGTAAGAGAAAGTAAAAAGTAATTAATGAATTAAAATTTTGAATTTCAATTTATTTTTATTTTTAATAGTTTTCGAGAAATTTTAATAAATTTAACATTGATGCCCTTCAATGCATGTCTAAGTAAAATTTCATAATTCTAAGACAGTAATATCAAAGACCTATTTTCAACCTCCGTCATCTCCCTAAGGGAATAACGGAATTAATAGCAATGTCCCCTTAACAGGACATTGCTATTGGTTGTAACTTTCTTCTCTATTCAGTAGAAGAAAGTATTGGATTCGTAAAATCTTTCGCTTCAGGTTTTCAAGAGCTTTACATGCCTTGAGGGTTCTTGAATATAATTTGAGCAATTTCAGAAATTGCCTGTTTGTGTGTCTCCCTGCGTCAAAAATTCCTAGGCAGCGTGTCACACGAATCAATAGGCGAAATCGAGCAAAACTTAATATTTTGGACCTCGATTTAAGTTAGTGCTGATTATATTTCGGAAATAATTGCTAACTAATTGGCATTGTTAAGCAATTTTTTTCTTAATTTTTAACAGAACACTTAGGTATAAAAGTTCGCGCAAATATTCGTAATGAGAATGATTTAACTTTTGAATTTGAAAATATACATGCATATATCTATATCTATATCTATATATTTATATATATATACAGGGCGATAAGTTTAAAGAGTACCCATGGGTTTTTCTTATAAACTTTAAATCCAACGGATGTGGCAATTATTCTGAATTTGAAGTAGGATTTTTGAACCTTGTTTAAGTGTCTGAGACAATTTCTAACACTGTTGGACTGTTACAACTTTATTTGTGAGGTAAAACAGAAATGGAGACGCACATTTTTACTTTCCGAACACTATAGTGAGGAAAGTATTGTAATCATGTCAAAAATCCGAATTCGAGATTTTGATGTTTCTATACGTTTTGAGGTCCCCTGAGTCCGTTTTCACTATTTTTACGATGATGTATGTATGTGTGTGTGTATGTGTGTATGTGTGTATGTGTGTATGTCTGTGAGTGAACACGCTAGCGTCTAAACGCTTTGTTCAATTAACCTGAAAGTTGGTACGCATATTGTAAGTCACCATAGTACGAACCCTATAGATTTTGGTGAATCTAGCACTTATAGTTTTTTTACAGGGACACAAAGAAAAATTCTTTATCATTATGGCCTATGGGAGCAAAAATTTAAAAGTGCGATAGCATCTAAACGCCTTATTCAATTGAGCAAAAAATTTATACACATATTATAGGTCACAAATACTCAATCTGTATAGATTTTGGAGAATCTAGCACTTATAGTTTTTTTACAGGGACACAAAGAAAAATTCTTTATCATTATGCCTATGGGGCCAAATTTTTAAAAGTGTGATAGCGCCTAAACGCCTTATTAATCTGAGCAAAAAATTTTTACACATGTTATAGATCACAGTTGAACTAACTGTATAGACTTTGGTGAATCTAGCACTTACAGTTTTTTTACAGGGACACAAAGAAAAATTCTTTATCATTATGGCCTATGGGACTAAATTTTTAAAAGTACGATAGCATCTAAACGCCTTATTGAATTGAGCTGAAAATTTATATGAGTATTATAAATCACTGTTGCACTAACTATAAGCATTTTGGTGAATTTAGCATTTATAGGTTTTTACAGGGACACAACGAAAAATTCTTTATCATTATGATCTATAGGCTCAAAGTTCAGTAGCGTTAAATAAAACATCGTGTAATAGATGGAGAAAAATACTCAAACACTCTATTATGGTTTTCTCTCTTTTGTTTGTTTAACAACTCCTCTTTCTTTACTTTATCTACAAAACTGTTAATTACTCAATGTTCGGAAAGTCGAGTGGAGTCACTCCAGATTTTTTTTTAATCCTGTAATAATTTTATTTTTGAAAAACATAATTTAATTTAATTTTTTTACATTATCATTACTCACAGAAAATGTTGAAAATGCTCGCCACCATTTTGAATGCAAACATGAACACGTCGAGCCAAGTTTTTTGACAGCATTGTTGGTGTTATTGACGAGATTTAAGTTATGATCTGTTTTAATTCATCGATGTTTGCAGGACTTCTCTGGAAAAGCCTATGAAATGATAATGTAAAAATGATAATGATAATGTAAATGTAATGTAGGAATGATAATGTAAAAAATTTGAATTAAATTTTGTTTTGCATAAATAAAATTATTACAGGATTAAAAAAACTGTGCGTCCCCATTTCTGTTTCACCTCACAAATAAAATTGTAACAGTCCAACAGTGTTGGAAATTGTCTCCCACACTTAAACAGGGTTCAAAAAATTAAAGTTCAGTGTTAGTCAGACGGATGTGGCAACGCCACATCCGTCCTATTTAAGGGTAATAAGAAAAACCAACGGGTACTCTTTTAAATTGATCGCCCTGTATATATACAATATTAATAGGCAACCACACCATTTTTTATTTTATTTTTTTAAGTATCGACATTGAATTTAATTATTATTTTTTTTTAATGGGGTGGGGTGGGGGGAATGAAAATTTTCAATATGGGTATCTATCAAAAGAACGGTTAAATGCCTTTAAAAACTAAGGGTTGAACGACATATTTGGGATAATTAAAAACAAATTTATCAAAAATTTTCATTGATACTTTAACAATGAAAATTTTAGAGTAATCATAGATACTGCGTGAATATGTATAAATAAGCATACACTGTAAAAAATATGTCCTATATGCTGCCTGAAATTGTTTATGATTTCAGAAAATACATTCTGACAACGTAATGTTTTCGTAAATTAAGCGTATTTTCTCTTATTACAGAGAACTTCTGGTAGCAAATAGGACACATTTTATACAGTGTAGGAAACTCAGGAAAAAAGTTTTGTGGTGAAAACTATATACTAGAATTTAATTTTAGTGAAATAGCTCCTTTTACAGGGACACAACAAAAAATTCGTTATCACTTATCACTATGTTCTTTGTGCTCAAATTATTTGAAGTGCAATAGGGGGAAATTAAACAATGGGGAAAATTACTCAAACACTCTGTTATTATATTTTACATATGTTTATTTAAAGACTTGTCTTACTTTAATTTGTTTATACAATCGTTAATTATTTAATGTTCAGAAAATCGATTGAAATCACTTCAGATTTTTTTATTTTATTTATTTATTTATTTATTTATTTATTTATTTATTTTTATGAAAATTGCTCAAATTTACAACACTTCAAATTAAAAAAAATAATAATAAAAAATGAGACGTGTAAAATACGTCATCTTACACATAAAATAATAATAATAATAATAATAATAATAAAAAAACATGAAAATCTGACATTGACAGATTTTAATTTAGTGCCAGAGGCCTACTGCTAAACTTGTTAATATCGACAAATTCTTCTTTAGTTAATTCGTGACGATCTAAATTCCATGATAAAGTTTTCATTAAATCAAACCAATGTGTTTCAGCTGCAGATACTGTAACAAATAACGTTGGAAGTCCAAACTGTCTTATAGCCGCAAAACAACGTTTTTTCTCTTTTTCCCAATGAGGGGGAGGTGTGCCTTGGGGGGGGGGACTCATGTCAAAGGTGTGCCTTGGGGGGGGGGACTCATGTCAAAGTTGTACCTTGGGGTGGACTCATGTCAAAGTTGGGCCTTGGGGGGACTCATGTCAAAGTTGGACCTGGGAGGGGGAATCATGTCAAAGTTGTGCCTTGGGGGGGACTTCATTCAATAAATCCCCATTCAAAAAACCGACTGAAATAGGCCCTTAGCACTAATTAAGAGTGACGTATAAAAATTCGACAACTGTACCGACTGAAATAGGCCCTTAGCACTAATTAAGAGTGACGTATAAAAATTCGACAACTGTACCGACTGAAATAGGCCTCTAGCACTAAAAATATATATATATTGGATATGAAATATAAGGGATAAAAAGAAGTAAGAATTAATATTTTTATATTATAAATTATTATTTTAATATTTTCAGGGTATTCTTTTTATAATTCAGAGTAATATTGCAAAATGAATTAAAAGAGACCTAAGTATAAAAAACAAGGAACGGGAATTACAATCGCGATCATTTGAAATAAACAAGTTAATCATTCAAGGCATTTTGATATCTGGAAATATCCTATAAATAAGTTTAATGAGCAATAGAAAAAGTATTTGGCACCAGAAAGATTCAGTACAAGAATTAAATTAGCAATGTTAAAGGAAATAAAAGATTTATTATTCTAAATTTGGGGTGATTATACTTATGTCAAATATAAAGCAATAAATATTTGTTTTAATGATTTGGCGAATTGGCAAAGTGGAGAGCCAAACGGCGTAGAACCAGTAAGAAACAATGGAGAGGCGGGGTAGTAAATGAAGGAACCGATTAAAGAAAGAAGGGGGAGATTAAAAAATACGCCAAATTACCCAAAAAATTATGAGTATAAAAAATGAAACACACAAAAATTAAAAGAGCGATTAGAGATATTGCACCGAGGACCGGAAAGGCTACGGCGATTTTCGATAATAATGTCCAACTAAACCCCAATTTAACCCCATGCAGCGGTCTGAGATTGCAAAATTAAAGTACCGCGACTGGAGATAATATCCTCTTTCTCCATCGCAGGGTTTAACCTGGCAAAAAAGTTTCTTTAGCATTTTAGCTAAAACGTATAAGTAGTATTTTAGCTTTTTCGAAAATTAATTCTTTGAAAGGAATTGATTTTTTTTTTTTTTTTTTTTTCTAAACTTGGTTATCCCCAATTCTGTTTTCTGTTTGTTTTGTTCACTGACGATTTTAACCAAGTATATATTGTGATTTAAGAAAAATGAATTAGCAAAATTTTGTTTCGATTTCAACAAACGCAATACTAACACTGAGAATACATCTATGAAGTAAATTCTTAATTATGCTTTTAAATATTTTTGCATTTAAATTCAACCATTAAAACGTCGAAATTAAATCTGAATATACTAAATAGATAATGATTCCCAATATTTTCAGTGATTTTGGTAATTTCCATCCACGAATATTTGTATAAAAACTGGAGATAGTTATGTAAGATAGTTTATGAAATACTCTAGTTTTAGCTTTTTAGCGAAATTCTTACTGACATAGTTTAGCAAATTACTAAAAAAACTAATGGCAGTTTAAACCCTGCTACATCGCCTTCCAAGTCCCTACTCTATAGATATTAAATAAAGAGAAGTGCGAGAAATCAAGTCTGTTTCCTTGGATCCACGACTGTACACCCGCAGTATCCCAGTATTTAATATTACAGATATTGTTACAGAAAAAGTTCTATGTAAGCATATAAAGAACACGTTTATCAAGTTTTAGGAAGATTTAACAAAAATTAAGACCTGGAACATTCTAAAATTTCACGCAAGTTCGTAAACGTTGTGAGGTCGAGACTATAGACCGTCAGCAAAAGTTGGGACGGTTAAATTACTTCGTCGCCAGTAACTCGGCGAAAGTTGAGGTCGAGTGAGTTTTATGTCGGCATGGTGCTGCAGTGAAATAATTAGGATCTCAGTGTTAGATGATTTAGAAGTAATTTTATGAGGTTTTGATTGAAATGAAATGAAAGGGAGTTGTTGAATGGAGTATAAAATGAAGGATAGTGAATTGCTAGGAAAATGGAATGGAATGGTGATGAATTGATAGCTGATTAGTGTGGAGTTAAGAGTAATGTTGATGGTGATAGCTTTACGCGTATGATGGTAGAGAGGTGTAGTATTGTGGCGTAAGTTAAGAAAAGGATCAATCGCGCTTCGGGAATCCGGCCGATATCCTGGTGTGAGAAGAGTAGTGATAACAGAGAGCTACCATCGACAAGATCAGTATTGGTGAGACGCTTTTAAGTTATGCTTTGTGAAAGTTAATTCCTGGGGTTTATTAAAAGTTATAATAGAGTTAGCTCAACGCCCACCTTGATATTGAATGTTAAATAAATTTTGTTATTTATTTGTTAACTTTGTCTTGAGCTCTTCTTATTACTAGCTAATTAAGCAATTAAGTATTCAAGTTTATATTTAAGATCTAGTAAGATCTAAGATCTAAAATTGAGAATATGGCATCCTCTTATTCTCTACAACGTTTTCAAGAAAACGATGTTTAAAATTTCATTTTACACAAATTCAGTTTTTGTTTACATATATTAACGCTTATAACACGGCATAGAATGATAGGAATGAAAAATTGTTTTTTGCCAAACACTACTCTTTTAATAATTACAGAACTTTGGATAAACACCATAAAATGGAAGAAACTCGCAACAATTGTTTCGGGTCGAAAGAATACGCATTGCCGATTTGACTGCAGCACTCGTGCCTACTTTGTTCACCTGACGTAGGGCCGTGTATTCTTTCGACCCAAAACAATTGTTGCGAGTTTCTTGCATTTTATGGTGTTTATCCGAAGATCTGTAATTATTACTTTAAAACGCCAGTTCTGTGGTGCTTTGTTATTACTACTGTTTTACTTAATTTTTATACTGTTGTAAAATGAAAATTTAGAATTTTTAGCTTAAATTTGACATTTGGAATGTCCACAGTCGCTTATCAAAGCATGTAGAAAAGCCATAGTATACAGGGTGTTTATAAAGTCCCGGACCCATTTTGATGTTTAATAACTCATAAAATAAGGAAGATATAAACAAACTTATGGCATTTATTGATGGAATAACTCATATATTTTCTTTTCAGGTTTGAATATCTTTACTTTTGTAAATATCGTCTGCGCGTGTGGTTAATTTCAGATGCATGTGGTTAATTCAGACATGCTTGCCGCTGCCTGGCGTGAAATTGACTATCGACTTGATATTCTCCGTGCGACGAAGGGGGCACGCGTGGAAGTTCATTGACAAGGGTCATGAAACTTTTTGAGTCTATCTAACGATTTATGTTATTAATTTTAATCTATTTTTATTATTTTATGAGTTATTAAACATCAAAATGGGTCCGGGACTTTATAAACACCCTGTATTATCCACGAGAAATTGGAATTTAAATTACGTTACTAAAGGTTTGATAAATTTACCCTGGGAAAATTTATTTGGGGGAGTAAAAAAGTAATTCCATCATGTTCCTATGGATGGCGTTATCAGAGTAATGTCAGGGGAAACGCTTAAGGGCCCTCTTCACTCACCGCCGCCGGAAGCCGAAACTAATGCCATTCTATGGGAAATTTTTCTTTACAAATAACTTATTAACTAATACATATTTTTAAATTCTGTTTTCACATTCAGAAAGTCCCCGGCTGTAAAATTGACGGACCTTTTTTAGAAATGTATTTTTTTAATTTTTAATATTTTATTTCGAAATTGCAAAATGAAAAAATTTCACATATTGAAAATTCGTATTTTGCAGCTTCAAAATAAAATATAAAAAATTAAAAAAATAATTTTTTAGAAAAGGTGCGTCAATTTTACAGCCGGGAACTTTCAGAATGTGAAAACAGAATTTAAAAATATGTATTAGTTAATAAGTTATTTGTAAAGAAAAATTTCCCATAGAATAGCATTAGTTTCGGCTTCCGGCGGCGGTGAGTGAAGAGGGCCCTTAAATGGACTCATGAAACAAAGGAATGTTGATAGCAACACAATGGAATAGCAGGAAATAATAGAGTTCAAGGGTTTACTACAATTGTTTTAGCAAAAAGACAAGAATACGTGTTTACAGCAGAAGCAGTCATAGTGAAAAGTGAAAAAGAGTTGCTTCATGAAAAAATTACTTTACGGATAATTAACGGCACATTTTGGAACTTTTTTTTTTCCTTTTGCCAAACAAAATGTTCATTGCCTCACGATTCCTCTGACAAAATATCAAATCGCTCTGATGGGTAGTTTTAAAATTTTAGCGTTTTGAAATCGTAACTTTGATTATAATCACCCTGTATGTCATAAAAAATAAGATAGAAATATATAGGAAAAATTCGTCAAGGATTGCGTATGAATGTACTCTCTTAAAATGGGAAAAATAACTCAATAAAGAATGAAAATAACTCAACTTGAGTGAATTTGCACTTATTTGAATAAAAGAAACGCGCCCTCTCATCTTCAGTTAAATTCCGTAAACTGAATGAGTAAACATAATGCACTCAAACTTGTGTTATTTATTGTATTTGAGTAATTCATTTGTTTTATTAATGATTTTAATACAAATGATGTTAATAAATTGGATCACTTTAGAATGCCGTTGCCTGTTTCACTTGCAGGCTGCTGAAGAAATGCTTTGCAGCGAGAGCGATGTTGCCACTTACAAATTGTGAGGAATTAGATGTCGTCATGTTCCTTTAACTTAGGATTTTAGCTTAATTACTTAATGAAATTATGACAGTGAGCACGATACTTGAATTATGCTTATTTGACTTTACTGAAGTAGATAATGAAATAACGACAAAGTCAGATTTATAAACTAAATACAGAGCTTTTATTTTGAGCTTAAAGGAAAAGGTGGGCGTTGGACTACATTACATTTAGCACTTTTGTAACTTAAAGGGCAACCTTCATAAATACTTTTAACTTTAGTTAATTAACCACCAATAATCTCAACTACTTCATTTAAATTCATTAACTCTCACGACTTAGTAATCTTTCGATAGCGGGAGGATTCCCTTACACCACTATACTACTCGACTTACTATCTCCTACTATAGCCGCTAACAACTAACTTCCTTCCAAGCAGCTACATACTAACCTCTAGCCGCTAACAGCTAACCTCTAACTCTCCCTCTAACTTCCAAAAACAATCTTCCTTCTCCTTTTATAAAAATCACTTTCCAAACTATTAGCATATCGTGAATTACAGTTTCGTTCATAATTTATCGTAGGAACTAACTCCATTAATCAATTGAATCCTAAACTCTTCACATTCACGTGTTGTTCATAAAATGCGAACTGCGTTTGTAGAATTACGCTAACTTTGCTATACCTCACAAAATGGTTGAACAGGCAGAAATAACTCATATATCGATAAATATGGATAAGTTAAATTCGTTTAAATAAAAAGCTCAAAGTATTGCATTTTTGACTCAAGTCGATTAAAAGGAATATATATATATATATATATATATATATATTATACGAGGTGTGGCTGTTAAATAACGAGACTATCGCTGTAAAACATTTTATTTTAAATTTATACATATTTAGTTATTATCAACTTCAATATACACCCCTCCTCTATCCCTACAACGCTCCATGCGAATTTTCCATTGTTCGAAACAGTGCTGGAAGTCTTGTCCTGTGAGCTCCTGCATGAGGCGTGCCGATTTTTCTTTCACTGCTTTAACTGACACAAATCTTGTTCCTTTTAATGCAGATTTAACTTTGGGGAACGGATAAAAGTCACATGGGTCCAGGTCAGGCGAATAAGGCGGATGGTTTAAAACTGGGATGTTGTATTTGGCTGGAAACGTCTTGACAGACAATGACGTGTGAGCCAGCGCGTTGTGTTCATGGAGAACCCATGACTTGTTCTTCCACAATTCGGGTCGTTTCTTCCTTACCCTTTCACGGAGTTGAGCAAGCACCTCAAGATAGTAATGTTGATTAATAGTTTGACATTCAGGAACCCAGTGAAGGTACACAATACCATGAATGTCGAAAAAAAAAGGATCATCATCCCTCTGAATTTCGGTCATCATCTCCAAAGTCTTCTCAGCCGTCATGGAAACGGTTGGACCATTCATAAACTCGCACACATGATAAAAATTCATCGCCATAAACTTGTTTTAATAAAAGATAAATTTCACTAGCGGTTTTACCAAGTTTCACGTGAAATTTCACTACAATTCGTTGCTCTACTTTTACAGTTATCACGTTTTCAGCAAAACGAAACAAACACCTCTAACACGAACGAAGGTTACGTCCAGATTGATTTCTCTACAAACACGGGAGGCGCTGCAATCGAAAGAGAAGGCTTTACGCTGCACAGCTGTCGGTCGTTCGCATTTGGCGCATATGTAGTTCATCTGTAGCAGCAATAGTCTAGTTATTTAATAGCCACACCTTGTATATATATATATATATATAATATATATATATACAAGGTTATATATATTATAACCTTGTTTCATGTTAGGTTAATAAAAATAAGTTAAAATATGGTTTGTAGAAATACCTCTTACAAAGCTCAGTGCTTTGGAATACATTCGGATGTCCCTGCACACAAACCAGATCTGGCATTTAGTCCATTTCCAATAGGAAATACTCTACAGTGAACTCAAATAATTTATATCAGTTTCAACTAAATCTATTAGCATTTACGGGAGTTAGAGCGAGGACAGACTGACAAACCGAAGTCATACTTTTCAACTTTGTTGAAAAGTTTTTAAAAAAGTTGTTAACAGAGGCGAATTCTGCTTAGTTCTCCATCATGTAATTTCCACATAAATTTCTACTATTCATGATTAGGGTAATAAACTCGGATGATCGTCTAACACAGTCGGAGAATGAAATGTTTCATCCACTAGGCTATCTTTTCCTTTACTTCATTCCTTTTTCCTTATATTCTAATTTATTATGAATGAATACGAGTGTATTATAGTTTGTTATTCTGTCAGTTTGTTAGTCCGTTAGTTTGTTAGTTTGTTAGTCTGTGTACACCATATCTCACGAACAAATGATCGCGGAGAGATCGGACCAGCTTTAAAATATTATGTATGATACTGTCAAGAATCCTATTCGTTTACTAAATTATAATTAAAAAACTTCAGGAGCTATTCGAAATTTACGATTTTCTTAACATGGGAGAATGGAACAAAATTTCACTTAAACGTGAATGAAAATAATATTTTTATCGTAAAGATGTAAGAACAGATTTTAAATATCAGTTTTGATGCAGGGCTGAACATCATTAATTATAAACATGCTACTTTGAAATTTTCCCAAATTATTCGAAATTTACGAATTTCTTAGAAAAGCAGCAACACGGCAAAATTTCGCATAAATGTCCCTTTTGAGGGATATTTTCATCGCAAAGATGTCAGACTACATTAAAATACTATATCTAGTATATCCTTATCTATGAATTTTCCAATTTAAAAATTTCGTAAGTTATTGGAAATTTACGATTTACATAATAGAGCAGAATAGAGCAAATTTTCGCATAAATGTCCATTTTGAGGGATATTTTCATCGTAAAGATGCCAGAATACTTTTACAATATCATTTAAGATACTGGCATGAACATCCCTGACTATGAATTTTTTACTTTAAAAATTTCTTAACTTATTTAGAATTTACGATTTACTTAGCATGGTAGAATAGAGCAAAACTGAGCATAAACTTCCATTTTGAGGATCATAAATATATCAGACAATTTCAAAATAACATTTATGATACTTGTTTGAACATAATTGACTACAAATATTCTAACAGAAAAATTTCGTAATTTAACATTTCATCAACATAGCAAAATTGGGTGATATTCCATATATAAGGTGTGCCCAAATGAAAAAGAGACCTTAGCTGTGGCGGCGTTATATCAAATCCCAGTGAGTTAATGTGTTGGCCGATATATGGCATGGTGCTATTGCTACATGCACATGCGCAGTTAACGGCTTCGCATCAATATCCTCATTGCTGGAGAGTCATTTCCGCAGTTCGTTGCTTGATGGATTCCTCCAGATCAGCACAAAAGGTGTGCCCAAATGAAAAGCAGACTAAAGGTATATGTGAAGAAATTTTAATAACAATATTATAATTACAGTTCATGTGGTATAGTACAACTGTAAATAATTGCCATTTGATACACTGATCCGAGCGCGTAGGAAGGGGGTGGATGGCTCAGCAGATGGGTCAGGCCAGGCAAACATCCATTCTCTCCGTCTTCTGATTCTCTGACAGATGCTTAGGCACCCATTGTGAAAAAAATTTGCCATACCAAGCTTTTGTGGATTATGTGATGTACAGTTCCTTTGTTTATCGACAGTTCAACAGCAATTTCATGTGTGGTGATCCGGCGATTCTGCCGTATGAGCTCATCCACAGCCGATCTTTTTGTGCTGATCTGGAGGAATCCATCATGCAACGAACTGAGGAAATGACTCTCCAGCAATGAGGATATTGATGCGAAGCCGTTAACTGCGCATGTGCATGTAGCAATACCACTATGCCATATATCGGCCAACATATTAACTCACTGGGATTTGATATAACGCCGCTATAGCTAAGGTCTCCTTTTCATTTGGGCACACCTTATAAATATAGTTTGAAGATTGTTACGTTGGAAAAAATAGCATGAAAACTAACCTACGAAATTGACCGCAATAAAATAAATTAATAGATTAGAATATAAGATAAATATATCGAAGTAAAAGGTGAATAACCTATTAGGTGGGGATTTCAATTTGTCCCTGTGTCAAGTGTTTGGTCAAATTCATTTCTCTTAACATGATTAAAATATGTCCTGCAGAAGAAATGTATAAATCCCTATACTATATGATGGGTAACTGAGCAGAATGCTCCTATTCCAACTAGTTTCTTTGTAAACATCTGTATAAATTTTACGAGGCTACCACATATATTTATGGAGATATAAAGGTTTCTGTAGAAAAATTCAAAAAAAAAAAAAAAAAAAAACTTTTTAAAATTGTATTACGTAGGGTATTACATCCATTGCAAATCTATTTTTAGGAAAATTCGCATACTAAATTAGACCCAGCATACTGTAATCAGAATGCGAAAATGTTAAATATCTTAAGAAATATGAGTATTTTCTCTAAATAATTTTTAACTACACATGTGCAAGCTTCATAAAAATTGCATTTGCATAATTTAATAGCTAAAAGTATTCAGCTACTTATATGAAAACGCCAAAGAAATATCGTGTAAATTGATACAATTATGAGTTATAAAATGAACAGAATTTCAGTTCATCTCAATATAAAAGCTAAACTATAACGGGTTTTACTCACATTTTAATTTTGATTGCCCTATGGTAATACCGTATTCACTTATTGTAAATAAATGTTGATAAAGCCCAATATCATCAGCATCTTTTTTTTTTTTTTTTTTTTTTTTTTTTTTTTTTGAGGGGAACTGAAATTCTAATCATTTTATAACTTATAACTGTTTGAATTTCCGTGCGCATGCGTAGTTAAAAATTATTTAGCAAAAATACTCATATTTTGTCGTATGATATTGATCATTTATTTGTATTCTGACTGCAGTATGCTGTGTCTAATGTAGTATGCCAAGTGTCCTAACAAAGGCTTTGCACTGAGTTTAATATCATACGAGTTATAATTAGTGGCAATTTTTTCTTTTTGCATTTTTTGAAAGAAAGCTTTATATTTCCATGAATATATGTGGTAGCCTCTAAAAAATTTATACAGATATTTAAAATTACCCTCATAATCACATGCTATAGCCAAAACAGTTTCAAGATGATTCCTAAAAAACTTTTCTAGATATTTAATAAAACGTCTAAATTCGAAAGTGCCTAAATATTTACTGGTAGATAGTGCATAAACACTTCTCAGTGTGATTATTCGTTATACACCCAAAGTTCCAAAATGATTCATTAAGAACTTTTTTAGATGTTTGACAAAACGTCTAAATTCGAAAGTGTCCAAGTATATATTGGTATGTAGTGCATAAACACTCTCCAATTATAATTATTTCCCATATCAAAAATTTCAAGATGGTTCTTAAATAATATTTTTATATATTTGACAAAACGAATAAATTCGAAAGTGCCCAAATACTTACTGGTAGGTAGTGTATAAACACTTTCCGAGTATAATTATTGGTTATATCAAAAGTTTCAAGATGATCCCTAAAGAATTTTTTTAGATATTTAACAAAACGAATAGATTCGAAAGTGCCCAAATACTTATTCGTATGTAGTGCATAAACACTTTCCAAGTATAATTATTAGTTATATCAAAAGTTTCAAGATGGTCCCTAAAGAATATTTTTATATATTTTACAAAACGAATAAATTCAAAAGTGCCTAAATACTCATTGGTAGGTAGTCTATAAACACTTTCCAAATGATTCGATACACTCCGAAAGTTTAAAAATGGTTTGTAAAGAATTTTTTTATATATTTGACAAAAAGAATATTGTCAAAAGTGTCCAAATACTTATTGATAGGTAGTGTATAAACACTTTGTAAGTATAATTATTCGTTATATCAAAAGTTTTAAGATGGTCCCTGAAGAAGCTTTTTAGATATTTAACAAAATGAATAAATTCGAAAGTGTCCAAATACTTATTGGTATGTAGTGCATAAACACTTTCCAAGTATAACTATTCTTTATATCAAAAGTTTCATGATGGACCTTAAAGAATATTTTTATATATTTAACAAAATGAATAAATTCGAAAGTGTCCAAATACTTATTCGTATGTAGTGCATAAGAACTTTCCAAGTATAATTATTAGTTATATCAAAAGTTTCAAGATGGTCCCTAAAGAATATTTTTATATATTTGACAAAACGAATAAATTCGAAAATGCCCAAATAATTATTGGTAGGTAGTGTATAAACAATTTCCAAGTGATTCGATACACATCAAAAGTTTCAAAATGTTTGTAAAGAATTTTTTTTATATATTTGACAAAAGAAATAAATTCGAAAGTGCCATACTTATTGGTAGGTAGTGTATAAAAAATTTCCAAGTGATTCTATACACCCCGAAAGTTTCAAAATGTTTGTAAAGAATTTTTTTTTTATATATTTAAAAAAATGAATAAATTCGAAAGTGTCCAAATACTTATCTGTATGTAGTGCATAAACACTTTCCAAGTATAACTATTCGTTATATCCAAAGTTTCATATTGGTCCCTAAAGAATATTTTTATATATTTGACAAAACGAATAAATTCGAAAGTGCGCAAATACTTATTGGTAGGTAATGTATAAACACTTTCCAAGTATAATTATTCGTTATATCAAAAAAAATCCAGATGGTCCCTAAAGAATTTTTTTATATATTTAACAAAACGAATAAATTCGAAAGTGTCCAAATACTTATTGGTATGTAGTACATAAACACTTTCCAAGTATAATTATTAGTTATATCAAAAGTTTCAAGATGGTCCCTTTGGTAAATAGTTTAGCAACACTTTCCAAGTATAATTATTTGTTATATCAAAAGTTTCAAGATGATCCCTAAAGAATTTTTTTAGATATTTAACAAAATGAATAAATTCGAAAGTGTCCAAATACTTATTGATAGGTAGTGCATAAACACTCTCCAAGTATAATTATTCGTTATATCAAGAGTTTCAAGATGAATTTTTTTAGATATTTGACAAAACGAATAAATTCGAATATGTCCAAATACTTATTGGTTAGGTAGGGTATAAACACTTTCCAGTGTAATTATTCCTTATACATCCAAAGTTTGAAATAATTCCTTAAGAACTGTTTTTAGATGTTTGACGAAACGTCTAAATTTGAAAGTATCCAAATACTTATTGGTAGACAGAGTATAAACACTTACCAAGTGTATTTATTCGTTATATGGTTCAACATTCAAGTCTTTTTACCTCCATGGTAACACCTTAGAACATGTTTTGTTTGTAATAAGATCGAAGAAAAATCTCAACGATTATAATTTATATCTTTTTCTTTAATTTAATGAAAAAAAGATACAGTATATTGCTTTAAAAAATGTGGCTACATTTGGGTTCAATTATTGGAAAAAGAATCTCGGAAAAGTATACTTCATATCTTTATTCCCGAAAAAAAAAAAAAAAAAAAAAAAAAATTAATAAAGCATTTAAAATTGCTCTTGCGTAGCTCTGTACATTGTCTTAATTTTACGTACGTACCATATAATGAATTAAAAAAAATCCGTATAACAATGGAAATTTAAATTAATCGATTTCCGATGTATAACAGAATGCATCTGAACAACTTTGTAAAGCACTGGAAACTAATCATTTACGTTCCCTAACAGCACATTTCATCCACAAATCATCCTCAGGATATTCTATGGATGAAAGTACATCCAAAGTACATCCTCAGGATGTACTATGGATAAGTGTGCTGTTAGGGTTAATAATACATTATATTCTATATGAAAATGGTTCTGTATATGATAATAATGTATGTTTGAGTGTTATCCTATGTGTCGTATCCTTAACAGCAAACTTTTCTCTAGAACGTCCTCAGGATATCCTGAGGATAAGAGGACATTCCATTATAGTGACATCTTCTGGGTGAACTGGGGAGGAGGTGTGTTGTTAGAGATAATACTATTATTAAGAAGTGATTAAAAATACTTCTCATGAACTGTAATGCATTTGAACTCTTTTCTGAATCATTTTATTCGAACCAGTTGTGCTATTTATACCATTTTTATTAATTAGCAGGCCACAGCACTTTAAATAGCAAATATATTTTTCCATGTATTCTATTAATATTAACGGAAATTAGAGTGCAAAAATACAGACAGACTGTCAAACCTATAAGGGGACGACACAATAGAATATTGTTGGAAAGTATAAGGAAAGGGCATGTTTACAAACAAATGCTGCTTTCATCAATCTTTCCCACTCACGAGTGGCAAAAGGACAATCTGTATTGGTGGAAATACCAATGTTTTGCCCTGAGTAGAGTGTTTTGCCCTCAGCGTGACGTCACCTGCGCTTTCCTCCGAACACTAGCAAAAATTCCTATATAAAAAAGTACGCTTAATACAGTTTTGCTAAATAAATCCTTGTCGAACCCTGTTCTTAGACTGACTAAGAACAGATTTCGACGAGGATTTATTTAGCTAAACAGTTTTAAGTGTACTTTCTTTATATAGGAATTTTTGCTAGTGTTCGGACACTTTTGTTACCGACTGTACGAATGAAAATGCATTTTTCGAGCAATTTCAAAATAGCCCCAGATGCATCTACGAATATTTTTGTTGCCCTGTAAACGTTAATGCTAATCATGACTACAAAATACGCGATTTTCTGAATGTGAATAACACTTCTTAATTTCATCATGTTTTGAACAGTAAATGGCATAAAAATATGCTTTAGCATAATATGCTTAATATGTAGTAAAATATGTTTATTACTGCTTAATTAAATATGCTTAGTTAAATTATGCTTATTAATTATGTAGTATAAAATCATAGCCTCCTTAACTAGATGCCTGTCGTGTTGCTCGGGAACTTGGCAACAGTTCAATCGGTAGACAGCGCCACCTGGTACAGATTGCGCACTTTTTTATTCAACAGCCACCAAAAATTTTTAACAGTGGGATTTGATATACATAAAAGGCGAATGGAATCAAAGGAACGTCGATTATCACAGGTCAACAAAAAAAAACTTTTTTCGTGGTGCCTGAAATTTTCAAATTGATTTTGACTATTTTCGTGCTGCTATTTCCAAAAATGCCATCTATTTTGTTCTAGCAGCTGTAATTTATGCGATATAATTATAATTATAATGAACATTATTACTATTATTATTTTTATGACTATTACTATTGCTAATATTATGACTATTATTACTATTACTAGTATTCTTCTTCTTCTTCTTCTTCTTTTTTTTTAAATTAAAATATAATTGAATGAATGATAATGAGGGGGCGAAAAATTGAAGTGAATAATTTCTTTGGTAATTATAAAATTCCTAGCTATGAAGAAGTAGTGCAAAATATGCTCTCTACTTTTTGTGCATTTGGTTGTAACATGAGCACAAAACTACACTGTCTGCACCATATTTTGACCGATTTCCACATCGTTAAATGAAAGGTATTTTTGGCATATAACGTAGATAAGCTAAAAATCTAGAGCTGATGGGGCAAAACTGAAAACATTTTTGGAATCAGTGACCCAAATATAGCCAGAAATTGTTCAAAATTGTTAGGCACCAAAACTACTGTTGACCAGTGATATATACCATATATCACTTCTTAAAATTATTGGTGATAGTTGAATAAAAAAGTGCGCAATCTGTACCAGGTGGCGCTGTCTACCGCTTGAACGGTTGCCAAGTTTCCGAGCAACGCGACAGGCATCTAGTTTAGGAGTCTATGATAAAATGCTTACACATCTCTTAAACGTAATGTATTGGAATAATTTTCTGTGTTCCTGCACATAAACCAGTTGTGCTATTTACTCTATTTTTAATGGAGAACATACCATGGAGACCTGAATAACATATATAATTTTAAGGAATTTAAAAAATGTTTATGCAGGGGGTCAAACAGACAAGCAAACAAACAAAGTCAAAAATATTTTCCGAATATGTTAGGCAGTGTTAAGAAGTCATAGAGGCTAATAAAGAATGTTTGTCGCAGCCGCAATCGTAATTAATTCTAATTTAAGCTTACCATTTGTGGCATCAATATAATATATTTATTTCGTATTAGTTGTATTTATTTGTACTAGCAAACCCATGCGAAATTTTTGCAATTCATTTCTTTTCTCATTTACCTTTAAAATTTTAAACTCATAAATATTATATGGATTTTACCATTTAATTAAAATTTTAATTCAACAGTCGCCAAATTATTATTAGCACCAAATTAATATTGTACAATAGTGAAACTAAAATCATGCAAAGAAAGGCTTCGAGATAACATTCATAATTGACGGCCCAGTTATTATACTATAGATATAGTAATAAGACATAGATTGATCAGCGAGAGGGAAAAAATGAGGCCTTTTTTTTCGGGAAAAGTCACTTCTAATGGCTGCCTTTCCCCGAGTAAATCACACACAGGAATACACACGGATAATATAGTAAATAAAATTTATGAATAATTTATTTACTAAAGGTGAATGAAAAACTCCAGATACAGTTTCAAATTCCTTTTTCTTTTTATTCTTTTTTTCAATACTCTCTAATGGCTGATTTTAGAACTTTTTTTCGGCATCAAAGTTTTTTGCTCGATAACATGGGGATGATAGATCTATATATATTACTATATCTATGTATTATACTTCCGCAAGGCTGTTTTAGTATAGGACCCCTCCCCTCCCCCCACCCCTCCCCACCCCCCATGAACGACTTTTAAATTTTTGTCGCTATATTGGCGGACTTTTTATTTATTTATTTTGGCATAATACTAATAAAAATAAATAAATAATAATAATAAAATAATTCCTATTTTTTTAATACTTTTTATGATGTGTTGTTTAGTCAATTTATGATAATAATTCATATTCATATCTCTAAAGTATTGCTAGGTTTAAAATGACGTTTGCAAAGATTCTTAAGATTTAACTCATTTAACTTTTAAAAATACATTTCCCCATAAAATGGTCTCATAAGTTAAATGTCATTTTTTCTTATTAGATGATTAAGCTAAAACTGCGTGCTTAAATATTGTCCATTAATAAATATTATCTTTTTATCCTCGCGTATTTTATTAATTACACCACTATCGTATCGTTTCGACAAAAAATAATTGAAACTGGTCCACGTTAGAGAAATATTACATAGATTATATATTTATTAGTTGTATAATATATTTATTGTGTATCAGTTGCGTATTGGGATTAGAGATGTGAGCGGGGAAAAAACCCGGGTTTAAACCAGGGAATAAACCCGGGTTTTGGCAAGGGAATTTTGAAAGTTTCCAAAACCAGAGAATTTTGAAAGTTTTCAAAAGTTACGAATTTAGGTTTTTTTTTTTTTTTTTTTTTTCCTGAGATTATCTCCCATTTAGATGTTTTTTATGATCTTTCAATTTTTAAATAGTGCTTTTAACGTCTATAAATTTAAAAAGTACAAGTTTCAAAATTCATTAATTAACAGACTTATTTTCTGTTAATGAAGTATATTTATATCGTATTTCTGACTGTATACACACTGAGTTCAATATAACACTTCTTTTTTTTTTTATCGCAATCGGTGTTTATCATGTTTCAGTTGTATATCTTTAACATTTTATTTCAAAAATAAAACAAACATGCTTCAAAATATTCTGCATTTACTAAAACAATCAATAATATTGCAATGGGAAATATTATTTCAATTAATATTTCAACAATATTAATATGCAAAAAATAAATAAAGAAATAAACAACAGCGAAATTATTAATTATTGACTATTGAATATTTTATGTATTGATTTGATGCATTAAAAAATTATTGCTCTAATTCTTAATAACCGAGGAACTCATGTTCGATTTTGTTCCCCGTGCTCTTTGACTTATTATAACAAAATTTCATGAACTATTGTGAAATTTTGTTCGACGAATTATAATAAAATTTAATAATTTTAAAGTATTAACCATAATTTAATTTCGTTGTATTATTTTGTATAACATATTTTATTATGGTATTCATTAAAAAAAAGAAAAAAAAAGTTCTAGAGTTATTTAATTAGGCAGACAAAACTTCATCATTTATTATTTTCAATAACGTAAATACTTAATTTTTTACAATTTTTTGTAAATTAATCACATAATTTATTATATCACTTTTATTTAAGCAAATAGAATAAAATTGATATTGAAACAAGTTGTTTATACACTTAAAAGAAGTGAAATTAAATCGAAACACTGAATATAAGTTTCTTCCCATCAAAGTTTCCAAAGTTCCCAAAATTCCTGGTTTGAACCCGAAAATTCCCATGTTTATTTCCCTGAAGCAAAATTCCCGGGTTGTTTACATCTCTAATTGGGATAATGCAAGATGGTTCTTTAGTTATTTTTTGTAGAAAAGTTACAGCGAAGGACATTCCATTTAGTTCTAACTAAGTGCCATTTGTAAACAAGCAGTTTTAATCTATGCAAATTTTGAATATGGTGTTTTATATATTAAATATACTGAAATTTGTCGTAAATGTGTATTTTATAAGACCTCTGTAAATAAATAACATATAATATGTAAATGCATAAATAAAAGTCAGCAGAAAATTGAAAAAAAATTATTTTGAAATATAAAAAGTTGATCCAGTCAGAGGTTTTATTTTTATGTTTATCTATTTATCTTTCTTTCTTTTCTTTCATTTGTTTTAATCTTTGATGATATTGCGTTACAAATAGACGAAGATTTTGCGTTAGTCTTTTTGAAATTTATATGATACCACTGAAAAAAATCCTTAGTCTATGGCTTCCCCTAACTCCAAAACCAAACGTATAAATAAATAAAAAAAATAATAATTATAATTAAAGTAAATTGGGGTATATATGTTTTGAAGTCATGCATCCAAGTGCAAAAATATTGCATAGTATGCATGCAAATGCAAAGGTATTTCCAGAATATTTTCAATATATGCAACGTTGTCATCAATCTGGAATTCTATTAAAAAAAAAGAAAAAAAAAAAAAATCTCTTTTTCTCTATAGCTGAATTTCTTTCAAAAAACTTATTCCAATTATAAATCAGATAGGTGAGGGAGGTAAAAACCAGAGCAGCAAGAATTCGTATAAAAACTGGTTTTTAATAACAGTTTAGAGTTTAACAACCTCAAGGACCTTGATGTATACCCTGTTTTCAATGGACTAAACCTATCATTGGAGGAAGAATTAAAGGGGGGCAAGTGGTTTGGCCACTTGCTTTGTGGCTCCTCTGGTATTACTGCGTAGGTGCATGCCACGGTGGAAGCATCTTGTACAACGGCATATCATCACAGATAATTATTGTACTTGTCTGTGTCTTACGTTGCACGCGATATTGCCTGTTCCAGTAAGCTACATATTTTACAATAATACCTTCGACTTGTTGGTTTCAGCTGTTCTTAAAGCAAGGTAAGAATTATTCTTTGTTGTATTTTGTTTGTTGGCATCAGCACATTATATTAGTTTACTTGCACACTCTATGAAAATCTAAGGGTTAGCTGCAAACACCATGTTTTTAGGCTTAATTTTGATTGAGCCTTGAAGAAGAACGCCATATTGGTTTTCGTGTATGGAAAGATATTTCGATCGTGATTGTAAGTATAACTCTTATGAATTGACTAATATTTATACTTTTCAAAGCTTTTTCATTAAGTACTAGACATTTCTTGCATTTTAAACTATATTAGAACAGTTAAGTCTTCATATATAACTTTAATGGAATAGAATTGACAAATTCAACGTCTTGGTGCTGCCATCTTCAAAGGTAAGAATTATTCTTTCTTACTCTGTTTTATTTTGTTTGTCGGTGTAGTACAATAAAATCCTTTACCTATACTTTTTATAAACAAGCTATGATTAATTAAAAGCTTCAGGATTTTTGGCCTAATTTTTCATAAGCTATGAGTGGCAACATCCTATTGTCTTAATGGCGACCAAAGAAAAATGTTTTAATAGTACTTATAAATAGCACTTATAAAATGTCTAACATTTATTTATTTTAAAGCTTTTCTGGTTGGTGATATTTCTGATGAATTAATATATATATAAATATAGTGAAATAAATTACATTTAGCAGCAATGAAACTGATACTGATTTGAGGTTATTATTTTTTTAAGCATTATATTTTTTATCACAAGATTTTATTTATTTATTTTAATTATTATTATTATCTGGTAATACTTAAGCACGATATTTTTTTATTTTGTTCCTTAAAATTATTCACGCAATTCCATCAACTATTTCCTGAAAACATGATGAATTATTACGTTATTTTTTATATATTCTTTAAAAGTTATTTTCAAAGTTATGAGATGAGGTTAAAAAAAAAAAAAAAATGTAATTTTTTGATTACTACATATTGACATTAAAATCAAGTTAAAATGTCAATACAAAAATTCTCTCTCCATCATTCATGTAAATATATTTAAATATTTTCAACATTTTAACATTCATTTATTTTAGGAAAATTCTAGTTATTTATTTGAGTTTTCTATCTGAACTTCCTATAAATGCATTTAAAAATAATAAAATTCTCTGTATTCTCTTGCATTATGACAAATCCCTTGCGTATAAACCATTTTCAAAAAGTGACACGTATGTAAGTAAACGCGCCGCCATATTGCTTTTTCTTTTATAATAGTTTGAGAATTTATTCTGATGTGCGCAAGAGCATAATCTAATAATATTAGCAGCCTATTCACTAATAATTTATTTAAAAATTAAATCAATAGTTTTAAATGTTTGATAACTTTGTTTTTGCACTTATTTAATTTGCAACAAATCGTATGACGAAAATAAACCAGTTACAAAACGACGCGTGTGCAAAATACGAGCCGCCATCTTGCTTTTTTTCAGAATATCACAACACTTTATGTAATTGATAGGAAATATATAAAGTTATGAACTCAGTAGATTATTAAAAAATTTCTATTAATTGATTTAAAAATAAATCTATATAAATAATTAAAAAAAAAAAAAAAAAAAAAAAGGAAAAATAACTCCTTTTTTCTTAGCTTATTTGCATGGCAACAAATAGCATGGCAACAAAAGAACACGCCGCCATTTTTTTTTTCTTTTTTAGAATTGCATGGAGAAATATTTTTTCTAGCACAAACTTGTATGTTTATTGTTATTTGTTATTAAATTACAAAATATAGAAATTTTCTTAATCACTAAATTCGAGGTTGGAAAAAAAAAAAATAATAATAAATAAAAATTACGTATATGCAAAATTTATATAATGTAATTTTTGCTTTAATAAAATGTTTATTGCTTAATTATAAAATTATCAATGTATGTATTTTTATGTATGTATTGATTCTAAGTTTGAAATACACATCAGTTTATATCTAAGAACATTAAATTTGTAGAAAAAGAATAGTAGTAAAGAAATGCGAGCATCGCCAGTTTGTTTCTCGCATGGTGTTACGAGGATTTTATATCGGAATATAAAATCAACTTTCTAATAATTTTTTGAAATATTCAGCCCTAATGATTTTTATCTATTTAATTAATTTTCAGATTACATATTTAAAAAATTAAAAGCTAGAAACTTTGTTTTTATAAAGAAAAAGAGAGAGAAAAAGGTAGCAAGATTATGATTTTTTCTTATTAACTGTTCAGTGAACCGCCATTTTGTTTTATGTATTGTCATGTTATAACGTAGTTTGAAATCAATTTATTAATAATCAAGTTTAAGAAGGATTTAGTACTAATTAATATTGCTTATAAAGCTAATTAGTAGATTTTATATATGGTTATATAAAAAATTAAATTTTTGAAACTTTAATTACATTAATTAAAAAAAAAAAAAAAAAAAAAAAAAAAAAAAAACGTTCTTTAAAATGAATGAATTTTTATCTTACTTTTTGTGCATACTATTTTAATAAGTTTATGAAAAATATTATAACAATGAACATTACTTATTTAATTAATTAACGGATTCTAAAATTAAAAAAAGCTTTAATTTTTTGAAATTTTAATTTAAATTAAAAATAAATGGATAAATGATAATTTTATTCTATTTTCAACTGAGTGTATCACCGAATAATTTTATATGTCATAATGAACATTTTATAAATGAATTCGAAATAAAATAATATTTATACAAATACTTAGAAAATTAAATAATGCTTATATAAAACGAATAATAATTTTATAATATTTTGAGGGTCTCAGTTATTGATATTGCGAATTTTATTAATTAGAAATATCTGTAATATCAGGACTCTTAAAAATTTGAATTTGTTTTAACAGTAGGGATAAAAACTTCCACTTTTTTTTTTTTTTTTCTGATTCTAATTTTTAAAAATAATCACTATAACATTAATTATAAAAAAAAAAAAGAAAAGAAAAAAGAAAGAAAGAAAGAAAATAAAAGAAAAAATCACCGTAAAAGTACGATAAAAATTTCTAAATTAAAACAAAGTGAGGGAAAAAAATTCTCAAATTTTATTATTGTTAGAAAAAGAGAGAAAATGTTTTATTATTGTTATTATTATTGTTATTATTATTTTCTATTAACTGCTTTTTACTAAATAAAATTATTGAAGTTTTTATTTTAATTTGTTATAATTAATTAAAAATTTATTTAATGAATAGCTATATGGTCAAAAGACACGAGTTAAACTTTTCTAAGCAAATGGAGAACAAATTTATGAATTCACGAGAATCGCTTGCGAAGAAACCAACTTTATATGTTATATGTAAGCAAGAAGACGCGTCGCCATATTGCTTTATAATACGAAAATTTAATCTCACCTTGTAAAATAAAATAATTTCCTCAGTAAATTGTGATGAATAAAAGTAAAATAAACACAATTTTGTAAAAATATATTAATCGCTAACTGTCAATTGTAAGAGGTCAATGTAATTTTTTTTTTTTTTTTTTTTTTTGAAAAATTTTTTTTTAAAAAAAGGCAAAATCATTTTAAAGATCAACATTTTAAACACTACATTAAAATTATATGTAAAAAAGAAGAAAAAAAAAAACAACAACTATTGCTCTAAGAAATGTATAAAATATTTGAAAATTTTCAAAAAATGCAAAATCATTTTAAAAATCAAAATTTTAAATACTACATTAAAATTATACGTAAAAAAGGAAAAAAAAAACTATTGCTCTAATAAATGTATAAAATATTTGAAAATTTTTAAAACAAGCAAAATCATTTTAAAGATCAAAATTTTAAATACTACATTAAAATTATATGTAAAAAAGAAAAAAATCTATTGCTCTATTAAATGTATAAAATAATTAATTAGAATTATTTTTTTATTAAAACATTATTTATTGTAAATAGAGAACGCTACCTATGACGTCACGAAAATTACTTCCGAAGAAACTAGAATTTAGAATAAACCAGCTTTCAATGTTACACGTATGCAAGCGGACGTGCCGCCATGTTGTTTTACAGTATGAGACTTGAATCTCAAAGTATAAAAGAAAATAATTTCATGAGTATATTGTTATGAATATAAGTGATATTAGCAATATTTTATACATTTTAAAAGTATGTATAAAAAAAAAAAAAAAAAAAAAAAAACTGGATTAAAACACTTATAATTTTATTGAATGTTCTTAATTAACAGTTCTTTATTTATTTATTACTTACAAACTTTGAATAAACACCATAAAATGCAAAGTTTGTAGGTAATATTTTTTATACAACGCCAGTTTTGTGGTGCTTTTTTATTAAATATATTTATTTATTTATTCATTTTATTCTATCATTTTTTTTATTGCAAACAAAGAACGAAAAGCGTTCGGGAAAAAAAAAAAAAAAAGTTTTAAAATTACACGTATGCAAAGAAACACGCCGCCATATTGCTTTATAATACAATACTGAATCTTACGGAATAAAATAAAATAACTTCATGGGTATATTATAATGAATATGAGTGAGCTTAACATAAATTTATAATTTTTATTATTTACTGTAATTGGTTCTGTAATATATATATAAAAGTCGATATTTTAAAAATATTATAGAAAACAAAAAAAGTATTTTGTGAAATGTTTTTAATTAAAATTGCAAATTAATTTTAATTTCACCATTATTTATTGTTCTTACTAATAAATAAGCCAGATATAATTTACAAGCATCACTGAATAACAGATGAGTACTCCATTGAGCTCATTAGGATCTAACACAAAACGTATTATTAGTTTTCAATCAATTTATTTATTTTACAATGTTATTGGCAATAGTTAACAACAGTTTGAATTGCTAGTAGTATTTATTGCTTTGAAGTTTTATTTTTATTTAGTATTGTTGAATAATTAGATGTTGCTTTTGAACAAGATAAGTGGCAATTATATTATATTTTGAATCTTTTGACCTTTTTTGTTTTTTCTTAGATTATATTAGAAGTGTGTTTTGAATTAAATTAGATTACAAGTTCTTTCGAATTAGATATTTTTTTTTTTTTTTTTGGTGTGTGTGTGTGCGTTTGGAGGGGGGGGGTTCAGAGAGAATTGCATTATAATATATATAAGTGTTTATTAAATATTTAAAATTTATTATTACTTGATTTAATAACCCCTATAGACTTTTTAATAGCATTACTAACAAATTTTTTTATTCATTTTTAACAACTTTGCTGATTTTTTTTTAATTTTACTGTTATTAAGGAAAAAGATAAAAATGCTATAAATAATTGTTATAAAAATGTTACATTCTGTTAGTAAAAAATTATTTATTTATTTATTTTGTCACTTTCTTGATTTTTTATTATTTTTTTATTATTTAGAAAAATGTAAAAAAAAAATAAAAAAATAAAATAAAATATAAATAATAATAATAATAATAAAATAATAATAAAATAAAAATAAATAATACTCTATTGTAAAAACTTCAATATTTCTATTTGTTATAAACTAACCGAAAATTAATAATGCATAAACCCTTATAACCTTAGAAAGATCTTCAAAAAGGTATTCCACCTTATCTTGTACCATGGTGTAGTTAATTAACTTGACCATCAAACCAACATCTTTAAAGAACATAAACTATATTATCATACAATATATACATGTAATAGAATTTTTTTTTCTGGTAATATGATTCAGGTATATTTTTTCTGATTTCAGTATAAGAAATTACACTTTTAAAAAAATGTTTAAGAAAAGGTTTTATTAAAATTCATTCTTTTATTTTTTTCATTGAAAAAGGCAAAATATATTTATTGAAATGATTAAAATTTTTAATCCATTAAAACTGTATCTAAAAACAATTTTGAACGTTTTTTTTTTTTTTTTTTTTTTTTTTTTTCATTTTAAAATCTTTGTGCTTAATTTATATCGAATTTTAATGTTTTTTATGTATTATATATCACACATATATCATTAAAAAAATTATACTCATAAAACACATTTTTAAAAAATATAATATGTTTTTTTAACATCATTTTACAAAAATGCAATAAACGATTAAAAAAAAAAAAAAATACGACACTTTACTGAAATTTCTACAGATAAAAAGGCATTTTACAAAAATGTAATTTTTTATTTTATTTTATTATTATTTTCTTTAATAGGGCATGAGGCTCTGAAAAATGTAGTCTTAGAATAAGCTTGATAGAGGGTTTGATAAAACTTGGAAAACTACACACATTTAAATAATAACAAGCAGTTTTAATTTTATTTTCTTCAATATATATTTCAAAAACAACTGTCGACATTAAATATTTAAGGTTTTATTATGAACTAGCAGGCTATGCCCGCTTCGCTGGTCACTATATTTAAATTATTTTTCAATAGAATTGAATTACTGTTTATTTTTATATCGCATCTTAAAAAAATTCTACATTGAAATAGCCCTAAACCTTGCGTCGGGTACCCGCAGCCTATGGCAGGTTTTGTTTTCGCCCGCACTGCATCGAGTCCAGGTTACCACTGCCTGCAGAAAGGTCTTTTTCGGGTACTTCAATTTGAGTATTTATCGACGGCAGGTAGGTTTGTTATTATTGTTACGAAATTGTAAATAATTGTGTTTATTTTTGTATAAATTCTTTCAAAGAGGCTTAGTAAGTTGATAAAGTGCTAATTTTGTGCATTTCTAGTCGTTTTAGCGTTGAAATAGCCTTATTTTCCATTAAAAACGCATTAAAAAGCCCCAGTAATGCAGGCAATGCATTTGGCGCCAAATTTGGCGACTTTTTCCCAACTTGGCGATTTTTTGGCGACCTTGGCGAGAAAATCCTTATATGGGATATACCAAATATGGAAGCTGTAAGTTGATCGGTTGACCACTTTCTAGAGTTTTCTCGAAAAATCTGGGCTCCATGGAACAGTATATAAGAAAGCGCTTTCCCGCCAAGGCGGTCAGTTCAGTTCAGATCTCAGCCAGCTTCGCTAGTGCTTGCATTGCTCTTGAGCCTCTTTGAGAGAGACTTTGAGAGAGTACGCAACATTATTGTTGCGTACTTGGGGGTTCGTAAGTTGTCTGAGAATGAAAGGCCAAACGTACAAAAATTCAGTAATTTATTCACAGAAAGTTCCAGAAAAATACAGGTCAATAAACCAATTATCAGCTTCAATTCTAGCAGTAACCACAGCTTAAACAACAGCTGTCAATAGCAAATCCACAGTACAAACTGTATAAGCAATAACACTTGAAGCAAGTCTCTCTCAAAGAGGCTCAAGAGCAATGCAAGCACTAGCGAAGCTGGCTGAGATCTGAACTGAACTGACCGCCTTGGCGGGAAAGTGCTTCCTTATATACTGTTTCATGGAGCCCAGATTTTTCGAGAAAACTCTAGAAAGTGGTCAACCAATCAACTTACAGCTTCCATATTTGGTATATCCCATATAAGGATTTTCTCGCCAAGGTCGCCAAAAAAATCGCCAAGGTGGGAAAAAGTCGCCAAATTTGGCGCCAAATCCATTACCAGCATTACTGGGGCTTTTAAATTCGTTTTTAAGGGAAAATAAGGCTATTTCAACGCTAAAACGACTAGACATGCACAAAATTAGCACTTTATCAACTTACTAAGCCTCTTTGAAAGAATTTATACAAAAATAAACACAATTATTTACAATTTCGTAACACTGCCCCCCTCCCAAGGACTGCACGTCCCGGGCAGTGCAACCCATGGTCAAGAGGCGAAACTAAACAAATTTACACAATCTAAAACACAAAAACTAAGTTGCATATAACGATAAAATAGAAATACAAATCAAGTGAGAAATATGTACAGAATTCACAAATATGTTCAAATATTTATATACAAATATTTACAAAATTCACAAATATGTGCAAATATTTATATACAAATATTTACATTACGCATGCGCAAATTTTACCAGTATTTACATTTTAAATTTTAATTTTACCGTTAATTGTGGTACTTGGCTAACCGGTTATAGTGCACCACCTTCGGTTTTGATGAAGGTGTTTTAGTGATCCGCACTACTACATCATTCAGCCTCTTTAAGACGGTGTACGGTCCGTCCCAGTTGCACTGTAACTTGGGAGAGAGTCCTTTGCGGCGAACAGGATTCCACAACCAGACCTTGTCTCCTTCCTGGAACTCATGTTGTGTAGCCTTTAGATCGTACCTTGTCTTCATTTTCTCCGTTGCCATGTTAATCCGCTCCCGAGCAAAGTTGTGTACGTCCTCAAATCGTGCCTGGAGATCTTGGATGTACTCCTCGGGCGATGAAGGCGCATCGGGTGGACAACCAAACAGGAGATCACAAGGGAGACGAAGTTCACGTCCAAACAGCATCTGGGCTGGAGTATAGCCGGTGTTCATGGACAGCACTTCGATAAGCCAGCAGGAACAATGGCAACTTCAAGTCCCAATCTTGCTGGTTCCTTGATACTAGAAGAGAGAGGTTATTCAGGATGGTACGATTGAACCTCTCGACCATGCCGTCCGACTGGGGATGTAAGGGTGTTGTCCGGGTTTTGTGTATGCCGAGTAGTTGACACAGTCCTTTGAAAACATCAGAAGTAAAGTTCCTACCTTGGTCGGTATGAAGTTGTAGGGGCGTGCCGTACCGTGACACCCATTGCTGCACTAGGACCTCTGCGACTGTGCATGCCTCTTGATTGGGAATGGGATATGCCTCAGGCCACTTGGTGAAATAGTCCATCACGACGAGGATGTATTTATTTCCACTGGAGGTCCGTGGCAAAGGACCCAAGATGTCGATTGCAATCCGTTCAAATGGTGCTCCTACGTTATACCGTTGCAGTCTTCCTCGACTTCGTTTCTGCGGGCCTTTACGTGCCGCACAAGCATCACAGGATTTACACCATTTCTCCACATCCTCCTTCGCCTTGCACCAGTAGAAGCGTTCCCGAACTTTCTGCAGAGTCTTCATTACCCCAAAATGGCCTCCGGTAGAGCTACTATGCAGTTGTTCTAAAACAGCGGGAATTTTTGATCTTGGTAATAAAATCTGCCATCTGAAGCTTTTCCCATCATCAGATTCCCACTTTCTGTATAATACGCCGTTTCTGATATGAAGAGAGTCCCAAAGTGCCCAATAACTTTTCGTAATGGGACTAAATCTGGAAATGTCCTGCCAGCTAGGTCTGTTGCTGGTCGTCTCCTTCAGCTGTAATATTGGCTTTATGTCAGGATCTTCCAACTGGGCTTTTCTAAGTTCTTCGTCACTCCATGGATCGGGATCTTGATCTGATGGTGTTGAGACAGTAACTTGGCAGGCAACCGGATTTATCGGCAGGTATTTCTGTTCGGCTCTAGAGCAGTACTTGCAGCTTTCCGAGCAGGGCTTCCGTGACAAGGCATCTGCATTACCATGTAGAGTCCCTTTACGATGACGTATCTCGAAGTCACATTCCTGCAGGCGTTGTATCCACCTGGCAATTTGTCCTTCCGGGTTCTTGAACTGGAGCAACCACGTTAAAGATGCATGGTCAGTCCGGAGCAGGAATCTTCTGCCATAGAGGTAATGATGGAAATGTTCTATGGCTTTTACGATGGCGAGTAGCTCTTTCCTGGTAGTACAGTAATTTCGCTCCGGTTTAGACAGGCATTTACTCCAATAGGCAATGACATGTTCTTGACCATCAATTTCCTGCGACAGAACAGCACCGACACTCTCATGGCTGGCATCTGTATCAAGTATGAACTGTTTGTCTGGCTGTGGATATGTCAAGATAGGCGATGATGTTAAGGCCTCTTTAAGTCGCTTGAACGCTTTTTCACATTCATCTGTCCACAGGAACTTCTGTTTGGCTTCCGTCAGCTTGTGCAGTGGTCTGGCAATATTTGAGAAACCCTTGACAAACTTCCTGTAGTAAGTGCATAACCCCAGGAAACTTCGTAGTTGGTGTACATTTTCAGGGCGACTCCAGTTCTCGACTGCAGAGATCTTCTCAGGATCAGTTCTCACACCTTCGGCAGAGATGATATGGCCGAGGTAGCTCACTTCACGACGGAACAAGTTACACTTGCCTGGATTCAATTTGAGGTTAGCCATTCTGAGTTTCTCCAGCACCTTTCGGATGTTTCGTAGATGGTCTTCAAAGGTGCGCCCCACAATGATAATATCATCCAAATACACCAGACAGGCTTCATAGGAAAGTCCTTTTAGCACTGTCTCCATCAGGCGTTCAAAGGTGGCAGGAGCATTACATAATCCGAACGGCATAACTTTAAATTGCCACAGTCCTTGTCCCGTGGTGAATGCAGTCTTCTCACGATCATCAGGATGTAATTCTACTTGCCAGTAACCACTCTTCAGATCCAACGTCGAGAACCATTTATTGCCAGCCAGTGTGTCTAATGTGTCGTCAATTCTGGGAAGAGGGTAACTGTCTTTCTTCGTGATGTCATTCAAACGACGATAATCCAACCAAAATCTTGTTGAACCATCCTTTTTCCGCACCAGTACTATGGGAGAGGCCCAAGGACTCGTTGATGGCTCGATGACATCATTGTGCTGCATTTCACTTAGAAGTTCAGTGACCTCTGCCTGTTTAGCAAAGGGAAGTCTTCTTGGATGTTGTTTGATTTCCTGTATCAATTCTGTGCTGGGTGATGTTCGTTCTCCCGACGTCTTCAGGTGTTCGAGAAAAAAGGTCTTTAAATTCTTGGAGTAGCTTCTCCGCAGCACATCTCTGTTCCTTTCCTAACTCTGCATTCTTGAGTAATTCCGTTATTAATTGTTCAGAAGACTTGGATTCAGTTGATTGCGTGGGGCGGTTGATGCATGTTACAGAAGTGCAGGCTGCTAACACCTCATCCTTCCTCACTGTTCGAACCTTATCGCTGATGTTTGCGACTCTCACAGGAATAGTACTCTTTGAGAGATCAACTAGAGATGAAGCTACCAGAACTCCTCTTGGGCTATTGTCTGTATTCGGGTATTTAATCAGTCCATAGCGGAAGTATTGCTTTGTAGGTGGTGTTCCTGAAACTATTGTCTCTGTGTGTGGAGGGATGGAAATTTCAGACTTGGCTGTTATCTGGCAAATTGTCTGAGTGTCTTGATTTTCAGTGTTGAACACAGCGATGTCTTCCGAACTCGAATGCAGTTCATTATTCTTGAAGTCCAATTGAAAGTTAAATTTTCTCAGGAAATCAATTCCAATGATTAAAGGATCTCTTATATCAGCCACATATGCCATATGATGGTAACTGGCATTCCCAAAAGTGATGGCCAAGTTCATTTTTCCATATATTTTGATTTCGTCTCCGGTCACAGTCTGGAGTTTAACGCAGGGCGGAGTCCAGATGATCTTCTCTTTTAGTTCATGAGCCAAATCCGTTCTAATGATGGTCACGTTGGCTCCCGTGTCCAGAATCATCCGGCAGGTGGCGTTGTTGACTTGGCCATAGACGTGAAGTCCATTATCGCCGCCACTCATCGATGAAACATGAAATACTGTAAATTGGGGCTCTTTAATTTTAGGCAACCTCCGCCCCGCGAGATGGCCTCCTCTTACTTTCCCTGCAGTGATGGTGAAGCCGGGTGATTTCCTATAGTTGGTCGTACGGGGCAGTTCCTCTTCACATGACCATCCCCTCCACAGCCCCAGCACTTTTTCTTCCGATCCTTTTTTTCTATATTATTTTCCAGGCTGCGCAATCTCTTTAGGATCTCTGCGAAACTTCTCTTCATTTCATTCTCATCAGCAGGCGTATCATTTAATGAGACTGCTCTTATGGTATGGCGGTCTTTACGGGAGGCTTGTTGGGCTGCCTCTATCCTAAGTGCATAGCCTAAAGCTGATTCTACGTCTCTGATGTTGGAGAGTCTCAGCGCTTTTTGAATTTCTGGATCCCGAACAGCATCGATAAAGTACTGAAGAGCTAAGTCGTTTCGAGTGTCAGCTTGACAGTCTGAGAATGCTAGGTGTGACAATCTCTGAATGTCCGCTGCCAGCTCTTGCAAACTTTCGCCCGTTTTCTGGTAATGGGACTTTAGCTGGAGGCGACTATAGTCCTTAGAACACTTCTCCCCGAACCGTAGCTCCAGTGCTCTAGTCAAGGCCTCGAAGTCGTTCCTTTCTTCTTTAGTAACATTTCTCAGTATCTCGGCTGCATCTCCCCGTAATGCTGCTGCTAAGTGGACTGACTTGGCGGTAGAGTCCCAGCCGTTAGCTTCAGCTACGATGGAAAACTGCGTTTTATATACATGCCACGAGGAACTGCCGTCGTAGGTGGAAAGCTTAATAAATTCCTGATTCTGGATTCTTCTCTCTTTCTTTTCAGTTTCCTGGGGCAGGGATTCTAACTTTTCTTCCACTTTTCTCTCCAGATCTTCTTCTATTCTCTTCAGTTTACCTTCTATCTCTGAAAACCTTCCTTTCAGCTCTTGATCAAAGTTTTCTTTAACTTTCTCCTCGAAACTCCGTTCTATTTTCGTAACACTCTCTTCAACCTTCATAACATTTTCTTCTATCTTCATAGCTTTCTCTTCAACCTTCATAACATTTTCTTCTATCTTCATAGCTTTCTCTTCAACCTTCATAACATTTTCTTCTATCTTCATAGCTTTCTCTTCAAAACTTCCTTCTATTTTCAAAACTTTCTCTTCTATTCCATCTATTCTGCTTCCCATATCCGATAATTTACTTTCGATTGATTCTTTCACCGTTGAAAGCTCTCTCTTCATCTCATCTTGATTAGATTTAATTTCTTCCTGAACTTCACCCATGGTGTCTTTTATTTCCTTCATCTCTTGACTCAGGCTATCTTTCATCTCTCTTTGTCCTTCTTTCATTTCATTCATCTGGGTAGCTAAGCTTTCTAGAAGTTTCTTCATCTGTTCCTCCATAGCTCTAGTTATAACCATTCACAGACAACCCCGCTCCTGACACCAGAAATGTTGCGTACTTGGGGTTTCGTAAGTTGTCTGAGAATGAAAGGCCAAACGTACAAAAATTCAGTAATTTATTCACAGAAAGTTCCAGAAAAATACAGGTCAATAAACCAATTATCAGCTTCAATTCTAGCAGTAACCACAGCTTAAACAACAGCTGTCAATAGCAAATCCACAGTACAAACTGTATAAGCAATAACACTTGAAGCAAGTCTCTCTCAAAGAGGCTTAAGAGCAATGCAAGCACTAGCGAAGCTGGCTGAGATCTGAACTGAACTGACTGCCTTGGCGAGGAAGCGCTCCTTATATGCTGTTCCATGGAGCCCAGATTTTTCAAGAAAACTCTAGAAAGTGGTCAACCAATCAACTTACAGCTTCCATATTTGGTATATCCCATATAAGGATTTTCTCGCCAAGGTCGCCAAAAAAATCGCCAAGGTGGGAAAAAGTCGCCAAATTTGGCGCCAAATCCATTACCGGCATTACTGGGGCTTTTAAATGCGTTTTTAAGGGAAAATAAGGCTATTTCAACGCTAAAACGACTAGACATGCACAAAAATAGCACTTTATCAACTTACTAAGCCTCTTTGAAAGAATTTATACAAAAATAAACACAATTATTTACAATTTCGTAACACTATTTAGGAACTACGATTTCAATGATGACTATATCTCAGCATCTATTAAATATTTAAGTTTCATTATCCATTAGCAAATTTTTCCTTATTTGCGTGAAAATATATTTATTTCTTTGTCGAAAAAAATGAACTGGAAATCTTTCCTGGCAACAATTAAATTTAAAATTAATATTTAAATGGCTAATTTTATAAAGCTATTATATAAAAAAAAATATTTTCATATTTTAATTAATTAAAAATAATAATAATAATAAAAAAAAGCTAACAATTATAAAAAGAATCTCGTATGTTGTTCTGGAATGCTTTTTAAAATATTTTGACTACTTAAAATATTTCATCTCTTGTAAAAGTGAAACATCTATATTTTTCCTTAGAATTTACTTATTGATGAAACGTTTATATTTTTATAACTATGTCTCTTCAAGAATAAATATTTATTTTAGGATTTTATGGGCTCCAGTTTTTTTTTTTTTTTTTTTAATTCAAATTTTTATTTTGTGCGTTTTAGTAACTAAAAAATTTATATATATACTAATCAGAATCACTTAGGATACTGTTTAGACAATGAAATGCTTTATTTTAGAGCTGACATCTCTATCTATTAATGATCTGCAATAGAAGTAACACACCTGAGTAACACACCGAGTTTCGAACCCATGACCACCGCATTAACAACTTGACGCTTGAACCGACTGAGCCATTGACCGACTTAAAGGAATTCTCATATTTACTTCAAAATGGAAACGCCTCGTTTTTTAGTGCGACACGGAAACACTATACCAAAATCTAATTTCAATAAAACAAAAACTCTTAATTAAAAGAAAACTAATAAAAAATTCGAAAATCGGGCATCGAGGTGCATCAGGAGAGGTCATTACGAACCTCCATGCAAATGTGTGTAAGTCAGTGGTCAGTCATTTTCCTAAAAATATCTGGATATACATACACAATAACACACACGCACACGAACATCTTTTTACTTTCCGAACACTGTAGTGAAGAAAGTATTGTAATCATGTCAAAAATCCGAATTTGAGATTTTGATGTTTCCATACGTTTCGAGGTCCAATGAGTCCGTTTTTACTATTTTTGCGATGATGTATGTATGTGTGTGTGTATGTGTGTATGTGCGTGTGTATGTGTATGTGTATGTCTGTGAGTGAACACGCTAGCGTCTAAACGCTTCGTTCGAATAACCTGAAAGTTGGTACGTATATTGTAAGTCACCATAGTACGAGCCCTATAGATTTTGGTGAATCTAGCGCTTATAGTTTTTTTACAGGGACACAAAGAAAAATTCTTTATCATTATGGCCTATGGGAGCAAAATCTTAAAAGTGCGATAGCTTCTAAACGCCTTTTTCCATTGAGCAAAAAATTTATACACATATTATAGGTCACTTATACATCTGTATAGATTTTGGAGAATCTAGCACTTATAGTTTTTTTACAGGGACACAAAGAAAAATTCTCTCTATGGGGCTATATAAGTTTCTCTCTATGGGGCCAGATTCTTAAAAGTGTGATAGCATCTAAACGCCTTATTAATCTGAGCAAAAAATTTTTACACATGTTATAGGTCACAGTTGCACCAACTGTATAGATTTTGTTGAATCTAGCACTTACAGTTTTTTTACAGGGACACAAAGAAAAATTCTTTATCATTATGGCCTATGGGACCCAATTTTTAAATGTACGATAGCATCTAAACGCCCTATTCAACTGAGCTGAAAATTTATATAAGTATTATAAATCACTGTTGCACTAACTATAAGCATTTTGGTGAATCTAGCATTTATAGGTTTTTACAGGGGCACAACGAAAAATTCTTTATCATTATAATCTATGGGCTCAAAGTTCAGTAGTGTTAAATAAAACATCGTGTAATATATGGTGAAAAATACTCAAACACTCTATTATGGTTTTCTCTCTTTTGTTTGTTTAACAACTCCTCTTTCTTTACTTTATCTACAAAACTGTTAATTACTCAATGTTCGGAAAGTCGAGTGGAGTCACTCCAGATTTTTTTTTATTATATGTATAGACAGAAGATAGGTCAACGTCAACGTGAGTGTTTCGGAGTACCTGCAATTGGTCGCAACCAATGCTTACCTCCAACGAAAAGTAAGAAAAACATAGACGTAATTTTCTATAAAATAAATAAAAGCCAAAAGGATGAATTTAGAATTTTGATCTCTAAATAAATCTCCGCGTGAGCAGAGACCAATCAGAGTGAAGCACCAGGAGTTTAGTTAAAAAAAAAAAAAAAAAAAGAATTCTTTAGTATCATACAGTAAATAAGTATTGCAATTTAATTTTGATATTGTTTAATTTAAATATGAAAGACATATCCCTCATTTAAATCCTATATAGACTTGATATTTGACTTTCAAAATAAAGGATTTTATACTTGAGAATTAATGAACTAGATAATTTTTTTTTTTTTGTATAATACAATCACTAATAATAATACATTTCATTATTTTAAAAACTTGTACAGTATAAAAAGCATTTTTATAAGAAAGGATCATATATAATGAATCTTATGTAATTATGAAACTTTTCACACAATATTTTGCATTTCTTTCTATATGTAATATAGAGAAAGTGTTGGATTCGTGAAAATGTTAGACCTCCGTTTTTTCATGGATTTGCACGTTGTGGGATGTCCTGAACACGAATTGATAGTTTTTAGAAAATGTCTGTCTGTCTGTATCACTTTTTTGTGGACGCTGTATCTCACGAACCAATGAATGAAATTTAACCAAACTTGGTATTTAGTTGCACCCTGTCATAAACTGGTGCTGATTAGATTTGGGGATCAATCGCTCAACAGGTGGCGCTGTGATCGCATTTTATGCAAACTTTTAACATGGCAGTATAAGACAAAATTCCGCATAAATGGGCATAATGAAAGTTATTTTAAACTTGTGATTGTAAAATTAATATGAATTATTGATAATAGTAGTAGTTAAATAGAAAAAAAAAATTGTGCCTGTGGGGGCATCGGTCAAGATGGGTATCTTTCGAAAGGCAAAGTTGATAATAGTAATAGTTAACTGGGAAAAAAAAATGTGCATCCCACTGGGGGGGGGGGGGGGGGGGGAGTACCCCCTCCCCACACCCGGGGGTGCAAAATTTCAAGATGGGTATCTTTCGAAAGGTCTCGTCAATACCTTTAAAACGAATGGTTGAACCATAAATCTGTGATAATTTAAAACATAGTTATCGATTTTTTTTACTTTTAACGAAAAAAAACTTAGAATTTTTTTTTTTTTTTTTTTTTTTTTGACGAGATTTAACCAAACTTGGTATTTAGTTGGTCCCCGGCATAAACTGGTGCTGATTACATTTGGGGATCAATCGCTCAACAGGTGGCGCTGTGATTTCATTTTTTCTAAATTTTTAACATAGCAGTATAGGACAAAATTTCGTATAAATGTACATAATGAGAGTTATTTTTAACTTGTGATTGTAAAATTATTATGAGTTATTGATAATAGTAATAGTTAACTAGGAAAAAAATTCTGTGCATGTGGGGGCATCGCTTCCCCCCCCCTGGGGGGGAAGTACCCCCCATGACTGATTGAGATAATATTTCAACACCTAACAATTTAACTGAAAAATTTCGGGTCTTTTTCAATTCTTTCTAAAATATCAGATTTAAATAAAAGTTTCGATTTTATCAGAATAGGATGGATCAATCGCTCAAAAGGTGGCGCTGTGATCGGATCTTTTCTAAAATTTTAACATCGCAGTCGCTTAATTACAATTTTTAAGCTCAACCCATTACGCAAATAAGTGATTGGGTTACAAAAAAAAAAAAAAAAAAAAAAACTATTTTTGCCGTAGATAACAACAGACTGATGTCTAATGTTCTCTAATATAATAGTGGGAGGTTCCGGGTTCGCGCTCATCGCCCTAACCGTTCGGAGTTTTCCTTGGTTTCTTCCGAAATTCACGTAAATACGGGCTGGTTTTTTTTTTTTTTTTTCTTTCTATCTAAAATATTAGATTTAAAAAAAAGTTTCGATTTTATCAGAATAAGATTGATCAATCGCTCAAAAGGTGGCACTGTGATAGGATTTTTTCTAAATTTTTAACATCGCAGTCGCTTTACCCTTTCGCTACCAGAGCCTCAGGAGAAAAACCGCAACCACGGCCCAGACGTCTTACTATTTAAATATGATACCAATTGTCATTTATTTTTGTGGGATGTATCTATAACGTTCTAAGTAAAAACAATAACATCCTGTATCTATTTTATTGTTTTATAACATAACCCGTCTGTGTGCGACACGATTTGATGCAAACAATTATCATAAACTGATAATGAACACCCGTCACATATTTGTGACGCCGGGCTCAGGTAAGAAAATCGGATCGTCACATATACGTGACGCTGGTAGTGAAAGGGTTAATTACAATTTTTAAGCTCAACCCAGTACGCAAATAAGTCATTAGGTTAAAAAAAAAAAAAAAAAAAAAAAAAGTAAACATATATAAGTAAAAATAACTAACAGTGAAAAGTAATCTTTTTTTCAGATATTAAAACTCATCACATCTTTTTTTTTTACTTTCTTCTATATGTAATATAGAGAAAGTATTGGATTCGTAAAAATTTTCGACCTCCATTTTTTGATGGATTTTTACATGTTTTGGGATGTCCAGAACACGAATTGATAGTTTTTAGAAAAATGTCTGTCTGTATCACTTTTTTGTGGACGCGGTATCTCCCGAATCAATGAATGAAATTTAACTAAACTTGGTATTTAGTTGCACCCTGACATAAACTGATGCTGATTAGATTTGGGGATCAATTCTCAACAGGTGGCGCTGTGATCGCATTTTATGCAAACTTTGAACATGGCAGTATAGGACAAAATTTCGTATAAATGGGCTTAATGAGAGTTATTTTAAACTTGTGATTGTAAAATTAATATGAATTATTGATAATAGTAGTAGTTTACTAGGAAAAAAATTTTGTGCATGTGGGGGCATCGTTCCTCCCCCCCCCCCCCGAGGTGCAAAGTTTCAGGATGGGTATCTTTCGAAAGGTCTCGTCAATACCTTTAAAATGAATGGTTGAACCATAAATCTGTGATAATTTAAGACATAGTTATCGATTGTTTTTTTTACTTTTAACGAAAAAAACTTGGTATTTAGTTGGTCCCCGACATAAACTGATGCTGATTACATTTGGGGATCAATCGCTCAACAGGTGGCGCTGTGATCTCATTTTTTCTAAATTTTTAACATGGCAGTATAGGACAAAATTTCGTATAAATGTACATAATGAGAGTTATTTTTAACTTGTGATTGTAAAAATAATATGAGTTACTTATTGATAATAGTAATAGTGAACTAGGAAAAAATTTCTGTGCATGTGGGGGCATAGCTTCCCGTAAATTTTGAAGATGGGTATCTTTCGAAAGATCTCGTCAATAACTTTAAAACGAATGGTTGAACTATAAATCTGTGATAATTTAAAACTAATTTATCGATTTTTTTTTAACTTTTAACAAACAAACAAACAACAACAACAAAAAAAAAACTTAGAAAAAAAAATCGTATTTTTTTTTTTTTTTTTTTTTTTTTAATATTGTTACTGATTGAATATGTATAGGAAAATATAGAAGGAAAGTCTTGTGGTGGCCACAATATACTAGTTTTTCTTTTCTTCCAGGCAAACCTTATTATTGCTTTCTTCTATATGTAATATAGGGAAAGTATTGGATTTTCGACCTCCGTTTTGGGATGGATTTACACGTTTTGGGATGTCCTGAACACGAATTGATAGTTTTTAGAAAATGTCTGTCTGTTGTTATCACGTTTTTTGTGGACGCTGTACCTCACGAACCAATGAATGAAATTTAACCAAACTTGGTGTTTAGTTTCCCCCTGACATAAACTGGTGCTGATTAGATTTGGGGATCAACCGCTCAATAGGTGGCGTTGTGATCGCATTTTATGCAATCTTTTAACATGGCAGTATAGGACAAAATTTCGTATAAATGTACATAATGAGAGTTATTACTTTCTTCTATATGTAATATAGAGAAAGTATTGGATTAGCGAAAATTTTCGACCTCCGTTTTTTGACGGATCTACACGTTTTGGGATGTCCTGAACACGAATGGATAGTTTTTAAAAAATGTCTGTCTGTGTGTGTGTCTGTTTGTCTGTCTGTGGTTTCTTCTTTTCACCGTATCTCACGAACCAATGAATGAAATTCAACCAAACTTGGTATATAGTTGGACCCTGGTGGGGCATTGATTTGGGGATCAAAAGCCCAGCAGGTGGCGCTGTGATCGCATTTTATGTAAATATTTAACATGGCAGTATAGGACAAAATTTCGTATTTTTCACCGTATCTCACGAACCAATGAATGAAATTGAACCAAACTTGGTATACAGGGACCTTGACATGGAATGGTGCTGATTAGATTTTGGGATCAATCGCCCAGCAGATGGCGCTGTGATCGCATTTTATGTAAACTTTTAACATGGCAGTATAGGACAAAATTTCGTATAAATGTACATAATGAGCGTTATATTTAACTTGTGATTGTAAAATTTTGTCTCTCTCACACACACACAGACAGACAGACAGACATTTTCTAAAAATGGTCAAATGGTGTTCTACAGCTCTCAAAACGTATAAATCCATTAAAAACCCGAGGTCGAAAATTTTTACGAATCCAATATTTTCTTCTATTGAATATAGAAGAAAGTAAAAAGCGTTTTTATAAGGGTTATCTTACATTACTTAAGTTTCGTACAGTTATATGCCATAGAAGTTGAGATATAGCCTTCCAGTTATCGACGAAATTTTCAGTATAGCAGAGCCACCTATTGGTCGATAAGCACCCAAATTGAATCAGCATAATGTCTCATAAATAGCCTTCTCACATATCAAGTTTCGTTTGATGATACGCAACAGAACCTCAGATATAGGCTCCGTTAAATTGCGGAATTCGCTGTATAGCAGCGCCACCTGTTGAGCGGTTGACACTAAAAGTTGATAGGCACTAATTTAGGTCAAAGCTACAGTCGGTAACAAAAGTCTCCGAACACTAGCAAAAATTCCTATGCAAAAAAAATTCACTTAATACAGTTTTGTTAAATAAATCCTTCTCGAATCCAGTTTTCAGACTGAGGATTCGACAAGGATTTATTTAACAAAACTGTATTAAGTGTACATTTTTTGCATAAAATTTTTGCTAGCGTTCGGAGACTTTTGTTACCGACTGTACATATAAATTTATATACAATTCTGAGTAAAAGTCCCGGAGATACAGTCGTCACAAAATTTTTATCACACACACACACACAGAGACAGACGTTTTCTAAAAAGGGTCAAATCGTGTTCTAGATTTCTCAAAACGTGTAATTCCGCCGAAAACCGGAATTCTAAATTTTTACAAATCCAATACTTTCTTCTTCTGAATGTAGAAGGAAGTAAAAAGTCGGGAATTTCGTACAACTCACGAAGTTTCCAAATTAGAATACTCGAAATTAATGATATTATGTCAGTATCTCAAATGATACTTAGAAACTTATTTAACATCTTTAAGATGAAAGTAATCTGGAACTGTGATATAAAGTGATATTGAAAAATTTTTTGTAATGACCAAAGCTAGGGCTCTAGGAATTTGAAAAAAAACTGTTCGCCAGCAAAATGTTTTGTAGCCAGTAAAAAAAACGTCCCCTTTCCTCCCCTTTCTTCTTCTTCTTTTTTTTTCAGATTTTGAAATTTATTTGAATATGGAAATTAAAATGCTATGCATAAAAACCAAATATTTATTACGAATGGAGGATAAATCAGGAAGCACCTGTTTAGATCTAACGATAGCCTCCTAAACTAGATGCCTGTCGAGTGGCTCGGAAACTTGGCAACAGATGAAGCGGTAGACAGCGCCACCTGGTACAGATTGCACGACTTTTTTATTCATCGCCAAAATTTTTTTAAATTGGGATATGGTATACAGAAAAGGCGAATAGAATCGAATAAACGTCGATTATATATATCATATATCACTTATTAAAATTATTGGTGACAGTTGAATAAAAAAGTCGTGGAATCTATACCAGGTGGCATTATCTACCGCTTCAACTCTTGCCAAGTTTTCAAGCCACTCGGCAGGCATCTAGTTTAGGAGGCTATGCTCTAACATCATCAAATCAGTTTTATTATTATTATTACTAGTATATAACCCCGTCAAAAATGACGGAATGTGAACGATAAATCTTGAAAACAATGCTTAGATCATGATGGTTACCAGGTGATCATTTAAATGTATTTTCAATATTTGTTTATAAATCAAATGTGTTTCGATATTTTATAATTTACGTTCTGAAATTAAAAAAATTCTACCCAATCAATAAATATGAATGACAATAAAAAAACTGCTGGTTGACAAAAAATATAGGCCCGACAACACAACAGCAACAACACATCCCAGTGTTCCATTAAGTGCTCTATACGCAAGCGAAGTGTGACGCCACTGACCGTCCGTGAATGCAAGAAAATGATTTCCTATGTTATTCGCCCATTGGATTTTTTGTAAAAAATTATTAAAAATCGAGGAAAATTATTTCCCGATTTTAATCCCCATATTTGGGTATATATATGTATTAGTTATCATGTGCATGTGTTAGATTGAGTTATTTTGCTGTCAAATTGACAAAATTTTAATTTTCAATTTCAAAACTCTGTTGTCCTTGGCATTTTTGTATTTGGCGATCAAAAACGTACTACGAAAATATACATGCCAGATATATATTTTCGTAATATGTATTGTGCAAAATATTGTTTAATATTATTCATTACTCTCTTAATATAAATTTTTAAAATAACCATGATTTTTGAAAGGAATTAAATTATATTCGCCAGATAATTTGGCGATATATATATATTTTTTTTTCTGCCAAGGATGACCGATATCAAATCTATTCCGCTGCAACATATTAGTATCCTATATCAGATACTTCATTTAGACATTTGAAAACAAATTTCACTTCAAATTATGATAGAATATTTATCATTTTCCTTTTAATTAGTATATTAGTTGGATATTTATTGTGTAAATATCATCCTTTGAAATGAAATGTTTATGTTTTCAATGGAATATGGAAGGTTTTTTTTTTATCTAGAGTTTTGAAATTTAAAATTCAAATTTTATCAATTTTAGAACTAAAACACCTTAATCTAACGCATGAACATGATAACTAACACATATCTAAACTTAAATATGGGGATTAAAATCGGGAAATAATTTCCCTCGATTTTTAATAATTTTTACGAAAAATCCATTGGGCGTTTAACATAGAAAATATTTTTCTTGTATCCACGAACGGCAAGTGACGTCATCACTTCGCTTGCGTATTTAAAGTCCTCATAATACGAAAAAACGATTAACTTCATTTTACCAAAATACTCTTTTTAAAGACTATCGTAGATCCTGTTTTCAAATTTTCTAACTAACTATCCAATAACTACAGACACTCCATGCTAACCCAAATTCACCTCTACTCGATACCCCCAACCAGTTATCTCACCCACAACAGCGCCAAAATATCCAGGATCCAGCTAGGGACTTTCTCATTCTCAACCGAACATTTTACCTTGACTCGACATTATCACCTTAGACTACTCTACTTTCAATACTCATTTCAACTGGTGACTTTTACTTGCCCAACCAAACATTCTATCCCAACTATCATTTTACACTAATTTCAAAACTAAAATCAACTGGCGGCATTTACGTACTAAACTCGACGCCAATCATACCTTACAATGTAAACGAACAATGAAGTTTGATAAAAATATTTAAAGGCTTTAATGTGTTTTTACAAATATTTTAAGATTTTTAAGGCTTTAATATGTTTTAGAAATATTTTAAGCATTTTTTTAATGAAACAGTCAAAGAGTCGTTCATTCGGAATTAAAAAGTTGTCCATTTGGAATTTGTATTTTCTGAATGGCAACAGTTTTGGTTTGTTTTTATTTGGTATTGCATTGTTTATAATCATGAAGTTACTTAATTCTATTTATAGGTTCATGTTTATAATAGCCAGTGATCCGTTATATTAATTTAGACATTTAAACATTACAATTGAATAGTTTTTAAAGGTTTTATAGGAAACAAATAAGAATATGTGCGATACAAAACATGTATGAAAATGGTATGTATGCTTCCTAAGTTGAATTAAACAAACGGAAAAAAATGGCTGCCAAAAGTTTCTGTTTTGAAGCGGTACTAACCGGATTCGTTCATGACAGATGAGGGTCATTATATATATTAATTATTATTATTATTGAAACTGATACGTCGTAGGCATCGATGCATCATTACACTAGCGAAAGGATTCAGTACCTGGTCGCAAGACATAAACTACGTAATAAATATAAATATGTCTAATGGGAAATATATATAACAATAAAAACATTAGTTGTCTAAAATACGCCAGAAATAATGCTCATAGCATATTGTTATCGATTATAGATTTAATCTTTTCTCTGTATCAATTGTACCATTGCAATGAAAGTAGTTTTACAGGCAAAGTGAAAATAAAAGGGCAGTTTAGTCATTTTCAGTGGATTCAGCCTTGGCGACAAACTTGGCGAGTGGGTGAGCAAATTTCGTGAAAAATGGTAGTTCAGTGTTCCCGAAGTTTCGAAGCTTTCCGACACACGAGATCATACAGTCGACAGCAAAAGTATCCGAGCACTAGCAAAAATTCTTACATAAAAAAGGTACACTTAATACTGTTTTGTTAAATAAATCCTTGAAGAATCGTGTTCTTAGACTGACCCAGAACAGGATTCGAGAAGGATTTATTTAACAAAACTGTATTAAGTCTACTTTTTTTACATAGTAATTTTTGCTAGTGCTCGAATACTTTTGCTGTCGACTGTAGATTTCGAGCTTTCCATGGAATTCTCGATGGAATCATCACCAAAAGTTATAAATAGGAGTGAGTTGATTTCTACGAGAGAGTATGTAGTCACTGCGATTCAGAGTTATTCAGAGACCTATTCTGAGTAATTGTACTTTAGGGATTGAGCTCTAAGCAACTGAATATTTTTTGTGAGCAAGCGAAGATTTCTGCTCTGGAGTATTTGATGTTATTTGCTTTACTCCTGTGGAAAAAGTGACTGTTTTTTGGACAGTTCCAGAACTTTCATAGAATAGTGACTTTTGGTGTACGAGTAATAGCTTCAAGTGTTTCCAGAATTTTCGAAGAATTAACACTACTATTGGACTGTTTTCGAAAATTTTCTTTTTAATAATAGTTTTGTTGTACAGATTCGAGAAGTTCAAAAAAATATTTGATGTCGCCTAGGAAGTTCCATACTAAAGCTCTGACGAAAATAGTCGCCAATCGAAATATATTTATTTAAACGTTTCAATTATTCAAAAAAAAAAAAAAAAAACATTTAATTACAGTGACCAGTGAAGCTGGCAAAGCATGCCAGTTGTCAAATAAATCTTTCAATTTAATAGATGATAAAGACGTATAAACGGTGCTTTATTTACTATAATAATAATCCAAATTAAATTATTTTCTGAGTTAAGATTTAATTTTACATTGCTTTCTAAAATTTCTTCATTGATTAATGTTACATAAAGATTTAAATTATTTTTTCAAATTACGATTTAACTTTTTTTTTTCCTCCCTAAAACATTCTATAAGATTGATACTGTCTGTGTATTACTTCTTAAAATTCACTCTTATATTAATATTATTCATAATCTAAATTTTCTTTGATTTACTGAAATTTTACTTCCTTCCTATAACATTATCAAAGACTAATACTAAATAAAAAAATGAAATTTCTTCATCGAATTATGATTTAACTTTTCCTTGTTATATATACCACTAATAAAAACTTTGTGATTTGCTGCTTTAATTATTTTGCATTCACGCCTCTTTGTGTGTGTGCGTGTGTAAAGTGGTATTAATTATAATCTTATTTAGTCTCAACATATTTTGTTTTGCTGCTTTCCCACTGCATTCAGGCTATTTTTATCCTGAATGATGAACGGTTGCGTTCAATTATTTCCACCCAAAACAACTTCTATGTATATTTTTTAATGTACGAACTATCCTTTCAATATTTTAATTATTTATATGTCATAATATATCATAATTATTTTTCTTGAATTCAATTATCTGATAATTATTTCTGTACTATTATTTATTTACTTATTCATGATTATTATTATAATTATTTAAAAAAATCTGTTTTTTTTTTTTTTTTTTTTTTTTTTTTTTTCAATGCTTTTTAAACTGTCTGGGACAAACTCATAGATCTATTATAAGAGTGGACGGAGCATTCCATTATTAAGGGAATATAAGAAAAGGTGGCAAAGATGAAACAGCTGACTACTGGAAAAAAGTTACCTTTTTTGGCATTTATCACGTTATTGGCGATTTTATGTTTTGAATATAAATATTTTTTAAAGATACAGGTAGCAAAACTTGCGTAAAACACTACAGCTGCCGAAATTTATTTTAACCTTGTTATTAACGTTTCCCAACAAAGTTCAAAAGTGTTTATGTGTTCGGTTTATCTGTCTGTCTATATTCGCTTTAACTCCCATAAATAATCATGAAATTCCTTGAAATTAATATATGGTATAGCATATTTAAACTAATTTACTATTAAAGAGATGTACTAAATTTAACAGTTATAAACATTTTACAAAAGTAATTACTTAAAAAGTGCAAAATAATAAAATATAAAAAAAAGTCTTACCTGAGAAATATAATCCTAAGTTAAGCATACAAATATGATGTATATGTTAGCAATAAACAAACAAATATAATCCTCATTTTACATAAATTTTAGGGCTTTTTACAGAACGTCTAATTGCTATTGCTTGCAATAAATTTTCTTTTAGATTCAAAACTATCTAACTTTTAAAGGGAAATAAATATTTTAAAAAGAACTTTCAAAAAGGAAAGATATTGTCTGCGTAAGAGAAATCATAGAGCTTGGCGAGAAAATTTCAATGTTGGTCAGTTTGGCTTCCTGCAGTTCAAGCAGTCATGTGACTTTTTTTTATGAGTGATCTTTGCCACTGAAAAAGGTTGCCATTGTCCCGTTCACTTTTATAATAGGTCTATGGAGAAATTCCATATAATATTGATTATTTATTTATTTATTTATTTTTAGAAAATAACGCCTGAAATCTACAGTTAGTTCACCATGGTCTCCTACAGAATGGAAGTCACCAAATTATCTCTTCTTAATCTAATCTTGGGATTAATTGTCGTCTTAATCTTGTTTTTCAATGAGTCTTTTACTCGCCTATATTATCGATCAAAGTCACTTAGTAGTTCAGAGGGACACTTGAAAGTTCCAAAAGAAAAGCAACCAAGCAATTTTTCTGAGCCATCTTTCAACTTCACACCTTCTGCAGTCCCAAATCAAAAATTTTTGGACATTAAGGACCACCTTTCTGAAGTCTTCAATCTGAGCAGCGACGTGTTTTCAACCTCGGAACCGACTTTTACTCAGAAGAAACATAAAAATGAAGTACCATTTGTCTGTTTGGATATAACTGTAACTGGAAATATATCTGTTAATTCAACTTTTGCCCAGACGATGGCTAAACACCGAAAGCATCTTGGAGCCCAAACACACAAGGATTATTTACCTTTAGGCGATTCATTTACGTACTGCAAGGTGTTATTTGAAAAGAAAACTGCTCCCGAAAGAGTCCCAGTCGAAGATACACCATTTTCCCCCAAAACTCTGGATTTTGTCTTAATAGCTTTTATATATACTGTCTCAACTGTTATGTGTTCAGTTTTTTCTGTTATTTCAGGGTCAGTATTTGTCGCATTATATACTGCTATTAACATTTTCTCTTTTTTTATCGTCTGCAACATTCTTACACATACTCCTAATGAGCTGTTGTTGTATTTTATCCCTTTCCACATGAGCATAGTGCATTTCATGACCTCTAGCTGGGTTACCTTCTTGTCTTGCAAATTTATGTTCAATCATCTGAAATCTATAATGGTCTTCAGAGTTGTAAACGGTAGTATTTTCGTGAACACTATACAACTCCTGAATCTGACGAGCACATTTTTGCTGGCCATCCCCTTGATGACACTTATTGGTGATGGGCTGATTTCAATGGATGGCGCAGATCTGTCAAATAGGAACTATTACAAATTAGCAGGCTGCTTCACTCCTATGATGATTTTCATGTTCATAATAGTTATCATTAACCACATGGCTTTCTCGTCAGGGAGGAAACAAGTGGAAGATACTGATGCGATGCATACCAGGAGCTACAATAAGTTCTTTTGGTATTTCTTTTCAGCTGTGATAACATGGTGTCTTGGTTATACCGCCATTGTTTTCCCCGATTATATATATCTCTACAATTTTTTCACAGCTGTAACCATCACTTTGAATTTATTTTACGTGATGTCTATTTTCTTTGTATCGAAGGGAATCAGTGTAAGTAAGGTGGCCGTTATAGAGAAAGGGGGAAAAGAAAAAAATGGGACAAAGGAAACAGGAGGAGATTGGAAAATTCCTTTGAAGCCCGTTTAAAACAAATGTGTATTTGAAACACTGTCTGATAGTTTTAATATAAAATGCGTTTATAAAGTTTAATTTCGGCTTCGAAAATTCTTAAGGCGACAGCGGAGTTTAACAATGATAAAATTAGACAAAAAATTCAATTTTTCAATTTTAGTAAAAAATGAAACTAAATAATAGTATAGTCATGTGTGGCAAAAAGAATTTTTATATTCTCATTATTCTGTACTGGATTTTAAGCATTTCTAATTGTAAACAAATAATAAATAGGTAGTAATAGAGAACTTTTAAACACCACTTTTCCAAAAACTACATTTTACATAGTTTCATCATAGATATAGTAATAAGACATAGATTGATCATTGGGGGGGAAAATGATTCCTTTTTACTCGGAGAAAAGTCCACAATATGGCCGTCTTTCTCCGAGTGAATACACACAGATAATTTAGAAAATAAAATTTATGAATAATTTATGTTCTGAAGGTGAATGAAAAACTGCAGATATATTTTCATATTCATTTTTTTTTCTTTTATATATTTATTAATTTAGTTAATATTTAAAGTTAAACTCTTTTTATATATTAAAACTAAAGTTCTTTACCTACGCCGCTGCTAACTATACAGTCGACACCGGTTATAACGTACTGTCAGGGGACCAGAAAATATGGTACGTTATAACCGAAGTACGTTATAAGCAATATTTCCAATATAATTTAGTGCCTAACGAAAGAAAAAGGTGCATAATAGCACTCGCAATAATAGAGATTTTAAATAGAAAGTTTATGAGTTTCTCAAAATAAAATAAGAAAAATGAAAAAAAAAAACATTTTACTACTTACATGTTTATTTGGAAAAATAATCTGTTATTTTTCGTTGTTTTCTTTGATTAGATAACACAGTAAAAATTACATTATAATGGAACTTTGCAGAGTCTCTGAATAATCAGTATGGAATTCAACGAACCGCGATAAAGTTTTAAAGGTATAAAGGAGATATAAGGCGATAAAGGAGACATCGAAAGACGGTATCCAAGAAAATATACCGATTTCCAAACCAGAAATACAAGGTTGACATCCAATTTTGGCTTTTCGTTCCAGTCTAAAAAGTATAACCAGATTAAGGCTTTTGCATAGTCCGTTATAGCCGAAGATGTAAACCATTACATTATATAGGGTTTCGTTCGGGACCAAGCATCTGAGTACGTTATAAGCGAAAGTACGCTATATCCCAGGTACGTTATAACCGGTGTCGACTGTATTTGAAAGAATTTTGAAAATTCTATATTACTTACTAATATAAAATCTTAAAAAATATCAAACTTTAAAAAACTTATTCCATTAAGAATCAAACCAGTTTTTATTTCATAATAATAACAACTGATTATAAAAATTATATTTTCATGATTTAGTCAAATATAATTTACTTTTATGATAATTTATCCATTTCTTTTCATAAATTTATTAGAAGAATTAAAAGACGCAATATTTCGACATTTTGAAAATACATCAACATTCTATTCTATTCTATTACAATAGCCGAGTTTCAATGGTTTCAATACCACTATATGGCTGATGCCAAAAAATGTTTTTGATATCAAAAAGTTTTGCATGATAACAATGGGATGATAGATCTATATAAATTAATTTATCTATGAGTTTCGTCCAGTTTAAAATGTTCCACGCGTCATATTTTTTGTTAAATCTTCAAGACTTATTAATACTTATTTTTAAAAATCTTAGCACAAAACTTAGGTATAATTTTGCCTTTTTTGTTTATTGAAAATTTTTCGGAAAAAAAAAAAAAATTAAATTAATTAATTATTTATTTTGCACATAAATATAGTAATATATGCAGATTTATCATCCCCATGTTATCGAGCAAAAAATTTTGATGCCGAAAAAAAGTTCTAAAATCAGCCATTAGAGAGTATTGAAAAAAAAAAGAAAAATGAATTTGAAACTGTATCTGGAGTTTTTCATTCACCTTTAGTAAATAAATTATTCATAAATTTTATTTACTAAATTATCAGTGTGTATTCCTGTGTGTGATTTACTCGGGGAAAGGCAGTCATTAGAGTGACTTTTCCCGAAAAAAAAAAAAAAAAAAAAAAGCCTCACTTTTTCCCCTCTTGCTGATCAATCTATGACTTATTACTATATCTATGATATAGCGTAATTACACTGGAAAAGAAAACAAAAAGATTCTATGATTGGCATCTGGAAACTAAATTATGCCTCTAGTAAAAATAGTTCCATGTCATTTTTATGAAATCTACTTTCCTTTGCTAGCAAGTTCTAAAAACCCCTATAAGAATTCTAAATCATTTCCCTTATTATCGTGGTCGAACTTATTTTAAAAAAATCTCTGCAAATAAATGGGAATTCAAGAGATGAGTTTTATTATTTAAAATCTTGGTTTATGATCCCATTCCAGGAGAACAGACGAGAATTCCTCGTAATATAAAGGATTCATAATATTATTTCACCATCTAGAAAAGCATAGACTAGAAATTCTCGATCATTTCGTCTATCCAGGTTATTTAATTACCTTATATGTCTACCTCGGAAATCTATTCTTCTAGTTTAAGGATTCAGAAAATGACTACTTCTTCGATCTAAATGGAGACGATGTATCTTTTTCCAGTTTATGTTCGCAAATAAAAAAAAAAAATCAATCCATTTAATAATTTTAATAGGGTTCATTAGTTTAAAAATTTTATTGGTTTGATTTCTTTTGTGATTTTGAATGTAATATTCGCAAGAAGAATAAGAATGGTTAGCGTGAACCTAAATGTAGGGTTACGGACTAACAGGTTACTCAAAAGCAAATAGTTGGACACAACATATATAAATAATTAAATAATCATGGTTATTCTAGGATCCCATTCAATGCAAATGAACCTTTAAAGTGTCAATAAGCACACAATTTTTATTGCATAGAATTTTCCAGATTTTTTTTTTTTTTTTTTTTTTTTTTTTTAGGACGGAGGACTATTTTCTTCAAACTGGTGTTTTTGTAGACCAGTTTTGTTTAACACCAAAATAAATTAGAACTATCAGTCCTATCGTTACAAATTCCATGCCCAACGAAACGGGCGATTTTTCTGAATTTCTAGAGTGCAAACAGTTTTTCGACACGACCACTAGATTTTTTTTTTTTTGTTTTAATTGACTAAAGTATGAAATTTAGGTGGCAATTCTTCATTTTAATTCATTTCAGGCATTTTAAAAAGTACGTGACCCAGTTTTACGGTCAAAAAATGAGATAAAAAATAAATTAAAATTAAAAAATTAAAAATAAAATTAAAAATTTTACAGATTGAAATTGATAGTCCTCCGTATTAAACTAAATTCTGTCTTTGACATAATTTTTACTTTTTTTTTTGTATCGATGTCATTCTTACCACTTTTACCAAGGGATTCTTATAGAATCCTATTGTGAAGTGTACACTGAGAATACATACATACATACATATATATATACCCCCTCCATCTAGAATGAATAAATGGTTATTTTCTGAAACCCTAAAGTAGAAATATAGATATACGAGGTATGCGTTTAAGGTAAACAAATAATTTGGATAGACGGAATGATTGAGAATTTCTAGTCTATAATCTTCTAGATGGTGAAACAATATTATGAATATTATGCAGAGAAAGTATTTCTTGTATTGCAAGAAATTCTCTCTTAATTTCCTTGAATTGTGTCTTACACCAAGATTATAGTTACTGAAACTCGACTCGTGACTTCGCATATATTTACAGAGATTTTTAAATAAGTATGACCACGATAATAAAGGAAAACGATTTAGAGTTCTAGAACTCGCCAGCAGAGGAAACTTGAATTTATAAGGATGACATGGTAATATTTTTACTAGAGATACAACTTACAAGGCAACATTCAAAAGGTGTTGTCTTCAAAAAATATTGAAAAAAAAATATATGTGATTCTACTCTTCGTAAAACACTAGAAAGTGGAAAAATTATCGGCTGAAATAAATTACAGCGACCACAAAAATTATCAAAATTGAGCAGTTTTGGCGATTTAGCGCTATTAGGCGATAAGCTTGCTAGCACCGAGGTTGCGTTTCCGTCGGTTTTAGCTCTAAATTTTTCGGAGAGAATTGAGACTAACTTGCGGGTTGCTGATTGGTCCACGGATCCACCTCAGAGCTTAGTTTCTGGGTGGAAACCGAGATTCGATCTGAAACATTACATTTTATTCCTCTTTAATCCTCCTCTGAAATTTTCTCATTATTTTGAGTTAGAAATTTTAGGGGGGAAAAGTATGCCCCCTCCTTTTTTTATTATTAATTGCGCGAATCTGAGCGATTTCCTGTGCCCCTTGGCGTCAGTGATGTCAGATTGGGGATTTTGTCCCCATTTTGGGGATTTTTGAGGCTTCTGGGGACAATTTTGGGGACCAAATGTTTGTGGGGACTTTTTTGGGGAATTCTAAAATTTTTGGTGACAAATCTGGGGAGTTCTTCAACTTTCTGTCAATGTTGGCAACGTAATGATTTATCCCTATGACTAGAGACTTTCAATAGCTTTATTGTTATTTGGGAATTTTTTTCAAAAATTTCTTTCATTTGGGGAAAAATCTGAGCTTAAATCATAGAAAAATCTGCTTGATATTCTTTTTGAAAAAATTTTTATTTTCTCTTTTTAGTAGAAATCAAGTTGGGGATTTTTTCGAAAAAAAAACCCTGATTTGGGGAAATTTGAAGACCTGTTTGGGGAAATAATTTTCGACCATCTGGCATCACTGCTTGGGGTGGCCCTGCTCAGCTCTATATTCCTTTTCGCCGTCCAGACTGTCTTCGTCAACGCACGCAGCAGTTTTCTGCTGCACTTAGTTTTTTTCAAGGAGATTTTTTTTTTTTTTAATTTAAATCTCCTGCAGCTTCACTCAGATTAATTTCCCTGCTAACGTGGGGAAATTTCTGAGACTAAAGTCTAAATTTATTTTTTAATTAAAAAGCCTTCGGCTTTTTAATATTTTCTTTTTTGTAAAACCATTTTTATGTTTTTGGCACTTTCGATGGAGGTAAGCAACGGTTGCGACCGATTGCAGGTACTCCGTAGCAACTACGTTGACGTTGACGAACAGAACCGTGTTTTGCTTCTCCGCCTAGTACTCAAAATCAATCGCCTAACAATGTGAAATCGCCAAATATGCTTAATTTTGATACTTTTTTGTGGTCGCTGTAATTCATTTCAGCCGATAATTTTTTCACTTTCTGGTGTTTTAGGAAGAATAGAATAACATATATTTTTTTCAATACTTTTTTAAGACGACACCTTTGGAATGTTTCCTTGTTAGTTTCCAGATGTTAGCCACAGAATTATTTCTCAGTGTAGTAACTGCTATAACTGGTCCTTGTATACAAGTTTAATAGAAAGTACAAGGATGGACTTTTGTATTAATCGTTAAGTATAGTTTACATTAACCATAAATTTACGCATTTTTATGATAAGAGATGAAACGTAGATCAGTTTTTAAATGTTATAAACGCGTTGTGTGTGAATAAGTAGCATACTACAGACAGTCGTTTCAAATCTTAAACGGCAGCTATGATGATTTCAGTTTTTGAATCAAGTCTCCAGTATTAACTAACGAGATGAATAAAGTAGAGCGCTGATTCAGTGGATAAAGGATTAGCTTTCCGTGGTTCAACATGATAACGTGGTTCAACCACGTGATATGAACCAGTAGATTGCTACGTTTGGCCATTTAGCGCTATTTTGGCATTTAAGATTGCAGTTCGCAAATTATCATTAGTATTAGGTAACACGACAGTCCTATAACCGAAATAAATTGTTTTTAAAATAATTCTTCATATATTTCACATTATAATCTATATAATATTTCTCTAACTTGGACCAGTTTCAATTATTTTTTTATCGAAACGATACGATACGCGAGGATAAAAAAATTATATTTATACATGGACAATATTTTATCACGCGGACTTAGCTCAATGGACAAGCAAGAAAAAATGACGACATTTGTCTGATGAGATTATTTTACGAATAAAATGTATTTTTAACAGTTGTTTCTTCAGAATCTTTGCAAGCGTCCTTTTAAACCTAGCAATATTTTAAAGATATATACAGAATAGGAACTTTTGTGTCATAAATTGAGTAATCATAAAAAAATATAGTCAAAATAGGAATTAGTTTATTTCATTTTATTTATTTCTTTATTCATTTTTAAGCCAAAAAAAAAAAAATAATAATAATAATAAAAAGTTATCGCCAACATGACGACAAAAATTTAAAAGGCGTCGTGGGAGTTCCTATATTGAAACTGTACTGCCTGTGGAAGTATGAAAATTGGGTCGTGAACCGTGAATTTTATTTGGAAACCTTTCTTTGAATGATTTTGCTTTCGCTATTGTACAATATTAATTGGGTTTTGTTAATAATTTGGCTTTCGGTAAATTAAAATTTTAATTAGGTGGTGAAATGGGTATAACATTTATGAGTTTCAAATTTTAAAGGTAAATAAGAAAAGAAATAAAATGCGAATACTTCGCACGGGTATGCTAGTAAATAATAAAACAATTTTTTTTCATCATTTCTCAACAAAGTTTAAAAGTGTTTATAAAGGAAAGTTAAATTTTTAAAAGAGCAAAATTTAACAATCAATAATAATTTAGCAAATATATTTAAATATGTTGTCGGTTTAATTTCGACTACACGATATAAAAAAGGAGTAAAATAAAAACTAAAATGATTTAGAACAAAAAAATATTAAACTACATAAGTAAACAAAAACTTTGGCGGTTGTGACTTTCGCCAAGTACAATCTCCAAACCGTTGCCATAGAAATTTATTGAAAAGAAGCTGTTACCAAGGGAACCAACGCAAAGATGGTTCATGTAGCATGACTCATGTTGGATCATGTCAGGGTTATCATTTATCACTCTACTTTATTTATCTCGTCTCACATAACAATTAAACATACCTCACATTGACCGAAATTTAAATTTCAGTACTTTCATAATAACTAATGATTTGGAGATCAATTTTTATTTCTTTTAAACTCATTTTATTTGTCTTAATTAGCAAAGGAAAAAAATATTTTTCGAATCTTAAACGGCACCTTTACAGATTTCAGTATTTGATTACTACTTTTATCACTCGTGTGCCTTTGTTAATTTCGATTTATAATTTTTCCTGTTTGCGTATCTGATATTTAAATAATGATGTAATGTTTGGGGTTTTGCATCTCTTTTGAGAGCACTGAAACATTCGGATCAGATATTTAATAATTTCGTACGAATTATCATGCAATATTAATATATCTCTGTTAAATTAGACATACAACGATTTGATCCCAATTATTTTACAGTAAGGACGTTTCCTCTAAACGTTTATGGGCAAAGTTGTTTTGTTCATGCTTATTTTTGCTTGTTAGTGAAATGTTTTGTGTATTGCAATATTTTTGAGCACTGAAAATTTATGTATTACCTTACACCATGCACATTTGCTTTTTGTATTGCATATGCAATATTTGTTTTGTTTGTAGCTTATATTTATTTGTTATTGCAATATTTTTGAGCACAGAAAATCTGTGTATTACCTTACACCATGCACATTTGCTTTTTGTATTTTATATGCATAATTGTTGTTTGTAGCCTCATGTTTGTTTGTTAGTGCAGTGTTTTGTGCAATGCAATATTTTGGAGCACTGAAAACCTATGTATTACCTTACACCATGCACATTTGCTTTTTGTATTTTATATGCATAATTGTTGTTTGTAGCCTCATGTTTGTTTGTTAGTGCAATGTTTTGTGTATTGCAATATTTTTCAGCACTGAAAATATATGTATTACCTTACACCATGCATATTTGCTTTTTGTGTTGCATATGCAATATTTGTTTTGTTTGTAGCTTATGTTTATTTGTTATTGCAATATTTTTAAGCACAAAAAATCCATGTATTACCTTACACCATGCACATTTGCTTTTTGTATTTTATATGCATAATTGTTGTTTGTAGCCTCATGTTTGTATGTTAGTGCAATGTTTTGTGTATTGCAATATTTTTCAGCACTGAATATCTATGAATTATCGTATACTATGCACATTTGCTTTTTGTATTGTACATGCAATATTTATTTGTAGTAGATATTTAATTGTTATTAAAATGTTTTGGGTTTTGAACTTTTTTTAGGCTCTGAAACATATGCATCTGTATTTCATAATGTCATGCTACACACCTTACATCATCGACATTGAATGTTTAATATCTCATTCGTATGTAGATGACTGATATAATGCTATAAGTTCTATAATATTTGTATGAACATTGAATTTCGATGTTGAAGCGCAACAATACTAATGCAAAATTATTTTACATCTAGGATATCATCCATTTTAAGTTAGAGATGAAATATTTGTTTTACGAGCAACTGGTAATAGTTTTGGTATTATATATTATACAAACGATATTTATTAAAGTTCATAACATATTCTTTGTTATACAGTTTCCTCAGATGAGAAATTAAATTACCATGTTTATGGATTAGTTTTTCATTTATTGTAATGCAAAAACAAATATTTTAATGATTTATTTCTGTATCATGTACTTTAGTTTAGAAATAGATAATATTTTAAATGGAAAATTTCAGTTCATGTAATAATTTGAGTTTTGCAATATTTCTGAGCACTTATCACCCATAACAGAACTGAAAAATTCAATGAAAGTTATTTCACGTTATATATATATATATATATATATATATATATATATTAATTTGCACATGCAACCTTTATTTCACTCATAGTGGACATTTGATTACTGGTGCAATGTTTGAATTTTTTCGAAATTTATGAGCAGTTAATATCAATATCAGAGCACATTAAATTCGAGCGATTTTTTTTTTTTATTATTATTATTAAGGAATACTTTTTTATTTTGCTTTTGTGTGTATGTGTAATGTTTTGTTTATTTTTGTCATTTTAGTTCTTGCTATAATGTTTTGTGTTTTGCAGTACTGCTGACAGTTTAAATCCTCGTTTTACATCCGTATCTGACAACACTGCTCTGCATGAAAACTACCCCAACACCATTTTTGAAAATTCTTATGTAAAATGACCTCCTGAATCCGAATAGGACGCCCATTTTGCCCTATCACCCACCGTTATTTAGGGACGGCCCCCTATTTTTATCACTTTTCCAGTGCTGCCAATTCTCCCGTTTTTCACGGGAGACTCTCGTTTTTTAACCCTATCTCCCGTTTTTACGTTTTAATGTGTATTTCTTCCGTTTTTCTAATATTTTCGAAAAATCGAACTAAAATGCTAATTTTTGACAATTCGTAGGTGCCATCTTTAAGATTTACGAAGGCCTTCCAATTCACAATCTTTCTGCATCCACAACATAAATGTCGATATTAATTTAAAACTTACTTTATGAGATTTTAGAATCTCTAAAGAAACAGAATCCTTCAATATTTCTCGCATACATAATTATTTTTAACTCCCCCTCCCCCCATATTTTCTAATCTCCAACTAGCGATCGGTGATCAAATGCTCTTTTGAACTCTTTTGTTTCTCATTCTTTCTCCATCTACAAGCCACAACAAAAATGTCAATATTCATTTTCAACTTGCTTTGTTAGATTCTAGAGCCTATAATAAAGATGTAGAAAGTTTAACAGTTTACACTCATGTAATTATCGTTTGACTCCCCCCCCCCCACACACACACAAAAAAAAAATATATATATATATCCCTTTCTCCAATTAGCTTTCTCCTTCTACAACAAAATAATCAAACATTTTCCCCCTGGTTTTAAAAAATGTAGGGTACTGCTAGTTTAAAAAAAAAAAAAAAAAAAACACTTTTTAGATTCTTGAGGGCGATTTGAATTTTTAAGGACACATTTGACATTTAAAATCCAAACACTTAATTTAAAAATTTAGTTATAAATATGCATACAAAAAGAAAAAAGTCTGTTTTTAAACTTTTCTGTACTTTTATTTGTTGTTAATGTGCTGATTGTCACACACAATAGTTTTATTTATTTTTACAGCATTTATCTTACAGCATTTAGGTTATTTTCTAGGCGAGGTGCAGCACTCTCCTTAAATTATCTGGGGAAAACTCTGGATCAATGTTCATAAATACATTGATCCAGTTGTTTTATTAGATTTTAGAACCAACTGAAGCGATATAGGAGTTCAAAATTCTTTACATATGTAGTTATTTAGACTTTGTTAATGAACTTGTTAACTATTTGTTTTTCCCCAATAAGTTTAAAATATAAATTATCAAACAAAAGTTATATTAGGTCTTTTCAGTTAAAAAAGTATCATGTATTGAATAAAATAATTTTGTTTTGTTTTTCTCCACGAAACCGTAAATCTCCCTTTTTCTCCCTTGAAATTATGTAAAATCTCCTGTTTTTTTTTCCACCAAGGTTGGCAGCTCTGCCTTTCGGTAATTTTAAGGTTATAAATTTGATTTTTAGGGGGAGGAAGGATTATTTTAACTGTTAAATATCTTCTGAGGGGCTACAGAGTTGAAAAATTCTAAAACATGAACATTTGCGGCAAGGGAAAAATTTAGGGGAGGGCGGATTTGCCACTGAAATTTTGTGTTACACAATTCTTATATTTTTTGAACTTACATTTTTTTACGGATTTTCTTTGAATTGTAGAGGCCAAGATGAAAACAAAATTAGTAAAATAATGAAAACCAGATTAGAATGCTGTAATAATGTTATAAGAAATTAGTAAAAAAATGTCCTTTATTTATGAAGGGAGAAAAAAAGACAATTTTATTTTAATATAATTTTTTTATTCTATTCATAGGGCTACTTAATTTTTTTTTTTTTTTAAATACCCCAGATATGAAATTTGCATAACTTATATGCATCATTTTGTTTAAGTATTAAATTAAAAATAGAATATGATTGTTTAATTATAATTAATCTAAAAATTCTTTAAAGGGAAGAATAAAATGTGAAAATGTGAATACAATAATATTATCTTTACTGTCAGGTTTATAAACCTGACATGATTATCTTAAAGCTTCAAAGTTAAGCAGAGTTGAAATAATAGAGTCCAGTGGAAACTGTATTGAGCAGGTAAAAAGAAATATGACAAGTTTTTCTTTTAAATAAAATCATTTATTTAAAAACTAGATTAATTTATCTAGTGAAATAAAAATATGGCAAACGAAAATAAAAATTATAATACATTTAGACGATTCGCTTAATATTCTTCAGGGCAGATAGATTAGTACAGAGTAGTTACTGAAGCCTATACTATTACTGAAAGAAGCTTAAAAATTTGCAGTTTTAAAATGACTATCATCCTCGAATTAATCAAAAAATATTTACTTAAACCTCATCTGAAAAACAACAGCTTTCTACACAAGCTTTAATATTGTCGAGGTTATCAAGGAAAAATTTAAACTGAAATATACAAACTGCGTTTAACGCCAGCTTCTTTATTACCGGGATTCACCTCGGCACTAACACCGAAAAAGCCACACGATTGCTTTTTTGATAACGCTACTTATTCAATTCAAGCAGATGACGTAGACTTCTGTCATTTGCATACGGATAGCTTCGGCTAACGTATTAATATTTTATGCTAAAATAAATTTTAAATAAACTGTGAGTTTTTAAATATTTATTAACTTAAAATTATAAAAGTGAATAGAAGATAAATTACTTAGATTTTTAATAACCATCGGTTTTAATAAAATGGAAAAATAGTTAAACTAAAGAGGGAGTGAAACTGAATAAAACATTGAGTGTCAAGAACACACTAATATTTTAAATTCCTAAATCTAACATTTACCTTTCTTAATGGCCCTCTTCACTTACCGTCGCCGGAAGCCCGAGCCAATGTTATTCTATGGGGAAATTTTCTTTACAAATAACTTATTAACTAATACATATTTTTAAATTCTGTTTTCACACTTAGAAAATTCCCAACTGTTAAATTGACGGACCTTTTTTAAAAATGTATTTTTTTTTTTTTTTTTTTTTTTTTTTTAATATTTTTTTTTGAAACTGCAAAATAAAAATAATTAACATATTGAAAATTTGTATTTTGCATCTTCAAAATAAAATATAAAAAGAAAAAAAATATTATGTTACAAAAGGTCCGTCAATTTAACAGCTGGGAATTTTCAGAATGTGAAAACAGAATTTAAAAATATTTATTAGTTAATAAGTTATTTCTAAAGAAAAAATTCCCATAGAATAGCATTAGCTTCGGCTTCCGGCGGCGGTGAGTGAAGAGGGCCCTTGACTAAGCTCATTATGTAATTGGTTACTTGACTCATTTTTCGCTCAAAATTTTCTCTTTTCTGAAGTAAGTAAAAAAAAATTAATAGTGAAGTTGCCATATGTCAATTTCCGTTTGAGAAAAACAGCTTTATAAAACTTAAACACACTTTTAAGTGAGGGCATTTTTTTTTTTTTTTTTTTTTTAAACAAGCTATCAAATTATATTGAACACGTAAAATTAAATTTTATTTAAAAGATGTTAAAAATTTTATCCGAAGCTTTTCCCTTTTAAATAGTAAAGCATCATCAGGGACTTTTTATTACTCTTTTCCAATGAGCAGTTTTTTAAATATTTTTTCTTTCACAGTCAACAGTTAAGTCTTTTAATAACGTGAATATCAGCAAAGTCAATTTGAAGTCCGGTAAAGGTTAGATCAAGGAGCTAAGAAAAATAAGAGAAACTGGGATTATTGAAAAATTACACGAGGCTATTGTAGGAGAAAACCAAAAGGAACTGGCAGAAATAAACTATTAACTATTTTATAATATTGTGCCAAATTATTGGCGAAATTGCAGCATCTTTAGAATTTATTGTATTTTTGCATTTAATTATATTAATAGCTTCGGAAATGTAGTAGGTGATGCTGTAAAAATCTTGGCTTTATGCCATATAGGTTTAGCGTTTGGGTTGGTATAAATGAAGTCGACCAGTGTAGAACTTTTTCCTTCTTTGATATTACGTATATGTTCTTGTATACTTTTATTTAAAGTCCTCTTAGTTTGTCCAATATAATAGAAAAGTTCTTTGTTGTTTTCGATGGGAATTTGATACAGATCTCCAGTAAAAGAAAATATAATAATAATAATAATAATAATAATAACATAAGAAAAAATATTTAAAAAACTGCTCATTGAAAAAGAGTAATAAAAAATCTCTGATGATGCTTTACTATTTAAAAGTGAAATCTTCGGGATAAAATTTTCGCATCGGATAAAATTTTCAAGGCTCCGGATAAAATTTTTAACATCTTTTAAATAAAATTTAATTTTACATGTTTTTAAAGTGTTTTCAATAAAATTAACAAATGACACGTGATCAATTTAACTCTTTTTTTTTTTTCACAGATTATTCATAACAAGCTATCTGTTTTAATGAAAGTATAGCCAGAAAACGGGGGGAGGATTTTTAAAGAATATTAAGTTTGTTAAATAAGTTTTCGATTTATGCTAATAGCTACAACTACAGCTAATAGCTATAACTACATTCTATTTAAACGAAAAATTATAAACAAAACAAATCAAAATGATTTTCATTCAGTTGGTCGAAAGAAATATTATCTTTATTTATAAGAATGTCATGCAACAAGCTATACAATGTCGGTATTATACAATGTCGATTTTCTGAATATATGTGTGACAATGCAGTGTAGTGATACAGCAGTGCTCAAAATTTTTTTCTGCATCTCGAACAGATTTCACTCAAAATAAAAATACAATTAATTTTTTTTTCAAATTTAAAAAGTAAAAAAAGCTGTGTTATAGTAAAATATATCGATTATCAAAAGAGTTTTGCACACTATATGGGTTTCGCATGCCATTTTAGTATTACTTAATTTTTCATTTTTTATATTAAAATTCAATAATTTATAACAAAAAAATATATATAATGGGTATAATTGTTTTGAAATCCATTGTAAAACCTGAAGTTGGAAAACTGCAAACTGTATTTTGTTTGTGATTGTTAAATTCTCAACATTTTTTCTGTGATTGTAATTTACATTATATGTATTTCTGTTTTTACATGGTGGGGTATTTTGTATTTTATATGTATTTGATCTTAAGTCTGAATAAATTTATTTGTTCAGTTTTAAAGATTCATTAATTTGGTGTTAAAAAAAATAAAAAAATAAATAAAAAGTTTTTTCTTCTAGTTGAAATTGGCGACTATTTTAAATTTATAAAAGGAAAAAAAATATCATAAAACTAACTTTAACATAATGATTTCCAATGTAATCGAACAACAAAAATAATATTCATATTCATATTAGAACAAAATTATGTAAATAAATATATATATATATATACAGTCGGTAACAAAAGTATCCGAACACTAGCAAAAATTCCTATGTAAAAAAAGTAGAGTTAATACTGTTTTGTTAAATAAATCCTTGTCGAATCATGTTCTTAGTCTGACTAAGAACATGATTCGACAAGGATTTATTTAACAAAACAGTATTAACTCTACTTTTTTTACATGGGAATTTTTGCTAGTGTTCAGATACTTTTGTTACCGATTGTATGTTAAGCATATATTTTAAAATCTTTGTACAAAAATGTAATATCGTTACATTTTAGTATACTGGATTTTTCAAAAATACATCAAACGTGTTTTTAGCACATATTTTTACATCTATGTCTAAAGAAGTAATAACAATCTGAAATTTATAATAAATATCACAGGACCTTGATACATGTATTCTCAACTATATCTAATGTTCAATGAATTTTAAGAAATTTAGGCATTCTAGAATACACAAATGTATTGAAATAAGCAGGAAATATGCATTTTAATTACTCCATCAAAGCTTAATGTAGACAAGAGGAATTTTTTTCTAAAATTTCATACAAATAACTGTAATGTTTGTGTGACGTACTTTTAAATAAATACCTTTCAACAAATGAATAAAAAGAAACAGACATCTGATTGAAAAGTAGAAAGATAAAAAAAAAAAAAAAAAAAAAAAAAAACAGAAAACTGTTCCCCCAAAGAAATATATATGTACAACATATATCTTAATAAGAATGTATAAAGGAATAATTGTATAGCTTAGTAACAAAGCAAAGCAAAAATCCAAAAATTATTAAAGAAAATAAAATTTGAAATTTGTATTTTTAGTAGTCTATAAATAAAAAATATTACTACATGTCATAAATAAATAATTGTAGAAAACATTAAATAATGTATTTCCTGAATATAGTAAAAAAGAAAAATTCTACTGTACGAATAAAAACTAATTACAATTTACAATATGTATATATATATGTGTCTAAATGTTTTACGAAAGCTTTAAACATATTTTTTTTTTTCAAAATAAATACGAATCAAGTTAAAACAAACAGAAGTTTCGAAGGAAATATATTATTAAAATATTTTATTAAAAAAAAAATTGCTTTGAAGACTTATATAATGTATTTTTTCACTATTAATTAAAACAAATTGTAGTATTTAGAATAAATTCTCATATTAGTACATTATAGAAATACATCATTTTAATGCATGTATAATTAAATATTCTGTTAAAGAAGTTAAAATGCATCTGCAACAGTCACAAAAATTGAATTTTTGAAAATAATTATCATTAAAGAATTTCATAAAAATAATTCTAATATCAGATGTAATGTATATTTTCAATATTTAACCCTCCAAAACTTTCTACTATTTTAACAAAATTCTCTTTTCAGTATATAAATAAAACATATCATTTCAATATACATATGTTTATATATCCTTTACAAGCTTTTAAGCATGTAATTTAAATAGATACACTGTTAAAAATTTCAACAGAAAACTCTGTGTAATCTATTATCTTAAGTCTTACGTAAAATTACAGAGAAAAATAAACGGAGATGTTAAAAAACGTATTTTATACATTCATTTTAATAACAAATATTAATTTAATTAATTATTGTTCAAAATATATTTCGGACTTGGAATGCTTTTTCTAAAGTAGAAACAGTAATTTTTAATTTTAATTAAATAATTAAATAATAAAATTAGGTAAAAATACAGAATAAAGATTGAGAATCTCGATTATTCAATTTTAACTAAAAATTACTGTAAATTTGCAGAGACTCTGGATAAATATTTACATTAAATTTACAGAAATTTTTAACAGCGTATACAGATTAAATAGACGAGGGAGAAATATTATTGAAAATTTCCATACAAAATCAATGCAAAATGTTCATTTCAGTATATAAATAAAACATATCATTTCAATATACATTTGTTTAAACATTATTTAAAAACGTTTAAGTGCAATTTAAATAGATATATAGATTAAATACACGAGGGAGAATTATCATTGAAAAATTTCGTACAAAATAAATTAAGAATTCTTTGAAGTATATATATTCAATATTAAAAAATATATTTAAAACAGAACTTCATATTACTATGTAAATTAAAGTTTCCATGTCTATAATATTATAGCCAAATGTTTTGAAAAACAAAAACAAATGTTTCCAACAAATCCAAAATTGAACTTACGTAATGAAATTTATTTATTTATTTATTTTTTTTTTTTTTTTGATATAACATAATACAAACACCCTTGAATATGTCTTTTTTACAATTTTTGACATAAGAAAAAAATATTATTGGTGTTCAGAACCATAGCTTCCTAAACTAGATGTCTGTTGCGGGGCTCAGAAACATGGCAACAGTTGAAGAGGTAGACAGCGCCACCTGGTACAGATTGCCCGGATTTTTTATTCAAGAACCACCAAAATTTTTTTAAAGTGGGATATGATATACACATACTTGCCAACCATCTCATTAATAACCGTACAATTGTTAACGCCCCTTGAAAAAACGCCCTTTTTCTTATACCACTTTAATTTTAGAGTAATTCTCTCTAAATATTGTTACGATTCAATAAGAATAAAATTACTCTAAAAAATGACTGGTGTGAAAAAAAAGGCGGGCGCTGTAAATTGTACGGTTCATAATAAGATGGTTGGCAAGTATGTATACATAAAAGGTGAATAAAATCGAAGAAGCGTCAATTATATACATCATATTACTTCTTGAAATTATTGATGACAGTTGAATAAAAAAGTTATCTGTACCAGGTGGCGCTGTCTACCCCTTCAACTGTTGCCAAGTTTACGAGCCACGCGACAGGCATCTAGTGTAGGAGGCTATGCCAGAACAAACTTTCATATCAATGTATAAAAGACATGCAATTTAATGTACCTAAAGATTGAATATTCTGAAAACAATACTTGACACTTTTCCTGACATATCGAAATTTAATTCATGATTAAAAATTGCCGTTGAACATCTTCAATAAAAATCTCAATAATGCTCTTTATTTATTTATTTTTTATTTTTTTAACTTGAGAAAAAACATTTTTAACGTTCTATGAAAACTTCTACATTAGTGAATAAGGAAATGGTACAATTTAGTACATAACTTAAACATTTAATATGATTAAATGTTTTGCAGGAGACTTTGAACATGCATTTCCAACGGTACCAAAATAGAGTATGTAAGTATGAAAAATATCTAAGCATGTTCTGAAAAAGCTTCTAAATATGTATTAGTAATAATATGATTAAATGTATTACAGGAGAACCTGAACATGTATTTCCAACGATACCGAAATAGAGTATGTAAGTATGAAAAATATCTAAGCATGTTCTGAAAAAGCTTCTAAATATATATTAGTAATAATATGATTAAATGTTTTAGAGGATATCTTGAACATGTAATTCCAACGATACCAAAGTTGAGTATATAAGTATGAAAAACATCTTCCGGAAAACTTCTAAATCTGTATTAGTAATAATAGGATTAAATGTTTTACAGGAGACCTTGAACATGCATTTCCAACGGTACCAAAACTGAGTATATAAGTATGAAAAATATCTAAGCATGTTCTGAAAAAGCTTCTAAATATGTATTAGTAATAATATGATTAAATGTATTACAGGAGAACCTGAACATGTATTTCCAACGATACCAAAATAGAGTATGTAAGTATGAAAAATATCTAAGCATGTTCTGAAAAAGCTTCTAAATATGTATTAGTAATAATATGATTAATTGTTTTACAGGAGACCTTGAACATGTAATTCCAACGATACCAAAGTTGAGTATATAAGTATGAAAAATATCTAAGCATGTTCTGAAAAAGCTTCTAAATATGTATTAGTAATAATATGATTAAATGTTTTACAGGAGACCTTGAACATGTAATTCCAACGATACCAAATTTGAGTATATAAGTATGAAAAATATCTAAGCATGTTCTGAAAAAGCTTCTAAATATGTGTTAGTAACAGACGCATAAAACCTAAGTTAAGAAAGAGAAATATTTTTACAGATTTTCACATAAAATGATTGAAAGAATTTTTGAAGTATAATTATGAAGTATTAAATTAAGGTGTAAATATTTATATTTATGGTACTTAAAACATATTATAAAAAAATCATTATACCATTTTATATATATATATATAGGCTCAAATGTTCCTGAAAATTCCTTAAACCTGTATTAACAAACAAAAAATTTAATTTATAAAGGAGAATATATATAATTATTAATATAATTATTCATATTCAAGTCATATACAAAAGTAATAATTAAAGCTATTTTTCCTTTGATGATTATGTATAATTACAAATTCTTCTCCTTTATGAATTAAATATCATTAAGATATTTCTCTTTTCTTTCGTGTGATTCGCCAAAAACCACACAAGCATACACTGAAGAATGATTTTTAAATTATAAAAGTAAGTTAGAAAACGTTTTTGATTTTTCAACAAATCAGAGTATGAAGGAAATATATTATTAGACACAGATGTATGAAATATATTCTGCAAGCGATAGGAAACGTGCAATTTCAGAGATATCTGGAAATATTAAACGTTTTCATACAAACGAAAATTCCGTTTTTAAATTATTTTTGTTTTCCAGGTATTAAATTAAAAAAAAAAAAAAATGTTTTTTAGAAAAAATTCGCATATTTGTATATAAAGAAAGGATATTAATGACACATTTATGTATTAATTTATTCTTGAAACGACTTTAAACATGTAATTGCCCTTATCACCAAATTGTAGTATATTTGAAGGAGATAATATGAAACGCTTTGATTGAAAAAAAAAATTATATAAATATATTTAAAATATTTTTTTTTTCAAATGTGAACGTCAGAAGAAAGCATTTGTGCTACGTAGGAAAAATCTTCATTAAATATGTATAGAAACACTATTTTACTTACTTAATAATAAAAGTTTTTTTTCTATTTAAAATAACTTTACATGCTAAAGTAGAAAAAATAGTTATGGATCCTTGTATGCTGAAATATTCTGCAAACAACATTAAATGTGTTTTTACAGAGATATTCAAAATGAATTTATGAAAGAAAAATATCGAATTTCTTGATACTTTAATATATAAATAATAAAATAGTCTGAAAAAAAAAAAAAAAAAAAAAAGAGGAGTATTTTCCCAGTTGCCTCCATTGATTATATAAAAGAGAAATAATAATAAACAATTTGATACAAAATCTCACAAACACTATTTGAAGAGTTTTTTTTTTTTTTTTTTTTTTTTTTTTTCAATTATTAACATAAGAAAGGACTTTTTTATACAATTGAGAATAAACTTTCATATATGTAGTTATAAAAGTTCACATACAATATACGTACAAAATATTCTGAAAGCAACATTAAACTTGTATTTTCACAGACACCCAAAATCAGTTTTTGAAGGAAAATTTGTTATTCTAAATCTCACAAATAATGATTAAGTATGTATTTTCAATTATTAACTAAAAAAACGTTTTCACTTTAAACCTTTCTATCAGTATAGAAAAAAAAGATACCCTATAGAATATACAGTCGGCTGCAAAATTATTCGAGCACTAGCAATAATCCTTGCCAAAAAAAAGTACACTTATAATTCAGCTTTGTTAAATAAATCCTTGTCGAGTCATGTTCTTAATCAGTCTAAGAACATGATTTGACAAGGATTTACTTAGCAAAACAGTCTTAAGTGTACTTTTTAAATATAGGAATTATTGGCTAGTGCTCGAATAATTTTGCAGCCGACTGTATATAGCAACATATTCTACAAAAACGATATTACGCATGTATTTCCCCAGATACCTAATCTGGATTTATAAACATAAATATCAATGAACATTTTATAATAAAAACATACAAACACAATTTAAATTATGTTTTTTTAGATATTAACTGAAGAAGAAAACATTTTAGTTTTTTAGAACAAATTTTCACATTATTAATGTATTATAAATAAATAATACCATTTAATACATAAATCTTAGAATATTCTGCAAGTAACATTAAATATGTATTTTCACAGATACCTAATTTGAATTTTTGAAGAGAAAACAATATTAAATACTTTGATACGAAACCACACAAACACTTTTTAAAATACGTTTTTTCAATTAATTAGGAGACATGGGTAGTGGAATAATTTATTTTTATTTTACGTTCAACTCTGAGAAAAAAATATACCGCCTTCATATAGAATGAATGAATCATTTTCTAAATCCTTAAACTAGAAATATAGATCTCCGAGCTATGCGTATAAGGAACGCCAATAAACTGAATAGACGAAATGCTCGAGAATTTCTACTGTACATATTTGTAGATGGTAAAACAATATTCTAAATATTCTGAATCTTTTATATTATGAGAAATTCTCACTTGATTTTCTAGAATTTTGTCATAAACCAAAATTATAGCTGCTGAAACAAGCCTCTTGTATTCACATTTATTTCGGGGAAATTTTCAAATAGGTTTGTCCTCGATAGTATAGGCAAACGCTCAAGAATTCTAATAGAGCTCTCTAGAATTCGCTTTCGATGGGGGGCTAGAAATTTTTTTTATAAGAAATTTATAAGGATGGCATGGAACTATTTTTTCTAGAGCCACAATTTAGATTCTAGATGTCAGTTATAGAATATTTTCTCAGTGTATTGGCGTGCCTCATACTCATAGCTCGGAAACCTATATTTCTAGTTTTGGGATTTAGAAAAGGACCACCTATTCCTTCTAGATGAAAGCGGTATATTTTTTTTCTCAGTGTATCGCTTCTTCAATCCTATGCTGTCATGAAATCCATCATGTTATTTGTTCACAGAACATATTTTAAAGGATAAAAAGTAACTTTAAAGATGGGAAAGGCGTCTTATTTATATATAAGCTTATATATATATATAACCTCTTATATATATATATAAGCCCTTTAAGCTTTTGCTTATTTTTTGCTTTCTTGTACAAACCTTCTTATTAATGTAAAAAAAAAAAAAAAGATTCCATGTAATACACATGGGATAAAACATTTTGCAATCGACATTTTACATGGATTTCCACAGACACCAATAGAGAATTTTTGAAGGAGGAATAACATCGACTAATTCGATACATTGATCACGCAAATACTCTTAAATGTATATATATATATATATATTAATATACAGTAGTAATTCGAAGTTGAAGGGACGAGAGAAAAATTCGAAATGTAAAAAAATTTCAATTACATATACCATTTTGTTAAAAAGAAGAGATAAATAGAAAAACATAAAACTCTACAATCAAAGATTTAACACATAAACTTTATATCTAAGAAAATGCTACTCCCCCCCCCCCCCCCCCCATTAAGTCAATATTTTTTACGAGCTTAACTATTCAACACTTTTTATAAAGTAGTTAGATATTTTTGGTTGCTTCTTTAAGTACAACCTTTGTGTCAGCATCTGACTTCCACCTATCAACTGATACAAAAACAGAATCTTCTGCATTAGACATGACTTTCAATTAAAAAGACCTCGAAGTTCATGTACTATATGGACAATATCTTCTTCTGATGCACAGGTAGGAAATACTCTTGAATTTCCTTATCCTTCTTTTGAAAGACGGATAAATAAAAAAGACGGTTAAAAGAAATAATGCACTTTAGCTGAGAAAAATCTCGGGAACAAATTTTACTGTAATATTTTTAAGGTAATCGTATGAAAAATTCGAATTATGCAAAATAGAATTCGAATTATCCATGATTTTTTAACGTTATTTTAATACAAAATTCAAGGGACCGAGTAAAAAATTTGAATTATCCAGAATTTCGAATTGTTCAAGTTTTACTCTATATGAACTTAAGAAAGAAATGTTTATATTAATGCAGGGCAAACCTTCCCATAAAACTATAAAGAAAGGATTTGATTTATTAAATTATGACTTATAATTATAAACTCAAGAAAGATACTTTTTATTATTTAAAAAAAAAAAACTTTATACACTATATTAATAAAAGCTACCAATGAATATATCTACAGAATATATTCTTCAAAAGCTTAAAGCTTCTATTTCTACAGATAATACACTGAGAAAAAATTCTGTAACTCACATCTAGAATCTAAATTGTGGCTCTAGAAAAAATAGTTCCATGTCATCCTTATAAATTCTAGTCCTCTTGGAAAGCGAGTTTTAGAAACCCCTATTAGAATTCTAGAGCGTTTGCCCATATTCTCGAGGGCAAAGTTATTTAAAAATCTCTGCAAAAAAATGAGACTGCAAGAGGCGTGTTTCTGCGACTATAATCTTGGTTTATTACCAAATTTCTAAAAAATCAAGCGAGAATTTATCGCAATATAAATGATTCAGAATATTTAGAGTATTCAGAATATTGTTTCATCCTCTAGAAATGTGTAGACTAGAAATGATCGATGATTTCGTCTATTTAGTTTATTGGCGTGCCTTATGCGCATAGCTCGGAAATCTACATTTCTAGTTAAGGGATTTAGAAAATGACCACTTATTCATTCTAGAGAAAGGCGGCATATTTTTTTCTCAGTGTAACCAATGAAATTTTTATATATATAAAATATCACTGAAAGATTTTAATACAAAATCGTACAAGAACGTTTCAACTTTTATTTATTTCACCATTATTAAATTAGCTATTATTAACTTTATTTGTTATTACCATTATTAACTTTATTTACCATTATTCACTTTATTTATTTTACCATTATATACCACTTTTTCTATTGTGTAAAAATCTTGACATAGATTAGAAAATAGAGATACAATTAAATTGATGTATCGCCAAAGATTTCCAAGCACTTTATACATTTTTTTTTTACAGCAGATACTCAACTTGAACCTATAAGGCGCAAAATTGTCGAAGCTTTTTATACACAATCAAACAAACATTCTTCAAACTGTGATTTTTCTATTATTTTATCTAAGAAAAAAAAATTCTATACAGAATCAATCTTTAAATCAATGTATAAATAAAAAGCGTCATATAATCTTTGAGCAACATTAACCCATAACCTTTCGACGAAAATTTGCGAGATTCGTTTCAAAGCGCCACCTAGCAGCACATCTTCCTCCAAATGACATCCTCAGGATATCCTGTGGATGAAAAGGACGTCTATGGGCATCCTATGGGCATCTTCAGGGTGTATTGCAGACAAGTGTGTTGTTATGTTCTCTTTCAACTTTGAAATGAGTAAATAAACAAAAACACTGTCAAGATCATTTTCAAAGTTATATTACTGCATTGTCAAACCGTGTCAGTAATTTCACTGGTAAGGGAACAATACAAAAGAACGTACTTCAGGAAAACGCATATATACGCCTGGGCCAGTTAAGGGGTTAAACATATATTTGCATAAGATATCAATGTAGAATTTACGAAGGTGTAACAAAAAACCAACTACTTTAAAGAAATTCTGCAAAACACACTTTGAAACTGGATTTAACAATTTTTATCTTAAAAGTAGCTGTTTTTGCTATTGGAAAGAAATTTTCATATCAGTAAATAACAAAAAATGCCATTTACTAACTTTAGTAGAAAACAATTTTGCTATTCCAAAAAAAATTTCATGTCATGGAAAAAAAAGAAAAGATATCGTATGCATTTTTATGATAAAATATTTTACAGATGACATACAGCATGTACACTCATATTTGTGAAAATTGCAATACCATAAAGGAATGAGAATAGCATAATGATATTTATTTGGCACATACATTATAGTAAGAAGAACAATTGATTAAAATTTCAGGAAATTTGGAGTAATATATACTGAGCAAACAGTACTTAAAGCAGCGAACTCTGTGAGCAATAACAGCACTTATCTGCCTAGACATTGAATCAAACAGCGATTGGATGAAATGTACGGGTAAGCACTTCATGAAGCTTTGACACGATGCCACAATTCATCGATCGTATTTACTGGTGAGCGATGGGGGGGCAGTCGCTTTTTAACGATTAAACAGTCGTTTTCATTGGTGCGAGATCGGATAAACGCGCTGGCCAGAGCAACAGTCGAACATATCCTGCATCAAGGAAGGTCCTGAAAATACGGACAAATTACGGTCGTGCATTGTCCTGCTTAAGTATTGCGATTCGGAGGAATTGAATATAGGACAGAGCGAAAGGCCTTAACTCCTCAAAAATGTAATGGCTGGTATTCAGAGTGGTGGGAATGAAAACAAGAGATGATCGAGACGTGTGTATCCAATGGTATCGCATACCATCACTTCTGGTGGTGACCCAGTACGCGGCTACCAAAATTTTGATTACCCTCAAAATTGCATCCCTGATACGGACGCCTTTAATGTGTGATCAATGACGAACCTATATGCAGGGATGGCGTGAAGTCACCTTTCAGACAGATCACAATCCAGCTTACAGCATCAAGATTGCCTTATCCGTATTTAAAGGTATTGTGAATAATGCACATTGCCAGCTGGGATTCGACATCGTCACACCTGCAGTGATAGTATGGAGTCCCATTAGATACACGTCTCGATTACTTTTTGTTCGCATTCCCGGCACTCTGAATAGTGGTCTTTAAATTTCTGGTGAGTTGTCCGCCCCTCTTCTCTGTTCAAGGCTTACTCAGAACAACATTTAAGCAGGACAATGAACGACCGTTAGTTGTCTGTATTGTCCGGACCTTTCTTAATACAGAATGTGTTGAAACGTTTCTCTGGCCAGCTCGTTCTTCTGATCTCGCACCAATGAATATGACTGTTTAATCGCTGAGAAGCGACTGGTCCCCAACCCTCATCAGTAACTACGATAAATGAATTGTGGCATCGTGTTGAAGCTTCCTGAAGTGTTTTACCCGTACATGTCATCCAATCGCTGTTTGATTCAATGCCTAGACAAATAAATGCTGTTATTGCTTACAGAGGTCCCTGCTTTATGTACTGTTTTCTCAGTACATATTACTTCAAATTTCCTGATGTTTTAATCAATTGTTCTTCTTACTATAGTGTATATGCTCAATAAATATCATTATGATATTCGCATTCCTTCTTACGATTTTCACAAACATGAGTGTATTTTCACATTAACTAATATTGAATATATGAAGAAAAAATACCATTAAACAATTTATTACACAATCCCACAAGCGCCCTTAAACACGCTTTAATTCAGATAATAACTTTAAAAAAAATTGCTGTTTAACATAACCCTCGATGCTAGCGTATGCATAAAAGATACAATTTAACAAAAGTGCGGTTGAAATTCTGTAAAATCCTTAAATATGATTTAAACTAGATACACAAAATTTATTTTTTATCCACAAATATCATTAAAAATATTTTTTCCCTTTTTCTAATTTTTGATACAGAATCACAAAACCGTACATAAATGAGTGTTGCTTTATTTGATTACTTATGAAGAAAGTATATTTTCTATTCAGAACAAATTTTTATCAGTCTTTGAAGAAAACATTTTTTTCAACCATAAATGCAAACACATGCATTTATGGCTAAATTTTCTTCCAAGATGTAAACGAAATATAATTTTCAAAGAACTATCGTTAAAGAAACTTTCCCCTCCCTTCATGTGTCTAAATACAAAATCATACAAACAATCTTCAAAATACTCTTTTTCAGTTACTACAAAAGAAAAAAAAATTTTTTTTTAATTCAGAATAAACCTTTATATCAGTCTACAAAGAAAGTATTCAATTTAATACATGTATGGTTAAATGTCCTGCAAAAGGACTTAAACATATGCTTCCAAGAGGAAAACAAAATATAATTTTTTCGAGAACTATTATTAAAGACATTTTTCTTTCCCTTTATGTCTCTTAATACAAAAACATACAAACATTCCTTAAAGTACGCTTTGTAAATTATTACTTAAGAAGAAAACATTTTTTTTTTTTAATTCAGAACAAATCTTTATAGAAGCCTGCAAAGAAAAATACTGTTAATATATGTTTGGTTAAATGTTCTGCAACAGGACTTATATACGTTACAAAAATATATACATATTTTTCCAAGAGAAAAAACAAAATATAATTTTTGAGGAAAACTATTATTAAAGACAGTTTTTCTTTCCCTTTATGTTTCTTATTACAAAATCATACAAACATTTTTAAAGTACGCTTTCTAAGTTACTACTTAAGAAGAAAACAGTTTTTTTTTTTTTTTTTTTTTTTTAACTAAGAACAAATCTTTATATAACTCTGCAAATGAAAAATACTGTTAATATATGTACGGTTAAAAGTTCTGCAAAAGGACTCATACATGTTACGAAATATATACATATGTTTCCAAGAGAAAAACAAAATATAAAGTTTGAGGAAAACTATTAATAAAGACAGTTTTTCTTTCCGTTTATGCTTTTTAATACAAAATCAGAGAAACAATCTTCAAAGTAGTCTTTCTCAATTTTTACAAAAGAAAAAAAATATTTTTTTTAAAATTTAGAATAAACCTTTATATCAGTCTACAAAGAAAGTATACAATTTAATACATGTATGGTTAAATGTTCTGCAAAAGGACTTAAACATATGCTTACAAGAGGAAAACAAAATATAATTTTTGACGAGAACTATTATTAAAGACATTTTTCTTTCCCTTTATGTCTCTTAATACAAAATCATACAAACATTCTTTAAAGTACGCTTTGTAAATTATTACTTAAGAAGAAAACAGTTTTTTTTAATTCAGAACAAATCTTTTTATAAGTCTGCAAGGAAAAAATACTGTTAATATATGTATGACTAAATGTTCTGCAAAAGGACTTATATACGTTACGAAATACATGCATATGCTTCCAAGAGGAAAACAAAATATAATTTTTGACGAGAACTATTATTAAAGACAGTTTTTCTTTCCCTTTATGTTTCTTAATACAAAATCATACAAACAGTCTTCAAAGTAGTCTTTCTCAATTCTTACAAAAGATTTTTTTTTTAATTCAGAAAAAAACTTTATATCAGTCTACAAAGAAAGTATGCAATTTAATACATGAATGGTTAAATGTTCTGCAAAAGGACTTATATATGTTATGAAATATATACATATGTTTCCAAGAGAAAAGCAAATATAATTTTTGACAAGAACTATTATTAAAGACAGTTTTTCTTTCCCTTTATGTTTCTTAATACAAAATCATACAAACATCTTCAAAGTAGTCTTTCTGAATTCTTACAAAAGAATATATTTTTTTTTATTCAGAAAAAAACTTTATATCAGTCTACAAAGATAGTATGCAATTTATTACATGTATGGTTAAATGTTCTGCAAAAGGACTTAAACGTTACGAAATATATACATATGTTTCCAAAGACGAGAACTATTATTAAAGGCATTTTTCTTTCCCTTTATGTCTCTTAATGCAAAATCATACAAATATTCTTTAAAGTACGCTTTGTAAATTATTACTTAAGTAGAAGACAATTTTTTTTTTATTATTATTCAGAAAAAATCTTTATTTAAGTCTGCAAAGAAAAAGTACTGTTAATATATGTATGGTTACATGTCTGCAAAAGGACTTATGTACATTACGAAATATATACATATGTTTCCAAGAGAAAAACAAAATATAATCTTTGAGGAGAACTATTAACAGTTTTTCTTTCTCTTTATGTTTCTGAATACAAAATCATTCAAACAATCTTCAAAGTAGTATTTCTCAATTCTTACAAAAGAAAAAAATATATATTTTTTAACTTTTAGAATAAACGTTTAGATCAGTCTACAAAGAAATGTTGCAATTTAATACAGTTTTTCTTTCCGTTTATGTTTCTTAATACAAAATCATACAAACAATCTTACAAGTGGCATTTCCCAATTTTTACAAAAGAAAAAAAAAATATTTTTTTTTTTAAATTTAGAATAGACCTTTATATCAGTCTACAAAGAAAGTATGCAATTTAATACATGTATGGTTAAATGTTCTGCAAAAGGACTTAAACATATGCTTCCAAGAGGAAAACAAAATATAATTTTTGAGGAGAACTATTATTAAAGACATTTTTCTTTCCCTTTATGTCTCTTAATACAAAATCATACAAACATTCTTTAAAGTACGCTTTGTAAATTATTACTTAAGAAGAAAACAGTTTTTTTTAATTCAGAACAAATCTTTATATAAGTCTGCAAGGAAAAAATACTGTTAATATATGTATGACTAAATTTTCTGCAAAAGGACTTATATACGTTACGAAATATATACATATGCTTCCAAGAGGAAAACAAAATATAATTTTTGCCGAGAACTATTATTAAACACAGTTTTTCTTCCCCTTTATGTTTCTTAATACAAAATCATACATACAGTCTTCAAAGTAGTCTTTCTCAATTCTTACAAAAGAAAAAAACCATATATTTTTTAAATTTTAGAATAAACGTTTAGATCAGTCTACAAAGAAATGTTGCAATTTAATACATATATTGTTAAATGTTCTTGAAAAGTACTTAAACATATGATTTCAAAAGAAAAACTAAATTTAACTTTTGACTAAAACTATTATTAAAGGCATTTTTCTTTCCCTTTATGTCTCTTAATGCAAAATCATGCAAACATTCTTTAAAGTACGTTTTGGAAATTATTACTTCAGAAGAAAACAGTATTTTTTTTTTTTTATTTATTCAGAACAAATCTTTGTACAAGTCTGCAAAGAAAAAATACTGCTAATATATGTATGGTAAAATGTTCTTCAAAAGGACTTATATACGTTACGAAATATATACATATGTTTCCAATACAAAAACAAAATATAATTTTTGAGAAAAACTATTAATAAAGACAGTTTTTCTCTCCCTTTATGTTTCTTATTACAAAATCATACAAACATTCTTTAAAGTACACTTTTTAAATTATTACTTACAAAGAAAAGAGTTTTTTTTATTCAGAACAAATCTTTATATAAATCTGCAAAGAAAAAATACTACTGTTAATTTTGTATTTTTAAATGTTCTGCACAAGGACTTATATACGTTACGAAATATACACTTATGTTTTCAATAAAAAAATATATATATATAATCTATGCGGAGAACTATTATTGAAGACACTTTTCTTTTCCTTTATGTCTTTTAATAGCAAATCATAAGTGCTTCTTGTACTCAAATCTTCCAAGTACTTCTTGTCAATTTTTACTTAAGAAGAATTTTTTTTTGTTCAGAAAAAAAGCTTTGTATCAGTCTGTAATAAAATTATAGGAGAAGGTGTGGTACCTTTAACATATTTTAACTTTTCCAATTTTAAATTTATAATTATTCCCCAAAATAAATACAAATAGAATTTTAAATACTGTTTGGTGTTATATAGAACATATATTTATTCCAAAATTTTGTTAAAATTATATCAATTATATTCTTTAAAAATAAAATAAAGTGTAATTATGTGCAAGATACACCACTGGTCGTGTATCTTTGACAATTTATGAAAAGATACAGAAAAACTCAATTTTAAGTATGAAAATCTATTTATTAATCAATTACACATTAAACAATTTTTTTTTTAAATTTCAAAATCATTAATTTGTCACAACCGTATTGTTATTAAGTCTAATTTGAGTCTACAATGTGGAAAATATTAAGTATTAAATTTAAAAAGTCTACATTAAGTCATATTGTGATTATTGGTAAAAATCCTCACACCTATTTCTAATCAATATTATAATCGGATAGATCAATTCCAAATGTTAGTGTACTCGGTTAAAGGTACACCACTCTGTTACTAAAAACGAATTTGCTTATCATTATGTTCAGGTTGAGCTTAACTTGATTACACACAAGCACATAGTAACTAGAAAGCTACTTCATGATGCATAACACTTATTTCAGAATATACACTATATGTGTGGGTATAGAAATACATAAAAGTATCTGAGAAAAATTTACTTTTGCAACGTGAATTTACTTTTTCAAGAACTCTTCAAAAAGTTGAGCTTTCAAGCAAACATAGATTACTTCATTGAGATCCCTAAAAGTAAATGTTTTAACTGCATGTTATATTGTTTATATATCTTAATAAATAGAGCTAGAAATGACATAGGTCCGAGGTACATTTATGTCCCAGGTACTCCCTTTTCCCCTATCCTTTAATACATTGAAGATGAAATGTTCTGCGGAAGGATTTAAACATGTACTTGCAAGAGATAAACAAATTAAAATTTATGAAAGAGAAATATTAGTAAAGTCATGTTTCCTTATCTTTATGTGTCATAATACAAAATCATTCACACATTCTTTAGAGTACAATTTGTCAATTATTACTTCAGAAGAAAACATGTTTTTATTCAGAAGAAATCTTTATTTCAGTCTGTAAGAAAAACACAGTATTTAATAAATGTATGGTTAAATGTTCTGTGAAAGAATTTAAACGTGTATTTGAAATATATACACAAAGTTTAATTTAAGAAGGAGAAATGAAATATCATTATAAATACCCTTTACTTTTTCAGTGATGTGATACAAAATCACACAAACATGCCTTATATAGCATGTTTGAACTATTTTCTTATGAAGAAAACATTTTTTTTTTCTTTTGTCAGAACAAACATTTATTTCAGTCTGTAGAGAAAATATATAATTTAATACAAGCATGTTTAAATATTCTGCGAAAGATTTTAAACGTGTATTTGAAGTATATACACACAGTTTAATTTAAGAAGGAGAAATGTCATTATAAATACCTTTTTCTTTTTCTGTGACTACTTGATACAATGTCACACAAACATACGTTATAGCCTGTTGGAACTATTTACTTAAGAAGAAAACTTTTTTTTTTTAGTCAGAACAAATCTTCATTTCAGACTGTAGAGAAAATACACAATTTAATACACGCATGTTTAAATATTCTGCAAGAACACAATAAAAAAATAAAATAAACATATGTTTCCAACAGATAAACAAATTTAATTCATTGAGAAGAAATATCCATAAAGACATTTCTCCTACCGTTTATGCGTCTTATTACAAAACCATACAAACAATACCTAAAATACGCTTTGTCAAGTATTTCTTAAGGAGAAAACATTATTATTATTATTATTATTATTATTATTATTATTTCGGAATACATATTTATAACAGTCTATAAAAAAATATATATCACTTAATACGAGTATGGTTAAATGTTCTGCAAATGAATTTAAATATATGTTTTTAATATTTACGCAAAATTCCATTTGTAAAGGAAAAATATCATTAAAAATATCTTTTTCTTTCGTGTGATTTGAATGAAAATCGCACAAACATGCAATAATGTATGTATTTTAATTAATTACTTAAGATGAAAACATTTTTATATTCAGAATAACTCTTTATATCAGCATGCTGAAAAAATATACAATTTAATATACATACAGGGTGATTATAATTAAAGTTACGATTTCAAAACGCTATAATTTTAAAACTACACATCAGAGCGATTGGATGTTTCTACCAGAGCAATCGTGATGCAATGGAATTTTGTTTGGGGGAAGAACAATAAAAAAGTTCCAAAATGTGCCGTTAATTATTCATAAATTATTTGTTACATGAAGCTTCTCTTTTTCTCTTTTCACTATGACTGTTTCCGCTGTAAACACGTATTCTTGTCTTTTTGCTAAAAAAAATTGTAGTAAACCCTTGGAGTCTATTGTTTCCTACTATTCCATCGTGTTGCTAAGAACATTCCTGTATTTAACGAGTCCATTTAGGCGATTCCTCTGAAACCGCCCTCTATAGGAACATGTTGGAACTACTATTTTCCTCCCCCAAACAAAATTTCATTACCTCACGATTGCTCTGGTAAAACATCAAACTGCTCTGATTAGCGTTTTGAAATCGTAACTTTAATTATAATCACCATGTATGTTTAAATGTTTTGCAAAAGAACATAAATATGTGCTTCTAATTTCTTTCAATGAGGAGAAATATTAAAAAAAAAATTCCCTTCCCATTAAGTGTTGTAATAATACAAAATTATACAAAAGCTCATTAAAGTATGCTTTGCCAAATATTACATAAGAAGCATGTATATCATACATGTATAATTAAATGTCCTTTAAAAGAATTTAAATATGTTCTTCCAAGATACACTACCAATAAGTATTTGGACACTTTCGAATTTAGACGTTTTGTCAATTATCAGGAAAAGTTCTATAAGAATCACATTGAAACTTTAGTAGCGTAAAGAACATGTTATACCTTATATATTTCCGCTGAAGTTTTTTCCTGAACAGGAAAAGTGGACCAGTAAAAATTAAACAAAAATCAAAATGTTTTGGATCACCCTGTAAAAGTAATGCTTCAAATGCGTTTTGGTTGTAGCACGTGATTATGAGGATTTATCTCATAATCACGTGCTCATAATCTCACATGCTATGTATGGACAAATGTATGGAAAAAGGTTTTTAGGAAACGTATTGACACTTTAGTAGTGTAAAGAACATGTTATACCTCATATATTTCTGCAGAAGTTTTATCCTGAAGAGGAAAAGGGGACCAGTAAAAATTAAACAAAAATAAAAATGTTTTGGATCGCCCTGCAAAAGTAATGCTTCAAATGCGTTTTGGCTGAAGCATGTGAAAATGAGGATTTATCTCATAATCACATGCTATGTATGGACAAATGTATGGAAAAGTTCTTTAGGAAACGTATTTGACCTCTAGTAGTGTAAAGAACATGTTATACCTCATATATTTTTGCTGAAGTTTTGTCCTGAAGAGGAAAAGGGGACCAGTAAAAAAATAACCAAAAATGAAAATTTTTGGATCGCCCTGCAAAAATTAATGTTTCAAATGCGTTTTCTTTGTAGCATGTGATTATGAGGATTTATCTCATAATCACATGCTGTGTATGGACAAATATATAGCAAAGTTCTTAGGAAACGTATTGACACTTTAGTACTGTAAAGAACATGTTATACCTCATATATTTCTGCAGTTTTGCCCTGAAGAGGAAAAGGGGACCAGTAAAGATTAAAAAAAAAAAAATATTTTGGATCACTCTGCAAAAAGTAATGTTTCAAATGCGTTTTTGTTGTAGCATGTTATTATGAGGATTTATCTCATAATCACATGATATGTATGGACAAATGTATGGAAAAGTTCTTTAGGAAACTTATTGACAATTTAGTAGTGTAAAGAACATGTTATACCTCATATATTTCTTCAGAAGTTTTGTCCTGAAGAGGAAAAGAGGACCATTAAAAAATTAAACAAAAATGAAAAAGTTTTGGATCGAACTGCAAAAAGTAATGTTTCAAATGCGTTTCGGTTGTAGCATGTGATTATGAGGATTTATCTCATAATCACATGCTATGTATGGACAAATGTTTGGAAAAGTACGTTAGGAAACGTATTGACACATTAGTAGTGTAAAGAACACGTTATACCTCACATATTTCTGAAGAAGTTTTGTCCTGAAGAGGAAAAGGGGACCAGTAAAAATTAAACAAAAATCCAAATGTTTTGGATCACCCTGTAAAAAGTAATGTTTCAAATGCGTTTTGGTTGTAGCATGTGATTATGAGGATTTATGTCATTATCTGTATAATCTTTTACGAGCCATCACATATATTCATGGAGATAAAACGATTTCTTTAAAAAATTGCAAATAATAATAATAATAATAATTGTAATAATAATAATAATAATAATAATAATTGTAATAATAATAATAATAATAATAATTTTTGAATTATAACACGTAGGGTATTAGACCCAGTGAAAAGCCATTTTTAGAAAATTTAACATAATACATTAGATACAACCTTCTGCAATCAGATTGTTAAAATTTCAAATATCTTATGAAATATAAGCAATTTAACAAAATAATTTTTAACTACGAATGCGCAAGACTCAGCTAAATTTCATCTGCATAATTTATTAGCCGCACGTTTTGAGCTACTTACATCAAGACCCCTAACAAATATCGTGTAAATAAATAAATAAATAATAATAATAATAATGAGAAATAGAACGAACGGAATTTGGCATTAATTAAATCAAAAGAAAAATGAGAGTGAAACCTCATACAGTTTAGCTTTAAGATGAAATGAAATTCTGTTCATTCTATCTCTTATAACTTTTTGAATTTACACGACATTCATATAAATACAGCTCAATACTTTTGGCTACGAGGTCTGTCCAATAAATACGCGAACTAAGGCCATAAAAAGTTTATTTTGCAAGATTTAGTCTGCGTCGATTTTGTCCCCTTCAAAGTACTCTCCATTCGTTGCTATGCACTTATTCCATCTTCTTTTCCACTGTTCAAAGCACCCTTGGAAGTTCTCGGTAGTCAGGCCTTTTACTTTTCATGTCGTTTCTTGCTTTATTGTGTCCACATCCTCCCAGTGATGTCCCCTCATTACCTTTTTTGAATTTGGGAATTTAAAAAAAAGTCGCATAGGGCGAGATCTAGCGAATAAGGAGGATAATCCAGGATGGTGATTGAATTTTTTGCCACTGGCGAACAATCAATGCTGAATGTGCAGGTGCATTGTCATGGTGAAGGATCCATCCATCGCCTTGAGTCAAATTTCATCGCACACGACGCACGCAATCTCTCAAACGCTTGAGAACTGTAAGAAAAATAATTTATTATTTTCGTTAATTTCCATTTTCGACACACAGTAAAAACAAGGACAGCAGAAACTAACACAACTGGCACAATACGCACAGCTCGACGATCCGCCATGCACTGATGATTCATTAGGTCTCAGGCAACTAGCACCGCTAGTGAGCGAGGCTATAATCCGCGTCATGGCCGACAGATGGCGCCAGTTCGCGCATTTATTGGACAGACCTCGTATTACATTATTAAAATGAAATATCTTTAAAGCTTGCGCATGCATAGTTAAAAATTATTTAGTAAAAATGCTCATATTTCGCGAGATATTTAACATTTTTGTATTCTGATTCCAGTATGCTGTGTTTAATGTACTATGCAAAGTTTCCTAAAAAAAAGGTTTTACATTGGGTCTAATACCTTACGTGTTTTAATTAAAAAAGTGGCTTTTTTTTTTTTTTCGAATTTTTAAAGAAATCATCACCATGGGTATATGCGTTAGCCTCATAAAAATTTATACAAATAATTAGAATAATCCTCATAATCATACGCCACAGCCAAAATGCATTTAAAACATTAATTTTTAAAGGGTGATCCAAAACATTTTGTTTTTTGTTTAATTTTTTACTGGTCCCCTTTACCACTTCAGGACACAACTTTTGCTGAAATATATGAGGTATGCCATGCTCTTTTTAAACTACCAAAATTTCAAGATGATTTCTAAAGAACTTTTCTAGATATTTGACAAAACGACTAAATTTGAAAGTGCCCAATTATTTATTGGTAGATAGCGTAGTAACAGAATTTGTATAAACGTTATTTTAAAAAGCAAGAAAAAAGTTTAATTTAACAAATTTTTTTATATTTGAACAGACCATATTTTTCTGACTAGTTTTGGGGGGCGATAACCTTACATGCTTCCGCAATTTAATTTTAAAAGAATATAATGCTTAGACGTTAATAGACTTTAAGTATTTTAAGTCTATAGGCTTTAATGATAATAATTTATCTTGTGTATCTTGCAAAAGAACTATTTATAATTCCTACACTCTAAAAAAATTACATAATTTATGTTTCGGTAACCTTTAACATACCTACTAATTTCGAGCTCAATCGAACAAAGTATTTAGACGCTATCGTGTTCCCTATAACACATACACACGTACACATATACGTAAATCATCGCAAAAAAAGAAAAAGAAAAAAAGAATTTAAGAGACATATATAGAAACATATAGATAATATAGATACACAAAAGTCTGATAGCAGAATTTTTTCCTAATTACAATACTTTTCTTGCACTGTATATGTTCGGAAAGTAAAAATTCATTGTGTTTATGATCAATGAAATTTTAACCTGTAAAATGCAAATTTCAGTGTCATTTATCTGCTTAGAAAGAAAATTTAACATATATATACATATATATATATTTATATATATGAATTTAGCTGAATGTTTTTAACATTGCACTAGAACCGTGCGAAACTTAAAAAGTTAGTTTTCAAAATTTATTTTTACCATCTGCAAATGACGTCAGTTTATGTGGTTAAAAAACATATGAATATACTGGATTATCTATATCTGAATACGATAATAACCGGTGTAATACAGATTCCTTTGAAGGTGCTGCCACTCAAGTAATGATAAAAGTGCCGGATGCAGATACAATCGTCTGTCAAATATTGTAATTCTTTTTTCTTTTCTTACTCCCAAAGATTTAGAATTTTTACTGAGTTTTTTTTCCTTTCTTTCTTTCTTTGATTTTTTTCTCCTAATTCTCATAAGAAGAGTAATGGGATGTATTTATAACAGATAAAAATATAACCTTGTTATGATTAATGGTTCGTTGAAACGCTATGTCGAGTTATGAGAGCAATCTATCATTTGCGAAACTTGTTTAGAGTCCTCGCATTCTAATTGAAGGAAAACACGCAGGTTAAGAAATATTTGTCATAAACTGGAACTTAATATAAAAACATAGTTCCAGGTGTTCGTTTCTACATTTTGAAATGCAGTTTTATTTGTTCAAAACTAATATATATATATATATATTCGGTACGAAGAAGGAATTAAAAATTACAGTGTGAGTACAAAAAGTAAGTATTGCAAAATCAAGGAAATTATGTCATATAAGTAACAAAGACTTCAGTTTTAATTTATGTAAACTAGACTAATAGTTTTCTCATTAAGAGCGGACAATACCTAATCTCGCCGGCATCCTTGGCCCATGTTATTCTATGGGAAAATTTGTTTACATAATTACTCCATTACCTAATGAATATTTTTCAATTCTGTTTTCACATTTGGAAAATTCATAAGCGTTAAATTAGTACTTGTTTACCAAAAATTGATTTTTTAAAATTTTAGTATTTCATTTTGCGACTAGAAAATGAGAAAAATACATTTTGCGAAAAATCGCATTTTTGAACTCAAAATTAAAATGTAAAAATTAAAAAAAAATGAATTTTTCAAAATTGAGTGCTCATTTAAAGGTTATGAATTTTCGGACTGCGAAAACAGAATTAAAAAATATACATTAGGTAATGTGTAACTGTCGAAACAAATTTTCCCATAGAATAACATTGGCCACGGCTGTCCGCGGGATTATGTATTGTCCCCTCTTAATCAGTATAAGTTGGTCTTTTATTCTACTAAATTAAAATTATTGTACATTTTAGAGATCTTTTTCTGATTCGTTCACATAAAATATAAAGATATAGGAAAAAAATAGAGAAAATTTGTATTTGTAAAATTTTAAATTACGATATCCAAGCTACAGATATAGTAATTCATATACAGGGGGTTTATTATTCAACTTCCACTATAAAAAGGATCCTACAGCGCAAACGGGTAAACGGAATACAACGAAATTTGGTATATAGACTATGCATGAGATGCGCTCACGGAATTACGGGGGGGGGGGGAAGTTAGTTCAAAAATTTTCAAAACAGAGCGCCTTTCTCGGAAAAACATTAAATTTAAAACAATAAACGACCAAGACGGAATACAAAAACAATATTAACATTTATTGACTATTGAAATTTTATTTTTCCGACTGAGTGAAAATAATTCCTGGACCGGGAGTCGAACCCCGGAACTTACAAGGTCAAGGCTCTACCAACTGAGCTATCCAGGCCTACAATCGGTCGGCATTACTCACTCAGACAACCTTGTGACGACCTAAATGTCGTCGCCATCCTTTAACTTAAAATTGAAGCTGAAACTGAAATACTTAAGTAAATTATGAAGTGAAGACAAAGTCAGATTTATAAAATAAATGAGCTTTTATTTTGAGCTTAAATAAAAAGGTGGGAGTTGGACTTTAATTATATTTAATAATTTGTAAACTTAGTTGGGCAGCCTTCTTAAATACTTTTAATTTTACTTAATCAACCACAAATAATTTTAACTACTACATTTAACTTCATTAACCCTCGCGGCTCAGTAACTTTTCGATAGCGGAAGGATTCCCTGACACCACTATCTACTCGACTTACTTCCGACTCCGACTAACTTCTAGCCGTTAACCTAACTATTATCTCTTCCAACTAACTTTCTTACTCTCCTTCCAACTCCTTTTATACAGTTTCTTTCCAAAATACTTTATAAAATTAACATATTACAATTTCGTTCAACCCAGGAACTAACTCTAGTGATCAGCCGAATCCTAAATTCTTCACATTCACGTTTTACTCGTAAAGTGCGAATTTTAATTGTAGCTAACTTTGCTATACCTCACAACCTTTAGGCAGAAACATCTGGTTTATCATGTAGATAGCTCGACAGAAATAAGCCGCAGGTAATGGAAAACACCATTAAACAATGGGGAAAGAACTCCCGGTCCAGGAATTATTTTCACTCAGTCGGAAAAATAAAATTTCGCAATAAATATGATTTTCTTCCAATCAGTTGATTGTGTGATTTTAATAAAAAATCGTATTTATTGACTGGTTTCTGATCATCTTGTTATCGTTTTGGCCATTTATTGTGTTAAATTTAATGTTTTTCTGAAAAAAGCGCCCTCTGGTGGACATTTTGGAAATATTTATTTATTTTCGAAATTCCGTGAGCGCATCTCGTGTATAGTCTATATACCAAATTTTGTTGCATTCTGTTCACCCGTTTGCTCTGTAAGATGCTGAAGTTTAATTATAGCCACCCTGTTATCGACTCAATATCAAAGATTGTTCGGTATCAAAGATTTTTGATACCGAAAAAAGATTTGGCATTAGCCATTAGAGAGTAGAAAACTCGGCAATAGAAATAGAATAGAACTATCGCGAAAGTTGATGAATATTCTAAATGACGAAATTTTCGTGGCATTTAATTGTTCGTAAAAATGTATTAAAGCAAGTAGGATAACTATTCATACATAAGTTATATTTCACATGTCTTTGTGTATACCTGGTATTTTTTATTAATTTATTTATAGAGTATAATTTTCATAATCAGTTACCTTGTTTTTATTATGATGTAAATACTGATATTATATTCCAAGGAATTTTTTAAAGTTTATTTTAATTAATTAATCAAAATTATTTTAATTAATTTATTAATTAACAAATTACTTAATAAATTTTAAGTAATTTATAGATATACTAGCAGACTTTGCCCGCTTCGCTGGTCATTATATCGAAATGAATAATAATAATGATATTTCATATCATTAATAATAATAAATAATCTGGTGTGTCACACACACAACTTTCTCTTACCCTGAAATTTAATACAATAAATACAGCTTGCAGATTAATAGGTAAGATAACGAGTACTGTTATGTAAACGTATGTTAAACAATTCATCTTTGGCTTCTGAAGAGTTTTATATGATAATTAGTTCTGTGTGAGGGGGGCTACCGCCCCCCTCAACCCCCCGTTTCATTAATTCACATACATTTATATAGAATTTAATTCGGTTATTAAAAAATAAGTCTGTTTTTTAAAAATAATTTATTAAAATTATTATTTAAAAAAATTATCTTTCATGATAATGTAGACGATTTCCATATTATAGAAGTAGTATAACACCAAATATCCAAAAAAAAAAAGTCCATTTTATTCTCAAAATTTAAAAAAAAAGTTTTTTTTTTTCGTTAAAAGTAAAAAAAAAAATCAATAATTTTGTTTTAAATTATCGCAGATCGATGGTTCAACCATGCGTTTTAAAGGTATTGGCGAGCTCTTTTGAAAGCTACCCATCATGAAAATTTACTCCCCTCGAGGGGGGACTTCCCCCCCAGGGGGGGAGGCGAGGCTCCTACATACACAAAAAAAAAAAAAAAATCCCAGTTAACTATCTCTATTACAAAATATATATATTCATTTCATTTGGTTTAGTGCAGTCTATAGACGTTAAACTCTACTTTCCTGCAATTTTCCACATAGACGTAATGTATTAGAATTCTCTTGATTGTCCCTGTACACAAACCATTAGCTTGATCTTAACGAAAAGCTTACTGTAGCATCCCTATACGATACACATTTAGAATACCAAGTTTGAACTTTCTGCCATAATTTGTTTTTGAGATATGCTGATCACAGACAGACACACAGATATACAGACATACACACAGACCATTTGCTAAAAACATGATTTTCGTATTCAGGGGACCTCAAAACGTGTAAATATAACAAAATCTCGCGTTCGAAAATTTGACTCCAAAACAATACTTTCTCTACCTTATGGGTAAGAGAAAATAAAAAATTATCTAAAAAAAAAAAAAAAAAAAAAAAAAAGAAAGAAAGAAAGAAAAACAGAAAAATCAAATCAATCAAAATGTACGTTAAATTTCCCGCTACCTTTGGTAGCAGTTTTCCTGCTCCCTACACTTTTCGAATCTCGAGCCCCAATACCTTTGGCAGTACCTTACCTAATTTCTACTCCCTCTCCCTTACGGATAATGTTGAAAGTTTCGCAAAATTTTCTCCCATCAAAGTGCATATTGCGTACACTTAAGCAACACCCACTCATCAAAATTCATCATTCTAAGGTTATCTGGAGTATATTTAAGTTTGTTTTTTGCCAACGCTAGCCCCAGAAGAGGGGGAGGGTAATTTCGCGAAATCCCTTTCTAGTGCATCTTGCATACACATACCTAACCAGCCATACAAAAAATCGAGTTTCTGAGATTATTTGAAACAGAATTATACTTTAAAACATGTTTTTTACCCCCCTGCACATAAAGCAGGGACAAAATATTTTTATACTATAAGTTATATATACATTTAAACGACCAACACATAAAAAATCTCCTTCTTAAGATAATTTAGTGCAGAGTTACACATGGATACATGTTTTTGTCACCGCCTTCCAAGAACGGTTGGGTGGAAATTCATCACAAAGCCTCTTTGTAGTGTGTGTGTTGAGTACGTGTAACCACCCGACATATTAAAAAATCGCTTTCCTGAGGTACTTTGGAACAAAGTTACTCTAAAAAACGTGTTTTTGCCCCCACTCCGCCCTTAAAGGAGGGAGGCAGAGGGAAATTTCGTAAAATTACTTGATAGTGCGTGTTGAGAACGCATAACCAACCCACACATAAAAATTAATCTTACTGTGATAATTTTAAACAAAGTTATGCTTGGAAACGTCTTTATTGCTCTCCCTTCTTTAAGGGGGAAAATGGGAAAATTCTCAAAATCCCGTTGCAGTGTGTGTTGGACACACGTAAATAAGCCGCACATTAAAAATTGTGGCCTCAGCTCCTATGGATTTCTTCGGACAAATTTTACCCGCTTGGCTGGTCACTATATTTAAAGAAAATTCTTTTCTATATCGCTTTATAGATAAAAAATAAAAATAAAATACATGGAAATTGCTCAAAAGCTTCCTTCCGGTGTGTGTCGCTATTGCATGCTACATACAATGTCACACCAGTGGGCTTCCACTTTTGTGCTTATCAGATAACGATTTCGAAACAGACAGTATCGAAAAAAAATGAAGTAGCCCTTTTATATAAGAATTTAAATTACATATGTACAACCCTATACGTACTGTGCATAATATTTACTTTTACGTTATTTCCTATATTTATTCGATTTTTCCGGTCGACCATAAAATGTCAGCAATTTCACGTTAAGTATAATATTTCAATAAGCTGTGAGACAACTAACTTTTTGTGGCTATATCTATTTCATAGTTAGTTAATAGTGGTTGGTATATTGAAAAATAAATAAATATTTAACCTTATCGTGGTATAGGCTTATTATAGCTCCCCTTAGTGACTTTTGAATTTTTGTCACCATTTTAAACAAAAATACATAATTTATGAAATTATTGTTTCTGTTTCTTTCTTTCTATCTTTTTTCTCCCTCAATATTTTATAATTTATTTGTTTATATGCTTCATGGGCTACTTGGCTTAAAGTTGCTATCCTGAAAGTAGACGCCTTGGCGAAAAATGTCGTATCTACTTCAGCATCAAAATTTAAAAAAATTCCCGGCATTATGAATTAGCAAATCTCAATATAATGCTGAGTTAGCTTTCATGCCAAACGTATTATACGTACCAATAAATAAATAAAAACATTTTTAAAATAAATCTAAAATTGAGGTATGCTAAAAAAGATTATGGAACAAAATTTGAAGAAATATGTTGGATTTTTATTATTATTATTTAATTTTGATAATGACAGGATTTTGTCATAGCCTAAGCAAATTTATTACTTAATATTTCTTTTACCATTCACGTGAAAATATATTTTATTATATGTCGAAAAATAAATCAACTCGTAAATTTTTTTGGCAACAATTAAAAATTAAAATAATTATTTTAAAAACTTTATTATAGAAGAAATATCTATATTATTATATAGAAGATACAATATAGATAACGTTTTGCTTCCTCCCCCTCCCCTTGGGGACTGAATTTCTAAAATTCCAAAAATTGTTTTTTAGGTATTTGTGTTAGCTATATTTTTAAACAAAAATTTTACGGATATCTGTTTTTTACTTTGAGATATAAAGGTTTTTGTGAAATCACGTTTTGCCCCCTGCCCCCCATTAAGGGCCGAATTTCTAAAATTCCAGAAATTGGTTTATAGGTATTTATGTTAGCTATATTTTGAAAGAAAAATCTCACGTATATCTATTTTTTTCTTTGAGATATGAAGGTTTTTTAAAAAATCACTTTTTGCGCATGTGAAATCCCATTTTGCCACGCACCCCCTCTTGTGGACCGTATTTCCCAAATTCAGGAAATTGATTTTTAGGCACTTGTGTTAGCTATGTTTTAATGCAAAAATTTTACAGGTATCTGGTTTTTTCTTTGAGATATGAAGGTTTCTGTGAAATCACGTCTCCCCCCCCCACCCCCCTTGGGGGGCGAATTTCGCAAAATCGCTTCTTAGGGATCGCTTCTTACTTACACTACATGTTCTAAAATCTGACCCAGTTTCGTGTCAGTGGCCCCAATAAATTTTGCTGTGCGTTGATGAGTCAGTGAGTGAGTAAGTGAGTGGAAGTACTCTTTTATATATATAGATAATGGACAATATCCATATTCTTGGATTCAAGGCTAATTCATACGCAACATGTGACTTCTTATTCTCCATTTCCCTATGAATTTCCCTCTAAGATACAAATATTTCCCTATAAAATGCAAACATATCCCCACAAAACACAAATATAAACATTATAATTCTGTATTTTTTCCTGTAGTAGTCACGTGTCAGGGGTTTTATACGTAGAGTGGATAAAGTCCATTCTTCAAAATGTCGCTATAAAAAAAAAAAAAAAAAGAAAAGAAAAGAAAAGAAAAAAGAAAAAGAAAAGAAAAAAAACTGAATTTGAAACAATATTTAAAAATTTTTCTTTTACCTTTAGTACGTAAATTATTCATAAATTTTACAAGTTAAATTATCTGTGTATATTCCCGTGTGTATTCACTCGGGAAAAGACGGCCATTAGAGAGTAAAATGGCCATCTTTCCCCGAATGAAGAAAGTCATATTTTTTTCCGCGATGATCAATTTATGTCTTAATACTATAGCTATGATCCAAGTAATACATTTAGTTTCAATTTACAACGCATTAAAAAAGGGTTAAAATAACATTTTAGCGATAAAACGAATACTTCCAGTTTAAACTACAACTAGCAATTATTAAAATAATTTTAAAAGTAGATATCAAAATATCGAAGCAATGTATCAATCGAGTTCAATAAATAAAATAAAACAATTTCGGTCAAAAATTTGTAAAATGAGCTGATTGTCTAAATTCGATATTTAGGAATTCGATTAATATTTAAAGAGTCATATTTAGTTTTTCTTCAAAACTATTTAATAAGACATAGATTAATCATCACGGGGAAAAAATGATTCCTCTTCACTCGAGGAAAGACATCCGTTTTACCATCTAATGGTCGTCTTTCCCCGACAGAATAAACATGGAAAAACACACGGATAATTTAGAAGACAAAATTTATGAATACTTTATGTACTAAAGGTGAATAAAAAACTCCAGATACTCATCCCCCCCCCTTTTTTTAATTCAAAAATATTTGTTTCGTTAAATTTTACACGTTTCTTTTAAGTTAAACATTTTTTATATATTAAAACCAGCGGGCTTTAACCAGGACGCTTCTAAATATTTTAAATAGAATTTTGAAAAATCTATGCTGCTGATTAATATAATATATTAAAAAAATATCAAAATTTAGAAAAAGTATTCTATTAAATATCATAACAGCATTTATTTTACAATAATAACGAAGCAACTCATTACAAAAATTACATTTTTCATAAATTAGTCAAATATGACTTACTGATAGAAATTTATCCCATTTCCTTTCATATATTAATTGAACTAATTAAAAGCCACGCAATACATCGGCATTTTCAAAATTCATCAACATTCTGTGGACTTTATCCGCGCTACGTAATAAAACCCTTGACACGTGACTACTACAGGGAAAAACACAGAATAATAATGTTTATATTTGTGTTTTATGGGGAATTGTTTGCATTCTATAGGGAAATATTTGTATCCTAAAGGGAATTTCATAGGGAAATGGAGAATCAGAAGTCACACGTTGGGTATGTTTTAGCCTCGAGCCCAAGAAAACTGATATTGTCCATTCTGTTACTATTTCCGAGTTTCATACCCAATAATGGCTGATAGCAAAACTATTTTACGGCATGAAAAATCTTTGCTCGGTAACATGGGGATGATAGATCTATATAAATTATTATGTCTAAGCTTCAAAATAGCCGACTGAATATAATTCTGTTCAATTAATTAAGCTCAGATAAGTTAAATGAAGAAAAAAAAGGGTCCCAAATTGTTTTTAGCATTAATCTACACAGCTAAAAATTGCACAAAAAACTAGTATGTTTTGGCTATTACCAAACATTCTTCCAAGTTTTCATATACGAATTCACTCAGTACAAATAATTCATAAAATTTGTTATTAAAATTATTTTCCATAATGAATGCAGACAATTTTTGTTTTTTTTTTTTTGCGTAGGAACATAACATTAAATGTTTAATGAAAATCAATTTTATGCTCTTCAGACAACATCTTGAAAAGTGCACATTTATTTCTTTTCTTATTTCTTTTTATTTTTTAATGAAAAAAATATGTACAGTTGTATAGTTCAAATATTCGTTTTAAAGTATTGACAAATTCTATTCAGAGTTAACCATATTGAAAATTTTCTCCTCTTGAGGGGAAGGAAACGTTGCTCCAATGTGACCAGAAATTTTTCCCTAGTTGACTATCACTATTATAATACTTTTTAATTTCGTAATGATTATAATACTTTTTAATTTACTATTATAATACTTTTTAATTTCATAAAGATATTTTTCATTGTATACAAATGCACGAAATTTTGTCCTATACCCTCATGTTAAAAATTTAGATGAAACAGATTGGCAATGGTACCTGATAGACGAATTTCCCTAAAAGTTCATATACATTAATTTATGGCAAGATGTAATTGCATATCAATTTGCATGAAATTCTATGCAGAAGTTTCTGAAATACAGTTACCACAAAATTTTTCTCTTACACACAGACAACTTTGACATTTTCTAAAATTGGCCAATCGCGTTCTGAAACTCTGAAAACGTGTAAATCCATCAAAATCCGGAAATAGAATTTTTTTAAGAAACTAATACTTAAAAAATAAAATAAAATAAAGAAAAATGAAAAGAAAACAAAAAGAAAAGAAAACCAGCTTTGATTTTTAAGTCTTATGCAAATTTACTGCGAAATGTACAGATGTTAAAAATTTTACTACTGAAATTATTTAAATGATCTATATCACTTTAAAAAGAAACATTCATTTTTAATACTTTCCATCACTGAAAAGTGTTCGTGACTTCTGTTCGTCTGTCTGACTGTCTGTGCTCTAACTCCAGTAAGTATTTATGTAATTTTCAACTGATATATGTTATTCAAGTTCTGTATGGGATGTTCCCTATGAAAACGGCACAAATACGTGATCCGGACATAATATCGCAGGAAAAAATCTCGCCGGACAAAATATCGTGTCAAAAAAATAGTATGATCTATTTGAAAATTTGATTTTGTGTCACGTGTGATCTTTGAAGGGGGCCACAAGGCCTTATAAATATTAATTAATTAATTAAAATAAATAAATAAATAAATCATAGAGTTGAATTTCACTATTTTACCTATGTTTATTTTTAAGTTATTTTATCTTTTGCTTTTCACTATTCAAAATACATTTTAAAAATCGTGTCCATTACTGCTGGCATTAAAGCTGAACACTGTTCACAAACTTGAATTAAAATTTTTAAAATTAGTAATAAGCGCGATTGAATTCATTATGACTAATTTTGACAAATGTTAATAAATATAGTCTTTAAACTATTTTAAGTGAAATTTATAAAAAAATTTGTTGTAGGTTTGTCAGAATGTCAGTGCTCTGATTGAGGTATGTGTTGTCATGAAATTTTATACAACATTACTAATAATGACCAACTCATTTTTGCTTTGTATTCATTTACGTCGGCGATATTTTGTCCCTCGAGATTTTGTCCCCCACAAATACTACCAGTTGGTTTATATATATAGGGATACTCAAAAGCATTCCAAAGCATTGCGTTCTATGAGAGGTAATATTATAAAACCATTTTGCGCATATCTTAATGAGATTAAAATTTATTATTCATATGCACAAAAATTTGCTTCAATAGAATATAACTGATTAGCATTAAACTTTATAGGACCACACAAAAATAATAAGATGCATTAAGTGCTATACTTGCAAATTACTGGAATTGTATTATTTTTACTGGTATTCATTTTTTATTGCGAAATAAACCTCAAAATGAATAAAAATATCTAGCAAATATTCGGAAACTAAATTTTTTATTTTTCTTTAACTGAAACCTGCTGTAAATTTAATTAAACTTTTCATAAGCGAAACAGCAAATTTACTGGAATTTTACAACAGGAAATTTACTGATCAATAACGAGAAATATGTTTTGTTAGGAAAACCAAATTTATTTGGTTGGTTGTTTTTGTGGATTTATTTTGTCATTTTAGCAATAATTTTCAACAGTTAACACCAACTTGCTTTAATTGACCAAAGGAATATGGTTGAAAGAAGATTCCTTGTCACGTGATAGCACCGTTCATTAACATCTCTTACCATGAACATAGTTGCTTCCAACGAGATAAATAAGAGTGCTGATTCAATGGATAAAAGATTAGCTTTCCGTGGTTTAACATGAATCACGTGATATGAACCATCAGAGTGCTAAGTTTGGCCCTTTATCGCTATTTTTTTATTTAAAATTTCAATTCGGCAAATTATCATTATTATTAGGTAACACGACAGTCCAATGATCGAAATAAATTGTTTTTAAAATAATTTTTCACATATTTCACATTTTAATAAATAATAAAATACTTTTTTTTTCATCGTTTCCCAACAAAGTTTAAAAGTATTTATAAAAGAAAACTTAAACTTTTAAAAAGCTAAATTTAACAACAAATAATAATTTTTCAACTATTTTTAAGCATCTTGTCGGTTAAATTTCGACTACACGAAATAAAAAAGAAGTAAAATAAAAACCAAAGTCATTTTGAACAAAGGAATATTAAACGGCATAATTAAACAAAAACATTGGCCGTTATGACTTTAATCTCCAAGCAGTTGCCATAGAAATTTGTTGAAAATAAGCTGTAACCAAGGAAACCAATGCATAGATGGTTCATGTCATATGACTCATGTCGGACCATGTCAGGGTTACCATTTATCACTCTACTTTATTTGTCTCGTTGGTTATGTCCTGCAGTAGAAATTTGATTTAAGGGGACAGCCTACTTTTAAAAATGAGAGAAGGAAGAAATTTTCGATAAACTTTCAGAATAAAATAAATAAATAAATAAATAAAAAGATTAAATACACGTAACAAACATTCTTCTTCTTCTTCTTCTTTTTTTTTAAACTAATATGACATTATATTGATTAAATATATTATTTTAATTTACTTTAAAATAGAAAATTATTTTTCTTACAGATTATTTTAAATAAAAATTAAGGGTGCTTTCTCTCTGCGCGTAGGATACTTCTGTTACAGTTTCTTTTAAACTTATAATTTTTACATTAAACGGAACAAAACATTCAAATTAAGAACCCTTTTACTAAAAGGTTTTAAATTTTTTAATAATATAGCTTTTAATTAATAATTAAATTTGAAATTACCACTGAAATTTTTTTCCCCAAAATAATATATACAGGGTTTGTCCGGAAAGTAATAGGACTGATTTTCTTCCGCCGCGACTGTACTTCGGAGCGTGCGCGCACCGACTGGATCCGGTAGAGGGCGTTCCTAGCTAACGAACGAGCGGCTGGTCAGTTATCTCCGAGCACCTGGAGAGTCAGGCCAGGCTTTTTCGTGCGACGTGTTTCTGTGAGTGGTGCAAGCCCCTAATTTTTTAATAGTGACCCCCAATTTTTGAGTCTCTTGAGCACTTCCACGTAAAACTTGGCGTTGACGGTTTGTCCAGGAGGAACAAATTCATGGTGGACGATGCCTTTAATGTAAAAAAAGACAATGAGCATCGTTTTCACTTTGGATTTGCTAATTCTTCCCTTTTTTGGGCGAGGAGACGCCGGCGTGTGCCACTCGGAAAATTGCCTCTTTGTCTCGGGATCATACTCAAAGATCCATGACTCGTCACCTGTGATTACGTTATTCAAAAATTGGGGGTCACTATTCAAAAATTGGGGGCTTGCACCACTCACAGAAACACGTCGCGCGAAAAAGCCTGGCCTGACTCTCCAGGTGCTCGGAGATAACTGACCAGCCGCTCGTTCGTTAGCTAGGAACGCCCTCTACCGGATCCAGTCGGTGCGCGCACGCTCCGAAGTACAGTAGCGGCGGAAGAAAATCAGTCCTATTACTTTCCGGACAAACCCTGTATATATATATATTATTGAACAGAACTTCTTATTTTTAGTTCATTTTACTATTTATGTCAAAATGTATGTTTGAGAAAATTTTTAAGTTCCTATCTCAAATACTTTTTGAAATATCCTGCTCGTAGTGAGAAAGTACCCTTGAATTTTTTAAAAAATAATCTGCAATGAAAATAGTTTTCTATTTTAAAGTAAATCAAAATAACATTATATTAAAAACACTTTAAAATTGTACATGCATTCATTCTTTTTTTATTTTATATTTTTATATATTTTTTATTTATGTTGTAAGGTAACCGAAAAGTTCTTTAAACAATTATATGATGGACTACTGAGTCCCCATGCACTGAGAAAAAATTCTGTTATTGACTTTTAGAAACTAAATTGTAGCTCTCGTAAAAATAGTTCCATGTCATTAAAAAAAAAATCTAGTCCCCTTTTGAAAGAAAGTTCTAGAAACCCCTATTAGAATTCTAGAGCGTTTGCTTATATTATCGAGGTCAAATTTATTTAAAGTTCTCTGCAAATAAATGTGAACATAGGTGAGTTTTAGCACTATAATTCGAGTTTCTGACCTAAATCTATAGGATATCAAGCGAGAATTTCGCGATGTGTAAATGGTTCATAATATTGTTTCACCATCTGGAAATGTATAGGCTAGAAATTCTAGAACATTTCGTCTATTCAATTTATTCGCTTTCTGTATATGCATAACTCAGAAATCCATATTTCTAATTGGTGGATCAGAAAACGACTACTTATTCGCTTTAGATGAAGACGATATAATTTTTTTTCTCAGTGCATCTAGAAATGTTTAGACTATAAATTCTTTATCATTTCGTCTATTCAAGTTATTGGTTTACCTTATACGCTCGGAAATCTATATTTCTGATTTGGAAATCAGAAAATGACTAATTATTCTTTCTAGAGGATAGCACTATGCATATATATATACAGTCGGTAACAAAAGTGTCCGAACACTAGCAAAAATTCCTATGTAAAAAAAGTACGCTTCACACGGTTTTGTTAAATAAATCCTTATTGAATCATGTTCTTGCACTGACTAAGAACATTATTCGACAAGGATTTATTTAACAAAACCGTATGAAGTGTACATTTTTTACATAGGAATTTTTGCTAGTGTTCGGACACTTTTGTTACCGACTGTATATATATATATATATATATATATATATATATATAGAGAGAGAGAGAGAGAGAGAAAACAGAACGTTCAGTAGTAATATAATAATATCAGTGCAAACATTTGACATTTAAAGATGATTTAATTTCAGTATCCAAACAATTATTCTGATCAAAAACGAAGACCACCCAAATCAAACCAAAAAAGGAATAAAGTAAAATCTAAATGAATTGTAGCAAATTGGAATGAGAAAAAAGCATTTTTTTGCATTCTAACGTTATCAAGGGCCTGGTAGAATGCTAATATGCTAAAAAATGGATGTTTTTCTGTCACAAAAAAAGCAAAAGCTAAGAATTTCTTTGTTCTCAGGCCCAAAACACCCATTGTAATAAAGCAAGAAAAAACGTAGATCAAAATAAAACTCATCACTACAAATGATAATCCAATTAACCATTTAAAAAATTATTAGCGATAATACACTAAAAAACATTGTAATTGTAAGCCCTAAACAATCACAAATAAGTAAGAAAGAAGCCGCACAAAATTTATTAAATACTAGTCACATGTTGAAAGACAGATTTATATAAATTCTGAAAATCCTGAATAATAAACTCAGAAAATCCTGATTAATATTAATAATAATAAAAAAAAAGGGGGGGGGTATCAATAAATATACAAAAATTGAAATTCTGGAATAATAATTGTGCACAATTTAAAATAATATACATATATAAGATAAAGCTAGGAGAGTTTGCGCACAATTCAACAAAACGTTATTTAATTTTTTGCTAAATGTTTGTGCATAGCTTTGAAATGATCCTTCTTCTACACACTTCCATTACTATTTTGTTGTTATACTATGATTTAAAGCAGCAGCTGTAATAAGACCAAGAGAACTATTTTGCACAACCTCTCCTTTTAGGGTAGGAGAGATTGCTCAAACGGGTATACGAGAGCTTGCGTTTAATTTTAACTACAATAAAATTGTTAACAATGGTAATTGCACTTAAATGACATTGGTATAAGGTTTTTGTAAACAAATAATTTTGCATTACACGTAGGTATTTCAATTTAATAATAATAATAATAAAAAAAAAAAGGAAATTAAAGGGGAGTAATGTGCAAGTTGTACCTGACGGGACTAAAGTGAAAGTTGCACCTGACGGGACTAATGTGATAGTTTTACCTCACGGGACTAATGTGCAAGAAGCACCGAACGAACAAACTATTTCTTTCAACGAAAATGCCTACTAACCCTGGACGATAGGTCTAGTATATCGTATCCCATTATATATCGTATTGATCGTAATATAACTCAATACTTATTTCGCTTCCTTCTTCGACTCGTTTTAAGACGCATTTTTTATGTGCATGAGCAGCCCCCGGAAAACAAAAACATTAAATCATTCAATTCATTTTTTTACTTATTTTTATTTCGTATTATTTCACGCGCACTTTTTATTTCCTAATTCAAAATTATTTAAAAAAAAACTTTTTCGATATCGCTTGTAACGATCCGCGTTTGTAATGATCGATAGATGGCGCTCTCTGAACTGCAGTTGTTAGTAAATATAACAGCCACGTGTATTTATTATTCTTCTTTCTCCGCCATTTCATCATGGAAAGTCGATTGCATAATATGAGGATATGCAGTGGTGTGATAATTTCACCTTAGCCCATCAGAGGGCGAGCATTTCATTACAATCGCGGATTGGATTTCTTATAAAAAATTATTAATGATCGAGGAAAATTATTTCCCGTTTTTAATCCTCATATTTGGATATCCGCGTTTGTAATGATCGATAGATGGCGCTCTCTGAACTGCAGTTGTTAGTAAATATAACAGCCACGTGTATTTATTATTCTTCTTTCTCCGCCATTTCATCATGGAAAATCGATTGCATAATATGATGATATGCAGTGGTGTGATAATTTCACCTTAGCCCACCAGAGGGCGAGCATTTCATTACAATCGCGGATACTGATTTTTATTAATTTTCTTTTATTTTCCTTTTAATAATAATAAAAAATAAAAAATAAAAAAAAGATTTTGATGAAATTCTGCCAAAAGCAGAATTTAGTTTAGGACGGAGGAGTATTAGTTTTTTTTTCTTCCCAATTATAACATCGCTTTCAAATTATTCAATTTTATTTTCGAAAAAGTTTAGATTTCGATAAATGTCCAACTATCGAAAAATGATTTCGACAAATGTCCAACTATCGAAAACGACAACGCAAAAATCCCAGATTGAGACTAATAGGCCCTCAGTCCTAAAAAAAAAAAAAAAAAAAAAAAAAAAACAGAAAATTAAAAAAAAATTAAAAGGATTAAAATTTTTTATTTAAAGAAAATAAATTGAAGAAGCAGATAAAAAACAACAAGACTAGATGATAAAAAGTAACATTTAGTTACTAGATAATATATTTAACTTAAAATTTAAAAAGTTCCTTTTCAGTTTGAATGGTTTCTTATTTGTTGACCTGATCTGTCGTTGTCTAGAATCGTTGCACTCGTTGTTATAAATGACGAATTTTCATGCAACCACCTGCCACAAGTAAATTTTATAAGCGAGTCCATGGGAAATCGTTTAATTTAAAAATATTTTGTAATACTACCATATTATAAAAAATCCTAGAAAGAGTTTTGAAATCGAGACAAAATAACCACGTTTAATCTTAGACTATTCAAGCAATGAACATGCACAATTAATTGCGCACTCCACTATCGATATTGCAGGACGACCTGGAGTTTCAGAGCGCCCATTGTACTCCTTCCTGCCGATCCCCTATATGCGCAATCTCTCCTACCACGCAATCTCTCCTAGCTTTACCTTATATAGGGGAGAGTGGGGTTGAATGAGGCGCAGGATGAATGGGACAATAGCTAGATTTTTATGTTTTGCAAGCACCAGAAACTTAACATTTTTTTCTGATATATGGCAGCACTGAGATCATTCATCAAGTGTAGTTTTAGAATTGTGCTATCCATAGAAGGGCACAAAAAAATTAAAGTGTCTTTTTCAGCTGCCAAAGTAAGTTTTTGCTGATTCAGTTAGGTAGTAGATAAGACATTAACTATTTGCTTAAAGTTAACATAACTCTTATATGGTGAAAAGGCATAATCTTTTATTGTGTTTATGATATTCAAGAAGAATATTGACAATTGTTCATTAAGCCTATTTCCTGTTTTATATGATCATGTGATGGTTGGGATGAATGGGACAGTTCAAATGGGGATGAATGGGAGATTCCCCACTATGTACTAATTTAAAATTTTACATCAGAATTATATTAAAACGTAAATTAGCAATATTGATTATCAGGATTCTTAATTTTGTGGACGTAGGAAAAAAAATTTTGAAATTAATTGTTCTGATTTTGTTTATAATAAATATGATTAAAAAAATTATAAGCTAGAATATTCAATGCAACAATTGGATTAAAATCACAATTTCAATCAAGCTAATTAAATAAACTCTGGTGATTATTAATGTAATACAGAATAGAATGTTTATTTTTCCCGATCAGTCAGAAAGAAAGATTTATCTGGATAATTTGTACTCTATTATAATGATTTATATCTTTCTAGTGTCTTATTTATTGATTTATTTTTAGATTAAATCTTATTAGATTAAATTACCAAAGCCTAGAGCACTAGGAACTGCACGAACCAAAGGACTTTTGTCTTTTGATGTTAATTTGAGTCAATACATCAGTTTATGTTAATTTCAGTGAATTCATAGTGTGCAATAAAGTCACATAAACCAATTTAACTTCAAAAAATTATTTACTTTCCATTTTGTTTTCTTTTCTTTGTTAACTCCAGTCCTGTCCCATTCATCCCCATAGGTGAGAATGAATGGAACAATACACATGCATGTAAAAAAAAAATATTATTAATTAAAAATGATAACTTTTTATTAAAGTTAGTATGTTTATATGTAACTGATTACTGAAGTGTACTTATGAGCAGTGTTGCAAATTTCTGAATTACATATGGCCAACGTTATCAATAAAAACATGAAAAATGTCCCATTCATCCCCACTCTCCCCTATATATATTTTTTTCAGTGTATGCCAACTTGCTTTTTTTCATTACAAAAACAAATCAATAGCTGTGAAATCGAGTTCTGAAACATTTTTAAATATTTCAATACGCGAACAAAAGCTTCTTAATAAATCGTGTTAACATTCAAAACTGTATTCCAGCCTGTCTACTTCATTTCATGTATAAATTACACGCCAGATACTTCGGCTTATAATCCAACTGAGTTTTAAACACCATTCATTTAGGAATTGCTTCCTTCGCGACATCTTAAACACGTTCGAGAACCATTAGTAACAATACTCAGTTCACACTTTTTGTCTCGCGCAGGTTCACCGACCCTCGTCATCCCAAACACATTACGCAATTCCATTTAATAACATTTTTCCTTGACGCTTTTCTTTCTTTCTCTTCCACTTTCTTCACCGGACCGATGATAATGTGTTATTTTACGTCTCCAGAGCTTTTATCGCTTTAAAGCATCTACGAATGAAGTGATTGAGTGAGCGAAGTGCTTTGGAAAACGAACGCAACCAGAAATGCTGCGGAAAAATAAATTCTTCTTTTTCTTTTCCTTTTCCTTTTTTTTTTTTTTTTTTTTTTTTTTTTTAATATAGAACCTTTGATTCATTTACAGAATGTTTTTTCCTTTTTGGCAATTAAAGTAACGAAAAAAGTGTCTTGATTATAAATGGTACTTCTATTAAATAGATACTATATGATATAATGTGAACATCGAGGTAGCGGACAACGTACAGTATTAATTTCGATATATCCGCAATATATCACAGTCATTTATTGAGATACCGTACAATATTATTTCCGATATGTCCGTGATATGTCGCAGTCTTTTATTGGTGTTTACTGTAAGGAGTAGACTTGATGTTTAAACTGAAAAATCTGTAAATGAAATGGTTGATTCAGAGAAGTGCTTTTGAAATTAACGTCACCAGGAATGTTGTAGAAAAGTAAATTCTTCTTCTTTTTATCTTTTGATTTATGTACAGAATGTACACTCCCTCTTGACATCGAAATATCGAGATACCGTACAATATTATTTCCGATATGTCCGCGACATGTCGCAGTCTTTAATTTTGTGTCTGCTGTAAGGAATATACTTTACTTAATATTTATATTGAAAAATCTTTTATTAAAGTGGTTGACTGTGACAATATAATTTGAAATAATCGTTCCCAGGATTGTTGTAGAAAAATAAATCCATCTTCTTCTTCTTTTTTTTTTTTTTAATCTTTTGTTTCATTTACAGATTCTATATTCCCTCTTGACTAAGAAATACCGAGATACCTTACAGCAGGCCTGTCCATCCCAAAAGACTTGGTGGGCCGCATTGGAAATCTGTTTTATTCAGGCGGGCCGCACCGCATGTATATATGTTCATGTGTATATATGTTTGTGAATGTATGAATCATGTGTGTATATACATTTTTTGGGGCAAGATAAAGATTCGGAGCAGAATATATTAATTTAAATTATTTTCAACCATAAATTAATAAAAGAATCTTGAAACATTTAAGACTACACATTAATAACATTAACTATGATAAAAAGAATGAATAATAGATCTAATAATAGTTCATTACAACAGTGTTAGATTTTTAGCTACCATAATCTTCGAAAGGTATTTTCACTTGGAAAAGTCAGAATGGATTTATCAATTTTTAATTTGTTAACCAAAATTGTCAATATTTAAACTTTAAAACTTCTTCACTGGCCATAAAATTAAAGAAATCACTACCGGTTTCGAAAGGACGTGGCTTTTCTTCTTCAGGGGCAAAATACGTGCTACTCTCATGAAGACAAAAAGTAAGATTTCCTTTCCAAATAGCACGTATTTTGTACTTTAAGAAGAAAAGCCACATCCTTCCAAAACCGATAATGCTTTTTTTTAATTTCATGGTGAGTGAAAAAGTTTTCAAGTTTAAATATTGATTGTAAACCAGTATTGTAAAATTGTCAAATTTAAATTATCGTCAGTCTCCTCGCGGGCCGCAAAAAACTACACGGTGGGCCGCATGCGGCCCGCGGGCCGCGGGTTGGCCACCCCTGCCTTACAGTATTATTTCCGATATGTCTGCGATATGCCGCAGTCGTTTAGTGGTGTTTACTCTAAGGAATAGACTGAATATTAAAATGAAATATCTATAAACAAAATCACTGATTGAATTAACTGCTTTGAAAATGAATGCTATAAGAAATGTTGTAAAAAAATATTTTTTTTTTTTTTTAAATTATTGATTTCTTTACGGAAACCGGAAATGGTATGTATATTCCCTCTTAACATCGAAATATCGCGGTATCATATGCTTCTGTTTAGTCGCGGCCTTGGTGTTTACAATAAGAAATAGCAGGGGTGTTTGCGTTCCGAATTTTTTATATTCCCCACCAGTAATTACAAATTGTGTTTTGGCTATATTTAATTGCTAAACATTACCAGAAAACAACCAATATTATCACTATTAAAAAACTACTGGTGAGAAATAAAATAAAAAATCCGGATTGCAAACACCCCTGAAATAGATTTACGTTGTAACATCTGTAAACAAAGTGGTTGATTGAGAGAAGGGCTTTGAAAGTGATCGCTACGCACACACACACACAAAAGAAATGTTCTAGAAAAATACTTTCATCATCATCATCATCATCATCATCATAATCTTCTTCTTTTTCTTTTAACTTTTAACTTATTTCTAGAATGCATATTCCTTCTTGATATCGAAATATCGAGAAACCGTATGGTATTACTTCAGATACGGCCATCCTATGTCACAGTTTCTCATTGGTACTTATCATAAGGAATCGACTTAATATTTTAGTTAAAACATCTGCAAATTAGTATGTTGTGGCCACCACAAGACTTTCTTCTATATATTCCTATACAAAGTCACTAAGCGCGAAACATTTATTAAAACTATTATTTATTAAAATGGTCTAACATGATGAATGTAAATAATTTTCATCATAGAGAAAACTAATACTAAATATCCAAAGAAAAAAAAATATTGTCTATAAATAACATCTTAAAAAGTGCGTTTTTATAATGGTTATCTCACATATCAAGTTTCGTACAGTTTTATGCCATACAAGTTGAGATATAGCCTTCCCGTTATCGAGGAAATTTCCAGTATAGCAGCGCCATCTATCGGACGATAAGCATCCAACTTGAATCAGCATAATGGCTCATAATGGCCTTCTCAAATTTCATGTTTTGTTTGATTATATTCAATAGAACCTGAGATATAACTTTTCCTTAAATTGCAGAAATCGCTGTGTAGCAGCGCCACCTGTTGAGCAGTTAACACCAAAAGTTGATAAGTACTAATTTATGTCAAGGTGCATCTACATGTTATTTTTGCAATTCTGTGCTTTAGTTCCTGAGATATAGTCTTCCCTTTAATTGCGGAAATCCCAGCATAGCAGCGCCACCTGTTGGCCTATAAGAATCATAATTGAATCAGCATAATATTTTATAACGACCTTTTTACATATCAAGATTTCTTTTATTGTACGCAATAGAACCTTAGGTATAACCTCCCCTTAAATTGCGGAAATCGCTGTATAGCAGCACCACCTGTTGAGCGCTGACACCAAAAATTGCTAGGCACTAATTTAGGTCAAGGTGCATCTATATACGAATTTATATACAATTCTGAGCATATTTCCGGAGATACAGTTGCCACAAAATTTTTCTCTCTCTCTCACACACACAGACAGAGAGGCAGACATTTTCTAAAAATCGTAAAATCGTATTCTAGACCTCCCAAAACGTGCAAATCCGTCCAAAACCGGAAGTCGAAAATTTTTATGAATCCAATACTTTCTTCTATTGAATATATATATATATATATAAATCCATTTTTGAAAACTTCGTCCTTTTAACAGTTGTGAATTTTCTGAATGTGCAAACGGAATTTAAAAGTATGTATTAGTTCATGAGTTATAAGTAAACAACATTTCCCATAGAATAACACTGGCTTGGGCTTCCGCCGACAGTAAGTGAAGTGGAACCTTAATTTAACATATTAACAGAAAACAAATTGCTAGGTTTAAACATACAAATGTAATTTATAAAATATCTCATCTGGATTACAGCACTTGTCGCGCATTATTTATATATTTATTGAATGGATGCAAATTTTACGTATTTTCTAAATTGTTCATGTTTCTTGTGATATCAGACTTGGTCTGGCATTTCTGGATCGCAGACAAATTTCGTATTGCTACAGAAAATTCTGCTATGACTCATGCTTGGTCATTTCGAGACGATTGATGTGTGTTTTTGTATTTTATATCGTTTCCTAAGTAAATTTCGGTTTTTAATAATTTAATAAAATTTTCTCGGCAACTCTAAGTTAATGTTTTGTAGGCCCAAATATACTCAAATGACGAGGATAAACATAGTCATTTAAAAATTTGCACACTGAGGAAAAAAAAAATATATATATATATATATATATATATATATATATACCGCCTTCATCTAGAAAGAATAAGTAGTCATTTTCTAAATCCCTAAACTAGAAATATAGATTTCTTAGATATGAGTATAAGATAAACTGCTATGATGTGTCCACCACATGACTTTATTCTATATAATTTTACACAAAATTTATTCAATACAAATTGTTTGTTAAATTATCAAATTATTTTTCATTATAAATGCAGACGATTTTTATCTGACAGAATTATATCATTAAATGCCGAAAGAATGTCGTTTTTTTTGCAATTATCAGAAGAAATGCCATTTTTTTTTTTTTTTTTTTTTTTTCGTTAAAAATGAAAAAGAAAAATCGTTAACTTTGTTTTAAATTATCACAGATCTATAGTTCAATCATTCGTTTTAAAGGTATTGACGAGATCTTTCGAAAGATACCCATACTGAAAGTTTATTCCCCGTGGGGGGGGGGGGGTACTTCCCCCCAGGGAGGGAAGCGATGCCCCCACATTCACAATTTTTTTTTCCTGGTTAACTACTACTATTACCAATAATTCATATTAATTTTACAATCACACGATTAAAATAACTCTCGTTATGTACAGTTATACGAAATTTTGTTTTATACTGCCATGTTAAAAAATTAGAAAAAATGTGATCACAGCGCCACCTGTTGAGTCATTGTTCCACAAATATAACCAGTTTATTTCAGGTCCAACTAAATACCAAGTTTGGTGAAATTTCGTTCATTGGTTCGTGAGATAGAGTGTCCACAAAATTTGTGATACACACACACACACAGACAGACATTTTCTAAAAACAGTCAAATCGTGTTCAGGACATCCCAAAACGTGTAAATCCATCGAAAACTGGAGTTCACGAATCCAATACTTTCTCTATATATACATATAGAAGAAAGTAACAAATATGTTGAATAGACAAATGATCGAGAAATTCCCGCTTAATTTCCTACAACTGGGTCATAAACCAAAATTATAGATACTAAAACGCGATCTCGAAATCGCATTTATTTGCAGAGATTTTTAAATAAATTTGACGATGGTAATATAGAAAAACGATCTAGAATTCTAATAGGGGTTTACAGAAATCACTATCGAAGGGAACTAGAATTTATAAGGATGACATGGATCTATTTTTTGCCCAGCCACTATTTATTTTCTAGATGTCAGTCCCAGATATTTTTTCCACGAGTTAGCTAAATAAAATAGTGAATAAAAGATTTCGTCATTTTCTTTTTTTAAGTTTTTAATGCATGTCTGTATTTTTAGTACAAAGGACTATTAGTCTCAATCTACGGATTTTTACAATACCAGTTTTACGATAGTTGGACATTTGTCGAAAATATAATTGAATAATTTGAAAGCGATGTTATAATTTGAAGGAAAAAAAAATAGTTCTCCATACTAAATTAATTCTGCTGTTGCCTGAAAATAAGCAAAATCCTTTTTTTTTTTTTTTTTTTTTTTTTTTTTTTTAAGCAAAAGAAAAGAAAAGAAATTTAATAATAACACTACTTGGCATGAAAGTTGCCTCTGACACCATTTCAGCACACTCTTATGTAAAATGGCTTCCTGAATCCGAATAGGACGCCCATTTTGCCCTATCACCCACCGTTTTTTAAGAATTTTCATCGTTTTTCGGTGATTTTATGGCTATGAATTTTATTTTTAGGTGGAATAAGGATTATTTTAACCATTAAATATCTTCTGAGGGGCTACAGAGTTGGAAAATTCTAAAACATAGACATTTATGACAAGGGATTTTTTTTTTTTTTTTTTTTTTTGGAAGGGGGGGGGGTTGCTACTGAAATTATGCATTGCATATCTTATATTTTTTTTTACTCTGTTATTAATGTTATTTTATTTATTTATTTATTTATTTATTTATTTATTTTTATTTTTTTGTTTTTAGGAGTTAAATTAATTCTTTTTCATTCTTCAAATCTAATTTATAGTCATAAAATGATCGAAAAGGGAAAGAAATTAAGAGAGGGTGTGGTGTTTCTAAAAAACGATGGGTAACTGGGCAAAATGGGAGTGCTATTCAGATTCAGGAGGTCATTTTACATAACCCTTTCTAAGCCAGACCGTACGATCGTGCGGGTTAGGCATCCACGATATCCACTTTTACATTTTTGCATTTGGAACAGTCGTATGTAATAAAATCAGGAAATGGACGACCGAGAAAGTGTAAAGTACAATTTCCAATCAACAAATGTCGGTTATAGTCCATGCTTCTCTTTCAGTTTGCAAAAACAGAAGAATGTAATGTTTTAAGGTAAAAATGTTTCGGGTCGGAAAGGGATAAGAATCAGCAAGAATTGTATCAGACCTCAATTTTTTATTTTTATTTATTTTTTTATTTTTTTTTTGAAGAGCAGTGTAATCAGTATCGAAACGGACAGTATTGAAAAGGTTTTTTTTTTTTTTTTAAATAGGGGGAAGGGTGAGAAGGTCGAAATATATATATTTTATCTAGAAATTCATATTGATTCAATGTAAAAATAGATCTGTTTGCGAATCTGAAAAATATTCAACGGGGGAAGGAAATCCAATTTTGAAATCACTTAAACCTGAACGGTCCAGCTCTTTGCCAAAATTTTATTTTATTTTTTTCTTATTTTACAAATTGTTGAAAATTTCTAAAAAATCATCACGCAGCGTCATAATATTTCTATTTTTACGACTCAGCGGCAGATAAGCGCTTTCGAAAAAGCGAAATTCTGACAAGTTTTTAACCGGGAAAGAGTAATGGTTTGTTTTATAAATTGTTTGCACTTCGTGAAGTTCTATAGGAGAACATAGAAGAAAATTTTGTGATGGCTACATCATATTATTTTTTAATTTTATAGCCATATTATTATTATTTGTACACTATTGTAAATATGACGTTGTCGTTATCGTCGGGAAATTTGGGCTTTTATTATTAAGAAATTATTATTATTATTATTACTTTCTTCTATATTCAATAGCAGAAAGTATTGGATTCGTAAAAATTTTCGACCTCGGGTTTTTGATGGATTTACCCGTTTTGAGAGCTGTAGAACACGAGTTGACCATTTTTAGAAAATGTTTGTCCGTCTGTCTGTGTGTGTGTGTGACAAAATTTTGTGGCAACTGTATCTCCGGAACTACTGCTCAGAATTTCATACAAATTGGTATGTTGTTGCACCTTGACATAAATTAGTGCCTATCAACTTTTGGTAAAAATTGTCTTACACGTTGCGTTGCCATTCCACTTTTTCTAAATTTTTAACATGGTGGTAAAGGACAAAATTTTGTATAAATGTGCATAAAGAGAATCATTTTTTAATAATCATTATGAAATTTACCAGAATTATTTATAATAGAGATAGTCAACTGGAGAAAATTTTTTGTATGTGTAGAAGCGTCGCCTCCCCCCCCCCCCGGGGGGGGCTCGAGGGAAGTAAATTTTCATGATGGGTATCTTTCAAAAGATCTCGCCAGTACCTTTAAAAGGAATGGTTGAACCATAGATCTGCGATAATTTAAAATGAAGTTATCTATTTTTTTCATTTTTAACAAAAAGAAAAAAAAAAAAAGTAATATTGACAGTAAAATTGACTTTTTTTGAATATTTAGTGTTATACTACTTCTCTAATATGGAAATCGTCTGCATTATCATGGAAGATAATTTTTTTTTAATAATAATTTTATTAAATTATTTTTACTGAGTGAATTTGTATAGGAAAATATAGAAGAAAGTCATGTGGTGGCCACGACATACTAGTTTTTTATATTGGCGTGAATCTGGAGGATACTTTAAGTAGATTCCATGCTTTGGTCCCTCTTGTACACAACCGGCCTTAACTCTGCCTTCCCCTCTCCGCAACCACTCTAAAAAATATCCATACGAAAACTTGAATGTGTAACAAAACTTGCTCCAATGTATAGAAATCTTATAAAAACTAGACAGTTCCGGATTCACATTTGACACATTCTCTGATGCAGTTTTTTTTTTTTTTAAACAAAAATGTACGTTCTGGACAAATGAACACATTTCATCCAGCTATGAAATATATACAAGTGGCAGATAAATGGCGTCCGAGAATTCGACACACACACACAAAAAAAGAATAAAATAAGTGGGGGGGGGGGGTTCATGCCCTCGATATTATAGGCACTTTTCATGTGCGAGGTGCCATGTCGGGGTTTGACTTCTATTATCTCAAAAAGAAATTCAAAAAGTGGCCCTGAAAGAGTCACTGCTCACTGGATCTGTATTGGGGCCAACATAAGAAAAAAAGGGGGCCTTTTTTCGGGGACCATCCCTTTATCTTGACACACGTCACTCAAAAGCAGACGATAAGCGAGAAATACAAAAAATGCGGACAAATTTTTTAGAACACTACTTCAGAAAAAGACCATAAATTTGTGTGGTATAAAGAGAGATGGCATTTATGACTGAAATTTCTATTTCTCCCTCCTTATTTTTTTTTAATTTATTTTTTTTCTCCAATCATTTGTGGGAGTTGAGGTGTATTATGAATCACGTGAATTCAAACATGCAATCAGCACGTGGAGCTTATTCCATGGTATTAAATAAAATACTTGCAGATCCTTCTTTTTTTGTTCTCTGATAACAGTAGACTTGTGACTTTACTTCCCTCCCCCTACACACAAAAAAAAAAAGTGCACATAACAATAGAATTTTTACTCTACTTCTTCTTCTTATTATGGATTTATTTATCTTTTATTTTATTTTATTTTTTCCCGTTCTCTCTCTCTCGATATAAAACTTTCTTGTGGTTTCATAAATATTTTGGGGTTCCAAGGGAATTCCGATAAAAAGCGATAAAATTAAGTAGTTTATTTCGATAGTGTATTTTTTTTTAAGTCTTGACTTTTTAAGTGAGGGATCTATCGTAATATCCGGGTTTTCAATTGCATTTTCATCTTCGTTTAATTTTTGCGTCATCAAGTATTTTTCGAAAAAATTCCGCGTATTTATAAGAAGAGATTTTTTTTTTTTTTCGTTATATCAAATACATGACAGGAAGTACATATAAAAAAGACTTATTGTTATCGATTAATCGATTAAAAAAATATGTTGAATCGATCATAATAAGTGCTGAGATGAAAATGTATTGTTTTGTGCTTACCACTTTCATTTTGCATTTGTGCTTATTTTTTCTTGGCCGATGAAGAGTCGTCAATAATTAAATAATTGCTGCAGATTTTTGCAAGTTACAGTGTTCATTTATAATTTTTTTTTTTTATTCATACACACTGTTAAAAATTTCTGTAAATTTAATGTAAATATTTATCCAGAGTCTCTGTAAATTTACAGTAATTGTTAATTAAAAGTGAATAATCGAGATTCTCGATCCTTATTCTGTATTTTTACCTAATTTTATTATTTATTTTTTTAATTAAAATTAAAAATGACAGTTTCTACTTTAGAAAAAGCATTTTAAGTCCGAAATATATTCTCACCAATAATTAATTAATATTAGTTATTAAAATGAATGTATAAAATAAGTTTTTTAACATCTCCGTTTATTGTTCTCTGTAATTTTACGTAAGACTTAGGATAATACATTACACAGAGTTTTCTGTCGAAATTTTTAACAGTGCACATTCAAGGATGTGTTTTGGTGTATTTCATTATAATTCGCTTCATTTAATTTTAAGATTTTATCCTCGTTAGTGATTTTCTCTCCGCGAAGAGATCAAAATGGTGATGGCATATTTTCAAACCACCCCTGGTACTTTTATAAATATTTTGAGGTCTGAAGGTTTTTCCAATAAAAAGCGATAAAATTAATTAGTAATTTTGTTTCGATATTACGTTTTTCTTTTTCTCAAATCTAGACATTCTAAGCGAGGAGTCGTTTGTAATATCTGGGTGTTTCAGTGGCATTTAAGACTAGTTTTGATTTTTACGGTTGTAAAGTATTTTTCAGATGAATAATAATATTTTACACTAAAAATTTCCAATTTTTACTTTCTTCTATATGTATATAGAGAGAAAGTATTGCATTCGTGAAAATTTTCGAACTCCAGTTTTCGATGGATTTACATGTTTTAGGATGCACTGAATACGATTCGACTGACTTCAGAAAATGTCTGTCTGTCTGTCAGTCTGTGTGTGTGTATCACAATTTTTGTGAACGCTGTATCTCACGAACCAATGAACGAAACTTAACCAAACTTGATATTTAGATGGACCCTGACATAAACTGGTGCTGGTTAGATTTGTGGATCAATCGCTCAACAGGTGGCGCTGTCATCGCATTTTTTCAAAATTTTTAACATGGCAGTATAGGACAAAATTTCGTATAAATGTGCATAATGAAAGTTATTTTTAATATGTGTTTGTGAAATTAATGTGAATTATTGATAATAGTAGTACTAAACTAGAAAAAAAAATTGTGTATGTGGGAGCATCCCTTACCCCCTGGGGGAAGTACCCCCTCGGGGGGAGTAAATTTTCAATATGGGTACCTTTCGAAAGATTTCATCAGCGCCTTTAAAATGAATGGTTGAACAATAGATCTGGGATAATTTAAAGCAAAGTTATCGATTTTTTTTTTTTTTTTATTTTTTTTATTTTTTTTATTGACAAAAAAAAAAAAAAAAAAAAAAAAAAAAAAAAACGTATTTTTTCCGATAATTAGAAAAAATTGATTTTCTTTCGGCATTTAGTCATATAATTCTGTCAGATAAAAATCGTCTTCATTTATAATGGAAAATAAGTTAATAATTTAATAAATAATTTGCATTGAACGAATCTTGTGTACAATTATATAGAAGAAAGTTATGTGGTAGCCACATCATACTATTTTTTTTCTAATTGTGGATGTATTAAGAACCACAAAAAGATTTATTGTTATCGTTTAATCTCGATTAAAAATAATAAAAATAATTAATTGATCACCATACAAATACAGAACAAAATATGATTATTTCGTACTTTCTACCTTTATGTTGCGTTCGTGACTAATTTTTTTCGTCTGGTGAAGAGCTGTGCTTAATTATTTTGCCCCGAAACAACTGATATGAAATTTTGCTATTAGCAATGTTCATTACAAAGTTTTTGTATATTATTATTCAAAGCGCAATTTGGCGTATTTTATTATAGTATACTTTATTGAATTTCAAAGTTTTATCCCCATGAACGATTTTTGAATAGCAGTCTATGGCACTATAGAGTTAAATTTTAAATTTTCATATAATTGCTAAGCTAAAATTGTAAAGTCCCCATCTGGAAGTGGAGGACATTTTTCTTCTCCTTGAAAAGGCGTTCTTAAGGACATTTTTTAGGAAAGTTGGGGACGCGCCACCTATACTGATGGGGGGGGGGGGGAATTACTGCCTTCATCTAGATCGAATAAATAGTCATTTTCTAAATACCTAAATAAAAATATAGATTTCTGAGCTATGTGTGTAATGTAAGCAAATGAACTGAATAGACGAAATGACAGAGAATTTTTAGTGTATACTTTTCTAGATGGTGAAACGGTGCATTGTATTTTGAATCGTTAGTATTGCTAGAAATTCTCTCTTTTGTTTCTATAATTCATTCATGAAGTAGAATTCTAGTTGCTAAAACTCTCCTGTTGTTTTCACATTTATTAGCAAAGATTTTTAAATAAGTTTGACCACGTTAAGAAAACGCTCTAGCACTCTTGTCTAGAACTCTCTAGTAAATGGAAATAGAATTTATAAGGACAACATGGCATTATTTTTAGCAAAGTCACAATTTATTTTCAAAATGTCAGTCGCAGATTTTTTTTTTTTTTTTCAACTGGGGATTCGTGACAGCCTAGTGATCCGAGGTTTCCCGCAGTTTACTTCGAAACTCGTGAATATGGGCTAGGAATCCTCCTCTTGCACACACACTCACGTAGGGTATTCATTTCAGACCTATAGGTTCCTTTACTTACCGTCACCGGAAGCCCAAGTCAATATTATTCTATGGGAAATTTTACTTACTTATAACTCATTAATGCATATTTTTAAATTCTGTTTTCATATTCAGACAATTCACAACGGATTTTTTTAACTTTAAATACTTTATTTTGAAGGTGTAAAATACAAATTTTAATATGTGAAATTTTTCATTTTATAGTTACAAAATAAAACATGTAAAATAAAAAATAAATAAATAAATAAATCCGTTTTAATAAAGGTCCTTCAATTTAACAGTTGTGAATTTTCTGCATATGAAAACAGAATTTAAAAATATGCATTAGTTAATGAGTTATAAGAAAAAGGAAATTTCTCATAGAATCAGATTGGCTTGGACTTCCGGCGATGGTAAATGAAGAGGGCCGTTAAACTTACACATTACCACTCAATTCAGTATTTCAACTACAAGAAGCAGTGTTGCCAGATGGTCGACAGTCAATTTCCCCAAACAGGCTTTCAATTTTCCCCAAATTAGGGGTTTTTTGCAAAAGAATCCCCAACTCAATTTCTACTAAAAAAGTAAATTTAAAAAAAAAAAATTAAACTATTTAACAAATTTAAGTCCAAATATTTCCCCAAATGAAGCTCATTTTTGAAAAAAGTCCCCATATACCGGGTGATCCAAAAGTCAGGACAAACTTTAAAAATGAATAATTCGAAAACGAATCAAGATACAAAGATACGGTTTGCACCAAACGGATGAAAAAGAAACCGGGTTTTGTATGGCAAAGGAAAAAAATTAGTTCTGTTGGCGACCAACAGATGGCGCTATAGTGTTTTATTTCACCAAAAGATGATTTACAAATGAAAAAAAATGTTGACAACTTAAAAGTCAGCTTAATTACAGTTAATTAGTACTACTACAGTAACTGTTCAATGTCCAACATTCAGAAGTACAGCTGTGAGATGATTCACCACATCGTTCACAGCATTTAGTAGCATTTCTTGCGTTGTGGCAGACACATTTTGGCGGATGGCATCTTTCAGTGCTGCTAGGGATGCCGGTTGGTCGCGGTACACTTTTGACTTCCAAGAATCTCCACAGCCAAAAGTCACAGGGTGTCAGATCAGGAGATCTTGGAGGCCATGCGTGATTAAAGTAGCGATTGAGAATGCGATATTTCGATGCATATAAGCTTCGACTACCATTACCTGCTGTAGATGTTCGTTTTTATATCGTTTGTTGCTTTGCATAATCCTACATCAGAAATACGACAGCGCCATCTGTTGGTCGCCAACAGAACTATTTTTTTTTTTCTTTCCCACACAAAACCCGGCTTCTTTTCCATCCGTTTGGCGCAAACCGTATCTTTTTATCTTGATTCGTTTTCGAATTATTCATTTTTAAAGTTTGTCCTGACTTTTGGATCACCCGGTATATATATATAAAAAAAAGAAGAGAAAAACAAGTATGCACTAGTTATAGAAAATTTTTAAACCTGCATAAAGAAAGTACGTTAGTGCTGAAAATGTACGTAGGATTTACTTTCATCCTGAAGATATCCTGAGGATGTCCTGGGAAGAAGGGATACCTTCAAAAAAACCCTACGTCCTAAAGAAAACTGTCAAAAGTCTCTAACGTGTAAATATTGTGAGCTTATCAGGTATTCTTCGACCACATTTCATGAAACCATGGAAGCATCTGCGCAAGTGCTAACTCAACGAGTCCAATGCTGAAATGGGTGTGACAGTCATCTGACTCAGAAAAAAATGAGCGAGAAAACAGAACGCGGAATTATTGGATGTTTTCCAAATTTCAAACTGTTGGTCAAGCTGGCATCCCTCCAACAATTTGGACGCGTCCTCATTGCTAGTTTTAGGATAAGTGTCAGTGATGCCAAATTGGGAATTTTGTCCCCATTTCAGGGATTTTTGAGGCTTCTGGGGACAATTTTGGGGACCAAATGTTTGTGGGGACTTTCTTGGGGAATTCTAAAATTTTTGGGGATAAATCTGGGGAGTTCTTCAACTTTCTGTCAATGTTGGCAACGTAATGGTTTATCCCTACGACTAGAAACTTTAAATAGCTTTATTGTTATTTGGGGATTTTTTTCAAAAATTGCCTTTATTTGGGGAATGTCTGAGCTTAAACCATAGAAAAATATGCTTTATATATATATATATATATATATATATTTATATATATATATATATATATATATATATATATATATATATATATTTATATTTATATATATATATATATATATATATATATATATATATATTAATAAATAATTTTTTTTTCAATATATATATATATAGATATATATATATTGAAAAAAAAAATATTTTCCCTTTTTAGTAGAAATCAAGTTGGGGATTTTTCAAAAAAAAAAAAAAAACTGATTCGGGGAAATTTGAAGACTTGTTTGGGGAAATAATTTTCGACCATCTGGCATCACTGATATGTGGCTGCACTGTAGACAAATTTAAGACAAAATAGTTGAAAAATTACCCAGATTTTACCCCAAAAATTTAAAAAATCCCCTCGAAGTTCATGTTCCTCACTAACATTCGGTCCCCAAAAATGCCCCCTGAAGCTCATAAAGCCCCTAAAATGGGGACAAAATCCCCAATCTGGCATCACTGACAAGAGGTTATATACGTAGTACTCGTTGGTACTTAAGAGTTAATGAGCTCTGAATGCATAAAAAAAATAATTATGAGAATCATTCTTTAAAATGAGAATGACCCTGAACAAAAAATGCAATAGATTTTAAGTATGAACTTAGATATTAGGATAGTTATCGCTCATTGGCCAACTGGAATTAATTACACTTAGCGCACTCATTTAGTGATTGCTTTTATTACTTTTTTATAAAAACCTATCCATCATGATACAGAAAATCGAAATACCATATCAATTTCTGAAAGAAGAATACAAGATGATATCAACATTCTAAACGTATCACCCTAGAATTTTTATTACATAACCCCCCCCCTTTCCTATTTCACCTCGCAAACTAAATAGCTGCATAATCAATTTATGGCATGTCCTTTATCATAGCTTATAATATAAAACGAAGTATTTCTTTACAAAAACTTTTTAACAAGCAAAGAAACGGAAATTCCAGTGGCTGTAAGAAGAAGAACTAATATAGCATTCCATCATTTTGTATGAGAGACGTTCTAATAGGGATCTTCCCCTCCTTCTCGATGTTATCGGGGGGGGGGGGTGTGTCTAGGGTCAGTGCATCCTGTTCTCTGACTTCGTCTGGAAATGGTACCTGACTTAGTCAACGGTTATGATTATCGCATATTGGTTTAGTTGTTTGGCCAAAAATGTGGCAGTATAGGAAAAGTTGATTATTAGTTTAAGAGAGTAGTTTTATCAACTATAGGCAATTGTACCTAGACGTAAGGATTCTTAGCAGTTTATTCTTATTCTTATTTTTATTTATTTATTTATTTATTTCGTTTATTCAGGTTATAAAGGCGGATTTTGAATTCGTAAGGAATTTTCGGGAATAATTTGAAAAATATATCCATGGAATTACGCATGCATTATGTTGATTTTTTCACTTCTTTCATAATTTTTCTCTAAACTGAGGTTGGTTGGTTGGTTGGGTTTTACGTCGCACTAGTGATGGGCAATTAGCGACGGTCTGGGACACACCCCTAGAGGTGATCCGGAGACATGCCATCACAATTTTGATCCTCCACGGAAGGGATGGCTCTCCCGCTTCGGTGGCACTCAGAGGTATAATTTTTCATGGGAACATGGAGGACATTGCGGTCACGACAGATTTTACGCGCACCAGCCACCATTAATGTACACGACGGTCTTTGGTCGGCTCGAGTACCGAACCCGCAATCTCCCAATTACGAGGCCGGCGCTCTACCGACTGGGCTACCGTGGCCCCTCTAAACTGAGAACTTTTATCGTCTGTGTAGAGATGTTTTCAGCTGTCAGTAGGAACATAGAAAAATTTCAGTTGGCAGCATTGTAAAACCAAATACTACCTGTCGTCTCAGACCAATGAAAGTTCGTGTAATTCTACGGGGAAATGTGATTCATTACCTAACGTATATATTATCATAATCAGTTTCAGCCTTCATCAATCCACTGCAGGATGAAAGCCTCTTTATGTGAATCCAATCGGCCCTGTTTTCTGCAATTCTTCTCCAATCTGCTCTTCCAAACTTTACAATTTCATCTCTCCAACGGCGCAGTGGATTCTTCCTCGGTCTTTTCTTATCTCTCAGTATCCAAAATAGGACTTTGTTGGCTCATCTGTCATCATTTCTTCTCGCAAGGTGCACGGCCCAGCAAAATTTTAACTTCTCAATTCTAGAAATAACATCAGTAACTTTGGTTTGCTTCGTAAAATCCAAATGTTTCATTTACTATCTCTTCGGATTTTGAGTTCGTAATACATGTATTATAAATATCCGTTTCACATTCTGTAAATTTACATTATTGAAATTTGTTTTCGTTTTTAAAAACTGAATTTTTTAATTTTCGTTATTTAGTTTTCCAATTAAAAAAAATGCGAAAAAAAGTTAATTTTTCGAATTTTTTAACTCAAAAATAAAGTACTAAAAATTTAAAGAATTACTTTTTAGGAAACAAATAGGTACAAATTTAACAAATGAGAATTTTCTGAAACAGGAATTTTGAAAAATACATTAGATAATAAATGATTCTGTAAGCAAATTTCTCCATAGAATAGCATGGGTTTTGGCTGTCAGCGAGCACAACATCGTTGTAAACAGGAATTGAAGGCTTCTCTCAATAGAAACTAGAAAGAAAAATTATGTGGTTCATACAGTTTTAGAAACACTTTCCAATTTTATTTACTTGTTTCCACTTCAATCTCTAATATTTCCACTTTGTTTTAAGTATAGAAAACACAAAACACAAATAAAAACATAAATGGAGTAATTTCTGCTTATATAAACAAAAATGCATATAAATGTTTCTATGTGTATCTATAAAATATGTATAATGCTAACCATGCCATATTCTCTAGGAAACATGCATATATTTAAGCAAAAATTTCTTCTCACACATAAAATAAAGGAATACACTACCGGTTTCGAAAGCACGACACCTTTCTTCCTCAGGTGCAAAAAACTTGTGTTATTGCCTTTGAGACAAAAGCAATACTGGAAGCAATATACTTTCGCCCATTTAACTATTATGTGTTAAAAACTTTATTTTTCGTTCTATACAAAGATATTAGATATACTTTTAAAATTTTCCTCCCATAAATCATAACGTATCTAAATTACTTTGTCGGTCCCTGTTTAATATGAAACTTTTTTTTTTTTTTTTTTTTTGTGTGTGTGTGTGTGTGTGTGTGTATCTTAATAATTTATGTTAAATCCATTATGGTTTCTGTAGAATAAAACCTTTAAAAATACTTTAAAGAAACACTTCTTATAGACTGTAATGTTTCCAAATTCCATTATAAGTTGCTATACACAAATCAGTATAAGTATATAAATCATAAAATAGATTGTTTTTATGTAGTCTTATATATTGTCTAATAACAAAACGTGTTGAAAATCATATACTAAAACTTAGAATAGTAAAATAATAATAATAAATGAGTATTAAAAAAATTAAAAAATAGAACTTACACTGCAATTAAAATGCTTTTCCGACCCATTTCTTCTTAAACTCACAATGCATTTGAACATTTTGTGTAGCCCTGGAAAACAATTATTAATGCTAATAACGTACCCAATTCATTGGCATATATGGTTATGTATATTTACAGAACGTGTGTTAATTTGGCTAAATCAGGTTGTGACAAATCAGACTTTAAATAAATATTTCTCGTAGATTGCAATGTATTGAAATATTTTTGAGAGCCACCATTCATACTATTAATACACTGGTGTTCAAAATTTAAGCAACAACTTGTTTTCTCATTTTCTTCTTTCGCACATAATTAAAAAAATAATAATAATAATAATAAACATATGAGCATAAAATTTAGGTGGTATGTTCGTTATCATGATATTAATCGAATTTTATATAGTTTTAACCTGAGTAATCATTTTTAAACTAATTTTTTTTTTCGAAAGTATGCTTTGGAAAAGGGAAAAATTTGAACTATTTCAGAAAAGAAAACATAATGAAAAGTGATGTTAAGAATGTTAAGGATGTATTACGGATAGATAAAAACGCAAATGCCTTGAAATGTTGCTCTAAATCTCAATTTTCTTCTCTGTATTAACTTTTCTTTTACTTTTATAATAGACTTTAAAAAAAAATATATAAAATTAATAATTTGTGAACTGTAAGCACCACCAGAATAATTAAAATGTCGATAAATAGTTGTATAATAAACATCTTATCCAATTTTCAAGTCTGTATGTACATTTTTTAAAAAGTTATTCACATGCGAAAAAAAGAAGAAAAAAGAAGAAACAGAAAAATGAATACAGGTAAAAAGGTCCGGTTTTAATCTAACATATGGATGCATGTGCATCTTCACTTATCTGTAAGGCATCCTTATGACCATTCTTCATTTAAGTTTTCTTTTCTGAAATTGTTGAGATTTTTCATTTTTTCCAAAGCTTATTTTTGAGAAAAAATGAATATGTGTTAGCTTAAAAATTATTGCTTTTGTTAAAGTTATATAAAATTCGATTCATGATATGATAAAGAACAGGCCACCCAAATTTTAGGTTCATATGTTTATTTGTTAAAAAATTATGCGCAAAAGAAGAAAACAAGAAATCAGGTTGTTGCTTGAATTTTGATCACCATAGTGTATATCTATAAAAAGTAAATAAATACAAGAAAATTTTAATCTTTGTATAAAATAATCAAAACTGTTTACTTCCAACGTTTTTATTACATTTTTCCTTTGAACTGAAGAGTCAGTTACCAGTAAAATTTCATTTTCCACAAATACGCTATCTGATTTCTACATTGTGAAAAGGAACAGATATTTACAAATAAAATATCCATATTTTATGCACAACAAAACTGTTTCCAAGAAATATTTTTTTTCTGTGTTCTATTCATAGAAAATAGCAATTAATTCTAAGTTATAAAAATAAATCAGTAAATAAATAAAATACTGTATTAAATTTACATTTCTAAAATGTGATGGCATGTCTCCGGACCACCTCTAGGGGTGAGTCCCAGACCGTCGCCAATTGCCCATTGCGCAGCACTAGTGCGACGTAAAAACTCAATTAAAATCTAAAAATGTGATAAAGATCTTTTCTCACTGCTTGTTCAAAATCCCCCCCTTCCCCCCTTCATAAAACATTAATTTAACAGCAGTTTTTTTTTTTTTTTTTTTTTTCAATTTTTATTATAGTAAACTTCCGAAAATTTATCGAGAATGTATTCTAACGTATTTTAAATAATATCTAGTATATGCATGTTTATGTTGTAGAAATATGTAAATAGCATATATGGCTTCAAAAAATTGAAAAACCTATTAAAAATAATACTTTTTTCCTTTGAAATTAACAACAACAACAAATATATATATATATATTAGCCAGAACGTCAATTATTTTTTTCCCCTGTAAACAGACAAATTTACAATATTGAATTTTTCTGTAAATTCTTTGCAGTGTAATTTTACAAATGTAATATATATTTTTTCCTAAACAGAAAGAAATGGGGATAAAAAATTATGGATAGCCGCTTAGATAACAATAACCTAAAAATTGTCAACTTTGTTACAATTTTCTAAATTTTTTCTTTCAAAAAAAAAAAAAAAAAAAAAAAAAAAAAAAGAAAGAAATAGTATGTTCTGGCCATTACAAAACTTTCTTCTATATTCTCCGATACGAATTTACTCAGTACAAATAACACATTTAAAATTATTATTTATTAAAATTATCGTCCATGATGGATGCAGACAATTTTCATCCTAGAGAAGTAGTATAACACTATACATCCAAATAAAGTCAATTTTATTCCCTACAAATAACATCCTAAAAAAGAAAATAAAAAAGCGTTTTCTTTTCTTTCCTTTTTTTTTTTTTTTTTTTTTTATGAAAAAGAGTATCTTTAATTTTATTTTAAATTATCATAGTTCGATGGTTCAGCCATTCGTTATAAAGATAATGACGATTTCATTTGAAATATACCCATATTGAAAATTTGCCCTCTCGTGAGGTGGCCTTCACCCTCCCCTCTCCCCCCCCCCCCCCCCCTCCTTCCTGGAGAGAAGAAGTTCTTCTTCATATACAAAAAATTCCCAATTGACATTTACAGTTAAAATTAATTCCCTCTAATTTTTCAATTTAAAAATAATTCATTAAAAATAACTCTTATTATGCACATTTATACAAAATTTTGTCCTATACTGCCATGTTAAAAAATTAGAAAAGCGGGATAGCAACGCCACCTTTTAGGCACTAATTTAAATCAAGGTTCAATTACACATTATTTTTCATGAAATTCTATGCAGTCGGTTCCCGAGATACAGTTACCCTAAACCTTTGGCACACACACAGAGTGGCAATGTTCTACACCTTTCAAAATATGTAATTCTGTCAAAAACCCAAGTCGAAGATTTTTACGAAACCAAAAATGATAATAATAATAATAATAATCTATCTACATTAATAAAATCAGACTTTTGTCTGTAAATTTGTCGGAATCGAAAAATTTTGCGATATCTTCACGTTTCACACCCCATGAAAGCCGAAAATGACTTCAGAAAATTTTGCCTGTGTGTGTGTGTGTGTGTGTGTGTCATCGTGTCCGTATGTCGCTTTTTTTGTCCGGGCATCACTTGAGAACGGCTGGACGGAATTCAACGGCGCTTGGCAGGGATTTAGGTCTTCACCCAACTTAAAATTATATCTATCAACTTTTCAGAAATTCCCCCCGTTCCCCCCTGGGGGGTAAAAGACTAAAACACGTTTGTCCGGGCATCACTCGAGAACGGCTGGCCGGAAATCGACGGTGCTTGGCAGAAACTTAGGTCTTCACCCAACTTAAAATTATATCTATAGAAATTTTCAAAATTCTGATTAGTGTTTAAATTGTGGGTAAAAAACGCCTGCGCATGCGCCATAAATATTTTTTCACTAAAACGCTTTGAATGGAAAAATAAAATGCAAAAATAAATTTTTGAGATAAAGAATTTTTTTATTCGCGTGATTCGCACTACAAATTATGAAGAGATTGAAATGAAGTTTTTCCATCTGAGTTTCATACTTTAGTTAATTTTAAAACATCTAATTGTCGTATCGAAAAACTGTTTATACCCCAGGATTCAGAAAAATCACCTCTTTCATTTGGTACTGAATTTGTAACGATAGGTCTCATACTTCTAATTTATTTTCCCCTTTTTCCGTTTTTCCGTTGCCACTTAAATTTCATACTTTAGTTATTTTTTAAAAATCTTGTTGTCGCATCGAAAAACTGTTTGCACCCCTGGATTCAGCAAAATCGCCCCTTTCATTCGGTATCAAATTTATAAATATAGGTCTGATATTTCTAATTTATTTTACCCTTTTTCCGTTTTCAACCCAGATTCGATATGGAGCAGCTTTAGTATTGGGTCCCTTTGGCAAAATTCACCGAAGTAGCTCGGACGTTTCTCGCCAAGATCTTTAATTGCACAATTGAGATAGCCAATTCAGTTCATCGCAAAAATGGCTTAAAATATTTAAAGTCACCAAAGGGTTCCCATACTAAAGCTGTGCGTTTTGTATTTATTTATTTATAATATTTTCTATTAAAGAGTTCTGTGGTCACGAAATTTGGTGCGTAAATTGTTTGTTTGCATCTGGCACTTATTGTAACTGGATTTCACGAAATTTGAAATCCCCCCCCCCTTCTCGGAGTCGGAGGGCAATAAACGGTATAACTTCAGTATAACCCAACAGCTGAATTTGGCGATTTTTCTTTGGCGCCGTTTTGAAGGATAACAATGTCGTTCTGGACTGTTTGCGATATAATATGGCAGCCTAATATGTTGTTTATTTTGGATTTATGATTTTATGTTTTATGTTTTATGATTTAGATTATGATTTTATCATTTATCATATATGATATATGATTTTTAGATTTATGATTTAGCCATAATCGCCAACAAAAAAATCGCCAAATATCGTTGTGGGGTTATACTAAAGTTGTTCCCAATAAACATGTGTAAAAACATGTTTTTCCGTTTGAATTCGCTTTGAATTATCTTAGAATGGTGAATTTTGGTGTGCGGATATTGATTAAGTGTACGCATTATGTACATTAGTGGGATTTTGCAAAACTTCGAACTCACCCGCTCAGGAAGGGGAAGTAAGAAGTGGGTAAGTTGTGCCGAAGGCATTGGGGACCCAGACTGGATATTGATTAAGTGTACGCATTATGTACATTAGTGTGATTTTGCAAAACTTCGAACTCACCCGCGGAGGAAGGGGAAGTAAGGAGTGGGTAAGTTGTGCCGAAGACAGTGGAGACCCAGACTCTTCACTTTGCGAGTGAGAAAACCTCTACCAATCACAGCGAGAACTTAGGTTATTAATAAAGATATGGGATTTTGACAACTCATTTAAGTTTAATGTCCAGCGAAGCGGGCAAAGCCTGCTAGTACATATAATAAAATAAGATGTTTGTGTGTGTGTCACTGTGTATGGTTTCCAGAGCTTTTTAAGAAAACGGCTGATGGCTGAGCTACAAAAATTTGCATGGTGGTTCGTAATGACCTCTCCTGATGCACCTCGAAGCCCGATTTTCGAATTTTGTTTTAGTTTTCTTTTAATTAATTAAAATGTTAAAATAAAAACCTTCTAATTACTTATAAATTGGCCATTTAATTTTAATCCTTAATTTAATTGTTGCCAAAAAAAAATTATCATTATTTTTTGGACAGAAAAAAAAAAAAAAAAAAAAAAAAAAAAAACGTGAACAATAAAAATTATTTATTTAAAATATTTAATTTTATTCCTTAATTTAATTGTTGCCAAAAAAATTATCATTATTTTTTCGACAGAAAAAAAAAAAAAAAAAACGTGAACAATAAAAATTACATTTATTTAAAATGAGGAAAGTAAATTAAAAAAAATTAGAAATATCAGTCGTATCGTTACAAATAAGATACCAAATGAAAGATGCAATTTTTGTAAATCCAACGGATTAAAGAGCTTATCGATCGGACAATTAGATTTTTTAAAATTAACTAATGTATGTATTTTAGGTGGCAAGAGAAGGAGATTGTATGGAAAATTTTTGTTTGGAAAATTTTTTTAAATGTGCTACTGATTAAGTCACATGTTTTTTTTTAAAAGTGGGATTAAAAATTGCAGTTTTGAATTTTTTTTAAATTTTCTTTCACAAACACAAACATATAGTATACAGCCTGTACAACACTAGACCAAATTGAAGTTCAAATTTCATCAATATTTAAATAAATAAATGAAAATAAAAATATGTTTAATGGGAAATATATATAACCTTTAAAAGTTTAGTTGTCTAAAATATGGCAGAAATAGCGCTCATAGCATATTGTTACAAGGTATTAAGTCTTATTTTTACAAGGGATTAAATCTAAAATGGTGACAAAAATTCAAAAGTCGCCAAAGAGAGCTATATTAAGGCGTTACTATGATCATGCTTACAAACCATGAATTATATATAACCACAAAAAATTAATTGTCTCATGCAACAGACGTAGCCGGTCATAGCATATTATAATATTTAGCGTGAAATTTTTATCATTTTTATGGTTGATCGGGGATAAACAAAATAAACATAGGAAATAACGTAAAAGCAAATATTATGTGCACCACGTATAGTGTTGTTCATATGTAACTGGGATTCAAATATAAAGGGGATACTTCATTTTTTTTCGATACTATCTATTTCGAAACTGTTATCTAATAAGGACTTAATGGAAGCCTATTGGTAAACCATTGTCTCAGGTAATAGGGACAAGCGCCCGAGTTTTAGCGGATGACCAAATCGCTACCGAAGGCAGCAGGGATCCGAAGCGAGCTTTTGAGCAATTTTAGTATTTTATTTTATTTTTATAAAGCTATATAGAAAAGAGTTTCCTTTAAATTTAGTGACCAGCGAAGCGGGCAAAGCCTGCTAGTAATAATAATAAAGGAGCATCAAAATATTGGCATGGTACATTTAAGAACAGCCTTATTTTGGAAATATACTATATGTATGCGGATAACAAAAAAACTTTATGATAATTACATACAAAGTTACTCCATTAAAGCTTCTGATCGGGTAAAGGATAAAAATAAATAAATAAATAAATAAACAAGAAAATAAATAATAAAGAATTAAAATTGAACTTCAACTACACTTTCACTTGACAACACTGTTTACCATTTAACATCTTTAGTTTCACTTTCAGACGATTTGTAACCGGAATACTTTAATCGTACCGCCAAGTGCCACTCGAGTTGTACCGTTAACGAAGCAGTGGAAGGAGTTAGTGACCCGTTAGATACACGGAGATCAAAGAAGTACTAATTGGTAACTTGAACTTATTCCATGTGATTCTCGTTAGAAATGAATGCTTCTTTTTTACGCTTAGTGTAACTTAGGAATGTGAGAGGACGAAGGTTACACGATACAGGTGCAGTGGGAGGAGACAGAAAATAAAAGTAAAAGAAGAGTAAAAAAAAAAAAAAAAAAAAGATTTTAAAAATAGAATATTTTTATAGACCTAAAAAGTGAAAAATAAGGAAAATTTTGGAAAAATGCGGTCGGCTTGAAGAAAAAAAGTAATGATTATAAAATTTAAGAAGCATTCAAAGTTGAGCAGTTTCTTTATAATTCAGGAGTAAACTTTTCCTTTGCCAATTTTGAAACTTTTCAAATTTATTTATTTGTTTCATTTCATTAGTACGACAGGACTATTTCTTTCAATCTGCCATTTTGCGTCGCTACCAATTTATAGTGTTCCACTTAGAAAATGCCTGCCAATATTCAATTGTACCATTTAATTGCTTACTCTATCTTAAAATACTTTGCGAAATCCGTAAAAACTTTTTAGTACGAGAGGACTATTTCTTTCAATCTGTCATTTTGCGTCGTTGCCAATTTATAGTGTTCCACTTCTAAAATGCCTGCCAATATCCAATTGCACCATTTAATTTCTTACTTTATCTTAAAATATTTTGTGAAATCCGTACAAACTTTTATATATATATTCACTTCTCATCGGTGAGGATCAAACTCACAAACCTTCAGTTTCGTAGTTGTGCACTCTGACCGCAGAACCAACGGATCTTGGCTGAATATTTCCTGATGACTTAGGCTAGTATTTTCAGATATTTTTAGACTAAAACTGTGAAATGTATTTAAAATGTGTGATGTTTTCCGATTTATAAGATGAGTATATTGATGTTAGTTATGTTTTTGAAAAATTAATGGATTAATATTAATTAATCTGTGATGAATTTTGAGTATAATTTAAATATCGAATAATTGGTTTATAGTTTTTTTTTTTTTAATATTATGTTTGGTTCTGTAGAAATTGAAACTGTTAATTATTAATAATAAATACGAAATTGTTATTAGGATTATTTTACTAATTAAAATATTTAGCCAATGAGTATTAATCAATTAGAAGAAGATACTATGCAATTAATGCATTCAAATTTTGCTAATTTATTTCGAATTAAAAATCAATACATTACTTGAATATGTGTTTAAATATTTTACTGAGCGCCTTCTATTATTATTATTTTTATTTTATATTATTATTATTATTATTATTGAAAGTGTGTTAAAATACAAATATAAGTAGTCCTGAATTAAATTCTGTCATAGACAGAATTTCATCCATAGTTTTATTTACTTATTTAGTTTTTTCTAGCTGACCACAATTTTCCTTATTTTCTCTTGTCAGGATATTTATTTAAAAGCTTTCTACTTTTTCTTTACTTATTTATTAGCTTTTTAATTATCTAACTAAAAAGCTTTATAGTGCTATGAAACCAAATTTTTTTTTCTAAAACTCTGGAACCTTTTAGGAAATTCTGGAACCTTGTAAAAAAAAAAAAAAAAATGAAAGCTTTCTAGTGGCTGAATTTTTCCAGAAGATCCCATGAAGTTTCTAGACATTTTCATAGATGTTCTAGATGTTTCCATAAAGTTTCTAGACATTTCTATGGAGTTTCTACAAAATTTCATGAAGGTTCCAGAAGGTTCCATGAAGTTTCTAGACATTCGAGGAAGGTTCGGTGAAGATTCTTCACCAAATTCATATTAAAGAAATTTGATGGCAGACAAACAGGGAGATAGAAAAACCGTTTTAATATAAAAGCATTCTAAAAAAGGCTTTTCAGAAAAATACAAAGTATTTTTTCTGACTTTTTACTTATTAGGATTTAGATTAATACCATAACATAATAAAGATCAATGTGCTTTTAAAATATTCTAAAATAGTTTTAGGAAGAATTTTATCGGATATGTAATTCTGTGTAAGGGGGGCTACCGACCTCCTGAAACACCCGTTCGGTTATAGTGCATAAAATTATTTAAAAAATAATAATAAATAAATAAATAGAATAAAAAATAAAATCCAGGCTGTAATTAATTTGCCTTCAAACTTGCCAGTCTTGATTTGTCTTCTATGAATATAAAGAACTGCATTATGAATTGAGTTGAATTAAATGATTTTTACTTGCAATTAATTAAATGTTTTTCACTTGTAAAAGAATAACACTTTCATTACTACAAATCTAATGGATCTGAAGCAACACTTATCCAAAAAGCTAATTAATAAAATTTTATAAGATAGTAAAGTAGTATATACTTTTAAGTAGAATTTATATTTAAAGATAATAATTGAATTTGAAAAGATTAGAAAAAAACGATTTATTGTAAAAAAAGGGAAAAATCATAAAATTAATGCATGGCTTGAATAATAATTATATATTTCACTTAATGTGCATTATATAAAACTAGTTTGTTGTAGGGCGACTAAGGCACCCGCTGAAAAATAATCGTTTCATTTTATTTATTTCTCACTTTAAATAATTCATTTGCTAGCAAGCCCGTGCGAAATTTTCTCACTTTGTTTATCTCTTCGTTACCTTTAAAATTATTATTTTATAGACGTCATATTTTTCCTATGCATGAGCAAATTTATTTTAATTTTTATTTCATTTATTTATTTATTTTTACGGAAAAGCATATTTTATTTTATGCTGAAAAACAAAATGGCAACATTTGAAAAATTAAATGTATTTTAAAGCTTTTATTTTCATATTTTAATTAATTTTAAAAAATGTAATTGTATATTCGTTACAAATAATGTACCAAATGAAAGGCGCAATTTTTCTGAATACGTCTGTTTAAACAGCTTATCGATCGAACAATTACATTTTTTAAAATTAACTAAAGTATGAAAATTAGGAGTCCAAGGAAATCTCTTAAGCCTAAAGTGTGACAGAATCAGTGACAGATGAGGGTAACTATATATGCTGATATCCTGAATACGATATGAACACATCTTGAGTATTAATTATATGTATTACATACCTTTAATAACAAGTATTATACAATTTATGTCCATGGAGGCAGTCATTGAATTTTATTAAAAAATTTACTAACCTGACGTTCTGATTTTCTGGAAATATTGAGATCTGCATTATGAATTGAATTGAGTTTATTAACTCTTTTTTTTCACATGTGTTTTGACAAGCAAAACAAGTTTAAAGTTTTTCAATGTCTTCGATCGTGTCTTTTAAAGAAGGGTATAATTTTTTTTTTTTTTTTTTTTTTACATTTTCTTCATCACATTCAATTGAGATGCTTTCTATAAAAATTCCCCTTTATTTAATATGTCCGGGGAAAAAATGTACGGAAAAAATAATTGCATTTTCCTTTACATTAAACGTTTTTAACACTTTCTAACAATTTTTAAGTGCGAATATGATTTCAATTAGTGTATTTGTCTGTCCGACTGTCCATCTGTCTTTCTGTCCGTCCGTCCGCCGCCAGCGACCGTAAATATTTTGAGACTTTTTAGAAAATGATATGTGTTATTCAAGTTTACTATGGAATATTTCCTATTTAAAATGGTATTAATAGGTCCTGTACTCTACCCCCACACCCACTCCCACCCCCCAAAATAAGTAAATAAATAAATAAATTATACAGACACGACATTATTTCATTATTTAAAACATGAAAATCTGACATTGACAGATTTTAATTTAGTGCCAGAGGCCTACTGCTAAACTTGTTAATATCGACAAATTCTTCTTTAGTTAATTCGTGACGATCTAAATTCCATGATAAAGTTTTCATTAAATCAAACCAATGTGTTTCAGCTGCAGATACTGTCGCAACTAACGTTGGAAGTCCAAACTGTTTTATAGCCGCAAAACAACGCTTTTTCTCTTTTTCCCAATGAGGGGGAGGTGTGCCTTGGGGGGGACTCATGTCAAAGGTGTGCCTTGGGGGGGGGACTCATGTCAAAGTTGTACCTTGGGGGGGACTCATGTCAAAGTTGTGCCTGGGGGGGACTCATGTCAAAGTTGTGCCTTGGGGGGACTTCATTTAATAAATTCCCATTCAATAAACCGACTGAAATAGGCCCTTAGCACTAATTAAGAGTGTATTATAAAAATTCGACAACTGTACCGACTGAAATAGGCCTCTAGCACTAAAAATAAATTAAATAAATATAAATAAATAAGTAAATAAATAAATAATAATAAAATGCCAATACATTCCATTTTAGGACAGATATTTTTATAAATCACATTTAAATAACTTTATTTAAAACATCTCTTAAAAAAAAAAAAAAAAAAAAAAAAAAAAAAAAAATCGAGCCTTGATACCATTCTTACTGATTCTTATGTAAAATGACCTCCTGAATCAGAATAGGACTACCATTTTGCCACGACCCACCGTTTTCTCGGTATACACCACCCCCTTCCCAATTTTTATCACTGTTCGGTCATTTCATGGCTATGAATTAGATTTGGAGAATGAAAAAGAATTATTTTAACACTTAACAAAAACATATAATGTTCAATAAATAACACTAATAATAGATTTAAAGAAAAATAAGAAATATAATACATAATTTCAGCAGCAAATCCTCCTTAAATTTTCCCCTTGTCGCAAATGTTAATGTTTTAGAATTTTCCAAATCTATATTCCCTCAGAACATATTAAACAGTTAAAAAAATCCCCCCCCCTCTCTAAAAATCAAATTTATAGCCATAAATTTACCGCAAAGTGCTAAAAATAGGGGGCCATCCCTTAAAAACGGTGGGTGATAGGGCAAAATGGCCTTCATATTTGGATTCAGGATGTTATTTTACACAAGAATTGGCCAAAATGGTGTTGGGGGCAATTTTCATGCCAAGCACTGTTATTAGTCTTCGAAGTGATTAGGGAAAACGTTACAATTAAAAATTATTGGTGATTAATGAATGAAAAATCCACCAGATCTGGCAACAGTGCCTGGGACTTATTGACCAACATGTGTTTATTGTACAATTATTTAGGAAAATTCATTCAAGATTAAATGATATAAATGCTGCTGAAAAGTGTTTTATAACCTATGCTTAACGCATGATATTTCTTTCTTATTTTAAATAATAATGATTATACAGTCTATAACAACAACAACAAAAAAAAAAAAAAACGACGCACCAAGAAGAAGTGAGGACAAAAAATGGTAGATGGGGTGGGATGGGTGGTCCGAATGGGACAAAAATTGGTAGATGTGGAGAAAATCAATGTACATATGGAGAAAAACAATTGATTACAGTTTCAGAAAATTTGAATGATTTAATCAAGAGAAATGGCCTCACAAAGTAAACAAGTCAATAGCGTGTTGTTCCACTTCTGGCCCTTATGTACGCAGTTATTCGGATTGGTATTAATTGATAGAGTTGGCAGATGTGCCCCTGTGAAGTATCGTGCTAAATTCTGTCCAATTGTTGCGTTAGATTGGTAAAATCCCGAGCTGGTTGTAAGACCCTTTTTATGATGCTCCAAACGTCCTCAGTGGAAGAGAGATCCGGGGACTGAACTCAACCCCACTGCGTCGCCTATTAAAGGTATTTGAAGTCACTGAAGTACCAGTTGCACGTAGGATCGACGATAATGATGAATTGGTGCTTGATTCCATCAAAACCTGTATGTATGTCAATTTGTGTCCAGTTCGCATTACTCCTTCTTGGTGCGTCACTTTTTTTGTTATAGAGTACATAAAAAGTACGTTTCGTTTTATCAAGATGTATCATTTAAATTTTCAGTTAAAAAGCGAAGGTAAATTAAAATTTCATTCATAGATGAACAAATAAAAGAAACAACTTAGATACATTCATTTAAAACTGTTTTTTTTTTTTTTTTTTTTTTTTTTTTCATCCCTTGTAGACATTGCATTCAGAGATATTTGGTACATCCCCTAGATATCAATCCATCACGATAACGTGCAATTACCGGTAACTCTCTCGATTGCCAGAGGAACAAGCAGATGTTCCCTCGCTCTCCGACAATTGGCACACTATCCGTTGATGACCAAGTCAGAAGAAGATGGATGCATTAGTTTTTTTGCCACTCGGGATGAAATTATGGGTGCTGCAGATGAATGGAACTTGAAAAATGTTAGTTGCAGCTCGTTGTCTAACAGGCTATTAATATAAAATAATGGGGTTTGTGGAGTTGAGATGTATAAAATCTGATATAAATGTTAAAGTATGTATTGTGAAAACATTAGGAGAGCGACATGGTAATTTGTTGCTGTAAGAGGATAGTAATTTGACAGAATGTGAGAATGTAACGCTAAGATGAATAATTATACACTGCTGAGTAATATTAATAGATAGAGATTGGAAACAAAGATTGTAGCCGTTTACATTCTAAGTAATAATAATAATGACAGGTTAAAACCTTTAGCGACAGAGGTTTTTTTTTTTTTTTTTTTACTTTCCGAAAGAGTGGGAACATAATATCCCACAAAGAAAGGACTCTAATGTACAGAGCGAAAAAAAAAAAAAAAAAAAAAAAAAAAACATAATAATTAGTTCGCCTAAGCGGACTCTACACAGTTCTTCATTATGCATTTCTTCTCACACATTTCTTGTACAGGGCATACTATAATCATGATAAAGGAAAAAGAATTTGGCCTTTTATTCAACACGAACGCAGATTGAAATTCCCCACGTAGTACGCTACCTTCAATCCGAAACGATGCATTCATTTACCTTAATATAATTTTCTGGTTAATTGCCCTATATTTGGCCATGTTGAGAAAATATTAAATTACGAATAACTTGCGAAGTTTTCATGTTAGAATGTTCATAACATATGATGTTTAGGCCAATATCATAAATGATATTTTAAAAGCAGTTTTCCGTATTTAGAATGAAAATAATCTTCCTAATACAAAGCAAAATTTTGCCCTCAGCAAAAATCGGCAATTAACTCAGCGTATATTAACGTTTATTAAATATACGGCGATGACAGAGACAGGCTTTCTTAAAGATTAGATTTTTTCCATTCAAAACATAATGAGGGTTGCTATTGATTATTAAAACAGCAAAAATTTTAGTTGTTCCTTGTTTGGTTGTTCCTTGTTGAAATTGGCGTGTTTATTTCTGCAGTTTATTCTACTAGAAGATTGGGTTAACAGATTTGACGACGAACTGCTTTATCAGTGTAAGCACGCTATAATTTTCTCGTCGATGGGCCAGTAGAGTCCTGCCCTTTGGAACAAAACTATAGGGGAAAAAACTGTCTGTTAACCATGCAATTCACGGATAAAATATGGCGACTTCTTCAGTTATGATCTGTTTTAATTCATCGATGGTTGCGGGACCTCTCTGGAAAAGCCTGTGGAATGATAATGTAAAAAAGATAATGATAATGTATATGTAATTTAGAAATGATAATGTAAAATCTTTGAATTAAATTTTGTTTTTCATAAATAAATTTTTTCAGGATTAAAAAAAATTGTGCGTCTCCATTTCTGTTTTACTTCACAAAAAAAGTTGTAACAATCCAACAGTGTTGGAAATATTCTCCCACACTTAAACAAGGTTCAAACAATTATAGTTCAGTGTTAGAATAGTTGACACATCCGTCAGATTTAAGTGTAATAAGAAAAAAACAATGGGTACTCTTTTAAACTGATCACCCTGTATTTCTGTAAGTATTTTAATCCGAACACCTGTTTGGATAGGATAGCTACATTCGGAAAACTCTTAAGAATGTTATAGCAGAAGTAGATTTCCTAAAAACACCAAAATAAAATATATGTAAAGTAAGCATATTGCGGGTTCATTAGCCTCAAGTGTACCTTCATGAGTCCAGAATAACAAGAGGAATTATTGCTCCTATATGTAAAATAAGGAAACTGATTCTAGAGCAGGTACAGCTAATAGAATTGTGAAGCAATAACCAACAGAAAACTGAGATATACTAAACTATTGAAATAGTAGGTGAAAATTTAAAAAAAAAAAAAAAAAAAAAAGTCCTTTTTTTATAACATTTCCAGCAATCAAACAGACGAGGCGTCTTGAATTTTTATATACAATGATGGAAAAAAAAAATTCCCAACACCAGAAACGAGCTGTGCTAGATAAACAAAATTTGGTAGGCGTGTTTATACATCTGAAAGATGACGTCGATTCAAATTTCGAGCTACGCGCATAAGTGTGGCGCTACTAGCGACACTATGAACATGAAAATGAGGTTTGCTTTAAATAAGCGCTGTAAGGTTCGTGATCGTTATTTACAGTTGAGATTTGACGTAGTGGGTTAATGTTAGTCAAGGATGCCTCTAAGAAGACGAAGAAGCCATTATCAACAGCTTACTGAGTTTGAACGAGGTCGTGTAGTAGGGCTACGAGAAGGTGGGTTTTCTTTCCGCGATATTGCAGAAAGACTTGGCAGGAATGTATCCACTGTGCATGAGTGTTGGCAGCAGTGGTCAAGGGAAGGTACTGCCTCAAGAAGACCGGGTTCCGGGCGGCCACGTGGCACTACTGAGAGGGAAGACCGCCGTGTTCGGCGTATGGCTGTGGCTAATCGTACTGAGTCTGCAGCTGAAATTCGAGCTGCAGTTGGCACCACAGTGACACAACGAACTGTTACAAATCGGTTACTTCAAGGACAGCTCCGAGCCAGACACCCTGTAGCGTGCATTCTACTGACTCCAAACCATTGCCGTTTGCGACGTGAGTGGTGTCAAGCTAGAGCTCATTGGAGGACGGAGTGGAGATCTGTTGTGTTTTCTGATGAAAGCTGGTTCTGCCTTGGTCGCAGTGATAGCCGTGTGTTGGTTAGAAGGAAGCCAGGTGAACGCCTGCTAGCGACCTGTCTGCGGCCTAGACACACAGGGCCTACTCCTGGAGTTATGGTTTGGGGAGCAATTTCGTATGACAGCAGGAGCACTCTCGTGGTTATCCCACGCACCCTGACTGCAAATTTGTACGTCAGTCTAGTGATACAACCTGTTGAGCTGCCATTCATGAACAGCATTCAAGGGGTGTTTTCTAACAGGATAACGCTCGCCCTCATACCGCTGTTGTAACCCAACATGCTCTACAGAGTGTCGACATGTTGCCTTGGCCTGCTAGATCACCAGATCTTTCTCCAATCGAGCACGTATGGGACATCATTGGACGACAACTCCAGCGTCATCCACAACCAGCATTAACCGTCCCTGCATTGACCGCCCAAGTGCAACAGGCATGGAACTCCATCCCACAAACTGATATCCGACACCTGCACGACACAATGCATGCACGTTTGCATGCTTGCATTCAAAATTCTGGCGGTTACACCGGTTACTAATGTACCAACATTTCACATTTGAAATGGCTCTTCTCACCAATGGCTCTACCTGTGATCTTGAAACTTTAATCAATTAAGTATGTTACCTAGACAAATGTATTGCTGAAATTTCATTACTGTACAATAATTTTTTCTTGGTGTTGGGATTTTTTTTTCCATCAGTGTATTTATTTAGAATTAGACGAATCTGAAATAAAGTTTTTTAAAAATAGCATTTATAGGTTTTTACAGGGACACAACGAAAAATTCTTTATCATTATGATCTATGGGCTCAAAGTTCAGTAGCGTTAAATAAAACATCGTGTAATATATGGAGAAAAATACCCAAACACTTTATTATGGTTTTCTCTCTTTTGTTTGTTTAACAACTCTTCTTTCTTTACTTTATCTACAAAACTGTTAATTACTCGATGTTCAGAAAGTCGAGTGGAGTCACTCCAGATTTTTTTTTTTTTTTAATTATAATCGCTATTAACTAATTGGGAATAAAAACTTTTTTAATTTGATGTTTGTATCATTTTTTTAATAATTGAGTTTACTGTTTTTTTTCATATAAAGCTCTTTATACGCATACATAAACATAAGAAAAACAATAGAAAGCATTACAAAAGTGTGCTTTTTACTTAAAGTCTACATACTTTCTCTTGTTAGACTCTACATCAATAAATACAAGAAAAGAAAACTGCTTATTTTCGGGCTTATAGAAGCAAAGTTGATATTAAAAAAAATACGTTTTCTCTTTTTTTTTCCTTCTTCTTCTAAAATGATCCAGTCGGACAGATTGAAAATGGTTAATTTGCATAATTATTGTTGATGTTTCACTTTTTTTTAGTATTTTATAATTTATTTACAGTCGGCTGCAAAATTATTCGAGCACTAGCCAATAATTCCTATGTTTAAAAAGTACACTTAAGACTGTTTTGCTAAGTAAATCCTTGTCGAATCATGTTCTTAGACTGATTAAGAACATGACTCGACAAATATTTATTTAACAAAGCTGTATTAAGTGTACTTTTTTTTGGCAAGGATTATGTGCTCGAATAATTTTGCAGCCGACTGTATATGGTTAGTACGGTGTTAGAAATTAAGAAAAATTATCGCAATCACGGATCTAAAGTCATTGGCGAAAAAATGCTCGAGCTATTTTGGCGCCAAATTTTAAAAGTTGCCAAGGGCACCTTATACTAAAGCTATTCCATTATCATAGTGTATATTGAAAAGTAACATGTTTAAAAAAAAAAAAGAATAAATAACTGGCAACATTGGGAAAAATAATCGACTGATTAGTTTCATTGTTGTTAAAATTAATATTTTTCGTTTTTCTCTAACAATGGTTTAATTTTTAAACAATGATTCCAACAATGGTCTGAAATGTGAAATTCATTGTTACATGAAAAAATTCTGTGAATCTTTCACCGATTTCTGACATTGTATGTGAGTTAGTTTTCGCATCAAAGATTTATTTATCTATTTCTTACTAAAAATATACGAAAGTGAAATATTTTGTGTTTCTAAAATGTTTCCTGACGAGGTAATTCACATCAAGTTTATTATTATCAATTTTAAGTTAATATTTCCATCGGTTCATATTTTTGACGTCTAGAGGTTCAATTTTGTTTGATAATACTATAATCTCTTTTAAAGATTCCTTAATATATTTTTGATTAATTAATATTACGATTAAACTAGTAGGTACAGGAATAAGATCCCCTAAATTCCTATTGGTTGCTACTCTGACTTTAAAATTCGCTTCTCTACCTACATATATGAGCAATAATCCACTTCGTCATACTGCACTGATGACGGAACGCTACCGAAACAGCAGTTTGCCTTTAACAATTTTTACATTGGCGTTTTTAAAGTTGTGTAAAAATTGATATTTCTCCACTTTCTTGGTTACTTTCTTATATAACGCCGTGATTGAGATATTAAAAAAGTGATTGATCTTTATTGAACGCTTTGAATGATGTAAATGGACTAAAATTGAAAAATGATTGAAGTAGGGGAGAGTGGGGTTGAATGGGACGCAAGATGAATGGGATAATAGCAAAATTTTTTTATGTTTTGGAAGAATCATAAACTTGACAATTTTTCTGATATATGGCAGTACTTCATCAAGTGTAGCTTTAATTCATCAAGCTTTAATTCATCAAGTGTAGTTTCAGAATTGTGCTATCTATAGAAGGGCAGAAAAAAATTAAAGTGTCTTTTTCTGCTGCCAGAGTAAGCTTTTACAGATTCAATTAGATAGTAGTTAAGAAATTAACTATTTGATTAAAGTTAATATAACCTCTTATATGGTGAAAAGGCATAACCTTTTATTGTGTTGATGATATTCAAGAATTCAAGAAGAAGAATAAAAATTGTTCCTTGAGCCTATTTCCTGTTTTGTATAATCATGTGGTGGTAGGGATGAATGGGACAGTTTGAATGGGGGTGAATGGGACATCCCCCACTATGTGCTAATTTAAAATTGTGCACAAGAATTATATTGCAAAAAAATGTAAATAGATTTTCAATATTTTTATAACCTGTAATTCAGTAGTTATAACATGCAATTATAAAAGTAACATGGATTTAGAGAAAAATAGATTGAAATTAATTGTTCTGATTTTTGTTTAAAATAATTATGATTAAAAAAATATATTCAATGCAACTTGAATCAATAATATCAATAAATAAATAAATAAATAAATAATAATTTCATTAAAATCACAATTTCAATCAAGCTAATTAAATAAATTCTGGTGACTATTAATGTAATACAGAATAGAATGATGATTTTTCCCGATCAGTCGGAAACAAAAATTTATCTGAATAATTTGTACTCTATTATAATGATTTATATCTTTCTAGTGCCTTATTTATTTATTTTTAGATTAGGTCTTATTAGATTAAATTACCAAACCCTAGAGCACTAGGAACTGTGCGAACCAAAGAACTTTTGCCTTTTGATGCTAATTTGAGTTAATACATCAGTGTATGTTAATTACAGTAAATTCATAGAGTGTAATAAAATCACATAAACGAATTTAACTTTAAAAATTTATTTACTTTCCAAATTTTTTTTTTTTTTTTTGTAATTTTATTATTATTATTATATATTTTTTTTTGGTTAACTCCAGTCCTGTCCCATTCATCCCTATAGGTAGGGAGAAATGGGACAATGCACATGCATGTCAAAAATAATAATTATTAATTACAAATGATAACTTTTTATTAAAGTTAGTCTGTTTATAAGTAACTGATTACTGCCCAAGTAGCACCGGAACGTTCTTTGGACGTCTAATGACGGTTACAATAGTTCAAACACCGTGTTTTGTGTCAAAAGAACGTTCCATTAGACGTTCAAAAATTGTATTATTTAGAACGTTCTAAAAAAGTGTGCGTTGTACCTTCCATAAAACGTAGAATTTCGGTTCTATATAAAACGTTTAAATGTAACACCGTCATAAAACTTTCTGTCTCAGTGCGATTATTACGAATAGGACAAAATGCCCAGATTCAATTTCGGTTTCGTGATATTCATTGATTGTTGGTGTTAGGATTAAAACAAACTAACTACATGAAGGTCCTAGGTCTGGATGGTGTGTCCTCCGCGGAAATCATTCTAAAAATGCCAAACCCATATTTACGCGAGTTTCAAAGAAAATCACGGAAAACTCAGAAAACCTAGGTCGACGAGCGCGATCATGAATCGAAACCAACACTTTCCGTCTGTAAGCTTCGAGAGTAGAACCTCGCGGTCACTAATACTCATCGGGAAGTTACAAAAACGAGTTTTTTTTTCTTTTTAGCATGATTTTAAACTTTTATTATATTTTATTTATGATTCTATTTAGGTTTGAATGTTACTGTAAATTATCAATATTGATAATGTTTTTAAATCATTAATCTCTTTAATTGTTCTTATTTTATTTATTTATTTTTTTTTAAATCCAAATTTTATTTAATAAATTTTAATAAAAGAAAATTATTTAATATATATTTAAAAAATTATTATCTTAATAGATGAAAATTTTACGTAGCCATTCTCTTTTAATTAAATTATTTAAAAGAAATACTTTCTACCGATCGCACTACTTTATTCTGTAGCATTCTATATAACAGCGCCACTTAACCAGATAACATGAACAAAAATTTAATAAACACTGTATCTCAAAATTAAAATTTTACATATTATATTTGTTGCAGATTTCACTAACACATGCTGAGGTATAGCTATCTGGAAAAATTGCATAATAAACAGTACGATATCGGGAGGTATATACCCAAACTGAATTATCATAGTTTTTCATAATATATATTTCACATACTCATGTTAGTGATTTTTTTAATAATAATAATAATCATAACAATTAAAAAAAGATCTGAGATATTGCTTTCCTTTAAACGGGATTAAGTTACAGCACAGTAGTGCTACCTCTCAATCAATATATTCTGAAATTAGATCAACATAGTTTAACATAATATCTATCTCACGTATCAAGTTTGGTGCAGTTTTATTCAATAGAAACTGAGATACTGCCCTCCGTTACATGGGGGGGGGGGGGTACATAATAGCTGAGCACCTATTGGGTCATATATTCCAAAAATTAATCAGGGCCAGTTTAAATCAAAGTCCAACTAAATATGAAGTTAGGTTAAATTCTGCCCACTGATTCTTCAGATACAATTTCCACAAAATTTTATTAAGATGCGCAAACAAGTTCAAAAAATTGTCGAATCCTATCGAGGACGTCTCAAAGTGTGTTAAAATCCTAGTCGAAAATTTCCATGCATCCATTGCGTTCTTTTCATGTATACAGGAAAAATAAAATGTATGCAATTTCTGATCCTTTCACTGAATATTTTGTTCAATACTGAAATGTACACTAAAACAAAATATGCTTTTCCGTTTAATTCGAGATTTTAAAATGGAAAAATAAAGTGATCTCCTAAGTTTTTAAAATACTTTATAAAAATTTAAATAATTGTTTAACTCAGCTCCATTTTTCCTTAAAATATTGACTATATATTTTCTATAGCCATAAATGCTTAATAAATTTCTGTTTCAAATGTTGAACTTTGAAACAGGATTTTTGCAGATGTAAGAAGGGAAGGGCAGATGATTTGTGGATTGCATTTGTTTAATTTTCGCTGACTGTGCAAAGTAAACGCCAAGGCCAAGGCATATGGCAATGGCATATCAGAGATAATCAGTTCACGTTCACACATAGCACAGTTAAGTATAAATAAGTTACTTTACTTGTCAGCTTCAGATTTGTTCGTTCTTTTCGACGTGAACAAGGTAAGATTTGAGTAACTAAGGCCTGGAATTATTTAATATTTAGTGGAAATTAATACGAAATTAATATTAGAAAAAAAAATACTCCAGATTTAAAATTATAAAGAATAATAATTTAAAAAAGGAATTTCAATCTACTGTAAATTACTGTGTTCGAGTTATAAAATTTGTTATACATATGTTTTAAAATACAACAATACCAAGTATATTAAAATTTCTCGGAAACTATTTAAATTTAGAAAGTAAAATTCAATTATTAAAATTTTATCTATTTCACATCTTTAAATTTTATATTGTAAACAAAATTTAATGATATAAAAAGAAAGGAAAAAAACAGAAAAACTTAATAATCAGGAAGCATTTTAAATAATTTTTTTAGAATTTAACATTTCGAATTTTAATTTCTAAACTTAAACAGTATTTTTTTCGCATATATATACATTGAAGTATAACAATATGAAATATGTTACAATTTCTTGGAAACTTCTTAAATTTAGAAAGCAAAATTAAAAAATTGAAAATTTATGAAAATGTTTAAAACCCTTCCCGATAAATAATTTTTATTTTTATTTTCTATTTTCTATTTTTAAATTCGAAATTAAAGACTTCCAAATGTTTTTTATTTATAATAAGCACGGTTTTTAATTTATTATAAGTTATTTTTAGAAAACTTGACACGGTACATTAGACACAACATTCTGTAATCTGAGAGTAAGAATGTTAAATTTATGCAGAAATATGAGCATTTTTAGTAAAAGATATTTAGCTGCGCTTGCACAAGATTTAACAAAAACTTTTTTTAGTTAAATGTATAGTGTCGCTGTGAGGAAAAAAAAAATATAATACTCAAGCAAACATTGTGAAAAGTCAAAATGATATCGTCAATAGAATTAGTCGAAATTTTAGCACTATTAAAGATAAGCAAAAGCATACGCATGTAATGCATATTTTTATTTTTAATAAATCCTTGGGAATACACTGTAAGTTAATTAAATTAAAATATGGATAAAACCACTTATCATTCGCTTCTCTTTCATACTGCTTAACTAATTCTATCGATGATATGTTTCTAAATTTCCCCGATATTTGTTTGGTTATTTTAAGTAATTATGTATTTGGATAGTAAATTCTGTAAAAGAAACTTAGTCACCATTTGTGCATGCAAAGCAAAAATTTTTTTTTGTAAAAATACTGATATTTCATCTTATATTAATATTTTTATATTCTGTTTGTATTATGTTATGTCTGAAGTACTATGTCAAGCTTTCTAAATATGGCATTAAATTGATCTGAAAACCCTTTATGTTGTACTCGTATAAGCAAAAAATGTTTGAAAAATTTTCTATAACGTAAATAATAATAATAATAATAATAAAAAAAAAAACTTAATATCTCAATGAATGCACGTGATACTGACTCAACTATGAATACACATAAATTAAAGAAGCACATTATAATAATAAATGCTACAGCTACAACGAATTTCAAGTGTAAATCTTCATAAATACTATAACTCTTTTTTTTAACCCTTTTTTCCTTTCAAGACAAAATCTTTACATAAATATATGTAGAATAACGTATTTTTATATACCCATGAAGTTAGAAAACAACACATTATTTTGCCACTCATCTGTATATCATGAAAATGGCTAAAAATTGACTTTTAAACTTTGGAATTCAAGCATTCTCTGGAATAAAAACTATTTATATTAATGGATACAACACGATAAAATTGTTGTGAAATATATGCTATATATATATATATATATATATATAAGAGCAATAGTTTTATTTATAAAGTATTTATACAAAAGCTATTTCTATATGTTTTCTTTCTTTAATTTCTTTTTTCTTTTTTTCGTATACTAATCTTCTGAACCAGAAAATAATGGCATCCAATAAGTAAAAATTATGTTTTTGGCATAATCATAGACAGAGTTTTGGCGAGGACGGCTTTCTTTCCTTTTACTTATGTGTAACATAATATAAAAAGGGAAAACGTTATCAATTTTAAAGCACAACTCTGGTGGGTTATTTTTATCCAGATTTAGTAAAATATAGGAAATATGAAAACAACAGGGAAAAAAAAAAGAAAACAAATAAATTATTACGTAATTTATTTTATTTTATTTATAAGTATTTGTTATTATTATACTATTTATTATAATTATTATTAATAAACAATAACTAATATATTTAATAAGTAAATAAATAACATACTAAGAAATGATATATTAATTATAAATAATATACTTACTATATTTTTATTAATAATAATAATAATAATTACATTTGTTTATTATTTAATATGCCATGATAGCATAAATACATCAAATAAGTAAAAATTGCGTTGACCCAGTTTAAAGTAATTTAAACTTTTAATGAATACCAATAACATTGCCCTGTGGAATAAATTTAAATATCTGTAAACATCATTTTTGTAAACTGCTGCTGTAAACTGAAAATATGTATACACACATGCACTGAAATTTAAAAATATGAAGTATGTTAAATATTTTAGAAAAATATTTTTATTAAAAAAAATTACATTTAAGTATTTGGAAATTTTTAAAATTTCTTCCTTCTAACTAATTTTTAAATTTTCATTTCAATTTCTTCTTATTATAAATTAACAATATATTCTAAACTCAATTGTATATTATTTTAGTGTATTGGTACATTAATTTTCGAAAATATTTTTTATGTTGGAATATTAAAACTTTCTATGAACTTCAGCATTCAAACATATTTTTAAACTATCCATGGACTTACAAAGTAGTACCCAGAAATGTTTAGAATATACAGGGTGCAAGGTCGAGAGCAGGCCTTTATTTGCGCAACAATTGGTCTCAGACATCCTCCAATAACAAAATGTATTTTTTAAAAAATGTAGGCATTCATTATATGACATGTTTAAATTTAAAAAATTAATTTATTAAAAATCACAAAAACTGATAATTTTTATACAGTTTTCAGGACGCGAATAGTAAAAGTTGACTTCCAACATAAAAAATATAACACGAAAAGTTTCACTTTTGTGTGCCCAAAATTGTCTGAGATAGTTAGTTTCAAAATTTAGGATTATTTCGCATTTTCTCGGGCTTTATTAAAAAGTCAATGAAAAATTCTTTAATACAGCCTGTGAAAATGCAAACGAATTCCAAATAGGATTTTTAAACCGATCCCTTATTGAAGGCCCAAATATGTTAGAAAATCTAAACTTTAAATATCTTGTTCCATTTTGGGAGAATATAAATGAAACATTTTGTTTGGATGAGTGTCAATTTTTTTAAATATGACTATAGGGATCTGGGACTGTATAAAAATTTAGTTTTTGAAATTTTGAAAAAATAGATATTTTAAATTTAAACATGTCATACCGCAAATGCTCATATTTTTAAAAACATTTTGTAACTGAAACTATATGTTTGCGACCAATAGTTGCGGAGATAAAAACATTCTCGTGACTATCTTTGCGCCCTGTATTTAAAAAAAAATTACTATATATATATAAATGAATTTTTAATCGTAGTTAAAACCAGGCAACCGATATAAGATCACTGAAACCACATAGAACAATGAGAAGGAAATTACAACAAATTTAAATTACCTGTGGAGACTGATTGTGATTTATTGAAACATTTATTTTTTGTTTATTGATTTTTATTTTATTTAACTTCAATCTAATCATACATTTATTCCTAGATTATTCGTTGCAATTTTAATAATTTTGCCGGTGCGTAAAAACGACATGAAACTGAAATCAAAAGATACAAACAAGCAACGAGAAAAAAAAAAATAAAAACAGCATTTTTTTTAAGGAAAAGCTCAGAACGGTGAAAAAGAAGAAGAAAAAAAAAAAAAAAAAACTCATCAGTGGTGACCTTTTTCACCATTGAGCACCAATGTACGATTTCGTTCGTTAGCAGCTATAATAGCAAATTGCCAGCGGACACCAAATCGTACAAGAAATTATAATTGAAGTTAAAAATGAAGAATAAAGTGGAATAAACCAGGGGTGCAGAATATGTCCGAACGCCCGAACGAGGTTCGGGGGAAATTTTGAATATTTTTTTTAAGAAAAAATAAAAATGTAAATCGAAAACAATTTGCTACTTTGAAGTGCTTATACACTAACAGCGATATTTTTATGTTACACTGTATATTTATTCTCTTAAAGATTTATTACATAGAACAAATTACTTTGTATAGCAAAGTAGATTTTTGCATTATTGAGGGAAATTTATACTGTGTTTGGGGGAAATTTCCGAAGTTTGAACATTTTCTGCACTCCTGGAATAAACTATTAATTCAAGAAATCAGAAAATCAAATAAAAAACAACCATAAAAAACAAACATTACTCACAGGATGATGCATTCGGAATCCCAAGGATTAAAACAAGCAAAATAATTCAAGAGTTTAGTTGTACATAGCAGATGAAGAATGATACAACACAGCAACAGGGATATGAATTACTTTTTTTTTTAATTCAAATAATGTTTGAGAAATTCTAACATACTTAATTTCAACGTATATGCATGAGATATTCCATATTCTACGACAGTAATTCCCAAAAATTGTCATAACATCTCTATATCCCTTAAAATGTTCCTTAAATTTTTTAATTTAAAAACAAATTCTTTTTTTCCCCTAATCTGAAGATAATGGCGTTATAGTATTAATTACGAAACTTTAATAAACACCATAAAAGGCAAGAACTCGCAGCTGCTACAAAAAAAAAAAAAAAAAAAAAAACGGCAACGCATTTAACACACTCAACGTGCTTGTTTGCAGCTCTCGCGCTTACATTGTTCGCCTGATGAAGGGTTGTGTCTTCTTTTAACCCGAAACAATTGTTGCGAGTTCTTACATTTTATGGTGTTTATTCAAAGTTTTGTAATTAATACTATAACTTCATTATCTTCAGATCAGGGTAAAAAAAGAAAAAAAAAAAAAAAAATTAAGAAATTTTTTAAGGGATAAAGAGACGTAATGGCACTTTTTTGGGAAAACTGTCATAGAATATAGAATTTTTGATGCATATACGTTGAAATTAAAGGAATAGTAAGTATGTTAAAATTTCTCAAACATTATTTGAATAAAAAAAAAAGAAAAAAGTAGTTTATTCCTGTTTATGTGTTGCATCATTATTCGTCATCAGCTATGTACTTTTTAATAAAAAAACACCACAAAACTGGCGTTGTAAAAATTATTACTTACAAACTTTGAATAAACACCATAAAATGCAATAAACTCGCAACAATTGTTTCGGGTCGAAAAAACACACGACCCTTCATCAGGCGAATAAAGTAAGCACGAGTGCTGCAGTCAAAGCGGCAACGCACCAATTGCGTTGCCGCTTTGACTGCAACACTCGTGCTTACTTTATTCGTCTGATGAAGGGTCGTGTGTTTTTTCGACCCGAAACAATTGTTGCGAGTTTATTGCATTTTATGGTGTTTATTCAAAGTTTGTTAGTAATAATATGTACTTTTTACTTTTAAACGCCCGTACTGTGGTGTTTTTTTTTTATAATGACGTCACAGTTTTTTTTTTTTTTTCTACACTATTTTAGAACGTTTACAGTACGTTTTCTAGAACGTTCTGAAAATGTGTATAACGTTTTGAAAACGTTCTAAAAACGTTTAGAACGTTCTGAGACCGTATACGTAGAACGTTCTCAGAACGTTTCTATAACACCGATGGTGATAATTACACGTTCATTGAATGTTCTCTGAACCGTACTATTGTCCTGTTTCAAGATGGACAAATAGACGTCTATAACACGTTCAAAGTGAACGTTCTTAGAACGTGTTTGTAGAACAATTTTTGAACGTTCAGAGAACGTTTCGGTGCTGCTTGGGTGAAGTGTACTTATAAGCCATGTTACAAAATTCGGAATTACATATGGTGATCGTTATTAATAAAAACATGAAAAATGTCCTATTCATCCCCACTCTCCCCTATAATATAAATAGTTTTGTTTCTAATATGTTTGTTTTATCCTTTAGCAAATTACGAACAAACAAGACTACCTACGAGTTGTTGACGACGAATTTTCTGAAGAAATGTGTTTAGAAGTGGTTGGTGGTGGAAAGTATTTTTTAATAGTTGATGACGATGAGTTTTACTTAATCTTGCCCAATAAAAAGCACCAAAACAGACTTAGAAATTTTTTTTCCAGAATCTTTTGCTGCTGCAGAAAAACTGCTTAGGGAGTTTTTGAGACTTCTACAATAGATACTCTACAGCCTACAAATAATAAAAGAAAAAATAATATATTTTTAAACCTTTGCGATTTTAAAAACTTTAATAATTTTCCTTAAAAAATTAATCATTACGTACATTATTTTGGTACAACTATCTTCAACAGATGATATACACAAGAAAGTGAAAGATATTCCTAAAGAAATGTAGCTATTAAATACTTAAGAAGATGGATTTGAATAATGCACCAAAAAGAAGAAACAATTGCTGAAGATATGAATATATCCAAAAGTGACGAGGGTTGATGTTCCTCGTCACTGCTATCTTTTTCTAATAGTATACAACATGAAGAAATTGCTGCTGAAAATATCTATCTATCAAAAAGTGGCGAGGATGGATTTCCCTCGTCACTGCTATCTTTTTCTAATAGTATACAGAATGAAGAAACTGCTATTAAAAATATCTATCTATCAAAAAGTGGCGAGGATGGATTTCAATCGTCACTGCCCTCTTTTTCTAATAGTATACACAATGAAAAAATTGCTGTTGAAAATATCTATCTATCAAAAAGTGGCGAGGATGGATTTCCCTCGTCACTACTATCTTTTTCTAATAGTATACAGAATGAAGAAATTGCTGTTGAAAATATCTATCTATCAAAAAGTGGCGAGGATGGAATTCCCTCGTCACTGCTATCATTTCTAATAGTATACAGAATGAAGAAATTGCTGTTGAAAATATCTATCTATCAAAAAGTGGCGAGGATGGATTTCCCTCGATATTGCCTTCTTTGAATAATGCACCAAAAAAAGAAACAATTGCTGAAGATATGAATATATCCAAAAGTGACGAGGATGGATTTCCCTCGTCTCTGCTATCTTTTATAATGGTATACAAAATGAAAAAAATTGCTGCTGAAAATATACATCTATCAAAAAGTGGCGAGGAGGGATTTCCCTCGCTATTTTCTTGATTAAATAAGACATTTTTAATTATAAACTTTTGCTAAAGCCATGAATCTGTCACAAATCAGCGAGAAGTATTTCCCTCGGTACTGTTATATTCAGATAACTTGAAAATACAGACTACTGCTTTAGTACAGATCGATCAAAAACTGAAGAGGAAGGATTTCCCTCGATACAGTTTTTATTTTTCAGAAAGCATACAAAGACAATAAAATATTGCAGAAAATATAGATCCTACAAAAATCAGCGATGAAGGATTTCCCTCGATATTGTTATAAAGCAGGTTATTTACAGAAAAAAATATTGTTAAAAATATTGTTAAAGAATATTATTTATTTAAATTGAAGAGGAAGTATTTCCTTCGATACCGATTTTTCTTTTAAGACAATAAGCTATTGCAGAAAATATAGATCCTATAAAAAGTGACAAGGAAGGATTTCCCTCATTATTTCAAATAATATACAAAACGAAGAACCTATTGCTAAAAATATAATTCTATCAAAAAACAAGGAGAGTGGATTTCTCTCACTCTTGCCTTCTTTAAATAACATACAAAAAATAGAAAGTTTTGCGAAAGATATCAATATATCAAAAATCAACGAGAAAGGATTTCCCTCGATACCACTTTTTTAAGACAACATCCAAAAACAATAAGCTATTGCAGAAAATATGGATCCTACAAAAATCAGCGAGTAAGGATTTCACTCAATATTGTTATATGCAGATTATTTACTGAAATAAATATTATTGTTAAACAATATTATTTATTTAAATTGAAGAGGAAGGATTTCCCTCGGTACCGATTTTTTTTAAAGACAATAAGCTATTGCAGAAAATATAGATCCTATAAAAAGTGACAAGGAAGGATTTCCCTCATTATTTCAAATAATATACAAAACGAAGAACCTATTGCTAAAAATATAATTCTATCAAAAAACAAGGAGAGTGGATTTCTCTCACTTTTGCCTTCTTTAAATAACATACAAAAAATAGAAAGTTTTGCGAAAGATATCAATCTATCAAAACTCAACGAGAAAGGATTTCCCTCGATACCACTTTTTTAAGACAACATCCAAAAACAATAAGCTATTGCAGAAAATATGGATCCTACAAAAATCAGCGAGTAAGGATTTCCCTCGATATTGTTATATGCAGATTATTTACTGAAAAAAAATATTATTGTTAAACAATATTATTTATTTAAATTGAAGAGGAAGGATTTCCGTCGGTACCGATTTCTTTTTAAAGACAATAAGCCATTGCAGAAAATATAGATCCTATAAAAAGTGACAAGGAAGGATTTCCCTCATTATTTCAAATAATATACAAAACGAAGAACCTATTGCTAAAAATATAATTCTATCAAAAAACAAGGAGAGTGGATTTCTCTCACTCTTGCCTTCTTTAAATAACATACAAAAAATAGAAAGTTTTGCGAAAGATATCAATATATCAAAACTCAACGAGAAAGGATTTCCCTCGATGCCACTTTTTTAAGACAACATCCAAAAACAATAAGCTATTGCAGAAAATATGGATCCTACAAAAAACAGCGAGTAAGGATTTCCCTCGATATTGTTATATGCAGATTATTTACTGAAAAAAATATTATTGTTAAACAATATTATTTATTTAAATTGAAGAGGAAGGATTTCCCACGGTACCGATTTTTTTTTAAAGACAATAAGCTATTGCAGAAAATATAGATCCTATAAAAAGTGACAAGGAAGGATTTCCCTCATTATTTCAAATAATATACAAAACGAAGAACCTATTGCTAAAAATATAATTCTATCTAAAAACAAGGAGAGTGGATTTCTCTCACTCATGCCTTCTTTAAATAACATACAAAAAATAGAAAGTTTTGCGAAAGATTTCAATATATCAAAAATCAACGAGAAAGGATTTCCCTCGATACCACTTTTTTAAGACAACATCCAAAAACAATAAGCTATTGCAGAAAATATGGATCCTACAAAAACCAGCGAGTAAGGATTTCCCTCGATATTGTTATATGCAGATTATTTACTGAAAAAAATATCATTGTTAAACAATATTATTTATTTAAATTGAAGAGGAAGGATTTCCCTCAGTACCGATTTTTTTTAAAGACAATAAGCTATTGCAAAAAATATAGATCCTATAAAAAGTGACAAGGAAGGATTTCCCTCATTATTTCAAATAATATACAAAACGAAGAACCTATTGCTAAAAATATAATTCTATCAAAAAACAAGGAGAGTGGATTTCTCTCACTCTTGCCTTCTTTAAATAACATACAAAAAATAGAAAGTTTTGCGAAACATATCAATATATCAAAACTCAACGAGAAAGGATTTCCCTCGATACCACTTTTTTAAGACAACATCCAAAAACAATAAGCTATTGCAGAAAATATGGATCCTACAAAAATCAGCGAGTAAGGATTTCCCTCGATATTGTTATATGCAGATTATTTACAGAAAAAAATATTACTGTTAAACAATATTATTTATTTAAATTGAAGAGGAAGGATTTCCCTCGGTACCGATTTTTTTTTAAAGACAATAAGCTATTGCATAAAATATAGATCGTATAAAAAGTAACAAGGAAGGATTTCCCTCATTATTTCAAATAATATACAAAACGAAGAAACTATTGCTAAAAGTATAATTCTATCAAAAAACAAGGAGAGTGGATTTCTCTCACTCTTGCCTTCTTTAAATAACATACAAAAAATAGAAAGTTTTGCGAAAGATATCAATATATCAAACATCAACGAGAAAGGATTTCCCTCGATACCACTTTTTTAAGACAACATCCGAAAACAATAAGCTATTGCAGAAAATATGGATCCTACAAAAATCAGCGAGTAAGGATTTCCCTCGATATTGTTATATGCAGATTATTTACTGAAAAAAATATTATTGTTAAACAACATTATTTATTTAAATTGAAAAGGAAGGATTTCCCTCGGTACCGATTTTTTTTTAAAGACAATAAGCTATTGCAGAAAATATAGATCCTATAAAAAGTGACAAGGAAGGATTTCCCTCATTATTTCAAATAATATACAAAACGAAGAACCTATTGCTAAAAATATAATTCTATCAAAAAACAAGGAGAGTGGATTTCTCTCACTCTTGCCTTCTTTAAATAACATACAAAAAATAGAAAGTTTTGCGAAAGATATCAATATATCAAAAATCAACGAGAAAGGATTTCCCTCGATACCACTTTTTTAAGACAACATCCAAAAACAATAAGCTATTGCAGAAAATATGGATCCTACAAAAATCAGCGAGTAAGGATTTCCCTCGATATTGTTATATGCAGATTATTTACTGAAAAAAATATTATTGTTAAACAATATTATTTATTTAAATTGAAGAGGAAGGATTTCCGTCGGCACCGATTTCTTTTTAAAGACAATAAGCCATTGCAGAAAATATAGATCCTATAAAAAGTGACCAGGAAGGATCTCCCTCATTATTTCAAATAATATACAAAACGAAGAACCTATTGCTAAAAATATAATTCTATCAAAAAACAAGGAGAGTGGATTTCTCTCACTCTTGCCTTCTTTAAATAACATACAAAAAATAGAAAGTTTTGCGAAAGATATCAATATATCAAACATCAACGAGAAAGGATTTCCCTCGATACCACTTTTTTAAGACAACATCCAAAAACAATAAGCTATTGCAGAAAATATGGATCCTACAAAAATCAGCGAGTAAGGATTTCCCTCGATATTGTTACATGCAGATTATTTACTGAAAAAAATATTATTGTTAAACAATATTATTTATTTAAATTGAAAAGGAAGGATTTCCCTCGGTACCGATTTTTTTTAAAGACAATAAGCTATTGCAGAAAATATAGATCCTATAAAAAGTGACAAGGAAGGATTTCCCTCATTATTTCAAATAATATACAAAACGAAGAACCTATTGCTAAAAATATAATTCTATCAAAAAACAAGGAGAGTGGATTTCTCTCACTCTTGCCTTCTTTAAATAACATACAAAAAATAGAAAGTTTTGCGAAAGATATCAATATATCAAAAATCAACGAGAAAGGATTTCCCTCGATACCACTTTTTTAAGACAACATCCAAAAACAATAAGCTATTGCAGAAAATATGGATCCTACAAAAATCAGCGAGAAAGGATTTCCCTCGATATTGTTATATGCAGATTATTTACTGAAAAAAATATTATTGTTAAACAATATTATTTATTTAAATTGAAGAGGAAGGATTTCCCTCGGTACCGATTTTTTTTAAAGACAATAAGCTATTGCAGAAAATATAGATCCTATAAAAAGTGACAAGGAAGGATTTCCCTCATTATTTCAAATAATATACAAAACGAAGAACCTATTGCTAAAAATATAATTCTATCAAAAAACAAGGAGAGTGGATTTCTCTCACTCTTGCCTTCTTTAAATAACATACAAAAAATAGAAAGTTTTGCGAAAGATATCAATCTATCAAAACTCAACGAGAAAGGATTTCCCTCGATACCACTTTTTTAAGACAACATCCAAAAACAATAAGCTATTGCAGAAAATATGGATCCTACAAAAATCAGCGAGTAAGGATTTCCCTCGATATTGTTATATGCAGATTATTTACTGAAAAAAATATTATTGTTAAACAATATTATTTATTTAAATTGAAGAGGAAGGATTTCCCACGGTACCGATTTTTTTTTAAAGACAATAAGCTATTGCAGAAAATATAGATCCTATAAAAAGTGACAAGGAAGGATTTCCCTCATTATTTCAAATAATATACAAAACGGAGAACCTATTGCTAAAAATATAATTCTATCTAAAAACAAGGAGAGTGGATTTCTCTCACTCATGCCTTCTTTAAATAACATACAAAAAATAGAAAGTTTTGCGAAAGATTTCAATATATCAAAAATCAACGAGAAAGGATTTCCCTCGATACCACTTTTTTAAGACAACATCCAAAAACAATAAGCTATTGCAGAAAATATGGATCCTACAAAAACCAGCGAGTAAGGATTTCCCTCGATATTGTTATATGCAGATTATTTACTGAAAAAAATATCATTGTTAAACAATATTATTTATTTAAATTGAAGAGGAAGGATTTCCCTCGGTACCGATTTTTTTTTAAAGACAATAAGCTATTGCATAAAATATAGATCGTATAAAAAGTAACAAGGAAGGATTTCCCTCATTATTTCAAATAATATACAAAACGAAGAAACTATTGCTAAAAGTATAATTCTATCAAAAAACAAGGAGAGTGGATTTCTCTCACTCTTGCCTTCTTTAAATAACATACAAAAAATAGAAAGTTTTGCGAAAGATATCAATATATCAAACATCAACGAGAAAGGATTTCCCTCGATACCACTTTTTTAAGACAACATCCGAAAACAATAAGCTATTGCAGAAAATATGGATCCTACAAAAATCAGCGAGTAAGGATTTCCCTCGATATTGTTATATGCAGATTATTTACTGAAAAAAATATTATTGTTAAACAACATTATTTATTTAAATTGAAAAGGAAGGATTTCCCTCGGTACCGATTTTTTTTTAAAGACAATAAGCTATTGCAGAAAATATAGATCCTATAAAAAGTGACAAGGAAGGATTTCCCTCATTATTTCAAATAATATACAAAACGAAGAACCTATTGCTAAAAATATAATTCTATCAAAAAACAAGGAGAGTGGATTTCTCTCACTCTTGCCTTCTTTAAATAACATACAAAAAATAGAAAGTTTTGCGAAACATATCAATATATCAAAACTCAACGAGAAAGGATTTCCCTCGATACCACTTTTTTAAGACAACATCCAAAAACAATAAGCTATTGCAGAAAATATGGATCCTACAAAAATCAGCGAGTAAGGATTTCCCTCGATATTGTTATATGCAGATTATTTACAGAAAAAAATATTACTGTTAAACAATATTATTTATTTAAATTGAAGAGGAAGGATTTCCCTCGGTACCGATTTTTTTTTAAAGACAATAAGCTATTGCATAAAATATAGATCGTATAAAAAGTAACAAGGAAGGATTTCCCTCATTATTTCAAATAATATACAAAACGAAGAAACTATTGCTAAAAGTATAATTCTATCAAAAAACAAGGAGAGTGGATTTCTCTCACTCTTGCCTTCTTTAAATAACATACAAAAAATAGAAAGTTTTGCGAAAGATATCAATATATCAAACATCAACGAGAAAGGATTTCCCTCGATACCACTTTTTTAAGACAACATCCGAAAACAATAAGCTATTGCAGAAAATATGGATCCTACAAAAATCAGCGAGTAAGGATTTCCCTCGATATTGTTATATGCAGATTATTTACTGAAAAAAATATTATTGTTAAACAACATTATTTATTTAAATTGAAAAGGAAGGATTTCCCTCGGTACCGATTTTTTTTTAAAGACAATAAGCTATTGCAGAAAATATAGATCCTATAAAAAGTGACAAGGAAGGATTTCCCTCATTATTTCAAATAATATACAAAACGAAGAACCTATTGCTAAAAATATAATTCTATCAAAAAACAAGGAGAGTGGATTTCTCTCACTCTTGCCTTCTTTAAATAACATACAAAAAATAGAAAGTTTTGCGAAAGATATCAATATATCAAAAATCAACGAGAAAGGATTTCCCTCGATACCACTTTTTTAAGACAACATCCAAAAACAATAAGCTATTGCAGAAAATATGGATCCTACAAAAATCAGCGAGAAAGGATTTCCCTCGATATTGTTATATGCAGATTATTTACTGAAAAAAATATTATTGTTAATCAATATTATTTATTTAAATTGAAGAGGAAGGATTTCCCTCGGTACCGATTTTTTTTTAAAGACAATAACCTATTGCAGAAAATATAGATCCTATAAAAAGTGACAAGGAAGGATTTCCCTCATTATTTCAAATAATATACAAAACGAAGAACCTATTGCTAAAAATATAATTCTATCAAAAAACAAGGAGAGTGGATTTCTCTCACTCTTGCCTTCTTCAAATAACATACAAGAAATAGAAAGTTTTGCGAAAGATATCAATATATCAAAAATCAACGAGAAAGGATTTCCCTCGATACCACTTTTTTAAGACAACATTCAAAAACAATAAGCTATTGCAGAAAATATGGATCCTACAAAAATCAGCGAGTAAGGATTTCCCTCGTTATTGTTATATGCAGATTATTTACTGAAAAAAATATTATTGTTAAACAATATTATTTATTTAAATTGAAGAGGAAGGTTTTCCCACGGTTCCGATTTTTTTTAAAGACAATAAGCTATTGCAGAAAATATAGACCCTATAAAAAGTGACAAGGAAGGATTTCCCTCATTATTTCAAATAATATACAAAACGAAGAACCTATTGCTAAAAATATAATTCTATCAAAAAACAAGGAGAGTGGATGTCTCTCACTCTTGCCTTCTTTAAATAACATACAAAAAATAGAAAGATTTGCGAAAGATATCAATATATCAAAAATCAACGAGAAAGGATTTCCCTTGATACCACTTTTTTAAGACAACATCCAAAAACAATAAGCTATTGCAGAAAATATGGATCCTACAAAAATCAGCGAGTAAGGATTTCCCTCGATATTGTTATATGCAGATTATTTACTGAAAAAAATATTATTGTTAAACAATATTATTTATTTAAATTGAAGAGGAAGGATTTCCGTCGGTACCGATTTCTTTTTAAAGACAATAAGCCATTGCAGAAAATATAGATCCTATAAAAAGTGACAAGGAAGGATTTCCCTCATTATTTCAAATAATATACAAAACGAAGAACCTATTGCTAAAAATATAATTCTATCAAAAAACAAGGAGAGTGGATTTCTCTCACTCTTGCCTTCTTTAAATAACATACAAAAAATAGAAAGATTTGCGAAAGATATCAATATATCAAAAATCAACGAGAAAGGATTTCCCTTGATACCACTTTTTTAAGACAACATCCAAAAACAATAAGCTATTGCAGAAAATATGGATCCTACAAAAATCAGCGAGTAAGGATTTCCCTCGATATTGTTATATGCAGATTATTTACTGAAAAAAATATTATTGTTAAACAATATTATTTATTTAAATTGAAGAGGAAGGATTTCCGTCGGTACCGATTTCTTTTTAAAGACAATAAGCCATTGCAGAAAATATAGATCCTATAAAAAGTGACAAGGAAGGATTTCCCTCATTATTTCAAATAATATACAAAACGAAGAACCTATTGCTAAAAATATAATTCTATCAAAAAACAAGGAGAGTGGATTTCTCTCACTCTTGCCTTCTTTAAATAACATACAAAAAATAGAAAGTTTTGCGAAAGATTTCAATATATCAAAAATCAACGAGAAAGGATTTCCCTCGATACCACTTTTTTAAGACAACATCCAAAAACAATAAGCTATTGCAGAAAATATGGATCCTACAAAATTCAGCGAGTAAGGATTTCCCTCGATATTGTTATATGCAGATTATTTACTAAAAAAAATATTATTGTTAAACAATATTATTTATTTAAATTGAAGAGGAAGGATTTCCCTCGGTACCGATTTTTTTTTAAAGGCAATAAGCTATTGCAGAAAATATAGATGCAATAAAAAGTGACAAGGAATGATTTCCCTCAATTTTTCAAATAATATACAAAACGAAGAACCTATTGCTAAAAATATAATTCTATCAAAAAACAAGGAGAGTGGATTTCTCTCACTCTTGCCTTCTTTAAATAACATACAAAAAATAGAAAGTTTTGCGAAAGATATCAATATATCAAAAATCAACGAGAAAGGATTTCCCTCGATACCACTTTTTTAAGACAACATCCAAAAACAATAAGCTATTGCAGAAAATATGGATCCTACAAAAATCAGCGAGTAAGGATTTCCCTCGATATTGTTATATGACATTATTTACTGAAAAAAATATTATTGTTAAACAATATTATTTATTTAAATTTAAGAGGAAGGATTTCCCTCGGTACCGATTTTTTTTTAAAGACAATAAGCTATTGCAGAAAATATAGATCCAATAAAAAGTGACAAGGAAGGATTTCCTCAATTTTTCAAATAATATACAAAACGAAGAACCTATTGCTAAAAATATAATTCTATCAAAAAACAAGGAGAGTGGATTTCTCTCACTCTTGCCTTCTTTAAATAACATACAAAAAATAGAAAGATTTGCGAAAGATATCAATATATCAAAAATCAACGAGAAAGGATTTCCCTTGATACCACTTTTTTAAGACAACATCCAAAAACAATAAGCTATTGCAGAAAATATGGATCCTACAAAAATCAGCGAGTAAGGATTTCCCTCGATATTGTTATATGCAGATTATTTACTGAAAAAAATATTATTGTTAAACAATATTATTTATTTAAATTGAAGAGGAAGGATTTCCGTCGGTACCAATTTCTTTTTAAGGACAATAAGCCATTGCAGAAAATATAGATCCTATAAAAAGTGACAAGGAAGGATTTCCCTCATTATTTCAAATAATATACAAAACGAAGAACCTATTGCTAAAAATATAATTCTATCAAAAAACAAGGAGAGTGGATTTCTCTTACTCTTGCCTTCTTTAAATAACATACAAAAAATAGAAAGTTTTGCGAAAGATTTCAATATATCAAAAATCAACGAGAAAGGATTTCCCTCGATACCAATTTTTTAAGACAACATCCAAAAACAATAAGCTATTGCAGAAAATATGGATCCTACAAAATTCAGCGAATAAGGATTTCCCTCGATATTGTTATATGCAGATTATTTACTAAAAAAAATATTATTGTTAAACAATATTATTTATTTAAATTGAAGAGGAAGGATTTCCCTCGGTGTCGATTTTTTTTTTAAAGACAATAAGCTATTGCAGAAAATATAGATGCAATAAAAAGTGACAAGGAAGGATTTCCCTCAATTTTTCAAATAATATACAAAACGAAGAACCTATTGCTAAAAATATAATTCTATCAAAAAACAAGGAGAGTGGATTTCTCTCACTCTTGCCTTCTTTAAATAACATACAAAAAATAGAAAGTTTTGCGAAAGATATCAATATATCAAAAATCAACGAGAAAGGATTTCCCTCGATACCACTTTTTTAAGACAACATCCAAAAACAATAAGCTATTGCAGAAAATATGGATCCTACAAAAATCAGCGAGTAAGGATTTCCCTCGATATTGTTATATGCAGATTATTTACTGAAAAAAATATTATTGTTAAACAATATTATTTATTTAAATTGAAGAGGAAGGATTTCCCTCGGTAACGATTTTTTTTTAAAGGCAATAAGCTATTGCAGAAAATATAGATGCAATAAAAAGTGACAAGGAATGATTTCCCTCAATTTTTCAAATAATATACAAAACGAAGAACCTATTGCTAAAAATATAATTCTATCAAAAAACAAGGAGAGTGGATTTCTCTCACTCTTGCCTTCTTTAAATAACATACAAAAAATAGAAAGTTTTGCGAAAGATATCAATATATCAAAAATCAACGAGAAAGGATTTCCCTCGATACCACTTTTTTAAGACAACATCCAAAAACAATAAGCTATTGCAGAAAATATGGATCCTACAAAAATCAGCGAGTAAGGATTTCCCTCGATATTGTTATATGACATTATTTACTGAAAAAAATATTATTGTTAAACAATATTATTTATTTAAATTTAAGAGGAAGGATTTCCCTCGGTACCGATTTTTTTTTAAAGACAATAAGCTATTGCAGAAAATATAGATCCAATAAAAAGTGACAAGGAAGGATTTCCTCAATTTTTCAAATAATATACAAAACGAAGAACCTATTGCTAAAAATATAATTCTATCAAAAAACAAGGAGAGTGGATTTCTCTCACTCTTGCCTTCTTTAAATAACATACAAAAAATAGAAAGATTTGCGAAAGATATCAATATATCAAAAATCAACGAGAAAGGATTTCCCTTGATACCACTTTTTTAAGACAACATCCAAAAACAATAAGCTATTGCAGAAAATATGGATCCTACAAAAATCAGCGAGTAAGGATTTCCCTCGATATTGTTATATGCAGATTATTTACTGAAAAAAATATTATTGTTAAACAATATTATTTATTTAAATTGAAGAGGAAGGATTTCCGTTGGTACCAATTTCTTTTTAAGGACAATAAGCCATTGCAGAAAATATAGATCCTATAAAAAGTGACAAGGAAGGATTTCCCTCATTATTTCAAATAATATACAAAACGAAGAACCTATTGCTAAAAATATAATTCTATCAAAAAACAAGGAGAGTGGATTTCTCTTACTCTTGCCTTCTTTAAATAACATACAAAAAATAGAAAGTTTTGCGAAAGATTTCAATATATCAAAAATCAACGAGAAAGGATTTCCCTCGATACCAATTTTTTAAGACAACATCCAAAAACAATAAGCTATTGCAGAAAATATGGATCCTACAAAATTCAGCGAATAAGGATTTCCCTCGATATTGTTATATGCAGATTATTTACTAAAAAAAATATTATTGTTAAACAATATTATTTATTTAAATTGAAGAGGAAGGATTTCCCTCGGTGTCGATTTTTTTTTTAAAGACAATAAGCTATTGCAGAAAATATAGATGCAATAAAAAGTGACAAGGAAGGATTTCCCTCAATTTTTCAAATAATATACAAAACGAAGAACCTATTGCTAAAAATATAATTCTATCAAAAAACAAGGAGAGTGGATTTCTCTCACTCTTGCCTTCTTTAAAAAACATACAAAAAATAGAAAGTTTTGCGAAAGATATCAATATATCAAAAATCAACGAGAAAGGATTTCCCTCGATACCACTTTTTTAAGACAATATCCAAAAACAATAAGCTATTGCAGAAAATATGGATCCTACAAAAATCAGCGAGTAAGGATTTCCCTCGATATTGTTATATGCAGATTATTTACTGAAAAAAATATTATTGTTAAACAATATTATTTATTTAAATTTAAGAGGAAGGATTTCCCTCGGTACCGATTTTTTTTTAAAGACAATAAGCTATTGCAGAAAATATAGATCCAATAAAAAGTGACAAGGAAGGATTTCCCTCAATTTTTCAAATAATATACAAAACGAAGAACCTATTGCTAAAAATATAATTCTATCAAAAAACAAGGAGAGTGGATTTCTCTCACTCTTGCCTTCTTTAAATAACATACAAAAAATAGAAAGTTTTGCGAAAGATATCAATATATCAAAAATCAACGAGAAAGGATTTCCCTCGATACCACTTTTTTAAAACAACATCCAAAAACAATAAGCGATTGCAGAAAATATGGATCCTACAAAAATCAGCGAGTAAGGATTTCCCTCGATATTGTTATATGCAGATTATTTACTGAAAAAAATATTATTGTTAAACAATATTATTTATTTAAATTGAAGAGGAAGGATTTCCCTCGGTACCGATTTTTTTTTTTTAAAGACAATAAGCTATTGCAGAAAATATAGATCCTATAAAAAGTAACAAGGAAGGATTTCCCTCATTATTTCAAATAATATACAAAACGAAGAACCTATTGCTAAAAATATAATTCTATCAAAAAACAAGGAGAGTGGATTTCTCTCACTCTTGCCTTCTTTAAATAACATACAAAAAATAGAAAGTTTTGCGAAAAAATTCAATGTATCAAAAATCAAAGAGAAAGGATTTCCCTCGATACCACTTTTTTAAGACAACATCCAAAAACAATAAGCTATTGCAGAAAATATGGATCCTACAAAAATCAGCGAGTAAGGATTTTCCTCGATATTGTTATATGCAGATTATTTACTGAAAAAAATATTATTGTTAAACAATATTATTTATTTAAATTGAAGAGGAAGGATTTCCCTCAGTACCGATTTTTTTTTAAAGACACTAAGCTATTGCAGAAAATATAGATCCTATAAAAAGTGACAAGGAAGGATTTCCCTCATTGTTTCAAATAATATACAAAACGAAGAACCTATTGCTAAAAATATAATTCTATCAAAAAACAAGGAGAGTGGATTTCTCTCACTCTTGCCTTCTTTAAATAACATACAAAAAATAGAAAGTTTTGCGAAAGATATCAATATATCAAAACTTAACGAGAAAGGATTTCCCTCGATACCACTTTTTTAAGACAACATCCAAAAACAATAAGCTATTGCAGAAAATATGGATCCTACAAAAATCAGCGAGTAAGGATTTCCCTCGATATTGTTATATGCAGATTATTTACTGAAAAAAATATTATTGTTAAACAATATTATTTATTTAAATTGAAGAGGAAGGATTTCCCACGGTACCGATTTTTTTTTTAAAGACAATAAGCTATTGCAGAAAATATATATCCTATAAAAAGCGACAAAGAAGGATTTCCCTCATTATTTCAAATAATATACAAAACGAAGAACCTATTGCTAAAAATATAATTCTATGAAAAAACAAGGAGAGTGGATTTCTCTCACTCTTGCCTTCTTTAAATAACATGCAAAAAATAGAAAGTTTTCGAAAGATTTCAATATATCAAAAATCAACGAGAAAGGATTTCCCTCGATACCACTTTTTTAAGACAACATCCAAAAACAATAAGCTATTGCAGAAAATATGGATCCTACAAAAATCAGCGAGTAAGGATTTCCCTCGATATTGTTATATGCAGATTATTTACTGAAAAAAATATTATTGTTAAACAATATTATTTATTTAAATTGAAGAGGAAGGATTTCCCTCGGTACCGATTTTTTTTTTAAAGACAATAAGCTATTGCAGAAAATATAGATCGTATAAAAAGTAACAAGGAAGGATTTCCCTCATTATTTCAAATAATATACAAAACGAAGAACCTATTGCTAAAAGTATAATTCTATCAAAAAACAAGGAGAGTGGATTTCTCTCACTCTTGCCTTCTTTAAATAACATACAAAAAATAGAAAGTTCTTCGAAAGATATATATTTATCAAAACTCAACGAGAAAGGATTTCCCTCGATACCACTTTTTTAAGACAACATCCAAAAACAATAAGCTATTGCAGAAAATATGGATCCTACAAAAATCAGCGAGTAAGGATTTCCCTCGATATTGTTATACGCAGATTATTTACTGAAAAAAATATTATTGTTAAACAATATTATTTATTTAAATTGAAGAGGAAGGATTTCCCTCGGTACCGATTTTTTTTTAAGACAATAAGCTATTGCAGAAAATATAGATCCTATAAAAAGTGACAAGGAAGGATTTCCCTCATTATTTCAAATAATATACAAAACGAGGAACCTATTGCTAAAAATATAATTCTATCAAAAAACAAGGAGAGTACATTTCTCTCACTCTTGCCTTCTTTAAATAACATACAAAAAATAGAAAGTTTTACGAAAGATATCAATATATCAAAAATCAACGAGAAAGGATTTCCCTCGATACCACTTTTTTAAGACAACATCCAAAAACAATAAGCTATTGCAGAAAATATGGATCCTACAAAAATCAGCGAGTAAGGATTTCCCTCCATATTGTTATATGCAGATTATTTACTGAAAAAAATATTATTGTTAAACAATATTATTTATTTAAATTGAAAAGGGAGGATTTCCCTCGGTACCGATTTTTTTTTTTAAAGACAATAAGCTATTGCAGAAAATATAGATGCTATAAAAAGTGACAAGGAAGGATTTCCCTCATTATTTCAAATAATATACAAAACGAAGAACCTATTGCTAAAAATATAATTCTATCAAAAAACAAGGAGAGTGGATTTCTCTCACTCTTGCCTTCTTTAAATAACATACAAAAAATAGAAAGTTTTGCGAAAGATATCAATATATCAAAAATCAACGAGAAAGGATTTCCCTCGATACCACTTTTTTAAGACAACATCCAAAAACAATAAGCTATTGCAGAAAATATGGATCCTACAAAAATCAGCGAGTAAGGATTTCCCTCGATATTGTTATATGCCGATTATTTACTGAAAAAAATATTATTGTTAAACAATATTATTTATTTAAATTGAAGAGGAAGGATTTCCCACGGTACCGATTTGTTTTTAAAGACAATAATCTATTGCAGAAAATATAGATCCTATAAAAAGTGACAAGGAAGGATTTCCTTCATTATTTCAAATAATATACAAAACGAAGAACCTATTGCTAAAAATATAATTCTATCAAAAAACAAGGAGAGTGGATTTCTCTCACTCTTGCCTTCTTTAAATAACATACAAAAAATAGAAAGTTTTGCGAAAGATATCAATATATCAAAAATCAACGAGAAAGGATTTCCCTCGATACCACTTTTTTAAAACAACATCCAAAAACAATAAGCGATTGCAGAAAATATGGATCCTACAAAAATCAGCGAGTAAGGATTTCCCTCGATATTGTTATATGCAGATTATTTACTGAAAAAAATATTATTGTTAAACAATATTGTTTATTTAAATTGAAGAGGAAGGATTTCCCTCGGTACCGATTTTTTTTTTAAAGACAATAAGCTATTGCAGAAAATATAGTTCCTATAAAAAGTGACAAGGAAGGATTTCCCTCATTATTTCAAATAATATACAAAACGAAGAACCTATTGCTAAAAATAAAATTCTATCAAAAAACAAGGAGAGTGGATTTCTCTCACTCTTGCCTTCTTTAAATTACATACAAAAAATAGAAAATTTTGCGAAAGATATCAATATATCAAAACTCAACGAGAAAGGATTTCCCTCGATACCACTTTTTTAAGACAACATCCAAAAACAATAAGCTATTGCAGAAAATATGGATCCTACAAAAATCAGCGAGTAAGGATTTCCCTCGATATTGTTATATGCAGATTATTTACTGAAAAAAATATTATTGTTAAACAATATTATTTATTTAAATTGAAGAGGAAGGATTTCCCTCGGTACCGATTTTTTTTAAAGACAATAAGCTATTGCAGAAAATATAGATCCTATAAAAAGTGACAAGGAAGGATTTCCCTCATTATTTCAAATAATATACAAAACGAAGAACCTATTGCTAAAAATATAATTCTATCAAAAAACAAGGAGAGTGGATTTCTCTCACTCTTGCCTTCTTTAAATAACATACAAAAAATAGAAAGTTTTGCGAAAGATATCAATATATCAAAACTCAACGAGAAAGGATTTCCCTCGATACCACTTTTTTAAGACAACATCCAAAAACAATAAGCTATTGCAGAAAATATGGATCCTACAAAAATCAGCGAGTAAGGATTTCCCTCGATATTGTTATATGCAGATTATTTACTGAAAAAAAATATTATTGTTAAACAATATTATTTATTTAAGTTGAAGAGGAAGGATTTCCCACGGTACCGATTTTTTTTTTAAAGACAATAAGCTATTGCAGAAAATATATATCCTATAAAGAGCGACAAAGAAGGATTTCCCTCATTATTTCAAATAATATACAAAACGAAGAACCTATTGCTAAAAATATAATTCTATCAAAAAACAAGGAGAGTGGATTTCTCTCACTCTTGCCTTCTTTAAATAACATACAAAAAATAGAAAGTTTTGCGAAAGATTTCAATATATCAAAATTCAACGAGAAAGGATTTCCCTCGATACCACTTTTTTAAGACAACATCCAAAAACAATAAGCTATTGCAGAAAATATGGATCCTACAAAAATCAGCGAGTAAGGATTTCCCTCGATATTGTTATATGCAGATTATTTACTGAAAAAAATATTATTGTTAAACAATATTATTTATTTAAATTGAAGAGGAAGGATTTCCGTCGGTACCAATTTCTTTTTAAGGACAATAAGCCATTGCAGAAAATATAGATCCTATAAAAAGTGACAAGGAAGGATTTCCCTCATTATTTCAAATAATATACAAAACGAAGAACCTATTGCTAAAAATATAATTCTATCAAAAAACAAGGAGAGTGGATTTCTCTTACTCTTGCCTTCTTTAAATAACATACAAAAAATAGAAAGTTTTGCGAAAGATTTCAATATATCAAAAATCAACGAGAAAGGATTTCCCTCGATACCAATTTTTTAAGACAACATCCAAAAACAATAAGCTATTGCAGAAAATATGGATCCTACAAAATTCAGCGAATAAGGATTTCCCTCGATATTGTTATATGCAGATTATTTACTAAAAAAAATATTATTGTTAAACAATATTATTTATTTAAATTGAAGAGGAAGGATTTCCCTCGGTGTCGATTTTTTTTTTAAAGACAATAAGCTATTGCAGAAAATATAGATGCAATAAAAAGTGACAAGGAAGGATTTCCCTCAATTTTTCAAATAATATACAAAACGAAGAACCTATTGCTAAAAATATAATTCTATCAAAAAACAAGGAGAGTGGATTTCTCTCACTCTTGCCTTCTTTAAATAACATACAAAAAATAGAAAGTTTTGCGAAAGATATCAATATATCAAAAATCAACGAGAAAGGATTTCCCTCGATACCACTTTTTTAAGACAACATCCAAAAACAATAAGCTATTGCAGAAAATATGGATCCTACAAAAATCAGCGAGTAAGGATTTTCCTCGATATTGTTATATGCAGATTATTTACTGAAAAAAATATTATTGTTAAACAATATTATTTATTTAAATTGAAGAGGAAGGATTTCCCTCAGTACCGATTTTTTTTTAAAGACACTAAGCTATTGCAGAAAATATAGATCCTATAAAAAGTGACAAGGAAGGATTTCCCTCATTGTTTCAAATAATATACAAAACGAAGAACCTATTGCTAAAAATATAATTCTATCAAAAAACAAGGAGAGTGGATTTCTCTCACTCTTGCCTTCTTTAAATAACATACAAAAAATAGAAAGTTTTGCGAAAGATATCAATATATCAAAACTTAACGAGAAAGGATTTCCCTCGATACCACTTTTTTAAGACAACATCCAAAAACAATAAGCTATTGCAGAAAATATGGATCCTACAAAAATCAGCGAGTAAGGATTTCCCTCGATATTGTTATATGCAGATTATTTACTGAAAAAAATATTATTGTTAAACAATATAATTTATTTAAATTGAAGAGGAAGGATTTCCCACGGTACCGATTTTTTTTTTAAAGACAATAAGCTATTGCAGAAAATATATATCCTATAAAAAGCGACAAAGAAGGATTTCCCTCATTATTTCAAATAATATACAAAACGAAGAACCTATTGCTAAAAATATAATTCTATCAAAAAACAAGGAGAGTGGATTTCTCTCACTCTTGCCTTCTTTAAATAACATACAAAAAATAGAAAGTTTTCGAAAGATTTCAATATATCAAAAATCAACGAGAAAGGATTTCCCTCGATACCACTTTTTTAAGACAACATCCAAAAACAATAAGCTATTGCAGAAAATATGGATCCTACAAAAATCAGCGAGTAAGGATTTCCCTCGATATTGTTATATGCCGATTATTTACTGAAAAAAATATTATTGTTAAACAATATTATTTATTTAAATTGAAGAGGAAGGATTTCCCACGGTACCGATTTTTTTTAAAGACAATAATCTATTGCAGAAAATATAGATCCTATAAAAAGTGACAAGGAAGGATTTCCCTCATTATTTCAAATAATATACAAAACGAAGAACCTATTGCTAAAAATATAATTCTATCAAAAAACAAGGAGAGTGGATTTCTCTCACTCTTGCCTTCTTTAAATAACATACAAAAAATAGAAAGTTTTGCGAAAGATATCAATATATCAAAAATCAACGAGAAAGGATTTCCCTCGATACCACTTTTTTAAAACAACATCCAAAAACAATAAGCGATTGCAGAAAATATGGATCCTACAAAAATCAGCGAGTAAGGATTTCCCTCGATATTGTTATATGCAGATTATTTACTGAAAAAAATATTATTGTTAAACAATATTGTTTATTTAAATTGAAGAGGAAGGATTTCCCTCGGTACCGATTTTTTTTTTAAAGACAATAAGCTATTGCAGAAAATATAGTTCCTATAAAAAGTGACAAGGAAGGATTTCCCTCATTATTTCAAATAATATACAAAACGAAGAACCTATTGCTAAAAATAAAATTCTATCAAAAAACAAGGAGAGTGGATTTCTCTCACTCTTGCCTTCTTTAAATTACATACAAAAAATAGAAAATTTTGCGAAAGATATCAATATATCAAAACTCAACGAGAAAGGATTTCCCTCGATACCACTTTTTTAAGACAACATCCAAAAACAATAAGCTATTGCAGAAAATATGGATCCTACAAAAATCAGCGAGTAAGGATTTCCCTCGATATTGTTATATGCAGATTATTTACTGAAAAAAATATTATTGTTAAACAATATTATTTATTTAAATTGAAGAGGAAGGATTTCCCTCGGTACCGATTTTTTTTAAAGACAATAAGCTATTGCAGAAAATATAGATCCTATAAAAAGTGACAAGGAAGGATTTCCCTCATTATTTCAAATAATATACAAAACGAAGAACCTATTGCTAAAAATATAATTCTATCAAAAAACAAGGAGAGTGGATTTCTCTCACTCTTGCCTTCTTTAAATAACATACAAAAAATAGAAAGTTTTGCGAAAGATATCAATATATCAAAACTCAACGAGAAAGGATTTCCCTCGATACCACTTTTTTAAGACAACATCCAAAAACAATAAGCTATTGCAGAAAATATGGATCCTACAAAAATCAGCGAGTAAGGATTTCCCTCGATATTGTTATATGCAGATTATTTACTGAAAAAAAATATTATTGTTAAACAATATTATTTATTTAAGTTGAAGAGGAAGGATTTCCCACGGTACCGATTTTTTTTTTAAAGACAATAAGCTATTGCAGAAAATATATATCCTATAAAGAGCGACAAAGAAGGATTTCCCTCATTATTTCAAATAATATACAAAACGAAGAACCTATTGCTAAAAATATAATTCTATCAAAAAACAAGGAGAGTGGATTTCTCTCACTCTTGCCTTCTTTAAATAACATACAAAAAATAGAAAGTTTTGCGAAAGATTTCAATATATCAAAATTCAACGAGAAAGGATTTCCCTCGATACCACTTTTTTAAGACAACATCCAAAAACAATAAGCTATTGCAGAAAATATGGATCCTACAAAAATCAGCGAGTAAGGATTTCCCTCGATATTGTTATATGCAGATTATTTACTGAAAAAAATATTATTGTTAAACAATATTATTTATTTAAATTGAAGAGGAAGGATTTCCGTCGGTACCAATTTCTTTTTAAGGACAATAAGCCATTGCAGAAAATATAGATCCTATAAAAAGTGACAAGGAAGGATTTCCCTCATTATTTCAAATAATATACAAAACGAAGAACCTATTGCTAAAAATATAATTCTATCAAAAAACAAGGAGAGTGGATTTCTCTTACTCTTGCCTTCTTTAAATAACATACAAAAAATAGAAAGTTTTGCGAAAGATTTCAATATATCAAAAATCAACGAGAAAGGATTTCCCTCGATACCAATTTTTTAAGACAACATCCAAAAACAATAAGCTATTGCAGAAAATATGGATCCTACAAAATTCAGCGAATAAGGATTTCCCTCGATATTGTTATATGCAGATTATTTACTAAAAAAAATATTATTGTTAAACAATATTATTTATTTAAATTGAAGAGGAAGGATTTCCCTCGGTGTCGATTTTTTTTTTAAAGACAATAAGCTATTGCAGAAAATATAGATGCAATAAAAAGTGACAAGGAAGGATTTCCCTCAATTTTTCAAATAATATACAAAACGAAGAACCTATTGCTAAAAATATAATTCTATCAAAAAACAAGGAGAGTGGATTTCTCTCACTCTTGCCTTCTTTAAATAACATACAAAAAATAGAAAGTTTTGCGAAAGATATCAATATATCAAAAATCAACGAGAAAGGATTTCCCTCGATACCACTTTTTTAAGACAACATCCAAAAACAATAAGCTATTGCAGAAAATATGGATCCTACAAAAATCAGCGAGTAAGGATTTTCCTCGATATTGTTATATGCAGATTATTTACTGAAAAAAATATTATTGTTAAACAATATTATTTATTTAAATTGAAGAGGAAGGATTTCCCTCGGTACCGATTTTTTTTTTAAAGACAATAAGCTATTGCAGAAAATATAGTTCCTATAAAAAGTGACAAGGAAGGATTTCCCTCATTATTTCAAATAATATACAAAACGAAGAACCTATTGCTAAAAATAAAATTCTATCAAAAAACAAGGAGAGTGGATTTCTCTCACTCTTGCCTTCTTTAAATTACATACAAAAAATAGAAAATTTTGCGAAAGATATCAATATATCAAAACTCAACGAGAAAGGATTTCCCTCGATACCACTTTTTTAAAACAACATCCAAAAACAATAAGCGATTGCAGAAAATATGGATCCTACAAAAATCAGCGAGTAAGGATTTCCCTCGATATTGTTATATGCAGATTATTTACTGAAAAAAATATTATTGTTAAACAATATTGTTTATTTAAATTGAAGAGGAAGGATTTCCCTCGGTACCGATTTTTTTTTTAAAGACAATAAGCTATTGCAGAAAATATAGTTCCTATAAAAAGTGACAAGGAAGGATTTCCCTCATTATTTCAAATAATATACAAAACGAAGAACCTATTGCTAAAAATAAAATTCTATCAAAAAACAAGGAGAGTGGATTTCTCTCACTCTTGCCTTCTTTAAATTACATACAAAAAATAGAAAATTTTGCGAAAGATATCAATATATCAAAACTCAACGAGAAAGGATTTCCCTCGATACCACTTTTTTAAGACAACATCCAAAAACAATAAGCTATTGCAGAAAATATGGATCCTACAAAAATCAGCGAGTAAGGATTTCCCTCGATATTGTTATATGCAGATTATTTACTGAAAAAAATATTATTGTTAAACAATATTATTTATTTAAATTGAAGAGGAAGGATTTCCCTCGGTACCGATTTTTTTTAAAGACAATAAGCTATTGCAGAAAATATAGATCCTATAAAAAGTGACAAGGAAGGATTTCCCTCATTATTTCAAATAATATACAAAACGAAGAACCTATTGCTAAAAATATAATTCTATCAAAAAACAAGGAGAGTGGATTTCTCTCACTCTTGCCTTCTTTAAATAACATACAAAAAATAGAAAGTTTTGCGAAAGATATCAATATATCAAAACTCAACGAGAAAGGATTTCCCTCGATACCACTTTTTTAAGACAACATCCAAAAACAATAAGCTATTGCAGAAAATATGGATCCTACAAAAATCAGCGAGTAAGGATTTCCCTCGATATTGTTATATGCAGATTATTTACTGAAAAAAAATATTATTGTTAAACAATATTATTTATTTAAGTTGAAGAGGAAGGATTTCCCACGGTACCGATTTTTTTTTTAAAGACAATAAGCTATTGCAGAAAATATATATCCTATAAAGAGCGACAAAGAAGGATTTCCCTCATTATTTCAAATAATATACAAAACGAAGAACCTATTGCTAAAAATATAATTCTATCAAAAAACAAGGAGAGTGGATTTCTCTCACTCTTGCCTTCTTTAAATAACATACAAAAAATAGAAAGTTTTGCGAAAGATTTCAATATATCAAAATTCAACGAGAAAGGATTTCCCTCGATACCACTTTTTTAAGACAACATCCAAAAACAATAAGCTATTGCAGAAAATATGGATCCTACAAAAATCAGCGAGTAAGGATTTCCCTCGATATTGTTATATGCAGATTATTTACTGAAAAAAATATTATTGTTAAACAATATTATTTATTTAAATTGAAGAGGAAGGATTTCCGTCGGTACCAATTTCTTTTTAAGGACAATAAGCCATTGCAGAAAATATAGATCCTATAAAAAGTGACAAGGAAGGATTTCCCTCATTATTTCAAATAATATACAAAACGAAGAACCTATTGCTAAAAATATAATTCTATCAAAAAACAAGGAGAGTGGATTTCTCTTACTCTTGCCTTCTTTAAATAACATACAAAAAATAGAAAGTTTTGCGAAAGATTTCAATATATCAAAAATCAACGAGAAAGGATTTCCCTCGATACCAATTTTTTAAGACAACATCCAAAAACAATAAGCTATTGCAGAAAATATGGATCCTACAAAATTCAGCGAATAAGGATTTCCCTCGATATTGTTATATGCAGATTATTTACTAAAAAAAATATTATTGTTAAACAATATTATTTATTTAAATTGAAGAGGAAGGATTTCCCTCGGTGTCGATTTTTTTTTTAAAGACAATAAGCTATTGCAGAAAATATAGATGCAATAAAAAGTGACAAGGAAGGATTTCCCTCAATTTTTCAAATAATATACAAAACGAAGAACCTATTGCTAAAAATATAATTCTATCAAAAAACAAGGAGAGTGGATTTCTCTCACTCTTGCCTTCTTTAAATAACATACAAAAAATAGAAAGTTTTGCGAAAGATATCAATATATCAAAAATCAACGAGAAAGGATTTCCCTCGATACCACTTTTTTAAGACAACATCCAAAAACAATAAGCTATTGCAGAAAATATGGATCCTACAAAAATCAGCGAGTAAGGATTTTCCTCGATATTGTTATATGCAGATTATTTACTGAAAAAAATATTATTGTTAAACAATATTATTTATTTAAATTGAAGAGGAAGGATTTCCCTCAGTACCGATTTTTTTTTAAAGACACTAAGCTATTGCAGAAAATATAGATCCTATAAAAAGTGACAAGGAAGGATTTCCCTCATTGTTTCAAATAATATACAAAACGAAGAACCTATTGCTAAAAATATAATTCTATCAAAAAACAAGGAGAGTGGATTTCTCTCACTCTTGCCTTCTTTAAATAACATACAAAAAATAGAAAGTTTTGCGAAAGATATCAATATATCAAAACTTAACGAGAAAGGATTTCCCTCGATACCACTTTTTTAAGACAACATCCAAAAACAATAAGCTATTGCAGAAAATATGGATCCTACAAAAATCAGCGAGTAAGGATTTCCCTCGATATTGTTTTATGCAGATTATTTACTGAAAAAAATATTATTGTTAAACAATATAATTTATTTAAATTGAAGAGGAAGGATTTCCCACGGTACCGATTTTTTTTTTAAAGACAATAAGCTATTGCAGAAAATATATATCCTATAAAAAGCGACAAAGAAGGATTTCCCTCATTATTTCAAATAATATACAAAACGAAGAACCTATTGCTAAAAATATAATTCTATCAAAAAACAAGGAGAGTGGATTTCTCTCACTCTTGCCTTCTTTAAATAACATACAAAAAATAGAAAGTTTTCGAAAGATTTCAATATATCAAAAATCAACGAGAAAGGATTTCCCTCGATACCACTTTTTTAAGACAACATCCAAAAACAATAAGCTATTGCAGAAAATATGGATCCTACAAAAATCAGCGAGTAAGGATTTCCCTCGATATTGTTATATGCAGATTATTTACTGAAAAAAATATTATTGTTAAACAATATTATTTATTTAAATTGACGAGGAAGGATTTCCCTCGGTACCGATTTTTTTTTTAAAGACAATAAGCTATTGCAGAAAATATAGATCGTATAAAAAGTAACAAGGAAGGATTTCCTCATTATTTCAAATAATATACAAAACGAAGAACCTATTGCTAAAAGTATAATTCTATCAAAAAACAAGGAGAGTGGATTTCTCTCACTCTTGCCTTCTTTAAATAACATACAAAAAATAGAAAGTTCTTCGAAAGATATATATTTATCAAAACTCAACGAGAAAGGATTTCCCTCGATACCACTTTTTCAAGACAACATCCAAAAACAATAAGCTATTGCAGAAAATATGGATCCTACAAAAATCAGCGAGTAAGGATTTCCCTCGATATTGTTATACGCAGATTATTTACTGAAAAAAATATTATTGTTAAACAATATTATTTATTTAAATTGAAGAGGAAGGATTTCCCTCGGTACCGATTTTTTTAAGACAATAAGCTATTGCAGAAAATATAGATCCTATAAAAAGTGACAAGGAAGGATTTCCCTCATTATTTCAAATAATATACAAAACGAGGAACCTATTGCTAAAAATATAATTCTATCAAAAAACAAGGAGAGTACATTTCTCTCACTCTTGCCTTCTTTAAATAACATACAAAAAATAGAAAGTTTTACGAAAGATATCAATATATCAAAAATCAACGAGAAAGGATTTCCCTCGATACCACTTTTTTAAGACAACATCCAAAAACAATAAGCTATTGCAGAAAATATGGATCCTACAAAAATCAGCGAGTAAGGATTTCCCTCCATATTGTTATATGCAGATTATTTACTGAAAAAAATATTATTGTTAAACAATATTATTTATTTAAATTGAAAAGGGAGGATTTCCCTCGGTACCGATTTTTTTTTTAAAGACAATAAGCTATTGCAGAAAATATAGATCCTATAAAAAGTGACAAGGAAGGATTTCCCTCATTATTTCAAATAATATACAAAACGAAGAACCTATTGCTAAAAATATAATTCTATCAAAAAACAAGGAGAGTGGATTTCTCTCACTCTTGCCTTCTTTAAATAACATACAAAAAATAGAAAGTTTTGCGAAAGATATCAATATATCAAAAATCAACGAGAAAGGATTTCCCTCGATACCACTTTTTTAAGACAACATCCAAAAACAATAAGCTATTGCAGAAAATATGGATCCTACAAAAATCAGCGAGTAAGGATTTCCCTCGATATTGTTATATGCCGATTATTTACTGAAAAAAATATTATTGTTAAACAATATTATTTATTTAAATTGAAGAGGAAGGATTTCCCACGGTACCGATTTTTTTTTAAAGACAATAATCTATTGCAGAAAATATAGATCCTATAAAAAGTGACAAGGAAGGATTTCCCTCATTATTTCAAATAATATACAAAACGAAGAACCTATTGCTAAAAATATAATTCTATCAAAAAACAAGGAGAGTGGATTTCTCTCACTCTTGCCTTCTTTAAATAACATACAAAAAATAGAAAGTTTTGCGAAAGATATCAATATATCAAAAATCAACGAGAAAGGATTTCCCTCGATACCACTTTTTTAAAACAACATCCAAAAACAATAAGCGATTGCAGAAAATATGGATCCTACAAAAATCAGCGAGTAAGGATTTCCCTCGATATTGTTATATGCAGATTATTTACTGAAAAAAATATTATTGTTAAACAATATTGTTTATTTAAATTGAAGAGGAAGGATTTCCCTCGGTACCGATTTTTTTTTTAAAGACAATAAGCTATTGCAGAAAATATAGTTCCTATAAAAAGTGACAAGGAAGGATTTCCCTCATTATTTCAAATAATATACAAAACGAAGAACCTATTGCTAAAAATATAATTCTATCAAAAAACAAGGAGAGTGGATTTCTCTCACTCTTGCCTTCTTTAAATTACATACAAAAAATAGAAAATTTTGCGAAAGATATCAATATATCAAAACTCAACGAGAAAGGATTTCCCTCGATACCACTTTTTTAAGACAACATCCAAAAACAATAAGCTATTGCAGAAAATATGGATCCTACAAAAATCAGCGAGTAAGGATTTCTCTCGATATTGTTATATGCAGATTATTTACTGAAAACAATATTATTGTTAAACAATATTATTTATTTAAATTGAAGAGGAAGGATTTCCCTCGGTACCGATTTTTTTTAAAGACTATAAGCTATTGCAGAAAATATAGATCCTATAAAAAGTGACAAGGAAGGATTTCCCTCATTATTTCAAATAATATACAAAACGAAGAACCTATTGCTAAAAATATAATTCTATCAAAAAACAAGGAGAGTGGATTTCTCTCACTCTTGCCTTCTTTAAATAACATACAAAAAATAGAAAGTTTTGCGAAAGATATCAATATATCAAAACTCAACGAGAAAGGATTTCCCTCGATACCACTTTTTTAAGACAACATCCAAAAACAATAAGCTATTGCAGAAAATATGGATCCTACAAAAATCAGCGAGTAAGGATTTCCCTCGATATTGTTATATGCAGATTATTTACTGAAAAAAAATATTATTGTTAAACAATATTATTTATTTAAGTTGAAGAGGAAGGATTTCCCACGGTACCGATTTTTTTTTTAAAGACAATAAGCTATTGCAGAAAATATATATCCTATAAAGAGCGACAAAGAAGGATTTCCCTCATTATTTCAAATAATATACAAAACGAAGAACCTATTGCTAAAAATATAATTCTATCAAAAAACAAGGAGAGTGGATTTCTCTCACTCTTGCCTTCTTTAAATAACATACAAAAAATAGAAAGTTTTGCGAAAGATTTCAATATATCAAAAATCAACGAGAAAGGATTTCCCTCGATACCACTTTTTTAAGACAACATCCAAAAACAATAAGCTATTGCAGAAAATATGGATCCTACAAAAATCAGCGAGTAAGGATTTCCCTCGATATTGTTATATGCAGATAATTTACTGAAAAAAATATTATTGTTAAACAATATTATTTATTTAAATTGAAGAGGAAGGATTTCCCTCGGTACCGATTTTTTTTTTTAAAGACAATAAGCTATTGCAGAAAATATAGATCGTATAAAAAGTAACAAGGAAGGATTTCCCTCATTATTTCAAATAATATACAAAACGAAGAACCTATTGCTAAAAGTATAATTCTATCAAAAAACAAGGAGAGTGGATTTCTCTCACTCTTGCCTTCTTTAAATAACATACAAAAAATAGAAAGTTTTGCGAAAGATATCAATATATCAAAACTCAACGAGAAAGGATTTCCCTCGATACTACTTTTTTAAGACAACATCCAAAAACAATAAGCTATTGCAGAAAATATGGATCCTACAAAAATCAGCGAGTAAGGATTTCCCTCGATATTGTTATATGCAGATTATTTACTGAAAAAAATATTATTGTTAAACAATATTATTTATTTAAATTGAAGAGGAAGGATTTCCCTCGGTACCGATTTTTTTTTTTAAGACAATAAGCTATTGCAGAAAATATAGATCCTATAAAAAGTGACAAGGAAGGATTTCCCTCATTATTTCAAATAATATACAAAACGAGGAACCTATTGCTAAAAATATAATTCTATCAAAAAACAAGGAGAGTAGATTTCTCTCACTCTTGCCTTCTTTAAATAACATACAAAAAATAGAAAGTTTTGCGAAATATATCAATATATCAAAAATCAACGAGAAAGGATTTCCCTCGATACCACTTTTTTAAGACAACATCCAAAAACAATAAGCTATTGCAGAAAATATGGATCCTACAAAAATCAGCGAGTAAGGATTTCCCTCCATATTGTTATATGCAGATTATTTACTGAAAAAAATATTATTGTTAAACAATATTATTTATTTAAATTGAAAAGGAAGGATTTCCCTCGGTACCGATTTTTTTTAAAGACAATAAGCTATTGCAGAAAATATAGATCCTATAAAAAGTGACAAGGAAGGATTTCCCTCATTATTTCAAATAATATACAAAACGAAGAACCTATTGCTAAAAATATAATTCTATCAAAAAACAAGGAGAGTGGATTTCTCTCACTCTTGCCTTCTTTAAATAACATACAAAAAATAGAAAGATTTGCGAAAGATATCAATATATCAAAAATCAACGAGAAATGATTTCCCTTGATACCACTTTTTTAAGACAACATCCAAAAACAATAAGCTATTGCAGAAAATATGGATCCTACAAAAATCAGCGAGTAAGGATTTCCCTCGTTATTGTTATATGCAGATTATTTACTGAAAAAAATATTATTGTTAAACAATATTATTTATTTAAATTGAAGAGGAAGGATTTCCCACGGTTCCGATTTTTTTTAAAGACAATAAGCTATTGCAGAAAATATAGATCCTATAAAAAGTGACAAGGAAGGATTTCCCTCATTATTTCAAATAATATACAAAACGAAGAACCTATTGCTAAAAATATAATTCTATCAAAAAACAAGGAGAGTGGATTTCTCTCACTCTTGCCTTCTTTAAATAACATATAAAAAATAGAAAGATTTGCGAAAGATATCAATATATCAAAAATCAACGAGAAATGATTTCCCTTGATACCACTTTTTTAAGACAACATCCAAAAACAATAAGCTATTGCAGAAAATATGGATCCTACAAAAATCAGCGAGTAAGGATTTCCCTCGATATTGTTATATGCAGATTATTTACTGAAAAAAATATTATTGTTAAACAATATTATTTATTTAAATTGAAGAGGAAGGATTTCCCTCGGTACCGATTTTTTTTAAAGACAATTAGCTATTGCAGAAAATATAGATCCTATAAAAAGTGACAAGGAAGGATTTCCCTCATTATTTCAAATAATATACAAAACGAAGAATCTATTGCTAAAAATATAATTCTATCGAAAAACAAGGAGAGTGGATTTCTCTCACTCTTGCCTTCTTTAAATAACATACAAAAAATAGAATTTTTTCCTAAAGTTATGAATATATCAAAAATCAACGAGGAAGAATTTCCCACGATACCCCTTTTTTAAAACAACATCCAAAAACAATAAGCTATTGCAGAAAATATGGATCCTACAAAAATTGACGAGAAATTATTTCTCTCGTTGTTGATTAATCCAGAAAACACAAGAAAAAGAAACTATTGTTAAAAATATTGCCAAAGGAAATTATTCATTTTAAATTGAAGAGGAAGGACTTCCTTCGATACTGAGTATTTCATATTTTGAACAAAAGGAAGAAATTATTGATTAAGAAGCAGGTACCTCAAAGATTGACCAGAAAGGAATTATCTCGTTTTTTCATTTCCTTTTTAAACGATTTACAAAATGAAAAAAACTAATGTAAAAATGAATGAAAGTGGCGAATGCCATTAGATGATGATGTAAATTTTTTAGATGAAGCTAACATAGGTGTATCTTTAAATGGAACTCGGACGGAATATGCAGTTCAGAAAAACCCCGAAAGGAGATATGGAGCTTGTCGCAAATTCTCTATTGCTGCCATATAGCTCCTTAGAAAGCTTATGCGACATCCTCAATAGACATTTTTTGACTTACAAATATTAAGAAAAAAAATCTCCAATTAAAATATCTTTTCTAAATCTCTACAAATTTAAAAACTATACAAAATTGTATTTATAAAGCGAAATTTTATGCAATAGCTTTGTATACTTCTTCCAGAAATAGAAAATAAAATACTGAATTATGTGACTTTTTGTGTCTTATATTTTTAAGATAGTTTCTTCTTCCTTTTTTTCCTTCATTTTCTTCTTTTTTATGTATTACGAAACATCCCTATATCTAATCTCCATATAATAGAAATCTCTTTATATCAAATTTTTATAAAGCTTCATCTTCATTACATAAAAGTGTTTCTATATATCTAAAAATAATTTCAAAATATCGAAAATTTTAGATTTAATCAATTTAATCTCAGAAGTTTTATCTTTCCTGAGATCAATTAATGAAGGAACGATAATGATTTGTATTACACGCAGATAAAAACTGAACGATTTAGAATATTTCTTTCTTGAGTGTTCAGTGCGATATTGTTCAATTTTTTCGCTCTTTCGTCAAATAATGTGTCTCCACTTTCGCTACCTACGATATTTATTTTTGGGAATATTGTTGACCAAAATGTCGGCTTTCTCTTTCTTTTACAGAAAGTATTTAATAATAATAATAATAATAATAATAATAATAATAATAATTCTATCTTTGACAGACTTTAATTAAAAAAAAAAAAAAGTAGAATTAAGAAAGTTTTACCAACTATTTTTGGAAGATATCACTGACATATATTAAGAAGATATAGCCATCTATTGAGAAGCCTTTATCAATACATATCCAGGAACACAAAGTCAACACCATACATATCCTAAAGATCTTGCCAACAAATATTCAAAACATTTTCTACACATATTTTGAAGTTACAGCGAACAAACATTCAGAAGTCATAATCAATATATATTCAGAAAGATACGAGCAAAATCATAAAAAATATCTGGTGTGTCACTCACACGACTTTCTCTTACTCTGAAATTTAATATTATAAACACAGGTTGCAGATTAAGAGGTAAGATAACGAGTACTGTTATGTAAACCTGTGTTAAACAATTCAAATTAGGCTTCGGAAGAGTTTTATATGATAATTAGTTCTGTGTGAGGGGGGGGGGGCTGCCGCCCCCTCACCCCCGTTTCATTAATGCACCTACATTTACATAGAATTTAATTCGGTTATTAAAAAATAATTTATTAAAATTATTATTTAAAAAAATTATCTTTTATGATAATGCAGACGATTCCCATATTAGAAAAGTAGTATAACACTAAATATATATATATTTCATATATATATATATATAAGTTGAATTTATTCTCAATATTAGATTTTTTTTTTTTTTTTTTTTTTTTTTTTGTTAAAAATGAAAAAAAAAATCGATAGATTTATTTTAAATTATCGCAGACCGATGGTTCAACCATTCGTTTTAAAGGTATTAGCGAGCTCTTTTGAAAGATACCCATCGTGAAAATTTACTCACCTCGCGGGGACAAGAGGCGAGGCTCCTACATACACAAATTTTTTTTCCCAGTTGACTATCTCTATTACAAAAAATATATATTTGTTTCATTTGGTTTAGTGCAGTCTATAGACGTTAAACTCTACTTACCTGCAATTTCCCCCATAGACGTAATGTGTTAGAATTCTCTTGATTGTCCCTGTACACGAACCATTTGCTTGATCTTAACGAAAAGCTTACTGTAGCATCCCAATATAATACACATTTAGTATACCGAGTTTGAAATTTCTGCTACTATTTGTTCTTGAGATATGCTGATAACGGACACACAGACAGACACACAGACCATTCGCTAAAAACGTGATTTTCGTATTCAGAGAACCTCAGATCATGTATATATAACAAAAACTCACGTTCGAAAGTTTGACCCTAAAACAATACTTTCTCGACCCTATGGGTAAGAGAAAGAAAAAAGGTCAGTATTGAACTTCAATGCTTTTCTAAAATTTAATATTTCATTTCTTAAAAAAGCTTTTTTTGCCATCATCCACAAGATCTTAAAGCATTGTTTCAAAATGGTTTTAAGTGTGAGGAACTCGAAAATCACAAAAATGGTGTAATGTCCCTCCGTAGGTTAGTTAGTTAGTTAGTTTGTATCTATACATTTTATTTCCAGAATAAAAGATTGTAAATATGTCGGACCAGCTTTAAAATATCAGTTACGATGCTGACATGAACAGAATTAACTATGAAAATTCTACTTTGAAAGTTTTGTAAGCTGTTTGAAATTTGTGTTTTTCATGACATGGGAAAATAGGATAAAATTTCCTTTAAACGTGTATTAGAAGGAATATTTTCATCATAAAGGTATCAGAGCAGTTTGAAATAACATTTATGAAGAAGGCATGAAAATCCTTGACTATGAAAATTCTACTTTAAAAAATTCGTAAATTAGACGAAATTTATGATTTTCTTAACAAGGAAGAAAGGAACAACTTTGTCTTAAGGGGGGTCTGGGACACCAAATTTTTGTTTTTATTATTTATTGATGAATTGCTGTAATTATTTTTTCTGAAATTGGAGCTTTTTTGACAATGAAGTTGAGCAAGAAAACATCTTTAGAAAAATTTAAGTAAAATTAAAAAAAAAAAATGTTTAAAATTTTTGATAAATTTAAAATTTGTTATATCTCATGAACTAATGGTTCAATTTACAAACATTTTTCACCCATTTCCTACAGAAAAGATTTATCTTCAATTTGTCTTCGGGATTTTTAATTAGGAGCAAAACTTTTTTGGTAATCCAAAAGTTATGCATGAAATAAGAACATTTTTCAAATTAAAATTAATATTTAAAAAATTTATTATTATAATCAGAAATCCTGAAGACAAATTGAAGATAAATCCTTTCTGTAAATAAAGGTGAAAAAAGTTTGTAAATTGAACCATTAGTTCGTGAGATATAACAAATTTTAAATTTATTAAAAATTTTAAATTAAAAATTTTTAAAATTTTATTTCAATTTTTTTTTAAGATTCTTTCTTGCTCAACTTCATCGTCAAAAAAGCTTCAATTTCAGAAAACATAATTACAGCAATTCATCAATAAATAATAAAAACAAAAATTCGGTGTCCCGGACCCCCTTAAACGATCCTTATAAAGAATATTAAAAGGTATCAGACTACTTTTAAAATATCATTTATGATATCATAATGAGCATCATTAACTATGAAGATACTAACTTGAAAACTTCGCAAGTTATTCGAAATATAAGGTTTTCTTAACATGACAAAGTAGCATAGATGCCAACATTTTAATTTATTCCGGAGTATTTTTAGCCCCCCCCCCCTCTATTTCGCACCACTTTATTTATAGAAAAGTTTTCTCCAGTATACAACTGCGATAAAATAAGAAAAATTGGTATGAAAAAAAGGCAGGGCTAAAAATACTCCGGAATAAATTAAAATGTTGGCATCTATGAAGTAGGACAATATTTTCGACATAAGCTTACATTATGGGGATCATTACATTGGAAATAATTTGGGATTACATGAAATTTGGAGTATGAAACTGACCCAACTGAAATTAAACAGCAAATTTGGACAAGATAAATATATATTGAATGGGATGGAGGATAACTTAGTAGGTGATGCATTTTCAGTCTGCGACTGTATTGAACGATCTATTAAATTCATTTCTTTTAACACTTTTGCGACCGCATGTTTTTGTCTTTTTCACCGTAAGGGGTGTTATTCTCCCCAGTTACAATATTTCAGAACAAAATTATCTGTGTTCACATTTATACTACAAATGGATATACATTATAATTATACTCTTTCTAATTAAAGCTTTTATATCCATAGTATATTGATAGTACAAATATGAATATTGGGTATATTTAAAAAAAAATAATAATAACATACAAATTGCGGAAGAAACGCCCACTGGAGGAGTTAGAGATTTTCAAATAATGCTAACCCTTTGCGCTCGGCATATTTTCCGTAAGACACGCCTTTAGCATAGCTACAAATATTTTAATTTATTCCGGAGTAATTTTAGCCCCGCCTCTAATTCGTACCACTTACTTTTTAAAAGTTACTTTTTCTTATTTTATCGGAGTTATATATTGAAGAAAGTTTTTCTATAAATAAAGTGGTGCGAAATAAAGGCAGGGCTAAAAGTACTCCGGAATAAATTAAAATATTGGCAGCTATGCTTTAGGCGGTCCTTTAAAACGTCACATGTGTAGTTTCCAACTTATTGCCTTTTGGCTACCGAAAAATTGTAATAATTTGTTTTGTTTTACTTCATCATTAAATAAAATAAATCTTTTTGTTAAAATTTTTCGGTAGCCGAAAGGTAGCCTATAATTACACGTTTTAGAAAAATAACATTTCATTTGCAGAGGAACACAAGGCGTGTCTCAATTTTTTAATGTCCCCTCAGAAGGGACATAGGAGCGATAAGGGTTAATCTACGTCAGCGGTCATGAAAGTGTTAACATAAATGTAGTATGCCTTGTATAGAAATTTATGAGAACAAATATAGGATGGAGAAATGAGTAGAGTCCACCTATGCCAACTATTTTTTTACGCTACACCTGCATACATAGATTTGCATTTATGAATGATGAAGATTTATATTTAAAAAAATAATAATAAATAAATAAATAAGACACTCCTAACTTCAGACCAATGGGGGGTGATGTTCTCTTTTCGATACATTATCAAAATTGCTGTATTTAAGATTAAGATTCCTTATAAGGTAACGTTAAAACTATACTTTCTATATCATCAGTGGATTAGTTTGAAACTAGAGAAAACTTAACGATGATGAATCGATTTGCGTATCGATTGTGAATTGGAAATAGAAGTTCTCGGAAGAAATACATCATAGAAAGCGGCATCGATCTACTTTAGAGTTACAAGATGATTCATTCATTTTGCATGAGTCACTGAAGAAGCTTCATCTCCTGACGACTCTATTACTTGGAGATAAATAAATAAATAAATAATGCTTTAACTGCCGTGATGTCACACATGTTTCAATTGTAATACATTGTGGTAATGTTTAAACATGATGTTATATAATTGTCAGGATGTTACTGGGAGGCGAATACATTAGTATACTTGATGGGAACGCGGAATTATTTTGCGAGAAAAATGACCCGGTCAAGAATTGAACTTGGTTCGAATACTCAACGCAGTAATGTGTTTATCGCAGAGTTAACTGAGACGACGCCAAAAATTAACATGTAGTGTTTAATACTTTAAGCCCTAATTTAAAGGCAGTGCTGGATGTGAAAGTATTTATAGGTGCACTGTAAAATATAGGTTCTTAAAAATAAGTATATATTGTCTCAAAATAGCCCCGAAACAATATATACTTAAATTTGAAAATCCATGTACCTTTTTGAGTATATTGGCATGCTCGAAAATGGGGTTGACCAGTAAGAATCCCAATATTCCCATGTTTGGCATGTCAATGTACTCAAAAATGAGTACGTGGGTTTTCAAATTTAAGTATATATTGTTTCGGGGCTATTTTGAGACAATATATACTTATTTTTAAAAACCTTTATTTTACAGTGTATAAGATACATAAAACAAAGTTGAAACAGGTGTTAATACTAGTGGATCTGCAGATCAGGAACCTCCACGTAACATTTGCGCTACTCGTTACGGAACGGACAATTTTTATCTACCTTGAGAAAAAAAAAATATACCTTCTCCATCTAGAATGAATAAGTAGTCATTTTCTGAATCCTTAAACTAGAAATATAGATTTACGAGCTATGTGTATAAGGTAAACAAATAACCTGGATTGATGAAATCATCGAGAATTTCTAGTCTATACTTTTCTAGATGGTGAAACAATACGAATCCTTCATAATGCGAAAAATTCTTGCTTGATTTCCTAAAACTGGATCATAAACCAAGATTGTAGTTACTAAAACCTGCCTTTTGAATTCACATTTATTTTTAGAAAATTTTAAGTAAGTTTGACCACGATAATATAGAAAAAACGATTTAGAATTCTATTAGGTTTTTTTTTTTTTTTTTTTAACTCGCTGGTATAAACAGAAATAGAATTTATAGAAATGATATAGAACTATATTTACTAGAGACACAATTTAGTTTCTTGATGAAAATCACAGAATTTTTTCTCAGCATATTCCATATAATTTGAAATATATATAAATAGCTGTTAACCTAATCCGGACTATTGTTAGTACCCGCCCCTTTTTTCCACACTACTTCATTTTTATAGTAATTCTCTTTAAATGTATTTACGAGGAAATAAGAAAAAATGTACACTGTAAAAAATGGTGCAGTAAAATTACGGGCAAAGCCCGGCAGCAGAGATTCCAGTCAAAGCCCGTAAAAATACATTTAGACGATGAATGATGTATCGCCAGTAATTTTACATTGTGATGAAACATACAACCAACCTGCCAAAAAAGTAGCATTGACCGTAAAATTAAAAGTTAAAGTTTGAGTTTCTCGAATGCTTTAAAAAAGTTTCTTGCAATCATTATACATGCGTGTAGGAATGGATGTTTGGGTTTTACGTCGCACTAGTTCTGCGCAGATGGGCAATTGGCGACGGTCTGGGACACACCCGTAGAGGTGTTCCAGAGACATGCCATCACAATTTTGATCCTCCACGGAAGGAATGGCTCTCCCGTTTCGGTGACCCCCAGAGGTACAATTTTTGATGGGAACATGGAGGACATTGCGGCCACGACAGATTTTACGTGCGCCAGCCACCATTAGTGTACAGGACGGTCTTTGGCCGGCTCGAGTACCGAACCCGCAATCTTCCAATTACGAGGACGGTGTTATTTAAGCGTACAAAAAGAAAGTTATTTTAACTCTCTAGCTTACTATATATATAATTGCGGACGCCAAATAAACTTAAAGCATACAAAAGAAGTTATTTTAAACTCCTAAGCTTTCTAAAAAACTAAATAATAATTTCTAACAACAAAATCTACTTGCTGCTTTTATTCCATTGAAAAATTTGAATACTGAGGAAAAGAAACTAGATGCACGCGCACGAGCATCATCTGAATAATCTTTTCTTTTTTTTTTTTACAATAACAAAAATACATCACGTGAGTTAAAAATATAAAAATGAGAGAATAAAATAAAACATGGACAATATCTAACATCCTCCCACCTTTTGATTATATCTTATAATCAAAACTCTTCATTTTGATATCTCTAGAAGATTTCTTCTTCATAAAATCAGTCTGTCTGGCATTTTAATTAGTCTTCCAGATCTAGTCTTTCTAATTTCCCTGCAGGACTTATCCTCCAAAGGCTTTTTAATTTGTGCTTCCTTCACAGCTGGATTAGGAAACGTATTTTCATCACCGTCACTAGATGATACTTCTAGAGGATAGATTCTTTGTATTGGTCGAAGTATCTCTGAATGAGATGTTTGTAACTTTACGAGTCGCACTTTTCCATCTTTGCCATGAATAAGCTCTATGATGGCCAGCTAATAAGCTCCTAATGGCCAGTGCATCCTTTTTTTATTGTCCGCTCCCACCAATACAATGTCTCCTACAGAAACTGTCTGTTGGCTTCTTCTCACATTCGGTCGCTGAATAAGTAAACCCAAATACTCTGATCTAAATCGATTTCTTAAACTTTTCTGCAGTGCTTGTCTATATTTAAGCCTTCGTTTGAAAGAGTTTCCCTCGACTGCATCAATGTCTGGTACAATATATTCATGAATATCTTTCAAAAACATGGCAGGAGAAATTGGCTTAATAGATTCTTGCTCTGACATGTAAGTCAAAGGTCGAGAATTGATAATGCTTTCGCAATCAGACAATACAGTAATCATTTCTTCATAATTCAAGCACGCTCGCCCAAGGACTCTTTTTAATAGATCTTTCATCAGTCTGATGAGCCTCTCCCACCATCCGCCCCACCACGCCGCAGTTGGCGGATTGAATTTCCATTCAATTGAATTGGTTGCTGCATCCTTTTGTATATGATTCCAGTTCAGTCGTTTCAAATAGTTGGCTGCACCAACAAAATTAGAGCCATTATCGCAATATATAATGGAACATCTTCCTCTACGAGATATAAATCTTCTTAAAGCCATCAAAAAAACCTCGGTAGATGCTGATGTAACAAGTTCAAAATGTACTGCCCGATAGATAGCACATGTGAACAAGATAACCCAACTCTTTTGATTGTCTTTCAGAAACAAAGGACCAGCCATATCAATACCAATGACCTGAAACACAGCTACATCTTTCACTCGATTTTCTGGTAGAGAAATAGGCGAAGATTCCACGTTCTTAGAGTTGAATCTTTTACAAGTAGTACATTTAGATAAAACAGATGTCACAGTTCTTCTTCCATTCAAAATCCAATATTTTTCTCTAATCAAATTTAAAAGAATCTGAGGACCTGCGTGACAATTTTTCAGATGAAAATATGAAATTAGTCGTTTAACAACTTCATGATTAGATGGTAGAACGATAGGTGTGAGAAAATCCTTCTTGTCTTGTCTATACAAAATTTTAGTTTTCACGCGTATTATATCTTCCTCATCTTTGAAAGTCTCAAGAGTTTTCAATTTCTCATAATCTTTAGAGGAAAAAGCTTCTTTCTGAATAATCCAAGCTATTTTCATTTCTGCTTTGTGAAATTCCTGACTTGTCAATTCCCCTTTCACTTTATCCTTTGGATTACAAGTATTGTGTTTAAAACGGAGAATCCATCCCACAAGGCGAACGATTTTCTCATAACATGAAAAATAGTGATAGTACCAAGTATTCTGTGAATTTTCATCTACATTTATCAGTAATTTTGTAGATTTTAACTTTTCTCTTTCAACGTCTTCTTCATTTATATTCTGGCAGATGAAATCCATATGTTTATTATACTCATATGGATTCTTAAGCCACGATGGACCCTCCCACCATTTGAGAGAGACAAGTTGTTTGGCTTTACAACCTCTAGAGGGTAGATCCGATGGGTTCATTTCACTGGGTATATATTTCCATAAAGAAGGATCAGTCAAACTCCTGATTTCTTGAACTCGGTTCCTGACGAAAACTGACCAGTTCTCTTCTCTGATTATCCATGCAAGAACTGTCGTGGAATCACTCCAAAAATATCTTTCCATATTTTCCCAACTGAATGCATCTGTTACTGATTTCGATAATCTAGCACCAATCAAAGCCGCTAAAAGCTCCATTCGAGGTATAGTTGGGCACTTTAAAGGACTGATGCGGGATTTGGCAGCCAGAAGGAATAATTTCACTTGATCAGCTTTTTCTATTCTCAAAAATACAACAGCAGCATGAGCCTGATTACTAGCATCACAAAATGTATGAAGAGTACATTTTTTTAAATTATCTGGAGTGACTTGAATGTATCGCGGAATCTCAATTTCTTCCAATATATTTAATTCACGAAACCATCCGATAAACTCGTTTTTTAGATCCCCGGTAATTTCTTCATCCCAGGTTAAACCAATTTTCCAGGTTTTCTGTAACATCATCTTGGGGCAAATCATGACTGGTGAAGTAAAACCAATTGGATCAAAAACTTTATGTGCCACTGATAGCATAGTACGTTTTGTTATTTTCTCCAGGTTTACATCTTTCGTCCAGGATACATTGACCTTTAAAATGTCCGAAAATCTGTTCCAGTGTAATCCAAGTACAACAGCTTCTTTATTGTGTTCCGAGTCCTTTCTCTCTTCTGTATGTTCCCATCCTCTTAGGTCGAATCCGCCTTTAGACATTAGGTTTTTAGAGCAAGTAATAAATCTCTTTAACTCTTCCTCTGTACGGACACTCGTAACAACATTGTCAACATAGAAGCTTCTCAACAATCTTTGCTTAAGTTCTGGGTCGTATTCTTCATCATTTTTAATATGGTATTCTATTACTGAAGCTAGCAAAAAAGGTGAACTCTTGACTCCAAAAACGACTCTAGCATGACGAAATATTCTCAGCTCACTTTGTTCTGGATTGCTCCACCAGAGGAAACGTAAAAAATCCCGATCTTCTTTCCGGATGCTTATTTGCAAAAACGCTTTTTTGATATCAGCTAAGACACCGAATTTATTTTCTCTAAATCGCAAAAGTATGTCAGGAATTAATTCAATGAGATTTGGACCGCAGTGTAGACATTGATTCAAAGATGGATGGTTTTGGATTCTTGCTGATGCGTCAAATACTGGACGAATTGGAGTAGTGCTATTCTCCTTTATAACTGGTCGATGAGGTAAGTAGTGTCCATAAAAGGACCTTTCACATTCAGGGACCTCTTCAATAATTTTGTCGCCAAGCCATCCTAAAAGTACATCCTCATATTTTTCATAAATATTACTCGCAAGTAGTTTTTGTGTGACATTGGTTAACCTTTTCTTGGCTAAACACAAATTATCAGGTAAAGGTGGTTTATCTTCAGCCCATGGTAAGGATATTTCATAACGACCGTCTTTATTCCGTGTTACTGTCTGTAGAAAGTGCTCTTTTACTTGACGATCTACTTCCATCTTACATAGCTTTTCGATTGGATCACTTATTCCAAGTAAATCTAATCTCCATAAGTCAGAAATTTCTGCTTCTTTTACAAACATGGAAGTAACTGATAGAGCTAAATTTTCTTTAGATGAACTTTCTTGAGGAACTTTTCCCATTAATGTCCAGCCAAAAAGTGTTTCCATTGCAACTAGCCCAGAAGACAACACTTCTCTTCGACCTGTCAATAGTTTACCGATTATATCGGCTCCAATCAGTACTTGAATAGACTCATCTGCATCGCCAACATCTGTCAAAACAATGCCTTTCTCGGCCAATTCTTTCAGCCAAGAACCTTTTCCCACAGGCTTAACATTTTCACATATAATATTTTGATCCAAAACTTCAAAATTGCATCTGAATTTCCCTGTCAAATCTCTTAATCTTATTTTATAAAAGCTATGTTCATATTCTTTGGTTGAGACTCCGCCAAAAAGTGAATGTACAACCTTTTCTTTTTTAATGGCTGCATATTTCATTTCTTCTGCTAATTTCTTCAAAATATACGATCTTTGTGAACCAGTATCTAAAATTAGACGAATATCCTTTTCTTTATTATCAGAGACGACTTTTGCTTTGAGAGTTTGAAGAAATACCCTTGGATTTTTATTGAAATTTGCCATATTTACTTCACTTTCATTTGACTTTTCTTTCTCTTCTCGTTCATTTGTTTTGCCTTTATCAAGACTTTGGCACATCACGGTGGAATGTTTTCTATCACAGATAAAACACTTCAGGACAGCTTTACACTGTTTGGTAGTGTGACCTGACCCCAAACAGAGGAAACAGCATTTCTTATCCTTTAGAACACTCTGCTTCTCATTAAAACTCATCTTTCGTGCCGTAAAACAGTCTGAACTCATATGCTTTCCATTACAAAACACGCAATTTTTCTTTAGATCCTGTTTAAAAGAAGTCGTTAATAAAGTAGAGGCAGTGGGTATAGGCTTAACAACATCAGTATAAGTCCTTCTTTTTCTATAATTTCGGTCATCATTTTTCTTCGCCAGACCAAAACCTGCTACCGCCAAATTTATTCTTTCATCTCCTTCAACTTCACATTTGAGAAATTGCATCAAATTGTCCAACCGTTCTTTCGCATCAGAACTAGTAGAAACAATGTTACTTCTATTCCAAGCTTTCAAAAATTCAGCTGGAAAACAGGATTCTACCATAGGATATAATATAGAAGCGCATTTATCAGTAGTGACACCCAACGTTTCAAGAGCCCTTAAATATGATTCAAGTTTATCGTACAATGAAGTAAGAGAAAAGTTTTCTTTTGTATGAGCAACTATAATTAATTTTAATAATTCTCTAACGTACACTTCAACTAGAAGATCATCTCTTCCATAACGAGCTTTTAGACTCTCTATAACTTTGGCATAGTTGGCGCCAGTTGGCGGAAAACTGTCTACGACTTCTCGTGCTCTGGAACCAGCGACCGTTGCTTGAATGAGGTACTGGAATTTGTTTTCTGGAGGAATATCGTTATCTTTATCTATCTGCTCAAACTGACTCCAGAATGGTAGCCATTCTTTTAAATCCCCATCAAATTGTCGGAATTGTAACTTGGGTAAGGAAATTTTTCTTCTAGATGAATTATTTTCATTAACAGTTAAAATTGACTCCCCTTGAATATAGGCCTGTGACTGTATTCTAGCCAATTCCAACTGTTGGTCTAATTCCATCTTCTTTATCTCTAATTCTTGATTAAGCTTTTCTAATTCAATTTTTTCTTCTTGTTCAAGTTTAAGTTTTTGTTGCTGAAGATCTTTTTCTTGCTCGACTTTCAATTTTTCTTTTTCTTGCCTCTCAACAACAGCCGTTGATAGAATTTCTTGCACAAAATTGGGATCATTTTTATATTCGTTGCTATTCAAAATAATTTCCTTCAAGGTATCAATAGTACATTCAGGAGGAATTATTTCGCCAAGCTCTTCCGCTACAAACTTCAGATCGGCTTTTCTAAAACCTTTAATTGCTTGAAACATTGTTTTACTTCGTCCTGTCGCGTAGACGTCACAAAATGTTATTTAAGCGTACAAAAAGAAAGTTATTTTAACTCTCTAGCTTACTATATATATAATTGCGGACGCCAAATAAACTTAAAGCATACAAAAGAAGTTATTTTAAACTCCTAAACTTTCTAAAAAACTAAATAATAATTTCTAACAACAAAATCTACTTGCTGCTTTTATTCCATTGAAAAATTTGAATACTGAGGAAAAGAAACTAGATGCACGCGCACGAGCATCATCTGAATAATCTTTTTTTTTTTTTTTTTTACAATAACAAAAATACATCACGTGAGTTAAAAATATAAAAATGAGAGAATAAAATAAAACATGGACAATATCTAACAGACGGCGCTCTACCGACTGGGCTACCGCGGCCTCATGCGTGTGTGCTAAAGTACATTATAAGGGTGCAGTGAAAAGAAAATGGTGGAGGGACGCCATATTGTGAACTTTGAGGAAGCACAGAAGTAAAATCAAATCTTATAGTAGCCCAGTTAAATTCCTTGCATTATTTTAGAATTATCACTTTAGCAAGACAATATTATACACAGTTTTAAAGATTATAATAGCATGAACATCGTTAAGATTGTGTGTATATTGGATCCCAGAGATCGATGATTAACTCACTAGGATGGCATTCAAGAAATTTTTTTATTCCAATAAAGTTTGCACATGCTAGATGCAGAAAAGAGAATAGACAGGAACGTACAGTCGGCTGCAAAATTATTCGAGCACTAGCAATAATCCTTGCCAAAAAAAGGTACACTTAATACAGCTTTGTTAAATAAATCCTTGTCGAGTCATGTTCTTAATCAGTCTAAGAACATGATTCGACAAGGATTTACTTAGCAAAACAGTCTTAAGTGTACTTTTTAAATATAGGAATTATTGGCTAGTGCTCGAATAATTTTGCAGCCGACTGTACTCACCAAAGAAATTGCACGACATAATTTGAAGAGGATGTAGGGAGAAATCCACAACACTAAAAAACTTATTTATCTTTTCATACGCAAAAGCTAATTTATTAATTTTCATGCGAAGCAAACCGTCTTGGATACCCCGGGATTCGAACTCACATTCACCTGTAACAGAGGTCAGCGCTTTGCCAACCGCACCGTTGGGATCACAGAGACGCTTCTTTACAAAAACAGATAAAGTCAACATCAGAACTGACTAGTTTATAAATCTTGTCATATGCACCAAAAGACTTCTGGAAATCTTTTTAAACCGATTTACAGCACAATAACAAATCTTCAATTATTTTTACAGAACTAACTATACAAAATTTACAGCAACCTATGCTGTATTTATGTTAAAAAAAAGTCCTTTATTTTTACAGAAATTTTTTACAGTGATTAAATTGTTAATGTTCAAACTATGCATAAAAATTATTTTATTTTAAGACTATTTTAAAATCTAAATTTGCTATTTTTGACAAAATTAAGAAGTCAGTGAATTCTCATATTGAAAAAAACAAAAGCTGTTTTCTTTTTTCATATAAAGACTACGATACTGAATTTTGTGAAAGAAAATCTAACTATTTTTCGAAATCATTTTTATTTGTAAACGGACTGGATTGGATTTCGGAATAAGTTAAGGCCGATTGACTTCTGTAGGTCCTAGGCCTGAGGGGGAGTGCCCTCCGAGGGGTCTTTCTGAGGGGTCCTAGCCCGTATTTACACAAGTTTCGGAGGAAACCACGGAAAACTCCGAAAGGCTAGACCGACGAGCGCGACCTGTAATCGAGCCCGGCACCTCACATCTACCAGCTTTGAGCGCAGAACCGCTCGGGCGCTGGTGGGCCTATTTTATTCGTAAACACTAGCACTAAAGAGGTAGTCTTATTTCAAGGTTCTCATTAGAGGTAAATAATGGGTGAGAATTTCTCACCCTTTTTCAAAAACAAAAGGAAACTTTTGTAAACTAAGTGAGATCTCTGAAAATTAACCGAGACGCAGAATAAACTTTGAATAATAATAATAAATCTTTTACATAAATACAGAGAATTTGCATCTCCAATTAATACGATTTTTGTATGGTTTTTTATCTTTACGGTTTCAGTAGTGGGTGCAAAGAAGTAATAACTAGAGCCTAATTCTTATTCATTCAAACAGGTTTTCATTATAAGGCCTATTTCAAACTGTGTTTATGAAGTGATAGACGTATTTGCACTTTTAAAAATAGCAGAAGAGTTTTTTTTTTTTTTTTTTTTTTTTTTTTTTTTTTTTAAGCTGTATTCCATTCAAAGGAGCCCACCAGCGGCCGAGCGGTTTTGCGCTCAAAGCTGGTAGACATAAGGTGCCGGGTTCAATCCCAGGTCACGCTCGTTGGCCTAGCCGTTCGGAATTTTCCGTGGTTTTCTTCGAAACTTGAGTAAATACTTGCTAGGACCCTTTAGAAAGACCCCCACGGAGGGCACTCCCCTCTGGCCTAGGACCTATAGCAATTAATCGGCCTTATTCCAAAATTCCAAATCCATTGAATGAAGACTGAAGTATTTCGAGAGCAGAACCTGCTATATATGATGTAATGTACATATCTGATGGTCATATTCAGATAAAACAGCTTTGTTTTTTAACAGTGAAGATCCTACATAATAATCATAATACTTATCTTCAAATGTCTAATTACATATTCATTTCATATTGAAATAAACTTTATTTTAGTATATTGTACAAAATGCATTGTGGAAACAACATTAAAATTTTCCGTTTTCTAAGGCTTAACTAAAGGGTTAAGAGCAATTAGAATGCAGTATGCTTAAAAAAAAATTAAAAAATTAAAAAAAAAAAATGCGTTTAGTGAATAAAACAATTATTAGGTTGGAGTTTGTGTTTTATAAATCGGGCTTCAAATCAAGAAACCATTTTAGCTTTCTTTTTTAATGTTTTGTGTTAATAAACAAAGAAAATCAATTTCATCAATATCAATTACTCAGTTTCAGTCAGATGGAAGTTTTTTGAATTAAATTAAGAAAACAATATCTTATTCAAACCAATGGATGTTTCTATGCGTCATGCGTGCATAATTAAACACATTCAATTAGCATAAATAACAATCCTAGTTTCAGTTTGAAAATGGAAGAAAATGGAATTCTCTCTTAATGTCACTGAAATTATAGCATTTGAAGAGATTTTCTCATAAGAAAATGGCTTGGTGAAAGATAAGAGCAATTTGCATAGACTAAAGGCTTTTTCTCGTAAAAATTCAAAAAATTATACTTTCGAAACATCAATTTACGGGCTACGACCATTACGGTCATTTCCCGTAAAATTATACGGTTATATCCTAAATCATGCTTCCAAAACATTAATTTACGGATTATGACCGTTTAGGTAGCAAAACGGTCATTTCCCCTAAAATTATACGGTTAAATACCGTGATTTTACAATTTTTTTTTACAGTGTACTCTAAAACAAGACTGATGTGAAAAAAAAAGGCGTGTACTAAAAAACCTTCTACTAAAAACCCTCTCTGTACAAACATATATATATACAACGTGAGCATAATTAAACTGATGGTACTCATCGTGTTTTGTAGAGAGAGGCACATAATTTTGTAAGACTAATAAAAAAGAAAGAAGTTTTGCACGGAAAAAAACAAAAAAAATGTTCAAAAGTCACTATTAAAAGAATATAGGCGGCGCTGTGTAATGGAAAAGAGAGTTTTTAAAAAATGCAAAATGAATCTCTTTTTTTTTTTTAGCACATTTAACGACCTAATTCAAGTTGAATATGACAAAAATTTTGAAAAAGTGAAAAATTTACAAAAACGCTTATAAAATCTCTTTATTTTAAGGCCACCAAATATTTTGTGGGCATCACAGTCCAACTTTTTGTAGTTTGTCTTTTTCTTTCTGTCGCGTGAACTAGTTTTATAAGCAAAGCTTTTATCAAAATTAATAATTTAAAATTGATGATTGTGGGTTTTTTTTAAATACTGTTTTTATCCCCCTTTTATTTTTTATTTCAGTATAGATTCTGCATTTTTAAAAATTCTGTTTCCTTTTACACAGCGCTACATATTACCCTTGCAGGAATTTTTAGACTTATTTATTTATTTTTATTTTATTTTATTTTATATATTTTTGTGGAATCCTTCGTCCCCCATCTTGTTTAATCTACCTACAAAATATCGCGACATTCTCGCAATTTCATCGCGCTACAGAACTTTGTGAGTACTGTCAGTTTAACTATGACCCTGTATATACAGTCGGCTGCAAAATTATTCGAGCACTAGCAATAATCCTTGCCAGAAAAAAGTACACTTAATACAGCTTTGTTAAATAAATCCTTGTCGAGTCATGTTCTTAATCAGTCTAAGAACATGATTCGAGAAGGATTTATTTAGCAAAACAGTCTTAAGTGTACTTTTTAAATATAGGAATTATTGGCTAGTGCTCGAATAATTTTGCAGCCGACTGTAAATATAGGTATATTTATTAGAGATGAGACGGGCTCAGATCTTACGCAAGTCTTCGGACTCCGGGCGGGCTCAAATTCAAGCTAAAAGTTCCGTTTATTTTATTATTCACTAACTGGAAAATGTAAAAAAAAAAAAAAAAAAAAAAAAAAAAAAAAAAAAAAAACTGGCAGTTGCTATGTGGGAAATAAGCATGCTGTTTCTTTCGTAAAGAAAATATTTTGCAGTTCCTTGTAAAGGTAGTTTTAAATAGATAAAGGGATATAATGTTATTCTGACACCGCGTCTCCGATCTCTGCCTTGTCTCGTCTCCCGTGATGGTCAATGTTAGTAAAATGGACACACCGCGGAGTATCCCTCCCTATAGTCCATTTCCTCATCAGAGGCACTTCAAGGCCACGGAATTCAGAGAGGGAGATCACGTGAATGAGATCACGTGCTCAATTCCTTCCAGTGAGATATCGTTGTTTCTTCAGTAACCTAGCAACGGACGGGGAAAGTGAAATCACAGTTCATCTGAGAGTGGTCTTGAGGCGACTGCGTAAAGGAAATAGAGTATAGTTGTTTCTCGGCTTCTTTGCTTGTTATTTGGGTTAGAGTCCTGCATCGAGTCGGGTCGACTAAATATTTTTCTTGCGGGTCCGGTTCGGGTCGGGTTGACTGATTTATTTTTACGTCGGGTTCGGGTTTAGTTTTCAGCTAGTCGGGTCTACTTGAGAACATCTTTCAAAAAACTTTTACCTTAATAAGTAGAAATGTGTTTGCGATATATACCATAGGGAATACAAGCTTACCCAAATTATTATTGAAAAATATTGGGCCTCATTATATCACTCATTCGGATAAATTTTTTGTCCCCCGATAGGCGCGTTATAAACAATGGGCTGCACTATAAATATATATTATACAAATATATACATGTATACAGAGACACAGACATTATAAATTGTTATAGTAACATTTATAGTTATTTAAATTGAGGACTGATAATAAGAAAATTAATTTGAAAATGAAAACGGTATTTAATTTTACTGTTGTGCATGCGTTGCATAGCGTACCACTTCCAATATCGGGCTCTGATCACACAAAATTTTTCGTGCTCGGGCGACCTCAGTTCAAAAATGTTTCGGGCTCGGATTGCCAAAATAGAGCCCGAACTCACCTCTAATATTTATATGACTAGCTCTCTAGATAACCAGATTCGCTTCTGAGCGGAGCTACTGCAACCCTCATCGCTCCTTTGTATCTGTCTGTATATATATGCATATACATTTCCTTGTAATCACAAAGCTGCCAAACAAATCCGGCGAATTGTTAGTACCGCCCCTTTTTCTACACCACTTAATTTTTAGAGTAATTCTCTTCAAATAAATTTACGATGAATGAAGAAAACAAATACTCTAAAAATTAAGTGGTGTAGAAAAAGGGGCGGTACTAACAATTTGCCGGATTAGGTTGGCAGCTCTGTAATCATAATGTTAATTTCTTTTAATTAAGAAATATTTGCACAAAATGGATGCCAAATGATTGTATAACGGATTCAAACTCGTTTGTGTAGCTCTATAATTTATTTACATATTCTTTGTCTACTATTTGCTATACACTCTCAGAAATGGATACTCAAATTTCACGAAATTTTTTTTAATTTTCACGTTTCCAGGGAAATACTCCGAGCGAATATTTCGTCAAATTGAGAAAATTACTTTCGTCACTTGTTTGAACATACGAATTTCGTCAAAAGTAAAGATACATTTTTTTCATCCCAGTTTCGTGATACAGAATAAAATACAAATTATAGAATTATAAAATTACCTGCACGTTCGTTGCTTTTTAGACATTAAATCCTAATTATATTTAATGAAAATATAAATAAAACCGAGCAAACAAATAAAAGTCATTTGGACATTTATTTGTCAGCTTCGAGACCTACAGTTACAATGACTTATCTCTCAATTGATCCATATTTTTACAGAAATTCACAGAAACAAGCGCACACAATATTTTGTAGACGTAGGACATCACAAGCATCCATGCCCGCACCGGGATTCGAAACCGAGACCTGGGAATCCACAAGGCAGCGCCCTAGACCGAACCACCAGGCCGGCAAATAAAAGTCATTGTAACGTAAAGTCGAAACAACACAGGAAAAAAACCAATATGGCGGTAATGAAAGCTAGCGCGTGCTTATTGTGAGTAAACAGTTTCGTCAAATATTTGAGAGTTCACGTTTCCTCAAACATCACGTGATCGCTTGACGAAATGGTTGTCAAAAACAACGAAATTAAGCCCGAGGATGTCTGAATCGTCAAATTTGAGTATATTATTTCTCAGAGTGCAGAAACCCTGCTTTTAAGTATTCAAAAAACGTATATAAATTTCATTATGCGAGTGAAATGTGATCTCATTGCACTCACAAAAAATTCAGCCTATAGAACGTAATGGAACAAAATTATTTTGTATGTCCCTATAAACGAACCACAGATATTATATATAAAATAAAAACAATACCACTAATTCCATGTGGGCCATAAAAACTTCTACTAAATTTGACATCATTTGTATGATCGAATAAAGTTACAGGAATTCGTTTTTGTAGTCCAAGTCTATGCACACTTTTTTCTACAGAAAATTTTCAAAATCTAGTATTTATAGTTTTTCACAGAGACGCAAAAAAAAAAAAAAAAAAAAATATTCTTTATCATTATGACCTATGGGCTCGAACCTATTATAATTTTCTCTTTTGGTTATTTAACGACTTCTCTTTCTTAAATTTATTTAAAAAGTCATTAATTATTTAATGTTTGGAAAATCGAGTGGAGTCACACTAGATTTTTTAAAGTTAATACAAAGAGTAATGCCGCATTCTAATAAATAATTATTGTCTAATAACTAATAAATAATTACGCTCTAATAGATAATTACGCTCTAATAGTTTTCTTCCGGATTCAAAGCGTTTGCTTTTATAAGATTAATTCTTTAATTAGCAGGCTTAAGAAAAATAGAATAACTGTTTGAATTAAAGAATATCTTTTATTTATTTAAATAAACAAACATGCAATCCCAATCTTAAATAAGACTGATTTATTGCTATTAATTCAACTAAAATCGTGCTTAACTGACGTTATTTTTCCTTCCAGCATTCACTTTTTCAAGAACTTTCCTAGAATATCACACCAGTTTGATAAATATCTATTTGAACATCTATAACAATGATTTATTACTCAATAAGTCAAAAAAGTTTCTTTTTATTTCCCGTACGGATCACGCATTTTCTTTTAAAAATCTCAATTTTTTTCCTTGAATGTCTATATAATGCGATAAAAGTTGAAAAGGCGAAAATAAAGAAGAATGAGGATTTAAAAAAGATATATTCAATCCGATGCCATCAAAGAAAATAACAGAAAGAAATTTCTTACTTAATCATACTGAATGCGCGATTATAGACAGATAAAAGAATGACAACGATGTGTTACGAAAGGATATTTTTATGGATATTGAAGTAGTTTGTATGATATTAAATGTTTTCATAAAGTAAAAATAAATCCAATTGATTTACATGAATTGTGAATTTTCCCATTCAGTCATAGATATAGTAATAAGACATAGATTGATCAGCGAGAGGGGAAAAGTGATACCTTTTTTTTTTTTTCGGGAAAAGTCACTCTAATGGCTGCCTTTCCCCGAGTAAATCACACACAGGAATACCCACGGATAATTTCGTAAATAAAATTTATGAATAATTTATTTACTAAAGGTGAATGAAAAATTCCAGATATAGTTTCAAATTCATTTTTCTTTTTATTCTTTTTTTCAATACTCTCTAATGGCTGATTTTAGAACTTTTTTTCGGCATCAAAATTTTTTGCTCGATAACATGGGGATGATAGATCTATATATATTACTATATCTATGCGTTCAGTTATACAAGATATTAGGTGAATTACTTTCATCTTACTTGCAATTTTTCCCCCCTTTACATAAAAAAAAAAAGAAAAAAAAATGTTACTGTCGCTGCGACTGCTCTCCGTGTTATAAGAGATATCAATGTTTGCCGAATATTTCAAGGAAGAAATTTCAGTTGCTTAAAAATTTCTATCTTCTTAATTAGAGAAGCTATAAAATAAAAAGTACGGTTAATAAAAATACTCTATTACTCAACTTGCAAAAATTTCTCCAAATCCTTGTTCTTTCAGTCTCATGACGTCACAATTACCAGGGAATATAAAATGTCATGCATAGTGTTAAAAAAAATGGGGGGGGGGGGGGGGCGCAACGTTTTGCTGTTGGTAGCAAAGAAATTTCTCGCCTGTAATTAAATAAAAAACGTTATCTTAGATATTTTGGATGAAAAAATGAATTTAAAATTATAATTTGTCGTCTGCAGATACCTTTTCTTTTTCCTATTTTTAGAAAAATAATTTTCTTATTGGCAATTTTTTATGTCGATATATATATATAGAATTTTTTTTCCTGAATAATGAAATAATGTCATGTCTGTATAATTGACTGCATTAATTTTTTCTTTAAAGTGTATTTATCTTTTTTTATTTAAAAACATATTTTAAAATGCTTTAGTATATTATGGCATGAAAAATATTTTCGAGTCAAATTCAAACTCATTTATAAATGACAGCATCTTCTAATTTATCATTCATAATTTTTTAACACTACAGAACTATACATTTCTATGATACATTTTATATTTTTAATTATGGCAAGAAAAATATTTATCACCTAAAACTCTTATAAATAATCGAGTAGATTTTACCCTTCCTTATTTTAAAAAGTTGGTAGGAGAGAATTAAACATTGAAGCTGTAGTGGATTTTTCCAAATTAAAATAATAATAATAATAATAAACCTTTTTTCTTTTCAGTTATTTTTGAAAGTTTAAAATTATTATCTAGATATACATTAAAAATATACAGAGAGTATTATATACTGCCCTGAATTAGCTAAAAAATTCAATAGTAAAAAGTACACGCGTTAAAAAAAAAAAAAAAAAAGGGGGTACCTTTTTTCTCCTTTAATTTTAAGAAGCAGTTATACCAAAAAATTCATCGCCAAATAGTGACAAAAATTTAAAAGTCGCCAAGAGGGATATAAACTAAAGCTGTAAAGCAAAATGGTCTAGATATTGCAAATTTATTTCTATTCTGAAAAAAAAAAAAAAAAAAAAAAAAAAAAAAACGGATTTTTTGCATATAAAACAAATATTAAGTACTACGTATTTATATTTGAGATTAAATATAGGGATTTCTATAACATTTTCCTGTTTTCGTCTGCTGTTAAGCACTATTAATATTCCTATTCAGTGAAAGACAAAGCAGCGATTAGGCGGGCAGAGCACCGCCTATTCGCTGCGATAGGGAAGCGATTGGGGGAGAGGATAATCCTTCCTTGGTGTTGGTGAGCGGATCGAGCATCGAGCAGAGCTCCCTTACATAAGTGTCGTTAATAATTACCTCCAAAAAGTCCCCGCCCTTCCGTGGAGGATCAAAATTGTGATGGCATGTCTCCGGACATCATTTAGGAGTGTGTCAAAGACCGTTGCCAATTGCCCAACTGCGCAGCACTAGTGTGACGTAAAACCCAACCATCCAACCGTCCACCCAAAAAGTTCTCACTAGTCTAAAACCTTTTCCAACATTTTTAATGATTTGCTAAAAATCCCTACACGTAGTGACATATCCCTGTAGCTGGCAACGCTAATATTAATGATGAGTTATTATCATTTTATTTTGGTAGATCAGCGTAACCATTCAAAAGCAACATCATTTGTTTGAAGAAAGGGGGTGGGAGAGGGGACAGGTGTGGGGAGTCAAATCCTTCATTAGTAATTCGCTCAATATTTTTCTGATCAACCTATCTTGTTGATTCTCTTCATTATATTTCATTGTTATATATATCTTTCTTCGGACAGACATGTGTAAAAATTCTTCTTATTTTCAAATCTTCTCATTCAGTGTTGACAGCTGTTCAATCTACTTATTAATTATGCATCCGTCATAATTTGATTTCGCTCGTATGAAATCAAATCGAATTAATTCTTAGAAAGAAAATTATTTTTAAGCGGTGTCATTGCGTTTTTATCAGATATATCTTTCTCCTTAACATTTAAATACATAACGATGTCGATCTGCAAGGTATGTTTAAAACCTCATATATCTTTTATGTAGCAACGTTTGCACAGTGTTTTTTTTTTTTTTTTTTTTTTTTACCGAAACTGCTAGGATTACAATTTCATTTCGGCGGGTGTTACGAATTAAGATTACACTTCTCAGTATGAAAATTACCCTCCAACACCATTTTTGCAAATTCTTCTGTAAAATGACCTCCTGATTCCGAATAGGACGCCCATTTTGCCCTATAACCCACCGTTTTTCAGAGACGGCCCCCTATTATTATCACTTTTCGGTGATTTTGTGGCTATAAATTTTACTTTTAGGGGGAGAGAGGATTATTTTAACCGTTAAATATCTTTTGAGGGCTACAGAGTTCGAAAATTCTAAAACATGAGCATTTGCGGCAAGGGGAAAATTTAAGGGGGGTGAGGGTTGCGACTGAAATTATGTAGGGGAGAACCGTATATTATGAACCATCGTGTAATACGGACCATGAGGAAATTTACATGTTCAGCACTAGACGGTGAATTCACCTCATTGCCTTTAGTGAATATTATTGTTACACAAACCATGGAGTGACATGTCCGTGCGTACCTGTATTTGGACGATTATGAAATTGAGTTTTCAGTTTATAGGATCATGGATGTAACAAGTATGTTAAAATGGAAGTATTACTTTCTGCTGTTAGGTAATTCTAATATAATTTTCGCGTTAATAGTAGCAAATGTACTTATTTTATAAACAATTTAGATATGCGTTTCATGGGCATCAATTTGCATAGCAATTTTTGATTGGAAACCACGTTGCTCTGTTTACGCGTGTAACATGAACCATGCTGTGTTGTGTAATATGGACCAGTGGTCCATAATAAAAACAGAGCGATTTTGTAAATGCTCGGCGTACATATGTCGCATACTCAAAATCTTGAGGCTATAGAATAGACGAGGGAAGCAGAGGTAATCAAATTATAACTTCTTTCGCACACTGCCCATTGGATATAACCTTTAGATCTCCCTTTTTTTTGTCCATTAACTATTTTTTTTTCGTCCATTTCTACTATTCCCAAGAGATGTACAAGTGTGTGAGGGAACATGCTGGACAGTTCGGTTCAAAATTCCAAGTGTGTCAACTGTTGGGGAACAGGAAGGACCACTATGGAGCACTTGGTCCATATTACACATACGTTCGTGTAATATGAACCACCGATACGTAAAGAAAATAATTATTTTCTGCAATTATTAATAGTTCCAAGAGTACTTTACCAAGTTTAAACTATGTAACTATGCAATTGTAATGAGCGGCCACCAAATTAAATCTTTTAATTTTAATAATTTAAGTTTTATGAGCATTCTTGCTTAGGGGGTCCATAATACACGGTTCTTCCCTATTACATTTCTTATATTTTTTAAATCTATTATTAATGTTATTAAATAAACATTATATATTTTTGTTTTTAGGTGTTAAACTCATTCTTTTTCATTCTCCAAATCAAATCCATGGTCATAAAATTATCGAACAGAGGCAAAAATTGAGGAAGGGGGTGGTGTTTTTAGAAAACGGTGGGTGACTGAGCAAAATGGAAGTCATATTTGGATTCAGGGGGTCATTTTACATAAGAATCATCAACAATAGTATCAGATCTCGATTTTTTTTTCAGCGCAGTAAGGTAAACGCACCAGTAGTGGACACTTTTAATTTTAAACTCGGAAAATAAGCTACCTAAAAATTCTGAAGATTCGAGCAATGTTCAGGAAGGGAGTTACAGTCCTTTACTGTTAAACCCTTTAACAAAAAATAATTCCGGCCATTAGTTTTAAAATAATGTTAGTTTAACTAAAAAAATTTGCAATTTTTGTGATTTTGCCGTTTTCTTCTTATCACTTTGAATAAGGAAATAAAATTTTATTTGCTCGCTGTCTGCTTATTTTTAACTGATTTCTTCTACTTTTTGCTTTCATATGACTAAAATAAGTATGTAGAATTCATTTATTGTGCTGTTTTTTAAATCTTGTATTAACACATAGTATTTTTATGGATGTCCACTACTGGTACCAAAAAAATGTCATCATGACCAATAGTGGACAGCCCTGTCCACTACTCGCTCATGTGACTTTTAATGCCAGATCCAGTAGTGAACACAATTCTGTAATCTAGCAATTTTAGAGTTGAATTTTAAAGCAAAAATTTAAAGGGGTTCACTACTGGAACAAAAAAGTGTCCACTACTGGGTCTTTAGTGTGTCCACTACTGGCTCATTTTAAGCTCTTCAGATTTTTGATTTTTTACAGATATAAATGCTACAATTAGCAATTTTCATAATACAGTCGTGTTAAGGAAGAGTTAGTAAAGGTCTGAAATATTAATTATTTTTTGAAACTCTAAAATTTAGGAAATTACAAAAAAAAAAAAAAAAAAAAATAGCCGGAAAATGTCATTAAAGTGTCCACTACTGGTGCGTTTACCTTATTATTTATATTAAAAGTAATACAGGAAAAATTGCTTTCGGATAGAAACAAGGTAAGAGTAACATTTTATTTTTGTATATCAGTATAATCTGTTCCGTTCAAAAGCAACATGATTTGTTAAAAAAAAAAAAAAAAAAAAAAAAAGGCGCGGGGGGGGGGGGGGGTATAGATGTCGGGAGGAGATAGGGAGTCAAATCCTTGATTAGTGATCCACTCAGTAATACTTTTCCTATCACACTATTATATCGATTCTATTCACTGTATATCATTGTTATATATATATATATATATATATATATATATATATATATATATATATATATATATATATTCGTTCTTCAGACATACGCGTGTAAAAATTCTTCTTATCCAGTCTTGACAGCTACTGAATCTACTTATTAATTATGCATCCGTCATAATTTGATTTCTCTCGCATAAAATCAAACGGAGTTAATTCTCAGACAGAAAAATATTTTAAAGCGGTGTCAATGCATTTTTATCAGTTACATCATTCTCCTTAAAAAGTCTTTGTACTTACCGTCGCCGAAAGCTCAAACCAGTGATATTTTATAGGGAATTTTGACTTATTATAACTCATTAACTAATACATATTTTTAAATTCCGTTTCCACATTCAGAAACTTCACAACAGTTAAACTGATTATTATTTTTTTAAAAATTCATTTTATTTATTTATTTATTTTTTAATTTTTTTTTTTTTCTGCAGCTGTAAAATGTGAATTTTCACTCTGTGAAATTTTTCCGTTCACAGCTCTTTTATGAAAAATTAAGCAACCACAAGTCAACATTTGAAATAATAGTGAAAATATACTTCGCGAGAACAATTAAAAAAATTATATGTAAACAGGACTGAATTTGTGGAGAAACTTCCTTTTATGAAAAATTAAATAAGAGCATGTCTGGGGTCTGTATAATATTAACCTAGATTCTATTTATTTTCATATTTAAATTCCCAAGCAAATTTTTAAGAGAATTTTTTTAACTCTGTCTTTCTGAAAAAAATATTCATATGTATCTGAGCTATTATGAACTTGCAGTTGTTTACAATCATTTTCTAATTGTACATTCATCAAAGGGAAAAAAAATACAAAGACACTCATCTATATTCTAAAGTTTTTTATTTTTTATGTCAAATTACAATCTTAAATTGATTTTTTTTCATTAAAAATATCTAAGATAACGCTTTTCATCACTTATTTGCTGACGACAAATTTCTTTGTTACCAACAGCAACATTGACATTTATTTTATTTATTTGTGAACACATTTTAATTTTTTTGTGGAAAATGACGCCCTAAGACTGAAATAACAACGATTTGAAGAAACATTTTTTAAGATGGAAACTAGAGTACCTTTATTAAGCAGAGGTTTTTAATTAATAACTTCGTTAATTAAGGTGACAGAAATTTCTAAGTTATGACAGTAATATGTAATCTTGATTTTAATGCAAAAGATTGGGTTTAAGACACAGGCGTCCAGGTTCCTGAGAGTTCAAGTTTACCGTAGTCAGAATTTTCGAGTGTCTTGATCAGCTTTATAATGTTTGACGAGGTCAAAACAATTTATAGCATTTGTTCAGTTTGAATTCACAACAAGCGGAAGTTTGCTACGGTCAAAATTTTAAGGGATCGCGAACTTGCTGGTCGCAGAAATCTGCTAGTAATAATATATATATATATATATATAAGCAACTGATAAAAAAGTTATTCTGACAAATAATTAACGAAGACCCATAAATCTGACAAAATAAATTTGTTGAAAAGAAAAGTAATTATATAAAAGTAAAGTAAATAAGAATAAAGAAAAATAATATTATAGAAGTAAAATAAATAAGAATAAAACAGATTTTTCAGCTTGTAAAAAAAACAAGATCTACAAAAGGACCGAATTAGGTTATTCTCGAATGGCAACCTTTAAACAAAGTTATTTTTTCCAACTCTCCTAAGTAATTATGTTGTTTATAAATAACCGATTGCACGTTGTACAACAGGAATAAAACGCTTATATATATATATATATATATATATATAGCGAGGATGTTTAAAAGATTTATTGAACAAACAAATAAACAAAAAATTAAAGGCTTCAATAGTGTTTTTCGCTAAACAAACGTAATAACAGCATCAATATTTCTGAAAGGCAAGTAATTAACAACATAAAACTCTTCAGAAAAGCTATTTTTTTTCTCTCTCTATCTTTTTTCTTTACCAGTGCTTGAACAGAAAATACTGAAGGTAAAACAAACTTGTCAAAAAAATACAGTTGTTCACTTTTATGATGGATGGAGGTTTAATTGCCTTTCTTGCTGAATGAAATAATTTTGATAAAATAGCAATTTTATTATTAAAAAATTTTGACGGACGAAAAAAAAAAGTTTGAGCTGTATTACAGAATGCAATATTTTGTTGATGTGTAGCAAAGAAAAATCTTTGTTTTACAACGCCGACCAAAAATTACTTTTATTATATATATAGTTAATAAAAGAAGTGGATTAAGGAAATAATTTTATAACCTTCAAGCCGTAAAAAAAAAAAAAAAAAAAAAAAAACTGTCATAGAATCATAGAAAAACTCCTTTAGGCAGAAAAACAATTCCGATGAAATTTATAGAAGCTCAGTTCAAGATTCAAGCCTAGACCAAGTCATCATAAACCAGTTATTTATTTACGGTCAAAATCTTTATGGTCTAGGCCTGTGACGACTCATCTTCTTTGTAAATTTTAAATTTTAATGAACTCACACATTTTAAACTATACACACTCAGATGCATTTTAAAATAAATTAGCACGTACATTTAAATATTATATATACAAAAACACATATATTATACACTTTTGTATAATATTACATAGACATACAGAATTTAATACATAATATATACATTTTGATTTTATTATACCTTTTACATTACACTGAGAAAAAATTCTTTAACTGGCATCAAGAATCTAAATTGTGTCTCTAGAAAAATAGTTCAATGTCATCCTTATAAATTCTAGTCCCCTTGGAAAGCGAGTTCTAGAAGCCAATATTAGAATTCTAGAGCGTTTCTCATATTATCAAGGGAAAAATTATTTTAAAATCTCTGCAAATAAATGAGACAACATGGGGCGGAGGCAGCAACTACAATCTTGGTTTATGACCCAATTCTAGAAAATCAAGCGAGAATTTCTCGCAGTACAAAAGATTCAAAATATTCGGAATATTCAGAATATTGTTTCACCATCTAGAAATGTGTAAACTAGAAATTCTCGAGCATTTCGTCTATTCAGTTTATTGGTGTGCCTTATGCGCATCGCTCGGAAATCTATATTTCTAGTTAAAGGATTTAGAAAATGGCCACTTATTCATTCTAGAGGAAGGCAGTGTATTTTTTTTTCCCAGTGTACCATCCTCCCCCCCCCCTTGTTTGTTTGCTTGTTTTGGTGATGATCTTGAAGCCGAAGGCCATAAATTATTGTAAATGGCAAAAAAAAAAAAAAAAAAAAAAAAAAAAAAAAAATGTTTAGATTAATAGTATATGTGTGCACAAGGAAGTCGTTCGATTTCCATATCAATTATTTTACTTTGTTTTGCATATGTAAGAAGAAAATACTGGATCCCTTAAAATTCTCATCTTCGGGTTTTTGATGGTTTTGAAATGTTTTGAAAACGATTCGACCCTTTTTTAAAAATGTCTATCTGTGTGTTAATTTTGTAATCGCTGTATCTCACAAAATCCTGGAAGGAATTTTATAAAACTTTATATTTGACTGGATTTTGACATAAATTCTTATTGATTATGCTTTGACATATATCGCTGAACAATTTGGGCATCTATACTGCAACCCCCTTCTTCCATTTGCAGTAAGGTTATATCGCAGCTTCTGTAATGATTAAAACTTTTTATGGGATATGAACATTATGTATACTTATGCTGATTCAGTATGGGTTCGTATCGGCCAAAAGGTCGCGCTGTTATGCTATTTTTTTTTTCTAACAAGGAGACGGCAAGGGTGTGGGGTCCTCAAATCGAACGGAGGTTACGCGTGTAGTTAGCACTCAGTGAGTGTATTCATATACTCAGTCTCTAGAGCGCACTACTTAGCCATCGCCGAGAAAAAAATTCCTGAAGTTTGGAAAAAAAAAATTTGTTTTAATTTGTATTAAAATTTAATGAATCGTTATAAACAATTTCTTTTCAACTTTTATACATTGTTAAATCGCGAATTTAATGATTTCTAACTTTTTAACGATTAGAACTTAGAACTGTAGATAGAATAAATACAAAAGCCACAGTTCTTTTAAACATTACGATTTATTTTTTATAAAATAACATATTATTAAATACAATGAATATTTATGATTATACGTTTTATAGCATTAGCAATTCTTTCAATCATTCATCTTTACGAATACACAAACCTGGATGATATTTATCATAAAAACAAGAAAAACACAAATTTTGTCGACAACTTGCACAACAAATAAATGCAGCTTTTTTACAGGAGCACGTAAATTCTTCATATTATTTTTGATATATTAAATTTTATTTAATTCCAACCACATGCGAATAATAAATTTCCATGTGTTTAATGTTAAAAAGTTAGAAATCATTAAATTCGCGATTTAACAATGTATAAAAGTTGAAAAGAAATTGTTTATAACGATGTCTTAAATTTTAATACAAATTAATTTTTTTTTTCAAACTTCAGGAATTTTTTTCTCGGCGATGGCTAAGTAGTGCGCTCTAGGGTTTGAGTATATGAATACACTCACTGAGTGCTAACATACACGCGGAACCTTCGTTCGATTTGAGGACCCCACACCCTTGCCGTCTCCTTGTAAGTACGTCATGGCTATATTTTAAATTCTATGATACATAAATGTACCAAACTTTATTCATTTCAGATCATTCAATTTGCATAAACGCTGATCGACAAGTGGCGCTTATTATTACTTTCCGCGTTTTCCCAATTGGATACATCTCAGCACCTATACTAGTTAAAATTGTAGTAAAGTGTACAGTTAAAACCTTAATTATGAGAAACTATGTTGATTACATTCTTTTGCCTCTCGACAGGTAGGTGGTGCTGTAATACAGAATGATATAGAAGAAAGTTTGGCGCTGGCCACATTGTTAAAAATTTCAACAGAAAACTCTGTCTAATCTATTATCTTAAGTCTTACGTAAAATTACTGCAAAAAATAAACGGAGATGTTAAAAAACTTATTTTATACATTCATTTTAATAACTAATATTAATTTAATTAATTATTGGTGAGAATATATTTCGGACTTGGTATGCTTTTACTAAAGTAGAAACAGCCATTTTTAATTTTAATTAAAAAATTAAATAATAAAATTAGGTAAAAAACAGAATAAGGATCGAGAATCTCAATTATTCACTTTTAACTAAGAATTACTGTAAATTTACAGAGACTCTGGATAAATATTTACATTAAATTTACAGAAATTTTTAACAGTGCACAGCATATTAATCAGTTTGTGATTAATCGTTGTGAGAACTGTAACGGCTACGGAACGTCTTAAAGAAATATATCTGTATATTAAACAAGTTAATGTTACGTAAATATTTTACGTAACATATATATACAGGGTGATCAGTTTAAAATATTACCCGTTGGTTTTTCTTATTACCCTTAAATCTGACGGATGTGGCAACTCTTCTAACACTGAAGTATAATTGTTTGAACCTTGTTTAAGAGTGGGAGACAATTTTCATCACTGTTGGACAGTTGCAACTTTATTTGTGAGGAAAAACAGAAATGGAGATGCACAGTGTTATTTAATCCTGTGATAATTTTATTTTTGTAAAACACAATTTAATTCAAATTTTTACATTGTCATTCCTTACAGAAAATGTTGGCCACTGTTTTGAATGCAAACATGAACACGTCGAGCCAAGTTTTTTGACAGCATTGTTGGTGTTATTGACGAGATTTCAGTTATGATCTGTTTTAATTCATCGATGTTTGCAAAACTTATCAGGAAAATCCTATGAACTGATAATTTAAAAATGATAATGATAATGTAAATGTAATGTAAGAATGATAATGTAAAAAATTTGAATTAAATTTTGTTTTTCATAAATAAAATTATCACAGGGTTAAATAACAATGTGCGTCTCCATTTTTGTTTTACCTCCCAAATAAAGTTGTAACAGTCCAGCAGTGTTGTAAATTGTCTCCCACACTTAAACAGGGTTCAAACAATTACATTTCAGTGTTATAATAGTTGCCACATCCGTCATATTTAATGGTAATAAGAAAAAACAAACGGGTACTCTTTTAAATTGATCGTCCTGTATATATATGGTGTGTAACAACCACACCATTACACAATATTACACATATTATGTACTCTTTTTGGAGATCAGGTCGCCTGTCAATTTTAATGTTGTAACAAAGTAATTTTTTCGAAAGAACATCTAAAAGATGGATTAAATAGTAACTTTGAAGAAAATCCTTAGAGTCGTTTTTGAGATTCGGACTTACGGTCTCAATTCCGGTTTTCTGTTTTTTCACCAAAAGTTAGCAAAATCATTTGTACACCTGGCTTGTCTTAATTCTAAAGTTTTGTCATTGTTTTTTACTTTCTTCTATATGTAATACAGAGAAAGTACTGGATTCGTGAAAATTTTCGACCTCCGTTTTTTGATGGATTTACACGTTTTGGGATGTCCTAAACACGAATTGATAGTTTTTAGGAAATGTCTGTCTGTCTGTGTATTTGTGTGTATCACGTTTTTTGTGGACGCTGTATCTCACGAACCAATGAATGAAATTTAACTAAACTTGGTATTTAGTCGAACCCTGACATAAAATGGTGCTGATTAGCTTTGGGTATCAATAGCTCAACAGGTGGCGCTGTGATCGCATTTTTTTGTAAACTTTAACATGGCAGTATAGGACAAAATTTCGTATAATATACATAATGAGAGTTATTTTTAACTTGTGATTGTAAAATTAATATAAATTATTGATAATAGTAGTAGTTAACTAGGAAAAAAAAATCTGTGCATGTGGGGGCATCGCCCTTTCATGATGGGTATCTTTCGAAAGGTCTGGTCAATACCTTTAAAACGAATGGTTGAACTATAAATCTGTGATAATTTAAAACAAAGTTTTTTTTTTTTTTACTTTTAACCCCCCCCCCCCCCCCCCCCAAAAAAAAAAAAAAAAAAAAAAAAAAAATCGTATTTTTTTTTTTTAAATATTTTACTGAGTTAATTTGTATAGGAAAATTTTGAAGAATGTCTTGTGGTGGCCACAACATACTAGTTTTAATTCCTTTGGGAGTTAGGTTAGTCAGCAGATTTTCCACACACATACGTACACATATGAACATTGACAAATTGCCCAAAACTATTTTTTAACTCGAAAACATTAAAACATGTAAATCAGGTAAAAACTTGATATCGAAATTTTTTGACTGAAAGCAATACTAGTATTAGCTACGTAAGTAGTCGGGTAATATAAGTAAAAATAAATAAACTAGTGGATCTGCAGATCAGGAGCCCCAACGTTCTATTTGCATAACACATTATTCAATAGGTCATTTTTATTTATTCCTTATTATATAATATATACATATTGATTCGATTGACTTGCTACATAGATACGTTCCTGAGGGGGCTACCACTCCCCTTAACCCTTCCGCTGTATCTCTCTTTCTATATCCATCTGAATATCATATTTATGCTTCCTTAATAACTGACAATCTTGTACTATTTTCCTGAAATTCATAAATATTTGCATCAAATTTCTTACAAAAAGATTGCATAGCATATCGGAATTATTTTGTGTAACCCTGTAAACTAATTACCAATTCTGTGCCCACACTTTTCAACAGTAAAACATGCTTTTAAAATTCTAATAAAATTCTATTATATTTAATGGGGTGTGACCAAGTTAAAATACACTTTTAAGAAATACCGACTGTAGACCATAATAGTGCGAAATTCTTTTATGTATCGCTAAAAAGAAACTACAGTTATTATATATGCCAATAATAAGAATACTCCTAATTAATTATAACTCATTAATTTTTCAAAGTAATTTGACATCATTTGGATGATTACAGTACATCATTGGAAATCTTTTGTGTGGTCCCATAAATAAATTATTTAGTCTATACATGCCTTTTTTAAGAGTAAATATGCTTTTAAGCATCTTCACAATGTGTGTTAATTACATTATGTTCAATGTAGCATAAACGCAATAAAGTGCGCTTAAATAAAAATTTGTCCATAGGCTCTAATGTCACGAAATTCTTTTGTGTGTCTTTGTAAACGAACCATAAACATTGTATACTCCAGTAAAAACTCTTCAGCTTATTCTACGTTTTACATGAATAATTGTTCGAAATTTGATATAATTGGGACATTGTCAGTACACTTTTGTAAGGTTCTGTACATTAATTAGGGAGTCTAAGAGCACATATTTTCTGCAGAAAACGAAAGTTTAAACATCTCACTAGTGTACGATAATATCATTTTGTTGATTGCAAAGTAATGATGTTAAAATGCGTTAAAACGAAATTCACCCCATGTGCCGTAAAGATAAGAATTTTGGCGTATCCCTGTACACAATTCATAAATAATATAGACATAAAAAATTATGCTATTTCTATACAAAGGCCAATTCGCAAGTCAATCGGAGGAATTTTGCGACCGCTATTGCGGTACATAGAAATTCTGCCCATAGGCTGTAATGATAAGAAAAATTTTGGCGTGTTTCTGGTACACGAACTACAAATGGAATATACACCCAAAACTATGCAGATGATTCCGTGTGGCTCATAACTATGTTTACCAAATTGCAAGTCAATAGCGTGTTTTTTGCGATCGCTATCGCGGTACATACAAATTCATCCCATAAGCCGTAATGATAAGAAAAACTTTGGCGTGTCCCTGTACACGAACTGCAAATGGAATACACACCCAAAACTGTATAGCTGATTGCGTGTGGCTCATGAACATGTGTACCAAATTTCAAGTCATTAGCGTGATTTTTGCGGCCGCTATCGCGCAACATACAAACACACAGACGAAATCCAAAAATCGTTTTGAGTCTGAGGCCTCCACTGACGTTCCGGCAATAAATGCTCAGCAGTGATGGAATATCCTAATTAGAGAACTAATTCGAAAATACTATTAAAACATTGAGGTTCGTAATGTGTAGATTCACTACTCTACTATAGTAACACAGAAGACGGCGTGTTAGTAATTTATATTATGAAAGAAAGAAATATTCATGCATACGTAATCAGTTTCGATAATTGGAAAATTAGATTACTGCCCATGATTTATCATTGCATAGTTATCATTCATAATCGAAATTGAGATAGCCTCAAGATGCCTACGTTCATTAATCGATCTCAAATTATAACTTAATATCAGCGAGCTTAAGGGGGTTGTATACCTCACACCTCTCGTTTTCTTATTCTCTAATGATACAAAGCATTTGTTATACACTGAGAAAAAAAATATACCACCTTCATCTAGAATGAATAAATGGTCATTTTCTAAATCCTTAAACTAGAAGTATAGATTTCCGAGCTATGCGCATAAGGCACGATAATAAAGTAAATGACGAAATGGTCGAGAATTTCTAATCTACCCATTTTTAGATGGTGAAACAATATTCTGAATATTCTGAATCTTTCGTATTACGAAAAATTCTCGCTTAGTTTTCTAGAATTGGGTCATACACCAAGATTATAGCTGCTGAAGCCCGCCTCTTGTATTCACATTTGTTTGGAGATATTTTCAAATAGGTTCGTCCTCGATAGTATAGGCAAACGCTCAAGAATTCTAATAGAGGTCTCTAAAATTTACTTTCGAAGGGAACTAGAAATTTTTTTATAAGAAATTTATAAGGATGACATGGAACTATTTTTTCTAGAGCCACAATTTAGATTCTAGATGCTAGTTATAGAATTTTTTTCTCTGTGTATTGGCGTGCCTTATACTCATAGCTCAGAAATCTATATTTCTAGTTTAGGGATTTAGAAAAGGAGGACCACCTATTCGTTCTAGATGAAAGCGGTACATTTTTTTTCTTAGTGTAATCAGTGTAAGATAAAATACTAATTGTAAAAAACTACACGTACATTTATTGCCTAGTGGGAACCTATAGAAAATATTGATATAAATTTCGGAATCCCTAAAGGTTTTTGAACATCATCCCATAGATCAAATCTAGAAGCTAATGGGTTAACCTTTACACACTGACGATACACATTACCATTGGTTTATTTACTTACAAGGAAACATTCAAAAGGTGTCGTCTTCAAAAAATATTGAAAAAAAAAAAAAAAACATATGTGATTCTACTCTTCATAAAACACCAGGAAGTGAAAAAATTATCGGCTGAAATGAATTACAACAACCACAATAAATTATCAAAATTAAGCATATTTGGCAATTTAGCGATGTTAGGCGTTCAGTTCGCTGGCACCGAGATTGCCGTGTTCGAACAGAACCGTGTTTTGCTTTTCCGCCAAGTACTCAAAATCAATCGCCTAACAATGTGAAATCGCCAAATATGCTTAATTTTCATAAATTTTGTGGTCGCTGTAATTCATTTCAGCCGATAATTTTTTCACTTTCTGTTGTTTTAGGAAGAGTAGAATCACATATATTTTTTTCAATATTTTTTGAAGACGACACCTTTTGAATGTTTCCTTGTTAGTACCATTAGTTTAAATAGCGTATATGAAATGTATTTAGAAGAATAGAACGTACAGTCGGTAACAAAAGTGTCCGAACACTAGCAAAAATTCCTATATAAAAAAAAAAAGTACGTTTAATATAGTTTTGTTAAATAAATCCTTGTCGAATCCTGTTCTTAGTCAGTCTAAGAACAGGATTCGACAAGCATTTATTTAGTAAATCTGTATTAAGCGTACTTTTTTTATATAGGAATTTTTACTTGTGTTCGGACACTTTTGTTACCGACTGTATATACCTCGCTTTAACCTCTCTACATGGAAGTGGACGCTACATGTAGCCATTTTTGTTCTAGATAAGAATTTTTAGAGTGCTTACACTGTTTTTTGCTTGGTGTTTTTCACAATCTGCTTGTGTGTTATATTTAATTCCTATCTTACTTCAAAAATTTACCACTAATCTAAGAATTAATGTAAGAAAAATTAAAATTAAATACTTTTATACATCCCCTTAAGGTCCTAATACCTTTTTTCGACTTTTATATACAGTCGAGGAAAAAAAAAAGTAACATTCGAAGTAACATCGATCTTGATCGATGTAGAAAAACGTAATAGGTATCATTTGGCAGGGAATTGTGAGTACTTGTAGAAAATGAAGTGAAATTTGGAATTTGGGGTCATCTACACACTAAAACAAATACCAACTATGATTTTTTTCAATGGTAATGCCCTATTTTTATTTTATATTGGAATTCCTGGGGTTGCGGCAATGCAAAAATGTATATTGGTTGTATATTTTGTTTCTTGTTTTTATAGAGTTATAAGCGTTCAAAGTTTGAAGGTGCTAATGTTAAATTCATATCGCAATCTTTTATTAACCTCTTCACAAAAAATAACTTAATTGATATACAGTCGGTAACAACAGTATCCGAACTCTAGCAAAAATTCCTATGTAAAAAAGGAGAGTAAATACTGTTTTGTTAAATAAATCCTTGTCGAATCATGCTCTTAGACTGACTAAGAATATGATTCGACAAGGATTTATTTCACAAAACAGTATTAACTCTCCTTTTTTAAATAGGAATTTTTGCTAGAGTTCGGATACTGTTGTTACCGACAGTACAGATGGCTGACAAAATAATATGAAAACTTTCGTTTTTTTTTACGTTTTGTCAAATATCTTAAAAAGTTCTTTTGGAATCATCTTGAATCTTTAGTAGTGTAAAGAGCCTGTTATACCTCATATTTTTCAGTAAAAGTTATGTCATGAAAAGGAAAAAGGGACCAGTAAAAAATTAAACAAAAATCAAAATGTTTTAGATTACCCTGTAAAACGTAATGCTTTAAATGCTTTTTGGCTGTAGCATGTGATTATGAGGACTTTTCTCATTATCTGTGTAAATTTTGAGGCTACCAAATATATTCATGGAGATATAATGGTTTCTTTAAAAAATTGTGAAAAACAATTTCCACTTATTTAATTATGACACGTAGGGTATTAGACCCAGAGCAAAGCCGCTTTCTGGAAATATGTTATGCTACATTAGACACAACCTACAGTAACCAGAATGAAAAAATGTCAAATATCTTCAGAAATACGAGCACTTTTACTAAATAATTTTTAACTACGGATGCACAAGCTTTAAAAAAAAATTATTTTGCATAATTTATAGCGAACTTATATGAAAAGAGATGAAAATCCTAAACAAATATCATGTAAGTTAAAAATGTTACGAGAGATGGAATAAACAGAATTTACGCTCTTAAAAAAAAAAAAAAAAAAAAAAAAAAAAAAAATGTTAGGGGTTTTTATCAATATTATTTACAATCGGCGAGAACACTGTAATATCATAAGGCATTGATTGAATTAAAATAAAATGTGAGTAAAACCTCTTATATTTCAGCTTTTATTTTGAGAGAACTGATATATCAATCAATCAAAAGTCTTTATCAAAAGGAAAAGAAAATCAAAAGCACTTAAAAAAAAAAAAAAAAAAAAAAAAACTCAACCAAGTTCGATTTGATCTCATTGTTAACACTGAAATTTTTACTATTTAAAAAGTTTTACAAATTTCGAAATGAATAATAATCGGACGGTGAAAAGTTCAGACTATACGGGGGATGCGACACAACTATCCAATCAAACTCCAACAATTTCACACATGCTGCTAAAGACATCGAATTTTCCCTGTGGAGCATGATACTCTTGCGATTTACGAATTCTGAACATTTTCTTTAGTTGATTTGATGGATTTTATAATACTTAAAATATATATATATATATTAAAAATAAAAATATATAAAAAAAAACATGTTTTTTTTTTTTTTTTTTTTTTTTTTTTTTCTAAGGACTAGGGGGGGGGGGGCTTTAGCTCCAATCTGGAAAAAAAAATCATCGTCCCTTTTTGTAAACCACTTTTGTGTAACACTAAAATAAATTAGAAATATCAGTCCTGTCGTCACAAATTCTGTATTCAATGAAAGAAGCGATTTTATCAACTAAAGTAGGAAATTTAAGTGGCAATACTTCGTTTTAATTCATTTCAGTCATTTTAAAATTATGTGGCCCAGTTGTACGGTCAAAAAAAAAAAAAAAAAAAAAAAGATAAATAATCTGGTGTGTCACTCACACGAACTTTCTCTTACCCTGAAATTTAATACTATAAATACAGGTTGCAGATTAAGAGGTAAGATAACAAGTACTGCTATGTAAACCTGTGTTAAACAATTCAAATTAGGCTTCGGAAGAGTTTTATATGATAATTAGTTCTGTGTGTGTGTGGGGGGGGGCTACCGCCGCCCTCAACCCCCCGTTTCATTAATCACCTACATTGATATAGAATTTAATTCGGTTATTAAAAAAGAATCTGTTTTTAAAAAAATATTTTATTAAAATTATATATATATATATATATATATAAGTTTAATTTATTCTCAATATTACATAAGAATTTTTTTTTTTTTTTTTTTTTGGTTAAAAATGAAAAAAAAAAAAAAAAAAAAAAAATGATAACTTTATTTTAAATTATCGCAGATCGATGGTTAAACCATTCGTTTTAAAAATATTGGCGAGCTTTTTTGAAAGATACACATCATGAAAATTTACTCCCCTCGAGGGGGACTTCTTTCCCAGGGGGGGGGGGAGGCGAGGCTCCTACATACACAAAATTTCTTTCCCAGTTGACTATCTCTATTACAAAAAATATATATTCGTTTCATTTGGTTTAGTCCAGTCTATAGATGTTAAACTCTAATTACCTGCAATTTCCCCCATACACGTAATGTATTTGAATATTTTCGAGTGACCCTGTAAACGAACCATTTGCTTCATCTCAACGAAAAGCTTACTTACCTTATATGATACACATTTAGAATGCCGAGTTTGGAATTTTTGCTACTGTTTGTTCTTGAGATATGCTGATAACAGACACACAGACAGACAGACACACACACAGACCATTCTCTGAAAACATGATTTTCGTATTCAGGGGACCGCAGAACATGTAAATATAACAAAAACTCACGTTCGAATATGTGACCCTAAAAATATACTTTCTCGATTCTATGGGTAAGAGAAAGTAATAATTGTAAGATAAAAAATAAAAATTTTACAGATTGAAATTAATAGTCCTCCGTACTAATACTAAATTCTGCCTTTGACACGATTTTTAATTTTCTTATTTATTTTTTATTTATTTTATATATATATATATATATATATATTTTATTTTATCTACATTTTTTTTTGTTTAAAAATTTTACATAGACATACATTTTTACTTTCTTCTATATGTTACATATAGAGAAAGGGTTGGATTCGTGAAAATTTTCGAACTACAGTTTTCGATGGATTTACGTCTTCGGATGTCCTGAACACGATTTGACTGTTTTTAGACAATGTCTGTGTGTCTGTCTGTGTGTATCACGATTTTTGTGGACGCTGTATCTCACGAACCAATAAACGAAACTTAACCAAACTTGGTATTTAGTTGAAACCTGACATAAACTGGTGCTGATTAGATTTGTGGAACAACTTCTCTGCAGGTGGCGCTGTGATCCCATTTTTTCTAAATTTTTAACATGGCAGTATAGGACAAAATTTCGTATAAATGTCCATAATGAGAGTTATTTTAATCGTGTGATTGTAAAATTAACAGGAATTATTAATAATAGTAGTAATTAACTAGGAAAAAAAATTGTGCATGTGGGAGCATCGCTTTCCCCCTTGGGGGGGGGGGGGGGGTAAATTTTCAATATGAGTATCTTTCGAAAGATCTCGTTAACACCTTTAAAACGAACGGTATTGAACTATAGATCTGTGATAACTTAAAACAAAGTTATCGATTTTATTTTATTTTATTTTTTAACAAAAAAAAAAAAAAAAAAAAACTTAGAAAGAAAATTTATATTTCTTCTTATAATTGTCAAATATTGACTTTCTTTTGGCATTTAGTAACATATATAATTCTTACAGATAAAAATCATCTGCATTAATTACGGAAAATAATTTAATAAATAATTTGAATTGAATGAATTTTGTGTAAAATTATAGAAGAAAGTTATGTGGTGACCACGTCATAGTAGTTTTTTTAATTTTTTTTTATTACATGTCTATATGAACGTGACGAATTCATATGATTTATAGTCACAAAAGATCGTTTCCATATATCTAAGATTCTATCTAACGAATTTTTTTCGTGGAACCAACGACTTCAATATGGAAAGTTCACTGATTAAAAAAATCATTATAATCATATATTATAGCTGCAATGTATTTGGAACATTATTTCTTTAAAAGATAATCCCAGACACAATTTATTTTCTTTAATTTGTTATCGGTCTTTTTTGTTATCTGTGGTAGAAAATTTTCGCTGAAAACATGAGGTGTAAAATGTTTTTTTACATCTCAGAAGTTCCAGGAAAATATGTCATGTATTTTTAAAGATAAAAAATGTGCTGAAAAAAAAAAAAAAAATCGAGCCCGGATACCATTCTTGCTGATTCTTATGTAAAATGACCTCTTGAGTCGAATATGACCCCCATTTTGCCCAGTCACCCACCGTTTTTTCGGGACACCACCCCCTCCCCCAATTTTTATCACTGTTCGGTTATTTTATGGCCATGAATTTGATTTGGAAAATGAAAAAGAATTAATTTAACACTTAAAAACAAAAAATATAACGTTTAATACATAACGTTAATAATAGATTTAAATAATATGATAGTTTTAAAAAATTAAAGAACACGCTTTTATAGAAATGTGAACTAAAAAGCACAAAATATCTATCTTAGTATTAAAATGCAGGGTAAGAGAAAATCGTGTGAGTGACACACCATAATATTCACTTACATTTAAATCTTTAATTAAAATAATTTAGAATTAAACAAAAACCATTTTTAAAATATCTCCCCTGACTGGGATCGTACGCTAGACCTTTAGATTCGTAGCGCGGAGCTATACCTCAACGCCACGGTGTTCACGTAGGGAAAGTCTTTTTTTTTACAATATAGATTTTTTGTTTGCTCCCAGAGCGGTTACAAACATGCAAACATACATACAAACCTACATATATACAGGTGAAGCTAATAAAAGCGTGTTAAAAACTATAAGAAATATAATACATAATTTCAGTGGCAAATCCCGACTAAATTTTTCCCTTGCTGCAAATGCTGATGTTTTTGAAGTTTTCAACACTGTAGCCCCTCAGAAGACATTTAACAGATAAAATATTCCTATGTCTCCCTTCCCCTTAAAAATCAAAGTTATAGCCATAAAATTACAGGAAAGTGATAAAAATATTGGGCCGTTCCTGAAAAACGGTGGGTGTAGGGCGAAAGGGGCGTCCTATTCGGATTCAGGTGGTCCTTGTACATAAGAATTAGCGAAAATGGTGTTGGGGCAATTTTCATGCAGTTTTTCAGTTTTTTCAAAACAATGATTTTTAGATGAATATGTAATGTTGATTTACTTTTCGGGTTTCGGTTCGGGTTTAGATCGCAAAATATTCTCTGTTGCGGATTCAGGTCGGTTTTCGGATTGATAAAATTTTTTTGTCGGGTTCGGGTTAATGAATTTTTTTAACCCGACCCGTGCAGGACGCTATCTGTAGGGTATGCTGTATTTATAATAAGAAATTAATAAAGCTTTAACCCTTTCACGCCCAAGGGAAATATTTTTCCCTTCTACAAAAATCGTTATCGATTGTTCAATTATTTTTGAATCGATATTTTTTTTACTGAATGTCAAAATAAAACGTATGTCCAAGGCAGCAAATGTGTTTCTGAACGAATAAAAAAAAAGTATAGAAAATAGGACACATAATAAATGTGGTATGTGCAATGTCCACTTATGCTTCACAAGTAAACGAAATTGTTTCGTAGAATATCATAACTAGCTATTTATTTTACTTTTCTGATAATTTTTATATTACAAAGCAATAAATTTGTATTACAAAGCAATAAATAAAATACCGATATAATCAACCTAACTCTTCGTTTATTTACTTTTATGGTCCATAGGGAAAATGTTTCCCATGAAATTATAGGAAACCTATACACCCTGCTATGTTTTTCGGGTGATATTCTCTTGCTTTACACCCACAATAGCTAAAATATTGTGTTGTATTGGCATATTTAGTCTTGGAAATCATATGGTCCTGAAAGGGTTAAAGTACCGTTTCTAGATAGAAGGTTAAACAAAAAACTTCGCCCCGTATGGAATTTAAATATACAATAATAATTGTCACCTGACTTATTTTCGATTTATCATGCACATTTCATGACTGAAGAAAATGGCACGCATTTTGTCTGAATCTAATATACTTAAATTACTGGAAAAAAAAAAAATGCATTTTTACAGCTTTTCAGTGTAATTGAAAAACATATAAAACCAAAAATATTTCCAAAATTTTTTTTCACCTGGTGTATTCCATTTAAAACACTTTTGCAAGTATGCCTTTTATGATGAAAGGTTGCGAAAATAAATGCAGTACTGGCGATACTTTTGGACATTTGGATACTGAACAATTATTTCTTTACAGCAAAGTAATTTGAAATTTTCTTTTATTGTGGGACCGCAATGAGGAATTTGCACGTTTTCTAATTTCATTCTTATATAATAGAAAATGAAAAGGTAAGAAAATAAATACATACATTTTTTTTATTTGAAATCTAATGACTGATTTATAACAATTTTAACATCGCATTATTCACTCTATCGAGAAAACGCAGTATAATATATCGTGACGTCACTCTTTATGGCAACAAACGGGAGTAATCGTTGTTTACATTCTATTTCGTGCTTTACTTTGCTTCTTGAATCAGTGAAATAGTTTATGTATTTTATATTAATGACGGATATTAAAAAAATTTAGTATAAATATTGTATTGTACCACTCTGCACTAATACAACGACTAATGCTTCTCAAAAGCTATTCTTTAGCGTTCCACAGGATCCTATTAAACGAAAACATTGGACATCCGCCATGAAGAGAAAACAATTGAAAATAACGATAATGGAAAATGGTGATAATGATATTAAATGATTGTAAGATGAAAAAGAAATACTCAAAAAACACATAAACGATTGATAATTACAAAAGTTAAAAAGAATTGATGCTTGCTAACTAGGCTAACAAAATATAAACATTGAAGCATCATAAAGTGTGACGTCAGGTATTGTTTTTCACATGATTTTTGGTTAATTTTAAAGTTATTTTTTAAATTAAGGAGAACATTTTTTTGCATTTTTAATAAACTTTTTGAAATTTATGGGTCTAAAACTACCAGAAAAGTAAGATTTTGTTCAAATCCCCCACGTGTGCAAATTCCTCATTGTGTACTGCACAATTATTTCTTTACAGTAAATTAATTTGAAATTTTCTTTTATTCCAAACACAATTGTGTGACCCATGTCATTTTGATCAGTATCTGTGTGAAGATTGATTGCACGAAAAAATGAGTAGGCAAGTAAGCCGGATAAGTCCTTTATAGATATGTATTTATTCTTTGCTTTGGACTTACCTACCGCAGCTTAAATACGATTGGAATTGTGATAAAGCCGATTAGAATTTGTAAAGCATTATTACCGTCTGTTTTAATAATATGTCTCAAATTAAATTCGCAATCACTTCAATTGATTTATTACTTTTTTCCTATATGTATAAGAAGAAAATATTATATTCGTGAAAAATTTCATCTTCTGCTTTTCGATGAATTTACACGTTTTGAGGTGTCCTGAGCACGGTTTGACATTTTTAGAAAATTTGTGTCTGTCTCTTTATGTTATAGTTATATATATACAGTCTAACCTCGTTAATGTGAATTACTTTTAACATGAACTGTTTCCACAATCCCCCTGAAAATGAAGATTAGATTAATTATATGAAAATTAGTTACTTACAGCATGAACTACTGATATCATGAACAAAAGTTTTATTCCCCTTGAGATCAAACATTCTATTATATGAAACCAAGTATCACATGAAGAACTATAGAAAAGGAATAAAGTTGACAAAAGAAAAAAATAAACAACTAGATATTGACACATACAAATTCATTACTTTTTCAAGGGCATTGAATGAATGTTGTACGCAAATTATGTGATCTTTCTGTCATGCTATATGCAAACTTCTAAAAATTTACAGCATGCAATGACATGAGGTCACCTAAAAGACTTGAAAATAATTTCAAATAAAATGTGGCAAACCAAAAGAGAAATGACCTTATGAAATGGAAAAAACCAAGAAAGAAATAAACATATTAAACTTCAATCACCAATTTTTTCATAATAAATTCATAAAGTGGAAAAAAAAACCATGAGAGAAATAAACAAATTAAACTTCAAACACCAATTTTTTCATAATAAATTAACCCTAAGAAAATTTAATAAAACTAACTTTTAACTTTCTGTACTTTTGAAAAGCACGCGGATAAAGTTAAAATACTCCACAACAGTCATGCGGCCGAAAACAGTTAAATTCACAGTTAATAAGGGGAACGATTTCATCTACTGAACGATTAAGTAATAATAAATTTTAGTTTAATAAGTTTCTTCTAATTTTTAAAGGATAAACCTTAAAGTTAAAACTTAAACTTAAAATTAATTAATTTAATTTATTTTTAATTTATTGCAGATATTAATTTGAGTTACGTAAATTCGCAATTCATAAGTATAATGTAGAGATAGAAGTGTTTCATGGATTCAAAAGAACAAGTTATAGAGGAATGAGCGCCATGTGTTAGAGTGAAAAAAGTAATCACCCGTAAAGAATTGTACACGGTATTTGTCATGGACCAATAAAAGGAATTTGATCCAACTTGATATTTAGTTAGACCTTGGATTAAATTGTTGCTTATTACATTCGAAAAAATTGACTAACAGGTGGCACTGTCAACCCATTTTTTTTTTTTTTTTTTTTTTTTGAAATTTTAATATACCAGAATAGAAAAAAATGCACTTTATGTGAATTATTTTTTAAATTTTCAAGGTGAATGTGTATATATATATACAGAAAATGAAGAGAAATAACTGACAAGAAATAATGGCAAGAAATAACTTGGACGAAGTTTCAAACCAAATATCTGTAACTACCACTATCGCAAACTCTTTTTGGAAGATGTTGTCTTACCTTGGTCGCAAAAGTTCTTTGGAAATAAAAGATGGACCTTCCAACAGGATTCCGCACCTGCACACAGAGCTAAAGGTACTCAAGATTGGTGCAAAACAAATTTTCCTGACTTCATTGGAGCTCAAGAATGGCCCCCGTATTCCCCAGATTCGAACCCAATGGATTATTCTATTTGGTCCATCTTGGAGACAAGGGTGTGTGCTAAACCTCATAAAACTTTGGCATCCCTAAAGGAATTCTTATGGAAGGAATGGGATAAAATATCAATAAGTGAGTTGCGGCCCATAGCCGAAAATTTTGTGACACGTTTAAAGCTCTGTATGAAGGCTAAAGGTAGCCACTTTGAAAATTTGTAAATATAGTAGACTAAATAATGTATTCCTATTTATTGAAGTTTGGTCGTAATATTTTCATTAGCCTTAAAGTTATAATGTATCATGTGTGTCCAAGTTATTTCTTGTCACCCTGTTATATATATATATATATATATATATAATAGTAATACTAAACAAAGAAAATAGTTTTTTACTTCCATTACCCGACTACCGTAGGTAATGGAAGTATTGTATTCGGTCCATACTTTCGATATCGAGATTTCACCTGGTTTACATGTTTTAAGGTCTCCCTGAGTTCAAAAAAGTGGCTTTTGGCAATTGGTCAGTGTCTATGTGTGTGTGTATGTATGTGGGGAACCTTCTAGCTATTATATCTCGGAAACTAGTAAAAATAGAACTATGAAACTGTAGAATTGAAACAGGTCAGGTGTACAGATAGTTTTTTCAAATTTTGGGGAAAACTGGGAAACCGGAAGTGGTGTGTCAGATGCCTCTGATCAATTTTTTTATTATTATTAATTTATTGCATGAAACAGAGAGAGATTGAATTAGATATTTCGACAGCTAAGAAATAGCAAAGCCTTGATTTTAAGTGCAAGAAATGTTTTACAATGGGATTTTTGTAAAGATGAGAATTGAATTAAATTTTGAGGGATAATATGTAATTTTGAATATGTGATTTTCGACATCACAAATACCGCATTTCTTTTTTCACACCTTGAAGTATAATAATATGATTTTATAGAAGGTAAAGCATGGGCCACACCATATCATTATTTTTTTTTTTCTCTTGTTCATCGCATCCTAAAATTCATATAATATTTCTCTAACGTGGTTCAGTTTCAATTATTTTTTGTCGAAACGCTACGATACGCGAGGATAAAAAAATAATATTTATACATGAACAATATTTAATCACGCGGACTTAGCTCAACGGACAAACAAGAAAAAATGACGACATTAGTCTGATGAGATTATTTTACGAATAAAATGTATTTTTAACAGTTGTTTCTTCAGAATCTTTGCAAGCGTCATTTTAAACCTAGCAAGATTTTAAAGATACATACAGAATATTAACTTTTGTGTCATAAATTGACTAAAAGACACAATCATAAGAAATATGATCAAAATAGGAATTATTTTATTTTATTTATTTATTTATTTATTTAAAATAATAATAATAATAATAATAATAATAATAATAATAATAATAAAAAGTCATCGCCAACATGACGACAAAAATTTAAAAGGCGTCGTTGGAGTCCTATATTAAAATTGTACTGCCTGTGGAAGTATGAAAATTGGGTCGTGAACCATGAATTTTATTTGGAAACCTTTCTTTGAATGATTTTGGTTTCGCTATTGTACAATATTATTTGGGTTTTAATAATAATTTGGCTTCTGGTAAATTAAAATTTTAATTAGGTGGAGACATTGGTATAACATTTATGAGTTTCAAATTTTAATGGTAAATAAGAAAAGAAACAAAGTGCGAATATTCCGCACGGGTTTGCTAGCAAAAAATATTGCTTAATAATTCTTATTACTCGCGTACAAATGATATAAACTCCCAAAAATGCAAATAAATCTAAACTCGCCTGCTAAAAATACATCCATTACGTACGTGTTGCCACGTATGAGAACGTAAAAAAAGGAAATGTTTTTACTAATTATTATTTATGGCTCCGTAATGAAACACATTAGTAAGAGTAGAAGGAAGGCAAATGAAACATAAGTTCACGTAAGATGTTAAAAAAAGAAAAAGAAAAAAGAAAAAAAAAATCACGTTTAACATTCTAACAATCATGAAAAGATGAATAAGTGGTAGAAAAAAAAGTCTGAGAGTGGACGAAGTGGAATGTTGTGCTCGTCGTCGAAACAGCGACAGAAAACTGGTAAAACAATGTTATAAATATCGTCATTAGCTTCTTTCTACATGTTAGATAGCATTTGGAATTCTCAACTGAAATAAGTGTCATTCGTTTTTTTTTTTTTTTTTTTTTTTCCTTTCTTTTCAGGTGTTTAAATTTCGCATCACACACGATTATGATTTCATATCTTAGCTAGTTGTGAATATTTTTTAATGTTAAGGGTCTACATTTCATAGGTTAAAAAAAAAAAAAAAAAAAAAAAGTAGAAGAAGAAGCATATTTTTTTTTATATATGTACTAGTTAGTTGCAGGGCGACTAAGGCGCCCGTTGAAAAATGATTGTTTCATTTTATTTATTTCTCACTTCAAACAATTCATTTGCTAGCATGCCCGTGCAAATTTTTCGCACTTTATTTATTTCTTCCTTACCTTCAAAATTTAAAATTATTATTATTATTATTTTATAGACGTCAATTTTTCATAAGCATGAGCAAATTTAATATTTTATTTTATTTTATTTTATTTTATTTTATTTTATTTTATTACGCGAAAGCATACAAAAAAAATGTCAACAATTAAAATTTTAAATGTCTATTTTAAAGCTATGTCTATTTTCATATTTTAATTAATTAAAAAAAATCTAATAAAAAAATCGTTACAAATAAGGTATGAAATGACAGGGGCGATTTTTCTGAATCCGACGGATTAAACAGCTTATCGATCGGACAATTAGATTTTTTAAATTAACTAAAGTATGAAAATGAGGTGGCAACTTGCGTTCACACACAGACAGAGTCCAAAGAAATCTCTTAGCCTTTTTAAGCGAGACAGAGTCAGTCAGTGATGAGCGTAACTATATATGCTGATACATATATATATGATATATATCGTAATATGTATTATTTCTTAATCTGTATCGCAACATTTTTGTGGCAGGCTTACCTATAAGTTAAAATCAGTTCTATTTTTGTGGGGTTGGTATTGTTTTGTATCTATTAATTGCTAAATTTTAACGTTAAATTTTATTACGATATCTATCATTTATATATATATATATATATATATATATATATATACATATACACATATATGTATATATACATATATGTACCGGGTTTTACCATAAGTCTGTGGACATTTTAAAAATTCATAAAAACTGAAGGAATTGATAGAATTTAGAATTTTATTGGTAGAACGCAGTTTGCGAAAAATTTATTCTCGTGACGGCAGATTTTTTTAAATACAAAAAAAAAAAAAAAAAAAAAAAAAAAAAAAATATTAGTTAAAAATTTTCAATGATAGAGGGTGCTGTACGTGAGGAAATCGCACATTTCTGGAAAAACTATATTTATTTGTATGCAAATATTTACAGGCATATAATTCCAATTCTATGTGTCCGCCATCACCATAATTCACAGTTGGCAAACGAATTACAATACTGCTAATTGCAGTTTCACTCAGTGGTTCTTACTGAACGAAAACATCTTCACAAATAACGCTTTATACACCAAGTCCTCATCGCAATGAAAACTTCGAGTGTGCGTAAGTAGGAGGCAAAATAAGATATAAACTGTGTAAATTGTCAAACCGTCCAATTTATAGGACTCTGATTTGCCTGTTTCTCGTATCGCTGCAACGCCCTCTACGGACGGAAATTTCAACTACTTTTTTTTTCTTTGCCGAAAAATATCTCTCTTCATGAGAGTAACTTTTTCGGAAACCGCATTCCATTGTACCATTTCCTTCAAATTTTATTATATTCATTTGCTCTTACCCTAACTGTAGAGAAAGTATTGTTTTAGGGTCAAATTTTCGAAAGTGAGTTTTTGTTATATTTAAATGTTCTGAGGTACCCTGAATACGAAAATCATATTTTTAGCAAATGGTCTGCGTGTGTGTGTCTGTCTGTCTGTCTGTGTGTTTGCTTTAAGCATATCTCGAGAACAAATAGTAGAAGAAATTCCAAACTCGGTATTCTAAATATGTATCATATAGGGATGCTACACTAAGCTTTTCGTTGAGATGAAGCAAATGGTTCGTGTACAGGGACACTCAAAAGTATTCAAATGCATTTCGTCTATGGGGGAATTTGCAGGTAAGTAGAGTGTAACATCTATAGACTTAACTAAACCAAATGAAACGAATATCTATTTTTTGTAATAGAGATAGTCAATTGGGAAAAAAAAATTCTGTATGTTAGGAGCCTCGCCTCCCGCCTTGGAGAAGGGGAAGTCCCCCCTCGAGAGTAGTAAATTTTCATGTTGGGTATCTTTCAAAAGAGCTCGCCAATACCTTTAAAACGAATGGTTGAACCATCGATCTGCAATAATTTAAAATAAAGTTATCGATTTTTTTTTTTTTTTTTTTTTTTTATTGTAATGTTGAGAACAAATTCAACTTTTTTTTTGGATATTTAGTGTTATACTACTCTTAGAGTACCTTAAAAACGAATAGTTTTAAGAGATCCAAATGTTGTATTTTGAAGTTAATATAAGTTTGTTGCTGGAAATTTTAATCAAGATTGATAAGTTTCAATGAATGTTGCGTGTGATAATTGTCTGTATAATTTTAAGTAAGCTTTTAATTTTAATAACCGAATAAAATTCTATATAAATGTAGGTACATTAATGAAACGGGGGTTTGAGGGGGGCGGTTGCATCCTCCCCCTCCCCACAGAGCTAATTATCATATAAAACACTTTCGAAGCCTAATTTGAATGATTTAACATAGGTTTACATAACAGTACTCGTTATCTTGCCTCTTAATCTCCAACCTGTATTTATAGTATTAAGTTTCAGGGTAAGAGAAAGTAACATACCAGATTATTTAAAATGTCTACAGATTTATGGGAGACGCGGCACATATAATAAAGACATTTTTTATTTAAAATTTTGAGCAGATGAAAGACCTAATGTTTAAAGCAATATCTTTTAAAGATTTCATTAAAATTTCTTAAAAATTTTAGATGGTGGGACATGGCTTCCGAATGTGCTCGTATATATAGGAGAGGGGCTGGATTTAGTTCAACCAATAGGATTACGGGAAAGGTGGGGAGAGTGGCCAATAGGAATTTAGGAAAGTTAGCTGTGTAAACAGTAGAAAAATTAAGAAAATGTCGACTGAATATAAAATTTCCAACAGTCAGACAAATAGGGAATAGCGAAATCACAATTTACAAGGTTTTTAAAATTTTTATAAATATGAAAAACTTCAAAGAAATCGAGTTCATGAATGGATTTAGGTCTGCAAATTATTTTAGCTGAATTAAATTTAAAATTATGATTTCCCTCCCAGCAATGTTTAGAAATAGCCGATTTATTGGTTTCTTGTTTGCGGACGTAATTCATGTGTTCTTTTAGACGAAATTTAAGACTGCGTTTAGTTTGGCCAATATATGATAAATCACACTGACAGGAAATACTATAAATACCCCAAGAATTATGCATATCAATGGGATCTTTTAACTGGGAAAAGGTGAGTTTATTGGAAGTCGAAAATATTATTTTAAAATCATATTGTTTGAGAATTTTAGCTTCTGGTTTGACTGGATTTAGGAAAATAGGGTAAGACAATACTGATATTAGAAGAGACTGATTTAGTTGACGAAATACGAGGGAGTTGTAATTTTTGGATAGCTTTGTGTATAATGGAAGGGTCATAACCTCTGTCAATTGCAGTGGCTTTCAGGTATTTAATTTCAGATTTTAATAAAATAGGATTTGAACAAATATTAAGTGCACGGTTTACATAAGTATAGAAAGCAGCCATTTTTTGGTTAGGTGGGTGACATGAACAGCAAAATTTTTTCGATAGACGGTGGTTGAAAATCCATTTACAGTGCGAGAGACAAGGGTATCAAGAAATGGAAGGGAGCCATTATTTTCTATTTCATATGTAAATTGGATATTACTGTTAATTGAATTTAAAGTTTCTAAGACATGGTCAATATTGTGATGAGATATGCCGATAAGCGTGAAGGTGTCGTCAACGTAACGGGTCCAAAAAGGAAAAGATATTTTCTTTGAAAGCTTGCTTTCGAAACAGTGCATGTAAATATCTGCGAGAATTGGGGAGAGAGGGGAACCCATGGCTAAACCTTCAGACTGACGATAGAATTTATTTTGAAAAGAAAAAGTGGTTTATGATAAACAATGCGGGTAAGAGAAATTAATTCTTGTATTTCAAAAGATGTGAAATGAAACTCTTTTAATCTATTTTCGAGACACCAGAGGGCGCCACTTATTGGAACATTAGTGAAAAGAGATTTTACATCAAAAGAAACCATAGTGAGATTAGTGTGAGGACAGTTTTGAATGTTTTTTGCAAATTTTATGGAATTCTTAATAGTATAACTATTAGCAGCAAGAAGGGGGGCAAAAATTGTGGTGAGAAATTTAGCTAAATTATAGGAAGCAGTGCCGATATTAGAGACTATGGGACGAAATGGAATATTGGGTTTGTGAACTTTAGGTAAAGCATAAAATCTGGCACAATTAGCAATAGAACGGATAAGATGAGATTTAGTCGAGTGCAGTAACAACAGGCAAGATTTTATAGCAGATTTAATTTTATTTAACTCTTGAGTAGAGGGGTCACGGGGCAGAGGAATATATGGGCCATCATTAATTAATTTGGTAACACTTTCAATGTATTGTGTTGAAATACAGATCTGTGATAATTTAAAACAATGTTATAGATTTTTTTATCTTTTAATAAAATCGTATTTATTTTGATATTGGCAAAGATTTGACTTTCTTTCGGCATTTAGAGATATAATTCTGTCAGATAAAAACCGTCTGCATTTATGATGGAAAATAATTTAATAAATTAATAAATAATTTGTATTCAATGAATTTTGTGTAAAATTATATAGAAGAAAGTCATGCGGTGGCCACATCATAGTAGTTTTGAAATATATATACGTAAGAGAAAATTAAAATTAAAAAATAATAATAATGAATTAACAAAAATTTTATTGTATTAACTTTATTATAGATTTTGTATATTCGTAAATATATATATATATGTACATATTTTTTTTAAATACAATACGAACCAATTAAAATTATTTTGTTAATCTAAACAAAATTTCTATTTAAACAGCAAGTTTATAGCGCCAACCAAATATCTGTTGATTGAATAAAACTTTTCTTTGAGTGTGTGTTCTCAATAAGAAAAAGACCAGAAGAAAAGAAAAGAGTAATTGAAAATAACTTTCGGCAAATTAATTCTAAAGTTATACGTCAATGCGTATTCAATTTATACGTACACGCTCATTTTTTGAGCCTTTCTTTTCCATACGTTGGATAATGAGGATCAGACGATAAAGAAGAATAGTCCCTTATCGGGTGTAATTTGGGCGTTCAAAGTGATGTAGGTGTTTGTGAGACCGGAATGAGTCGGCTCTAATCAAGTTTGATACGTGCCCGCATCCACTCAATCGCTTGAGACGTGTGATTAGTTTTGGATTGGGTAATTACTTAAAGGATTGTCGACGGGTGACTTAGACGGACGTCGATTTCTGTAGACGCTTCCATTTGTCACCGTCAATTCCGACCTCACCGTTCATCGGACTTTATAAAATGTAAAAATGAATGTTTTCGAATTAAAAAAAAAAAAGGCTCCCATATTTTTTTTTTTTTTTTCCTTTCAGATATAATGTTAAGGGAGTTAAGTTAGTGGATTTTTTTACGTCGCATCAGCGCTACGCTCTGAGGAACAGTGGACGACAGTCTGGAACACACGCCTAAGGGTGGTCCAAAGATTTTCCATCACAATTTTCGTTTTCCACGGAGGAGATGGTTTTACTCCCTCTGTGACAGCCCAGAAATATAATTTGGATGAATAATGTCAAGGAACAGAGACCCAAATAAATTTCCTTTCTTTATGATATTTAACCTTGTAGTAGTAGCAGTCAAAGTAATAATAATAGAAGTAGTAATAATAATAATAATAATAATAATAATAGTTGTATCAGAAGCAGTATAGCAGCAGTAGTAATACCAGTAGCAGTAGTTATAGTAATAATAGTAGCAGTGAAATTAAATTAATACTAGCGGTCTACATTCATTTAACAAACTACATTCTTTTTTTTTTTATGATATAAATCAGACGATTTTCACTTTTATGCCTTGTTTCCACTTTAAAATTAGAATAATTTCGATAATTTCATTTGTTATTGATTCCGATACAAATGATTGATTCGGTTTTCTTTCGATTATTTTTTCCACACTGTAAAAAATTTTGTGTTATATTATACAGCAATATTGGGGCAGCTTACAGTCGGTAACAAAAGTCTCCGAACACTAGCAAAATTTCCTATATAAAAAAGGTACACTTAATATAGTTTTGTTAAATAAATCCTTGTCTAATCCTGTTCTTAGTAAGTCTAAAAACAGGATTCGACAAGGATTTATTTAACAAAACTGTATTAAGTGTACATTTTTTATATAGGAATTTTTGCTAGTGTTCGGAGACTTTTGTTACCGACTGTACCATGTACAGAAATAGCACAACTATGAAGAGAAATGCTACCAGCTGTAGCTGCGTAACAATAGCGTATAACGTGTAAGGTAACACAGTTACAGCTAGTGACATTTCTGTGCATAGTTGTGGCAAGCAGGCTGCCTGAACGTTGTTGTGTAATACAACAACAACAAAAAAAAAAAAAAAAAAAATTACAGTGCACAGAAAATTAATTTTCCCGTAAATTTACAACCCGTCAGATAAACTACTTATTCTCTAAAATCTTTATCCTTATCTTTCGTTTTCATCAAAATAATTAAAAACACGATATAATTGGACTATAGGACAGCAAAACTTCGCAAGTTTATTCAAAGTTCGATCGGAAGTAGATGTTTAACTGAAACTGAACAAATATTAGTTTCAAATCATCTGATTAATTCTTTACTTCCATTAGACGAAGCAACTGAAATTTTAAATTTGTCATTTGGAAATAAATGGAAGCTTAATTCTGGATTTCTTGATACTTCGGAGTTACACTGTGGCACACAACAGTATGTGTTATCTTTTTTACCGAATTTATTCATTTTATTCAATAAATATATGTGAAACTGAACATCGAATATACAGCAAGCAATGGCGTCTCGACGAAAGCCAAAAGCTATTCCTGTTAATTGTAATTTCACCTTTGCCCACCAGGTGGCGAGCATTTCATTACAATCGCGGATAGGACAGCAAGTCTTCGCAAGTTAAAAGAAAAAGAAATTTTTGTAATAATAATAGCAACAAACATTTTGATAAATTTGATTCTAAGCTTTATTATTTGCATGATTATCCAAATTGTGAACTTAAACAGAGAGTATTGAACAAAGAGAGGGACGCCGCTCATCACTCTTGGAGCGATTTTGAGCGCTTCTATGGCGATCTCTCCATTTATTGGAAAAAAAAAAAAAAAAAGTTTACAAAAACGCCAGGACTTAGTCCCAAACCGACAAAGGGCGTTGATAGTATACACATTGGAGAAAAGTCCACAGGACAGGTTTTTCATCCGAATCAATGAAGTGCAGCATAGTGGGCAAGGAGCTCAAACACACATTTGTACAAAAAGAAGGAAGGAGAGAGTGAAGAGAGAAAGAAAGAATAAGTAAATAAAACGTTACAATTAAACTTTACATTTAAAGTGAAATGATTTAGAAAGACTTTAAATTACATTTCAAGTGATTTTTAGGACTGGAAGTGATTTTTAAAAACTTTTATTGCAGAATTATGCTTTCGTCCTAATAATACAAGATATTTATGGATACGATCAAAAACGTTTGAAAATTTAAGTTTTAATTCGCGGCGCCATTTCGTAGTCTCGTGTGAGATTCGAGTAGTTGTCCGTCTCTAAATTTGTTTATCTTTCGCGCATTATGAAGAGCCCAGTGGGTTAGTAGGTGTCATTAGAATAAATTTAGAATGTTTAACCAAAACTAATGGAGGTATAGGTTTTCAATCTCACTCTCTCTAAATATTATGTTCTCCTTATCTCGCTAACATTGCGTAGATTTTTTTTCTCAAAACCTCAAAATTTTCCTTAAAAAAAAAATCCGAAAAGTGAAAACTCTGCAGTTAACTATCCTATCATGATTCGATAAATTTTATTGCTTTAAATTTCCTTATTATTATTTTTTTGTGTGTGTGTGTGTGTGTGTGTGTGTGTGCGTGTCACTTTCAGATTTTTGATTATGTACAGGGTGATTATAATTTGAAGTTACGATTTCTAAACGCTATAATTTTAAAACTACCCATCAGAGCGATTTGATGTTTCTACCAGATCAATCGTGTAGCAACGAAATTTTACTTGGAAAAAAAAAAGTTCCAAAATGTGCCGTTCATTATCCGTTAAAGTATTTGTTTCAGGAAGCTTCTCTTTTTCTCTTTTCACTATGACTGTTTCCGCTGTAAACACGTATTCTTGTCTTTTAGCTAAAAAACAAATTGTAGTAAACCTTTGAAGTCTATTGTTTCCTGCTATCCCATTGTGTTGCTGACAACATTCCTGTGTTTCATGAGTCCATTTAGGCGTTTCCCCTGACATTATCCTGACAGCGCCATCTATAGGAACATGTTGGAACAACTTTTTTCCTCCCCCAAACAAAATTTCATTGCCTCACGATTGCTCCGGTAAAATATCAAATCGCTCTGATGGGTAGTTTTAAAAATATAGCCTTTTGTAATCGTAACTTCAATTATAATCACCCTGTATCTAACCGAGCGTTTTATTTATCTTTTTCGGATGGCATTTTATTTGTGTTGTGTTGTGTTTTTTTTTTTTTTTTTTCTTTCGCCAGTACTAGTGGTAATCTTTTATTTCTTACACTTTATAATTTTGCACGTGCATTAAATGTATGGACAATATTCCTGTGACGTCACAGTGGGTAAAATCGCCGAACACGTGGCCGATATTTTGTAAGCAAATTAGATTCAAGATGCCATTTTATTGTTACGCATAACATTTTCCTAAATATTTCTCCAGTGAAAATTAATAATCAAATATCTGTTCAAACAAGAACAAAAGAGAAATGTAAACAACTGAATCGAATGATAAAGTTAAGACTATTCCATATCGTAAAATTGCAGAACATTTTATGTATACACACACATATATATAATGAATAAAAGATTAATAAGAACATTTTATACACACGCACATATATATAGACAACAAAGCTTAAATAATTAGAATTTCAATCACTTTAATAAAAGAATTTATTAAATGGAACGTCCATTTAAATTTGTTAACATCGACACAGTTCACGTGGCAACTTTGAATAATACATATGTTGATTAATATTAAAGTATATTACTAAAACTGGATTAAAAACAAAACAAAGGTATCACTATATCACTCTTACATCAATTTCATATAATCTGTAACTCTTATAAATAATATTGCAAGATAAAAATTTGTAGGCCACAATGCTTTGCTATGGTAGAGTTGAGAATTGTTTTCCGAAAACAGCTGATTTTTATAGTCTCGAACCCAAAGGAGGAATATGGTCCATTGCATGAGACCACATAACAAAATAAAACTATCTGCAAGTTAATGACGTACAATTTATATTCAGCTGCTAAACAAATAGATCATAGTGAAAGACATTTCAATCTGAAAAGTTAAAAAGTACTGTTTACATTGTCAGCGCACTAATACACTCTTTCATTTATCATATATTTTACTTACTTGATTTTTATTGTTAATTCTTCCGGTGTGAGTTTCTTTTATGTGTCTTTACGCGTAACTGGGTGTAACTTTTTACTAAACTAAAACGTGAAAACTGTCTACACTTCAGTATGAAAGATAGATTGTAAAAGTTTGGGTCTTATTTCCCACTGGAAGAAAACTTTTCGAATTTCTTTCCCACAGTATATTCCAATACATTGGATTTTTATTGTTAATTTTTCCGGTGTGTAGTTTCTCATATTTCTTTCATTACTTCTAATTGTGTTTTTATAATATTTTCCTATGCTTTTCTAAGCTACGCTTGAGATTATAAACGTAAAAAATTTTGAATTTTTATTTATTTATTTATTTAATTTTTAAACATAGCTTGATGTTAAAGCAAATAACGCCCCAAAAACAAAACTATTTAAAAGGTAAAGACTTGCGTCTACTAAACTAACAGATCAAAGTAAACAATATTTTTGTCGGAAGAGATAATTAGCTGCATTTTATGACTCGTCGACCATTATAATTTGATTCAACTGTTTGAATTTTTTTTATTAATTTTTCTGGTATCTTTTTTCTCATCAAATTGCAGAATGATTATTATTACTTTTTTTCTATAGGGGATAACCTTTTAATATGGACCATTGTGTAATACGGACCATGAGGAAATTTATATGTTCAACCCATGAAGGTAGAAATAGATGGTGAATCTATCTCATTACCTTTAGAGAATATTATTGTTAGACAAAGCAGGAAGCGACTTGTACATGCGAACCTGTATTTGGCCGATTATGAAATTGTGTTTTCGGTTTATAGGATCATGGATGTAACAAGTATGTTAAAATTAAAGCATTACTTTCTGCTGTTAGGTAATTGTAATATAATTTTCGCGTTAATAGTAGCAAATGTACTTATTTTATGAACAATTTAGACATGTGTTTCATGGGCGCCAATTTGCATAGCGATATGTGATTGGAAACCACGTTGCTCTGTTTATGCGTGTAATATGAACCATGATCTGTTGTGTAATATGGACCAGAGGTCCATGTTAAAAACAGAGAGGTTTTGTTAATGCTCGGCGTACATATGTCGCATACTCAAAATCTTGAGGCTATAGAGTAGGTCAGCGAAGCAGGAGGTAATCAAGCTGTCACTACCTTCGCATACTGCCCATTGGATATAAACCTTTGGACCTCCTTTTTTTTTTCGTCCCTTAACTATTATTTTTTTCGTCCATTTCTACTATTCCCAACAGATGGACAAGTGTATGAGGGAACATGCTGGACAGTTCGTTTCACAAATCTAAGTGTGTCAACTGTTCGGGAAGGACCACAATGGACCACTTGGTCCATATTACACGAACGTGTGTGTAATATGGACCGCCTATACATAAATAAAATAATCATTTCCTGCAATTATTACTAGTTCCCAGAGTGCTATACCAATCTTGAACCATTCAACTATACAATTGTAATGAGCAACCAACAAATTAAATCTTTTTATTTTAATATTTTTAGTTTTATGAGCATTCTTGCTTAGGGGGTCCATATTGCACAGATCTCCTCTATAAATAGAAAAATATATAGGATTAAAAAAAAATATATATATATATTGATGGATTTACATGCTTTGAGATGTCTAAAACTCGCATTGACCATTTTTAGAAGGCGTTCGTCTGCCTGTCTTTGAGTGAAAATTTTATGACAGCTGCACCTGAATACTGTGTTGGTGTTAGGGTTAAGGCTAACTGACTGCACTAGATCCTTAGGACTGGAGGGGTTGTCCTAGACCCTTTCTGAGGGGATATAGCGGTATTAACGCAAGTTTCGGAGAACAACGTGTAAAACTCCGAATGGCTGGGCCGACGAACGCGACCTAGAATCGAACCTGACACTTCACTTCTACCATCCTCGACAAGCTCCAGCTGAAGGATTAATGAATATAATTTCAAATAAATATAAATTTAGTTGCACCTTAACATGAGTTTGTGCCTATAATTTTTGGTGCAAATCGCCCAAGAGATAGTGACACAGAAAATTCTCCATTTTACGGAAAAGCTATATCTCAGCTTCTACAATGTATAATTGAATAAAACGTGATGTGTAATCAGGCCATCATGAAATTATTATACAATTTTATTGCATATTGGATGAGAATTGGCGTTGATACACTGTAATATTCCCCGTGGACGGGAATATTATATTTCAGCTTCTATTGCGTATAAATGTACCAAAATTGATATGTTAGATGGCAATTATGAAAAGGAACTAAATAATTTTTTTTGTAAATCATCCGCCAGAGGACGCTGCGATTTTCCAAATGACTACATGTCATTATTTTTTGGTTAAAATTTCCGCATACTACATGTGTAAATTCGTTATTGCAAGAAGTTGCTATGTTGACTAAATTTTTGTACATGTTAACCAGTAGGTGGCACTGTTACACAGAATGATATAGAACAAATTTCTGTATTGAAAACAACTAACTCTATTTTTTACTGTTTATTTTCAGTTCAGGTTATCCGGGAGCAGTGATACCAGATGGTCGAAAATTATTTCCCCAAACAGGTCTTCAAATTTTCCCAAATCAGGGGTTTTTTTTTTTTTTTTTCGAAAAAATCCCCAAATTGATTTCTACTAAAAAGGGAAAATAAAATTTAAAAAAAAAATAATAATAATAATAATAATAATAATAAAAATAAATAAAAATAAATATATATATATATATATATATATATATATATATATATATATATTAAGTGGATTTAAGTGGATTTAAGCTCAGATTTTTCTCCAAATGAATGCAATTTTTGAAATAAATCCCCAAATAACAACAAAGCTATTGAAAAAATCCCTAGTCGTAGGGATAAATCATTGCGTTGCCAACATTGACAGAAAGTTGAAGAACTCCCCAGATTTGTCCCCAAAAATTTTAGAATTCCCCAAAAAAGTCCCCACAAACATTTGGTTCCCAAAATTGTCCCCAGAGTTACAGCGTCTAGAATAAACAGTGTGAAAAGCGGCGAATAAAATTGTACTAAAAAAATTAAGTCTGTCACCAGATGTCATTGTAATCGAAGCTAGTGTCACGACAACAAAACCGAGACTCCCTGTTGGTTAATTATATGCTTAGATCACGTGATTAAACTGACGAAACTGGGAAAAGCCAATCAGGTCTTCGATTTGAGCAATAGCTTCGATCACAGCGATATCTGGGTAAGCTTAATTTTTGTAGCATCATTTTAACATCACGGTTATAGGCGACTGCCACACTGTTTATTCTAGACGCTGTACCAGAATCCTCAAAAATCCCCAAAATGGGGGCAAAATCCCCAATCTGGCATCACTGTCGGGGAGATAGAAACTTTATTTATTTTTTATTTAAACCAATTTGACACTTACTACATTAAATTATATGGAGCCCCCAAAACAAAACTAACTAAAATCAAAATCATATAGTCTTCTTATAGCTGCTAGACAAATAGATCAACATTTCATTCTGAAAATTTTATAGCGCATCTTTACGACCCATCTCTCATTGGCAGAGCACTAATATAGTCTAGCTTTGTTTACGATCTCGATAATGAAGGCCATAAAATAACTAGATTTATGCGGCAGAAATATTTGATAGACATAGATGTGACAATTATTACGTCTAGACAATTCAGACGTGATTCGAATAAGACAGGACGCCTTCAACTGCTTCCGCAAACACTGACTTTTACAACTTTACATTACATGATACAATACAAAACATTTTTATGTTTTAAGATGCTTATCTTAATACAGCAAATTATTATTTCTTTTGCACGTCAATTATACAGAGTCTGCAATGATTTTTTTTTTTTTCTTTAAGGTGGTGTGGTTTTTCTGGGGTATTTTTGGATACTGATTAAGAAGAAAATGTGCAAAATTTTCCATTACGGACAATTCTTACAGAAAATGGGATTATTTTTCCCAAAAAATGAGCGAAAAGCTCCACTTTCTCGACTCCCATTTCAGTTAATTCCCAAAAGATCTAGCCGATGTAAGTGAAGAACAAGAGCAGCGATTTCATTAACACTGTTGTATTATTCGTTGCCACAGTGATCGTTGTTTAGTGGAGAAAGTTGTAAGGAATGGTAAATTAGAAGCATTAGAAAAAAAAAAAAAAAAAAAAAAGATAGAAAAAGAAAAACAATGCTGTTATCAGGAGGCTATAATTTGAAGAAAGTTTTCTCTAAAAATTATCAAGGATGATTATTTTCAAAGTATTCCATTTACAAAAAGCGTTGTTAAATATTTAATGAAGATGTAACAATTCATGGTGAAATGTTGAGATTGTCGAATAAGACGGGGGAGAGAGCGAATGTATTTGCACATTTGCTACACGGTGGTCTAGAGCAGTTTCGTGTTCCCTTCCCTAGAACATATCAGGGATGTCTGAAGTAAAAAGCCCATATTCAGAAAAAAAACAGCCAAATTATAAGGCCAAATACTTTCTTTGTCTCTCAAATAAAATGATATAAATATTTTGAATTCAAAAGTTTGTTATTAAAACTTATAGCCAATTTTTCCCCCATAAAATAAATCCCAAAATAAAAAACCGTTACATATAACGATTGCACTATAATTGTAATTTAGAAACTAAATCATTTTTTAATGATATTATCTGACAGGGATTTCTAAATTTATCTATAATGAAATAAATTTGTGCAATATTATTTGACGCTGAGTTTTGTAAAAGTGTAATTTATTTAATAAATTATACTTTGAACAGTCAATTAATTGACTTCTGACGCGTAATCACAAAGTTGTCTATTAACCGGAAAATATTTAAATTGCATCAGTTAATGATATTTATTCAACAAACAAAGTAATAAATCTACACTTAGTCCAAGCGGCGGCTGCAAAAAATTGACTTGAGAAGGTACGAAGCTGATTTTTTTTCCTATAGATAGAATTCATTGTTACAATGAAAATCTGATAGGGTTGCCTGGTCAAAGCCGTCAAGTTTAAGAGAAGCAACCTCACTTCCGGTCACAATATAAACGATTTTCGAACCCCAAAAGGTATGAAGATGAAACCGGTGCTAAAATGTAGAGATTAATGTGCTCTTTAAAATGGCATAGGGTTGCCTGGTCAAAGCCGTCAAGAAACAGAGGTTGCCACGAAAATAGGGGACGTATTTTGCGATTTATTTACCCAAGTAAAAAGTGATTTACCCCAAGTGTAAAGATGAAACCGGTGCTAAAATGTAGAGATTAATATGCTCTTTAAAATGGCATAGGGTTGCCTGGTCAAAACCATCAAGTTTCAGAGGTTGCCTAGATAATAGGGGTCAAATTTAAACGATTTTCTAACCCCACCAGTGTAAAAATGAAATCGGTGCTAAAATGTAGGTATTAATATGCTCTTTAAAATGGCATAGGGTTGAATGGTCAAAGCCGTCAAGAAACAGAGGTTGCCACATAAATAGGGAAGTATTTTACGATTTATTTACCCAAGTAAAAAGTGAGTTACCCAACTGTAAAGATGAAACCGGTGCTAAAATATAGATATTAATATGCTCTTTAAAATGGCATAAGGTTGCCTGGTCAAAACTGTCAAGACTCGGAGGTTGCCTCGAAAATAGGTCAAATCTGTCAAGTAAAGCAGTCAACCACAAAAAAATAGACGAGTTTTGAAGATTTCTTAGCGAAGTGTAAAAAAATACGAATAGCATTAACAAAGAAAATGAATAAGGATGAAATTATATGAATATTTGAAAGGTGTAGCTGGTTCCAGAATGTACAGCGTAGGAGTTATTTTAAAATGGCATATGTTTGCCTGGTAAAATTCGTAAAGAAACAGCGGTCAGTCTCCAAAAAGCTAACAAATATTAAAGGTGTTTAACACAAAGTGAAACACACATGAAGACTATTTTAAAAAGGTTAAACACGAAATGATTAATATTTAAAAGATGAAATTGCTAGCTAAATGTAGACACATACAACACTTTTCAATTTCCTTACGATTGTGCTTCAAACCTGTCAAGGTATAGCGGTCAGCTTAGAAAAGGAAGCGAATTTCAATATTCGTTTATTTTATTTGTTTAATGATATAAGAGATTTTAAAGCATAAAGAAAATTAAATTATTGTACGTGACCATTCTTTTTCTAATCTGTATAAAACTAATTTCAGCTCACGAGCTCGTTTTTTCCCCATTTTTCAATACTTAAAATATTCAAATTGTGTCAAAGTATTGAGAAGATAATTCCCTGAAGCGACTGCTTTGTAGAATTTTATACGAAAATATTGGGTTGTGCCGATTTTGTTATATTAAGAATTTGTCAATTTTAGAAAATTTTCTCAATTAATTTTTTTATGTCTAATTTAAATAATCAATAATACCTTCTGCAAATTAATTATGGGTACAAATAAAGCGAAAAACATTTTTAAAAAATTTATAAATTTTTCGCGTTTCTTAATAACAATGAATTAATTTATGAATTTGAAATTTGTAAATCTTGCTGCAAATCTGAAATAAAAGGTTTTATTTTTTTCATAGGCTTAGCCGAGCGGTTACTTCGCATCTAACAAATTTTATTTAATTATTTATTTTGCATACTAACAGAATTTTTTATTATGAGTTTCTTGGGCATTATTATCTTCATTTCTGTTAACTTTTGCGGTCGTATTTTCTTATCCGTATCCGCATGCTACATTTTTAATTTTTACTATTAATTCGTTGTTTTTATGGGAAATTTTAGAACAGTTTCATTACAGTTTATTTATTTTTTATTTTTTAAATACTTTTTATATTTTTTCTTCATATTGTATAAAAACCCCTTCAAAATTAGCTTTTTTTTTTCTTTCGAGGCAACCACTATTTTTCGAGATTTTCACCTGGCAACCCTATGATGCTCAAAAGAGAATATTATTCTCTATATTTTATAAACAGTTTCATTTTTAAATATGTTAGGGTAAGAAAACCGCGGAAATTCCCCCCCCCCCCCACACACACACACGCACACACTTTTCGTGGCAACCTCTTTTCTTGGCGGTTTTGACCAGGCAACCCTATGCCATTTTAAAGACCATATTATTCTCTACATTTTAGCATCGGTTTCATCTTTACACTTGGGTAAATCATTTTTTACTTGGGTAAATAAATCGTAAAATACGCCCCCCTTTTTCGTGGCAACCGCTGTTTCTTGACGGCTTTGTCCAGGCAACCCTATGCCATTTTAAAAAGTATATTATTCTCAACATTTTAGCACCGGTTTCTTCTTTACACTTGTGGGGTTCGAAAAGCATTTAATTTTGACCCCTATTTTCGAGGCAACCTCCGGGTCTTGACGGTTTTGACCAGGCAACCTTATGCCATTTTAAAGAGCATATTAATCTCTACATTTTAGCACCGGTTTCCTCTTTACACTTCGGTAAATCACTTTTTACTTGGATAAATAAATCGTAAAATACGTCCCCTATTTTCGTGGCAACCTCTGTTTCTTGACGGCTTTGACCAGGCAACCCTATGCCATTTTAAAGAGCATATTAATCTCTACATTTTAGCACCGGTTTCATCTTCATACCTTTTGGGGTTCGAAAATCGTTTAAATTTGACCCCTATTATCGAGGCAACCTCTGAAATTTGACGGTTTTGACCAGGCAACCCTATGCCATTTTAAAGAGCATATTAATCTCTATATTTTAGCACCGGTTTCATCTTCATACCTTTTGGGGTTCGAAAATCGTTTAAATTGTGACCGGAAGTGAGGTTGTTTCTCTTAAACTTGACGGCTTTGACCAGGCAACCCTATCAGATTTTCATTGTAACAATGAATTCTATCTATAGGAAAATAATCAGCTTCGTACCTTCTCAAGTCAATTTTTTGCAGCCGCCGCTTGGACTAACTTAATTATTTTAGCATAACGGAAAATACAAATTGTGGTCTTTCAATAAGTATTTCTTATAATATTAAAAGAAATCTTGTATTATTCAGCTAAATGAATTGAATGAACTGATATTATTTAGATGATAATTTGGTACTTAATAAATTTCGAATAAAAATTAGATTTATTTAAATAATGTGTGAGTAACTTCCTCACGGACACTGTTAAAAATTTAGTGTTTCTTTGAACCAAAACTTGTGCAGAAGTAGTTGCACCAACCGTTGGTTTAACCTTTTACCATGATCTGGTGATCTCATGTTGAACCAAATATTGGTATTACGTTTTAAATAAATACTAAATAAATAAATCAAAATTTGACCAATACGGTGATTGAACTGAAGACCTTCTCGTCTCAAGTCAAACTCTCCGGCACTGTGCCACACTTTTTTGCCCGCTAATTCTATTTCGTTGATTTTGATAAAAAGGCCTAAATCTTCTAGGGTCTTATCTTGGCCCATGGGTGAGTTGATGCCCCAAAATTTGCACATTACCCGATGTTTTTGACCACGCTCTTTAATTTAAGCTTGGTTGTGTTTCAATAGGAATTTTACAGATTCATACTTCCCTTGTGAGTGGATGTACGGTAGCTCCAAGTTTTGGAAGTAGAAAACTTAAAAGTGAGACTGAACTACTCCATATAGTTGTTCATGTTTAAACTGAAATTTTTAACAGTGAAGACAGCAAAGAAATGGAAAGAAGGCGTCAGAGCAGGTGGAATATGTTAGCATCTTCGCAGATTATTGTTTTATGCTGAGTAGAAAGTGCCCTCAAACCGTGTATGAGAGAAAACTAGTTGGCATAGGTGGACTCTGCTCAGTTCCCCACCATATTTATGGTCTCATAAATTTCTAGTGCGAGACATATTATAATCATGTTAAAAAAAATTTATTTGACCAAAGCTTGATACAGTGACAGAAAGAAATTCCCGCCTAATAGGCTATCCATCGTTCACTTCGATATATTTATCTTGTTCTAATCTATTAATTTATTTTATCAAGGTCAATTCCGTTGTTTATGTTTCATGTTACTATTTCCAATGCAATAATCCTCAAAATTCATATTTATATGAAAAAATTACAATTTCGCTATGCTGATAAAATCGTAAATTACGAATAATTTACGAAATTTTCCTATTAGAATATTTGTATTCAGTCATGTTCAAACAAATATCATAAACTTAATTTTGAAGTTGTCTAATGTATTTAGGATCCTCAAAATGGAAGTTTAGGCTCAATTTTGCCTTTTTCCGACATGTTAAGTAAATCGTAAATTCCAAATAACTTACGAATTTTTTAACTTGGAAAAATCATAGTCTATGATATTCATGCCAGTAACCTAAATAATATTTCGAAAGTGGTTTGACATCTTTACGATGAAAATATCCCTCAAATTGACGTTTATGTGAAATTTTGCCCTATTCTGCCATGTTAAGAAATTCGTAAATTTCCAATAACTTACGAAATTTTTATATTTGAAAATTCATAGTCATTAATATTCATGCCAGTGTCCTAAGTAATATTTCAAAAGTATTCTGACATCTTTACGATGAAAATATCGCTCAAAATTGACGTTTATGTGAAAATTTGCCCTATACTGCCATGTTAAGAAATTCGTAAATTTCCAATAACTTGCGAAATTTTCAAAGTAGCATTTTTATAGTTACTGATGTTCATTCCGGCATCAAAACTGATATTTTAAAACTGCTGACATTTTTACAGTAAAAAGTTTCCATTTAATGCACGTTTAAGTGAATTTTTGTCCTATTCTCCCATGTTAAGAAAATCGTAAATTTCTAATAACTTACGAAGTTTTTAAAATCGAATGTTGCAAATGAATAGGGATCTTGCCAGTGTCTAAAGTAATATTTTAAAACTGATCTGACCTCTCTGCGACAATTTGTTCTTGAGATATCGTGTACACGGACTAACAGACTAACAGACTAGCAGACACCCTACAGACAGGACACCATAGAAATTTTGTCGTTTTCGGATTCCTCCCACCTGAAAACGCGTAAAAAAGTCAAAAAACCGAGGTCGAAAATTTTCACGATTACCTAAGTTCCCCATACCTATAGTATGATGGGGAGCTAAAAAGAAACTCTAAACAAAGCTTCAATCCAGTGTTATCAGGCTTTGCAACTTTTTCTTTCAACAGTCACCAATAATTTTGAGAAGTCATATTGGATATATATATAATCCATGATTCTTCGATTTGTTTCGTCTATTATGTAAGGTTTGAGTTTGCTCACAATTCAACAAAACGTTAAACGAAATCTAAATTTTATTTTTTTGCTAAACTGTTGGTGTGCAGCTTTGAAGTGATCCTTCCTATAAGCATTTCCATTACTATTTTGTTGTTATACTATGAATTAAAGCAACAGCTGTAATAAAACCAAGAGAGCTCTCCTTATAGGATAGGGGAGATTGCGCTTAATTTTAACTACAATTAAATTGTTAACAATGGTAATTGCACTTAAAGGACATTAGTATAAAGTTTTTGTAAACAAATATTTTTGTATTGCATGTAGGTATTTCAATCTAAAAAAAAAAAAAAAAAAAAACGGAAAGTTATTAAAAAAAAAAAAAAAAAAAAAAAAAGAAAAACTGGACTAGATGATAAAAAGTAACGTTTAGTTACTAGATAATATATTTTAACTTAAAATTAAAAAAGTTCCTTTTCAGTTTGAATGGTTTCTTGTTTGTTGACCTAATCTGTCGTTGTCTATAATCGTTGCACTCGTTGTTATAAATGATGCAACTTTCATGCAACCACCTGCCACAAGTAAACCTTTTAAACGAGTCCATGGGAAATCGTTTGATTAAAAAATATTTTGTAATACTACCATTCTATAAAAAATCCTAGAAAGGGGTTTTGAAATTTTAAGCAAGCATTTTTGAAAACGAGACAAAATAACCACGTTTAGTCTTAGACCGTTCAAGCAATGAATATGGACATTTAATTGCTCACTCCTGGAGTTTCGGAGCGCCCATTTTACTCCTTCCTACCGATCCCCTATGTGCGCAATCTCTCTGAGCTTTACCTTATATAAAATATTACTTCTCGAAATTATTGGTGACTATCGAATAGAAGAAGTCGCTAAATCTGTCAGCACTGCTTCAATATAAAGAACAGAGACGTTTAAATGGTAATGAATAAATAATATCCTATTTTAATGTGTTTTGTACATTAAATATTTCGATTCTGTTATAGTCTCTGTGTGAATTCTTCAGACCTCCAGCCTTTGAGAAAAACTCTTACATATTAGAAAGAAAAGGGAAGCATTTATAAATTTTGCGTATCAAAAATTATTATAAGCACCCAAAACAGTGAAAAAATAAATAAATAAATAATTACAATTTCGCAAACCTGTGCTATTGTGATAAAAGAAATGCAATTTTGCTGGAGAATTGTAAATTCTTCATTGAATTTGTACATACATTTGTCATCCAACTACATAAAAATAATGATTTTTTTTTTTTTTTATAATAATGCTAATGTTTTTAATTACGCTTTTGCTTTAATAATAAATTACATAATTGTCAATGGCATTCATATAACAACCCATAGAGCCAATGACATCCATTAGGCATCTTAATTACATCCAAGTGATCCATAAAAGGTACAAAATATCTAAATAATGTCAATTAAAAATCCTAGATATCCTATACTATTTATAGATATCTATTAGAAGTTGAAATATAGACGAAATTTAGATGTGCCTTTTTCGATGTCTATTAGATGGAACATGTTAGATCAAAACAAGATTTAGATATTTTCAATGCCTATTAGATCTAACAAGTCCAATTATTGGACATTTGGATATTTATCGTATATGTAAGAGATGTCTAATGGATGTGAAAAAGAGTGACATTTGTCGTGCTGATAGATATCTGTAGGATATTTATAGAAGTTTGATGGGTCATTTTTTTACTTTTATACGTGCTTATAGATGTCTTATGGATGTAAGCGGTTGTGTGGGATGATGGTGTAGTAAAAATTTTAATTTTTAATAAAAGTAATCGAATAAATATTCTAATAAAAGTAATCGAATAAATATTCTAATAAAAGTAATCGAATTTTATAATAATAATAAACGAAATAGAAGTGCTCTGATGTTATCAGGAATGATAAAATTTTTATTCAGGAGCACAGTTAGTATCCGCATTTTTTTTTTTTTTTTTTTTTTTTTTTGCACACCACTGTTCATGAAGGGTATTATTCTTGTTATGTAATTGTTATTTACGTGCTAGAGAAAATTGCACTACAAATAAAGTACGTGGAAAAAGAACGATCACTCCTAGTATTCCACAATAAATTAAAATGTTGCTATCTATGAGTTATAATCAGCTGTTCTTATGAGAACTAGGTATGAGATGCCTTTCCTTTATGTTGGTACTTTATGGACGCGCTCGCTACTGACTTCAACCAACTCCCGGTTGAACGCGAAAATCTGACAAGCGTCTGGGGAAAGGTTATTTGGCGCAGCGCTTCTGCCATATAGGGACATTATTATCTCATCTTATGTTATTATCTCTTAGTAATATTTTAACTGGTAATTCACAGATTATAGTGACCTAAATCACAGTTAAAATCATGGACAAAATCAGTCATCCAAATCAGCATATCAGTGCTGCCAATTCAAATTTTGATCTATCCGTACATTTATGATAAAAGTCTCTACAGTAGTGAAAATTCATGAAAAAAGGGGAAAAAGTAACAAAATCCATGCAAAGTCCTATGAAATGCCTTACAAAGTTATCCCCAAAAACTCCTTGCGAAACAAAAATGCTCCCTACATCCAGAAAAATAAAAATGGTAAAAGTTCTTACGCGTTGGAAGAAGTCTCTGCAGTTGACAACACTGCAGCACCAATGTTGCCAGATGGTCAACAGTCAATTTCCCCAAACCGGGTTTTTTTTTTTTTTCAAAAAATCTCCAATTGAATTTTTGCTAAAAAAGTAAATAATAATAATAATAATAATAATAATAATAATAATAAATCTAAATATTTAACAGATTTAAGCCTAAACTTTTCCTCAAATGAAGCTAATTTTTTTAAAAAGTCCCCATATACAAAAAAAAAAAAAAAAAAAAAAAAAACTTTTTTCACATTAGTTAAATAAAATTTTTTAACCTGCATAAAGTACTTTAGTGCTGAGAATGTACGTAGGATTTATTTTCATCCTGAGGATGTGTTGGGATGGAGGAGTAACTTCAAAAAGACCCTACATGCTAAAGAAAACTGTTAAAAGTCGTACGCATAGGGACAAATCCCTACAGTTGTCAACACTCTAAACTTAGGTAGACAAAAGAGTTGAAAAATTCCCTAAAATTTCATAAATCCCCTTGAAATTCCTCACAGTTATTCGGCCCCCCAAAAAGTCCCCTCAAGCTCGAAAAATCCCCAAAAATGGGGACGAAATCCTCAATCTGGCAACACTGTAGCAGCACTTTAACTTTTTAAACATTACTATTTTGTTTCTGTTCCTGCGCTGTATAATGAAGCTTCGGTCTCCCAACATAAACAAGTTCTGACTACTTAAACATCACAATTAGTCTCCGGAAACTATTTATTGTGTTTGACGTCACTTGCGTAAACGTGACAAAATCTCGACTCATGAACTTGAACCTCTTTGCAAAGGAGCAATTGGCAACATCGACCTTGCCCGCATTTTTCTTCTTTTTTTGTTAGAAAACAGTGGCAACGCTACGGGCATTCATTCACGTATTGCATTAAAAGCCAACTTTTAACCAGAAATGGACGGAAGATTAAATTCTGCTTTTTTTTTTCCCCTTCTGTGTGTGGTTTTTGGTGTATAATTTGTCTACAGAGTGGTGTGGAATTTATATATATTTCGGTGAAAAAAAATCCTGATAGTAGATGTCCCATTATATTTTGTTATTTTTTTTTAATAATTGTGATTTTTTTTTTTTTCTTTTAAACAATTCTCAAATTTTATTTTTCTTTTGTGTATAGTTTTAGGAGTTTACTTTATCTAAAGAGTGGTGGAATTATATATTTTGGATAAAGAAAAATACTAATAAAACAGATAATCCATTAGATTTGTTTAAACTTATTTAATAGTTGTAATTTTTTTAAATATTCTCAAGTTTTATTTTTCTTCTATGTGTGATTTGTGGAGTACAATTTGTCTAAAGAGTGGTGAAATTTATTTTTAGGGGTAAAAAAAAAAAAAAAAAAAAAAAAATACTGATAGCAGATTAGATCGTATTAAACTTATATATCAATTGCAATTATTTTCTTTAAATAATTCTCAAGTTTTATTTTTCTTATGCGTATGGTTTTAGGAAAATAATTTGTATAAACATTGGTGGAATTTACTTAAATATTTGTATAAATATTGATGGATAGCAGATGTTTCATTAGATTGTATTAAACTTATATATCAATTGCAATTACTATTTTCTTTAAATAATTCTCAAGTTTTATTTTTCTTATTCGTGTGGTTTTAGGAAAATAATTTGTATAAACATTGATGGAATTTATCTAAATATTTGTATAAACATTGATGGATAGCAGATGTTCCATTAGATTGTATTAAACTTATATAGCAATTGCAATTACTATTTTCTTTAAATAATTCACAAGTTTTATTTTTCTTATGCGCGTTGTTTTAGGAAAATTATTTGCATAAACATTGATGGAATTTATTTATTTTAGTAAAGAAAAATCCTGACAAAAGCTATTCCATTATATTTAGTCAAACTCATTTAATAATTGTAATTACTTTTTTCAAATAATTTTATGAAGTGGAATTTGTCTAAAGAGTAGTGGAATTTATATCTTTGAGAAACGAAAAATATTGGTAACAGATGTTCCATTAGGTTTGGTTGAACTCATTTAACAATTGTAATTATTCTTTTTAAATAATTCTCAAGTTTTTTTTTTCTTCCGCGTGGTGTTAGGAGTATAATTTGTTTAACCCTTTCAAATTTTCTTCATTTAAAATCAACAGCCACCAGAAATCACCCACAACATTAAAAGACAAGAAATAAATGAAGTTATTTATCTAAGTTATAAAGGAAAAATTTTATTAAAAAAAATTCCGGGGACAGTTTTTGCAATTCTGAATTAAAATTTATTAAAATTTGTGGTTGCACTATGCAACCACCGTCCCTGAAACGATTAAAGGGCAGTGTTGTTAGATCTGGCGTATTTTTTTATTCGATAATCACCAATAATTTTAAAAAGTAATATTTGATACATACATTATAGACGATTAATGTTCGAAGTGGTTTGGCAAACGTTACAATTAAAAATTATTGTTGATTATTGAATAAATAATATTATAGCTTTAAAAAATTAAAGAACACGCTTTTATAGAAATGTGAACTAAAAAGCACAAAATGTCTATCTTTATAGTATTAAAATACAGGGTAAGAGAAAATCGTGTGAGTGACACGCCATACTATTGACATACATTTAAATCTCTAATTAAAATAATTTAGAATTAAACAAAAACCATTTTTAAAAAATCTCCCCTGACTGGGCTCGAACGCTAGACCTTTAGTTTCGTAGCGCGGAGCCTTACCCCACAGCCACGGCGTTCACGTAGGGAAAGCCTTTTTTTACAATATAGATTTTTTATTTGCTCCCAGAGCGGTTACAAACATACATTCTACAGTCGGTAACAAAAGTGTCCGAACACTAGTAAAAATTCCTATGTAAAAAAAGTACACTTCATACGGTTTTGTTAAATAAATCCTTGTCGAATCCTGTTCTTAGTCAGTCTAAGAACATGATTCGATAAGGATTTGTTTAACGAAACCGTATGAAGTGTACTTTTTTTACATAGGAATTTTTGCTAGTGTTCGGACACTTTTGTTACCGACTGTACATACAAACATACATACAGGTGAAGCTAATAAAAGCGTGTTAAAATTACGCCGGGTCTGGCAACACTTTTAAAGAGTGATGGAATTTATTTCTTTGAGTTAAAAAAAAAAAATTACTGATAGCAGCCGTTCTATTAGATTTGATTAAACCTATTTAATAATTGCAATAGCACCCAAATTTTAGTTTTAGTTTGTTGTTGTTGTTGTTGCGGTTTTCGTGTGCTGTTTTAGGAGTGTAATTTGTAAAAAGAGCTGTGCAAGCCCTCCGTGGCCGAGTGGTTATGTCACCACGCTGCTAATCGCCTTCGAGCGTAGGAGAGCGGGTTCGATTCCCTTACTGGTCCTGTGTGGTTTTCTAATTCTTCGTACTGCAATTCTGTCATGTGCTGTCTTTATCTGATGAAGATTTACAAGCGGGCTTCGAGAGTCAAGCATGCAAAACTGATGTATATGTTACCAATGAAATGAAATGAAATGAGCGGTGCAATTTTTTTGTCCTGAAAGCAGATGTTCCATCAAATTTGGTTAAACTCCTTTAACAATTTTAATCTCTTTTTGTCTCATGTATGTAGTTTTCCTGAGGTATTTCCTTTCTAAGAAAAGATATTAAAGAATTTTACATAAGCAATTTTACAAGAATTTCTGAAACATTTCTTTTTATACAGTCATCATCATCATCATCATTCCGGTTATTGTGGTTAACGTGTCACATCAAACAGATTTCTCCTTCTTTCCTTCCCATGTTATTTAAGAGACTTTTACTGCTTAATTTTATAAAGATATGTCATTCACAAATGAAGATTTTCGGATTCTGTTTTCTAAATTACACTTTTTGTACATGAGGCTTTCTATCTTAAGGGCCCTCTTCACTCACCGCCGCCGGAAGCCGAAATTAATGTTATTCTATGGGAAATTTTTCTTTACAAATAACTTATTAACTAATACATATTTTTAAATTCTGTTTTCACATTCTGAAAATTCAACAGCTGTTAAATTGACGCACCTTTTCTAAAAAATTATTTTTTCAATTTTTTATATTTTATTTTGAAGCTGCAAAATACGAATTTTCAATATGTGAATTTTTTTGCATTTTTCAATTTCGAAATAAAATATTAAAAATTAAAAAATTACATTTTTTAAAAAAGGTCCGTCATAACAGTTGGGAATTTTGTGAATGTGAAAACAGAATTTAAAATTATGTATTAGTTAATAAGTTATTTGTAAAGAAAATTTCCCCATAGAATAACATTGGTTCGGGCTTCCGGCGACGGTGAGTGAAGAGGGCCGTTAAAAGGCAAATTCTATATTAAAAAAAAAAAAAAAAAAAAAAAAAACTTAAATATTTTTCTTTTCCATTAAAAAAATTCAGTGCTCTGATTTCCTCGAAAGGATATATTTAAATCTATTTTTCGTTTCGCAGTTGTTTAAAACACATTTTGCGTTATTTTATCCTCAAATGGTCACAAAACACTCCAAACGGAATTATCTGAAGTAATACTTTTCAAAAAATTTGTTCAAACATAACTCTTAATGTCCGTACATTATATGTACGTATAATTCCGATCTGCAGGGTGTTTATAATTAAAGTTACGATTCCAAAACGCTATAATTTATAACTATAAGAACGATTTGATATTTTACCAGAGCAATTGCGAGGCAATGAAATTTTGTTTGGCAAAAGTGAAAAAAAAAAAAGTTCCAAAATGTGCCGTTAATTATCCGAAAAATATTTGTTTCATGGAGCTTCTCTTTTTCTCTTTTCACTATGACTGTTTCCGCTGTAAACACGTATTCTTGTCTTTTTGTTAAAAAAAATTGTAGTAAACCTTTGAAGTCTATTGTTTCCTTCTATTCCATTGCGTTGCTGACAACATTCCTGTGTTGAATGAGTCCATTTAGGCTCTTCCCCTGACATTATCCTGATAGCGACCTCTATAGGAACATGTTGGAACTACTTCTTTCCTCCTCCAAACAAAATTTCCTTGTCTCACGATTACTCTGGTAAAATATCAAATCGCTCTGATGGGTAGTTTTAAAATTCTAGCGTTTTGAAATCTTAACTTTAATAATAGTTACCCTGTATTTAAGATTCCACCAATGTCATCGATATGAAATCGACGAGGAATATGGCGCTAAATATTAAATAACTCATTTTATGGCTTTATGGTATTTTCTTTTACAAGTAGTACAAAAGCATCTTTTCATAAGTAAGCATTATAATAAATTCCCTCCTCTGAAAAATTGCAAACATACAAGGATCAGTTTCTCACAGACGTTCATTATATACATATATACAGGGTGATCAATTTAAAAGGGTACCCGTTATTTTTTCTTATTACCCTTAAATCTGACGGATGTGGCAACTATTCTGACACTGAAATGTAATTGTTTGAACCTTGTTTAAGCATGGGAGACAATTTCCAACACTGTTGGACTGTTACAACTTTATTGGTGAGGTAAAACAGAAATGGATACGCACAATTCTTTTAATCCTGTAATAATTTTATTTATGAAAAACAAAATTTAATTAAAATTTTTTACATTATCATTCCTACATTACATTTGTTGTTGTTGTTGTCGTATGCCACTCGGAAATTCCGAGACCCGGTAGTGGAACTACCGGATTTATTTTAAGGCATGAGGGGTGCGTCTTCCGTTATTAGGAGTGCCTCATGGGGAGGAAGTGCGACTTTCTGGAGCTGGTTCTTTCACCAGCTTCTGGAGCTATATTACATTTACATTTACATTATCATTATCATTTTTACATTATCATTTCATAGGCTTTTCCAGAGAATTCCTGCAAACATCGATGAATTAAAACAGATCATAACTGAAAAAATCTCTTCAATAACACCAGCAATGCTGCGAAGTGTGTCAAAAATCTGGTTCGACGCGTTCATGTTTGCATTTAAAATGGTGGCGAACATTTTCAACGTTTTCTGTGAGGAATGATGATGTAAAAAAAATGAATTAAGTTATGTTTTTCAAAAATAAAATTATTAAAGGATTAAAAAAAAATTGTGCGTCTCCATTTCTGTTTTACATCACAAATAAAGTTGTAACAGTCCAACAGTGTTAGAAATTGTCTCTCAAACCTTAACAGGTTCGAACAATCATACTTAATGTTAGAATAGTTGCCACATCCGTCAGATTTAAGGGTTGTAAGAAAAACCCATGGGTTGGGTACTCTTTTAAACTGATCACCCTGCATATATATATATATATATATATATATATATATATATATGTGTGTGTGTGTGTGTGTGTGTGTATGTTGTAGAAATGTCACGATAAATAAAAAGTGCACTTTTTAACTTGTTCTAATACCACCTACTGGAAGTTGGTTGGAGCTCTCTGACAACACATCTATACCAATTATTCTTCAAACACAGCAAATTTTTGCATCCGTAAGAAATCTATTTTAATGAAGATCTCATTGCTTTAGGCCTAGCTATTTGGAATTATTAAATAAGTCAATTATGATGTAATTTTAAAGCAATAAAAATTTATATTTAAACGCCATTTATAGGATTTATAGCTATTTATATTCATGAATGCCTACATGCACCCACCTACACATCTAACCGCATTAGCGAATTAGCTGTTTTAAAACCCGGGCGCTTGTAGATGGTAAGCGATGATTAGGCCCTTGTCAGCTGAGTTTCAAATAAATCATCTTAATGATATCTCCCCCTCTTGGCTGGGCTCTCCATTAAGATGATTTATGGTGGTCCAGCGGTGATTTATAACAATTTCTGTTGCCAAGCGCATTGTTGTCAATTTAATTGCGGAGGTAGTAAGGATGTGGAAGCTTACTACAATCGCGTTGTGTTTTACTTCTTTTTTAATATTATGGTGAGAAGCGTTCATCCCGAAAATACATCTAGCCACTGGATAAAGATTGTGGTTAATTTCGTTTTAAAGTTATTAAAACGCTTGTACAAAACTTTCTTCGTGCTTGATGATGTGCCGGGGGCGTTCATGTCTTCATTTAGTAGTAGGGATGTTTGATCAGCGTGGAATAAATTTAAGAATTCTGGTTAGTGAAGAATGTTAAATTTCCCTTAACTTAATTTATACAAAATAAAGAAATGTAATGACAAAGAGAATCTATCAATACCGTCGCCTCTTGAATTTTAAATGTTATATAACCAGACTTAGAAATATTTTAATGTGTCTGCTGAAGAGTTCATTATGGATGATGACTATTAGTAATGCAATGATGGCAACAAATGATTGTAAATTACCATTGAAGGGCCTATTTCAATTTTAAATTACCTATTTCAAGGGCCCTCCGTGGCCGAGAGGTGATGTCACCACACTGCTAATCGTCTTCGAGCGTAGGAGAGCGGGTTCGATTCCCGAGCAGACGTGTCTTTTCAATTCTTCATATTGTAATTCTGTCATGCACTATCTGTAATTATCTGGCGAAGATTTACAAGCGGACTACGAGTCAAGCATACAAATATGATGTATATGTCATCAATAAACATTTATTTTAAGTTTATATTTCAGATAGTCCCTTATTCTATGTCGTTCTAGGAAATTTCGTAGCCCCCACAAAATGTCCGTCGAGAAAACATCCCGAGGAATCTCAGTTGTTTTTAATATTGAAATGGTGCTTGAAAAAAAAAAAAAAAAAAGAAGAACAATAAATTCAAGCGAACTTTTAGTTTTAAATATTAAATAACTTTAAAATTATATCAAAATATCGATAGTTTGTGAGGTTTGGTTCGCTACGTCAACTTGATTTTTTCGGTTACTCATGATCTTAGTTAGTGTAGAACGCAAATTAGGAGGTTCAGTTGAAATGAGACATCAATCTTTATTTTAGTTTATATGTAAGGAAGGGCTTGAGGATGTGAAAGAACTCACTAAACGAACTCAATATAAGTACATGGTGATTCTAATTAAAGTTACAGAATTTCAAAACGTTATCATTTTAAAACTACCCATCAGAGCAATTTGATGTTTTACCAGAGCAATCGTGAGGCAATGAAATTTTGTTTGGGGGAGGAAAAAAGTAGTTCCAACATGTTCCTATAGAGGGCACTGACAGGTTAATGTTAGTAGGGACCCTATATAGAGAGAGACTGGACATTGACCGAAAGTCGGCCATCTTAGTGCCATTTCGGGGCGATCCCCGTAGAACGTAATGCTTTTTTCTTCGCGATTGACGCTTTACTATTCAACATAAATGAAAGGAAATGGTACTAAATTTGTGCAGAAAGTAATGCAGAATATAAATATGTAATTTTTTTTGTCTTAGAGAAAAAGAATTTGAAGAAAAACGAATTTTGTTTTAACCTTCGACATGGTTACTTTTCAATTCCTATCGGAAAATAGAGGAATTTTTTGTTGCATATTTCTATATTAAGCAAAATACTTTGATTGTGAAAGCAATTCTATCTTAGTGAAAGTAATTCTACCTTATTTTTTCTGAGGACATTCATTCTACATATAAAAAGTTAGAAAATTTTTAACAAAAATATGGTAATCTTGGTTTTTGTCAAGTAATTCATGAATAAATGTAAAACTACGGCAGAAGAACAGAAATTATTTTTTATTATTTTATAAAAATATTTACGTAATATTTTTACAAGCTAAAAATACATATTTTATTTATTTCAATTACGCATTGTTAATAATAATGACTTAGTTAAATATTAAAAATAAAAATTTTATTAATAATAATTTGTAAAAATATTAACTAATATCTTTAAAAATAAAAAAATGGTTTTATTTATTTTATTTACATTTGCTTATTTCATAGATTTTCTTTCTTTTTTTTTTCTTTTTATATTATGTAAATAAAAATAATTACTTATTTAAATATTATTTATAAAATTTATTATTGCAATTATTATTTAAAAGAAATTTATATTTCATACGTTAGCAAATAACATACACCTAATTTTCTTTATTTATATTAATTTATTTTAAGAAATCTGATACATTTTGCGTACTAGCAAAAATAAAAATAAAAAAAATTTATATAGTTATTTTAAATACGTATTTTGAAATATATCAGAAAAATACACTGAGATCTAACATGTTAAATATATTGCACAACAGAACTTAAAAACTATTAGCTAGCAAATAAATAATGTAATTATCTCATATGTTAGGAAATAAATACGTAAAACAGCATGCAAAGTATTTAAAGCATGATATAAAATAAATAATTATGCATTTTTATCTTTTAAAAGTATTCCAAAATTAAAGCAATTTAAGTGTAATAAATAAGTTCTTTTTCGATTATGACGTAAAATAATCCAAATTTCTTCTCAGCGTAATGATAAGCAATAGAGCAACTGGCACTAAAATGGAGAATTTCGTCAAAAACCGATGCGCCAATGTACAGTCTCTCTCTATCGAGGGTCCCTAAATGTTAGGAGAAACCCCTAAATGGACTCATTAAACACAGGAATGTTATTAGCAACCCAGTGGAATGGCAGGAAACAATAGATTTCAAGGGTTTACTGCATTTTTTTTTAAAGGCAAGAATACGTGTTTACAGCGGAAACAGTCATAGTGAAAAGAGAAAAACAGGAGCTTCGTGAAAAAAATACTTCCCTAACAGCACAGAATGTCCCAGAAATGTAACAGTCATATAACATCGAAACATAAGAAATATTTCAGAAAAGTTTCGAAACGTTCAGTTTGCTTTCCGATTGGTTTCAAAAACGTAGGAATGTCCGCGATCGTAACAAAAAATCGGATAAGTAACAGAAACGTTTCAATTACTTAACACATGGAACATCGAAAAGTGCGAATGTTTCAGAAAGGTATCAGAGATCAATACTTAAATTTGTTACGTTTCTGAAAGATTATGAGCTTTTTGCACCATAACTGAAACCTTCTGTGTCGTATGGGTTTACGGATAATTAACGGCACATTTTGGAACTATTTTTTTTTTCTTTCCCCAAACAAATTTTCATTGCCTCACGATTACTCTGTTAATATATCAAATCGCTCTGATGGGTACTTTTAAAATTATAGCGTTTTGAAATAACTTTAATTATAACCATCTTGTAAATTTAGACTATAATAAAATTATCTCACCACGGCTGCTTGCAACAGTATCAGTCGAAAGTCGAGGACCTTCCTAGTGAGCAAAAGACTAGCATTTTTTCTTTCGATGACTCTCTCCGTGAAGATAACTCATCACACTGCAACACCAGCAACACAACAGAGTTTCATTAAGTGTTCTATTTAAAGTCCTCATAATGAGAAAATACGATTTACTTCATTTTACGAGAGTACTTTTCCTAAGACTATCCACATTCAATTTTTACACACCTTTCCGCAATCTACGTAGACCCGGTTTTCAAATTATCCAACTAACTATCCAATAACTAGAGACACTACATGCATTTCTACTCGACACCTTCAATCTTCCGCAGAACATCGCCAAATATCCTTGATCCAGCTAGAGACCATCCCATTCTCAACGAAACATTTTACAGTTGACAACAAAAGTATCCGAGCACATGACAATAATTCCAGTTCAAAAAAGATACACTTAAAACTGTTTTGTTAAATAAATCCTTGTCGAATCCTGTTCTTAGACTGACTAAGAACATAACTCGACAAGGATTTTTTTGAAAAAGTAGTATTAAGTGTACTTTTTTTTGGACAGGGATTATTTCTAGTGCTCGAATACTTTTGCTGCCGACTGTACTTTGACTCGACATTATCACTTTAGAACACTTTCAAAACTAAACTCAACTGGCGACCCTTACTCTCTCAACCAAATATTCTAATCCAACTCGACACTACCACTTTACATTACTTTCAATACTGAATTTTTTTGGCAACCTTTACTTTCTCAACTCGACGCCAGTCATACCTTACAAGTTAACCCACTGAGCGTCTTCTAATTGGACAAAATTTTAATGTTGTTTTGACTGCATGGTTTTTTAAATGTCCTAAAATAATAGTTATTTCAGTTAGAAATTAAAAAAGTGACTACGGATGTCAAGATAAACCTCATGAGTATTATATGCAGTGTTGCCAGATGGTGGACAGTCAGTTTCCTCAAACAGGCTTTCAAATTTCCCCAAATCAGGGGGTTTTCTCAAAAAAATTCCCAACTCAATTTCGACTAAAAAAGTAAAAAAGTAAAAAAAAAAAAAAAAAAAAAAAATCGAACTAATTAGCAGATTTAAGCACAAACTTTTCCCCAAATAAAGCTCATTAAAAAAAAAAATCCTCAAATATAAGAATAACATTCATACACACTAGTTGTTAACTTTATTAATAACTAGTGCATCACTAGTATGGATAGAGCCTAGTTAATTATATTTTAATTAATTTTACACTTGTTAATTAGCTTTTAATTAATTAATTTTTCACTAATTAATTAACTTTGTATGCATATTAATTATTGAAAATTTTTTAATCTGCGATGAGTACTGTGTCTAGTAGTTTCATCAGATCTCCCTAGGGTATTCGTGAAGATGTATCATTACTGTTAGATATTGTCCATGTTTTATTTTATTCTCTGTTAGATATTGTCCATGTTTTATTTATTTCTCTCATTTTTATATTTTTAACTCACGTGATGTATTTTTGTTATTGTAAAAAAAAAAAAAAAAAAAGCTTATTGAGATGATGCTCGTGAGCGTGCATCTAATTTCTTTTTCTCAGTATTCAAATTTTTCAATGGAATAAAAGCAGCAAGTAGATTTTGTTGTTAGAAATTATTATTTAGTTTTTTAGAAAGCTTAGGAGTTTAAAATAACTTCTTTTGTATGCTTTAAGTTTATTTGGCGTCCGCAATTATATATATAGTAAGCTAGAGAGTTAAAATAACTTTCTTTTTGTACGCTTAAATAACATTTTGTGGCGTCCGCGACAGGACGAAGTAAAACAATGTTTCAAGCAATTAAAGGTTTTAGAAAAGCCGATCTGAAGTTTGTAGCGGAAGAGCTTGGCGAAATTATTCCTCCTGAATGTACTATTGCTACCTTGAAGGAAATTATTTTGAATAGCAATGAATATAAAAATGATCCCAATTTTGTGCAAGAAATTCTATCAACGGCTGTTGTTGAGAGGCAAGAAAAAGAAAAATTGAAAGTCGAGCAAGAAAAAGATCTTCAGCAACAAAAACTTAAACTTGAACAAGGAGAAAAAATTGAATTAGAAAAGCTTAATCAAGAATTAGAGATAAAGAAGATGGAATTAGACCAACAGTTGGAATTGGCTAGAATACAGTCACAGGCCTACATTCAAGGGGAGTCAATTTTAACTGTTAATGAAAATAATTCATCTAGAAGAAAAATTTCCTTACCCAAGTTACAATTCCGACAATTTGATGGGGATTTAAAAGAATGGCTACCATTCTGGAGTCAGTTTGAGCAGATAGATAAAGATAACGATATTCCTCCAGAAAACAAATTCCAGTACCTCATTCAAGCAACGGTCGCTGGTTCCAGAGCACGAGAAGTCGTAGACAGTTTTCCGCCAACTGGCGCCAACTATGCCAAAGTTATAGAGAGTCCAAAAGCTCGTTATGGAAGAGATGATCTTCTAGTTGAAGTGTACGTTAGAGAATTATTAAAATTAATTATAGTTGCTCATACAAAAGAAAACTTTTCTCTTACTTCATTGTACGATAAACTTGAATCATATTTAAGGGCTCTTGAAACGTTGGGTGTCACTACTGATAAATGCGCTTCTATATTATATCCTATGGTAGAATCCTGTTTTCCAGCTGAATTTTTGAAAGCTTGGAATAGAAGTAAAATTGTTTCTACTAGTTCTGATGCGAAAGAACGGTTGGACAATTTGATGCAATTTCTCAAATGTGAAGTTGAAAGAGATGAAAGAATAAATTTGGCGGTAGCAGGTTTTGGTCTGGCGAAGAAAAATGATGACCGAAATTATAGAAAAAGAAGGACTTATACTGATGTTGTTAAGCCTATACCCACTGCCTCTACTTTATTAACGACTTCTTTTAAACAGGATCTAAAGAAAAATTGCGTGTTTTGTAATGGAAAGCATATGAGTTCAGACTGTTTTACGGCACGAAAGATGAGTTTTAATGAGAAACAGAATGTTCTAAAGGATAAGAAGTGCTGTTTCCTCTGTTTGGGGTCAGGTCACACTACCAAACAGTGTAAAGCTGTCCTGAAGTGTTTTATCTGTGATAGAAAACATTCCACCGTGATGTGCCAAAGTCTTGATAAAGGCAAAACAAATGAACGAGAAGAGAAAGAAAAGTCAAATGAAAGTGAAGTAAATATGGCAAATTTCAATAAAAATCCAAGGGTATTTCTTCAAACTCTCAAAGCAAAAGTCGTCTCCGATAATAAAGAAAAGGATATTCGTCTAATTTTAGATACTGGTTCACAAAGATCGTATATTTTGAAGAAATTAGCAGAAGAAATGAAATATGCAGCCATTAAAAAAGAAAAGGTTGTACATTCACTTTTTGGCGGAGTCTCAACCAAAGAATATGAACATAGCTTTTATAAAATAAGATTAAGAGATTTGACAGGGAAATTCAGATGCAATTTTGAAGTTTTGGATCAAAATATTATATGTGAAAATGTTAAGCCTGTGGGAAAAGGTTCTTGGCTGAAAGAATTGGCCGAGAAAGGCATTGTTTTGACAGATGTTGGCGATGCAGATGAGTCTATTCAAGTACTGATTGGAGCCGATATAATCGGTAAACTATTGACAGGTCGAAGAGAAGTGTTGTCTTCTGGGCTAGTTGCAATGGAAACACTTTTTGGCTGGACATTAATGGGAAAAGTTCCTCAAGAAAGTTCATCTAAAGAAAATTTAGCTCTATCAGTTACTTCCATGTTTGTAAAAGAAGCAGAAATTTCTGACTTATGGAGATTAGATTTACTTGGAATAAGTGATCCAATCGAAAAGCTATGTAAGATGGAAGTAGATCGTCAAGTAAAAGAGCACTTTCTACAGACAGTAACACAGAATAAAGACGGTCGTTATGAAATATCCTTACCATGGGCTGAAGATAAACCACCTTTACCTGATAATTTGTGTTTAGCCAAGAAAAGGTTAACCAATGTCACACAAAAACTACTTGCGAGTAATATTTATGAAAAATATGAGGAAGTACTTTTAGGATGGCTTGGCGACAAAATTATTGAAGAGGTCCCTGAATGTGAAAGGTCCTTTTATGGACACTACTTACCTCATCGACCAGTTATAAAGGAGAATAGCACTACTCCAATTCGTCCAGTATTTGACGCATCAGCAAGAATCCAAAACCATCCATCTTTGAATCAATGTCTACACTGCGGTCCAAATCTCATTGAATTAATTCCTGACATACTTTTGCGATTTAGAGAAAATAAATTCGGTGTCTTAGCTGATATCAAAAAAGCGTTTTTGCAAATAAGCATCCGGAAAGAAGATCGGGATTTTTTACGTTTCCTCTGGTGGAGCAATCCAGAACAAAGTGAGCTTAGAATATTTCGTCATGCTAGAGTCGTTTTTGGAGTCAAGAGTTCACCTTTTTTGCTAGCTTCAGTAATAGAATACCATATTAAAAATGATGAAGAATATGACCCAGAACTTAAGCAAAGATTGTTGAGAAGCTTCTATGTTGACAATGTTGTTACGAGTGTCCGTACAGAGGAAGAATTAAAGAGATTTATTACTTGCTCTAAAAACCTAATGTCTAAAGGCGGATTCGACCTAAGAGGATGGGAACATACAGAAGAGAGAAAGGACACGGAACACGGTAAAGAAGCTGTTGTACTTGGATTACACTGGAACAGATTTTCGGACATTTTAAAGGTCAATGTATCCTGGACGAAAGATGTAAATCTGGAGAAAATAACAAAACGTACTATGTTATCAGTGGCACATAAAGTTTTTGATCCAATTGGTTTTACTTCACCAGTCATGATTTGCCCCAAGATGATGTTACAGAAAACCTGGAAAATTGGTTTAACCTGGGATGAAGAAATTACCGGGGATCTAAAAAGCGAGTTTATCGTATGGTTTCGTGAATTAAATATATTGGAAGAAATTGAGATTCCGCGATACATTCAAGTCACTCCAGATAATTTAAAAAAATGTACTCTTCATACATTTTGTGATGCTAGTAATCAGGCTTATGCTGCTGTTGTATTTTTGAGAATAGAAAAAGCTGATCAAGTGAAATTATTCCTTCTGGCTGCCAAATCCCGCATCAGTCCTTTAAAGTGCCCAACTATACCTCGAATGGAGCTTTTAGCGGCTTTGATTGGTGCTAGATTATCGAAATCAGTAACAGATGCATTCAGTTGGGAAAATATGGAAAGATATTTTTGGAGTGATTCCACGACAGTTCTTGCATGGATAATCAGAGAAGAGAACTGGTCAGTTTTCGTCAGGAACCGAGTTCAAGAAATCAGGAGTTTGACTGATCCTTCTTTATGGAAATATATACCCAGTGAAATGAACCCATCGGATCTACCCTCTAGAGGTTGTAAAGCCAAACAACTTGTCTCTCTCAAATGGTGGGAGGGTCCATCGTGGCTTAAGAATCCATATGAGTATAATAAACATATGGATTTCATCTGCCAGAATATAAATGAAGAAGACGTTGAAAGAGAAAAGTTAAAATCTACAAAATTACTGATAAATGTAGATGAAAATTCACAGAATACTTGGTACTATCAATATTTTTCATGTTATGAGAAAATCGTGCGCCTTGTTGGATGGATTTTCCGTTTTAAACATAATACTTGTAATCCAAAGGATAAAGTGAAAGGAGAATTGACAAGTCAGGAATTTCACAAAGCAGAAATGAAAATAGCTTGGATGATTCAGAAGGAAGCTTTTTCCTCTAAAGATTATGAGAAATTGAAAACTCTTGAGACTTTCAAAGATGAGGAAGATATAATCCGCGTGAAAACTAAAATTTTGTATAGACAAGACAAGAAGGATTTTCTCACACCTATCGTTCTACCATCTAACCATGAAGTTGTTAAACGACTAATTTCGTATTTTCATCGGAAAAATTGTCACGCAGGTCCTCAGATTCTTTTAAATTTGATTAGAGAAAAATATTGGATTTTGAATGGAAGAAGAACTGTGTCATCTGTTTTATTTAAATGTACTACTTGTAAAAGATTCAACTCTAAGAACGTGGAATCTTCGCCTATTTCTCTACCAGAAAATCGAGTAAAAGATGCAGCTGTGTTTCAGATCATTGGTATTGATATGGCTGGTCCTTTGTTTCTGAAAGACAATCAAAAGAGTTGGGTTATCTTGTTCACATGTGCTATCTATCGGGCAGTACATTTTGAACTTGTTACATCAGCATCTACCGAGGTTTTTTTGATGGCTTTAAGAAGATTTATATCTCGTAGAGGAAGATGTTCCATTATATATTGCGATAATGGCTCTAATTTTGTTGGTGCAGCCAACTATTTGAAACGACTGAACTGGAATCATATACAAAAGGATGGAGCAACCAATTCAATTGAATGGAAATTCAATCCGCCAACTGCGGCGTGGTGGGGCGGATGGTGGGAGAGGCTCATCAGACTGATGAAAGATCTATTAAAAAGAGTCCTTGGGCGAGCGTGCTTGAATTATGAAGAAATGATTACTGTATTGGCTGATTGCGAAAGCATTATCAATTCTCGACCTTTGACTTACATGTCAGAGCAAGAAGCTATTAAACCAATTTCTCCTGCCATGTTTTTGAAAGATATTCATGAATATATTGTACCAGACATTGATGCAGTCGAGGGAAACTCTTTCAAACGAAGGCTTAAATATAGACAAGCACTGCAGAAAAGTTTAAGAAATCGATTTAGATCAGAGTATTTGGGTTTACTTATTCAGCGACCGAATGTGAGAAGAAGCCAACAGACAGTTTCTGTAGGAGACATTGTATTGGTGGGAGCGGACAATAAAAAAAGGATGCACTGGCCATTAGGACGCATCATAGAGCTTATTCATGGCAAAGATGGAAAAGTGCGACTCGTAAAGTTACAAACATCTCATTCAGAGATACTTCGACCAATACAAAGAATCTATCCTCTAGAAGTATCATCTAGTGACGGTGCTGAAAATACGTTTCCTAATCCAGCTGTGAAGAAAGCTCAAGTTGAAAAACCTTTGGAGGATAAGTCCTGCATGGAAATTAGAAAGACTAGATCTGGAAGACTAATTAAAATGCCAGACAGACTGATTTTATGAAGTTTATGAAATCTTCTAGAGATATCAAAATGTAGAGTTTTGATTATAAGATATAATCAAAAGGTGGGAGGATGTTAGATATTGTCCATGTTTTATTTTATTCTCTGTTAGATATTGTCCATGTTTTATTTATTTCTCTCATTTTTATATTTTTAACTCACGTGATGTATTTTTGTTATTGTAAAAAAAAAAAAAGCTTATTGAGATGATGCTCGTGAGCGTGCATCTAGTTTCTTTTTCTCAGTATTCAAATTTTTCAATGGAATAAAAGCAGCAAGTAGATTTTGTTGTTAGAAATTATTATTTAGTTTTTTAGAAAGCTTAGGAGTTTAAAATAACTTCTTTTGTATGCTTTAAGTTTATTTGGCGTCCGCAATTATATATATAGTAAGCTAGAGAGTTAAAATAACTTTCTTTTTGTACGCTTAAATAACATTTTGACCCTCTAATCAATTGTATTTATACTAAATTCCGTATGTGTATAACAACGGGCACTGAGGATGTTCGTAGGATGTCTTTTCATCCTCAGGATATTCTGAGGATATCCTAAAGAGAAAGGGCATCTCAAAAAAAGTCCCTACATGCTAAAGTAAACTGTTAAAAGTCCGTACGTGTAAGGACAAACGTAAATTAATCAGGTAAACCAATTTAAGACTAAAAAGTTGAAAATTTCCCCAGGTTTCTCCCCAAAAAATTCAAAAATCCCCACACAACTCCCCACAAATATTCAGTCCCCAAAAAAGTCCCCAGAAGTTCAAAAAATCCCCAATTTGGCATCACTGATCAAGTATAACTTCTCAAAATTGTTAGTTACTGTCGTATAAAAAAGTAGTAAAATATTGCAACATTGATAAAAATTGTTTAAAAAGTGTAATTAGGAAAAAGAAGTCCCCAAAATGATCTCCAAATTCATGATCTTCAAAATGCTGAAACTTCCACAGATATTTATGAAGACTTTTTTTTTTTCGATTTTTAATAGAACCTACTTAATTTGGAATGGATTGAAAGGATATATATGAAGTATAAGCAACTTCCTTTTTTCCTAACATTCTATTCTGAAACCAGAACTGCAGCCGCAAGCGTGGAATGACGTAGCAGTGATGTCAGGAAGACGTCACCTCTGACGTGTGCGCACATCCCCGGCAGACGGAGCACCTTCCAGAGAAAGTTCAGTTGACGATCGGATCTGGAAGAGTTTGGACGAAGCATACAGTGTTGACGGCTGTATCGCCTTAATGACTTTCGATTTGTATTTGACGTAGTTAATTAAGTACTATGCGTGCTACGAATTATGTTTAAGTGACGAACTTTTGAATATACTTTGATAATTGATATTAAATGCTCATTAACTTCTATGTAAATAGTAACTGTAAATATTTTAATTCTTTATTAAAAGTTAAGTAAATATTCGAATTAGTATTGTTCTTGAAGTTTTAAACCGCTCGCAGCCCACCTGATACTATATCAGAAGTGGGAAAGAATAAAATTTACTTGATAAAAGAACTATATTTTTTTTTTTTATAAAACGTTTTTACAAATAACGATACGCCTGGACTGATAAAAATAAGTTGATAAACTGTTCTTGAAATATAGTCTATTTTTAAAAACTGTTGCGAACTTTGTGTCATCGAGTGAAATATGATGTTAAACAACATTGAAGCTTTTGTGCGGAGTGCTTTCTCTATTGTGCAATTTATAGTCATAGTGTATGATAAAATGCGTAAAGTGTGATCTGTGGATGGGTAAAGTGTGATCTGTGAATAGCTACGGATCGTCTGGATAAAGGTCTGAACAAGAAATTTCTGTTCTACAAAGTGCGAAAGATGTTCTTCAAGGTTCTCAAGGATTAAAAAGTGAAAAATCAACTAGAAGGAAATTCGAGCAAAAATTTAAAACCACAGCTGTTTCTGCTCTAAGGTACGTACATTTTATCTTCTTATAAAATGGTATCTCTGGGAGATATTCCCAAAATTGGTATTGCACTAGGAAAAGAAAAGTACAGTAAAATTAAAATTCTACATCGGTTTCTCTTTAATGACGAAGGAGATCGGAAAAACCGATGCAGAATAAAAAAAATTTCCGGCTTTAACTTTGTCGTAGATGAAGAAAATTATAAAAAAGAAACAAAAGTTCATCGACGAAAATTTCTCATTGAACGAACTAATTCTTATTTGTAATGTATTAAATGTCCCTTTTGATGGGAGTAAAGATGAGTTAAGAGACAGATTGTTGTTGAATCTGTGCGATATAGAATTGTTAAAACAGGAAAATTCTGAAAATAATTCGGATGAGGAAGATTCGGAAAACGAAAGTAGTGATAATGACGTCGAAAAACTTGACTCCTCTGTGCAATGCCATATGGGCAAAATAAGTGCCATATCAGCAAAAATAAGTGTTATGATTATGATAATGATAGTGATAATGATAATGTTATTGATGATTATAATAAGGGTAAAAAAAGTATAAATTATAGTAATAATGTGAATTCTGGATCACTTGGTGCAACTGTCTCTTTTAGCGACTTTGAAAACAATATTTCTAAATTTAGCGGCGAACCGCATGAAAATATTATTGAGTTTTTTAACGAATTTGAGGAAATAGCTGAAATGTTTAATCTAAACGAATTACAAAAAATTGTTTTTTGTAAGAGATCATTGAGCGGAAACGCTCTTCTCTTTCTTAAGTCTGAAAAAGGACTATTAAATTATCAAAAATTAAAAAATGCCCTCATTGAGGAGTTTAAATCAGAAATAAATTCCGCCTCTTTGCATGATATATTAAATAAAAGGAAAATAAGAGGCGATGAGTCAGTTACAGAATATTTTTTCAAAATGCGTGAGCTGAGTAAAAACGGGCACATTGAAGATGCCGCGTTAATGCATTACGTGATCCAAGGAATAAATGACAAAAATGAAAATAAGATCATACTTTATGGTGCAAAAAATATTCGTGAATTTAAAGAAAAATTGAAATTATATGAAGTGTACAAAAGAGACACTGAAAAAATTAAACATAAATTTAATAGAGTTGAGCTTAATACAAAACCGAAGCATATAACCCATAAAGTATATGAGAAATTTAGTTCTAGAAATGAAGTAAATAATAAATTGTGTTATAATTGTGGTGAAAAAAACCACTTATCTAGAGATTGCCCTCATAAGGCCAAAGGCCTTAAATGTTTTTCCTGTAAGCGGTTTGGGCATAAAAGTTCAGAATGCCCGGGTTCAAAACCCAAAGTTGAATCCTTATGTATTGGTATAAATCGTAATTTGAATAAAATTATACAAATAAATGATGTAAATTTTAGCGGCATCATTGATACGGGCAGTGAGGCAACGCTGCTCCGTAAAAGTGTTTTCGAAAAATTAGACGTTAAGGGGTTAAACCCAGTGAGTACCACTTTGAAGGGAATTAAATAAATTGCATAAAGCCGTTAGGCTCATTTAAAGTAAATCTTAAAATTAATGAATTTCAATGTGAAACTAATGTGTATGTTGTACAAAATGAGGTAATACCCCATGACGTCATCGTGGGGCTAAACGTATTGATGTTAGGCGAGACAATAATAAACGAGAATGGTATTATTGTTAAAAATAAGCCCAATCCTATTGAAGTTAACTTTTTAACGGTACTTCCAATAAATGCATATCAAAACGAAGTCGAAATAGATGTTGCTTATGATGCCCCCTCCGACTTTCAAAACGAAGTTAGGGATTTGATTTTGAATTATGAACCTAAAAAGACATTGTCAACTGATATCGACTTAAAAATTATGTTGAAAAGCAGTGAACCTATTTATCATCAGCCGCGGAGATTACCATTTTCTGAAAAAAAAATTGTGGAAGGTCAAATAGCCGAATGGCTAGACGGGGGTATTATCGAACCTAGTTCCTCTGAATACAGTAGTCCAATTGTACTAGTGAAAAAGAAAGATGGTACTTCGAGAATCTGTATTGATTACAGGCGTTTGAATAAAATCATAGTTAAAGACCGATTTCCCCTGCCGCTGATTGAGGATATTTTGGATCGTTTACAGGGTGCACGAATTTTCAGTACGATTGATTTGAAGAACGCTTTTTTTCATGTAGATGTTGATAAAGAAAGTAGAAAATACACCTCATTTGTGACCCATGAGGGTCAGTATCAATTTCTTAAAGTGCCATTTGGACTGTGCAATTCGCCTGCCGTATTTCAAAGATGCATAAACACCATTATTCGACCATTGGTTAATTCTGGTATTGTGTTACCCTATTTAGATGACCTAATAATATTAGCATCCTCCTATGAAGAAGCCGTTGACAACTTAAGACAGACCCTAACTCTTGCTAGTAAATATGGTTTAGAAATAAATTTTAAGAAATCTCATTTGTTAAAGAAAAAAATTGAATTCTTGGGCCACGTAATCGAGGAAGGTAAAATCTTTCCATCTGCGTCTAAGACGCAAGCCGTCATGAAGTTTCCGGAACCAATTAACTTGAAGCAGGTCCAAAGTTTCCTAGGTTTAACTGGATACTTCCGAAAGTTTATCCCATACTATTCCATCATTGCTAGACCATTAAGTGACATGTTAAGAAAAGATCGCAAGTTTAAGTTTGGCGATGAAGAGAGAAATTCCTTTAATTGCTTGAAATCTATTTTGGCTGATAAACCGGTGTTGGCCTTATATAGCCCTAACTATGAAACAGAGTTGCATACTGATGCCAGTGTTGAAGGGTATGGTGCAATTTTAATGCAGAAATCACCAAATGACACTAATTTCCACCCTACATATTACATGAGTCGTAAAACCACAGATGCTGAAAAAAAATATTCAAGTTACGAGTTGGAAGTACTAGCGATTATTGAAGCTCTGAAAAAATTTCGTATATACTTATTGGGAATTCCATTCAAAATAGTAACTGACTGTGCAGCATTTCAAAAAACAATGGAAAAAAGGGATTTAGCCACTAGAGTGGCACGTTGGGCTCTTCTGCTACAGGAATCTAATTATACGATCGAACACCGCGCTGGGAGTAGAATGTCCCATGTTAATGCATTAAGTAGGGCACCGATAGATGTGTTGTGCATATCCATACAAAATGTCTTACCACGAATTAAAAGTGCTCAGAACGTTGATCAGCACATAAAAACCATTAAAGAAGTATTAAAACATTCTAGTTATGAAAATTATTGTACCAAAAACGAAATTTTATATAAATTCATAAATGGAAAGGAATTAGTTGTAATACCAGATAGCATGCAAATCGAGATCATTAAAGAAGCTCATGAGAAAGGACATACGGGAATTAATTACACTGAGAAACATATTGAAGAATTTTACTACATTCCCAAACTGCGAGAAAAAATTCAAAACGTTATCACTAATTGTGTACATTGCATTCTCATAAATCGCAAAAGTGGAAAGAAAGAGGGACTGCTACATCCACTTCACAAACAAGACATACCACTTCATACTTATCACATAGATCATCTCGGGCCATTAGAGAGTACGCGTAAAAACTATAAACATCTTTTAGTCATAATTGACTCATTTACCAAGTTTGTGTGGATATATCCTACCAAGAGCACGACGGCTTCAGAAGTGTTGGCTAAATTGGAAACTCAAAAGACTGTTTTTGGCAACCCATCACAAATAATTTCTGACCGCGGCCCTGCCTTTACCTCTAAAGAATTTGCTGATTATTGTTCAGGCGAAGGCATTAAACATCATTTCATTACTACCGGTTTGCCAAGGGCCAATGGCCAGGTCGAACGAATCAACAGGGTCATCATATCAGTACTTTCAAAGTTATCACTAAAAAACCCTGCTGAATGGTACAAACATGTGACCGAATTGCAACGCACAATAAACTCGACATACCAAAGAAGCATCGACATGACGCCCTTTGAACTATTGTTCGGTACTAAAATAAACACTAAGGGAAATGATAGAATAAAAGAGATACTCGAGTTCGAGTTCCAGGCTGATTTTGAGTCCCAGAGAGAAGACCTGCGCAAACATGCAAAGGGACAAATTCTCAAGGTCCAGGAAGAGAATAGAAAAAATTATGACTTGCGGAGAAAACAACCTAAAAATTATAAAGTAGGCGACCTAGTTGCCATCAAACGAACACAATTCGGTCTTAACCTGAAATTGAAACCAAAATACTTTGGTCCCTATAAAATCTTGAAAGTGAAAGGTGGTAACACCTATGATGTAGTTAAGGAAGGATGCCATGAAGGCCCCCACTGCACATCTACTCATGTTGAGTTTCTCAAGCAGTGGATGGCCTAAAAGCGAAAAAAAAAAAAAAAACTTTTGAAAATTTGTAAATAAGTTGTAAATAGCATGTTATTATTTTGTGTTTTTTTTTTTTTTTTTTTTTTTTTGTATCTTTTCAGTGTGATCGCCTGGAGGTCCAGTCGAGGAAAGATGGCCGAGTGAAGTATAAGCAACTTCCTTTTTTCCTAACATTCTATTCTGAAACCAGAACTGCAAGAACCCAGAAAAAGCGTTGAATGACGTAGCAGTGATGTCAGGAAGACGTCACCTCTGACGTGTGCGCACATCCCCGGCAGACGGAGCACCTTCCAGAGAAAGTTCAGTTGACGATCGGATCTGGAAGAGTTTGGACGAAGCATACAGTGTTGACGGCTGTATCGCCTTAATGACTTTCGATTTGTATTTGACGTAGTTAATTAAGTACTATGCGTGCTACGAATTATGTTTAAGTGACGAACTTTTGAATATACTTTGATAATTGATATTAAATGCTCATTAACTTCTATGTAAATAGTAACTGTAAATATTTTAATTCTTTATTAAAAGTTAAGTAAATATTCGAATTAGTATTGTTCTTGAAGTTTTAAACCGCTCGCAACCCACCTGATACTATATATATAAATATATATATATATTTTTTTTTTTTTCAAATTTTTTACCCAAACAAGCATTTTTTAGTTTTTTTTTTTTTTAAACTAATTAATAAATTCTAAAATCCGTCCATAATTCTGTACTGATAAGTATAAAGGATTTAAGTCCATATTCTTGATTTTTCAGGAGACGAAAAATAAAGTTAAACTATCTAAAAACTGATCAAAAGAATCGATTAGGAAAAAGGGATTAGGTTGATTTATACCCTTTATACCATTCAGTGATTGTTAACCTTCATTTAATAACGGGAAAAAATTTAATTAAATATTTTATACCATACATGAATGGTAAATTTCTGACTTGAACCATTTTTTACCAATGGAATTTCTCAAAGACTAAATGACATAGACTTAAATCCTTTATACCAATCGATTGAGAATTTTTTTCTGAGTCTGACTGTGTACTTAACTCAAAATCAGCATTTTTGGACTTAAATCATTTATACTTATCAGTACAGATATATATATATATATATATATATAAATATATATATATTATTTATTTTTTTTTTTTCAAATTTTTTATCCAAACATGCATTTTTTTTTTTTCTCAAAAACAATTAATAAATTTTAAAATCCGTCCATAATTCCTTTTAGGTTTTACAAAACATCCAAAAAAAATATTAAATCTTTCCTTTAATATACTACGCTGCAAAAGAAAATTATTTTTGGATCCTTGATACCATTCATGCTGATTATTATGTAAAACGACTTCCGGAATCCGAATATGACTCCCATTTTGCCCGAGCACCCACCGTTTTCTCGAGACGTCACCTCCTCCCCCAATTTTTATCACTCTTCGGTAATTTTATGGCCATGAATTCGATTTGGAGAATGGAAAAGAATTATTTTAGCTGTTAGAAATAAAAAATATAAAATGTATAATAAGTGATAATAATAATTGATTAATAAAATATAATAAATTGAATAAAATATAATGAATGTAACTTAAAACTTCAGTGGCAAATCCCCCTCCCACCCCAAATCTTCCCCTTGCTGCCAATGTCCATGTTATAGAATATGTTATAGAATTTTTCACCTCTTTAGACCCTCAGAAGATATTTAACAGTTAAAATACAGTCGGTAACAAAAGTGTCCTAGCAAAAATTCCTATATAAAAAAAGTACGCTTAATACAGTTTTGCTAAATAAATCCTTGTTGAATCCTGTTCTTAGTCAGTCTAAGAACATGATTCGACAAGGATTTATTTAACAAAACAGTATTAAGTGTACTTTTTTACATAGGAATTTTTGCTAGTGTTCGGACACTTTTGTTACCGATTGTACTTCTTTTCTCCGCTATAAATCAAATTTATAGCCATAAAATTACCGAAAAGGGGTAAAAATAGGGGGCATCCCCAATAAACGGTGGGTGATAGGGTAGAATGGTTGTTCCATTCGGATTCAAGAGGTCATTTTACATAAGAATATGCAAGAATGGTGTTGGGGGCAATTTGCATACCGAGCAGTGTTATCTGTAAAAGTTTAAGCACTTTGAAGATCACAAATTCATGATAAAATGCAAACTGAGAAAACAAAATTTAAACATTTCAAATCTGTAAAAAAAATATGTATATCAGAAATCATAAGAATTGTTGCCTAAATATATATTTCACTGAACAAACCTAATATAGTTCAATTCATAAATATTAAATGGAAATACAAGCTTTTATATGTATGAAACCTACTTCAATGGTGATGCCAAATCCACTTAATAATAAGACCCTAGCAAGAGTGCTTATAAATATGGACAAGAATGCATGCATCAAATTATTATCATTTAAATCATGCATAGGTCTTTGTACATAAAGCAATTTATGTTCCAAAAAAAATGAAAAAAAAATGTATTTGGATAGAATCATCGAAAAAAAAAAAAAAAAAAAAAAATCTAACTTTTTTGTTTATTAACCAAAATTGGGGAAATTTGAACTGTGTTAAGAAAAGAGAAATTATTTCTTAAAATTCACAACAGATGGCAGCACCACACGATTGCGTATAAGTTTTGTGATTTTATTTTCTGATTAAGGGCCAATATCTGCAATTTAATTATTCGTTTGAGGCGCCTTTTCATTATTATTTTAGTTTATTATTATTTTTTTATATTATAACTTAACATTTCACTGATTTGGTTAATGTTTATGTGTTTTTCCTAATCATTTTTATTTTGTATTGTTAATTGTTTCATTCACATTTTAGTGAATATTCCACCCAATAGAGGGCGGTTGTAGTCCACAAAAAACTCTTTTTTGCTTCTAAAAAGAGATGTAAGAAAAAGGCTTCTTAAAAAAATTCTTCAATAATTCTTAGGATACTGTGTAGTCAACGATAAATTTTCTTTTATCAACTGACATCTTTTCTACTAATTGTCTGCAAAAATTAACAATCCGGACCTTCATGGTATCAAACGCGGGACCACCGGATTACTAACATGGCGCTCTAATGAGAAACAAATGAAAAAGCTTGTATTTACCTTAAAATAGAGGCGCATTTTTTATTTGGTGGAGATTCACAAACATACCGTAGTGAATAACATTAAGAACATAAGAATTTGGGGGGAAATGCCAAGTTCTTCTAAAATATTAAAAAAAAAAAAAAAAAAAACTATGGATGAAATTCTGTCTATGACAGAATTTAATTTAGTACGACAGGACGACAGGAGTACTTATATTTGTATTTTAACACCCTTTCAAAAATAAATAAATAAAATAATAATAATAATAATAATAATAATCAGTAGAAATAATCAGTAGCTCAGTAAAATTCTTAAACACATATTCAAATAATGTATTGATTTTTAATTCGAAATAAATGAATAGAATTTGCATGCATTAATTGTATAGTATCTTCCCCTAATTGCTTAATACTCATATACTAAATATTTTAATTAGTAAAATAATCTTAATAACAAGTTCGTATTTATTATTAATAATTAACATTTTCAGTTTCTTACAGAGCAAAATTCATCACACATTAATTTATCAAAATTCATCACAGATTAATTTATATTAATCCATTAATTTCTCGAAAGCACAATTAATATCAATATACTCATCTTATAAATCGGAAAATAACACACATTTTAAATAAATTTCACAGTTTTAGTCTAAAAATAGCTGAAAATATTAGTGTAAATAATCAGTAATTATACAGCCAAGGGTCCGTTGGCTGTGTGGTCAGAGAACAACTATAATACAAACTACGAACCCGAAGGTTGTGTGTTCCGTCCTCACCGATGGGAAGTGAAAAAAAAAGAAGAAGGAAATATAGGGTAGGTGCTCCAGTAATTGACATCTATCCCGAAATAATTAAAATAATTAATAAATAATAAAATCATATATTTTACGTATAAGAATTTTAACATTTTATGTCAAACACTGGAGCATAGGGTGCTAATAAGTGGTAAAATGAATAACTAGCAGTGTCAAACACTGGAACATAGGGGGCCAATGACTGATAAAATGGAAAACTGACAGTGTCAATGACTGGAATACTGAGTGAGTGTCAAATAAAAATTCATAAAATAATAATAATAATAATTGTTTTCAAATGTATATATTTTAACATATATGTGGTTCTGAATGTCTTTCATACTTATATGTACTAACTTAAGATTTCTAAAAATATTTTCTGATGGCTAGAACATTAAAAACATCAGAGATTGCTCTAAAAGTGTCAATCACTGGTGCACTTACCCTATATATAAGTTTTTACGGATTTCACAAAATATTTTAAGATAGAGTAAGAAATTAAGTGGTAAAATTGGATGTTGGCAGGCATTTTCGAAGTGGAACGCTATAAATTGGTAACGACGCAAAATGGCAGATTGAAAGAAATAGTCCTGTCGTGTACTAAAAATAATCTTTTTTTTTTCCCTTGAAAGATTCCATAAAAAAACGAAAATGCGAACCAGAGTGTTATCAAATGTGATTCATAAACCTATTGTTCTAAAACTTTACATACTAATGCCTCAATTACGGAAGTTCAATATTCTTTTAAACTCAGTAAACTCAGCTCAAAATCTTTTCATGCTCTACAAAGTAGAGTATTTTACTTTCTCTGTCATGCCTCGCTAAAAGCAAAGAACATGATAGATTACGAATAAAAGGCAACTTTGATTACAAAATCATGAAAGTGAATTACAAAAATGACATACAAGACAAATAAGCAATAATAATAAAATAAAAAAAACCCGCTGCCCTTTTTTTTTTTCCCCGTTTGTTCTAAAGTTTTATCGAAGAAACATCTTTATGAAATGCAAATAAAGTGGAATTTTGAAAAGATATAATGGTGTTCTTTATTTTTAGTTCATATTTATATAAAATTTAGTGATAAAAGCAAATAATTTTCTTTTGTAAAAATGATTTGTGTTTTTTCTACAAAAGGTATAATAAAACAAAGCAATTGCGAATCTAAACAAAATACGTTTAAATTGCCTATTTTGGGATGGAAATTACTTTAAAGATCCTATTTTTTCTTATCTGATTTATTTAAATGTGTAATTTAAAAAATGAATTTTTGAATTTTTTTATTCTATTTCTGGCTGACAATATAATTTAGCATATCTCGGAAGAATTATAATTATCTTATGTGTCAACAACCTTGTATGAGAAGGAAAAATCAATAAATAAGTTTAATAAGCGATTTCAATAAAGTATATCAAGTCAACACATGAATTTCTACTTACATCTATATATATATAAAATCTGGAGTGACTCCACTCGACTTTCCGAATATTAAGTAATTAACGGCTGCACAAATAAATTAAAGTAAAACAAGTCGTTAAATAAGCAAAGGTGAAAAATATAATAGGAAAATTGCGGATTTTCCCCCCATTTTTTAATTTTACGCTATTGCACTTCAAATAATTTGAGACCATAGATCACAGTCCTATAGAATTCTTCGTTATGTCCCTGTAAAGAAAACTATAAGCACTAGATTCACCAAAATTTATACAGTGCGTACGACGGTGACTCATAACATGTGTATAAATTTTCAGCTCAATCGAGTAAGGCATTTAGACGCAATCACACTTAAAATATTTGGGACCATAGACCATAGCCCATAAAAGAATATTTCTTTGTGCCCTGTAAAAAAAAAAAAAAAAAAAAAAAACTATATGCTAGATTCACCAAAATCAATAGGGTTCGTGCTATGGTGACCTATTACATACGTACCTTCAGCTCATTCGAAGAAAGCGTTTAGACGTTTCATGTTCACTCACATACACCGTTAAAAATGGTTACTTAAAAATGAGCTAAATTGTCTCAAAATAGCACCGAAACAATATATACATAAGCTTGAAAATCCATATACTCATTTTTGAGTATACTGACATGATCCAAAATGGGGTTGACCAATAAGAATCCCAATATCCCCATGTTTGACATGCCAATATACTCAAAATTGAGTACATGGGTTTTCAAATTTAAGTATATATTGTTTCGGAACTATTTTGAGACAATTTAGCTCATTTTTAAGAAACCATTTTTAACAGTGTACACACACACACACACACACATATCATCGTAAAAACAGTAAAGATGAATTCAATGAACCTCAAAACGTGTAGAAAGACCAAAATCTCAAACTCGTATTTTTGACATGATTACAATACCTTCCTCACTATAGTGTTCAGAAAGTAAAAACTGGATGTTTAAAAATTTTCAATCTCCGATCTATGATAAATTTACAAGTTTTGAGATATCCTGAAAAATATTTCACCAATGTTAGTGTGCCCGTCCGTGAGAAAAATTTCCTTCTAGCTCTAGATCACGGACTAATGCGAAAAATATCATAAACATTTACATTTAATTGCAACTTGATATAAAATGGTACTTATGACTTTTTGGTGTACATCACTCCATAGGGGATGCCGCTATGTTGTTATTCTCTAAACTTAAAGAAGGCTCTATCTCAGGTTCGATAATGTATAATTGTTCAAAACTTCACAACTTTTTTTATTTAAGCATTTTACAATACTCTTTTTGCATATTATTAAGTGATTTTATTAAGAAAAATGATTTTACCGCAGTAAAAGGCATTCCTACTGGTACAATTTGAAATTTATTTTATTTTATTTTTTTAATTAAATAGTTTTTAAAATCTATCTTCTTGTACAATTCCTAAATTTTTGAAACAATTTATATATATATATATAAAATGTTCTTTGAAGTGTCCTCTATAACTTTAAGGATCGGATTTCTAAAAAGTTAATTTGTTTGGGAGTAAAAAAATATAATGTTGATACATATGTAAAAATTCAACAAAAAATACATTTTTTTTTACATATCTATTTAAAAAAGAAAAAAAAAAAAACTTTTGATTTTATTGCAAATTTGATCCTTAGCTTTATAAAATGCACTATAATGAACATCCAAAAAAAAAAAAAAAAAAAAATCAGGTCAATTGAGAAATATATATTTAAGTTTTAGCGTTTTGAACATATGGATGTACAGAAAAAGCACGAACAGAAAAAAACCAATTTAAATTTGAAAAAGTGTTTAAGTTTAAATTACTTAATTTTTTTTTTTTTTTTTTTTTTTTTTTTTTTAATAGTTCTCGGATATTCACGAAGCTTCGTCAGGATATACTAGAGGTGTTAAGTTATATTTTAAACAAAAAATTAGAACATCGATATTTTCGTCATTTTTTGCCAAATGAAGGGCACCAAGTCCCCTTAAAAATGTTGAGCACATGTGAACTGAAGTGCTCACGTCTTATTTAGGCGATATATATATTAAAAGTGAGTTGAAAGAAATAATGTACTTTTACACCTACAAAGCAACCGAAAACAAATGAGAAAAATTAGATTTCAGAGGTTCAGATACGCATACATTACAGGTAAATGAAGAAGTCTTTAAAGTTAATAAGAATTTCTAGATTAAATATGAAATAAGTTTCTAATTAAATGTTCTCCGAGTTTATATTTCACCAACACGGTGAATTCTTAGTCATGAAAATTACGGCACTTGGGAAAAATCAAATAGTTCACGTGCGACGGCGACCTTTAACATGCCTACCAATTATGATCTCAATCGAATAAAGCCTTTAGATATCATCGTATTCAATTACACATAGACACACACTCTGAAAATTTAGTGAAAATGAAACGAGGAGACATCAGAATTTATATATACACCAAAACCGAAAATTTTCAGCATCATTGTATTTTCATTGTACAGCAAATGTTCATGGAAAAAATAAATAAACAAATAAATAAATAAATAAATACAAAATATTAAAAAAAGGTTTTAAGAAATAAACATTTTTAATCCTCTTTTTGTAAGTAAATTTAATCATAAATATAATTACTTTTAAAATTTATTTGATTTAAAAGTTGATTCGACCTCCTTTTAAATGATGGACGTGGAATTCATTCTAAGTCAATATACCATCATTTAAAAATTTTATTACATCCATTAAAACATATTATAAAATTTAAATAAGTGTTAGTGCATATATCAAGTCAATGTTGTTGGCGAAGATTCTACTTATAAACGTCTAGACACAATAAATTTTAGAATTAAGCATAAATGTATGTATAAATCAAAAGTAATAAGAATATAAACACAATGCTATATATTTTGTGAATAGGATAAAATAAATTATGCTCAAAAAATTCCTCAAGTTTTTTCCCTTTAGTATTGGGCTTCTGCAAATCATGTGGTATGAATTTGCATTAATCTTGGTTGCCTGGAATTATTTATGTTGTTTTAACAATGTAGTGTGATGTTTAAAAAAAAAAAAAAATCTATATTTATTGCCGAAAGGTTTATAAAATATACAAATATTACAAGGAATGATGACGGTTAACAATATGGATGGAATTAAAATTATCTAGATAATTATTATAAAATATACGAAACTATGTAATACTTTTAAAATAGTACTATTCCAAAGTTCCTCAAATATTATTTAATTTCTTTTTACAAAATTTGAATCTTCAAATTTATTTTTCTTGCGTTTCAAATTTCGAAAAAAAATTGTCACTTGCAAAATTTTATTATTTTACAAGAAAAAAAAAATATATAAATAAATAAATAAATAAAATAAAATAAAATAAAATAAAATAATAAATAAAAATCTGTCAAAGACCGAATTTAGTTTAGTACAGAGGACTGTTAATTTCATTCTTTATTTATTTGTTTATTTTTTAATTTTAATTTTTAATTAATTTTTTATCTCATTTTTTGAACATAAAACTGGGCCACGTACTTTTTAAAATGACTAAAATGAATTAAATTGAAGTGTGCCACCTGAATTTTCTACTTTAGTTAATTTTTTAAAAAATCTAATTGTCGTGTCGAAAAACTTTTTGTCCCCTTGGACTCCCCTTGGAAATCGCTCCTTTCATTTAGTACCGAATTTGTAACGATTTCTAATTTATTTTGGTGTTACACAAAACTGGTCAACAAAATAGTCCGGTCAATCTAGACATTCGGTGATACGTAAAGTTGCAACAAGCTGATAATCAGTAAAATTGTTCAAAGTATAATTATAAATAAAATTTTGAAATTCCCCACCATTCCGGTGCACGGAAAAAATTTTACTCAAAGTCAAAGGTAAAAAAAAAAATGAGTTTTTCACGATTTTCAGCAAAACGGTAAGTTTTATCATAAAAATACCTCAGACAAAAATTGTAGATCATAAAATTATCTACAAAAAATGTATCAATACTTTTTTTCCTACGAACCACCGTTTCTGAGATATTACGATCCAAAAAGTTGTAAAAGTTGTAATCGTCATAATATCCACACGTTTCCACGCCACATATGAGGTAGTGTACTTAGCGCATTTTTGTTTAACGTGGTTTCTCCAGTAGGCCTATTCCACGTGTCAATTATGATCCTGTTTAATTTGTAACTATTGCAAAATAACGAAAATTAGCAAAGATTGTAATAAATAAAAGCGATGTCAATTAAAAAAAAAGTAATGAAGCTTATTCGTCTGATTTAAATTCTTCTTGTTCTACTTCTTGATCTTCTTCTGGTTCTTGTTCTTCTTCTTCTTCCTCCTCTTCTTCATCTTCATTTTGAGAGCAAGTAAATTGCGTTAATATGCGACGTATCGCATGTCATCTCGTTAGAATCAAACGAATCCTCCACTGTTGGTGATTCAACATTAGAACACGACCGTCCTTGACAATTTATACATGCCAGAGAACAAAACAGTCCAATTTTTTTTGCAACCACATTTAGCGCTGCATCCCTTTTTGCAGATGCAAAAAATTGTGTTCAGCAGTTTTTCCGGCGCAGGTGGGAGTAAAGTTTGAACTGGTTCTAATGTATTGTTGACCAACTTCCAACCCCACTTTTGTAGGGTCTAGCTGATAACCAAGCCACACTTGAACTTGATAATATACCCGAAAAAGATGTTGATGAGCAGCATCTGAGGTTGGAGGAAGACAAGCTAATTGAATTTGTTTTTTATTTTTAGTATTTTTAACGAAACATGCATATCGATACTTATCTAAGTAAGTAGTTTTTTTTAGGAGCTCCGTATATAGAAAGAAGAAAGCGAATGCCGTTGGTGATTACTTCTTGTTGAGTTGAATTACTGTTTTTAAAAACTTGAGCACATTGAACTAAATCTTGTTTTTCAAACATTTTGAAAACTGTTGTTTTACCTCTCCTGTAAAATGCAGATGTCGTATCACAGCCAGTTATTGCGTGTAAAAGATAGTACATGATTTTGACTCTTTGCAAAAGTAGATAAACTTTTTGAAGAATATATTTCCGATTGATGCCGAGCGTTTCCTGGTTTTAAGAAGAAAATAGATTTTGCAGTTGGAGTTCGACCAGTGAGTAATACGAGTAAGTCTACATCTTCACCAACAACAACAGTTATATTTGTCACATTGAATTGCTTTATTGCTGTTTCAATAATCAGTACATCAGCATCATTATTAGCTTGTTTTACCAATATATTTTCAGCAGTAAACTTTTCTTTCAACATTGAAATGAACCGAGACTTGTTGTGAGTATTTGTAAGAAATTTCTGTTGACTGGTTGGAATTGTCATGGATTCATCAAATAAAATATCAGAAAATGAAGATGTTGACCTCCGAGTCATATGACCCGCCTTTAATCCTTGGCTAAGCAGTAGCCACAATTGAACAGGGGAAAGATGTTGTCTCGAGGTTACACTGGTGTATAAATGAAGGGACTGGATTTCATTTTACCTGATATTCTTATAGTTATAACTTATTTATATTTTATATTTTAAGTGTAAGTTACAATGACCGATCGAAAAATAGTTTAACATATATTAAAACTCTAGAGATGTATATACGTGGCGTACTCATGCATATTATGACCATTACAACTTTTTGGATCGTAATATCTCAGAAACGGTGGCTCGTAGGAAAAAAAGTATTGATACATTTTTTATAGATAATTTTATGATCTACAATTTTTGTCTGAGGTATTTTTATGATAAAACTTAGCGTTTTGCTGAAAATCGCGAAAAACTCTTTTTTTTTACCTTTGACCTTGAGTAAAATTTTTTTAATAAACAGGAATAGTGGGGAATTTCAAAATTTTATTTATAATTATATTTTGATCAATTTTACTGATTATCAGCTTGTTGTAACTTTACGTATCTTCACTCTTATTATTTGGTCTAATTTGACCGGACTAAAAACTCGAGATTGAAAGTAATACTCCTCCGTCCTAAAAAGAAAAAAAAGAAAGAAAGAAACATAATGAGCATAAATGGAGGTCATTTTTAGATTTAACATCCTCGGAAATACAAAGTTCCTCTTTGTTCTAAAATAAATTACTTCTGCTGCCGATTTTCCCTTCATCGTGTTTTTTCAGATTTCATAGCTTATACCGTAAAAACTATTTTAGATAAAAACATGAAATTTGGCAGTTTTGTAAAGAAATGTAAACATTATGAAATAAACTGTTTAAAAGTCAAAGAACTATTTTAGAAGATATTTAATATTGTAGTAGGGAAAATAAATTCAGTTATAAAAGTTTTATAGACTAAAAAACTCAATCCACGGAAACCTTATCAGATTTTGCGAAGATATACATCTGCTAATTGTGGTGGTAATGTAAATATATATATATATATGTATGTGTAATGTAAATATATATATATATATAGGGGAGAATGGGGAGGAACAGTTTTGACAAACATATTTTTTACGAATTTACTTTTACTGGTACAACACTGTAAGTTTCATAGAAACAAATTGAAACATTTTAACATCTTTTAAAAATATAAATTTGATGGTAATTATTAAAATATTACTTTTATAAGCCAATTAACACAGTCATAAAAATGTCCCATCCCTCCCTTATATGAGGGAGGGATGAGACATCTTTATGAAGTTAAAATAAATACATAATATAGAGACATACGAAAGAGGCGGTTTGTGAAAAAAAAATAGGTGAAGAGCTCAAAAATAATATTGAAGTATTTTTAATGTATAATCTTTATTAAGCATGGTCTTAACTAAAATTAACTAAAAATACTTATTTAAAAGTAAATTTATATTCTATAAATGAATACAGTGTAAAATACAGTGTGCCTGTTCACCTATTTTCGGTGCACTAGCCGCCACTGACATACTACTCCGATTCAAAAAATTAGAATAATGAAAAGAAATATGGTCAAGGGAAATGAAAATCGAATTTATCAAATAAATAATCAACAATATCAAATATAAAGTACTATAATATGAATCTGCATATTTTGCAGATTATAAAAATGTAAACACATTACAATGAAATAGAAAATATATTTAAATCAGCTAACAACAAAAAATTCAAAATATTAGAATACTTTCTAACATGGTTCAAAAAATTAGAATAATGAAAATATATTGAACATAATTTAAACTCTAAGTATTTTTACTTGCTAATCAGTACTTTGTTGCATCACCCTTAGCTTTAATGACAGCTCTTAAACGTTCTGGCATGTTTTTAACTAAAGGTTCACAATCTTTTTTATCCAAATTCGCCCATATGCTCTTTATACTAGAAATAAGTTCTTTTTTGTCTCTAGGCGCAACTTCTTGAAGTCGTTTCTTCATAATTCCCCACAAATTCTCGATAGGATTTAGATGGGGTGAGTTTGCAGGCCAAGGGAGTACAGGTATGTCCTTCTCTTTGAGCCATTTAGTTGTTGATTTGGAAGTGTGGGGAGAAGCTGAATCTTGCTGAAACAAGAAATCGTCATCACATAAATCCTCAGCTGAAGGAATCATGAAATGTTCAAGAATTTCTTGATAGACTTCTGAATTGACTGTTGTGGAAACAATACACAACCTGCCTGGGCCTTCAGCAGTCATGCAGCCCCATACCATAACAGAGGTCGCAAATTTAAACGAACGTTTTAAACATTCTTTCTTATAAGCTTCATATTTGAGTCTCCAGACACGTATACCTTGATTTCCGTGAGACACACAAAACACACTTTCATCGCTGAAAAATATCTTTTTCCAATCGTCGTGATCCCAAAATAGCCTTTGTTTACACCATTTAACTCTAGCAGCCCTTTGCTTAGATGATAAGAATGGCTTTATCTTAGGCACACGTGATCTAAAACCTAATTTGCGAAGTCGTCGTAGTGTTGTAGATTTGGAGACATTTATACCCATTTCTTTCCATTTTCTATGCACATATCTCACACTCCGAAAACGATGTTTCTTCACAATCTTTTTCAATTGCCTTTCATCTCTTCTTGAAGTTACTGGCTTTCGACCACTTTTAAAGTGTTTATTTTGAAAACACTTATTATTAGAATATTCTCTCAAAACTCTACTCACACTTGCTTGAGAGCATTTCACTTCTTTTGCTATAAAAAGTTGTGTTTTTCCTATTTCGTGCAAGTACACAATACGATATTTCACAGCCTCAGATAAATCGCTCTTTCGTCCCATATTAAGCAAATACTACGCTACAATCAAATGCCAAACGACTTTTCATTTTCAACGGAGCACATTTTATAGTCCCACAGATGTTAATCCCGCAGCCGTTCTCTCAACTTATAAGAAAAATTTGAATATTCTAATTTTTTGAACCATGCTATCGAGGTATTCTATTTCTTTGAATTATTCTAATATTTTTTAAATAGTTAATTATTAATATATCAGATAAAAATAAATATTTATGTTATATTTATAAATGCTCTGAAGATAATTAGATACTTTTAATATATTTTTTCCTGGACGCAGTATGCAAATTGACGCGTTAGCAACATCAAACTCATTCTTTTTTACATTATTCTAATTTTTTGAATCGGAGTAGTACTATGAAAAATGAAAAAAACAGTGGGACACGATGTATGTAAGATTAGTTAATTACGAATACCACCTATTTTATCCAACATTAGACTATAATGTGCCACTTAAATACAAATTTTCAAATGCTCAATCAGTTCACCTTTTTTTTTTTTTTTTTTTGTTTTTAACTTCTAGCAGAGAAAATGCTGTTTTTTAGTTCAAATATTCAAAACTAAGTTTTTGTTATATTTATATGTTTTGTGGTTCCCTGAATATTAATGAGGTTTTTCGTGGCTAGTCTGGTTGTGTTTCAGCATATCTCAAAAAGAAATATTACCAAGAAATCTTAACTGTAATTGGTGAGTGTAATTTCTTTTGTATATTTTACCATGTCCAGGAAAACTGCTCAGGAATGAAAATGAATTCCTCATTCATATATGGTAAATAAAGTATTTTTAAAAGTTAAAAGGGTAAACAAAAGTCGTGTGAATGCCACACCAATTATTTTCCATGATTTTGAATTTGTTTCGTGCATTTTTTTCTTCCATCTATTCATTCATTTGCCTCTTGATATTTTCTGTTTAAAAAGTATCAGAATCTTCATTCTTCTCCCTTTTCTTACAAGTCCCATCCCTCCCTGAGCTGCTCTGTCCCATCCCTTCCCTTTTCATTATTTTTCAAAATAATAGCTTATTATTAGACACATGCTACTTTTAGGTTTAATTTAGCTACTAATTAATAAAAGTTATATTATTAGGTATATAAAATATGAAAAGTGATTATGCTGACATCAGTGAGTGACGTTGAAAACTTGCCTTAAAAATTAAGCAATTGTTTATTTTTAGTGTTATAAAATAGTTTTTTTGTTACATAAACTAACAGAGTTCTCCAACTAAAATGATGCATAGCAACAAATATGGGGCTGTAGTTACTTCACCTGGTGGAAGTGCCAAAAATTAAAAACAATGTTCATTTTAAGAATAATTTTAGATATCCCATCCCTCCCGAACAATTGCCAGTATTCTTCTTGAATATCATAAACACAATAAAATGTTATGCCTTTTCAGCATATATGAGTTATACTAACTTTAAGCAAATAGTTAATTTTTAACTACTACCTAATTCAATCATTAAAAACTTAATCTGGCAGCAGAAAAAGACACTTTAATTTTTTTCTGCCCTTCAATAAACAGCACAATTCCGAAACTACTCTTGATGAATGATTGCAGTACTGCCACATACCAGAAAAATTGTGGAGTTTCTAGTGCTTGTAAAACATAAAAATTTACTATTGTCCCATTCATCCTGCGTCCCGTTCATCCCCACTCTTCCCTACATAATTATGTATATCACCTCATCATAGTAATTAACGAAGATTTTGTGAGGCGGTACTTTAGTATATTACTGGTACCTAGAAGTCATAAAGGATATTTGAACCTCGAAAAAGTATAAAACAGCATTTACTTTACACGTTCCTTATATCTTTTCTAAGATTAATGGTCGATTCTTGAAGTAATATAGGAATTAAAAATAACTCACGGAAAGATTTTGAAAAATGACAGGCAGTAACAGCGAGAGCTGTCTATAAAATCTTTTCTGAAACAAAAACGGCTGCATGTAGCGTCTAGTGTCTTAGAGTGAGATTGAAGTAAGATACATACGATCTATTCTTATGCATAGATTTGGCATCTCTCTTTGGCATTTCTTCCATCAATTCTATTTTATACACTTTTTAATCTAATGGTGCATATAAGTACCGTCGGGTAGATAGAGGGTTAACTTTTTACTTTTCGAACACTACAGTGAGGAAAGTATTGTAATCATGTCAAAAATCCGAATTTGAGATTTTGTTGTTTCTTTACGTTTCAAGGTCCCCTGAGTCCGTTTTCACTATTTTTACGATGATATATGTATGTGTGTGTGTGTATATGTGTATGTATGTGTGTATGTGTGTGTGTATGTCTGTGAGTGAACACGCTAGCGTCCAAACGCTTTGTTCGAATAAGCTGAAAGTTGGTACGCATATTGTAAGTCACTATAGTACGAACCCTATAGATTTTGGTGAATCTAGCACTTACAGTTTTTTTACACGGACACAAAGAAAAATTCTTTATCATTATGGCCTATGGGACCAAAATCTTAAAAGTGCGATAGCATCTAAACGCCTTATTCAATTGAGCAAAAAATTTATACGCATATTATAGGTCACAGATACTCAATCTCTATAGATTTTGAAGAATCTAGCACTTATAGTTTTTTAACAGGGACACAAAGAAAAATTCTTTATCATTATGGCCTATGGGGCCAAATTTTTAAAAGTGTGATAGCGTCTAAACGCCTTATTATTAATATGAGCAAAAAAATTGTACACCTGTTATAGGTCACAGTTGCACCAACTGTATAGATTTTGGTGAATTGCACTTGCAGTTTTTTTACAGGGACACAAAGAAAAATCCTTTATCATTATGTCCTGTGCCCAGAGTTCGTTTTCACTATTTTTACGATGATGTATGTATGTGTGTATGTAAGTGTGTGTGTATGTATGTGTGTATGTCTGTGAGTGAACACGCTAGCGTCTAAACGCTTTGTTCGAATAAGCTGAAAGTTGGTACGTATATTGTAAATTACCGTAGCACGAACCCTATTGATTTTGATGAATCTAGCACTTACAGTTTTTTTTTTACAGGGGCACAAAGAAAAATTCTTTATCATTATGGCCTATCGGACCAAATTTTTAAAAGTGCGATAGCATCTAAACGCCTTATTCATTTGAGCTGAAAATTTATATGAATATTATAAATCACTGTTGCACTAACTATAAGCATTTTGGTGAATCTAGCATTTATAAGTTTTTACAGGGAAACAACAAAATATTCTTTATCATTATGATCAGTAGCGTTCAATAAAACATCGTGTACTATATGGAGAAAAATACTCAAACACTCTATTTATGGTTTTCTCTCTTTTGTTTGTTTAACAACTCCTCTTTCTTTACTTTATCTACAAAACTGTTAATGACTCAATGTTCGGAAAGTCGAGTGGAGTCACTCCAGATTTTTCCAATAGTACTGGAAAATCTAAAAAGTTGCCAGTGCCGTTAGTTGTTATGCGGGTTAAAGCCGATTGACTACACTAGGCTCCTAGGCCTATAGGTGGAATAACTTCCGTGGGATCTTTCTAAAGGGTATCTTAGCCCGCTTTTACGTTAGTTTCAGAGAAAACCAAGAAAAAATCCGAACAGCTAGGTCGACGAATGCAACCTTAGATCGTACCTGACATCTCCCGTCTGCAAGCGTTGAGAACACTAGTGACGCACAAGGCACAAAGATCATTGAAGTATGTTACAAATTGTTCTTTAGCAATGTATATATAGTGTGCAATGTATATATAGTACAATATATACAGTCGGCAGCAAAAGTATCCGAACACTAGCAAAAATTCCTATGTAAAAATAGTACACTTAATACTGTTTTGTTAAATAATTCCTTGTCGAGTCATGTTCTTAGCCGTGCTCGGATACTTTTGCTGCTGACTGTGAAGTGTGATTTATAATTAAACTTCCGATGTAAACAGAAACATGGAGGTGAGCTAACCACGAAGTCCAAATTTGATAGCAGGGCGATTCATAAAAGGAGCACAAAATATTTAAACAAAAAAACTTTTAATTTATAAAATTTCCACTAGATGGCATCTTGAATGCAAATATGCTGAATTTGTCAAATTGGATAACCCTCACAGGATTGAAAACAGTTTAAAAATTGCCAAAATAGTTTTTGGAATCCGTGTAAGTCTTTTTTTTTTTTTTCATATATATATTTTTTTTCATTCAAATCGCCATCTAGAGGACACTTTGATCCTTTTTTACTTTCCGAACACTATAGTGAGGAAAGTATTGTAATCATGTCAAAAATCCGAATTTGAGATTTTGATGTTTCTATACGTTTAGAGGTCCCCTGAGTCCGTTTTCACTATTTTTACGATGATGTATGTATGTGTGTGTGTATGTATGTGTGTATGAACAGTCGGTAACAAAAGTGTCCGAACACTAGCAAAAATTCCTACATAAAAAACGTACACTTCATACGGTTTTGTTAAATAAATCCTTATCGAATCATGTTCTTACACTGACTAAGAACAGGATTCGACATGGATTTATTTAACAATACCGTATGAAGTGTACTTTTTTTACATAGGAATTTCCGCTAGTGTTCGGACACTTTTGTTACCGACTGTATCTGTGTATGTATGTGCGTATGTATGTGTGTGTACGTGTGTGAGTGAACACGCTAGCATCTAAACGCTTTGTTCGAATGAGCTGTAAGTTGGTACGCATGTTGCAAGTCACAGTAGCATGAACCCGAACCCTATTGATTTTGATGAATCTAGCACTTATAGCTTTTTTACAGGGCACAAAGAAAAACTCTTTATCATTATGGCCTATGGGACCAAAATCTTAAAAGTGCGATAGCATCTAAACGCCTCATTCAATTGAGCAAAAAAATTATACACATATTATAGGTCATAGATACTCACTCTGTATAGAATTTGGAGAATCTAGTACTTACAGTTTTTTTACAGGGACACAATGAATAATTCTTTATCATTAGGGCCTACGGGCCAAATTTTTAAAAGTGTGATAGCGTCTAAACGCCTTATTAATCTGAGCAAAATGTTTGTACACATGTTATAGGTCCCAGTTGCACCAACTATATAGATTTTGGTGAATTTAGCACTTACAGTTTTTTTACAGGGACACAAAGAAAAATTCTTTATCATTATGGCCTATGAGACCAAATTTTTAAAAGTGCGATAGCATCTAAACGCCTTATTCAATTGAGCTGAAAATTTATATGAATATTATAAATCTCTGTTGAACTAACTATAAGCATTTTGGTGATTCTAGCATTTATAGGTTTTTACAGGGACACAACGAAAAATTCTTCATCGTTATGATCTATGGGCTCAAAGTTCAGTAGCGTTCAATAAAACATCGTGTAATATATGAAGAAAAATACTCAAACACTCTACTATGGTTTTCTCTCTTTTGTTTGTTTAACAACTCCTCTTTCTTTACTTTATCTACAAAACTATTAATGACTCAATGTTCGGAAAGTCGAGTGGAATCACTCCAGATTTTTTTTAATTATTATTATTTCTGGAACGCAGTTTATTGTACACGAGTACATTAAAATGTTATTAAATCAAAGCTAAAAATATCGTAATTAATTTCCATGTAAAAATGCACTATCACAACTTTTCGAATTTTATACCTTTTTTACAGGAAATGAAAGTATTACTTGTATAAGAATGGCGTGCATAGAATTTTATAATTCTTTTTTTTTTTTTTTTTTTTTTTTTTTGTGGGTACTGCATATGGCAGTCAGTGAAAAACAGCTGCAAATTCCATAATAACTGCATGATTAAGACCTGCCTTTTATTTACTCTTTTTTCGAAGTTACTCCAGGCATCCGTGTTCATAAAGATTAAAAGGCTAAAACTGAAATATAACTTCTAATAATATATAAAATTTAATAAATTGAATATACATTTTTTTTAATGCCTTTCTGCTTAAATATATGAAAAAGCACATATTTTTTGGTGTATCCTTCATTATTATTATTTGAAACAATCTATGAACAATTCATGTGTTGGCCAAATGCATTATTATATAATAAAGCTCTATGCTTCCATGTATGGTAAAAGGACAAAGCCATTCAGCATTTTATAGAGAATATTGCTGGGTTCAATGCTGCTGTTTTTGATGTCCACAAAACATTGCTGACTTGTTTATAACTGTCTCTGCATAGACATTATTTTGTCACATGTAACATTTATAGGAGATTACAAAGTAAATTCTAAGTTTAGGCATTTATCAGCATTCCACTGTATTGTATATAGATTGTCTCTTGCAATATTTATAAGAGATTATAATCTATAGATTTTTCTTGTGTTAACCTTATATTGCAGTGAGATGTTGCTGAGCATGGACATTTCACCCTGTATAGAACATTGCTGGGGTGTTAATAAATACCTACGCATAGACATTGCTTTTTAATCTCCTATAAATATTGTATGTATAGTCGGTAACAAAAGTATCCTAACACTAGCAAAAATTCCTATGTAAAAAAAGTACCTTTAATACTGCTTTGTTAAATAAATCCTTGTAGAATGATGATCTTACATTGACTAAGAACAGAATTCGACATGGATTTATTTAACAAAACCGTATGAAGTGTACTTTTTTTACATAGGAATTTTTGCTAGTGTTCGGACACTTTTGTTACCGACTGTAATAAATTATAGATGTTTCATGCGATGACCTATGCATGTTGCAAAACGATGTCGCTTAGGCACGGACATTTCTTTGTGCATAGAATATTGCTGGGATGTTAATAAATACTATTGCATAGACGTCGCTTTGCAATCCCCTATATATATCGCATGTAACAATCTATAGACATTTCATGCAATGACCTATGGATGTTGCAATGCGATGTCGCCAGGCGTGGACGTTTCTCCGTGCATAGAATATTGCTGGGATGTTAATAAATACCATCGCATAGACGTCACTTTGTAATTTCCTATAAATATCGCATGTAACGAGCTAAAACGTTTCATGTAATGGCCTATAGATATTGCAATATGGATGTCCCTTACGCGCGGACCTTTTGCCGTTGCCGTGAATACAACATTGTTGGGATATTCTTAAGATGCAAAACGACATCTCTGAAACGTAACCAATGTCGCAGTGCGACGTTCTTAGAACATTCCTGGTACGATTGAATAAAAGATTATATTTATTATATATGTAAAAAATAAATAAATAAATAAATAAATAATAACAAAAATGGGACTAATGTGCAAGTTGTACCTGACGGGACTAAAGTGAAAGTTGTACCTCAAGGGACTAATGTGAAAGTTGTACCTCACGGGACTAATGTGCAAGTTGCACCGAACGAACAAACTATTTCTTTCAACGAAAATGCCTACTAACCCTGGACGATAGGTCTACTATATCGTATCCTATTATATATCGTATTGATCGTAATATAACTCAATACTTATTTCGCTTCCTTCTTCGACTCGTTTTGATACGCATTTTTTTATATGCATGAGCAGCCCCCGAAAAACAAAAACATTAAATCATTAAATTCCTTTTTTTACTTATTTTTATTTCATATTATTTCACGCGCACATTTTATTTCCTAATTCTAAATTATTAAAAAAAACTTTTTCGATATCGCTTGTAACGATACTGATTATTATTAATTTTCTTTCCTTTTTCTTTCAATAATAATAATAATAATAATAATAAAAGATTTGGATGAAATTCTGGCAAAAGCAGAATTTAGTTTAGGACTATTAGTTTTTATTTTTCTTTTTTCAAATTATAACATCGCTTTCAAATTATTCAATTATATTTTCGATAAATTTTAGATTTCGACAAATGTCCAACTATCGAAATCGACAACGCAAAAATCCTAGATTGAGACTAATAGGCCCTCAGTCCTAAAAGAAAGAAAGAAAGAAAGAGAGAGAGAGAAAAAATATCCTTTTTTTCCACTAACAGGATAAAATCTCCTACCATTTATATAAAAAAAAATTAACTCTTATTTGGGAAAGTGCATGCATAAGCATTAGCATGCAAATAAAAACACCGAATATGATTCTTGTAATGCAAATTAGTTCATGAAGTAATTATCTAATTATCCTAGAAAGTAAAGCTTAAAGATAATCTCAAAGGCAATTAAAGCACATTATAGAAATTCATCTAGTAAAACATCCATTCTATACAAAGAATTCTTCTTCTTTTTCTTTTCTGTTCTGACATTGCAAATTATAAAATTATTTAGCTATCAGGAAGCAGGTAGTGTTACTTTTTAGTTAATAGCAATCAATGAAATTATATAAATAAACGTTCCGTGCGATGGATGTTGGTATTTTGGAAGATTATTAAGTGTTATTATAAGATGACATTAGTGTTTTGCAAAGGTTAATTACTAAAACATGGTCGTAAAACAGGAGAGTTGTTATCAAACATATTAATGTGGAAAAAAGTAAGGATCGCATTATAGGTATAGATAACAGTACTAAATTGGCTAAGTGGTTGACCGAGGACATGAAACAAATCGATGATCCTCTTAGGTTTATTTAGTAGAAGAAAAAAAAAACTATCTGTTTATAAACACTCAAAAACTAAAGTTTTTTTTTTTTTTTTAAATAAAAATAAATGATTTTACAGTATAATTATCTGACTTCAGTGTTTTTAACGGTTAAAACCGATTAAAGCAACATAACGATTGTGGGTTATATACAAGCGGAACGCTTGCAATTTGGATGACGTAAATTTTGTAAGTTTTTTGCAAGTACAGTCGGCAGCAAAAGTATCCGAGCACTAGCGAAAATTCCTATATAAAAAAAGTACACTTAATGCAGTTTTGTTAAATAAATCCTTGTCGAATCCTGTTCTTAGTGTAAGAACACGATTTGACAAGGATTTATTTAACAAAACAGTGTTAAGTGTGCCTTTTTCACATAGGAATTTTTGCTGGTGCTCGGAAACTTTTGTGCCGACTGCAGTCATACATTTGGAACGCTTGCAAACGGCTTTGCAACTGGAAGTGTGTCATTTGTATGTACCCATTAATCAATAAAATTCGGAAAACAACTTTAATTTGCGCACTGTAAAAAATTATTGTAATTTTTATAGCAGAAACATTTTTAAAGAAAGATATTCTTTATAGGAGTTTTGCTGCAACTTTTTCTAGCGCCAGCACATTCTGTTGCAAAAAATAGAATAATTTTACAGTGCGAGAATTAACAAACATTATTATGCAAACATAATTCAAATACATTTTTAATAATATTTCTTTAAAAATAAGAGATATAAATTTTCTCATACAGATAACTCCCTAACTCAGTTTTTACTAAATTTTGGCTCTAGTAAACTCAAACTGGTTGTTTAATGGAATTTATCTGAAATATGCCTTCAGAAAATCTAATAGAAGTTCTTAGAAAATTGAATCGCTTACCAACTCCAACTACATAATCTAAGTCACTGGTTCTCAAACTGTTTCAAGTCAGGGCGCATTTAACCCTTTAACGTTCAGTACTTAATTTAATTTAAAAATTACGAAACTAATTTTAAAAATGGCTTTTAGACACATAGCTGATCATAAATATTTAAAATATAAAAAAATTAGCATTGTTCCTTTTCTAGAAATTTTTGGTTTGAAACGTCTATAAGTTAACCTTATTAAATTCAAATAGTATTTAATTTAATAAATAAAACACTTTGTAAGTAAACATTATCGACTAAAAAATCTCGTAAAAGTTGTTTCAGGTGAAAATAATAGTCTAGCTCTTCATTAAATGAAAAAAAAAAAAAAAAAAACTAGACATGAGTGCATCATCAAAATAAAACTATTACCTAAAAATTTGGTTTGGTTTGGTTTGGTGAGTACTGAGATTTATTGCTTGCCTCTAAGGTCGCTTATATCTCGAAAAATCCACACCACAAGGGTTTACAAGTTTTTATTATACAAGTACACAATATTTTGAAGACATAAGACAACACAAACATCCATGCCCGCACCAGGATTCGAACCTGGGACCAATAGATTCGGAAGGCAGCGTCCTACCGACCGAACCACCTGGCCGGCACCTAAAAATGATAATCCAAGACCATTTAAAATTGTAGATCAAAATAAAATGACCACTACAAATAATAATACAAAATTACTTAAAAAATTATAATTGAAACGGATGCAACTCAAAGTTAGAATAAACGAGACACATGTAAAATTTAACAATCAGATATCAGTTAAACGCACAGTTAATCAGTTCAAAATTGCAGTGAACAAGGAGTAAAATAAACGATTCACAGAGCTATGCAGGTAGAATAAGGATTCAGATAAGGATTCAGATTATTATTCATAATTATTGTAACATGAATAGCGCTGCCATCAACAGTAAAGTTATGAAAATGATGGAAAAATTAAATAAAATAAAATAAAATAAAATGAATAAATAAAAAAAGGAATAGATAATAAAAGAAAAAGAAATAAAATACATATAATGTCTGTGCAAAATGGCCAGGAAGTATGGAAACAAAGTAAAAGAAGACAAAAACTTTTTGTTTTCTTAGGATTCAGATAATCATGGGGATGATTGAATAGTGCTGCCAACTACGATTGTAATTTGCAACGAAGTTTGAAAGATAATGTGAAAACACACTAACCATAAAATAATACCTAATTTTTTAGACCTAAATTTAAATTGGAATCAAAATTGTGAGGGAAAAAATAAATAAATAAATAAAATAATAATAATAATAATAATAATTAAAAAAAATTAATTAAGTGTTTGGGATATCCATTAATTAATGCTAAATTTTTAAAGAATCGAAATTGTACTTTTTGATGTTTATCAGACACTAAATATTTGATCCGTAGATTAAAATTAAGAAGAATATTGACAAAAACAGATTTATGTAAGCATGTTTTAAAATTAGTAAAAAAAATTACTTTAAAGGGGAAATCTTTCTTTTTATCATATAAGTCAAATTCTAATTGGCTATTACTATTAAGAATAACTTTTAAATCTAAGAAACTAATAACACTAGATTCCAAATCAGTACTACTACCCTATCAGCACATCTTCTCCCCAGGATATCCTAAATATATCCTTTGGATGAACAGACATCCAAGGCACTTCCATAGGAAACATGTTAACTTTTCTTTTATGTGACAAACTTTTTAATTATATAGTTGTAGAATACTATTGCTATAACTAATTGAAATATTTGTATCAAATAAAAACGTCATATAATACAAATGTAAATATCGAAAATATTACCAAATTACATTTACCTACAATAAATAATGAAAACAAAAATTTTATTTTCTAAAAGTAGAAAGAAAGATACCTACAGCCGACAAATTACAATCCTAAATTAATTTTTTCATTGAAAATATCTAAGAAAAGGCTTTTTATTTATTTCCTAACGGCAATTGGGATGTCATAAAACTGAAGGAACAGAGATTTGGAGAAATTATTTGCAAGTTTGCTAAACAGTACCTTAACAAACCTAACGTTTTTAATTAATAACTTCGTTTGTTTAGATGATAAAAATTTGAATCCAAAATAAATGCGGTTGAGTACTTCTCACGATCCTGAGACCGCAATGCGGTCGCAGACAAAATAAATAAATAAATAAAATGAAATAACGCAGAATTCATTTTCTCGTTCCTATTAGTTCAAACATCAAGCTAACTGGGAAAACTTTTAAAAAGAACTCCTCAATAATTCTTAGGATACTGTGTAGTCAACGATAAATTTTCTTTTATCAATTGACATCTTTTCTACAAATTGTCTGCAAAAATTGACACTCCGGACCTTCAGGGTATCGAACGCGGGAGCACCGGATTACTGACATGGCGCTCTTACCAACTGAGCAACGGAGAGACAAATGAAAAAGCTTGTATTTACCTTAAAATAGAGGCGCATTTTTTATTTGGTGGAGATTCACAAACATACCGTAGTGAATAACATTAAGAACATAAGAATTTGGGGGGAAATGCCAAATTCTTCTAAAATATTAAAAAAAAAAAAAAAAAAAAAAAAACTATGGATGAAATTTTGTCTATGACAGAATTTAATTTAGTACGACAGGACGACAGGACGACAGGACTACTTATATTTGTATTTTAACACCCTTTCAAAAATAAATAAATAAAATAATAATAATAATAATAATAATCAGTAGAAATAATCAGTAGCTCAGTAAAATTCTTAAACACATATTCAAATAATGTATTGATTTTTAATTCCAAATAAATTAATAAAATTTGAATGCGTTAATTGTATAGTATCTTCCCCTAATTCCTTAATACTCATTTACTAAATACCTTAATTAGTAAAAGAATCTTAACAACAATTTCATACTTATTATTAATAATTAACAGTTTCAATTTCTACAGAACAAAACATAATATAAAAAAAAAACTATAAACTATAAACCAATTATTCGATATTTAAATTATACTCAAAATTCATCACAGATTAATATTAATCCATTACTTTCTAAAAAACATAATTAATATCAATATACTCAAATAAATCGGAATTATTAGAATCGGAATTATTTTCCATATAAGTCGGAAAATAACACACATTTTAAATAAATTTCACAGTTTTAGCCTAAAAATATCTGAAAACACTAGCCTAAATAATCAGGAAAAATTCAGCCAAGACCCGTGGCTCTGTCGTCAGAGTACACAACTACCAACGCAAAGGTTGTGAGTTCGATCCTGGCCGATGGGAAGTAAAACCTAGTATGTTGTGGCCACCACAAGACTTTCTTCTACATTTTCTTATACAAATTCACTCAGTAACAATATTAAAAAAAAAAAAAAAAAAAAAAAGATTTTTTTTTTTTTTTTTTTTTAAATAGTTCAACCATTCGTTTTAAAGGTATTGACGAGACCTTTCGAAAGATACCCATCTTGAAAATTTCGAAAGATACCCATCTTGAATTGGAAGCGATGCCCCCACATACATAGATTTTTTTTCCTAGTTAACTACTACTATTATCAAAAATTCATATTAATTTTACAATCACAAGTTTAAAATAACGAAATTTTGTCCTATACAGGCATGTTAAAAGTTTACGAAAAATGCGATCACAGCGCCACCTGTTGCGCGATTAATACCCAAATCTAATCAGCACCAGTTTATGTCAAGATGCAACTAAATATCAAGTTTGGTTAAATTTCATTCGTTGGTTCGTCAGATACAGCGTCCACAAAAATCGTGATACACACAGACAGACAAACATTTTCTAAAAACTTTCAATTCGTGTCCAGGACATCCCAAAACATGTAAATCCATCAAAAAACGGAGGTCGAAAATTTACACGAATCCAATACTTTCTCTATATTACATATAGAAGAAAGTAAAACTAGTATGTTGTGGCCACCACAAGACTTTCTTCTATATTTACCTATACATATTCAATCAGTAACAATATTTAAAAAAAAAAAAAAAAAAAAAAAAAGAGTACGATTTTTTTTTTTTTCTAAGTTTTTTTTTTTTTTTTTTTTTTTTTGTTAAAAGTGAAAAAAATCGATAACTTTGTTTTAAATTATCACAGATTTATAGTTCAACCATTCGTTTTAAAGGTATTGACGAGACCTTTCGAAAGATACCCATCTTGAAAATTTATCCCCCCCGGGGGGGGTACTTCCCCCCCAGGGGGGGAAGCGATGCCCCCCATGCAGAAAATTTTTTTCCTAGTTACATACTACTATTATCAATAATTCATATTAATTTTACAATCACAAGTTTAAAACAACTCTTATTATGCACATTTATACGAATTTTTGTCCTATGCTGCCATGTTAAAAATTTAGATAAAATGCTATCACAGCGCCACCTGTTGATCTATTGATCCCCAAACATAATCAGCACCAGTTTATGTCGGGGACCAACTAAATACCAAGTTTGGTTAAATTTCGTTAAAAAAAAAAAAAAAAAAAAATTGCGATATTTTTCTAAGTTTTTTTTTGTTAAAAGTAAAAAAAATCGATAACTTTGGTTTAAATTATCACAGATTTATCGTTCAACCATTCGTTTTAAAGGTATTGACGAGATCTTTCGAAAGATACCCATCTTGAAACTTTGCCCCCCCGGGTGGGAACTTCCCCCCCCGGTGGGGGGGGGGAACCGATGCCCCCACATGCACAAAATTTTTTTCCAAGTTAACTATTACTATTATCAACGAGACCTTTCGAAAGATACGCATCTTGAAAATTTACTTCCCCGGGGGGGGATTTTCCCCCCCGGGGGGGGGTACCGATGCCCCCCCATGCACAAAATTTTTTTCCTAGCTAACTACTACTATTATCCATAATTCATATTAATTTTACAATCACAAGTGTAAAATAACTCTCTTTATGCCCATTTATACGGAATTTTGTCCTATGCTGCCATGTTAAAAATTTGCATAAAATGCGATCACAACGCCACCTATTGAGCGATTGATCCCAAAATCTAATCAGCACCAGTTTATGTCAGGGTGCAACTAAATACCAAGTTTGGTTAAATTTCATTCATTGGTTCGTGAGATACAGCGTCCACAAAAAAATGATACAGACAGACAGACAGACAGACAGACAGACATTTTCTAAAAACTATTAATTCTTGTTCTCCATATCCCAAAACATGTAAATCCATCAAAAAGTGGACTTCGAAAATTTTCGCGAATCCAATACTTTCTCTATATTACATATAGAAGAAAGTAAAAATATATAAAAGTTTTTATGGAATCACAAAATATTTTAAGATAGAATAAGAAATTAAATGGTAAAATTGGATATTGGCAGGCATTTTCGAAATGGAACACGATAAATTGTTAACGACGAAAAATAGCAGATTGAAAAAAATAGTCCTGTCGTACTAAAAAAAAAAAAAAAAAAAAAAAAGCCGTTGGCAGCAACATTTTTAAAAAAATATAAACAGGTAATTTGCAATGTGTGAGTTTGCGTAGGACAATATAAATTAAAAATAAAATAAAATAAAAACATTTTATGATAGCCGCAGCATACTAGATTTTTTTTTTTTTTTTTTTTTGAGACAAAATTACAAAGAAAAAGTCTTTTATTGGGTATTTATTCTTATTGGGTTTTTGATGGATTTACACGTATTGAGAGCTGCAGAACACGAATTGACCATTTTTAGAAAATGTCTGTCTCTCTGTGTGTGTGTGTGTGTGACGAAATTTTGTGGCAAATGTATCTCAGGAACTACTGTACAGGATTTCATACAAATTGGCATGTAGTTACACCCTGATATAAATTAGTGCCTATCAGCTTTTGGTAAAAATTGTTTGAATTATTTTTTAATAATCATTATGGAATTTACAAGAATTTTTTATAATAGAGATAGTTAACTGGGGAAAAAAATTGTGTATGTAGGAGCCTCGCCTATCCCCCTGAGGTGGGGGAAAGTCGCCCCTCGAGGGGAATAAATTCTCATGATGAGTATCTTTCAAAAGAACTCGCCAATACCTTTAAAACGAATGGTTGAACCATCGATCTGAGATAATATAAAATAAAGTTATCGATATATATTATTATTATTAATTTATGTAATATCGAGAATAAAATGTTTTTTTTTTTTTTTTTTTTTTTTTTTTAATATTTAGTGTTATACTACTTCTCTAATATGGAAATCGTACTGCATTATCATGGAAAATAATTTTGTTAATTAAGGATTTTAATAAACTATTTTTACTGAGTGAATTTGCATAGGAAAATATAGAAGAATGTCATGTGGTGGCCCTAACATTATAGTTTTTCTTCAGACAAAATTAAAAAGAAAAAGTAAATAAAGTATACTATCGAAATGTCTTTCAGTCGCATATTTTGGCCGTACGTACAGTCGGTAACAAAAGTGTCCGAACACTAGTAAAAATTCCTATGTAAAAAAAGTATCATATACTTCATACGGTTTTGTTAAATAAATCCTTATAGAATCATGTTCTTAGACTGTCTATGAACAGGATTCAACAAGGATTTATTTAACAAAACCGTATGAAGTGTATGATACTTTTTACTTTCTTCTATATGTAATATAGAGAAAGTATTAGATTCGCGAAAATTTTCGACCTCCGTTTTTTGATGGATTTACATGTTTTGGGATGTCTAGATTACGAATTAATAGTTTTTAGAAAATGTCTGTCTGTATCATTTTATTGTGGACGCTGTATCTCACGAACCAATGAATGAAATTTAACCAAACTTGGTATTTAGTTGCACCCTGACATGAACTGGAGTCCATTAGATTTGGGGATCAATAGCTCAACAGGTGGCGCTGTGATCGCATTTTATGCAAATTTTTAACATGGCAGCATAGGACAAAATTCCGTATAAATGGGCATAATGAGAGTTATTTTAAACTTGTGATTGTAAAATTAATATGAATTATTGATAATAGTAGTATGTAACTAAGAAAAAAATTTTGTACATGGGGGGGGGCATCGGTTCCCCCCCCCCTGGGGGGGAAGTACCCCCCGTTGAAGTAAATTCTCAAGATGGGTATCTTTCGAAAGGTCTCGTTGATAATAGTAATAGTTAACTGGGAAAAAAATTTTGTGCATGTGGGGGCATCGCATCCCCCCCCCACCGGGGGGGGAATACCCACCCGGGGGGGCAAAGTTTCAAGATGGGTATCTTTCGAAAGGTCTCGTCAATACCTTTAAAACGAATGGTTGAACCATGAATCTGTGATAATTTAAAACAAAGTTATCGATTTTTTTTACTTTTAACGAAAAAAAACTTAGAAAAAAAAAATCGTATTTTTTTTTTTTTTTTTTTTTAGGACAAAAATTCGTATAATAAGAGTTATTTTACACTTGTGATTGTAAAATTAATATGAATTATTGATAATAGTAGTACGTAAGTAGTAAAAAAAATTTGTGCAGGTGGGGGGGGGGGCATCGCTTTCCCCCCTGAGGGGGAAGTACACCCCCGGGGGGGGGGTAAATTTTGAAGATGGGTATCATTCGAAAGATCTCGTCAATACCTTTAAAACGAATGGTTGAACTATAAATCTGTGATAATTTAAAACAAAGTTATCGATTTTTTTTTTTACTTTTAACAAAAAAAAAAAAGAAAAAGAAAAAAATTCGTTTTTTTTTTAAATATTGTTACTGATTGAATATGTATTACTTTTAACAAAAAAAAAATAATAAAAAAAAAAAACTTAGAAAAAAAATCGTTTTTTTTTTTTTTTTTTTTTTTAATATTGTTACTGATTGAATATGTATAGGAAAATATAGAAGAAAGTCTTGTGGTGGCCACAACATACTAGTTTTACATAGGAATTTTTGCTAGTGTTCGGACACTTTTATTACCGACTAACCGACTTTACATGGTATTTCATATTTTAAGGTAGTTCCGCTCGAAGAGCGTAGAGACATCCTGTAATTATTAGTTAAGACTCAGGGAGCAACATAACAACTTCATAATCAATCATTACGCTTTCCAATAGTAGCTTGCTTCAAGTATTCCAGGGTCAGTCTCGCTCTCTCTTATTCTTGCTTCTCTTTTAGAAAGGGAGAGTTGTCCTTCGCATGCTTCCATGGTCAAGGTTACAAAATCATTTAAGGTCCGTTGTTGGCCGACATTCCTGAAGGCGAGATCAAAATTATACCCATTTAGTGGCAGAACAGAACGTTGTTGCCAACTTGATTATAGCAGTGGGTCGAGGGTTCCCTGCAGAAGCCCTTTAATTCTTTTATATATTTGAACGAATACAAAACGTGAAATCTGTAAATTAATTCGTAAAAATGTATTATTATTATTATTATTTTGTCTCGGAAATTATCTATTGTAAAACTGGGTGATAATATCTCGTGATAATTTTTTATACAATCTCAATGTGTCTTTAAAAAAATAAAGATAAAAGAACATCAGTCAGTCTAAAAATATGTATCGTGTTTTCCAATGGTGTGGAAAAGACACATCTTATTAACAATGAAAGTCCGAGTTTCCCGAAACTAACGCTGAAAATTATGCCATATTATATATATTCAATAAAATAAAGTAAAATTTTATAAAGGATTTCCATCTGTGAATTTCAACTGAATAAATTAGTATCAAAGAATAATTTAACAGAAAGTCTTACATCACAATCGCAGTAATGTATTGAAATAAAGAGAAAAAAATGCCCATGGTTTGCATGGGTTTGGAAGTTTCGTAACAAAACAATTTCATAAGCTATTTTTATTGTTATGCTGAATTTTAAGGTATCAGAGGTAAATAAAAGTAATAAATTACGCATGTAGAATTCAACTACGTGAAGCGAAACTAATAAAATAAATAAATAAATAAACATGTGGCTATAAAATTAACCCCTATCTTCTCGCTCACGTGAAAAGAAAACGACGGGGTGGGGATTCGCTTTCTATATCTCGTGCCTGTGATTTTTCCGGGCTGGAGTGTTCAAAAGTAACGCACTAAAAAGGTTTAAAAACAAACCATTTCTGATACCCGGAAAAAAAATTTATATCCAATTTTACATTCTAGATGAAAGTACAGCCGGTAACAAATGTGTCCGAACACTAGCGAAAATTCCTATGTAAAAAAAGTACATTTCATACGGTTTTGTTAAATAAATCCTTGTCGAATCCTCTTCTTAGTCAGTGTAAGAACATGATTCGATAAGGATTTATTTAACAGAACCGTATGAAGTGTACATTTTTTACATAGGAATTTTTGCTAGTGTTCAGACACTTTTGTTACCGACTGTAGCAGATTATTTAAAATATAATTGGAGATAATAGGTTTATTTTAAACTATCGCCATTATCCAATTTTAAATATTTGTAATATTAATTTTTACTTTGTGCAATATTCAATAGAAGAAAGTATTGGATTCGTAAAAATTTTCGACCTCGGGTTTTTGAGGGATTTACATGTTTTGAGAGCTGTAGAACACGATTTGACCCTTTTTAAAAAATGTCTGTCTGGCTGTGTGTCTGTGTGTGTGCCAAAATTTTGTGGCGACTGTATCTCAGGTACTACTGCACATAATTCCATACATATTGGTATGCAGTTACACCTTGACATAAATTAGTGTCTATCAACTTTTGGTAAAAGTTGTCCAACAGCTTGCGTTGCCATTCCGCTTTTTCTAAATTTTTAACATGGTGGTATAGGACAAAATTTTGTATAAATATGCATAAAGAGAATTATTTTTTAATAATCATCATGAAATTTAAAAGAATTATTTGTAATTGTGATAGTCAACTGGGGAAAAAAATTGTGTAAAAATTGTGCCTCGCTTCGAAGTCCCCCCCTCGAGGGGTGTAAATTTTCATGATGGGTATCTTTCAAAAGAGCTCGCCAATACCTTTAAAACGAATGGTTGAACCATCAATCTGCGATAATTTAATATAAAGTTACTGATTTGTTTAAAAAATATATATATATATTTTTCTTTTATGTAATATTGAGAATAAATTCAATTTTTTTTTTTTTTTTTTTTTTTTTTTTTGAATATTTAGTGTTATACTACTTCTCTAATATGGAATTTGGCTGCATTATCATGGAAGATAAATATTTTTTAATAATAATTTTAATGGATTATTTTTACTGAGTGAATTTGTATAGGAAAATATAGAAGAAAGTTATGTGGTGGCCACAACATACTAATTTAATTTTAGCTCAGTTAGGCATTTGAATGCACGTAGTTTTGTGCTCTGTGGTATAATATATTCCTTAATATTGTGCCCATTATATAGTCACAATCATAAAGTGACTAGGATTTTAATTTTAGTATAAATGTATGTGAGAGTAATATGAAAATAAGTGATATTTATGCAGAGTCCATTATAGGTATAGAGTTGTAATTTATGTAAAATTCTTTTCATAAATTCTGTTCTAATGTTTAAAACACATTTTTTTTTTTTTTTTTTTTTTTTTTCTCTACTTACTGGAAGACCAACATTCAGTCTTAATAGCCCTAATTGTTGTTTTTTCTGCAAAATTAAATTTTCTTGATTTCAAGCTAAAAAATTTTTTTCCAAAAATTAGAAATAAATACATATATTGTTCATACACAGTATTTTATGCAATTTTCTTGATTAAAATAATCTGGTGTGTCACTCACACGACTTACTCTTACCCTGAAATTTAATACTATAAATACAGGTTTGAGATTAAGAGGTAAGATAACGAGTACTGTTATGTAAACCTACGTTAAACAATTCAAATTAGGCTTCGGAAGAGTTTTATATGATAATTAGTTCTGTGTGAGGGGTCTGCCGCCCCCTCCTTAACCCTCCGTTTCATTAATGCACGTATATTTATATAGAATTTAATTATGATATTAAAAAATAATTCTCTTTTTAAAAAATAATTTATTAAAATTTTTATTTAAAAGAATTATCTTTCATGATAATACAGACGATTTCCATATTACATAAGTAGTATAACACTAAATTAAAAAAAAAAAAAAAAAAAAAAAAAAAAAAAAAAAATTATTTATTCTTAATATTACATTAAAAAAAAAAAATATTAAAAATGAAAAAATCGATAACTTTATTTTAAATTATTCAGATCGATGATTCAACCATTCGTTTTAAAGGTATTGGCGAGCTCTTTTGAAAGCTACCCATCATGAAAATTTACTCCCCTCAAGGGGGGACTTCCCCTCCGGAGGGGGGGGGAGGGCGAGGCTCTTACGTGCACAACATTTTTTCCCAATTGTCTATCTCTATTTAAAAATATATATATTCGTTTCATTTGGTTTAGTGCACTCTATAGATATTAAACTCTACTTACCTGCAATTTACCCCATAAACGTAATGTATTTGAATACTTTTGAGTGTCCCTGTACATGAACCATTTGCTTCATATCAACGAAAAGTTTACTGTAGCATCCCTATATGATACACATTCAGAATACCGAGTTTGGAATTGCTACTACTATTTGTTTTTGAGATATGCTGATAACAGACAGACACACAGACATCCACCACAGACCATTCGCTAAAAACATGATTTTCATAATCAGGGGACCTCAGAACATGTAAATATAACAAAAACTCACGTTCGAGAATTTGACCCTTAAACAATACTTTCTCGACCCTATGGGTAAGAGAAAGTAAAAATACGCACTATTTTTTTTACTGTTTTCTTGAAAATTACGAGATAAAAGTTTCACTTTTAATTTCTTTGAAACGAATTGACTTCAACACACATAAATATCATGATGTAAAATATGAATTTATTTGTTTTAAATGCCATGCAAGCCATTGTGTATTAATTTGAGCTGGCTAGAACAAATAAATTCGGAAATATGTGATAAAAGTCTAGCGCTAGATGGACGCAGACCGACTTTTTATTGAATATTTATTGTTGTATTATTATTATTTTTATTATTAATATTGTAAAAAAATATTTTTCAAAACATGTGAGATAAATTTAAACACATAGCAACATTTTAAGTGAGATTCCTTGCATGAATATGGATTTTTTTCTTGTTATTATTACTATTGTTTTTATTATTACCATTATCATTATAAAAAGAAGGCATTTGAAACGTACTACAGACCTTCTAAAATAATCAACTGTCCTTTTAACATAAGCTTTTTTTTTTTTTAAAACAAATTTAAGCACATTGACCTCCAAAAGTAAAGTGACGACTTGTTTTCTCCTTTTCTTTTTTAATACGCTTTTATTAGCTTCACCTGTATGTATGTTTGTATGCATGTTTGTATGTATGCTTGTACGTATGTAAGTTTGTAACCGCTATGGGAGCAAACAAAAAATCTATATTGTAAAAAAAGACTCCCCCTACGTGAACGCCGTGGCTGTGAGATAAAGCTCCACGCTACGAACCTAAAGGTACAGCGTTCGAGCCCAGCCAGGGCAGATTTTTTAAAAATGGGTTTTGTTTAATTCTAAGTTATTTTAATTAAAGATTTAAATGTATGCAAATATTATGGTGTGTCACCCACACGATTTTCTCTTACCCTGCATTTTAATACTAAGATAGATATTTTGTGCTTTTTAGTTCACATTTCTATAAAAGCGTGTTCTTTAATTTTTTAAAACTATAATATTATTGCGCATCATTTTGAGACAAATGATCATATAAATGTAAAATTTGGATGGCATATTTATTATCAAATCATTTTTCGAATTTTATATAACTTTAACATAAGTTATAATTTTTAAACTGATAAAATATCAATTTTTATTAAAAGGTAAGTATTGGAAGAAATGAAAAATTTTAACAAAGAAAACTGAATGAAAAAGGGTGTCAAAGATTCATTACAGATTGGTGAAGAGGTACATGCATGCAAAATGTTTGATTAAAACCAGACATTTCTTCTTGTATTCAATTTTCTTTTTCTTCTATAAGAGACTCTTTTGGAAAAATACAATTATTAAATTGTAAAAATTTGAGCCGATAAATTAACAGAAATGTGAATAAAAAATTTTAAAACAAATATCCCATCCAAAATTTCATATTCGTATGTATATATATATATAGAAAACTATTGAAATGAATTTATATATAAATATAAGTTTAAAGACTAGAAAAACCAAAAGGAGAATTACAAACCAATGCGCAAAATTGCAGCAAAAGGAAATGCAAAACTTAAATGTAGAAATATCTAAATGTAGGAATATATAAACAAATGAATGAAATTAAACCCCAAAAAAGTGAAGATCTCAGTGTTTTTTGGGGTTTAATTTCATTCATTTGTTTATATATTCCTACATTTATATATTTATATTCATATATATATATATATATATATACATACATATATATATTTAAGTTATTTACATAGAAAAAGAGAAAAAAAAAAAAAAAAAAAAAAAAAAAAACAGAGAAATGGACACAGAAAGTAAAATCTGGTTTTAATCAAACATTCGAGTGCATGTGCATCTTCACCTATCGATGATGCAATTTTAATCCTCCCCTCCCCCCTTTCTCACTTAATTTTCTTTGCTAAATCTATTAATTTTTTTTTTTCTTCCAATGCTTACTTTTGAGAAAATTTGAAGTTATATCAGTTTAAAATTTATTACTCATATTAAAGTAATATAAAATTCGATTAACGTTCTGATGAAGGATATACCATCTAATTTTTACTTTCTTCTATATGTAATATAGAGAAAGTATTGGATTCGCGAAAATTTTCGACCTCCGTTTTTTGACGGATCTACACGTTTTGGGATGTCCTGAACACGAATTGATAGTTTTTAAAAAATGTCTGTCTGTGTGTCTGTCTGTCTGTCTGTCTGTCTGTCTGTGTGTCTGTCTGTCTGTCTGTATCATTTTTTTGTGGACGCTGTATCTCACGAACCAATGAATGAAATTTAACCAAACTTGGTATTTAGTTGCACCCTGACATGAACTGGTGCCCATTAGATTTGGGGATCAATAGCTCAACAGGTGGCGCTGTGATCGCATTTTATAGGACAAAATTCCGTATAAATGGGCATAATGAGAGTTATTTTAAACTTGTGATTGTAAAATTAATATGAATTATTGATAATAGTAGTAGTTAACTAGGAAAAAAAATTTGTGCATGGAGGGGCATCGGTTCCCCCCCTGGGAGGGAAGTACCCCCCCAGGGGGGTTGAATTTTGAAGATGGGTATCATTCGAAAGATCTCGTCAATACCTTTAAAACGAATGGTTGAACCATAAATCTGTGATAATTTAAAACAAAGTTATCGATTTTTTTTACTTTTAGCAAAAAATTTTTTTTTTTTTTTAATATTGTTACTGATTGAATATGTATAGGAAAATATAGAAGAAAGTCTTGTGGTGGCCACAACATACTAGTTATATTTATATGTTTATTTTTTTCAATGCTATATTCAATAGAAGAAAAAAGAAACGAGAAAACAGATTACACCTTGACATCTGGAGGAAAACTTTAACTTTACTTTGTAATTAATTTTTGAAAGGAAATCATTTAAGGTCCATTGTTGGCTGTTACTTTTAAAAGTGAGATCAGAATTACACTTACTTAGTGATACTTTGTTGCGAGTTTGATTGTAGGTATATCTACGGAAGTCCTCTAATTATTTTTCTATTTTAAATGAATGAAAAACACGAAACCTGTAAATTAGTTCGTAAAAATGTAATAGATTTTATTTTTGTATTATAGAATAGCGATTAAAAATCATGCAGGCGATAAATATTGCATCTTGATTTTTCTACATAATGTAGAAGATATTTTTGTTAAATTTATCTTTGTATTGTTATTTTTTTTTATTATTCAAATTATAAAGAATATGTGTTAAAATGAACTGGACGACAAAGACTAAAAAAGGACTTAAATATATATATTCATTTCGGGGTTCTTTTTTATTATGGGTTCGTAATCAATCAATAAATTTCATCGTTTCCTTGTTCTTTATTTGCTATGGGGTTTGCTTTTTTTTTCTTTTTTTTTCATCCATGTGTCTCCTAATCTGGTCTTGGCAGGCGTCAATAATTTAACTTTTACCAATTTTTTAACGCTCACGTTTAATTAAATGTATTTATTTTTAGGTCGAAAGATAATGAACTCGTAAATTTTTTTGGCAACAATTAAATTATAGCTAATATTTTAATGGCTTTTTATAAGATATTAGGATGTTATTATTTTCATATTTTAATTAATTATAAGAAAACTATTTGAAAATCGGACTTCGAAGTATTGTGTTGTCACCGGGTTCTGAGCTAGTAGGGAAGTTAATTAAAAATAGATTGCAAGATTTGTATCGGACAAACACACAAACAAACAAGAATCGAAGTTAATAAAAACACGGTAAAACAGATGGAGATACTTTTTTGCTCTTTTTGAAAATAGTCTGGAATTATTACAATCTTTAATATGTGTATTTTTTTCTCGTTTTTATTTGAAAACAATCAAGACAATCTTTAGGAGGGGTGCGACAAAGCCTTTTGAAGATCTTGTGTACAACTTATATTTGAGGCCCATCCCCCCCCCCCCTTATCAACTTAAATGGCCTGACCTATTTTGATAGAAATATATGCTTATATAGATTAGAAGAAGGAGGCTTCAACAAAAATTTAATGCGAAACATGAATATAAGATGTGAAGAAAACCAGTTTGACAAATTATATTATGGAAACACAATTTATGAAAACAAATAAGTTTTAAATATCTTCTTAATAATAAAAGCCCAAGTTTCTGGAAACTAACGTTCGAAACTGATGCCATTCCTAAAACAACTTATTGAAGTTAAGAAAAAAATTTCATTGTTGGTTTGAAGGAATGAATAAATGGGAAAAAGTTTAATTCGGGAGGTGGGTGGGTGGGGGGGGGGAATCACAATTGCATCATTGCACCGGAAAAAAAAATTTAAATTTCACCTTTGATTTGAAAAATAAATAAATAAAACTTAATATAAATAAAAGGCAGTGTATGTATGTATCTCCTCCCAAACTAATGAGCCCATTTGAGCTAAACTTGACGCAGTTATTGCTTATGTTCATAATTGAAGTACTGTGGACTAGAGGTGAGTTCGGGCTCTATTTTGGCAATCCGAGCCCGCCCGGGCCCGAAACATTTTTGAAATGAGCACGCCCGAGCCCGAAAAATTTTGTGTGATCAGAGCCCGAGCTCGCCCGAGCCCGATATTAAAAGTGGTACGCTATGCAACGCATACACAATAGTAAAATTATATACCGTTTACATTTTCAAATTAATTTTCATATTACCAATCCTTGATTTAAATAACTATAAATGTTATTATAACAGTTTATAATATCTGTGTCTCTGCATGCATGTATATATTTATATAATATATATTTATAGTGCAGCCTATTGTTTATAACTCGCCTATCGGGGGACAAAAAATTTATCCGAATGAGTGATATAATCAGGCCCAATATAACGAAGGAGGAAGGATTACTGTATAACACTGTGACATAATATGCATCCCGTTGAAAAAAAAAGCTCTATTTAGAAAAAGGAAAGTCAAAGCTACTAAGATTTGCACGATTATTTTGTGATTTATAACCTATCATGACTATTATGACCTTACTAAAGGTGCTCTCAAAATGAATAAAATTTCTTTCTTTTTTTTTTTTTTTTTTTTTTTTTTTTTTTACATGTTCCAGTTAGTGAAGAATAAAATAAACGGAACTTTTATCTTGAATTCGAGCCCGCCCGGAGCCCGAAGACTTGCTTAAGATTTGAACCCGATCGAGCTCGGGCCCGGGCTTACGGGCTCGGGCTGAGCCCGTCTCATCTCTACTGTGGACGTAGGAGAGCGGGTTCGTCTCCCGCGCTGACCCTGGGTGTTTTTCCATTTCTTCGTATTGTAATTCTGTCATGTGCTCAGGTCCTGATTACCCAAAAGGCCCGGGAAGCACAAGCTCTCCCTCTAAAATTTAACCCGTTAGTAGTCGCTATCGACAGCGCCACCTATTACAGATTGCGAACTTTTTATTTAACTGTCATCAATAATTTTAAGAAGTGATGTGATCGACGTTAAATTGATTTTATTCGCGTTTTATGCATGTCAAATGCCACTTCTAGAAATTTTTGGTGGCTATTGAATAAAAAAATCTGGAACAACTGAAGTATGGGCGGCAAATCGACCAACTAGCGACTACTAACGGGTTAAGAGTGCCCCCCCCCCCCAAAATGACTAAAAATAGGGTCCTGAATTTTCTATTTTATATTTTCATACTGAGATTGAATTTTTCTGAGGAAATTCGCCTAAAGCAAGATAAAATACTCAATATTTCGGGAAAAATCTATTATTTAACTTCAAAAATCTGCATGTTCTTAATTAATAAGTTATACGATTTTAATGTTGTGTGTAGAAACTACCCAGATATATGAATGAAAAAAAAAAAAAAAACTATAAACACACACTAATTTTTGGTCTATAGCATTTTTATATTACAATATGTAACAGGAAAACAAGATTTTCTGAAATAAAAGAGGGCCCCGGAATGATACTGAGCTTTCCCTAGCTTCAAAGCTTAAGGCCAGTATCCACTTGAGCTCAAGATCAACGCTCAAAACGTCATTAATCACGCTTCCGACACAAAGAGCCAAATGTCTTGTCATCAGTTGTAGCCCTTTTTTATCAGATTGCGCAGTTACCTCAAAGGAAAGCATGCAAAATTGACAAAGAATTTACTCCCGGCCCCACAATTATCTCAGCAGGGGGTTAGAACCAGCCCCGTTCGAGGGCTTTGAGCTGGGGTGAGCTGGGCTGGCCACATCAAAGGATTCTGAATAGAAGCCGCCGATTGAGCTATAGTGGAAATCGGACTTTAGTCGGGCACTGCATGTGCTATCTGTAATTATCTGACGAAGATTTACAAGCAGACTACGAGTCAAGCATACAAATCTGATGTATATGTTACCAATAAACAAGTATTGTGGATACTCCAAATTTCTAGTGCATGCACAAAGGACGGGTATGCGGAAAAACCCTTTTAAAAACAATATTTTTGTATGATTTATGCAATATTATTGTAGTTAGAAACTTCAAATTTAATATGTAGGTTATTTAAAATACATACATTATCCTTAAGTAGAAGTATGAAAAAACTCGGAATTTAAAAGGGGTGAAATGATTAAAAAACGTTCTAAAATTACACTTTTATCAAAATTTCGTATATATAGCACGTTAAAATGACGCCACTTTCACAAAACATCCGAAGTGAAGTACTATCGTCTTTGAAAATGACGTCATATCTTAAATGTTATTCTATAGAAAAATGCATTTTAATACGTAAGCGAAGTGTGACTTCACTGACCGTCGGTGGGGTCAAACAAAAGATTTCCTATGTTAATTACCCATTGAATTTTTTGTAAAAGGTTATTAAACATTAAGGAAAATCATTTCCCGAAATTAATCCCCATATTTGAGTATAATTATAAATTAGTTATCGTACACATGTGTTAGATTAAGTTATTTTACTGTCAAATTGACAAAATTTTAATTTTCAAAACTCTGTCGTTCTTGGCGATTTTTGTATTTGGCGACCAAATATATAATATGACAATATACATGGCAGATGTATATTTTCATAGTATGTATTGTTCGAAATACTGTTTCACATTATTGATTGCTCTCTTAATAGAAGTTGTTAAAATAACCATAAATTTTGAAAGGAATTAAATATGTTCGCCAGATAATTTGGTGATTTTTTTTTTCTTTCCACCAAAGACGACAAATATCAAATCTATTCCGCTGCAACATATTAGTATCTTATAATATCCTGATAGCTTACTATATATGAGATACTTTATTTAGACATTTGACTTCAAATTATGATAGAATATTTATAATTTTCCTTTTAATAAGTATATTAGTTGGATATTTATTGTGTAAATATCCCCCTTTGAAATGAAATGTTTATGTTTACATTCGAAAATGGAAGTTTGCCATTTTTTTTTTTTTTTTTTAGAGTTTTGAAATTTAAAATAAAATTTTATCAATTTGACAGCAAAAATAACTCAATCTAACGCACGTAGACAGTACCTTGTATATAACTAATACTCAAATATGGGGATTAAAATCGGGAGATAATTTACCTTTTTCTAATAATTTTTTACAAATAATCCAATGGACAATTAACAAAGGGAAATTTTTGCTTGGCCCTCATGGACTGCCAGTGACGTCATCACTTCGCTTGCGTATAGAGAGAACTGCTACGTTTTACTATGATTGTGTGTGACTTTTATTTACTAGCGATAGAATAAGTAGTATGAAGTACTAATCTCAACTCCAACAAAGTAAAAATTGTACAACTAGCAGTTTTACCCGTTTTTCGCACGGGGAAAAATTGAAAGCAAAGCTAATTAAATTAACCTATTGACCAGAGATTATTCTGATTTCTGGCGAAGACCAAGCATTGTTCAAATCTGTTGAAAAATTCTATTGGCAAACACTGCGATTTTTCACGGGCGAAAAACGGATAGAAATACTAGACCCCCCTCCACCCCTCTTATCCCCTTATGTATTAAATTTCGGGCGATAGTTATACTTTACCTTAATTAACCTAATAAGAGGCATTTTTATAAATTTCAGGCTTCTACGGGAAACCACTGCGATTTCCCCCCTGCGAAAAACGGGTATAAATGCTAGACACTTCTTTCACTCTTAAGGGTTAAATTTCGCAAAATTTTAATCTTTTACTTTACTTAGGGTCAAACAACAAACATTTTGTTAAATTTGAAACTTTTATTGGAAACCACTGCAATTTTTTACGTGCACTGTAAAAATTTCTGTAAATTTAATGTAAATATTTATTCAGAGTCTCTGTAAATTTACAGTAATTCTTAGTTTAAAAGTGAATAATCGAGATTCTCAATCTTTATTCTGTATTTTTACCTAATTTTATTATTTAATTTTTGAATTAAATTTAAAAATGACTGTTTCCACTTTAGAAAAAGCATTCCAAGTTCAAAATATATTCTCACCAAAATTTAATTAAATCAATATTAGCTATCAAAATGAATGTATAAAATAAGTTTTTTATACCCATTTATTTTTCTCTGTAATTTTACGTAAGACTTAAGATAATAGATTATACAGAGTTTTCTGTTGAAAGTTTTGACAGTGTGCGAAGAACGGATAGAACTGCTATACACTTCCTTTCATCTCTTATGAATTAAATTTTAGAAAATTCTATATCTTTTTATCTTAATTGGGGCATAAGGAAAGACATTTTGCTAAGCTTCAAGCTTCTAATGGAAACCGCCGCAGATATACGGTGAAAAGGCTGAAAAAACTTCGACTTACACTTTCAATCCTTTAAGGGTTAAATTTCGTTAAATCCGTTTGTAATGAGCCCTTACGTTATAAAAAGAACCGACTATCCAAACGGCATGTTTCTAGCTTTGGCGATTTGGAATGACGTTGATAGATGAATAAGGGAATCAGATGAGAAGGCTTTTCTACGTAACAGATAAATACTCTATTCGTCTGAAAAACAAATACAAGCCAGTGATGCCAGATGGTCGAAAATTATTTCCCCAAACAGATCTTCAAATTTCCCCAAATCAGGGTTTTTTTTTTTTTTTTTTTTTCCGAAAAAATCCCCAACTTGATTTCTACTAAAAAGGGAAATAAAATTTTTTTTCAAAATAATAATAATAATAATAATAATAATAATAATAATAAGCAGATTTAAGTGGATCCAAGCTCAGATTTTTCCCCAAATGAAGGCAATTTTTGAAAAAAATTCCCCAAAACAATAAAGCTATTGAAAATCCCTGGTCGTAGGGATAAATCATTACGTTGTCAACATTGACAGAAAGTTGAAGAACTCCCCTGATTTGTCTCAAAAATTTTTAGAATTCCTCCAAAAGGTCCCCACAAACATTTGGTCCCCAAAACTGTCCCCAGAAGCCTCAAAAATCACCAAATTGGGGACAAAATCCCCAATCTGGCATCACTAATACAAGCTCTTTCCTTAGTACAACTTTTTTTTTTTTTTTTTTTTTTTTTTTTAAGAGTGTTGCCATTCGAAAGTTGTGTTTTACAAAAGAATTATTTTTAAAATAATTCATTTGTAGCAGACGATAACTGTTCAATTTATGGAAAATGTTAATTAATATATTAATGAAATAATCAGGTGTGTCACTTATACAACTTTTTCTTACTCTGAAATTTAATACTATAAATACAGATTGGAGATTCAGAGGTAAGAAAACGAGTACTGTTATATAAACCAACGTTAAAACAATTCAAATTAGGTGCTGGAACAGTTTTATTTGAGAAATAATTTTTTGTAAGGGGGCCTACTGTCTCCCCACAAAACCCATTTCATTATTGTACCTATATTTATACAGAATTTAAAACTCTTATTAAATTCAAAAGCTCATCTAAAATTATTCAGACAACTTTCACACGAATATCCATTGAAACTTATCAACCTTGATCAAACTTTTCTAGTAACAAACGTATTAAATTCAAAATAAAACATTTGGATCACCTGAAATTATTTGTTTTTAATTTACTCTAAGAGACACAGACAAAGATAAAATGTTAAAAACTTGAATTCGGTATTCAAGAAGCCTCAAAACATGTAAATATACAAAAAATCAAGCGATGAATATTTAGCTTAAAAATATATATATTATTTACTATGTGGAATTAAATTCAATTTCTGAGCAGTTTTCCAGGACATGGTGAAATATTATAGTAAAGCGCTTCCACCAACAATAAACTAGTATGTTGTGGCCACCACGAGACTTTCTTCTATCTTTTCCTATACAAATTCACTCAGTAACAATAAAAACAAAAAAAGTATATAATTAAGGGGAGAGTGAAAAAAAAAAAAAAAAAAAAAAAAAAAAGTGGGACTTTATCAAATTTTCACATTTTACCCAAAATTTTGTCAGTCCCACTTTTTTTTTTTTTTTTCTCCCCTTAATTCTATCAAACTCCCACACAAACTTAAACAAATTTTTGCATTTTCCCCCCAATTTTGTCAAAGTCCCACGGTTTCCGTGTTTTGACAAACTTAGAATAATTTTCACATTTTACCCAAAATTTTGTCAAAGTTTGTCAAGACACGGAAACCGTAGTACTTTGACAAAATTAGGGGGAAAAAGCAAAAATTAGTTTAAGTTTGTCAGAACACGGAAACCGTTGGAGTTTTAAAAAATTAAGGGGAGAAAAAATCGTAAAAAGTAAAAAAAAATCGATAACTTTGTTTTAAATTATCACAGATTTATAGTTCAACCATTCGTTTTAAAGGTACTGACGAGACCTTTCGAAAGATACCCATCTTGAAAATTTTTGCCCTATATCACCCTGTTAAAAATTTAGAAAAAGCGGGATGGCAACGCAACCTGTAAGACGATTTTTACCAAAAGTTGATAGGCACTAATTTATGTCAAGGTGCAACTACATACCAATTTGTATGAAATTCTGTGCAGTAGTTCCAGAGATACAGTTGCCACAAAATTTTGTCACACACACACAAACACACAGACAGACAGACAGACATTTTCTAAAAATGTTAAAATCGTGTTCTACAGCTCTCAAAACGTGTAAATCCATCAAAAACCCGAAATCGAAAATTTTTACGAATCCAATACTTTCTTCGATTGAAGATAGAAGAAAGTAAAAAAGAATGTTGCTGCTTAAATATTGGAAGCCGTGTAAATCTTCTGAAGTTTGTGTACACACCACATATTGCAGATAAATATAATACAGTATAAATAACAAACAGGAAAACCTGAAATACACTTCCATCAATGACATGTCGAAATTGTACAAAATATTATTTTCAAAAGAATCACCTGTTTTTACAATAGACAATTTCACGAACAAAAACTAGTGTGTTGTGGCCACCACACGACTTTCTTCTATATTTTCCTATACAAATTCACTCAGTAAAAATAATTTATTAAAATTATTATTTAAAAAAATTGTCTTCATTATAATGCAGACGATTTCCATATTAAAGAAGTAGTATAACACGAAATATCCAAAAAAAGTCAATTTTATTCTCAATATTACGTTAAATTTTTTTTTTTTTTTTTTGAAAATGAAAAAAATCGATAACTTTATTTTAATTTATCGCAGATCGATGGTTCAACCATTCGTTTTAAAGGTATTGGCGAGCTCTTTTGAAAAATACCCATTATGAAAATTTACTCCCAAGGGGAGGAAGTAGCAGATTTGTGTAGCAAATGTAGCAGATTTCTTAAAGTAAATTAATAAAAATATATATATTATTTGCTAACATATGAAATATAAATTTCTTTTAAATAATAATTGCCATAATAAATTTTATAAATAATATTTAAATAAGTAATTATTTTTATTTACATAATATTAAAAAAAAAAAAAAAAATCAATGAAATAAGCAAATTAAAATAAATAAAAACATTTTTTAATTTCTAAAGATATTAGTTAATCTTTTTACAAATTATTATTAATAAAATTTTTATTTTTAATATTTAACTAAGTCATTATTATTAATAATGCGTGATTGAAATAAATAAAATATGTATTTTAGCTTGTAAAAATATTACGTAAATATTTTTATAAAATAATAAAAAATAATTTTTGTTCTTCTGCCGTAGTTTTACATTTATTCATGAATTACTTAACAAAAACTAAGATTACCATATTTTTGTTAAAAATGTTCTAACTTTTTATATATAGAATGTATGTCCTCAGAAAAAATAAGGTGGAATTACTTTCACTAAGGTAGAATTGCTTTCACAATCAACGCATTTTGCTTAATATACAACAAAAAATTCCTCTGTTTTCCGATAGGAATTGAAAAAGTAACCATGTCGAAGGTTAAAACAAAATTCGTTTTTCTTTAAATTCTTTTTTTCTAAGACGAAAAAAATTACATATTTATATTCTGCATTACTTTCTACACAAAGTTCGTACAATTTTCTTTCATTTATGTTGTATAGTAAAGCGTCAATCGTGAAGAAAAAAGCATTACGTTCTACGGGTATCCCTCCGAATTGGCACTAAAATGACCGACTTTCGGTCAATGTCCAGTCTCTCTCTATATCCTACTAACATTAACCTGTCAGCGCCCTCGAACTGTTGCCTAGTTTCCGAGCAGTGATGCCAGATTGGGGATTTTGTCCCCATTTTGAGGATTTTTGAGTCTTCTGGGGACAATTTTGGGGACCAAATGTTTGTGTGGACTTTTTTGGGGAATTTTGAAATTTTTGGGGACAAATCTCGGGAGTTCAAACTTTCTGTCAATGTTGGCAACGTAATGATTTATCCCTACGACTAGAAAATTTCAATAGCTTTATTCATGATGTAGGGACAAATTTTAAATTGTTAGAGACTTTTTGGTAATTTTGTACGACATTTCACCGAATTACGCATGGATTATGTTGTTTTTTCTAATTTCTTCATGATTATTCACTAAAGTAGGGACTTCTATTGTCAGTGTAGGGACATTTCGAGTTTTAAGTGGAACATTGCAAAATTTGAATTGGTAACTCTGCTTTCTTTCTAGTTTCTGTCTATTATTTTACACATATACAATATATAATAGTTTTATTTTACATTAATTTATTAATTTTTCTGCTCTTAATAATAATAATAATAATTTGTATTCGGTTCATAATGTTCGATTTTTAACTTCTACATTTGCCTCTCCGTGTGTTACCGACGGATTAGATGGGATCAAGGCCGTAGGCAAGGGTGGGCCCGACGGGCCCAAGCCCCCCCCCGAAATAAATGATGAAAGACTGATTTCGTGTAGTATGTATCAGGCAAACATTGCTGTCTTAAAAAAAAAAAAAAAAAAAAAAAAAAGTATTTAAAAATAATTTAATAAAACATATTAATTTAATAAAATTTCCCGTTACGTACTTTCTTCTCTATATTTAAGCTCTAGAATGCCGTAAAACCCATTCAACCTTAATCTCGCTATATTTATTAGCTTAATTTCATCCACCTTCTTGTCAGAGCTATAATGGACTGTCCTACGTCATGAATTCAATCTTTTTACTTTCTTCTGTATTCAATAGAAGAAAGCATTGGATTCGAAAAAAAAAAATTTATTTCCGGTTTTCGATGGATTTACATGTTTTGAGAGATCCAGAACACGATTTGAACATTTTTAGAAAATGTCTGTCTGTGTGTGACAAATATTTTGTTCCAATTGTATCTCAGGAACTACTGCACTGCCCAGAATTACATGCACATTTATATGCAGCTGCATCATGACATAAATTAGTGCCTAATACTTTTTGGTGAAAATCGTCCAACAGGTGGCGTTGCCGTCTGAATTTTTCTCAGTTTTTAACTTGGCGGTATAGTACAAAATTTCTTATAAATGTACACAATAAGAATTATGTATCATAGTAATAATCAAGTAGGCAAAAAATTTTGGACACATAGGAGCAACGCTTCTCCCTGGGAATGAAGTCCACCCCCCAGAGGGAGATAGTTATTCGATATGTGTATCTTTTAAAAGAACTCGTCAGTATTTTTAAGACTAACAGTTGAACTATTAATGTACGATAATTTGAATGTAAGTTTTCCTTTTTTTTTCCCCATTTTTAACAAAACGGAAAAGGGCAAGAAACATTTTTAAAGATATTGTTAGTGAACATAAAATTGACTTTCTTTGGACATTAAGTGCTACATTTCTATTAGAAACAAATCATCTGTATTCATCATGGAAATTAATTTTAATAAATATAAGTTTTAATAAAATGATTGGTATTGAGTGAATTTGTATAGGAAAATATGGACGAAAGATTTGTGTGCAAGGCCTGATTAAAGCAGGGGCATGTAAGACATGTGACCTGACCTGAATAGCAAGGGCCATATAACTCGCCCTGAAAATGCCATTTAGCCTTTTATGCCCTAAAAATGGTATCATATAGGGCAAATTCTGACATATTACTCCCATAAACAGGTATATATGTACCTGTGTTTATTGGTGCACAGTGCGAGGAGAAGGCGGGCTCACGAAACTATGTGTGCCCTGGGTCTCGCATGAAGTTAATCAGGGTCTCTTTGTGTAGGGTCTGATTAACTTCGTGTGAAGCCCGGGGTAAACACACTTTTGTGGGCTCCACCCCCACCATTTGTACTGTGCAGGAATCAGCAAAAGTACATATATATACCTGTATATGAAACTAAAATAACAAAAATTTGCATTTTATGATACCACTTTTGACATTTTTTAAAGGCAAAAGGGCATTTCCAGGGCCAGTTTTAGGGCTCTTTGCTACTCAGGGCCCGGGGCACCATGTGCCCCTGTGTTAATCAGGCCCTTGTTTGCGTGTGCGTATGTTTTTTCCGTTAGGTATGCGTATTATTATATCATATTCGATGACCTTGTATTAGAAATGTGATGGGCCCCTCCCGAAAAGAAATCCTGGCTACGGCCTTGGATGGGATTATAATACATTTTTGTATTTGGGGATTTTTTTCAAAAATTGGCTTCATTTGGGGAAAAATTTGAGCTTAAATCTGCCTGATACACCCCCCCCCACACACACACACATACACACATATATATATATATATATATAATTTTTATTTTCCCTTTTTAGTAGAAATCAAGTTGGGGAATTTTTTGAAAAAAAAAAACCTGATATGGGGAAATTTGAAGACCTATTTGGGGAAATAGTTTTCGGCCATCTGGCATCACTGTTTCCGAGTCTCGCGGAAGGCATCTAGTTTGGGAGGCTATGATATAACAGTGCATCTTTTATTTATTTTTATGCTTTCTCAACCTACGTTCCTCATATGAAGGTTATTTTTTTTTCTTTTTTCTTCTTAAAAGAAGAAAATATCATTTGAAAACTTTTTTTTTTTTTTACACTTTATAGAAAGTTCTATAGAATTCTTTCTTATAAATTAGATAATTCCAGTCTTTTCTGACCATCATATTACGTACACAATGGGCAGCAAAAGAAGCTCTTCCATACCTGAAAAGCCGCAACTAAGAAAAAAAAAAAAAAAAAAAAAAAACTCACTCACTTGCTCGCACGCCCCGAGTGTATAACGCTCTTACAACATTCTTCTCTATAAAACAGCTGTCAAGAAATTAGTAAAATCCCAAACAGACAAAAAAGAAAAAAAAAAAAAAAAAAAGAAGCAGAAAGACATGAAGTCCAGTGCCCCAAGGAGGGCAGAAAAATCACAGCCCCGTGTCACGCACAGCTCCCATTGGCAACCAACCCCATCTCGGGGTCACGTGATCGTCTTCCACCCTGCTTGTATACCTGTCGAGTTTTCGCCCTGCATCTAGTAGGAACTGAGTCCGGAGATCAGAGAAGAAGAACCTATATAATTCCTCTGTGTGTGTGAAGTTCTTTCTATACAATGTGTAACATCTGCGATTTGGAGTGAGCTGTTTTTTAATTGAGAGAACTCGCTCGCGCGGTGGAAAAGATTTTCTCTTCTTTAACTGTTTGGATTTGGATTTGTAAAAGCTTATATGTTCTTTTTCTTTACGATCGTAATTTTTGGACTACATTTATATTTATATTTTTGACATCACATTTAATTCACACTGAGAATTTTCGAAGTATATCAAGATGTATTTGTGATAATAAGCAAAAGGATTATATTTATTATTATGCAAGTGACATCTGAAATTTACACTTAATTTTTCAAACATTTATGATTGGTCAGAAAATGTCATTAACGAATGACAAAATTTGTTAAATTGTTTACAAATTAAATCTTTGGGTGTGATTTTTTTTTTTTTTTTTTTTTTTTTAAATATAACTAAAAGAATGTAGTTTTTCTCCGAAGACATCTTTTAATTTATATTGTTAGTTGAACACATATTCATAAAAGAATTGCACCGAGCAAGTAAATAGATATTTCTATAAACTGCAGTATCAAAGTCTAAAAAAGTTGTTGAATTTACTTGAAAAATTTTCGCAATTGTACAATTTTTCTTTCCAGTCAAATTTTACGTAATATTTTATATGCATTTATAAATGGATTTTTAAATATAATACAGTTTTTCAAAGAATTATTTTATAAATTCGAAAAGCATAAATTTAAAACTAGCTATAAATATTTTACCAATAATTTATTAAACTATTAAATTTACGCTTTAATTATTATTAATATTATTATTCTTTTATATAGTTAAAAAATAAATAAATAAATAAATAAATAAATAAATAATCGGTGCAATATTCCTGTTTCATATCAGAGATTAAAAAAAAAAAAAAAAAAAACAAGATTTTTATCCCAGAAAATTTACGTAACTTTTCACATAAAATAAAATACATGCATTATTCAATCAACTCGATAAATGTTTTGATGTGTTACTTCAGACAATGGAAAATCTGATTTTAAAGAAAATGTTTTGAAAACAAAGAAAAAAATAACGTTTACTGTGACATTCTCATTGGATTTACGAATAGACATCTATTGGATAAACGATCGTCTGCAATTAACTGTGTAACTGTCACCGTAAGGGATTAAATTTCACTCATCTTGTCCATCTGGATCACATGACTTCACTTCATATCGATGTTTCATTGGCGATGACTTCGTGAACCGTTTAAAAAAGGTAAGTGGATTATTCTCTGGAAATTAAAAAAAGAAATGAAAATGAGAAAATTGTCATACGGTAAAATATGTATAAAGATTTAATGTTTTGTGAAAGTTTGTGTTGCTTGCATATATAGTACAGTAAAGCACCGTTTATACGTCTCTCGTTTATACGTCGTTTTAGTGAAGTCCCGATTCATTCCTATTCATTTTAATGTAAAAGTTCTTCGTTTATACACTGTTAAAAATTTCAGTAAAGTTAATGTAAATATTAATCCAGAGTCTCTGTTATTTTACAATAATTCTTAGTTAAAAGTGAATAATGGAGATTCTCAATCTTTATTCTGTATTTTTACGTAATTTTATTATTCAATTTTTTAATTAAAATTAAAAATGACTGTTTCTACTTTAGAAAAAGCATTCCAAGTCCGAAATATATTCTGACCAATAATTAATTAAATTAATATTAGTTATTAAAATGAATGTGTAAAATAAGTTTTTTAACATCTCCGTTTATTTTTCGCTGTAATTTTACGTGAGACTGAAGATAATAGATTATATAGAGTTTTCTGTTGAAATTTTTAACAGTGTACGCCGTTAATATCGGTTATACGTCTTTTTCACTTCACTAAAATTCGCAAAATTTCTCGACCTGTCATTATTTTCCATTCTAAATAAAATGGATTTTTCTTAGAAACCATCTTAAATGGAGGAACACAGGAAAGATCGAAAATTACTGATCCAAGAATCAATTGAATTCACAATAGAATTTTTAATACTCATAGACAAGCAGCAAATTAGATGAATATTAAAGGTTTTTGATGTTATTAAATAATTATCTGAATGGACATAAATCGTATGATTATTATTAAAGATACGCAATGTATATAATTAATATTTAAAATGTGTTCGTATAGTTCTTAAGAACTGTAATATAATATGTGATATATGTAATACTTAATATATGATATATGTAATTAGTACCCAATTATGCATTAATAGTATGATTTTTCTCTCATTTTATAATTTTATTATTATTATTATTATTAATTATTGTCTTTAAAAAAGTATAATATACATTTATTAACGTAAGAAACTTTATTAATTAGTATTTTCATGTAAATTTTGCTTATGTGTCATTCAATTTGTAGTAATCAAAAGTGTTATTATTAAAATTTCGATTATGCGTCTTTTCATTTATACGTCTTTGATTTATACGTCCCTGAAAGACGTACAAACGGTGCTTTACTGTAACTGTATATTCTTTTATTGTATTTTGTAATAAATTACTTAATATACATAGAACAAATAATACAACAGAGTCTGGAAGAAAATACTCAAGTAAACTGGGATGTAGAAATATTATTTAATCCTCTAAAACATCTAATATTGTTATAATTTGAAATCTTTATTTTAAAAGATATATTTTACAAGCTAATGCGTGCAAGATTTTTTAGACTTTGAGAAAATTATAATTCGGCACGTTATTTATCCATATCTGATAGTTATGAAAAAAAAAAAATATATATACATATCTATCTATCTATCCATCTATATATATATATATATATATATATATATATATATATTAGGACTGAGGACTATTAGTCTCAATCTACGGATTTTTACGATACTAGTTTTACGATAGTTGGACATTTATTGAAATCGAAAATTTATCGAAAATATAATTGAATAATCTGAAAGTGATGTTATAATTTGACAGGAAAAAAAAAAGAAAGAAAGAAAAATAAAGAAAGAAAGAAACTAATAGTCCTCGGTACTAAACTAAATTCTGCTTTTGCCAGAATTTCATCAAAATCTTTTTTTTTTTTTTTTTTTTTTTTTTTTAAAGAAAATTAATAATAATCAATTTCGAAACGGACAGTATCGGTAAAGTTTTATTTTAAATAATTTTGAAATAAAAAGGGCGTGTGCAAAATAAAATAAGATTTATAAATGGACAATATTTAAGTTCGTGGACTCAGTTCAATGATATAATAAGAAAAAATAACGACATTAGTCTAATGAGATTAACTTTTTTTTTTTTTTTTTTTGAAATGATACAGTTTTTAAAAGAAAATAGGCTTTTTATTAGTATTAATTTCAATAAACTATTCTAATAATAAAACGTTCAATTAAATATTATAATTCAAATTAATTTTTAAATCGTCTGCAAATTTACAGTTGACAATAAAATTTTTATTATTACTATTTTTTTTTTTTTTTTTTTTTTTAATTCTGTTTTATAATACATCATAAAACATATATTATATAAAACCTATTAAATCCTATCTATTAATTGTAACGAAATAATGAATAATATCAGAGAATGTAAGAAAAATCTCAACTAAAGATTAATGTTGAAATACTATTTCGGCCCGAACAGTTAATATTGTTAAATAATTTGTAAATATTTATTTTAAAATGTACATTTTATTGGCAACAGTCTTTAGCAAAACTATTGAAGGGCTAGCAATATTTCTTGTTTAAAATATGAAAAAGGAAAAATGTGGATATGGGCTTCAATAATTTTGCTGCCGACTGTAACACGTTAAGTGAATTTTCCAGATATTTTTTATTTTATTATTATTATTTTAAATTATTTTAAGAAAATCATAAATTTGTACATAATTTATACGTATCTAACAGTTTTTAAAGGTTTATATTTTCATGCCGAAAACGTTTTTATAGTGTTTTAAAATAAATTATTTAAAACACATTTACAAATTCATATATAACATTTTATTAAAACCCAATTGTGAGTCTCAGAACAGCTAAAATTGACAAATATATATATATATATATATTTTTCCCAAAAATTATATTCTGCCAGCTACTATATGTAGAAAGATTTTTTAGATTTTCAGAAAATTATAATGTTCTAAATAATTTATGAATATGTAACAGTTTTTAAGAATTTGTGTTGAATACTGAAAGTGTTTTATTTTATACTAGCAAACCCGTGCGAAATATTCGCACTTTCTTTCTTTTCTTATTTACCTTTAAAATTTAAAACTCATAAATGTTATACCAATTTCACCACCTAATTAAAATTTTAATTTACCACAAGCCAAATTATTAATAAAATCAAGTTAATATTGCACAATAGTGAAACCAAAATCATTCAAAGAAAAGTTTCCAAGTGAAATTCATGGTTCACGAACCAAATTTCATACTTCCACAGGTAGTACAGTTTTAATATAGGACTCCCACGACGCCTTTTAAATTTTTGTCATCATGGTGGCGATGACTTTTTATTAATTTTGGTATAATTTTTTTAAAAATAAATAAATAAAATAAAATAAAACAATTCCTGTTTTGATTATAATTTTTGTGATTGTGTTTTTTAGTCAATTTATGACACAAAAGTTCCTATTCTGTATGTATCTTTAAAATATTGCCAGTCTTAAAATGACGCTTGCAAAGATTCTGAAGAAACAACTGTTAAAAATTCATTTTATTCGTAAAATAATCTCATCAGACAAATATCGTCATTTTTTCTTATTAGTCCTTTGAGGCAAGTCCGCGTGCTTAAATATTGTTCATGTATAAATATTATTTTTCTATCCTCGCGTATCGTATCGTTTCGACAAAAAATAATTGAAACTGGTCCACGTTAGAGAAATATTATATAGATTATGGTAAATTAATACACATTTTTTAAAACTATATGTCTAGAAATTTGTTAAAAACTTTTTTGTTTACACACCAAAGCTGCTAATATTGTTAAATAATTTTAATATTTTATTTTAAATGATATATTTTACTAGCTAACTGTAGAAATAAATCCTTAGATTTTTATGATTTTCAAAAGATCATAATTTAGTACATTATTTAGAAATGCATATATATATATATATATATATATATATAATGATTAATTTAATTCCTTTACGACACTCAGCAAATGAAAGAAAGATGAAAATACCAACAATGAAATCTTAAATGAGATGTATTACGTATAAAGTTATTGTCACTATTATAATTTAATTAAACTACACTGAGAAGTAAAAACACGTTAAAGTACTTACGCAGAAGAGAAATGACACACATAATACTTAAGCCTAACGATGAGATAATTTGCAGAATCCATTAAACCAGTAAATACATACAACACAAGATAAAAATTGAAAGAAATTAACCAAAAGAAACTGTTGAAAGAAAAGAGAATTCATGAAGTGAAAAATAGAGACATAAATGCTGAAAGCCAGAAAAGATCTGATCAGGAAACTAGCATTTCTGTCAGCTGCAATGCAAGATTTCTGATTGTTGTATAGCTATTTCAGCAATATACAACACTAGTTTCTATCTTGCATAAAAAATTGAAATATAATATATATATTAAAAACCCAATTACTTCTCAAAACATTTAATATTGTCAAATGACTTTCTTTTCTCTTTTTCTTTCTTTCTTTTTTCTTTTTCCAGCAATGTATTTTACCAGCTGCTATGCATAACGTGAACTTTAGATTTTTCGGATTTTCAGAAAATTGCAATTCTCTCAGTTATTTACAAATATCTAAATATTTTTAAGGATTTGTGTTGAATGCCGAAAGTTTTTATTTTATTTTGTTTTATGGTAAAATTAATACACATTTTTATAAACTATATATTTATAAATTTATTAAAAATTTATTTGTTTAAGCGCCAAAACTGCTAATTTTATTAAATAATTTAATTTTTTTATTTTGAATGATATATTTTACAAGCAAATTGGTATATTAAATCCTTAGCTTTTTAAGATTTTCAGAAAATTATAATTCAGAGAACATGATTTATAATCATTTAAAGGATTTTAAGGATTTATGTTAAACGTCGTAAGCATTTTAAATAAGTTTTATAATAAATTATTTATTATTTATTATATATTAGAAATAAATAATATATATACATATATTAAAATATATTAAAATGGACATATTTATGTACAAAAATCGCTAATATTGTTAAATAATCTTAAAATTTTATGTTTAAAGATATATTTTACCAGCTATTGCATGTCGTTGTTGTACGGTTAAAGGCCGATTAACTTACGCTAGGGTGCTAGGCCTAAGGGTGTAATGTCCTCCGGGGGGGGGGGACTTTGAATGGGGTCCTAGTCCGTATTTATGCGAACCAACTAATGCACGAAATGAATTTTTCAGGTTTCTAAAATTACCATAAAATCCTCATTCCGTACGTTATTTATAAATAATCAATAGTTTTTGAAGAAAAATGTTACACAAGAAAAGTGTTTTTATTTTGCTTTAAAACAAATTATTAAATAGATGTTACAAAAATAAAATTATGAGAAATTCATAAATTTATTAAAATCTATTTTGGAAAAGCGCGGCCGAGCGGTTCTATGCTCAAAGCTGGTAGACGTGAGTGTGATCTTGATTATCACATATTCTAGAAAAATATATTTTCATTTATAAATAATAATAATAAAATAAAATATGTAACGAACACATTTTCATAACCTCTAAACTGCAACTTAAATTCTCATACAGTATGTTCTTTAAATTTTTACATTCTCCCTCTTCCCACATATGTATCTGTTGCTAATTGCAACTTTTTCGAAACCATTGTTCATGTATTATTCGTTCTTTAACGTTAATGCAGATCTACAGTAGCTTGTTATGACTTTTCCTAATTCGGTTTCTTCTCATCTTACAAATAAATGCAATTTTGTCACCATGAATGCATTCCTTGTCTTATAACATGGTACGTTAATTTTGCTTAAAAGTTCCGAGTTCTCATGGCGTATGTAAGCGATTAGTGAGGACCGTTTGAATTGTAATTATGTGGTAACCTTTTCAAAAATTGTATGTGTTTATACGTAATCCAATTACAATCATTTTTTCTCAACTACTTTGAACTTTGCTTCGATTAGAGCTTTAGCGAGACTAATGAAGAAATCGGAGCGTCACTTCATCATCATGACTTGAGCTAAGAAGTCGTCGATTTGGGCTCCCACTCCAATACTATTAAAATTACTTCAATTCGAATTACTCAATAATAATAACTTTTTAAAAGTTGCTCACCTATATCGATGAGTAATATATCATATAAAATGTTTAATAACATTTTTCGTGATTATCTACAAAAATGCCTGGATTAATGAAAACTGAGTTATTGTCTAGTCACTTCTCAATAATTCTGAAATTGTTTTTATAAAGTAAACTTCTATAACCAACGGCCATCTACAAATCCTCAACTTCAAAAATCTTCCTCTTGACAGTGAGGTTCTGGGTTCGATCCCAGATCGCTCTCGTCGGCCTAGCCGCTCAGAGTTTTCGGTGGTTTTCTTGCATAAATATGGCCTAGGATCCCTTAGAAAGACCCCCACGTAGGACACTGCCCCTCAAGCCTAGGCCATAGAGCAGTCAATCGTCCTTATTCCCCACAAGCCAACCTAATGCACCAAAACAACTTATATTTTTAAACAATTTTAAACTTTTATTTTTTAAAAGATATATTTTTGCAGCTAGTGCGTGATGTGAATTTTTAATTTTTAAAGATTTTCGGAAAATTATGATTCAGAACCTAATTTATATCTAACGGTTTTTAAAGATTTATGTTGTATGATGAAAATGTTTTTAATTTGTTTATAATAAATTATTTAATACATTAAAAAAAAAAAAAAAAAAAGAAATTTATAAAAGCATTAAAATTTATTTGTTTAAAAAGATAGCCTAAACTATTAAATAATTTTAATTTTTTATTTTAAGAGATATATTTTATCAACTAACTCGTGCAATAAATTTAGATTTTTTAAGGTTGTCAGACAATCCTAAATTAGTACATTAATTATGAATATCTATACATTTAAAGGATTTATACTGCATATCGAAAGTTTTATTTATTTATTTATTTATTTTTATTTACACACATTAAAAAAAAAAAAAAAAAAAAAAAAGCTTTCATCTAGAATGAATAAGCAATCATTTTCTGAATCCCTAAACTAGAAATATAAATTTCCGATTTAATGCATATAAATAAAACAAATAAATCGAATAGACAAAAGGTTCAAAAATTTCTTCTTTATGCTATTCTAGACAGTGAAGCCATTATTATTCTATAAATCCTTTGTACTGAGAGAAAATCTCGCTTTGAATTCTAGAATTGATTCATAAACTAGAATTATTGTTACCCGCCTCTTGTGTTCACATTTATTTGCAGAATAATAAAAAAAAATTCACAACGAAAATATAGAAAAACGTTCAAGAATTCTAATAGGGGATTCTAGAACTCAGCAAAAGAAACTAGAATTTATAAAGATGACATAAAGCTATTTTTACTAGAGCTACAGTTTTATTTTCTAGATGCCATTTGCAGATATTTTTCTGTGTATTTTTATAATAAAGTATTTAATACACAGTTTGCAAGAAAATAAGAAAATCATAAACTCATTGTTTTCATCAAAAATTGCTAATATTGTTAAATGATTTTAAAGTTTTATTTTTAGTAGTTGTATATCCACGAATTATTACTTTCCGAACATACATATATAAGGAACTTATTGTAATCATGTCAAAAATACGAATTTGAGATTTTGATGCTTCTATACGTTTTGGGGTCCCCTAAGACCGTTTTCACTATTTTTGCGATGATGTATGTGTGTCAGTGAACACGCTAGCGTCTAAACGCTTTGCTCGGATGAGCGGAAAGTTGGTACGTATGTTGTAAGTCACCGTAGCACGAACCATATTGATTTTGGTGAATGTAGCACATATAGTTTTTTTACAGGGACAGCAAGAAAAATTCTTTATCATTATGGCCTATGAGGCCAAATTTTTAAAAATGTGATAGCGTCTAAATGCCTTATTAAACAGAGCAAAAATTTTGTACACATGCTATAGGTCACAATTGCACGAACTGTATAGATTTTGGTGAATTTAGCACTTACAGATTTTTTTTTCAGCGACGCAAAGAAAAATTCTTTATCATTATGGCCTATGGGACCCAATTTTTTAAAGTGCGATAGCGTCTAAACGCCTTATTCAATTGAGCTGAAAAAATATATGAATATTATAAATCACTGTTGCACTAACCATAAGCAATCATTTTGGTGAATCTAGCATTTATAGGTTTTTACAGGGACACAACGAAAAATTCTTTATTATTATGATCTATAGGCTCAAAGTTCAGTAGCGTTAAATAAAACATCGTGCACAAAATGGAGAAAAATTCCCAAACACTTTATTATGATTTTATCTCTTTTGTTTATTTAACAACTCTTCTTTCTTTACTTTACCTACAAAAATACTAATTACTCAGTGTTCGGAAAGTCGAGTAAAGTCACACCAGATTTTTTTTTTTTTCAAATAATTCGTAATGTAACTAATCAGACTTTTATAATTATCAGAAAATCATGAATTAGCATGTTATTTATAAATATTTAATAGTTTTTAAAGATTTATCAAAGTGATTTATATTGTTTTATAATAAATTATTTCATACACATTACAAAATAAATAAACAATTATATTAATTAAATAAAAATTTGAAATTTATTAAAAACTATTTATTTGCGCATAAAAATAGCTAATATTGTTAAATAATTTAAATTTTTTATTTTAAAAGCTGTATTTTACCAATTAATGCGTCAAGTGGATCTTTAGACCTTTTTGATTTTTAGAGGATCATAATTTAGTACGTTATTTATAAGTATCTATCAATTTCAAATGTTTATATTATGTATTCAAAAATTGTTTTGTTACGTTTGATAATTTATTACTTAATAAACATTTAAAAAGCATTATTAAAGTATATTGTTCAAGCAACAAAATAACTTATATTGTTAAATATTTTTCTGTCGTTATTTTAAAAGATATAAAGTGACTCTTCGTATTTTACTATGTTTTTATTAACTTCTAGTCTTGTTTGTTTGTTTGTCCGGTACAAATCTTACAATCGAATTTTAACTAACTTCCCTACTGGCTAGACATTTGAAACTTTTACAACAGCTCAGAACCCGATGACAACACTATACTTCGAAGTCCGATTTTCAAATTTTTGGTTAGTTTTCTTATACTTAATTAAAATATGAATTAAATTCATTTTCTTTCGACATAAAAATAAATACATTTAATTCAATGTGAACATTAAAAAATTATAAAAAGTTAAATTATGCAGCTCACAAAAATTGACGCAATTATCACTCTAAAAATTTTATGCGCATTGATAAGAGCTCTATGATTCATCAAAAAACTTAAAACATGGTATATAAAAAGTCTTTTTTTTTAATCTTATAATTATTTTATCCTTTTATCTTCTAAATAAGGACAAAAAAAAAAAAAAAAAAAAAAAAATTCTTCCAACAAAGATACTTTCCTTAAATTTTAAGAAGCATTCATTAACCAAAATTAACAAATTAATTCTTTTAAAAATATTTTTTTTTTTTGTGATATGTTTTTATTATTATTATTATTATTATTATTCGGTCTGTAAGTGCACAGCGTTAAGGGGACTCTATACCTATCGTATCCGAAAGCCGAAGCCAATGTTATTCTATGCGAAAATTTCCCCCATTATAATTCATTAACTAATACATATTTTTAAATTCTGTTTTCACTTTCCAAAAATTCACAACTATTAAACAATTTATAGCTTATTAAAAATTGTTTTTTAATTTTTATTTTTAAGGTTTCATTTTTAAGCTCAAAAATGAAAAATTTCACATTGTGAAAATTCACTTTTTACAATCTCAAAATAAAATATTAAAAATTTTATAAAATAATTTTTAGAAAGCGATAAATTGTTTAATAGTTGGGATGGATGGATGGGTGGGTTTTACGTCGCACTAGTGGTGCGCAGATAGGCAATTGGCGACGGTCTGGAACACACCCCTAGAGGTGGTCCGGAGATATACCATCACCATTTTGATCCTCCACGGAAGGGATGGCTCTCCCGCTTCGGCGACCCTCAGAGGTATAATTTTTCATGGGAACATGAAGGACATTGCGACTTTTTACCAACAAACATCTAGTTAATATATAATGAGGCGGATGATGAAAATATACGCACAGATTGTCTTGTGTCTGGCTAAAAACACTCTTTTAAACATTATAAAAAATTCAGGAATAATTCTGTCTAAACTTTTAATTAAATTACATATTTTACCGCCAAATTCATGATAAAGTGTGTCTGAGAAGTTATTCTCCGGAAACTGGTAGACGGGAGAAGAAAATTAAAAGTCCATGCCACGCTGGTCGAAGTTTTCCGTAGTTTTCTCCGAAACTCATATAAATATATTATATGTACTAGAATTTCTAAAAAAAAAAAAAAAAAAAAAAAAAAAAAACATTGATACCACATTATTTATGCCTTGAGCACTTACGTGAACAATATTGCGTTTATTAAATGTAGCACCAAACACAAAAGAGAAATTTACCTTACAATATTTTTATAATCATGCACAAAAATAATATTTATGTTTATAGATTTTATGTTTTTGTTTTTTGTTTTTTTTTTAATGAAAATTTTTCTAAAAAATAATATTATGAATAGGGTAGGTACTCCAGTAATTGACATCTATCCCGAAATAATTAATAAATAAGAAAAATAATAAAATCATATATTTTACATATAAGAATTTTATCCTTTTATGTCAAACACTGGAGTATAGGGTGCCAATAACTGGTAAAATGAATAACTAGCAGTGTCAAACACTGGAACATAGGGGCCAATTACTGATAAAATGAAAAACTGGCAGTGTCAATTACTGGAACATTGAATGGGTGTCAAACAAAAAGTCATAAAAAAAATAATTATTATCAAATGAATGTATCATTTTAACATATACATGGTTCTGAATGTCTTTCATACCATATGTACTAACTTAAGATTTCTAAAAATATTTTCTGATCACTAGGATATTAAAAACATCAGAGATTGCTCTAAAAGTGTCAATCACTAGTGCCCTTACCCTAATCTGTGTGAGGCAAACTCTCTCTCTCCCTCTCTCAACTAATTAACTAACAAAACTGTTTTAAATTGTAAGATTAAGCAATTTAGTATGAACCTTCATCAGACAGGGAGAACAGAAAAGGGCACGAATGCAAGATAAAATTATCACTATTAAAAAAAATAATGATGAAAATTAACTGCATTTGTACTAAAGTATAAAGAAACTAAATAATATATGAGGAGAATAATTTAAGTATTTAATTAAAAAATAGTAAATAGTTAATTTAAAAATAGGATTTTTTTCTTTTATTTTTTATGTCAAAATTCCTTATTTTTTTATAGTATTTGTGCATGTTTTGTTACAGTTTATCAACATGCACATTTACTTGTAACTTTATAAAAAAAAAAAAAAAAAAAAAAAAAAAAAAAAAACCTTGAGTGCTCATACCACTTCCGACCAGGGTAGTCAGCGGATATCCTGTTCAAAATATGGAGGATATACAATATCTTTCTGTGTCCCCATACCTTACCCCTCTTCCTTCTTTTCTGTTCATGTAACTGTTATGAAAAATAAGTAAATGTGTGTATGTTAAAAGAAAAAAACTCTCTCTGTGGGTGTTAGAACAGGTGTATGACATACTCTTCAGCGAATAATTTTTCATAGCAGACATTTTCCCATTAATATCAAGAAATAAAAACTGCGCGTTTGGCTCAGAATTTTAAAAAATTTCCATCTGTATTTATTCACGACATTGTAAATACTAATACTTTTCATACTACAATAAGTATAAGGCACAAATACTTTTCAGAGACATTGTAAATAATAACAACACGTTACGCAACAAAATAATTGTAAGATTAAAAAAAAAAAAAACTTTTTATATACCATGTTTTTAAATGTTCTGATGAATCATTAATAAAACACGCGAGGATAAAAAATAATATATATAAGCAATATTTAAGCACGTGGACTCAGTTCAGTGAGCTAATAATAATAATAATATAAAAAAGTTGGTTTTAACAAAAAAAAATAGTACTCTTTTTAGAACAACGTATATTGGCATCATTAACTACATTAGCACTTATCAATGTGTATAAAATTTTTAAAGTGATAATGACGTCAATTTTTGCGAGATGCATCATTTAACTTTATATAATTTTTTAACGCTCACATTTAATTAAATGTATTTATTTTTATGTCGAAAGAAAATGAACTCGTAAATTTTTTTTTGGCAACAATTAAATTATAGCTAATATTTTAATGGCTATTTTAAAAGCTATTAGGAGGTTGTTCGAAGTATTGTGTTGTCACCGGGTTCTGAGCTACTGTGAAAGTTTCAAATGTCTAGCTAGTAGGGAAGTTAGTTAAAATTCGATTAAAAGATTTGTACCGGACAAACAAACAAGAATCGAAGTTAATAAAAACATAGTAAAATGCACCAAGAGCAATTTCTGTAACGAACTCAAACGTTTTTGTGTGGCCCTGTAAACGTATCATTTCTGGCAACCATACCTTTTACAAGAGGAATTCACTTATTGTATTTGAATATATATATATTATTATTATTATTTTTTATGTTTAGTGTAGTATAAAAAAGTTGGAAAGCGTTTTAAGGAAATAAGTCTCATAAAACACGACGTATCCAAATTATTTTCTGACTTCCTGTACACAAACTAAATACACATGCTACACGTACGTTTTTTGTTCTACATAAAGCCGAAACATTCTACAATAAAGCCGAAACCTCTATAACATATATCAGTGACAAGGAATTCTAAAATCATTTATATTAATGAGAATGCGGAGAGACAAGCAAATAGACAAATCGAAATCATAAATACTTTTTAACTTTATTAGAAAGTGTTAAAAACACGTAACACAGAATTCCCTCCGAAAAAGTTCTACTCATATAGTTTAATATGCTTGTATATTTTATGCAGCCTTGTAAGCCAACCATTAATAATAATAGTATCACATTTAATAAAAAACATGTTTTGTTTATTTCAATAATCTATATAATAATTGCGTTCTGCATCTTTTTGGTTCTTATGAACTTTACAAAAGTTTTTAACGTTTAATGATCACTTACATTTGAACGTTTAATATGAGCTTCGTAAACAAGCAGCACACACACAAAAAAAAGAATAAAAATTGAACGTTTTGCAATTGCAACGTTGTGCGGCGTTGCTGTTTTTATGCTGCTCTTGTTAAGTTTGAACATCCATCTATTTGCATAACAAAAATAAGATCTTATATTATTAAAAAAAAAAAAATCTTTTAAATTATAATTTTAATTATTGATGACTACCTTATAATACTTATCCTTATATGTGTGCTCTTTGGGCATTATTGCTTGTAATTGAGTCTTCTTAAAACTTAACATTTAATACTTTGACTTCAAGATTACGTAATTTTGGGTTAATCATATACGTTCAATTCTTCTTATTACTTAACCTTTTGCTAAAAATTATTCTTATTACTTGATCGGTGCTAAAAATTATCTTAATCTTGCAGTCACTACTTCTAAATTATCTTAATCTTTCAGTCAATACATCTCAATTACACTCCTTATTGCATTGGCTTTTTCTTCTGAAATAATTTAACTGACTTATTGTTTTTATAGCTAACCGAAAGATGGCGCTTGCACTCTGATGTCTTATGCATTCATTCTTCAGTCCTTAACTTAAACGATTTAATTATTAATGTTTTTTGGTACGATTTAATTTAACTCTACTATTTTTAATTTTAATTAACTTTAAAATCTGTTTTAACATTATCATTTAATATTTACTCTGTGTATTTTATCTTTAATGAAATTGCTCTGAAGCATATTCGATTAATGGATATCTGTCGAGCTTTTATTTTAACTTCAATTTAGGTTTTGGCATCATCCTTTTCTCCAGTTTGTGTTAACTGTTATACATGTGGTTACTCTGCTTCTTTCATGTTATCACTTTGGTTTCCATTAAGATTTTAATTAATCTTTATTTAATCTTTGTTTTAATTTAATATTTCACTTATTTCTCATTCTTCATGGTTCTTGCTGCTTCGATCGAGGCGTGAAATGATATAAATTGCTATGATTAGCAATATAGTTTTACAAAATCGCCGCAGCTTTCACTGCTTTATGAAGTATGCGCCCCTTGGTAAGTATGATTCTAATTTTAAGCATTTATATCCAATTAATTATTTGTTTTCTCTCTCATAAGTTTAATGGTCCTTTTTTATTATCATTCAGGTCGGCGTAAGTATTTTAAGTTACTATCGTAACTCACTGGTTCTTAATCTATATCGCAACTTTTTGTGTCATTCTTTCCTCTATGTTAAATTCAGTTCTATATTTTAGTGTGCTGTTATTGTTTTAGTTCTATTAATTGCTAAATTTTAAGATTAAATTTTATTACGTTATCTATTATATATATATATATATATATATATATATATATACATATATATATATATATATATATATATATATATATATATATATATTTGGTCTGATGAAGGAATGTATTTAGAATTAGTTCGTCTCGAAATAATTCGTGGATTTGAAATTTATGATGATCGCTTTTTAAGATTTTATTTCTCATTTTTTTAACCCCAGTCTTTTATTTATGCATTTTACTGTAATATATTGCATTCTTTTTTTTTTCCGAATTGAATTGTATTCGTATTCACATTATAATCAAATAAATTAGAGAGAAAAAGTAGAAGGTCGAATAAAATCCAGTTTTACACTATACTTACCGATACATTTTTTTTTTTTTTTTTTTTTTTTAAATAATGTATCTTATTACCATGATGACACCTGAAAATATAAATTTTGATTTTAATTTTTGGGGATGAAAGATCATAAAAACTATGTTTACAGCTTTATTTTTGAAATGAAACATGCAATTACCTTTCTGTAGCCCTGTATAGTGTCTAAAGATTCCTTATCTACAATATGGTGTACTAAAAGATTAATATAATAATTTATATATATATATATATATATATATATATATATATATATATATATAATATAAATGAGAATATACTTTCTGAGAATGCATTTTCCAATCACACCCCATAATGTATAGTGGGTTGAATAACCTTGATCCGCACCCGACTCGCAAAAAAGATTTCGAGCCATAATCCAACCCGAACTCGCAGTTTCTGTCCTGTAACTCGACATGCGACAGGCCAGGCCAGGCTATAACTTTGGAGAAACTCTCTGTGGAGTGCAGTTCACGCAGGGCTGGGAGCTTCAAGTAGGAGGGCTAGGGGCTTTGACCTCCTACGCCAACAGACCATCCATAATATATCCGAAGATTTTTATGTAGTCTTATAAACTAATGGGCTCTTCCCACCGTCATCTGCTCAATCACGTGATAGAGGAAAACGAATAATCGAATTCTGATAATCGAATTCAATTAAATATTGTTCTTAAGAACAAAAGTGTTAATATTTAATATAAAATAAAATAAAAGTAATAGTGTGCATTTGTAAACAGTAGAATAATTGTATTTGTAAATTTAATAATTTTTAAAGAACACTTTATGTGTTTATTTATTTTCACCTGTAAGAATCGATTTTTGTATGTTTTTGTGTAACTGTTACATTAACTGATCTAGCAATAAATAATAGCTTGTTTTTGTGGAATGTTTATGGATTATAATTTGAAATTTTAAAATGTTTTCATTTAATTTAATTGCATAAAGGTGTTACAACAATTAACTTAGTTACTGGTCTAAACGGATTTACGTAGTACTATATTGCACTGTCACTGATTTAAGTACTAAAAATCAGAGTATTTAAACATGGTCTTCATGAACATCAATAACAGGTATAAAATAAATGATGATTGCAAATGTATACAGCAAACAAAAGATGATGAATAGTGATATAAAATGGATTAAAAATGATGATGTATAAAAAATAACACAGATTAAATACGATTGATCAAAAATAAGAATAGAAAGTATGTTATTTCAGCAATCGCTCTAGATAAACAAGACTTCGTCTGCTATTTGTTTTTCCTCTATCATGTGATCTCTGACGTCATGTAGGAAGAGTCCATTAAAGCTAATTATATCATACCTTATCAATGCCATCTGTATCATAATAGGAAGCATATTATAGTAAACCCCTGTAATGTAAGATACATTAGTCAAAAAGCCTTTTAAAAATATATGTGGATACGAGAGCGCGATTAGATAGACGGAAAGACAGGTATACGAACAAACAAATATTATAAACTCTATTCAACTTTATTGGAAAGTGTTAAAAAGAACGAGTAGGCTAGCGTTTTCATTTTCACAGCTTTTTTTTTTTTTTTTTTTTTTTAAACAATGCAACCAGTCGAATGAAAAAAAAAAAAAAAAAAAAAAAAAAAATCAACACCAAATCTGTTAACTTACTTAGTTTAAAAGAACTACATCCATCAGAATAAAAAGGTAGAAAAAAAAATAAAGAATAAGTAAATAATGAAAAAAATAAATAAATCATGAGCTTTCACCAGGTTTCTTTTACCGTCTCAGATTGAGGTTGAAGGAGTGTCTCCTTCCCCATTTAAAATTCACTTAACAGGTTGGAAAAAGTATGCAGCGGGCAGGCGTCTGGAAAAATCTCTTAGCGGTCAATGGTTTTTCTTCTGCAAATAGTGGAAAGAATGGGAATTCTATTGTGGTAATATATGACTTATCTGCTATATACTCTAGCATCGGTTATTCGGGACTTCGGTCACATAAAAATTTAACTCAAATTAGCATATTGTGGCAATCACAAAACATTGTTCTGTATTTTCTAATACGTAAGAATCGCGTAATTTAGACCAAAACCTGTTCCATTTATTTTTACTTTGTAAAATCTAATGCGAAAGAGATATAGTTATTAAAAAAAAAAAAAAAAATGATTAATTTTTATGGAAAATAAATAAATAAATAAAATAAATTTGTTTTAAATTAACATAAATCAATGGTTCAGCCGTTCGTTTTAAAAGTTTTTACAAATTCTTTTGAAAGAAAAAAAAAAAAAAAAAACACTCGTATTTAAAATTTGCACCCCCAGGAGGGGCTAGAGAAGCTATGCCCCTACATAAACAAGCAGATGAAAAATAAAATAAAAGACTCTTGGTTAACTATCATTATTATAATAATTATTACTATTTTATAATTTAACATTGAAAAATTACAAATAGTTCTCATTAATAAAAGGAGGTTTGGAGCTGGATAATTAAAACCAGTAAAAAGTACAACGTCAGAAATGCCAAAGAAAAATATTTGGGAAGCATACAGCTGTTTCGGTTGCCTTAAGCACACAGTCTTCAGTGCATAAAAAATTCTGAAACTGGAGAAGTGCTCGTATATATAGAAGAGGGACAGAATTCCGTTCAACCAATACGATTACACACTGTTAAAAATATCTGTAAATTTAATGTAAATATTTACCCACAGTCTCTGTAAATTTACAGTAATTCTTAGTTAAAGTGAATAATCGAGATGCTCAATCTTTATTCTGTATTTTTACGTAATTTTATTATTTAATTTTTTAATTAAAATTAAAGATGACTGTTTCCACTTTAGAAAAAGCATTCCAAGTCCGATATATATCCTCAACAATATTTAATTAAATTAATATTAGTTATTAAAATGAATGTGTAAAATAAATTTTTTATAATAAAGATAATAGATTACACAGAGTTTTCTGTTGAAATTTTTAACAGTGCAGGAAAGGTGGAAAGAGTGACCAGTAGGAAGTTTAGAAACACTGGCTGTGAAAACTGTAGAAAAAATTAAGAAAATGTGGACTGAATGTAAAATTTCCAAAAATCAGACAAATAGGGAACAGCGAAATCACAATTTACAAGGTTTTTAAGACTTTTATAAATATAAAAAGCTTCAAAGACATCGAGTTCATGAATGGATTTAGGTCTGCAAATTATTTTAGCTGAATCAAGTTTAAAATTATGATTTTCCTCCCAGCAATGCTTAGAAATAGCCGATTAATTGGTTTCTTGTTTGCGAGCGTAATTAATATGTTCTTTTAGACGAAATTTAAGACTGCGTTTAGTTTGACCATTGGCAATAATATTAATTCTGACAATGATTAAAAAAAAAAAAAAAAATACGTGATATGTTTAAAACTAACATAATAAGTGATGAAAAAAATGTTATTTACAGCGATTGAATCAATCAACACATAAACTGTTAAATCATTTGACTCTCGGAAATTAAAAACATGATAAATCCAAACGCTGAGTTTGAAGAGGGGAAAATATATATATATATATATATATATATATATATATGCTTTTGTACATAAATAAATCATGAGCTTTTAACAGAGCTCTTTTTCACTCTCGACTTCCCGCAGGGTTATAGGTACGGGAGTGTCTTTTTACACATTAAAAATTCACTTAATAGATTGAAAAAATATGTGACAAGCGTTTGGAAAAATAACTCTCACGGTCAATGATTTTTCTGTGAGGGAAAGTAAAAGAATCGTGCCTGAACCTTAAATATGTAAAAAGAAAGTCGCTTACCTTTTAATTGTTTATTTAATATTATCAGTCTTTCGTTTTCTAATGTGTAAAAATGATTTTGATAATTCCAATTGTAGAATTGATAGAAAGAAGTATTAAAAGCTTCATTAAAAAGCTTCATTTTATATATATATATATATTTTTTTTTTTTTTTTTTTTTCACTTTGTAAGTTTTTTTTTTTTTTTTTTTTTTTTTGTCCCAGTTATAGAAACTGTTGTTTTTAAAAAATATTAATGTTAAGAAAAAAAGAAAATTCCAATTCTGTTTAAACTAGTATGATGTGGCCATTACAAGACTTTCTTCTATATAATTTTGCACAAAATTCATGCAATACAAATTATTTATTAAATTATTTTCCATTATAAATGCAGACGATTTTTATCTGACAGAATTATATCACGAAATGCCTAGCGAAAGTCAATTTTTTACCAATATCAAAAGAAATACAATTTTTTTTTTTTTCGTTAAAAAAATTATAAAAAATCGATAAATTTGTTTTAAATTATCATAGATCTATGGTTCAACCATTCGTTTCAAAGGAATTGACGAGATGTTTCGAAAGATACCCGTACTGAAAATTTACACCACCCAGTGGGGTACTTCCCCCTCAGGGGGTGAAGCTATGCTTCCCCGTGCACAAACATTTTTTCCTAGTTTACTACTACTATTATCAATAATTCATATTAATTTTAAAATCGCACATTAAAAATAACTGTCATTATGTACATTTATACGAAACTTTGTCCTATACTATCACGTTAAACATTTAGAAAAAATGGGATCACAGCGCTACCTTCTAAGCGAATGATCCCCAAACCTAATCAGCACCAGTTTTTCTCAGGGTCCAACTAAATACCAGATTTGGTTAAATTTCGTTCATTGGTTCGTGTTCGTGAGATACGTCGTCCACAAAATTTGTGATACACACACACAGAATGACAGACAGACGTTTTCTAAAAAGAGTCGAATCGTGTTTAGGGCATCCCAAAACGTGTAAATCCATCGAAAACTGGAGTTCGAAAACTTTCCCGAATCCAATACTTTCTGTATATTACATACAGAAGAAAGTAAAAATAGCTAAAAAGGTTTATATATTAGAAAAATTGTACTTCTATTTATATCCAGTGTCATATATTTGCGATCCAAGTTTTCATAAAATATAACCTGTCGGAAGATGTATACACAAATTGAATAACCATATATTTTTATAATGACCACCGTACATGTGAAGTTTTGTGCACTTATACATAATAGAATCTCTGATTAATTCCTACTAATAGAGAAAATAGCATAGAAGTGCCACCTGCTGGACGATATATACCAAAATCTAATCAGTGCCAATATGTTTCAAAGCCAACCAAAAATAACGTTTTATGGAATTCCGTAAATAATTTCATGAGATAGAGCACTTACAAAATACTTGTAACACACAAACACACAGAGGCCTGCCAGCGGTTCTGCACTGACATCTAGTGGATGGGAAGTGACAGGTTCAATCCCAGGTCACGCTCATCGACCTAACCTATCGGAGTTTTCCGTGGGTTTCTCCGAAACTCGCGTAAATGCGAGCTAGGACCTCTTAGAAAGACCGCCACGGAAGGCATTTCCCCTATAAACGTAGGACCCTAGCGTAGTCTATCGGTCTTAAACCGTACAACCAAGAAAACAACCACAAACACATGGACATAGACATTTTCTAAAAATGATCAAATTGTGTTCAGGATATTTTGAAACGTGTGTATCAATCTGAAACTGGACTTTGAAGATTTTCATGAATCCAAATTTTTCTTTCTTCTATACATATAGGAAGAAATTATTAGATTCGTGAATTCCGGTTTTCGACGCATTTACACGTTTTGGAATGTCCTGAACACAATTTGTATATTTTTAGAAAATGTTTGTCTGTGTATATCACAAATTTTGTGTATTGCTGTATCTTTCGAACCAATGAACGAAATTTAACGAAACTTGGTATTTAATTGGATCTTGACCTAAACCAGTGATGATTTCATTTGGAGGTCAATCGCTCAACAGGTGGCGCTATCTTTTTTATGTATCATTTTTTCTGTATTTTTGACATGTCAGTATAGGACAAAATTTCATACCAATGTACATAATGTTATATTTCTTTAAGATAAAAATCGTCTGCGTTTATCATAGGAAATAATATTAATCTATATAAATGAAGAGTAGTGTGTGTGTGTGTGTGTATCTGTGTGCCTGCGCTCCGCTCAAACTGTAGACCGCAGAGCTACAAAACTTGACAGATGGGTAGCTGCAGGTATGCAACTCATTGAGATTTTTTTCGAATTTTGAATTTGATTTTTTCCAAATTTCATTCTTTCATCTCAGTCGTCTGCGTATCTTAGCAACGACTATTATCCGCGATTGTAACGATCGATAGATGGCGCTTTTTCAGCTCTTGTTGTTAGTAAATATTACAGTCACGTGTATCTACTTTTGTTATTTTTGTTATTCTACTTAATATTCGTACTATAATTTCTCCGCCATTACATCATGGAAAATTGATTGCTTTTGGAAAAAAATATTTCAGTTTATTCAAAGTTCGATCGAAAGTAGATATTTAACTGAAGCTGAACAAATATTATTTTCAAATCATCTGATTAATTCTTTACTTCCATTAGCCGAAGCAACTGAAATTTTAAATTTGTCATTTGGAAATAAATGGAAGCTTAATTCTGGATTTCTTGGTCCTTTGGAGCCACACTGTGGCACACAACAGTATGTGTTATCTTTTTTACCGGATTTATTCATTTTTATTCAATAAATATATGTGAAACTAAACATCGGCTAACAATGGCGGCTTGATGGAATTCGAATTAAAGCATGTGTATTGTAATTTCCCCTTAGCCCAAAAATTAAATAATAATAATTTTAAAAAATCTATTTATAGTACTTATGTTTAAAAATAACAATATTACAATTTTTTATTTTTCATTTATTTAATTAAGTACTTTGACTTTTTTTTTTTTTTTTTTTTTTTTTTTTAACTTTCCGGACGTACTGTGTAAAGAAAGTATTGTAATCATGGAAAAAATTCGACTTTTTGTTTATTGTATTTATAGGAAAAAAGGGTATTATACTACAAAGGATTGAACTTATTGAGATTTAATTAAAATTTATTTATTTTTGTATGTTTAATTCCTTTTACAGAAAAATCGCTTTTCTTTTACTTACTATATAGTCTGAAGGATATGGTAATATAATGCAAACAGCGAGGGCTATAAAATACGTGACTCAAAAACTAACATATTTAACAGATGCTGATATACAGTCAAATTTATATCGTAATTCTTGAATAATAGCAGATCTAACTTTCATCAATAAAATACCAAAATTGAAGTGCCCGGGAAAGACCTTTCTGCAGGCAGTTTGAACCTGGGCCCGATGCAGTGCAGGAGGGAAAAGTGATGCTGTAAGCAGTGGGTACCCGAAGCAAAGTTTAAAGCGATTTCAATTTTTTTTTTTATAATGTGAAAAAAAAAAAAATACTCATTCAATTTTTTTTGAAGATTCATTTAAATACAGTGACCAGCGAAGCGTGCCAGTAAATAATTATTTTATAAATAACTTGTACTATGTGAATTTGCATACAATTTTATAGAAGAAAGTCTTGTGGTTGCCACAACATACCAGTTTCTTGTACATAGAAGAAAGTAAAAGTATTATCAACAGTTTAAAAAAATTTTTATCGCTTCTTCTATGATTTTTATTTTTATTTATTTATTTATTTTTTGTTAAATCTACATGTATGGGTCATTTTATAAAAATTACACGATATAAATATTATTTTACTTTTTCCAATTTTCTCATAGACCAACGATTTTTCTTATCAGTTCACCATCCAACTCATTGTCTGCGATGCGAGACCAAGGGGGGAGGGTAATTTTCCTTTCTACTTGACTACAACTTTTTCAACTTTTATAGGGTTTTTCCTTTCGATTATTTTTATTTCTTGCACCCGGATCTTCGCGCTGACAATTTTATTTCCTTCGTCGGATGCCGACTGCCAGCTGTCGGCTGCCAACTTAAGCATGAAGCGAAGTGTCATAAGAAGAAAACAATAGAAAATCGTGCCAACATTATGCCGTCTTTTTTTCAATATTTCATGCATTTCATATAAAGTTACTCGGATCAGATTCTATGTGTTTGAATATAATTTCAAAACTAGTATGTTGTGGCCACCACAAGACTTTCTTCTATATTTTCCTATGCAAATTCACTCAATACAAATAACTTATCAAAATTGCTATTTATTAAAATTATTTGCCATGATGAATACAGACGATTTTCATCTCAGAAAAAACTAACACTAACTATTCAAAAATTTTATTCTCCGTAAATAACATCTTAAAAAATGCGCTTTCATAATGGTTATCTGAAGAGTTTCGTACACTTACATGTCTCAGAATTTGAGGTATTATAGCTTTCCCGTTGTCGGTGAAAATTGCAGTATAGCAGCGCAACCTATTGGCCGATATGCATCTAAACTGAATCAGCATAAAATCATTTGATCGCCTTTGGAAAGGGCAAAATTGTAATGTTGTTTGACTTGAATAACCATACATGAAAAAAATTAAAATTAATTCTCCGTTCATTCAGGCAACAATAATTTCATCAGCACGGATTTTAATTCTTAAAAAGGAGTGAAAGCGTCAATGAAAGGAATATAGTATAAATGGACTTGTTTTAGATATGCGCTAGAAACGTACTTACATACATATATGTGGTCAAAAATTGTTTGGACGTAATTAACCTTTGCCTTCTGTTGCACGTTCAGTCCACAACTAAACTGAAGAACAATTCAATAAATGAACAAACACATGTGAAGAAGATTTCAAATTAATTCTTCGTTCATTTTGAGAACAATAATTTCATCAGCACGGATTTTTATTCTTCAAAAGGAGTGAAAGCGTCAATGAAAGGCATATAAATGGATATTTTTAGATATGCGCTAGAAACGTATTTACATATATATACATGTAGACAAAAATTGTTTGGAAGTAATTAATCTTTGCCTTCGGTTGCACATTCTGTCCACAACTAAACTGAAGAACAATTCAATAAGTGAATAAACACATGTGCAGAAGATTTAAAATTAATTCTTCGTTCATTTTGACAGCAATAATTTCATCAGCACGGCATTTAATTCTTTAAGATTGATAAAGGAACTACACATAGTAAGTTTTAAACAAAAATTGTTTGAATGTAATTAATTATTGCAAGCGGTTATACTACAGAACCACAACAAAACTGAGAAAATTTTTTCAAAAACTTGAATAAGCGTACATGAAAAAGACTTAAAATGAATTATCCGTTCATTCAGTTAACAATAATTTATCCGGCATGACTTTTAATTCATCATTTTAATTTTTTAAAGACTGGTAAAAGAGTCAAGGCATTTAAACTTTTAATCTTACTTATTTAAGGTCAATACTGAAGAAATTCCAAGCAAAAATTATATGGATGTGATTAATTATTGCGTGCGTTTTCGTGCCGAAACTACAGCGAAGATGGAAAAAAAAAAAAAAAAAAAAAAAAAAAAAAGAAATATTGAAAATTTGAATAAGCGTTTTTGAAAGCGATTCAAAATGAATTCTCCGTTCATTCAGGCAGTAATAATTTCATCAGCAAGGCTTTTAATGTCTCATTTTAATTTTTCAAGATTGGTAAAAAAAAAAAAAAAAAAAAAAAAAATCAAAGCATTTAAACTTTTAATCTTACTTATGTAAGATTCGTACTTAAAAAAATTTTGAACGGAAATTTTTTCGATGCAATTAATCATTGCGTACAGTTCCATGCCTAAACAAAAGCGGAGCTGATAAGCAAATTTCAAAAATTGTATAAGCGTATATGTAAGAGATTCAAAATGAACTTTCCGTTTATTCATGCAACAATAATTTCATCAGCACGGCTTTTAATTCATCATTTTCATTTTTCACCATTGGCAAAAGAGTCAAAGCATTTAAACTTATAATCTTATTTATTTACGATCCACACTGAGAAAGTTTTGAATGAAATTTATTTGGATGTAATTAATTACTGCGTGCGGTTATGAACCAAAGTTGAGAAACAAATTTCAAAAACTTGAATAAGCGTATATGAGAGAGATTCAAAATGAACTTTCCGTTTATTCATGCAACAATAATTTCATCAGCATGGCTTTTAATTCATCATTTTCATTTTTCACGATTGGTAAAAGTGTCAAAGCATTTAAACTTCTAATCTTATTTATTTACGATTCACACTGAAAATGCTTTGAACGAAAATTACTTGGATGTAATTAATTACTGCGTGCGGTTATGAACCAAAGTTGAGAAACAAATTTCAAAAACTTGAATAAGCGTATATGAGAGAGATTCAAAATGAACTCTCTGTTTATTCATGCAACAATAATTTCATCAGCATGGCTTTTAATTCATCATTTTAATTTTTCACGACTGGTAAAAGTGTCAAAGCATTTAAACTTCTAATCTTATTTATTTACGATTCACACTGAAAATGCTTTGAACGAAAATTAGTTGGATGTAATTAATTACTGCGTGCGGTAATGAGCCAAAGTCGAGAAACAAATTTCAAAAACTTGAATAAGCGTATATAAAAGAGATTCAAAATGAACTCTCTGTTTATTCATGCAACAATAATTTCATCAGCATGGCTTTTAATTCATCATTTTAATTTTTCACGACTGGTAAAAGTGTCAAAGCATTTAAACTTCTAATCTTATTTATTTACGATTCACACTGAAAATGCTTTGAACGAAAATTAGTTGGATGTAATTAATTACTGCGTGCGGTAATGAGCCAAAGTCGAGAAACAAATTTCAAAAACTTGAATAAGCGTATATGAGAGAGATTCAAAATGAACTCTCTGTTTATTCATGCAACAATAATTTCATCAGCATGGCTTTTAATTCATCATTTTAATTTTTCACGACTGGTAAAAGTGTCAAAGCATTTAAACTTCTAATCTTATTTATTTACGATTCACACTGAAAATGCTTTGAACGAAAATTACTTGGATGTAATTAATTACTGCGTGCGGTTATGAACCAAAGTTGAGAAACAAATTTCAAAAACTTGAATAAGCGTATATGAGAGAGATTCAAAATGAACTCTCTGTTTATTCATGCAACAATAATTTCATCAGCATGGCTTTTAATTCATCATTTTAATTTTTCACGACTGGTAAAAGTGTCAAAGCATTTAAACTTCTAATCTTATTTATTTACGATTCACACTGAAAATGCTTTGAACGAAAATTAGTTGGATGTAATTAATTACTGCGTGCGGTAATGAGCCAAAGTCGAGAAACAAATTTCAAAAACTTGAATAAGCGTATATAAAAGAGATTCAAAATGAACTCTCTGTTTATTCATGCAACAATAATTTCATCAGCATGGCTTTTAATTCATCATTTTAATTTTTCACGACTGGTAAAAGTGTCAAAGCATTTAAACTTCTAATCTTATTTATTTACGATTCACACTGAAAATGCTTTGAACGAAAATTAGTTGGATGTAATTAATTACTGCGTGCGGTAATGAGCCAAAGTTGAGAAACAAATTTCAAAAACTTGAATAATCTTATATGAAAGAGATTCAAAATGAACTCTCCGTTCATTCAGGCAACAATAATTTCATCAGCACGGCTTTTAATTTTTGAAGACGATTGAAAGAGTCAAAAGCCATCGAAAAATGGCATGTGATACCTCTCATGTTCTGATTAAGTTTATTTCATTAGAGGCAGATTTTATCAACTTCCTGAAAGGTAGTAACAGGCTGTTTTCACGTCCTAAAGCAGTTTAATGCTGCCAGACTCTCTTTGTCTGAAGATCACTTTGCTGTCAGTTTCAGAACCACTCAAGCGATGGGAAATCATAAGAGTATATCGTCTGTCAGCTACTCAATCTGATAATCACGAGAAAATAACACAATGCAATGAAGGGTATCATTCGATACACACTATTTGTGTTTTCGATTCAGAAGAAAAAAAAAATAAAGCAATGTCGAATTCGGTTTCTTTGGAAGTTTCTTTCCACGACAGCTCATTATTTCTTGTCGTTTGAAACGTATGGTCATAATTGCTTTTCATTTAAAAACGTTATAGGAAACAAGTATATTTAAAAGGGAAAAGGAGAAATAATACACAATTTAACTTATGGAAATGTTAAGCTTAGGAAATTTCAAATTTTACGAGAGATTATTATGTAGACGATTAAATCAATTCTGAATTTAAGGTTTAAAATTTTCCTAATATCTCTTAAAATAATTTTAAGATACATGTGGGCACTTCATGGCTTACTTTACTAGTTCAATTTTTTTGCTTATCTCTTCTAAGCAACAGGACGTGCCGGGTTCGAGGCCAAGTAGTTTGAAGACATGCGTGTTTTTCTTCGAAACTCACGTAAATGCGGACAAGGTCCCTCTTCGAAAGGCCCAGAAGGAGGGCATTCCTCCTTGGCCTAGGCCCCTCGTGTACAACATGTGGCCTTAACCCACACGTCAAAACCAATATCTTCTTATAACTTTGCATTTTTTCTACGTAGCAGAACAATTTTTCTTGTAACATTATTTAGCGGGGCAATAGTTTTCTTTTTATTTTTCATCATAGTGAATTATGATATTAACTACAGAAATATTTAGAAGCTTTGAAAAGAAATTCACTATAAGACAAACCTTAAAAAAAAAAAAAAAAAAATGTGTGGTCGGGGGACTTCCGTCAGGAACGAAGTTCCTCATGCCTTTTGTCCAATTCCGAATTTGATTTGGAATAGAGATCTTGATTGTTTATTCTCTCTCTCACTATTTTATTGTTTATTTTCATTTTTTTTTTCTCAATGCAAATGATGTAAAGTAAGGAATCAAATTAAAAAGTTGCATTCAATAGTTTAGCAAAAATATTTGTTTATTAAAAAAAAAAAAAGAATTATAAATTATATTAAAAAAAAAAAAAAAAAACTAATATAAGATAATTTTTTAAAAAATTTATCATATTCTATCATGGTAATTATTGGTTTATGATAACTATAATACGATACATTAGTTTGAGATTCAATTTTGTCCAAGTATCTCGAAAAAACAGCATCAATTGTAGTACAGTATTTTGTGGTGAACTGCGCTGGATCATTATTAACACTTAAAATCAAATGTATCTGATAAAAATAATATGAGTTCTTCAAATTTGTCTTTATTATTGAAATTAATGTTGAAATATTCAGTGTTTAATATTAAGATTATACAACCGGCTGCGCTCTATGCTTATCTGTTCGAAACAATAACGTTCAACGAGGATTTGGCGGCGAGAAAGGAATTTTAAAATATACTAAAATAATGAACATCAGCATACCAGACCATTATTCCGGGCTTCTGCGTTCCTCCTTAGCAACCGTAATTAGGGAGAAAAAGTAGAAATTGCTAGGGTTCTTCTTTCTGGCGAGAGAAATTCATATGGAGAGAGCGTGACGCTTTTTCCTCACGTGCCGATTTCTGCTAGTTAACTACTACCGCAACCCACGGGAACTCCATAATAATAATAATAATAATAATAATAATGACAATAATAATAATAATAAAATGCTTACATTTTTTGTAAAGAGAAATTTATTTGGTACGACAGGACATGCATTAACTGTATTTCATTCTCTAGCATCGGCTACTATATTCATTCCTTAAGATTACTTTCGAATACCTCTAGCATAGAAGCCCTTTGGTGGTTTTTACATTTTTGTTGTCATTTTGGCTATGAATTAAAATAGCTATCGTGACTGCGAAAGTAAAGATTTTGGCGAGTGATGTCCGAGCTACTTCGATGGCAAATTTCAAATTTCGCCGAAAGTCCAAGCTGTTTCCATTGCTTTTGCATGACTTTTCTCAATTTTTTTTTAAATATTTTTCAACTTAATTGGAGAGGGAACAAAAGGAAAACCACATTTTAATTGGTCTAAATATACGAAATGTCTCCAGAAAAAATATTATCCGTTTTCTGTTCTGTTTATTATTTCAAAGGAAATGGCTAAAGTAGTTTTTCTATATCATTGACATCTCTATAAATTAATTTAAATTATCCAGTATCATTATATTTCATCTTCTATGTTGCGCACTTTCAATTAAACATTTTCTAAATCTTAAAAAAAAAAAAAAAAAAATTGAAAGTATAATACAATAAACAGCGACAACGAAAAATCGATGTCTGAAAGAAATAGTCCTGTCATACTAAAAAAAAGTTAATTTAACAAAATCAGAATTCTATCCTTCATGACCAAAATACCCATGTGTATGATCAGATTCTTACAGTTGTAATTTAAAAACAAATAAATGAATAAAATTCTATAAGTCACATCTTCCTGTTTCAGTAAAATGAACTGGAAAATTTGTATAAGGACAAGCAAATTTTAAACAATCTCAATAAATTTCATAACAATGCAAGATTATTCATTATTAATTTAGCACAACTTTTCCTCTGGTGAAAATATGAAGGCATGAATGTAACTTTGACATTGCTGCTTTCCCGCTGCATTAGTGTCTAAGTTTGTTCATTGGATGAATAATCGTGTTTTATCATTAGTACCCGAAACAACTGTTGTACGTCTCCAATATTTATAATGTTTTGCTTGCAAAGCTCTTATTCTACATCTGGCTGTTGATATACGGCAGAAATGTTAAAATGTTTTCAGCAATATTTATTTTTTAGAACGCGGGGACTATTTCTCTCAGACAAAATAGACCAAATAAAAACTGTTTTCCTTTTTTATTCTTTTCTGTCTTTTGGCAACAAGTTAAAATAAAACTAGTATGTTGTGGCCACCACATGACTTTCTTCTATATTTTTCTATACAAATTCACTCAGTAAAAATAATTTATTAAAAATATTATTAAAAAAAATTATCTTTCATGATAATGCTGACGATTTTCATATTAGAGAAGTAGTATAACACTAAATATCCAAAAAAAAGTAAATTTTATTGTCAATATTACATTAAAAAAATTGTTAAAAATGAAAAAATCGATAATTTTATTTTAAATTATCGCAGATCGATGGTTCAACCATTCGTTTTAAAGGTATTAGCGAGCTCTTTTGTAAGATACCCATCATGGAAATTTGCTCCCCTTGAGAGGGGACTCCCCCCTCAGGGGGAGTGGCGAGGCTCCTACACATACAAAATTTTTTTCCCAGTTGACTATCTCTATTATAAATAATTCTTGTAAATTTCCTAAGGATTACTAAAAAATAATTCTCTTTATGCACATTTATACAAAATTTTGTCCTATATCACCATGTTAAAAATTTAGAAAAAGCGGGATGGCAACGCAACCTGTAAGATAATTTTTACCAAAAGTTGGTAGGCACTAATTAATGTCAAGGTGCAACTATATACCAATTTGTATGAAAATCTATGCAGTAGTTCCTGAGACACAGTTGCCACAAAATTTTGTCACACACGCACAGACAGACAGACAGACATTTTCTAAAAATGGTCTAATCGTGTTCTACAGCTCTCAAAACGTGTAAATCCATCAAAAACCCGAGGTCTAAAATTTTTACGACTCCAATACTTTCTTCTATTGAATATAGAAGAAAGTAATAAAAAATACAGCTGAGGAAACGTGTGAAAGAAATTTTAAGAAATTAATATAGTAACTATTGCAAAGGAACGCAATTACATATTTTAAAATGAAGAATGAACTTCTTTACACTTCTGTTGAGCCATGCCGTATAGATATGTCTCAAAATGCGGCTCAGAGTAAAAAAAAAAAAAAAAAAAAAAAAAAAAAAAGAGAGAGAGAGAGAGAGAGAGAGAGAAATAGAATAGAAAAAAAAGAAAAAGAAAAAGAAAGTAAACAAAAAGAAATCATCAAGGAAAATAATTTTAATGAATCATTTGTACTACATGAATTTCTATAAGATAATATAAAAGAAATTCTTGTGGTGGCCACAACATACTAGTTTTTAAATATGAAGGGGGGAAAAATCTAGTATAAGCAGGGACTGATTTACTCACTTGGAGGCCCAGGGCACTCATGTTCAATGGGCCCCTTTTCCTCGTACTTTAAAATTACAACAAACAAAACAAAATGCATATTTTTTAATCACACATCTAAAAGTTATCTTCACTTCACTTTTCATTTTATTGGTAAGAGTAACTAGATCTGATGCTTGTCTATCGGATCAACGTGCATCGCGCCCATGTATCCTTGAGGCAGTGCGTGCCTCGGATTTAGTTAGCCTTAGTAAGAGTTTGAGATGCAGTATCGGTTGTATGCAGTTGTATTTGCGTTTAGCGAAGATATTGCAATTTTTTTTATGTGCTGATAGTTTCCTTGAAAGATCATACCGCCGATTTATAAAACAGTGCAGTAATACAATTAGTAGTATATATGCAGTAATACAGTGCAGCATAAATTTTAATAATACATTGACAAAAAAAAAACAAAAAACAACAGTCATAAAGCAAAATTTAGAAATTTTTTATTTTAATTATATTTTTTAAATGTATGATGGAATTTCTTGGAGGCCCCCTCAGTGTTAGGGCCCAGGGCACATGCCCCGAATGCCCTGCCTTAAATCAGGCACTGAGACTTCTATGTAAAACGAAACTGTTAAAATAAATAAATAAATAAATCTAGCCTGAAACTCTTCTTCAACATATCTCAATATCAATTCGCGCTGGATAAGAATACACGGATGTTTGCATAATTATTAAGTAAAGAAAACGCAAGTGAAACGACTGAAAGAGCGATAACAACGAATGAAGATGTTAAGTATGTAAAATTACAAGAAGTAAAAATATGTTACGTTGAGCTCCACGAAGAACCTTATCTTAAATTAACATTTCGACACAAGTCTTTTACCTGTGAAATATTTTCACAGCTTTTATCAGTTTGGGGTTTTGCTTTTCACTTGCCCCATTCTCTGTTTTATTTTTTCTCTCATATTTCATAAGCAGGCTGAATTTCGTCGGGAATTTTTTTAAATGGCATAGTTACGTGAGTCATGTGAAAAAACCGGATTCAGTGAACTATTTTATTTTTTGTTTCATCGTTGGACACTTTTTCGAAGTGTCATTCACACTTCTAAAGATTGTATTCAATTCTTCATCTTCTAAATGATGACAAAAATATAAAATTTCTTATAACAAACTTTTTTTTTTTTTTCCTCGAAATTTAAGAAGAATTCGTTGACCAAAATTAATAAATTAGATTCGTAAATATTATTGATTGTGAAATGTTAAAATTCTAAATATGTCATTCACACTATTGAAGGTTCTATTTAATTCGTTTCATCTAAATAATGACAAAATTTTTGAATTTCTTTTTCTAAACGATTGTTTTCTTGAATTTTAGGACAAATTCGTTAATAAGTATTAGCAAATTAGATTCGTAAAGTCTGTGAAATGTTAAAATTCTAAATGTGCCACTTACATTAGAGAATATTCTATTTAATTCTTTTTCTTCTAAATAATGACAAAAATATTGAATTTCTTTTTCTAAACCTTTTTGTTCTCTAATTTTAGGACAAATTCGTTAATAAGTATTTACAAATTAGATTAGTAAAGTCTGTGAAATGTTAAAATTCTAAATAATATGTCATTCATGCTATTGAAGATTCTATTTAATTCTTTTCATCTAAATAATGACAAAAATACTGAATGTCTTTTTCTAAACGATTTTTTTTCTTGAATTTTAGGACAAATTCGTTAATAAGTATTAACAAATTAGATTCGTAAGTCTGTGAAATGTTAAAATTCTAAATGTATCACTTACACTAGAAAATATTCTATTTAATTCTTTTTATTCTAAATAATGACAAAAATATTGAATTTCTTTTTTCAAAACGATTTTGTTCTGTAATTTTAGGACACATTCGTTAATAAGTATTAACAAATTAAACTCGTAAAGTCTGTGAAATGTTAAAATTCCAAAAGTGTCATTCACGCTATAGAAGATTCTATTTAATTCTTTTTTTTCTTCTAAATAATGAAAATATATATATATATATATATATTGAATTATTTTTTACAAACGAGTTTGTTCTCTAATTTTAGGACAAATTTCGTTATAAGTATTAAATTAGATTCGTAAAGTCTGTGAAATGCTAAATTCTAACTGTGCCACTTACACTAGAGAATATTCTATTTAATTCTTTTTCTTCTAAATAATGAAAAAAATATTGAATTTCTTTTTCTAAACGATTTTGTTTTCTAATTTTAGGACAAATTCGTTAATAAGTATTAACAAATTAGATTCGTAAAGTCTGTGAAATGTTAAAATTCTATAAGTGCCATTCACGCTATAGAAGATTCTATTTAATTCTTTTTCGTCTAAATAATGAAAAAAAATATATTGATTTCCTTTCAACAAACGATTTTTTTCCCTCGAATTATAGGGCAAATTCATTAATTAAAATTAACAAATTAGATTCGAAAATATTATTGTCTGTGAAGTGTTAAATTTTTAAAAGTGTCATTCACGCTATAGAAGATTCTATTTAATACTTTTTCTTCTAAATAATGATAAAATTATTGAATTTCTTTTTCTAAACGATATTTTTCTTGAATTTGAGGGCGAATTCATTAATTAAAAAATTAAGATTAACGAATTAGATTTGTAAAGTCTGTGAAATGTTAAATTTCTAAAAGTGTCATTGTCACTATCAAAGAATATATTTAATTCTTTTTCTTCTAAATAATGAAAAGAATACAAAATTTCTTTTTCAAAACAATTTTTTCTCAAATTTTAAGACAAATTTGTTAATAAAATTAATAAATTATATTCGTAAATATTGTTTACGAAATGTTAAAATTCTAAAAGTGTCATTCACACTATTGAAGATTTTATTTAATTATTTTTCTTCTAAACAAAGATAAAAATTTAGAATTTCTTTTACAAACGATTTCGATTCGTAAATATTGTTGCTTGTGAAATGCTTAGATTTTTACTTAGGGTAGGTGCTCCAGTGATTGGCATGCTCCAGTAATTGACATATATTCCGAAATAATTAAAATATAAGAAAAATAATAAAATCATATATTTTGCATATAAGAATTTTTACATTTTATGTCAAACACTGGAGCATAGGGTGCTAATAACTGGTAAAATGAATAACTAGCAGTGTCAAACACTGGAGCATAGGGGGCCAATTGCTGATAAAATGAAAAATTGGCAGTGTCAATTGCTGGAACACTGCGTTGGTGTCAAATAAAAATTCATTAAAAAAATTAATTGTTATCAAATGTATATATTTTAACATATATGTGGTCCTGAATGTCTTTCATACCATACGTACTAACTTAAGATTTCTAAAAATATTTTCTGATGACTAGAACATTAAAAACATCAGAGATTGCTCTAAAAGTGTCAATCACTGGTGTACTTACCCTACATTATTTTTTTCTAATGAGAAATTTCTATTTCATCATTGGACATTTTTTCAAAGTATCATTTTAACTCACACACTTATCTCACACACTTTCGTGACTTATATTTAATCTTTTTTTTTTTTCTTTTTTGCAAATAATGACAAAAACATAGAAATTCTTCCAACAAAAATACTTTCTTCAAATTTTAAGAAGCATTCATTAATCAAAATTAACAAATTAATTCCTTTATTTATTTATTTATTTATTTATTTATTTATTTGTGATATGTTTTTATTTATGTTATTATTATTATTATTATTATTATTATTATAATTAGTCGGTCTGTACCCGCACAGCGTTAAGGGAACTCTCTACCTATCGTCTCCGAAAGCCGAAGCCAATATTATTCTATGCGAAAATTTGTCCTATTATAATTCATTAACTAATACATATTTTTCAATTCCGTTTTCAATTTTCGTAAATTCCCAACTATTAAACAATTTATCGCTTTTATAAAAATAGATTTTTTTTTATTTTTAAGATTTCATTTTTTTAAGCTCAAAAATGAAAAATTTCACACTGTGAAAATTCGTTTTTTACAACCTCAAAATAAAATATTAAAAATTTTAGAAAATAATTTTTAGAAAACGATAAATTGTTTAATAGTTGTGAAGTTTATGAATCTGAAAACGGAATTTAAAAATATGTATTAGTTAATAAGTAATAATGGGGCAAAATTCTCCATAGAATAAAATTGGCTCTGGCTTCTGGGGGAAGATAAGCGGAGAAGCCTCTTAACTCAGCGAAAATCTGCAAAATGTCGAAATTTATTTACGCATTTCTGATACAGATCATAAACATTATTATTTCAAAAATGGTCAGAAGTACAGTCGGTAACAAAAGTCTCCGAACAGAAGCAAAAATTCCTATATAAAAGTACACTTAATACAGTTTTGTTAAATAAATCCTTGTCGAATCCTGTTCTTAGTTGGTCTAAAAACAGGATTCGACAAGGATTTATTTAACAAAACTGTATTAAGTGTACTTTTTACTTTCCGAACACTATAGTGACAAATATATTGTAATCATGTCAAAAATCCGAATTTGAGATTTTGATATTTCTATACGTTTCGACGTTCCCTGAGTCCGTTTTCACTATTTTTACGATGATGTTTGTATGTATGTGTGTGTGTATGTGTGTGTGTATGTGTGTGTGTCTGCGAGTGAACAAGCTAGCGTCTAAACGCTTTGTTCGAATAAGCTGAAAATTGGTACGTATATTGTAAGTCACCATAGTGCGAACCCTATTCATTTTGGTGAATCTAGCACTTACAGTTTTTTTTTTTTTTTACAGGGACACCAGGAAAAATTCTATATCATTATGGCCTATTGGGCGAAATTTTTAAAAGTGCGATAGCGTCTAAACGCTTTATTAATCTGAGCAAAAAATTTTTACACAAATTATAGGTCACAGTGGCACGAACTGTATAGATTTTGGTGAATTTAGCATTTACATTTTTTTTACAGCGACACAAAGAAAAATTATTTATCATTATAAACGCCTTATTCAATTGATCCGAAAATTTATATGAATATTGTTGCGTACTTGGGGGTTCGTGAGTTGTCTGAGAATGAAAGGCCAAACGTACAAAAATTCAGTAATTTATTCACAGAAAATTCCAGAAAAATGCAGGTCTATAAACCAAGTATCAGCTTCAATTCAAACAGTAAACACAGCTTAAACAACAGCTGTCAATAGCAAATCCACAGTACAAACTGTATAGCAATAACACATGAAGCAAGTCTCTTCCAAAGAGGCTCAAGAGCAATGCAAGCACTAGCGAAGCTGGCTGAAAGCTGAACTGAACTGACTCTCTGACCGGCCTTGGCGAAGAAAACAGGCTTATATACTGTTCCATGGAATCCAGATTTTTCGAGAAAACTCTAGAAAGTGGTCAACCAATCAACTTACAGCTTCCATATTTGGTATATCCCATATAAGGATTTTCTCGCCAAGGTCGCCAAAAAAATCGCCAAGGTGGGAGAAAGTCGCCAAATTTGGCGCCAAATCCATTACCTGTCTTATTGGGGCTTTTTAATGCGTTTTTAAGGGAAAATAGGGTTATTTTAACGCTAAAACGACTAGAAATGCACAAAATTAGCACTTTATCAATTTACTAAGCCTCTTTGAAAGAATTTATACAAAAATAAACACAATTATTTACAATTCTGTAACAATATTATAAATCATTGTTGCACTAACTATAAGCATTTTGGTGAATCTAGCATTTATAGGATTCTAAAGGTTCACAACGAAAAATTCTTTATCATTAGGATCTTATGGGCTCAAAGCTCAGTAGCGTTAAATAAAACATCGTGCGATATATGGAGAATATTACTGAAATACTCTATTACGGTTTTCTCTCTTTTGTTTGCTTAATAACTCCTCTTTCTTTACTTTATCTACAAATCTGTTAATTACGTTCGGAAAGTCGAGTGCAGTCACTCCAGATTTTTTTATATAAGAATTTCTGCTAGTGTTCGGAGACTTTTGTTACCGACTGTGCATTGTTCACGTAGCATACATAATAACACCGTCAAGATGGACTGATTACGGCAGTAAACATTTCTGACAATTTTTAATTTCTGCAATAAAACTCCAGTTTATGAGATCACGTTAATAATCTCGCCGATCTGATGACTTTACATAGTCGTACGTAACGTGGATTGTAGTGTTGCTCCTCGTTAACAAACATTCCTCATCTGTGGAAAAAAATGTAATGTTAGACGTGATATGTTTCACTATTAGATATATACAGCCATAATTAACTTCGAAAATAAGAGTAAATACGATTCTTAAATTGATAAAAATTGTGGAAAAAGCTAACGTCATGAATTACAAAAGATGCGTTATCTTTTACATAGGAAACCTTTTTGCTTTTAAACATAAATCAAAGGATTTCATAAAAGCAGTTTATATCCTTGATACGTGTTGTTTTATATCGAATTATTATTCGAGTTAACAGATCGAATAGTTATCTCTCGTCTTTATACATTTAACAGAAATATATCAATTTTTTTGTAAAGAAATGTATTTAACGTATCGATGACAATGATAGAAAACGAAAAATTATTAATCGTAATAGTTTTTTTTTTTTTTTTTTTTTTTTTTTTTTTAATCTTTCTCCCTTGTTAACAGTTCCATTTACTTCAGCACGAGAACTGTGTGAAATGAAGTAATAACAAGAAAGTACAAAACGGAAAATTAGTAATCGTTGTCGTATTTTTACTTTCTTCTATTAATAGAAGAAAGTATTGGATTCGTAAAAATTTTCGACCACGGGTTTTTGATGGATTTACACGTTTTGAGAGCTGTAGAACACGATTTGACCATTTTTAGAAAATGTCTGTCTTTCTGTCTGTGTGAGTGTGACAAAATTTTGTGGCATCTGTTTATCAGGAACAACTGCACAGAATTTCATACAAAGTGGTATGTAGTTACACCTTGACATGAATTAGTGCCTATCAACTTTTGGTAAAAATTATCTTACAGGTTGCGTTGCCATCCCGCTTTTCTAAATTTTTAACATGGTGGTATAGGACAAAATTTTGTATAAATGTGCATAAAGAGAATATTTTTTTTTTATCATAATCATTATGAAATTTACAAGAATTATTTATAATAGAGATAGTCAACTGGGAAAAAAAAATTGTCGATGTAGGAGCATCACCTCCCCCCTTGGGGGGAACTTTCCCCTCGAGGGGAATAAATTTTCATGATGGGTATCTTTCAAAAGAGGTCGCCAATACGTTTAAAATGAATTGTTGAACCATCAGTCTGCGATACTTTAAAATAAATTTATAGATTTTTTTTTTTCATTTTTGACAAAAAAAAAAAAAAAAAAAAAAAAATGTAATATCGAGAATAAAATGAGCTATTTTTTGGATATTTAGTGTTATACTATTTCTCTAATATGGAAATCTTACTATATTATCATGGAAGATAATTTTTTTTAAATAATGATTTTAATAAATTATATTTACTGAGTGAATTTGCATAGGAAAATATAGAAAAAAAGTCATGCGGTGGCCACAATATTCTAGTTTTTCTTGTTAACAGTTTCATTTACTGTAGCACAGGATTCTTTATATGTATATTTTAATACAATTTACTTATTAAAGAAAGTAATTATATAACGTTGACATAGTATATGAAATCAAGAACTCTTCATGACAATAAACATTTCAAACTATTTTTATTTTCTGCAACAAAACTCAGTTTATGACGTCACTCTAATATCTTTTAGATCTGATAATTTTATATTCTCGGACGTAATACTAAATGTTAGTGTGTTGTTTAACTTAACAAGCTTTTCGTATCAGTGACAATCTTTTATGTTAGACGTGAATTGCTTAACTATTAGACAGAGCCGTTCTTAACATCAAAGATAAGAGTAAATAAGACATATAAGCGATGATGAGAATTGTGAAGACACATTAAATCAACTACACCAGATGCGTTATCTTTTACGTCGAAAACATTTTTGGTTTTGGAGATAAACCAAAGGGTTTCATAAAAACAATTAATGTATCTAGTATTCGTGGTAAATCATTTCAATTCATCACGTGAATTTAGTAAGTGATTTTATTTACGATGTGAAGAAAGAATTTTTGTGGTGATGGTTCAGAATTTTGTTCAAATGCGTTATCTTTTCGATGAAACTTATTTTCAGTTTTAAATATAAATCAAAGGGTTTCATAGAAACAATTAATGTCTCTGATGCATTGTAGTAAATCATTTCAATTTATCACGTGAGTTTAGTAAAAGATTTTATTTTATAGTGTAAAAAATAATTTTGGTCATGACGGAATTTCTACCCCAGATAGCAACAAAAGGTTACGAAAATGATCAATTTCTCATTTCTATGCATTATTCCAAAAACGATTTTCAAAATTTACCTTGTGACATGGCTTGCAGCAATATTTTATGATCTTGTATTAAGTTTTCAGGCTTAGTTTATGATAAAAACTAATATTAAAAATTAGTGGAAGTGAAAATCAAGCCACTGCTGCACCTGAACTCTAGACGAAGACCCCCCTTTGAACCAGACGGAATTCCAACCTTATTTAACCTAGACAAAAAGTAAAAAGTTTTTTGTCTAGGATGAGTAATTTGGACTTCCTTTTTTCTTTAATTTAATCATTTAAGGAATCCAGTAGCTAGAACAGGAGATGTATCATCATTAAATAACTATCAATAGATTCCAGAATTACAAATAGTTTAATCCATTCCCTGTAAAGTAATTACGCCTTAACTATCATAACAGTTCAACCAAGAAACTGGTTTTTTAGAGTCAGGTCCTTAGTTATCAGGTATTTAATAATTCAAAAATATCGCCATTACCCTCATTAGAATTGCTCGGACGCCTCTGGTATGAATCAGCTTTTAATAACTACCCTTATTCCACTTAACATATCTTACATTTTTTGGTGTGCGTGTGAATATAAGTCGCTGAAGCGTCACAAAAGGGTTGTGTTTAAAACTGTTTTTAACATTTCATTGTGTGTTATTAAAAGAAAATATGTGAAAAGAGGGCGGGACGGTGAAATAAAAGTGGTGGTTGTGATAACGGACTTGGCGATAAAAATTGCATCTCAATTGATTTCAAAGCCTGTCATTTAATTGGCTGACAACCTGAATTTTTGATGATGTAATTATCACCGATGATATTATTTCTAGCTCGTTTTTGAAAATAATAATAATTAGTTTTTAAAGGACTTCTACAGAGAGGAATTCCTTCGCTCATTTTTTTATTTTTTTCCTTTTCTTACCACTAGTGTACTAGTATTTACCACTTTTAATTGTCCTTAAAGTCATCGCACTTAACAGTGGACAATACCTAATCTCGTCAACAGCAAAGGTTCATGTTATTCTATAAAAAAATTTGTTTCTACAGTGATTTATTACCCAATGTATTATTTTATTATTATAATTATTATTATTAGTGTTCCGCTTCCAAATCCAGAAAATTCACAACCGTTATTTTTGTACTCGCTTTTATTTATTTATTTATTTATCTATTTATCTATTTATTTATTTTTTATATCTTATTTCTGAATTAAAAACAATAACTAAAAGCACTTTTTTTTTTCTAGAAAATCTATATAATATTTCTCTAATGTGGACCAGTTGCAATTATTTTTTGTCGAAACGTTGCGATAGTGGTGTAATTAATAAAACACGCGAGGATAAAAAATAATATTTAAAAAGGAACAATATTTAAGCATGCGGACTGAGCTCAATGAACTAATAAGAAACTAGTTGGCATAGGTGGACTCTGCTGAGTTCCCCATCATATTTATGTTCTCATAAATTTTTAGTGCGAGACATGTTATAATCATGTTAAAAGAAATGAATTTGACCAAAGCTTGATACAGTAACAGAATGAAATCCCCGCCTAATAGGCTATCCACAGTTCACTTCGATATATTTATCTTATTTTAATCTATTAATTTATTTTATCAGGGTTAATTCCATTGTTTAGTTTTCATGCCACTATTTCCAATGCAATAATCCTCAAAATTCATATTATATGAAAAATTTACAATTTCGCTATGTTGATAAAATCGTAAATTACGAATAATTTACTAAATTTCCTCTTTGAATGTTCGTATTCAATCATGTTCAAACAAATATCATAAATGTAGTTTTGAAGTTGTCTAATGTATTTATGATCCTCAAAATGGAAGTTTATGCTCAATTTTGCCTTATTCTGACAAGTTAAGTAAATCGTAAATTCCAAATAACTTACGAATTTTTTAAATTGGAAAAACCATAGTCTATGATATTCATGCCAGTATCCTAAATAAAATTTAGAAAGTGGTTTGACATCTTTACGATGAAAATATCCCTCAAGATTGTCGTTTATGTGAAATTTTGCTCTATTCTGCCATGTTAAGAAATTCGTAAATTTCCAATAACTTACGAAATTTTTATATTGGAAAATTTATGGTCATTAATATTCATGCCAGTGTCCTCATTTTCGAGTTGGAAGCGGGGGGGGGGGGGACTTTTGGAAGACCTTGTATATATACATGAAAATATGATTCTTTGGATTGTGTGTGCAGGGATGGAACACGGGCGCAGAATTCATACCACTATCAATGTAAGAAAATTTTCTACCTCTTAAATCGACGATATTATAGGTAGAGAAATTTCTTAAACACATTCCGGTATGAATTCTGCGCCCGTGTTCCATCCCTGTGTGTGCATATCTTTTTGTATGTGTGTCTTACTATAAGGGAATGTCATGAATCCAGAACGCAAAATAATTTCGACCTATCGAAAACCTAAATTATACTTAATCATCTTTAAAAATTCACTATATCTTTCTCGTCGTGTAAGAGAGGAGTAAAAATAAAATAAAATTAAGAAAAAAAAAGGAAGATGAACGACATGTTTTCTAATTTAATTTAACCCTACAATAGAAACCAGTCTTTAACAAATGAAATATTAGTGGTACACCCTACACACGCACGCGCGCCCAACTACCGCTCCCGTAAATTATATCTTATTCTAATGGAATCTTTTTTTTTTTTTTTTTTTTTTTTTTTTTTTGAGTCAACAAGATACAAGGGGCAGTCGATGCTGACCTTCCAGTGCGCCCGGATGTCAAGGGCAGATTCACACACCTGCCCGAAACCCCTTGTTCTCTCTCCCATCCCAGACTGGAATTGGATCGAAAAGAAAAAAAAAACTAGGGATGCTGGGATGGGATGTGGAACGCCCACTTTGTGATGGGAAACGAGCTTCCACAACCCTGTGTTGAATGAGAGATGTCTTTCATTTGTTATTTTACTTTTATTTTTTCTTGTTTCACTTTTCTTTTTCTTTCTTTTATAATTTATCAATGCAAAAATGTTTATGTTAGTTTCGTAATGTGTGATGTAGTTTTGTAGGTAGGACTTTTTTCTTTCTTCTTTTCCTTTTCTTTTTTAATAGCTGCACATCAGTGAGATAGCTCTCTTTCTCCCTTCCCATGTTATCCAATGGGATTTTCGTTGCTTCGTTTTATAAGGAATCTCATTCAAAAATGAAGTTTTTTGAATTTTGTTTTTTGAGTATTACTCGTTGAACATGTTGCCTTTTTATTTTAGTGAGAAATTTTTTGAAAAAAAATAAATTTAGATATTTCATTTAGATATTTCATTTAGAATATTTCATTTTTCCCTCCCAACCCCCTCTAAATGGGGAAAAGGGGATATTTCTCAAATTCATTTTATAGTGCGTGTTGGGTAGACATAGCACACCCACATAACAAAAAATTGCTTTCCTGACATAATTTTAAATGGAGTTTGGAAACATGTTTTCGTCACCTCCCTAAGAGGAGGAGGGGGTAAATTCTACAAAATCCATTTATGGCACACATAATCAATCAATACACCAAAAAATCACCTTTCTGAGGTAAATGGGCGGATAATTCCAATTGGAAATGTGTTCTTTATTCTCCAAACCCAAGGAGGGAAGGGGACACACTATACAAAATCCCTTTATAATGCGTGTTGCGTATACATAGCACATACAGATACCAAAAAATTGTCGTCCTTAGATAATTTGGGACACAGTTGCGTTTGAAACTGTTTTTTGCCCCCCACCCCCATAGGGGGGGGGGGAAGGGCGGATTTCGCAAAATCCTGTCATAGTTAGTGTTTCATGCAAATAACCAACCATAGAACAAAATGCATGAATGCAGCTCCCATAGATTCCCCAGGACAAATTTAACGTAAGAAGGGGGCTCTCGAATCTGCCTCGTCATAAATTAACTCCCCCCCCCCACACACACACAAAAAAAGAAAGAAATCGAAAATCACAAAAATCACCTAAGTTTTTTTTTTTTTTTTTTTTGCAAATTTACTTCAGAAGGCGAACAGCCAATTTCAACTTTTATGTGCCATTTTTAGAAGAATTTTACTGTAAAATATGGATTTTGCAAATTTCCTCCCACCCACTACAAAAAAAAAAAAAAAAATTCCCCCTTCCTTAATTAAAATCATCAAAAATTCAAAAATCGACAAATTTGTTTTTATTTATTTATTTATTCATTTATTTATACATTTGAGCCTAGTCTCCCTATGCGCAATTTCTTCACCGTAAACCAATTTGAAGCCGAGTTATGTTCTCATATGGGTTTTTTTATACGCCCCACAAGGAGGGAATGGGAAAATTTCCAAAATCCCATCTTAGTGTGTGTTAGAACCAAGCTTCACATCAAAATTCGTGACCCAGCCCCACACAAAATCACCGCAGTGGTGTTGACTCAGTGGGGGATGTATTTTTTTTTATATGTATAGAGGAAAGGTAATCACGTTTTGTCCCCTCCCCCCTTGGGCGCCGAATTTCTAAAATTTCAAAATTGGTTTTTAGGAGTGCATTTGCTATATTTAAAAGGAATGATCATACGGATATCCACTTCTTTCTTTGAGATATGAAAAATTATGTGAAATATCACTTTTTGACCCATATGAAAACACGCCCCCCCCCCCCCTTGGGGGCTAAATACTAAAATTCCGATTTTTTTTTTTTTTTTTTTTTTGTGTGTGTTTTCTTTATTTTGAAGTAAAAATTGTACGGATATCTGTTTTTTGTTGGATATATAAAGGGTTACTTGAAATCATGTCTTGCATGTGAAATCACATTTGTCCCCTCTCCCCCCCCCCCCCCCCCCCACACACACACCTTGAGGGCCGAATTTATAAAAATTCCAGAAACTGGTTTTTAAGTATTTGTGTTAGGTACACTCTTTAGGAAAATTTTTACGGATACCCGTTTTTTTTCTTTGAAATACAAAGGTTTTTGTGAAATCCCGTTTTGCAACCCCCTCTCTTCCCTTTGGGTGGCGAATTTTCTAAAAATCGTTTCTTAGTGGGTGCCTACGTCACAGAAGAAATGTTTTCCCCAAGCTTCGTGCTTCTGGGTGCAGATGAATCAGTCACTAACTCACTTACTCATTCACTCAGGATAAACAATTTTCTACATACAGTAAGACCCCGCTTAACCCATTTTAGGCCAAGCATAGAAATTTTAAATGTGGTATTGTTTTCATTGAAATATGCTTAAATTACATTCATTAAGAAACAAAAAAAGTTCCGTGCATGAAAAATGATATTTTAGTTAAGAAATAAAATGGTGCATGTTTAAATAAAAAATTTATATAAAAAATAAGTTTAACTGAAAATTTCTAAAAATTTTATGACATTTGTTTTAATTTTATCCTATTTACAGAACTTGCAATATTACTCTATTGTAAAAGCATATGTTTAATCTCAATTGGAATAATTATACATTTTCAAAAAGTCGAATTTGTCAATAATCGTTTCAAGATAGAACACTAGCGTACTTTGAAAATTTCTCAAGAGAAAGTGTTTACTCCAATTGAATTACGAACATTTTAGAAATGACTTCAGAACCCTTAAAAATAGCAGAAAAATAAAATTAGTGAAAATTATACGTCACAGTGTCAATAAAAAAATATTTATTAAAATGGTTCGTTTACGCACCTTTGGCTGAAAATGGGTTAACGCTGTTTCATTTAGCGCTGTTTCGGTTTAGCGCTCTTTTATTTCCCCTGTGGATTCCCCGAAATTGCTCGCAGCAGAACGGGGATTCCCTGAAATTGTGTGCGCGCTGTTTCGCATTACGCTCTACTTTGATGGAACGTATCCCCCGCGTTAAGCGGGGTCTTACTGTATATAGATTTGAGACGAAATTAGTTGGAGAGTGGCTCTTTACTCCCCCCCCCCCCCCCCGACTTTACATAAGAAGGAATTAATATGCAAAATTAATTTTATCACGGTTTTTTAGTTATTCTTTGAAAAACTGTAATACCTTATTTATAAATAATTAGTAAGGTTTACAGAAATGGAATTTTCTGTATGGATATGTCTTGTCAAATTATCGAAATATCACCAAGAGTTTAGGCAAGTTTGTCGCCAAGGTTACAGTGACCTTGTGATTGTATTGGCTTAATATAGAGAACTATGCCTGTAAATGTTGTTTTCCGGCAGTGGGAGTATCCATGCACGAAAGCACCGTTTTGTAAGAGTCCCTTTGGAGAAAATGTGAATTGTATTTACAAATTCGTAATATGTGCATAGCTTTACAACAGATGAAATTTTCGTTGAAAAACTCCTTTATTATTTATTTATTTATTTATTTTTGTAATAATATTGCTATTGAATAATTATGATTAAAAACATTTTATGCAGATCCCATGAATTGCAAAAGAAATTAATACTTATTACGGATTGAAACAATTTACCATTATTTTCTCTCTAGTATCATTGGTGTCAGACACTTTTATTTTCTTTCTTTTCTTTTTAGTACGACAGTTTTTCTAAATTTTTCAGAAAGTGTCTTTACCAATTTTTTTCTATCACCTTGAATGAACGTGCAGACATTTTTGTTTTTATCTAAATATATAAAGTCGAAAGTTTGTCATTGTATCTGTCCGGAAATTCAGTACGGATTATTAGGTTTTATCAACAGCTGGTACATTTATTGGTCAGGACAAAATCTTGCTAAAGCTGTATTTTTTTATTTCAGTCGGATAATTGGTTCAAAAAATATTAAATAAAAATCCCATATTAAACTTTAAAATTATTAAAAGGAAAAACAAAATTGAGGCCAAAAATAATATATTTCTTTTCATGTTTGAAAATATAATTGAATAATTTGAAAACGATGTTATAATTTGAAAAAAAAATAAAAATAATAATAATAATAATAGTCTTCTATAATAAACTAAATTTTGCTTTTGCCAGAATTTCATCAAAATCATTTATTCATTTATTTGTTTTTACTCTTGTAATTGTGCGGCTGCTTTTTTCTCGGAGCAATTTCTAATCAAAAAATTGAAAAATACAGATTTAAATTAATCTAAATTAAGATGAATTATAATTTTGTGTATGTTAAGTATATATATATATATATATATATATATAATAAAATAATAAATTTAGAAATAAACTCGAACTTTGTTAAATAAATGAATAATAAATAAATAAATAAATAATAAAATAAGTAAAACCAGTTTTATATATATATTTAAATGCTTTCGATTTAATGAAATATTATTAGCACGGATGACTATTAGTCTCAATCAACGGATAAAACTTTGTCGCCAGTTTTACGAGGGTTGGACAGCTATCGAAATTACAAAATGTATCGAAAATATAATGGGCTCTTCCCACCTGTCTAGAAACCCCTATTAGAATTCTAGAGCGTTTGCCTATATTCTCGAGGACAAAGTTATTTAAAAATATCTGCAAATAAATGACACTACAAGAGGCGGATTTCAGCAACTATAATCTTGGTTCATGACCCAATTCTAGAAAATCAAGCGAGAATTTATCGCAATACAAAAGATTCAGAATAATCAGAATATTATTTCACCATTTAGATATGTGTAGACTAGAAATTCTCGATCATTTCGTCTATTCAGTTTATTGGCGCTCATAGCTCGAAAATATATATTTCTAGTTCAGGTACTTAGAAAATGACCACTTATTCATTCAAGATATATATATATATATTCCTCAGTGTTATTCGAAAGAGCTGAAAATTGATACGTATGTTATTTTAAGGGTCACTGTAGGAAAAACGGTGTAGATTTTTGGAAATCTAGTACTTAAAGTTTTTTTTTTTTTTTTTTTTACTTTCTTCTGTATTCAATAGAAGAAAGTATTGGATACGTAAAAATTTTCGACCTCGGGTTTTTGATGGATTTACACGTTTTGAGAGCTGTAGAACACGATTTGACTAGTTTTAGAAAATGTCTGTCTGTCTGTCTCGCGCTGTGTGTGACAAAATTTTGTGGCAACAATATTTCAGGTACTACTGTACAGAATTTCACACAAATTAGTATGCAGTTAAACATTGACATAAATTAGTGCCTACCAATTTTTGGTAAAAATTACCTGACAGCTTGCGTTTTCATCTTTTTCTGCTTTTTCTAAATTTTTAACATGGTGGTGTAGGACAAAATTTTGCATAAATGTGCATAAAGAGAATTATTTTTTAATGATCATTATAAAATTTAAAGAATTATTTATAATAGAGATAGTCAACTGGGGGAAAAAAATGGATATGTAGGAGCCTCGCCATCCCTCTGGAGGGGGGGGGGGATTGGTCTCCCCTAGAGGGGAGTAAATCTTCATGATGGGTATCTTTCAAAAGAGCTCGCCAATACCTTTAAAATGAATGGTTGAACCATCGATCTGCGATAATTTAAAATAATGTTATCGATTTTAGGTCACCGTCCCTCAAATTGTATAAGTTTCTGTGCAGCACTTATTGATCTTTACAAGGACACACCAAAAATTGTTTATCATTATGACCTATGGGCTGAAACTGTTTGAAGTGCAATAACGTTAAACTTCTCATTTGATTGAGCTGATTGGTTTCACATTTCTCTTACTTTGATTTCTTTAGATAACACTTAATTACTTAATGTTCGGAAAGTCCAGTGCAGTCACTCAAGATATATTTTATTATTATTATTATTATTATTATTATTATTAAAATGTACCTGTTATTTATTTATTTTTATTATTATTAATTCATTAACTATGTGATTTATCATCTAAAATTACTTGAAAGTTGTAAACTTGTAACCCACATATTTTTTTTTTTTTTCAAAATCGGTTAAAATTTATGATTAAAAAAAGGGCTTTTTTATAATCTCATAAAAAAAAAATAATAATATATAAATAAATAATTAAAAATAGAAATGCGGCAAGTATTGTTTAACACGGATTGAAAGATTACCTGATCATAAAAAAATATATCAATGCAAAGTGGTCTGAAAGAAAAAGGTAGACAGAAACTTAAAACTTACCTTGTACCACCCCTCCCTCTCCCCCCGACTCTCTCTCTACTATACCCCACCCCTCGCACTTTCTTTCTTCTCTTTTCTTTGTCGGTGGTTAACAATTTTTCTACTTCTATTTCCAAACATTCAACTAAAAAATAATTGCAAAATATAAATAAAACATGGTGTAATTTCTTTTCCTAAAAGCATCTTCAAAATTTCGATGACTAAGCTAATGATGGGAGATCTGTCCGGTCCTTACATACTTCACTGACTATATCCAGGAAATCAGTGATTACCGCGAAATTTTCGGAGCTCTTTTCGGAAACCTTTTACATAGTAAATGGAGTTTAATTTTTGGCACGATGTTCATCTTCCGAAACGATCGGCTGGGAACATCAGGCAGGATATTTAATTCTCAAACTGATGTTTGAAACGATAGGTTTAGAGGTTGAGGTTATTTATTTATTTTATTTTATTTTATTTTTTATTTTTCAAAAGAAAAAGAATAATTTAATGGGCACCCGCAATACTTTCTCTTATCCTGCTATAGTTTTTGGGGTTTGGGGAATTGTTTGTCGATTTACAGTCATTTTTTGCACATCAATCCATTATTTAATGCATTATGAAATACATAAAAAAATATATATTTGAAATCTATCTTTTTTAGGTTTATTTAACCCTTTATAAAACAGATGAAAATGTATTTGAATTTTTTTTTTTTTTTTTTTTTTTTTTTTTTAGTTACTTAAGTGTATCTTTTAAAGATATATGCATTAGAAATTATTCATATCACCTTATCATAGTCATTAATGGGAATTTCGTGAGGTGGTACATTGAAGTCGAAAAAATATTTAAACCTTAAAAAAGTGTTAAAAAAAAAAAAAAAAAAGAAAGAAAAAGAAAAAGTTTACATTTTTTGCTCTTTTTATTTTTCTAAGATTGGTGAGAGATTCTCGAGTTAATTTAGGAATCTACATAATATTTCTCTAACGTAGACCAGTAACGATTATATTTTGTAGAAACGATATGATAGTAACAATAAAATACGCGAGGAAAAGAAATAATTACAAGTAATACGCGGACTCAATTCAATGATATAATAAAAAAAAAAAAAAAAAGACGACGATAGTTTTTCAGAAAATTTATTATTTTTAAAAGTTTCCATCTTTACAATCCTTGCAAGCTTCATTTTAAACCCACAGCAATACCTTAAAGATAGGAACAAAATATGAACTTTTTCATAAATTATGACTGAAAAACGCAATAATAAAAAGTATAATCAAAATAGGTACTAAATGTTTTTAACAAAAAATTATGCTAAATTGAATAAATAATAAAAAAAAAATAAAACAAAAGGGATCTCTTTATTTATCTCGTTGGTTTTAATTTTTTCCGGAAGAGCAAAATAACGTAGCACTGTTAAACGTAAAGCCTATGCACTCAGTTATTTACTCCATTTAATCTTACGCGTTATTAAATTGTCAGGTGTTTTATTTTCAGAACTTGATACAATCAAATCGTGAGTTTAGCATTCATGTTTCTTATCTGCGTCTTTTAATATGCATCACGTGTAGTGGCCATGAAACGTATGTCACTTGTGTCACCTCATTTCATCCGTCCCGTGAAGCGTATGTTACTTGTGTCACAACATTTCTTCTGTATCAGAATGTATATTATAGTCTGTGATGGTTCAACATAGTAAACGATGTAGACTTAAATTTTGTAAATCCTTTTGTAATATATTTTATTTCTTACATCTTATGACAGTCGGCAGCAAAATTTTGGAAGCTCTACAGTCGGTAACAGAAGTGTCCGAACACTAGCAAAAATTCCTACGCAAAAAAGGTACACTTAATACAGTTTTGTTAAATAAATCCTTGTCGAATCCTGTTCTTAGTCAGTCTAAAAACAGGATTCGACAAGGATTTATTTAACAAAACTGTATTAAGTGTACTTTTTTTATGTAGGAATTTTCGCTAGTGTTCGGAGACTTTTGTTACCGACTGTAGCAATAATTCTTACTCAAAGGATGGGCACCTAATATTGTTTTGCGAAGTAAATATTGGTCAAGGCATGATCTTAATCTTAAACTGTTTATAAAAAAGTCAGTTGCTCATAAAATAATTATAAGATATAAAAAACCTTTTATATACAGTCAGTAACAAAAGTGCCCGAACACTAGCAAAAATTCCTATATAAAAAAAGTACACTTCATACGGTTTTGTTAAATAAATCCTTGTTGAATCCTGTTCTTAATCAGTGTAAAGATATGATACGATAAGGATTTATTTAACAAAACCGTATGAAGTGTACTTTTTTTACATAGGAAATTTTGCTAGTGTTCGGACAATTTTGTTACCGGCTGTACCATGTTTTAAATTTTCTGATGAATCATAGAGCTCTTATCAATGTGCATAAAATTTTTAAAGTGATAATCACGTCCATTTTTGTGAGATGCCTAATCTAACATTTTTTATTTTTTTAATTTTCACGTTTAATTAAATGTATTTATTTTTATGTCGAAAGAAAATGAACTCGTATTTTATTTATTTATTTATTTATTTTGCAACAATTAAATTATAGCTAATATTTTAATGGCTATTTTATCGCTATTAGGAGGTTATTATTTTCATATTTCAATTAATTATAAGAAAACTAATCAAAAATTCGAAAATTGGAATTCGAAGTAGTATTATGTTGTCATCGGGTTCTGAGCTATTGTAAAAATTTCAAATGTCTAGCTAGTAGGGATGTTAGTTAAAATTCGATTGCAAGATTTGTACCGGACAAACAAACAAACAAGAATAAAAGTTAATAAAAACATGGTAATTAGTCACCAAACTAAAATATATGTATATAAAAAACGTGGATGTGTGTTTCAATAATTTTGTTGCCGCCCTTAGGTCATCCGCAGCCGTGTAGTTATCCAACCATACCGCTAATTACCTTAGAGCATAGAAAAATGGGTTCGATTCCTGCACTGTTCCTGAGTATTTTTCCCGAGTCTTTGTATTATAGTCCTATCATAGACTATCTCTCCTCATCTCGACGAAAATTTACGAGCGGACTTCGAGTCAGGCATATAAATTTCATATGTACATTTTATCTGTAAAAACAAACGAGCAAACAAGTACTCCTTACGGAAAAACATCACAGGAGGACTGCGTGTACTGGAATGTGTGCTGGAATTTCACTACTTATTAATTCATAACGATGTTATTGTGATCATATTAGAGTACATTTATGATAAAAAAGCTTTTAAAAATAATACAATTACCTGATTGCAATTTGATCACTAGATTAGAGCACCTTTATAATAAAACAATTTTATAAATTATTACAATTACCCAATGACGGGTACATAATTTTATTCTTACGAAATGAGCTCTAAAAAGGTAATTATTATGATAAAAAAATTTCTTCTTTTTTTATTTTCCGAACATACAGTCGGTAACTAAAGTGTCCGAACACTAGCAAAAATTCCTATGTAAAAAAAAGTACACTGCATACGGTTTTGTTAAATAAATCCTGATCGAATCATGTTCTTAGACTGAATAAGAACAGGATTCGACAAGGATTTATTTAACAAAATCGTAGGAAGTGTACTTTTTTTACTTAGGAATTTTTGCTAGTGTTCGGATACTTTTGTTACCGGCTGTACATGCATAAGGAATGACAAAAATTCAATTTTGAGATTTTGGTGTTTCTATACGTTTTTAGGTCCCCTGAGATCATTTTTGCTATTTTTACTCTGATGTATGTATGCGTGTATGCATACTTATATGTACGTATGTGAGTGAACACGATAGCGTCTAAACCCTTTGATGAAAATTAATAAATATATTAGAGATCAGAGTAGCACGAACTCTATTGATTTTGGTGAATCTAAGACTTATAGTTTTTTACAGGGAAACAAAGAAAAATTCTTTATCATTATGGCCTATGGTCTCAAATTTATTTAAAATGCGATGGCGTCTAAAAGCCTTATTGCATTGAGTGAAAATTTATATGTTATGTATGTTTATGTGCACATTATAGATCACTGTTGCATTAACTATATAGATTCTGATGAATATAGAACAAATAGAATTTTACAGGGACACAACGAAAATTTCTTTATCATTGTGACCTAAGGCTCAAATTACTTGAAGTGCAATAGCGTTATATTAAAGAACATACAGTCGGTAACAAAAGTGTCCGAACACTAGCAAAAATTCCTATATAAAAAAAGTACACTTCGTACGGTTTTGTTAAATAAATCCTTATCGAATCATGTTTTTACACTGACTAAGAACAGGATTCGACAAGGATTTAATTAACAAAACCGTATGAAGTGTGCTTTTTTTACATAGGAATTTTTGCTAGTGTTCGGACACTTTGGTTACCGATTGCACTATATGGTAAAAAATACGCAAACACCTTATTATAATTTTCACTTTTGTTTATTGAACGACTTCCCTTGCTTTATTTTATTTATACAACCGTTAATTAATGTTTAGAAAGTCGAGTGGAGTCACTCCAGATTATATATTTATTTAATTTTAAGAAAAATTTCTTTAAAGTAGGAACTGTCTTCACAAAATAAGGACATTTGTTCAAATTATAGGCGTATTATTTATTCTAACCCGGAAACCATCCTAATAGTGTAATAATCGAATTCAATTAAATAATGTTCATTCGAGAGGGAACCATCTAACGTGATTTTTGACGCGTAAACTGTTTGCTCTCGTGATCCCGTTCTCGAAAAATTTATATTTAAGTTTAGATAAAAATACAGTAAAGGGAAAGGAGTGTGAGGAGTCCCGATAAAACCTGTCAGAACAATGAATATTATTAATTTTTAGATTCGACATTAGCAGATTTTTAGACATTATATCTCGATAGTTGTAATGGTCAACTGATTTATGCATCAAGCAACATGTTTGTCCATGCTCTTTCGCTGCGCAGCACTAGTGCGACGTAAAACCCAACAACCAACCAACCATGGTATTTCGATTATTGCTTGTTTTGGATTTCATTCATTATTTTAGTAAGTCGTGGTTTTATCGATTCAGGCGTGGTTGCACCGATTATTAACAAACTTTCAGAATTTATAACTCAAATAAAGAGCTGACGAGGGCAATTGTTTTATGCGCTAAAAACATGTTCATAAATGCTCTTTCGACTGATGCTTGTTTAGATTTTTTTTTTTTAAGATTACAGTACGGGATGGTTTTCTGCTAAGTAGAGGAGCACCACAAACATAATAATAACGGTAAAAAGTTTCCTTACTATGATTTTCCATAACTTAGAAAAGCAATTTCAAAATAAGGATTGCCCTTGAATTTGGAAAACATATGGTCTTTTTTCATAAGACGTCAATTACCCATAGTTGGACTAGTGCAATGTAAAACCCACTTAAGTCCTTCCTCTTACTTATACAGTCGGCAGCAAAAGTATCCGAGCACTAGCCAATAATTTCGATTTTAAAAAGGTACACTTAAAACTGTTTTGTTAAATAAATCCTTGTCGAATCCTGTTCTTAGACTGACTAAGAACATGACTCGACAAGGATTTATTTAAGAAAACAGTATTAAGTGTACTTTTTTTAGACAGGGATTATTGCTAGTGCTCGGATAATTTTGCTGCCTACTGTAACTACATTTTCCCTCTGAAGAAGGTAAAAATTGTGATGGCATGTCTTCGAAGCACTTCTAGGAGCGATTCCCAGTTTGTCGCCATTTGGCCACTACGTTATAGTGACCATATGTCCTCGAATTTCGAGGACACTTCCTATTTTGAAAACTTTTTTTTTTTTAATTTTGTAAAATTTGTAGGATGAAAATTATTTATCATAACTATTACCATTTGCGTCCTCATTTATTTAGCATAATCTATACATATGTAATTGGGTAATTGTAACAGTTATTAATGCTAATATATTATGAAAGTACTCTAATATGGTCACTATACACTACGTAGCTATTACAGTGCAGCATTAAACACGCTTCAAAAAAACCATATGTGATGTGCAGAAATTGAGGTCATTTTTGGAATCAACATCCTTTAAAACATAGTTCCAAAATAATTTAATGTAGCTAATTATTATTATTATTTTTTTTTTCATAGCTGTCTAATATTGTTAGTACCTCTTACGTCATTTTATTAAACCCAAGTCTGTTTACTAAGCACTAAAATCCTTAAAAACCACGTTATGAGGTCGAATTAGATAGAGTAAAGAATTGCTTCGCAACGCGGTTCCCCTAACATCTGCTTCAATGCCCACCTGGAGCTATCCCCTCTTGTGCACCAGGTAAAAGCCTGTTAACTCCCATAAGTACTCTGCAGGTGGGGTGAAATATTGCCCTGGAAATGTTTTCGAAGAGGACTCCTATTTCCATCTGTTCCGGGGTAGATTCGGCGGAGTTTTTTTATTCTGTATGCAGGTAGACCACCTTACCTTTACACCGTGACTATCATATGTGAGCACGAAGGGGCGGGTGTGCCGGTAAAGTAAAAGAAGTCACCTTTTGTTGGTAAGTGTTTTGAAAGAGATGGTCCGTAAGTTATTGGCATGATGGTGTTTTGCAGAATTCTGGAATTTGAACCAAATATATTTAAGTATGTTTTCTTTAGATCCATAACAATGTGTGGGTGGGGGGAGAATACATGAAAGAGCAAAAGAAAAACCTTTTTTTCTGACTCACTATAAATAATGCCACATAAGTAATAAAATTAAAAACACGCTTTTATTCTAAAATGTGCTAAAATCTCAGATTCAGCGGAAGTAGATTAAAAGGTAATTTCGAGGTTTCGAAACATAGAAGCAGCCCCATAGAACCTGGTCCAGATCAGATTGCGCTCTGAAAATACTTTGTGCACATGTTATTTTGTTCGACTATGGAATAACTTGCGAAAAATTGCTTAGAATAACAATCTCACTGGATCATAGGAGTTATAAACATTAAAATTTGTTCTCGCTTTCGCCTAAGTGTTTAAACATTTTCTTTGGAATGAAACTGTATTGAAACGTTATATTCTGTGATTCAGGCACATTCATTTGCATCCGAGAGACCCCCAGTGGTTTGGTTGGTAGAGTGTCGAGCTCATAATCGAGAGATTACGGGTTCGATACTCGAGCAAGCCAGAGATCGTTGTGTATATCGATGTTGGCGCATGCATTTAAAATCTGTCGTGTATGCAATGTATTCCATGTTCTGCAAAAATTATCACTTCTAGGAGTTACGTAAGCGAAGGAGCCTCTTCAAACGGAAAATCCTAATTTTGATGGGTTGTCTGCGGATCTTCCCTAGGGACGAGTCCCAGATACAGTCCTACACAGGTCAGGCTTGTCCACAGGTCAGGTCTGTCCGGATCTCAATCTGTAATAGAATTCTCCATTCATTTTTAACAAATGAGTTTTAAATCAACCCGAATCCGAGAAAAAATTTTCCTTGACCTGAACTCTCGTAGAGAATTTTTACGACCCGTAATCCACTCGACTTCTTTATATCCGAACCCGACACGAAACCCGAAAACTAAAGGAAAATTAATGATACGCCTAAAAATCATGAAAAGTGTTTTACGTTATAAAATAAATTTACATTGTCAGACAGTTGGTAAATCCTTTTAAAAAGAACTGAAAACGGAATAATACACTAAGTTAAAAATTTAAAAATAATACGAGAAAAGGATTAATTATTATTGTTAACCATTTACTTTTTGTTGCGTACTTCGAGCGTATAAAACAGTGCTTCAAGTTTACTGCTTGTGCAGTAGTTTATTGGTTGAGGCTTATATTCTCCTTCTTCTATTTTTTTTTTTTTTTTTTTTTTTTTTTTTAAGGAATTCTTTGTTTATTTATTTTTTCGATATGGATGTTTATTTTACTATAATAATTTGGGTCCGCGTATACTTAATTACGGATATATATATATATATATAGGGTAGTCTCAGCTTGTGATCCGAGGAATTGTTTTGATACTGAAGTTGAGTCATCTTTAAATTTCATAAAAACATTTTTGCACTGATTATATTAATGTATTTCTCTCTCTCTCTCTCTCTCTCTATATATATATATATATATATATAGAGAGAGAGAGAGAGAGAGCTGCCAACATTTTAAACTTTTAAATCAGAATTGACACCAGTATTTTTAAACGGAATATGTTATATATATTTTCGACGATTAATATTACTGAAAACAGTTATAAAAATTTTCCGGTTTGTAGTCTCCCTTGGAAAACGGGAGACTTGGCACCTATGTATATATAATGTTCATATCTCAGTTATAGAGTTATAATTATGTCAAACAAATTTCTGCTTATTATGGATTTTTTTTTTTTTTTTGAAAGATGTTCTCAATCGACTCCACTCATTGAAAACTAAACTCGACCGAAACTCTATCCCAACTCGCGCTCTGATCGGTTTCGAATAAAATCTCGTTATCCGACCCAATGCAGAACTCTAGTCTGCAATGTCTAACATATTCTGTAAAAAATATTATATGGAAGGAAGCCGCTGACCACTATACCGTGGTTTAGAGCGATTTTAAGCCTTCCTCGTAGTTTGAAGAAGGAATCCATCCGTCCACGGAGAATAAAAATTATGATGGCTTGCCTACGGATAACACAAGGATCAAATCGCAGACCGTCGTCAATAGCCAACTGCACACCTCTAGGGCGATATAAACACTCTTAGCCTCATTCTCATTTTCATTAGTTACCTTACAAAAAGACTTTTTGATTGTTCAAACTTTTGATTTCTAAAATATTTGGTAGATCTTTTGCAACTTCCTCAGGAATTGGTAACATCAGTACCTTACCAGCTCGTTCGATGGGATAATTGCTTTTATTTCAGAGTAATTTTTTGGTTATAAGACACTAAAATTCAAAATATTGTCATTGATTTGGGTTTCACCCCGTTTTAAAACCTCAGGGTGTTATTGAATGGAAAGTTAAACCTCAGAGTGTGAAAACTAGAGATGATATAAATTGTATATAACAGCTATCATTTATTTATTTATTTATTTATTTATTTTTTAATTAGTATTATTATAATTAAACATATATTCTACTTTTTAAAAAAATAGCAATATTTCAAATGTCTAATAATGATATGAAATAGTGCGATAATAATATAAAATATTATGCGCATACAATGCTGATAAATGGTACCTGAACTATGTTATTTCATAAATTGAAAAAATTATAATTTTGTACCACTAAATCATAACTTTAGTGGTTTATACGGACCACCAAATTTGTATCCCTGGCGTGAACCCTAAATATATAAATCATGCAAATATGTGAGTCACAACCTAAACAACTCAACTTGCGTAAATCAACACATGACAAAAAAAAAAAAAAAAAAAAAAAAAAAGAAAAAACTAAGCATGATAATGAAAGTTCCACAATGCCTAAGACGTCTACAACAAACAAACTACTGCACACAGTTACTTTATGACAAAAATCCATAAAACATAATTCCATTTTGCCACTGGTTGAAAATATTTACATACATTGTAAAGCAAACTTGGTAAGCAATCAGCGTACCGCCTCCAGCTATGAAAGACCTTAACTGTCACCTTTGGACATACACATCACAGGCAATATTTGTCCAGCAAACAATTTTCACACACATTTCACACACATAACAAGCGAATTCATTCGTGTTGCCAGATTTTGTGTGGGTTTTCTCCAAGCGTTGGCAACTTATCTGACGGTTAGTGTACTTTTGGCCGCGTGGGTTACGATCGATGGTTCATTAACGATGAAACCAAACGATACTGTGATTAATGTTTTATGAGAGAGAATCATCGATACGTGTATTAACATATTTTATGAACGTGAACTTAATGCAGCATATTTTTACATTATTTTCTTTTATATAAGTTTCGAAGATTTTTTGTGTGTGTCTGCATTATTCGAGATAGAATATATGAATAAATAACAGCGAAAGAATAAATAAATTCTCCTCACGTATTATGCTGATGCGTAAATAGAAATAAAAATTCAGTTCACACAGACTGTGTTTACAAAATCGCCCTACCGACTGGGCTACCGCGGCCATCCGTGCATGTACATAGCTTACATAGATTGTGTTTGCAAAATTAAATGTTTTTGTTGATATCTACGGCACTTGAAAAAACCTAGAAGATTTCTTCACAAACTATAAAATTTTAAATTGTTGCTTGTAGGTACTATAAATATTGAGGAAAATAATTACTCAACAACCATTTGAGGAGGAAGAATAAATATTTTTTTAAAAGCATTAGAAAAGTAGTTTAGCAACACTGGAAAAATAATTTACCCGTGCTGAGCATTACTATTGAATTTGGGTGTTGATCCTATTGTCCACTTGGCAGAGACACCGCAGATCCCATAGATTTCTCAGGACAAATTTAGTGCTAAAAGGTGTGTTTCGTATTTGCCCCCCCCCCCCCCCCCCGAAGAAAAAAAAAAGGCAGATCACAAAAAATCAAAAACGTGTTTTGGAAATATCTTACGAAGACGCATGGCTGTTTTCAACATCTTGTTCCTGTTTTGGTAGAGTTCTACTCAAAAATCCGGAATTTGCAAAATTTCCAGCCAAAAATCGTTTTCCCCTTCCTCCCCTTAAAAATCGAAATTTCCTAAATCACAGACAGCGTTGTCTTTGTACTAATGTGTAGTCTCTTCATGTGCAATTTCTTCATTGTGAAGTAATTTGGAGCCGAGTTATGCTTACAAAGGTGTTTTTGCCTTCTGTCTCCCCCAAAGGGGGTAACGGGGGTAATTTCGATAAATCCCGTTACTTCAGTTTTCGGATACATATAAACAATCCAAGCAACAAAATTCATGACCGCAGCTCCCATAGATTTCTGAAGACAAATTTAGTGCTAAAAGGGGCGCCTCGATTTTGCCCACTCGTAATATCCCTCCTTGCCCCCCACTCCCTCAAAAAACAGAAAACAGAAAACAGACACACACACTCACAAAAAAAAAAAAAAAAAAAAAAAAAAAATCTCGAGTGACTCCACTCGACTTTCCGAATATTGAGTAATTAACAGTTTTGTAGATAAAGTAAAGAAAGGGGAGTTGTTAAACAAACAAAACAGAGAAAACCATAATAGAGTGTTTGAGTATTTTTCTCCATATAGTACACGATGTTTTATTGAACGCTACTGAACTTTGAGCCCATACATCATAATGGTAAAGAATTTTTCGTTGTGTCCCTGTAAAAACCTATAAATGCTAGATTCACCAAAATGCTTATAGTTAGTGGAACAGTGATTTATAATATTCATATAAATTTTCAGCTCAATTGAATAAGGCGTTTAGATGCTATCGCACTTTTAAAAATGTGGTCCCATAGGCCATAATGATAAAGAATTTTTCTTTGTGTCCCTGTTAAAAAACTGTGAGTGCTAAATTCACCAAAATCTATACAGTTCGTGCAACTGTGACCTATAATATGTGTACAAATTTTTTGCTCAGATTAATAAAGCATTTAGACGCTATCGCACTTTTAAAAATTTGGCCCCATAAGCCATAATGATAAAGAATTTTTTCTGGTGTCCCTGTAAATAAACTATAAGTGCTAGATTCACCAAAATCAATAGGATTCGTACTAGGGTGACTTACAATATACGTACCAACTTTCAGCTTATTCAAACAAAGCGTTTAGACGCTAGCGTGTTCACTCACAGACATGCGCACACGGATACATACACACATACATACACACATACTTACACACACACATACATACATCATCGCCAAAAATAGGGAAAATGGACTCATGGGACCTCGGAACGTATAGAAACATCAAAATCTCAAATTCGGATTTTTCACATGATTACAAGACTTTCCTCACTATAGTGTTCGGAAAGTAAAAATTTGGAAATATCATAAGGAAGTCGCAAAGCTTTTTTTCAAAATCTTTGTTCCATTTTTGGTAAAGTTCTACACAAAAATCAGGAATTGGCGAAATTTCCCGCCAAAAATCTCCTTCCTTCCCCTTAAAAATCGAAAATTTTTAAACCGCTGATAATTTTTTATTTCTACTTGTGTTTAGTCTTCCCATGTGCAATTTCTTTAGTGTGAGGTAATTTGGAGCCGTGTTATGCTTACAAACGTGTTTTTGACTTTTGCCCCGCAGGGGGAACGAAGGGGGGGAATTTTGAAAAAGTTGATATACATAATTTTAAGTTGGATAAAGACCAGCGGCAGGATTTTTATAGCCTTCATACCACCTAAACTCTACATAGGGCACAAAGCCTTATACACAGTAACGTATCTAATTACTTTTGTTTGAACATGTGCGCAAACTATTAGTGACATGCGTAGTATTTTGAATAGAAAAACATTTAATATTACTTGAAATAAAATATATTAATTTCTAGACATGCTAAAAATATTTGCGGAAAATCAGATCACGAACAGACAGACTGGTAAGCAATTAAATTGAAGTGACAGACATTTTTTTAAGAAAATGAAATTTTATGTGATATACCAGCCTGTAAAATTGTGAAATAAATGACTGAAGAAATATTTTATCATTTTCCTTTTTCGTTGATTAACGATGAAACCAGAAAAAGATTCGGGCCGACACGGCCCGGAAAAAATTTCATTTAGGCCCGGCCCGGCCCGAGTATACACAAAAAAAACTGAGTCCGAGCCCGGCCCGGCCCGAGAACAGATTGAAAAAATCTGCCCGAACCCGGCCCGTGCTGATCTCTAGCATGGCTTCCCCACCTGAGATGGAAGTCCCCCTGGAAGGGCGGGGAGAAATTTTCATTATGGATATCTTCGAAAGAGACAGTCGGTAACAAAAGTCTCCGAACACTAGCAAAAATTTGTATATCAAAAAAGTACACTTCATACAGTTTTGTTAAATAAATCCTTGTTGAATCATGTTCTTAGTCAGTGTAAGAACAGGATTCGAGAAGGATTTATTTAACAAAACTGTATTAAGTGTACTTTTTTTACATAGGAATTTTTGCTAATGTTCGGAGACTTTTGTTACTGACTATACCTTTAAAACGAATGGTTGAACCACTGTTTTGTGATAACTTAAAATGAAGACATTGATTTTGTTTTTCATTTTTAACAGAAAAAAATGCATTTTTATTTATTTATTCATTTTTTTAAGATGTGACATAGAGAATAAAAATTGACTTTCTTTGGAGTGTTATACTACTTCTCTAGAATCGTCAGCATTCATTATGGAAGATAATTTTAATGAATAATAATATTAGTACATTATTTTTTCTGAGTGAATTTGCATAGGAAAATACAGAAGAAAAGCATGTGGTGGCTACAGCATACAGTCGGTAACAAAAGTTTCCGAACACTAGCAAAAATTCCTATGTAAAAAAAGTAGAGTTAATACTGTTTTGTTAAATAAATCCTTGTCGAATTATGCTCTTTGACTGACTAAGAACAGATTTCGACAAGGATTTATTTAACAAAACAATATTAACTCTATTTTTTTTACATAGGAATTTTTGTTACTGTTCGGACACTTTTGTTACCGACTGCACTACTTTTGCTTTTGGGTTTTCATCTGTGCCTAGCGAGTTCGCAGGTTCTCAAAAGGCAGCCACTGTTTTTTCATCCATGTATTACTTTTGAATTACATTTTTATTTATTTTTTATTTATTTATTTATTTATTATTATTATTATTATTATTATTATTATTATTATTTTCTTTTCTTTCTTTCTTTTCTTTTTCTTTCTTTCTTTCTTTTTTTTTTTTTTTTTTTTTTTTTTTTTTTCTTTTTCTGTTAAATGTCTGAATTTTGGAAATTACCACTTTTATTTACCAGTCTTTCGATCTTGGAATTTGTCTGAACACCGGAATTGTTTTATCTAAAAATTATCCCCAAGTGGAAGAAATCTGAATTTTGCAAATATATTTCGAATCAAGTATATTTACCAATCATACGAATGTGAAAATATTCTGAACTCTGAACTACTTTTCATGAAAATTACTTCCAAATATTATAGCTCTAAATTTTGCAAATACCTCTGTAATTATCCATTATAATTACCAATCTTTTTAATAAGTAAACTATCTGAACGTCGTAATTGCTTTGCGCATGAAAATTATCACCAAATGATAAAAGCCTGATTTTCGAAAATATCTCTGTAATTATCAATATATACCAATATATTTAAATTATATTATTTAACTCATTTTATTTTATTCAATTTCATCAATAATTTTTTTCAGTTATATTTTATATTATACAGATATACAGTGTTTCTAAATTTAGGGTCTCCTTTATTCACTTACCACCAATAATTCTGAGGAGTGATATTTGATATACATTATGGACAATAAACATTCGAAGTGATTAGCCAACAGTTACAGTTAAAATTTAGTGATGGATATTGAATAGAAAAAGTTCCTAAATTTGGCAACAGTGATTATACACCAATTTTATTGTTTAACCCAACGAGATATATAAATTAGAGTGCTGATTCAATGGATGAAGGATTAGCTTTCCGTGGTTCAAGATGAATCACGTGACATGCTCCAATAGGTTGCTGTGTTTGGCCCTTTATCGCTATTTTGGCATTTAAAATATCAGTTCGACAAATTATCATTATTATTAGGTAACATGACATTCCTATGACCGATATAAATTGTTTTTAAAATAATTATACACACATTTCACATTTTAATAAATAATAAAATACTTTTTTTTCATCGTTTACTAACAAAGTTTAAAAGTGTTTATAAAAGAAAATTTAAACTTTTAAAGAGCTAAATTTAACAACAAATAATAATTTTTCAACTATTTTTAAGCATTTTGTCGGTTAAAGTTCAACTACACGAAATAATAAAGAAGTAAAATCAAAATTAAAATGGTTTAGAACAAAAGAATATTAAACTACGTAAAGTAAACAAAAACATTGAAACCGTTGCCATAGAAATTTACTGAAAATGAGCTGTTACCAAGGAAACCACCGAATACGCAGGTGCAAGGAGAGCATGTCACATGACTCATCTTGGACCTTCTCAAGGGTTACCATTTATCACTCTACTTTATATATCTCGTTGGTTTAACCCAACGAGATGAATAAAGTAGAGTGATAAATAGTAACCCTGACAAGGTCCAACAGGAGTCAGGTGACATGAACCCTCTATGCGTTGGCTCCCTTGGTAACAGCTTATTTTCAATAATTTTCTATGGCAACTACTTGGAGATTGTACTTGGAGAATATCAAACACGCCAATGTTTTTGTTTAGATATGTAGTTTAATATTTTTTTGTTCCAAATCATTTTAGTTTTTATTTTACTTCTTTTTTATTTCGTGTAGTCGAAATTTAACAAACAAAATCTTAAAAATAGTTGATAAGTTATTATTTATTTTTAAATTTAGCTCTTTTAAACGTTTTTTTTTTTTTTTTTTTTAATAAAAACTTTTAAACTTTGTTGGGAACTCATGAAAAAAAAAAAAAAAAAAAAAAAGTGTTTTATTATTTATTATGTGAAAAATCTGAACAATTATTTTAAAAACAATTTATTTCGGTTATAGGGATGCCGTGTTACTTAATAATAACGATAATTTGCCGAACTGAATTTTTAAATGCTGAAATAGATACAATGGGCCAAACATAGCAATCTATTGGTTCATATCACGTGATTTATGTTGAACCATGGAAAGCAAATCCTTTATCAATTGAATTAGTACTCTACTTTATTTATCTCGTTGGTTTAACCTTTCGAATAAAAAATTACTCTGAATACCGAACAGCTTTTTGTAAAAATTTTCAGATCACCAAGTGCTGGAAGTCTGAATGTTGCAAATATCACTGTATAATCATCAATTATATTTACTAATATAAAAACTGGGCCGCGGTAGCCTGGTCGGTAAGAGCAGCGAGCTCGTGATCGAAAGATTGCGGATTCGGTCCTCGAGCAACACCTCCTGTAATAATGCCTCCGGGCTGAGCTCTACGTCATGGAAGATCGGCCGATTTTATCCAATCAACAATTCCTATGATACATATTGGATCATGGAGATTGGATGAAATCGGCCGTTCTTCCGTGACGTAGAGCTCAGCTCGGAGGCATTATTACAGGTGGTGTTGCCTCGAGCCGGCCGAAGACCGTCGTGTACGCTAATGGCGACTGGTGCACGTTAAATTCCGTCGTGGTCGCAAAGTCCTCCAAGTTCCCATCAAAAATTATACCTCTGGGGGTACCGGAACATGGGTTTAACTCGCTCTGATCCGGATCAAAATTCGAGTTCCTGTTGTCTGGCTAGTGCTGCCATCTTTCACCAGCTTCTGGAGCTAAAGTCGTACTTCCTCCCAATGAGGCGCTCCTAATAACGGAAGACGCACCCCTCATGCCTTAAATATCCGGTTAGTTCCACTACCGAGGCTCGGAATTTCCGAGTGGCACACGACAACAACAACAATATAAAAACTATCTGAACGCCGAAATTATTTTCCATCAAAATTATCGCCAAGTGCTAAAATTCTGATTTTTGAAACATATCACTGTAACTGTAATAAACACTGTCTGAACGCCGGAACTGTTTTCTATAAAACTTATCACCAAGCTCTATAAAAGTCTGATTTTTGTAAATATCTCTGTATGTAATCACCAATTATATTCATTAATCTTTCGAATATAAAAACTGCTGTCTGAACAGTGATGCCGGATTGGGGATACTGTCCCCATTTTGGGGATTTCTGGGGACAATTTCGGGGACCACCTGTTTGTGGGGACTTTTTTGGAGAATTCTAAAATTTTTGGGGACAAATCTGGGGAGTTCTTTCTGTCAATGTTGACAACGTAATAATTTATCCGTACGACTAGGGACTTTCAATAGCTTTTTTCATGATCTAGGGATAAATTTTAAATTCATAGGGACTTCTCGGTAATTTTGTCAGAAGTTTCAAGGAATTACGCATGGATTATGTTGTTGTTTCTAATTTTTTCATGATTATTCACTAAAGTAGGGACTTTTATTGTCAGTGTAGGGACATTTCGAGTTTTGAGTGGAACATCGCAAAATTTGAGTTTTATTAAAAATTATATTAAAATTACATATTACAATTTCTCTATAATTTTACACATATACAATATATTCTAGGTTTATTTTATATTAATTTATTAATTTTTCTGTTCTTAATAACAATAAAAAGTTGTATTCCGATGTTCGATTTTTAACTTCTACACTTGCCTCTCCCTGTGTTGCCAACAGCACCAACTGATTAGAGGGGATTATAATACATTTTTGTATTTGGGGATTTTTTTTAAAAATTGCCTTCATTTGGGGAAAAATCTGAGCGTAAATCTCCTTGATATTTTCTTTTTGAAAATTTCTTATTTTCCCTTTTTTAGTAGAAATCAAGTTGGGGATTTTTTCGAAAAAAAAAAAACCCTGATTTGGGGAAATTGGAAGACCTGTTTGGGGAAATAATTTTCGATCATCTGGCATCACTGTGTCTGAACAGCATTCCGAGGAAATTCTGCCATAAAAACTTATTGCACCCGTTAGACAAGTTCCGATTAGCCGAGCTCGCCCATAATAAATCAAGCATTTATCATTTATAGATAAAAACCAATATATTCTGACCCACGAAAAGAAATTTTTGTTATTCCTAAGTATTATTTATAAGCAAAGGTTAAGGACCAGATAAAATCTACAATTTTCGTGAGACGCGAAATGCTTTCAGAAGGTCAAAATATTTAGATAAATGCTTAATAAAAAGTGTTCGTTTATGTAGCAAAATTTTCTTGTTACTTTATTTTGTATACAATAGAAGAAAGCAATGGGATTCGCAAAAATTTTGGACTACTTGTTTTTGACGGATTCACATGTTTTGGAATTTCCTGGATATGATTTGACTATTTTTATAAAACGTTCATCAGTCAGAGCGTGTTGCCAAAAAAAAAAAAAAAAAAAAAAAAAAAAAAAAAAAAATTCTAGTAACTCTTTTTCGAGAACTGTTGCACAGAATTTCATAAAAAGTTATATAGTTATATATAGTTCCGCCTTCACATAAATTAATGCCCATCAACTTTTGGTGCATATCACTGAGCAGATGGCATTTATGTTTCGTTTCTTTTATTTCTGTAATTTTTTAATATGGCAACATAAGAGGACACGCCATCACAATTTTCATCCTCCGAGGAAGGGATTTGAATCTAAAGAGAATATTATACATTCAGGACCCGACTTAGCCTAATTGGGGCTCGGGGCAAACACTTCTTTGCCCCCCCCCCTCTTCTTCACTACTTCAGTAATGAAAAACCGAACTTTATGGAGGTATTTAAAATTTTCACCTCACTATCGATCCATTTTATTTCTTATTGTTAACTTTGTCATCTTGCTGCAAAAAAAAAATATCCTTGCTGACATCAGGGCGGAATTCAGATAAATTTTCGCAATTACGATGGCTCAATTAAGCCGAATTTTACATTGTACTGATATTTTGTTTTAAAAAAGTTCATTAAAGAAAGAAACGTAAAATAAACTGTCTATTTGGGGGCCCCCTCTGATGTGGAGACCCGGGCCAACTGACCCGTATGCCCCTGCCTTAATTACGCTCTGTATACATTTTCTCTTTTAATTCCTCTGCGCGAACTCATTTAAAAGGTTATCGCTAAGTTTTACAATGAGGGTATCCTAAACTTGGACGAAAAATTTTATTTATGTTTTATGACCTTTGGCCTTCTAGTGTGTCGAACTCGCAATTCACCGATTACGACCATTGAGTACTGATAGAAAGTAGAGTACGGATTCCTTATACTAGCTGTTTAGGTTGGTTGGTTGGATTTTACGTCGCACTAGTGCTGCTCAATGGACAATTCTAGCTATTTAGGAAAATTCCGCGAACATCACTATGGTTTTTTGGATTGAATGGGCGCCTTCTTTTGGCGATAATTGCTTTGTTGGAAGTGGAAACCTGCTTTGGAGTAAACCTGCTTTGGTGGAAGTGGAATGTTGGTATTTATTGGCATTTATTAACAACATATACATCAGTTTTGTACGGTCGGTAACAAAAGTGTCCGAACACTAGCAAAAATGCCTTTGTAAAAAAGTACATATCATACGTTTTTGTTAAATAAATCCTTGTCGAATTCTGTTCTTAGTCAGTCTAAGAAGATGTTTCGATAAAGATTTATTTAACAAAACTGTATGAAGTGTACTTTTTTTAGATAGGAATTTTTGCTAGTGTTCGGACACTTTTGTTACCGACTGTATGCTTGACTGTCGAAGCCCGCTTGTAAATCCTCGTGAGATAAAGACAGACAGCACATGACAGAATTACAGTGCAAAGAATTGGAAAAACGACCCGTTCGCCTACGCTTGAAGGCGATTAGCAATGTGGTGACATAATCATAGATATAGTAATAAGACATAGATTGATCATTGAGGAAGGGGGGGTGGGGAAGTAATACCTTTTTCTCGGGAAAAGACGGCCATTTTACTCTCTTATGGATGTATTTCCCCGAGTGAATATACACGGGAATACACCCAGGTAATTTAGCAAATAAAATTTATGCACTGAAAAAGAATGAAAAACTCCAGTTACCCCTTTTTCTTTCTTTCTTTTCGTTTTCGTTTTTTTTTTTTTTTTTTTTTACTATACTCCAGTATACTCATGTCTGCAGAAAACTGTCTTTCTCTCGGCCATTTATTATTATTATACTTCTTTGAGATAAAAATCGTCTCCATTCATCATGAAAAATAATTTTAATGAATTATAATTTAATAAATTATTTGTATTGCGTAAGTTTGTATGGGATTATATATGGAAGAAGGTCTTGTGATGGCCACAATATACTAGTTATATATTAAAACTTCCGCGGATGAAAACTATATTTAAAAGAATTTTGAAAAGTCCTCATTACTTACTAATATAAAATATTTAAAAAAAAAAAAAAAAAAAATATTCCAATAAATATGAAAACAGTAATTATTCATAATAATAACAAAGCAACTGATAATAAAAATTATATTTTTCATAAATTACTTGAATATAGCTTATTTAGGAAAACTTATCCCATTTCTTTTCATATATTTATTAAAACACTTAAAAGCCGCGCAATATTTCGGCATTTTCAAAATTCATTACCATTCTAGGTTCGGTTCGATGAGTACGGAGATTTATTGATGCCTCTAGGGCCGCTTATATCTCGAAAATCCACACCACAAGGGTTTACAAGTTTTTATTACAAGAAACAGATACAAGAACACATAATAAACAAGGACAATACATCCATGCCTTTTCCGGGACTCGAACCCAGGCCCAACTGTGTAGAAGTCAGGGACGCTAACCTCTACACCGTCTGTGTGGCTTACCATTCTATTCTATTACTATTTTCGAATTTTAACTCTCTAATGGCTGATGCCAAACAACTTTTTCGGCATCAAAAATCTTTGCTCGTTAACATGGAGATGATAGATCTATATAAATTACTATATCTATGGACATAACCGCTCGGCCACGGAGGGCCCGGAATGTGGTTTAGCGAGAGAAAAATTGTTTGGCGAGTGGATTGGGGGGGAGGGGTATGATATTCGGGAACAAATATGTTACAGTCGGTAACAAAAGTGTCCGAACACTAGCAAAAATTCCTATGGAAATAAGTACACTTCATACGGTTCTGTTAAATAAATCTTTATCGAATCATTGTCTTAGAATGACTAAGACAAGGATTCGACAAGAATTTATTTAACAAAATCGTATGAAGTGTACATTTATTACAAAGGAATTTTTGCTAGTATTAGGACAATTTTGTTACCGACATAACCCTAAGTCTGGGGTCTATTCTAATATATGTAGTTAATGATTATGAATGGTTGAATGGTTGGGTTTTACGTCGCACTAGTGCTGCGCAGATGGGCAATTGGCGACGGTCGGGGACACACCCCTAGAGGTGGTCCGGAGACATGCCATCACATTTTTGATCCTCCATGGTAGGGATGGCTCTCCCGCTTCAGTAATCCCCAGAGGTATAATTTTTGATGGAAACATGGAGGACATTGCGGCCACGACAGATTTTACGTGCACCAGCCACCATTAGTGTACACGACGGTCTTTGGCCGGCTCGAGTACCGAACCCGCAATCTTCCAATTACGAGTCCGGCGCTCTACCGACTGGGCTACCTCGGCCCGTCAATGATTATGACTTTGACACCTACGGGTACATACAAATGAAACACCTCCGGTTGCAAATCTGTTTGCAAGCGTTCCAAATGTATGACTACAATCGTCAGCAAAAAAAGTATCCGAGCACTAGCAAAAAATTCCTATGTAAAAAAAGCACACCTAACACTGTTTTGTTAAATAAATCCTTGTCGAATCGTGTTCTTAGACTGACTAAGAACAGGATTCGACAAGGATTTATTTAACAAAACTGCATTAAGTGTACTTTTTTTGCATAGGAGTTTTCGCTAGTGCTCGTATACTTTTGCTGCCGACTGCATTTGCAAAAAACTTGCAAAATTTACGTCATCGAAGTTGCAAGCGTTCCGTTTGTATGTAACCCTTTGCCAACCGGGGTTTTGGAGAAGGAATTACCGAACAGACAGAGTAAGGGTTACATACAAACGGAACGCTTGCAACTTCGATGACGTAAATTCTGCAAGTTTTTTGCAAATACAGTCGGCAGCAAAAGTATCCAAGCACTAGCAAAAACTACTATTTAAAAAAAGTACACTGAATACAGTTTTGTTAAATAAATCCTTGCCGAATCCTGTTCTTAGTCAGTCTAAGAACACGATTCGACAAGGATTTATTTAACAAAACAGTGTTAAGTGTAACTTTTTCACATAGGAAGTTTTGCTAGTGCTCGTGTACTTTTGCTGCCGACTGTAGTCATACATTTGGAACGCTTGCAAACGGCTGCAGACGGCTTTGCAAATGGAAGTGTTTCATTTGTATGTACCCCAAAATATTTGACGTGGTGCAAATGATATTTCTGAATGGTAGAAAACAAATTGCAGTGTCTGCCTTTAGAAAATCTCTCTTTTTTTTATGCCGGTTAAACGTTGTTTCCTGTTTCTTGAAAATCAGTGAACATCCGAAGCTCTCTTCTCGTTATTCTTTATAATCCTTTTACTGCGTGGGGACGTGTTTGGAGATGGTTATATCAAAAGTAAATGAGAAAATACTTCAAATTGTTACTCGAAAACTTTTTGAATTAAGAGAGCAAAATCATCATATCAGAATGCAATCTGAACGTCTGCCCCGACAGGCTGTGGCTCCTATCACTACAAGTTTGCCTTTTACTTTGAGTGCAGAATATCTGGCAGTTTTCGGTAAAGGAAATGTGACTGGATGTTCACCCTCTTGCACAGGCCAAAACGCCATAGACATTCTCGAACGACGCCCTGATCTTTTCACTTTTAAAGAAGCCTGTGCCATATTGGCACATCGTGGAGTAAGCAAAAGTGAGACTTCTGTTAAAGATATGATTCGAAAATATGGTATTGTCATCACTGGATTTCCGGAATGTAAGGAAGATGATCTACTTTTAGCTGTCTACTTTTTCCTCGAGGATATGTTTGGAATTCAGCCAAAAATTGAAATATGCCTGAAAATTTCCGAAGAATACGAAGTGGATATGATTGGAGTTATGTTTGATAACATCATGACGAAAGAGAAAATTGCTGAGAAACTTTATTTACTAAAAGACAGTGATATCGAAATCGAAACGTATTTTGAGATTCATTGGGTTACAGAGCTACTTCATAAGTAGTTGAGGAAATGATTTAGAATTAGCCATTAAATATAGCAATGCATTTTATCAGGCTATTTTTTTATATGCTAATATTTTAGCCATTTTGTCCTTTTAATAATAAGACAAAGCAAATTTTGCTGAAAGTTCATTTTTTTTTTTTAAGACCATTGCTACTTAAATATTAATCTTAGTCTAATTTTTTTTTTTTTTTTTTTTTAAACTTGTCATAAATTTTTAACATGAAGTTTGTTAATTGGACATTTGAGACAAGCTTCTTAAAGTAGCTGTTTAAATCTAGCAATGTATTTTAATAAATCATTTTTCATGTTCTGATATTTTATCCATTTTGTTCCTTTAATAACATATGACGAAAGAAATTGCTACAAAACTGTATTTTTTTTTTTTTTTTTTTTTTTAACCATTGATATTGAAATACCGATTTTTAGTGTAAATTTGTTATAAACTATGTACTTTCAATGTGAAATCACGTTTTCAAATTTCCAATCCATTTTACATGAACATTTGATTAAATTGTGCTTCTGAGATAGTTTTTTAAATAGCCGCTATATCTAGCAATGTATTTTAATAAGCTACTTTTTATATTCTGATGTTTTATCCATTTTGTTCTTTTAATAACATGACTAAGGAAACGGCTACAAAATTGTATTTTTTTTTTAAATATTGAAATATATATTTTAGAGTAAATTGAATATAACTGTATTTTCAGTGTGAAATCATGTTTTCAGTTTGCCAAAGTATTTACTCTACGAATATTTTAATAAATTAGATTTTTCTGATAAGATTTCTAAAGTAGCCGATAAATCTAGCAATGTATTTTAATAAGCTCCTTTTTATATTCTGATAGTTTAGTCATTTTGTTCTTTTAATGACAGGACAAGGGAAACTACTACAAAATTGTATTTTTTTTTTTAAAGATCAGTATTGAAATGCCAATTTTAGTGTAAATTGATTATAAACTATGCATTTTCTGTATCAAATTATGTTTTTAATTTGCCAAAATATTTACTACACATTTTACTAAATTGGATTTTTGAGAAGATGTTTAAAGGAGCCGTTAAATCTAGTAATGTATTTTAATAAGCTACGCTGATATTGTAGACATTTTGTCTTTTAATAAGATAACAAAGCAACCTACGAAATTGTATTAAGACCTCAGGTATTGGAATGTCAATTTTAATGGGAACTGATTGTAAGTGTAAACTGCAATTTCAAAATGAGTTGAGATATGTGTATTCAGTGTAAAATCACGTTTTGAACTTGTCAATGCATTAAGCTTTAATATTTTCAACATGAAATTTTAATAAATTGAGCTTTTTAAAAAAAATATATCGTTTTGTAATTTTTTTTTCTTATCTACAAATCAAAATTTATATTGATATCATTGTTTATTTTTAATTTTTTTTTTTTTTTTTTTTTTATGAAAACATTTCCAAATTGACAATAAATTACAGCTAAGTAGAGTTGATTTTAAAAATCCATTTTTGAACCCTTATAATTAAACAAGTTAAAAATAGAATTTAATGAAAGCACTAGAATAAAAATAATTTATGCTAGTGGTTTCAGAATTTAATTTACAAAACAACCAGTAACGCTGTAAAATGAAATGTAAACTTTCATGTTTAATTTGAAAAATTAATAACTTGTATCTCAGATATATCGTTATTCTGACTGAGTTAGGATAATTAACTATAATTTTAGAGCCTTCAATTTTATTAAATAGAGCTTGTTAAATTTTCTATCTTCACCTTATAAATTACAATTTTCTATCTTTCTATCAAATTTAGGCCAATATTCTTTCACTCAAAATTATGCCAATATTCTCTATTTCTGTTACAATTATATCAATTTCCTATTTTCCCTTCAAAATTATCAGTTTTTCATCTTTCTTTTAAAATTAGAATCTCAGAGCTGCATTTTCTTTTACGTTAAGCATTTCTAACACTTTCTAACAACGTTTAAAATTGATTATGAATTCAAATAGTGTATCTGTATGTCTTTCTGTCCTTCTGTCTGTCCGTAGTATTTTAACGTGACTGAAGAACATTGAAAGTTATACAAGTACGTACAGTTAGAAAGTATTAATAATCAATGCGTATTGCATAATTTTTCGTTCTTGTTTAAATAAAAATTGAAAATTTCTACAGTTGTTTCAACATTACAAATATTCAACAATACAAATACTAGTTTTCTTTTCTTTTTCTTTTAAATTTATAAAAACCAATTTTCTATCATTTCTATATTAAAAACTTTTTTATATTGGCTAACTTTTCTTTTGACAAATATTATTGTAAATGGGTTATTATATATTACTAAGTGCTGAAAGAAAGTCGATTTTGTACTTTTTTTTTAAGTTTTTTTCGTTGAAAAAATAAAAAATTGATAACTGTATTTTAAATTATCACAGATCTATTGTTCAGCCCTTCGTTTTAAATATATTGACGAGATCTTTCGAAAGATACCCAAATTGAAATTTTACGCCCCGGGGTACTTCCCCCCTCCCAGGTGGTGAAGCGAGGCTCTCACATACCTTTTTTCTCTAGTCTACTCCATTATCAATAATCTATATTATATTAATACATTATAGATTATTATTACTATATAATCTATGTCTATTATCTATTATTTTCTCTATTATGAATAATTCATATTAATTTTACACCACCACCTTACAAATAAATCTCATTATGTACATTTATAGAAATTTTTGTCCTATACTGCCATGTTAAAAATTTAGAAAAAAAAAAAAAATGGGATCACAGCGCCACCTGTTGAGCGATTGATCCCTAAATCTAATCAGCTCCAGTTTAGGTCAGGGTTGTACTAAATACGAAGTTTGGTTAAATTTCGTTCATTGGTTCGTGAGATAAAAAAAAATTGTGATACAAACAGGCAGACTGACAGTTATATTCTAAAAACAGTCAAATCGTGTTCAAGTCATCCTAAAACGTGTAAATCCATCGAAAATTGGAGTTCGAAAATCTTCCCGAATCTAATACTTTCTCTCTATAGAGTTGGTAACAAAAGACTCCGAACACTAGCAAAAATTCCTATGTAAAAAAAGTACACAATACAGTTTTGTTAAATAAATCCTTGTCGAATCCCGTGCTTAGTCAGTCTAAAAGCAGGATTCGACAAGGATTTATTTAACAAAACGGTATTAAATGTACTTTTTTTTACATGGGAATTTTTGCTAGTGTTCGGAGACTTTTGTTATCGACTGTACATATAGAAGAAAGTAACAAAATATAGACGCGAATAGTCATAAGTACATATATAATCCAATTTAAATAGTTAACCGAAAAACATGGCGTAGTCCAAGAATAATTACAATGATTTTGTGTTAAAAGAAACGAAGATTAAAACATTTCGGATAATTTATATTTAAAGGATAATTCAAGGCTTTACAGTCGGTATCAAAAGCCTCCGAACACTAGCAAAAATTCCTATGTAAAAAAAGTACACTTAATATTGTTTTGTTAAATAAATCCTTGTCGAATCATGGTCTTAGACTGACTAAGAACAGGATTCGACAAGGATTTATTTAGCAAAACAGTATTAAGTGTACTTTTTTTAAATAGGAAATTTTCTAGTGTTCGGAGACTTTTGTTACCGACTGTACGTTTTTTTTTTAAGATTCCGATGTAAACTCTAACATCTATTCAGAACTTTAAAATTATTTTAAAAGAATTTTATTTCAACATTACTTTAGAGATTTATTTACCTTTTTTTTTTTTTTTTTTTTTTTTTCTTAACAAAAATTTCACTTTACCTTTTTCGAATTTCATATTTACATTATATATATTCATATTACATTCATCACTTCTATAGATTTTGCAAATGAATATCAAGCTATATGTAGGTGAATATCTGTATAGAATTTGTTTCTACATAAAATTAATATATAAAGCAACCTGCAATTTATAATTCTTTAAAGAAATTTAAAAACGTTTGGTAACTCTCCTCGGTCTACAGTCAGCAACAAAAGTATCCGAGCACCAGCAATAATCCCTGTCTAAAAAAAAGTACACTTAACACTGCTTTGTTAAATAAATCCTTGTCGAGTCATGTTTGTAGTCAGTCTAAGAACATGATTCGACAAGGATTTATTTAACAAAACAGTTTTAAGTGTACTTTTTTGATATTGGAATTATTGGCTAGGGCTTGGATACTTTTGCTGCTAACTGTAGACGTATTCGAAGTTGTCCGTAGCTTTTGCCAACACGGTTGTTTGTTTGTTTGGGTTTAACGTCGCACTAGTACTGCACAATTGGTAATTCAAGACGGTTTGGGACGTACCCCTAAGGATGGTCCGGAATATGTCATCACAATTATGATCCTCCATGGAGGGGATGGCTCTCCGCCTCTGTGACCCCCCAGAAGTATAATTCGGATGGCAGCATGGTGGACATTGCGGCCAGGACGGATTTTACGTGTACCAGCCATCTTTAGTACACACGACTGTTTTGGACGGCTCGAGTATCGAACCCGCAATCTTCCAATTGCGAGCTCGGCGATCTACTGACCGGGCGGCTATTACGTCCCTGCGTAAGTACGGACAATAATCCTTTAGGTTGATTGTTGATTGTGTTTTACGTCGTACTAGTGCTGTGCAATGGGCAACTGGCGACGGTCTGGGACTCACCCAAGAGGTGGTCCGAAGACATGCCATCAAAATTTTGATCCTCCACAGAAGGGATGGTTTTCGCCGCTTCGGTGACCCCCAGAGGTATATAATACTTTAGGAAAATTATCATAGAGGGTATTCAACCCTGGCCTAAAACACTCGTGTAAAACATTTACACTGCGCCATCATCGTTCACTATTTTGATTTTTTTTACTTACGTTAACTTGTAACTGTACGCTAACGGTTTGTACGATCGTACGCAAAGTGTTCCTCCGGTGAATGTCACAATCATCCGGATATCAATATTCATGAGTCGCAAATGAATGCGAGTCTGTCAGGATGGTCAAACGCCTGGCGCCTTCCGTCACCTTGCACTTCAGTGGACATCTAGGTCACGGCGTGATCAGTCCGGCTCCAAATAAAAGTGATTCCGTGACCTCTAAAAGTCACTAATAGGATTCTGATCAATTCAGTTGTATTTTTTTTCTTCGTTCACTTCTAGCGTTTTTACTTCCATTAACCAACTACCGTAAGTTTAATGGAAGTAATATACTCGGTCAAAAAAGTTTGATATGGGTGCTTCATTAGTGACAGACATTACATCACAGAGATTTCTTATTCAATTTTAAGTAGCAAATATTAATTTATCATAATGAATTTTGATGGGCAGATATATCAGTATGTCTTCCTTTTAAATAATACAAAATTTTACTCTAAGAATTTTTTTTTTCAGTTAATAAGATAAAGATATAGCGTAACAGACAGGACAGAAAACAGGCATAATTTTAAGTGACTCATCTTCATCTCTGAATTGGTCTAAATTGAGACACATTTGAAGTTCATAAATTTTAATTTACACAAATAAGAATTACATCTGATATGTAATTTAAAAAAGAAAAAGTTCTAAAATTTAAATGAATAAGTAGATAAAAAATTAACAACGGGACAGACATGACATGTGTGAAAATTTAAAATTATCTTTCCTTACCTCATTTTTGAAATTTAAATTTTGTAAAAATTTACTTTTCATTTATATATAAAGTTTATCTTGTTATTTTCTGGAGATTTGTTTCGTTTTCTATCAAGGAAAAAATAAATAAATAAAAATAAAATTAGAAATTCTAACCTCTAAACTTTCATTAAATTATTTATTTTAATTAATAATTGTTGCCAAAAAAATTAAACTTTAAATTTTACACCTACTTTTTAAGATAGCACGCAATCATGTTTTATACAAAAATTAAATCATTAAATTCCTTCTTTTACTTATTTTTATTTCATTTTGCACACGCACTTTTTATTTCTTAATTAAAAATTATTTTAAAAAAAACCTTTTTCGGTATCGCTTGTAACGATACTGATTATTATTAATTTCCTTTCTTAAAAAAAAAAAAAAAATGATTTTGATGAAATTCTGGCAAAAGCAGAATTTAGTTTACGACGGCAGACTATTAGTCTTTTTTTTTTTTTTTTTAATTATAACATCGCTTTTAAATTATTCAATTATATTTTCGATAAATTTTAGATTTCGACAGATGCCCAACTACCGAAAAATGACGCCGCAAAAATCCCAGATTGAGACTAACAGTCCTCAGTCCTAATAACTGAATTAGTTCAAAATTAAAAAATGGTCTCTGTCAACTTTTGCATGAAGTCAATTTGCACATTGACAGAAATTAGTACCTATTAACAATTGGTGCAATTTGCTACAAAGATGTTTCTGTCATCCCATGTTCTTATAATTTTTGTAAAGCAGTATAGGACAAAATTTCCTGTAAACATGCACTATGAGAATTATTTCTAACCCATCATTGTCTTCGAGCGTAGGAGAGTGGGTTCGATTTCCGAGCTGGCCCTGGGTGTTTTTCGGATTTTTCGTATTGTAATTCTGTCATGTGCAATCTGTCTTTATCTGACAAAGATTTACAAGCGCGCATCGAGTGAAGCATACAAGTCTGATGTATATGTGTTATCAATAAACCCATCATTGTGAAATTAAAAAATATATATATACAGTAACCGCCGCTTTATAAAATCACTGGTTAATAAAATCAGCCGCTTAATCTGATCAATTTGCCAAGAACGGAATCAAGTCAATACAAATTACTTTTAAAGCTGCCGCTTAATAAAATCAGCATCGCCGGTTAATAAACTCAAAAATATCTTCTCACCAACCAAAAATATCAATTCTGCTTACTAAAAATTTTTTTTTTTTTACAATGTGTGTTTTCTTTTTTCTTTTCTTTTTTTGTTTCTTTTTGTTTCTTTTTCTTTTTTTTTTTTTTTTTTTTTGAAATAAGAAAAGAAATTAAAGCACAGCAATGCCCTTTTTTTTTTTTTTTTTTTTTTTTTTTTTTAATTATTAAAAGGCAATTTCTAGTACTTATTTTAAAATCACTATAATTCATGAGGTTTAAACGGAAAGATATTAAATTTATAAGAACAACGTGAACTTTTGGTAAAGTAATGATGATTTTACTCAATCGAAAGTGCATGGGAACTTGGAATGCGCTTAATTTATTTATATCGAAGAAACAATTAATTAATTATCTATCAAAAATTAATTGATATTGTTAACTAATTCCTTTATTCTTCACCTTTTGAAGTTTCTTTCCAAATTCATGGAAGTAATACCTTTTCCTTAAGTGCAGGAACGTTCGCCGGATATAAAAATCAGCCGCTTAATAAAATCACTTTGGCTCGGAACGAATGTGATTTTAATAAGCGGCGGGAACTGTATAATTATAATAGTACTGGTCAAGCGTGCCGCTTGTCGCGGAAGGCCACACAGCCTCGCACCCTCTCTCCTATAATCAAGCGGCGCCCCGTGTCGCGGGTAGACTTGTGTCTGGCGCCGCTCTTGTAAATACCCATGCCCATTTGCATCGCCCCTTGTCGCGGGCTGGCTAAGCCAGGCGATGCATGATGTATTTTTTTTTTTTCTCAATAAATGTCGGAGCAGCTCACGTGGATTTTCCTGGAAGTGCTCAACACCGCTCTTCGAGCGGTGAGCGGGGGCTGCTCCCTGTTCAATAGTACTGGTCAATAAGGGAAAAAATTATATAGTATAAAAGCATCCCATCGCCATACCCCATTTCATGAAAAGACTTTTCCATCGAAACTAACGAAAGACTCCTTTTACCTTGGAAATTTCAGAGTTGGCTCCCCATGTTCTTCATTTTGCCCCTTTATCCTGCCCCGATAATTTTGACCTAACGAAGTCTCCCTCAAATTGTTAGAACACGTTTTGTTACAGTTTTCAGAAATTCCCAAGTGTTTTCTGCAGTAGGATGGCCATATGTCCCCGAATCTCGGGGACAGTATTCGAAAACTACCTTCGTCCCCAAAAAAATACAACACATTTCGGGACGCCGGTTATAAAGTTATTAATGTTTTATTATATTGATAACATATACGATTTGTATGCTTGACTTATAGTCCGCTTGTAAATCTTCGTCAGATAACGACAGATAGCACATGACAGAATTACAATACGAAGAATTGGAGAAAACACCCAGGGCCAGTGCGGGAATCGAACCCGCTCTCCTACGCTCGAAGGCGATTAGCAGTGTGGTGACATAACCACTCGGCCACGGAGGGCCCATGTTTTATTATAATAATTTATTATATGTATAATAAATAAGCTGAAATAAGTTCTTTTAAGTAATACATGAAAATTACTAAAATTTTACAATTTAAGGTGATTTAATTAGTTATTTATTTATTGTCCTCGAAATTCGAGGACACCGCCACCTTTGTCCCCAAATTCAATGAAAAAAAAAAAAAAAAAAAAAAAATATGGTCACTCTATTCTACAGTCGGCAGCAAAACCATCCGAGCACTATCCCTGTCTTAAAAAAGTACACTTAATACTGCTTTGTTAAATAAATCCTTGTCGAGTCATGTTCTTAGTCAGTCTAAGAACATGATTCGACAAGGATTTATTTAATAAAACCGTTTTAAGTGTACTTTTTTTACATCGGAATTATTGGCTAGTGCTCGAATACTTTTGCTGTCGACTGTATCTGCAGGGCGGTGATGGGATATGAACCCTATCATTTTTTTAGGGGCCCGAGGCTAAATTGATGATTGTTTTGCTACCCAGTTGATTTCTTAATTTCCTTCCCTATGAATTTCTTTCTCCGTGGACGATCAAAATTGTGATTGCATGTCTCCGAGCCACCCTTAAGGTAAGCTGACCAAATGTCACCATTTTCTGGGGATGGCCTTTATTTTGAAAGCATTTTTCTAAGTTAAAAAAAAATGTAGAAAGTAAATTATTTATCACTGATGTTTTATTTTTAGTCCTTATTTATTAGGAATGAATAGTACATCCATAATAGGATATTTGTAGCTAGTTATTTTTAACGTTTCTCTATTATAAAAGTAATCTAATCTGGTCGGCCTATTCTAAGGGTGAATTCTAGACCGTTGCCAATTGACCACTGTCTAGCTCTGGTGCGACGTTAATTGCATTCAAAATCAATCTTTTAAATATCTGTCAAAATTTTTGGCATATCATTTTAGTGACCAGATCAGAGCACCTTTACTTTAACAGAGCAGCGTTAACAATTGCTTACAGTCGGCTGCAAAATTATTCGAGCACTAGCCAATAATTCCTATATTTAAAAAGTACACTTAAGACTGTTTTTCTAAGTAAATCCTTGTCGAATCATGTTCTTAGACTGATTAAGAACATGACTCGACAAGGATTTATTTAACAAAGCTGTATTAAGTGTACTTTTTTTTGGCAAGGATTATTGCTAGTGCTCGAATAATTTTGAAGCCGACTGTACATTATCCAATTACGGATACATTTTTCATTTTTAATAAATAAGTTCTAATAATAAAAGATCAATGATAAATAATAATAATAATAAAACTTAGAAAAATATTTAATAAATAAGTTCTAATAATAAAAGATCAATGATAAATAATAATAATAATAAAACTTAGAAAAATATTTTCAAAATAAACTTGTTCCCAGAAAAAGAGGACATTTGGTCAGCTTACATATCATACAACAAAAAAAATTCAATTTCGTCACAGGAATTTATCCATGTTAGTTCTGAGACAAAAGACTCGCTAAATAACCCATCAGTAGATAAACATAATAATCATAAAAAAGAAATCGTCTGAAGTTATCTTGGTAACTCCAAAGAATCTTTCTACCATTGTATATTTCTATTGACGTTTATAAATGACCAAAATTATTTCTGTTGCGTTCGATTCTAATCTATAATTTCTATTGTAAACACATTGATTTGTCTTTTAGTCGAATGATACGATACAATCACTGTTTTTTGTTTGGTCTCTGTTTATAACTGTGCAATATAAAAAGTTTGTCGATCATGAAAGTCAAGGTTAAAAACGCAGTTTGGTGTTTATTTATTACCGATTGTTACATTAGTGGTACATTTTGCAGTTTTTGTTATTGTGTTAGATAAATGGACCATAGCTGTCCCGTCGTATTGGGCTGTTCGAAGATAAATATATATATATGTATATTAATAGAATTATGTATGGTGGCATTGAAAAAGAAAATTTTAACTTTGGTAGTTATCTATTTCTTTGTTTGTTTGTTTCGTTGAATAGACATTAGAGTAGACCCGGTCTAGTAACCTTTTTGTTCCCGAACATCATATGCCCACCATTCCAACAATTCTTCGTCAAACTCCTTCCTCTTCCACCAAAGCAGGTTTCCTCCATATTTGTTATCACTGTTTTATATTTCAATTTGGTGTAAATCACAAACCACAACCTACACTAGCTGAAATGGAAAGCAAGTAATCTAATCCTTGTTACTGTTTGAAAGCTGTTTTCTTTGGAGTTTTGGTGGTAAGAACAAATCATTTAAAACATGCAAAATTCCAAGAATCAATTGCCAAGAAAACGATTATCCCAAAAGAAGGCGCAAAAAACGTTCACGGAATTTTTCTCCATAGCCAGTATAGGGAATCTGTACTGTACAGTCGGCTGCAAAATTATTCGAGCACTAGCAATAATCCTTTCCAAAAAAAGTACGCTTAATACAGCTTTGTTAAATAAATCCTTGTCGAGTCATGTTCTTAATCGGTCTAAGAACATGATTCGACAAGGATTTACTTAGCAAAACAGTCTTAAGTGTACTTTTTAATTATAGGAATTATTGGCTAGTGCTCGAATAATTTTGCAGCCGACTGTACTTCTATCACTACTCAATGTTTGGTTGGTTGGGTTTTACGTCGCACTAGTGCTGCGCAATTTAGGCTTAGGGTTTACTTACTTATTTATTTTCTTTTTTATTATTGTTTTGTTCTTGCAGAGAATGGTTCCATTTTGACACACTCTAAAAAATATGTCCTATTTGCTGCCAGAAATTCTGTGTAATTTTAGAAAATACGCATAATTTACGAAAAAATTACGTTGTCAGAACGCATTTTCTCAAATTACAGAGAATTTCTGGCAGTAAATAGGACATATTTTTTACAGTGCAAGTTATGCAGAACAGGGGGTAGACTTCAAATAGCATTCGTGCCACGGATCTTCAAAAAGTATAGTCAGACCCTGTCCATACACCTAGGTTTTAGGCTTACTTGCGTATTAACTGCTACAAAGCAGTACCATTCTTCAATATAGAAGCACATAGGAATTAAATTAAGACCCACATTCTGATTTTTTCCCCGAAAGACAGGTTCTTATCGCTTTGAAAGAATTTTTTTCTTAATTGAGTAATCCGATCTGTGGAAAGCAAGCTATGAAACACAATCTATAACGCTGCAGACGTAATTTGATCAACCGCCGTTATACGAGATAGGCGGAAAAAAAGAAAAAATCCCCGTTCGAGTCCTCGCATCTTTATTTTTTTCACAACCAGACGCGAGTGGCTCATTTCAGGAAGAATAAATTTTGGCATAGAAAGTTGTTTGGCCGACATTATTATTATTATTTTTTTAAGTATGACTGGTTGTACTATTTCTTTCAGGCAGCGATTTCGGCGTTGTTACCAATTTTTATTTATCCCTTTGAATGAATGTGAAATATTTTTTGTTTTTATTTAAAATATATGAAACTGCAAGTTTGTCATTGTTCGAAATACAGTGAAACTTGAATAATTCGAACTTGCTTAATTCGAAATTCTGGATAATTCGAGTTTTTTAACCGGTCCTTTGAATTTTGTATTAAAATAATGTTAAAAAATAGTGGATAATTCGAATTCTATTTTGGACAATTCGAATTTTTCATACGATTACCTTTAAAATATTATAGTAAAATTTGTTCCTGAGATTTTTCTCAACTAAAGTGCATTATTTATTTTATCAGTCTTTCAAAAGAAGGATAAGGAAATACAAGAAAAGTCCCTACCTAGTGCATCAGAAGATATGGCGCATATACATGAACTTCGAGTTTTTTTTTTAATTGAAAGTCATGTCTAATGTAGGATTCTATTTTTGTATACAATTGATAGGTTAAAGTCATATGCTATCACACAAAGATTGTACTTGAAGAAGCAATAAAAAATATCTGACTATTTTTTAAAAAGTGTTGAATAATTAAGCTCGTAAAAAATATTGATTTAATGGGAGGGGGTATGTAGCAGTATTCTTAGATATAAAGTTTATATATTAAATCTTTGATCGTAGAGTTTTAATTTTTTAATTTATCTCTTCTTTTTGACAAAATAGCGTACTTGCCAACATCCTAATTAATATTCCGTAGTGTTGTTAGTCCTGCCCTTATTTTCACACCAGTAAACTTTTAGAGTAATTAGTATGTTGGCAAGTATGAAACAGTATATGCAATTCAAATTTTTTGATATTTCGAATTTTTCTCAGGTCCCTTCAACTTCGAATTATCCAAGTTCTACTGTATTAGGTTTCGTCAAAGATTGGTACATTAGTCATGACAAAATCTAGCTATTTTTGAAGTGAAAACTTCTTTAGGCGCGTTGAGCACTTTTTTGTGAACAAAAATCATGAAACTCGCGTCATCGTCAGCGAAGGTTTTCCATTTAAAGTGAAAACTTCTTTAGGTGCGTTGAGCACTTTTGGGTGAACAAAAATCATGAAACTTGCGTCATCGTCAGCGAAGGCTTTCCATGAGAAGAAACATATTTTTTACCAGTTTGTATTATCTAAAGTGTAATTCGAGATTTCAGCTGATTTACACGTTTTGAGGTTTCCTGAATGGGTTTTCTTTTGTATCTCAGCTACTAATTAAAATAATTTCGTAAGTAATACATCATTAGAAAGCTTTGTTGATTTGGAATCGAACAGTACATTACAAAAATTTCTACCGTCAGATGGAGCTGTAATATTTTAAAATTTCAAAATTTCAATTTCTAATTATGATTAAATTATTTTTAATACATCATTCGAAAGATATTTTAAGGTTCTTTTATATTATCGAAAGTGGAATTTGAGATTTCGCGTGATTTCACGTTTCGAGGTGTCCAGTGGGTCTATTCTGGCCTGTACGTTAAAAAGACAAATCGATCGTTATTTTTTCGATCGAAATCTCTTTCATAACGATATTCCGTGGTAGAGCAATTCTGCCCTACGAACGTTATAATCAAACGAGGTGGGGGAAAACTGCGTTCGAGGTTAATTCTTTCATCCAATCAGGACGAAGCACGTGGTTTGTTTTATTGTGATTACAAGTAAGAGCAGACGATGATCGCCATGTTTTGTTAAATATAGGTTGTTTGTTTGTTTGTTGTGAAAATGAAAAAAATAAAAAGCAAAGACACAGTGTGGATTCTTTTATGTGTTGTAGCAGAGCAGTTTTCCAGTTCAATTTAATTGTATCGTCTCGATGAGAAGGAAATTTAAAATAGCTAAGTAAGTTTTTATATTAGACTGGCTGTTAAAATGAAATCGGCCACACGATATAATTATTTACTCGGCAAAATAAAGAGGAAGTATCACTTTCTAAAGATTCAAAATAATAGATTTATTTTATTTACATGGTATGTACTCATGTTTTAATTATTTTTTCCAAAAATTAATTTTTAAATATTGTACGTACAATGCACCTTGATTGATTCGATATTTAGATATATTTGAGTAAAATTAATTAAACTGTAACGCTAATTTAGTGAGTAAAACATAAAAATATTTTTCTTTATTTATAAATTTATTTTTACTTAAATAATTGAAGTTAAAATTGATATAGACATTGCCTATTGAAATGATATAAATATTTAAATATTGATTTGAATTAATGTGATAAAATTTGTTCGATTTTATTAAATTAAACGGGAATTTATTTTAATGATATTAGATCTTTTCTTTTTAAAAAAAGAAAAGAAAGTATATAAATGTTTGATTTACACTGTATATACTAATTTCTAGAAAATTATTTGTATATTTATATGAAAAGTACGTTTCTTATTTTTTTTACATAAATATATGAATAATATATTGCTTTCTAAAATAAATTAAGCTTTAAAGTTGTTTAGATTTACTGAGCCCAAAATATTAAATAGAAGTATGCAATTGTTTAGAATTATTCAAAATAATTATAAAAAAAAAAAAAAAAAAAAAGATTTACAACTACAGCTGTAATTTTTATAATTTTAAAAGAAGAAAGTTTTTATATTATTCATTTTTTCTAATTTAATAAATGGAACATAAAAATATTTTTCTCTCTTTATAAACACATTTTTATTTAAATATTTGAAGTTAAAACTTAAGTCATTGTCTATTGAGATGATAAAAAATATTTAATGAGTGTTTTATATTAATATCATAAAATTTGTTTGATTTTATTAAATTAAATGTGAATTGTTTTAAAATAATGTTTTAAATTTTTACCCCCCCCCCCCCCCAAAAAAAAAAAAAAAAAAAAAAAAAAAAAAAAAAGTATATAGAAGTTTGATTTAATCTGTATATTAATTTCTAGAAAATTATTTGTAAATTTATATGAAAAGTGCATTACTCAATTTTTTACATAAATGTATATGATGAATAATGCATTGCTTTTTAAAAAATATTAAGCTTTAAAATTGTTTAGAAGATTTACTATACCCAAAATATTAAATTAAATCATAAATTTAAATAATAAACATTAAATCAAAAAATTAAATTATGTATGCAATCGTTTAGAGTCATTCAAAACAATTACTTAAATATATAATAATAATAAATAAATAACTAGATTCTCAAATACAGTTGAAATTTTCATAATTTTAAAATAATAAAGTTTGTATTTTATTCCATTTTCACTTTATTTAAATTTGGATATGTGTGGGAAAAAGTGATTAATTTTTGTTTACATTCTTTGTATTTTAAGCTTTGCTAACATTTCTTTAACCAAGTTTCCTTATTTCATAAATCATAACTATTTTAACTATTTCTTAAAAAAAAAAAAAAAAAAAAAAAAAAAAAAAAAAAAAAGAATGATTAAACACCTTTATAAAACCAAAAGGGCGCGCCGTATTGTAACGAATACAAGAGCCCCTCAACGACAGCCTTAGAGCTCTCGAAAAATAACGAAGATAAATATCGCTAAAATTTCGATCGCAACAGCCCAGAATACGAAATTATCGTTATATTCCGAAGATCGTTGAATTCCGAAGGAATATAACGAAGCGAACAGGCCAGAATAGACCCACTGAATCGGTTTTCTTTTGTACCTCAGCTACTAATCAAAATAATTTCATAAGTAATCAATATTTTACCTAATATAAGGCTTAGATCATTTAATATGGGGAGCTACAAATATTGTGCCGAATCACATAATACAGATCATAAACACTTTTTTACAAACCAAAAATAATTCGAAATTAATAATTTAATAGCTCGACGATACAATTCACAATTTATTCATTTCTATCGGCAGTCCCCAAAGACTGCTTTGACTTTTTTTTAAGTTACATAAAAAGTTGATATATGTACATTGACATAAATGAATGTCTTTAAACTTCCGGTGTACATCGCTCATTAAGTGGCGATGTATTTCCAGTTATCATAGTCTTTAATACAACAGTATACGAGAAAAATTTTATTTAAATGTACAAAATGAAGAATATTTTAACAAACATTATAAAATTGAAATAATTTGTTTAGAATAACAATAGCCAACACACACACACACACACACACACATATATATATATATATATATATATATATATATATATATTGTATACGAAGTGCCATTGCTCCTGTACCCCTACTCCCCCTCCAGTAGCTGAGCGGTTCTGCACTCATACCTGGTAGACAGGAAGTGTCGGGTTCGATCCCAGGTCATCCTCGTTGACCTAGATTTTTGAAGTATTCCGTGTTTTTTTCAAAACAAAACAAAACAAAACAAAACTTCTTTACAAAACAAAAATAATTCGAAAATAATAATCTAATAGCTCGACTATGCAATTCACAAGTTACTTAGCTTTCACTTTTATCGGCAGTCCCCAAAGACTGCTTTTAGTTTTTTTTTTTTTTTTTTTTTTTAGTTCAGTCGGATAATTGGTTCAAAAGGTACTAAATAAAACCTTATTTTATCATTAAAATTATTAAAAAGAAAAGATAATGATGTCAAAAATAAATAAGTAAATATATTCCTTTTTTATGTCAAAAGAAAAAGAAAAAAAAAAAGCGAACACACTTTTTTTTTCGAAAAAAAATTTAAATAAAATTGAGAAAAATTTAGAAAAATAAAATTGAGAATTGAAAAATAAAATTCAAAATTCAAAATTCAAAAATAAAATTGAGAAAAAGAAGTGGAACAGTTTCATTACAGAACTATTTCCGAAATTAAAAATTTCGCACTGAAGTAGCTCGAATGTTTCTCGCCAAGATTACACAAACTTACACAATTACGATAACTACTTTAATTTATTGCCAAAATGGCAACAAAAATTTGGGTTTTATACTAAAGCTGTACCAAAAATTTAAAAAAAAATGAATGTAGTGACTGTTGCTAAAGAACGAAACACAGTTACAGCATGCCTTTATATGAAAGATTAGATTTTCAAAAGTCCTGTCGTATTAAAATAAAACCTCTTTTGAGCAGAATTCATATTTTATACTTTATAAAAAAATAAAGAAACCTATTTTTGTTTTTTCACTTTTATTTTATTCAACCTACAACAGACTTTTTTTTTTTTTTAAATCTTTAGGCTTATTTTGATTGTAAGCATTGTTACTTATTTCTACTCTTCTTTTTTTTTTCCTAATTTTAACTGTCAGATTCTTTTTCTTCTTTTTTTCTTTTTTAACCTGATGTAGAATCGTGCCTACTTATTTCAGAAACAGTTGTGTGTTTTTTTTAATTTATGGTGTTTGTATGCAAATTTCTTAGTTTATTTTATTCAACGGCCACTGAGTAGCTATAGTGCAACGTTAAACCAACTAAACTCAACAACAGAATTTTTGTCCATTATACTGGTCCATTATACCGCCTTCTGTCGAAGATAAAAATTCTGGTGGCATACCTCTAGACCACCCTTAGGAGTTATTCCTAGATTACCGCCAATTTTCTATAGCGTAGCACTCATGCGACATTAACACGTTCACGCCGGCGCATTTTGTTTACATAATCTTCTCAAAAGTATCCGAGCACTAGCCAATAATTCCGATGTCAAAAAAGTACACTCAAAACTGTTTTGTTCAATAAATCCTTGTCGAGTCCTTAGACTAAGAACATGATTCGACAAGGACTTATTGAACAAAGCAGTATTAAGGGTACTTTTTTAGACAGGGATTATTGCTAGTGCTCGGATACTTTTGCTGCCAACTGTTGCTGTGACCCACCGGTGGGTCATGCCGGCGTGAATGTGTTAAAAAAACTAGTATGTTGTGGCCACTACAAGGCTCTCTTCTATATTTTCCTATACATATTCACTGAGTAACGATATTAAACAAAAAAAAAAACGATTTCTTTTCAAAGTTTTTTTTTCGTTAAAAAAAAAAAAAAAAAAAAAAATCGATAACTTTGTTTTAAATTATCACAGATTTATAGTTCAACCATTCGTTTTAAAGGTATTGACGAGATCTTTCGAAAGATATCCATCTTGAAAATGCACAGAATTTTTTTCCTAGTTAACTACTACTATTATCAATAATTCATATTAATTTTACAATCACAAGTTAAAAATAACTCTCATTATGTACATTTATACGAAATTTTGTCCTATACTGCCATGTTAAAAGTTTACAAAAAATGCGATCACAGCGCCACCTGTTGAGCGATTGATCCCCATATCTAATCAGCACCAGTTTATGCCAGGGTGCAACTCAATACCAAGTTCGGTTAAATTTCATTCATTGGTTCGTGAGATACAGCATCCATAAAAAAGTGATACAGACAGGCACACTGACAAACAGACATTTTCTAAAAACCATCAATTCGTGTTCAGGACATCCCAAAACGTGTAAATCCATCAAAAAACGGAGGTCGAAAATTTTCGCGAATCCAATACTTTCTCTATATTACATATAGAACAAACTAAAAAAAAGGAAAGAAAAGAAAATTAAACCTCTGTGCATTATACTATACTGAGGCTAAATCAAACGTCTACTTTAGAGTTTTTGGTCTACCCTATCTGAGTTTGTCTTTCAGACAGTGAATTTAAGTGAACTTTTTTTATTATGGGCAAAATTGATCGATGGTCGATTATTTGGTCTGGACTGGACTGAGCTCATTAAATCGTCTGGAAGGAGCTTCGAAACTGCGAAAGCCGGTTACGGAAAAACTAATTTGACATTGTCTGCCTCAGAAAAGAAACGGTATAAATAATAAATTTATTGGTATCCACGCAGAGTGCAAAGAAAAGGCCTCAGTAAGCCTTTATCTCTGTAATCGTTGGTCGAAAACGTAGTAAAACACCGATTATACGTCTTTCTCATTTATACGTCCTTTTAATAAAATCCAGATTCATTCCTATTCATTTTAGTGCAATAATTCTTCGTTTATACGTTGCTAATACTCGTTATAGGGTGAGTGCACCAGTGATTGACACTTTTAGAGCAATTTCTGGTGTTTTTAATGTTCTAGTCATCAGAAAATATTTTTAGAAATCTTAAGTTAATACATATGGCATGAAAGACATTCAGAACCACATACAAGTTAAAATATATACATTTGATAATTTTTTTTTTTTTTATGAATTTTTATTTTACACCCACTCACTGTTCCAGTAATTGACACTGCCAGTTTTTCCTTGTATTAGTAATTGCCACCCTATGTTCCAGTGTTTGACCCTGCTAGTTATTCATTTTACCAGTTATTAGCATCCTATGCTCCAGTGTTTGACATAAAATGTTAAAATTCTTATATGTAAAATATATGATTTTATTATTTTTTTTATTTATTAATTATTTCGGGATAATGTCAATTACTGGAGCACCTACTCTGCGTCTTTTTCACTTTTCTAAAATTTCAAAAATTTCTCGACCTGTCATTACTTTCCATTCTAAATAAGAGGAATTTTCCCTAAGCAAGCATCTGAAATGGAGGAACACAGGAAAGGTCGAATAATATTAATCAAAGAAACGATTGAATTTACAGTGCAATTTTCAATACTCACCGACAATCTGCACATCGGGCGAATATTAAAATTATTTATGTAATTAAATAACTACTACCTGTATGGACATAAATATTCGTAGAATGCTTATTATTAAATTTATGCAATATATATATAATTAATACTTAATATTTGTTCATATAGTTCTTAAAAAATGTAATAGAATACTTGATAGGAAAAAGAAATTAGTACCCAGTCATACATTTATGGTGTGATTTTTTTTTTTTCATTTTTTATAATAAATCTTTATTACTATTATTATTTATTTATGTTCTTAAAAAAAAAAAAAAAAAATATATATATATATATATATATATATATATATATATAAAGTATAATATATACCTTTGCGAACTCAAGAAATTTTATTAATTAGTATTTTCACATAAATTTTGTTTAAGTATCAATAAATTTGTAGTAATTACAGCTTATTTATTTATCTATATACTTATTTTATTTATTTTTTTCGATTATACATCTATTCATTTATACTTCCTTTTATGTTAATCCTTTTAAAGACATATAAACGGTGTTTTACTGTACTTCCAATTACAAAAACGGTTAAAAAAAATTAAGCATTTATATTATGGTATTTTTAAATAAATAAATAAATAATAAGCTTTGTGAAAATTACAAAAACTAAATTTTAATAGTCTCCTGGTCTCAATTTTGTGAAAATTACAAAAACTAATTTTTTTATGCAGTCTCCTGTCTCTATAGTCATATTTAGTAACAACTGGCGCTCACCTTAACAAACATAACAAAATAAAAATTTCCTTCGATAATATTAAGCTATTCCTTAAGAAAACCCGAAAAAATGAGAAAAAAATGCTAAACTTTGAAACTGAATATCTTGGTTAATTTAAGTCTTATAGAAAGGAAGCTTATTATAATATGTTTGTTATGATGAGTAGTATAGGTTATATATTTATCTATCAATTTAAGCATAAAAACAAAAAGGTATTTATCATTCGCTCATGCGCAGTTAGAATGTTTTTCATATAAATATTCATAATTCATAGGATGTTTAATATATTTTATTCCGACTGTAGTGTATTTTTTTTCTAGCATTCTTTTTAATTTATATGAAAATAGCCTTATATTTCATTGAAATCTGTGCATATTTTAAATAAAAAAACTTGTTAATTATTATTTATTCTTTTTCTGAAGTTTTTATAATTTTTAAATTTCACAAGCGATTGTTGCACATTTTTACAAGCTATTTTTGAATGTTTTATAGAAATATTCATAATTCAAAAGACATTTAATATATTTTATTTCCGATTATAGTGCATTTTTTTTTTCTAGCATTCTTTTTGATTTATATTAAAATAGCCTTATATTTCATTGAAAACTGTGAATATTATAAATAAAAAAACTTATTATTATTTCTTTTTCTGAAGCATTTAAATAAATGTTTACAATTTTTAATTTCACAAGCGGTTGTTGCACATTTTGACAAGCTATTTTTTAAAGTTTTATAGAAACCTTCATAATTCAAAAGACGTTTAGTATATTTTAATTCGATTATAGTGCTTTTTTTTTTCCTAGCATTCTTTTTAATTTATATGAAAATAGTCTTATATTTCATTGAAAACTGTGAATGTTATAAATAAAAAACCTGGTAATTATTATTTTTTCTTTTTCTGAAGTTTTTAAATAAATGTTTACAATTTTTAATATTCACAAGAGATTGTTGCACGATTTGGCAAGCTATTTTTTTTTTTTTTTCCTACGAGAAATTTTTAATAGAAATCTTTATCAATTTTGTAGCAGTTTTCTGTGATTAAACAATATATATATATATATATATATATATATATATATATATATATATACATATATATTAACTCAAACAAAGTGGTGTTGAAAAACCGTACAAAGTTGCACTTATACTTTTTACAGTTATTTTAGATCTAAAACCCGCGACAAAAAGATAGGTACAAAGGGTATTTTCTTTGATTTTTCATGAAATAACATTATCTAAATTGTGCTTATCCTTTATTATTGTCATAAAATAACACTATTCCCGGACTAATTTTTGTTTTAAGACTCATTTAGAAAAATTTTAAGACTAAAATATTTCTAATTTAAGACTACACACCGCGACAAAAAGATAGGAACAAAGGTTTTTTTTTTTTTTTTTTTTTTTTTTTTTTATAAAATAACTTTATCTAAATTGTGCTGATTATTTATTATCATAACAAAATATTATCATATCAAAAACATATTAAATATTTGAATCATATTCAAAGTATTCATATTCAAAATAATTCATATTCAAAATAATCATATTAAAAAAAAAAAAAAAAAAAAAAACCTTTGTTCCTATGTTTTGGTCGCGGTGTGTAATCTTAAATTAGAAAAATATTAGTCTTAAAATTTTTCTAAATGAGTCTTAAAACAAAAATTAGTTCGAGAATAGTGTTATTTTATAATAATAATAAATGATAAGCACAATTTAGATAATTTTATTTCATGAAAAATCAAAGAAAAAAACCCTTTGCACCTACCTTTTTGTCGCGGGGTGTATATCTATACCCACAAAATTAAAAAAAAAAAAAAAGAAAATCTTACACATTTTTTTAATAAAAATTCACACAAACAATTTACTTTGTTTATGCCATCAATGTACTAAGTCTTGTTTTAAGTAAAAGGAAAAAACTTTTTTTTTTTTTTCTCAAAAGATATCGTACAACAAAATTCACTTTATAAAACACTTCCAAAAGAACCTCGCTGCTTAACCTCTCTTCCTTTTATGAGTTATGCGTTTGCCTACAGCTCATCTTGTTTCCGAAGATGTATATTTTTAAATTCTAATCTTGTTTCGTCGGATCGTTCCTGCAAGAAACAATATTTTACTTGGGCTTCAAGAAGAAATAAAATACGATCTTCGCAGGGTTTCTTGTTTCACAGCGAAGATAACTCTTCTTTATTTTCGATTGTTTTTCTTCAGCCAATTCATTATATTTTTGCTAAGCATGGATGCCTTTCCCCTCTCTTCAAGAATGTAGAAAGGTGTATTACGCTTAGTTAATGTTTACAGGTTAATTTTTATACGATACTTGGATATACTATAATTTTTTTTTTTTTTTTTTTTTTTTTTTTCTGGGGGGGGGGGTTAAAAAAAGGTTTAAAAAATTATTTTCTGTTTCAATTTAAGGAAATTGGTACACACTTAGTTTAAAAAAAAAAAAAAAAAAAAAAAACGTAAAAGAACATTATTTTATTTCAACGGTTAATATTAACTCGATCAGGTTATCGCTTTTTTGGCATTTTGTCAGCTTATCCTGAGTCCCCTAACAGCACAATTAGGCTTAAGTTATCCACAGTACATCTTAAGGACGTTTCTGGGATGTCTTCCCTAACAGCACAGTTAGGCTTAACTTATCCACAGTACATCTTAAGGACGTTTCTGGGATGTCTTTTCATCCAGAAGACATCTTGAAGATATCCTGGGGAGGCGATGTGCTGTCTGGGTTTTCATCCAGAAGACATCTTGAAGATATCCTGGGGAGGCGATGTGCTGTCTGGGTCGCTGAAGAAATGTTAGAACATGTAATTTTTAATGAAAATTTTCTTATAAAATTTTTTAATGCTTCAACTTTAAGGGCAAACATTGACTAAAAAAAAACAATTTTTATTAAAATCACACAATCAACTGTGGAAGAAAATCATATTTATTGAAATTTTATTTTTCCGACTGAGTGAAAATAATGCCTGGACCGGGAGTCGAACCCCGGATAGACCAGAGATGTTTCTGCCTAAAGGTTGTCTGAGTGAGTAATGCTGACCGGGGTGGCGGCCTGGATAGCTCAATTGGTAGAGCCTAGACCTTGTAAGTCAATGATCCGGGGTTCGACTCCCGGTCCAGGCATTATTTTCACTCAGTCGCAAAAATAAAATTTCAATAAATATTGACTAAAAAATTCATAACTTTTGAACAAATTGAGATATTCGAAAATAGTTATACGATAAAATACCTTTTATATACCATGTTTTTAAATTTTCTGTTGAATAATAGCTATAGAAACTACATTAGCACTTTATCAATGCAAATAAAATTTTTAAAGTTATAATGACGTCAATTTTCGTGAGATGCCTAATTTAACTTTTTACAACTTTTTAACGATCACGTTTAATTAAATGTATTTATTTTTATGTCGAAAAAAAATGAACTCGTAAAGGTTTTTTTTTTTTTTTTTTTTTTTTTTTCAACAATTAAGTTATAGCTAATATTTTAATGGCTATTTTAAAAGCTGTTAGGAGTTTATTATCTTCATATTTTAATTAATTAAAAGAAAACTAATCGAAAATTCAAAAATCGGGCTTCGAAGTATTGTGTTGTCATCGGGTTCTGAGCTATTCTGAAAATTTCAAATGTCTAGCTAGTAGAGAAGTTAGTTACAAATCGATTGCAAGATTTGTACCGGAGAAACAAACAAGAATAGAATTTAATAAAAATCAAACTGCATAATAAAGTTTAAGAATTTTATTTTTGCTGAAAAATTTGCGAACTTATTGGATAGAAATTTCTTCTAAACTGGATTCTGAGAAATAAGACAAAAGAAAAATAGCACGGGTATCCAATGACCCACAATAACTTAATCGAGTTAATATTTATTTCACTGGTTATTTAATAACCCTTGGTTCTGAAATTATTAAAAAAATGATCTGTATTTCTGTATAACTGCTTTTGAACAATATTTTGCTTTTGATCCCTAACAGCATATCTCATCCACAAGATATCCTCAGGATATCCTATAGATGAAAGTACGTCGAAGGAACATCCTCAGGATGTACTATGGATAAGTGTGCTGTTAGGGATACTTTAAAAAATTTTAATATTTTTTACCAGTTATAGTGGAGATGAAATTGTGGTTAATTTAGGGAAAAAATTGATGGGATATGTAATTTTGAAATTCTAATTTTGCTCCGTCGGACCGTTCCTGTAAGAAAAAAATACTTAATTTAAAAGAAATAAAATATGACCTTCGTTGAGTTTCTTGTTTCAGAGTGAAGATAACTCTTCTTTGTTTTCGATTGTTTTTCTTCAGAGAATTCATTATATATCGTTAAGCCAGGATGCATTTTCTCTGTCTTAGGTAACGTGTTTACAAGTTAATTTTTTTATAAAGTGTTGGATAACACAGACCAACATCTAAAATTTTGATTGGATAATTTTGGGCGATTTTTATGGTTTTTAGTACGGTGGACTATTAGTCTCAATCTACGAATTTTTACGATAGTTGGACGTTTATCGAAATCGAAAATTTATCGAAAATATAATTGAATAATATGAAAGCAATGTTATAAATTGGAAAAAAAAATTGTCCTCCATACTAAACTAAATTCTGCTTTGGCAGGAATTTCATCTTCTTTTTTTTTTTTTTTTTTTTTTTGAAAGAAAAAGAAAAAAAAAATAATAATCAGTATCGAAACGAACAGTGTCCAAAAAGTTTTTTTTTTTTTTTTTTTTTTTTTTTTAACCTATTACTTATTGGAGACCGGAGCACAGTGGACCATTACAGTCTTAATTTTTTTTCACAAAAACAGAAAAGCAATGTACTTGAAAAAATAAATAAATAAATAAATGAATAAAAATAAATAGCAAACAATGTCTAAGCCATTATTGACATGTCTTAATTTTTTTATAACAATATTTTCAATACATTATGAATAAAAAAATGAAATACGAGCACTCACAAAGTGGACCACTTTGCCCCATGACCGGGGCACAGTGGGCCAGCCACTTCTGTTTGTATTAAAATAATATAAATTACTTTTTTTTTTTTTTTCTAAAATTAGTTTCTTATACTATTGTAGTCTAAAGAACATAATTCAAGCATTTTCATGAAATAAACTGAACTGAACTAAATTAAATTAAACAAATAAGAAACCAGATCTCAGTAAGAAAATTTATTAAGTTAAAATAGATAATTGTTTTTGATTCTTTTATTAATATTACACGAATTAAATGTTTCTTTTTAATTCAGATATTAATAAATATTATACTACTATTCAAATATTTAATATTTTTTAAAAAATTATTTTGAGATATAATTATTTTGTATTTTATTTGTAGGATAAATTTAACTAAAATGCATTAAGCTACTTCTTTTGCTTTTTACACGTGATCTCTAAAAACAACAACAATAATAAATTTTTCCTACTATTTATTAAATTAGATATTATTTTTTCTTTTATTAATGCAGTATATTTCAAATAGTTATTAAATTTAAATATTAATAGATATTTTATTACTATTCAAATATTTATTCTTTTCAGAATTTTATTATTCTTTTTATTTATTTTAACATTAAGGTATTTATTACTTTGAGATATTAATACTTTACATTATGTTTGTATCTATAAATTTAACTAAAACAAATATAAGTATTAAATCTAATTTGTACTTTTGGGCACATTGGAAGGTGGTCCACTGTGCCCTGTGCCAGAGTAAAACAAATAATATTAATAAAATAATGTACAGACTATAAATATGCTAATAATTTTTAGGAATTTAAAAACAGCGGTATCGTGCCTTCCTTTAACAGTTATATAGTACTTATAGACACTAGTTCAATCTTCATAAAATTAAATAAACCTTTATGTGAAAAAATTACTTTGAGCAGCTCAAATCATAAAAACTGCTCTAAATGGTTATCTTACTAATTCTTACTATTCATGTAAAAATTTACACATAATGCTATTAATTTTTACATACCATAACTATAATTTCAACTTGGCTATAATTATTTTTAATTCTTAATGCCTACAGTGTTATTACATATGCATATACTCCCAATAGCAGAAATAGTGCTGCATGGCAGCGAGTGCTGCAAACTGTTTCAGTTTCTGCAGATTAATTTAACATGTCAAAAAGGCTTAAAAATACAAATATGACTTACACTGACTCTAAATTACTTTGTTTGCTGTATATTCATAATTCATTTTTTCTATGCACGCAAATTTTACATATTTTAAGAATTGCCAATACATCTTGCGATGTCATACTTCGTATGTCATACTTCAATGTCATACTTCGATGTCATCGACGATTACAGACAGATTTTGTTTTGCTGCAGACAGATACAGAAAATTCTGCTACTGGGCATGTACGGCAGAAGTGCTGAGTTACAATTAACGAAAATCAATTTCATGCCACTATAAAGAAATAGTAAGACATGTCCTATTAACTATCAGATAATTATTACAAAAGAATACAATAAAAACATTCCGGTATTAAGGTTACTGACAATCCGTATAACTTGGAACCTCTGATATACCAACAATGAGCCTGATTACCAACTGGCTTCTTTGGGTCCAGCTATCACATCCTCTATCAGATGCTCACATCAGCGCTTATTGTTCGCGTACCTGTATGCAAGGCATAGTTACTATCTGAGTACACGAAATGAAATTCTCAAAGAATTTATGAACTGGAATCGAAATGTTTTCTCTTCAATATCCTGCAAGTTGCGCAGTTAAAATGCGCTGCAGAGTCACACGTAGTATGTTTGTTGGCTGACAAATATGTGTCCAATATCAATATGTGTCCAATTTGCATTGCTTCTTCTTGGTGGACCTTTTTTTCCCCCCTTAGAGTGTATATGAAACTACTGTATCACAAAATTAGCATATCTATATAAATAAAGCAAAATGCTTGTCAGCGGAATGCATCCGGGTTAACCACTCCTATTTTTGATTTGTCTAGATTTCACTACTTTGGTGATGAAAGTCGGCCATTTTTTTTTAGTAAAAACTGACGCATTTTTTAAAAGATACTGCATAGATGTTATATTTTTTTAAAGAGCTCTAAAAACTGTTCATTTTTTATGAGGACACTCTATACATCAAGTTATTAGATTTAAAGATATTACGGTGCAAAGTTTCACAACGCGATATCATTCGATTGCTTTTGATGACGGTCGGCCATTTTTTTTTTTTTTTTTAGTAAAAACTGATGAAATTTTTAAAAGATACTGCATAGATGTTATATATTTTTAAAGAGCTCTAAAAACTGTTCATTTTTTGTGCGGACACTATATACATCAAGTTATTAGATTTAAAGATATTACGTTGCAAAGTTTCACAACGCGATATCATTCGATTGCTTTTGATGACGGTCGGCCATTTTTTTTTTTTTTTTTTTTTAGTAAAAACTGATGAAATTTTTAAAAGATACTGCATAGATGTTATATATTTTTTTAAAGAGCTCTAAAAACTGTTCATTTTTTGTGAGGACACTATATACATCAAGTTATTAGATTTAAAGATATTACGTTGCAAAGTTTCACAACGCGATATCATTCGATTGCTTTTATCTTAAAATATCAGTTTTGAAGTTCTAAGAGCTGCAATTTTTAAATTACAGCGTATTTATTTCCCATAGATAATCCATTAAATTTGTAAACATTTGTTGATTCCTTCTTGAGAATCATTCACATAAGACCATACAGCATTGTTGCAAAATGAAAGAAATATTTAATTTAATTTAATTTGTAACATTTTATTTCGACTTTTTGACCTTCAAAGGAATTTTTAATTATGTTACAAAGCCCAAAATGTGATATAAAAAATAAATAGTGATTCAACTATTTTGAAAATTCATTTAAATTTAATGACCAGCGAAGCGGGCGTAGTCTTCTAGTAGATTATATAATGTTCTGAATTTTGAAATTTGTACTGCTTATAGAAATAATGTGGCATGAAATTTGTGCTGACTATGTCAGTAACATCACGATGTATCAGAAGTAAAATAATTTTTCACGATCATGTAACTATTTCTAACTATAATAGTTAAAATTAAATGAAATTAAATTGTGCAACCAATTTTATTTTAATAAAATAAAAGTTTAGTAAAAGGAAATTAGTTCTTTGCCACTTAGTTTGCTGCATTCATGCCTGCTTTGTTCTCCTGACGAAGAGTGATTATTTTAATTCAACTCGAAACAATTGTAGGAAGTTTTTTTTTTTTTTTTTTTTTTTTTTTTTTTACTTTTGTACAAAGGTGTTTGTACAAAGATTTTTAATTATTACTTTTCAAAACCGGTGCTTTTTTTTTCTTAATTATAACCAAGCTACTTATATTAGTTTATTCATTTTAAAACAGGGATGACTAATTTATTATTTATTTTTTCTTACAGGAATCTCATAATGCCTACGAAGAAATGATCACCGTCTGCCTATGTGCCAGATGTATGCAATTTTTGAGGAAGTCGTAGCGCCACAACCCTCTGTCACCTTCACCAAAAACTTGCAAAGTTCAGAAGGTGACGACCAAGGAATTGTTGTGGACTGCGGCGACCAACAGTCTACAGCTGACCAAGGGACAGCCTCCGAGTCAGCCTCGCATTATGGTACTGGAAAACCAAAACCCAAAAGAAGTCCAAATAAACATCCTAGAATACATAGAATCAGGAATTATGCAACACTCCCAAGAAATGGCAGACGCCGTCTACCATCAAACTCTGACGACGACGTATCCACAACGTCCTCATCGAATCCTTTGTTGGATACAATTAGTGTTCTTACTTATGATCCTCCAGATGACTCGGATGAGTATTATGACTTGACATACGAATCTCATGGTACAAAAGAGGAGAATGGTAAACAGACAAAAACTAACAGTACCACTCAAAGAACTGAAGGTGACAGAGACTCAATAGGATATGCCGGATCTAGTTCTATTGACAGTGGCTATAAAAGCTTCTGTCCAACTCCTGAATTGACTGATTCGTCACTTTATGGTACTGACAGGACTCAACAATATTCTGGGTATTACCCAGATTCGTCACTATCTCAGGGCCGTGGAACTAAACCTCGTATTATGATGGGTACTAAAGTCATCAGTCGGCAAGTGTCCCCCTCACCTCTCCGAGATTCGCCTTCCTCGAGGAGATCTGATGCGAGTTTGTACGATGTGAATCTCGACCACCTCATGTACCTCAGACAATCCCTCTTGAGTGCCATTCAGAAATGCGAGTCCTCAAAATCTGAAACTATACCTAAGCAAAAAAGTTCCTCAAATTTGGTTGAGGACCAGAGATACACAGACTATTCTCCATCCAAAAGTACCAGTTATCAAAAAACTGTTAGATTTAATACCGATGTGAAAGTCTCCACGGTGAATTCTTCTCAACCACCGTGTGAGAATTCAAACCAAAATCACTCTCGGAACAGTGATTCCTCCAGTGATTCTACTAATAAAGTTCAGTCTAAGTCCATCCTCAAAGATCCCCTATGTGCAAATCTACGGTCTCAGTTAGAGGCAGGGTCTACAGACTGTACTCTCGAAGAAGAAATTGACTCTCTCCTTTACGGGAGGGCAGAATTTTATGATCTCGAGAGTGTAGACGAGTTCCCTTGCAGTTATGTGACCATGATAGAAGAGAAATACAAAAGTGGAAAGCCAAGTTTAGCCAAAGTCCGTAAGTTAAAAGGTGAGTTTCAAGTTTATCTTAAAATAAGTTTTATATTATTCAGTATTTACAAAAATAAATTTATGTGTGCTTTTAAAAGTTAAAAATGCATATTGTTTATATTAAAATGTTTAGGTATTTTTTTTTTTTTTTTTTTTTTTTTTTAAGTACGACAGGACTATTTCTTTCGGACAGCAATTTTGCATTGTCACAATTTCAATATATCAGGATGCCTGCCAATATCCAATTTTACCATTTAATTTCTTAAACTATCTTAAAATAATAAATACAATTATAATTATAATGAAGCACTTTACACATAATTAATTAAATATAAAAACCTTAATAGGTACTTCATATTTCATCGTTAATATTTTCTGCTATTTTCTTATAATTATAGCGAATTACAATAATTATAATTACGCGATGTTTAGAGAAGCCATAGAAATAGCAGCAACACCGGATGTGACAGCAGCGCAATGGCTCCTGACTGGATGTGGAACCAACTTATGAAGTGTGTAAAAGACCATAACTCTAAGAGATCCAACACAGATGAAGATCGTTTGAAAAGAGCTGGGCGCCCAGCAGAAAATATTAACGATGAAATATGAAGTATCTATTAAGGTTTTATATTTAATTAATTATCTTAAAATATTTAGAAATTTTATTGATAAACTCATCATAAGTAGTTTAGAGTATAAGATCGATTTTTTTTTAATATATATATATACCATCTATGTGGAAAATGCCAGAGCCGGGAACTGAACCCAAGCCCACCAGTTAACGTGCGGTTGCTTTTCCACTGAGCCACCCTGGCTGATAACCAATTCGACATTCTCACATAACAACCGTTACATCTGCGTTTGCAGATACGATGACCTTGCCAACGATGATTATGTGAGAAATGTTGAGCTTATTTTTAGCCAGGGTGGCTAATAACATTTTTTTTTTCTTTTTTTACGTACAAGATTACAATATATAAATTAGTCCTGTCGTACTAAATTAAATTCTATCAAAAACAGATTTTTTTTTTCTTTTTTTTTGTACCTATGTGTTGATTTTTCCTCATGAAAATAAAGGTACTCTAAGTGATGCATTGATTGAAAAATTTTACCAGAATTTTGGCAAATTAATAATGATTTGTAAGAAAAGAGGTCGTAACCATAACGTAATCTTACTAATTAATAATTATTAATTTATCGATAATAAATGGATACACAGCTATAGTGGTTCATTTTCGTTTTAATATTTGAAAAAAAAAAAAAAAAAAAAAGCATGAATGATAAAATCAAAAATTTTTATAAAGAAATTTTTTATGGAGCATTCTAGATTTTGGAAATTAAAAATAAATAGATAATTAAAATCAGTAAAAACTACAACATCAGAAACGATGCACTGAAGACGGTACGCTTAAGGGCCCGCTTCACTCACCGCCGCCGGAAGCCGAAGCTAATGTTATTCTATGGGAAATTTTTCTTTACAAATAACTTATTAATTAATACATATTTTTAAATTTTGTTTTCACATTCTGAAAATTCCCAACTGTTAAATTGACGGACCTTTTTTAAAAAATTATTTATTTTATTTTTTTTATATTTTATTTTGAAGCTGCAAAATACGAATTTTCAATATGTGAATTTTTTTCCTTTTGCAATTTCAAGAAAAAAAAAAAATACATTTTTAAAAAAGGTTCGTCAATTTAACATTTGGGAATTTTTTGAATGTGAAAACAGAATTTAAGAATATGTATTAGTTAATAAGTTATTTGTAAAGAAAATTTCCCCATAGAATAACGTTGGCTCGGGCTTCTGGCGACGGCAAGTGAAGAGGGCCGTTAAAGCTACCGGAACATCTGTATGCTTCCCAAATATATTTCTTTGGTGTTTCTGACGTTGTAGTTCTTACTGGTTTTAAAAATCCAGCGCCAAGTCTCCTTTTAATAATTAATTAATTAATTTAATTAATGATCTCTATTCAACCCTTTCCTGTTAGGAAATTATCCTTATATAACTTTTTTATTGATCTTTATTTAATCATAACTTTTTATTTTACGTTTTCGTTATTTTCTGCATTTTTTTTTTTTTTTTTCTGTTCTTGTAATTGGTCTACTGAAGATTTCTTACTCTACTCATGCCTCTCTTTTGAAGATTCGCACTTAAATATTTTCACTTGAAAAAATTGTTGTCATGTAATTTTCGATTTATGCTATTTGCTTACAAAGAATCTTATTCGTTGTTTCTCATTATATAAAACCAGGGTTTAAACTGTCATTAGTTTTTTTAGCATTTTGCTAAAATGTATTATATTTTGCTAAAACATGTTGGTCAGAATTTCGCTAAAAAGCTAAAACTGGATAACTGTATAAAATATCTCTATATAATAACTCTGTTTTTTTTTTTTTTTTTTTTTTTTTTTTTTTGTAATATTTGCAGGCAAAAACTACGAAAGGACTGAAATTTTTGGGAATGATTATTTATATAGTAATTTGGATTTATTTTTAATTTTCAATGATTGAATTTAAATGCAAAAATATTTAAAAGTATGTCAGAATTCAGAATTTGATTCATAAAAGCATTCTTAGCACTAGTAATTCACGATTATCTACCACTACACTTTACTTAATTTATCAATTGCTTTTTCATTTTACACATATGATATAAGTACCTCTTTTTCTATTGTTAAAATCAAAACATAGTTTCCCTGATTCATATTTTTAAAGTCACAAATATGGATGCTCGGTTAAAATCATCAGTGAACAAAAGAATAGAAAATAAAACTGAGGATAACAAAGCTAAGTAAAAAAAATCAATGGTATCCAAAGAATTAAGTTTCGAAAAAGCTAAAATAGTGCTTGCCTATTTTTGCTAAAATGCTAAAGTAATTTTTTTGCCAGGTTAAACCCTGTATAAAACCATATTTGTTAGTTAAACGAAAAAAAAAAAAGAAAAAAGACAGCGTATTAGTGTTTAAGGCACGGGATTCAGTTAAAGTTAATTCAATTCATTCAAAATTTAAAAAAAAAAAAAAAAAAAAAAAAAAAAAATGTTTAAAATTTACTGTGCATTCAGACTACATTGCATTAAAACGCATGCGCAAAACACTATTTTAGGGAACCTTTAATCCGGTACATGATCAATTTCCGCTAAATTATATTCAATTATGGTCATTATTCAAACAAAAGTTAAAGTAGATGGCGCACAGACCGACAGTAACACTTAAAACGTCTTTGCCATCGTGCTATAATGCATCACTAAAACAGAATTTATGGGAATTTTTTAATCTGGTACATGTTGCATTTCTCTTAAATAACATTTAACTATTGTCCCTTTTCAGGGAAAAATGAAAGTCGAGCACGAATAAATAGACAATATAGTTAAAATTTATAGTATATTGCGTTAAAATATTTGCACAAAACAATATTTGAGGGAACATTTAGCCTGATACATGATTTATTTCTCCTAAATAATACGTTCAATTATTATCAATATCCAGGTAAGAATTAAAATACAGCAAGAACAAACAGACAATATAGTTAAAATACCTATTATGTTGCGTTACAATATTTCCAGAAAATAATATTTGAGGAAATTTTTTAGTCTGGTACATCATGCATTTCTCTTAAGGGGTTACATCCAGTTGTAATTTTCAAAAAATCGATTTTTTTTTTTTTACATATTTTGAATGTACATATATTTGATAATATTGTCTGAAAATTTCATATCGATCCGGCAATTAGTTTCGGAGAAATTTGCATATTTGTAAAGACGTCTCCGAGCGTTTTAAAGTAGGCGGAGCGTAAACCAGAGTAGCAGCTGTTTTTCATTATCCCTATGCCCTTGTCCATGCTTTTCATAATGTTTTGCTTCTTAGAATAAGAATATAAAAGGTTTATCTTATATCTGAGAGCTATATTTAGAAATTTTAGGTATACAGTAAGTAATAATCAGCTGATATGGAAAATAACTCCAAAAATAATCCCATGTGGCTCTAAGATCGTTGAAATTGCTGCTTATCTTGCTGCCGGCATGTTCAATGAAGGAAAAACATCTCTTCTATACTTCATGAACGCAATGGGACTATCGCTTGGGCCTAATGCCCATGCCTATGTAGAAAAAGAGGACGCAGAGCGCATCTTGATCTCTGACGCACGAGCGCAAGGGAGCACGCGCGAGGGGAGAATGTCACGTAGACAACAACAGTTGGCTGTACTAGAAGCAAATGATGAAGCAGAGGGTTCCTCTTATGGTCCTGGAATAGATGACTCGATGTAAGTAGGAAAAAAAAAATTTAACTTACTTTAAATGGTTCCCAAAACTTTAAACGCGTTTATCTCGAAACGGTGTTTTCAAAGTCGGTGAGCAAAATTTCTCCGAAACGGCTGGACCGATTGACTTGAAATTTTGACACGATTTTCTTAGATATTTTTGTCAGGTAATGATCGTAGGAATAAGGTTTCTGATAATAATTTCGATTTTTTCAGCCACTTTCAAGTGTAAATTTTCATGAAAAAAACGACTTTTTTTTTTGGAAAGCCGCCATTTTGTCAAAAATCAAAATTTTGACTATTCCTACGATCATTACCTGTATTCATCTATCCTAAAAATAAATCTTTTGGTTTTTTTCATTTCAGATAATTTGGATCAGAGATATCTTGCTCACCGCCAGACACCTTTTTGTGGAAGTCCTCTAGGAGATCTACTACAGGAACAGCGGAACCCAATATTTTTGTAAACTCATCACGGATTCTTAACATACATTAAATTTGCTATATGTATATGTATTGTATATATTTCTTTAATAAAAGGCCTCTTGACAAAAAATTCACAAAAAAACACGTTTTTTCGTGCATACAACTGGATGTAACCCCTTAAATAATAAATTCAACAATTGTCCTTTTACAGGCAAACGTCATGACACAGTTCGCACAAAAAGACAGTATAGTTAATTAGTCTATTATGGAGCTATAAATTATGCACAAAGCAATATTCGAATAAACTTTTCTGTCCGTTGCATGATGCATTTCTCTTGAATTACAAAATGAGTTGTTGTTACAATTCAGTCAAAAAATCAAAGCAGAGCACTAACAAACAGAACGTATCGTTAAAACTCCCATCATATTGCATTATAATGCATGCACAAAACAATGTTTGAGGATTTTTTGAACATATTACACCATGCATTTCTTCTAAATTATACATTCTAAATCATATACAGTCAGCAGCAAAAGTATCCGAGCACAAGCCAATAATTCCGATATCAAAAAAGTACATTTAATGCACTTTAGTTAAATAAATCGTTGTCGAATTATGTTCTTAGACTGACTAAGAACATGACTCAACAAGGATTTATTTAACAAAGCAGTATTAAATGAATATTTTTTAGACAGGGATTACTGCTAGTGCTCGGGTACTTTTGCTGCCGACTGTAGCTTGTAATCGAAAGATTGCGGGCTCCACACCCAAGTCAGACAAAGGCCGTCGTGTACGTTAATAATGGCTTATGTACATAAAATTGACTGTAGCTTCAATGTTCTCCATGTTTCGTAAAGGTCCCCATGGCCCAATATGAGGGAGCCATCCCGTACGCGAAAGATTAAAATTGTGACGGCATATCTCTGGACCATTCTTAGAAAAATAACCAAAACCGTTGCCATTAGCTCCCTGAACTAATGTCACCAACTAAAATTTTTCCTTGTCCTTACTGATATCTCAAAATATTCCAACACTGACGACAAAATTCCCTACTTTAGTGAAAAGAATTATAAAAAAAAATTGGAAAACGTAACAAAATCTCCAAAAAAACTCTTTAAAAATATTAAAAAGTCCCTACAAACTGAAAATCCATCTCTACATCTTAAATAAAATTGCTAAAAGTCCCTACGCGCGGGGAACAATCCCTATATTTAACAACACTGCCTTAGGTAGCTATAGTTCGACGTTAAGCCCACTTGATCTCACCTCAACCATACTTACAATTACTTTTATAATCCAAACGAGATCTAATTGAACATATAAAGAAAAAAAAAAGAAAAAAAAATAATAATCCCAAACTACAAACCAATTCAAACTAAACCACAATCTAAGTGAAAATTAAAGTAGAACGTCTACATACAGACTGTATAGTGAAAACGTGTTAAAACATTTCATCAGAGAAAGGAATAAGAACGATCCGATAAAGAATGCAGAAAAATTGTTTTTCATTTTCTACCATTGTTATTCATCTTCTCTGACGTGATAATTGAGTGTTAACGCTTTGCATATCACCTAATACTTGTCTGTTACTTTTCTCCCCATTATCACCCTCACACAAGGCAAACATTCACCATCGAAAAAAAAAATATATATTCTCGAACCCATCGCTTCATCAAACATGAGGAATGTAAGCGAAGCTGAAGTAATTTACACAATGGTTGACGTGCTAAGATGTCGTTTTTCCGTCTGCGGATCGAAAATTAGCACTTAAGAACCCTAGCTCTAACATCATGCAAAATCCGCAGCTAATACATACGTGCAGGTATTTGGTCTACATTCCAGCCCGAAGAACTGTCGCTGTCCATTCCACTGCTAACTGCGACCGTCACGGTTATCAGTAATACATTCCCGACAATTAAAATCCATATTTAGATACATCTTCACTTCCATCATTTCCTTGAATGCGGTCACGTTCCTAGTCCGATTTCTTCTCGGAATTGACACGGAATTCCACTCGATTTGATCATTCTATTAGGGTAATCGGAAATAACTGATGATTAATTCTCTGCATGCCTGAGATGCTTGATGTAACTTCTAATGTCTCTAATTTCCCCTCATTATCATTATGTAACGTGTCATTGCGTTCAGGTATCTGAATAATTCCAGGATTTTATTTTCTTTCCTATGAAGAACCTATTATCGGCGAGTTTTGCTTCACGGCAAAACTTTTAAGGAATTCTAGGGTGGTTGGGTGGTTGGGTTTTACGTCGCACTAGTGCTGCGCAGATGGGCAATTGGCGACGGTCTGCGACACACCCTTAGAGGTGGTCCGGAGTCATGCCATCACAATTTTGATCCTCCACGGAAGGGATGGCTCTCCCGCTTCAGTGACCCCCAGAGGTATAATTTTTGATCGGAACATGGAGGACATTGTGACCACGACAGATTTTACGTGCACCAGCCACCATTAGTGTACACGACGGTCTTTGGCCGGCTCGAGTACCGAACCCGTAATCTTCCAATTACGAGGCCGGCGCTCTACCGACTGGGCTACCGCGGCCCAAGGTATTCTAGGACACTTATTGTTAAGGTACAGCCGGTATCAAAAGTCTCCGAACACTAGCTAAAATTCCTATATAAAAAAAGTACACTTAACACAGCTTTGTTGAATAAATCCTTGTCGAATCCTGTTTCTAGACTGCCTAAGAACAGGATTCGACAAGGATTTATTTATCAAAACTGTATTAAGTGTACTTTTTTTTACATAGGAATTTTTGCTAGTGTTCGGAGACTTTTGTTACCGACTGTAACAATCCAAAAAGTGGTGGTGGTGTGGTTTTGAGATTAAAACTAATTGCCAATACTAGGAGCGCCCTAGACCAAGAAGTAATACCCTTCGTACGGGTTCTTTCTAATGGGTCCTAATCCGTGTTTACGTGAGTTTTTGGGGAAACCGCAGAAAACTGCAAACCGCTACGTCATTAAGAGCAATATAGATTCGAACACGTAGCCTTCTGTCTGATTCCCTTTCATTATCGTCATGCAAGTGCGCTGGAATATCTGAATAAATTCAGTTTTTATTTTCGTTACTTTGAAAATTTTATTATCGGCAAGTTTTATTCATGTTAGAGCTTTCTCGGTAAGTCTAGGATTCGTATTTTCAAGATTTTTCATCAGTCTAATTCACCCTTACTTCCTTTCCATGTTATTGTATGTGATTTTTATTGCTTCGAATTATAGAGATATCTCCTCCAAGAAATTTCTCGAGTTCATTTTTTTTACCTTCACTTTTTGAACATATTGCTTTTTAACTTAGAGAGCAATTTTTATTACTTTCTCTTACCCATAAGTTAGAGAAAGTATTCTTTATGGGTCAAATTTTCGAACGCGAGATTTTGTTATATTTACACGTTTTGAGGGCCCCTGAATACGAAAATCATGTTTTTAGCAAATGGTCTGTGTGTCTGTGTGTGTGTCTCTGTTATCAGCATATCTCAAGAACAAATAGTAGCAGACATTCCAAACTTGGTATTCTAAATGTGTATCATATATAGATGCTACAGTAAGCTTTTCGTTAAGATCAAGCAAATGGTTCGTGTACAGGGACAATCAATAGAATTCTAATACATTATGTCTATGGGGGAAATTGCAGGTAAGTAGAGTTTAACGTCTATAGACTGTACTAAACCAAAAGAAACGAATATATATATTTTTTAATAAAGATAGTCAACTGGAAAAAAAAAAAATTGTGTATGTAGGAGCCTCGCCTCCCTCGAGGGGAGTAAATTTTCATGATGGGTATCTTTGAAAAGAGCTCGCCAATACCTTTAAAACGAATGGTTGGACTATCGATCTGCGATAATTTAAAACAAAGTTATCGATTTTTTTTTACTAATAATCGTTTTTTTTTTTTTTTTAAATATTGAGAATAAAATGGACTTTTTTTTAAATATTTAGTGTTATACTACTTCTCTAATATGGAAATCGTCTGCATTATCATAAAAGATATATTTTTAAATAATAATTTTAATAAATTATTTTTTAAAAACATAATTATTTTTTAATAACCGAATTAAATTTTATATAAATCTAGGTGCATTAATGAAACGGGGTTTGAGAGCCCCCCTCACACACAATTAATTATCATATAAAACTCTTCCGAAGCCTAATTTGAATTGTTTATCATAGGTTTACATAACATCGTTATCTTACCTCTGAATTTCCAACCTGTATTTATAGTATTAAATTTCAAGGTAAGAGAAAGTCGTGTGAGTGACACACCAGATTATTTTTCTGTAAATTTAAATATTTCTTTTAGAGATTGAAAATTAGAGCACTATGTTTACTTAATGCTTCATAACTTTTTGCTTTTTATCTAGAGAGGTTTTGCTTTCTTTCTTTCTTTCTTCTTCTTGTTTTTCCTTTTTTTTTTTAATTAGGTATTTCTTTTTTCAAAGTTGTAAAATTGGAGCCCCAAATTTCCTTAATTAAATAAAATATTTATTTTAAAAAAATGCCCACTACCTTAAAAGGCGCTATTTTCAAAGATATTACTAAAATAAACAGGATTCAACAATCTTTATTTTGAATTATATACAGCCGGCAACAAAATTATTGAAGCACACATCCACATTTTTCTTTCTTTCTTTTTTCCTTTTTTTAGTTTGGTCGCTAATTTTTATCATCAGCTTACTTTTTTCATAAGCAGCATAAAGACTGACATTTTTTAAATAAGAATATTGCTATCGCTTCAATAATTTTGCTGCCAATTGTATCAAAAGCTTTGTATTTATTTATATTTTATTTTATTATTTATTTATTTATTTATATTTATATTTTATTTTATTTTATTTTATTTGTTTATATACACCTCGCGACAAAAAGATAGGTGCAAAGGGTTTTTTCTTTGATTTTTCATAAAATAACATTATCTAAATTGGGTTTATCATTTATTATTATCATAAAATAACTCTATTCCCGGACTCATTTTTGTTTCAAGACTAATTTAGAAAAGTTTTAAGACTAAATTTTTTCTAATTAAGAGTACACTCCGCGACAAAAAGGTAGGAACGAACTTTTTTTAAAAATTTTCTTAAAATAACGTTATCTAAATTATGCTGATCATTTATTATCATATCAAAATATTATCATATCAAAAACAAATTAAATATTTGAGTCATATTCAAAATATTATCTCATCAAAAACATATTAAATATTTGAGTGATATTCAAAATAATCATATTCAAAAATTAAAGGAAAAAAAAAAACCTTTGTTCCTTCTATCTTTTTGTCGCGGTGTGTTGTCTCAAATTAGAAAAATTTTAGTCTTAAAATTTTTTAAATTAGTCTTAAAACAAAAATTAGTCCGGGAATAGTATTATTTTATGATAATAATGAATGATAAGCACAATTTAGATAATGTTATTTTAAGAAAAATCAAAGAAAAAAACCCTTTGTAGTACCTATCTTTTTGTCGTGGGGTGTATATATATGTAAATTGAAGAATTTAATTTCGTTATAAAATTTAGCAATTAATCGATACATAATAACACCAACAACATACACATAAAAGCGATTGTAATTCAATTTAAATGTTAGCACTTTTTTTTAAAATTTATTTACAGCACCAATTAATCGATAAATCCATTTTAAATTATTTACGCTAACGTGAACATATAGGACCATAACACTAAGACAAACTGGGAAGGATTTATGCGAAATTCATGAAAGTTATCATACGTAAAACAATAAATTTATAAATAATCTATGTAAAAAACTTTTAAAACCCAAATTCTTAACATATCATATCACATAAATCTTTTCGAAGTTATGATTTTGCAAATTTTTTCGTATTAACCCTTTGAGTGCTGAATACTCGCGGCCTATGCGGTCCATACGGAGGCGCGCGGTTGGCGCTGACGAGTTGTCTCATTCTTATCGCGGACGCGCTTTATGCGAGTGTTGCATAGTACACAGATCATTTTTGCCGGGCGCGTATTTGCGTCCATAGTCCATACTGATAACATCTGCTAAGCGCGTATTTGCGTCCATAGTCCATACTGATTACATCTGCTAAGCGCGTATTTGCGTCCATAGTCTATATTAATGACTTTCGCTGGACGCATATGTGCGTCCACAGCACTCAAAGGGTTAAGGTGAAATGATAAATTTCACCTTAATACAAAAGAAAAAAAAAATTCAGACTTCCATTGACCGATGCATTGCTATGATTGGCCATTAGTTATTGCTGGTGTTGTGCCATCTATCGGTTATGACAAACGTAAATATGCATAAAAACTTTTTTTTTTTTTTTTTTTGGTAAATAACTGCATAATTGTTTTAAAATTATAAAAATATGCATACAATGTTTAATCAATGTTGTTACCCTGCAAACAATTTTTTAATTTTGAGTTTTAAAAAATATTTTAAATATGTTTGTGTACTACTTTGTGAATTTATCGATAAGTTAATTTTTATAAAACATTTTTATGTTTGAATACTAAATTTTTGCCTTAAATTTCAGCATTCGAACATAAAAAAGGCTTCTTCTTCAAAAAAAAAAAAAAAAAACTCTTCAAAAATTCTTAGGATACTGTGTAGTCAATGAAAAATGTTCTTTTATCAATTGACATCTTTTCTACTAATTATCTGCAAAAATTAACATTCCGGACCTTCGGGGTATCGAACGCTTGACCACCGCGTTGCTAACATGACGCTCTAACCACCTGTTCCACGGAGAGACAAATGTAAAAGCTTATACTATTTACCTTAAAATGGAGGCGCATTTTTTATTAGGTTGAGCTTCACAAACATACCGTAGTGAATGACAGTAAGTACATAAGAATTTGGGGAAAATATGAAAAAAAGAAAGCTGGAAATGAGAATTGGATTAAATAATGTGAAAAATGAATAACGGGAAATGAGAATTGGATTAAGAAATGCTCAAAAATCGAAGTATGCACATGTACTTCTAAGAACAGAGAAATCGCAAGATTTCAGAAAACTGTGTTATATATATTAGTTAATAGCGAATTTTCAACCGATTTTAACCCTATACTTACTGCATTATAAAATAAACAAAAAAATGTATTTGAAAGTTATTATTTTTTAGTTATTTAAGAGTAATTTTAAAAGGTATAAGCAATAAAAATTAGGCTATCATGCATACATATAGTAGATAATGCGTATACCATTGGTACACAGAGGTCGAAAAACAGGTTGGAAATTTAAAAAAAGTTGCATTTTTTTTTTTTTACTTTTTATGACCTTTATATTTTTCCGAAAGTTGATGGTAGATCCTTGAAGTGATAAATAAAAAAAATTCAACACACATAAAGATCGTTAAAATATCAATCGAAAACAGCGAAAGCATTCTATAAAATAAATAAATAAAAATTCAAAACACATGAAGATCGCTAAAATACCAATCAAAAACAACGAAAGCATTCTATATATACACATATATATCCATATCTATATACATATATATATATAATTAATTAAGTAAATAAATAAATAGATAAATAAATAAAAATCAAACACATGAAGATCGTTAAAATACCAATCAAAAACTACGAAAGCATTCTATAAAAAATAAATAAAGAAAAAATTCAAAACACATGAAGATCGTGAAAATGCTAATTAAAAACAACGAAAGCATTCTATAAAAATAAAAATAAAAACGCATGAAGATCATTAAGAATACCAATCAAAAACATTGATAGCATTCTATAAAAGTAAATAAATAACTAATTCAACACACACAAAGATCGTTAAAATACCAATCAAAAACAGCGAAATCGTTCTATATAATCCTTTCTTGAACAAAAACAACTACATTTTCCGTCTAGTTCCATGCAGTGAGATTAAAGTGAGGTGTATTTATTCTATCTCTAAAAGTACTTTTAATATCCCCCCCCCCCCCCCATAAATTCGATTTTATTAGCTTTTTAATCTAATGGGACTTTAAAGCACTGTCGGTAGATAACGGGTTAATACAAATTAGCAATAGATTATAAATAGAGATTTTAAGAGTTCACAGACCAAAAATCTCTAGATTCGGTTGAAAATTATAAATTTAAAATAATAATAATAATAATAATAATAATAATAATAATAATAATAATTAATTTTAAGGTTGGATGATTTATACATTTTTTTTTTCTTTTACACACATTTTTACTTTTCGAATATACGTGAAGAAAGTATATTGTAATCATGTCAAAAATACAACTTTGAGATTTAGGTGTTTCTGTTCGTTTTGAGGCCCCCTGAGTTCATATTTTGCTATTGTTACGGAGATGTATGTATGTATATATGTGTGTGTATGTATGTGAGTGAACATGATATCGTCTAAAGACTTTGCTCGAATGAGCTGAAAGCTGGTATGTATGTTATAGATCACCATAGCACAAACTCTATTAATTTTGGTGTATCTAGCATATATAGTGTTTTTACAGGGACACAATGGAAAGTTCCTTATCATTATAGTCGAAGAGCTCAATGTTTTGGAAGTGCGATAGCATCTAAACGTCTCATTCGATTCAGTTGAAAGTTTATTGACATATGTTATAGTTTATTGTCACTGTTGCACGAACTGCATAGGTTTTGGCGAACTTACAGTGTTTTTTTACAGGGACATAACAAAAAATTCTTTATAATTATACCTTAATGGACTGAAATTCTTTAAAGTACGATAGTGTCTACACGCCTTTACCAAATGATCTGAAAATACATGTTATAGATCCTCGTTATAAAAAATGTATGAATTTTAGAGAATCTAGCATTTATAGGTTTTTTACAGGGACACAAAGGAAAAACTTTAATCATGTGACTCAAATTAATTAAAGTGCGATAGCGTCTAAACGCTTCATCCACTTAAACTGAAAATTTATATACAGGTTATAGGGAACCATCAAAGAACTGTAGAGATTTTGGTGAGTCTACAACTTATACAGGGACACAACAAAAATTTCTTTATCATTATGAGCTATGGGCTGAAATTATTCGAAGGGCAATTGCGTTAAATTAAACAGCACATTATATAGAGAATAATAGTCAAACACCCTATTATAATTTTCTCTTTTGTTTATTTATCAACTTCTTTTTAATTTATTTATGCAGTATTTAGTTATTTAATGTTCGGAAAGTCGAGTGGAGTCACTCCAGATTTTGTAATATTTAAATTATGAGAAAAGATTATATAATGCACTTAATAATATAGATGTAAACCAAATTTTTCTTTCTTTCCCGCATTTAAAAAGAATTGTTTTCACTTGATTAATAACACTGCTCTGCAAAAAAAAAAAAAAAAAAAAATCGACTTATAATACCATTCTTGCTGATTCTTATATAAAATGACCTCTTGAATCCGAATAGGACTCCCATTTTGCCCAGTCACCCACCGTTTTTTAAAAATATCACCCCTCTCTCAATCCCCCCACCCCCCCCTGTTCGATCATTTTATGATCATGAATTTGATTTGAAGACTGAAAAAGAATTAATTTAACATCTAAAAACAAGAAAATATAAAGTTTAAAAAATAACTTTAATAACAGATTAAAAAATTATACGATATGTAAAATATAATTTCATTGGCAAATCCCCCACAAAACTTTTCCCTTGTCGCAAATGTCCATGTTTTAGAATTTTCCAACTCTGTAACCCCCCAGAAGATATTTAACGGTTAAAATAATCCCCCCCCCCTCCTCAAAATCAAATTTATAGCCATAAAATCACCGAAAAATGATAAAAATAGGGGACCGTTCCTAAAGAAACGGTGGGTGATAGGGCAAAATGGTCGTCCTATTCGGATTCAGGAGGTCAATTTACATAAGAATATGCTGAAATGATGTCAGAAGCAACTTTCATGCCGAGCTGTGTAATTATTATGTTTCGCTTCCTAAATCTCAAATACGCGTCATAATTGTTTTTGTCTATTTCCGGCAAAATGATCATACATGTGTCACTCTAACTGAAAGTCAATTACTCTTCACAGTGGTCTATCTTAGTGAAGTTGAAAGGTTTTATTAAATTTACATAATGTTTTAAACAATCTTTCTGTATAATATTTCCTGTTAAATAAGTTGCGTTATTAACAGACGTGTCCGGTTCTTAAGTTGGTCATTGGGTGAATTTATTTTTATTTATTCATTTGTTAAATTTTTAAAATATTCAATTTTATGTATTTTATTTCTGACACACTTTCACTTTCATTTTTAAAGTGTGTGGAATTTTGAAATGTTAGATTAAATTAACTACTTATAAAAAAGAATGTTATCGCTTAAATATTTGCAGCCCTGCATATCTTTTGAGGATTATGTACGGACTACATGGTGCACCTAAATACATTCCTAAAGTAATAATACACGGCACAACCTGAAATACACTTCCATCAATTTTCAAATATTATCGCACTATAATCTAGTTCTTTTGTGTAGCCCTGTAAACGAACAGTGAATTATTTCCATACCGCATTCTACATGAAACATGTTTTTACGCATATAAAAAATATGTATTCGTTTAATTTGGTTTCGTGCAGTCTATAGATGTTAAACTCTACTTACAGGGAATTTCCCCCATAGCCGTAATGTATATGAATTCTCTTGGGCGTCCTTGTACAGTCGGTTACAAAAGTCACCGAACACTAGCAAAAATTCCTATGTAAAAAAAGTAGAGTTAATACAGTTTTGTTAAATAAATCCTTGTCGAATCCTGTTCTTAGTCAGTCTAAAAACAGGATTCGACAAGGATTTATTTAACAAAACTGTATAAACTCTACTTTTTTTATATAGGAATTTTTGCTAGTGTTCGGAGAATTTTGTTACCGACTGTACACGAACCCTTTTTCTTGATCTCAACGAAAAGTTTGGTGTAGCATCCCTGTGTGATACACATTTAGAATACCGAGTTTGCACTTTAAGCTATTATTTGTTTTGAGATATGCTGATAAAAGACAGACACACAGACATACACACAAACCAACCGTAAAAAACATGATTTTTGGATTCAGTGGACCTCAAAAGGTGTAAATATAACAAAAATTCAATTTTGAAAATTTGACCCAAAAACAATACTTTCTCTACCTTATGGGTAAGAGAAAGTCAAAAAATATGAAACAGAAAAATACATACTTGAATGAGCATTAATGTGTAACCCAATCTGAAATAACAAATAAAAAGACAACAAAGGAATCGAAAATCAAATAAATTTGGCATAAATCTACAGACATATTAAGAACATGCGTCTGCCATGGAGTCGATAAACAGCAGTGTCTGACAGAGGTCAAGTCAAGTGCCAAAGGTAAGACGATGAAGGGATAATATGGAAAAATAAAAACTGAGTACATTCAAATCTCATGTCAGAATAATTTTTCAGTGAATCAATAAGCAAGTGTTCCAAACATAATGTATTGAAACGAGGCTGAATATAAGCCTAATAAATTAAGTACTATTTGGTTATAAAGTTTTGGGCAAAATGAAAAGGAAATTTTATTAAAGAGGGGTAAATTTAATAACTACCGATATAATTCATTTGAATTTTATTAATTTAAGTGCTGTGTAATTAGATATCAATCACTATCATCCAATTCAGTAATACTGACAGTTGTTTTCAAATTAGCATTACTTTCTGATAGGAAACTTCCAGCAAAAGCATTTGCACATACATAAAAATTATTTTAGACGAATAATGGATACAAACAACTTAAAAAGAAAACTGTGAACTAAAAATCAATATTTTATGAACTCTCCCACCTTTCCACATACACAAACACACATAGATATATACAGTCGATAACAAAAGTGTCCGAACACTAACAAAAATTCCTATGCAAAAAAAGTACACTTCATACGGTTTTGTTAAATAAATCCTTATCGAATCCTGTTTTTAGACTAACTAAGAACAGGATTCGACAAGGATTTATTTAACAAAACCATATGAAGTGTACTTTTTTTACATAGGAACTTTTGCTAGTGTTCGGATACTTTTGTTACCGACTGTACATTCGGAAAAGGTATTTTTGCTAGTCATCGCTTATTTAATTTTAGTATCGCTCAAACAATATGTCTAAAGGAAAACTGGGATGGCATGTCATCGGACTACCCCGAGAGAGGAGTCCCAGACTATCGCCAATGGACAATATCCGTTTTTTTGGTTTCAAGGCTGATACCCAGCATGTGATTTCTCATTCTCCATTTCCCTGAAAAATACAAACATTTCCCCATGCAATACAGATGTAAAAAATAAAAATTTGCAATTTTTCTGCAGTGGTCACATATGAGGGGTTTTATGGCGAAACACGGATAAAGTTCACTGTATCACTAGTGCGACGTAAAAACTCAATCAACTAACCAAAGAAAAATATGTTATTATATATTATTATTATTATACATTAATTAATTGAAAATTTATATTTTATCATAAAAGATAAAAGTACGTTTACTAATAAAAATCTTTTTTTTCTTTCAAAATCTATTCCCAGCTTTTATTTTCTCACAATACTATTTCAATAAAACACTAACCTCTAAAAACAATTGGCTAGACTAGCTTTGATCAAAATTTTTAGTTAGTCATAAAATTTGTGGAATCTTCCGTAGTAGTTGGCGGTTAAGGCTTTTGAATCATCACGTGTTCCGGCGGATTACACAATCTTTTGAACAGAAAATGTAGCTAGTTTAGAAACTATAGTAGAAATTTCCCTTAGTAGTCAGCATTAGAGCTTTTGAATCATCGATGTTCCTTCGGATTACAAAATTTTTCGAATTGAGAGTGTGGTTGGTAGTAAAACAAGTGAAAACTTTCTTTAGTAGTCAGCGGTAAGGTTCTTGAATCATTATGCGTTCTTATGTATTACATAATTTTTCGAACAAAAAATGTACTTAGGTGAGAAACTAGCGAAAACGTATCTTTGTAAGTCAGCATTAGAGTTTATGAATCATCGCTGTTCCTTCGGATTACAAATAATTTTTCGAACAGAAAATATGGTTGGTAGAAAAACAAGTGGAAAGTTCCTTTAGTAGTCAGCGGTAAGGCTCTTGAATCATCATGTGTTCCTATGTATTACACAATTTTTCGAACAGAAAAGGCAGTTAGATAATAAACTAGCGAAAACTTCCCTTAGTAGTGAGCATTAGAGCTTAAGAATCATCGCTGTTCCTTCGAATTACAAATAATTTTTCAAACAGAAAATATGGTTGGTAATAAAACAAGTGGAAACTTCTTTTAGTAGTCAGCGGTAAGGCTCTTGAATCATCATGTGTTCCTATTTATTACATAATTTTTCGAACAGAAAAGGTAGTTAGATAAGAAACTAGCGGAAACTCCCCTTAGTAGTCAGCATTAGAGCTTACAAATCATCGCTGTTCCTTCGAATTACAAATAATTTTTCGAACAGAAAATGTAGCTGGTAATAAAACAAGTGGAAACTTCTTTTAGTAGTCAGCGGTAAGGCTCTTGAATCATCATGTGTTCCTATTTATTACATAATTTTTCGAACAGAAAAAGTAGTTAGATAAGAAACTAGCGGAAACTTCCCTTAGTAGTCAGCATTGGAGCGTATGAGTCATCGCTGTTCCGTGGGATTGCAAAATTTTTCGAAAAAAAATTAGGTTGCCAGTAAAACAAGTGGAAACTTCCTTTAGTAGTCAGCGGCAAGGCTCTTGAATCATCATGTGTTCCTATGTATCACATAATTTCTCGAACAGAAAAGGTAGTTAGTTGAGAAACTAGCGGAAGATTTCTTCAGTAGTCAGCGATAGAGCTTTTGTACGTCATGCATTTCACAATTTTTCCAATAGAAAATGTAATTAATCTTGAAACTACTGAAAACTTTCTTTACAAGAGCTCTTTCAATTGCCAATCCCCAATTTTCTTCAAAAATTTACACAAAATAGCTTACATTGAACTTAATTCACAGGTAAAAATTTTAGCTGCAGAATCGTAACGGGAAAGCTGCAAAAAATCATAAAATTCTATAATTTGAACGCCAAATACGAAAAAGTCGTAGCCAAATTACATTAACCTCCCTTCATTGATGCCAAGGATCTTGAGAGATGTGATAAGATGAGATGATGTTCACTCCTATGGGTTACCCGGAGACATACAGTCAGCAGCAAAATTATTCGAGTGCTAGCAATAATTCCTACATACTGTTTTGTTAAATAAATCCTTGTCGAATCTTGTTTTAGTAGGCTGACCAGATCAAAGTACCTTTATAATAGAGAAGCGTTAAAAATTGCTACAATTATCCAATTATGGATGTATTTTTTCATTCCTAATAAATAAGGACTAAAAATAAAGTATTATTGATTAATAATTTACTTTCTACAATTTTTTAAAACTTAGAAATATGCTTTCAAAAAAAAAAGAAGTCCCCATTTGTCCCCAGAAAATGGGGACGTTTGGTCAGTATATCTTAGAGGTGTTCCGGAAACATACCATCCCAATTTTGATCCTCCACGGAAGGGATGGCTCTCCCGCTTTGGCGACCCTCCCAGAGGTAAAATTTTGATGGGAACATGGAGGATATTGAGGTCACGAGAGAGATTTTACGTGCACCAGCCACCATTAGTGTACACGGCGATCTTTGGCCGGCTCGAGTACCGAACTCGCAATTTCCCAATGGATAATATCCGTTTTCTTGTGGTCGAGGCTAAATCATACCCAATATGTGACTTCTGATTCTCTCTTTCTTTATGAATTTCCCTCTAAGATACAAATATTTTCCTATAGAATGCAAACATTTCCCCATAAAACATAAATGTATACATTATAATTCTGTATTTTTCCTTGTAGTAGTCACGTGTCAAGGGTTTATTACGTAACGCGGCTAAAGTCCATTACGATCCCGACGCTCTACCGACTGGACTATCGCTGCCCCTTGCTTGCCAGGACTTCCTCAGAATGAAAGGCAGGACAGCAGAGCCCTAAGGCCTCCTGAACTTGCCTGGGGGTCATGTTGTGTCAATTTGACTGTCATTGTCACATAAGTTGTCATTTTCTTACACATATCCATTTTGGCTTTCTTTATTTTATAAAATTCTTATAAAAGCATCTCCCTAAAAATCTTTCAACCATTTAACAAAAACTAACTGATATCCAATAATTCCCCTTTTCCTTTAGAGCGTTTTTATTAACACAAAATAGGTTTTATATCGAAAGTCTTAAAGTCGTAAATTTCTCATTGGCTGAGAACTCCCTCTACAACATTTTCACCATTGCTGACGCTCAAGTCCAATCTAATGTATTGTTCCGTTTACGAATTCTTCTTCGAAAACAAACAATTCTTATGTAAATAGGATGAGAAAGTATCTGAGCCGATAGTCAGCGAGCTAGAGCTATCTTGACAGAGGGCACGTCACTCATCTAGAAGGTCTAGATTTTGAAGAAAGCTGACAGCATTATTGAATATAAAAAAGCAACGCTTGTCACGATTCAGAAGAGTTGTTAAGTAAGTCGGTTCGAAAAACGAATTCGACTGTTGTGGAAAATTTAAGACAATAGGAAATGTTTAGTTTCGGGATTATTCGTTAACCTCTTGTGCGCTAGAAATTTACTTTTGAAGAGTTTGATGAACTCATTCAAAAAATGTGTTAAAAAAATTAGAAAAAAAAAAAACGAGTTGGCATAGGTGGACTCCGCGCAGTTCCCCATCACGTATTTGTTTCCAAACATTTTAACTATTGTTAAAAACTATCAAAGTAAAATTGACATATCGCATATCGCAAGAAAAAGGACACAACTTAAAATGCAATATTTGAGAAGAATCAACTTATAGATGGTATAAAGAAAAAACTTGGCTATAATAAAACTAACAGGAATGCCTCTCAGGTGGATGAATTGAGAATTTTAGATGCGACATTTTCCGCGTTCATGCCCCAATGAACGCGGAAAATGTCTCATTTATATGCATTTTTCAAAACATAAACCCAAATTTGCAATGTTAGGTTGATTTCTTTGGAAATCGAAATATTCCAATCACTTCGTTAATCTCTCTCTCTCTCTCTCAATATATATATATATATATATAACCGAAATCTTATCATCATGGTAACTTCCGAAATAATAATCCAAATCGAACCAAATTTGCACAGCGAATTTATCTTATAAACATCCTTGATAAGTTCGTTAACCAAGTTGCTCCACAATTTTGTTTTCAAGTGGCGATGTATGCATAGACCATATAAGGGTCTCAACCAAGTTTATAAATGAATTTTATCTGCCATGATATTTCTAATCGCTTTTTCTCACCAAAAAATCCCTCACTCCAAACCTTCATCAAAAAATCGCTATATCCAATTTCGTGTAAACCCTATTTCTGCCATATGTTGCAATTGGCCTTTAAAGGTTTAAAGGCGAACGCGAAAGTTTATGAAGATGAAAATATTTCCAATCATTTATGTACCCCTAAACTTTCATCCAAAATCTCTATATCGATTTCCGAGTAAACCCAATTTCGGCCGTCTGTTGAAATTGGCCGATAAAGGGTTAACTGAGAACGCGAATTTTTCTGAAGATGAGGGTAAGTCCAATCGTTTTAGCATCTCCCCGAAAACACTTAATTCCAAACTTTCATCAAAATCGCTATATCCAATTTCGTGTAAACCCTATTTCTGCCATATGTTGCAATTGGCCTTTAAAGGTTTAACGGCGAACGCGAAAGTTTCTGAAGATGAAAATATTTCCAATCATTTATGTACCCCTAAAATTTTATCCAAAATCTCTATATCGATTTCCGAGTAAACTCAATTTCGGCCATCTGTTGAAATTGGCCGATAAAGGGTTAACTGAGAACGCGAATTTTTCTGAAGAGGAGGGTAAGTCCAATCGTTTTAGCATCTCCCCGAAAACACTTAATTCCAAACTTTCAACAAAATCGCTATATACATTTCCGAGTAAACCCGATTTCTGCTATATTTTGCAATTGGCCGATAAAGGGCTAACTGTGAACGCGAATTTATCTGAAGATGAGATCCAATCGTTTTTTCTCATCAAAAATCCCTAACTCCAAACTTTCATCAAAATCGCTTTCTTCCTTTCCGTGTAAGCCTAATTTCTGCCATGCGTTGCAATTGGCCTTTAAAGGTTAACTGTGAACACGAATTTTTCTGACGATGAGGACAATTCTAGCCGTTTAAGCACCCCCAAAAGCACTGATTTCCAAACTTTCACCAAAATCCCTATAACCATTTCCGAGTAAACCCAATTTCTGCCATTTGCTGCCATTGGCCAGTAAAGGGTTAACAGCGAACGCAATTTTTTTTAAGGTGAGGGTTAATCCAAGCACCCCGAAAAACACTTAACTATAAACTTTTTTGAAAATCGCTGTATCCATTTCCGAGTAAACCCAATTTCTGCTCTATGATACAATGGGCCGATAAAGGGTTAAGAGCGAACACGAAATTTTCTGCCTTGCGAAATTTTCAAAGTCGCATGTTTATAGTTAATGATGTTCATCCCGGCATCAAAACTGATATTTAAGAGCTGTTCCTACATCTTTACGATAAAAATATTTTTTTTCATGCACATATAAGTGAATTTTTTCCTATTCTCCCAAGTTAAGAAAATCGTAAATTTCGATTAACTTCTGAAATATTTTAATTAGAATGTTGCAGATAAATAGGGTTCTTGCCCGTGTCATAAATAATATTTTAAAACTGGTCTGACCTCTCTGCGATCATTTGTTCGTGAGATATCGCGTAAACAGACTAACAAACTAACGGACTAACACACTAACGGACTAACAAACTAACAGACACCCTACAGACGGACACCATACAAATTTTGCTATTTTCAGATTTCTCACACCTGAAAACGTATAAGAAAGTCAAAAAACAGAGGTCGAAAATTTTCACGATTACCTAAGTTCCCCATACCTATACAGTATGATGGGGAACTAAAAGGATCACACAGTACTGATATTGAATGATGAAAAATAAGATGTTAAAGCACTTTTAGTTCCCCATCATACTGTAGGTATGGGGAACTTAGGTAATCGTGAAAATATTTAGTTTCTCATCATACTATAGGTATGGGGAACTTAGGTAATCGTGAAAATTTTCGACCTCGATTTTTTGACTTTTTTATACGTTTTCAGGAGTGAGAAATCCGAAACTAGCAAAATTAGTATGGTGTACGTCTGTAGAGTGTCTGTTAGTCCGTTAGTGTGTTAGTGTGTTAGTCCGTTAGTTTGTTAGTCTGTTTACACGATATCTCACGAACAAATGATCGCAGAAAGGTCAGACCAGTTTTAAAATATTAGTTATTACACTGGCAAAAACCCTATTTATTTGCAACATTCTAATTAAAAAACTTCAGAAGTTATTCGAAATTTATGATTTTCTTAACGTGGGAGAATAGAGAAAATTTTCACTTAAACGTGCCTGAAAAGAAATATTTTTATCGTAAAGATGTTAGAACAGCTCTTAAATATCAGTTTTGATGCCGGGATGAACATCATTAACTATAAACATACGACTTTAATTCATATTCGCTGTTAACCCTTTATCGGCCCATTGTATCATATAGCAGAAATTGGGTATACTCGGAAATAGATAATGTGATTTTCAAAAAAGTTTGTAGTTAAGTTTTTTTCGGGGTGCTTGGATTAACCCTCATCTTTTGAAAAAAAATTGCGTTCGCTATTAACCTTTTATTGGCCAATGGCAACATATGGCAGAAATTGGGTTTACCCGGAAATGGTTATAGGGATTTTGATGAAAGTTTGGAAATAAATGCTTTGGGGGTGCTTAAATGATTGGAATTGTCCTCATTGTCAGAAAAATTCGCGTTCACTGTTAAACCTTTAAAGGCCAATTGTAACGTATGGCAGAAATTGGTTTTTACACGGAAATGGAGAAAGCAATTTTGATGAAAGTTTAGAGTAAGGGAATTTTTATGAGAAAAAACGATTGGATTGGATCACTGGAGCACCTACCCTATGTCTCATCAGAGTGAAAATTTTTTAAATTTTATTTTTAAAAACTTTTTTTTTTTTTTTTTTTTTTTTTTTTGCAGAATTTTTGTGCGCATCTTTTCAATTGTGTCTGTACACATTTTCGACTCAATCCGCATTTTAGTTACAACTACAGAGTGCCCTGAATAGGACAAGTTTAGTTATGCTCCCCCCCCCCCCCCCCCGTACATAACTTTGGTTTTCTTTAATTTAAAATCTCCCCTAAATTCATTTGAAGAATAAGAGATTTCCTTGAACTCTGTGTATGTGTGACGGCAAGTTGCCACCTCATTTTCATACTTTAGTTATTTTTTAAAAATCTAATGGTCCGATCGATAAGCTGTTTAATCCGGCGGATTTAAAAGAATCGCCCCCTTCATTGGATACCTTATTTGAAACGAATTTTTAATTAGAATTTTGAAAATTAATTAAAATAGGAAAATAGACTTAGCTTTAAAATAGACATTTAAATTTTTAATTGTTGCCTTTTTTTACTTTCCGAACACTATAGTGAGGAAAGTATTGTAATCATGTCAAAAATCCGAATTCGAGATTTTGATGTTTCTATACGTTTTGAGGTCCCCCGAGTCCGTTTTCACTATTTTTACGATGATGTATGTATGTGTGTGTGTATGTGTGTATGTATGTGTGTATGTGTGTATGTCTGTGGGTGAACACGCTAGCGTCTAAACGCTTCGTTCGATTAACCTGAAAGTTGGTACGCATATTGTAAGTCACCATAGTACGAACCCTATAGATTTTGGTGAATCTAGCACTTATAGTTTTTTTACAGGGACACAAAGAAAAATTCTTTATCATTATGGCCTATGGGAGCAAAATCTTAAAAGTGCGATAGCATCTAAACGCCTTATTCAATTGAGCAAAAATTTTATACACATATTATAGATCACAAATACTCAATCTGTATAGATTTTGGAGAATCTAGCACTTATAGTTTTTTTACAGGGACACAAAGAAAAATTCTTTATCATTATGGCTATGGGGCCAAATTTTTAAAAATGTGATAGTGTCTAAACGCCTTATTAATCCGAGCAAAAAAATTGTACACATGTTATAGATCACAGTTGAACTAACTGTATAGATTTTGGTGAATCTAGCACTTACAGTTTTTTTACAGGGACACAAAGAAAAATTCTTTATCATTATGGCCTATGGGACTAAATTTTTAAAAGTACGATAGCATCTAAACGCCTTATTGAATTCAGCTGAAAATTTATATGAGTATTATAAATCACTGTTGCACTAACTATAAGCATTTTGGTGAATCTAACATTTATAGGTTTTTACAGGGACACAACGAAAATTTCTTTGTCATTATGATCTATGGGCTCAAAGTTCAGTAGCGTTAAATAAAACAACGTGTAATAGATGGAGAAAAATACTCAAACACTCTATTATGGTTTTCTCTCTTTTGTTTGTTTAACAACTACTCTTTCTTTACTTTATCTACAAAACTGTTAATTACTCAATGTTCGGAAAGTCGAGTGGAGTCACTCCAGATTTTTTTTATTTTATTTTATTTTATTTTTTTTTTTTTTTTGATCAGCATAAAATGAAATATGCTTTCACGTGAAAAATAAAAATAAAAATATGTATATATATATATATAATATAAAATATTATATTTGCGTCTATATAATGTGATGATCCAAAATAATGACGTCTATAAAATAATAATAATAATTTCAAATTTTAAAGGTAACGAAGAGATAAATAAAGCGCGAAAATTTTGCACCGGCTTACTAGCAAATGAATTATTTGAATATGAGAAATAAATAAAATGAAATGATAATTTTTCAGTACTTTATATAGGCAATCTTAAAGTTGCAAGTTTCACATTGGGTTCTAGATGCCGTAATAATTTCCTCATAGCTAATGCTAATTGCCGAAACGTCAGTGGAGGCCTCCGTGTTAAGACTCAAAAAGAATTTGCGTTCCGTCTGTATGTGTGTTTGTCTGTCGGGCGATAGCGGCCGAAAACACCCCGCTATTGACTTGAAATGTGGTACACATGTTCATGAGCCCAACGAAAACATCTGTATAGTTTTGGGCGTGCATTCCATTTGTAATTCGTGTACAGGGACACGCCAAAGTTTTTCTTATCATTACGGCCTTTGGGAAGAATTTATATGTACCACAACAGCTGCCGCAAAAATCACGCTATTGACTTACAATTTGGTACGTCAGTTCATGTGTCGAACCGCATTAGCTGTATAGTTTCAGGTGTGTATTCCATTTGTAGTTCGTGTACAGGGACACGCCAAAGTTTTTCTTATCATTACGGCCCATGGAAAGAATTTATATGTACCTCAATAGCGGCCGCAAAAATCACGCTATTGTCTTGCAATTTGGTACACCATTTCAGGTGCCGAACGGTATAAGCTGTGTAGTTTTAGGTGTGCATTACATTTGTAGTTCGTGTACAGGGACACGCCAAAGTTTTTCTTATCATTATGGCATATGGGAAGAATTTTTATGTACCGCGATAGCGGCTGCAAAAATCATGCTTTGACTTGCAATTTGGTACACATGTTTATGAGCCACATGGAGTTAGCTGTATAGTTTTGAGTGTGTATTTCAATTGCAGTTCGTGTACAGGGCACACCAAAATTTTTCTTATCATTACGGCCTATGGGCATAATTTGTATGTACCGTAATAGCGGCCGCAAAAATCCCCCAATTGACTTGCAAATTGACACACATGTTTAGGCTTTGTACAGAAATAGCTGTATAATTTTTATGTCTGTACTAGTTTGTTGTAGGGTGACTAAGGCGCCCGTTGAAAAATAATCGTTTCCTTTTATTTATTTCTCACTTTAAATAATTCATTTGCTAGCAAGCCCGTGCGAAATTTTCTCTGTTTATCTCTTCTTTACCTTTAAAATTATTATTTTATAGACGTCATTTTTTTCATATGCATGAGCAAATTTATTTTTATTTTTTATTTTTTATTTTTTACGGGAAAGCATATTTCATTTTATGCTGGGAAAAAAAATGGCAACAATTAAAATTTTAAAATGTATTTTAAAGCTTTTATTTTCATATTTTAATTAATTAGAAAAAATTTAATTATATATTCGTTACAAATAAGGTACTAAACGAAAGGCGTAATTTTTCTGAATCCGTTGGTTTAAACAGCTTATCGATCGATCAATTACTTTTTTAAAACTGACTGAAGTATGAAAATTAGGAGACCGAGTCCAAGGAAATTTCTTAAGCCTACTCTTAAGCCTAAAGTGTGACAGATTCAGACACGGATGAGGGTAACTATATATGCTGATTATTTATGAATTAGGTACAGGGACACGCCAAAATTCTTATCAGTACGGCATATGGGTGAATTTCGTTTAAACGCATTTCAATATCTTTACTTTCCAATAGACAAAATTAGGGATAAGCGTGCATTAAGGAGATGCTTAAACTTATGTTTTCTGCAGAAGATATGTGCTCTTAGACTTCCTAATTAATGTACAGGTCCTTACAAAAGTGTTCTGACAATGTCACGTAATCATCCAAATTATGTCAAATTTCGAACAATTACTCATGGAAAACGTAGAATACGCTGAATAAGTTTTACTGGTGAATACAACGTTTATGGTTCGTTTACAGAGACACACAAAAGAATTTCGTGATATTAGAGTCTATGAACAATTTTTTTATTTAAGCGCGCGTTAATGCGTTTATGCTGCATTGAACATAAGGGAATTAACATACAATGTAAAGATGCTTAAAAGCATGTTTACTCTTAAAAAATGGTATGTATAGACTAATTAAATTATTTATGGGACTACACAAAAGAATTCTGTAATCATCCAACTGTAATAATCCAAATGATGTCAAATTAGTTAAAAAAATTTATGCGTTGTAATTAATTAGGTGTATTCTTATAATTGGCGTATATAGTAACTGTGGCTACTTTTCCGGGATACATAAAAGAATTTCGTACTATTACGGTCTATAGTCGGTATTTCTTAAAAGTGTATTTTAATATGGTTACACCCCATTAAATATAATGGAATTTTATTAGAATTTTAAAAGCATGTTTTTCTGTTGAAAAGTGTGAGCATATAATTGGTAATTAGTTTACAGGATTACGCAAAACATTTCCGATATGCTATGTAATTTTTTTCATGAAATTTGGTACAAATATTTATTAATTTCAGGGAGATAATACATGACTGTCAGTTATTAAGAATACATATATGTGATATACAGATAAATATAGAAAGAGAGATACAGCGGGAGCTGAGGGGGATGGCAGCCCCCCTCAGGAACGTATCTGTTTATGTAGCAAGTCAATCGAATCAATATATATATATTATATAATAAAGAATTTAAAAAAATGGCCTGTTGAATAATGTGTGATGCAAAAAGGATGTTGAAGCTCCTGATCTGCAGATGCACTAGTTATTATTATGTACATAAGTTAAAAAAGAATCTTAGCTAATAGCAAGCTAGGATATAACCTGAGAGAGTATCATTCTAGTTAGAGTATCTGTATCAGTTAAAAAAAAAAAAAAAAAAAGAAAAAAAACAGCCCTTGTCACAATTTGAAAGGCTTGTTAAATAATTCGATATGCTAAAACGTCTTCGACTGCCGTGGAAAATTGTTAGACAATAGGAAATGTTTAGTTTTGGGATTTTTCGTTAACCTCTTGCGCTCGAAAGGAATTTGCAAAGAATTTTGCGAAACCCGTTCGAGGTAATTCAAGAAAAATACATTGTAACACTGATATTGATTGATGAATGATTATAAGATAAAAAAACTTTTTGTATACCATGTTTTAAATTTTCTGAAGAATCATAGATGTGCATAAAATTTTTAACGTGAAAATGACGTCAATTTTTGTGATATGCATAATTTAACTTTTTATAATTTTTTAACGTTCACGTTTAATTAAATGTACTTATTTTTATGTCGAAAGAAAATGAACTCGTATTTTTTACCATGTTTTTATTAACTTGGATTCTTCTTTGTTTGTTTGTTTGTTTGTGTGTTTGTCAGGGACAAATCTTGCAATCGATTTTTATCTAACTTCCCGACTAGCAAGATATTTGAAATTTTCAGGACAGCTTACAACACGGTGACAATACATTTTTCTAATGATTTTAGTCAACTATTTCAAGTCCCGCTGCCTTCGGCAGCGCTTATATGATTCGACAGAAAGTTTATTTAACTAACTTCCCGGCTAGCTAGACATTTGAAACTTTCAGAATAGTTCAGAAGACGGTGAAAATGCATTTTCTTAATACCTTTAGACAGCTGTTTTGGGTTCCTGCTGCCTTCGGCAGCGTTATCAGTACAAAACTTGCAATCGATTTTTCACTAACTTTCCGACTAGCTAGACAATTGAAACTTTCAGGACAGCTCACAACACGGTGACAATACATTTTTCTAATAATTTTAGTCAACTATTTCAGGTCCCGCTGCCTTCGGCAGCGCTTATATAATTTGACAGAACATTTATTTAACTAATTTAATAAAGAAGCATCAATAAACTGGCGTTGTAAAAATATTACTTACAAACTTTGAATAAACGCCATAAAATGCAATAAACTCGCGAGTTTATTGCATTTTATGGCGTTTATTCAAAGTTTGTAAGTAATATTTATTTAACTAACTTCCCGACTAGCTAGACATTTGAGATTTTCAGAATAGTTCAGAAAACGGTGAAAATGCATTTTTTTAATATCTTTAGCCAACTGTTTGGGGTTCCTGCTGCCTTCGGCAGCGTTATCAGTACAAAGCTTGCAATCGATTTTTCACTAACTTCCCAACTAGCTAGATATTTGAAACTCTCAGGCTAGCTCAAAACACGGTGACAATACATTTTTTTAATACTTTTAGTCAACTGCTTCAGGTCCCTACTGCCTTCGGCAGCGTTTATATGATTCAGCAGAAATTTTATTTTACTAATTTCCTGACTAGCTAGACATTTGAAACTTTCGGAATAATTCAGAATACGGTGAAAATGCTTTTTAAAAATATTTTTATCCAATTGCTTCGGGACCCTGCTACCTTCGGCAGCGTTTCCAGTACAAAGCTTGCAATCAACTTTTAACTAACTTCCCGACTAGATAGCCATTTGAAACTTTTATAATATTTAGCTCAAAAGACGATAGAAAGGAATTTTTTTAATACTTTTATCCATTTGCTGGGATCCCGGCTGCCTTCAGTAGCGTTTATATGATTCAGCAGAAAATTTAAAAACATGGTTTGTAAAACTTTTTTATCTTATAATTATTTATTTATTTTTAATTATTTATTTATTATTATTATTTTTTTTTTTTTTTTTTTTTTTTTTTGCAACAACTAATTTATAGCTAATATTTTAATGGCTATTTTAACGCTATTAGGATGTTATTATTTTCATATTTTAATTAATTATAAGAAAACTAATCAAAAATTCGAAAATCGGACTTCGAAGTATTGTGTTGACACAGGGTTCTGAGTTACTGTGAAAGTTTCAAATGTCTAGCTAGTAGGGAAGTTAGTTAAAATTCGATTGCAAGATTTGTACCGGACAAACAAACAAACAAGAATAGAAGTTAATAAAAACATGGTAAAATAGGAAGTAATATTTATAAAAGATTTCTACGAATACAAACATTCTATGTATCAATAATCTTAAATATTAAGTCTCTTTCCATTTAGTTCGATTTTTTCTATCGCATTTTCACTATCGCTAATATTAAAATGAAATCTAATGCATTATTTCACTTATGAATTCTTTCAAAATAAACAATTCTTATGTAAATACGACGGGATTGGATCTTGGCGGTAGTCAGCAACCAAGGCTTATCTTGACAGCAGGGCACGTCAGCCATCAAGAAGGTCTGGTTTTTGAAGAAAGCTGCGTGTGTTATTGAATACCAAAAGAGACCCTTGTCACAATTTGGGAGATATGTTAAGTAAATAAGTTCGGAAAAAGTCTTTGACTGCTGTTTAAATTGGTAAGACAATAGGAAGTGGTTAGATTTCGGCTCATTCGTTAACCTCTTAAGCTCAAAATGGACCCTATTGGACTTTTGGGTTCGAGGTTAAATCAGGAATGTACTCTAAAAATGTGGCGTCATGACACCTTTACAAATGACCACTGTAGCATAAACTGCAGCATTATCATGTTTATGCTTGTACTAGTTAGTTGTAGGGTGACTAAGGCGCCCTAAGGCGAAAAATGATCATTTCATTTTATTTATTTCTCACTTCAAATAATTCATTTGCTAGCAAGCCCGTGCGAAATTGTTGCTCTTTATTTATCTCTTCGTTACCTATAAGTATTATTATTATTTTATAGACGTCATTTTTTTCATATGCATGATGCAAATTTAATATTATATATATATATATATATATCAGCATATATAGTTACCCTCATTCGTGGCTGATTCTGTCACACTTTAGGCTTAAGAGTAGGCTTAATAGATTTCCATGGACTTCGTGTCCTAATTTTCATACTTTAGTCAATTTTAAAAAATCTAATTGTCCGATCGATAAGCTGTTTAAACCAACGGATTCAGAAAAATTACGCTTTTTATTTGGTACCTTATTTGTAACGAATATATAATTAGATTTTTTTAAAATCAATTAAAATATGAAAATACATTTTTAAATTTTAATTGTTGCCATTTTTTTTTTCAGCATAAAATGAAATATGCTTTCCCGTAAAAAAAGTAAAAATAAATTTGCTCATGCATATGAAAAGAAATGACGTCTATAAAATAATAATTTTAAAGGTAACGAAGAGATGAACAAAGTGAGAAAATTTCGCTCGGGCTTGATAGCAAATGAATTATTTAAAGTGAGAAATAAATAAAATGAAACGATTATTTTTCAACGGGCGCCTTAGTCGCCCTTCAACAAACTAGTATATATATATTTACGTGAAAGCATATTTCATTTTATGCTGAGGAAAAAAAAAAATGGCAACTAATAAAAATTTAAATGTCTATTTTAAAGCTATGTCTATTTTTCATATTTTAATTAATTTTAAAAAATCTAATCACAAATTTGTTACAAATAAGGTACCCAATGGAAGGGGCGATTTTTTCTGAATCCGTCGGCTTTACTGACTATCTGGATGGGTAAAACCCATCCAGAAGCTAGTCTTTATTTTTTATACTTTTGTTTGGCGCAGTATGTCCCATTGTGGACCTTGCGCCATTAAACAGCAATCAACCAACCAACCAACTGAATCCGTCGGATTAAACAGCTTATCGATCGGACAATTATATTTTTCAAAAGTAACTAAAGTGTGAAAAGGAGGTGGCAACTTGCGTTCATGCACAGACCTAGTCTAAGGAAATCTCTCAGCCTTTTTAGGCGTGGCAGAGTCAGTCAGCCAGTGATGAGCGTAACTATATATGCTGATTCTAAGACGAATTGTTTGTATCCTGTGGGGAAATTTCTTAGGAAATGTAAAAGACGAAATTAATTGATGTATAAAACAGTAGATGATTTAGTACCTAACCAAAGAAGCTTTATAGGACTTATTGTTACCCACTCCAACCTATTTTTCCGTCTCCATTTCCCTATGAATTTCGACATAGAATGGAGAATACAAGCATTAGACCGTAGAATACAAAAATACACATGACAACTGAAAATATTGTAGTTTTTTTTTTTTTTTTTGTTTTTTTTTTTTGCAATCATTATGTGTAAAGGGTTTCCTGACGTCAAAACCGATAAAGTCCATTAAGTTGTATAAAAGTCAGAAACTATCGTTCGCAGCAGTACAAGAACAAATATATATATATATATATATCGAATAAATGGTATTAATTGATATAAAATAAGAAATAATTTTGTTTTAAGTACCTCTAATTTTCAATTTGGTCCAGCCATACTTCTCATTTACTTGGAGGAATAGTATTAGAGGAGTTGGCATGTGGCTTACCAGTATTCAGAATAAATGACTTTAACTGTTCTCTACTCAAGATGGCTGCCGCGATAGCATAACTATATTGAGTCTATTAAAATATTACCGAGTACTGTGTTATTTAATGGTGTCTGCGGTTACGATTTTGGTTTCATGTTTTTTCAGACATGTCAACTCCTCTTATATCATTTCTCCAAGGCTCAGTAGGGACTGCGTTAGCCTAGTTGGTAGAGCGCCGTGCTCGTTGTTGGAAGACTGCGAGTTCAATTTCGAGCCCACCGAAGACCATCATTCACATAAGGGTGGCTGTTACACAGAAAATCTATTGAGGCTACAATGTCCTCCATGTTCCGAAATTAATAACTCTGAGAGTTACCAAAGCCGGGGTGCCATCCTTTGACTACATATTAGAATAGTCCTCGGACTAGTAACCTGCTTGTTCCCAAACATCACATGCCCCACCAATCCATTTGCCAAATTGGTTTTTCTACCGTCAAACCAACATTCCACTTCCACCAAAGCGATTATCACCAAATGAAGGCACCCATTCATCCAAAAACCGTACACTGTAAAAAAATGACTATTACCAGCTGTAAGAAACTCTCTGTGATTGGAGAAAATAATTATTTTCTCCAATCACAGAGAGTTTCTTGCAGCTGGTAATAGTCATTTTTTTACAGTGTAGTGGTGTTCGTGGAATTTTCCTCTGCATTTAGTATAGGGAACATGTACTCTACTTCCTGTCAGTACTCAATTGTGCCAGCACCTCCACAGAGGATCAAAAATGTGATATAATATCTCAGAACCCTCTCTAGAGATAGATCCCAGAACCACCAATTGCCCACTCCGCTGCTATAAAGCACTTACCCAGTAATAGGTAAGAAAAGTTCAGTAATAGGTATAAAAATAGTATGTTGGGGCTCCTGATCTGTAGATTTGCTAATGTAACTTCCTTCGCATTTATCTCGAGAAAGAGTAGAAAAAAAGGAAATTTAATCCCTAACGATCTATCTACCCATGCGTTATAGATAGGGACTATCTGCAACAGACCTTATCAGTCATATACCCATCCCACACTCCCGGCATAAACTCATTTACCAGCATCATGAAAAAAAGAAGAAATAAATTTCTTCTTTTGAATTTAATTTCTGTAGCACTACACTTGATTGTCCTTCCATCGGCAGCCTGAAGGTAACCGATGATCGATTTCTTGACCCGAGGCCTACCATTACCCGATTCTAAACTATTCATCAATGCGGGATTTCGGTAATTTGCCACGGGAGCCCCCTCGCGATATTTGGTTACAAAGTAGCCATAGCTGGAAAGAATCTGCGATAAAATATTTATTAATTTCTTCCCTCGATTTTGACAAGTGTAGATCTGGTAGGTACCTCGTCTTATCTACCGTGTCAGAAAGACGGATGGGATAGGCTATTCCGTGGTAGATACCGAGTTGGATGAACTTTTGTATTTGTAAAGGTGAAAAAAAAGCCGGACTTCTTTATCTTTCTTACTTTTTCTTTTTTTTCCGAAAGCATTCGATATTATCATAAAAGTCAAAGAAGTTACAAGTACAGTTTGGGTTTTCCTTCTTCTTCTTTTTAGCTGATAGCGTAACCATGTTTGATAGATGTCAACAGTTGTTCTGTAAAATTTAGAACATTAATAAGCTATATTACTCTAAAGTGTTAGTTTTGTAAGTGAAAACGATCTCAACGATATTTTTAGTTCTTTTATCTCTTACATATTTTATATCATCGAGAGAGGAGCCACAGAAAGCTTTAATTTCTACATTCATTTCTTTTTCTTCTATATATTTATTGTAAATGAAAAACAAACAAAAAAAAAAAAAAAATACAACTTTTCTTTTCTTTCTTTTTGTTTTTCTTTCTTTTTTTTTTCTTTTGTAATTTTGCTAACATCATAAATAGAAGAAAAATTTATGTATGTTTCTCAGTTGCGTTAATATATTTTGTAAAGTCTGGCTTAAATATGTTTTGTAAACTTAAAAAAATATCTGAAAATATGGCCCATCAACAAGATTTACATACCAAAACGTTATTTACATAGATATTGTTTGTTTGTTTGTTTTGTTTTATAGTAAGCCCATATCAGGCTTGCATGCTTAACTCGATATCCGCTTGTAAATCTTCGTCGAGATGAACACAGATAGCATTTTATAGGATTACAACACGAAGAATGGATAATATCCTTTTTATGGGTTCGAGGCTAGATCATATCCATCATGCGATTTCTGATTCTCCATTTCCCTGTGAATTTCTCCACAGGATACAAAAATTTCCATATCCCCATCCAAATTATACTTCTGGAGGTCACTAAAGCGGGAAAGCCATTCCTTTCGTGGAGGATCAGAAATATGATGGCATCTCTCCGGACCATTCTTAAGGTTGTGTCCTAGACCGTCGCCAATTACCTATTGCTTAGTACTGGTGCAACATTAAACCCAACCAACCAACGAATCTACAAATATCTCCCTATAGAACTATACTGACCACACGTCCCCATTTTCTGGGGACAAATCGGGACAAATCGGGACGCTTTTCTTTTTTGAAGGCATTTTTCTAAGTTTTAAAAAATTGTAGAAACTAAATTATTAATCAGTAACACTTTATTTTTAGTCCTTATTTATTAGGCATGAAAAAATGCATGCATAATTTGATAATTGTTGCAATTTTTTATGCTTCTCTATTATAAAGGTACTTTGATTTGGTCAGACTATATAGAATACAGAATTTCTCCGTACATTACAAATAGAAGCATTACAATGTTGCAATTTTCCTTGCAGTAGTTCTTCACATTTGAGGGGTTTTATGATATAAAACGGATACAGTCCACTGGAAAGACATCCAGGGCCAGCGTGGAAATCGAAACCAAATGTGAAACCAAAACTGTGTCGCTGACCAAATGTCCCCATTTTCTGGGGACAGCTTTTATTCTGAAGACATTTTTCTAAGTTTTGAAAAATTGTAGAAAGTAAATTATTTATGATTAATATTTATTTTTAGTTCTTATATTAAGAATGAAAGAATACATCCATAAATGGATAATTGTAGCCATTTTTAACACTTCTCTATAATGAAGGTACTCTAATCTGGTCAGCTTGTACTTCAGTCGGCAGCAAAATTATTGAAGCACAAATCCACATTTTTCATATATTTTTCTTCAGTTTGATCGCTAGTTTTTATCATGAATTTACATTTTCATAAGACTACGATTATGACTCGATAAATATTTACTTAACAAAAAAGTGCACATCTTTTAAATAGGAATTATTGCTAGTGCTTCAATAATTTCGCTGCCGACTATATGCTTGCAAGCCACAATCGGCAGCAAAAGTATCCGAGCACTAGTCAATAATTCCTATGTAAAAAAAAGTACACTTAAAACTGTTTTGTTAAATAAATCCTTATTGAATCATGTTTTTAGACTGGCTAAGACCGTGACTCAACAAAAATTTATTTAACAACTAGCAGGCTTAGCCCGCTTCGCTGGTCCCTATTTTTAAATGAATCACTATAATTACTGAATTCTCAAAATTGCATTAATTTTTATCACGTGAAAAAAGAAAGTGAAACAAAATCTAATTAGGAAAAATGTCGCACCGGGTTCTCACTGCCTTCGGAAAAAAATCCCAAAATGCTCTAACTCTTATTTCAGTTATTTTCCCCCCTTCGACCCCCCTCACTTCTATCCTATCCTAATAATTTTACAAATTCGAAAATATCCGCAATCGATTTGTAAGTATCGAAAACCTCTATGTACCAATTTCGAATGATCTAACTCTATTTTATTTATTTTTTTTGCCCCTCCGTCCCCCCACCCGTCACTCCTAATAACGTTACACTTTCGAAAATATCCCCATTCGACTTGCAGGCCTCTAAAACCAATCTGTACCAATTTTGAACGGCCTAACTGCATTTCTATTTGTTTTTACCCATAGCCCCCCCTTACCGCCTCACACCCCCTTACCGCCCCTCCTAATAATTTTACAAATTCAAAAATATCCGCATTCGATTTTAAGTATCGAAAACCATTTGTGTACCAATTTTGAACGATCTAACTCTATTTTTATTTTTTTGCCCCCCCGCCATCCCCTCCCCCCTTCTCCCCCCTTCTCGCCCCTCCTAATAACTTTACATTTTCGAAAATATCCCCATTCGACTTGTAGGCCTTTAAAACCTATCTGTACCAATTTTGAATGCCCTAGCGGTATTTCTATTTGTTTTAGCCCATAGTCCCCCCCCCTTCCTTACCGCTCCACCCCCTTCCCGCACCTCCTAATAATTTTACAAATTCGAAAATATCCGCAATCGATTTGAAAGTATCGAAAACCTCTATATACCAAATTTGAACGATCTAACACTATTTTTATTTTTTTTGCCCCCCCCCTTCTGCCCTCTCCCCTTCTATCCCCTCCTAATAATTTTACACTTTCGAAAATATCCCCATTCGACTTGCAGGCTATTGAAACCTATCTGTACCAATTTTGAAAGGCCTAACTCTATTTCTATTTGCTTTAGCCCATAGTCCCCCCCCCTTACCGCTCCACCCCCTTCCCGCACCTCCTAATAATTTTACAAATTCGAAAATATCCGCAATCGATTTGAAAGTATCGAAAACCTCTATATACCAAATTTGAACGATCTAACACTATTTTTATTTTTTTTGCCCCCCCCCTTCTGCCCTCTCCCCTTCTATCCCCTCCTAATAATTTTACACTTTCGAAAATATCCCCATTCGACTTGCAGGCTATTGAAACCTATCTGTACCAATTTTGAAAGGCCTAACTCTATTTCTATTTGCTTTAGCCCATAGTCCCCCCCCCCCTTACCGCTCCACCCCCTTCCCGCACCTCCTAATAATTTTACAAATTCGAAAATATCCGCAATCGATTTGAAAGTATCGAAAACCTCTATATACCAAATTTGAACGATCTAACTTTATTTTTTTTGCCCCCCCCCCTCTCCCCTCCCCCTTCTCTCCCCTCCTAATAACTTTACACTTTCGAAAATATCCCCATTCGACTTGCAGGCTATTGAAACCTATCTGTACCAATTTTGAAAGGCCTAACTGTATTTCTAATTGGTTTTGCCCCTGCTGACCCACCTGGGGGCTGAATTTTTAAAATTCCAGAAATTGGTTTTTAGATATTTGTATTAGCTATATTTTATAGCAAAAATTTCACGTATATCTGTTTTTTTTTTTTTTTTTTGTTTGAGATATATAGGATTATGCGTAATCGCCTTTTACGCATGTGAAACCCCGTTTTGCCCCCCCCCCGCCCCCTCTTGGGGACCGAATTTCGAAAATTCCAGAAATTGGTTTTTAGACATTTATATTAGCTATATTTTAAAGCAAAAATTTTACAGATATCTGTTTTTTGTTTGAGATATGAAGGATTTTTGGAATTCACGTTTTGCCCCCCTCCCCCCCCCTTGGAGGGCGAATTTTTTCAATTTTTTTTTTTCCTAAACCATCCCTGACCTATAAGGAAAAAAACAAAAAAAAGAATGATCGAAATCGGTCAAGCCGTTTACGATTATATAAAGGACATACAGACAAACATTCATTTTTATATATATAGAAGCAGCATTAAGTGTCCTTTTTTTAGACAGGAATTATTGCTAGTGCTCGGATATTTTTGCTGACGACTGTATTTGCTAAATGTTGTTATATAGTCGGTAGCAAAATTATTGAAGCACACGTCCTCACTTTTCACAAAATTTTTTCAGTTTGATTGCTAATTTTTATCATCGACTTACTTCATTATAAACAGTATAGGACTAAGATTATGATTCGACAAATATTAAGTTAATAAAACAGTATTTGATGCACATCTTTTAAGTAGGAATTATTGCTAGTGTTTCAATAATTTTGCTGCCGACTGTAACCACTCGGTCTATTTGCATTGATATTTACAAATTCGCATTATTGTAAATAGATTAAAACATTTGCTGATGCCATAGCATAATAAAATTTGCATCACCAAAAATGAATTTGTAAAATTTAGCACAGCAATTTTCAAATAATCTAATAAACGCTAAGTTCAGGTTGAGGTTGAATGGGTTTAACGTCGCACTAGACCTATGCCTTTCACAATGGACTTTATCGGTGTGACGTCATAAAACCCTTCATAAGTGACCCCTGTAGAGAAAACTGCAACATTATCGTGTTTTTGTTTGTATTCTATGGGGAAATATTTGTATTCTGTAGGGAAATGTATCTCGTGGGGAACTTTATAGAGAAACACTAAAGAAGAAATCAGCGGTGGTGGAAAACATAGGTAAAGTAGCCTCGAACCCCCCTAAACAAAAGACCGTGTCCATTGGCGATTATCTGGAATTCAGCCCTAGGGTATAATTCGATCCCAATTTTGTTTCACCGCATTTGACAACTTAAAAAAATACTCTTAAGCCTAGCATTTCTATAAAAGATGGGAAGTGCCAAGTTCGATGCCAGGTCGCACTCGTTGACCTAGCCGTTTGAAGTTTTCCATAAGCTTTTCTGAAACTCCCGTGAATATGGGCTAGAACCTCGTAAAAAGACCTGCTAGTAGGGCATTCCACCCAGGGAGAACTCACGTGCAATAAATTGGCTTAATCCCTATACCACCACAACCCAGTGATTCATCAAAATCAGGCGACACATTACAATTAGTATTCCACCCTCAACCCCTGTTCGTGATACACGGAAAATGAGGACTGATGGTGATACAATTTGGGGAGAGAAGTTTTACGCAGTGATATTCTTCAATAATTATTAACAAAATGTACATCTACTAGCAACGATGGAGGTCTCACGAGGACTGCTTTTCCTCCCCCTCCAGTAGGGGATTAAAATGTGAAAATTTTCTCAAGTAAAAAATACTTTTATAAACAACTATCTTAACTATAATACTGCGGAATCTTTTTAATTTGATATATTATCGCGATAAAATAAACTCGTACAAATTAACTGTATAATAGTCCTTAAAAAGCATTGTAAAACAATTTTTTTATGTTTGCCTTCGGAAGACTTTTAAAATCTAACAATCCTCCATAGATCGAAAATGCCCCCCTAAGTGTCTCCTTCCCCTATAGCCGCAATTTTTTTAATCAAATGAAGTATCCTTGAAATTGATTGAGCATATATTTTATACCGTTTTCAGAAACTCAGAAGTATCGCCGAGATTAAAGATCCCAAGGAAGATGGTTTTTATTATTTAATCCTTGTCGAGTCATGTTCTTAGTCAGTCTAAGAACATGATTCGACAAGGATTCATTTAACAGAGCAGTGTTAAGTGTACTTTTTTTAGACAGGGATTATTGCTAGTGCTCGGATACTTTTTCTGCGGAGTGTACGATCCGACTTGTGATCTACGATAGCGGCGATTGTTACAATAGTATGGCTTCCAAAGACTATATCCAAGAGCGAAGATAAGTAACGGATAAATCTTCTATGGTTACCAAGGAGTTACGAGTCTCTGTATATATTATAGAAACAAAGGTGTAAGGTGCTGCACTTAGAGGCTGGAACTATTGTAGGATCAGGAGGTGTATATACAATATTACAATATTACCAACAATATTTCCAACTTCTAATTGCAGCCCCTCCTGATCCTGGAATAGTTCCAGCCTCTTAAAGCAGCCCCTCCTGATCCTACAATAGTTCCAGACTCTAAGTGCAGCCCCTCCTGATCCAACAATAGTTCCAGCCTCTAAGTGTAGCACCTCCTCATCATACAATAGTTCCAGCCTCTAAATGCAGCAACTCCTGATCCTACAATAGTTCCAGCCTCTAAGTACAGCACCTTACACCTTTGTTTCTATAATATACAGAGACTCGTAACTCCTTGGTAACCATAAAAGTTCCATCCTTTACTTATAGTCTTCGCCATTTTCCAGTTGACTTTGTTTTTTTGTTCAATATAAGGACTTAACTGCTGACCGCGCGGTACAAAAAATGTATATAAAACTGCTCCGTGGTATGTATAATTAAATCCCTGATGATGCCTTGCTTTGTCAAGACGCAAAGCTTTGGATGATTTTAATCTTTTTAATAAATTTATTTTAGACTTTTTGTGTGTGTGTTTTTTTAATAGTATTATCAAAATGACACGTGTTTACAACTTAACTCTCTGTTTGAGAGTATTTTTACAGCTTATTTTCTTATTTTCCCTCTTAATTGCGCATCACGGAGTAAAAAGACAGGAGAAGAAGGTAACGCTGAAATTTTGTGATGTGTTTTTCTAATGTTTACAGATGGCGCCAGCGTGCAATCCTTCCTTCTCTCCAGCTTCCGCAATGTTATTCAATGGGGAAATGTCTCGTTTTAATTATTTTTTTAAAAATAATATCAAGCTGAAAAAATTTCGATTGAAAGCAAATTTCATTAAATAGAGTATTCTAACCAACATGTTTTTTTTAAGAGCCATTTTATACTAATTTTACTTTGAAAGAAAGCTTTTAAAAAAGGACGATTCTTATGAACCGAAGCTAGCTAAAACAGACAATTGGGAGGGAGGAGAATGGATGAAATTTTGTAAAGAGAAAAAATAAACTTACTTTAGGTGCAGAAAACACGAACTCGGACTTTATTTTTCTCCTAGGGCTTTTTTTTTTTCTTTTCTTATCACTATCATAGCCTGTTTTACAACTAGGAACGAAGCATTTATTTGAAACATCTGAATTATGCAGTTTTAAGAACTTACAAAGAAATTAAATTGCTTAAAATAAAAAAATTTAAATGTACTCCAGCAAAATTCTAATGAAAACAGTAGTATATCCGCGCCGAGGTAGGGAGGAATGACAAGTGGCGCCCTCAATATTTTCCAAAAATTTAGATCACAGTTTCGTAGCTTTCTCCCATTGGACCTTCAACTCCTATTAATATTACTCCGTGTTGCGCATACAATACAAGTTTTAATTGCATTCGCGAGAACGATTTTTTTGTCAAACTGCGTTCAATTCTATTAATTCATTCAATAGTTATGAATTTTTAAAATGTCTACATACTTATGGGGCACCCTGTATATATATATATATATATATATATAATATCAAAACAGATAATAGAAATTTAAGAAATAATCTGTAATTATTTAGTTCAAAATATCGCCACTGAAAAGCGCTGCTGCCTCACCGTGCTGCATCTGGTTGTTCATTATATGCAAAAATTGCATTTTCTACTAGGCTAAAATCCCATGCTACAATTCCGTTAAAACTAATGAACATTTAGCCAATCAATCAAAATATAAAATCAGTTATTTTCTACGCATAATACACTTTAGTTCTTGCGATTTTTTTTTTTTTTTTTTTTTTAATGAAGAAATTTTCAAATCGAAAAACTTTTGTACCCGGTTGTTAAAGAAACTATATATATATATTAATTTCTCTCCTCGTATTTGACAAGTTAAAGTTTTAGTTAGTGTGTTATCTTATCTTTCGCGTCAAGAAGACGGATGGATGCGGAAATTCCCTTTTAGATATAAGTTGGATGAACTTTGTGTTAGTCAATGAACACGTTTCTGTTTTTATTTCGGCCTCCATAATAAGGTATCAAAATCATTTACACTCCGTTATTTATCGATACAATGCGATATGACTACATGGAATTAAACACATCTGCGATGAAATATTTTTCTTCATGATGGTGTGTTTTTCTGGTGTATTTTTGGATGCTGGTTGAGAAATAAAATATTCAAAAATTTCCATCACGTACAGTTTTGACAAAAAATGGAATATTTTGAGTTTTAAGCTCCACTTTTTCAACATCCCATCTAAGTTATTTCCCAGAAAATCTAGATAATGTGAAGAATTTTGTAGACCTGTGTTATTACCATGTTTTTATTAACTTCTATTCTTGTTTGTTTGTGTGTTTGTGTGTTTGTCCGGTACAAATCTTGCAATCTATTTTTAACTAACTTCCCTACTAACTAGACATTTGAAACTTTCACAGTAGCTCAGAACCCGGTGACAACACAATACTTCGAAATCAAATTTCCGAATAGTTTTCTTTTAATTAATTAAAATATGAAAATAATAACATCCTAATTGCAATAAAAATAGCCATTAAAATATAAGTTATAATTAATTGTTGCCAAAAAAAAATCACGAGTTCATTTTCTTTCGACATAAAATATAAATACATTTAATTGCACGTGAAAAAATTGTAAAAAATTAAATTATGCAACTGGCAAAAACTGACGTCATTATCACTTTAAAGATTTTCTACACGTTGGTAAAGTGCTAATGTAGTTCATGATGCAAATATATGTTGTTCTAAAAGGATTAATATTTTATTTTTAAAACCAACTTTTTTTTAATTCAAATTTCCCGTAACTCTTTAACCAATCACATTAGAACGTCCATCTTTGGAATATCGATAAAAAGGATTTTCTCACCAAAAGTCGCCAGAAAAATCACCAAGGGCAAAATGTCGCCAACTTTGGCGCCAGATCCATTACCTACCTATTGGAGTTTTTAATGCGTTTTAAAGGGAAAATTAAGCTATTTTAACGCGCAAAAGAGCTGGAAATGCAGAAAATTGACAATTTATCAACTTACTAAGCCTCTTTGAAAGAATTTATACAAAAATAAATACAATTATTTACAATTTCGTAACAATACACATTGATAAAGTGGTAATGTAGTTGGTTCTATAGCAATGATTCAACAGAAAATTTAAAAACATGGTTTATAAAAAGTTTTTTATCTTATAATTATTATTATTTTCATTACAAACTATAATTTACAGTGTAGCCAAATTTTGGCAACATATTAGATCAATTTCTGCAATATTGTACTCGACTACGAAAAGAGAAGATACACTTTCTCGTGTTAATCAATGTAAGGTAAAAGGCAAGTTTTTGCACATATTTTGGCTTCCATCGTGATGGCACTCCATCCGCGTTTTTAATGATCGATAGATGACGCTTTCTCAACTGCAGTTGTTTGTAAATATTACCACGTGTAATAATTGCCACGTGTATTTATTATTATGCTTTCTTGTTGTTCTATCATTGTTTCAGCGTGAAAGCTATCAGTGGTATGATAATTTCACCTTAGCCCACCAGAGGGCGAGCATTTCATTACAATCGCGGATCACTTTCTTGTCTCGTGACGTACTTAAATCCGACATATTTATTTTATTATTATTTTAGTACTAGTTAGTTGCAGGGCGACTAAGGCGCCCGTTGAAAAATGATCATTTCATTTTATTCATTTACCACTTCAAATAATTCATTTACTAGCAAGTCCGTGCGAAATTTTCGCACTTTATTTATCTCTTCGTTACCTTTAAAATTTAAACTTATTATTATTATTACATCTTTTTTTCATATGTACGAGCAAATATAATAATTATTTATTTATTTATTTATTTTCACGTGAAAACACATTTCATTTTATGCTGAAAAAAAAATGGCAACAATTAAAAATTTAAATGTCTATTTTAAAGCTGCTATTTTCATATTTTAATTAATCTTAAAATATCTAATCAAAAATTCGTTACAAATAAGGTACCCAATGAAAGGGGAAATTTTTCTGAATCCGTCGGATTAAACAGCTTATCGATCGGGCAATTGGAGTTTAAAAAATTAACTAATGTATGAAAATTCTTACGTTCACACATGGAGACCAAGGATATCCCTTAAGCCTAAAGCCTGACAGAGTCAGGAACTGATGAGCGTAACTACATGCTGATATGCAAAAGATAATCATTTGTTCTCGGGATGTATAAAAACCCATACTTTTTTCTTCTATTATTATCATTATTATTATTATTATTATTTTGTGGTGGTCCACTGCAAAATGGTGGCAACACATTTTTACTTTGTGAAAGAAACAGTCCTCTCATCCTAAAAAGAAGTTTTAAAAAGGAGAATGGACAAGCAATTTTACTAACAAATACTTTGTCGTAAATTCTTTCTTTCCAGATGTAAAGAAAGTTAATTAAGAAGAAAAAGGAAAAAGAAAAGAATCTGAATCGCATTTTCCCATAATCTCTCCTTTCACTGACGTTCTACTTCAAAATAATAAAGCCCTACTGCATGCAAAACCCTTTTTCTCCTGCATACAACCCAATTACCTCCTAATCTTGCAAACCACATTCCACTTTACTCATTCTGTATTCACTCTAGACTTGTTTGCTGTCTCTGAAAAAACTTTTCATCACTAAAATCTTCTTTCTTCTTTTTTCCCCAATGGATTATTATTGTTATTTTTTTATTTATTTCTTTTCCTTTCATCTTTTTTTCATCTCCCGTGTTTCAGAGTAGTTTTAGCTAGCAAGTGGGTGCCGTGCCCTCTGTCAAAATCCGATTGTCAGAAAAGGTAAAGATTATGTTGGTATGTTCAAGTCAGTGGGTTTGTATTGGAAGTCGGTCTCTAACCCCTTGAAACCTCGAAAAAAATTGGAAGGCAAAGAATTTAGCATTTGGTTCGCTGTTTTTTCTTCTTCTTTTTTTTTCCATCTCAGTTAAAAGAGCGTTAAGGGAATAGTTGCAAGAGGTTGTTCTTTAGAAATTGTTCTAACGTAACAAAAATTTTTAAGGTTCTCTTTATGCAAGTTAACATCCATTTCATTCACTCTCTCTCTCTCTTAAAAAAAAAAAAAAAAAAAAAAAAAATTACTTAAACACATAAACAGAAATGAAGAAATATATAGAAATATATGAAGAAACACTGAGAAAAAATTCTGTAATTGATATCTAGAATCTAAATTGTGGCTCTAAAAAAAAAAAAAAAAAAAGTAAATAAATAAAGTTCCATGTCATCCTTATAAATTCTAGTCCCCTTTGAAAGCAAATTCTTGAAGCCCCTATTAGAATTCTAGAGCGTTTGCCTATATTCTCGTGGGCAAAGTTATTCAAAAATCTCTGCAAATAAATGCGAATAGAAACGGCGGGTTTCAGCAACTATAATCTTGGTTTATTATCCAATTCTAGAAAATCAAGCGAGAATTTCTCGCAATACAAAAGATTCAGAATATTGTTTCACCATCTATAAACGTGTAGACTAGAAATTCTCGATTATTTCGTCTATTCAGTTTATTGGCGTGCCTTATGCGCATAGCTCGGAAATCCATATTTCTAGTAAATGACCACTTATTCATTCTAGATGAAGACGGTATGTTTTTTTTTCCTCAGTGAATTTAATTTTTGTGAACAAACATCATAAAATACAAATAATTATAAGATTAAAAAAAAATTTATATACCATGTTTTTATATAGCTTAAACTTCTCTTTAAAACGCATTAAAAAGCTCCAATAGGCAGGTAATGGATTTGGCGCCAAATTTGACAACTTCTTGCCCTTGGCGACTTTTTTGGCGACTTTTGGCGAGAAAATTCTTATTATCGATATTCCAAAGATGGACGTTCTAATGTGATTGGTTAAAGAGTTACCGGAAATTTGAATTTAAAAAAAAAAGTTGGTTTTAAAAATAAAATATTAATCCTTTCCGAACAACATATATTTGCATCATGAACTACATTAGCACTTTATCATTGTGTAGAAAATCTTTAAAATGATAACGACGTCAATTTTTGCCAAATGCAAAATTTAACTTTTAACGATTTTTTAACGCTTACGTTTAATTAAATGTATTTATTTTTAGGTCGAAAGAAAATGAACTCGTAATTTTTTTTTTTTTTTGGCAACAATTAAATTATAGCTAATATTTTAATGGCTATTTTTATTGCTATTAGGAGCTTATCATTTTCACATTTTAATTAATTAAAAGAAAACTATTCGAAAATTCGAAAATCTGACTTCGAAGTATAACCGGGTTCTGAGCTACTGTGAAAGTTTCAAATGTCTAGCTAGTCGGGAAGTTAGTTAAAAATCGATCGCAAGATTTGTCCCTGACAAACACACAAGAATCGAAGTTAATAAAAACATGGTAAAAAGCAACAACACCCTTGATCCCAAATACTTCGATTTGCCCCATTCACGCACCGCCCCACTTCATGTTTAAATCCACTTATCCTCAGCCATAGCCTGGAAATTTTGTAGAGATTTTTCAAAATACTTTAATCTCATTATTATTATAACTCATAATCGCTCATAGCGCACAAACAAAATAGTTAAATAAATAAAAATAAAGTAAATAATTACAAGATAAAAAGAAACTTTTTATATAGCATGTTTTTAAATTTTCTTTTGAATCATATAAACAATACCGAAGGTAGCAGGAACCCGGTGCAATTGGATAAAAGTATAAAAAAATTCATTGCTATCGTGTTTTGAGCTATTATAAAAGTTTCAAATGGCTATCTAGCCGGGAAGTTAGTTGAAAATTAGTTGCAAGGATTGTACTGGTAACGCTGCTAAAGGCTGCAGGGTCCCGAAGCAATTGGTTAAAAATATTTTTAAAATGCATTTTCACCGTATTCTGAACTATTCTGAAAGTTTCAAATGTCTAGCTAGTCAGGGAGATAGTTAAATAAATTTTCTGTTGAATCATATAAACGCTGCCGAATACAATAGGGACCTGAAACAGTTGACTAAAAGTATTTTTAAAAAATGTATTGTCACCGTGTTCTGAGGTATCCTGAAAGTTTCAAATGTCTAGCTAGTCGGGAAGTTACTAAAAAATCGATTGCAAGCTTTGTACTGGTAACGCTGCCGAAGGCAGCAGGGTTCCAAACCAGTGTGGTTAAAAATATTTTAAAAAATACATTTTCACCGTGTTCTGAACTATTCTGAATGTTTCAAATGTCTAGCTATTCGGGAATTTAATTAAATAAATTTTCTGTTGAATCATATAAACGCTGCCGAACGCAGTAAGGACCTGAAACAGTTGACTAAAAGTATAAAAAAAAATGTATTATCACCGTATTCTGAGCAATCCTGAAAGTTTTAAATGTCTAGCTAGTCGGAAAGTTAGTGAAAAATCTATTGCAAGCTTTGCACTGATAACGAGGCGAAGGCAGTAGGAACCTGAAACAGTTGGCTAAAGGTATTAAAAAAATGCATTTTCACCGTATCCTCAACTATTCTGAAAGTTTCAAATGTCTAGCTAGTCAGGAAGTAACTTAAAAATATTTTCTGTTGAATTCATATAAACGTTGCCGTAGGCAGTAGAGACCTGAAACAGTTGACTAAAAGTATAAAAAAATGCATTATCACCGTGTTCTGAGCTATCCTGAAAGTTACAAATTTCTAGCTAGTCGGAAAGTTAGTGAAAAATCTATTTCAAGATTTGTACTGATAACGCTGCCAGAGGCAGCAGGAACCCGAAACAGTTGGCTAAATGTATTAAAAAAATGCATTTTCACCGTATTATGAACTATTCTGAAAGTTTCAAATATCTAGCTAGTCGGGAAGTTAGTTAAATAAATTTTCTGTCGAATCATATAAACGCTGCCGAAGGCATCGGGACCTGAAATAGTTGACTAAAAGTATTAAAAAAAATTATTGTCACCGTGTTCTTTGCTGTCCTGAAAGTTTCAAATATCTAGCTAGTCTGGAAGTTTGTTAAAAATCGATTGCAAAATTTATACTTGACAAACAAACAAACAAACAAACAAAAATCGAAGTTAATAAAATAATAATTAAAAAAACAAAAACAAAAAAAAAAAACAAGGTTAAATATAACGGAGTGGGTGCATCGACCTTCGGTATTGAATTTTGATAGCCGAATACGCATTTATTCGTTTTATTATACTTGTCTTTTTCCTTTTAACAAATTAAGATCAACAGTACCAATCAACTTAAGATAATATTTCAATGTAAACAAACAATACTATATTTCCAGTGACACTGTAATATATTTCAATATATTTTTATTGCCAGCCTTATAATGAAATAGAGATTCACTTCTGCCTCAGATATTAAAACTTTGAAACACACTTTCCAGTTTTAGAAAGAGAATAAAGGTGTTCAGTTTCTCCACGATTTGACATAAAATACATTCTTCCTTATTGAATTGGGTTAAAGAAGTGAATGAACCTACATCAATTATCAAAAATCACACAATTCGACTTTATAAATAAATAATCCCTAACAGCACCTTTATCCAAAGTTCATCCTGAGGATGTCCCTTGGATGTCCTATTATCCATAGGATATCCTGAGAATGTAATGCTGAGTAGTTGTGCAGTTAGGGATGACGCTGAGCTTGATTGGGCTTTAGGTAACTAACACTTGAGCTAGGTAATGAGTAATTGGTGACCTTCCGGGAATCATCGCATAGGGTCGGGAGACACATTATCACAAATTTTATCCTTCGAGAACGATATTTTTCCTCCACTTCGATAACTCGCTATTTCGATAACTTTTTTACAGCTTCGGTAAAAGAATTTGGATACATTACGACAAATCAAACTACATACATATGCAACTTGGGTAGAAATGCTTAAGCATGTTATTGTGATTTTTCCTTTGATTTACTTACCGACGTCCTTAATTTAAATTTATTAACAATCGTTAATGATTAAATGTTCGGGACAGTCCAGGCTTTTTAGAGTAAATGAAATTTTAAAGTAATTTTAAATATGATTGAATAGGCTCTGTAGAGTGTGAAGTCTAAAATTTCTTAATTATTTCGACAGAAACAATTGCTGTGTGTAATTACAATTTATAGTATCTGCTTACAAAATTCTTATTATTTGTATTTAAGCACAAGTACTTTGATGAATCTTTCTGCAAGAATGTTTTTTTAAAGGCTCTTTCCCGCATTAAAAGTGTTGTTTAAAAAAAAAAAAAAAATCTGGAGTGACTCCACTCGACTTTCCGAACATTGAGTAATTAACAGTTTTGTAGATAAAGTAATTAAAGAGGAGTTGTTAAACAAACAAAAGAGAGAAAACCATAATAGAGTGTTTGAGTATTTTTCTCCATCTATTACACGATGTTTTATTTAACACTACTGAACTTTGAGTCCATAGATCATAATGATAAAGAATTTTTCGTTGTGTCCCTGTAAAAACCTATAAATGCTAGATTCACCAAAATGCTTATAGTTAGTGCAACAGTGATTTATAATATTCATATAAATTTTCAGCTCAATTGAATAAGGCGTTTAGATGCTATCGCACTTTTAAAAATTTGGTCCCATAGGCCATAATGATAAAGAATTTCTTTATTGTCCCTGTAAAAAAACTATAATTGCTAGATTCACCAAAATCAATAGGGTTCGTACTAAGGTGACTTACAATATGCGTACCAACTTTCAGCTTATTCGAACAAAGCATTTAGACGCTAGCGTGTTCACTCACATACACACACACATACATACGCACATACATACGCACACACATACACATATCATCGTAAAAATAGTGAAAACGGACTCAGGGGACCTCGAAACGTATAGAAACATCAAAATCTCAAATTCGGATTTTTGACATGGTTACAAGACTTTTCTCACTATAGTGTTCGGAAAGTAAAAAGTAATTTTGAAGTTACATTGGAAACAAGAGCAATTTATTGTCTTCCTCGGAGAACGTCATTGGCGACTAAATTTGGCAAAAAATAATAATTTTGGGTTGTTAAATTCTGAAAGCTTCAATGAGGGCAGAATTTCTGAAGTTTTCCAGATTGGTTTGTTGGTTTCTTGTACAGAACTAATTTGAAATTTCGCCGAGATTATAAAAGGGGAAGTGTCTTTTCCGAAAAAGTTAATTTATGTGCTGAGCGGTTGTCTATAAAAGGTTTAGGAAGGAATGGCTATGAAAGGTTGGGCTTTACATACATTTTTACATATTTACAACTTGAGACTTATAGTTACAAAGAATTTTTGTCTCTAATAATCCATGTGACAAAGTCACATTAAGTTTCCGTTGGCCTCCATCTTCGTAAAAATGGCGACCACCAGGTTGTGCTTTAGGCGATTGATCGTTAGCACTGAATATGCTATATCCATGCTCTGCTGTATATTTAACGCTGCTCGTTTCACTTTTTTGGTACTAGTAACAATTTTACTTTACTCTTTTAAGAATATTCGTTGAATAAAATGTATTCGTCGACTAAAACCTACCTGTTTCCTTACGAACTGTTTTCTAAACGCAAGAAAGTCTATCTTTTCCGTACCCCAGTTCTCCTTTCGCACTTTGGTAGTAGATGTCCGTTTCAGATTTACAAAATTGTTCTTCCATACGCAAACCTTTATTTTGTAATTTGCAAAACAGAATAGCAACATTCCTTGGTTTAACAATAAACTAATAGTTCCATTGTCAAAAAAATGTTCTTTTCCATTACTATTCTTCGTTTATCACTTTCAAATGCATAGAAACGCTGATTGGCACTGCACTTCGTACGATTCCAGGTTTATTCCTTCATTGTCTCTTCTTTCTCTTCAGGTCGGACGTGCCATTAACCCTGTTTTCGGATTCAGAAGTGATCGCAGAAACATAAAGTGATGAAAACTTTGATTTCGAAAACAAAATATGAACTTTGGCAGCTTTGTTAGGTTCTAATAAGATCCGCTCGATTCGAATGTTTTTCGCTGAGAATAATGTTGGTCGTGAAATGAGATAATTATGATGTGTGTTTCTTTTTTACAATTCGTTATCAAAGGATATTCTGAGTATTTTATTTCCACATTTCATTGTCAGTGATATTTGTATGACGGCCTTTATGCTTCTTTGTTATGTTGTGAAACAGTAAAGAAAAACTGTACATCGTGGATAGACTAAGAAGAATTTTCCAACGTGATGAGGATGGAACTGAATTCAGGGTTAAATTAAGGTGTGGGTAAATGGAATGGTGATTTTGGGTTCTAGAATTTAGGAATGCCCTAAAATGATTTTTGGAAAAACTGCTCTACATTTTTATAATTCACATACTTTTAACTCTACAGTACGAAGCTGATATTAATTTCGTTTCGTACAGTCGGTAACAAAAGTGTCCGAACACTAGCAAAAATTCCTATACAAAAAAAGTGCACTTCATACGGTTTTGTTAAATAAATCCTTATCGAATCATGTTCTTACACTGACTTAGAATAGGATTCGACAAGGATTTATCTAATAAAACCGTACGAAGTGTACTTTTTGTACATAGGAATTTTTGCTAGTGTTCGGACACTTTTGTAACCGACTGTACTATAACAAGTTCCTTCTTCTTTTGTTTGTTCTCACTTTTCAGATAGAGTATGCATATTAATCTTTATTTTGAGTTTGGAAATGATTGCAGAAACATAAAATGAAGAACATTTACTTTAACTTAGTTTAAACAATTTTTCATAACTCTCTTAAATGTGAAAGAAATACCCAAGAAAATCACAGAAGATGAGTCAAAAATAGTAATACTATCATTTCAGTGATATGCCATTCATGACACTTCATCACTCAATCACTATATTCTATGTTTTAATCCCGCCCTATGCTTGATGAAAATTTTAAATAAGGAACAGTATAAACTTGTCAATATTCTTTCGTTATTTTTATTTAGCAGTAAATAAGTATGACTGATTTTCCTGAAACTTGGTATATATATTTATATATATATATATATGTAGCCAATATCAAGGTCTTGACCAAGTTTCTTAATTAGCTCGATATTTCTTTTACCTAGAACACTAGCGTGCTCATATTTGCCGCTATCACTAGAGATACGCAAAATTTACGTGCTCATGTAAAATTCGTTTTATTTGCTTATACAGTAGAACTTGGATAATTCGAAGTTGAAGGGACCAGAGAAAAATTCGAAATATCCAAAAATTCGAATTACATATACTATTTTGCCAAAAAGAAGTTATAAATTAAAAAAATAAAACTCTACGATCAAAGATTTAACAAATAAACTTTATATCTAAGAATACTGCTATATTCTCCCCCCCCCCCTCATTAAATCAATATTTATTTACGAGCTTAATTATTGAACCTTTTTTAAAAATTAGTCAGATATTTTTTATGGTTTCTACAATGGCTTCTATGTACAATCTTTGTGTGATAGCATATGACTGAAACCTATCAATTGATACAAAAATAGAATTTTCTACATTACACTGTAAAATATGTAATACTTTCTGCCAGAAATTCTCTGTAATTAGAGAAAATACGTTCTGACAACGTAATTTTTTCGTAAATTACACTTATTTTCTCAAATTACAGAGAATTTCTGGCAGAAAATAGGACATATTTTTTTACAGTGTACACATGACTTTCAATTAAAAAAACCCTCGAAGTTCATGTATATGGACCCTATCTTCTTATGCACTAGGTAGGAAATATTCTTGTATTTCCTTATCCTTCTTTCGAAAGACTGTTAAAAAAAATAATGCACTTTAGCTGAGAAAAATCTCGGGAACAAATTTTACTGTAACATTTTATAGGTAATCGTATGAAAAATTCGAATTATCCAAAATAGATTTCGAATTATCCATGATTTTTTAACATTATTTTAATACAAAATTCAAGGGACCGAGTAAAAAATTTGAATTATCCAGAATTTCGAATTAAACAAGTTCGAATTATTTAAGTTTCACTGTATTACATTAATGTTGTTTTTAAATATGTTTAATTATTTGCTGTTTTACCCAATTTTACCAACTTTTGAGTAATTGAATAATTATTTGTATTTAAAAATATACACTGAAGAGTCAAAAAAAAAAAAAAAAAAAAAACTGGTACACTGACGGAACACAATTAGGCTTTCGACTCTAAAAGTTTATGTCAGTGATGATTCGTTGAACAGATCGTACGCTGACACTTGTTGATGCCCCGCACTCAAATCTGCAACAATTTGAGGAAGGGTTGCACATTTGCAGAGCTGCCAACCTAATCGGCAAATTGTTAGTACCGCCCCTTTTTCTACACCACTTAATTTTTAGAGTATTTGTTTTCTTCATTCATCATAAATTTATTTGAAGAGAATTACTCTAAAAATTAAGTGGTGTAGAAAAAGGGGCGGTACTAACAATTTGCCGGATTTGGTTGGCAGCTCTGCATTTGTCATGTTTAATGATTCTTGTCAGTAGTCGCTGGTCCTGTTCTTTCACGACCTTTATTCGGCCACAGAGATGTCGGAGATTTGATGTTTTACTGTATTCCTGATATTCACGGTACACTCGTAAAATGATCGTGCACAAAAATCCAAATTTCATAGCTACCTTGAAAATGATATAACCATTCTTTCGTGCAAAAATTGTAACGCCATGTTCAAAGTCGCTTAAATCTTGATACCCTACCATTGTAGGAGCTGTAATTGATCTAACAGCTTTCATAGACACCTGTTGTCTTATGTAAGCACTGCCGATTGCATCGCGTTACTTTGATTGATTCCATACCTCTGTTATTTGCATATGGACGCCTGTACCAGATTTTTTGGCTCTTCAGTGTATTTGAAAACTATAAAAATGTATACCAATATAGGAAGACCGCACTGGTTTTCTAGGGTTAAGGGTTACATACAAACGGAAAGCTTGCAATTTCGATGACGTAAATTTTGCAAGTTTTTTGCAAATATACAGTCGGCAGCAAAAGTAACAGAGCTCTAGCGAAAATTCCTATGTAAAAAAAGTACACTTAATGCAGATTTGTTAAATAAATCCTTGTCGAATCCTGTTCTTAGTCAGTCTAAGTACATGATTCAACAAGGATTTATTTAACAAAACAGTGTTAAGTGTGCTTTTTTCATATAGGAATTTTCATTTGTATGTACCCCTAGATCTCATGTGGAATTTTTTTTTTCCTCATTAACTACACTCTTTTACCGGTTAATTTCAAATTTTATTTATTAAAAGTAAAAATTCATGCATTTAAGGGTTAACATTACGTGCGAAAGTTCCTTTTAGTACATCAAGTCAATTTTTCATATCTTCCAATGACAAACAAATACCTACAAGAACACGGAAGATGAGACAAAAATACCAATTCGTATCATTTCAGTGATATGTCATTCATGGCACTTCGCCACTCTGTCACTACATTCTACGTCTTAATCTCGCCCTATGCTTGATGAACATTTTTAAATAAGGAAGACGGACAGATTAAACTTGTCTATATTCTTTCTTTACCTTTATTTATGACCAGTTCAATCAGTCTGGCCTCAGGGATTGATGGAAATAGTTTCAGGCAATTAATATCGTAGCAACGCCCAGAAAAAAATACTCGGGGAGAGGGGAGGGGTATATCCTCATATCAGTTATGCTGTATGTCAACTCTTATAGGGATTGATAGCGGACGCATGGAATTACGGCCCTAATTCTTCACTTTTCTTCTTTCTTATTCTAGAGGATTCATTCGTTATGTGCAAGTCTTTTTTTTGTCACGTGGTTTACGTGACTAGGCTGTATGAATATGAATCGGTTGTTGTCGCTGAAGGTTCGTCGAGTTTAAAGGCTGTACATCAGTCAAAATCGCTCTTTCTTCCTTCCCTTATTATCCTATGGGATTTTTGTTGCTTCGTAATATAAAGAGATCTCGCTCGAGATGAAGATTTTCAAATTCTACTTTTCTTTGAAGACTAGCTTAGTAAGCCTTTTTTCTTTTCTTTTCCTTTTCTTTCTTTCATTTTTTTTATTTTAATAAATTTAAATACACGGTGTCTTCCCATATGTGCGATTCTCATTTGCGTGAGATGGGGAAAAATTCCCATCTGCGTGAACAAAGTAAAGATACAAGAATAGTACGAGTTACATGCGTTCTCAGATTCATACACAGCGAGGTAGGGGGTTCCAGTATTTTTTTTTTTTTTTTTTTTTTTTTTTATGTGCGCGAAGCGTATATACGAACGTGATACTGATTGCTTCGAAAACGAGTTACTAGTGTTTTCAGATTCATGCACAGCGGGTAGGGGTGTCCATTGATGTATTTTTAGTTTTTACGTACGTGGTAGTGATTGCCGCGGAACCGAGTTACGGACGTTCTCAGATTCATGGACAGCAAGGTAGGGGTGTCCAGTGATTTTATTTATTTTATTTTTTTACGTCCGTGGTAGAGATTGCAGCGGAATCGAGTTACGAGCGTTCTCAGACAAGTCAAAAAAGAAGAAATCAACTGCACGCCCGGTCCTGCAATTTCTGATCGCTCAAAGGGGAATCGCGCAAGTGGGAATAATTCAAATACACTTCTCGGAATGAAATTTGCTTCTGGCACCATTTTAGCATATTCTTATGTAAAATGACCTCCTAAATCCGAATAGGACGCCCATTTTGCCCTATCACCCACCGTTTTTTAGGAACGACCCCCCCTATTTTTATCATTTTTCGGTGATTTTATGGCTATAAATTTGATTTTTGGGTGGGTGGGGGATTATTTTAGCAGTTAAATATCTTCTGAGGGGCTACAGAGTTGGAAAATTCTAAAACATAAACATTTGCGACAAGGGATTTTTTTTTTTTTTTTTGGGGGGGGGGGGGGGGAGGGAGGATTTTACCCTGGAATTATGTATTACATATCTTAAATTTTTTTTAATCTGTTGTTAATGATTTTTTTTAAACTTCCTACTTTTTTGTTTTTGGGTGTTAAATTAAATATTTTTCATTCTTCAAATCAAATTCATTGCCATAAACTTGTCGAACAGGGGGGGGGATGAGGGAGGGGGTGTTTCTAGAAAACGGGGAGTGACTGGGCAAAATGGGAGTCCCTTTCGGATTCAGGAGATAATTTTTCACGAGAATCAGCAAGAACAGTATCAAAACTCGATTTTTTTTTTTTTTTTTTTTTTTTTTTTCAAAGCAGTGATATTATTCTTAGATTGAAATATAGAGCACTAAGTTTACTTAATGAAAAAAAACTGTTTAAATTTATTTATTTAATTTATTATTTTTATTACTTTAATTTTGACTAAGGAAGAAAACAACATGTTCAAGAAGTGGGATTCGAAAATCTTCATTTTTGAATGAGATATCCATGTAATTCAAAGCAACAAAAATCCCATAAAATATGGGTAAGGAGAAAGAGGGAATCGGACTGATGTGCATTCTTAAAGGTGTGAAAAGAATTTATAAAATTTGTCTACTGGGCGAGAAAGGGGATTACACTACCTTGCCGTAAATTATTGGAAACTTTCATTTTAGACGTTTTGTCAAATGTCCAGATAACAGATGATTAATTATCTTGTGATTTCAGGTATTTAAAGAACATGTTAACTCGTCCATTTCACGGAAGGTACATCACCTACAATATAAAATTTGGCAACCGCTTATAAGTGTAATGATTAAAATACTATTCAGTAAAATCAATCCTCACCAGATGGCACTGCAATCGAAATTCTTGCTAAAATTGTAAACATTGCTGATGAGCTGAATGGGCCAGTTTCGTCTATGCACGGGATATAAGTAATCAGTTTCAGTATTTCCATTAAGAATCTCGATTCAGAGCCATATTATGGCGCGGGCACACTGGGCACTGGCCCAGGGACTTCAAATTTAGGGGGGCCTCACTTCCAAAAGGTGGAATGTAGTAACATAAATTTTCACGCGAGATGTCTAGTCAAAACAAAAACTTGTGGAGTTTGCGTTCCTGCAAACTCCATATTAACTTAAATGCTTAATTAGGTTACTAAGAGAACACAAGAATTAAACAAACAATAAGAGTTTATTTGAACCAGATTAATGGGAGGGCGGCCTGGTAATAAACTTAGTTCAGTCAGCGTATTACTTAATCAAAATATATGAATCAACAATTTAATTATCTAATCTTAATATCTCACCCCAGCAGATAGTCGAAGGTGTAGAGGCGGTTGCACTCGTACTCCGCTACTACGACTTCACTATGGATCAGAGGATTCCCTTCAGACCCAACATTACCTTTCCGAATGCTAGTAGATACGCACACCAACACTCATCACTACTTAACTTCACGCAACTAAATCTCCACAACTCTACTTCTCGATACTCGCCAAAATAAGATTCATCACCATCCACTATAATATCCTCCAACATCCACACCATCTACTAAAACCATCTCTATTTTTATACTTCTTCCTACACCCTCCTTTCACTACATTTCAATCCATTCTTTTAAAACCACTTCTAATTTATCTAACACTCGGAATCTAATTCTTTCAATGCAGCACCATGCTGACACAAAACTAACTCGACCTCAACTTTCGCCGAGTCACTGGCGACGAAGCGATTTTAACCGTCCCCACTTTCTACTTTGCTGGATCCAGCTTAATTTTACACAAACTGTGGTGACGTTCTGACTTCTCAACCTCACAAACTGATTAAAACTCTCTAGATTACATTAAAGTTCTTAAGCATTTGTTAAATTTTGTTTATAATCTCTGAGACTAGATAGCATTTATATTAGCTAACCAATATGTTTTATCCGGTTTTCGGTTATCTTGAGCTTAAAACTAATGATTTTCTTATGAGTTTGATACAAAAAACTGGAGACATAGAACATATAGCCGAAGGAGAAAATTAACTGCCCCGGACGTATATATTCGTCTCGCTATGCCGATGCGTTAACTGCCCCGGGCGTATATATAAGTCTTGCCGAAGCATGATCAACACACTTGACATTGTGAGTTTTTTTGGTTTTCTTCCCATGCTATTTCTATGGGGTTTTTAGTTTTTTTTCCCCTCTTTTTCCACATTCTAAAGTGGCGGTGGTTCCCGCCCACCCACCCTCACCACCGCTGAGACAAATACTAGGCGAGTCGTATTAATCCTGGACGATAGGACCAATGCCCCAGCCCGCCCGTTCCCGCTGTTCAATGTCTTTTTCTAGTGAATTTTGCCCTTTTATTACTTCCGGTGCGAGCGTGTTTTTTCTTTTTTAACACACTTGACATTGTGAGTTTTTTTGGTTTTCTTCCCATGCTATTTCTATGGGAGTTTTAGTTTTTTTCCCCCTCTTTTTCCACATTCTAAAGTGGCAGTAGTAGTGTTACGCTACTACCAGTGAAAATATTCTCACTGATTTGGAATGCAATGAAATGACCATGACAGTATTTTCGAAGGATTTACTTATTTCAGAGACGATGGGGAGTGGGAGTAATCGGAAAGGGAATGTTTCTGGAACAGTGAGCACATAATTACATGCACCTGTGGGAAAAATGGCGGCACTAGGAAGCGAATCTCGTTATGTTTCGTCAGCAGGTAAAGGATTAAATCTATTACATAGCGAAAATTGCTGCTCCGGGTCTTCAAAAAGCATAGTCGGGCCCTGATCCCACTGACCTCTGAAGGCTTAATTGTTAGAGCATCACTTTGCTGACGGTTGCCGTATTGTGTATTCTGAACACTGTAGCGAAGGTTTTGTTCTGAAAGCAAAACAAAAACCATTAACAAATTAAAGAAACGTATAATGTTATGGATCACCCACTAAAAAATAATGTTTGAAATATTTTTAAAATATAACATGTAATAATGATCTACCTTTCAAATATCTGTAATAATTTGTATGAGAATAGCATGTATATTTCTGGAAATATAAAGATTCTTTAATAGCATCGAAAATCTTACATTCTTTTTTGTTTATATCATGCATGATTTTCAAACCATTGCAATGCCATTCTTAGAAAACTTGACATGCAGCATTAAAGATAACATGCTGCCATCAAATTATAAAAATATTAGCACATTTGTGACCAGTCAAGAGTTAATAAGTTTCATTAGAAAAATAATCCCCGTCTTTAAGCGTTCCACTGAAGCAATTCATTGTTTTTGAAAGAATTTTTTTGTGCATTCATATTTTATTCGTTGAGTGCTTTCGGTGATTTTATTCTTCAGTCGTAATGGCAATCACCGCATGGGTTACTGGGATAAAATTTAATTGATTTAAACACAAATACAAAAAACCCTTTTGTTAAATAATGTAGTGTTTTTGTGAAATGCCAAAAGCCGAGTCTTATAAATCTTACAAAAAATAAAATAAAGGAAATGTACGAGCATCAAAGTTTAATTATCTAGTTAAATACGAGCTTTGAATTTCGTATACGCAAGTATTAACTAAATTTACTTTGGACGATTTATTAGCCAAATGTATACATAATACCAAATATACATAATACCAAATGTATACCAGTGTCTTAAACTAGATAACTCATCAAATACAAAAGTTTTAAACAAGAACAAATTTTATTCAGTAAAACACAAAAAAAAATATATATTAATAAAACATTTTCAAAGTATAACAGAACTATTGGGATAACAATAATAATTAGTAGTAGTAGAAAATGTATCGTCGATAAAATTAAGGGAATTTTAATTGTTTTCAAAAATAAGAGAAAATCGACAGGAATTTTTAACTAAATTTTGTATTAAATGAACGTACATTATATTTCCATTATGCACTAAATATTTTTTTTCTTTTTCATTACAGGAGGAAAACCGAGTGAGCTATCTCCAAAGTCAACAAAGGCATCCGATAGTGATAAAGCTCCCACTTCCTCAACTGGCACTGAGGACGAAGATAGTTCGTCCCAAAAATCTTCCAAAGACAATTCTTCATCCGTTTCAACAGTCTCCATAAGCAAAACTGCTAAATGCAGGTTCACAGAAGTAGCTCGATGCATGCTAGAAATCATAGAAGACCTCCAAATGAAGAAGATGCAGCCTGAAGATTCCTCTTCTGCAACTGCAGATTCTTCCAAATCTACTGAAGAAAAGCCTGAAGATTCAACTTCTACATCTGAGTCAAAATCATCCTTTTACACATCTGCAGCTGAATATCATGTATACGAGGAAATTGACTATGATTGTGTAAAAGATATTCCAATTTTAAAAGCACCCGATGTACCACCACCACTTCCTGCTAGGCCAACCACTTTGATGGTCAAAACTGACCAACAACGCGGTAAAGCTCCTTCACCACCTCCAAGAAAAAGTCGATGTGCCTTAAAAAAGGGTCCACAAAGTTCTGAAAATTGTACTGTCGAAGTACGAAACAGACCGAAACAGAGAGGTAATTTATATTGCCTTTTTTCAGACCGTGCTGAGAGAAGAAGCATTTCAAGGTCGCTTGAACGGGAGTTTAAAGTTTCAGGTACAGACAATCAGGAAGATGATTATGGATTTAGGAAAGAATTTTTATCGATTTGATTGGAACAGTACAACTTTGTAACATTAGCCAAATACCAGTTGACAGAAATAAACGGCTGTATTCACTAATCACTCCCGGTTGAACACGAAAACCTGAAAAATGTCTGGATGCAACTTTTCAGCAAAAATTGACGCGTAGCTTCTGCCATCTAGCGGCATTGTTATTTTTCGATTTTTAACTAAAATTAACAAATCTCACAGTGTGTGAAATCCTCGCTCATAGATGGCAGCATCAGCGTATCAAATTTCGCTGGAAAGCTTCACTTTGACTTTAGACGCTTTTCAAATTTTTGCGTTGAACCGGAAGTTCAAGTTAATGGTGAATACAGCTGGAAGTCCCTGTAGCTGATTCATTGATAAAATCATCGTACTTCACCTTGTAGTAATCATGTGTTTTTTCCCAATGATTTTGTTTGCTGAGTATAAAACGTTTAAAAAACCACAGACGACATTTTTATGCTGTGTAAATGCAATATCTCCTTTTTTATATTTGTATCCCGGAGATAAAGTACACCATATCTATTTTGTGAAAAGAGTTATCACCATGTTTTTGATGGGCTGTAATAATGCCTTGAATAAAGAAAATGGACATGGTTTTATTTTCCATTGTCTCATCTTCTTTACAGTAACGTGACATTAGTGCTTTTTTTCTCAATATAAAGCAAAAGAAGCACATAAAGCACATGGTATTAACCCTTTTAACAAATTGGACATAATGTCCTTTACTTCCGAAGTACGGATATATTTTTCATGAGTATAAAAATCAATAAAAAGAACTACAAAATTAATGTATAAAAAAACGATGGAAATGTAGATGAATGGCAGAAGTACCTTTGGAGAAGGTGTGAGACAAAAAATATACATGTGAATTATCCCTGCGCAACAACAATAAATAAATTTGGCCAGTTTTCTAAAATTATGAAAGAAATTGGTATTACACTGAGAAAAAACTCTGTAACTGACATCTAGAATCTAAATTGTGGCTCTAGAAAAAATAGTTCTATGTTATTCTTATAAATTCTAGTCCCCTTTGAAAGCAAATTCTAGAAACCCCTATTAGAATTCTCGAGCATTTGCCTATATTATCGAGGTCAAATTTATTTAAAAATCTGTGAATAAATGCGAGTACAAGAGGCGAGTTTTAACAACAATAATCTTGGTGTTTGACCCAATTCTGGAAAATCCAGCGAGAATTTCTCGCAATACAAAGGATTCAGAATATTCAGGCTATTCAGAATATTGTTTCACCATCTAAAAATGTATAGACTAGAAATTCTCGATCATTTCGTCTATTCAGCTTATTGGTGTGCCTTATACGCATATCTCGGAAATCTATTTTATGGATTTAGAAAATGACCACTTATTCGTCCTACATGAATGTCAATAAAATGACAAAATTTTACTTAATCTTCAAATTGCAGATTTTCTACTAACGCAGATCGTGACATGAGATTGTCATTTCATCAAACCTGGATTAAAAGAACCGGAAAAAAGTACAAAACAACATCAAAGTGTTCAAATATGAATTCATGTTCAAATTTGTTCAATATGAGCTGCCTTTATTCGTTCGATAAGTTGTCTAAATTATCTTCATTGTATGTAAAGGACTATGATATGCATGTAACACATGTACATAAAAAACTGTTACTGATGTAGAAAACTATTTCTGTGACTATTTTTAATATGTGTATTTTTAAAAAACAATTTACGAAAAACGTATATTTGAAAGTGTTATACTCAAACATATATGAACTATTTTAAAAGTGGATTTGACGAATGTTATATAAGAATAACAAAAAACTGGTTGTACAGAGATTTCATGTAAATGTAAATTACAGTAAATTTTATGCTCAAAAACATTTAAGATTTGGATTCTACGTTATACAGAGAGATTATCAAATGCATTTTCTTCATTTCTTCATAAAAAGTTATCGATATAAGTTCTGCAGAAATCCAAGGAAATTAATCATTATAATTTTGCAATATATAAAAAAGGGACTTTTACTAAGAAGATAATTACTGTAAATGAATCAGTGGTTTACATTATAAAATATGTTATAAAAATATTTTATTAACCATAAGATTGCTGAGATGTTTATTTCAGTAAATAAAAATTATTGTTGAATAAAAGATTTCTTTTATTTAGAATTTAGTTATATTTTTGCACACACACATACACACAAAAGATGCATATATTTTCTATTTTTATTTGAAGTTATTACCATGTTTTTATTAACTTCGATTCTTGTTTGTTTGTTTGTCCAGTACAAATCTTGCAATCGATTTTTAGTTAACTTCACGACTAGCTGGGCATTTGAAACTTTTAGGATAGCTCAGAACACGGTGACAATACATTTTTTTAATACTTTTAGTCAATTGTTTCAGGTCAATACTGCCTTCGGCAGCGTTTATATGATTCCACAGAAAATTTATTTGACTAACTTCCCAACTAGCTAGACATTTGAAACTTTCAGAATAGATCAGAACACGGTGAAAATGCATTTTTTAAATACTTTTAGCCAACTGTTTCAGGTTCCTGCTGCCTTCGACAGCGTTACCAGTACAAAGCTTGTAATCGATTTTTCACTAACTTCCCGACTAGCTAGACATTTGAAACTTTCAGGATAGCTCAGAACAATGCGACAATACATTTTTTAAATACTTTTAGTCAACTGTTTCAGGTCCCTACTGCTTTCGGTAGCGTTTCTATGATTCAACAGAAAATTTATTTAACTAGCTTCCTGACTAGCTAGACATTTTAAACTTTCAGAATAGTTCAGAGCATGGAAATGCATTTTTTATATATTTTTAACCAACTGCTTCGGGACCCTGCTGCTTTCGGCAGCGTTACCAGTACAAAGCTTGCAATTGATTTTTAAATAACTTCCCGGCTAGCTAGACATTTGAAACTATTATAATATCTCAAAACACGATATCAATGAATTTTTGAAATACTTTTAGCAAATTGTTCCGAGTTCCCGCTGCTTTTGGTAGCGTTTATATAATTCAAAAGAAAATTTAAAGCCATGGTATATAAAAAGTTCTTTTAATCTTGTAATTATTTTTATTTTATTTAGTTTAAAGTTTAAAAAAATGCATATTTTAAAGTTTCTTTAATTTCGAATTAAAAATTTATATTTTCTCAGGAAAAAACCACACTTATTTGACATTATTTTTTAAATTCCCTATAATATGCCAATTACACCACATTAAAATTTCTATTTTCCGGAATCAACAATTTATATTATCACATTAAAATTGAACAGATTTGACCTTATTGATACCAATTCCTTTATCACTAAATTATACAAAGTTTCTTTTATTTGGAATTTACATTTTATGTTCTATCAAAAAAGAAAAATGCTCAAACTTATCACTGCTGATTCCAATTTCTTAATTATTCCAATTATTCTTAAATTACACCAAATTAGAAATTCATTTTATTTGGTATCTACATATTATATTCTCGGGTAAAAACAATCAAATTTACTACTAATAATTCTAATTTCTTTATACTGAATTACACCAAATCAGAAATTTATTTTATTTTGTATCCAAATGTTATATTCTTAGAATAAAAATACATTTAGATTTACAGAAAAGAAAAAAAAAAAAAAAAAAAAAAACAGGCAGACTTGCTACTACTGATTCTAATTCCTTTTTACTAAATTATATCAAATTAGAAATTTACTTTATTTGATAATTACATTTTATATTCTACAAGTAAAAACAATCAGACTGACTCCAATTTCCTTTTACTAAATTATACCAATTTAGAAATTTATTTTATTTAGTATCTACATGTTATATTCTTCGAGTAAAAATATTCAGATTTACTACTACTGATTTCAGTTCCCTTATACTGAATTACACCAAATAAGAAATTTATTTTATTTTGTATCCAGATGTTATATTTTTAGAATAAAAATGTATTTAGATTTACTGGAAAAAACAGGCAGACTTGCTACTACTGATTCTAATTCCTTTTTACTAAATTATATCAAATTAGAAATTTACCTTATTTGATAATTACATTTTATATTCTACAAGTAAAAATATTCAGATATATTATACTGACTCAAATTTCCTTTTACTAAATTACACGAATTTAGAAATTTATTTCATTTAGTACCTACATGTTATATTCTTCGAATAAAAATATTCAGATTTACTACTACTGATTTCAATTCTCTTAAACTGAATTACACCAGATTAGAAATTTATTTTATTTTGTATCCAAATGTTATATTCTTAGAATAAAAATGTATTTAGATTTACAGGAAAAAAAAAAAAAAAAAAAAAAAAAAAAAACAGGCAGACTTGCTATTACTGATTCTAATTCTTTTTTACTAAATTACATCAAATTAGAAATTTACTTCAGAAAATCATGAAGTGGAAGGCTGATTTTTTTTTACCAACTATGTGAAAAATACCAGAGCCGGGAATCGAACCCGGGCCTTCCGCTTTACGTGCGGGACACAGTCGGTGTCATGTTTAAGTGCGGTCACATAGTTGGTATAAAAAATCAGCCTTCCACTTCATGATTTTCTGAAGTGAACTTTCAGGCTTGATTAATAAATTTCTAAATTAAATTAGAAATTTACTTTATTTGATAATTACATGTTATATTCAATACTATAATGACTCCAATTCCCTTTTACTAAATTATACCAAATTAGAAATTTATTTTATTTGGTAACAGTATTTCATATTCTTCGAGTAAAAATATTCGATTTACTACTACTTATTTCAATTCCTTTTGGCTAAATTATACCAAATTAGATATTTATTTTATTTGGTATCTATATGTTATATTCTTTAAGTAAAGATATTTAGATTTCCTATACTATTGATTGAATTCCCTTTTACTAAATCATACAAACTTAGAAATTTATTTTATTTAGTATCTACATGCTATATTCTTCCAGTAAAAATATTCAGATTTACTACTACTGATTTCAATTCCCTTTTACTAAATCGTACGAAATTAGATTTTTATTTTTGTAACTACATGTTATATTTTCTACGTAAAAATATTCAAATTTTTTACAAATAATTCCATTTTTTTTTTTTTTTTTTTTGTCTACTAAATAGTACCAAATTAGAAATTTATTTTATTTCACATCTACATGTTATATATTCCGAATTAAAATATTTAGATTAGCTACTACTAATTCCAATTCCATTTTACTAAATTATACCAAATTAGAAATTTATTTTATTTTGTATCTACATTTTATATTTTTCCAGTAAAATATTCGGATTTACTACTTCTGATTACAATTCTTTTATAATTATTATTATTATTATTATTAAAGCAAATTAAAAATTTCTTTTATTTAATATTTACATTTTATTAAATTATAACTTTTTTTTGTTTTGGTATTTACATGTTTAATTTTTTGAGGAAGAAACATGCAGACTTGATATTAACGATTTTAATTCCCTTTTACTAAACTATACCAAATTAGTAACTTTTATTTTGTCTGTCATCTACATATTAAATTATCCGAGTAAATATATTGTTACGAAATTGTAAATAATTGTGTTTATTTTTGTATAAATTCTTTCAAAGAGACTTAGTAAGTTGATAAAGTGCTAATTTTGTGTATTTCTAGTCGTTTTAGCGTTGAAATAGCCTTATTTTCCCTTAAAAACGCATTAAAAAAGCCCCAGTAATGCAAGTAATGCATTTGGCGCCAAATTTGGCGACTTTTTCCCACCTTGGCGATTTTTTTGGCGACCTTGGCGAGAAAATCCTTATATGGGATATACCAAATATGGAAGCTGTAAGTTGATTGGTTGACCACTTTCTAGAGTTTTCTCGAAAAATCTGGGCTCCATGGAACAGTATATAAGGAAGCGCTTTCCCGCCAAGGCAGTTAGTTCAGTTCAGATCTCAGCCAGCTTCGCTAGTGCTTGCATTGCTCTTAAGCCTCTTTGAGAGAGACTTGCTTCAAGTGTTATTGCTTATACAGTTTGTACTGTGGATTTGCTATTGACAGCTGTTGTTTAAGCTGTGGTTACTGCTAGAATTGAAGCTGATAATTGGTTTATTGACCTGTATTTTTCTGGAACTTTCTGTGAATAAATTACTGAATTTTTGTACGTTTGGCCTTTCATTCTCAGACAACTTACGAACCCCCAAGTACGCAACATTTCTGGTGTCAGGAGTGGGGTTGTCTGTGAATGGTTATAACTAGAGCTATGGAGGAACAGACGAAGAAACTTCTAGAAAGCTTAGCTACCCAGATGAATGAAATGAAAGAAGGACAAAGAGAGATGAAAGATAGCCTGAGTCAAGAGATGAAGGAAATGAAAGACACTATGGGTGAAGTTCAGGAAGAAATTAAATATAATCAAGATGAGATGAAGAGAGAGCTTTCAACGGTGAAAGAATCAATCGAAAGTAAATTATCGGATATGGGAAGCAAAGAGATGGAATAGAAGAGAAAGTTTTGAAAATAGAAGGAAGTTTTGAAGAGAAAGCTATGAAGATAGAAGAAAATGTTATGAAGGTTGAAGAGAAAGCTATGAAGATAGAAGAAAATGTTATGAAGGTTGAAGAGAGTGTTACGAAAATAGAACGGAGTTTCGAGGAGAAAGTTAAAGAAAACTTTGATCAAGAGCTGAAAGGAAGGTTTTCAGAGATAGAAGGTAAACTGAAGAGAATAGAAGAAGATCTGGAGAGAAAAGTGGAAGAAAAGTTAGAATCCCTGCCCCAGGAAACTGAAAAGAAAGAGAGAAGAATCCAGAATCAGGAATTTATTAAGCTTTCCACCTACGACGGCAGTTCCTCGTGGCATGTATATAAAACGCAGTTTTCCATCGTAGCTGAAGCTAACGGCTGGGACTCTACCGCCAAGTCAGTCCACTTAGCAGCAGCATTACGGGGAGATGCAGCCGAGATACTGAGAAATGTTACTAAAGAAGAAAGGAACGACTTCGAGGCCTTGACTAGAGCACTGGAGCTACGGTTCGGGGAGAAGTGTTCTAAGGACTATAGTCGCCTCCAGCTAAAGTCCCGTTACCAGAAAACGGGCGAAAGTTTGCAAGAGCTGGCAGCGGACATTCAGAGATTGTCACACCTAGCATTCTCAGACTGTCAAGCTGACACTCGAAACGACTTAGCTCTTCAGTACTTTATCGATGCTGTTCGGGATCCAGAAATTCAAAAAGCGCTGAGACTCTCCAACATCAGAGACGTAGAATCAGCTTTAGGCTATGCACTTAGGATAGAGGCAGCCCAACAAGCCTCCCGTAAAGACCGCCATACCATAAGAGCAGTCTCATTAAATGATACGCCTGCTGATGAAAATGAAATGAAGAGAAGTTTCGCAGAGATCCTAAAGAGATTGCGCAGCCTGGAAAATAATATAGAAAAAAAGGATCGGAAGATAAAGTGCTGGGGCTGTGGAGGGGATGGTCACGTGAAGAGGAACTGCCCTGCACGACCAACTATAGGAAATCACCCGTCTTCACCATCACTACAGGGAAACTAAGAGGAGGCCATCTCGCGGGGCGGAGGTTGCCTAAAATTAAAGAGCCCCAATTTACAGTATTTCATGTTTCATCGATGAGTGGCGGCGATAATGGACTTCACGTCTATGGCCAAGTCAACAACGCCACCTGCCGGATGATTCTAGACACAGGAGCCAACGTGACCATCATTAGAACGGATTTGGCTCAAGAACTAAAAGAGAAGATCATCTGGACGCCGCCCTGTGTTAAACTCCAGACTGTGACCGGAGACGAAATCAAAATATATGGGAAAATGAACTTGACTATCACTTTTGGGAATGCCAGTTACCATCATATGGCATATGTGGCAGATATAAGAGAGCCTTTAATCATTGGAATTGATTTCCTGAGAAAATTTAACTTTCAGTTGGACTTCAAGAATAATGAACTGCATTCGAGTTCGGAAGACATCGCTGTGTTCAACACTGAAAATCAAGACATCCAGACAATTTGCCAGATAACAGCCAAGTCTGAAATTTCCATCCCTCCACACACAGAGACAATAGTTTCAGGAACACCACCTACAAAGCAGTACTTCCGCTATGGACTGATTAAATACCCGAAGACAGACAATAGCCCAAGAGGAGTTCTGGTAGCTTCATCTCTAGTTGATCTCTCAAAGAGTACTATTCCTGTGAGAGTCGCAAACATCAGCGATAAGGTCCGAACAGTGAAGAAGGATGAGGTGTTAGCAGCCTACACTCCTGTAACATGCATCAACCGCCCCACGCAATCAACTGAACCCAAGTCTTCTGAACAATTAATAACGGAATTACTCAAGAATGCAGAGTTAGGAAAGGAACAGAGATGTGCTGCGGAGAAGCTACTACAAGAATTTAAAGACCTTTTTTCTCGAACACCTGAAGACGTCGGGAGAACGAACATCACCCAGCACAGAATTGATACAGGAAATCATCCTCCAATCAAACAACATCCAAGAAGACTTCCCTTTGCTAAACAGGAAGAGGTCACTGAACTTCTAAGTGAAATGCAGCACAATGATGTCATCGAGCCATCAACGAGTCCTTGGGCCTCTCCCATAGTACTGGTGCGGAAAAAGGATGGCTCAACAAGATTTTGTGTGGATTATCGTCGTTTGAATGACATCACGAAGAAAGACAGTTACCCTCTTCCCAGAATTGACGACACATTAGACACACTTGCTGGCAATAAATGGTTCTCGACGTTGGATCTGAAGAGCGGTTACTGGCAAGTAGAATTACATCCTGATGATCGTGAGAAGACTGCATTCACCACGGGACAAGGACTGTGGCAATTTAAAGTTATGCCGTTCGGATTATGTAATGCTCCTGCCACCTTTGAACGCCTGATGGAGACAGTGCTAAAAGGACTTTCCTATGAAGCCTGTCTGGTGTATTTGGATGATATTATCATTGTGGGGCGCACCTTTGAAGACCATCTACAAAACATCCGAAAGGTGCTGGAGAAACTCAGTATGGCTAACCTCAAATTGAATCCAGGCAAGTGTAACTTGTTCCGTCGTGAAGTGAGCTACCTCGGCCATATCATCTCTGCCGAAGGTGTGAGAACTGATCCTGAGAAGATCTCTGCAGTCGAGAACTGGAGTCGCCCTGAAAATGTACACCAACTACGAAGTTTCCTGGGGTTATGCACTTACTACAGGAAGTTTGTCAAGGGTTTCTCAAATATTGCCAGACCACTGCACAAGCTGACGGAAGCCAAACAGAAGTTCCTGTGGACAGATGAATGTGAAAAAGCGTTCAAGCGACTTAAAGAGGCCTTAACATCATCGCCTATCTTGACATATCCACAGCCCGATAGACAGTTCATACTTGATACAGATGCCAGCCATGAGAGTGTCGGTGCTGTTCTGTCGCAGGAAATTGATGGTCAAGAACATGTCATTGCCTATTGGAGTAAATGCCTGTCTAAACCGGAGCGAAATTACTGTACCACCAGGAAAGAGCTACTCGCCATCGTAAAAGCCATAGAACATTTCCATCATTACCTCTATGGCAGAAGATTCCTGCTCCGGACTGACCATGCATCTTTAACGTGGTTGCTCCAGTTCAAGAACCCGGAAGGACAGATTGCCAGGTGGATACAACGCCTGCAGGAATATGACTTCGAGATACGTCATCGTAAAGGGACTCTACATGGTAATGCTGATGCCTTGTCACGGAAGCCCTGCTCGGAAAGCTGCAAGTACTGCTCTAGAGCCGAACAGAAATACCTGCCGATAAATCCGGTTGCCTGCCAAGTTACTGTCTCAACACCATCAGATCAATATCCCGATCCATTGAGTGACGAAGAACTTAGAAAAGCCCAGTTGGAAGATCCTAACATAAAGCCAATATTACAGCTGAAGGAGACGACCAGCAACAGACCTATCTGGCAGGACATTTCCAGGTTTAGTCCCATTACGAAGAATTATTGGGCACTTTGGGACTCTCTTCATAACAGAAACGGCGTATTATACAGAAAGTGGGAATCTGATGATGGGAAAAGCTTCAGATGGCAGATTTTATTACCAAGATCAAAAATTCCAGCTGTTTTAGAACAACTGCATAGTAGCTCTACCGGAGGCCATTTTGGGGTAATGAAGACTCTGCAGAAAGTTCGGGAACGCTTCTACTGGTGCAAGGCAAAGGAGGATGCGGAGAAATGGTGTAAATCCTGTGATGCTTGTGCGGCACGTAAAGGCCCGCAGAAACGAAGTCGAGGAAGACTGCAACGGTATAACGTGGGAGCACCATTTGAACGGATTGCAATCGATATCTTGGGTGCTTTGCCACGGACCTCCAGTGGAAATAAATACATCCTCGTCGTGATGGACTATTTCACCAAGTGGCCTGAGGCATATCCCATTCCCAATCAAGAGGCATGCACAGTCGCAGAGGTCCTAGTGCAGCAATGGGTGTCAAGGTACGGCACGCCCCTACAACTTCATACCGACCAAGGTAGGAACTTTACCTCTGATGTTTTCAAAGGACTGTGTCAACTACTCGGCATAGACAAAACCCGGACTACACCCTTACATCCCCAGTCGGACGGCATGGTCGAGAGGTTCAATCGTACCATCCTGAATAACCTCTCTCTTCTAGTATCAAGGAACCAGCAAGATTGGGACTTGAAGTTGCCATTGTTCCTGCTGGCTTATCGAAGTGCTGTCCATGAAACCACCGGCTATACTCCAGCCCAGATGCTGTTCGGACGTGAACTTCGTCTCCCTTGTGATCTCCTATTTGGTTGTCCACCCGATGCGCCTTCATCGCCCGAGGAGTACATCCAAGATCTCCAGGCACGATTTGAGGACGTTCACAACTTTGCTCGGGAGCGAATTCACATTGCATCGGAGAAAATGAAGACAAGGTACGATCTAAAGGCTACGCAACATGAGTTTCAGGAAGGAGAGAAGGTCTGGTTGTGGAATCCTGTTCGACGCAAAGGACTCTCTCCCAAGTTACAGTGCAACTGGGACGGACCATACACAGTCTTAAAAAGGCTGAATGATGTAGAGGTGCGGATCACTAAAACACCTTCATCAAAACCGAAGGTGGTGCACTATAATAGGCTAGCCAAGTACCACAAGTAACGGTAATATTAAAAAAATTAAAAATGTAAATACTGGTAAAATTTGCGCATGCGTAATGTAAATATTTGTATATAAATATTTGAACATATTTGTGAATTTTGTAAATATTTCCCACTTAATTTATATTTCTATGTTATCTTTATGTGCAACTTAGTTTTTGTGTTTTAGATTGTGTAAATTTGTTTAGTTTCGCCTCTTGACCAAGGGTTGCACTGCCCGGGACGTCCAGTCCTTGGGAGGGGGGCAGTGTTACGAAATTGTAAATAATTGTGTTTATTTTTGTATAAATTCTTTCAAAGAGACTTAGTAAGTTGATAAAGTGCTAATTTTGTGCATTTCTAGTCGTTTTAGCGTTGAAATAGCCTTATTTTCCCTTAAAAACGCATTAAAAAGCCCCAGTAATGCAGGTAATGCATTTGGCGCCAAATTTGGCGACTTTTTCCCACCTTGGCGATTTTTTTGGCGACCTTGGCGAGAAAATCCTTATATGGGATATACCAAATATGGAAGCTGTAAGTTGATTGGTTGACCACTTTCTAGAGTTTTCTCGAAAAATCTGGGCTCCATGGAACAGTATATAAGGAAGCGCTTTCCCGCCAAGGCAGTTAGTTCAGTTCAGATCTCAGCCAGCTTCGCTAGTGCTTGCATTGCTCTTAAGCCTCTTTGAGAGAGACTTGCTTCAAGTGTTATTGCTTATACAGTTTGTACTGTGGATTTGCTATTGACAGCTGTTGTTTAAGCTGTGGTTACTGCTAGAATTGAAGCTGATAATTGGTTTATTGACCTGTATTTTTCTGGAACTTTCTGTGAATAAATTACTGAATTTTTGTACGTTTGGCCTTTCATTCTCAGACAACTTACGAACCCCCAAGTACGCAACAATATTTAGATTTTTATTAGTCATTTCAATTATCTTTTATCTTTTTAATTAAAACAAATTAAAATTTACTTTTATTTGGTACACATATTTTATATTCTGCAGGAAAATATTGCAGTTTTACCGCTATTGACTCTAATTCCCTATAACTAAATTATGCAAAATTCTATCAACATTTTTTAAATCTCTGATGGAAAAATATTTAAATTTTCTACTAGTGATTCTAATTTTCTACTGTTAAATTATACTTTTTTTTTTTTTTTTTTGTAGCTATGTTTTTTTATTCTGCCAGGAGAAAACGCAGATTTTCAGTTATTATAATACCCTATTATTATTTTACGGCAAATTAAAAGCGTTTTTTATTTTATGCCTACAATTGGTAACAAAAAGTCTCCGAACACTAGCAAAAATTCCTATATAAAAAAAGTACACTTAATACAGTTTTGTCGAATCCTATATTTAGACTGACTAAGAACAGGATTCGACAAGGATTTATTTAACAAAACTGTATTAAGTGTACTTTTTTTTATATATATAGGAATTTTTGCTAGTGTTCGGAGACTTTTGTTACCAACTGTACATGCTATATTCTCTTAGAGGAAATTATTCAGATTTCCTGCGACTGATTCCATATTTCTATTAATACATTGCATCGAGATCTATTGATTTATTTATTTATTTTCCCTAGCTTATATATGTTGTATTCTCCGATGAAAACTATTCAGATTTGCCTCTAGCATTTCATTTTTACTAAATAGTATCAAATTAAAAAAAAATCTTTTATTTGGTATCTAAACCTCATATTCCCTATAGAAAACTAACAGATTTGTTCATAGTGATGCCGATTCCTTATTTTTGAACCATTCCAAGTTATTACTATTACTATTATTATTATTAATTTATTATTATTATTATTAATTTATTTATTACGATATTGCACTGTCACTGATTTAAGTACCAACAATCAGAGTATTTAACATGATCTTCCATGAATATCAATAACAAATATAAACTAAATGATGATTGTAAACCTATACAGCAAACAAAAGATGATGACTAATGATATAAAATTAATTAAAAATGATGATGTAAAAAAACAATAACACAGATTAAATCGGATTGATCAAAAATAAGAATATAAAATGTGTTATTTCAGCAATCGCTATAGATATAGAAGACTTCGCCTGCTCTTTGTTTATCTATGTCATGTGACCTCTGACTTCAGGTGGGAAGAGTCCATTAACAATTTTGCATTTTATTTATTTTATTTACGTAATTTTTTAGATAATTTTAATATTCTTGATATTATTATACTCCAATGCATGAGTCAGCAAATATTGATTTCTTTAAGTCAGTATATTAAAAAAAAAAAGATTTATACCGCGCATTACCTTTTAATTGCATTATATGATTAAGATTTATGTAATGTGAACTATCAAAAATTATATTAAAAAAAATTCTGGTGTGAAACAACCACACGACTTCCATTACCCACTATTACACGTATTATATACACTTTTTTGGAGATTGTTATCAGAAGACATAGAATTGACTTAATGAAATAGACACCTAAAAATTTTACGGTAAGAGAAAGTTAATACACGTGTAAAGACATAAATAAAACAAAGTTTATACAGCGATTATTTATTTATTTATTTTTAAACACCAATTTCCGAGATCTAAAACTGATCTATTTGATCAGGATGACTATTAATTTTCCTGTGGTAACCAAGTAAAGCATGAGAAAGGATACCTAAAATGGGTTTATGTAACAATTTTTAAGAAAATCGTTAGAGCCGTTTTTGAGATACCGACTTTTACCAAAGGTTTGCATAATTAATTGTTGAACAGAAAACAACAATTACATGCAAAAGGATATTTAAAGAGGGTTAATAAGGTAAGATTGGAAAAAATTCATACAGCCGTTTTGAAAGGAACGCACTTGCAGGACCTGAAATTCATCTATTGGTACGTTACGCCTATTAATTTTCCTGAACTAACCAACTATATCATTCGGAAGGACATCTAATAGAGTGTTTATAAAGCAATTTTGAAGAAAATCATTCGAGCCGTTTTTGTGATACGGACTTACGGCCCACTTTCTGTTTTGGATGTCCCACACTGTACAAAATATGTCCTATTTGCTGCCAGAAATTCTAAGTAATTTGAGAAAATACGTGTAATTTACGAAAAAATTACGTTGTCAGAACGTATTTTCTCAAATTACGGAGAATTTCTGGCAGCAAATAGGACATATTTTTTACAGTGCACTTCCGGTTTTCCAATTTTCTCCAAAATTTGGAAAATTCATCCGTAGACAAGACTTGCTCGCTTCAGTTCTACAGTTTCGTAGTTCTATCTTTATTAGTTTCCAAGATATAATAGCCAGAAGATTCCCCACATACATACACACTGAGCAGTTGCCAAAAACCACTTTTTTGGACTCAGGAAACCTTAAAAGATGTAAATCAGGTGAAATCTCGATATCGAATTTTTGGACCGAATACAATACTTCCAACGTCGGGCAATGGAAATAATATACCGGACGTAAAAATACACGTTTTTTTTTTTTTTTTTTTTTTTTTTTTTTTCTTTCGCAGTTCTGACCTTTACAAAAAAAAAAAAAAAGAATTAAAATTGGTCAAGGTATTTATTCGATACGTGAGCTGGCCAAAGACCATCGTGTACACTAATGGTGGCTTGTGTAAGTAAAATCCGTCGTGGACACAATGTCCTCCGTGTTCCCATTTAAATTAACCTTCTTGTTATTACCGAAGCGGGAAAACCATCCTCTCTGCGGAGGTCAAAATTGTGATGGCATGTCTCCGAACCATTCTTCGGGCTGCGTCCCAGATCATCGCCAATTACCCATTGCGCAGTACTAGTGAGACATTCAACCCAACCAGTCAACGAACCCTACATACAGTCGGTAACAAAAGTGTCCGAACACTAGCAAAAATTCCTATGTAAAAAAAGTACACTTAATAATGTTCTGTTAAATTAATCCTTATCGAATCCTGTTCTTAGACTATCTAAGAGCAGGATTCGACAAGGATTTATTTAACAAAACTGGTTACCGAATGTAACTGAAGACTTGAGATTGAGTTGAATCGCATGGATTTTACTTCGAACTAGTGCTACATGATGGGCAAGTGAGGACGACCTGGGGACGACCACGGTGGGATGACTCCTCCTCTTCGGTGACCGCTAGAAGTACATATAATGTAGATGAAAACATTGAGGAGAAGGGGGGCTGCGGCGAATTTTACGTGCACCAGCCGCCGTGTACAGTCGGTAACAAAAGTGTCCGAACACTAGCAAAAATTCCTATATAATAAATGTACACTTCATACGGTTTTGTTAAATAAATCCTTGTCGAATCCTGTTCTTAGTCAGTGTAAGAACATGATTCGATAAGGATTTATATAACAAAGCCGTATGAAGTGTACCTTATTTACATAGGCATTTTTGCTAGTGTTCGGACACTTTTGTTACCGACTGTACACGACAATCTTCTGCCGGCTCGAGTATCGAACCCACAATTTTCCAGTTACGGGCTCGGCACTCTACCGACCAGTCTACTACGGCCCAGTTTGAGATTCGAATCTAAACAACTAGCGGATATTGTTCAGTAACTTTTATTGAAAAAAATTCCCCGAAAATATCATCAAAATTCATCAAGTGGTGTGAGAGGAACAAATTATTAAATTTCAGCTATAAGCACAGCCTTACACTTAAGGATCATTAAAGTACACTATATACTCTCCTTAATGCAACAATAATTCAACACAGCTATTTTACTGAAAGATTCACCTAATAGGCAGTGCAAGAACGTGTTATTTCAGGATCTCTTTTGTTCAGCCTTTCTTTTTCAGTAGGTCAAAGGTGGGCAACTGGGAGCTGACCACATAATTGTAGAGTTAAAGTCATGTAAGTTTCACCTCCTGCTTCAAAGATCCGGCGTCTTCAACGACATTGATCATTAAGGACGATAATGCGACTACAGTTTCATGATATTTAGTAGCAGAGCTTCTTTTCTTTTCTTTCTTTTTTTATCAACAATGCAAAGCCACGACCTCTGATGATTATCATTGTTTCGAATAAATAATTACAATTACGTTGGAACATATTGGGTTACCAGTAAATTCCCTTTCAATAAAAAATGGACTTATGTTTTTTTATCTGCTGGTTTCATTTTTGTAATTAATAATATTTTTATATTTAAAAATATCAAATTTTTATTATCTAGTGGAGAATCAGTGTTAAATGAAGCGAATTGAGCTTATATAAGACTTTTAGATACCTGTGCATACTCTTTCCTCTGATAAAGCGTTTATGGAATTAATGGCACCCTTTGGTATGGAAAGGAAGCCATAGCCCTTTCCTAAATTTTAAATATTCATCTACGCTGCCCTTACCTTTCGGGAAAAAAAAAAAAAAAAAACTGCATTATTTCAAAATAGTAAACAGTATTATTTTAAAATATATTATATCTGTACTGATAAGTATAAAGGATTTAAATCCAAATATGTCGGTTTTGAGTTAAGTACATAATCAGACTCAGAAAAAAATTCTCTATCGATTGGTATAAAGGATTTAAATCCATGTCATTTAGTCTTTGAGAAAATCCATTGATAAAAAAAGACTCAAATCAGAAATTTAGCATTAATCTTTGGTATAAAATATTTAATTCAATTGTTTTCCCTTTATTAAATGAAGATTGACAATCACTGAATGGTATAAAGGGTATAAATCAACATACTCCCTTTTTCCTAATTGATTCTTCTGATTAGTTTTTAGTTAGTTTAACTTTACTTTTCATCTCCTGAAAAATCAAGAATATGGACCTTCATACTTATCAGTACAGATATATATTATGAGAAAAATTTCTTCTTATTAAAGTTCAATATTCTCTCTAACCATTCGTTTAAAATGAAATTATTTAAGAATCATTTAAAAAATTTCTTTCATCTCTCTGGATTTTTGCTTCTCCCTAGATTTTTACCGGCTGTAACTCCTTTGACCACAAACAATTGTTGCATACTTTTGAGTATTCGTTTTACAGTATTTGTTTACAATGCTTGTTTCACCAAATTTTTGGTTAGCAGGCGCTTATAAATGAATAAATTAGGAATATATATAAATTTACTAGAGATACGATACTCCTGTAAGCTACGGTATAGGTCAAAATGACCTGGTGTAAACCGCTATATAGAAGCTTTTAATCGTATCAAAGATGAAAACTGGTGTCCAAACACATAATTGTGACTTTGTTTGTGTCAGTGTTATGTACAGTCGGTAATAAAAGTTTCCGAACACTAGCAAAAATTCCTATGCAAAAAAAGTACACTTAATACAGTTTTGTTAAATAAATCCTTGTCGAATCTTGTTCTTAGGCAGTCTAAAAACAGGATTCGACAAGGATTTATTTAACAAAATTGTATTAAGTGTACTTTTTTTATATAGGAATTTTTGCTAGTGTTCGGAGACTTTTGTTACCTACTGTACATCTTGCTCTTTCCGGTATGTTTTGACATTCTGCAGTAGTATTAGAAGTTCATTATGCAATTAAATTTCGTCATTCTTTCAATTTTTTATTTGTTTTATTTTTTTAACTTCCATAATTTGATTTACACCAGTGTCCTTATATTAGGATCTTGAATAAGTTCTTGCTATTATTATTATTATTATTATTTTGTATAGCACCCAATGTCCTTGCTTCTGCATCGTTCCTAATGTTTTCAAACGTTTCGAAACTTGTGTAATTCCTTCATTTCTTCGTCTTCAAACTTTTTCGGTGCGCCAGAGCGTTCTTTATCTCCGAGATCAAAATCAATATTTTTGAAGCGCCGAAACCAGTCTCTGCATTTCGTTTCAAGTCTCAACAAGAATTCTGTGGGCTTTAACTGCCGTTTTCTTTTGAATAAAATAAAGCAATAACATTCCCGCAAGTACTCTTTATTTGGCACAAAACTCGACATTTTTTACACTAAGGAAAAAAAAAAAAAAAAAAAAACCTTGTTTACACTGTATCGAACTAACATACAAGCTTATCGACCGAACTTCCTTGGAAATGCGTTACCATCTGAAATTGCATGCACGTAGTCCTGGTAATGCCATCTATTAGGATACTGTGAGAAATTATTCAAAGTCCTAATAGAACTACTCCATGTCAATTGTTACTTTCTCTTACCCATAGGGTCAAGGAAGTATTGTTTTAGGGTCAAATTTTCGAACGTGAGTTTTTGTTATATTTACATGTTCTGAGGTCCCCTGAATACGAACATCATGTTTTTAGCGAATGGTCTCTGTGTGTCTGTCTGTTATCGGCATATCTCAAGAACAAACAGTAGCAGAAATTCCAAACTCGGTATTCTAAATGTGTATCATACAGGGATGCTTCAGTAAGCTTTTCGTTGAGATGAAGCAAATGTTTCGTGTACAGGGACACTCAAAAGTATTCAAATACATTACGTCTATGGGGGAAATTGCAGGTAAGTAGAGTTTAACGTCTATAGACTGCACTAAACCAAATGAAACGAATATATAATTTTTGTAATAGAGATAGTCAACTGGGAAAAAATTGTGTGTATGTAGGAGCCTCGCCTCCCCCTGGGAGACGTCCCCCTCGAGGGGAGGAAATTTTCAGGATGGGTATATTTCAAAAGAGTTCGCCAATAACTTTAAAACGCATGGTGTAACCATCGATGTGCGATAATTTAAAATAAAGCTATCATTTTTTTTTTTTCATTTTTAACAAAAATAATAATAATAATAATAATAATAATGCAATATTGAGAATAAATTCAACATTTTTGGGGATATTTGGTGTTATACTACTTCTCTAATATGGAAACCGTCTGCATTATTATAAAAGATATTTTGTTTAAATTATAATTTTATAAATAATTTTTTAAAAATAGAGTTATTTCTTAATAACAGAATTAAATTCTATATAAATGTAGGTGCATTAATGAAACTGGGGGTTGAGGGGGGCGGCAGCCCCCTCACACAGAACTAATTATCATATAAAACTCTTCCGAAGCCTAATTTGAATTGTTTAACATAGGTTTACATAACAGTACTCGTTATCTTACCTCTTAATCTGCAACCGGTATTTATAGTATTAAATTCCAGGGAAAAAGAAAGTCGTGTGAGTGACACTCCATATTATTTATTTTAGCATTGCTGTACTCACTTCAGCTGCTTTTGAAGCCTAATGAGAGATTTAAACAAAGTTCGCCATATCTTTTGATGCTTTACGTTTACAAAAGACGTTGGTCCCAAAATCTATAACCAGAAAAAATTTCGAAGGGAATTCAGATTTTTGGTACATAATTTTGTGTCGTTGGGTGTTAAAAATGAAGTTTAACACAACATTTTTCAACAAATCTGTAAAATTTGGGATGGGGGGGGGGGTGAACCCTCTTCCCTCTTAGTTACTACTTTGCTTGGCTCAAAATACACTAGTATAAATTCTAGAGCATATATTTGACAACAGCTAGCATTCGATACTTATTACTGTACCAGATTTCTGATCTAAAACTTATTCTTTTACTGACCCGATACAGCATATTTCAAATCTTATCTAAATCTTAACTCTTTTCTTACATTCACTACTTAAATTTTCTAATAAAATATTTATTCTTCAAAATAATAAGATATGGATGGGTCTCACCTGAAATCTTCTAATCCAAAAGTCCGGGTGTGGATGGGGCAACTATCATCCATTAAATAAACTAAGCTTGATGAACGTAGCACTTCTTAAATATGAAAACAGAATTTTAATGCTATTTTAGCATACACGTAAAATGAAAACGAGGACAGAACAAAAACTATCTACATTATTTACAATTAAATATTAAAGTCTTTCATTGTCATTAGTTCTTAAATATTTATTCTAATTCTTAAAAGTTTCAATAGTTCTGTTTTAGGACCGGGGCGTCTGTAAACACAACGCTCTTAACGTAGCCCCTTCTCTTTCAAGGTCCTTTACTGTTCTGCTTCTGATTCTAAAAAGCAACTTTCTCGAATACCTCTCATTTTCGAGTCGAAAAAGAGATGCAGTCACGAAAAACAGGCGCCCGTCTGTCTGGAAAGGCACTTGTTCTGAAAGCAGAAGAATGAGCGGGAATTCCCGACATCCTCCCACCTTGAGTTGCGACTAATCGGAGGAACTCAACAATACAAGTTGAAGTCGTTGAGGGGGTTTCACCACACGGCCAGTTCGGGAGACCACCGGGGGTTTGGAAGTGGGATCATGGGTTCTGGAACTGGTAGGTTCTGGAGGGTCTTTCACAGGTTCTTTTTCTCTGGGGTTGAGTATCGGTTTCTGTGAGAGGTTCTTGTTTTCGGAAGTCGAAGGACTTAAATTTTCTTGAACAGATTTATGTAAAGTGGGGTGATTCTTAAGTTCGGTACTGTCAATTTCTAAAGGAAACAATCTTTGCAATGGACGCAGAAAAAGTCCATTTTCGGTCTTCACCTTAGCTAGGCGTATGACATTATCTTTGCCTGGGTAAATCTCGATCACTCTTGCCAAAGGCCAGTGAACACGTTTCTTATTGAAATCTTCTAATAGGACAACATCGCCGACTTTCAATTGTTTGAATCTTTTGGTCTTAGATGCATGTTGTCGTAATTGTCCTAAATATTCAGCTCTGAATCTGTTTCTTAGGTTTTCTCTGATTATTTGCCTATATCTGGCTCTGCGGTTAAGATCTTTAGAATCTAAAGCATCTAGGTCAGGTACTCCTGATGTTGGTAGTTCTCTTAGGAACATCATTGGAGTTAAAGGTAAGGGATCTGTGTTATCTTCGGAAACATAGGTTAGGGGCCGTGAATTAATCACTTGTTCACAGTCACATAGCATGGTGTAAAGTTCTTCGTAATTCAAAGATGCACGACCTAAGTTTCTTTTCAGGATTCCTTTAACCATTCCAACAAGCCTCTCCCACCAACCTCCCCACCACGGTGCGGCAGGAGGGTTGAATTTCCATCTGATCTTCTGGGTGGAAGCTACCTTGCAGATGGTTTCCCAATCTACACTCGAGAGAGCATTGCTGGTTCCTAGGAAGTTCTTCCCGTTGTCTGAATAGATGATGTAGGGTCTGCCTCGCCTTGCTATGAACCTTCTCAGAGACTGGATAAAACTTTCTGTAGACAGAGACGTAATGGCTTCAAGATGTATGGCTCGGTAGACAGCGCAAGTAAATAAGGCTATCCACGCTTTTGATCCATCAGAAAGATGAAGAGGACCGGCTAGATCTACGCCCACCACTTCAAAGATGGCTGCTTCTCGTACTCTGTCTTCGGGTGGTACTCCAGGTTCAACATCTATTTTGGAAGTCTGAAGTTTTCTGCAAATCACGCATTTTCTTATTGAATTTCTAATGGATTTTCTAGACTTCAGTATCCAGAAATTTTCTCTAAGTAGTGTCATTAGAGTGCTGACTCCGGCGTGCTGATTCTCCAAATGCTTCTCGAATACCAATCTTTGGACGACGGGATGCTTGTAAGGTAAGATTACAGGATATCTGAAGTTTTCACTGTCGTTTCTTTGAATTATATTGGTCTTTACTCTTAAGAGACCAGCTTTATCTTCGACAGGCCTTAAATTTCTTAATTTTGGATCTGTTCTCTCTGAAAAAGATTCTTGTTGTACTAATCGTAAAAGTACATTTTCTGCTTTTGAAAATTCTTCAACTGAAATATCTAATTCGGATATTTTCTCAGCAGTCTTCGAATTATGATAAAATCTATATATCCAGGCAATGGTTCTAACTGTTTTCTTGTAAGAGGAAAAATACTGATAAAATCGATTGAAATTATCTTCTTTTTTATCTAAAAGATTTAGGATTGTCTTCCTTTTTTCGCTGTTTATGATTTCTTCGTTTGGGTCTTCTTCTATTTGAGGCCATTCATTTTCATGTAAATAAAGCCAACTCGGACCCTCCCACCATCTCGATTTCTGTAGTTGTTCAAAGGAACATCCTCTAGACGGGAGGTCCGCAGGATTCAAATTTCCGGGTACGTGTCTCCAATTGCAAACTTCAGTCAGATTTCGTATTTCTAACACTCGGTTATGTACAAATGTACCCCATTCTTGTTTTCTTCTAATCCAACCTAAAGCAGTGGTTGAATCTGACCAAAATATGGTATTTACATTTAAATTTAAATCGTTCTGTACATTTTTGGCCAACCTAGCGCCAATAAGACAAGATAACAGTTCAAGGCGGGGTATGGTCAATTCCTTAATAGGTGCAACTCTACTCTTAGCATTGATTAACTGGATCTTGATTCCTTCTGAGGTCTCTACTCTTATGAATACGCAAGTGGCATATGCTCGCTTACTTGCGTCAGAAAAAACATGTAATGATGTTTTCTTTTCTTTCTCTGGGCAAATGTTAAGCCACCGAGGTATTTTAATTTGGGATAAAAAATTTATTCCTTTCAGCCAATTAGAAGATTGTTGTTTTAAAGTTTCAGGGAGCTCTTCGTCCCACTTCACCTTCTGAATCCACGTTTCTTGAAGGATTAGTCTGGGAACTAAACTGACAGGTGCTGTGAATCCCACAGGATCAAAAATTCTTTGGGTAACTGATAAAAGTTTTCTTTTTGTAAGGGGTTCACTTATCTTTAGGGGTTCTTCAATTTTACAAACTAAACTGTCCTTTTTCAAATCCCAGAGTAATCCTAACACGGGAGCAAACCTAGGTTCATCTTCAGTTTTGTCGATCATAGCCTGGGGCCAATTCGATCGCCAGCATCTCAAATTGAAATGTGCCGAAGCCAAAATTCCTTGAGATTCTGATATGAATTTTTCTGTTTCTGGAATTGAATTCAGGCTGAGGAGGGAATTATCTAAATAGAAGGAATCTCTTAAGAGCCTAGCTGTCTCTCGCCATTGTTCGGGAACATTTTCTAAAAGGTGATTTAATGTTGCCATAAGCAAAAAAGGGCTTGAAGTTAGGCCGAAAACCACACGACAATGTCGATAAATTTTTAATTTATTTTCGCTATTAAACCAAAAAAATCTCAAAAAGTCGCGATCTTTCTCTGTTATTTTAATTTGCAGGAATGCTTTCTCTATATCGGACGAAATTCCTATTTTGTATTTACGGAATTTATTTAAAATGCTAGGTATAATTTCTACAAGATTTGGTCCTTTTGTTAAACAATCATTAAGGGAGGGACTGTTTCTAGTGTGTGCTGAGGCATTGAATACTGGACGAATTTTTGTGGTTTCACTAGATTCTTTAACCACCGGTCTGTGTGCTAAATAATGTACCTTGTCCCTCTTCTGGTCCAATACCTCTTCTATAATCTGATTGTTTTCCCAGAAATCAAAAATTTCCCCATATTCCTTTTTCCTATCAGATTTGATTAATTTATTTTCCGTCTTATACAGGCACTTTTCTGCCAACGAGTAATTATCTGATAAAATCGAATGGTCAACTGTCCATGGTAAATTGACTTCATATCGACCGCTTTTATCTCGTTTAACAGTTTCTAGAAAATGATTCTTGGTTTCTTGTTCTAAATCCTGTTTCGATTTATTATCTTCATTAGTAATTCCTAGAGTGTCAAGGCGCCATAAATCTGATAAACTGGCGTTTGACACGTGTAATGACAACGATAGGCCCGCCAAAGAATTGTCCTGCTCACTCTTGTGACCCTCTGTCTTGCCCAAAATGGTCCAACCCAATTTAGTTCTAAATGTAGTTAATCCCAATTTTGGAAAATATTTTATGTCATCTGTGAACAGTTTAGCGGACATATCAGCTCCCAAAAGTATATGTACTTCGTCTGGATTTTTCTGGTATAAACAGGATTTATTATTTCTAGGGACATCTGATAAATATACACCTTCCTTTTCTAAGAGTTTTACTAATTTATCATCGCGACATAAATTCACGCCTGTGCATATTTTTTCTTGATCTAGTGCTTGTACTTTACACTTAAACTTATTATCTAAACTCCCGATCGTAAATTCATAACGATTATGTTCAGCTGACATTTCCATGCCCCCAAAAAGACCATGTCTGATTGTTTCTTTATTCATTCTTTTTAATTTTAACTTATCAGCTGCAAACTTACTGATGTAACTATTATGAGATCCGGAGTCAATAATTAACCGAATATATGATGATTTACTATCATCTCTGTTAGAAATTGCTACTATTAACGTCTGCAAATAAACATTCGCTTGTAAATTATGATTCGATAACGCCAATTTAGATTGATCATTTCTTTCGTAATTACTTATTTCCTGTTTCGAATCTTTATTTCCATTACACATTATGTCTGAATGTCTACGATTACATAACTTGCATAAAGTTTTTGATACACAATGTCTAGCTAAATGCGATGGTTGAAGGCATAAATAACACAATCCTTTCTTACGCAATAGATTAACTCTTTCATCAAATGGTAAATTACGAGTTTTGACACATTTGTTACTTAAATGCGATTCTGAGCAAAAATTACACCTATCACTTTTATTCTCATTTAATAAATCACAAGCAGTAGGCAATTTCCGGTTCTGAGTATCAAATTTATTAACGCGGGGGGGAAAAACATCTCTACGATTTTGATTATCTAATCTTTGAGCTCGGGGGGAGAAATGACTGGCGCCGCTATCCTCTTGTCTGGTAGTTATTAAGCATTCGCGCGATACAAGTTGTTTATTTAAGAAAGATAATATATCTTTCACGCCATAATTAACACCGTGAAATTCCATATTAAATTGTAATGCTAAATCTTTAGGTAATATTTTTAGTAATATCGGTGATAATAAACTGCCGTAGCTATCCAAAGAAACATCTAATGATTCTAAACTTCTAATGTTAGTTTGGATTTCATCGTAAATTTTCCTGAGCGATTTAATGTCACTTGAATGTTTTAGTGGGGCAATATTTAATAATTTATTCAAATGTACATTCACTAAGAGGTCTTGTTTGCCATATCTTTCTTTTAAAATATCTACTACTTTTATGTAATTACTCGAGGTGACAGAGAATCCTTCTATACATTTTAAGGGGTCAGGTGCTAAAAATGATTTCAAATAATTAAATTTATCTACAGAATCTAAATTTTCATTATTATGAATAGCCGTTTCGAATGACGACCAAAAAGTCAGCCATTCGGCTGCGTTCCCGTTAAATTTAACTGGATCTAGCTGTGGTAATTTGATGTGCATTGCTTCTTTCGAAGTATTTCTTCTTTCAATTTCTGTTGATGAAATACTTATTTTACTTTTCTTTAGTTCTTTTAATTTTCTGTTGGCTCGAAATCGCCAAGTAATTATTTTCTCACGATATTCATTTGCCGCTTCTAATTCGGCTTCTAATTGGAGCTCTTGAGTTAAAGTTTTAATCTCTGCATCTTTAATCTTTAACTCTATAGTAGTTTCATTTAATAATTCAATAGTTTCTTCTAAATCTACAGTATCTGGATCTATATCATCACATAAAGTTTTTAATTTCTCTATAAATTTATTTATACTGTCTCTTATGACAGCTCTTTCTTTTTTAGCTATTACTAAATTAGCCATAATAAATACAAAATTTAAAATTTTATAATATTATCTATCTTTTCAATTGTAAATAATGGATATAGCTGCCCACATCCCGTGTATGGGATGCCAAAAAATATTACTGTACCAGATTTCTGATCTAAAACTTATTCTTTTACTGACCCGATACAGCATATTTCAAATCTTATCTAAATCTTAACTCTTTTCTTACATTCACTACTTAAATTTTCTAATAAAATATTTATTCTTCAAAATAATAAGATATGGATGGGTCTCACCTGAAATCTTCTAATCCAAAAGTCCGGGTGTGGATGGGGCAACTATCATCCATTAAATAAACTAAGCTTGATGAACGTAGCACTTCTTAAATATGAAAACAGAATTTTAATGCTATTTTAGCATACACGTAAAATGAAAACGAGGACAGAACAAAAACTATCTACATTATTTACAATTAAATATTAAAGTCTTTCATTGTCATTAGTTCTTAAATATTTATTCTAATTCTTAAAAGTTTCAATAGTTCTGTTTTAGGACCGGGGCGTCTGTAAACACAACGCTCTTAACGTAGCCCCTTCTCTTTCAAGGTCCTTTACTGTTCTGCTTCTGATTCTAAAAAGCAACTTTCTCGAATACCTCTCATTTTCGAGTCGAAAAAGAGATGCAGTCACGAAAAACAGGCGCCCGTCTGTCTGGAAAGGCACTTGTTCTGAAAGCAGAAGAATGAGCGGGAATTCCCGACAATACTAAAGTTAATATAATATTCAAAGGGTAACGAAGTTTAAAGATGATTTTCATCGGTCAAGTGACAAGTGAAACAGATAGATCCGTCGTAACTGAATCACACAATGAAAAATCTTTGAAGGGGGTTGAGGGGCGTGACAAATGATCTTCACTGGTTAAAACTTGAAAAACACTCGTCACGTGATTTTTTATGTTGGTTGCATTTTTCTATGAAGGTTGCACTCTCTAGTCAAATATATGCTCTATGGTGTCAACTTTTAAGATTTTTTTTTTTTTTTTTTTTTGGTAAAAAGTTAAAAGCTTTTGTTTGGAACAAATGTGGAGGTGCCCTCCGTAGCCGAATGGTTATGTCACCACACTGCTAATCGCCTTCGAGCGTAGGAGAGCGGGGGTTCGATTCCCTCGCTGCCCTGGGTGTTTTTCCATTTCTCCGTATTGTAATTCTGTCATGTACTATCTGTAATTATCTGACGAAGATTTACAAGCGGACTACAAGTCAAGCAAATAAATCTGATGTATATGTTATCAATAAACAAATGTGGAAATTAGAATCCAACTACATTATTACTGGATTATTTTCCGGGGCTTTCACGTTGTATTTCAGCCTAATTTTTCCGTCTGATGAAGCTTTTCTTATATTTTGATAGTTTCTGATTCTTTTTTTTTTTTTCTAATCTCTCTCAATGAAAAAATTAGAAATATGTGTTTAAATTAACTAAAAAGATCGAAATTTCAGTTAGGCTTTAGCCCACACTATATTATGACCCAAGTTTAAAAAAAAAAAAAAAATATTTTAGAAGTTTTTTTTTTTTTTTTGTTCAAAGGTGAGAAATTGGAAACTAATCAAATAATTACAGGATTATTTTCAGGGGTTTTCAAATTGTATTTTAGCCTAATTTTTCGTCTGATGAACTGATCATAGAAAGTTTGGGCTTTCATGTTGCATTTTACCCTAATTGTTTCGTCTGATGAACTGACCATAGGAATTTTTTCTTATCTTTTGATAGTTTGAACCTTTAGATGAAAAAATTACAAATATGCATTTAAATTAATGGGAAAGATCAAAATATCAATTAGCCCTTCTTCTATTATCACCAACTCTTTAAAGAAACAAAATCTTTTAGAAGCTTCTGTTCGGTTCAAAGGTGGGAAATTGGAATCTGACCACATAATTACATTATTATTTCCAGGGGCTTTCATGTTGCATTTTACCCTATTTTTTCCGTCTGATGAACTGACCATAGGAAATTTTTCTTATCTTTTGATTGTACGAACCTTTAGATGCAAAAATTACAAATTTGTAATTAAATACATTTTAAATTAAAAAAAAAACCTAGTTATTTACTTCGTGCATCGATTTAGATCTTTCGAAACCGGGCACCCAGTCCTCTTCAGTAACGAATTTCTGTGCTTGAAACTTGAAACTGGGGAGTGTTCCTCTGTTGATTTCTCAGCAGATGGTTCCATGCTCCATTTGGGGCTACTGCGCCGCTGTCGTTGCATACGTCATAATTCGTATATATTTCAATCGATTCACGGTACATCGCATAATTATAATTATCATAATCTGCAATTTTAGTAGTTTTGTCAAAGTCTATTTTAATATTTTGTTTATTGTGTGTTTTAGCTAGAGCGGTATTATATTTTCCGGTTTTTATGTCGTTTTTATGTTTGTTAATCCTAGTTTTAATCTTACGCTTCGAAAGATCTAAAACGATGCACGAAGTAAATAACTAGGTTTTTTTATTTAAAATGTATTTAATTATAATTATACTTCGTTTTTTCTATATATTACAAATTTGTATTTAAATTAATGGGAAAGATCGAAATATCAATTGGCTTTTTTCTGTTATGACCAACTGTTTAAAGAAGCAAAATCTTTTAAAATCTTTTGTTCGGTTCAAAGGTATGAAATTGGAATCTGACCATATAATTACATTATTATTTCCAGGGGCTTTCATGTTGCATTTTACCCTAATTTTTTCGTCTGATGAACTGACCATAGGAAATTTTTCTTATCTTTTGGTAGTTCGAACCTTTAGATGAAAAAATTACAACTATGTATTTAAATTAATGGGAAAGATCGAAATATCAATTTTCCTTTCTTCTATTATGTCCAACTCTTTAAAGAAACAAAATCTTTTGGAAGCTTCTGTTCGGTTCAAAAGTGAGAAATTGAAATCTGACCACATAATTACATTATTATTTCCATAAGTTTTCATGTTGCACTTTACCCTAATTTTTCGTCTGATGAGCTGACCGTAGGAAATTTTTCTTATCTTTTAATAGTTCGAACCTTTAGATGAAAAAATTACAAATATGTATTTAAATTAATAAGAAAGATCGAAATATCAATTGTCCCTTTTTCTATTATGAGCAACTCTTTAAAGAAACGATATTTTTTAGAAGCTTCTGTTAGGTTAAATGGTGGGAAATTGGAATCTGACCACATAATTACATTATTATTTCCAGAAGTTTTCATGTTGCACTTTACCCTAATTTTTTCGTCTGATGAACTGATCATAGGAAAATTTTCTTATCTTTTGATAGTTCGAACCTTTAGATGAAAAAATTACAAATATATATTTAAATTTATGGGAAAGATCGAAATATCGATTGGCCCTATTTCTATTATAACCAACTCTTTAAAGAAACAAATTCTTTTGGAAGCTTCTGTTCGGTTCAAAGGTGGGAAATTGGAATCTGACCACATAATTACAGAATTATTTACAGGAGCTTTCATGTTGCAGTTTACCCTATTTTTTTCGTCTAATGAACTGACCATAGGAAATTATTTTTCTTAGCTTTAAATAATTCAAACCTTTAGATGAAAAAGTTACAAATATGTATTTAAATTAATGGGAAAGATCGTAATATATATTATGGCTTTTGGTTCATACTGAATTATAACCAACTATTTAAAGAAACAAAATGTTTCAGAAGCTTTTGCTCGGTTCAAAAGTGGGGAACTAGAATCTAACCACATAATTACAGGGTTATTTTTGCGTGAAAATTATATGCATACTTGCCTCCACCGGAGATTCTTTAACATCCGGCAATTTTCTACGATACTAGAGGTCAATCATGCGACTGAATTCCGTCTTTATAAAGTTTAGATTTTTTTTTTCCATCATTCACATTCGAATGAGAAAATGATTATTTCTTTTACAAACACAGGTCTGCACGCACTATTGCCGGTAAACCCTCCCAGTGATGCCAGATGGTCGAAAATTATTTCCCCAAACAGGTCTTCAAATTTCCCCAAATCAGCGTTTTTTTTTTTTTTTTTTTTTTTTTTTTTTTTCCGAAAAAATCCCCAACTTGATTTCTACTGAAAAGGGAAGATAAAAAAATTTTCAAAAAAAAAAAATATCAAGCAGATTTTTCTATGATTTAAGCTCAGATTTTTCCCCAAATGAAGGCAGTTTTTCAAAAAAATCCCCAAATAACAATAAAGCTATTGAAAGTGTCTAGTCGTAGGGATAAATCATCACGTTGCCAACATTGACAGAAAGTTGAAAAACTCCCCAGATTTGTCCCCAAAAATTTTAAAATTCCCCAAAAAAGTCCCCAGAAGCCTCAAAAATCCCCTAAAATGGGGACAAAATCCCCAATCTGGCAACACCTGTTAACGAATTCGACTTCTGTTTTTTCACGATGTGGATCAATGATATTGTTTAAGTGATTGTGAAACTATTTTTACACCGAAATTATGTGGTGATCAAGGAAGTAATAGCATGTATTACTTTGGAAAAAAAATGGTGGTATTTCTCACGGGGTAATCTATTTCTGATTACATGGAGCTATTGAAAACAAACATTACTTTTTTTTTTTTTTTTTTCTTCTTCTTTTACACAAGTTGAAGGAATATAAAAGCTTTTAAAAATATCAGGAAAGAACTAAAATATAATCATTTAAATATAATGATATAATTGATTTAACCTTAAAATGGACTTACTAAATCTAATCATCGGTAGTAACATGATAAAATAGGTATTAAATTATCGACAATGAAATAATAATTGCAAGCTCAACTTGTTAATTGAATGCTTCCGTGAAAGTTAGTGTCTCGGTCTCACAATTTACGTAGGGTATTGAAATTTTTTATAATGATAATCAAAATACTTAGAAAAGCAGATAAAAAAAAAAAAAAAAAAAAAAAATCAGATAAAAGAAATCGAAGCCTATTTATGTTTTCTAAGTGATAGATAAAAAAAAATCTGTATAACACAGAAATTAATTGAGGACGAGAAAACTTTTTGTTTAGTCTTTTCTTCCATATAAATACATGTAGTAATTCAGTTGCGTCCTTAAGTAACGGTTACTATATTCATTTCTTAAATTTTTTTTCGCACATTTTCTCTGAATTTATTTTTGATAACTTGATATGACGGGGGAGAGGGGGGAGGAATAAAATTTATATAAATAATAATAATAATAAAAGACTTCTTAATTTTTTTTTTCATACATTTTCTCTGAATTTATTTTTGATAACTTGATATGACAGGGGAGAGGGGGGAGGAATAAAACTTATATAAATAATAATAATAATAAAAGATTTCTTAATTTTTTTTTTTTTTTTTTCATACCTTTTCTCTGAATTTATTTTTGATAACTTGATATGACAGGGGGGAAAGGAATAAAATTTATTTAAATAATAATAATAATAATAAAAGAATTTTTCATTTACAATGGGAAATTGCATAATTCTTAGAACAGTTATCATATTTATTGCTTAAAATTTCGTCTTGCGCAGTTTCTCTCAATTTTATTTCTAATACAAAAATTATTTCTAATATTTCTGTAACTTGTTGCCAAAAGCAAAGGAGAAAAATCATTTCAAGTAGCCATGAAAAATCCTGACCAACGAGATATATAAAGTAGAGTGATAAATGGTAACCCTTGAGAAGGTCCAAGATGAGTCATGTGACAGGCTCTCCTTGCATCTGCGTATTCGGTGGTTCCCTTGGTAACAGCTTATTTTCAGTAAATTTCTATGGCAACGGTTTGGAGATTGTTCTTCGCATAAGTCATAAACGCCAATGTTTTTGTTTCCTTACGTAGTTTAATATTCTTTTGTACAAATTACTTTGATTTTGATTTTATTTCTTTTTTATTTCGTGTAGTTGAACTTTAACCGACACAATGCTTAAAAATAGTTGAAAAATTATTATTTGTTGTTAAATTTAGCTCTTTGAAAGTTTAAATTTTCTTTTATAAACACTTTTAAACTTTGTTGGGAAACGATGAAAAAAAAAAGGTATTTTATTATTTATTAAAATGTGAAATGTGTGTAAAATTGTTTTAAAAACAATTTATTTCGGTCATAGAACTGTCTTGTTACCTAATAATAATGATAATTTGTCGAACTGATATTTTAAATGCCAAAATAGCGATGAAGGGCCAAACACAGCAACCTATTGGAGCATGTCACGTGATTCATCTTGAACCACGGAAAGCTATTCCTTCATCCATTGAATCAGCACTCTAATTTATTCATCTCGTTGGTCTTGACATCCTAAAAAACAAAAAGACATTTTTAAAAACTAATTTGTCACTTTGGTGGTTCTGCGACACTTTAGTGTTTTTTTGAGGGGGCACTAATTTGTCAGTTTGGTGGCCCGCGTAGTCGAAAATGTTGGCGACTGCTGATATAGAGAATAAAATTTACTTTCTTTGGATATTTAATGTTATACGCACTTCTCTAGAATCGAAATCATCTGCATTCATCATGGAAGATAATTTTAATAAATTATTTGTATAGGAAATTTGTATAGAAAATTATAGAAGATCATGTGGTGGTCACAACATACTAGTTTTCCCATTATTTTATTAGTGCGAAATGCACACATGGGAACACTGGAAAAAATTTCACTTTACCTTATTTCAATACATTGTTGTAGCTATGACGTACAGTCGGTAACAAAAGTATCCCAACACTAGCAAAAATAAAAAGCTACTCATTAGTACATAGAATTGCATTTTTTACTCAAGTCAATTAAAAAGTAATAATAGTAATAATAATAACTCCTACTTGACAAGGTGAATGAACTCATTTATTTTAAGAGATATAAAAAAAAAGTAGAGTTAATACTGTTTTGTTAAATAAATCCTTGTCGAATCATGCTCTTAGTCAGTCTAAGACCGTGATTCGACAAGGATTTATTGAACAAAACAGTATTAACGGTACTTTTTTTATATAGGAATTTTTGCTAGTGTTCGAAGACTTATGTTACCGACTGTACGTCAGGGTAAAATAATAATAATTAATTAATTATGTAGGATTTAACTATGTCACTAGGAAATAATACTGTAAATACATAAACAGACACGTACAGTCGACAACAAAAGTCTCCGAACACTAGCAAAAATTCCTTTATAAAAAATGGACACTTAATACAGTTTTGTTAAATAAATCCTTGTCGAATCATGTTCTTAGACTGACTAAGCACAGGATTCGACAAGGATTTATTTCACAAAACAATATTATGTGTACTTTTCTTATATAGGAATTTTTGCTAGTGTTCGGATACTTTTGTTGCCGACTGAAAAGTGTTCTTAAAAATTAAATTTTCAGTTCTATAAATTTCAACTCAATTCTAGTGATTTTTCGATCGCTATCACGATACACACGGACACCAAAAATGTTTGAGTCTCAAACAGGGTGGTCTTACTGACTCTGCAGCGACTACACGCAACTATACCTTTTCCAAGCATTCTGTACCCCCGATAACATCGAATCTGATAATTACAGTTTTAACACGGAAAATATGAAATTTTTTTCTAAAGAGTTGCTTGCATGTATTCACTCAAAATAAAGCATCCGGTTGTACCATTATTATTTTCTTTTCCGTGTGGCTAATATTGCCATGATTGTATAATTTTCAATGATTAATTACATAATTACTTTTTTTTTCAGTTTGAAATCTTCCTTCAATAGCACGTAATATTTAGATTTACAGTAAGCATTAATTATTTAAAGAGTCTATATTTTATGAACATTAAACCTGCTATTTCTTTTTTTAGAAACTTAAAACAATCAGACATTGAAAATATTTATTCTTAAGATTTCGCTTTATTATCGTCTGCATTATTTCATAAGTTTTTTTTTTAAATGGCCGAACATTCAATTATTATCTGAAGAATTATCAATAATAATCAGAATTACATTAATTAATAGAATACTTCTAATGTATCATAGTAATTTCATTGAAATTTCATCGCTAATTACTTTTCGAATTCAAAATTAAATAAAGGATTGTTCTACTGAAGAAAATTATAACTGAAACGCAAAAAGGCATAAACAACATAAGCAAAGTTAGTAAAAATATTGCATCTGCTAGCAGAAAACAATTGTCTAAACGATATATAAAACTCTGTGAACATAAATTAATGTTTATTGCAAAACTATGCTTAATAGAATTCTATAATTAATAGCTTTTTTAACTATTATTATTCTTAGGTTCCTGTGCAATTTTGTAATTAAGCATTGTGTGTGGCTCATTTTTTTCCTTATGCTTTGTAGAATAAAAAAAGCAATCGTGGTCATCTGGAACCCGCGACATAGTCAAAGATGTGGTAAAAAGGCAAACAACAAAATATGGTGGGAAAAAAATCTATATAATAGTTCTCTAACGTGGACCAGTTTCAATTATTTTTTGTCGAAACGGTACGAAACGGGAGGATAAAAAAATAGTATTTATACATGGACAATGTTTAAGCACACGGACTTAGCTCAATGGACTAATAAGAAAATATGACGACATTTGCCTGATGAGAGTATTTTACGAAAAAATGTATTTTTAACAGTTGTTTCTTCAAAATCTTTGCAAGCGTCATTTTAAACATATAGCAGTATTTTAAAGATATATACCGAATATGAACTTTTGCGTCATAAATTGACTAAAAAACATAACCATAAAAATTTTTATCAAAACAGGAACTATTTTATTTTATTTATTTATTATATATATATACATAGTAAACTTTATAATTTCAACTTTTATATGATTGAAAACATATATTAAAATTTCTTATATATGTATATTTATTTATTTATGTATAACAAAAAGAATATACCAAAATCAATAAAAAGTCGTTCGCAACATGACGATAAAAATTTAAAAGGCGTCTTGGGAGTCCTCTATTAAAACTGTACTGCCTGTGGATGTATGAAAATTGGGTCGTGAACCATGAATTTTATTAGGAAACCTTTCTTTGAATGATTTTCGTTTCACTATTGTACATATAATATTAAATTGATTCTAATAATAATTTGGCTTCTGGTCAATTAAAATTTTAATTAGGAGGTGAAATTGGTATAACATTTATGTTTCAAATTTTGAAAGTTAATAAGAAAAGAAATAAAGGAGAATATTTCGCACGGGTTTGCTAATTGATAATAATAATAATAATAATAATAAAAGAAATGCTTTTTAAGTGAAAGTTGTCACTTTTTTGTTGCACTTCAATGCTTTATGGAGTAATAAAAACAATGGTAGACATCCGGAACTTGAGACAGAGGAGGGGGAGGGGAGGTAATTCAACGGTGAAATTATTACTAAATGGTAGAAGTGTTTTAATAGAATATAATTTTTATCATATCTGTATTGTTACTCTATGTTTGATGCATTCATGATTCAAGATCTGCAATGGACTCTTCCCGGTTTCGTCTGCTCAATCATGTGATAGAGGAAAACGAATAATCGAATTCTGAGAATCGAATTCAATTAAATATTGTTCTTATGAACAAAAATGTTAATATTTGATATAAAATAAAATAAAACTAATATTGTGCATTTGTAAACAGTAGAATAGTTGTATTTGTAAATTTAATAATTTTTTAAAAAACACTTTATGTGTTTATTTATTTTCAATTGTAAGAATCGATTTTTGTATGTTCTAGTGTAACGTTTACATTAACTGATCTAGCAATAAATAATAGCTTGTTCTTGTGGAATGTTTATGGATTATAATTTGAAATTTTAAAATGTTTTCATTTAATTTAATTGCATAAAGTTGTTCCAACAAGTTAATTAACTTAGTTACTGGTCTAAGTGGATTTAGGCAGTACGATGTTGCACTGTCACTGATTTAAGTACCAAAAATCAGAGTATTTAACATGTTCTTCATGAACATCAGTAACAAATATAATCTAAATGATGATTGTAAATGTATACAACAAACAAAAGATGATGAATGATGATATAAAATGGATTAAAAATGATGCTGTATAAAAAAGTAACACAGATTAAATACGATTAATCAATAATAAGAATAAAAAATGCGTTATTTCAGCAATCGCTCTAGATAAACAAGACTTCGTCTGCTATTTGTTTTTCCTCTATCATGTGACCTCTGACGTCAGGTGGGAAGAGCCCTTTACAACTCTTCTTCAATAGTTTGGTTTAACTACTACTGTTCCGTGCACAGTAGTCAGGTGATCAAGAATGCCTTCTTGAAAATATGCGATATCCAGGACAAAATGTATAAAACTATTTTCCATTGTGTTTAGTAGCAAGTAAAGACCTCCATTAGCATTCATTTTTAACGATACAAAGTTTACTGTTCTACTTAATATTTCTCAGACACGAGAATAGGTAGAGATAGGCCTAATGAATAAATAAAAATCGCAAGATTATAGATAAGAGTCAACTGATAAACTAATAAACCAGAAAAAATTTACATTGAAAATTTAGGTGTATGCTTGCTTTTTTTTTATTTGGATCTTGAAGCTGGTAAACAATCAGATAAACAGCCAAGTAATATTTATTGAGACAAACGATTAGCCCGATTATCAACTTCATTCGCATGTTAATTTTTTTCTCTCCCCCCCACCTTTTTATTTTTTTTTAAGTACTAAAAAAAAAGTAAAAAAAAGTACTAAAAAAAAATAGTCTTTCAATCGCAGATGTTGAATTTTACAATTCTTTTTCTGTCGGAAAAAAAAAAAATGAACATGCAAACATATATTTAATTTTATTTATTTATTTAAATAATTAAAATACAAGGTGCGTCTAAAACGTTCAGTGAATGGAAGCATAAAACAAATAAAACAAAGCATTGAAACAAAATACTTTTAATCGCTCGCAAAGTAACATCCATTGGCCACAATACACTTATGATATCGTTGATAAAGCTGCTGGAATGAATCAACGAAGGCCTTTTTGGGGATCGGCCAAAGCACAGATGTCACACGTCGCCGGATGTCTGGTATGACTGTAAAACGTGTGCTCGTGCTCTTGATGACTCCCTTGAGGCGAGGGAACAGAAAGAAGTCTGTAGGTGCCACATCTGGAGAGTACGGTGGATATGTCATAACAGTTACTCGATGTTGGGCCAAGAAGTTGCTTTCACAGATTACAGTATGCGGGAGGGCGTTATTATGCAGCAGACTCCATGTTCCACTCCTGCACATCTGTGGGCGAATATATCGGATGCGCAGCAGTAAAAGCTTCAAAACAGTTTAGTAGAATTCGGCATTGACAGTTTGTCCTTGTGGGATAAATTCTTGGTGGATCATGCCGTTACTGTCGAAAAACGCAATCAGGAGTGTCTTGATTCTGGACTTCTGTGGACGACTCTTTTCGGGGCACAGGGAAGCTGGTGAACACCATTCCATTGTTTGCCGCTTCTACTCCGGATCGTACTGATAGCACCAGCTTTCATCTCCTGTGACATTCGTTTGCAGAAAGGTTGAATCTTGGTCACTCGTGTCGATGAAATCTTGAGCAGCGTGCATTCGTGTTTCCTTCTGCTCGTCGGGAAAGGAGTGCGGCCCAAAACGGGAATAGATCTTGCGCTTACCCAAATCTTGGTGAATGATGGTGCTAACACTGTCCTTGCTAATTTCCACTTCCTCCGATATCCAACGTAAAGACAGTCGGTGATTGTTTTACAGCATCCGTTCTACCACTCGACGTTGTCGGTCGTCACTCTTCAAAAACTTAATACACAAAAAATCAAAAACTTAATGCACAAAAAAAAAAAAAAAAAATTACAATAAGTAAAATTAATTGTTTAAATAAATGAACTAAAAGTTATCACAAGATAATTTGAATCGTTTAAAATTAATTCTTATTGGTCTATGTGGTATTCAGTGGCATTAAATTTTCTGTTATTCTGGTTACTGCTGTGTTTAAATAAAATAATAATAATTATATATATATATAAATATATATATATACACTGATGGAAACAAAAATCCCAACACCAGGAAGGAGCCGTGCTAGATAAACGAAATTTGGTAGGCGTGTTTATACATCTGAAAGATGACGTCGATTCAAATTTCGAGCTACGCGCATAAGTGTGGCGCTTGTAGCGAAACTATGAACATGCAAATGAGGTTTGCTTTAAATAAGCGCTGTAAGGTTCGTGATCGTTATTTACAGTTGAGATTTGACGTAGTGAGTTAATGTTAGTCAAGGATGCCTCTAAGAAGACGAAGAAGCCATATCAACAGCTCACTGAGTTTGAACGAGGTCGTGTAGTAGGGCTACGAGAAGGTGGGTTTTCTTTCCGCGATATTGCAGAAAGACTTGGCAGGAATGTATCCACTGTGCATGAGTGTTGGCAGCAGTGGTCAAGGGAAGGTACTGCCTCAAGAAGACCGGGTTCCGGGCGGCCACGTGGCACTACTGAGAGGAAAGACCGCCGTGTTCGGCGTATGGCTGTGGCTAATCGTACTGCGTCTGCAGCTGAAATTCGAGCTGCAGTTGGCACCACAGTGACACAACGAACTGTTACAAATTTGTTACTTCAAGGACAGCTCCAAGCCAGACGCCCTGTAGCGCGCATTCCACTGACTCCAAACCACTGCCGTTTGCGACGTGAGTGGTGTCAAGCTAGAGCTCATTGGAGGACGGAGTGGAGATCTGTTGTGTTTTCTGATGAAAGCCGGTTCTGCCTTGGTCGCAGTGATAGCCGTGTGTTGGTTAGAAGGAAGCCAGGTGAACGCCTGCTAGCGACCTGTCTGCGGCCTAGACACACAGGGCCTACTCCTGGAGTTATGGTTTGGGGAACAATTTCGTATGACAGCAGGAGCATTCTCGTGGTTATCCCACGCACCCTGACTGCAAATTTGTACGTCAGTCTAGTGATACAACCTGTTGTGCTGCCATTCATGAACAGCATTCAAGGGGGTGTTTTCCAACAGGATAACGCTCGCCCTCATACCGCTGTTGTAACCCAACATGCTCTACAGAGTGTCGACATGTTGCCTTGGCCTGCTAGATCACCATATCTTTCTCCAATCGAGCACGTATGGGACATCATTGGACGACAACTCCAGCGTCATCCACAACCAGCATTAACCGTCCCTGCATTGACCGCCCAAGTGCAAAAGGCATGGAACTCCATCCCACAAACTGATATCCGACACCTGTACGACACAATGCATGCACGTTTGCATGCTTGCATTTAAAATTCTGGCGGTTACACCAGTTACTAATGTACCAACATTTCACATTTGAAATGGTTCTTCTCGCCAATGGCTCTACCTGTGATCTTGAAACTTTAATCAATTAAATATGTTACCTAGACAAATGTATTGCTGAAATTTCATTACTGTACAATAATTTTTTCTTGGTGTTGGGATTTTTTTTCCATCAGTGTATATATATATATATATATATATATATATATATATGCTAAACTACGTCTTTTAACAAAACATCTGGGACACAGTTGTCCACTGCAGATATTTTCTTCTGCTATAAGCGACATTTCACAAAGCATCGTTTGTTTTCAAAGCAACAATACCAACTTTGACAAGCCGAAAAAGTTCCGGAAAACACTGTTTGAGGCACGGATGACAGAACACAGAACCAGTGGAGTTGTTGAGATTTCTAGGAAAAATCCTGCATTTTTAGATAATAGAATGGCTAAATCCTGAAAGAAGATAAGGGGAAGAAAAAAAGAACACGCGCTTTGCATAGAATATAAATGTTTTCCAAGTGCATCCATTTAATATTCCATTGTATTTGCTTGCATGATAACACTTCAAAATAGATTTTGTTTCTAATAGGAAAAAAAAAAATAGAAAAATCGCAAAAATTATTTTTGTACCTTTATTTTTGTATGTATTGTATAAAAGCAACAAGCCTACAAAACTACCTTTTTTTAACACTTTCCAACAAGGTTGAAAAGTGTTAATGACTTCGTTTTGTCTGTCTGTCCGTGCTCTAACACCCATAAATAATTTTGGAATTTTCTAAAACTAATGTATGTTATTCAAGTTCACTATCGGATGTTCCCTGTTGAAAGTGGAGTTAATATCTCTACTGGTTTGTGTACAGGGACGCCCAAAAGTATTCCAAAGCATTTTGTTCTATGAGAGGCTTCTATAAACCATATTTTGATAACTTTACTGTACACAAATCTTAATGAAATTGAAATATGTTATTCATGTTTACTATCGGATGTTTCATATATAAAACAGAGTAAATATCACCATTGGTTTGTGTACAGGGACACTCGAAAGTATTCCAAAGCATTGCGTTGTATGAGAGGTATTTCTATAAACAAAATATTAATAACTTTACTTCCTACAAAGCTTAATGAAATTGAAATATGTTATTCATATGCACAAAATAATGTTTTCTATAGAATACAGTATGATCAACATTAGATTTACAGGGCCACACAAAAATATTCAGTTACATTAAGAATAACACGAAATATTTCTTTAATAATATAAGATATGCATATTCCATTGGCCTGATATAAAGGGCATTTAGAGGAGAAGACGTATAATAGAAATTTTAATAAAAAATTTTGAATCTTACAAGTTTTATTTCATACGAAAGTAATTTTATGATGATCTATTATATAAATTTACAATTAATATTTTAATGTTATTAATTTTTAAAATTTCAAAAGTAGTTTTAGTTTATAATTTAATAGTAGTCTAAAATAAAATGTCATATGCTTATCATCTATTGAAAATAATTAAAACATTTTAAAATAGCGCATGGATAGAAAAGTCAGAAGAATTACATATTCAATACGTTTCTAATTTATTTTTTGTAGAAATTACATTGAGATAATGTATATATATTTAATCTAGAACGAATAAGTTGTCATTTTATAAATCCCTAAACTAGAAATTTAATTTCTGAGCTAAGCGTATAAGGTAAACGATGGAACTGAATAAACGAAATGATCGAGAATTTCTAGCTTATACTTTTCAAGATGGTGAAGCGATACATTATAATATGAATCCTTTTTATTGCTAGAAATACTCACTTTGATTTCTATAATTGATTTATAAACTTGAATTACAGTTATTAAAATTCGCCTTCGCCAGTTCGCATTTATTTGCAAAGATTTTTAAATAAATTTGACTATGATCATATAGAAAAAATGCTCTAGAATTTTAAAAGGGCTCTGTAGAATTTGCTAGCAAAGTGAACTAAAAATGATATGGGTGACATGGAACTATCGCAATTCCTCTTCTAGATGTCAGTCGTATTTATTATTATTACTTATTTTTATTTTATTTTATTTTATTTTATTTTTAAGTGTAAGCTATAATGACACTTTTGTGAGCTTCCTACCTCCATAGAAGAATGTTTTGTGCTGACTACAATTTTCTCCCCCCCCTCCTTTTTTTTAAGATAATTAAAATTTAAAATGCAAAGGTTAAGCGGGTTAAAAAAGTGTTATCTGTGCCCAGCTTTGTCTAAAATTTTTGCAAAACAATATTAAAAGAAAGAAAAAGTTAAGATGCAATTATTTTTATTGTTAAATGAAAGAAAATATTTTTTAATTACTAATACTTAAAAATCCAATTTATAAGAGCTAAATCAATCATATATATTATAAGTTAAAATGATAATTTCTGATTTATATATATATATATTCAAATATAATAATTTAAGTTCTTTAAAATTTTATTTAAAATTAAAATTCATTAAAAACAATAATAAAAATGTGTTAGTTTTTTATTACTTAATATGTAAGAAGTAAGAAGTTTTTAATTTCTTTAAAATTTTTTATTGTTCATGTGATGTCGTGTATACATGCTAATAAACTAACACACAAACGAACTAACAAACTGAAACCATATCAGTTTTATGATTTTTTATATTCATCACACCTCAAAACGTGTAGAAGTGTTAAAAAGTCCAGGATGAAAATTTTTATGACTGTCTAAGATCCTTATACCTATAATATGATGTACAATTTCAGCTTTTTTTTTTTTTTTTTTTTTTTTTTTTTAGATGGGTGAAAGAACGATAGGAAACTTCGGGCAAAAGAGAATTTAGACGAATGTTTATAATTGGAATTTTAAATATCTATAACTTTTGTTGAAAAAAATGTAACTATAGAACAGAAAATTTATCTTTCAGATCACACTTCGTATGATAAAGGGTACTAGTTATCAGCGTAGATCTAAGCATTGTTAATTTATCTAAGTCCTGGAAATTTCAGTTTAAATAAAATGCAAGGTTTTAAATATAAAACACTGCAATACAGCTCTTAATTATAACATTAAAATTTAGAGTGTTCGAATGCAAAATTTGTTGAAAATCGATGCTTTATTCAAACATTCTAAATGTTAGAGTTTAATAGTAAAAGAAGATACGTGGAACCTAAATAATGATCTCGGAATTTAATTTGAACAGATCAGCTAAACTTAAGTCATTGTCTCCTCTGTCAATCCGGATGTATTTGTCAAACACAGAAAATAGTTATACACCACACAGAATTGGAAAAACATATCCCCCCCCCCATTATAATTCCTTACAATATTGCTTAAGAAAATTTCGGTTACAAGCCCCTTGCCTCCCCCCCTCCCTTTTTTTCGAATGCGCTAAAAGAAAACCGTGAAATTCCTTTTTACTGCCTGTGGGGTAAAACCCAAGGTGCTACAGAGATTTCAATATGGGCATTGTTTTCAGTCATAGTGACATATCAAAAAGATTTTTTTTTTTTTTAAACATAAGATTAAACTGAAAAGACAAAAAATCTTGCATCAACATTTTCTAAACCTTGATGCCTGTACTGTGAACAGTTGATTAAATATTGGATTACGTACATTCTTTCATTTTTAAAATAAATCTTTGCAACTGAAAGAAAAATAGTTTATATACATATATACATGGTTAACATAATTAAATATCACGAATAAACAAACATGTATTTTATTATTCTGCAACCATTTATTATTATTAGACCATTATTATTATTTTTTTTTTATAATGCATATTTTGAAATAGGTTTTTAGATTAATGATGAAAATTAAATAAGAATCGTAGCGAATGAAGCTTGTATCTCCCTCTCTTTTTCACACGTACACACACACACATACATACATACATATATATATATATATATATATATAGTATCAGGTGGGTTGCGAGCGGTTTAAAACTTTAAGAACAATACTAATTCGATTAATTACTTAACTTTTAATAAAGAATTAAAATATTTACATTTATATACATAGAAGTTAATGAGCATCGTCACGTAAGTAAATCATATAAAAGTAGAGTCAAAAGTCTAAGTTTTCGTTGAAATTGAAATGAGAATAGTTTTAAGAACATCCCGTTATCACAAGCGTCTGTCGTGAATAACGTAGCGAGGCTCGGTCCTGCCTCCGTCAAATCCTAACAGTCGTCTCATCGAGGTTCCAACGTCAACTCATTCAGATCCGATCGTCAACTGAGCTCTCTCTGGAAGGTGCTTTTTAGCTGCGGCATGTCCAGGAAGCGGCGCACGTCTACGTCATAGTTGCATCTTTCCGGTAATATTCTGATACTCTGTCGAATCAAAACAGAAACTAAACTACGCTTGCGGTTGCAGTACTGGTTTCAGAATCGAATGTTAGGGAAAAGGAAAGTGCTTATACTTCACTCGGCCATTCTTCCTCGACTGGACCTCCAGGCGATCACACTGAAAACAATACAAACAAAAAAAAAACAAAAAAAAAAAAAAAAAAGCAACACAAAATAATAACATAATATTTACAACTTATTTACAAATTTTTGAGAATTTTCATATTTGACACATTTTTTTTTTTCTAAGTTATTCCCCATTTGAGGAATTCAGTGTGGGTAGACGTGCAATAGGAGCCTTCATGGCATCCATTTCTATTTTTTCTATCACTATTTTCATTTTTAAATTTCACTGTTTTAAAGTCATAAAAGAAAGTCAGTTGTGGGTTTACGGCAACTTGGTTGCTTACGTTATCAGTTTTTCGTGGATGTCTACTCAGCTTGCATTTAGCTTTATTTTTCTTTTTACCTCGAGAAGATTGTTTTTTATCATGTGTACTCAAATCTTTACTTTGGGGTTCAAAATTATTTTGGGACTCGAACTCGAGACCCTCCAATCGATCATTTTCAGTTTTAATGCCTTTTAAGGCTTTTGTTGCATCAAGTTCAGTCGAAAAGTCTATGATGGCAGTCTTATATGTAGGGAAAACTTCTAATTTTATTTGCACGGCTTTGGGGAATAATATGGCTATTTCACTAATCGTGGTCGTCAATGGAAGTGATGGGATGAACAACTTTCTCGAATTTACACTGGCAGTCTCTTCTTTTGGCAAATTCTGTCTTTTACACTCAGTGGAATCTATTGTCACTGGCTTTTTTCTCGATTTCTTCCTTTTAAGGAGTTTTGAATTATCGTCAACTTTCTCTTTTAACTTTTCCAACTCTTCGGCTAACTGTGAAATTTTTTTAACTAGGGCCTGTTTTTCATCTTTCTTCGAATAAGTGTTTTCAAGGTTTAGCGACTTCATTCTGGAAACATTCGTCTGACTTCGTCCCTTTCGGCGCGGCTCCTCCTCTTCATCACCATCATCATCTATCTGGAAAATACTCGTATGACTCTGTTTCTGTCGTCGAGGCTCCTCTTTTTCATCACTGTCATCATTTACACTAATATCGTCCTTCAAAAGCATCTTATCGTCATCACTCTCGTCGTTTTCGTCTTTATCGTCATTTTCACTTATGGCTTTTTCGGGAGATTCTAATGATTTTTTGACAGCATAACAAGGTTGGGGAGTTTTAATTTCACACTTTTCAACTCTATTCACTGTTTCATTTATTTCTAGGGATTTTTCAAAATTTTTGTTCTTAAAGTTAATAGGGGCATGAACAACAACATTCGATTTAATTTCGTTTTGATATTCATTTACTGGAAGTACTGTTACTAAATTTACCTCGAGAGAGTTAGGCTTATTTTTTATGAAAATACCTTTCTCATTAATTGTTGTTTCACCCAACATCAGTACATTCATGCCGATAATTACATCATAGGGAATCACGTTATCATGTACAACATAAACATCAGTTTTACTTTTAAAATCATCAACTTTAAGATCGGCGTCGAATGAGCCTAACGGCTTTATTGAACTTTTCCCGATCCCCTTCAAAATAGTACTCATAGTATTTAATTTTTTTACACTTAATTTGTCAAAAACACTTTTACGCAACAATGTTGCTTCACTTCCTGTATCAATGATTCCAATAAAATTTATATCATTTACTTGTATAATTTTACTCATATTTTGATTTACACTAATACATAATGTATTAACTTCTGGTTTCGAACCTGGGCACTCGGAACTTTTATGCCCAAACTGTTTACATGTGAAACATTTTAAACCTTTCATTTTATGGGGGCAATCTCTAGATAAGTGGTTTTTATCACCATAACTATAACAGAATTTATTTACATCATTTCTAGGACTAAATTTTTCATATACATTATGTTGTACAGTTTTCAATTTTGCATTATCAATTTTATCAAATCTAGATTTAGTTTTTTCAGTGTCTCTTTTGTACACTTCATATAATTTCAATTTTTCTTTAAATTCACGAATATTTTTTGCACGATAAAGTATGATCTTATTTTCATTTTTATCATTTATTCCTTGGATCACGTAATGCAATAACGCGGCATCTTCAATGTGCCCGTTTTTACTTAATTCTCTTATTTTTAAAAAATACTCTGTAACTGACTCATCGCCTCTTATTTTTCTTTTATTTAATATGTCATGCAAAGAGGCGGAATTTATTTCTGTTTTAAATTCTTCGATAAGTGCATTTTTTAGTTTCTTATACGTTAATAATCCTTTTTCAGACTTACGAAAGAGAAGAGCGTTTCCGCTTAAAGACCTTTTACAGAAAATTATTTTTTGTAATTCGTTTAGATTAAACATTTCAGCTATTTCCTCAAATTCGTTAAAAAACTCAATAATATTTTCATGCGGTTCGCCGCTAAATTTAGAAATATTGTTTTCAAAGTCGCTAAAAGAGACAGTTGCACCAAGTGATCCAGAATTCACATTATTACAATTTATACTTTTTTTACCCTTATTATAATCATCAATAACATTATCATTATCATTATCATAATCATAGCACTTATTTCTGCCCATATGGCATTGCACAGAAGAGTCAGTTTTTTCTACGTCATTATCACCACTACTTTCGGATTCACTACTCGATTCATTTCGAGGATCTTCATCATCTGAATTATTTTCTGAACTTTGTTTCAGTAATTCTGTATCACACAAGCTTAACAATAGTCGATCTCTCAACTCGTTTTTATTCCCATCAAAAGGGACATTTAAAATATTACAAATAACTATAAGCTCGTTCAATGAGAAATTGTCGTCGATTACCTTTTGCTTTTCAAGGTATTTTTCGTCGCCTATAGCGAAAGTGAATCCTTGGAACTTTCTTATTCTGCATCTGTTCTTACGATCGCGGATCTCATCGAATAAAAACCGATGCAGAATTTTAATTTTACTGTAGTTCTCTGTCTTCAGTGCATTGCCAATTTTGGGTACATCCCCAAGAGAAACCATTTTATAAGAAGATAAAATGTACGTACCTTTGTAGAGACGAAACAGCTGTTGTTTTAAATTTTATTTAAAATTTCCATTTAGTCGACTTGCTGTTTTAATCCTCGAGAACCCTGAAGAACAATTTTCACACTTTACCACTCCTTTATCCACATAGTTGTAGTCGGCACTCATTTGTAGAAACACACGCAACTAGTTGAATCACGGTTTTAAGAATAAAAAGTTCAGTCCAACAAATGTTTATACAGTTCATCCACTTAAAAAAAAGTTCACTTTAAAAAAAAAATAAATGTTCTATTCTTTATTCAAACATTTACGAGCGATCCAAATAATTTATGTTAACTAAAAACTAACGTTCAATCAAAATTTACTTTAAATTAAAATTCGCGTTCTATCCAAAATTTAAGTTAAAATTAAAATAATCGATTTATCCTTTATCAAGTAGATTTTATTCTTTATCCCACTTCTGATATAGTATCAGGTGGGTTGCGAGCGGTTTAAAACTTTAAGAACAATACTAATTCGATTAATTACTTAACTTTTAATAAAGAATTAAAATATTTACATTTATATACATAGAAGTTAATGAGCATCGTCACGTAAGTAAATCATATAAAAGTAGAGTCAAAAGTCTAAGTTTTCGTTGAAATTGAAATGAGAATAGTTTTAAGAACATCCCGTTATCACAACCGTCTGTCGTGAATAACGTAGCGAGGCTCGGTCCTGCCTCCGTCAAATCCTAACAGTCGTCTCATCGAGGTTCCAACGTTAACTCCAGATCCGATCGTCAACTGAGCTCTCTCTGGAAGGTGCTTTTTAGCTGCGGCATGTCCAGGAAGCGGCGCACGTCTACGTCATAGTTGCATCTTTCCGGTAATATTCTGATACTCCGTCGAATCAAAACAGAAACTAAACTACGCTTGCGGTTGCAGTACTGGTTTCAGAATCGAATGTTAGGGAAAAGGAAAGTGCTTATACTTCATATATATATATATATATATATGAATAAATTCAAAAACTTCATAAAATATCGCAAGCTATGCTTATGAAGAAGAGTCTACAGTAGGAGCAGGACAATAATTGGTTCTTAGAATGAAATAGCCTCCTGTCACTAAAAGCAAATTATATATAATATTTTAAAGTTTTCTCCCCCCCCCCTCTTTTTTTATTAAAAAAGATTTAAGCATACTTAAAAGTTTATTAAAAAAAAAAAAAATCACTTAGAACAAAATTTTCCGAATCTCAATGGCTAGGGAGCAATCGTAATGTCGAAATTTTATATATTTACCTATAAGATATTCCTTAATTAAAGATATTCTAAGAGCACTTCCGTTTTCCTGTAACAACAAATATGCTTTTTTATAAAAAAACTGATATATATATTTAAAAGATAGCAAAAAAATTAGCGGAACCAAAATGTCTCGTGACCAAAATGGCTAGGGACCAATATGGCAGGACGAAAATGACGGGACCAAAGTCGTGGGACCGAAACGGCGCGGCGGAACCAAAGTGTCCTGCTTCAACGAAAAAGATATGATTCTTCTTTTTTATTCATTTAAATATGACCAGCGTGAAGCAGGCAAAAACCTGCTAGCCCTCTATAAAGCTTTAAAAAAAAAAAAAAAAAAAAAAAATGCAATACTGCCGCAATCTATCTAAACTCTGACTAATTTCCGCGACCTAAAACTGATCTATATGATCAGAATTACTCTTAATTTTCCTGTGATAAGCAAGTAAAGCACGAGAAAGGATATCTAAAATGGGTTTAAGAAACAGTTTTCATGGTAATCGTTAGGGATCTCGGAAAAAAGGGTACCCAGAAAAAAAAAAGCTGGAAAAAAGGGCACTTTTCCAATTCTCAAATCGCAAAATAATAAATACCAAATAATGAATTTTAAAAATGACTTTCAAATTACATTTTTAGAAATTTCAATTGATTTGCTGCAACATTCATATAGTATATACCTGGGGGAAGAGATTGGGGGGGGGGCTAGGAGCAGATAAAAAGCAAATAATTATTTTTATATCATCTTCTTACCGATTTTATTGAAACTTTGTATAATCATGTACAATTTGTGAAAAAATTACATAAGTGTCAGACATACTTGGGGGCGGGGGTTAAAGAGAGGGGAGCAAAGGAAAATAAAACGATTTTTTATATCACCATTTTACTGATTTAATGATATATTCTATAACTATCGCTTACTTTTTGTTTTTATGAAGATCACAATGAGAAACGTAAAAAATATTGTAAATGTAAAAAAATATTATAAATGTAAACAAATACTACAAATGTAAACAAAGACTTAAAATGTAAACAAAGACTACAAATGTAAACAAAGGCTCTAAATGTAACAAAGACTCTAAATGCAAACAATGACTACAGATGTAAACAAAGAGTACAAATGTAAACAGAGACTCTAAATGTAAGCAAAGACTACAAATGTAAACAGGTTCGAAATGTAAACATATACTACAAATGTAAACAAAACGTGGCGAGCCGATTTCGACGTGCCAATTCCGGACATAGCCAAAGTCCCTCTTTGTAAGGGATTAAAGTGTTGAAGGAATTTGTCTTAAAAGGATTATTTTATACTTGGCCCACTCCCTAAAGTTTATTCACCGGAAATACAACCAAGTTGAATTTTGGCGACAAATTTACTAGTTTTAAGTAATTTGAAAAATTCCCATTTGCGCTAATAGAGTAAAAATACAAGAACAGTGCGAGTTACATGTGTTCTCAGATTCATACACAGCGAGGTAGAGGTTTCCAGTGACTTTTTTGTTTGTTTTTTATATGCGCGAAGCGTATATACGTGCGTGATACTGATTGCTGCAAAAACGAGTTAACAGCGTTTTCAGATTCATGTACAGCGAAGTGATTTTTTTTTTTTTTTACGTACGTGGTAGGGATTGCCGCGAAACCGAGTTACGTGCGCCCTCAGATTCATGCACAGCAGTATAGGGGAGTCCAGTGATGTTTTTTCGGTTTTTACGTACGTGGTAGTGATTGCCGCGGAACCGAGTTACGTGCGTTTTAAGATTCATGTACAGCGTATATAGCAGTGTGCAGTCATGGTTTTCTGGTTTTTACGTACGTGGAAGGGATTGCCGCGGAACCGAGTTACGGGCGCTCTCTGATTTATGCACAACGAAGTAGGGGTGTACAGCGACGATTTTTTGGTTTTTACGTGCGTGGTAGTGATTGCCGCGGAACCGAGTTACGTGCGCTCTAAGATTCATGCACATCAAGGTAGGGGTGTCCAGTGATTTTTTTCTTTTTGTTTTTAAATCCTTGGTAGGGATTGCTGCGGAACACAGTTACGGGCGTTCTCAGACTAACAAGTCAAAAGGGATGAAATCTTCTGCACACCTGGTCCTGTAATTTTTGGTCGTATGATTGGGGTTTCTTCAACACTTTAATCCCTACAATGAGGAAATTTGACTATGTCCGGAATTGGCACGTCGGAATCGGCACGTAATAAAACAACTACTACAAACGTAAACCAAGACTCTAATTGTGAACAAAGACTACAAATGTAAACAAAGAGTACAAATGTAAACAAAGGCTCTAAGTGTAAACAAAGACTATAAATATAAACAAGACTACAACTGAAAACAAAGGCTCTAAAAGTAAATAAAGGCTCTATATGTAAACAGACTCTAAATGTAAACAAAGAGTACAAATCTAAACGGACTCTAAATGTTAACTAACTCTAAATGTAAAAAAGACTACAGATGTAAACAAAGACTACGAATGTAAACAAAGTCTCTAAATGTAAACTCTAAATGTAAACTAAGACTACAAATGTAATCAAAAACTCTAAATGTAAACAAAGGCTCTATATATAAACAAAGACTCTAAATGTAAACAAGGAATCTAAATGTGTGAAGTTTGCATTGATGCAAACTCCATCTTAATAACTTAATTAGATAACTGAATGGTAAGTAAGAGAGTACAAGACTTGAATTAAATAATAAATAAGAGTTTATTTGAACAGATTAACGGGAGGGCGGTATGGCAATCGAGCGTAATTAATTCAGTCAGCGTAATTAATTAATCAAAATATATGTATCAAAAATTAAATTAGATAATCTTAAATATCTCACCCCAGCAAATGGTTGAAGGTGTAGAGACGGTTGAAGGTGTTGCACTCGTATACACCGCTACTGCGACTTCTCTGTGGATCAGAGGATTCCCTTCAGATCCAACTTTACCTTTCGAATGCTAGTAGATACTTGTACCAACACTCATCGCAAACTAATCTTCACATAACTAAATCTCCATTACTCCACTTCTCGATACTCGCCAAAATAAGATTCATCACCATCCACTATAATATACTCCAACACCCACTATAATACATATTCCAACATCCACACCCATCTACTAAAACCATCTCCATCTTATAATTTTTTCTACTAACCTCCTTTCCCTTCATTTCAATCAATACTTTTAAAATCACCTCACATTCATCTAACTCTCCGAACCTAATTCGTTCGTTGCAGCACCCTGCCGACACAAAACTAACTCGACCTCAACTTTCGCCGAGTCACTGGCGTCGAAGTAATTTAACTGTCCCCACTTTCTATTTTGCTGGATCCACCTTAATTTTACACAAACTGCGGTGACGTTCTGACGTCTCAACCTCACAAATGTAAACAAAGAATGCAAATGCGAACAAAGACTCTAAATGTAAACAAATACTACAAACGTAAACATAGTCTCTAAATTTAAACAAGACTCTAAATGTAAACTATGACTACCAATGTAAACAAAGATTCTAAATGGAAACTTAGACTACCAATATAAACAAAGAATCTAAATGGAAACAGACTACAAATGTAAACAAAGAATAAATTTAAACAAAGACTACAAACGTAAACATAACTACAAATGTGAATAAAGACTTCAAATATAAACAAAAACTCTAATATAAACAATGACTCTAAATGTAAAGAGACTGCAAATGTAAAGCAATACAAATGTAAACAAATACTCTAAATGAAAACATTTAGATAAACAAATACTAAATATAAACAAAACAAATACTCTAAATGTTACATTTGTTGTCTTTGTTTACATATAGAGTTTGTTTATGTTTAGAGTCTTTGTTTACATTTAGAGTCTTAGTTTACAGTTGTAGTCTTTGTTTATGTTTAGAGTCTTTGTTTACAGTTGTAGTCTTTGTTTACATTTGTTGTCTTTGTTTACATGATTAGACTTTGTTTATATTTAGAGTCATTGTTTACATTTGCAGTCTTTGTTTACATTTGTAGACTTTGTTTACATTTAGAGTATTTGTTTACATTTGTAGTCTTTGTTTGCATTCGTAGTCTGTTTACATTTAGTGTCTTTGTTTATATTTAGATTCTTTGTTTACATATAGAGTATTTGTTTACATTTGTAGTCTTTGTTTGCTTTCGTAGTCTGTTTACATTTAATCTTTATTTGCATTTAAAGTCTTTGATTGCATCTGTAGTCTTTGTTTATATTAACCCATACTGCACAGAATGATTCAGTTATGTTGCAAAAAGCTTACAATCTTTCAAAAACGTAACACGTTTTGGTATGCTCTCTGATACCTTACTGAAAAATTCGTCATTTTAGATTTTCTATCTGTTAAGTGATTGTAACGTTTCTGTAACGTATCTGACTTTTTGTTACGATCGCGGACATTTCTACGTTTTTGAAACTAATCGGAAAGCAATCTCAAAGTTTTTAAACGTTTCAGAAGTGTCAATTTTATATGATTGTGACGTTTCTGGAACATTTTGTGCTGTTAGGGAAGAGTCTCTTTACATTTGTAGCTGTTGTTTAGATTTAGAGTCTTTTTTACAGTTGTAGTCTTCGTTTATGTTTAGAGTCTTTGTTTACATTTGTATCCCTTGTATAAATTTCTAGACTGTTTGAATTTAGAGTCTTTGTTTACAATTCTAGTCTTTCTTTATGTTTGTAATCTTCGTTTACATTTGAAATCTTTGTTTACATTTGTACTCTTTTTTTACAATTATAGACTTTGTTTACATTTTTAGACTCTTTGTTTACATTTAGATTCTTTGTTTACATATGTAGTCTTTTTTTACATTTGAAGTCTATCTTTACATTTTTTATCTTTGTTTATATTTAGATTCTATTTTTCATTTGTAGTCCTTGTTTAAAATCAGTGTTTGTTTACATTTTGTGTCTTTGCTTGCATTTCTACTCTTTGTTTGCATTGGTAGTCTTTGTTTCCATTTAGAGACTTTGTTTCATTTGTAGTCTTTGTTTACATATAGAGTCTTTCTTTACAATTGTAGTCTTTGATTACATATGTAGTCTTTGTTTACATTTAGAGTCTTTGTTTATATTTTGACTGTTTGTTTACATTTGTCGTCTTTGTTTACATTTAGAGTCTTTGTTCACATTTAGTCTTTGTTTACATTTGTAGTCATTCTTTACATTTAGAGTCTGTTTACATTTTTTGTCTTTGTTTACATTTAGAGCCTTTCCTTATATTTAGAGACTTTGCTTACATTTGTAGTATTTGTTTACATTTGTAATCATTGTTTACATTCAGAATGTTTACATTTGTAGTCTGTTAACATTTATAGTCTTTGTTTATATTTGCTGTATTTGTTTACATTTCAAGTTTTTATTTGCATTTATAGACTTTATTTACATTTAGAGCGTTTACATTTGTAGTCTACATTTACATTTAGATTTTTTGTTTATATTAATAGTTTGTTTACATTTGCAGTCTCTTTGTTTACATCTAGATTCTTTGTTTAGATTTTTAGTCTTTGTTTACATTTGTAGTCTTTGTTTACATTTAGAGTCTTTGCTTACATTTGTAGTCTTTGTTTATATTTGTAGTCCTTGTTTAAAATTAGATTCTTTATTTATATTTGTAGTCTTTGTTTACATTTTAGTCTTTGTTTACATTTTAGTCTGTTTACATTTGTAGTGTTTGTTTACATTTAGAGTCTTTGTTTATATTTCGAAACTTTATTTACATCCGTAGCCTTTATTTACATTTTGAGTCTCTCTATTCATTTGTAGTCTATTTACATTTATAGTCTTTGTTTACATTTAGAGTCTTTGATTATATCTGTAGTCTTTCTTTACATTAAGAGTCTGTTTACATTTGTAGCCGTTTTTTAGATTTAGAGTCTTTGTTTACAGTTATAGTCTTTGTTTACATTTGTAGACTTTGTTTACATGTGGAGTCTTGTTTACATTTGTAGACTTTCTTTACATTTGTAATCTTTGTTTACATTTAGAGTCTTTGTTTGCATTTCTAGTCTTTGTTTATATTCAGAGTCTTTGTTTACATTAGTAGTCTTTGTTTACATATTGAGTCTTTGTTTACAATTGTAGACTTTGATTACATTTGTAGTCTTTGTTTACATTTAGAGACTTTCTCTATATTTTGACTGTTTGTTTACATTTGTAGTCTTTGTTAACATTTAGAGTCTCTCTTTTCATTTGTAGTCTGTTTTCATTTATATTCTTTGTTTACATTTAGAGTCTCTCTTTTCATTTGTAGTCTGTTTCCTTTATATTCTTTGTTTACATTTAGAGTCTTTGTCTACGTTTGTAGTCTTTGTTTACATTTAGAATTTGCTAACATTTAGAGTCAGTTTAGATTTGTAGTCTTTGTTTATATTTAGAGTCTGTGCTTACATTAAGTCTTTGTTTACTTTTGTTGTCTTTATTTATATTTAGAGTCTGTTTACATTTATAGTCTTTTTAATATTTAGAGTTTTTGTTTCCACTTAGAGCCTTTGTTTTCATTACTATTTATTGTTTACATTTATAATCTTTGTTTACGTTTAGATTCTTTGTTTACATTTGTACTCTTTGTTTGCATTTAGAGTCTTTGTTTACATATGTACTCTTTGTTTGCATATATAGACTTTGTTTATATTAATTACATTTGTAGTCTCTTTGTTTACATTTTGTTTCATTGTTTATATTTGTAGTCTTTGTTTACATTTGTATTCTGTGTTTACATTTAGAGTCTTTGTTTACATTCGTAGTCTTTGTTTAAAATCGTAGTGTTTGTTTACATTTAGAGCCTTTGTTTATATTTGTACTCCTTCTTTAAAATCAGAGTCTTTGTTCATATTTGTAGTCTTTGTTTACATTCAGTGTCTTTGTTTACATTTGTTGTTTTCATTTTTAATCATTGTTTACATTTAGTGACTTTGTTTACAGTTGCAGTATTTGTTTACATTTAGAGACGTTGTTTACAATTGTAGTCTTTCTTTACATTTCCAGTCTTTGTTTATATTTAGAGTTTTTGTTTATATTTATATATTTTGAATCTTTGCTTACATTTAGAGTCTTTGATGACACCTGTAGTCTTTGTTTACATTAAGAGTCTGCTTACATTTGTAGTCGTTGTTTAGATTTAGAGTCTTTGTTTACAGTTGTAGTCTTTGTTTTGTTCAGAGTCTTAGTTTACATTTGTAGTATTTGTATACATTTCTAGGCTTTGTTTACATTTAGTGTCGTTGTTTACATTTGTAGTCTTTCTTTACAATTGTAATCTTTGTTTACATTTAGAGTCTTTTTTTATATTTGCACTTTTTGTTTACATTTATAGACTTTGTTTACATTTGTAGTCTCTTTGTTTATATTTAGATTCTTTGTTTATATTTGTAGTCTTTGTTTACATTTGTAGTTTTTGTTTACATTTAAAGTCTTTGTTTACATTTGTAGTGCTTGTTTAAAATCAGTCTTTGCTTACATTTGTAGTCTTTATTTACATTGGTAGTCGTTATTTACATTTAGGGTTTGTTTACATTTAGAGACTTTGTTTACATTTGTAGTCTTTGTTTACATGTAGAGTCTTAATTTACAATTGTAGTCTTTGATTACGTATGTAGTCTTTGTTTACATTTAGAGTCTCTCTTTCCATTTGCAGTCTGTTTTCATTTATTGTCTTTGTTTACATTTAGAGTCTGTCCACGTTTGTAGTCTTTGTTTAAATTTAGAATTTGTTAACATTTAGAGTCTATTTAGATTTGTAGTCTTTGTTTACATTTATCCTTTGTTTACATTTGTAGTCTTTATTTATATTTAGAGTCTGTTTACATTTGTTGTCTTTTTTATATTAAGAGCCTTTTTTTACACTTAGAGTCTTTGTTTACATATGTATTCATTGTTAACATTTATAATCTTTGTTTACATTTAGAGTATTTGTTTACATCTGTAGTCTTTATTTATATTTGTAGCCATTGTTTACATATAGAGCCTTTGTTTACGTTTGTTTTCTTTGTTTACATTTAGAGTGTTTATATATAGAATTTATTTATATTTAAAGTCTATTTCTATTTGCATTTGTAGTATTTGTTTACATTTGTAGTCGTTGTTTACATTTGTAATCTTAGTTTATATTTGTAGCCATTGTTTACATTTAGAGCCTTTGTTTACATTTGTTGTCTTTGTTTACATTCAGAGTGTTTGTAGATAGAGTTTATTTATATTTAAAGTCTATTTATATTTGTAGTCTTTGTTTACATTTAGAGCCTTTGTGTTTCGTATATTGTTGTATAATCTTAAAATACTTTAAATAAAGGATAAAGAGAATCTTAAACTCTTACACCAACATGGAATTCTATTCTTGTTTATTTTCCAGCTATTACAAAACTGTTGCCACAAATCACAACCTAATACTTTACGTAACATCCTTCCCCTTTTACTTATTAAGAAATTTAGATTAATAATTTTCCATACATTAGTTATACAAATTTTCACATTATACATTTATCCCTTTCCTTTTTTAACATCTCTGAAATAAAATACAACCCAATATTAGAATAAAAAAATAGTCAACAGTTCTAGTCTCTATATCTTGAAGGCACTTTTACAACTCGTCCTGACTTAGTGGTATATTGAGGTCTTTCTTGCATCACACCAGTGTTCACTTCTTGTGGTACAGAAGGATTTTTCTGATTCACTTCGGCATCTGGATTTGGTGTTGGTACAACTTCATTGGTTGACCTTCGAATTGTCTTAGTTGGAGTCGAGACATCCGGTACATGTGTTGTAATCTTCTTTTGGTGAGGCGTTCCTCGAAGAAACATTCTATTTCTCACATAGGTTTGTCCATTATCTGTAGTGACTTCAAATCTTCTCGGTGTTAAAGTCTTTGTAACTACAGCTTTCTTCCAGGTTTCATTTCTTTTGTGAGGTTGCATGTATACTACATCTCCTTGTTTATATTCAGGCAGAGCATTTTTCTTATTATCACATTCAGACTTCTTCTGTCTTACATCTTCTTTACGTTGAGTGATTTCAGGATACGAGTTGAAAGACGGCTTGAATAAAGAACTTGAAGTTGGCACTAGAGTTCTTGTCCGCTTACCAAGAAGTAGTTGCGCTGGACTTTTCCCAACATTTTCAATTGGAGTATTTCTATAATTTAAAAGACCTAAGTAGGGATCTTCTTTTGCAAAAAGGCTCTTTTTCATAATCTTCTTCTCAATTTTCACAGCCGACTCAACTTGACCATTTGATTTACTGTTGTAAGGACTGGTTTGCTTGTGTTTAATATCCCAAGCTTCACAAAATTTGTTGAATTCATCAGATCTTAGTTGAGTATCACCTCCAGTTACAACTGTTTCTGGTATACCATACCTTGCAAAATGATGTTTGACTTTTCCTATCACAGTTGTAGATTTTGTGTCTGTCAGGTAATCTACTTCTATGAATTGACTAAAATAGTCCACAGTAACTAAGTAATTTCTACCTTCTAAAACAAATAAATCAATTCCAACCTTCTGCCAAGGTCTTTCAGCTACTTCATGCCACTTTATAGCATCTTGAGGTCTATGATCACTGTATGACAAGCATGTATGGCATCCACTAATGCATTGTCTAATTTCTGTTGACATACCAGGCCAAAATATGAGTTCCCTTGCTCTTCTTAAACATGAATTGATACCTAGATGTCCGAGGTGAATTTTATCTTTAATTTCTTTTCTCATTGTTTTTGGAATTACAATTCTTTCTCCTCTTACTACAACACCATCTTGAATTCCCAATTCATCTCGATAATCAAAATAACTTCTTATTATCGGAGAAACATCAACTCTATCTTTTGGCCATCCTTTTGTGATCATCTGTTTTAAAGCAAGTATTTCCTCATCTTTAATTGATGCATCTTGAATTTTCTCTAAACAGGTACCTTTAATTGGTAAAGTATGGATACTGCAAACTATATCAATCTCCTTATCGTCATGTTCTGTTGTTTCTAATGGTGCTCTGGAGAGAGTATCTGAAACAGGAATTTTTGTTCCAGGCTTGTAGATTAAATCAAAATTATACCTTTGAGCTCTAAGTAACATATTTTGCAAACGTTTAGGTGCTTTATATAAAGGTTTTTTTCTTATAGCTTCTAGAGGTTTGTGGTCATTGTACACCGTTACTTTTCTTCCATATACATAATGGTGAAATTTCTCTAAGCTCCATATGACAGCTAACATCTCCTTTTCAATCTGAGCATAGTTACGCTCTGCAGCATTTAGTGTTCTACTTGCATAGGTGATTGCGCTAGAACCTTGCATTAAGACTGCACCAAGACCGAATTTGCTTGAATCACACTCTATTTCAACAGGTTTTGTAGAATCAAAGATTTTCAAAGTCGGTGCTTTTGTAAGTAGATTCTTCAATTTCTTTTAATTTGTGCATATTCTGCAGCTCTACATGTGTCAATGCATTTTTCTAATGTTAACTTTCTCTCTCTCAGGAGCAGTTCTTGCAATTGGTTATCTTTCAAACCCAAAATAATTCTATCTCGAAGTAACGAGTCAATGCAATCCGTACAGTAGCTGCATGTTTTAATTAGCACTCTTATGGCAGATAAAAATTCATCAAACGTTTCGTTTTCTTGTTGCTTTCTATTATTGAACATAAAGCGTTCATACGTTTCATTAATTTCACCTACTACATATTGCTCGAACGTATCGATTATATCCGTAGTTGTTCTTGCATCTTCTGCTGTAGAAAACGAAAATCCGTTATACCTTTGCAACGCAGCGTCACCAAGAGTATGCAATAGTAAAGCAACTTGATATTTTACATCTTGTTTCTCTAAGTTGGTTAGAATAGCATAGTTTGCCCACTTTTGTTTGAACAATTTCCAGTTCGTACACAGATTATTATCGAACACCAAAGGTTCTGGCGGTTTGACTGCGATAGGCTTAGCATCGGTACTCATCGTATCAGGAGTATTTTTCTTCTCTGAGAAAAAAAAATCACAGTTCACAGCTTCACAGTACTACTTTATAAATTTCCGTCTGCCACCATGTTTCGTATATTGTTGTATAATCTTAAAATACTTTAAATAAAGGATAAAGAGAATCTTAAACTCTTACACCAACATGGAATTCTATTCTTGTTTATTTTCCAGCTATTACAAAACTGTTGCCACAAATCACAACCTAATACTTTACGTAACATCCTTCCCCTTTTACTTATTAAGAAATTTAGATTAATAATTTTCCATACATTAGTTATACAAATTTTCACATTATACATTTATCCCTTTCCTTTTTTAACATCTCTGAAATAAAATACAACCCAATATTTACGTTTGTAGTATTTGTTTACTTTTGTAGTTTTTCTTTACATTTGTAATCTAAGTTTACATTTAGTGCCTGTTTACATTTGTACTCTGTTTACATTTATAGACTTTGTTTACATTTAGATTCTTTGTTTATATTTGTAGTCTCTTTGTATACATTCAGATTCTTTGTTTACAATTGTAGTTGTTTACATTTGTAGTGTTTGTTTATATTTGTAGTCTTTGTTTACATTTAGTGTCTTTGCTTATATTTGTAGTCTTTGTTTACATTGGTAGTCTTTGTTTGCATTTAGAGTCTTTGTTTACATTTAGTGTCTTTGCTTACGTTTGTAGTCTTTGTTTACATTTAGAGTTTGTTAATATTTAACTTTATTTACATTTGTAGTCTTTGTTTACATATAGAGTCTTGGTTTACTATTGTAGTCCTTGATTACATTTGTAGTCTTTGTTTACATGTAGAGTCTTTATTTACAATTGTAGTCTTTGATAACGTACGTAGTCTTTGTTTACATTTAAAGTTTCTCTTTCCATTTGCAGTCTGTTTTCATTTATTGTCTTTGTTTTCATTTAGAGTCTGTCCACGTTTGTAGTCTTTGTTTAAATTTAGAATTTGTTAACTTTTAGAGTCTATTTAGATTTGTAGTCTTTGTTTACATTTAGGGTCTTTGTTTACATTTATCCTTTGTTTACATTTGTAGTCTTTATTTATATTTAGAGTCTGGTTACAATTGTTGTCTTTTTTATATTTAGAGCCTTTTTTTACACTTAGAGTCTTTGTTTACATTTGTATTCATTGTTAACATTTATAATCTTTGTTTACATTTAGAGTATTTGTTTACATTTGTAGTCTTTATTTATATTTGTAGCCATTGTTTACATTTAGAGCCTTTGTTTACGTTTGTTTTCTTTGTTTACATTTAGAGTGTCTATATATAGAGTTTATTTATATTTAAAGTCTATTTCTATTTGCATTTTTTGTTTACATTTAGAGCCTTTGTTTAAATTTGTAGTATTTGTTTACATTTGTAGTATTTGTTTACATTTGTAGTCGTTGCTTACATTTGTAATCTTAGTTTACATTTGTAGCCATTGTTTACATTTAGAGCCTTTGTTTACATTTTTTGTCTTTGTTTACATTCAGAGTGTTTATAGATAGAGTTTATTTATATTTAAAGTCTATTTATATTTGTAGTCTTTGTTTACATTTAGAGCCTTTGTTTACGTTTGTAGTATTTGTTTACTTTTGTAGTTTTTCTTTACATTTGTAATCTAAGTTTACATTTAGTGCCTGTTTACATTTGTACTCTGTTTACATTTATATTCTTTGTTTACATTTAGATTCTTTGTTTATATTTGTAGTCTCTTTGTATACATTCAGATTCTTTGTTTACAATTGTAGTTGTTTACATTTGTAGTCTTTGTTTATATTTGTAGTCTTTGTTTACATTTAGTGTCTTCGCTTACATTTGTAGTCTTTGTTTACATTGGTAGTCTTTGTTTGCATTTAGAGTCTTTGTTTACATTTAGTGTCTTTGCTTACGTTTGTAGTCTTTGTTTACATTTAGAGTTTGTTAATATTTAACTTTATTTACATTTGTAGTCTTTGTTTACATATAGAGTCTTGGTTTACAATTGTAGTCCTTGATTACATTTGTAGTCTTTGTTTACATGTAGAGTCTTTGTTCACATTCAGTATCTTTGCTTACATTTGTAGTCTTTTTTTACATTTAGAGTTTGTTAATATTTAGAGACTTTATTTATATTTGTAGTCTTAGTTTACATATAGAGTCTTGGTTTACAATTGTAATCCTTGATTACATTTGTAGTCTTTGTTTACATTTAGAGTCTTTGTTTACATTTAGAGTTTTTGTTTATATTTTGACTGTTTGATTACATTTGTAGTCTTTGCTTACATTTAGAGTCTTCATTTGTATTCTGTTTTCATTTTTAGTCTTTGTTTACATTTAGAATTTGTTAACATTTAGAGTCTGTTTAGACTTGAAGTCTTTGGTTACATTTAGAAGCTTTGCTTACATTTGTAGTTTTTGTTTACATTTGTAGTTTTTGTTTACATTTGTAGTCTTTTTTACATGTAGAGTCTTTGTTTACATTTGTAGTCTTTTTTTGCATTTAGAGTTTCTTTACATATAGAATGTTTGTTTACATTTGTAGTCTTTGTTTACATACCTAGTCTTTGTTTACAATTGCAGTCTTTGATTACATTTGTAGTCTTTATTAACATTTAGAATCTGTTTATACTTTGAATCTTTGTTTACTTTTAGAGTCTTTGTTTACATTTAGAGTTTGATTATATTTGTAGTCTTTGTTTACATTAAGAGTCTGTTTACATTCGTAGTCTTTGTTTAGATTTAGAGTCGTTTTTTACAGTTGTACACTTTGTTTATGTTTAGAGTCTTTGTTTAGGTTTGTAGTGTTTCTTTACATTTGTAATCTTTGTTTATATTTAAAGTCTTTCTTTACATATGTACTCTTTGTTTAAATTTAGAGTCTTTTTTTACATTTATTACATTTGTAGTCTCTTTGTTTACATTTAGATTCCTTGATTTCAATTTTAAACTTTGTTTACATTTGTACTTTTTTTTACATTTAGAGTAGTCCCTGTTTACATTTGTAGTCTTTGTTAACATTTGTAGTGTTTGTTTATATTTAGAGTCTATATGTTTATATTTGTAGTCCTTGTTTAAAATCAGAGTCTTTGTTTATATTGATAGTCTTTGTTTACATTTAATGTCTCTGTTTACATTTGTAGTATGTCTGTTCACATCACAGATTATTATACAGATAGGACACTCCCGTACATTCTTCGGTACCCAAAATTTGACTGCAGCGACCCTATTGTCAACGGCTGTAAGTTTCTCGAGATTTCCGGTTTACGCAATCGCTCATCTTATTTTTATTGTATCTATGTTCATTGTAATATTAGTGCAACGTTAAACCCAACATCCAACCAACTAACCATTGTATCGATGTTTACATTTGGCAACTTTGTTATTGTTTACGAAATTGATTGTCGAAAGCAATTTATTTTTAGAAGCAAGTACTAAATATTAAGCAAATAAATTTCGAAAATATATATAAACCAGAAATATTTTTTTTCATTTTAAAGCATTTTGTTATATTTAAACCAAACAAAGTTAAATATTTAAGATTTTATTCCATACTGCTATTTCAGCATTACAGTTTCTTATATTAATTTGTATACTTGAACACGAATGTGTTTGGCAAAATTTATTTTCAAACATAATAAAAATTAGTTTTATTTTTTAGAAAATAGCTGTAATGTTATGATTTTGTGAATTTAAAAGTAGTAGAAATAGTGAAGCAAAGAAAACTGCACATATGTTTTCATTTGGCAACTTTATTATTGTTTACAAAGTTGATTGTTAAAAGCAATTTATTTTAAGAAGCAAGAGCTAAATATTAAGAAAATAAACTTTGAATATACATAAAATAAAAACATTTTTTCCTTTTAAGGCATTTTGTATTATTTAAAACAAGCAACGTTAAATATTTAATGATTTCATACTGCTATTTCAGAATTACAGTTTGTAATTTTAATTTGTACTTGAATATGAATATGTTTCACAAAGCATATTTTTAAACATTATAAAAAATAATTTTTACTTCTTAGAAGAATAGCTGTGAATGTTTTGAGGATAATTTTGTGAATTCAAAAACAATAGAAAGTGAAGAAAAAGAAAACTTCCCATACTAACACTAACCTGCTACTAACTTCTCGCGAAATAGAAAAACAATTTTCGATCAAAGATGCTATTCATGTAGACTTAACACATGTAGTTCCCCAGTGTTGACACTAGTGGTGCTACTATATTTCCGGTTCGCGTTTTAGCTTCACTGTCCTATCTGTATGATAATCTGTGGTTCACATTTGCTATCTTTAATTGCATTTAGAGTTTTTGTTTACTTTTCTAGTCTATATTTACATTTAGAGTCTTTGTATACATTTATAGTTAGTTTACATGTGTAGTCTCTTTGTTTACATTAAGATTCTTTGTTTACATTAAGTCTTTGTTTACATTTGTTGTCTTTATTTATCTTTAGAGTCTGTTTACATTTGTAGTCTTTTTAATATTTAGAGTTTTTGTTTACACTTAGAGCCTTTGTTTACATTACTATTCATTGTTTACATTTATACTCTTTGTTTACATTTAGAGTCTTTGTTTACATTTGTACTCTTTGTTTATATCTGTAGTCTTTAGTTACATTCAGAGTGTTTACTGGTAGTATTTATTTACATTTGTAATCTTTGTTTAGATTTCTATTCTTTGTTTATATTTGTATCCTTTGTTTGCATTTAGAGTCTTTGTTTACACTTGTACTCTGTTTGCATTTATAGACTTTGTTTATATTAATTACATTTTTATATTTAGAGTCTGTTGATTACGTATGTAGTCTTTGTTTACATTTAGAGTCTTTCTTTCCATTTGTAGTCTGTTTTCATTTATAATCTTTGTTTACATTTAGAGTCTTTTCACGTTTGTAGTCTTTGTTTACATTTAGAATTTGTTAACATTTAGAGTCTGTTTAGATTTGTAGTCTTTGTTTACATTTAGGGTCTTTGTTTGCATTTATTCTTTGTTTATATTTGTAGTCTTTATTTATATTTAGAGTCTGTTTACATTTGTTGTCTTTTTTAGATTTAGAGTCTTTGTTTACACTTAGAGTCTTTGTTTTCATTTGTATTCATTGTTAACATTTACAATCTTTGTTTACATTTAGAGCCTTTGTTTACATCTGTAGTATTTGTTTACATTTCTAGTGTTTGTTTACATTTGTAATCTTTGTTTATATTTGTAGCCATTGTTTACATTCAGAGCCTTAGTTTAAGTTTGTTGTCTTTGTTTACATTTAGAGTGTTTACATATAGAGTTTATTTATATTTAAAGTCTATTTATATTTGTAGTCTTTGTTTACATTTAGAGTGTTTACATTTGTAGTCTTTGTTCACATTCGCAATCTTTGTTTGCATTTAAAGCCTTTGTTTACATTTGTAGTCTATATTTACATTTGTAGTCTATATTTACATTTAGAGTCTTTGTTTACAATTAGAGTTTGTTTACAATTAATGTCTTTGTTTACATTTAGATTGTTTGTTTACATTTATGTCTCTTTTTACTTTTTTAATCTTTGTTTACATTTAGGGTTCACCGAACTTTTTAGATGCACCTTGTAAAATTTAGAAAAGTCGTGCAAAAGAAATAAAACAGCTTCAGTATCTAACGATATATATTATGTATTATTATTATTTATATATCTTGAAGAAAAATTACACCAAAAATTGACTTGTATGTATTCATTATGATTTTAGTAGGACATGACGTCATTAGTTAACTTAGAAATTTATTTGAAAATATTTATAATTAACACTTTAAAAATTACTGAAAATAAAGTTTCTAAAATAATGATGAAAATTTCTAATAAATTAAAATAAATAGGAAACGCCAATAAACGGTTAAGAAAAATCGTTCTAAAGAAATGAAACAGCTTCAATTTAGAATCCGTAGGTGAAATCTGAATTTTTAAACCGAAGTAGCTCGGACTTTTTTTGCCAAAACCTTTAATTAGGCAATTGCGATAGCCATTTTAATGCATCTCCAAAATGCAACAAAAATTTAAAAGCCGCCAAGGGTATCCTAAGCGACAGCTGTATCAAAGAAATTAAAAAAAAAAAAAAAGTATACAGTTAGTGATGCTAGGAAATGAAACATAGTTACTGCATGCCTTCATATGAAAGAATGAATTAAAATAAGTCTTGTGTACTAAACCAAATTCTGTTTTGTGTATAATTCTATATTTAATACTTAGAAAACAAAAACAGGCATAGGATTTTACTTATCTATTTTTTCTGAGGTGATATTACCTTTTCCGTCCAGGCACCATTTGAAGAAAGCAGCTAACAATTCGGATATATTATTTACTCAGTATCGCCATTCAAATTTGTTTCAAATGTTTCGCGCTTTGGATTCAACACTGTAAAAAAAACTGTTAAAAGTGCAGGAAATATCTGGCAGCTGGGGTGCCAGTATTTCCCCGTCAAATATACAGGACAAAACTGTACTTTCAACAAAAAACCTTTTTGATTTACAGGATTCCTGTGCAAAATATATGTCAGTGATACAATTTTACGATTTTGAACAGTATATTTGACGGAGAAATACTGGCACCCCAGCTGCCAGATTTTTCCTGTACTTTTAACAGTTTTTTTTCAGTGGTTGCTGTTTCTTAATATTTTGGCTGCGGAAAAATCCGTCTGACATATTATCTTAGTTTTCCAAAGCAATATTTTTTATTTCTTTTAGAAATACACGTTAAAATTAATTTTCACTTCCATGACCCGATTCCCTTAAGTTATGGGTGTATTGAATTCGGTCAAAATATTCGGCATCGAATTTTTACTTGATTTAGACATTTTAAGGTCTTCTGAGTCCAAAAAAGTGGTTTCCGGCAATTGATCAGTGTGTGTTTATGTGTGTGGGAAACCTTCTGATTACAGTCGGCAGTAAAATTATTGAAGCACTATAACAATAATTCCTACTTAAAAGTTGGACATCTAATACTGTTTTGGTAAGTAAATATTGGTCGAGTCATGATCTTAGTCTTTATAAAAATCAAACTAAAAAAAATTCTGGTGTGAAACAGCCACACGACTTTCATTTCCTACTATACATGTATTATATGTATTTTTTGGAGATAATGTGACCAGAAGACATAAAAGTGACCTAAAGAAGTAGTAGGAACACAAAATTTTTCCGGTAAGAGTTATTTTATACACATGTAAAGACATTTAAAACGAAGCTTACTTATAGCGAGGTAAAAAATGAAGGGGGGGGGATGGTAGAGTTATTTTTTGAAACACCAATTTCCGAGATTTAGAACTAACCTACCTAAGCAGGATGACTGTTAATTTAACTCTAATATAACCACGTAATACATGAAAAAGGAATGGATTTATATTATAATTTTCAAGAAAATCGTTAGAGCCGTTTTTGAGATACCGACTTTTACCAAATCTCAATTATTGATCTGAAAACAATAATTACATACAAAAGGATATTTAAAAATGAACTAATATGGCGAGTTTGAAAAAAATCCGTGCAGCGGTTTTTAAAGGAACGCGCTTGCGAGACCTGAAATTGAGCTATTTATACAGGACGCCTATCAATTTTCTTGAACTAACCAACTATGTCATTCGAAAGGACATCTAATAGAGTATTTATATAGCAAATTTGAAGAAAATCATTTCAGCCGTTTTCGAGATACGGACTTACTTCCGGTTTCCGATGTCCCACTTTCGGTTTTTCAATTATCACCAAAATTTGGAAAATTCATCTGTATACCAGTTCTGTTTCAATTCTGAAGTTTCGTAGTTCTGTCTTTGTTTGTTTCGGAGATATGATAGCAAGAAGATTCCGTACATACACAAATACATACATACATACATATATACATACACACACACTGACCAATTGCCAAAAAACACTTTTTTGGACCTTAAAACGTGTAAATCAGGTGAAATCTAGATATCGAATTTTTGGACTAAATACAATACTTCCATTACCTACGGTAGTAAGGTAATGGAAGTAAAAAAAATATAAAAGCGTGGATGTGTGCTTCAATAATTTTGCTGCCGACTGTATATCTCCAAAACGAATAAAGACTGAACGGCGAAGCATCAGAATGAGGAATTTGTACACATGGGGGATTTGAACAAAATCCTATTTTGCCGGTAGTTTTAGTCCTATAAATTTCAAAAAGTTTATTAAAATTGCAAAAAAAAGTTCGCATTAATTTAAAAAATCATTTTAAAATTAACCAAAAATCACGTGACTTCAAAACGCTGCCTGACGTCACACTTTATGATGCTTCAATGTTTACATTTTGTTAGCCTGGTTAGTAAGCAGCAATTCGTTTTAACTTTCGTAATTATCAATTGTTTATGTGATTTCTGAGCATTTCTTTTTCCTCTTATAATCGTTTAACATCATTATCACCATTTTCCATTATCATTATTTTCAACTGTTTTCTTTTCATGGCGATTGTCCAATGTTTTCGTTTAATAGGATCCTTTGGAACGCTAAAGAATAACTTTTGAGAAGCTTAAGCCGTTGTATTAGTGCAAAATGGTACAATACAATATTTATACTACGATTTTTTAATATCCGTCATTACTATAACATACAAAACATATTTCACTGATTCAAAAAGCAAAGCAAAGCACGAAATCGAATGTAATCAACGATTACTTCCGTTTGTTGTCATAAAGAGTGATGTCATGTCACGATATATTATACTGCGTTTTCTCGATAGAGTAAATAGTGCGATGTTAAAATTGTTATAAATCATTCATTAGATTTCGAATAAAGAAAATGTATGTATTTATTTTCTTACATTTTATTTTCTATTATATAAGAATAAAATCAGAAAACGTGCAATTTGTCTATTGGGGCAGATCTAGTATACAACTGAATACCTCATTTCCTGAGCTACTGTGCCTTGAACTTTTCCTAATTTTATGAGTAATTTTACTGGTACAAATTTCTTTTTTGTTTCCACATTTGTGATTATGTGATTTTTCCTAAACTTATCTATATGCATTTTTGGTATTTTCTAATTCTGAGGTAAGCTATATAGTAACCCAGATTAGAGTACTTTTATAATTTAATAATATAAATAATTATTACAATTCCTTAATTACGTATGTAATGTAGTTTCATATTCTTGTAAATGGGTACGAAGGAGATAATAATTATAGTAAACTAATCTCTTGTTACCGTTTCTCAAAACATAGAAAAACGTCTTTTATAAAAGGACGTCCCCAGGATATGATAATGTCTTCCGTTCTGGTCACCTTATTGCAAGGGGAAATTCTCTTTTTTGGCATAACCTATGGCAACATTACCATAAGAAAAATCTACATGTATTGCAATCAATGAGATAAATAAAATAGACTGATAAATGATAACCCTAACATGGTTCAACATGAGTCATGTGACATGAACCCTCTTTGCATTGGTTCCTATGGTAACAGCTTATTTTTGATAAATTTCCATGGCAACGGTTTGGAGATTGTTCTTGGCAAAAGTCATAACCGCTAATGTTTTTGTTTACTTATGTAGTTTGATATTCTTTTATTCTAAATCATTTTGGTTTTTATATTACTTCTTTTTATTTCGTGTAGTTGAAATTTAACCGACAAATTGATTAAACTAGTTGAAAAATTATTATTTGTTGTTTAGTTTAGCTCTTTGAAAGTTTAACTTTTCTTTTATAAACATTTTTAAAATTTGTTGGGAAACAACGAAAAAAACGGTATTTTATTACTTATTAAAATGTGTAATATGGAAAAAATTATTTTAAAAACAATTTGTTTCGGTGATACGACTGTCATGTTACCTAATAATAACGATAATTTGTCGAACTGAAATTTTAAATGCCAAAATATTGATAAAGGGCCAAACACAGCAACCTATTGGTTCATGTCACGTGATCCATCTTGAACCACGGAAAGCTAATCCTTCATCCATTGAATCAGCACTCTAATTTATTTATCTCGTTGATTGCAATATAGTTGCAATAGGAAAAAATAGTAACCAAACTACAAACATATTTTTAAAAACTTTCTTTGATTATTTCGAAGGAAAAAGCAGGTTGATTTCATGTTTTCACTTCTATACTGCAAGCACAAGCTCAGCTTCTAAACCTTTCACGATCATCCTTCTCATTAATTCAGCTTCTTTTTCTTTTCATAAATCACGCACCATTATTTTCATCGCGAGTAACTCGGGTAAACAAGTCTCACTTTTTCTAAAAAATGGCTGGGAGTGTCTCTTAAACAGACAGGTAATAATGCACCGATTAGGAGGAGCAGCCAGCCATTTTTCAAAATATTAAACGGCTCATGCGTTACGGAGTTTTTAGCAGGGAGTTTTTCGCTTCACGCTTTTAAATACCGTTTTCTTCTTTTGTGTGTATATGTTTGATTATTTGCTATTTTCTTCTACATACTACGTAAAGAACGCAGTATTGTATTCATGAAAATTTTCGACTTCCAGTTTTCGAAGAATTTACGTTTTGAGATGTTCTGAAAGTAATTTAAACCTTTTCGGAAAATGTCTGCCTGTGCGTATGTGTTACCGAAAATTTGTGTGCTGTTTCTCACGAGCTAATGGACAGTGTTGTTGGTGTTAAGATTAACCCGTTAATAGTCGGTAGTTGGTCGATTCGCCGCCCTTCCCGCGACTTTTTTATTCAGTAACCACCAAAAATTTTTAGAAGTGGCATTTAATATACATAAAAGGCGAACCAACACGAATAATCGTCGATTATGTATATCAAATGCCACTTCTAAAAATTTTTGGTGGCTATTGAATAAAAATGTCGTGACGCTGAAGGGATGGGCGGTGAATCGACCAACTAGCGACTACTAATGGGTTAAGATCAACTGACTTACGCTAGCATCCTAGCACTGGGTGTGGTTCCTTACGAGGAAATATTTCTAAGGGATCTTGTGCAAAAATTGAATCCACCTGTTCTAATAAACGAGTGCGCAGTTCCTACATTCGTGTTGATTTCAGACACTGAGATAATTCTTATTACTTACAAACTTTGAATAAACACCATAAAGTGCAATAAACTCGCAACAATTGTTTCGGGTCGAAAAACACACGACCCTTCATCAGGCGAACAAAGTAAGCACGAGTGCTGCAGTCAAAGCGGCAACGCACAAAATCATTTAAAATGAAAAGAAAAAGTTTATAAAGTAGAAAGTAAATATAGCTACATAGTTAAAAATTCCGTTATTCTTAATGATTATACCAAACGTATGGTAATTCCTTCTGCTGCTAATCGTGCTCGTTTTTATGCACTTCCGAAAATTCATAAACCCACTCTCTGCTTTCGACCTATTGTGTCTAATATTGGTACGGCTTCTTATAATCTTGCTCGATTTCTTTCAAACTCTCTTTCTCATCTAACTTCTACTAATCTTCATACTGTAAAAAACTCGTATGATTTTGTGGACAAAATTAAATGCATCTCTCCGTCTAACTATACTATGATTTCTTTAGATGTAAAGTCACTTTTTACAAATGTTCCGGTTCAAGGTGCTCTGGTTTGTTTAGAGAGAAGACTACGTGAATTCCATTATTCTTCTATTGAAATTGAGGAGCTTGTAAATTTAGTTCATTTGTGTATCAGGCAAACTGCCTTCATTTTTAATGGTACTTATTATTCCCAAAATGATGGCATGGCCATGGGTAGTCCTCTCTCTCCTTTACTTTGCGACATTTATATGCACTATTTTGAAGAAAAACTCTTCGGTGTATATAAATTTCCTCACTGGTTTAGGTATGTGGATGACACTTTCGTTCTTGTCTCCCCTGACGTCGATTTGTCCAATTTACTTTCTTTGGTCAATTCGATTGACCCATGCATTCAATTCACTTTTGAGGTTGAACAGGATTGCTCTTTGCCTTTCCTTGACGTTCTTGTGAATAAAGAAAAGGATTGTTTCTCAACTACTGTTTTTAGAAAACCTTTCTCAGTCTCTTTGCCGCCGCATGCTCTCTCTAACCACGCCCCTCAACAAAAAATGTCTGCTTTTTACACTTATGTTTACCGTGCCTTACACATTTGTTCTGACCCGTCTAATCTTTCGAAAGAAATTAATTATTTAAAATCTCTTGCTCTCTCTCGTGGCTATAACCCATCTATCATCGATAAAGCTCTATATAAATTTAAGAACCCTAAACGTTCTGCTCCCAAATTAAACGATCACAGTCTCATCCCAGCTGTTTTGCCGTTTTATTCTTCACTCTCTTTTAAAATCTCTAAAATTCTTTCACCGTTTGGTTTCAAAGTTATTTACAAACCCGTCAATAAAATTAAATTATCTTCTCTTAAGGATCCCATTCCCACCGAAAACCGTTCTGGAATTTATTTAATTCCGTGTTCGTCCTGCAACTTAGGTTATATTGGTCAAACTAGGAGGCGTTTGAAATACAGAATAAATGAGCACCGTCGGAATGTTCGTAATGAAGAGATTAACAAATCTTCTATTGCTTCCCACTGCTGGTCTCAAGGTCATCGTTTTGATTTTTCCAAAACTAACATAATTTCATCTCCTGTCTATTCCTCCCATTTGGATATTCATGAAGCATTTTACATATTTAAAAATTCGAAAAATCTTGTTAATGATATTTCTTCCACTCCTTTCTTCTCTGATGCTTGGAAATTACTCACGTAACTTAGATTTTAGTTTAATTTTTGTTATCCTTAGACTGTTATATGTTTAATCTCACTCATTTATTTATTTTCTTGTTTTTTGTACAATTCTACTCACACCAGTAGCTATATTTACTTTCTACTTTCTACTTTATAAACTTTTTCTTTTCATTTTAAATGATTTTGTGCGTTGCCGCTTTGACTGCAGCACTCGTGCTTACTTTGTTCGCCTGATGAAGGGTCGTGTGTTTTTCGACCCGAAACAATTGTTGCGAGTTTATTGCACTTTATGGTGTTTATTCAAAGTTTGTAAGTAATAATTTTTACAACGCCAGTTTTGTGATGCTTCTTTATTAAAAACTGAGATAATTCTATTTGAATAACTACAGGTATCTATACTAATAAACAGAATTTATTTTTCTTCTTGAATATTTGTTTATACATTTAAGCAGAAACTTTTGGCTAAATACTATTAAAATAAATGCTTCGAAAAAATATTTTTTTCCCCACGAAAATTGCTGTATTCTGCCTAAGTACGTACCCCTATCCATATCACATTATGCCAACTCGCCCCTATGTGTACGCAACTAGCCCCGTACCCAAGGTTAGTGTGCATAATTGCAAGCTGTTAGGAAAAATCTTGTATGAATTGTATAAACATGTATTTAATTGATGAATTAACACTGTAATTGAAAAAAAAATGTAAAATCACGGTATTTGACCGTATAATTTTAGGGAATTACCGTTTTGCTAGCTAAATGGTCGTAGCCCGTAAATTGATGTTTTGAAAGTATAATTTTGTAAATTTTACAAGAAAATGCCGTTAATCTATGCAAATTGCTTTTATCGCACACCAAACCATTTTCTTACGGGCAAATCCCTTCAAATACTATCATTTCAGTTACTTCATAAGAGAACACTTCCATTTTCAAACTGAAACTATGATTGTTATTTATACAGATTGAATGTGTTTAATTTTGCACGCATGACGCATAGAAACATCAATTGGTTTTAATAAGCTAGTGTTTTCTTAATTTAATTCAAAGAAATTCCATCTCACTGAAACTGAATAATTGATATTAATGAAATTGATTTTCTTTGTGTATTGACACGAAAACATTAAAAAAGAAAGCTAAAATGGTTTCTTGATTTGAAACCAGATTTGTAAAACACGAACTAGAACCTAATGGTTATTTTATCCACTAAACATTTTTTTTTTTTAACATACAGCATTCTAACTGCTCTTAACCCTTTAGTTAAGGCTTAGAAAACGGAAAATTTTAATGTTGTTCCACAATGCAATTTTTACAATATGCTAAAATCCAGTTTATTTCAACATGAGCTGAATATGTAATTAGCCATTTGAAGATATGTAAGTCTTGTGATTATTGTGTATGATCGTTACTGTTAAAAAACAAAACTGTTTTGTCTAAATATGACCATTAGATATGTACATGTACATCATATATAACAAGTTCAGCTCTCGAAATACTGCAGTTCTTCCTTCATTCAATGGAATACAGAAAAAAAAAAAAACCCTTCTGCTATTCTAAAAAGTGCAAATATGCCTAACACTTCATAAACACAGTTTGAAATCGGTCCTATAAGGAAAACATGTTTGGATGAGTAAGAATTAGACTAGTTATTTCTGCTTTGCACCCACTACAGAAACCATAAAGATCGAAAAACATGAAAAAAATCGTATTAATTGGAGATACAAATTCTTTGTGTTCATGTAAAAGATTTATTATTATTATTCAAAGTTTATTTGGGGTCTCGATTAATTTTTAGAGATCTCACATACTTTTCAAAAGTTTCATTTCGTTTTGTGAGAAGTTTACGAATAAAAATGATTTCGAAAAATATATCAGATTTTCTTTCCCAAAAATCAGTATCATAGTCTTTATAGAAAGAAAAGAAAAAAAAAAGAAAAAGCTTTCGTTTTTCCAATATGAGAATTGACTGACTTCTTAATTTTGTCAAAAAAAAAAAAAACAATAAAAAAAAAAAAATTTAAATAGTCTTAAGAGAAAATAATTTTTATGCATAATTTGAGCGTTAACAATATTCAATGTTAAAAGTATTCGAGAAACTCAAACTTACAACGTAAAATTACTGGCGATACATCATTCATCGTCTAAATATTTTTTACGGGCTCTGTCTGGAATCTCTGCTGCTGGGCTTTGCCCGTAATTTTACTGCAGCATTTTTAACAGTGTTATATGTGACTTGTAGGCAAACAATTAAGCTTTCTAATGCATTTATTCAAATTTCTGTAAGTACTGTATAAAAATATTAGAAAAATCAAAATCCAAAACCTATACCAGCTAGTCCTGTTTCCTCTAACTTTTGATTTTTTGGAGTGAAATTACCGTTTATGATAACAAAAAAAAAACAAATATCGCACTGGGGGTGTTGGAACCTCAAGAGAAGCGGTCGCCCTGGAAAAACGAGTGCACGTGATGATCATGCGATAAGAATGGTCGTACGAGATCCAAGAAACTCTTGCAATCCGATTAGATATTCTCTGGCCGCAAAAGGTACCAATGTCTGTTTGAGTACTATTTCAAGACGTTTGGCCAAAGGTTTGGGCTTATCATCCCATAAACCTGCAAGGAAACCTGGACTTGCTCCAAGTATGAAAAAAAAAAGACTCTTAAGGTCCACAAATCTTCCCGAAATTTTAAATTTACTAATAGCTTGATGCACAGCCGTCTTGCTCACATTTTCCCTCGAACTTATTTGACGTTCAGAAAATCCAATTTTATGCAGGGTCAATATTTCTGACCTTTTGTGACAGTAAGTGAAGGTTTTTTATCCATTACATTAATTACAAAACAGCACTGTCTACGACAAAATCCAATAAACAACTGGCGATAAACGTGCTGGGTACCTTTATTTATAGCAGTAGAATGCGTCTGATGCAATCAGCCCATGAGATGACGCAATAATCTGCGCAAATGATGCAATGTGTAAAAATACTGAAAATCGGCTACTGGTCTTAAAGTTTTACATATGAATGTATATATATATTTCTCATTCAAAATGGTTTTGCTGCTCGATTGGAGCATGAACAATATATCTTCGCTATTGTTAGCTATATTATTTTACGAAATCATGCAGCTCTCTCTGCTTTAAAGAAGTACATGCTCCCTGATGTGATAACACTCTATTTTTAACCATTTTTTATTCCAATTAGTATTCTTGTGGTCTTTTATTATTTTTCTTACTTTTTATCTGGAGTTCCTTCATAAATTTTCTCCGTCAATTGGTGAGGGACCACCTCTCCGGACCACCTCTAGGGGTGTCCCAGACCGTCGCCAATTGCCCATCTGCGCAGCACTAGTGTGACGTAAAACCCGACCACCCACCACCCACCCCGTCAATTGGTTTAATGGTCCTTTTTACTCATGTGGGAGTAAATAATTTAAATTGGTTTTGTCTCTTATTGGATCTAAATATGAATCGCAACAGTTCTGTGCTAGTTTTTGTACTGTGTTACAATCAGTTTTATTTTTGTTGTGTTGGTATTAGCATAAATGGTATTAGCATGTATCTATTAAATACTATAATTTTAATTTTAATATTAAAATTAAAATTTATTATGATATCTATCATTTATTTATATTTATATATATATATATTAATAAACTTTAACCTTAATTTTTTAACATTTAATAGATACATGTCAATACCAACATAACAAAAATAAAACTGATATTAACAAATTGCTACAACTATCAAAAAAAGATTGCGGTACATGTTAAGATCCAATAAGAGACAAAAACAATTTAAGTTACTTACGCCCACTTGAACAACAACAACAAAAAAAAAAGGACCATTAAACATAATGGCGGAAAAAGTAATTAAAGGACTTCAGAATAATAATTGGAATAAAAAAATGGATCAACAATTGGAATAAAAAATGCTTAAAAGTAGAAGTATTAACTCATCAGGGGGCAAGTACTTCATAAAGCAGTGAAAGCTGCAACGATTTCGTAAAACAATATAGCTAACAATAACAAATTTATATTGTTCAGGCCCCAATCGAGCAGCAAAACCATTTTGAATGAGAAATGAAATAAAAATAATATTAAATCAAATAATCAAGGAAACCAGTGGGAAAAATAGAAAAAAATCGGAGTAACCACATGTAAAGCTATCAACCCATCTTTGAGAAAAGGAAGTTGCCATCATATTAATGAAATTAAAAATAAATTCTATGCAAACTTCGATTAATCGATAAAGAATTAACAACTTAGCATTTTCATTAACGATAAAATTTACAGTGTAATTGTTGATTGAGTTAGTTATATTTTAATTTTTAATTTTAGTTAAATCAATGTACTTTAAAACCTACATGGAAAAGAAAATTAATGACAGTTAATATTAATTCAGCAGTGAGCAAGCGCCATACGCATACACACACACACTCCTCAAAGAATTTTTTATCGTGAGAAAGATTCATAATTTTCAAAATCTTACTTCAATGAATACGCAAGCAAAGTGATGACGTCACTGGCCATCCGTGGATGCAAGAAAAAGTTTTCCTACGTTAATCTCCCATTGGATTTTTTGTAAAAAATTATTAAAAATCGAGGAAAATTATTTCCCGATTTTAATCCTCTTATTTGGGTATAGATATGTATTAGTTATCGTGTGCATGCGTTAGATTAAGTTGTTTTAGCTGTAAAATTGATAAAATTTGAATTTTAAATTTCAAAACTCTAGAAAAAAAAAAAAAAAAAAAAAAAAAAATGGCAAACTTTTATATTCGATTGAAAACATAAACATTTCAAAGGGTGATATTTACACAATAAATATCCAATTATCCAACTAATATACTGATTAAAAGGAAAATGATAAATATTCTATCATAATTCGAAGTCAAATTTATTTCCAAATGTCTAAATAAAGTGTCTGATATAAGATACTCGTATGTTGCAGCGGAATAGATTTCATATCTGTCATCCTTTGCGGAAAAAAATAAATATCGCCAAGTTATCTGGCAAACATATTTAATTCCTTTCAAAAATCATGGTTATTTTAACAACTTATATTAAGAGAGTAATGAATAATATGAAACAATAATTCGTACAATACATATTACGAAAATATACATCTGGCATGTATATTTTCGTATGACGTTTTTGATCGCTAAATACAGAAAACGTCAAAGATGACAGAGTTTTGAGATTTCAAATTTAAATTTTGTCAATTTGACAGCATAACTCAATGTAATACATGCATACGATAACTAATACATATCTATACCCAAATACGGGGATTAAAATCGGGAAATAATTTTTCTCGGTTTTTAATATTTTTTTACAAAAAAATCCAATGGGCGATTAACAAAGGAAATATTTTTCTTGCATCCACGGAACGTCACACTTCGCTTGCGTGTTAAATTGAAATCAAATTTAAATATAATACGGACTTTTTTGCCATTTCTGTATACCCTTCCACAAAATCTTAAAAAGTGACTCCAACCGTAACTTCTCCATGGTTTAGTTTAAACAGCACTCAAAAGAAACAAATGAAACATTGTTTTCCGTGTACCATAATCAATAACAATTTTTATAAATGAAATACCTGCAGATACAAACCCGTTTATATTCCACTTGTTACTTCAAGTGGTTACTTACAATGCACAAGAGAACATAATAAATGGTGCGAGCTGGCTCTTTATTTTTCCCTCTAGAATCTCCCTCGATTTACAATGGGTGTGACTGCATAAATGAATGCAAAAAAATTCATTTTTCATCTCTTAGGATTGTTCGTGCAGTCTTGTTCGTCATTCATACATTTGTCGAATTATTATTAAAAGATTGGATAATTGTATGTGATCATACCTTTTACATGTTACCACCGTGGGTGGTTGAGTGTAAAGATGTTGCCAGAGTTTGTCTCGAAGCATAGGTGGGCAATAATATATTTTTTTAAATGTACAAGGTGGTTATAATTAAACTTACCCTATAAATAGCATCTTTACAACGAAAACGGGTGAACGGAATGCAACGATATTTGGTATGTAGACTATACACGAGATGCGCTCACGGAATTTCGGAAAAAAAAAATACTACTGGCCATTAAAATTGCTACACCAAGAAGGAATAATAATAACGGAATGAAATTTGTTGGACACATACATTATAGCAGGAACAACAATTGATTAAAATTTCAGGAATTTTCGAGTTATATGTACTGAGAAAACAGTACATAAAGCAGCGACCTCTGTGAGAAATAATAGCGCTTATTTGCCTAGGCATTGAATCGAACAGCGATTGGATGACATGTACGGATAGAGCACTTCATGATGTTTTAACACGATTCCACAACTCATCGATTGAAGTTACTGGTGAGTGGGGGGGAGGGGGGCAGTCGCTTTTCAACGATTAAACAGTCATTTTCATTGGTGCGAGATCAGGAGAACGCGCTGGCCAGAGCAACAGTCGATAACATTCTGTATCAAAGAAGGTCCGAACAGTACAAACAACTTGCGGTCGTGCATTATCTTGCTTAATTTTTGCGCTACGGAGGCATCGAATACAGGGCAGAGGGGCGGTCCTTAACCCATCAGAAATTTAATGACCGCTGTTCAGAGTGCCAGGAATACGAACAAGAAGTAATCGAGACGTGTATCCAATGGAACCCATAACATCATTGGGAATGATGGACAGTAGAATGATGTCGAATCCCAGCTGGCAATGCGCATTATTCATAATGCCGTTAAATACGGATAATGCAATCTTGATGCTGTAAACAGGATTGTGATTTGTCTGAAAGGCGACTTCTCGCCATTCCAGTGTCCAGGTTCATCGCTGATCACACATTAATGGCGCCCATATCAATGATGCAGTTTTGAGGGTAATCAGAATTTTGGTAGCCGCATACTGGGTCACCACCTGGATTGATGGTATGTTGTACCATTGGATACACGTCCCAATCACCTCTTGTTTTCATTGCCGCCACTCTGAATACCAGTCATTACATTTCTGACGAGTTAAGGCCCATCGCTCTGCCCTATATTCAAGGCCTCCGAAGTGAAACATTTAAGTAGGACAATGCACGACCGCATGTTGTCCATATTGTCCGGACCTTCTTTGATACAGAATGTGTTCGACTGTTACTCTGGCCAGCGCGTTCTCCTGATCTCGCACCAATGAAAATGACTGTTTAATCGTTGAAAAGCGACTGGGCCCCCACCACTCACCAGTAACCTCGATCGATAAATTGTGGCATCGTGTTGAAACTTCATGAAGTGCTCTACCCGTACATGTCATCCAATCGCTGTTCGATTCAATGCCTAGGCAGATATGTGCTGTTATTGCTCACAGAGGTCGCTGCTTTATGTACTGTTTTCTCAGTACATATTACTCCAAATTTCCTGAAATTTTAATCAATTGTTCTTCCTACTATAATGTATTTGTCCAACAAATTTCATTCCGTTTTTATCATTCCTTCTTGGTGTAGCAATTTTAAGGCCAGTAGTGTAGTTCCAAAATGTTCGCCAGAGGGCGCTTTTTATGGAAAAAACATTAAGCACAATAAACGACCAAAACGTAATATAGAAACAATATTAACAATCCAGAACAAGAATTAGGAGTAATAAAATGTAAAACCGGGAAAAGCTGTCAGTTCTAGGGAAAAAAATGTCGAGATTTGCATGCTTGCGAAGAAAAGAAAGCTTTATGCAAAACAAGGTTTATTTTCTCAAACAGTGTACTGTTATTTTTTCTTACCTTTACTTAATGTGGTTCGATGACAAGGTGATCAGAAACTACTCAATAATTGTTAATATTGTTTCTGTATTCCGTTTTGGTCGTTTATTGTGTTAAATTTAATGTTTTTACGGAAAAGACGCCCTCTAGTGGACATTTTGGAACTATTTTTTTTTCTTCGAAATTCCGTGAGCGCATCTCGTGTATAGTCTATATATCAAATTTCGTTGCATTCCGTTCAATCGTTTGCGCTGTAGGATGCTGTTTATAGGGGAAGTTTATTTATAACCACCCTGTACTTGCATCCACAAACGGCCAGTGATGTCATCACTTCGCTTGCGTATTATGTTATCAGCGTGTATAAAATTTTTAAAGTGATAATGACGTTAATTTTTGTAAGATGCATAATTTAATATTTTACAATTTTTTATTCTTCACGTTTAAGTAAATGTATTTATTTTCTTATCGAAAAAAAAAAAAAAAAAAAAAAAAAAACCTCGTAAATATTTTTGGCAACAATTAAATTATAAATAAAATAAAAAATAATATATAAGCAATATTTAAGCACATGGATTCAGTTCAGTAAACAAACAACAACAACAACAACAACAACAACAATAATAATAATAATAATAATAATAATAATAATAAACTGTGGTTTTAAAAATAAAATAGTAATTCTTTCAGAAAAACATCTATTACTATCATGAACTACATTAGCAATTTATCAATGTGTAGAAAATTTTTAAAGTTATAATGACTTCAATTTTTGTGAGATGCCTAATTTAACTTTTATAATTTTTTTTAATGTTCACGTTTAATTAAATGTATTTATTTTTATGTCGAAAAAAAAAATATGAACTCGCTTTTTTTTTTTTTTTTTTTTTTTTTTTTAAAGGGGGGGGCAACAATTAAATTATAGCTAATATTTAAATGGATTATTTAAAGCTATTTTTGTCATATAATAAAGAAATAATTTGCAATAAAACAATATTGTGACAATAAATTGAGATAAAAACTATCCTATCTCTCAAGTTGGACCAAACTACACGCAGTGTGAAAAATTTAATTAAAATCGGTTTCTTAGTTTAGGAGTTTATCGTGGACAAACATCGCGACACGTAATTTATATATATATATATATATATATATATATTCTTATAAATTTCTAGTGCAGAACATATAATAATCATGTTAAGAGAAATGAATTTGACCACATAGGATAAGTGCACCAGTGATTGACACTTTTAGAGCAATCTCTGGTGTTTTTAATGTTCTAGGTCATGAGAAAATATTTTTAGAAATCTTAAGTTAGTACATAGGGTATGAAAGACATTCAGAACCAAATACATGTTAAAATATATACATTTGATAACATTTATTTCTTTTATATGAATTTTTATTTGACACCCACTCAGTGTTCCAGTCATTGACATTGCTAGTTTTTCACTTTATCAGTCATTGGCACCCTACGTTCCAGTGTTTGACACTGCTAGTTATTCATTTTACTAGCAATTAGCCCCTTATGCTCCAGTGTTTGGCATAAAATGTTAAAATTCTTATATGTAAAATATATGATTTTATTCTTTTTCTTATTTATTAATTATTTCGGGATAGATGTCAATTACAGGAGTCAATCACTGGAGCACCTACCCTATATACTGTTTTTATCTAGAACGAATAAGTAGAGGATGATCCTAGCGGGCAAAAAGGTTCCATACATATTTTCTTTCACACAAATAGCGATGTCTACAGGGTGACACATAAATTAGTTTTATCAAGTCAAGAAGAAGCTATGGTGATGTTCAAGCGATCGCAGTACTACGCGTCTCTGAGTAGAATCTTTTTTGAAAAAGTGGGTTTTATAACATCTATCATAAGGTAAGTACTATGTTTCCTCCTTATTTAGATATACAGTCTTTCGTGTACAGAAATATGACCTGGTTTACTTATTTTATTTCATTATGTCCTGTCATAATTACTTTTAAATCCATCATTTTGCTGTTTTTTTTTTTTTTTTTTTTTTAGAACTCAGGACTTATTAGTCTCAATCTACGGATTTTTACACTACCAGTATTACGATAGTTGGACATTTATCGAAATCTAAAATTTATCGAACATATAACTGAATAATTTGAAAGCGATGTTATAATTTGAAAAAAAAAAAAAAAAAAAAAAAAACTAATAGTCCTCCGTCCTAAACTAAATTCTGCTTTTGCGAGAATTTCATCAAAATCTTTCTTTCTTTTCTTTTCTTTTCTTTTTTTTTTTTCTTTCTTTCTTTTTTTTTTTTTTTTTTTTTAATAATTTTGAATTAGGAAATAAAAGACGCGCGTGCAAAATGAAATAAAAAATATAACAAGATAATTAAGTTTGAGTTTGAGTTGGTAATTTTTCTTTATTTTCTTTTATATTTTTCAATATTTTATTATTTATTGAAAAATAGAAAAGAAAGAAAAGAAAAGAAATAAACAAAAAAAAAAAAAAAAAATGATCGCATAAATTATGTATTTTTGACTAAAAGGGCGATAAAAATTCAAAAGTCGCCATGTAGAGCTATATTAAAGGTGTACCATGATCAGGTTTACATATTTAATTAATTAATTATTTTATTTATTATTTATTTATTTTTTTTTACTCTTATTTTTTAAATGAAGGATCCTTTTTCCCTTTGGCGAGGGTAAAATGATCCTTTGGCCACCCTTTCAAAAATTTATTTATTATTATTATTATTTATTTCTCATTTTGGGCTTAAAATATTTTTAAAATATGTTTATAATGCAAAATGTAGTGCAAAACCTACTAGCAAATGGCCAAAGTTTTATTTAATCATTTAAGTTATTTTGCACTCAAGTTTTTTCTTTAAGGGGATCATTTTAAGCTACCTTACCCTAGTCATTTTTTTAAAACCCTAAACTAAAAATATAGATTTACGAGCTATGCTTATAAGGTAAAAAAAAAAAAAAAACTTGGATATACGAAATGATCGAGAGTTTCTAGTCTCTAATTTTCTGGATGTTTAATAAGGAAGACAAGGAACTTATAAATAGGACATGGAACTATATTTACTAGAAACCTAACTTAGTTTCTAGATGTCTGTCACAAAATTTTTACTCAGTGTGTACTATACAAATACTTTTGTGAATTTTAGAAAATATACAATATATAACGTGCTCTTGATTAAAAAAGGAATGTTCTATACACTCTAAAAATATGCTTTAAGAAATATAGTTGCATTAGTAGTATATCTTAAGCGTTTAATGGTATGTTTGCTTAGACTAAGTAAGTTAACTTATAATAATCCTGTAATATTTGGTCCTGTAGAATTTCCTTTTTAATAAAAGCCCAAATATCTAAAAACTAACTCGGAAATGATGTTATAGCTAAAACAATACATAGGAATAAAGTAAGTAAAATTTTATCCATGGTATCCATGTGTGCATTTTAAATTAATAACATAATGAAAAGGGATAATTTAACATAAACTTACATCACAATCGTGACAATGTATTGCGGTAAAGAAAAAAAAAATCATCTACATTTCGCATGGCTTAGGAAGATTTGTTCATTAATTCTCAATAAATAAAAATAAAAATAAATCTATTTTTAGAAGAAATTCTTTGCAGAATTTTAATACAGTCGGTAACAAAAATGTCGGAACACTAGCAAAAATTCCTATGTGAAAAAAGTACACTTAACACGGTTTTGTTAAATAAATCCTTATCAAATCCTATGTCTTAGACTGACTAAGAATAGGATTCGACAAGGATTTATTTAACAAAACCGTATGAAGTGTACTTTTTTTACATAGGAATTTTTGCTAGTGTTCGGATACTTTTGTTACCGACTGTACGTCAGAGTAAAATAATAATAATTAATTAAATATGTAGGATTTAACTATGTCACTAGGAACTAATACTGTAAATACATAAAGAGACACGTACTGTCGACAACAAAAGTCTCCGAACACTAGCAAAAATTCCTATATAAAAAATGTATACTTAACCCCTTAACGCGCGGTGTCCTCGCTGCGAGGACGCAAAATTTAAGATCCAGCTGCAAAAATTCATCCCGGAAATTTTTTAGCAAAAATTTACGTTTATAACATATCAGAATAGGCCGGTTTTTTTAGCCTTAAAATTTAAAATTTCTTTTAGTTTAATTCAGTTCATGAATTCCGGTGGCAGTATAATTTAAATAATACTAATTGTCTTGCGCCGCAAAGGGTTAATACAGTTTTGTTAAATAAATCCTTGTCGAATCCTTTTCTTAGTCAGTCTAAAAACAGGATTCGGCAAGGATTTATTTAACAAAACTGTAGTAAGTGTACTTTTTTATAATAGGAATTGTTGCTTATGTTCGGAGACTTTTGTTGCTGACTGTAGTTATAAAAATTTAAATAAAGGATTAAAATTTCTTAGAGACGTTTGGGATCCAACATATATATATATTATGTAGTAAATCATGAAGCCATTTGTTTTGAATATCGTGTAAACCAATGTTTAGTAATATGAACGGGCAAGAAGAAATAAATCTATAAATACATGCGTAAAAATCGAGCGCTAGGTGGGCGCAGAACGAGTAGTTTGTTATAATTTTAAAATATGCTCATCAAATAAAACTATAAAATTCAGTAAAATCGCAGCCAAGAAAAGTATTATATAATTAATGCTATAAAATACGGGAAATATTTTGTTGATACCACATTTAAAACAGCGCGTATTGAATTAATAAACACTCTTTAAAAATCCATTTGTTTATTTACTAATTGCATGATATATAGAAATATAGTAATCCAATTTTTCCCAGGATTCCTTTCGCCGTAATATCTTAAACACTAATTGCTGAAAACAACGCTTCCAGCTATGACGTCGTAGAAAGTGTGTAATTATTTTCTTAAATTGGCAGACTACTGTTATGAAATATGATGCCAACCGATAAGAGATTAATACTAGGCAAACTCTGAACTCGAACTATGCGATGACCATGGAACTTCGTAAACATTATGTGCATGTCTTACAATCTCGTTCAGACCGCTCCAGGGAGTTGGTTTTTGAAAGAAAGAAAACACACTTGAGTTATTGTGTAGAGACATAATTCAATTTTGCCTGGTTATCTTTGTTTTTCTCTCTCAGAATGAAAGAAAAATTTGGTTAAGATTAAATGAAGAACATAATTGGCTCTTGGTATTCATTCAGCTTGAGTGTCGGAAAATTATCTAATCTGATTGAGAGATTAAAACAATTTTTAGGTATTATTTGAGGATTCATCACTCATTAAAGTAGAGTGACCAGATTTTTTTCATTGAATTCAGGGACAAAGATGGCGATGTCCTCGAATTTCGCGGACAAAAAATAAATAATTAATTAAATCCCCTTTAATTGTAAAATTTTCGTAATTTTTATGTAGAAAGCCCTTAAAAGAACTTATTTCAGCTTAATTATTATGCATATAATAAATTATTATAATAAAACATTAAAAACTTTATAACCGGTCCCCAAATGTGTTGCAAATTTTTGGGGACGAAGGTAGTTTTCGAAGATTGTCCTCGAGATTCGAGGACATAGGGTCAGCCTACCTTAAAGGAATAAGAAAATTGTGACTTTTTTGTAATTTAACGCGAGTACTTAAAGAATAATATTAAATAAGTTAAAGTTATGCTGGTTATTTACCTTTTGATTTTTATTAAAATGCAGAAAAAATTTTTAGAAAAAAAAAATAATAATAAAGAAAAAGATAATATAAATAAATGGTAATAGTAAAGTACAAAATTTTAAAAATACACAGATTTTATATAGATATACATGCGCTGATTTCTAAAAGTTAAACGGAACTTCTTTTAATTTACTTATTTACATTTATTTATTTATTTATTATTTATTATTGTTAATAGTAGTAGTTGTAGTAGTACTAGTGGGTCTACTCCCGCGTATTGCTCGATTTTTACACAGATATTTCAAAATTTATTTTTCATTGTCAGTTCAAATTATTTAACTTTGGTTTATATGGCATTTAAAACAAATGGTTTCATCTTTTATGTCTTGATACTTAGGGGAGACTGGGGCACAGTGGACCACTTTTACACTTATAAATTTTTTTCATCAAAAATAAAAAAAATAAAAACACTTGAAAAAATTAGCAAACATTCTTTAAACCTTTCTTGACTTGTCCTAATTTTTTATAACAATACTTCGAATACATTACGAATAAAAAAATTAATTGTGTGCACTCATAAAGTGGACCAACCTCTGTTGTTCGTGTTCAATTAATATGAATTACTCATTTGTTTTCTTTTAAAATTAGTTTTTTATGCAAAACTAGTCTAAATAACATAATTCGAACATTTTCATGAAATAAAATTACCAAAATTTAAAGGAAATCAAAATAAATAAGAAATCAAATTAGAGGAAGAATCTTATATCAGATTTCCTTTGTCTTTTCGTGCTATCACTAAAAACAATAAGATATATTTAAATCAAATTGGACTGTAAAGGTTGATATTTTTATTTATTACCAACTATGTGAAAAGTCCCAGAGCCGGATTCCAACCCGGGCACCTCCGCGTAACGCACGGATGCTCTACCACTGAGATACCCTGGCTGACAACCAGCTAGGCACTTCTCACATAATATACGTTGGCAAAGTCACCGAGTCTGCAAACGCAGATATATCAGGTGGGACAATAATAATCGTAGCACAACTCCATAGACCACGAAATTTCAATTTATTTGAATCAAATTGGAGTGTAAAGGTTGATATTTTTATTTATTACCAACTATGTGAAAAATACCAGAGCCGGGAATCGAACCCGGGCACCTCCGCTTAAAGCACGGATGCTCTACCACTGAGCTACCCTGGCTGACAACCAGCTAGGCACTTCTCACATAATATACGTTGGCAAAGTCACCGAGTCTGCAAACGCAGATATATCAGGTGAGACAATAATAATCGTAGCATAACTCCAGAGACCACGAAATTTCAATTTCGCCTAGCTGGTTATAAGCCAGGGTAGCTCAGTGGTAGAGCATCCGTGCGTTAAGCGGGGGTGCCCGGGTTCGATTCCTGGCTCTGGTATTTTTCACATGGTAATAAATAAAAATATCAACCTTTACACTCCAATTTGATTTAAAAATTAAAATGTTACCACCCTAATTCCATGCTTCAGTTAATTTAAAAAAATCTAATTGTCGTCTCAAAAGCTTGTTTGCACTCCCTGGATTCAGAAAAATCGCCCCTTTCCTTGGGTACCGAATTTGTAACGATATGACAGGTATTTCTAATTTATTTTTGTGTTACACAAAATTGGTCTGCAAAAATTACAGATTGAAACTAATAGTCCTCCGTCCTAAAAAAAAAAAAAAAATCTCATGATGTAATCCACCAATATTTATCTATAAGACTAAACATGTCACCTCACATATGAATTTTCATTTACTATCTAAATTATGGTATTGTTTAACATGAGCACACGTAAGTCAAGTTTTCTGATAACGCAAGCGGTGTTGGGAAATCAATTTTTTTCCCCAGAGACCAGTCCGTCTTGAAACGTTCTGTCATCAGTTACGTCTCGGATAAGTAACTATCTTTGATAAAACGTGTGACCCCACGTTACAAATCAACGTTTTTTAGATGACACGAAAGCGAATCTGTCCATAGTGTCACTGTATAGTTTTGTGTGGCGTCACTAAAATCACTTTATTTATAAGTTTCTCAGGGCTTTCTTATCGGAGGTGATAGTAAGAGTTGTGTTGTTTAGCATCTTTCTTCCAGATCGGCCGAGATATAGTTGGTTCGAGAAAGATATCACGTGATTGTACACCTACTTATTTTTAGAATGTTTACAGCTGATGATATTGTAGTGTGGTGTAACAAAATGGTATAGTCCCCTACTGAGTAAACTGTGTGTAAAAAGTAATGAAATAATCCTGAGTTTGTTAACATGACAATTTAATAATTATAAGATAAAAAAAGAAAAAAAAAAAAACGATTTATACACCATGTTTTTAATTTTTCTGATGAATCATTAATAAAATACGTGAGGATAAAAAATAATATTTAAGCAATATTTAATCACGCGGACTCAGTTCAGGGAAATAATAATAATAGTGAAAAAAAAATAAAAGTTGGTTTTAAAAATAAAATATTACTCCTTTTAGAACAACGTATATTAGCATCGTGAACTACATTAGAACTTATCAATGTGTATAAAAATTTTTAAAGTGATAATGACGTCAATTTTTGTGAGATGCATAATTTAACTTTTTATAATTTTTTAACGTTCACGTTGAATTAAATGTATTTATTTTTATGTCGAAAGAAAATGAACTCGTAATTTATTTTTATTTTATTTTGGCAACAATTAAACTATAGCTAATATTTTAATGGCTATTTTATTGCTATTAAGAGCTAATTATTTTCATATTTTAATTAATTAAAATAAAACTAATCAAAAATTTGAAAATCGGGCTTCGAAGTATTGTGTTGTCACCGGGTTCTTAGCTACTGTGAAAGTTTCAAATGTCTAGCTAGTAGGGAAGTTAGTTAAAAATAGATTGCAAGATTTGTACCGGACAAACAAACAAACACACAAACAAGAATCGAAGTTCATAAAAACATGGTAAAAATTTGAAGTGATTCCACTCGATTTTCCAAATATCAAGTAATTAACGGTTGTTTCATTAAATTAAAGTAAGAGTAATTATGAGATAAAAAACACTCATTAATATACCATGTCTTTAAATTTTCTGCTGAATCTTAACTATAGAACTACATTAGCACTTTATCAATGCGTATAATTTTTTTAAAGTGATAATGATGTCCATTTTTGCCAGATGCATCATTTAACTTTTTACAATTTTTTAACGTTCACTTTTAATTAAATGTATTTATTTTTATGTCGATGTATTGTAGTGTGGTGAACAACAAATTGAACGCGTAAATTGTTTTTGGCAACAATTAAATTATAGCTATTATTTTAATGGCTATTAGTAGGCTATTAGTAGGTTATTATTTTCATATTTTAACTAATTAAAAGAAAACTATTAAAACAGGAATAAACTACTACGTCAGAAACGCCAAAGAAAAAATATTGAGGTGCATACAGCTGTTTCGGTAGCCTAAAGCATACCGTCATCAGTGCAAAAAGAATTCTGAATCTTGAGAAGTGCTCGTATATATAGGAGAGGGACCGGATTTAGTTCAACCAATAGGAATACGGAAGTACCGTATACGTTCAACCTATTGGTTGAACTAAATCCGGTCCCTCTCCTATATATACGAGCACTTCTCAAGATTCAGAATTCTTTTTGCACTGATGACGGTATGCTTTAGGCTACCGAAACAGCTGTATGCACCTCAATATTTTTTCTTTGGCGTTTCTGACGTAGTAGTTTATTCCTGTTTTACTATTCCAACGCCAAGTCTCCTGCTATTAAAAGAAAACTAATCAAATCGAAAATTGGGATGCGAAGTATTGTATTGTCATCGGGTTCCCAGCTATTCTAAAAGTTTCAAATGTCTAGCTAGTAAGGAAATTAGTTAAAAATCGATTGCAAGATGTGTATCGTATAAACAAACAAGAATCGAAGTAAATAAAAAAAAATGGTAAATAGTAAGAAATAGCGTCTAAACTTCTTATTTAATTGAGCTGAAAATTTATACACATTTTGTAGGCCACCGTCTCCCAAACAGTACGAATTTTAGTGAATCTAGCCCTTGTAGTTTTTTTGTTTTTTTAATAAAGATACAACGTAAAATTCCTTATCATTATGGCTTATGGGCTCAAATTATTTGAATTGAGAGAGCGTCTAAATGCCTCATCCGATTGAGCTGCAAATTATATACAAGTTATAGGTTACGATCGCACGAACTCTATAGATCTTGATGATTCTAGCACTTACAGATTTTTACAGAAACACAATAAAAAATTCTTTGATCTACGGGTTCAAATTATTTGAAGCGAAATAGCGTTAAATTAAACGATATACTATATGGAGAAAAATACTCAAAGACTCTATTATAATTTTCTCTTTCGTTTATTTAATTGATTTCTTACACTTTAACATACTTAGACAGTCGTTAATTACTTAATATGCGAAAAGTCGAGTAGAGTCACTCCAGATTTTTACTTTCCGAACACTATAGTGAGGAAAGAATTGTAATCATGTCAAAAATCCGAATTTGAGATTTCGATGTTTCTATACGTTTCGAGGTCCCCTGAGTTCGTTTTCACTATTTTTGCGATGATGTATGTATGTGTGTATGTCTGTGAATGAACACGCTAGCGTCTAAACGCTTTGATCGAATAAGGTGAAAGTTAGTACGTATATAGAAGTCACCATAGTATGAACCCTATAGATTTAGGTGAATCTAGCACTTATAGTTTTTTTTAGATGGACACCAGGAAAAATTCTTTATCATTATGGCCTATAAGGCCAAAATCTTAAAAGTGCGATAGCATCTAAACGCCTCATTCAATTGAGCAAAAAAAATTATACACATGTTATAGGTCACAGTTGCACCAACTGTATAGATTTTGGTGAATCTAGCACTTACAGTTTTTTTACAGGGACACAAAGAAAAATTCTTTATCATTGTGGCCTATGGGACCCAATTTTTAAAAGTGCGATAGCATCTAAACGCCTTATTTATTTGAGCTGAAAATTTATATGAATATTATAAATCACTGTTGCACTAACTATGCGCATTTTGGTGAATCTAGCATTTATAGGTGTATACAGGGACACAACGAAAAATTCTTTACCATTAGGATCTATAGGCTCAAAGTTCAGTAGCGTTCAATAAAACCTCGTGTAATATATGGAGAAAAATATTCAAACACTCCATTATGGTTTCACTCTTTTATTTGTTTAACAACTCATCTTTCTTTACTTTATTCACGAAACTGTTAATTACTCAATGTTCGGAAAGTCGAGTAGAGTCACTCCAGATTTTTTTTTTTATTATTTTATGCAATAATTTTTGGTAACTTATTATTTAGAACTGCTATTTATCTATCATGTTTATTGAAACAAAAATGTTTAATTGAACTACACTCCTTCTCATAATTATAAGGACACCCGTTTTTCTATATTAACTAAACACTGAACCCTTTTATTTAAATAAATATACTTTTTATTAATTTAATTTCATTAATAGACGATATTTAAAAAATTTTATCGTTTTTCTATCTTAAAAAACATTAAATAGGTCAAAAACATGATTTTTCAGGTGTTCACAATTATAAGGACAGCTCGAATCTTAGAATTTTTTTTCAATTATTCTTTAAATTAATATTTTTTGGGGCCTCTTTTTAGGGTGAAACAGTCAGATATTCTCTCTGGTATATACATATATATTTTTCTTTAATATTCAGTTTCAATACCATTTCATACAGCATAGATGATATTCTGAATACATTTAAACTATTTAAAATTGCTTTCCACTTGTATGCACTTTTCTAATATGATAAGTTAAGGTTTTTTCGACTTTTAGGTCACGGGAAAGGCAACAATAAAGAAGTTTCTTTCTTCAAACTATTTCCTATTGCTCTAGAAGTAGAGCAAAAATGTAAGTCTTGATGAAAAAAATATTATTACCCCCCAAAATCTAATAAAAATCTGCGAATTCCAAGTTTAAAATTTGCGGATATTCTTCTTGATGTTCATAGTAATAGAAAAAATTACTAAATTCATTTTGCTTCAGTAGAAACAGCTCCCCAGAGCACCATAGATCCACCTTTAAAATGCCCGATTCATATCTGCCTTTAAAAAATCTGCTCTGTCTTTCGCTATCTTCAGATCGTACCAGTAACTGTTTGATTAATCAAGAACAAAAGGTTTTTCATCCGAAAATGCAACATTTTACCATCTAATATTGTCTTTATTCGGCTTTAACACAGACGTTCTTTTCCCCATTAAATGCTTATTGATTATTACAGGATTTTTATTCATTTTAACATATTATTAATTATTTTAAACATGCATAAATGTGGACCCCAACCTTTTGTTAAAAATTAAGAGCAAATTCAGCAGCAGTCATTATGAGTAGAACAGTAAGAAGAATTATGAGTCTTCGATTTCTGTAAAACAACTCTGATTTTGCATCAGATCTCTCTCCTATCGCACCAGCAGTTCAACGTTTGATAACATTTCCTTCAGCAATTTTAGATCTTCGAATTTCATTAGAAATTTGGCGTACTGAAATTATCCTTCCACTTAAAAAACACATTTATCATACTTCACCACATGAACATTCTTTTGTTCGAGGAATTATTAGTAATGTCCGTCCAATAAAAATTGAAGGCTTATATATGAATTAATCTAGCCCAGTAGTTAACAAATTCGCATGTCAACTGTAATTTATCCGCTCGTAAGTTAAATAAAACGAAAAAATCTGGATTGTCCCTATAATTATGAACTTCTAAAAACGTGGAGAAAAAATATTTTGCATAATTTTTTTATTAATTTTGTTTCATATTAAAAAAATTATAGCAGTTTTGGTTTTTAGAATACTGGACATACTAAGTGCACTTAGTATAATCTTGTTCACAATTATTTTTACTTTAGTTATTTCAAAATATAAAGTGTCCTTATAAATATGAGAAGGAGTGTAGTATGTTGTTACCATCACAAAACTTTTTTGTACATCATTCTACTATATAACAGTGTTACTACCGATAAACATAAATTAACTAATGCCATCTAACCACATGAAACATTTTAGATTATGCACTTTGGTTCAGTTTTAACCGACAACTGAAATGTAGTCAAGTGGGAAATCGCAGAAAGTGGGTAAAAGCAGCGCCATCTGTCAACCGATATGCACTCAAAATAAGTCAACACTCTTTTTTCATAATATCAATCTGTCATATCAAATTTGATGCAATTGTACGCTACAAAATTTGAGATATAGATTTCTCGTACGCAGGGAAAAATAATAGCATACACTGTTAAAAATTTCTGTAAATTTAATGTAAATATTCATCCAGAGTCTCTGTAAATTTACAGTAATTCTTAGTTAAAAGTGAATAATCGAGATTCTCAATCTTTATTCTGTATTTTTACCTAATTTTATTATTAAATTTTTGAATTAAAATTAAAAATGACTGTTACTACTTTAGAAAACGCATTCCAAGTCCGAAATATATTCTCACCAAAATTAATTAAATTAATATTAGTTATTAAAATGAATGTGTAAAATAAGTTTTTTAACATCTCCGTTTATTTTTTTCTGTAATTTTACGTAAGGCTTAAGATAATAGATTACACAGAGTTTTATGTTGAAATTTTTAACAGTGTAGCAGCTGCATTTATCAGACTATATGCATCCAAATAGAATCAGCATAGTCTTTCATAACAGACCTCTTACATATCCAATTTTAAGCAATTATACATAATAAAAGCTGAAATATAGCATTTTGGGGAATGGGAGAAACAGCAATAAGCAGCAGATGGTGGGCAATTTGCACGAAAAGTTGATTGGCACCACTTTATATCAAGGTGCAACTAAATTTAATATTTTACGGAATTTCGTGTATTAGTTCTTGAATCAAAGCTGCCACAAGATTTTTGTAACTCACGGACAGACAGACGAACAGTCAGTTAGTTAAGCATTTTTCTAACAACAGTGAAATCGTGATCTGAAAACTTTGAAACTTTTCAAAAACTCGTTGGAAGCTTTTATAAACCTATAATTTCTTCTATTCCATAGAAAAGCAAGCAAAAATATATATGAAAATTTGTATTTTATAAAATAATGTACTCGTTTTATTATTTATTTATTTATTTATTTTATTTATTTATAATAAAAAATAAATAAAAATAAATAAATAAATCAAGCATTCAGCAAAGAAAGCTAAAACTTCACTTCCATCTGATTTAAACAATTTAGGTTTCCAAACTCAAGTGATATGCAACATGTTATGACAGCTATGCATGCTAATCCAGAACCTCATTAAAGCGAACGATTTTTCAGGTCGGAAAAAGAGGATTGACAGGGCATGCCGCTATTTCCTTTATAATGATAGCTTCACTTTCAGTTTTTCAAAAAATTATGACAAGCATTTATTTATGCTTAATATGAAATGAGGTTGATTTTTAATTTCGTAAGAAAACTTAGTTAAATAGGTAAAGTTAAACGGCAAAGGTTTTTATAGCTAGTGTAAAATGGTAAAGAACTTAATTAAAGACTTCTATAAAACTCCATGAAAGATGAAAACATAAGGCGTTTAGAAGTAGAGTATTTTTTTTTCCTCGAGTGTGTAGCCCCACCAACGACCAAAAGGTATCTCCATAGTTTTCGCTGAAATTCACGGGAAAACGGGCAAGGGTGGCTTAGAAATATTCCCTACGAAGGAAATTTCCCCATGTTTAGAATATTAGTTTAATCAATCGTCTTTGTCCGGAACATCACATCATCATCAATTGCGCCAGAAATATACATATCTTCTCACTGCAAAAGCATAAGACTGTGTTAAAGCGAAAGGGGAAATAAGAGATTGGGGGGGGGGGGGTGAAACAGAAACACAGTTTAAGAAAAATGGAAAGTTAACCGATTGGAAAGAGAAGAAACTACAAAATATACAGGAAAATAAAATAAGATCATAGTAAAAAATTACTCTATTTTTCACAGCATAATTTGTTGATAAAAATGGGCGCCATCATATTCTACAGTTAAACAGAATAATTTACAGCAGAAACATCTGTAAAAGAATCCCTCTTTGCAGAAGTTTCTGCTGCAAATTATTCCATTTAACAGCAGAAGGTGCTGGCAAAAAGGGGTGCCATCATCTTCCACTGTTAAATAGAATAATTTACAGCAGAAACAAATGTAAAAGAATCTCGCTTTGCAGAGGTGTCTGCTGTAAGTTATTCCATTTAACAGCAGAATGTGCTGGCAAAAATGGGTGCCATCATATCGTACTGTTAAATAGAATAATTTACAGCAGAAACATCTGTAAAAGAATCTCTCTTTTTAGAAGTTTCTGCTGTAAATTATTCCATGTAATAGCAGAATGTGCTGGCAAAAATGGGTGCCATCAACTTCCACTGTTAAATAGAATAATTTACAGCAGAAACGAATGTAAAAGAATCTCTCTTTGCAGAGGTTTCTGCTGTGAATTACTTTATTAAAGAGCAGAAAGTGTCGGCAAAAATGAGTGCCAGCACATTCTGCTGCAAAAGTCAATGTAATTTTTTACAGTGTGAATAATTAACGACAATAAAAAAAGCAGAAAATAGTGTACAATTAAAAAAATAGTAATAAACTGCCAGGTTTTTTAATGCGCTTTCTTCATTATTTACCATTTTCCCCTTTGCATTGTTTATTTTTCATATCTTCCTTTTGATTATGTCTATCTTCCTTTTTAGAATGCTTTTTTTATTCACCCAGGTTGTCTGTCCTTCTGTCTGTCATCGAGCCACTTTTCTGCTATATTTTGACTCAAGGGTTATCGCTATGAATATGAGTGACCATGAGTGATCCGTGATTGACCAGTGAGCGACCCATGAGTGACCAGTAAGTGACCCATAAATTATCAGAATATCAGAAATTTTTACAGTATTTGAAGGATTTCAAAACCCTCACGTCCTGCTTTATTTCGGTTTTAAATTTAAATTTCTGTTTTTTTCTTTTAATTAAAAAAGTAATGTAAAAAAAATATTTTTAAAAAGAATGCTTTTTTATCGGCGTCGTAAAAAGTAGTAAATAAGGCAAAATTTTCTGTACTCAAACCAATTGAAAGGACAAAAGCATTCATTGAGGACTCATCCTACTATATAATTACATACTTTGTCATCAATGAATGCTTTTGTCCTTTCAATTGGTTTGAGTACAGAAAATTTTGCCTTATTTACTACTTTTTACGACGCCGATAAAAAAGCATTCTTAATATATATATGTAATATATTTAAATTATGAAAGTGGAATGTAATCAACAACAAGAAAACTATTTAAAAATGTTAATAAACAAGAAAAATAGTTAAAGTTAAACACTATTCAAGCCAGAAAATTAAATTATGCTGTGCTTTCTTCTTCAGCAGGTGGGAACACAGCTATTAATAACTATGTAGTACTAGCAGGTTTCAGAAGATATGTAGGCTAGCATACTCCAGTTATAATTCAAACTGAATAGTAATGAAAAACTTAAAATTATAAAAAACTGAAAGGAGATTTATTTTTAAAGTATTTTTATTTCTTGAAAATGAAATATTGAAATTTGAAAACCATTTATTACAGTTTATTGAAATTAAAAATTGTTTATAATAAAGCTTATATATATAGAATTTTATATGAAAATGCTAACCCAACATACCCCCACCCGAACCTGCTTTAGTACTGCTTTTAGCGCCTTTTTTATACAAATTAATTTTTGTCATTTATATTGAATTCACTTTATATATATATATGTATACATATTTTTTTTTCTTTTCAGTCTACCTTCTGTGCAGTGTCAAGACATATGCGTTGTTGGTTTGCCGCTTAATGCTTACTCGTTTTCACCTGATGAAAAGTTGTGCTCATTGTTTTCGATTAGAAATTTTTCTAGAGTGTTTTTACAATTCACAGTATTTTTTTTTTTTTTAACAAAATTTTCATTCTTTATCATCGAACACTAATTTTACCAAATATTTTACTGCATTTTTAAACCCTAATTCAGAAGAAAATGCAGATTTTTCCGTGAAAACATTATAGTGATCACGAAATACAGAATAATTTTTGTTCTTCATTAAAATTTAGGTCATGCCGGAAGACACGAGGTGATAGTCAAGATATGAGATAACATATTTCTTTGTGCTGGTTTATTATTATTATTATTGCTAATTTTAATAATACTGTTCATGATTATCATGATGCTGACAGTTAACATTTATGTTTCATTTAAAACAAATTAAAAACGGTAGAAAATGAAAACAAGTATTATTATTACTTTTCTATATTTTTGTTTTAACTATTTAATTGACAATAAAATATGTTTGGAGGTTTTCTTTTCTTTTCTTTTTATTTTTTATTAATTTCAATTTTTATTATTTTGAGTTGGTTTAAAAAAGTATCAGGTGTGGACACCACATGACTTTCTTATACACTCCTTGGTATACACATATTGTTATAACACATTGACATTTTTGTGTGAGGTAACTGATTCGCACATAAACAGGCAGGTTTCAGTCCACGAATATTTCTGGAAACAAGCTAATAATAATAATAATAATAATAATAATAATAATAATAAAAACAAAAATAAATTGCTACTCTAACCACAAAAGCATAATAATAGGATTATGTAAGCAATTAACTCCGTTTACTAAATCTGGCTATCTTGAAACAATATTTGCCAGTAAAAGAGGAAACATATAGTAGATTTTTCATTTCAATGAAGGTGGGCGTTGACTTAGCGATAAATTAGGCATTCAAATGTGGTGGGCTGAATGTTCTTTAAAGAAAGTGCATTCATCGACTAGAACCTGCTTATGTCTTTAAGAATTGCTTTTTACACTAAAAAATGCCGACAACTTTTATAACAATACTATTACGGGCTCTATCTACGCGCTAAATATTCGTTAAATAAAGTGCAATCATCCACTAAAACTTTGTGTTTTTAAGATTTAAGACAATTCATTAATATGAGAACCTTAAGTTTTTACAAATTGCTTTCTACGCGCAAAACCGTCGACAACTTTCATAACAGTATTATTACGGGCTCTATCTACGCACTGAATATTCGTTAAATAAAGTGCAATCATCCACTAAAACTTTGTGTTTTTAAGATTTAAGACAATTCATTAATATGAGAACCTTAAGTTTTTACAAATTGCTTTCTACGCGCAAAACCGTCGACAACTTTCATAACAGTATTATTACGGGCTCTATCTACGCACTGAATATTCGTTAAATAAAGTGCAATCATCCACTAAAACTTTGTGTTTTTAAGATTTAAGACAATTCATTAATATGAGAACCTTAAGTTTTTACAAATTGCTTTCTACGCGCAAAACCGTCGACAACTTTCATAACAGTATTATTACGGGCTCTATCTACGCACTGAATATTCGTTAAATAAAGTGCAATCATCCACTAAAACTTTGTGTTTTTAAGATTTAAGACAATTCATTAATATGAGAACCTTAAGTTTTTACAAATTGCTTTCTACGCGCAAAACCGTCGACAACTTTCATAACAGTATTATTACGGGCTCTATCTACGCACTGAATATTCGTTAAATAAAGTGCAATCATCCACTAAAACTTTGTGTTTTTAAGATTTAAGACAATTCATTAATATGAGAACCTTAAGTTTTTACAAATTGCTTTCTACGCGCAAAACCGTCGACAACTTTCATAACAGTATTATCACGGACTCTATCTATATGCACTGAATATTCGTTATATAGAGTGTAATCATCCACTAAAACTTTATGTTTTTAAGAATTAAGGCAATTCATTAATATGAGAACCTTAAGTTTTTACAAATTGCTTTCTACGCGCAAAACCGTCGACAACTTTCATAACAGTATTATTACGGGCTCTATCTATATGCACTGAATATTCGTTAAATAAAGTGCAGTCATCCACTAAAACTTTGTGTTTTTAAGAATTAAGGCAATTCATTAATATGAGAACCGTAAGTTTTTACAAATTGCTTTCTACACGCAAAACCGTCGACAACTTTCATAACAGTATTATTACGGGATCTATCTACGCACTGAATATTCGTTAAATAAAGTGCAGTCATCCACAAAAACTTTGTGTTTTTAAGATTTAAGACAATTCATTAATATGAGAACCTTAAGTTTTTACAAATTGCTTTCTACGCGCAAAACCGTCGACAACTTTCATAACAGTATTATTACGGGCTCTATCTACGCACTGAATATTCGTTATATAGAGTGTAATCATCCACTAAAACTTTATGTTTTTAAGAATTAAGACAATTCATTAATATGAGAACCTTAAGTATTTACAAATTACTTTCTACAGCTACACGCAAAAATGTTTTAACAACTTTTATAACAGTATTATTATGGACTCTATCTACGGACTGAATATTCATTAAATAAAATACATTCGTCTGTTAGAACTTGCTTATGTCTTTAATAAATATTTCCTACACGGAAAAATAACTACAACTTTCATCACAATGTCATTGCAGGCTCTATCATTTTGAAATCTATGATGTTAGATCATATATACACTACTGGCCATTAAAATTGCTACACCAGAAAGGAATCCAAATATCAGAATGATATTTATTGGACACTTACATTATAGTAGGAAGAACAATTCGTTACATTTTCAGAAAATTTGGTGTTAAACAGTACAGAAAGCAGCGACCTCTAGGAGAAATAACTGCACTTATCTGTCTAGGCATTGAATCGAACAGCGATTGGATGACATATTCGGGTACAGCAATTCATGAAGCTTCAACAGGATGCCACAGTTCATAGGCCGTAGTTACTGGTGAGTGGTGGCGGGCCAATCGCTTTTCAACGATTAAACAGTCATTTTCATTGGCGCGAGATCCGGAGAACGCGCTGCTCGGAGCAATGGTTGAACACATTCTGTATCAAAGAAGGTCCGGACAATACAAACAACTTGCGGTCGTGCATTATCTTGCTTAAATTTTGCGCTACGGAGGCCTCGAATACAGGGCAGAGGGGCGGGCCTTAACTCATCAGAAATTTAATGGTCGCTGTTCAGAGTGCCAGGAATACGAACATCAAGTAATCGAGACGTGTATCTAGTGGGAACCCATAACATCATTGCTGATGATGGACAGTATGATGATGTCGAATCCCAGCTGGTAATATGCATTATTCATAATGCTTTTAAATACGGATAAGGCAATCTTGATGCTGTAAACAGGATGGTGATTTGTCTGAAAGGTGACTTCACGCCATTCCTGCGTCCAGGTTCATCGTTGATCACACATTAAAGGCGCCCATATCAGTGATGCAATGTTAAGGGTAATCAGAATTTTGGTAGCCGTATACTGGGTCCCCACCTGGATTGATGGTATGTGGTACCATTGGATATACGTCCCGATCACCTCTTGTTTTCATTCCCGCCACTCTGAATACTAGCCACTACATTTCTGACAAGTTAAGGCCCATCGCTCTGCCCTATATTCAAGGCCTCCGAAGCTCAACATTTAAGCAGGACAATGCATGACCGCAAGTTGTCCATATTGTCTGAACCTTCATTGATGCCGAATGTGTTCGATTGTTGCTCTTGACAGCGCGTTCTCCTGATCTCGCTCCAATGAAAATGACTGTTTAATCGCTGAAAAGCGACACCCCCCCCCCACCGCTCACCAGTAACTTCGATCGATGAATTGTGGCGTCGTGTTAAAGCTTCCTGAAGTGCTTTACCCGTACATGTCATCCAATCGCTGTTCGATTCAATGCCTAGGTAGATAAGTGCTGTTATTACTCACAGAGGTCGCTGCTTTATGTACTATTTTTTCAGTACATATTACTCCAAATTTCCTGAAATTTTAATCAATTGTTCTTCCTACAATAATGTATGTGTCCAACAAATTTCATTCCGTTATTATCATTCCTTCTTGGTGTAGCAATTTTAATGGCCAGTAGTGTATAATGGCCAAAACCTTTGTATTTATGGTCAGTATAAATATTATTTTCGTAAATATCTCCAAAACAGAAAGTCACAGAAAGACCAAAAGATGAGCTGCACAACTAGATATTATAACAAACCTTGATACCAATTTGTAACGTTCTACGTCCAACCGTTTTTGAGTTATGCGAGATTCACACTCACATACACAAATGCGTCCATACAGACATACATAAAGCCGTCACGAAAAAACGTGTAAAATCGTAGATATTTCTCAAATGGGAGCTCATATTAAGACCTATACCCCGCGACAAAAAGATATGTACAAAGGGTTTTTTCTTTGATTTTTCATAAAATAACGTTATCTAAATTGTGGTTATCATTTATTATTATCATAAAATAACACTATTCCCGGACTAATTTAGAAAAAAATTTAGACTGAAATTTTTCTAATTTAAGACTACACACCGCGACAAAAAGATAGGAACAAAGGGTTTTTTTTTTTAATTTTTGAATATGATTATTTTGAATATGATTCAAATATTTATTATGTTTTTGATATGATAATATTTTGTTATGATAATAAATGATCAGCACAATTTAGATAATGTTATTTTAGGAAAAATTAAAAAAAATCCTTTGTTCCTATCTTTTTGTCGCGGAGTATAGTCTTAAATTAGAAAAATTTTAGTCTTAAAAGTTTTCTAAATTAGTCTTAAAGCAAAAACTAGTTCAGGAATAGTGTTATTTTATGATAATAATAAATGATAAGCACAATATAGATAACGCTATTTTGTGAAAAATCAAAGAAAAAACCCTTTGTACCTACCTTTTTGTCGCGGGTGTAAGTTGCAATTGTACAAATAAACATCATGACAGTCACAAATATAGATTTGCAACATTCTAAGATCATTCATTTTTGAGCTATACGAGATACAAAATTCCTTTCGCAAATCGGAATTACAGTAATTCCTTTGTATAAAAAATCTGGAGTGACTGTAATCGACTTTCCGAACGTTGAGTAATTAACGGTTTTCTAGGTAAAATAAAGTAAGAGGAATTATTAAATAAACAAAAGAGAGAAAATTATAATACGATGTTTGAGTATTTTTCTCAATATAGTACACGATGTTTAATTTAACGCTATTGAACTTTGAGTCCATAGATCAAAATGATAAAGCATTTTTCGTTGTGTCCCTGTAAAAATCTATAAATACTAGATTCACCAAAATAGTGCTCATAGTTAGTGCAACAGTGACTTATACTATTAATATAAATTTTCATCTCCATCGGATAAGGCATTTAGACGCTATCGCACTTTAAAGTTTGAGCCCATATGCCATAATCTATATATTAATACGTGAAGCAAAAACTTTGTACCCCTTTTTACGAAAATTGCGCGGACGGAGGATTATGAAATTTCGCACACTTATAGTTTATATAGAGAAGAAGTGCAGAATGCTAATATTTTTTAAAAATACAACGACAAAGACGAGAAATTGGAACATTTGTGAAACGACAAAGGTGCAATTCAAATCCTATATTATCGGGTTTTATTTCCAGATTAAAATTAGCATTTTCATTTTTTTATACTGTTGCCAAAATTTTGAAATTTCAATTAATAATAAAAAGTTAATATGTTAATAACAATAATAAAAGTTAATAACAATGAGTTATTTTTTAAATAGCCAGTTTCATCTGAAAGAGTTATCGCAGAATGCTAATATTTTTTAAAAACACACAAGTTTTGCATTATATATATACTAATTAATCAACTCAACTCAACTCAACTCATTCAATTTGTATAGATCAGTTTCTAAAGAAATCAACCTAAAATAAAAAAAAATAACGATTTTTTCTACTGACGATGAAAGTTTTTTTCTACTTTTATTATGCCTCGACATAGAACATTAACGGGTCGGAGTGAGAGACAAAGAAGAAGGAATCTATATTTGCGGACACATAATAATAATAGTAATGAAAATACAAATAGTGTTAATATTATACAGAATGAAGAAGTGAATTTGACAGATAAATTTAAATGTGCACGAAATGTCATTCCAAAAGTTTTTTATAGTTATGATTGTGGATTAATGGATTTGGAATGCAGGTTTTGCAATGCGAAACATTTTGAATCTGAAGTCACTTTAGGTGACAGAACTGCATTCACTTCATGTTGTCATAAGGGTAAAGCAATATTACCGCCCTTAAGTCAAAATGAATATTTTAAATCATTGTATGATGGACTTATTTCAAATGAACCTTCAATAAAAAGTAAGTCAAAAAATTATTTTGAAAATATTCGCAAATACAATTCATCATTTGCTATGGTTAGCTCAGAAGCTCAAGTATCCGAGGCAGTTACAAGTGGAGTGTATCATTTCAAAATACATGATGTTTTTTATCACAGATCGGGTCCAATGACTGCTGCACATGGTCGTTCACCATGTTATGCGCAATTATATTTTTATGATGTTGACACTGCTATCAATTATAGATTACAAGAACGTTTTAATCAAACATGTAACAACAACATAATGCGCGAAATTTCTCTCGAATTGGAACGCAGTAATCCTTTTGTTCGGTCATTCATTGCAATGAAACATCATTGTCAAAGAGTTGAAAATCAAAATAAAGAAATTTGTATGCTCATTAAAGTAAATCATGATTTAGATCTACGCCGTTTCAATGATGCAGTTCAAACTGATGTAGCAGTAATATTTAGTACAGTTGATGGTGAGCCACCTTTTGAACGAAATATGATTTCATTTTCAAAAGTTAATGGTATCATTAAAAATATCTCAGTTTTGGATTCATCATTAGATCCTTTAGCGTATCCACTACTTTTTCCAAATGGTGATACTGGGTGGCATATGAATATGACTCATAATGCACCAACTATATCTAATTCAAGAGCGCCCAGAAATAAATTAACAATGCTTCAGTATGCAGCCTATCGACTTGCAATTAGAGAAGACTTCAGCATATTACACCATTCACAAAAGCTATTTCTGCAATGGATAGTTGATATGTATGTGAGAATAGAGGGCTCACGATTACATTTCATTCGACAAAATCAAATAATTCTTAGGTCTGAAGTTTACAACAATTTAACAGACTACTTAGAATCGAACATCAATGCCAGTAATGTTGGCCGTAGAGTAATTTTACCATCTTCGTTCAATGGATCTCCAAGAAATATGTATCAGAATTATTTAGATGCAATGTCAATTGTACAACATTTTGGAAAACCTTCTTTATTTATTACAATGACTTGCAATCCAAGTTGGCCGGAAATAGTTAACAATATTGGTGTAGGTGAAACTGCTAATTTTAGACCTGAAATTATTGTGCGTGTATTCAAGTCAAAATTGAAAGCATTAATTGAGGGCCTTATACAAAAAAATATCTTTGGTAAAGTTGAAGCACTCATTTATACAATTGAATTTCAAAAAAGAGGATTGCCTCATGCTCACATTTTACTCACTTTAAATGAGCAAGATAAAATTGTTAATGCTATCGATATTGATAAAGTTGTATCTGCGGAGATTCCTAACATTCAAACACATCCGACATTACATGAATATGTTGTAAAACATATGATGCATGGTCCATGCGGTGTCCTTAATCCTAATTCTGTATGTATGAGAGATGGAAAATGCATAAAAGATTATCCAAAACGATTTAATGAATTTACATGTGAATCGTTAAATGGATATCCATTATACCGAAGGCGTGATAATGGTACGCATGCAGAAGTTCGTGGTAGTTGCCTTGACAATCGGTACGTTGTACCATACAATCCATATTTACTTGCCAAATTTAATTGCCATATAAATGTTGAAGTATGTACTACAGTCAAAAGCGTCAAATACATTTATAAATACGTGTATAAAGGCTATGACAGTGCATCCGTTGAATTAGATTCTGGGGAAAATGAACAAGGTCAAAATATAGAAATTAATGAAGTTAAAAATTTTTTAATTGGTCGTTATGTTGGATCAACTGAAGCTATATGGCGCATCTATGAATTACCAATGCATTTTCAGTCACATGTTATCATCAGACTTGATATTCATTTACCGCGACGACAGAATGTTTACTTTCGAGAAGGGCAAGAACGTCAAGCAATTGACAATGTAAGACACACAAAATTATTAGCATTTTTTGAATTGAATCGATCAGATCCATCAGCACGAGAATATAAGTATATTGAAATTCCTTTGCATTATGTGTGGGAAGATTCCCGAAAAAAATGGAAGAAGAGAAGCCGTGGAGGTGATAAAATTATTACACGGATGTATGTAGTGTCACCAAAAGACATCGAACTTTTCCACTTACGATTGCTTTTATTACATGTTTGTGGTCCAAAATCATTTGAGGATGTTAGAACATACAATGGAATTATATACACTTCTTTTGTTGAAGCGTGCCATGCTCGCGGAATTGCTTCAAATGATAATGAATGGCGCGAATGTTTAAATGAAGCAAAAGAATTACATACACCAAAACAAATGCGGAATTTATTTGGTTACATTTGTGCAATAAATGTGCCAGCCAATGCATCAGCGTTATGGAATGAATTTAAAGTATATCTTAGTGAAGATTTTCTGAGACTTTATAACGAAGAAGCATCTTTTAATAGAGCTCTATTAGAAATTGATGATATTTTGAATGTTCATAATTTATCAGGTCAGATACTTGGTTTACCAGTTCCCACATACTCGCAGAGAATACAAGAAGCAAATACTATTGATATAATAGAGCAAGAGATGCTGTTTTGTGAGTATTATGAAGCTGCAAATATTGAACAGCGTAATCTCATTGATCAAGTGATTCGTGAAATTTTGTATCATGATACTGGATCCAATGTTTTTTGTTTAACCGCTCATGCAGGTTGTGGCAAAACATTCACTCAAACAGCAATTATTCACAAATTAAATTCGCTTAATCTTCGTTGTATTGCAACTGCGTTCAGTGGCATAGCTTCAACTTTATTACTTGGAGGTAGGACTTTACACAATGTGTTTAAATTGCCTATACCCATTTTAGAAAATTCTGTAGCAAATATTACTGCAAATAGTAGCTATGGTCGTTACATAAATTCATCATCATTGATAATTATTGATGAAGTTTCTATGTGCCCTTTGCAAGTGTTGAAAATCATAGACAGATTACTGCGGGATCTATCCGATGAAAATGATAAACACAAACCATTTGGAGGAAAAACGATACTTCTGTGCGGTGATTTTCGGCAAATCTTACCAGTTATCCCAAATGGATCACGTGGAACTTTAATTGAAAATTGTGTCAAAAGTTGGCATGAATTTCTTTATTTTCATAAAGTTACATTTACTCGAAATATGAGAGCCTTACCAAATGAAATAGAATTTGTAGAATTCTTGAAAAAAATTGGTAATGATGAAGCCCCACAATTCCCTCAGTTTGGTGAAAATGTTATCGAAATACCTCAACAATTAATAGGAGATAAAAATAATATTATTCATGAGGTGTATGGAAATATTTCCGAAAACATATTCTCAGAAAATATATTGAACTCCGTTATTTTAGCGCCTACAAATGATGATTGTACTTTGATTAATACTGATATACTTAATCAAATTCCTGGTGAACAGCGAACATATCATAGCTATGATAAAATAATTTGTGATAATGACAATGCCATCAATAACTATCCGGTAGAGTTTTTAAATTCTTTGACTATTAGTGGTTTACCACCACATAAGTTAGTATTGAAAGTTAATTGCATCGTTTTGCTGATCAGAAACTTAAATACAAAGGAAGCATTAGTCAATGGAACAAGAATGCGCATCAAATTTATGCATCGACATGCAATTGACTGCGAAGTTTTAACTGGGACCGCACGCAGTAAGAGAATTTTGATTCCACGTATAAATTTAACATACTCCGGAACTACTTTACCATTTAACCTTCAAAGAACTCAATTTCCTATAATACCTGCATTTGCGATGACAATAAACAAGTCTCAAGGACAAACATTCGAAAAAATTGGAATTTTATTGAATCGACCAGTTTTTACACATGGGCAATTGTATGTCGCAGCAAGTAGAGTTCGATCATTCGACGGTTTGAGATTTTATATTTCCGAATATAATGGTCAAGGACATTTAGCAAACGACGAAAGAGTTTTTACAAAAAACATCGTTTACAGAGAAGTTTTGTAACATTAATTAAATTATCGAAATATGTATGTCAAGTTCAATGGACAGCATTTTTTTTTTTAATCGCATGTCTTTTTGTTTCAATAAAAAAAAATTAAAAAAAGGCATTCTTTATTTTAATCATTTTTTGGAATTTTTTTATTTAAATTTCATATAATTTTTTGAAAAAACTAGGTAAATTAACAGTGTAGCCTTGGCAAAATCTGTGATTATAGAAGTATAGTCTTTGACAATAGAACCTTAATAATGTTTAAACTTATAATTTTAATTAATTATGGTCGAATTTCGACCACTGGGCGACCACTAGTGGTAAAGAAATTTGCATTGTGTCTCAGTAAAAAAAAAAAAAAAAAAAAACATAAGTGCTACATTCTCTAAAGTCCATAAAGTTTGTCAAACGAATAAGACATGCTCAAACGAATAATACATGCAGATGCTATCGCATTTAAAGTGCGATAGCATCATTGAAATGGGGTGAAATTATTTAAATTTCACCCCATAAGCTATAATGATACAAAATTATTTGTTGTGTCCCTGTAAAAAACTACAAGTGATAGATTCACCAAAACCGATACAGATCGTGAAACTGTGACCTATAATATGAGTATAAATTTTTTGCTCAATTAAATAAGTCGTTTAGACGCTATCGCACTTTTAAAAATTTGATGCCATAGGCAATAATGATAAAAAAAATTTCTTAGTATCCCTGTAAAAAATTTTTAAATGCTAGATTCACCAAAATCTATACATTTCATGCAACTGTGACCTATAACATGTGTATAAATTTTTTTTCTCAGTTTAATAAGGCGTTTAGACGATATCGCACTTTTAAAAATTTGGTCCCATAGGCCATAATGATAAAAAAAATTGTGTCCCTGTAAAAAAACTTTAAGTGTTAAATTCACCAAAATCAACAGGATTCGTGCTACGGTGACTTACAACATACGTACAGTCGGCAACAAAAGTCTCCGAACATTAACAAAAATTCCTATATAAAAAAAGTACACTTCATACTGTTTTGTTAAATAAATCCTTGTCGAATCCTGTTCTTACACAGAAAAGAACATCATTCGACAAGGATTTATTTAACAAAACAGTATTAACTCTACTTTTTTTACATGGGAATTTTTGCTAGTGTTAGGACACTTTTGTTACCGATTCTACCATCTCATTATATAAGCATGGAAACCACGTTTGGTATGCCTCACCATTTTATTCACGGTACACGAATGAATTTAATTATTTTATAATAATTTAATAGAATGTCATTTTTATTAAATTTATGATCGGATTTATCTGGGGGTTTAACATCAACCAGAACTGCCTAGTGGGCTATTACAGTCGGTAACAAAAGTATCCGAACACTATAAAAAATTCCGATATAAAAAAAAAGTAGAGTTAATACTGTTTTGTTGAATAAATCTTTGTCGGATTATGTTCTTAGACTGACTAAGAACATCATTCGAGAAGGATTTATTAGTTCTATGTCATCCTTATAAATTCTAGTCCCCTTGTAAAGCGAATTCCAGAAGCCCCTATTAGAATTCTAGAGCTTTTGACTATATTCTCGATGGCAAAGTTATTTAAAAATCTCTGTAAATAACTGAGACTACAAAATGCGAGTTTCTGCAACTATAATTTTAGTTTATTACCAAATTCTAGAAAATCAAGCGAGAGTTTTTCGCAATATAAATGATTCAGAATATTTAGAGTATTCCTGATATTGTTTAACCATCTAAAAAAGTGTACACTAGAAATTCTCGATCATTTCGTCTATTCAGTTTATTGTCGTGCCTTATGCGCATAGTTCGGAAATCGATATTTCTAGTTAAGGGATTTAGAAAATGGCCACGTATTCATTCAAGAGAAAGACGGTATATATTTTTTCTCAGTGAGCCCATAGGCTATAATAATAAAGAATTTTTCTTGGTACTGTTAGAATTCTAGAGCGCCTATACTGTTTGTACCTGCCTTTGTACTGTTTGTACTGTCGGTAACAAAAGTGTCCGAACACTAGCAAAAATTCTTATGTAAAAAAAAGTAAAGTTAATACTGTTTTGTTAAATAAATCCTTGTCGAATCCTGTTCTTAGTCAGTGTACGAGCATGATTCGATAAGGATTTATTTAACAAAACAGTATTAACTCTACATTTTTATATCGGAATTTTTGATAGTGTTCGGATACTTTTGTTACCGACTGTACTACAGCGCCTAGAATACATGATGTGGAAAGCGACCAGTAAGTGAGTGCCCTAAATTTTAAGCCTCACACCCGAGGTAAGTGCAATCGAGTTTAATTGCTTGAAAAACTAAAACTAATGTATTTATTGGTTGTTTATGTGTTCAGATCCCGTGACTGAGCAGACGAAATTAGGAAAAGCCAATCAATTCTTATATAACGTTTACAATTTGATGAAAAATTCGTTAAATTACAATTTGGTTAAAATTCGATGAGTGCAAAGTATGATGAGTTTCTGAGCTGTGATGCCAATACAGGAATCTCAGAATTATTCACAATCGATGAACTAATTGAAAAAAAAAAAAAAAAAAAATGTCTAATGCTAATTTAAGCGAAGATGATGTAAAATGGAAGAAGTTAATATTTCTTTCTTTAAAGGCGCAATCCACTGAATTAGAAAGCTTCAAATTTATCTTGTTTGTCAAAACATATGTAAACTATGTATGGCCACAAAGAATTTTACACATATTCATGCAGTAGAAATTATTTATTAAATTATTATTCATGAAAATTCTTTTCCATATATAAATGCAGACGCTTTTTATCTGATAAAATTATAACACTAAATGCTGAGAGAAAATCAGTTTTGAGCCAACATCAGAAGAAATATTTTTTCATCCATTTGTTTTAAAAGTATTGACGAGATCTTTCGAAAGATACCCAAACATACAACTTACCCCCCCCCCCCCCCAAGACGGGACGCGATGTTCCCACAAGCACAAACTTTTTTTCCTAGTTTACTAAAACTATTATCAATATTTTATATTAATTTTACAATCACACGTTGAAAATGACTCTCATTATGCACTTTTATACGAAATTTTATTCTATACTACCATATTTATTGAAATTTTTTTTATTTTTCCAACTGAGCGAAAATAATGTGACCTTGTAAGTCAAAGATCCGGGGTTCGACTCCTGGTCCAGGCATTATTTTCACTCAGTCGGAAAAAAAAAAATTCAATAAATATGATTTTCTTCCACAGTTGATTGTGTGATTTTAATAAAAACTGTATTTCTTTCTCCCATTGTATAATGGTGTTTTCCATTTCCTGCGGCTTATTTCTGTCGAGCTATCTACATGATAGACCAGAGATGTTTCTGCCTAAATGTTGTCGGAGTGAGTAATGCTGACCGGGTTGTCGACCTAGATAGCTCAATTGGTAGAGCCTTGACCTTGTAAGTCAAAGATCCGGGGTTCGACTCCCGGTCCAGGCATTATTTTCACTCAGTCGGAAACATAAAAAAAATTTCAATAAGTATGATTTTCTTCCACAGTTGATTGTGTGATTTTAATAAAAATTCTATACTGCCATGTTGAAAATGTAGAAAAAAAATGGAATCACAGCGCCACCTGCTGAGCGATAGATCCCCAAATCTAATCAGCACCAGTCCACGTTAGGGCCCAACTAAATACTAAGTTTGGTTAAATTTCGTTCATTGGTTCGTGAGATACAGGGTCAACAAAATTTGTGATACAAACACACAGACTTGCAGGCTCTAAAAACAGTCAAATCGTGTTCAAAGCATCTCAAAACGTGTAAATCCTTCAAAAATTGGAGTTTAAAATTTTCACGAATGCAATACTTTCTCTAGATATACATGCAAAAGAAAGTAAAAAACATTTAATGGGCCCAATTCCATACATAATGCAGTTCTTAGTACTAACAGACAATCAGCACGGCAGGCAATTGTTGAAGATTTTTTTTAAATGTAATTAAATAACAACAACCTGTGTAAATATAAATCGTACAATACTTGTTAAAAATATACGGAATATTTATAAATACTATAGATGTGTCCATAGAATATTCAAGATATATAATACAATGCTCAAGATATGAGATATATAATTAGTATAATCAAGTCGAGCATTAATTGTTGAATTTTTCTCACATTTCATAATAAATCTTTTTTTTTTTTTTTTTTTTACTTTCCGAACACTATAGCGAGGAAAGTATTGTAATCATGTCAAAAATCCTAATTTGAGATTTTGATGTTTCTATACGTTTCGAGGTTCCCTGAGTCCGTTTTCACTATTTTTGCGATGATGTATGTGTGTGTGTATATATGTGTGTATATGTGTGTGTATGTCTGTGAGTGAACACTTTAGCGTCTAAACGAACGAATCGAAACGTTCGAATAAGCTGAAAGTTGGTACGTATATTGTAAGTCACCATAGTACGAACCTTATTGATTTTGGTGAATCTAGCACTTATAGTTTTTTTACAGGGACACCAAAAAAAAAATTCTTTATCATTATGATCTATGTGGCCAAATTTTTAAAATTCCGATAGCGTCTAAAAGTTTTATTAATCTGAGCAAAAAATTTGTACACATGTTATAGATCACAGTTGCACGACCTGTATAGATTTTGGTGAATTTAGCACTTACAGTTTTTTAGAGGGACACAAAGAAAAATTCTTTATCATTGTGGCCTATGGAACCAAATTTTTAAAAGTGTGATAGCGTCTAAACGCCTTATTAATCTGAGCAAAAAATTTGTGCACATATTATAGGTCACAGTTGCACCAACTGTATAGATTTTGGTGAATTGAGCACTTACAGTTTTTTTACAGGGACACAAAGAAAAATTCTTTATCATTATGGCCTATGGAACCAAATTTTTAAAAGTGCGATAGCATCTAAACACCTCATTGAATTGAGCTGAAAATTTATATGAATATTATAAATCAATGTTGCACTAACAATAAGCATTTTGGTGAATCTAGCATTTATAGGTTTTTACAGGAACACAAATACTCAAAAATACTCAAACACTACATTATAATTTTCTCTTTCGTTTATTTAATGATGTCTCTTACTTTAACATACTTAGACAGTCGTTAATTACTTAATATGCGGAAAGTCGAGTACAGTCACTCCAGATTTTTACTTTCCGAACACTATAGTGAGGAAAGTATTGTAATCATTTCAAAAATCCGAATTGGAGATTTCGATGTTTCTCGAGGTCCCCTGAGTCCGTTTTCACTATTTTTGCGATGATGTATGTATATGCGTGTGTATGTGTGTGAGTGAACACTCTAGCGTCTAAACGCTTTCTTCGAATAAGCTGAAAGTTGGTACGTATATTGTAAATCACCATAGTACGAACCCTATTGATTTAGGTGAATCTAGCACTTATAGTTTTTTTTACAGGGACACCAGGAAAAATTCTTTATCATTATGGCCTATGGGGCCAAAATCTTAAAAGTGCGATAGCATCTAAACGCCTCATTCAATTGAGCAAAAACATTATGCACATGTTAAAGGTCACAGTTTCACGAACTGTATAGATTTTGGAGAATCTAGCACTTATAGTTTGTTTTACTGGGACACAAAGAAAAATTCTTTATCATTGTGGCCTATGGGACCCAATTTTTAAAAGTGCGATAGCATCTAAACGCCTTATTCAATTGAGCTGAAAATTTATATGAATATTATAAATCACTGTTGCACTAACTATAAGCATTTTGGTGAATCTGGCATTTATAGGTTTTTACAGGAACACAACGAAAAATTCTTTATCATTATGAACAATGGGCTCAAAGTTCAGTAGCGTTCAATAAAACATAGTGTAATATATGGAGAAAAATACTCAAACACTCTATTGTGATTTTCTCTCTTTTGTTTGTTTAACAACTCTTCTTTGTTTACTTTATCTACAAAACAGTTAATTACTCAATGTTCTTAAGGTCGAGTGGAGTCACTCCAGATTTTTTTTATTTAACTATTATCTTCACTATTATAAAGTACTAGTTACTATCTTAGAAAACTTTGTTAATCAGTATACACATAAATTATGTTTCAATACAATTAAATTTGTAATAATCAAAATAATTTCGATTATACATCTTTTCATTTAAACGTCCCCTTACGTCAATCCCTTGAGAAACATATCAACGGTGCTTTACTGTAGTATATACTTTTTATAACTTTACAACATTCAGTGATAACATTTGAATGTTTTGTTTTAATACATTCCACTCTAACAACAACTTCAGGACAATTAATACTGTATTATCTACTAATTAACGGAATGTTTGCGATAAAAAAAAAAAAAAAAAAAAAAACTGGAAGGCAGTGAACTAATTTTTGCGGAAGTAAATGTAAGCTATTCAGTAACCCTTCCGTGGAACGCTAAGAATGTATGTTTGTGAGTTCGTGAATGCATTTTTTTTCTCTTAAAAAAAGATAATAATATTATCTTTATTATATTTATTCTCTAGCTACCACTATTTTTCAAGATGCGTAACCCGTAATCAAGCCGTACGCATTAAAGCAATTAACACAATGTCCTGAAGGCTGATTCGGTGATGCCAGATGGTCGAAAATTATTTCCCCAAACAGGTCTTCAAATTTCCCCAAATCAGGGTTTTTTTTTTTTTTTCGGAAAAATCCCCAACATGATTTCTAATATGATTTACTAAAAAGAGAAATTAAAATTTTTTTCAAAAAGAAAATATCAAGCAGATTTAAGCTCAGAATTTTCCCAAATGAAGGCAATTTTTGAAAAAAAAATCCCCCATTACAAAAATGTATTATAATCCCCTCTAATCAGTTCGTGCTGTTGGCAACACACGGAGAGGGTATATGTGTAAAATTATAGAGAAATTGTAATATGTAATTTTAATATAATTTTTAATAAAACTCAAATTTTGTGAGGTTCCACTCAAAACTCGAAATGTCCATACATTGAATATAAAAGTCCCTACTTTAGTGAATAATCATGAAAAATTTAGAAACATCAACATAATCCATGCGTAATTCCTTGAAATTTTTTACAAAATTACCAAAAAGTCCCTATGAATTTAAAATGTGTCCCTACATCATGAATAAAGCTATTGAAAGACTCTAGTCGTAGGGATAAATCATTACGTTGCCAACATTGACAGAAAGTTGAAGAACTCCCCAGATTTGTCCCCAAAATTTTTAGAATTCCTCAAAAAAGTCCCCACAAACATTTGGACCCCAAAATTGTCCCCAGAAGCCTCAAAAATCCCCAAAATGGTGGCAAAATCCCTATCTGGCATCACTGGGTTGATTTTTTATCATCTCATTTCGCTTCTATGACTGCTTAGGCAAAGATTCAACACTTGTACAACCAATCACTGCTTTTTTATTTTTATTTTTGATTCACGTGCTATTTTTTGTTATGCGTTTTTTTTTTTTTTTGTAGGATTTTTTTTCTTTTTAAATAGTTGACAAAAACAAGAAGAAAAGAGCAATGGAGTCGGGTTAATTGTTTACGTGTATATTTGTTTATTTGTTGATGACAGGGTATGACTAGGAAGTGGCGATGAATATTGGCTGATCTCTGACCTCTTATCATTTTTATGATGCGTAACTGATGTACTAATTCTCCCTAAAGAGCTCTGCTTGTTTTTCTAACTTAATTGTTATTCTTCTTACAGGTGGAAGATAGGTACTTATGCGCATATATTTAGCACATTTCACGTATTTCTCACGGACGAATTTTTAGATTCAGTATTCTTAGACAGAAAATTAAAAAATTAATAAGCTTTGAGATTAAGATTTATCTGTTAATGGTAAAACGATATATATATATATATACATACATTTGTAACCGTTTGAAGATCTATTAAGTAAAACTATAACTCAAAATTTAACAAGACTACACTGAGAAAAAAAAATATACCGCCTTTCTCTAGAATGAATAAGTGGCCATTTTCTAAATCTCTTAACTAGAAATATAGATTTCCGAGCTATGCGCATAAGGCACGCCCATAAACTGAATAGACGAAATGGTCGAGAATTTCTAGTGTACACATTTCTAGATGGTGAAGCAATATTCTGAATACTCTAAATATTCTGAATCATTTGTATTGCGAGAAATTCTCGCTTGATTTTCTTGAAATTTGGTAATAAACCAATGTTATAGTTGCAGAAACCCGCCTCTTGTAGTCTCATTTATTTGCAGAGATTTTTAAATAACTTTGCCCTCGAGAATGTAAACAAACGCTCTAGAATTCTAATAGGGGCTTCTAGAAGTCTCTTTCGAAGGAGACTAGAATTTATAAGGATGACATGGAACTATTTTTTCTAGAGCCACAACTTAGATTCTAGATGTCAGTTACAATTTTTTTTTTTCTCAGTGTATATAAAAGAAATTAAGTTTCCTGATGCATTTCGAAATATAAGCATGAAGTATAGGGAAATGGGGACTCCAATCAAGGATCATGTACGAATTCAACTCTTCGTACGTGCTCCCAGTGTACCAAAGTAAGGTGCTGTCGCAGGCAGTAGGTTTCCGAAGCCATAATAACACGGACGGGGAAGATTCTGCCGAAGACTTCAGGATCCGTATCGACGTTCAAACAGATTTCAGATGGATATTTTTTTCGTTTGAAAATCAGAGTTTATTTTAATTTTAATTTAATATTTTAATTATTATTATTTTGAGATTTTATTGCCAAAACAACAGCGAAGGCCACCTAGTTGACATTTAACCCTACAAGGCTCAATTTTTTTTTTAGTGTGCGACAAAAATATATAGGTTGTAATTAGTGATCAGAAGATAGGGAAAACTTTTAAAAATAAAAGTAAAACTATATTTTACGGAATAATCAACTTTTTATTTCAGTTCCATATACGGTACACTGAGCCTTAATTATACATTTGGTATTAAACTAGTACAATTGAATTGTTTTGAAATAGTATTGTATATTGGACACACATACATACAACAACACAGTATTTTTTTCGAGTCAAAACTGGTCAATAACTATTCTTTTTTTATTTTTGAATTCAGACAAACGACTAACGTATCACTTTCATTCAAATTTCACACTGAGCGCACTATAACAAAAACACGAACGACATCTTTAGGTAAAGATTCGTACTACTACATTGCTAAATGTCAGTAGCTTCTATCAAGATGTCAGGAGATGTCGCTACTAATAGTTTTATAGCTATAAGAAGAATTAAAGTCGGTGTTCCAGATATGGAACTGGGTGCCTTGTAGGGTTAAAAAGATTTTGAGTTCAATGTGTCTGTTTATCTGTCTGTATACTGCGAAAGCCCCCCGATTGGCTTGCAAATCGGTACTCATGTTCTTGAGACACACATAATTAGCTGCATATTTTTTAGTGTATATTTTTTCAGTGAATAGTGTACAGGGTCACACCAAAGTTTTTCTTATGAAAACAGCCTATGAACAGAATTTGTTTATACTACGATAGCGGCCTTAAAAACCATCTAATGGGCAAGCAAATTTGTACACATGCAGAAAGAGCTGCATATATTTTGGTGTGTATATTCTTCATGATTCGTGTACAGGGACACACCAAATTATTTTTTACCTTTATGGCCTATGGACAGACTTTCATCTATATATATTTTAACATAATTACACTGCTTTCAATAAAGTGTTTTAACATAATTTTTTCATGTGCTTAAAAGAATGTGTTTTGCAGAAATAATATGTGTTTTGACTTAATATTTAATCTATAGGACATTACAAAATAATTTCAACTATGTTACGTAACATCAAAATTATGTCAAATTTCGTACAATTATTCGTGAGCTACACAAAATAAGTTGTTCAATTTTCATTGTTGTTTTATTACTCTTTTACAGGGACACAAAAGAATTTTGTAATGTTAGAGTCTATAGCAGGGCGCGAAATTTCCGCTCGCCAGCTCGCCATTGGCGAGTGGAAATTTTACTGTGACGAGTAAAATTTTGGTCTAAATGTTGATAGAATTCTTACAGTATAAGGTGCTGTATATATATATGTATATATATATATATATATATATATATATCGATTTAAAAACATAAAATCATGCTAATCTTAGGTAAGGTGACCAGACATCCTCTTAAAAAGAGGATAGTCTTCTTTTTCAACGCTCTGCCCTCTTAAACGAAAAAAAATATTACAGGACTAAAAAGCCCTCTTTTTTATGTTTTTCGTTCTTTGTCCTCTTTTTCAAATGAAAAATATTTAATCCTTAATTTCAAAAAATTCGCAAAACTGGGAAGTTCAATCAGTTGTTGGCTGTCTCGAATGGTGAATACTAACTTTTTCTGCGTTAGGTTCGCAAAACAACAACTTTCTAATAAACTTGCCAAAGTATATATCATGGTTTATGTCTATTCAGATTCTTCGAATCACAAAGAAATAAAAATATTCCCCATATCTGTACTGTTCTTTGATTCAGAACACGGAATCACTATTGAAATTCTCATGAAATCATTACGAAGGTGGTACTCCGGTTGGTACGCGGTGGGTTGACGTGTATTCTCACTTTTGCATGAATAATATTCCTCATAAAAATAGGCCCACCAGTGACCGAGAGGTTCTGTCCTAGAAGTTGGTATACGTGAGGCACTGGGTTCGATACCCGGTCGCGCTCGTTTGTTTATCCGTAAGAAATCTTCCGTGGTTTTCTCCAAAACTAGAGTAAATATGGGCTTGGACCTTTTAGAAAGACCCCAACGGAGAACTCTCCTACTCAGGCCTAGAGTCCTAGCGCAGACAATTGGCCTTAATTATAACACTACCACCACCTCACAAAAATATGCAAAATATGCAATCATTTTATGTCCTCCTGGTAAAAACGCTCCCACAACGCGACTGGTTTCTTCAATAAACAAAATGTAGACACGTGAAAAAAATCCCCATATTGTTCAGTGACACCTATAAAAATTAGGGATTTTTTCTCTCGTATCCGTATATTATTAATTTAAATTAAGGTGTACTGGCCCAAATCCATCATTTGAGATAAAAATATTTCCACCACTTAAAGTAGCTTTTGAATCGGTTTTTATAATCATTTTTATTCAATTTTGTGTCCTCTAAAATGACCTCTTTTTAAAAATTGAATGTCTTCTATTTTCTTATGAAGTAAAAGCCATTACGTAATTTCTCCTCTTTTTCCAATAAAAAATTTTGGTCACCTTATACGTAAAAAATAGAGTAAGTTAATCATATTTTGTGGCGAGTAACATTTTTTTTTTTTTTCAGCGAGTGATATCTAAGTTGAAATTTCGGGCCCTGGTCTATACATAGATTTTTATTTAAGCACGTTTTAGCGCGTTTATGCTGCATTTAACATAATAGAATTAACATACATTATTCACATGCTTAAAACATGCTTTCTCTAGAAAACAAAAGTATGTATAGACTTATTTACAGGGCCACCACAAAAAATTCCGAGTACATTCTGTTATCATTCGAACAATTTCAAATTTGGTCTTAATATTAATGAGTTACAAGGAATTAGTTGTATAGTTCTTATTGGTCTATATAATATTTTGGGCACATCTATAAGGGCTCACAAAAGAATTTCTTATCGTTACGGTCTATAAACAATATTTTGCCAAGTTTTTATTAACTTCGATTCTTGTTTGTTTGTCCGGTACAAATCTGGCAATCGATTTTTAACTAACTTCCCAACTAGCTAGACATTTGAAACTTTCAGAACTGCTCAGAACCCGGTGACAACACAATACTTCGAAGCCCGATTTTCAGATTTTTGATTAGTTTTCTTATAACTAATTAAAATATGAAAATAATAACATCCTAATAGCTTTAAAAATAGCCATTAAAATATTAGCTATAATTTAATTGTTGCCAAAATAAATTTACGAGTTCATTTTCTTCCGACATAAAAATAAATACATTTAATTAAACGTGAACGTTAAAAAATTGTAAAAAGTTAAATCATGCATCTCACAAAAATGGACGTCATTATCACTTTAAAAATTTCATACGCATTGATAAAGTGCTAATGTAGTTCTATAGCTATGATTCAACAGACAATTTAAAAACATGGTATATAAAAAGTTTTTTATCGAATAATTATTATACAATGCGTTTCACCCATTTATTATTTTGAAATTAGAGACACCGCGCTAATTAGTCTGCGAGAAAAGCTTTACTTAGAAAAACAGCGCCACATATTCCCCTAGCGGTTATTTTTGGAATTTATTTATTTATTTTTCGGAATCCTTCGTCCCGGTCTTGTTTAATTTTCTTTCATAGATTGGGGCTATTTTTTCAATTAGGTCGCACCAGAAAACACTGTATGCATTGTAACTTTAAGTATCACCCCCCTGTATGCTTAATAAACCTGTGCCTAAAACTATTTTTAACAGTTTTTAAAATACATTTAAATACAGTATGTGTTATCTTACCCCCTTAATCTATAATCTGTGTCTATAATATTCAAATACAAGTAAGAGATAGGGAGTGATACACCAGGTTATTTAAAATACTTTTTATCCATATAAAATCATGTTACAAGTACACAATTTCGTACATTTTCTTTAAAAACGGAGTTCAAATAATAAAAATATGAAACGATATTAAAAACTATCATATTGTGGCCACCACAAGACTAGTTCACTCATCTTTATATTTCTATAAAATTCACTCAGTACAAATAATTTATTAAAACTATTATTGATTATAATAATCTACGATGATGAATACAGAGGATTTTCGTCTTAGAGAAAACTAACACTAAATACCCAAAGAAAGACAATTTTATTTTTCTATAAATAACATCTTGAAAAACTCGTTTTTCATAATGTTTATCTCACATATCAAGTTCCGTACAGTTATATGCCTTAGAAGTTGAGATATAGCCTTCCGCTCTCTGTAAAAATTGCAGTATAGCAGTGCCACCTACAGACCGATTTGCATCTAAATTGAATCAGCATAATATCTCATTAATGGTCTTCTCACATGTCAAGTTCCGTACAGTTATATGCCTTAGAAGTTGAGATATAGCCTTCCGCTCTCTGATGATACGCAATAGAACCTGTGATATAGCCCTTCCTTAAACTGTGGAAATCACTGTATAGCAGCCCCACCTTTTAAGCAATTGACCCCAAAAGTTGATACTCCCTAACTTAAGTCAAGGTGTATCAACATATAAATTTATATGCATTTCTGTGCAGAAGTTCCTAAGATGCAGTCGTCACAAAACTTTTGTCTCGCACACACATACAAACAGACAGACATTTTCTAAAAATGATCAAATCGGGTTCTGGACATTTCAAAACGTGTAAATCCACTAAAAAATGGACTAGTATGATGTGGCCACCACATGACTTTCTTCTATATTTTCCAATACAAATTCACTCCGTAAAAATAATTTTTTAAAATTATTATTTAAAAAAATTATCTTCCATGATAATGCAGATGATTTCCATATTACAGAAGTTGTATAACACTAAATATCCTAAAAAAGTCAATTTTATTAATAATTTTACTTTTTTTTTTTTTGTTAAAAATGAAAAAAATCGATAACTTTATTTTAAATTATCGCAGATCTATGGTTCAACCAGTCGTTTGAAAGGTACTGGCGAGCTCTTTTGAAAAATACCCATCATGAAAATTTACTCCCCTCGAGGGGAACTTCCCCCCCAGGGGGGGAGGGTGGCAGGCAAGGCTCCTACACATACAAAAAAAAATTTCCCAGTTGAATATCTCTATTATAAATAATTCTGGTAAATTTCATAATGATTATTAAAAAATAATTCTCTTTATGCACAATTATACAAAATTTTGTCCTCTACCACCATGTTAAAAATTTAGAAAAAGCGGGATGGCAACGAAAGCTGTTGAACAATTTTTACGAAAAGTTGATAGGCACTAATTTATGTCAAGGTTCAACTACATACCAATTTGTATGAAATTCTGTGCTGTAGTTCCTGAGATACAGTTGGCACAAAATTTTGTCACACACACACACAGGCAGACAGACAGACATTTTCTAAAAATGGTCAAATCGTGTTCTACAGCTCTCAAAACGTGTAAATACATCAAAAACCCGAGGTCTAAAATTTTACGAATCCAATACTTTCTTCTATTGAATATAGAAGAAAGTAATAATTCTCTTTATGCACATTTATACAAAATTTTGTCCTCTACCACCATGTTAAAAATTTAGAAAAAGCGGGATGGCAAAGCAACCTGTAAGACAATTTTTACCAAAAGTGGATAGGCACTAATTTATGTCAAGGTGCAACTACATACCAATTTGTATGAAATTCTGTGCAGTAGTTTCTGAGACACAGTTGCCATAAAATTTTGTCTCACACACACACAGAGAGAGACTGACAAACATACAGACATTTTCTAAAAATGGTCAAATCATGTTCTACAGCTCTCAAAACGTGTAAATCCATCAAAAACCCGAGGTCAAAAATTTTAACGAATCCAATTCTTTCTTCTATTGAATATAGAAGAAAGTAATAATTCTCTTTATGCACATTTATACAAAATTTTGTCCTCTACCACCATGTTAAAAATTCAGAAAAATCGGGATGGCAACGCAACCTGTAAGACAATTTTTACCAAAAGTTGGTAGGCACTAATTTATGTCAAGGTGAAACTACATACCAATTTGTATGAAATTCTGTGCAGTAGTTCAGTCGGTAACAAAAGTGTCCGAACACTAGCAAAAATCCTTATGTAAAAAATGTACACTTCATACTGTTTTGTTAAATAAATCCTTGTAGAATCCTGTTCTTAGTCAGTGTAAGAACAGGATTCGACAAGGATTTGTTTTACAAAACCGTATAAAGTGTACTTTTTTTACATAGTAATTGTTCTAGTGTTCAGACACTTTTGTTACCGACTGTTCCTGAGATACAGTTGCCACAAAATCTTGTCACACACACACACACACATAGACTAACAGACAGACATTTTCTAAAAATAGTCAAATCGTGTTCTACAGCTGTCAAAACGTGTAAATCCATCAAAAACCCGAGGTCGAAAATTTTTACGAATTCAGTACTTTCTTCTATTGAATACAGAAGAAAGTAAAAATTTCTAAGAATCCATTATTTTCTTCTGTCGAATATAGAAGAAAATAACAATATTAACAGACAACTAGAGTCCCGTCATTCCATAAAAGGGTTTTTTCGTGGCATCTTTCGTGTCTAGTCAACTTTCATGTTTAGAATTCCATGCCAGGGCGTTTACATGACAAAATATCTGCCCTGCAGGCTACTTTGTCGACCGTTCCTGCCTACACAGGCAGAATGCCCATCTTTACTAATGACTGCAAATTATTGGTGATTCACCCTCGAGACTGGAGCGAGAATTTTAATCCTCTGCCACTGATCTTATATCGAATGTGGATGCAAATTCGATGAAAATATCGGCAGAATTATTCGAAATAGCTATTCGATCATGGAAAATCTAGATAAAATAATTTTTAATCTGATTTTCTTTATTTCTTTTTACTTTCTTTCTATATTCAATAGAAGAAAGCATTGGATTTGTAAAATATTTCGACCTTAGGTTTCCGAACACGTTTTGAGACGTTTAGAACACGATTCGAAATTTTTACTTTCTTCTATCTTCAATAGAAGAAAGTATTGGATTCGTAAAAATTTTCGATTTCGGGTTTTTGATGGATTTACACGTTTTGAGAGCTGTAGAACACGATTTTACCATTTTTAGAAAATGTCTGTCTGTCTGTCTGTTTGTGTGTGTGTGACAAAATTTTGTGGCAACTGTATCTCTGGAACTACTGCACAGAATTTCATACAAATTGGTATGTCGTTGCACCTTCACATAAATTAGTGCCTATCAACTTTTGGTAAAAATCGTCTTACAGGTTGCGTTGCCATCCCGCTTTTTTCTAAATTTTTAACAGGGTGATATAGGGCAAAAATTTTCAAGATGGGTATCTTTCGAAAGGTCTCGTCAGTACCTTTAAAACGAATGGTTGAACTATAAATCTGTGATAATTTAAAACAAAGATATCGATTTTTTTTTACTTTTTACGAAAAAAAAAACTTAGAAATAAAATCTTTTTTTTTTTTTTTCTCTCCCAATAATTTTATCAAACTCCCACGGTTTCCGTGTTCTGACAAACTTAAACTAATTTTTGCTTTTTTCCCCTAATTTTGTCAAAGTCCTACGGTTTCCGTGTCTTGACAAACTTTAACAAATTTTCACATTTTACCCAAAATTTTGTCAAAGACCCACTTTTTTTTTTTTTCTCTCCCCTAAATTTTATCAAACTCCTACGGTTTCCGTGTTCTGACAAACTTAAACAAATTTTTGCATTCCCCCCCCCCTTCCCCAATTTTGTCAAAGTACCACGGTTTCCGTGTTTTGACAAACTTAGAATAATTTTCACATTTTACCCAAAATTTTGTCAAAATCCCACTTTTTTTTTTTTTTTTTTTTTTTTTTTAATATATATATTATTGTTACTGAGTGAATTTGTATAGGAAAATATAGAAGAAAGTCTCGTGTTGGCCAGAACATACTAGTTTAGAAAACGGGTGTTTGTGTGTGTGTGTGTGTGACAAAATTTTGTGGCAACTGTATCTGCGGAACTACAGCACAGAATTTCGTAAAATTTCATACATAGTCGCATCTTGACATAATTGGTGCTTATCAACTTTTGGTGAAAATTATCCAACAGGTGCGTTGTCATTCCGCTTTTTCTAAATTTTTAACAGGACGGTATAGGACAAAATTTCGTATAAATGTGCATAAAGAGAATTATTTTTTTAATAATCATTATGAAATTAAAAAGAATAGTTTATAATAGTGATAGTCAACTGGGGAAAATTTTGTAATTATGTAGGAATATCCTCTCCCCCCCCCCGCCCCCGAGGGGGGTCAAATTGTCATAATAGGTATCTTTTAAAAGAGCTCATCAAAACCTTTAAAACGAATGGTTAAACCATCAATTTGAGATAATTTAAAAAAAGTTTTTTTTTTTTTTTTTTTTTTTACAATATATATATTTATATATATATAAATAAATAAATAAATCTTTTATTATTATTATTATTGTTATATAGAGAATAAAATTGACTTCTCTGGATATTTAGTGTTATTACACCACTTCTCTACGATGGAAATCGTCCGCATTCATCATGGAAAATAATATCCATAAATAATAATTTTAATAAAATATTTGTACAAGTGAATTTGTGTAGGAAAATATAGAAAAAAGTCATGTGGTGGCCATAACTTACCAGTTATTTATTTATTTATTTATTATTTTATTAAGAGTAGAGACTTATTTTTGCCAATAAAAAGAGACCATTTTCAACGGAACTCTATAGACCTAACGGAAAATATGTTTATAATGGTAATTGTAACTTTTCTGGGAAAGACTTTTGCGAAAGCGAATGGTTCTGGTTTGACTATTTCAATAGTATAATTAATCACAAAAGAAATAATCAAGAATATTTCATAATTAAAAGAGAAAAAATGTATAAAAATAAAAAATAACCTGAATTAAATAAATAAAAGCTGGAAACCCAACTTCTGTACTAAATGCGTATAGACCTCTGGCACTAAATTGAAAATTAACACAGATTTACTTCTATTTATTTATTTATTACTATTAAAATATTTTTCTAATATATTAACATGTGATTAAAACTAATCAAATTAATTTATTAATATACAGTTTATTTTTCAAAAACATAATTTTGATTTCCAATATATATTTGAAGTATATTTGTATCTTAGAAAAATTGTTTATATAATTCTCGATCCTATGTATTATGTATATTTTTAAAATTAAATGATAAATAAATAAAGCAGTTAGTTTATATTTTTGTAAATTAAATTTTCTATATTAATTGTTGTACCAAGAGAGAGAGAGAGAAAAGAAGAAGTAAAAAAGAAGAAAAATAATCTGGTGTGTCAAACTTAATACTATAAATACAGATTGGAGATTAAGGGGTACGATAACGAGTAGTGTTACGCAAACCTATGTTAAAACAATTCAAATTAGGCTTCGGAACAGCTTTATTTAACAAGCAATTCTGTGTGAGGATGCCAAACGTTAAAAAAATGACTATTACCAGCTGCAAGAAACTCTCTGTGATTGGAGAAAATAATTATTTCCTCCAATCACAGAGAGTTTCTTGCAGCTGGTAATAGTTATTTTTTTACAGTGTACCGCCCCCTCAACCCCCGGTTTCATTACTGTACATGCATTTATATATAATTCAAATCTGTTATTAAATTTAAAAATTCATTTAAATTTATTCAGACAACTTTCACAGTAACTTTCCTTGAGACTTATCAATCTTGATCAAACTTTTCTAGCAACAAAATTATATTAACTTCAAAATACAATATTTGGATCGCTTGAAATTATTTGATTTTAATTTACTCTAACAGACACAGACAAAAATCAAACGTTAAAAACTTGACTTCCGCATTCAGGAAGCCTCAAAAGGTATAAATATACAAAAAAAACAAGCAATGAATATTTAGCTTAAAAAAGTACATTATTTACCATATGGCTATGAGGTAAATAATTCATTGGGCAATAGGCAAATAAATCAATAATTCAATAGACCATTCATTTCAATTCCTAAGTAGCTTTTCCGCACGTGATAAATTATTACAGTAAAGGGCTTCCACTAACAATAAAAAAAATGTTATGGCTTAAATATTGGCAGCTCTGTATATCTTCTGAAAGATATGTAAACATCACATAGTGGACATAAATATAATCCTATATTAATAACACAGGCATAACCTGAGGTACACCCACATCAATTTTCAAGTACTGTCACACTATAATCGAGTTCTTTTGTGTAGCCCTGTAAACGAACAGTGAATGATTTCTATATCATATTCTACGTGAAACATGTTTTTCCGTATATAAAATGTATATATTCGTTTTATTTGGTTTTGTGCAGTCTATAGATGTTAAATTCTACTTACCTGCATTTTTTCATATTGACGTAATGTATTTGAATTCTTTTGGGTGTCTCTGTACACGAACCATTTGCTTGATCTCAAAGAAAAGTTCAGAGTAGCATCCCTATATGATACACATTTAGAATACCAAGTTTGGATTTTCTTCTACAATTTGTTTTTGAGATATGCAGATAAAAGACAGACACAGAGGCCATCCGCTAAAAACACGATTTTAGGATTCAGAGAACCTCAAAACGTGTAAATATAACAAAAACTCAGTTTCGAAAATTTGACCCCCAAAACACTATTTTCTCTATCTTATTGGTAAGAGAAAGTAATAAACATCTGCAATATATTTCTTTTCTTAAACTTCTTCAGTATTATTACTTTATTATAATATGTGTAAAATAAAATTTCAGACTTTACTTCTATATTTTGAGAAATGTAATATATTTCTACGTAACTCACAATGCTAATAAATTTCATATTATACTTAGAGAAATGTCAAATCTGAAAATAAAATTTTTAAAAATTTGAATGATTCTTATATCTTTAAATAACAACACTAGAATTAATACATTTTATAATAAACCTAAATTTCACTAAATTATAATAAAAAGAGCCTGTGATTTAAATGTAAAGCATATTTCCCGGAAATGCAATAATTTCAAGAATTCTTTTGTAAAATCCAAAAATAGTTCCTTTTAATTTTAAATGCTTCTTGTACCTTTACATGTTTTTTTTTTTTTTTTTTTTTTTTTTTTTTTTCCCTTTTGGACGGAGGACTATAAGTTTCAAACTGGATTTTTTGTAGACCAGTTTTGTGTAACACCAAAGTAAATTAGAAATATCAATCCTATCGTTACGAATTCGGTACCCAATGAAAGAGGTGATTTTTCTGAATCCTGGTGTGCAAATAGTTTTTCGACACGACAATTAGATTTTTAAAAATTAAATAAAGTGTGAAATTTAGGTGGAAACACTTCATTTTAATTCATTTCAGTCATTTTAAAAAGTGAGTGGACCAGTTATACGGCCAAAAAGTGCGATAAAAAATAAATTATAAAAATAAAAATAAAAATTTTACAGATTGAAATGAATAGTCCTCCCTACAACTAAATTCTGTAATTCTGTTTAATAATTTTTATTCTTATTTTATTTATTTATTTATTTAATTTACTTATTTATTTATTTATTTATTATTATTATTATTATTAATATTTTGTAAATAATTTTTTTCTTTTTTTTCTTTTTTTTTTTTTTTTTTTTTTTTTTTTAATAAATCAATTTTAATCACTAAAGTATTCTTAAACCATACTTATATGCCCTTTGAAATAATAATATATACCACCAGTGCAGTTCCAGAATTGTAAAATCTGAAAACAAATTTCAAAGAATTTAAAAGTTTATTGTATTTTTAAATAACAACATTTGAAACTATATTCATTTTACAACAAATCTCCTAAGTTTCGGCTAACTTCTGAAAAAATATAAAGAGTTAGTGATATAAATTTAAAGCATGTTTTCCAGAAATGGGATAATTTCAAGAATTCTTTTGTAAAACCAGGAAACATTTCTTTTCAATTTTAAATGCCTCTTTTATCTTTAATATAGAATTTTACAGTTTGTTAATTTTTTAATAAATCAATTTAAATCCCAAAAATGTACTCGAATCATACTTTTATCTCTTGTTCGTCCAAATACTAATATATTCTAGTATTATGTTGTCTTTTTCTGTCTTTTGGATCTTGATCTTGGTGCTTTCTTTAAAAACTACTATTTACACTTTATGGATGATATAAACTATCAATTTGCTTCTAAATAAGTAAATTCAACTCTGCCTGGAATTTTAACTCTATTAATAATAAATCTAGCTTCAAATAAAATATATTAAATTAATAAATATTAAGATTCTATAAATTACAGATTTTTTGTGTATAAAAGACTATAAAATAAAATAAAGAAATAAACAAAAAAAAACTCATGTCTAAATTTAATTCGAACCTATTATCTTTACCAGTAATTTATTATCTATATATATATATATCAAGTTTCTAAAATAAGGCCAAAAGATTAAAAAAAAAAATCCAGGGTTTTCCCTGGTTTTCTCATAAACTGCTAAATGCAACTTTTATAACAATCAAATTTTTGGTATCCTGTCAGAATTGTTTACTAAAAAATTACAAGAAAGCACCAGACTTTTTCTTTAATAAAAAAGAAAACAAAATTGGCCAGTATCGTATAGTGTCAAAAAGAAGATTTAAAATAGTTACTTCACCTTTCGATTTAGCTCTCACAAATAAAATATAATTTACTTTAAACAAAACAAAAACCTGCGTTGTGTACCCATAAGAAACCCAAGTAAAAATGAAGGACAATGATGACAGCGTTGTTACTTTTATGTTACTATATTATTAAATCTCCTGGATAAAACTACTCCTTACAATATATCAAATCTTACATTCATTAGAAATTTGTTTTATTTGACACCCTTTAATAGGTGAATGTATTAAAATTACTGCTTTCCTCTTTTGTTTATATACATATATATCTATTATGATTATCATTATTATTGTTGATGCTTTTATGTCACATATTATTTTGTCATAGACCTCAATGTAAACAAATTTTATACCTAAATCTTCCAATACAACTGGACCCTTCAGTACACAGACACCACAAATACATAAACAAGAATAAAAAAATTTTTTATTTCTTCTTTCAGACTCCACCTGAAAAGGAAAAACTTACCACCTCAACCTTCTTTGGGAATCGTTTATTGACCAGATTTTAAATCCTAATATCTAAGTCACAAGATTTGACTATACAACCTATTTAACTTCAATCTATATATATTCTTTTTTTTTTTTTTTTTTTTTTTCACAATTCCCAATCAGAAGGTTAAAGTCGCTAACTGAAGATGTCCAGTTACGATTTTATTTAATGATTTCATTTGAAAAGAATGTTCCTACAACCTTTAATATATGGATATAATCCTTGTCATTAGACTTTCCTAACAATAAAATTCAATCTATTTTTTTAGAAGACAAATCAATACAAGCTACATTTATTCTATATTAAAGCCTTTCTATTAAAAAGTTATAACAGAGTTAACCAGCTCTAACTCAATATGTGTATCTATAATTCTCATTAACAAATTCATCCTACTCCAGAATAATAAAGATATACTGTCATCACTGTACATCATTGGGGACTTTAATTTTTGCCCAAATATTATCATCTTACATACTTCCTATACAATTAGATTTTTCTCTTATTGGTTATCTTTCCTTTCGGCTAAATAACATAAAAATTTCTAACCCAAGAATTCTCTAATGAATTAGAGAACCTATTCCAATAATTAAAAATATGTATTTAAAACGATGACTTAATCTTAGAAACTCCAACTCAAGCATATTATGATATAATCTAAAATAGTTAAAAAAAAATACATAACAACAGAATCTATAAAAAAAAACAAATTCTCTTAAAGTAAAAAAAAAATGATATTTATATATCATAATATCCTCCACTAAAACCAAAACATATGAAAATTTGGAAATATATTACGATCTTTTACAATGGCTGATATACAGCTTTTCCCTTTTTTCCAAAAACAGTACATACAAAATATAAATGTAAGAATCCTAGAGTATTATACATTTTTCTAATAGTTATCTTTTAAAACACCAATAACTAACACTGCTTAAAATTTTGAGAGTTCAAGATAGTTACTCTAGTAAAATTTTTTCTTTGTTAAATACACACAATAAATAAATCATAAAAAGGGTTAATTAACTTACGATGAAGGCTTTCCCTAGTTGAGGCTGTCGGTCCTTTGATGAATAAGGAGTCTGGCTGTCAGGTATAAGGGCTTTTTATAACTTAACGTTGGGGCTTTACTTGATAAGGGCAAGGGTTGTAGGCGACCTAGTGGGTATGCTGACAGAAGAAGTACTCCTTCACGCCGGTGATTATCGGCTGGGGCTTTCGGCGACCTAGAGCGAACGCTACTGACATACTGACGATGGTCTTAAAGCCGCCCCATCTCCCACCTTAATAAGGTCTTCATTGATGGGGTAGTCGTCTAGGTAATTCCATATAAAAAATATTATTTGATACCTGCTTGGGGTGGCTGGCTTCCACCGGCGAAAAGGAATCTGGATCCCTGAATACTTCCCGTCGACTCCAAACGTCGGGGTTAGCCGAGACTCGCTTGCATCGCTGTCAAAATCCCTCCGATGGATACTTTCCTCCGCCGCTTCCAGGCCTGCAGAATCGTTACGGGAGCGTTTTTTGAGAACAACTTATCTCCACTTGATTTCGCGTGATCATACTCAATCTGACATGCGTTCGTAAGAAGAGAAAATCAAATCTGAGATCCCGGAGGGAGCTTCTCCTCACTGCTGAACTACGCTGTACCTGTTAGTGTTCCGCGCACCTGTAGGTTCTCCCGGCACCGTTCATTTTTTCCGTCCTAATAGAGGAGAGGGCGATTCGAGGATGTTGTTTCCTTCCTCACACAAACAGTTCTCCCGATTTCCACTGGCCGAAGGGGCCCCTCCTGTCTCTGGAGCCCCCCGAGCCGTAGCTCTTTATGCTAGCTTGGTCTTGCCTCCAATGCCTCTATTTTTTTTTTCTCAAAAAGCCTAGAACTAGGTCTCGAGTGTTGCCAACCCGCCTTTCTAAAATTATTCGTTGCCCAATGAGAAATAAAATAGTCTAAACCCCTCCTAGTCTCGAAATTCGTAACCTGCCCAATTGGTTAGGGGCCCTTGTCCCAGGGCGTGCTCAATTCACCCCACACTGATGGAAAAAGAAAAACATTTTCTCCGATCCCCCGAGTCGCGGAGGGAAAGGACATATGGCAAATCTCCCAAAATTCCAGTCTTGAACCTTTTTTGAACTCGACAGATTTTCAGACATACCCTTGTCATAGACACGAATTTATGTAATCCTCAGAAACATAAAAAGTTTAAAGTTACTCCTCACCCCTTATGAACTTCGCTATTTCACGAGCAAGATAGCATTTTTTTTGAGTCATCAACCACTCAGTTTCCCGGTGTGCTGGAGTGAAGGTTACAAACATTCCAAGAGGTCAGGGGTCGTGTGACCAGACAGAACGGAGCCATGGAAAGCTGTCTGAGCGACAGATGCTTTGTGTGAAAAAATTTTATATTTCTATGGAAGCGGTGACATCAATAGTTTCCGATTTCACGCATGGCCTTTTGTTGCTACCGACATTTCTCCGAGTTTCGGGTAGACCAAGATTGGACGAAAATGATGTCACGGGTAGAGTGATATCACGACCAACGAATCAGTGCTTCGTGTGGGGTATTCCCCTCCCCCTCCGAAGGTGTGCTCGGAAGGAAGAGTCTCAAAAAAAGATAGAGAGACTTGGTGCTAAAAAAGGTGTAGCATGTTTTTGAAGTATGCTCGGAGGCGAGCATTTTGTAATAATTTTTAATTTTATTTGAATTTCAACTTTTTTGTTAAGTTTTGAATAAAAATAGCAAAAATCATCCCTGGACTCATGCTTGTGTATTCCGTTGTTCGAGGTGTACTCCCAAAAATCACCACAGCTTTAATTAAAAATATAAATTGGTGGCATATCGGTGGTATGTTGTTTTAAGAAAAAAAAAAAAAACATCGAACTCTGTTTTCTATGTGTTTGTGGTGAAAAAGTATAAAAGAACGTTTGCTGTGAGCCCGGTGACAACTGGAATCCCTGAGATTTACTGGAGATTATTGATGCCTGTGACAATAGCGTGGAAAGGATTAAAAGGACTTCGCTTCTTCCCTGTGCTGCTGAATTCCCTGGAGATGTCAATCAAGGAGGTTTGTCAGGTATGTTTTCTTTCATTTTCAGATATGCAAAGTGTCAGAGATTGAGTTGTGGGATGATAGTTTTTGTTTATTTATTTATTTTTGTTTTGTAACAATGCATGTAGTTACGAAGCTTTAAGAGTAAGAATTTAGTTTTTATGTGTAAAATTTTAAGCACGGATATCTCGAAGTCAAGTTAATAGTTAAGGCGGTTGAAAAGAGTAATTTCATGACTTAACGGGGCGTTTACTTGAGAGATAAATTTATCGTTAAAGTTCTGTTTATTGTAACGGGGAGCTTGGTAACTTTAAATTGTTGTTTAAAAGTTTCGATAAGATTATAATTCTAAATTCTTTTTAAAAGCAACGTAAGGATTGTGGATGCTGTAACTGTTTATATAGGAGTATACTGGAAATTAGTTAATTTGTCTACTGGTAAAAATTCTAGGATTTTTTTTTCTCTAGTTGTTTATTTTAACTAAATATAGGTACTGTTTATTGTATCTGGGTAAATGTTGTAGTTAATGTTTAGAGAAAAGGTGTTTAAAGATTTTCGTAAGTGATAATCAAAGTGTTACTTTTGTCTATATTTTCATGGTATTTGATTTGTTTATTGTTTTTATTATATGTGCATTTTTTTTCAGTAATTAGTGAAATTGTATTTTGTAATTATGGCATTTCTCATTAAGTATACTAAAAATGTATTGTTAGAGTTAGCGGATGAATTTGGTGTTTCGGGGCTAACAGATAAAAGCAAAAAACTAGAAATCACGGAAACTATTGAAAAGGCGGCTAATTATGATGAAGGGGTTGCGAAGGCGCTAATAGAAGGGATTTTGGAACAAAAAGAAAAAGAAAAAGAAGAGCGCGAATGGGAATTACGAAAAGAAAAAGAAAAAGAAGAGGCCGAACGAAATTTTGAACTGGAGAAACTCAGAATCCAGAGCGCTGCAGAAACTAGTAGCGTAGGGTCCGGGAGTTTAGTTCAAGAGACGGTTTTGAAGAAAAATAATTTAAAGGACATAGCTCCGAAATTTGACCCAAAACAAATGGATATTTCTCTTTTTTTTACGATATTTGAAAGATTAGCACGTAAAGAAAAAGTTAGCGAACAGGACTGGATGTCGCAACTTATCCCTTTATTGCCGTGCGACGTCGTACAAATAATTATGAAATTAGACGAGTCAGAGACTGATAACTTTCAACATGTAAAAAAAGTGTTGATGAATAGATTCAGATTGAGTGCGCGTGCGCTAAGAACGAAATTTGAATCGCACAACAAAAAAAGTGAAGAATTATGGGTTGATTTAGTTCACGATTTGAGAGGGTACCTAGATAACTGGCTTGAGACTTTAGAAATTAAAGATTTAGAGTCATTAAAGGAATTGATGCTTACGGAGCAGTTAAAGAAAAGGGTACCATGCGAAATCAAACAACATTTTGTAGATGTGTGGGAAGAAATCAACAAAGCTTCGGATTTGGCGGAGAAGTGCGACAAGTATGACGCGGTTAGAAAGGAGAATGGGAAAAGAGAATATAAGCCTTTTCAGCGTTTTACGAAGGGTAGAAATTCATTTGGGAAAGACGGTCAGAAATTCGGGTCAGGTAAGCATGATGGTGGGAGTAATCCGAAAGCTGAGTCAGCTAAGGGCGACAAAAAAGACTCAGGAAAATTAAAAGGGGATAAAATCGAATCTAAAGATCGTGATTTTGATAGAAATAGTAAAATTGTGTGCTATTTGTGCTCGGAAAGGGGCCATATTCGACCTAACTGCCCACAAAACCCTAATCGCAGAACAAATCCGATCAATAACTTAAGTGCGGGCGAAATTTTAGGTGTTGGTTTTGAGCCTTATATAGGTAAATTAGAAATCAATGGACAAGAGCGCGAATTCTTGAGAGATAGTGGCTCAAACATTGACGTGTGCGAAAGGAATATGATTTCTGTTGAGGATTTACTGCCGGAACAGGTATGGATTAAGCAACCGTTTGACGAAACGTGTAGGTGTTTACCTTTGGCGAAAATCGTTTTAAAAGGAGAATTCGGAGAGGTCATTACAAAAGCGGCTGTAAAACCGGCTAATTTGAGTCAGGGAATATATCTTCTAGGCAATAAAACCGCAGAGTTAATTGAGTCCAATAAAAAAATTGTTTATCCAATAATTGCGATAACGCGAAGTCAGAAACGTGAGCAAGAAAGGATTAAGAGTGCGCAGTCCGAAATAAATAATGAAAAGCCAACTCAGAGAAAAATTCAGAATTTTGAGGAGGAACCGGGTTTGATAAGCGAGTCGTTAGAGGAGACTAGTGCAGAAAATAAAGTTGTTCTTCCTGTGTTAAAAGAAACAGACAGGTGTCCATTAATCGGGGTTTCAGCTGAAGAGTTTCAAAAAGAGCAAACTGCGTGTGACACGTTGAAAAATTGTTGGGAAAAAGTTAGGAATGAAGCGGGAAAGGAATTTAAGATAAAAAATGAGCGGTTAATTCGAATATCGGATTCTAAGCGTAACCAAAACAGGATGCAGTTGTGCGTGCCAAAGAAATTTAGGGCAGCGATTCTAAACCTGTGTCATGATTCTGTGTCAGGGCATTTAGGCTCGTGTAAAACTAAGCAGAGGGTGTTGACTAATTTCTTTTGGCCAAATTGCTATCAGGAAATCGAAGAGTATGTCAAAACTTGTGAAATTTGTCAAAAAGTAGGACAAAAAGGGGATAAGAAGAAAGCTCCGTTGAGATTAGTACCGATTATTTCTGAACCGTTCAGACGTCTGTCGATTGACGCTATAGGTCCGCTTGTAACGAGTAACAAAAATAATCGTTTTGCGATAACGGCTGTTTGCGTCGCTTCAAAATTCCCGGATGCTATTCCTGTGGAAAACCTAACTTCGAGGTCAGTGAGCAATGCATTGATGCAAATTTTCGCGAAGACCGGATTTCCTAGAGAGTTAGTCTGCGATCAAGGTGCTTATTTCACGAGTGACTTATCGAAAGCGTTTTTTGAGAAGTATGATATCAAAATCAATCATTCTTCTGTCTGTCATCCGCAATCTAATCAGGTGGAAAGAATGCATTCCACTCTTAAGAGGATTCTCAAAGCATTATGTCTCGAAACGAAAAGCGATTGGGAAGAAAATCTGCCTATGGCTCTTTTCGCGTTGAGGACGGTGCCGCATGAGAGCACGGGATTTTCTCCTTCAGAGCTTATTTTTGGGAAGAATTTGAGGATGCCTCATACCATTGTTTACGAAAATTGGATGCAGGAAGAGGAAATGAATCAAAATGTAGTAGAGTATATTTTGGATTTAAATGAGCGCTTAAAAAGATGTCAAGATTTGGCAGGGGAGCGCATGACAGAATGTCAACAAAAAAGAAAATTATGGTACGACCGAAATGCAGTGTCCCGAAAATTTAAGGTGGGAGACTCGGTGTTGGTTTTGGCTACTGCAAAACCACATAAAATGGCAGTACAGTGGCTAGGTCCAGGTGTAGTTACGGGGGTAATATCCGATACGAACTATACGGTAGATCTTCCGGGAAGGAGATGTAAGGACACGATTTTCCACGTGAATTTAATGAAACCTTATCATAAACGCCCAGAGCATGTCAACTTAATTTTGGAAGAGGGTGGCGAGGAAAGTGAGGAGGATGCATCTATCCCGTATCCGATTTCGGACCCTAATCATTTCGACTTGACAGACTTAATTAAGGGGAGTAATTTGGGTAATAAGGTTTCGGAAGGGAATTTGGCAACTTTACAAAACGTCCTAGTAAAGCATAAAACGGTGTTTTCTAACGACCCTGGTACGACCCATAAGGTAGAGATGGATATCATTTTGACAGATGATAAGCCGATCCGTGCAAAACCCTATCGCATGTCTCCGCGGCAGTTAGAAATTATGCGGAAGGAGAATTCCAGGCTGTTAGAGTTAGGGGTGATTGAGGTGGGTCAGTCAGATTACGCATCGCCTATGATTCTTGTAGAGAGTCCGGGGAAAGACCCTAGGCCGTGTGTCGATTATAGGGCCCTCAATGCCAAAACCCAAGTGCAATTTTTCCCGTTACCGAATATTGAGGAGGTAGTTGAGGAAGTGAGCACTGCAAAATATATCTCAGTAATGGATCTGACGAAGGGGTATTTCCAAATCCCGTTAACGAAACGTGCGCAAAGGTATGCGGCGTTTGTAACCCCTTTCGGTGAGTTTATTCCAAAAAAAATGATGTTTGGCTTAGTGAATGCTCCATTTTATTTTTGTAAATTAATTAGTGAGGTGCTAGGGGATTTAGTGAGTTTTGTGAGACCATATGTGGATGATCTGGCTGTATTTTCATCCAGTTGGGAGCTCCATATCCGGCATCTGGACATTGTGTTACAACGTTTGGAGGAGGCAAATCTAAAAGTGAAACCGGCAAAGTGTTTATTCGCCCAGGACCATGTAAAAATTTTAGGGCACGAAGTGGGGTCGGGGAAGAGGTCGCCGAGTGACGCGAAAATCCAAACTATCCAAGAATTTCCCATTCCAAAGACAGGCCCACCAGCGGCCGAGCGGTTCTGCGCTCAAAGCTGGTAGACGTGAGGTGCCGGGTTCGATCCCCGGTCGCGCTCGTCGGCCTAGCCGTTCGGAGTTTTCCGTGGTTTCCTCCGAAACTTGCGTAAATACGGGCTAGGACCCCTTAGAAAGACCTCCACGGAAGGCACTCCCCCTCAGGCCTAGGACCCCAGTGTTGTCAATCGGCCTTAATCCCAAATACCAAATACCCATTCCAAAGACAAAGACGCATGTAAGGTCATTTTTAGGTCTGACCGGATTTTACCATAAATATATAAAGGATTATGCGACAAAAGCTGCGCCTTTGACGGATTTGTTAAAAGGGAAAAATAAGAGGGAAAAAATTGAGTGGAGTCAGGAATGTGATCAGGCATTTAAGGTACTAAAATTAGATCTAACTAAGGGACCGGTACTCTATGCTGCGGATTTTTCAAAAGACTTCATTGTTCAGACTGATGCAAGTCTTGTAGGGGCGGGTGTGGTCCTAGCTCAAAATTTCGGGAATAACGAGGAACACCCAATTGTTTATTTGAGAAAAAAATTCTCCAAGGCGGAGCGTAATCATAGTACCATTGAACGCGAATTAGCGGCAGTCATTTTTGGGGTGAAAAAACTAAATCATTATTTAGATGGACAAAAATTCGTTCTTCAAACCGATCATAACCCTTTAGTTTATCTTAAAAAAATGATGGGCACAAATTTACGTTTGACGAGATGGGCCTTATGTTTACAACAATACAACTTCACAGTCGAGCATAAGAGCGGAAAAAAACATTTGAATGCAGATGCGTTAAGTCGCATGCACGAAGAATAAAAAAAAAAAAAAAAAAAAAAAAAAAAAAAATTGCCTTGGTTTTAGGTAGTGTTTTTGGACTGTTTGTAAATATTTATTTTTTTTTTTTCTTTCATTTGTATTCCAAAAAAAAAAAAGTTTGAATGTATTGATTATGAATTATTTTTCTTTCTTTTTCATGAAATTTTATTGTGTAATTGTGAAATTTCAGTGTTTGACTTTTAAAATTTTGTTAGGGGTAGAACCTTTGATTGTCATCACGAAATTGCATGTGAATGTTTAATTGTTTTTTTTTTATATAATGTGAAATGAGACCTTGGGATCTAGTAATTATGCAAGGTGTAAGACTAGAAAATTTATTTTTAAGATTATTTTTAGTTCTATAAAAGTTCAGGGGGTTGTTTCGAAAAATTTTTTTTGGGGGGGGCTAGCTCAACTCTCTGATGTTGCATGTTTGATAATGGGAGGAGGCACCTGAGTCTTCTGGAGCCCATTTTACATCCTGAAGGCCGTAAAATGGTCTTTTAGGAGGGAGGAAGCTGTGCTGGAGTGAAGGTTACAAACATTCCAAGAGGTCAGGGGTCGTGTGACCAGACAGAACGGAGCCATGGAAGCTGTCTGAGCGACAGATGCTTTGTGTGAAAAAATTTTATATTTCTATGGAAGCGGTGACATCAATAGTTTCCGATTTCACGCATGGCCTTTTGTTGCTACCGACATTTCTCCGAGTTTCGGGTAGACCAAGATTGGACGAAAATGATGTCACGGGTAGAGTGATATCACGACCAACGAATCAGTGCTTCGTGTGGGGTATTCCCCTCCCGCTCCGAAGGTGTGCTCGGAAGGAAGAGACTCAAAAAAAGATAGAGAGACTTGGTGCTAAAAAAGGTGTAGCATGTTTTTGAAGTATGCTCGGAGGCGAGCATTTTGTAATAATTTTTAATTTTATTTGAATTTCAACTTTTTTGTTAAGTTTTGAATAAAAATAGCAAAAATCATCCCTGGACTCATGCTTGTGTATTCCGTTGTTCGAGGTGTACTCCCAAAAATCACCACACCGGGAAAGAGATCACACAACGTGTTTTCTCAGAAAGCTTGGGGGGGGGGGAGCCCAGTGAACATCACTCAACAACACCTGGAAAAGTCAGTCTACCCAAAACATCTTGTTTTCCGAGAAGAAAATAAGCTAAGAGAATTCTTAAGTGCACTTTACACCGCCAAGGAAGGAAACTTAAATGTTTTTCATAAAAATTTAAAAGAATAGCCTTGTAAAAAATTAGAAATGATAAATTTTTAAAATATAGTTTTCTGTGAAAGGTGTCAAAAAAATACAAAAATAGACCCGTAAAAATGTACAAGTTTTGAATAAAAACTGAAACAGTTCTTGAAAAAAAATTTTAAAATATTAGCAAAATCTAAATTAACATTTAAAATATTAGCCCAAATTAAAATATTAAAATAAAGAAAATAGATTTTGTAGAAATTCAATTAACATTTAAAATATTAGCCCAAATTAAAATATTAAAATAAAGAAAATAGATTTTGTAGAAATTCATCCTAACACTAGTACAGTTTCAGAAATATAAAGCCTGAAAGATGACTTTGTGAATTTTAAATGATACTTGTAAATAATGTTAGTTTTTAATAAAAAAGCACCACAAAACTGGCGTTGTAAAAAATATTACTTACAAACTTTGAATAAACACCATGAAATGCAATAAACTCGCAACAATTGTTTCGGGTCGAAAAACACACGACCCTTCATCAGGCGAACAAAGTAAGCACGAGTGCTGCAGTCAAAGCGGCAACGCACAAAGTCGTTTAAGGTGAAAAGAAAAACTTTATAAAGTAGAAAGTAAATATAACTACTGGTGTGAGTAGAATTGTACAAGAAACAAGAAAATAAGTAAATGAGGGAGATTAAACATATAACAATCTAAGGATATCAAAAATTAAACGAAAATCTAAGTTACGTGAGTAATTTCCAAGCATCAGAGAAGAATGGAGTGGAAGAAATATCATTAACAAGATTTTTCGAATTTTTAAATATGTAAAATGCTTCATGAATATCCAAATGGGAGGAACAGACAGGAGATGAAATTATGTTAGTTTTGGAAACATCAAAACGATGACCTTGAGACCAGCAGTGGGAAGCAATAGAAGATTTGGTAATCTCTTCATTCCGAACATTCCGACGGTGCTCATTAATTCTGTATTTCAAACGCCTCCTAGTTTGACCAATATAACCTAACTTGCAGGACGAACACGGAATTAAATAAATTCCAGAACGGTTTTCGGTGGGAATGGGATCCTTAAGAGAAGATAATTTAATTTTATTGACGGGTTTGTAAATGACTTTGAAACCAAACGGTGAAAGAATTTTAAAGATTTTAAAAGAGAGTGAAGAATAAAAAGGTAAAACAACTGGGATGAGACTGTGATCGTTTAATTTGGGAGCAGAACGTTTAGGATTCTTAAATTTATATAGAGCTTTATCGATAATAGATGGGTTATAGCCACGAGAGAGAGTTAGTTTTTATTTTAAATGCCTCTTTTATCTCTAAATATAAAACTTTACAATTTGTTAATTTTTTTTAATATAGCAATTTAAATTACTAAAATATCTCGAATCATACTAATATGTTCTAGTACAATTCTAGAAACGCAAAATACAAAAATGAATATTTTAAACTTTAAATGATTTTTGTATATATTTAAATAACATTCTTTTTAATGTTGAATGCTTATTTCTATGCTTCTATCTATAAATTTAGAACTCTACAATTCATTAAGCAATCAATAAATTGAATTAATAAATCAATTTAAATTTTTAAAATGTACTCGAACAATACTTGTAAGTTCGTCAAAATTCTAATACGTTATTCCATTTCTAGAAATATAAAAAAATAAAATAAAATTTTAAAAATTTTAATGATTCTTGTATATTTAAATAACAACATAGGGTTTTTTTTATTATTAAATCTATTGAGTTAAATTAACTTATCCTAATTAACGACTTTTATATAAATCTAAAGCATATTTTCTTGAAATTGTAATATACTGTACAAAAATCGAAAAATTCTCTTGTAAGACCAAAAATGAATACTTTTAATTTTTAATGCTTCTCTTTCTTTTAATTACACTACTCGCCATGAAAATCGTCCCTAACATCATTTTTGCAAATTCTTATGTAAAATGACCTCCTGATTCCGAATAGGACGCCCATTTTGCCCTATCACCCACTTTCTTTTAGGAATGGCCCGCTACTTTTATCCCTTTTCGGTAATTTTATGGCTTTAAATTTGATTTTTAGAAGAGGGGAGCATTATTTTAACTGTTAAATATTTTCTGAGGGACTACAGAGTTGGAAAATTCTAAAACATGAATATTTGCGGCAAGGGAAAAATTTAGGGGGGATTTGCCACTGAAATTACGTATTACATTTATTATATTGTTGCGTACTTGGGGGTTCGTGAGTTGTCTGAGAATGAAAGGCCAAACGTACAAAAATTCAGTAATTTATTCACAGAAAATTCCAGAGAAATACAGGTCTATAAACCAGGTATCAGCTTCAATTCAAACAGTAACCACAGCTTAAACAACAGCTGTCAATAGCAAATCCACAGTACAAAATGTATAGCAATAACACTTGAAGCAAGTCTCTCTCAAAGAGGCTCAAGAGCAATGCAAGCACTAGCGAAGCTGGCTGAAAGCTGAACTGAACTGACTGCCTTGGCGAGGAAGCGCTCCTTATATACTGTTCCATGGAACCCAGATTTTTCGAGAAAACTCTAGAAAGTGGTCAACCAATCAACTTACAGCTTCGATATTTGGTATATCCCATATAAGGATTTTCTCGCCAAGGTCGCCAAAAAAATCGAAAAGGTGGGAGAAAGTCGCCAAATTTGGCGCTAAATCCATTACCTGCCTTATTGGGCTTTTTAATGCGTTTTTAAGGGAAAATAAGGTTATTTTAACGCTAAAACGACTAGAAATGCACAAAATTAGCACTTTATCAATTTACTAAGCCTCTTTGAAAGAATTTATGCAAAAATAAACACAATTATTTACAATTTTGTAAGAATATTTTTAACACGCTTTTATTAACTTCACCTGTATGTATGTTTGTATGTATGTTTGTAACTGCTCTGGGAGCAAACAAAAAATTTATATTGTAAAAAAATACTCTACCTACGTGAACGATGTGGCGTTGAGGTAAGGCGCCGCGCTACGAACCTAAAGGTCCAGCGTTCGATCCCAGTCAGGGGAGATTTTTTAAAAAATGGTTTTTGTTTAATTCTAAGTTATTTTAATTGAAGATTTAAATGTATGTAAATAGTATGGTGTGTCACTCACACGATTTTCTCTTACCCTGCATTTTAATACTAAGATAGATATTTTGTGCTTTTTTAGTTCACATTTTTATAAAAGCGTGTTCTTTAATTTTTTTAAAACTATAATATTATTTAATCTGTTATTAATGTTATTTATTAAACATTATATATATTTTTTTGTTTTTAGGTGTCAAATTAAGTCTTTTTCATTCTCCAAACCAAATTCATAGTCATAAAATTACCGAACAGTGATAAAAATTGATGGAGGGGGTGGTGTCCCAAGAAAACGGTGGGTGACTGGGCCCAATGGGAGTCATATTCGAATTCAGGAGGTCATTTTACAAAAGAATCAGCAAAATTAGTATCAAAACTCGATATTTTTTTTTTTTTTTTTTTTTTTTTTTTTTTGCGCAGCGCAGCGCAGAGTTATAATAGATAGGACTTTTCAACCAGTTAATTTCTAAATAAATTATTTTAAATTTCTAAAACATACTTTAACCCTTTAAGGTTCACTACTTAATTTATTTTAAAAATTACTAAACTAATTTTAAAAATGACTTTTAGCCACATAGCTGATCATGAATATTTAAAAAATAAAAAATTAGCATTGTTCCTTTTCGAGAAATTTTCGGTTTGAAACATCTGTAAGTAAACCTTATTAAATTCGAATAATATTTAATTTAATAAATAAATCACTTTATAAGTAAACATTATCGACAACCACAACTCGTAAAAGTTGCATAGATCCCAACATTTCAATCTATTCCGGAGTATTTTAACCCTTTGCGGGGCAAGATAATTATGATCATATAAATTACACTGCCACCGGAATTTACGAACATAATTATAATAGAAGAAATTTTAAATTTTCATGGTGAAAAAAAGGGCGTTTTCTGCTTTGTTATAAATGTAAATTTTTGCTAAAAAATTTCCGGGATGAGTTTTTGCACTTGAGAATTAAAATTAGGTGTTCCATGTAGTGGAACACTGAGCGGCAAAGGGTTAAGCATACTTGTATGTTCGTACAAATGCTTATACATTATTGCATTGTTTTAAAAAATTTTAAACTTTATTTATTTATTTATTTTTCTAGGGATTTTTGCATTTGAAATGAATTTATTTTTCAATAAACCTCTTAATTGAAATTAACTTATAATAATAAAGGTCTATGTTATCAATATGAAGCATATTTCCCAGAAGTGATAATATATTTCACAATACAGTATTTCAAGATTTTTTTTTTTTTTTCCTTGACGGAGTACTATTAGTTTCAATCTGGAGTTTTTGTAGACCAGCTTTTGTGTAACACCAAAATAAAGTAGAAATGCCAGCCTTATCGTTCCAAATTCGGTATCAAATGAAATGGGCGATTTTTCTGAATTCCGGGGAGTAAACAGTTTTTCGATACGACAATTAGGTTTTTAAAAATAAACTAAAGTATGAAATTTAGGTGTCAACACGACCTTTCAGTTCATTTCAGTAACTTTAAAAAGTACATGGCCCAGTTTTAAAGTCAAAAAATGAAATTAAAAACTTAAATTAAAATTTTACAGAGTGACATTAATATTCAAGTTTAAAGACAAAATAAACATGAAACATTATAAATATTGATGGACTTTACAGACATTTTTACTTTCTCTTACCATAAGGTAGAGAAAGTATTGTTTTTTATGTCAAATTTTTGAACGCGAGATTTTTTTTATAATTACACGTTTTGAGGTCCCCTAAATACGAAAATCATGTTTTTAGCAAATGGTCTGTGTGTATGCCTGTGTGTCTGTGGGTGTGTCTGTCTGTTATCAGCATATCTCAAGAACAAATAGTAGCAGAGATTCCAAACTTGGTATTCTAAATGTGTATCATATATAGATGCTACAGTAAGCTTTTCGTTAAGATCAAGCAAATGGTTCGTGTACAAGGACAATCAAGAGAATTCTAATACATTACCTCTATGGGGGAAATGGCAGGTAAGTAGAGTTTAACGTCTATAGACTGCACTAAACCAAATGAAACGAATATATATATATTGTAATAGAGATAGTCAACTGAGAAATTTTTTTTGTGTATGTAGGAGCCTCGCCTCCCCCCCCCCCTGGGGGGGAAGTCCCCCCTCGAGGGGAGTAAATTTTCATGATGGGTATCTTTCAAAAGAGCTCGCCAATACCTTTAAAACGAATGGTTGAACCATCTATCTGCGATAATTTAAAACAAAGTTATCGATTTTTTTCACTTTTAACAGGGAAAAAAAAAAAATTTTTTTTTTTTTTTTTTTTTTTTAAATATTGAGATTAAAATGGACTTTTTTTGGATATTTAGTGTTATCGGAGATATGATAGCCAAAATATTCCCCCACATACATACACACACCCTGACCAATTGTCTAAAATTACGTTTTGGATTCAGGAGATTCAGGAGACCTTAAAGCGTGAAATCAGGTGAATACGAGATATCGAGTTTTTGGACCGAATATAATACTTCCATTACCTACGGTAGTAGGTTAATGGAAGTAAAAAACAGGAAAAGTCTCTTTTTTTTAATTTTTAATAAATCAATTTTAATTACTAAGATATCCCTTAATCGTACTTGTATTCCGATAAATACGAATACATGCCAGTGTAGTTCCATTTCATGTTCATAAATTGAACAATGTAAGATTCCATTTCTGATAAATTGGAGTGGAAGGCTGATTTTTATACCAACTATGCGAAAAATACCAGAACCAGGAATCGAACCTGAGCCTTCCGCTTAACGCGTGGACCTCTAACCACTGAGCTGCCCTGGCTGATAACCAGCGCGGCATTTCGAATCCCATTTGGGAGATATGCCGAGCTGGTTATCAGCCAGGGTAGCCCAGTGGTTAGAGCATCTGCGCGTTAAGCGGAAGGCCCGGGTTCGATTCCCGTCTCTGGTATTTTTCACATAGATGATCAAAATTTCTAAAATTAATGTAAGATTTGTTCGACAAAATATGTATTCAGGCAACAATACTTACAGCTTTTGTTATATCTTTCACAGATTTGGAATCCTTAAACTGCATTTTCTAATAAATTCATGATTTGAAAATGCTAAAGCTTCTTCTACAGGTACTTTAAAAAGTACTTTTTCTTGCTTTTTTTTTTTTTTTTTTTTTTTTGATAGGACCTACTGCAAAGAATTAGGAATGTATTTTTCAATATCTTTAAAAGAAAAATAAACTGAAAAATAAAAATATAACAAGAATCATGTTTCTTTGCAGATTTTTACACAGAAATGCACTTTCTTTCTTTCTTTTCTTTTTTTTTTTTTTTTTTTTTTTTTCTTACCGAAACTGATAAATAAATTTTAAAATCCGTCCTTAATTATTTTAAGTGCGTTCCATTGAATATATACATATAATACTAGTATGTTGTGGCCACCACAAGACAATATTAATATATATATATATATATATATATATATATATATATATATATACGATTTTTTTTTTTCGTTAAAAGTGAAAAAAATCGATAACTTTGTTTTAAATTATCACAGATTTATAGTTCAACTATTCGTTTTAAGGTATCTGCCTACTTTAAAATGACCATTTTTGACAAAAATATCGATTTTCTGTTTTTTATTTAGTTTTAAAGAATAGACTTTTAGCTTTCCAAAACACCTTTACTTTTGTTTGTACGCTAATTAGAACCGAAGTTATAGCCAATTAAGTAAACCGGAAGTGAGATTCTTTAATTCAGGAAGTTTTGCCGTTTTTTCAGAAAATGGCATTCACGTGCCTCTGCAAAAACTGATTGAAAAAAAAATTACAAGACAAAAAATTAAAATTGTTGCACTGTGACATAAATAAATGCTTGTCTTATAAGTGTGTGAAATTTTGAAGGTATAAATAAAAAAAAAAAAAAAAAAAAAACTTAAGTAAATTTCAAAGTAAAATATTTAAATGCGTTTTCTGAAAAACTATATTTTTCGATTTTTGTGTATGTGATAACCCTGATTTCTCCAAAAGTTTTCAAGATATTTCTATGAAATTTTTTCACAGTATATAACAGATTTGCAGTCCCGCAATGAACTAAAAGCTAAGTTCTATGTACTATTTTGAAGATTTTACATGTGTTTATTTTCTAAAAGACAGATTGTTTTTCAGGAAAATTCTGTATTTTTCTCTGTTATTTACCATATTTTAGTCAATTTTAAGAATTTCTCTTAACTTTTAGTTCAATACACAGATAAGGGTCACATCATTATGTATATCAATGGATATTTAATTATATTAATTTTTATTGAGTATATGAGGTTTGGCGTAAACGTGAAATTTTGCTCATTTTTTACACAAAATCTCCTACTTCTTTGCAAAATAAAGAAATTTTTGTTTAAAATGTACTAATTTTCATCATTCTATGTCCGTTTATAACTAAAAATATAATTACTTAATGCATAGCCTGTTTTTTTAGAAAAAAGTGCTCCGTAAGTAGGCAGATACCTTAAAGGTTTGACGAGACCTTTCGAAAGATACCCATCTTGAAAATTTACTCCCCCCAGGGGGAGAAGCTATGTTCCCACATGCACAGAATTTTGTTCCTAGTTAACTACTACTATTATCAAAAATTCAAATTAATTTTACAATTACAAGTTAAAAATAACTCTCATTATGTACATTTATACGAAATTTTGTCCTATACTGCCATGTTAAAAGTTTACAAAAAATACGATCACAGCGCCACCTGTTGAGCGATTGATCCCCAAATATAATCAGCACCAATTTATTTCAAGGTGCAACTAAATACCAAGCTTGGTTAAATTTCATTCATTGGTTCGTGAGATACAGCGTCCACAACAAACGTGATACACACAGACAGATATTTTCTAAAAACTATTAATTCGTATTCAGGACATCCCAAAACGTGTAAAAAAAAAAAAAAAACGGAGGTCGAAAATTTTCACGAATCCAATACTTTCTCTATATTACATATAGAAGAAAGTAAAACAGAAAGAAAGAATGTACGTCTTTTCTTAAAAATCTGTAGAAATTTTAAATTTTCAAAATCATGAATTCATAAAAATATGGAAACTAAGAAATTGCAATTTTAAGATTTCAAATTTAAAAAAAAAAAAAACATCAAAAACCAGGACTTGTTGTCTGAATGTATGTTTTACTGAACAAACCTAATATTTGCTCATTTTATGTATATTAAATGGAAATATAATCTTTTATATAAAGCCTTCCGTTATACCAAACCAAAGATGCCAAGTTCCGTTAAAGGCTAATATTATTCTGCATAGTTTAAAAAAAAATTTACATTTGAAAATAAAAAATTTCAACTTTGAAATGATTCCTGGTCACATTGAAATAACACTATTTGAAATCAATTTATTTTTCACTAAACCTGTTAGACTAACTTCTAATAATAAAATGGTCTATGATATCAATAAAAAAGCATTTTTCCCAGAGGTCCTAAATATACTCTACTTAATTCCAGGAACTCTTTTGAAAAACCAGGAAATGATACCTTTATAATTTTTTTAATACATCTTGCATTTTTCAATAATGTCTCTCACAGCGAGTTTATTTTTCAATAAGTCTGATCGGAGCCGTTATTAATAATTTGTTATCGATTAAAGAGTATAAAAAATGATCTTCAGACATCGGATAGTTATGTTTTATTTTGAATAAATTATAGCTTTTTCCAAGAAAGTTCATTCGCACAATTTGAACCTTTTCCTAGAAACCAGTCGACTACTAATAGTTACCTGACAATAAAGCAACACAGTTAGGTGGAGTCGTTTTAATATTTAAATGAACTGAAATGAAGCAAGAGTGATAATTTGCGTTACATGTTTTATTTTGTTTTAATGGGTTAATTACGTCACTGCCCATGATTAGCGCAGTCATCTCCTATCAAACCCTCTGGGATTTATGTGCCCCATTCTTAATGGGTCGGATGGTTGTAAATAAATTTTATAATGGTTTCGTTATGCAATATTCAAGGATAAATAATGCCAGTCATATAAATAAAGAGAAGTGATTATGTGTCTGTCTGTCTGTCTGTTTGAATGCCTATGCTCTGGAGGTCAGGTTACTGATAGTAGATCTACAAAAATTAGCAGGGGGGATAGCTTGAATCCTACAGGGTGGCTACAAAATACTGTTACAAATATCGAATCATTTCATTGTACAAATACAAAGTAGAAACTGATAAATATGCCAACAGGATAAATACTATCTATGAAAGTTTACCTTGCACTGTTAAAAATTTCAACAAAAAACTCTGTGTAATCTATTACCTTAAGTCTTACGTAAAATTACAGAGAAAAATAAACAGAGATGTTAAAAAATTTATTTTATACATTCATTTTAATAACTGATATTAATTAAATTAATTATTGGTGAGAATATATTTCGGACTTGGGATGTTTTTTCTAAAATAGAAATAGTCGTTTTTAAGTTTAATTAAAAAATTAAATAATAAAATTAGGTAAAAATACAGAATAAAGATTAAGAATCTCGATTACTCACTTTTAACTAAGAACTAATGTAAATTTACAGAGACTCTGGATAAATATTTACATTAAATTTACAGAAATTTTTAACAGTGTGAAATAATTTGATTAGAATCAATCACCATCTTTATCTATTACTAACGATAATCTCTTACGACATTGTCCGATTGTGGCACAAATAATTTTAAAAGCACTTTAGGATGAGAAATTGGGGATAGGGGGAGTCAAAAATTCATAGAAAATAGCATGGAAAGGCAAGAAAAAATTCGCACATTCACAAGTAGGGGAAAAATAAACAAACACCAGTTTGAAAATGTAGCAAAAATAGACGAGAAAAAGAAACAGAAGCGCGGGAATAGTGAGCTCAGGGGCTCTGAAGTTATCAGAGAGGCCTGGTTACAACTGGCCTAAATTGTGCACTTACAGGAAGTTGCCAATCACTGAACTAGAGAGAGAAATTATTTTACCAAACTAATAAAATTGCCTCTTAATTTGATTATTACAGTATTTAGTAGCCACCCTCTATATCCCTTTCCGACCCGAAACATTTTCATCTTAAAACATTACATTCTTCTGTTCTTGCAAACTGAAAGAAAAATAATTATAAGATAAAAAATACGTTTTACATACCACGTTTTTAAATTTTCTGATGAATCATAAATAAAATACACGATTATAAAAAATAATATATAAGCAATATTTAAGCAAGTGGACTCAGTTCAGTGAACTAATGGTAATAATGAAAAAAAAAGTTGGTTTATGTATATATATATATATTACTCCTTTTAGAACAACGTATATTATTAGCATCATGAACTACATTAACACTTATCAATGCGTATAAAATTTTTAAACTGATAATGACGTCCATTTTTGTGAGATGCATAATTTAACTTTTTATAATTTTTTATCGTTCACGTTTAATTAATGTATTTGTTTTTATGCCGAAAGAAAATTAACTCGTAATTTTTTTTTTGGCAACAATTAAATTATAGCTAATATTTTAATGGCTATTTTTATTGCTATTAGGACAGTTTTCGGCAAACTCATATTTGAATAAAGCCAGATGTCAACAATACAACGATTAAAATATATTTTGGGAGCCAAAAATTTTTAACCTAATTTATATTGGCTCATTCATTCTTATTAACATAATTAGTGTATTCCTAAGTCGACATTAAATAAAATCTCAAGGGGCGAAAAATCTGCGTGTGGCTCGCGAGCCGCAGGTTGCCAACCACTGTATTGAGAGCTTATTATTTTCATGTTTTAATTATTGCCGTATTCACCATTAACTTCAACTCCCGGTTCAACACAAGAACTTGAAAAGTGTTTAAAGGCAGGGTGCAGCTTTCCAGCGAAATTTGGCAGACTGTTTTTGCTACCTAGCGTCAAGGATTTCATGTAATCTCTTACTGATCATTTTCACCTGAAAAATCTTAAAATAACTATACCGCTAGATGGCAGAAATAACGCGTCAAAATTTGCCGAAAATTTGCACCCCGCCTTTATACGCTTTTCAGATTTTCGTGTTCAACCGGGAGTTGAAGTTATTGACGAATAACAGCCTTAAAAGAAAACTATTCGAAAATTCGAAAATCTGACTTCGAAGTAATGTGTTGTCGCCGGGTTCTGAGCTACAGTGAAAGTTTCAAATGTCTAGCTAGTAGGGAAGTCAGATAAAAACCGATTGCAAGATTTGTACCGGACAAACAAACAAACACACAACAAGAATAGAAGTTAATAAAAACATGGCAATATGGGCTATAACCGACATTTGTTGATTGAAAATTGCACTTTACACTTTCTGCTAATTAGCTCGATCGTTCATTTCCTGATTTTATAACATACGACTGTGTGAGGTCGAGACTATAGACCGTCACCAAAGTTGGGAAGGTTAATTCACTTCGTCGCCAGTGACTCGGCGGAAGTCTTGATCGGATGAGTTTTATGTTGACATGGTGCTGCAGTGAAAGAATTAGGTTCTGAGTGTTTGATGAATGGGAAGTGATTTTAAGTTCGATTGAAATGAAGGGAAAGGAAGTTTGTAGAATATAGTATAAAATGGAGATTGTTTTGATAGTGAAAGAGAGTGAATTGCTAGTATTATAGTGAATTGGTAGTGATAGAGAATGGTAACTGATTAGTGTGTGAGGAGGTGGAGTTAAGAGTAATGTTGATGGTGATAGTTTTATGCGTATGTTAAATGATGGTAGAGAGGTGTAGTGTCCAGTGCCTGATTTAAGGCAGGGCATTCGGGGCACGTGCCCTGGGCCCTCACAGGGAAAGGGCCCCCCAAGGAATTCCATCATACATTTTAAAAAATAGTTTAAATGAAAAATTTCCAAATTTTGCTATAATGATTTTTTTTTTTTTTTTCGTCAATGGATGGAATGAATTACTGCACTGTTTTATAAATTGGCGTGATGATCTTTCAAGGAAACTATCAACTCATCGGAAAAATAGCAATACTTTTGCTAAACGCAAATATAACTGCATGCTACTGGTACTTGCATTCCGAACTTTTACTAAGGCTAATTAAATCCGAGGCACGCACCACAATGCAGATACATGAGGGTAACGTACGTCGATCCGATAGACAAACGACGGATCTTGTTTAGCCTTAACCAGCAAAATAAAAGTGAAGTGAAGTAATTTTTAGATGGCTAAATCGGAAATATGCGAGAAAAATGGGCCCATTGAACATGAGTGCCCTGGGCCTCCATGTGAGTAAATCGGTCCCTGGTAGTGTCGTAGCGTAAAGTAAGCGAAGAATCTGTCGCGCTTCGGGAATCCGGTCGATGATTCTAGTGCGAGATTAGCTATAAAAATAGTGATAACAGAGAGCAGTCATCGGCAAGCTCAGTATTGGTGAGCCTTTTATGTTATGCTCTGTTAAAGTTATTTCCTGGGGTTTATTAAAAGTTATAACAGAGTTAGCCCAGCACCCTCCTTGATATTGAGCGTTAAATAAACTCTTATTTATTTATTAACTTTGTATCGAGCTCTTATTACTATCTAATTAAGTAATTAAGTTAATCTTTAAGATATCAGATATGAGATAATGGCGTCTACGTATTCCTCACAACTGTTCCAGATGCAAAAATGTAAGTGGGTGTCGTGGATGTCTAACCCGCACGATCGTACGTACTGGATCGGAGATAGAGGTGCACTTAATCAAGAATTTTCGAGTTTCGAGTTTGAATTTCTTAATTTTTCTTTCAATTTCAACTGCAGCATTTTCTGTTTCATTTTCTTAAATTTATTCTTTCATTTCAATCGTCTACGTTTCTTAGCAACGGCTATTAGACTATTTATTTTTTATTGATTTCATTAATTCCTATAAAAATAATTTCCTCTTATTAAATCTAAAAAAATATATAGTTTTTCATTAGACAATTTTGAGTTAATGCTAAATTAAGAGAATAATTTAAAGATTGGGGGAATTTAAGATCATTGATGTTTTCGTTGATATTACTATTATATCATTAATATATCGATAAAATTGTAAATTATTAAAACTGAAATTTAATTCATAATTAGATAAGATCAGCTGACACACTGGAACTACTACCTCCTTGTGGGATGCCGAATTTTTGGTTGTTTTGTAAAAGATAATTATGATTAATTATATAATTAGTAAGTGTGTGAAAGTAATTCGAATCAATATTACTTGAAAATCGCTATTGATTTTTATATGAATAAAATAATAAACTTATGACATTTTTAATTTCAAACAAATTTATATTATTAAATACATCTTTAAAAATAAATATTTAAAATTTTAAGAAAAAATTTATTTGCATTACTATTATAAGTACTACATCCTAAAGTAACACTATAAAATTAAATTTGGAGTTTTAAGGAATTTAGAAATTAATACAGCATAAGGATTGAAGTTTTAATAGTTCATAGAATGCATGTGGGATACAGAAAAAATTTCTGCTTGGAAATACTGAGAAGGGCATTTTAAAAGTCCAATAAAGAAGTGGATTAAATTCACCTTGTTCTTAAATATATCAGGAAAAAGAGCATTATTCGAGTTGCAGTTTATTTTAGTTTTATTTAGATACTAACAAACCCGTGTGAAATTTTCGCACTTTATTTCTTTTCTTATTTACCTTTAACCCTCTGTAACTCATGACCTTTAATATTTTTGTGTTTATTTGTTTCGTAATAATTGGAAAAAAATAAAATACACGTGTTTCAGGTTTCTAGATACTAGATTCTCTAACTGTGAGTGTATACGACAGGCTACAGTGCGTGATTACGTTGTAGAACCGATTCTTTGAATTTGAACCACGATCGAACGGTATGTTGCCTACAGTCTACAGTATGGTACAGAGGGTTAAAATTTGAAACTCATAAATACATACTCATAAATACATACAGTCGGTAACAAAAGTGTCCGAACACTATCAAAAATTCCTATGTAAAAAAAGTATACTTCATACTGTTTTGTTAAATATATCCTTATCGAATCATGCTCTTACACTGACTAAGAACAGGATTCGACAAGGATTTATTTAACAAAACAGTATTAACTTTACTTTTTTTTTACATAGGAATTTTTACTAGTATTCGGACACTTTTGTTACCGACAGTACAAACAGTACGAAGGCAGGTACAAACAGTATAGGCGCTCTAGAATTCTAACAGTACCAAGAGAAATTCTTTATTATTATAGCCTATGGGCTCACTGAGAAAAAATATATACTGTCTTTCTCTTGAATGAATACGTGGCCATTTTCAGAATCCCTTAACTAGAAATATAGATTTCCGAGCTATGCGCATAAGGCACGCCAATAAACTGAATAGACGAAATGATCGAGAATTTCTAGTGCACACATTTCTAGATGGTGAAACAATATTCAGAATACTCTAAATATTCTGAATCATTTATATTGCGAGAAACTCTCGCTTGATTTTCTAGAATTTGGTAATAAACTAAAATTATAGTTGCAGAAACTCGCATTTTGTAGTCTCATTTATTTACAGAGATTTTTAAATAACTTTGCCATCGAGAATATAGGCAAACGCTCTAGAATTCTAATAGGAGCTTCTGGAATTCGCTTTCCAAGGGGACTAGAATTTATAAGGATGACATGGAACTATTTTTTCTAGAGCCACAATTTAGATTCTAGATGTCAGCTACAGAATTTTTGCTCAGTGCTCAAATCATTTAAAGTGCGGTAACGTATAAACACCTTATTCGAATGAACCAAAAATTTCTACATGTGTTATAAATCACCGTCGCACAAACTGTATAAATTTGGGTGAATCTATCACTTACAGTTTTTTACAGCGACACAAAGAAAAATTCTTTAGCATTACGATCAATGGACCAAAATTATTTGAGGGGCAATAGCGTTAATTTGAACAACATGCTCTATAGAAAAAAATACTCATATACCCTATTATAATCGTCTCTTTTGTTTATTTAACGAATTTTCCTACTGCAATTTATTCAAACAATCCTTAATTACTTAATGTTCAAAAAGTCGACTGGAGACAACATTTTTTATTATTATTATTTTTTTTTTTAAGACCTTTTTTTATATACGATCTGTCTGTCACCGGCGTTTGTCCGAATGTGTCCCATCTTTTTGCTTATATCTCTGCAATCAGACCACCTAAAGACTTCGGGTTTTCACTAAAATATTAGTCAAGTCTGACACTATAATTTAGCACAGTCAGATTTTCGAATTTTTGATTAGTTTTCTTTTAATTAATAAAAATATGAAAATAATAAGCTAATAATAGCAAAAAATTAGCCATTAAAATTTTATCCATAATTTAATTGTTGCCAAAAAAGTTAATGAGTTCTTTTTTTTTTTGACAGGAAAATAAATACATTTATCTAAACGTGAACAATAAAAAACAGTCTGGTGTGTCCCTTACGCGACTTTCTCTTACCCTGAAATTTAATACTATAAATACAGGTTGTAGATTAAGAGGTAAGATAACGAGTATTGTTATGTAAACGAGTATTGTTATGTAATATCAAATTAGGCTTCGGAAGAGTTCTATATGATAATTAGTTTTGTGTGAAGGGGGCTATCGCCTCCCTAAACCCCCGGTTTCATTAATGCACCTACATTTATATAGAATTTAATTCGGTTATTAAAAAATTTTTCTGTTTTTAAAAAATAATTTATTAAAATTATTATTTTAAAAAATTATCTTTTATGGTAATGCAGACGATTTCCATATTAGAGAAGTAGTATAACACTAAATAATAATAATAATAATAATAAAGTTGAATTTATTTTCAATATTACATTTAAAAAAAATGTTAAAAATGAAAAAAATCGATAACTTTATTTTAAATTAACGGAGATCGATGGTTCAACCATTCGTTTTAAAGGTATTGGCGAGCTCTTTTGAAAGATACCCATCTTGAAAATTTACATACACAAAAAAATTTTCCAAGTTAACTATGTCTATTACAAAAAATATACATTCGTTTCATTTGGTTTAGTGTAGTCTATAGATGTTAAACTCTACGTACCTGCAATTTCCCCCATAGACGTAATGTAATTGAATACTTATGAGTGTCCGTGTACATGAACCATTTGCTTCATCTCAACGAAAAGCTTACTGTAGCATCCCTATATCATACACATTGAGAATACGGAGTTTGGAATTTCTGCTACTATTTGTTCTTGAGATATGCTGATAACAGACACACAGACTTCCACACAGGCAGACACACAGACCATTCTTTAAAAACATGATTTTCGTATTCAGGGGACATCAGAACATGTAAATATAAAAAAAAAAAAAAAACTCGCGTTCGAAAATTTGACCCTAAAACAATACTTTCTCGACCCTATGAGTAAGAGAAAGTAATAATAATAATAATAATAATAATAATAATAATAATAAATTATGCATCTGACAAAAATTGACGTCATTTTCATTTAATTTTTTTTTTTTTTTTTTTTTTTTTTTTTTACACATTGATAAAATGCTAATAAAGTTTACGATGCTAATATATGTTGTACTAAAATCAGTTTTATTTATAGATCCTCCTGCGCAATTTTTTTAATTTTTTCGTTGAAGTACACCGAACATTTTTTGCCACGAAGTTTAATTTAACAACAGCTATTTTAATCTAGGTAGCGCATCAAAAATATAAAAATTATAATATATTTCAAAAATAAAAAAATAAAAAATAACATTTATTTCAAAAAAATAAAATGCCCTTTTCTTAATGCAATAAAAAGAACAAAATAACTTTTTCAGCTCAGTACCGCCGATCTGAATACTTGCATTTTACTACTATTCCAATGAAATTGCCCCTCAAACGAAGAAAAGGGCGGCTCAAACCATTTTATACCAAAATTTCGTGAAATTTTTAAATTATTATGGATTTATGAAAATATGAGCTGAAATTAACCAGACTGGAAATTTTGGTATAAAATGGTTTGAGCCGCCCTTTTCTTCTTTTGAGGTGCAATTTTATTGGAATAGTAGTAAAATGCAAGTATTCAGATCGGCGGTACTGAGCTGAAAAAGTTATTTTGTTCTTTTTAGTGCATTAAGAAAAGGACATTTCATTTTTTCTTTAAATAGGTGTCATTTTTTAATTTATTTGTCGTTTAATTTTTATCTTTGACTATAGATATAGTAATAAGACATAGATTGATCAGCGAGAGGGAAAAAGTGATGCCTTTTTTTTTCGGGAAAAGTCACTCTAATGGCTGCCTTTCCCCGAGTAAATCACACACAGGAATACACACGGATAATTATGTAAATTAAATTTATGAATAATGTATTCACTAAAGGTGAATGAAAAACTCCGGATACAGTTTTAAAATCATTTTTCTTTTTATTCTTTTTTTCAATACTCTCTAATGGCTGATTTTAGAACTTTTTTTCGGCATCAAAATTTTTTGCTCGATAACGTGGGGATGATAGATCTATATATATTACTATATCTATGATTCTATTACTATTTTCGAGTTTTAACTCGCTAATGGCTAATGCCAAAAAAATTTGTCGGCATCAAAAATCTTTGCTCGTTAACACGGGGATGATAGATCTATATAAATTACTAAACCTATGCTGGGGACACCTTTTTTTTTTTTTTTTTTTTTTTTAAGACCTTTTTTTATACACGCTCTGTCTGTCACCGGCGTTTGTCCGAATGTGTCACATCTTTTTGCTTATATCTCAGCAATCAGACCACCTACAGACTTCGGGTCTTCATTAAAATATTAGTCATGTCCAACGAGATATATAAATTAGAGTGCTGATTCAATGGATGAAGGATTAACTTTCCGTGGTTCAAAATGAATCACGTGACATGCTCGAATAGGTTGCTGTGTTTGGCCCTTTATCGCTATCTTGGCATTTAAAATATCAGTTCGACAAATTATCATTGTATTTAGGTAACATGACAGTCCTATGACCGAAATAAATTGTTTTTAAAATAATTTAACTCATATTTCACATTTTAATAAATAATAAAATACCTTTTTTTTCATCGTTTCCCAACAAAGTTTAAAAGTGTTTATAAAATAAAATTTAAACTTTTAAAGGGCTAAATTTAACAACAAATAATAATTTTTCAACTATTTTTAAGCATTTTGTCGGTTCAAGTTCAACTACACGAAATAAAAAAGAAGTAAAGTCAAAATCAAAATGATTTAGAAAAAATGAATATTGAACTATGTAAGTAAACAAAAACATTGGCGTTTATGTCTTATGCGAAGAACAATCTTCAAACCGTTGCCATAGAAATTTACTGAAAAATAAGCTGTTACCAAGGGAACCATCGAATACGCAGGTGCAAGGAGAGCATGTCACATGACTCATCTTGGACCTTCTCAAGGGTTACCATTTATCACTCTACTTTATATATCTCGTTGGTCATGTCTGACACTATAGTCAGAGTTTCGAATTTTTCATGGTTTTTTTTTTTTTTTTTTTTTTTTAGTTTTTTTTTTTTTTTTATTAATAAAAATATGAAAATAATAAGCTAATAATAGCAAAAAATTAACCATTTAAATTTTATCAGTAATTTAATTGTTGCCAAAAACATTTATGAGTTCATTTTTTTTTTTTTTTTTTTTTTTTTTCCCGACAGGAAAATAAATACATTTATCTAAACGTTAATGGAAATTTTGGTATAAAATGGTTTGAGCCAACCTTTTCTTCGTTTAAGGTGCAATTTTATTGGAATAGTAGTAAAATGCAAGTATTCGGATCGGCGGTACTGAGCTGAAAAAGTTATTTTGTTTTTTGAGTGCATTAAGAAAAGAGCACTTTATTTTATTTTTTAATAAATGTTTATTTTTTTTTTAATTAATTTGTCATTTAATTTTTACCTTTGAGTCTACAGATTTAACGAACAATTTTTGCCGGTCCCCTTCTTCCTCGTTATAAACCAATGGGATTATTTTATGAAAGAAAACATCTGGATTGCTAAAAAGGAGAAAAGTGATATTATAAAAGAAATAAAGAGAAACTTCTTGCAACATTTCATTTTTTCTTCTTCTTCTTTCGATTTCGTACTACGATTCCGATTCGCCCATCCACCGCAAAAAAAAAATGAAGATTTTTATCAGTTTTAACTGACTTGCTGAAAACTAATGTACTGATTTGTATATAAAGCAGCCATGAAAGAAAAATTCCATCGTGTGTCATGGTCGAACGTAGCTTAAAATTCCAACCACCCCGTAAATTTGATAAAAGTTCCAGCAGTAACGGGGATTACTGGAGTTCAACCACCGCACTTCGCTCGTAAATTTGAAGATTACACTGCAATAGATGGCAATGAATATAAAGAACGAGATGCACATGATGTTTACTAAAATACCCACATGAAAAGATTCCACTCTTCCTTTGTATTTTCTTTTCTCCTCAAAAAATATTTTTCACAATTGTGTAAACGTTCTTTCTATAGATTAAAAATTGAATATTTATTACATAAGAGCTTCTGCAAACATCCTTGGATTTAAACGAAAACTGGTGTCTATTTTTTTTTTTTTTTTTTTGTCTTCATATCACGTGAGTGTTTAGCTTTATCTAGGGTCAAACCAGGTTTTAATTTTGGAGCCCATCCTTTTTTTTTTTTTTTTTTTTTTTTTTTTTAACAAAATGTTTTTGCGAAATTTTAATTTATTTTCGTATAAAACAAAACATTTTTTGAGAAATTTTTAGTTATTTTTGTGAAAAAAAAAAATATATATATATATGTATATGTATATATATATATATTAGAGCTGTACCGAGTACTCGTTATATACTCGGTACTCGGCCTACTCGGCCAGTTTGCCGAGTACTCGGTACTCGGCCAAATAGTATTCGGCCAATACCGAGTAGTTGTAAGAATTTCATTATTTTTATGTATTATTGAAAGAAATGTATTCATAAGAGTTGTTTATTAATAGCTAAACTAAACAATATGAAAATATAAACATAGTCATTAAACTTTTGCTGCAAACAGCTTTCTGCAGTTAAAACGAGCAAGCAGATTGCCCCCAAACTCTGTATAGAGACGATTCATGATATGAACTTATCCATTTTAGTTACAAGAATTTGAGTATAACCAACTTGTATATGTGTGTAATGTAAATTTTTTTTTTTTTTAATAAAAACTTATTGTATCTATAAAACAGACAAAAATAAAATATTTTAGACAAAAGAACCCTTATATAATACTAATATAGTAAATAAAACTTTAGTTGCATATTTGTTCAAATAAAAGTAAGACACTTTTAAAACTGTAAGAAAAGATTCGTTTTTAATTTAAAAAATAATAATTATGAAAAAGGTAAATATATACTAAATTGTTATTAAAAATATATTTTAATAATCAAAATTGTTGTTTTTCAAATTATGGCCCAAAACCACCTATCTTTTTTACTCTTCTAAAATTTAAAGATTAATGCAATCTATCATGTGTGAAATGATATTTAAAATATTTATTTTAATGTTCTCATTTCATATGTGAACTTCATGCAACTTAAATTAAGCCTGAGTGTATAGGAACTTTTATATTCTCTAAGAATTATCTGAGATTGATTCGCATCTGAGAAAGACTATATAATAAAGAATGAAGTTATCAGTTATTATGGTTTTAATAATCCACTAAGCTGGAAGTATCAAATATAACAATGAACCTAATTGTGTATATACACTACAAAATTTCTGAAACGTTTCATGAAAACATGCTGTTTGCCATTTAACTTAATTTCGTGGTCAAAAAGCCTTTTTTAAATTTCAAGATGTGCGAAATTCTTCATGTCAATTATTCTTTCTTACAACTACTCGGTACTCGGTTACTCGGCCAAAGTGCTACTCGGTGCAGCACTAATATATATATATATATATATATATATATATACATATATATATATATATATATATATATATACTGTAATTTCCTTTCCTTGAAGGTTTTAAAGTTCATTGATAAATGTAAATTAAAAAAATTTAACTAACTTAATAAACAATTACACAGTGAATTTTATCGTTCATGAAATTGCTCAGTTGTTAATTCTTTATCGATTAATCGAAGTTTCCGAAAACTTTATTTTTAATTTAATTAATTTGATGGCAACTTCCTATTCTACATGTTGTGTTGAAAGCTTTACATGTGGTTACTCCGATTTTTTTCTATTTTTCTCTCTGATTTCCTTGATGATTTTATTTAATATTTTATTTCATTTCTCATTCAAAATGGTTTTGCTGCTCGATCGGGGCATGAACAATATGTATTTGATATTGTTAGCTATATTGTTTTACGAAATCGTTGCAGCTTTCACAGCTTTATGAAGCACATGCTCCCTGATGAGATTTACTTCTATTTTTAAGCATTTTTTATTCCAATTATTAATCCATTTTTTAATCCAATTATTATTTTTGAGGTCCTTTACTTTCTCCGTCATTATGTTTAATGATGCTTTTTTACTCAAGTAGACGTAAGTAATTTAAATTGTTTTTGTCTCTTATTGGATCTTAACATGTATCGCAACATTTCTGTGCTAGTTTTAGTAATGTGTTATAATCTGTTTTATTCTTGTTGTGTTGGTATTGACATGTATCTATTGAATGCTAAAAAATTAAGGTTAAATTTTTATTAAGATATCTGTCATATGTATACACATATCTTGTAAAACCATTTTAATAGTCACTCTTTTCATTGTTTAGTGTCAAAAGTGTTTCGTTGAACAAAATATAGGTAACCCTCTAAATATAATACTAAAATCGTTGAAAATTCTACAAAATGATCGTTTTTATAAAAGGACATCTTGTGAATGGAGCGTTTTTAATATTATAAATTTTGTGGAAGGTCCATTTTATGAATTTAAATATTCTGAAGGAACTTATTTCATTAGTTTAAATTTTACGAAGGGTCCATTTTACGAATTTGAATAATGTGAAGGGATTTATTTTATTACACTGCTGTTCAAAATTAAAGCAAGTACACGTTTTCTCATTTTCTTCTTTTATGCTTAACTTTCAAACAAATAAACATATGAACAAAAAAATTGGATGGCATGTTCATTAATCAAACTGTATGTGACTTTAGCATAAGTAATAATTTTTAAACTAATAATCATTCAATTTTTTGTAAAAGTAGGCTTTGGATAAAATGAAAAATTTCAATAATTTCAGAAAAGAAAACTTAATAAAAAATGTCTTAAGAATGCTCTACAGGTAGGAGAAGACGATCATGCTTTCAAATGTTAAACTAAATCCTTTATTTTTCTTCCTATATTCACTTATTTTTTATTTGCATCCATGTGTTAGACCAAGACAGGATTTTTCTTCCTGTACTCACTTTTCTTTTTCTTCTTTTACAATTCCTACTATTAGTTCACACTTTCCCTATATATATCTTGTACAAATCTTGCAATCGATTTTTAACTAACTTCCCGACTAGCTAGACATCTGAAACTTTCTGGATCGCTCAGAACCCGGTGACAACACACTACTTCGAAGTCCGATTTTCGAATTTTTGATTAGTTTTCATATAATTAACTAAAATAGGAAAATAATAACTTCCTAACAGCGTTAAAATAGCCATTAAAATATTAGCTATAATTTAATTGTTGGAAAAAAAAAAAAAAAAAAAAATTACGAGTTCATTTTCTTTCGACATAAAAATAAATACATTTAATTCAACGTGAACGTTAAAAAATTATAAAAAGTTAAATTAGGCATCTCACAAAAATGGACGTCATTATCACTTAAAAAATTTTATGCAGACTGATAAGAGCTCTATGATTCATCAGAAAATTTAAAACATGGTATATAAAAAAAAAAAAAAAAAAAAAAAAATTAATCTTATAATTATTTTTATTTCCTTTTTCACGCGCACTTTTTATTTCCCGATTAAAAATTATTTAAAAAAAAAACTTTTTCGATAGTGTTTTTAAGTAGGACTTGGCTTAAAAAATTTTCTTTTTATATTACTTTGTTTCTTCTTTTTTGCTCATGGGAATAAATTTTTTTAAAAATATACATACAAAAACAGGAAAATTGGATAAGACATTCATTATAAAATTATTTATATACTTTTTTATTATTTTGGTGATGCTCATATTTTACAAATAAGTAATTATATTTTTTCAAAAGGTCCGTTATTAAAATAAAATATAGCAAGAAAAATAAAGGATTTAGTTTAACATTTGAAGGCATGATCGCCTTCTCCTATCTGTAATTCATTCTTAACACCTTTTTTCATTTAGTTTTCTTTTCTAAAATTGTTGAAAATTTTCCTTTTTTCCAAAGCTTATTTTTGAGAAAAAAAAAATAATAATTATTAGTTTAAAAATTATTACTTACGCTAAAGTTACATAAAATTCAAATAAAGATATAATACCGAACAAATCATTCAAATTTTATATTGATATGTTTATTTGTTTAAAAGTTATGCGCAAAAGAAGAAGACGAGAAAACAAGTTGCTGCTTTCATTTTGAACACCACAGTAATTTAAATTTTATAAGTGCATCCATTTTATGGATTTGAGTATTGTGAGGTGGATTGTTTTAATAATTTTAATTTTCTAAAGGAATATTGTAATGGCGCAGCAAAAGTGCTCCAATTTTTGTCTATATAGAACCCCCTTTATCCTTAATAACGAAAAAAGACTTAGCTATAGATTGACAATTTTGTAGTTATATGAGATTTTTTAAGTGCACGGGTGACGATATTCATATTTTTTTGTTAATTACTATCTTAGAATTATAAAAATTTGGATACGTATGCGTTGAAATACAATACGACATTAAGTATATAACATTTTCTCAAAAAAATATTTAAATTAAAAATAATCTGGTGTGTCACTCACACGACTTTCTCTTATCCTGAAATCTATAATATTAAAACACAAAGCCTTTTCTGTAAGACCAAAATCGTACGATCTGGGCATGCGCGAGAAAATTTTGAACCAATCGGAACGGGAATATGCCTTTCTCTTTATGCAGTGCAATACGAATACCGATGATAAAGTTTGAACAGACGACATTAATACGTAACGATTTTGGTCTTACAGAAAAGGCTTTGTGTTTTAATATTATAGATTTCATATGTCTATCGCAGACGCTAATTAAAACTCAATCATAAAAATAATTCACACGATTAATTAATTCATTCATGCTTGCCAAGGAAGTATATTAAAAACAAAGCAATTCGCGAATACTTATCGGTTACATTTATCTATGATCGGTTATCATCGTATGCTTTTTCGACGAAAATTTCTTTGCACAAGATGTGGCGCCATCTGTATTTTTTTTCCATTTCTTAAAAGAAAAAAGAAAAAACTTTTAAAATTAACAAATTATCAGAGTTTATTGTTCTTTAAAAGTTAACTTTTATCAGTTGAACACTTTGTTTAGAAAAGATGGAGATAGATATTTAAAATCAAAGGAGGTTTTATTTTATTTTATTTATGTACATTTATTTCTTTTACTCCAATTATTATAATCTCTGATACTTCATTTTGGTACCATATTACAGTAAAAATAATTTAAAAAGAATAGCATTAAAACATCGATAATTTATACGAGGAAAAATTTACATTGTATAGTTTATTATTAAAAATTTAATGAGCAAATTAATTTGCTAAAGTATTAAATTCATTCTTATTTATTTATTTATTTTCAACAGTATACTTTTGTTGAAATATACTATTTTGATAGAATAAAGTGTTATAATACTATTCCAGTAAAAACAAATTTTAACTGTATTCCGATTTGCAGTTTATTTTTAGAATACAATGAATTAATATTTTGGATTATATCCAAGTGGTTTTACAAATATAGGAAGGAAAAATCAGAATCAAAACTATTATTTTACACTTAAAATGCACTTATTGTCTTGGCAAATTAGAATTAATGATATATTTTACAAGTGAATGAAATCTTTGTCTTTCATGTATGTCTTTTATTAAAAAACTGTGACCTGTTATCGTTGATAGTAAGTTAATATAATTATAATCTGGTAATAAGTCTTTGTATTCATTCATTTTGTGTGAAAAGCAACGAATAAATTTCACAGTAAGCATAAAACGAGTGCAGTTCTATGGATTATTTGTCGATTTGGTGTGACAGGGAGGAATTCTATTGTGGGATTAATTTACATGCCTGATGCTTTGATAAGTATTATCACAAATATTGATACTATGTCATTAAGAAATATTTATTCTTTCGATAATTTATATAAATTCTGCCTTTCTTTTAACTACTTCTAACATTCTTTTGGTCATATTTAGAGTAAAAATAGGAAAACCTTGGGATTTTATTTTTAATATATGGAGTATGCTTAAATTTTGTATATTGAAATTTCATGAAATCTATCCCTCCTCCCTCCAACCAAAAGATAATTGATTAAAGCAGGGGTTTTAAACCAGTTAAGAGCAATGCGAAATATTAAAGCAAGGGTGTTTTTAACTTTATGACGTGAAAAGATTTTAGTTGCTCATCATCCGTCAAATTTTGACGGGTATTAACTAGTTTAATGTTAAAAGTACACGTTGGATATTAAGAGTTAAGATAACGAGTACTGTTATGTAAACCTATGTTAAAACAAAGCGTGAAAATATACAAAAAATAATCTGGTGTGTCACTCACACGACTTTCTCTTACCCTGAAATTTAATACTATAAATACAGCTTGCAGATTAATAGGTAAGATAACGAGTACTGTTATGTAAACCTATGTTAAACAATTCATATTAGACTTCTGAAGTGTTTTATATGATAATTAGTTCTGTGTGAGGGGGGCTACCGCCCCCTTCAACCCCCCGTTTCATTAATGCACCTACATTAAAATAGAATTTAATTCGGTTATTAAAAAATAATTCTTTTTTTTTTAAATAATTTATTAAAATTATTATTAAAAAATTATCTTTTATGATAAGGCAGACGATTTCCACATTAGAGAAGTAGTATAACACCAAATGTCCAAAAAAAGTCCATTTTATTTTAAATATTAAAAAAAAAAAAAAAAAAAAAAAAAAAAAAGTACGATTTTTTTTCTAATTTTTTTTTTTTTTTTCGTTAAAAGTAAAAAAAATCGATAACTTTGCTTTAAATTATCGCAGATCGATGGTTCAACCATTCTTTTTAAAGGTATTGGAGAGCTCTTTTGAAAGATACCCATCATGAAAATTTGCTCCCCTCGAGGGGGGACTTCCCCCCCCCCCCAGGGAGGGAGGCGAGGCTCCTACATACACAATTTTTTTTTTTTTTTTCCCAGTTAACTATCTCTATTGCAAAAAATATATATTCGTTTCATTTGGTTTAGTGCAGTCTATAGACGTTACTTAGCTTAAATCAGTAATAATTTACCATATTGCTCTCGTTTTATGCGAATAAATGAATATGAATAATTGAAAGAGATTTCTAGTTGTATTTTGAAAACAAAATTTTCTTCTCAGTATTTTAAATTGTTTATTTTACCATTTTAAATTTATGATAGATAAAATTACTTTAATAAAATAATTCTGAATAAGAAAAATAGTGGCGCCATCTATATTTTTCATTGATTTTTAATTATTATGTAACCTTCTTCATTTTATTTTATGTTTTAATTCCCTTCATTTTTCTAATTAATTTAAGTTATAGAAGTTCGTATAACTTTCCCGCGAATTCCTTAAACATATTTTTAAACAATTTCTTAACAGTAATTTTATCAAAAAAAAAAAAAAAAAAAAAAAAAAAAACAATAAGAAAAGAAAAGGGGAACCTACTTATTTATTTATTTTTTTATCTTAAGGAAAAGGAAAAAAAAAAAAAAATAATAATAATCTTTTATTTATTAATATTTCATTTTTTTTTTTTTTTTCTCTTTATTATTCATTTAAATACTTACAATTTTTATTTATTTATGCATTTAATTTTTAACCGCCCCCCCCCCCCAATTTTTTTTTTTTTTTTTTTTTACTTTTGTTCTTTTGTGATCATCAAAATAACAATTTTTAAGATGAATTCTGATTTCAAAACTAAAGAAGTACATGTAATACTAAATACCTTGTTGGTATTCTAAATACTGTATTAATTAAAAGAAGAAAAGGAAAGAAAGAGGGGAAGAAAAAAGAAAAAAAGAAGTTTTTTTTTTTTTTTTTTTTTTTTTTTTTTTTTTCCGATCTTTTTTTTAAAAAAAAAAAAAAAATAATAATAATAATAATAATAATAATAATAATTTATAATAAAATAATCATTTTTATCGTTCTATTTATTTACTCATTTACTTTTGACCTTGAAATAAATAAATAAATAAATAAATAAATATATAAATAAATATTTAAATAAATAAATAAAAAATAATAATAATAATAAATAAAAAACTTAGTGTACAGCTGTATATAAATTTCATTTGTATCCTTATATATATATTAATTTAAAATATTTAATAAAATCTATTAATACAATTAGCTAAAATAAATTAAAATATATAAATAATAATAGTTTGTGCGCATTAACTAAAATCCGACCCTACAGATGGCGCCACTTTTAGATACATTTTCAAAATTTTCAAAATATTTAAAACATATTTGTACTTTGCAGAGAATTAAACGTAATAAAATGCAATCTTAACTTCATAACTTTAGCAAATTAATGCAGTTTTGCTTCTTAATTACTAATTCCTATGCTTTTATTGAGAATAAATTTCTTCTATGATTAAACAAAAAAAAAAAAAAAAAAAAAAAGGAAAAAAAAAAAAATTAAAATTAAAAACAGAATACCTTTCGAAGTTTACTGTCCTAGTAGCTGTTGGTGTTCGCCACCACTCCCCCCTCCCCCCCCCCTTTTTTTTTTTTTTTTTCGTTGTTTTGTTACTTGTAGTGTTGTGTCGGGTTTGTTCCTTAACCACTTGGGTCTCCCCCCTCTGATTTTTTTTTTTTTTTTTTTTTTTTTTTTTTCTTCTTTTCCTCTAAAGCCCTAGTCGGATGGTAACAAATCTAAACTTTCTCAAATCTAAAAACATTTTCTCTTATTTATTCTCGGGAGTCTAGGCTCCTGGTTTTTGCTTGCCCCTTTTTTTTTTTTTTTTTTTTTTTTTTTTAAATCTCTCCCACAAATATGGTATGGTACGAGGGCTTCGGCGAGCCTCCTCCGTTAATTCACTTCAATTGTTCAAATCAGAATCTTTTCCACCCACTTCATTCATTGGATAACAGAATCTAAAACTCAAAAAGCCTTTTTCAAGGCTATCTTCAAACCTGCCATTCTGCTCCGTAAGATTGAAAGATGACGGATTCAGAAGAAGAACTTGATGCAGTGCTTGATAACAATGAGGATCAGGATGATGCCTCCGACTCCTCGACCTCATCTGACAACTCTACACACTCCTTCAAATCAGGGTGTTCGACAAGGTCACAAACCCGTAAGAATCGCAAGAAAAAATCGAAGATCTCACAGATGACTCCTCAACAATTCCTGAAAACCAACAGCACCCCATCAAAGGACTCATTTAACCCGCGCAAAGACTTTAAAGAATACAAATCCATAGTCGCTGTCACAAAGGCAGCAATGGAAATTATAGCCACAGTCCGAGCCAAGGGTAGTAGAGCACCTCTGGCCTTACTCAACAGAGCCTTCTTGCGAATAAGATCGATCCACAAGATGGCCAGACTCAAAACCTACACGAACATGGAACCACCATCTACAGAAGAAGCACCAACCACCAGCATTCAATCGCAAGCAGAAAACAGCACATCAACTAATCCCCAAGATCCAGATTCCGAACCTCAACACACGCTAAACTTACAGGACATCCTAAAGAACCACCAACAACAAGTCCATGAGAAACTCGACCACATCTCAGCCCAGCAAGACAAGATACTTAGAAAAATCACAAAACACATTCACCCACAAGCCAACGACTCTCCCTCAACCTCTTCCACACAGCAACAACCAGTTAATGAAAACGTCCTCCCAGCACAGCCTGCACTCAACGAACAGCCCATCGCAGCCTCAGACCCCGCCTTCCCATCTCTGGAAGAAGCTCACCATTCAGTACACCATCACACCACTCCAACCAGCCGCCCTCCCCAATTAACGTCGTTCAGCAACAATTCCAAAGCCCTCAACGTTTACAACAAAACACAAAGCACCATATACATCACATCCAAGGACTCTACACTAAGCGGATTTGAAATCTTAAAGCTCATGCGAAACACAAGAGTTGCAACGGCAGCTAAAATAATAAAATACAACACCTACAGACGCTCCTTGGATATCATCTGCAATACCAAGGAAGAAGCGCAAACCCTGATCCAGGATTATTCAAGCAACCAAGCCCTCACAGAAAATCTCACCTTCAAGACGAAGCCAAGCCCACAACTAAGGTTCATCGTCCTGGGAGTCCCAGAGGAGCTGTCCGAAGATGCAATCAAATCAGAGCTACAAGATCTGGGCTACATTACACAATCCACTAATTCCGCACTAAAGCTCATCAGACAGTCTCCTTCAAAAGTGCAGGGACTTAACAACTGCATCTTCCAAGCACCACTCCCCATCGCTGAAGCCATAATAAAACTCAAATTTCTACCACTAGGCCTAATGCGGTGCATGATAAAGCCACATACACAGGTTTCCCGCTGTTCAACTTGCCAAAGTTTTGAGCACACCCCATCACACTGTAATCAGGAACTTTACTGCTCACACTGTGCTCAAAAGCATCGTAACAACAACTGCCAGGAACAGCCCAGCTGTATAAACTGTGCCAGAGTAAATCTAAAGAACGCAAACAAGGGCATTCGCCCCCTCAACTCGAACCATCCTGCATACTCTCCTTCCTGCCCGGTTCACGAGGAGGAATATAGGAGGTGCAGAGAAGCACTGGATAAAAAGTTCAATGTTACAGACTCCAAAAACACCCAACCACCACCCCGCATGCAACAGTCAGCAAATGCAGGCGCAACTAGACAATCTAACTTCTACTCAAACTCCAGACCGCAACGTAGCAGGCAGTTAACAAGTCTCCAAGCTCCTCCAAGTCCCTTCCCCTGGCTCTTCAACCCCTTCTCACTCTTCATGCCACACCAGAATGCCTCCCAACAAGGACAATCCTCTAACTTCTTCAGAGAAGGAAGCTCCAACCTAGCACCAAACTGTTACTATGAAGGCAACCAGCGGTACCTTATGCCATCGGGTCCTTTCGGTCAAACTCAAGAAGCTCAAGGAGTACAAGGGTAAATCATTTCATTTCCCTCTTTGCCCCCCCCTTTTTTTTTTTTTTTTTTTTTTTTTTCGCTCTTTTCTCTCTCTTAAATGGCAAAATCAAGAAAGAAAAAACCCAAAGTTCTCTCCTCTCCTTCCCAAGAGTCTACATCCTCTCCTAATTCGTCATCCACAGACAATTTCAACAGTTTAAAATTCATGCAGATCAACCTCAACGGGTGCACGGCGGCTAACTTGACGGCCCGGGATTTCATGGAGAAAAACTCCATAGATATCGGGTTGTTGCAGGATGCCTACTGCACCGTTGGGAGTGGTCTGTATGGCTTCCCCTCTTCCTGGGTTAGTTTCAGCTCAAAAAAGAATACAGCACACATCATAATCACAAATAGCAACCTAAACTTCACACACCTTTTAACTGGGGAACATTGTGTTTTCATTACACTAACCACGAGGGAGGGTGAACTGACCCTTGGAAGTGCCTACGCCGCCCCGTCTGCGGACTTTGAGGCTTGTCTTTTGGAGTGGCAGCACTTAATCTCTCAACGTAAACTTTTTGTCTGCGGCTGCGACCTCAATGCTAACTCCCCCCTATGGTGCTCACCCACTGAGGACATCAGAGGTCGCAGCCTCATTGAATTCATCGCGTCCAACAACATCTGCATGGCTAACATAGAGAATTCAGCACCAACCTTCCAAAAGCGCGATGCCCAGGGCTGGCCGGACTTCACATTGTGTAACCCCAAGACCTATGCCAGGGTGAATGACTGGACAGTCCTGGACATCTTTAATAACTCCGATCACAACTATATCACCTTCTCCCTTAACTCTAAACCCTCCATAACCCAATCAAAACGTTTCGCAACCAAACGCGGAAACTTTAATAAATTCAATAAATTAATGTTAAACCTCGCTCACCCCCTATTGGAAAACTTAAGCTCAATAAAGGACACTAACCAACTAGAAAACTTCACATTAAATTTCATAGCCGCTATTCAATCTGCTGCCACTTCGGCTTTCAGGCTGAAAAAGTCGGGACGTCGCTTCACCTATACCTTCTGGACTCCCCAGCTCCGCACCATGCGTAACAAATTGACAGCAATGAAAAGACAGTTAAAATACCTAGACCCCACACTTATACCACAACATAAACTAAAAATCAAACAGCATTCGGCCAACTTCAAAAAACATATCAATTCCACTAAACACAACGCATGGAAAAAATTTTGCTCCACTCAAACACAAATATTCGGCACCGCTCAAAAATTCTATAGTAGTAAGTTTTTCACCCCCACAGAGTTGAAACTAGAAAGACCTCCAGCTCTTTCCTCCAAGCGCAACAACCTGGAATTCCTAACTAGCACTCTATTCCCCAAAACACAATACCCACTATTTCAAGAACTTTCCTTCTCGGCTCCCTCGGATGTTCCCTTCACGGAGTCCGAGATTAAATCCACTCTTTACAGCTTCAACATTAATAAAGCACCAGGTCCAGATAACATTGATTTTAAAATCTTACGAAACATTCATAGCACTATCCCACAAATATTCCTACTATGGACCAATCAATGCCTCAGACTAAATTATTTCCCAGAAATTCTCCGGAGAGCTGAGGTGGTGTATTTCTTGAAGCAAGGGAAACTCCCCTCTGAGCCCGCATCTTATAGACCGATCTGCCTCCTTCCTACCCTAGGAAAACTGCTCGAGAAATTAATCGTAACCCGGCTTAACTATCACCTAGAAACAAATAAACTTCTCCATCCAAACCAATTTGGGTTCAGAGAGGGCAGATCATGCGAACATGCCTTACAAGCCATTAAAGATTCCTGCGCCGTAAGCTGTAATGCCTCTAGATACACCACCATCATCTCTTTGGACATTAAGGGTGCTTTTGATAATGTAGAGTGGCCCCATATTCACAAAGCACTACAGGAACTCAACTGCCCGGGGAACCTGGCTGGAGTCATTCGCTCCTACCTTTCAAAAAGGAAAATCATCATTAACTGGGGCGAGGGAAACACAGAATTTCCCCAAACTAAAGGCTGCCCCCAGGGCTCGTGCCTCGGCCCGATTCTCTGGAATCTCATAGCTGACGGCGTGCTAAAGCGCATGAACTCTGAGGGCTTTACGACATTCGCTTATGCGGACGACTTCACCCTGATTCTCACGGGCCGTATCAGGAAGGATCTGGAGGACCAGGCCCAGGAAGCACTCTCCTTATTTAGCAGGCTCCTTAAAGAGTTTGACCTCAAACTCTCACCATCTAAAACCAAGGCCCTAACTTTGGCTTTCCCCAGATCCCTAAAAAAGAGAAATCCCAAGATGCGGATTGATGGTATCAGTGTCCAGCATGTTGATCACATGAAGCTTCTGGGAATAACCTTCGACCGACACCTCAACTGGCTGCCCCATGTAAAGGACCTTAAACTCAAAACACTAAGTCATTACCACAACTCAACTAAGATGGTAGGAAAGAGGTGGGGTATCTCCACCTCTCTCCTTAAAATATGGTATCAAACAATAATTGAAAAAATAATAACTTATGGGGCAGGCATCTGGGGAGGTCACTTAAGATCTGACGCCAGAGCTTCGCTTGACTCCGCTCAACGCCCTTTCCTCCTGCAAATTGCAAGAGGGTATAAAACCATCTCCACTGATGCCCTCACCGTTATCACTGGGATTCCCCATGCCCACTTGCAGGTCGCCCAAACCTATACTAAAACTAAAATCCTACAACTAAATGACCAAGAGCTCACTAACATAGTCTTTCCCCAAACTCCCATCCAGCCCCTGACCTGCAGTTGCGCAATTCACCCAGGTTTGGATGTAGCTCCTCTAATAACAAACTGTTCAAAAAATAGCTTCTCACCTTCTGTCCCGGTGGCGATCTACACGGATGGCTCTAAGACCGAGGCTGGAGTTGCCTCAGCTTTCTGTGTTCTTGAAGGCGACAGCGAAGCCTATCGGTGGGCGGGTAGGCTCGAGGACTACAACTCAGTATTCCAAGCAGAACTCTACGCAATTAAAAAAGCCCTTGACTGGGCGGTCGTAAATCATAATCAACAACAACAACTAAGTGTTTATAGTGATAGTCTTTCGAGCCTGCTCGCCATTGCTCGCCATCGGAACAGACACCCACAAGTCCTGGAAATAAAAGAAATTCTAATGAACCCTAACCTTAACTGTACCCTGGCACACGTTTCTGCCCACAGGGGAGTAGTCGGTAATGAACTTGCTGATTCCCTGGCCAAAGAAGCCACAGAATTCTCAGTAAAAGAACCATCTCCTCCTGCCCCTCCCTCCTACGTAAAATCAAAACTGAAACAAATCTTCATTTTAAAATGGCAAGACCTGTGGCGAAATTCCGAGAAGGGTAGATATACCTTCTCCCTAATCCCACAGGTTTCAACAAATTCATGGACTCTAACTCCTCCCATAACGGCTTTCTTAACAGGCCATGGCCCCTTTCAATCTTACCTCTTCAAGTTTCATCGCCGACGCTCTCCCCTGTGTCCCTGCGGTGAGGAGGGAACTCCCGAACATTATTATTTCTCTTGCCCCCTAACTCAACAGTTCCATTTCAGAAATCCTTCTCCAAGACCAAATAATTGGCTTGAAAATATCTTAACCAGAAAACTGTTAATTAAAAAACTAAACAATATTTACTCTCTCTTAATGGACATAACCAATTTGACTGATTAATAACTATTCCACTGGCAGCTAATCTTCTTCCCAAATGAAGCTACTTATCCTCCCACCCTTTTTCAAAATACCCTTCACCAAAACAAAAATCTGTTTGCAAGGAAGCCTCTTACTAAAACCTCTCTTAAAAACTAAATAAACTCTATAGTTTAAATTATCAACAATCCTAACTCTCTCATTCTCTCCTCTGTTACCCAAATTACCCTGCAAAATCAGTTTTCTGCACAGTTGTTCTGCAATACTGTCACCCATGTTGTCATCCAATTGTATCATCTGGACTATTCTAGTCAAACTTGAACTCTCTAGTACACATCAAGAGTTGTGAAAACTCATCTAGTGCCGTCTGTCGCGAGAGGCCTAAAGGGCCTGGCACAATCCATCTAAAATTATCATCGCCCAATGTCGCGAGGTGGCTTTCAGCCAAGCGATGACCATGTACTCTTTCTATGTTGTTTTCCATCGCCCCTTGTCGCGGTAAGGCTTCATGCCTGGCGATGCCTATGTAAAACCCTCTTGCTTTTTAAATAAACGTCAGGCAGGTCTGTAGGGGTTCTTCTCGGGACAGCCCACGTGAACCTCGGTTCTGGAAGCGCTCAACACCGCTCTTCGAGCGGTGAGCGTGGGCTGCTCCCCTGTTCAGTCTATAGACGTTAAACTCTACTTTCCTGCAATTTCCCCCATAGACGTAATGTATAAGAATTCTCTTGATTGTCCCTGTACACGAACCATTTGCTTGATCTTAACGAAAAGCTTACTGTAGCGTCCCTATATGATACACATTTAGAATACCAGGTTTGAACTTTCTGCCATAATTTGTTCTTGAGATATGCTGATAACAGACAGACACACACACACAGACATACAGACACACACACAGACATACACACAGACCATTTGCTAAAAACATGATTTTCGTATTTAGGGGACCTCAAAACGTGTAAATATAACAAAATCTCGCTTTCGAAAATTTGACCCAAAAACAATACTTTCTCTACCTTATGGGTAAGAGAAAGTAACAAGCGATGAATGTTTAGTTTTAAAAAATACACAATATTTATCATATGGCTATGAGGATTTAGTCTCTATTCCTGAGCAGCTTTCCTGGACATGGTAAAATATTATAGTAAAGCACTTCCACTTACAAATAAAATAACACTTATTTAAAAAAAAAATAAAATGCCCTTTTCTTAATGCACTAAAAAGAACAAAATAACTTTTTCAGCTCAGTACTGCCGATCTGAATACTTGCATTTTACTACTATTCCAATGAAATTGCACCTCAAATGAAGAAAAGGGCGGCTCAAACAATTTTATACCAATTAAAACAGGAATAAACTACTTCGTCAGAAACGCCAAAGAAAAAATTATTGAGGTGCATACAGCTGTTTCTGTAGCCTAAAGCGTACCGTCTTCAGTGCAAAAAGAATTCTTTTTGCACTGAAGACGGTACGCTTTAGGCTACAGAAACAGCTGTATGCACCTCAATAATTTTTTCTTTGGCGTTTCTGACGTAGTAGTTTATTCCTGTTTTAATATTCCAACGCCAAGTCTCCTGCTATCATTTTATACCAATATTTCCATTCTGGTTAATTTCAGCTCATATTTTCATAAATCCAAAAATATTTAAATTTAATGAAATGAAATTCAAAATTTTAAATTTTTTGAAAATTTGTTAAATATTTCCTTTTAAATATTTTTTTTTTACTTTGATTTTACGTTATAATAGTATTATTACAATATAATCTAAATATATTTGGGAATTAATTTTTGAATATCAGGCACTCGTGCCACTTTAGTGCGACCCTCGTGCTTACTTTTTTTTGCCTAATGAAGTGTCATGCTATTATGCCGATTCAAAACAATTGTTGCTAGTATTTTAGAATTGATGATATTTACTTAGAAAATTTTTATTTATTGCTAACAGTAAGTTGCAAGTGCAATTGCATTTCCTTTCTCATTTTTCCTATCATTTTATAGGCAAGTGTAACTTAGATAATAGTGAAAATTTCCGACCTTTAAAAAAAAACTTTTCAGATGTAATAAATCTGAAAATCATAAAAATCGATAATTATGTCCGTCTGTAGGGTGTCAGTGAGTTAGTGTTCTATTCGCTTAGTGTATCAGCTTTGTTAGTCTCTGTACATGTTATCACAAGAACAAATGATCGCAGAGAGGTCGGGCCAGTTTTAAAATATCATTTATGACACTGGCAATAATCCTACTTGTTTTCAATGTTCTAATTTGGAAGTTATTCAAAATTTGTGATTTCATTGACATGGTGGAATTGGGCAACAACATTTCATATAAACTTGCATTATGTGAGTTATGCAAGTTGTTTATTAGTGTGGAATTGCATAAAAACTGAAATATAAAACTAAGCTTAATAAAAATAAACAATAAAATTAAGGGAATAGCCCACTTTTAAAAATGGGAGAACAAAGAAATTTTTGATCAACTTTCAGAATTAAAAAAAAAAAAAAAAAAAAAAAAAAAGAACGCAAAAAATTAACATTTTTTTTTTTTTTTTTTTTTTTTTTACTTTTTTCTATATTTAATAGAAGAAGGTATTAGATTCGTAAAAATTTTAGACTTCCGGTTTTCGACGGATTTACAGGTTTTGAGAGATCTAGAGCGCGATTTGACCATTTTTAGAAAATCTCTGTCTGTCCGGCCGGCCGTCTGTGTGTGTGTGTGAGACAAAAATTTTGTGATGACTGCATCTCCGGAACTGCTGTTCAGAATTGTATATAAATTTATATGTAGATGCACCTTGACATGAATTAGTGCTTATCAACCGCTCAACAGTTGGCGCTGCTACACAGCGATTTCTGCAATTTAAGGGATGGCTATATCTCAGGTTCTATTTTGCGTATCACCAAACTTGATATGGGATAAGGACATTATGAGTCCTTATATATTTGGATGCTTATCGGCCAATAGGTGGTGCTTCTATACTGCAAATTTCCTCGATAACGGGAAGGCTATATCTCAACTTCTATTTAATATAACTGTACGAAACTTGATATGTGAGTTAACCATTATAAAAATGCATATTTTAAGACGTTACTTATAGACAATAAAGCTGTCTGTCTTTGGTTATTTAGTGTTAGTTTTCTCTATGATGAAAATCATTTGCATTCGTCATGTTAGATAATTTTAATAAATAATAGTTTTAATAAATCATTTACTCTTAGTGAAATGGTGTAGGAAAATATAGAAGAAATTCTTGTGGTGGCTACAACATACTAGGTTTCTTTTTTTCTTTTGTGTGTGTGTGTGTGTGTTAACTAGTATGACATTACTTTATTGATTAAAAATATTATTTTGGTTTACTTTGAAATATAAAATTATTTTCATTGCAGATCATTTTTTCAAAAATTTAAGGTGCTTTCTGTCTGCGAGCAGGATATCTCAATTGCAATTTCCTTTATCCTTATAATTTTTACATTAAATAAAACGAAACATTCTTATTAAGAATCTGAACTGAAAGGTTTTAATTGTTTTAATTACATGAAGTTTAATTAATAATTAAATATGAAATATGAAATATGAAATTACCATTAAAATTTTTATATTTCCATAATCATAATTTTTTTTCTATTGAACAGAACTTCTTATTACCATGTTTTTAGTAACTTCTATTCTTGTTTGTTTGTTTGTCCGGTACAAATCTTGCCATCGAACTTTAACTAAATTCCCGACCAGCTAGAAATTTGAAACTTTCAGGATTGCTCAGAACACGGTGACAACACAACACTTAGAAGTCCGATTTTCGAATTTTTTATTAGTTTTCTTATAATTAATTAAAATGTGAAAATAATAACATCTTAATAGCGTTAAAATAGCCGTTAAAGTATTAGCTAATAATTTAATTTTTGCCAAAAAAAAAAATTTACGAGTTCATTTTCTTTCGACATAAAAATAAATACATTTAATTAAACATGAACGTTAAAAAATTATAAAAAGTTAAATTATGCATCACAGAAAAATTGACGTCATTATCACTTTAAAAATTTTATGCCCATTGATAAGAGCCCTATTATTTGATAAGAGCCCATTATTATTTGATGAGGGCCCATTGATAAGAGCCCTCAGAAAATTTAAAACATGGTATATAAAAAGTTTTTTTTTTTTTTTTTTTTTAATCTTATAATTATTTTTAGTTTATTTTATTTACTATGGCAAAATTTATGGTTCAGAAAATTTTAAGTACCTATCTCAAACACTTTTTAAAATATGCGAACAGTAAGAAACTACCCTTGAAATTTTTTTTTTTTTTTTTAATAATCTGCAATAAAATAATTTTCTATTTTAAAATAAACCAAAATAACATTTTTAGTCAGTGGAGTAATGTCATACTTGTTAACACACACACACACACACACACACACACACACACACAAAAAAAAAAAAAAAAGAAATGTTAGAACATGCATTTATTCTTTTTTTTATTCTGAAAGTTGATTGAAAATTTCTTAATTTTCCCATTTTTAAAAATAATCTGTCCCCTTAAGATGAAATAAATATATTGAAGCGGAGTTGGGATAGCCTTTTGCATTGTTGAAAGATTGGGGATTTTGTCCTCATTTTGGGGATTTTTCAGGCTTATGAGGACAAGTTTGAGGACCGAATGTTTGTGGGGAATTTCGAGGGGATTTTTGAAATTTTTGGTTAGAAATCTGAGGGATTTTTCATCGTTTTTCAGTCTACCTGTTAAGTTTACAGCATCGCCAACTGTAGGTATTTGTCCCTACGCCAGGGAATTTTAACAGTTTTCTATAGCATGTTGGGGTTTTTGAAGGTATCATATATCTTCTCCCCAAGACATCCTCAGGATGAAAGTACATGTTGCGCACATCCTCAACAGTAAAGTACGTTACGCAAATTTAAAATTTTCCGATAACTAGTGTGTTTATAAAAGTCATTTTTGTATTTGGGGATTTTTTTTCAAAAATGGGCAAAATTTGGGGGAAAATTTGGGCTTAAATCTGTTAAATATTTTTATTTTATTTATTTATTTTATTTATTTATTTATTTATTTATTTTTTGAAAAAAAAATCTTTTTCAGTAGAAATTGAGTTGGAGGTTTTTTGGAAAAAAAAAAAAAACCCTGATTTGGGGAAACTTGAAAGCCTGTTTGGAGAAATTGACTGTCGACCATCTGGCAAAACTACCTTTTGGGTGCAGCATATCATCCAGCAACCGTGACTTAGATCGATAACTACATTTCTCTTTAAACGAATGTTGTATGCCCTATATTATAAATTTGTGAGAGCAATTCTATGATGGGGAACTGAGCAGATTCCACTATGCCAACCAGATTTCGCTTTTCACTTACGAAGATTAAGAACGGTTTCGTTAATTTTTATTCCGTTAATAGAAAGTATTGAATTACAAATTTCCTGAATTCCGTAAATTTTGTACTATGCGGGCAACGTCCTGCCCTAACCATGGATTGGTCACGTTTTATTCATGAACCTATAAAGAGACCTATAAAGTAATTATGTAACTTCAAGGTTTTATTAACCAAAAAGTACATTAGATAGCAAGATTTTTGAACAGAAAAATTAACTATACAATACTCGGCTAGAAACAAGGAATAAATCTCAGGGACAGAAAAAATTCATCTCGTAAACAAATATAATAGCAGAAGCAACACCACACAACTCTGTCTTTCCAATTAATACATCTAATGACGTCCGGGGTTGTATTCTCCATTTACTGACACTCAGTGACAAATTGTTGTCCAGAAATATCCTCCATAATGGTCTGTAATGATAGGGTATAAGGCTGGCATCCCTCCCCGGCCCACGTTTCGTGAGACATAGCCCTCAGCAATGCTCTGGCCCGGTATGCTGATACAGCGCGCGTAGTCGGAAAGTCGTCTGCTCTTGAATGACGCATAAATACGTGCGCTGGACGTCGTCATACCGTGGTCGTGATGATTCCCCACACGTCCTCTTTTTGATATATTGAACGGGAGACGTCATTTTGAGATGATAGAAAAAAATTAAAGGATAACATGTTTCGGAACTATAAATAATTAAGATAATAGAAAACCTAAACCCGCCGACAGCAAAAGCCTATGTTATTCTATGGTGAATTTGGTTTCCACAATTACTAATTACTTTAAAGAAAAAAAAAACAATTTTACAACAAAAAAACTCGTGACCATTCAATTGGTCAAGTTAATCATCTTAAATATATATATATATATATATATATCAGAGTGTGTAACATGGAATGCGAGAAGGAGCATATAAGACATTGTTTGATATACGAGTTTGATAAAAAGAGTACGGCTGCCGCAGCATGTCGCAGTGTTTGTCAAGTTTATGGGGAGGATGCAATAGACGAAAGCACATGTCGTCGATGGTTTCGTAAATTTAGGGAAGGAGACAGAAGTTGCTAAGATCAGGCTAGGAGTGGACGGCCATCACACGTTGGAGATGACGATATTAATCAAGCTATAAGGAACAACACGAACTCAACCGTGCAAGAATTAGTGGAGACTTTCAACATACACCGGAGAACGTTCGAGAGACGGCTGGTTAAGTTGGGTTTACGAGAAAGTTAGATCGTTGGGTTCCACATAACCTGACAGCTAACCAACGGGATGACCGAATCGCCACCTGTATTTCCTTGCTTTTCCTTGCTTTCTCCGTACAAAAATGACCCATTCTTGACACGAATTGTGACAGGAGATGAAAAGTGAGTTATGTACTGTAACGTAAAATGTCATAGGAATGTGTGTTGCCCTTCTGATCTGCCTGCATCGACTTCGAAAGCTGAACTTCATTCCAAGAAGGTGTTATTGAGTGTGTGGTGGGATGTGCAGGTAATAATTCACTAGGAGGTCCTGCCACTAAACCAAACCGTCAATGCTGCTTTCTACTGTCTACAGTTAGACAGGCTGCATTCGAATTTGGTAGCAAAGCGATCAGGTCTCACCAATCGTCGCGGTGTTATTCTTCATCACGATAACGCCAGGCCACAAGCTGCTGTCATCACTCGCCAAAAGTTACTGGGCTTTAGTTGGGAGGTTTTACCCCACCCTTCCTATTCTCCTGACTTGGCACCAACTGACAATCGCCGACTTCATATGTTGAACAATTCCTTCAGTCAGAAAATCTTTGATGATCTTGATGCTGTGAAAACTGTCATCCAAGACTTTTTTGACTCGAAACCGCAAGAATTTTACCACCATGGGATTCATCTCCTACCAGAAAGATGGCAAGAGGTCATAGATAGCAATGGGGACTATGCACAATAATAGGTACTGTTCATTTTGCGTTTATTTGCTCATCTTTATGGGTAGTAAAAACGGGTAGAACTTTTGCACTCACTCAATACTAGTTTACGCTTATAAAGCTTATTAATTTTTCTTATCAGTTCTAATTTCTAAAAAAATACATATGCAGAGGCTGTTCGCACATTTTTTAGACGATTTTATTTCTCAGTAAGAAAAAATCGTCTGCATGGAGAATTTTATTTTCACAGCAGTTATATTTTTGGAAGTTTTATTTATCTTCTGATATTTAGAATTTTTTGTTTACATGCAAAAATGTGTTTTTAAAAAGGCAGTGGATGGAAGGATACGTTTACGCTCTTTCCGAAGAGAGTTTTTAGTGAAATCTTTATGAAAAGCATTTATCAGGAGAAAAATGGAAAAATGTCGCAACAATAGATGAATCTTGGGTCTATTTAAGTGGTTGCAATAAAAAAAGATCAATTTATTATCACAAAGGAGGAGAAATTTTTTTTTGCTACATATTTCAAAGAATCAAAAGAAAGTTTTTCTAAAGGATTTATGATTGTCGCTGGTTTTTCATACAAAGGCAAGATAAAAGCAAAAAAAAAAAGGGTGACAAAAATGTCAAAATTAGCTCTAAATACTATCAAGAACATATTTTAATTCCAATTTAAAAAAATGAAAATCCAGATCTTTATTCACAATGCTACCAATTCGTTGAACTGTATCAAGACAAAACAAGCAGCCACACATCACAATCCGCAATTGCTTTTCTAGAAAAAAATGGAACGAAATACGGGAATTAAAACCATACCCTTCACTGACATTCCTACTAAATCTCCTGATGCATCATTGTTGAATTTTTGTGTTTTTCGACTCTTAAAATCTGCATTATCCAAACGCCGACCTACAACGCTTTGTGGACTTTGGAAAGCCGTTCAAGAGGAGTAGAAAAATATACCTCTTCCGATATTATAAAAAGCATCATTATCATATAGAAATTACGATGTAGAATGATAGTTAAGAACAAGGGCTATCAAACTGAACAAATAAAACACGAAATATGAGTGGAATTGTTTCAGTACACTCCATCAAAATTGTCTAAAAAATGTGCGAACAGCCTCTGTATATTTTACTTTTAATAAAGAAGATTTTATAGAGTGTTCGACAGAGAATTAGTAATTTTCTCTTATAGGCTCTAATTTCTAAAATAATATTTATTTAAATATTTTATTTTAAATCCAGATTTTAGAGAGTGTCCATCAGAAAAATACAAATTTTCTCCTATCTCTAGTAAGCTATACTTTTCAAAAATACATAAATAAATAAATAAAATAAAATAAAAATAAAAATAAAAATAAAAATAATTTAAGCATTTTATTTTAAATCAGAAAATTTTGGGGCGAGAACTATTGTCTGATATTCTAATAAGCTGTAATAGCTGAATTAGAATTCGTTTAAAATTTTTTATTTTAAACCAAGAAGGTTTTGAGTGTGTTCACCTGACAATTACTAATTTTTCTCTTCAAAAATTTCTAAAGTTTAAGTTAGCATTCATTTAAACATTTTACAGTAAATTAAAAACATTTTGAAACATGTTTACCAAAGAATTACTAATCTTTTGCTTAAGGTCTAATGAGTTTTAGTTTAAATTTGAGCATTTTAATTTAAGTCAATAGCATTTTCAAGCGTATTAACTGGAGAATTACTAATTTTTCTTAGATGTTTTTATAAGCTCTAATGGATGCCTTAGCATTTGTTTAATTATTAGTTCCCTATCATACTGCAGGTATGGTGAACTTAGGTAATCGTGAAAAATTTCGACCTCGGTTTTTTGGCTTTTTTATACGTTATCAGGTGTAAGGAATCCGAAAATGACAAAATTTGTATGGTGTCTGTCTGTAGGGTGTCTGTTAGTGTGTTAGTCCGTTAGTTTGTTAGTCTGTTTACACGATATCTCACGAACAAATGATCGCAGAGAGATCAGATCAGTTTTAATAAAATATTACTTTCGATACTGGCAAGAACCCTATTCATTTCCAGCATTCGAATTAAGAAACTTCGTAAGTTATTAAAAATTTACGATTTTCTTAACATGGGAGAATAGGACAAAAATTTACTTAAACGTGCATTAAATGGAAACTTTTTACTGTAAAAGTGTCAGACCAGTTTTAAAATATCAGTTTTGATGCCGGAAGGAACATCAGCAACTATAAATATGCTACTTTGAAAATTTCGCAAGTTATTGGAAATTTACGAATTTCTTAACATGGCAGCATAGGGCAAAATTTCACATAAACGTCAATTTTGAGAGATATTTTCATCGTAAAGATGTCAGACTACTTTTGAAATATTATTTAAGACACTGGCATGAATAGTAATGACTATGAATTTTCCAATATAAAGATTTCGTAAGGTATTGGAAATTTACGAATTTCTTAACATGTCAGAATAGAGCAAAATTTCACATAAACGTCAATCTTGAGGGATATTTTCAGCGTAAAGATGTCAAACCACTTTCGAAATATTATTTAGGATACTGGTATGAATATCATAGATAATGATTTTTCCAATTAAAAAAAATTCTTAAGTTATTTGGAATTTACGATTTACTTAACATGTCAGAATAAGGCAAAATTGAGCATAAACTTTCATTTTGAGGATCATAAATACATTAGACAACTTCAAAATTACATTTATGATATTGGTTTGAACATGATTGAATACAAATATTGTAATAGGAAAATTTCGTAAATTACTCGTAATTTACGATTTTATCAACATAGCGAAATTGTAAATTTTTCATATAAATCTGAATTTTGAGGATTATTGCATTGGAAATAGTAGCATGAAAACTAAACAACGGAATTGGCTCTGATAAAATAAATTAATAAATTAGAATAAGATAATTATATCCAAGTGAACGGTGGATAGCCTATTAGTCGGGGATTTCATTCTGTCACTGTATCAAGCTTTGGTCAAATTCATTTCTTTTAACATGATTATAATATGTCTCGCACTAGAAATTTGTAGAGAACATAAATATGATGGGGAACTGAGCAGAGTCCACCTATGCCAACTAGTTTTATGTCATATCAGAAACATTTTGGAACAGAAGAAAATTAATAACCTTCCTCTGATTTATTAATAGCTGAATTAGTACTTACCTAAACATTTCGTTTGGAATCAAGAACATTTTGAAGCTTGTTCACCAGAGAATTATTAATATTTCTCATATTTGTTAATAAGTCCTAATGGCTGAATTAGCATCTATTTAAACATTTTATTTTAAATCGAGAACATTTTGATACACGTTTACCAAAGAATTACTAACATTTCTATTATTTTTAATAAGTTCTAATGGCTGAATTAACATTCATTTAAACATTTTATTTAAATCAAAAACAGTTTTTAAAATGTTTACTATAGAATTACTAATTTTTCTTGAATGTTTCAATATGTTCTAATAATGACTGGCTTTGCATTTGTTTAATTATTTTACGTTAAATCAGAAACATTTTGGAGCCGAAGAAAATTAATAATCTTCTTCATATTTTCAATAAACTCTAATGGCTAAATTAGGATTAATTTAAAAGTTCATTTTAAATTAAGGACATTTTGAAGCGTGTTTACCAGAGAATTACTAACATTACTCTGACTTTTTAATGAGCTATAATGGGTAATTTTGCATTCATTTAAACATTTTATTTTAAATTAAGAATATTTTGAAGCGTGTTCACCAGAGAATTATGAATATGTTTCTATCTTTTTAATAAACTCTAATGGCTAAATTAGGATTAATTTAAAAGTTCATTTTAAATTAAGAACATTTTGAAGCTTGTTTACCAGAGAATTGCTAACATTTCTCTGACTTTTTAATGAGTTATAATGAGTAATTTAGCACTCATTTAAACATTTTATTTTAAATTAAGTATATTTTGAAGCGTGTTCACCAGAAAAATTATTATTATGTTTCTATCTTTTTAATAAACTCTAATGGCTAAATTAGAATTAATTTAAAAGTTCATTTTAAATTAAGAACATTTTGAAGCGTGTCCACAAGAGAATTATTAATATGTTTCTGTTTTTAACATTTTCCAACAAAGTTGAAAATTGTTAATGACTTCGGTTTGTCTGTCTGCCTGTCCGCGCTCTAACTTCCGTTAATGTTCATGGAATTTCTTGCAACTGATGTATGTTATTCAAGTTTACTAGTGGATGTTCTCCATTGAAAATGGAGTGAAAACCTCTACTGGTTTGTGTACAGGGACACCCGAAAGTATTCCAAAGCATTGTGTTCTATGAGAGGTATTTCTATAAACCATATTTTAATACCTTTAATTTACACAAATCTTAATGAAATTGAAGTATATCAAGTTCACTATCAGATGTTCCCCATTCAAATCGGAGTGAATACCATCACTGGTTTGTATACAGGGACACCCGAAAGTATTCCAAAGCATTGCATTCTATGAGAGGTATTTCTATAAACCAAATTTAATAACTTTACTTTGCCCAAATATTAATGAAATTAAAATATGCTATTCATATGCACAAAAGAATGCTTTCTATGTAAGACAGTATGATTAGCATTAGATTTACATAGCTACCCAAAAATATTCAGTTACATTAAGGGCTATTATTGGAAATTTGCTGGAATTGCATTTTCGTTTATATTTAACGTTTTTATCGCTTTCTAAATGTTTTTTTTTTTATTGTGAATATGGTTTTAATTTGTGTATCTATCTGTCCGGCTGTCCATCTTTCTATCTGTTCGTCGACTCGTCCCCATCGCCCTTAAATATTTTCAGAATTTCTAAAAGTTGATATATGATATTCAAGTTCACTATATAATGTTTCCTATTTAAAATGGCTTTAATATGTCTTGTACAACTGGCTTGTGTACAGGGACACCCAAAAGAATTCCAGTGCTTTGTGTTTTAGGGCAGACTTTTGTATAAATCACATTTAAATAACTTTCTACTGTAAAAATCATAAAGAAATTGATATTTGTTGTTAATATGCTGAAATAATATTTTGTATCGAATATGATGTGGTTAGCTTTCAGATTTACTGGGCTACTCTAAACTGTTCAGATACATTAAGGGCTGCAATTAGAGTCTCAAAGCTGCATATATATATATATATACACCCCACGACAAAAAGGTAGGTAAAAAGGGTTTTTTCTTTGATTTTTCATAAAATAACATTATCTAAATTATGCTTATCCTTTATTATTATCATAAAATAATAACACTATTCCCGGCCTAATTTTTGTTTTAAGACTCATTTAGAAAAGTTTTAAGACTAAAAGTTTTCTAATTTAAGACTACACTCCGCGACAAAAAGATAGGAACAAAGGTTTTTTTTTTTTTTTTTTCTTTTTTTTTTTTCATAAAATAAGGTTATCCAAATTGTGCTGATCAATTATTATCATAACAAAATATTATCATATCAAAAACATATTAAATATTTGAATCATATTCAAAATATTCATGTGCAAAATAATCCTATTCAAAAAAAAAAAAAAAAACACTTTTGTTCCTATCTTTTTGTAGAGGTGTGTAGTCTTAAATTAGAAAAATTTTAGTCTTAAAATTTTTCTAAATTAGTCTTTAAAAAAAAAATTGTCCGGGAATAGTGTTATTTTATGATAATAATAAAGGATAAGCACAATTTAGATAATGCTATTTTATGAAAAACCAAAGAAAAAAACCCTTTGTACCCGGTGTATATATATATATATATATATTCTGCATTAAACAATTTTAACATTTTCCAACAATGTTTAAGAGTGACTATGAATACAATTAGTCTATTTGAATGCCTTTCAGTCTTTCTGTTGTTCGATAAAATAAGCAAAGAACTTTGAAAGTTACACAACAAGTAGGTGCAGTTGGAAAGTGTTAATAATCAATGCGCACCACATGATTTTTCGTTCTTGTTTTAATAAACTCTAATGGCTAAACTAGCATTCATTTAAACGTTTTATTTTAAATCAAGAACATTTTGAAGCGTGTTCACCAGAGAATTACTAAAATTTCTATTATTTTTTAATAAGTCCTAATACCTGAATTAACATTCATTTGACACTTTGATTGCAGGTCACGTAAAACTGTGTTTTTCATGAAAAAAGAGCCCCGCCTTCAAGCGTTCCTCTAAAATAATACTTTACTTAAAAAAAAAAAAAAAAAAAAAAAAAGAAGAAGGAAAAAAAAACGATTTTACGTGCTCGTGTTTAATACTTTATATGCTGCTGGTGTGTACAGTCGGCAGCAAAAGTATCCGAGCACTAGCAATAATCCCTGCCTAAAAAAGTACACTTAATACTGCTTTGTTAAATCAATCCTTGTCTAGTCATGTTCTTATTCAGTCTAAGAACATGATTCGCCAAGGATTTATTTAACAAAGCAGTATTAAGTGTACTTTTTTGATATCGGAATTATTGGCTAGTGCTCGGATAATTTTGCTGCCGACTGTCTATATATATGCCAGTAACATTTACTGAATCAATTACTAAGAATTAAATTTGAATGTTTTAATCGTGAATACGTAAAATCACTTTAATAAATAATATAATGTTTTAGAGAAACGCCAAAAGACGGAGCATACTATTCAAAATAGGAAAATACTCCGACGACAACGTGTTAGACGTATTATATTAAGAACGTTTTGGAACCTGTTCACCAGCGAATTTACTCGACGAATGGCTTCAATAGAATAAGTGAGCACACAAAACAAGTGTATATCCCTTTTATGAGAGGTACTCGTATTCGAAAACTACCTGTGAAATAGCTGAACGCACATTCCTTCCTTCTTTCCCAAATTAGTCCGGATCTCGGCTTCCGATCTTCTAATTACATGTTTACCATCTCGAGTTCATAAAACCCATAAATTCAGCGACACTGACCTCCACTTTGTATTCCGCGTTGTTTCCATTAGTCGAACGGTGATTAGAAGGAGAACCCTTTTTTCCTGGGGTGTTCGACCCCTGCAAACAAGGAGCTAAAACAGAAATCGCAGGGTCAGCAGGACTTCCATATTTGACCACACTGTTATAAAAAATGAGAATTGTTCATACAGTAGTCAATAACGTGCGCAGTTCATAGGTTATACAATAAAGCACCGTTTATACGTCTCTCGTTTATTCGTCTTTTACATTTATACGTCCTTTTAGTGAAGCCCCGATTCTTTCCTATTCATTTTAAGGCAAAAATTCTTCGTTTATACGCCGCTAATATCGGTTATACGTCTTTTTCACTTTACTAAAATTCGCAAAATTTCTCGACCTGTCATTATTTTCCATTCTAAATAAGACTGATTTTTTCGAGAAAGCATCTTAACGACCCTCTTCACTTACCGTCGCCGGAAGCCCGAGCCAATGTTATTCTATGGGAAAATTCTCTTTACAAATAACTTATTAACTAATACGTATTTTTAAATTCTGTTTTCACATTCTGAAAATTCCCAATTGTTGAATGGACGGACCTTTTTTAAAAATGTATTTTTTTTTATTTTTAATAATTTATTTTGAAATTCCAAAATGAAAAAATTTCACATATTGAAAATTCGTATTTTGGAGCTTCAAAATAAAATATAAAAAATTAAAAAAACAATTTTTTAAAAAAGGTCTGTCAGTTTAACAGCTGAAAATTATCTGAATGTGAAAACAGAATTTAAAAATATGTATTAGTTAATAAGTTATTTGTAAAGAAAAATTTCCCATAGAATAACATTAGCCTCGGCTTCCGGCGGCGGTGAGTGAAGCGGGCACTTAAATGGAGGAATACATTAAAGATAGAAGAATACTGATCAAAGAATCAATTGAATTCAGAGTAGAAATTTTAATACTCACAGACAAGCAGCAAATCAGAAGAATATCAAAGATGTTATTAAATGACTTTTTGTATGGACATAAATTGTATGCTTATTATTATAGCATATGAATGCAATATATATAATTAATTTTAATAAGAAAACACCACAAAACTGGCGTTTAAAAAAATATTACTTAGAAACTTTGAATAAACACCATAAAATGCAATAAACTCGCAACAATTGTTTCGGGTCGAAAAAACACACGACCCTTCATCAGGCGAATAATGTAAGCACGAGTGATGCAGTCAAAGCGGCAACGCACGCTTACTTTATTCGCCTGATGAAGGGTCGTGTGTTTTTTCGACCTGAAACAATTGTTGCGAGTTTATTGCATTTTATGGTGTTTTTTCAAAGTTTGTAAGTAATATATATAATTAATATTTAAAATGTGTTCATATAATTCTTAAGAAATGTAATATGATACTCAATATATGGTTTATGTAATTAGTACCCAGTCATGCATTATTAGTATGATTTTTCTCACTTTTTATAATAAACCTTTTTTTTTTATTATTAATTGTTGTCTTTAAAAAAATTATAATATACATTTATAAACTTAAGAAACTTTATTAATTAGAATTTTCATATAAATTTTGCTTGAATGTCATTAAATTTGTAGTCATCAAAGTGTTATCAAAATTTCGATTATACGTCTTTGCATTTAGACGTCCTTTTACTTCAGTCTCTTTAAAGACGTATAAACAGTGCTTTACTGTAATAAATTATTTAGAGCAGCTCTTTATTAAGGTAATTAACACTAAACGGAAGGGCGATGTAAATTTACGTTTTTACCAAACACCTAGAATAGTGCATCCACGTATCGTATATTGCTCCTATAAGAAACAAATGTATCCATTATCAATCTACAGTTGGTAACAAAAGTGTCCAAACACTAGCAAAAATTCTTATGTAAAAAAAAGTACACTTCATACGGTTTTGTTAAATAAATCCTTGTCGAATCCTGTTCTTAGTCAGTGTAAGAACATGATTGGACAAGGATTTATTTAACAAAACCGTATGAAGTGTACTTTTTTACATAGGAATTTTCGTTAGTGTTCGGACACTTTTGTTACCGACTGTATATTCTTGGTTAAATTACATAATATATTATACATAATGAACACATTTTAAATGTTACATCTGAAGAGCATTTAGGAAGCTTTTTGTCTTAGCACATCCATTTTACATCTGCATCGTCAAGGAGTTCGAACAATCTAAAATTCAGTTTTGCCAGACTTTGGGATTTTTCCCCGTTTTGGGAAGTTTTGAAGCTCCAGGGGAAATACTTGGGGACAGATATTTAATGGGGAGAAGCTTGGGGAAATGTGGGAGGGGGGGTTACGTCGCACTACGTCGCACTACGTCGCACTAGTGCTGCGTATATAGGCAATTGGCGACGGTCTGAAACACACCCCTGGAGGTGGTCCGGAAACATGCCACCACAATTTTGATCCTCCACGAAAGGGATGGCTCTCCCGATTCGGTGACCCCCAGAGGTATAATTTTTGATGGGAACATGGAGAACATTGAGGCCACGACAGATTTTGCGTGCACCAGCCACCATTAGTGTACACGACGGTCTTTGGCCGGCTCGAGTACCGAACCCGCAATCTTCCAATTACGAGGCCGGAGCTCTACCGACTGGGCTACCGGGGCCCTTTTTTTGGGGGGGGGGATATTAGGGGTTTCTTTTAAAATTAGTAAAAGATTACTTTTTCCTAAAATTCCACAAGATAAATCAAATTTATCAGATGATAATGCATTGATTCTGGCTACTATTTCAAGAATAGAAAAGCATCATTTTCAACCTTCCGGTTATAAAATTTATCCAGCTTTTTTTTTTTTTTTTTTTCCTTTTGTATTCCCTGATTTCAGGAATTATTTGGATTCATAAAGTGGTATAGCAGGCATAGTAAATGTATGTATTGATTGTCGCTCCGCTTGAATAATCCGCTTTCAATCTAGAGTAGTATTATAGCATTAAATATCCAAAGAAAGTCAATTTTATTCTCTATATGGCATGTTAAAAAAATGCGTTTACTTTTTTTATGAAAAAAATCGATAACTTTACTTAAAATTATCGCAGATCAATGGTATAAAAATTCGTTTTAAAGTTACTGACGAGCTCTTTTGAAAGACACTCATAATGAAAATTTGCCTCCTCGAAGGGAGGCTCCCCACAGAGGGGCGGGGGGGGGGGAGAGGAGGTGATTCTCCTATATACACAATTGTTTTCCTAGTTGACTATCACTATTATAAATAATTATTTTTAGTTTCTTAGTGATTCTTAAAAAAATATTCTCTTTATACACATTTATACGAAATTTTGTCGTATACCGCCCTGTTAAAAAATTAGAAAAAGTGAGATGGTAACGCCACCTGTTGGACGATTTTCACCAAAAGTTGACAGGCACTCATTTAGGTCAAGGCACAACTACATACCAGTTAGTATGAAATTCTGTGCTGTAGTTCCTGAGATAGTTGCCACAAAATCTTGTCTCTCTCTCAAATTTTACTGCAACTCTTTCGGGCGCCACGTGTAACTATATCGTCCCGAAACAATTATTGCGTGTCTTTGTAGTTTATTGTATATGCTCATCGCAAACATTCATTCATATTTATATCTATTGTGACGTTTATAAATATGTGCGGATTGACATAAAGCTTCAATACAATATTGAGAGGAAGCAGCCAAATAGCTTTTTCGAAAGCCATCTTCATATTCAGTGTTGCCAGATGGTCAACAGTCAATTTCGCCAAACAGGCGTTCAAATTTCCCCAAACAGGTTTTTTTTTTTTCCAAAAAAACTCCCCAACTGAATTTCTACTATAAAAGTAAATTTTTATTTTTAAAAAAATCTAAATATTTAATAGATTTAAGCCTAAACTTTTCCAGAAATGAAGCTAATTTTTGAAAAAAAGTCCCCATATACAAAAAAAAAAAAAAAACTTTTTTACGCACTAGTTAAAGAAAAATTTTAAATCTACATAACGTGCTTTAGTGTTGAGGATGTACGTAAGATTTATTTTTATCCTCAGGATGTACTGAGGATGTCTTTGGAAGAAGGAGTACCTTCAAAAAGACCCTACATGCTAAAGAAAACCGTTAAAAGTGGTACGCATAGGGACAAATCCCTACAGTTGTCAACGCTGTAAATTTAGGTAGACAAAAGAGTTGAAAAATTCCCCAGATTTCTCCCCAAAAATTTCGAAAATTCCCTAGAAATTCCCCACAGTCATTCGGTCCCATAGAGTGGACGGAGCATCCCATTATTAACGGAATATAAGTAAAGGTGGCAAAGACGAAACCACATGACTGTTGAAAAAGGTTACCTTTTTTGGCAATTATCGCGTTATTGGCAATTTTTTGTTTTGAATATAAATATATATATTTTTATTATTATTAAAAGATACAGCAAGCAAAACTTGTGTAAAACACTATAGCTTCTGAAATTTATGTTAACCTTGTCATTACAATTTCCAACAAAGTTCAAAAGTGTTTATAACTTCGGTTTGTCTATACTCGCTATAATTCTCATAGATAATCATGGACATTTTTCAAATCATATAAGGTATAATATATTTAAACTAATTCAATTTAGAGAATTAAGTATAACAATTATAAACATTTTATAAAAATAATTACTTAAAAAGAACGAAATAATAAAACGTTAAAAAGAATCTTACCATTGAAATAAAATCCTTATTTTACATAACTTCTAAGGCTTTTAAAGTACATCTAATTACTATTTCTTGCTATAAAATTCTTTTTAAATTCAAAACAGTCTAACTTTTAAAGTGAAATAAAAATTTTAAAAAGAACTTTCAAAGAATAGGGAAAATATCGCCTGCTTAAGAAAAAGCAGAGTTGGCGAGAAAATTTCAATATTGGCCAGTTTGGCTTCCTGCAGATCAACAGTCACGTGATCTTTTTATGAGTTATCTTTGCTACTAAAAAACGTTGTCATTGTCCCGTCCACTCTTATAATAGATCTATGTTCGATCCCCAAAAAGAGTGATGCCAGATGGTCGAAAATTATTTTCCCAAACAGGTCTTCAAATTTTCCAAATCAGGGTTTTTTTTTTTTTTTTGGAAAAACCCCAATTTGATTTCTACTGAAAAGGGAAAATAAAATATTTTTCAAACAAAATATATATATATATATATATATATATATATATATCAAGCAGATTTAAGTGGATTTAAGCTCAGATTTTTCCCCAAATGAAAACAACTTTTGAAAAAAATCCCCAAATAACAATACAGCTATTGAAAATCACTTGGTCGTAGGAATAAATCACTGAGTTGCCAACACTGTCAGAAAATTGAAGAACTCCCCAGATTTGTCTCCAAAAATTTTAGAATGCCCCAAAAAAGTCCCCACAAACATTTGGTCCCTAAAATTGTCCCCAGAAGCCTCAAAAATCCCCAATCTGGCATCACTGCCAAAAAAGTTCCCTCAAACCCAAATAAAAATCCCAATCTGGCAACACTGTTCATATTGCAACTGCATGCCTTTTTCAAGCTCAGCCGCAAAATTAGAACATATTTGAGATAAATTATTGCTCCAATAAGAAATATCAGAAACCGCAGACAGAGCAGTGTAATAATGGTAGAAAATCTAACTGACATACCGGTTAATGATGTTGAGAGTTCTGATTTCCAGTTAAACGTTCCATCAGCTCTAAACTAGAAAGCTGCGGTTATGTTAAAACTTTCTTCAATGTTACACTAATTTATTTTAGTGTGGCAGTAGTGTATGTATTTTATTAGGGCAGTAGTATATAAACATTTATAATACTGGTTCATATAACAATTCAGCTTATTTCTATTAGACAGAATCTGAGATACTGCAAGAATATGCATCATAAAAAGAATATTAAATATTCCTGTTGTTTGACACATCAAAATTAAAGCATGGAGAATAAAAACTTTGTAAATAAACAGATACTATAAGATTTAAGCAGATGCAACGAAAGAAATGAGGTGTGTACTTACTTGATACGGTGGTCAATCTTCAATGTAGTTTATCGGCAGGAAAACAGCTTAAAATATATTTTATTTTTAATTATGGAGGTGGATGTTTGACGTTGCACAACGCAAATGGGTAACTGTCAACGGTCTAGAACCAGGAGTAGTTCCAAGACATACATCATAATTTTAATCCTTAAATTAGTCTTGCCGTACTAAATTAAATTCTGTCCAAGACAGATTTTTACTTCCATTATCCTGCTACCGTAGGGTAATGGAAGTATTGTATTCGGTCTGAAAATTCGATATCGAGATTTCAGTTGATTTACACGTTTTAAGGTCCCCTGAGTGCAAAAGAGTGATTTTTGGTAATTGGTCAGTGTGTATGTGTGTGTGCGTGTGTGTATGTATGTGTGTGGGGAATCTTCTAGCTATTATAACTCGAAAACTAATAGAGATAGAACTACGAAACTTTAGGATTGAAATAAGTGTGGTGTACTGATGAATTTTCCAAATTTTTGTGAAAATTGGAAAAACGGAAGTGGGAGATATGAAACCGGAAGTGGGACCGTAAGTCCGTAACTCAAAAACGGCTCTAACGATTTTCTTCAATTTTGCTATATACTCTATTAGATGTCCTTTCGAATGTAAGTGATTTAACTTTAGAGGAGTAGTCGTTCTAATTTCCAGGTGAGAAGACATTTTAATTTATAAGTGTTTAAGTTCTTAGAACTTTGAGCTGTGATATGTTTTCTGAAAATTTATTTCATTCTCTTTAACCCCATTAGCTTCATTTCCAATAAATTTATCCGATTAAAAGTTTAACCCATTTTATCCCATTGTCCTATATAAAGGACAGCTGAAAAATAGCATATACAAATCAGAATTTGCTTGGTGCGTATATTTTGTCAGCTGGAATATATAATGGTATACATAAGAATAAGCTTCTGCTAGCGCGTTTTGTGTCTCACCTCCTCCTCCTCCTCTATCTGGAATCTTTGTTTAATCATTACATTAGGGGGCGTGGTTTATCTTCTCTTTGCGGTTGAAAATTCTTTCTGGGGAACGAACTGTCATGTAAATAAGAAAGTATTATACAGATAAAGCAAAACTTTATACTCGGAAAGCACTTTTCACTATTGAAGAGAACACTGAAACATAAAAGTGCAAATTTCATCTTTATTTCAATGTCCTGCGTACAAGGTGGATAAGATTTCTTATACGGAATATATATATACTTTTTTTTTTTTTTTCAAATTGTGTTTAGTTTATTTAGGTTTAATTAACCTTAAAAAAACATAATTTTTCTCAAATTTGAGCAAAATAAATAAATTGGGATAAAATGGGTTAATACCGTGTAAATGGTGACCCTATGCATGTTCTCAAGGTGGTCCAAATCTTGGGTAACCTTGGAACACGTGAGCTAACTTAGCAAATAAATACGCAAATTTATGTAATAAGGGTAACTTTCAAAATTTCTGCTTAAATATCTGGGGAAAAAAACTAGTACCTATTTATCTAATGTCTATACTTTTTACTTTTGCATTTTTCAGTTAATTTAAGGCGGTATATAATACTCTCTACATATTTTTAGTGTACAGCTAGTTAATAATTTTACACGTTTGAATATATCTGAAAAGAAAAGAAGTTTATTATTATTCTTATTGCTGTCATTATTAGTATTATTATTTTAATTTCGAAAAATCTCCTACAGCTTCAATTTTTAATTCTACCTACTTCTTAAAATAACGAAGTATAAAATCTACTCGATTCTTTATAAGAATTTTAGATAATGATTTTTTTCTTGCCATAATTTGAAATACGAAATGCATCATATGTTAAAAAAAATTATCAATGTTAAATTAGAAGATGCTGATTTATAAATGTTTTTGAATCTGAATTTAAAATATAGTTTTATGTTAAAATATATCCGAAGTATTTTAAAATATGTTTATAAATAAAAACAATAGATACATCTTAAAGACAAAAAGAAATGCAGTCAATTATACAGACACGACATTATTTCATAATTCTCAAAAAAAAAAAAAAAAAAAAAACTATGGATGAAATTCTGTCTATAACAGAATTTAATTTAGTACGGCTGGACTACTATATTTGTATTTTAACACCCTTTGAAAATTGATTAATTAATTAATTAATTAAACGCTAGTCTATCAGGAAACATTCAGCCGAGACCCGATGGCTCTGTGGTCAGTGTACACAACTATGGACCCTGAAGATTGTGAATTCAATCCTCACCGCTGGGAAGTGGGAAAAAAAATGTAAAAAAGTTTTTACGGATTTCACAAAATATTTTAAGATAAAGTAAGAAACTAAATGGTAAAATTGGATATTGGCATGCATTTTCGAAGTGGAACACTATAAATTCGTAACGATGCAAAATGCTAGATTAAAAGAAATACTCCTGTCGTACTAAAAAAAAAAAAAAAAAAAACTTATTATTATTTATTCTCCAACTATTTCCACACTATTGAGAGTATCAGAGAAGTCAATGAATCCCAGAATAAAAATCCTGAATTACTTTGCACAAAAAGTGGTTGAAAGCCTTTTTGTGTCAAAAGATAAGATGAATAAGAAGAAAAACCCGAAAAATAACAAAAGAGCATCTTAGGCACATTTTAAAAGAGCTTGCGATATATAGGCCACCATAGATACAGTAATTTATATAGATCTATCATCACATTGTTATCATGCAAAAATTTCTTAGCATCAGCCATATAGTGGTATTGAAACATTGAAACTCGGCAATTGTAAAAGAATAGAATGTTGATGAATTTTCAAAATGTCGAAATATTGCCTCTTTTAATTCTTCTAATAAATTTATGAAAAGAAATGGGATAAGTTATCACAAAAGTAAATTATATTTGACTAAATTATGAAAAATATATTTTTTATAATCAGTTGCTTTGTTATTATTATGAAATAAAAACTGGTTTGATTTTTAATGGAATACGCTTTTTAAAGTTTAATTATTTTTTAAAATATTATACTAGTAAGTAATATAGAATTTTCAAAATTCTTTTAAATACAGTTAACAGCGGCGTAGGTAAAGAACGGTAGTTTAGTATATAAAAAGTGTTTAACTTTAAATATTAACTAAATTAATAAATATAGTTTAAAAGAAAAAAAGAAAGAAAGAGAAAAATGAATTTGAAATTGTATCTGCAGTTTTTCATTCACCTTTAGTTTATAAATTATTCATAAATTTTATTTTTCAAATTATCTGTGTGTATTCCCTCGGAGAAAGATGGCCATATTGTGGACTTTTCTCCGAGTAAAAAGGTATCAATTTTTCCCCCAATGATCAATCTATGTCTTATTACTATATCTATATAGACCACCTTTGGAACCCTATGTGCCAAAGGTGGTCCACAAGCTACAATCTTGAAATCATATTATAAAAACATCTAAATTGCATTTTACAAAGAAATTTATACTTTATATGTGTAAGAGATAAGTCTATCATTTTACGAAAAAAAAGTCTAACCACATACACCCAACCAGAAAATTATAAAAAAAATTCTCAAAGCTTAACTATGGCCACCTTTGGTTCACCTACCTTATTTCACTTTATTTATTTATTTATTTATTTATTTATTTTTTATTGCCTCCTAAGATAAAAGACATGTTCAAAAAGTGGAATTCAAAAAACAGAATTCGAAAAACTTTATTTTTGAACGAGATATAGTGATAATACAAAACAACAAAAATCCCATTGCATTATTTGGTGAAGGAGAAAGGAAAATATCTTACTACCAAGAACCCTTAATGTATCTGAATCTTTTTATGACTCCCAGTATACAAATCAGTCGCGCTACTTCTACCCTTTTCAATAGGAAAAATTCTGTAATAAACGGGAGTAATATATATCAATTCCAATGCATCTATAAATTTTAACAGAAAATGAGACCGTACATGCATACACAGGCAGACGAACAAAAAGACAGACGAACCGAAGTCTTAAACATTTTTCAACTTTGTTAGAAAACATGTTAAAAACATTCGCATTCAAAGCCACAGACTCCACTAGTTATAAATAAAAATGACCGTGATCAACTTAATTATTTTGGTTAAAAAATGGTGGTTGTTAGGTCTTGAAATTTCGAAGAACTGGGTTATTAATAAAAACCTTTCATCCTGCCCCCATTTTCTGTCGACACCACCATAAACCTGAGATAGAATGGCAGAATGGGGCGAGAAAGCAAACAGAGATTATTTCCAATCCAAACAAAATATATTATTCCTCCTGGCATCGAAAGTCTAGACAGATTTAATGAAACCTAAGTTACTATATAAAGTGATGTCGAGTTTTCTTCATTTCTCACCACAGGTCGCCTCATTCTTTCTTGTTGCTCCTGTTTTAAATCATAGAAAGCAATGTTAATAATAGGGTACTTCAACTCAGGTTGTTTTGAATTCCACTTTAGTATAGCAATCTTCGGTTTTAAATTATTCTGAATCGATTCATAATTCAAATGCAGTGGTTCTTTTATGTTTTCTTTTGAGTGGCAATGTTGAAGAAACAGAAAATTCAATTGCCAAATCATTTTTGATTAAATTAAAAGAAAAAAAAAAAAAAAAAAGTAAAATCGTCTGCTGAGAAGATATATGATAGGTATCCGCGATTGTAATGAAATGCTCGCCCTCTGGTGGGCTAAGGTGAAATTATCACACCACTGCATATCCTCATATTATGCAATCGACTTTCCATGATGAAATGGCGGAGAAAGAATAATAATTACACGTGGCTGTTATATTTACTAACAACTGCAGTGTTCAGAGAGCGCCACCTATCGATCATTACAAACGCGGATATCATTCAAATATGACTTTTGTGAATTTTTAATTCTTTTATTTTTCTATTTGAAGTCTAAACCTCAAACAACAAAAATATATTGATTTTTTTTTTCTTTTATTCTACACTAGCCGCCTTCGGCGACCAGCTGGTTCGCGATCCCTGAAAAATCCGACTTTACGAAACTCCCGCTCGGTGGCGCCTACGGCGCCTTATCCCCGTTTTAGAACTTACAACACCTTCCTCGCTCATTGGAATTTGAAATATTGAAATTTTAAAATATAGCAGCGCCATCTGGCGGTAGAAATTTCTGTAATATATTGTTCAATTCCAAATCAACAAAGCTTTCAAATGATGTATTACTTATGAAATTATTTTAATTAGTAGCTGAGATACAAAAGAAAACCTAAAAAGGAAACCTTAAAACGTGTAAATCGGGTAAAATCTCGAATAATACTTTCGATAATATAAAAGAACTTTAAAATATCTTTCGAATGATGTATTAAAAATTATATAATCATAATTAGAATTTGAAATATTGAAATTTTAAAATATTTCAGCGCCAGCTGGGATAAAAAAGAAAACCAAATACCTTGCCTTAAAATCTTAATATGCCAACCAATTTCAAACGCTGCAACTTTTTTTTTTTTTTTTTTTTTTTTTTTTTTTTGCCTTTTTTCCCTGTCCCTCAAGCCCTCCCTAATAATCGTACTCTTTCAAAAATATTCACAATCGAATTATCGGGCATTAAAACTACATACTACGAAATTTCGACTACTGCAAATACTGCAAAAAAATAAAAGACAATCTTTTTCCAATAAATATGTCATTTTTTTAATTATTCATATATTTTCATGAAAATTGAACAGTAGCTTTATAATATGCTGTCTAGGCCGAATATTAATTCAAATGTAACGTGAATGAAAATTTGAAAAAAATTGAAAATTGCAATTTTTCCCCCCAGTATAAAACACGTGATACCTTAATTGATTACAACCATTTCCGTTTTCAACACAGACATCACAGACAGTTGTCTCGTATGTGTTTTGTTTCCGATCGAGACCGTTTAGAAAATCGTCTGCCTGTTTCCAACTAAATTTCATAGTTTAGTTAATTTTAAAAAATCTAATTGACGTATCGATAAGCCGCTTGCACTCTCAGATTCGGAAAAAATTCCCCTTTCATTTGGTACCAAATTCGTAATGATCGGACTAATATTTCTAATTTATTTTCCATTTTTTCTGCTTTTAACTCCGTTAAAATATCTACTTTTATGCAATCTCGGTGAATTCTGAGTCATTGAGATCGCTTTTTGATTAAGACATAGGTCTACATTTTAATTAATATCTCCGCAACTAATTAAAATTTTTAAATTCTGTTTTGACTATCCCCTCGGGCAGGCTTCTAAGCACCCGTATGTCAAATTTTGTAGTTCTGCGTTCAGTAGGGGCTGAACGTATAGATGCTCAGACAGACAGACAGACAGACAGACAGACATCTTCCTTTATTATTATATATATGTTACCGTTAAAGCGCGAAACCCGTTAATCTGAAGATTACCTAGCTAATCTGCAGATTAACTAAAATGACCCGTTAAAGTGCGGAATAAAGAGTTTTCCTCATTTTAACTAGGTAATCTGCAGATTAACGGCTTCTGTGTCGTTAAAGTTCAAATGTTTGTTTCGAGCCTTAGTTTTTTTTACATTCACTATGACGTCAAACAGTCATGTGATACAGATACGCGAATCCCAGATTAGTCTGTGACGCGATTGACCTTCCAAACACAAACCGAAACTTTTATCCCTTCCTCTCCTCTGTGATAAACAGTAAGCGCAAAACGTGGATCATCGAAGCTATGACATTAGATTTCTTATTATGACCAACACAAATTTTAAAGTACAAGTAAGTTATAATTGTTTTGAGTTTATTTCTTCTCTTTTTTAATTCTGTCAATATAAGTTTGATAAGGGACTGCATTTTAATAATGAAATATAATCTAAAATAAAAGCTCTCTCTCGTGAAACTTCATTTTAAATTATGAATCTTAAATTTACAGCACAGTAATTATTTTCTCCCGAAATAAAACTATTAAACCACAACTTTTTAAAACTACTTTATTTTAAAATTGATTTAAATTACTATTACTTACTGAAAAAAAGAACACATGTATTATTTTTTAACTCTGGAAAATATGGCATTCAATATTATGGCATTATTCAATAAATACTTAAAATGAAATTTTTATGCATTTTTTAGCATTTCATTACAATTTTTCTCTTTTGTTTCTTTCAATTTCAAGTCTCCTTTATATATTTTATATATCATGATTATATTTTTATTTTTAATTTTGTTCGCTTTTTCAAATAATTTCGTTGTAGTTTATCACATAAAATGTGTTAATAAAGTTTTTTTTTTTTTTTTTTTTTTTTTTTTTTTGTCAAATTAATATATTTCCTAAACTTGTACAGATATATGTATGCTGCAAAATATAGTTTAATAAAGCATTGGAAAACTGTCATTTTAATTTTCATGCGTTCTAAAAATTATTAAAGCAGTTTTAATTGTTTGAAGTACTTCTTAAAATGCTTCTGATTTGTCTAATTTAATATTTTTTTAGCTACTTAAAAATTGGTGCATATTTTTTTTTAAATATAGTAATAGCAATATAAGTTGTTAATAAAACTTTTTTTTTTTTTTTTTTTTAATTGTTAAATATTTTTATTTGAAAAGAAATCGTTACTGTATTACAATTCTAACATTCATTTTTAATAGACTTTATTGTAAGCTGTTAAAGATATTATATAACTTTAAAACACATAAAAATTAAAACACATACAGATTAAAATAAGTAAAGAAAGAAAGAAAAGAAAAGCAAACTAATCTTTTTTTTTTCTTTTCTCGAATGATAAAAACAAATACAACACAGCGTGCAGTAAAATTATACCACCAGAGATCTTATTTTCACTTTAACGAGTGCATAGTAGGTAATGTGCAGATTATCTAGGTAATTCGCAGATTACCTAGATAATTTGAGAAATGAAACAATTTTCCTCACTTTAACGGATCACCCTAGTTAATGTGCAGATTGCCTAGCTAATCTGCAGATTAACTGATTTCTGCACTTTAGCGGTAACATATATATAAGACCACAGTTAGTCTATTCTTTCTTCTGTTTTAAATCGTAGAAAACAATGTTAATAATACGGTACTTCAACTTAGGTTGCCTTGAATTCCACTTTAGTGCAGCAATTTTCGGTTTTAAATTAGTCTAAATCGATTCATACTTCAAATGCAGTAGTCCTTTCATGTTTATTTTAAGCGGCAATGTTGAAGAAGCAGAAAATTCAGTTGCCAAATCATTTTTGATTAAATTAAAAGAATAAAAAGTGAAATCGTCTGGTGAGTAGTTATATGATAGGTATATCATTCAAATATGACTTTTGTGAATTTCTAGTTCTTTTTTTATTTTTCTATTTGAAGCCTAAATCTCAAAAAACAAATATATATATATATATATTTTGTCTTTTTATTCTACACCACAGTTAGTCTATTCTTTCTTCTGTTTTAAATCGTAGAAAACAATGTTAATAATACGGTACTTCAACTTAGGTTGCCTTGAATTCCACTTTAGTGCAGCAATTTTCGGTTTTAAATTAGTCTAAATCGATTCATACTTCAAATGCAGTAGTCCTTTCATGTTTATTTTAAGCGGCAATGTTGAAGAAGCAGAAAATTCAGTTGCCAAATCATTTTTGATTAAATTAAAAGAATAAAAAGTGAAATCGTCTGGTGAGTATAGTTATATGATAGGTATATCATTAAAATATGACTTTTGTGAATTTCTAGTTCTTTTATTTTACCATGTTTTTATTAACTTCGATTCTTGTTTGTGGGTTTGTTTGTGTGTTTGTCAGGGACAAATCTTGCAATCGATTTTTAACTAACTTCTCGACTAGCTAGATATTTGAAATTTTCAGGACAGCTCACAACACGGTGACAATACATTTTTCTAATAATTTTACGCAACTATTTCAAGTCCCGCTGCCTTCGGCATCGCTTATATGATTCGACAGAAAATGTATTTAACTAACTTCCCGAATAGCTAGACTTTTGAAACTTTCAGAATAGTTCAGAACACGGTGACAATGCATTTTTTTAATACCTTTAGCCAACTGTTTCGGGTTCCTGCTGCCTTCGGCAGCGTTATCAGTACAAAGCTTGCAATCGATTTTTCACAAACTTTCCGACTAGCTAGACATTTGAAACTTTCAGGACAGCTCACAACACGGTAGCAATACATTTTTCAAATAATTTTAGTCAACTATTTCAGGTCCCGCTGCCTTCGGCAGCGCTTATATAATTCGACATAACTTTTATTTAACTAACTTCCCGACTAGCTAGACATTTGAAATTTTCAGAATAGTTCAGAACACGGTGAAAATGCATTTTTTTAATACTTTTAGCCAACTGTTTCGGGTTCCTGCTGCCTTCGGCAGCGTTACCAGTACAAAGCTTGCAATCGATTTTTCACTAACTTCCCGACTAGCTAGATATTTGAAACTTTCAGGATAGCTCAGAACACGGGGGCAATACATTTTTTTAAATACTTTTAGTCAACTGTTTCAGGTCCCTACTGTATTCGGCAGCGTTCATATGATTCAACAGAAAATTTATTTAACTAACTTCCCGAGTAGCTAGACATTTGAAACTTTCGGAATAGTCCAGAATACGGTAAAAATTCTTTTTAAAAATATTTTTATCCAATTGCTTCGGGACCCTGCTGCCTTCGGCAGCGTTTCCAGTACAAAGCTTGCAATCAACTTTAAACTAACTTCCCGGATAGATAGCAGTTTGGAATTTTTATAATAGCCCAAAAGACGATAGCAAGTAATTTTTCTAATACTTTTATCCAATTGCTGGGGTTCCGGCTGCCTTCAGTAGCGTTTATATGATTCAACAGAAAATTTAAAAACATGGTTTATAACATTTTTTCTATCTTATAATTATTTCTATTTGAAACCTAAACCTCAAACAGAGAAGATATAATGATTTTTTCTTTTTATTATACACCACAGTTAGTCTATTAGCTCTTCTGTTTTATATTGTAAAAAACGGTGTTAATAATAAGGTACTTCAGCGATATTAATTTAAATTCTACTTTAAGAGATCAGGTACCTTTGAAAGAAAAAAAAAAATGTCAGGAAAAAAGAACATAACTTTATTTATAATAATTCAAAAAAGTAATTACTTTTAAAACTTGTAATTTTGAACAGGTGTTAAGAAAAGTTTGTGTAAATTTTTTGTGTAGATTTTGAATGTATTTTCAGATTCGTTCCATTTCACAAGTTTTTTAGCTTGCCACGTGTGGTATATTTACGCCAGAAATTTTGTATGTCGGCCATTTGTAACCAGGGTATTTACTATATTTATCCCAAGCACCTCAAACAGCTGCATCATTTATATTTTTTTCACTTTTTTTTTTTTTTTCACTCTGTTAATTTGTAGTAAAACCTAATATCCTGGTATTTTTAACAAAACATCAGTGGAGGCCTCCATATGGAGACTTGAAGAGGTTTTGAGCTCTGTCTGTTTGTGTGTCTGCCTGTATGTCTCGCGATAGGGGCCGCAAAAATGACCCTACTGACTTGCAAATTTCGGTATACATGTTTATAAAAGACATAGAATAAGCTGTTTATAATTTTGGGTCTGTATTCTATTTTTAGTTCTTATTCTATTTGTAGTTCGTATAGGCACTCACCAAAGTTTTTCTTATAATTAGGGCTTAACGGCCCTCTTCACTCACCGCCGCCGGAAGCCGAAGCTAGTGTTATTCTATGGGAAAATTTTCTTTACACATAACTTATTAACTAATCCCTATTTTTAAATTCTGTTTTCACATTCTGAAAATTCCCAGCTGTTAAATTGACGGACTTTTTTTAAAAAATTATTTTTTTAAATTTTTTATATTTTATTTTGAAGCTGCAAAATACGAATTTTCAATAGCTGAATATTCTTCATTTTGAAATTACAAAATAAAATATTAAAAATTAAAAAAATTCATTGTTGAAAAAGTTCTGTCAATTTAACAGTTGGGAATTTTCAGAATGTGAAATAGAATTTAAAAATATGTATTAGTTACTAAGTTATTTGTAAAGAAAATTTTCCCATAGAATAACATTGGCTCGGGCTTCCGGTGACGTTAAGTGAAGAGGGCCGTTAAGGGCAGAATTTGTATGTACCGCAACAGCGGTCGCAAAAATCCCCCGATTTATCTGCAAATGAATTTTGCTTCAGTAGCCGACTTTGTTTTTAATTATTATTCATCGATTCATAATTTTAGGGCAATGGTCTTTATTTATTTATTTATTTATTTGAGAAGTAATATTGAACAAGCATAATATTATATACCTGAACAAGAAAGAAAATCTTGCACTTTACCAATATATATGACACTTTCCAATGCAGTTGCCCTTTATATAATTTAACCCTCAAGTTTTCAACTGTCTTGAAAATCCCGTCTCACCAGTTGCTGAAAGGTTCTGCTGTGGAAGCTCGTAGACGGGAGTTACCGGGTTCAAACCCAGATCGTGCTCGTCAGCACAGCCTTTATGAGTTTTCTATATTTTTTTCCAAAACTCGCATAATTACGGGCTGGGCTTCCTTAGACGAACCCCACGGAGTACAATATTCCTAGGACCCAATCGCCCTTAATTCCAAACATCAATACAATTCTTAAGAAGCGTTAAAAGTGTTTAACGTAATCATGCACTCCATGCAAATTCCACTTACACACTTTAATGTAACTAAATTTTTGACCCTATTAGCAGCCGGTAGATTTTGCTCTCAAATTTGGTGTTATTGTGTGGGTTGATTACGTTAACATCTCAGGTCCATGAGTGAAATATCCTGTGTAGAGGGATCATGGCGGTCGTGCTCATCGACCTAGCTATTCGCTGTTTTCCAAGATTTTCTCGAAAACTTAAGCGAATAGAGCAAGCGCACGGGACGTCACTGTGACAGATTATACCGCACGTACTGTAGATTGTAGGCAAAAGGTGGGATAAAGCACCAATGGAAAGGCAGATACTTTGCCTACATGCGCAAAAGTTGCAGAATAGCGTCGCTTGTTTATAAACATGCGCCTGCTCTATACGGACCACCCACATGGAGGGTGGACATTTCTTAGAAACACCCACATGGAGGATATTCTATCCAGAACTAGGTCCCAAGAGTAAACATCGGCTTTAAAGCCTAAAATACAACCGTGAATATTTTAGCTCCCTCAGTGGCTGAAAGGTTGTACTCTAAAAGCTGGCAGACAAGAATATTCTGGTTCAAATCCAAGTAGCACTCATTAGCCTAGCCGATGAGAGTTTTTTGTGGTTTTCTCTAAAACTAGCGTAAATACTGATTAAAACCCCTTAGAGGGATCCACACAGAGTGACCACGCCCAGGTCTTCATTTACAGTAATAAATGGTGTGGTGTGGTGTGGTGATGTACGGGTGTTGGTGCTGGGATTAAGGCCAGTTATCTGCACTAGGGACCTGAGCCTAAGAAGAAGTGTCCTTTGTGGGTGATGGAGAGGGGGAGGGGGGTTCTATGGGTCCTAGCCCGTATTCACGCGAAAATTACAGAAAACATTAAACGGCTAGGTCGACGAGCACGACCTGGGATCAAACCCGGAACTTTCTGTCTATCAGCTTTGAGCGCATAGCTGCCTTTTAGTAATAGGAAACTTAAGAACGTGTAATTTTTATGTGGCTTTACAATAATCTTTTGAAGTTGAAACATGTTTTTTGCATCTGTGTAATGTATATTATTTTCGATATATTTTGTATAGTATGTAAATATATTGCACTAAAATAAGAATATTTCATATCCACAAACGTGTGTATTTCCATGTATTTTAATGCATATACTTTAAAATCAAATGGTATTTTTAATTATTTACCACAATAAAAAAAAATTCTGAAAAAATCTTATTAAATTTGGAAATTTAGCTGATTTTTCTCGAAAACTGCCTACGACTGCGACGAGTGCGGCGTCAAAGCAGCAACACATTAATGTGCTGTCTTTTTTTTATGCTGCATTTATGCAATATTTGTCTAATGAAAGGTTGTGTTTAAATAGTTCAACCTGAAACAATTATTCGTGTTTTTGAAAATTATAGTGTTTGCTTAAAAAATTTTAGTTTTAAATTTAAAACCAAAATTTCTGTGCATTTTGCTGCAACTATTTTGGTAATACATAATGTTTTTCTGATTATTAACACATATACCAATTGCACAATAATGAACTTTTTTCTAATAAACTGCAGTCAATATGAATACGTTTTAAAATTTCTCTTGTTCAATTAAATTTTAAGATGTCAGAGAATGAGAAAGATAAAACTCCTTAATTTACAACAGATTTTCATGTTTTAGTTTTTTCTAATCATTGCAAACTTAATAAAATGGATTCTTTAGTTTATTTAAAATGTCATAGATGGCAGCACTAAAAGATAATAAATTGGCACTTTTCGAAGTAAAATATTTAAAATTAGTGCTGCCATCTATTAACAATTAATCAAAGCTTTTTATATTTTAAAAATTTTGTTTTTTAATAAACTTCCACATAATCCTTTTTTTTTTTTTTTTATTCCTCACACAAATGGTGATTATACACTTTTCACGTGAGTGGACGTAGTATTTCTACAAATAATATTAATTACAACTTAATTCAATATTAGACTGAAATATTGAAATGAATTCTCAAAATACCATAACATTAATAATTAAAAAAAATTCTTAAAAAAAAAAAAAAAAAATGAAATCAGTCAAATTATACATTCTCGCTACTTCCAGTATCGGTTTTACCGCTCGCCACACGTCGAATCTGGAGCCCCAATGCCTTCGGTAGTACCTTACCTCTTTTTTACTCCCCTTCCCTCGCGGGTAAAGTTGAAAGATTTGCAAAATCCCTTCAAAGTGCATATTGCGTACACTTAGTCAACACCCATACATCAAAATTCGCCATTCTAAGGTAATCTGGAGCATATTTAAGCTTGAAAACGTGTTTTGTAACCCTCCCGTTCCAAAGGAGGGGGGGATTGGTTAATTTCGCAAAATCCCTTTATAGCGCATACACATATTTAACCGAGGCATCAAAAAATAGAGATCCTGATATTATTTCAAGCACAGTCATGTTTCAAAACATGTTTTTTACCCCCCCCCCCCCCTCAACTCTACTCTTGAAGGAGGGAAATTTGCAAAATCTCTTTATACTATGAGTTAGACACATATAACCGACCCACACATAAAAAATCTCCTGCCTAAGATAATTTAGTGCAGAGATGCACATGGGTACATGTTTTTTGTCTCCACCTCCCAAGAACAGTAACGTGGAATTTCACAAAATCCCTCTGTAGTGTGTTGAGTACGCATAAGCAGCCCACACATCAAACATTTCCATTCATTCTAAGATAATCTGGAACAGAGTTACGCATAGTCTGTATGTTGAGTACGCATAACCAATCGACATATAAAAATAATCGCTTTCCTGAGATAATTTGGAGCAGTCTTGCTCTTAAAAACGTGCTTTGCCCCATTGCCCTTAAAGAAGGGGAAGATGCAATTTCGCAAAATTACTTGTTGGGAACGTATAACCAGCCCCCACATAAACAATAGCCATTTTAATATAGTTCGGAGCAGAGTTAAGTATTGGAAACATGTTTTTTGCCCCTCCACTCCCAAGGGGGATAGGGTGGAATTTCACAAAATCCCTTTGTAGTGTGTGTGTTGAATACGCATAACCAACCGACATATCAAAAAATCGCTTTTCTGCGATAATTTGGAGCACAGTTACTCTTAAAAACGTATTTTTGCCCCACCCCACCCCTGCCCTTAAAAAGGAGAAGGATGGAAAATTTGATAAAATCCCTGTACGGTGCGTGCTGGAAATGCATAACCAACCCACATATAAAATTTAATCTTACTGAGATAATTTGAAGCAAAGTTATGCTTGGAAACGCGTTTATGGGGTGAGTCCCAGACCGTCGCCAATTGCCAATTGCGCAGCACTAGTGCGACGTAAAACCCGACCAACCAAGCAACCGGTCGATCATAAAATGACAGCAATTTCACGTCAAATATAATATTACAATACTCTATGAGTGCAATGTCTATCGTATGAGAGCACTAATTTTTTGTGGTTATATGTATTTCATAGTTATTTAATAGTGGCTGGTATATAGAAAAATAAATAATTAAATAAATATGTAACCTGATCGTGGTACAGATTATTTTATAGTTCCCCTTGGTGACTTTTGAATTTTTGTCGCCATTTTAAACAAACATACACAATTTATGAGATTGTTGTATCTGTTTCTTTCACTTTTTTTTTTTAAATATTTTTATAATTTATTTGTTTATATATTTTTGAGAGGGTTACTTGGCATAAAGTGGCTGCCTCGAAAGTAGAGTCCTTGGCGAAAAATGTCCTAACTACTTCAGCATCAAAATAAAAAAAATTACTTAGGATTATCAATAAGTAAAGCCCTTTAATATAACATTGAAATGACTTTTATGCTAATCGTACTATCCGTGATAAAAAAAAAAAAAAAAAAAAAAAAAAAACTAGTTGGCATAGGTGGACTCTGCTCAGTTCCCCATCATATTTATGTATGTCATAAATTTCTAGTGCGAGACATATTATAATCATGTTAAGAGAAATGAATTCGACCAAAGCTTGACACAGTGACAAAATGAAATCCCCTCCTAATAGTCTATCCACCGTTCACTTCGATATATTTATCTTATTCTAATCTATTAATTTATTTTATCAGGGTCAAATCCGTTGTTTAGTTTTCATACTACTTTTTTCCAATGCAATAATCCTCAAAATGCATATTTATATGAAAAATTTACAATTTCGCTATGTTAGTAAAATCTTAAATTGCGAATAACTTACGAAATTTTCCTATTAGAATATTTGTAGTCAATCATGTTCAAACCAATATCATAAATATAATTTTGAAGTTGTCTGATATATTTATGATCCTCAAAATGGAAGTCTATGCTCAATTTCGCTCTATTCTGCCATGCTAAGTAAATCGTTATTTCCAAATAACTTACGAATTTTTTAAATTGGAAAAATCATAGTCTATGATATTCATGCCAGTATCCTACATAATTAGTTGGCATAGGTGGACTCTGCTCAGTTCCCCATCATATTTATGTTCTCATAAATTTCTAGTGCGAGACATATTATAATCATGTTAAAAGAAATGAATTTGACCAATGCTTGATACAGTGATAGAATGAAATCTCCGCCTAATAGGCTATCCACCGTTCACTTCGATATATTTATCATATTCTAATCTATTAATTTATTTTAACAAGTCAATTCTGTTGTTTAGTTTTCATGCTACTATTTCCAATGCAATAATCCTCAAAATTCATATTTATATGAAAAATTTACAATTTCGCTATGTTGATAAAATCGTAAATTACGAATAATTTACGAAATTTTCCTATTAGAATATTTGTATTCAATCATGTTCAAACCAATATCATAAATATAATTTTGAAGTTGTCTAATGTATTTATGATCCTCAAAATGGAAGTTTATGCTCAATTTTGCCTTATTCTGACATGTTAAGTAAATCGTAAATTCCAAATAACTTACGAATTTTTTAAATTGGAAAAATCATAGTCTATGATATTCATGCCAGTATCCAAAATAATATTTAAAAAGTGGTTTGACATCTTTACGATGAGAATATCCCTCAAGATTAACGTTTGTGTAAAATTTTGCCCTATTCTGTTATGATAAGAAATTCGTAAAATTCTAATAACTTACGAAATTTTTATATTGGAAAATTCATAGTCAATAATATTCATACCAGTATCCTAAATAATATTTCTAAAGTAGTCTGACATCTTTACGATGAAAATATCCCTCAAAATTGACGTTTATGTCAAATTTTGTCTTTTTTTGCCATGTTAAGAAAGTCGTAAATATCCAATAACTTGCAAAATTTTTAAAGTAGCATGTTTATAGTAACTGATGTTCATTCCGGCATCAAAACTGATATTTTAAAACTGGTATGACATTTTTACAGCAAAAATATTTCATTTAATGCAAGTTTAAGTGAAATTTTGCCCTATTCTCCCATGGTAAGAAAATGATAAATTTCAAATAACTTACGAAGTTTTTTAATTCGAATGTTGCAAATAAATATGGTTCTTGCCAGTGTCGAAAGTAATATTTTAAAACTGGTCTGACCTCTCTGCGATTATTTGTTCGTGAGATGTCGTGTAAACAGACTAACAAACGGACTAACACACTAACAGACACCCTACAGACAGACACTATACTAATTTTATCATTTTCGGTTTCCTCACATCTCAAAACATGTAAAAAAGTCAAAAAACCGAGGTCGGAAATTTTCACGATTACCTAAGTTCCCCATACCTATAATATGATGGGGAACTAAAAATAATAATAATTAAAATTAAATCTAAAATTGAGGTATGTTAAAAAAGGCTATGAAACAAAATTTGAAGAAACGTACTGGATTTTTATTATTATTATTTAATTTCGATAATGACGTTATTTTGGCATACGCCTAAGTAAATTTAATATTTAATACTTTTAGTATTATTATTATTATTCATGTGAAAATATATTTTATTACATGTCGAAAAAAAATTAAACTTTTTGGCAATAATTAAAAATTTAAATAGCTCATTTTAAAGCTTTATAAAAGGCGTCTATATTATATAGATAGAAGATATAATATAGATAACGTTTTGATTCCTCCCCCTCCCCTTACGGACCGAATTTCTAAAAATTCTTTAGAGCTGTACGATTCGCAAGATCTCGTAAGGCATTAGATGCAGATAAATTCTTTAAAAACAGTTTAATTTTCCAGTAAGAAATGGCTGTATTGGGATGTTGCAGTAAGGTGGCACATCTTTTTGCAAGAAAGTCCGCTTGTTCATTGCCCCAAAGGCCACAATGGCCGGGCACCCACTGGATAACAATTTGTTTCCCCTTTAAAGTGAGAGCTCTTATTGATTCTTGACATTGGAATATTTCAGGTGTTAATGGATGATCAATAGCGCTTATTGATTGGATGGCTGCCTGGGAATCAGAAAGAATGACCACCTTTTCAAACTTGCAATGGGCAGCTAATAGTTGCTTTAAGGCTAAACGTATCGCCACAACTTCACCATCAAAGGAGATACCAATATAGCCTGCAGGGGCATAGAAGGAAAAAAGATCTGAGAACACACCAGCCCCTACATTGAGATGACAATCAAACTGGGAACCATCAGTAAAAATGTGCAGCCACTGAGATGGCGGATATCTAACTGCAATGGTCTCTAAGGCAAGACATTTCAATACACTTGGTGCAACATCTCTCTTTCTATGGATAGTTTCAACTAGATCCAGCCTCATATCGATTTCTGGGTGTCAAAAGTGGTTGTATATCACCTGGAATTACAAGATCTTTCTTAATATCCAGGACTATTTGAATAAATCCCTTGGCTTGGCCACATAGTCCCTCCAGTAGGGATCCTCTATGCGCAGTCGCTTTTCATAGAGACATAAGGCCTTCAATTTCACAATATCTTTGAAGTGTATATTCCCTGTCAATAATAACATCGCATCGATAGGAGTGGATTTAAGCTTTAGACATTTTCACTATCTATTAAATCCAATTAATAGATATTTGGAGATTTATTGGATATGTAACAGACATCTAATGTATGTAAAAAAGAGTGATATTTGTCGTACAGTCGGTAACAAAAGTGTCCGAACACTAGCAAAAATTCCTATCTAAAAAAAGTACACTTCCTAAGGTTTTGTTAAATAAATCCTTGTCGAATCATGTTCTTAGTCAGTCTAAGGACATGATTCGACAAGGAATTTTTTAACAAAACCGTATGAAGTGTACTTTTTTATATAGGATTTTTTGCTAGTGTTCGGACACTTTTGTTACTGAATGTACTAATAGATATCTGTAGGATATTTCTAGATGTTTAATGGACCATTTTTTAACTTTTATACATGTTTATAGATGTCTTATGGATGTGAATGGCTGCGTGGGTGGAAGTACTATTTTATATATATATACTAGCAGGCTTTGCCCGCTTCGCTGGACACAATACTGAAATGAGTTGTAAAAATTCCATATCATTATTAATTAACCTGAGTTAAAGTTCCTGTTGTGCTCGGTAGAGATTTTTCTCGCTTGCAACGTGAGAACTCCGTGTTCCCACTGCCTTCGGCAGCAACTTACCCGCTTCTTACTCCCCCTTTTCCAGTGGCTAAAATTGAAGTTTTGCGAAATCTCGACAAAGTACATAATGCGTACGCCTAATCAACATCCACACACCAAAGTTCACCAATCCAAGATAATTTGAGGCGAATGCAAAAGGGAAAACGTATTTTTACATGTGTTTATAGCCCTCTCGACACCAAGCTGGTAAGGGGGGATTTCGTAAAATCCCGTTACAATAAGGGTCGGATACATATAAACAATTTACGTACCAAATTTCGTTACCGCAGATCCCATAGATTTCTCAGGACAAATTTAGCGCTAAAAGGTGCGTCTCGAGTTTGCCCCCTCGTAACCCCCCCCCCCCCCAAAAAAAAAAATGTGTTTTTGGAAATATCCTAAGGAAGTCGCATAGCCTTTTTTCAATATATTTGTTCCATTTTTGGTAGAGGTCCACTCAAAAATCAGGAATTTTCAATATTTCCCCCTCCATTCCCTTAAAAATCGAAAATTCCTAAATGTAGAAAACGTATTATTTATACTCATGTCTAGTCTCCTCATGTGCAATTTCATTACTGTGAAGTAATTATGAGCCGAGTTATGCTTATAAACGTGTTTTTGCTTTTGCTTCCCCCAGGGGGGAAAGGGGAGTAATGTCGGAAAAGTTGATAGATATAATTTTAAGTTGGTTGAAGACCTAAATTCCTGCCAAGTAACGTTGAGTTCCGTCCAGCCGTTCTCGCGTGATGCCCGGACAAACGTGTTTTAGTCTTTTTCCCCCCCCCAGGGGGGAACGGGGGGGAATTTCTGAAAAGTTGATAGATATAATTTTAAGTTGGGTGAAGACATAAATTCCTGCCCAGTACCGTTGAGTTCCGTCCAGCCGTTCTCAAGTGATGCCCGGACAAACGTGTTTTAGTCTTTTTCCCCCCAGGGGGGGAACGAATGGGGGAATTTCTGAAAAGTTGATAGATATAATTTTAAGTTGGGTGAAAACCTAAATTCCTGCCAAGTACCGCTGAGTTCCGTCCAGCCGTTCTCGAGTGATGCCCGGACAAACGTGTTTTAGTCTTTTTCCCCCCAGGGGGGGAACAGGGGGGAATTTCTGAAAAGTTGATAGATATAATTTTAAGTTGGGTGATGACCTAAGTTTCTGCCAAGCGCCGTTGAATTCCGTCCAGCCGTTCTCGAATGATGCCCGGACAAACGTGTTTTAGTTTTTTACCCCCCAGGGGGAATGGGGGGAAATTTCTGAAAAGTTGATAGATATAATTTTAAGTTGGGTGAAGACCTGAATTCCTGCCAAGCGCCGTTGAATTCTGCCCAGCCGTTCTCGAGTGACGCCCGGACAAAAAAAGCGACATACGGACACGATGACACACACACTGCCAAAATTTTCTGAAGTCATTTTCGGCTTTCATGGGGTGTGAAACGTGAAGATATCGCAAAATTTTTTGATTCCGACAAATTTACAGACAAAAGTCTGATTTTATTAATATAGATACAGTCAACAACAAAAGTATCCGAGCACTAGCCAGTAATTCCGATATCAACAAAGTACACTAAAAACTGTTTTGTAAAATAAATCCTTGTCGAATCATGTGCTTAGACTGACTAAGAACATGACTCGACAAGGATTTATTTAACAAAGCAGTATTAAGTGTACATTTTTAAGACAGGGATTATTGCTAGTGCTCGGATAATTTTGCTGCCGACTGTAGATAAAAAATAAATAAATAAATAAATAAGTGAAAATTTTTAGTAAGTTATTTTATTTGAGATTTTTCTGAAAATGATATAAGGTAAGTAGTTACTATCACGCAGTAGATTAGGAAAGTACAGTCGGTAACAAAATTGTCCGAACACTAGCAAATATTCTTATGTAATAAAAGTACACTTCATACAGTTTTGTTAAATAAATCCTTATCGAATCATGTTCATACATTGACTAAGACGAGGATTCGACAAGGATTTATTTAACAAAACCGTATGAAGTGTACTTTCTTTACATAGGAATTTTCGCTAGTGTTCGGACACTTTTGTTACCAACTGTAGATACTATCACAAAAGGCTAGTTATATACACAGTGTACATACAGTCGGTAACAAAAGTCTCCGAACACTAGCAAAAATTCTTATATAAAAAGAGTGTACTTAATACAGTTTTGTTAAATAAATCCTTGTCGAATCCTGTTTCTAGTCAGTCTAAGAACATGATTCGACAAGGATTTATTTAACAAAACTGTATGAAGTGTACTTTTTTTATATAGGAATTTTTGCTAGTGTTCGAAGACTTACGTTACCGACTGTACATAGTGTATATATATTATATACATGATTCCTTTCAAAGTATGTACAAAGTACCCATCGCAATGTCTATGGAGAATAGGTCCATGTTATTATGGCCCATTTGAGACAGCAAGCATCAAATACATTTCTTTCACACCAGAAACAGTTTAGGAAAAATGAGTACGCTATTATTGCATTATTATCATTCTTGTAAGTACACTATTATACTTCGAGCAATTCAGATTCATGTAAGTAACCAGGATGAAAAATGATTTTACCAAGGCTTAATTAGAAATGATAAAAATTATAACAGTCGAAAAAAAAGAGCCTGGGTACCTGGTCAGTAACATTAGGGTTAAACATTCAGATACAGTCGGCTGCAAAATTATTCGAGCACTAGCCAATAATTCCTATATTTAAAAAGTACACTTAAGACTGTTTTGTTAAGTAAATCTTTGTCGAATCATGTTCTTAGACTGATTAAGAACATGACTCGACAAGGATTTATTTAACAAAGCTGTATTAAGTGTACTTTTTTTTGGCAAGGATTATTGCTAGTGCTCGAATAATTTTGCAGCCGACTGTAAGTTTCATAAACAATAATATTAGCAATCTGTACCAAAAATGAAGATATAGTCAATAACTCATATGAATTTATTTTTCATATATATGTTTATTTAAGACAGCATTTAGAAAATCTGATAAAATAATAACATTTAACACAATAACATAACATTTGATGCTATAACACAAAAATTCTTCATGTTATAAACAACCCATTTTAAAATTTCTTTTGTAAATAACCTATACTACATTTAGTAGTATTCACTGAATTTAGTACAGTGTAGAAATTTCAATTATCCTATTCAGAAAATTGTGCATGAATTTCAAAGGAAAATGAAATAAATTTGTTTTCGGTATTTATTTTATTTCAGTGCCAGGAGCTTCCGATATTCATATATATCACAACAGATGTTTTTGTTTCATTTATCAGAATCAGGAACTGTTTACATTTTGAATTAAAAATTAGTTTTAATATTAGTTGGTCTTTGCCAGCCTAGCGGTCAATATCTTCAATTGAACCTTGCAGTACTTGCCAAATTAAAAATAGTGACCAAATATCGTGATAAATAACCAATAATGGAAAAAAAGAAAAAAAAAATGATTACTTAAAATTTAACTGGGCTTTTTATCAAAATAATGAAATTCAAATAATAAAATGTAATTTAATTTTAATTATTTAGGAAAATTATTATTATTCACAGTGGTTTTCTTTCTCTTTTATTCATTTATTTTTAAATATAATTTATATTAGTAATACTGCGCTGAAAAAAAAAAAAAAAAAAAAAAAAAAAATTCGAGCCTTGATACCATTTCTGCGGATTCTTATGCAAAATGACTCCCCCAATTCAAATAGGACCTCCATTTTGCCCAATCATCCACCGTTTTCTCGAAACGCTACCCCTTCCCACAATTTTTATCCCTGTTCGGTAATTTTATGGCCATGAATTTGGTTTGGGGAATGGAAAAGAATTATTTTAACACTTAAAATATATATACAGTGGTGGACATAATTATAAGACATCTATCTAATTTGACAAATAGTGAAAGAAAAGATTCAGAACTCAAAAATGTTTTATCAGATACTTCAAAAACATAAATTTATTCTGTTATCACACGTAATTGTTTTACAGAAATGATATTTTTATAAAGTTTAATAAAAATAATAAAAAATACCATGGACAAAATTATAACACACCCTAACATTTTAATTAAAATACCTGCTTTTTTTCCGAAAACAATGTGCAATATGAAAATTTTCTGCACGCTGTTATGACGTCAGTAGTTAACTAAAGCAGACGATAACCGACTTCACGCACTTACAAACATGCCACGAGGTACAGAATTAAAAGAAAGTGAAATTCGCGAAATTTGGAGATTAAATGGAACTGGTGCTTCAATTAATAATATTTCAAAAGTTATTAAACGCTCTAGATGTGCAATTAGAAATGTTTTGAAAAGAGAAATTGGTGGATCGGTGATTAAAAGGTCTGTGGACGTACTCCTTGCTTGTCCTCGAGAGACAGACGCCATGTGCTTTCGCTCGCTACACAGAATAAGATGACAACTACAGGCATTAAAAATGCTTTGAAACTGAATTGTTCAAGGAGAACCATTCGCAGGATGTTGCATAATCCTTCCTATGTGAAATATAAAAAATTGAAGAAAAAAACCACCACTTCTAAGCTGGCAGAAAATGGAGCGGCTAAACTTCGCTAAACAAACTATGGCCTGGACCTCCAAATGGTACTCTGTGTTATTTTCTGATGAAAAAAAAGTTTAACCTGGATGGTCCTGACGGGTTTCAATATTATTGGCATGATTTACGGAAGTCTCCTCATGTACTAATGAGCCGCCAAATGGGTGGAGGCTCAGTAATGGTTTGGGCTGGTTTTCTGGCTCAATGGAAAAAAGATATTGTTTTTGTGCATTCAAGAATGAATTCCGAAAATTATAAGAGTCTTCTTAAAGATCAACTAGTGATCAACGGTGAAAAGATCAACGGTGAACTTCTTTGTGGCAAAAACTACACTTTCCAGCACGATAACGCGCCGATTCCTGCATCACACGTAACAAAAAAGTGGCTTTCATAGCAAAGTATCAATGTTCTCCCGTTGCCTTCTCGCACCCCAGACTTAAATTCCATCAAAGACTTGTGGGGAATCTTAGCTCGTGCGGTTTACCGAAATGGGAGGCAGTTTATATGTGTCGAAGACCTAAAGAATGCTATAAAATGTGCTTGGGAAGAACTGCCTTGCGATATTTTGTTAGATTGATAGATTCGATGCCGAATCGCATTTTTCATGTTATAAAAAACAATGGCGGATCCACCAAATATTGAATAACCATGTTAGAGGATTTTCTTTTAGACCATTAATGTCTGCTAATTATGTTGACCACTGTATTTGGAAAAAAAACAGTTGGTGTCTTATAATTTTGTCCATTATGTTTTTAAGTTTTTTCATTAAATTGTATGAAAATATCATTATTATAAAATCCTTATATATATATTTCTTTTGTGCGTGTGTATGTCACTGAACTCCTCCTAAACGGCTGGACTGAGTTTAATGAAATTTTTTGTGTGTCTTCAGGTGGATTCGAGAATGGTTTAGATTTACAAATGAAAGTTGTAACTTAATTAGTTCTTTCTTAATTAATTTTTAACCAACTCTTTCAACAACTTTTCCACCTAGATGGCGTGAATTGTCGTAAACACGATGTCAAAATTTATTTAATGTTGAAATGAAAAATGAATTTTTAACCGTATCTTACGAGGTGTTTAAAATATTTTTTCAAAGTTAATATTTTAGAATTGTAAACACGATGTCAGAATTTATTTAATGTTGAAATGAAAAATGAATTTTTAACCGTAAGTGTTTAAAATATTTTTTCAACGTTAATATTGTTAAAATGTTAAAATTAGTTAAAATAGTATATTCTTTTAAAAAATTCGTCAATATCCGACGGAGTTATTTTATGTTAAAATGAAAAATGAATTTTTAGGCCATTATTATTTGTGCAGATGGAAAATGTACTAAAAGTTTTCCGAAAAATTTCACGATCACAAATGTTGACGGATATCCAATATATCGTCGAAGAAATCCCGATAATGGCGGACAATCTTATCATCTATGGCGGTCATCTTTGTCAACAACATAGATATTGACAGTGATAACCGTTGGGTGGTCCCATATTCGCCTCTGCTGAGCAAAACATTCAATGCTCATATTAATAGCAAGAAATTCAAACTTCTTCACACACCATAAATTTTAAATCAGCACAACCGGTTTCGAAAGGACGTGGTCTTTCTTCATCAGGTGCAAACACGTGCAACTGCCTTGGAGGCAAAAGCAAGACTGAAAGCAGGACAAAATCTAGAGGGGGAGGAGCAACACAAACAACCAATAGGAAGCAACATGCAGGACAGGACCAATCAGAGAGGAACACACGTACACACACACCACAAAATGAGGAGGGAGGAAAGGAGTAAACAATTATTATTTTTTTTTTCAATAATATTAAACTAATAAGTAAATTTAATAAAATTTATCCATTAATTATTATTATTTTTATTTAAATTAGAATTATTTTATTATAACTAATATGATGTTATAAACATAATGAAGGAAATTATTTAATTGAATTAAACAAATTTTTCCAGGCTGTAGACAGCAAAGTGGAATCAGATTTTTCATTGACAATTTTATCACGATTAAGGTAAATAGCTAAATTTTCTAAAAAATCCAGTTCGGAAACGTGTTTGGCATGAAAGATAATTTTGGCACTCTTAAAATTAAAACTATGATCAAATTCCCAACTGTGCTTCGCAACAGAAAATTTAGAAATTTCTTGATTAACAACATACCGAGAATGTTCACGGAAACGGCATTCAAGATTTCTTTTAGTTTGACCAATATAAGATAAATCACAGTTATTACAAGGGACATTATAGATAGCCCATTTTTGAAGCTCAGGAACAGGGGATTTGGTTTGTGCTGAAACCGCTTGTGCTGATTTAAAATTTATGATGTGTGAAGAAGTTTGAATTTCTTGCTATTGTCTGTACGCCAGTTTTTTTAATTTATTTTTGGTGCTCATATTAATGTTCAGTTCTGCAGTTCAGTGAACAGCATCAAATACATTTGCAAGTATGTGAATAAAGGCAGTGATATGGCTGTATTTCGAGTTGAAAATACCAATGTGAATGTTCCTCCGGTGAATAACAACGATGAAATAACACTTTACCAAATTGGCCGGTACGTCAGCTCCAATGAAGCTGTTTGGCGTATCTTTGGTTTCCATATTCATGAACGGGAACCAGCAGTTCTTCATTTAGCCGTCCATCTTGAAAATGGCCAGCGCGTATATTTCACGAGCGAGACAGCGATTGATCGTGCTATAAATACACCAAAAACTACACTCACCGAATTTTTGGAATTGTGTAATCGTGCGGATGCTTTTGGTGCTTTTGCACGGACATTACTCTATTCAGAAATACCACGCTATTTCACATGGGCTCCAACAAAAAAATGGATGCCCCGCAAGCAAGGCACGCCGATTGATGCATGTCCCGCTTTATTCAAATCAAACACCTTGGGACGAGTATTTACAGTCAATCCAAGGCAGACTGAGTGCTTTTATCTTCGACTGTTATTGGTTAATGTCATCGGCCCTTTGTCATGTCAAGATTTACGTAAAATCTTGTACGCCATCCAAAAATGTAAGTAAAATATATGGAAATGTTTACTTTGTGTCATTTCATCCAAATAAATTGAAAATGCATGCAAATAGATATCGTGATGCAAAGAAAAAAACTGTGAAATTTTTTTCAGTTTTGGATGGCGTGACGCAAAAGATAGAATAATTCATTGAAATAAATATATTTCAGTACATAATATAAGCTTAATGAAAGTGATATATTTGACAACGTATTTGAAAATTAAAAGCAATATTTCAATGTGCACATATACTTTAATATGCAAAACAAAATAATTGCAGAGAAATTTAAAAACAAATCACTTAATGTAACACCACTGCGTTACTGGAATTTCATATAATTTCTTTTAAAACACATGCTTTCATAGTATAAGAGATGTGAATGGAAAGGTATCAATGAGTAAATGCTATATATTATTTTATGTTGAAAATAACGTTTACACTGTAAATATAAATAAAAGGAAAAAGCAAATTGAAATAAGAAAATCTATGTATAATTTAATTAATATCAAAGCGTCACTGAAAATTTGATATCATTATTTTTAAGACCCGTATTTCTAATTCTTATAGCCATAAAGTACAGTGCTGCGTCACAAACTTTTAACCCGTTAAGGGTTTTTTGTATTGATTAAATTATACATAGATTTTCTTATTTGAATTTGCTTTTTCCTTTTATTCCGGTAACTCTTTAACCAATCACATTAGAACGTCCATCTTTGGAATATCGATAATAAGAATTTTCTCGCCAAAAGTCGCCAAGGGCAAAAGTTGTCAAATTTGGCGCCAAATCCATTACCTGCCTATTGGAGCTTTTTAATGCGTTTTAAAGAGAAGTTTAAGCTATTTAAAAACATGGTATATAATTTTTTTTTTTTAATCTTATATATATATATATATATATTATTGACAAACAGCTCTTTTTTCTTGCTCTTATATTTTTTATGTATAATTTCTTACTGTATTTTAATAAGATAAAATTTTATTATTATTATTATTTTTTATGTGGAATATTTCAGTTCTTTTTTTTTTTTTTTTAATAAAGCAGTTTGAGCACTTCCAATATTTAAGAAAATTCTTTGTTTTTGTTCTAATAATGTGTATAATATTTGTTTTATATTTATGTGTTTATTGTAAGTTAGATAAAAGTATAATTTCAAATAAGTATTTTGAAAAAAACCCACTTGGGTTTTATCTTGAGATTTTTCAAGTGGGTTTTATTGAAAAAACCCAACCGGGTTTCTCTTCGGGTCGGGCAAAATCAAGCCAACCTGGCTTATTCAGAAGGTTGCACAGCCGGTTTTGTGGCTTCAAACGAAACAAAATATTGTTACAGGTGATGCACTCTGCGAAAATCTAAAATAATAATAATAGTAATAATAATAATAATTAAAATTTTTATCAATAAATAGCAGTGTAGCAATATATAAGGTGATTTTTTTTTTTTTTTTTTTTTTTTTTTTCACAGAGCACATCATTTGTACTATTTACGAGTGAAATTTTGTTTCATGTGGAACTATAGAACCAGCTTTAGAGCCTTCTGAATAGGCGAACTTTAATTATAACAACCCCATATGTATATACATATAGATAGATAGATAATTGGGATACAAATAAGTTATTTTCAGTATTTCCAATAATAACACAAAAAACATTATGCATATTAGTTTAGGGGTGCACAACCTTTTTGGCTGGAGGGCCACTCTCACTGTTACGTGGGCCATGAAGGGCCGCAAACAAGATAATATAAAATAATTAGACTATGCACATATATTCACTGTTTTTATTAAAATATATATATACTGGGTGATTCAAAATAGATGTAACAGCGATTATCTCTTAAACTAACAGTCATAGAATCATACTTCCAATTTCAAAGGTGCCAAAATAAGCTGTTTTAAGTGTAGGTACGTAGGTATAAAAACATCGCTTTGAGGTATTAGATGGCACTGCGAGATCTGTAAGTGAAAATGCTTCTATAACTGTAATTGTCTTTTTCTGCATGGATTTTTAGGTCTATTTTTATAAAATTTCAGGTCACAAAATTTAATTCACAACATAAAAAAAAAAAAAAACCTCACGACAAAAGATAACATAACTTGTGACATAAAGGGTAGCAGTAAATATTAAACTGTATGATTCAAAAGCATTTTCCAGATCTGTATCATCATTTTTCCAGATTTTTGGGCTGTATTTGCAATTTCCCTAATTTTTTCCCTAATTTCAAATTCCTTGACTTTTCCAGGTTCTCCCTGACTCATGGTAACGCTGATATAAAAACCATCATTTTCATCCCCTTCTTCCCAAAAAGAGTTTTTGTAAATGAAAGTTTTACAATTGAAACAAATAAATTATTTATTCTTTCTTTCTTATTTTTCATTACAGAAAGAAAAAAAAAAATGTCTTCTGCTGACGATTAATATGGTCTAAAATGTCAATCCTTCCGCGGGCCGCAAATTGATGGCTCCTGGGTCACATGTGGCCCCCGGGCCGCAAGTTGTGCACCTCTATATTAGACAAATGTCGTTAATAGATTCCCCTCATTTAACTGTAGAACTGTTTTTAGAAAAATTTCTAATTCATTGATACAAAAAGATATTTCAAATTAAAAACTAATATGTTGTGACCATCCGAGAGGTTTCTTCTATAGCATTCTTCTATATAACAACAGTCCCCTACCTAAAATTCAATCATAGCTTTTTCTAATAAAGAATTTACATAAGCTGTTTGGGACAATTTTAACTAATAGATGTTGAGATATAGCTATATGAAAAATTGTAAAACGTCAAAAATGACACTGTCACCTGGAGGCCGATATACACATAAGTCAAGCCAGCATTCTTTCATAATAGCCATTGTCACACCTGTGAGTTAATTTTTAGCCATAGTAGTATCGTAAGATAATTTCACAGCAGAGGTTGATAAATTAGAACAACCATAAAACGTAAATAAAATAAAGATTAAAAACTTAAAAATCATACATGAATATAAAAAGTTGTACCATGGTTTATTAGATTTAGATGATACTGAATTTATGAAATATAAAGCATGCATGGGGAAAAAAAAAAAAAAAAAAGAAATTAGAACAGGATAATTTAATTTAATTGAACTTAAAAAGAGATATCATTGATGCAGTAATTATTTAGCCATTTTTCATTTCTTTAAATAATAAACAGAATGTAAAATTAATTTTAGATGATATTATGCCTGGAGACTTTTTAAGATAAATTCTGAACGAATTGAATAAATAAGAAAATAATAATAGACAAAAAATAAGGAAAGAATAAATAAGAAAATAATAAACCATCATTTTTAATAAAAGTTGTTTGAGTGTGCGAAATCCATGTCACATTATGAAGTTATTGCATTTACACACTATAATAGCTAAGACATGAGAGAAAATTCAATATAGTAGCGACATCTATCGATTGTTACATATCCAAAAAAATCAACATAATTTTTTTTATAATGATCTAATCTCATTTAAGTTTTGAAAAATTATATACACTATGGAAGCTGAGACTAAGCCTTCCCTTAAATGGGAAAACTTACAAATGCAGCATAGTTGTTGGAGGATATACACCAAAAGTTGACAGACACCAATTTATATCAAAATTCAATTAAATGTGAATTTTCATACAGGTCTACACCCCGCGACAAAAAGATAGGTACAAGGGTTTTTTTCTTTGATTTTTCATAAAATAACATTATCTAAATTATGCTTATCATTTATTATTATCATAAAATAACACTATTCCCGGACTAATTTTTGTTTTAAGACTAATTTAGAAAAATTTTAAGACTACACACCGCGACAAAAAGATAGGAACGAAGGTTTATTTTTTTTTTTAATTTTTGAATATGATTATTTTGAATATGGTTCAAATATTTAATATGTTTTTGATATGATAATATTTTGTTATGATAATAAATGATCAGTACAATTTAGGTAATGTTATTTTATGAAAAAAAAAACCTTTGTTCCTATCTTTTTGTCGCGGAGTGTAGTCTTAGATTAGAAAAATTTTAGTCTTAAAACTTTTCTAAATTAGTCTTAAAACAAAAATTAGTCCGAGAATAGTGTTATTTTATGATAATAATAAATGATAAGCACAAATTAGATAATGTTATTTTATGGAAAATCAAAGAAAAAACCCTTTGTACCTATCTTTTTGTCGCGGGATGTATATACCTACACTGGTGATAAAATTTAAAATGGGGTGTTTAACCCTCCTTCCACAGGAGTGGGGAAGTAGCCTTCAGTTGTTTAAATTTTCAATATGGGTATCATACAAAAGAACTCGTTAATATCTTTAAAACAAATGGTTGAACCATTTGTAACAATTTAAATAAATATATATATATATATTAGATGTCAGCACAAAATTGACTTTCTTTGGACATTATGTGTTACACATCTGTGAGATGAAAATAATCTGTATTCATTATGGAAAACAGTTTTAATCAATCATTTATATTGTGCAAATCCATACAGAAAAATGTAGAAGAAAGTCTTGTGATGGTCACAACATACTTTTTTTTTTTTTTTTTCTTTTTTGGTAGTAATACCAGTTTAATGAAAGTCTTTTTTCTGATGAAATATGTATTGTCTTTTAACCATGTGGTAATTTTCCAAACAAAAAGTTTTATTAAATTACCATAAAAAAATATTTTAAAATTTAAAAGGCAACAAGTTTGTCCTACTAAATGCATCATTTCTTACCTTTACTTGTGTAATTAATTTTTGAGAATGAAATAATTCAGTTATATCGATAATAATTAAAATAAATAGAATAAAATAAAATTCATCTGTGGCCGAAACCGAACCACGTAACAGTTGAAGAGTGAGTAGTAATATGCCACAAATCAACAGGTTAGTGCATAAACACAGTACTACAACATTTCAGTATATTCATCTATATATAAATTTTTTCATCTCTAAACATTATCTCTTTAAATTTAACTTATTATTCTCTTTTAATCTGTTTAATTCAATTCTTTTTCCAGTGGCGGATTTAAGGGAGGGGGGGGGGGCTAGGGGGCTGAAGCCCCCTCAAAAGCACTAACATTCCCATTGGATGATACAATTGTAAATATTTCATTGACCTGGAATAACATCTTGAAAACTCTTAGCCCCCCCCCCCCCCTCAAAAAAGTTAAATTCTGGATCCGCCACTCTCTTTTTCTCTTTCCTTCTAGATATTTAAACTTTTGTACAATTTTTACTTCTGTTACTAAACTCAAACTACCATAGGTAATGGAAGTATTTAGTCAAAAATTGCGACTTTGAGGTTTCACCTGGTTTATATGTTTTAGACTTCGTAGTCTAATTATTAATACTATTATTATTTTAATTAATCATTGCATTCCATATGTCTGTCTGTGTGTTAAAGGAGGCAGGGGAAAGAGAGGAGGAGAGAACAGAAAAAAATTGCAGTTTAATTTTTATTTCTAAAATGTGGACTTAATTTTCAGGTAAATTTCTCATTCACGAGGTTTTCCAGGCAGTGGAGGACACTCTGTCAATGTATTTGGTGATCCATGCACCCAGCGAGACCCATAAGATATTTTATTATTATTTAAATTCATCATAACCAATATAATTATATTTTAGGGTCACTTCTAATTCGACTAAATGGGCAATGAAATACATCAAATAAACCTGCCAAATCTTCATAAGGTGGTCCTCAAGAAGAAAAATACCCATTTTTAAAATTCATTTTTAATTAAATAAATATATATATATATATATATATATCAATAACTTAAATTATATATTTCGTAAAGGAACAACTATAGTATCTCCCCACAGCTCAATTTCGCGATTTATTTTTTGGCGATTATGGCTAAATCATAAAATCATAAGCTAAATTATAAATAAAAAATAAACAGCATGCAGGCTGCCATATTATATCGCAAACAGTCCAGAACGACATCCTTATCGTAAATCGGCACCAAAGGAAAATCGCCAAATTCAGCTGTGGGGAGATACTATAGTTGTACCTTCGTAATTATTTCTCATTTTTATGGCTTCTATATTAAGAACACAATATGAGGCAGATTCTTATTACATTTTATAAACCATCAAATGAAACTGTATCGTATTGACTGCGATTTTAACGTTAACCTTTCTTAACTCCTCTAATGACATGAAGTGGCTTTCTCTTAATGGAAAAATAATCTATTTTTTTAGTTCCAAAAGACAGGTACAAAATAATAAGATGAAAGTTACATTTAAAGTTTCATTTAAATACCAATATTTTACTTTTATTTCTGGCATTTGAGTTAGCATAAGAAGCATATAATTTTATCTTTTGTCAACGAAGATCACATATTGTTTTGTTTTTAATTGTTTAGTTGGTTGGATGGTTGATAGTTGGCTACGGCTAAAAACTTTTACTGTGCACGACCATCTTGCAGTTAAAGAAAAAAGCAAACTAGAAAACAATTGGGTACTTCATGTCATTCAGAATACATTTAATTTAATTTTAGAGGTTTATCTTGCAAATATTTAATTAGAAATAATTTTAAAAGTAATTCGGAATTCAAGTAACATCAAAATTTAAAACTATCCATCATCCATCCAACCAATCTACTGTTCATCTTGTTGCTCTGCTCCAATTTGGATTTCGCATGAATAAATTAATTTTCATAACCTTTTCCTCTGACTTGCGGTAAATAATATACCTTATATCAATCTTCTTTTCACTTATTTATTTATTTTTATTTTTAATGCTAACAACTTTTCTTTATATGTTTGTTTTAGGTGCTTTAAATTAGGTATACTCAAGAAATATTTATCTTATTGAAGAGTTTTTGGTTTTTTTCATAAAAAGAGTTTCTCACAAAACAACTGTTTTAAAAGAAACTTCCGTAAAAAATATATGAAGTATAAATTAGATGCAAGTACAGTATGTTCTCTGATATCAGCCATGATTTTTGGAATGTAAGCAATAGAAATTGCAAAAAAATCATCATGGATACAAAATTATTCTGACCGTAATTTAATTAGTCATAAAATTTTTAAAAAATAATAAAAAGTTGTGTTTTAGTTATTTTAGTATACTTTTGGTGTTATATTCTCTATTTTTTTTCAGAGAGAGAAAAAATAGCAACATCAAACTTAAAAAACAGTTATGTTTTATAAACTATGCATCCTTGTTTTAACAGCCATTATTTTATTATAATAATGTAAAATTAGGAGCAGAAAAAAAAAAAATTCAGTGTTTTTAAAAAGAAATAACAGGGTTCTTTCTAGTTATACTTCATATGATGCTGTTATAAACATATTGTATGTTAAAACAGTAAATTATTTTTAAAATATTTTATGCCCAATTAGTATATTGGTGAAATCTTCCTTGTTCCAAGGAAAATTTCCATATTTTGGGACATTCTTTTCATCTTTATATGTATATATTTGCTTTTCTGAGCTTATATATATCTATATATACACATTAACATTATGCATGAAAAGAAAAAAAGGATTAATATTTTATAATAGCTGAATGAAAGTCTTATTTAAAATTGATACTAAAAAATAAGGCCTTATTTTAGATCTTAAATGAACCTTGATTACTTTATTGTTATATTAATCAGTTCTTTTACAATATTTAAAGTGGATTATTAAGTTAGAACAAGATAGTAGTCAGTATAGTATTTAAGATAGTGTATGGGAACAAAAACTGATATTTCTTTATTAGTGTCCCAATTTTTAATAGAATAGCATGTTATCTCTGTCTGTAAATTTAGAAATGCTGCAGTTTCTAATATATAGAATTTTAAGCTAAGGTATAGAATCATTTTAGTACTTAAAAAAAAAGCTACATTATTAGAATTTAAGAAATTATGTTATACAAAACAAGCTTCGTATATCTTGTGGCCAAGTGGTTATGTCACCATATTGCTGATCACCTTCGAGCTTAGGACACCAGGTTCGATTCCCGTGCTGGCCCTGGATATTTTTCCAATTCTTCTTAATGTAATTCTGTCATGTGCTATCTGTTTTTATCTGATGAAGATTTACAAGCAGACTACACGTCAAGCATATAAATTTGATATATATGTGTTATCAATAAAAAATGTATAATATATATATATCTTGATTTCAAAGTATGTGTTAAAAGGGGTGGGGAAATGCTTGATTTACTTGTACTAGTGAGTAAATCAAACCATAAGTATAAAACTTTGAATAAACCTCATAGAATACAATAACTCACAACAATTGTTTTGGGTCAAAAAAAGACACGGCCCTTTGTCATACGAACAAAGTAGGCATGAGTGCTGAAATCAAAGTGGCAATGCATAAGTACAGTTCTCGTGCCTACTTTGTTTGCCTGATAAAGAGTCGTGTCTTCTTTTGACCCAAAACATTGTTGCTAGTCAGGGCTCGAAATTAGCAGTCACTAGTTGTACTTTGCAACTCTGAATATTTCATTTTGACGACCACAATTTCATACCTAGTCATCACTTTGACACCTAGTATTCTTTTTCCCCTTCAATGTGCAGTTCTAATGTGCGATGAAAATAAAGGCACTAGCAACAAAGTAGTAGAAGTAAATTCCTAGCTTTCTTGTAAAAATATTAGCACTTAGCAAATTTTTAAAATGGGAAAAGCTAACTAGATACAGTATCATTATTTTAAGTAATTATAGTTTATGTACAATGTTTACACATATGTTTATGTGTAAATAACAGTTTTAAAATGGCACCTAAGTACAACATAATGGTAACTAAGAAAACAATGTTAGTTGCCATTTGGCACCCAACTTGCTGATTCTAATTTCGACCCCTGTTGCGAGTTATAGCTGTTTATGATGTTTATTCAAAGTTTTGTATTTATTACTTTTAAACACCAGTACTGGGGTGCTTTTATATATATATATATTTATTTATTTAAAGCAAGCCATGTCCGAAAAATTAGTCGCCAAGCGAGTGAGTTTAAAGTCCGGCAGTTCATTGCTGATATTTAATGTTGTGTATCAGTCAAAAATCTATATACGAGTAGTGTAGCTGTGTAAAACAGCCAAAAAATGTGCCTAAACAGTGTTTGAATAGGCAACTAAACTGCTTTATGCTTTATTACCTTTTGAGCTGTTATTCTATACTGTAGACTGTATTTTAAAAAATGATGCTTTGAGAATTTGAAATAATTCTGCTAAATGCTTACAATTGTGTAAATTTTGTTCTAAAGATTGTCGACTATGTATCATATATTGCTGGCTGGTTAAAAAAAAAAAAATCTTTGGCTGATAAGAATTTCTAAAAAATTTCTACCTCTGTGTGGTAATATGAAAATTTCTGGGGGGGGGGGGGGGGGGGAGAAGAAGAAGCAAATGTATAAGGTGAAAAGGAAAAAAAAAAAAATCTGATGTGAAACAACCACATGACTTCCACTACCCAGTATTGCACATATTATATGCACTTTTTGAAGATAATGTAATCAGAAGACATAAAATTGATCTAAAAAAGTAGACACTTAAAAATTTTCCGTTAAGAGAGAGCAGATACATGTGTAATAATCTATTTTAAAAAAAACTTTAAAAACCCACATTTTCAATGTATCATATCATTTAAATCTTTTTAAAGTTAAAATAAAATTAAATTGGGGAGGGGGGGGAGGGAATCTAATTTTTTTGTTTATTACCCAAAATGGATGAAATTTGAACTGAAAGTTGGTCTTGTGTTGTACAGGCTGTGTATTAAGTTTTGTGTGTGTGAGAGAAAATTTGAAGAATATTGAAAATTGCAATTTTTAATCTCACTTCAAAAACATGTGACTTGAATAGCAGGTGTTTTCTTTTCTCTCCAAACGGTTTCCACACAATCTTCTGCTGTTGCCACCTAATTTTAATACTTTAGTTAATTTTAAATAATCTAATTGTCCGATTGATAAGCTGTTTAATCCATCGGATTCACAAAAAATTTCCCTTTCATTTGGTACCTCATTTGTTACTATACGGCTGATATTTCTATTTCTAATTTATTTTCCCCTTTTTTCTTGTGTGACATTCACAAACTTTCGAGATGAGAGCAAGTACATAAGAATTTGGGGAAAAGACATATAAAACAGAACTTACATATCAAGTTAAAAAATAAAAATAAATCCGTAGTACTATTTTTTTTAAACAATAATTTCCAAGATCTAAAACTAACCTACCTAATCAGGATGACTGTTAATTTTCTTGTAATAACAATGTAATACATGAGAAAAAATATGTAAAATGGGTTTAGGTAAAAATTTTCAAGAAAACCATTAGAGCCATTTTTGAGATACTGACTTTTTCCAAAAGTTGGCATACTAAATTGTTGACTGAAAAACAACAATTACGTACAGAAGGATATCTAAAAGGGGGTTAATATTTTGTGTTGGAAAAAAATCCATGCAGCCGTTTTTATAGGAACACACTTGTGAGACCTGAAATTGTACTACTTATACAGGACATCTATCAATTTTCCTGAACTAACCAAATATATCATACAAAAAGACATCTAATAGATTGTTTATATAGCAACTTTGAAGAAAAATGTTAGAGTCATCTTTGAGATACAGTCTCGCTTCAAATTTGAGATGTTTCGCTTCCTGTTTTCCAATTTTCATCAAAAGGTGGAAGGATCATCTGTACACCAGACCTATCTCAATTCTGAAGTTTCATAGTTCTATCTATTAGTTTTGGAGATATAACAGTCAGAAGATTTCCAACATATATACACACACACACTGACCAATTGCTAAAAACCACTTTTTTGGACTCAGGAGAAAAAAAAAAAAAGGTGAAATCAGGTGAAAACTCAAAATTCCGGACCGAATACAATACTCTCATAATCTATAATAATCGGGTAATAGAAGTAATTTGATACTACAGTTTTAAATTTTTATTAATTTTACTTATCTTCAAAAATTAATTTTGTGCTTTAAAATGTATTTTTGGTTGTGCCTTTTTTGTTTGGGATTCATCATTTGGAGATTTGAATCACCACCACTGAATAAACTGCCAAAATATGTTCAAAGCATTTAGTTAAATTAACACTGTGCTCTAAAATAATAATTATAGTTGGTTGGTTGGGTTTTACGTCGCGCTAGTGCTGCGCAGATGGTCAGATGGCGACGGTCTGGGATACACCCCTGGATGTGGTCCGGAGACATGCCATTACAATTTGGATCCTCCGTGGAAGGGATGGCTCTCCCGCTTCGGTGACCCCCAGAGGTATAATTTTTGATGGGAACATGGAGGACATTGCGGCCACGACAGATTTTACGTGCACCAGCCACCATTAGTGTACACGACGGTCTTTGGCCAGCGCTCTACCGACTGGGCTACCGTGGCCCAATAATAATTATAATAAATAATTTAAAGATATTAATATAAATAATGAATTCAAACCAAAAAAATTTACAAATACCATATTTGTGTTTTTATTATTTTATTCTGTCATTTATTATAATATTATAAATATTTTATTTACGAATTGCTGTAGAGGGAAAAAAAAAAAAAAAAATCCTTAGATATCACTATCACTAGGTCCCACCATTTGTATAAGTCACCAAATGTATCAAATAGGGTGGTGGTCCTTAATTAAAAAATATGTTTTTAAAACCACATCAAGATCCTGTTTTGAGATTTATGAATTTTCTTTTCTTTGCAGATAGCTTTGATGTGATATTTTTATAGTAAGTGTAATCCTCTTCAAGATATGCAGATGTCAATGGCAACCAAAAAAATTGTAGGTAAGGATAATTTTTTTCCCATTCTGTTCTTTTTAGAGACACCAATAGGTTTTGCTTTATTTGAATGATGGGGAGGTGTGCTGTCTTGAACACAAGTTGTGCTTGTTAACCTAACCCTAGCTTTAGAGTTTTTCATAAACTTGCAAGTAGGGATGAAACGGATATCCGGTAACTATCCAGTATCCGGCCTATCCGGCTGAGTTTTAAATGTCCGGCAGGGTACCGGATATCAGCACACCAGATACGGATATCCGAAGGAGAAAATTCAAGCTTAAACTCCCATCAGGTGAAAATTTTGCGACATTTTTAAAAATTTTTTTTGATCACTTGTAGCTTGTAAAAGATTTTTTTTTTTTTTTTTTTTTAAAGTTGGCTTCTGCCAAAATCAATTTTGGATTCATTAGCAAACAAAATTAGCCAAAAGTAGCTTCAGGTCTAAGAAATATAGAAGCCCATACTTGCCAATCAATTTTACCAAAAAATTGGAAGATTTTTGTTGAAAAACCAGAAGATTTCATAAAATAATGATTTTTTTTTTTTTTTTTTTTTTTTTCTTTGGCGTGTTAAACAATACAGTTTTAATATTTTGAAGCAAGCTATAAAAACATTTTACTATAGATTGATTATACTAAAAATATAAAAGTTTTAAATGAAGTTATTCCTCTTCAACATATAAATATCTACAAAACAGAATCTGTAAGAAATTTATTTGACAATAGACAAAAAACTTAGTTAAGTTTTTTAACTAATTTTTTAAACAAATATAGAATATGATTTTTGTATATGTACATTAATCATGCATATAAATAAAAAGTAGCAGTAGCTAATTATCAGTTTCAAACGTGCATAAAACCAACTGAGTATCAATTTTCTTAAATTGATTTGGGAAAAATTTTCCTACCTGAAAAAATTCTTCATTTTTTCCCCCATGTTTACACAGTTGGTATAAATATGACATACAAATATTTAATTTTATTGAGGAAAAATAAACAGATTCATTAAATTCAGCAATAAAGATCTAAAAATAATTAGATACGTGAGAAGAATTGAACACTTCCATTGCTTTATTGTTTCTAGAATTGATCATTGATCACAATCCGGGGAAGTTGGGGGGGTGAGGGGGGAGGGAATACAAAAATAATTACAGAGTAAGAAATATTAAAATCTTTCAACTCTACTTCTAGAATCTAATGAACGAAGTTTATTTTAAAATAAATACAATTTAAAAATTAATATCATTTATGTTGCAGATGGATAAAGATTAAGAAACAAAAGACTTCTGCAGAACATATGATTGCTGATCAGTAGTTGGAGATAAATAAAAAAGGGGGGGGGGCAAAAAATAATTACATCAGCAGGAAATATTTAACAATTCTATTTCTTTACATGTTCTAGAATATCATAAAGCAAGTTTGAAATGAATACTGACATTTATGCTACAGATGAAGAAAGATTGGAAATCAGGAGTTTTCATAGAACATTTGGGGTTTCTTTTTAAAACGAACGATATCCGCGACTTTTTTAAAAATGGAAGATTTCATCATCTGTCCGGAAGACTGGAAGATACGTTAAAAAAACGGAAGTCTTCCGGGAAAACCGGAAAAGTTGGCAAGTATGGAAGCCCTATTTTAATTTTGTACAGAGTTAGCTAGGTTTTTTTTTTCCAGAGTGATCTATAACATTCCCCCTAATCTTTCCCATAACAATAAAAAGAGCTGTTCATTGTTGTTCCTGAACAAATGATATTTATTCTCTGCAGTTGCAGTGTATATATAACTCTGTTTTCATGTCTTTTGCTAATATGTTGTTAGATTATTTCGAGAATGAGTCAAATAATGGTGCATTTAGTGACTAGAACCTGTTTATTTACAATCCAGTTTTCCATACACAATAAAGCTGTTGTTTTTGTGACCATATATTTATACTAGCAGAAACCTGGCATTACTTGCGCCATCTATCTATTCGATTTGTATTTTTTTAAAAACTCTCCAATTTATATAAATTTGCATTTTTAAAGGAATATCTTACTAAAGCACCTGAATTTAGAATTCCCTGTTGCGTTGCATAGATATATCCCAAAAAATTAAAATTACTTCAAATAAAAGTACATATATTTAAAACATTTAAAATATACAACCTTTTTTATTTCTTCATGTCACTTGCCGAATGAGAAATTAGTCGGCAAGTGACATGAAGAAATAAAAAAGGTTGTATATTTTAAATGTTTTAAATAGATGTTTACTTCATGGTTTAGTTTTTATAAAGTAAAAGTACATATTTAAATTTTCAGAAAGTCTGTACTTTCACTTTCATATTGTTCATAAGGAAAAAAAAAAAAAAAAAATTCAGTTATTTAAAGTTTTTGATTTTGTACTGCAGAAAAACTTCACTTACTTAAAGAATTTTAATAACTAATGTAAAATTTTCTTTCTTATCTGTACAAAATATAAAATAAGTAAAAAGTATAAATTAATTTTGAATTATTACTTTCTTCTATATTAAATAGAAGGAAGTATTGGATTCGTGAAAATTTTCAACTTCCAGTTTTCGGTGGATTTACGCATTTTGAGGGAACCAAAACACAATTTGACCATTTTTCGAAAATGTCTATCTGACAAAAAAATTTGTGCACTTCAAGAGTTAATGCACAGAATTTCATATAAATTTATACATAGTTGCATCTTACCAAAAAAAAAAAAAAAAAGTGCCCATCAACTTTTCGTGCAAATCACTTAACAGATGGCACTGCTATACTGTGATTTCTCCCATTTAAAGGAAGACTATATCTCAGCTTATACTGTGTATAATTAAAAAAATAGACTAAGTGTGTCACAGGGAGGGCTGTTATGAAACATGTTCATTCAATTTCTGTGCATAATGGCCAATAGGTGATGCTGCTATGCTGCAATTTTCCCGTGAATGGGGAAGTTATATCTCAGATTCATTCATGTATAATTGCTAAAAATTTAGTATGGAAAAGGGTCATTTTTATAAAACATCATGTTGATTCAATTTTGGTGCATATTGGTCGATAGGTGGCTATATTATGTTGCAAATTACTCTGTGAATAGGAAGACTAAATCTCAACATCTATAAAATTTAAGAGATAAACAATATAAAAATAATATGAGAATAAAAGTTGGCTTAATTTGGGTGTATATCGACCAACAGGTGACATAGCTGTTCCTCACCTTCTGTGATTCTCCACATGGCTACATCTCAAAATTTTTTGATTAAAATTGCACTAAACTCAATATCTAAAATCTTTATTGTAAGCAGCTATGATTATGTTTCTTCTGCATGTTAAACAGCATGTAGCGTTGTTATATAGAGATATATAGAAGAAAGTTTTGTGATGGCCATACCATACTAGTTTGAAGCTTTTAGTTTATTTATTTATTTATTTTTCTTCTTTCTTTTATGTTTTCTTATAAATGTCTCAAAAGAAAGTATTGGATTCATAAAAATTTTCAACTTCTGGATTTTGATGGATTTACACATTTTAAGAAGACCAGAACCTGGTTTGACCAATTTTAAAAAAATGTGTGTGTGTGTGTGACAAAAATTCTGTTCAACTGTACCTCCGGAACTACTGCGTACTACAATTACATATAAATTTATGTGTAGTTGCACCATGACATAAATCAGTGCCTACCAACTTTTGGTGCAAATGACTCAACAGGTGGTGCTGCCATACTGCGATTTCTGCAACTTAGAGGAAGGTTATATCTCAGAAGCTACTGCACAGAATTTCATATAAATATATATGTACATGTAACTTGGCATATATTAGTGCCTATCAAATTTTGGTGCCAATCGCTCTACAGGTGGTGCTGTTATACATTGCTTTCTGCAATTTAGGGAAGGCTATATTTTAGGTTCTATTTCATGTAACTACACAAAACTTCATGTTGGAAAGGCATTATGAGAAATTATGCTGATTCAGTTTGGGTGCATGTTGGCCAGTAGGTGGCTCTGCAATACAGAAATTTCCCCCCAAAAGGGGAAGGCTATATCTCTTATTCTATTGTGTATAATTGCATAGAACTTGGTATGTGAGAGAACCAGCCGTTGTGAAACACTATTGCGATTTATTTTAAGTGTATATCGGCCAACAGGTGGCAGTACTGCACTACAATTTACCCAATGAATAGGCTAAGTTAATCCCAACTTCTATGGCATATGTGCATGAAACTTGATATATAAGACAACCATTATGAAAGCAAATGTTGACCTTATTTATGTGTATATCAGCCGACAGATGGAGCTTCTATTATGATTTTTTCACAAGCGTATATCTCAGCATCTGTTGATTAAAATTGCATAAACTTCTTTTGTAAAATATTTATTGTGAGAAGCTATGGTTAAACTTTTATACGATTTAAACCGTAAGTGGCACTGTTATATAGAATTATGTAGAAGAAAGTTTTGTGATGGCCACAACATATTAGTTTTCATGTGAAAATAACCCTTCAACTGTGATTATATTAGTAAAATATTTTATTTCATTTTTTTAATAATAGTATTGTAAAAAATATGTAAATAATAAGTTTTAGTTTTATAATTCTGAACAAAACCTATCTTTTTGTGATAGTGCTTTTCACCAAAAATTGCAAGCGTAGGAATGAGTATGTTTATGTTAGGCTTAAAATTTTATTCTTCATGGCAATATTGCACAAATAAATAGAATGTTAAATAAATATGTTTAAATAAATTATATTTAAAATGTTTTTAAAAGAATAGTATATGAAATATGTTTATATTTTATTGTTTTAAATTAAAGAAAAAGAAAAGAAATATACAACACAACAAAAAACAAAACTAATGCCAGATATCCGTATCTGGCAGGCAGAAGAGCTCCGGATATCTGGTATCCGGCAAAATCACTATCCGTTTCATCCCTGCTTGCAAGAATATGGGCTACAACTCCTTAGGTGTCATTTTCCTTAGGCCTAGGTCTATAGCATAGACAATGGCTTTAATACTCGCACTTTCTGTTCAGGTGTCTATCCAAGCAAAATTTACAGCCCACTTACAAAATTTGTATAATAATATATATATATATATATATATACAGGGGCCAATCTAAGATTTCAAACTTAATACCTATTTTTGTGAAAAATCTTAACTATATTTTATTTTTGTGAAAAATTGTAGTGCACTCTTTTTCTTTCTCTCTGTGTGTATGGGGGGGGAGGGGAGTTTGAACAAAGTAGAATAATAAAATTAACTCTCAGCAGCTAGTGTGAGGCTTATAGCAGAACAGGAACCAAAATCCAAAACTTACTTCACTCTGAAGTAAACAGTTCAGTAGAGATAGTGTAAGTAGAAGTTGTTTTTATTTGTGTTAGTATCACTGCAGTATACATGAATTGTACCAGTGAGGATAAACACATCACCATACAGTCACCAAAATGTTAAACCACCTGATGAATCAGCAAACAGTACACTATGGCCACAATTTCAGAGCGTGTCTGTACAGATACACACAAGGATCGTTTTGTTTACATATGCTGCACTGTTTCTCGCCCATAACAAACGCTTGTGTGTAGATTAAAACCAACATTCTGTATGATTCTTGCTTCGCAAATCGCATCAACAGAAATGCACGAATTACTTTCCTTTGAAAATGTGCTAATTAAAAATGTTAGATTTTGCTGGGAGGACTAAGATTTTTGTGAAAGTACCGATTTTAGCTGTATGATTTTTGTGAAGATACCTTTTTGCGAAGGTACCCATAAACGGTAGTAAACTCGACCTGTATTAACCCCTGATATATACCGTAATTTCGCGCGTATAGTCCGCGGACTATGTGTGTTTAAAAATCAAAATTTTTCGCCCGCGGACTATACGGTGGTGCGGATTATCTGCTAGTTATTCACAGTTCAAATTCTCAAAATCAGAATTAAACATGCAAATACTACGAACTGCCGATTCTGACGATCAAATATAAACATAAACAAAAGAACAAGACACAAAGAAAACATCGTATCGGTAGCAAACCATGGAGTATAAAGCAAAAGATCACTATTAGGATAGCACGTTGCTGAATATTCCTGTACTGTTATTTTTTAAATTATGTTCTCAAAATGTCGCCGAAATTTTACTGCTGAGCAATACCAATGACAAACTTTGAGATTATCTTCCAAAAAATATATCTCCTAGTGCTGAATCACATACAATCAGCCATAGTGACATTCTAGTAGGAAAGTAAAACTCACTCAATGACTCAACCGGGAATTCCCATAGAAAATATGAACATCAACTTTAAAGGTTTCTTTTAATGTATAATTTTTAAAATATGGTTTATTAACAAGTACTTGTATGCTATTTATTTTAATAGTGGGAATGCTTTAATATTTTCATATAAAACTACATAATAGTGTTTTACTTGCTGTTTTCTTGGGGTTATATTTTTCTCCTGCGGACTATACGGTAGTGCGGACAATCTGATGATATTTGAAATAATTTTTACATAAAACTTCACATGCGGACTATACGATGGTGCGGACTATGCGCGCGAAATTACGGTACATATATATATTCCTTTATGGAAGTTTTGTCCACATTTAGAATTATTTTCCCTCTAATATATTACTGTATGTTAGGAAACTTGTTTGATTAGCTTGAAAAATTACAGACATTAAATTCTATTTAATTCACTCATGAAATTTTAGTTGCTGAGTTGTAACAGAAAAGATAGGAAAAAAAAAAAAAAAGAAAGAAAAGTTGAATTTTACATTTTTTAATGCCAAATACAAAAGCATTATATTATATTACATTAATTATTGTTCATAAACAGGGGTGGGCCGGTTTTACCGCTAGGTGATTCTAGGGGCATGACAGCAATAGGGTCACCAGATTAAAATGTTGGAATAAAAAAGATTGATTTTTCATTAAAAAAAAAAAAAAAAACTTTTCAATGTAAAGATAAAAAAAAAAATCCTTAAAAGTCTTGTAAGTAAATGTTAAAGAAAATTTTTATAGGATCTTAAATTACATCATCTTTCAATAATAAGTAATAGTAATTGATGTTACAGTACAGTGATAGTAAAACCAAAAAAATCAGCAATGTATAATGTAGACAATATATGTTTGGTAATGCTTGTGTGTATGTAAATACATTTTAACAATGCTCCTTTTTTATGACAACATAGGGAGAATTGATTTTAATAAGGGGCTCCGAAATGTTTCTTTGCCTAGGGGGGGAAAGGACCTTTGCTTCAACCCTGCCGATAGACCCCTGATTAATGTCAAGGAACTTAACACAAATGCTAGCAATCACATAAACGTACATTTTTTTTTTTTTTTTTAAAGATAAATGAGTCTCACCTTGAGGCACTCTTCTAAAAAATGATATATTACTTTTAAAAAAGTAATTTGCAAACTTATGTTTAACATTTTATGTGCTAATAGTGACCAACATATATATATGCCATTGTTATTTTCTGCATCCATTGATAAGGATCAAATTTGAATGATTTAATCATGAATATGTTAAATTATTTTGTTGAACACTGTAACATTTTGAAGATCAATAACATATATGGCTTACTGTTCAAAATAGAAAGATGCCCAAAACCAAAATATCCCCTTTTATTCTTAAAATACAAGGTTATATCTTTATGTTATCTAGAATTTTTTTTTTTTTTTTTGTTATACTCTGTCCGTGCTATTATTAATTAATGCTCATTAGCTCATTGTATAAATTATATACAAAATATTAGAGATACAACAAGTAATTATTTGATTGAATACTGCCAAATATTGGGTCACTAAGTAATAAACATTTTTGTCGACTCTAAACAGAGGTTGATCCAGGGAAAAATTGAGACCCTTTTGCTGCCCTCTCTCAAAACTCAAATCTCTAAAATGGGCCCCTTCACAAAATTCAGATTCATAAAAACAGCCCTTTCATAAGATTTCATTTTATAAAAATGATAATTTTGTAAAATTTTTCCATTTTACAGTAGTCTTTTTAATGAGTATTTATACTTCGTTCAGTGGAATACTATATGTGCTTCCAAAAAAGCGTTTTCCCCTTCCCCTACCCTCTCTCCTCCCATCCTTTCAATTTTTTATTTTGTATTATTGTTGTTATTATTCATTATTTTAAGTAAGAAATAATTATATTGAATATCAACAGGGGTGAAATTTTTCAGGGACTACCCCTGAATTCAGGGTTTGTGAAATTTTTGCTATCTGAATTTAAGGAGGAAGACATGCCTGATGCCGGGAAATGGTGCACTAACAAACTGTGTGTTTCATTGCTTATTATTATTATTTTTTTTAATTGTTTATTATTCATAATATTCTCATTTAATTATTGTTATTATTATTAATTTTTTAATCTGTTCTTATTTATTACTATTTTGCATATAAATAATAAAAGTTGTCTTTTTTTTCAGGTGCTTGGTGTTTAAACACTAATTCCAAGGGCAGTTGTATTCAAGATCAGTTCAAACCTGGAGCAATAGGAAGTGCTATTGGTAAAAAAAAAATTCCATATTTTTTCTGTTAAATTTCATTACATCAATTTTTAATAAAACTGCATGAAATGTATCAGCTTTCAAATTAATATGGCATAATAGTTGAATATATATTTTATTACATTAAACGTGTACTAGTTTCAGCTACATATATTTATTGTTATCATTATTATGTTGTTATTGCTGAAGACTCTAACATTATGATTAAGGGAGTGTGTCAGTACTTTTACGAATTATCTTAGCTGTTTAATTACAATAATTTGTTTTTTAACCCATTAATCTCTGAATTGTACAAACTGTATTTTGCTAAATATTTCAAATGTATGAATATATGGATGTGGGGAATCCACTAAAAATTTTACCAGCCTTGAACGATTTCTTACTAGATTATAACAACATATACAGTGAACTCTCGTTAAAACGGACAATCAAAGGCTGGCAGTTTTTGTCCATATTAACGAGAGTCCATTATAACAGGAGTTCATAAACTGAAGTTCTATATGAACTCTAAAATTACTATTATATACACATGCACAGTATAATACGAATGAAAATTTGTTTCCTCAAACCCTTTTATTAACTAAAAATATGAACGCAGGAAAAACGATACTTAAAAATCTACTTTTCTTCATATAGTCAGGGATGAGATTTTTCAGATTTTCAGCTGATTTCAGCTTTTTTGTACATTTAGCTTTTCAGCCTCTTTTAAAATTTTTCAGCTTTTTTTATACTTCTGATGTGAATTTGTTCTTTTTTTATATATTGAAGATTAAAATAAATATTTATTACTGTGATATAATAGATTTTCTCATCAAAATTCTAGCATTTCATTTTAACATCTTGCCTTTGCGTACAGTTTCAGCTTTTTTGTATTTCTGCTAATCTCACTCCTAGTACATTATAGTACAACTTGATGTAGTACATAAAGAAAAAAGGGTGATAGTACATAATAGTTAATTAGTCTATCTTAAAAAAAGAAGTTATCTTGGTTTGTTTTTTCGATTTTGTTTGCCTCCCACGGTGTAATAGAGCAGAGTGAAAGAGATTAACCCTTTTATTATTGCATCTTTTCATGTTAACAAAAAAAAAAAAAAAAAAAGAAAAAGAAAATCTTTGAAAAGATTTTGCAAACTGACTCTTTTTCGAAGAAAGTAAGCTTTGAGGGGAAAGAAATGTCCATCTTAACGAATGAATTGTACATATGTTTATGAATTGTACAATGAATTGTACACCAATGTTTATTACATGCAACTCCTACAGGCATAGTTGTAAGGAAGAATTCAGTTAAATTCTTCACAAAATAAATTTGTGTTACTTAAGAATTGATGACTATTTACCTATAATAGATTAAAAAAAAAAAAAAATTCAATGATGTATGTGTGCATGTTCAAGTGTAGCTTAAAACAAACTGCATATGAACTGATTTTCTCTAAATTTGACAATTATTTTTTCATTTTTATTTATTGTTTTCATTATAAATATTTTTTTAATGTTCAGTGTTATTCTTATGCACCTAATAATTTAATATACAAGTGAAATTTTTTATTATTCACTGGTGTATGTTTAGTTTGATTAATATTTTACTTTTATTATTCAAATTGAAAATGATTTCTTAGGGGCTCCAAAATCCACCAAATCCTAAAATCTGCACAACCTCTGGTCCCAAGCTGTGTGGATTTTTGACTCTCTACTGTATATACAAATATTCTTATACTATTGAATCTCATTTTTATATTTATCTTTTTACCCTTTCCTATATATATATTATATGTTATTCTTTTTTTTTTTTTACCTAGATCCTCGCTATCCAGATATTTATTCTGAGTATAATCCTGTTCAAGATAAATCTAGACCTGCAAAAATTGAAAACAATTTTCAATCTAAGAAAAATAATTTCACTAACTATGTGGATAATGAACCTTCACATTCTAATTTACGGTATGTGACAGTTCTAAAAATATTTTAACCGTACTGAAAATCTTTTGTTTAAGTAGTGATGTATGGAATTTTTCTGTGTATAATCCACATATCTCTTTAAAAAAAATCAAAAATTTTAATACGTTGAGCGCCACGCGAATTCTTTAGAAAATCCCATTCAAGCCACGCGTGCTGCTTAGAAACGCATTATGTTTACCGAGTTTCAATAAAATCCATTAAAATGCCTTAATGATATAATCCTATAATAAATAAAAATTAAGTAAATTTTAAATAAACCTTCGGTAATTACTTAAAACAATGTAATTTTTTTTAGTTTTATATCATATTTTACACTGTCAGCCACCGATGACTGACATGGCGATGAACGTGTTAAGTATGGATTATCTCCCGTAATTTTTTTAAAAGCATCTGTTTCACAGCAGATATCGAAAATTTATGTTAACAAGATGAAAACCAATAGCTTCAGATTGTTTATCTACTGGCTGATCACAGAGCTGATAATGATTGGTTCATGTATGACGTATTTGTGCTAGTAGGAGTGATCTCCCTTTTCACCACATGTTTTATATCAAAACTTTATCGGATTTGCATGGAGGAGTCCTTTTTTTAGTTGAAAAATAACAATTAATGCAATGTACATTTTTAAAAATTTATGATCACTCTTACAGTTAGTTACATTATAGTTATCCTTTAAAGAAACAACTACGCTGAATAAAGGGCATGACAGTTTATCAATATTTTGAATGTTGAATATGATTTTTATCAATGGATTATCTGATGAAAAATTTTTGTCAGACTAAAAATAGCACTTTGGATATTATACGCTGGCGTGGGCTGTATTATACACAGAAAAATATTTTGCATAAAACTTTTATAAATCCCAATGGTCATTGCATAGAAAATGTGGTTCAATATAACCAAAAACAATTTCTGTATTTATTATTATTATTATTTTGAGCTTCAAGGCAAATCAAGATTTTTATCTTCCATAAAATTGATAAAAAGAACAGCGATGAATTGTATTAAATTCCAGTTAATCTTGGTCCCATATTTCCCTATAGGTGTTAATAAATACTAATTTACTTCCACTAAAGGCCTAAGTATAATTATGGGTTTGCATTTTGTGAAAGCAGATAAATTTATTTTTCCTATGGCTTGAATTGACCACCGACTATCTTAGACTGAAGTTAATTTCCAAGAATGTAATAATAATTTGTGTGTAAAAAAAAAAAAAAAAAAACTAAATGAAAAGACTTTATACAATGGGACCTTGATGTATATGATCACTCCTTGGACTTCACTTAAGTAACCCCTTATAAGTGGGATAACCTTCTAACTGGTTGATGCGAATTTGTCAATAAAGGAGCATGTATATATATCAATTAGTGAATAAGCAAGTGTCAGTAAATAAACGTGCAAGTCATCAGTTTATAAAGTTATAAATTTTAAAATGCATTGGACCAATTAAAATTAATGGAATCAATAAGAAATTATGAAATTCTTTTTTAAAAAATGTAGTTTGAAATAAAGTTGTACATTTTTATGCAAGTACACAATACAAATATGTTCTTACTAAACATATAAAAAACTTAAAAATACTTAGTATACTCAGGGGCGCGCCGACCCAGTGTGCAATGTGTGCGGCGCACACAGGCGCCAGGCAACTAAAGGCGCCTACCAAGAACTAATTACTAAAAAAAAAAAAAAAAAAAACTTTTATAATGTCAATGCTAGGCAATGTGAATGATGTTTCGTAACTAGGTGGTGGTGGTGAGGGGGGCGCCCCCCTCCACCACCGGATCCCTACAACCCCTTCCCACCATCTGGAAGGAGTTCACCCCCGCCCCTAAAAAAAAAAATGCTATTTGGCAAAAAAAATTTGAGCTGATCGTCATTTTTAAGTCTCAGCATTACGTATTTAAGTAAAAAGCTCTTCTCAAAAATTTTCTGGCTACGGCCTTGTATCACACATTATGAATCAGTTTTATATTTTACTTTATTGTAGATTCATTGTCATAAGGGGGAGGGGGGCGCCAAAAACTCATGCAATGTAATATAAATGTGTCTGCCTGTAAGTCGAAAACTTGTATTATTTAGCTTCACTAAAATCGAAAGTGTTCGGCCTAAAAATTAAAACTGAATTCGGCAGACCCGGGGGAGTGGGGCTAAGGAACTCAAACCTCTGTCCCCAAAAAATAAATCACAAAAATTTAAATTAATGACAACTCTTGAAATTCATATCGAAGCGAATGAATAGCATTTTCAAAGAAATGATTTTAAGTAATTATCTAACATATTTAATAAATAACCGCAATAAAAGTATTTCCCTAAATATTTTAATATGTCATAAAAAACAAAAAAGAAACAAAACATATTTTCAGAAAAATGAACAGGGAGAAGATTTATCTTATTCCAAGATTGTACATTTATTTTAATACATCGTTATTTAATGTACAGTAATCTTGGTTATCTTTGATAGATCTGTTCTTATGAAATCCCACTTTTCCTTAAATAAAAAAAAAGTATTTCCAACTTAGTCGAAAGAGTAGAATGATTTTGTTACCTTTTCAAGCAGGCGCCAGCGCTATTTTGAAACAAAGTAGCGGATCGAATTGATTTAATACACTTAATTTAGACCTTGATACGAGCTATGTATTTATCGAGTTTCAAGAATATCTGTTCATAAATACACGGTTCAAATTTTTGAAATGCCTGCCATTTTGAAACAAAGATGGTGGATCAGTCTAGCTAAAGAACTCGTCCGAGATATTTCTAACATAAGTCCACTGTTCATGTCTAATTATGGTTTGAATTATTTCAGTATTTCGAAAGCTTTCTTGATGCAAATTTTACATTATATATAGAGATAAATTAAATGATTATAATCGAAAATTTCTACATAAATGATCCCAGAACTAAAAGCATATCCTTTTCAATTTTTTTCCAAATGTGTTTCTTTCTTTCCTTTTTTTTTTTTTTATTAGTATTAGAAAAAGGCATTGTACATCCATTAGTTTAATTGTTTTGATTTCCTGATATAATAAGATATTACCACACTATATTTTGATTGTTATCCCTTTCTCTGTACTACATTAAAAAAAAAAAAAAGAAGAAGAAGAAAAAAGAAAGAAAGAAAAAGCGCATAGATGCAATGGAATATTTCATTTGTAGGTAATGTAAAAGTATTTACGTAACTATGCCTTCTGAATATATATATATATATATGATCGGGCCACAGCATGGAATAAATGTATCAAAACGTTGTAATATTAAAAGCATTCAACTTAAAATTATTAAATTAAGTATTTACTATTCTAAATTTTATAACTGGTATTATATTTAGCCAAAAATTTCGATATCGGGTTTTCACCTGTTTTAAGGTCTCTTGAGTGAATAAAAAAAAGTTGATTTTGGCAAATTGGCTTGGCAAATTGGCTTGGCAAATTGGCTGTTGTGTAAGTGCGTATGTACGTGTGTATGTGTGGAATATTTTGATTATCACTTCTTTAAATATAATAAAGATAGAACGATGAAACTTCAAAATAATGTATGTAAATGTCATGTATAAATAATGTCAGGTTTAATAATGTACGTATGGTTTTCCTTACTTTTGGTGAAAATTGGAAAAACAGAAGTGTTGCCGTAGAGGTCCCTATCTCAAAAAAGGCTTTAACGATTTTCTTCAAATTTGCTGAATAAACACCTGACAAACGTCTTTTATAAAGAAAAAAAAAAAAAACTTTTAGGTCTCGGTAGTGTATTTCTTAAAAAAAAAAAAAAAAAAAAAAAAAAAGCAGTTTTACGCGTTTTCTTCTAATTTGCCATATTAACATGCTTATAGATATCTCCTTTCGTATATAAATGTTAGGTTTGGGTGAGAAGACCAGTTTGCCATGTTTTGGTGAAAATCGGCAGTAAAACCAAAAGTCGGTTCTCAAAAACGTACCTAACGATTTTCCTCAAATTTGCTACACAAACTCATATTTATATATCCTTTAGTGTATGTTACTTGGTTACTACAGGAAAACTGACAGGTGTTCTGATTAGATAGGCCAGTTATAAATCTCAGAAATGAGTATTTCAAAAAACAGATCTGACGATTTTTTTTTTCTTTTTTAATTCGTTATGTAAATAATCTTTTGTATCCCTTCACAACGTCCACACTATTTCCCAAAAACAGCATATGTGTAGTAGTGGGTAATGGGAATCCTGTAGCTGTTGCGCACCTGATTATTATTATTTTTTTTTTTAACTCATGATTTTATCAAATTTTTCAAATATCTTAAATAGATATTGAAGTTTCTTTTTTCTTTCTTTTCTTTTCTTTACCAACTTTATCAAATTTTACTAAATTTCTTTTCTTTAACAAATTTACTACTGAAATTGAAATAACTCACTGATTATTCCGCATTGATGATTGTACGTTAAATGGTATTCTAACCCTTGTACAAAGTTTAGTTATTTCTTGCTTTTATATTTGATAATAATAATTAATATATATAATGACCCTGTCATTCACGATTCCGGTTTACACCGCTTCAAAACAGAGACTTTTGGCAGCCATTTTTTTTTTTCCCCGTTTGTTCAATTTAACTTACGAAAACATACATATCATTTTCATACATGTTTTGTATCGCACATATTGTTATTTATTTCCCTCTAAAACCTTGAAAAACTATTCAATTGTAATGTTTAAATGTTTAATTAAATATAACGGATCACTGGCTATTACAAACATGAACCTATAAATAGAATGGGTTCTTCCCAGCATCGTCTGCTCAATCACGTGATAGAGGAAAACGAATAAACGAATTCTGAGAATCGAATTCAATTAAATATTGTTCTTAAGAACAAAAATTTTAATATTTAATATAAAATAAAATAAAAGTAATATTGTGCATTTGTAAACAGTAGAATAATTATATTTGTAAATTTAATAATTTTTAAAAACACTTTATGTGTTTATTTATTTTTACTTATAAGAATCGATTTTTGTATATTGTAGTGTAACTGTAACATTAACTGATCTAGCAATAAATAATAGCTTGTTCTTGTGGAATGTTTACGGATTATAAAATGTTTTCATTTAATTGAATTGCATAAAGGTGTTACAACAAGTTAATTAACTTAGTTACTGGTCTAAATGGATGTACGTAGTACGATATTGCACTGTCACTGATTTAAGTACCAAAAATCAGAGTATTTAAACATGGTCTTCATGAACATCAATAACAGGTATAAACTAAATGATGATTGTAAATGTATACAGTAAACGAAAGATGATGAATAATGATATAAAATGGATTAAAAATGATGATGTATAAAAAATAACACAGATTAAATACGATCGATCAAAAATAAGAATAGAAAATATGCTATTTTAGCAATCGCTCTAGATAAACAAGATTTCGTCTGCTATTTGTTTTTCATCTATCATGTGACCCCTGACGTCAGGTGGGAAGAGCCCATTATGTAACTTCATGATTATAAACAACACAATGTCAAATAAAAACAAACATAAACTGTTGCCATTCAGAAAATACAAATTCCAAATGGACAACTCTTTAATTGCGAATGAACGACTCTTTGACTGTTTCATTAAAAGAAACGCTTAAAATATTTCTAAAACATATAGACAATATTCCTGTGACGTCACAGTAGGTAAAATCGCCGAACACGTGGCCGATATTTTGTAAACAAACTAGATTCAAGATGCTATTTTATTGTTACGCATAACATTTTCCTAAATATTTCTCCAGTGAAACTTAATAATCAGATATCTGTTCAAACAAGAACAAAAGAGAAATGTAAACAACTGAATCAAATGAAAAAGTTAAGACTATTCCATATCGTAAAACTGCAGAACATTTTATGTACACACACACACACACACATATATATATATATATATATATATATATATATATATATAATGGATAAAAGATTAATAAGAACATTTTATACAGACACGCATATATATAGACATCAAAGCTTAAATAATTAGAATTTCAATCACTTTAATAAAGTAATTTATTAAATGGAACATCCATTTAAATTTGTTAACATCGCCACAGTTCACATGGCAACTTTTAATATTACATATGTTGATTAATATTAAAGTATATTACTAAAACTGAATTAAAAACAAAACAAAGGTATCACTATATCACTCTTACTTCAATTTCATATAATCTGTAACTCTTATAAATAATATTGCAAGATAAAAATTTTCAAGCCACAATGCTTTTCTATGGTAGAGTTGAGGATTGTTTGCCTAACCAGCTGATATTCTTGTAGCCTGGAACCCAAAGAGGGAATATGGTCCATTAAAGCCTTAAAAATCTTAAAATATTTGTAAAAACATATTAAAGTCTTTAAATATTTTTATCAAGCTTCATTATTTGTTTACATTGTAAGGTATGATTGGCGTCGAGTTCAGTACGTAAATGTCGCCAGTTGATTTTAGTTTTGAAATTAGTGTAAAGTTATAGTTGGGATAGAATGTTTGGTTGGGCAAGTAAAGGTCACCAGTTGAAATGAGTATTGAAAGTAGGGTAGTCTAAGGTGATAATGTCGAGTCAAGATAAAATGTTCGGTTGAGAATGAGAAAGTCCCTAGCTGGATCCTGGATATTTTGGCGATGTTGTGGGTGAGATAGCTGGTTGGGAGTATAGAGTAGAGGTGAATTTGGGTTAGTATGGAGTGTCTGTAATTATTAGATAGTTAGTTAGAAAATACGCAAGCAAAGTGATGACGTCACTAGGCGTCAGTGGATGCAAGAAAAAGCTTTCCTATGTTAATCGCTCATTGGATTTTTTGTAAAAAATTATTAAAAATTGAGGAAAATTATTTCCCGATTTTAATTCCCATATTTCAGTATAGATATGTATTAGTTATTGTGTTCATGCGTTAGATTAAGTTGTTTTTGCTGTAAAATTGATAAAATCTAAATTTTAAATTTCAAAACTTTAGAAAAATAAAATAGCAAACTTCCATATTCGATTGAAAACATAAGCATTTCATTTCAAAGGATGATATTTACACAATAAATATCCAACTAATATACTAATTAAAAGGAAAATGATAAATATTCTATTATAATTTGAAGTCAAATTTGTTTTCAAATGTCTAAATAAAGTGTCTGATATAAGATACTCATATGTTGCAGCGGAATAGATTTAATATATGTCATCCTTGGCGGAAAAAATATATCGCCAAATTATTTGGCGAACATATTTTATTCGTTTCAAAAATCATGGTTATTTTAACAACTTATATTAAGAGAGCGATGAATTGTATGAAACAATATTTCGTACAATACATATTACGAAAATAAACATATGGCATGTATATTTTCGTAGTATATTTTTAATCGCCAAATACAAAAAACGCCAAAGATGACACAGTTTTGAAATTTAAAATTTTGTCAATTTGACAGCAAAATAACTCAATCTAACACAGGGATACGATAGCATATCTATACCCAAATACGGGTATTAAAATCGGGAAATAATTTTCCTCGATTTTTAATTATTTTTTACAAAAAATACAATGGACGATTAATATAGGGAATCTTTTTCTTGCATCCACGGACGGTCAGTAACGTGACACTTCGCTTACGTATTTGGAAACAGGATCTTCGATAGTCTTAAAAAAATGTATTTTGGTAAAATGAAGTGAATCGTTATTTACTTCCTCTTACCCATAGGGGTCGAGAAAGTATTGTTTTAGGGTCAAATTTTCGAACGTGAGTTTTTGTTATACTTGCATGTTCTGGGGTCCCCTGAATACGAAAATCACGTTTTTAGCGAATGGTCTCTGTGTCTGTCTGTCTGTGTGTCTGTTATCAGCATATCTCAAGAACAAATAGTAGCAGAAATTCCAAACTCGGTATTCTAAATGTGTATCATATAGGGATGCTACAGTAAGCTTTTCGTGAAGATGAAGCAAATGGTTCGTGTACAAGGACAGTCAAATACATTACGTCTATGGGGGAAATTGCAGGTAAGTAGAATTTAACATCTATAGACTGCACTAAACCAAATGAAACGAATACATATTTTTTGTAATAGTCAACTGGGAAAATTTTTTTTGTGTATGTAGGAGCCTCGCCTCCCCCCCTGGGGTAGATGTCCTCCCTCGAGTGGAGTAGATTTTCATGATGGGTATCTTTCAAAAGAGCTCACCAATACCTTTAAAACGAATGGTTGAACCATCGATCTACGATAATTTAAAATAAAGTTATTGATTTTTTTCATTTTTAACATTTTTTTTTTACTTTAATATTGAGAATAAATTCAACTTTTTTTTGGATATTTAGTGTTATACTATTTCTCTAATATGGAAATCGTCTGTATTATCATACAAGATAACTTTTTTAAATAATAATTTTAATAAATTATTTTTTTTAAACTGAATTATTTTTTAATAACCGAATTAAATTCTATATAAATGTAGGTGCATTAATGAAACGGCGGGTTGAGGGGGGCCAGAACTAATTATCATATAAAACTCTTCCGAAGCCTAATTTGAATTGTTTAACATAGGTTTAGATAACAGTACTCTTTATCTTACCTCTTAATCTCCAACCTGTACTTATAGCATTAAATTTCAGTGTAAGAGAAAGTCGTGTGAGTGACACACTAGATTATTCTTATTATGAGGACTTTAAATCGAGCACTTAACGGAACACTGGGATGTGTTGTTGCTGTTGTGTTTTCGGGCCTATATTTTTTGTCAAACAGCAGTTTTTTTATTGTCATTCATATTTATTGATCGGGTAGAATTTTTTTAATTTCAGAACGAAAATTATAAAATATCGAAACACATTTGATTTATAAACAAAAACTGAAACTACATTTAAATGATCACGTGGCAATCTTCATGATCTAAACATTGTTTTCAAGATTTATCGTTCACATTCCGTCATTTTTGACGGGGTTATATACTAGTAATCAAATATTGTTCAATTCACATATTGAAAAACATTTAATTATTATCTGCCTGTTTATCCGTTTGATGAATTGTCTTTTAAATTTCATATGTAAACAATGGAAAATGTTACAAAATGACAAAATTAATTTGTATTATTAGGATTCATTATGGGTTAGTGAAATATCATATTCGTATCAGTTCTCATTCGTTAACAGCGTCCGTCACAGTAAAAAAAGAAAAAGAAAAAAAAACAGATACTTCAAAATCTATGAATATAAAAAAAAATTAAATTCAGTAATAATTAATGTAAAAACATTTCAGATTAAGGTTGGTTGGTTGGTTGTAGGATTTAAGGCCGATTGACTCCTGATGTGTCCTAGGCCTTCAGATTAAGGGAAATATACATAAGCTATCAAATTAAGTTAAGACATATTTCGCATAAAATATTTATATTTGTCAATTATTGTTTATTTACCGGGTAATATAAAAAATAATCTGGTGTGTCCCTCACACGACATTCTCTTACCCTGAAATTTAATACTATAAATAGAGGTTGCAGATTAATAGGTAAGATAACGAGTACTGTTATGTAAACCTATGTTAAACAATCCATAATAGGCTTCTGAAGAGTTTTATATGATAATTAGTTCTGTATGAGGGGGGCCACCGCCCCCCTCAACCCCCCGTTTCATTAATGCACCTACATTTATATTGAATTTAATTCGGTTATTAAAAAATAATTCTGTTTTTAAAAAATAATTTATTAAAATTATTATTCAAAAAAATTATCTTTTATGATAAGGCAGAGGATTTCTATATTAGAGAAGTAGAATAACACCAAGTATCCAAAAAAAGTCCATTTTATTTTCAATATTAAAAAAAAAAGGACGATTTTTTCTTTCTAAGTTTTTTTTCGTTAAAAGTAAAAAAAAAAAAATCGATAACTCTGTTTTAAATTATCGCAGATCGATAGTTCAACCATTCGTTTTAAAGGTATTGGCGAGCTCTTTTGAAAGATACCCATCATGAAAATTTACTCCCCTCGAAGGGGGACTTCTCCCCCTGGGAGGGAGGCGAGGCTCCTACATACACAAAAAAAAAATTTCTCAGTTAACAACCCCCGCGGTAGCCCAGTCGGTAGAGCGTCGGCCTCGTAATTGGAAGATTACGGGTTCGGTACTCGAACCGGCCAAAGACCGTCGTGTACACTAATGATGGCTGGTGCACGTAAAATCTGTCGTGGCCGCAATGTCCTCCATGTTCCCATCAAAAATTATACCTCTGGGGGGTCACCAAAGCGGGAGAGCCATCCCTTCCGTGGAGGATTAAAATTGTGATGGCATGTCTCCGGACCACCTCTAGGGGTGTGTCCCAGGCCGTCGCCAATTGCCCATCTGCGCAGCACTAGTGCGACGTAAAAACCCAACCATCCATCCAAATTTTGAGAGCTATCTTCCAGTAAAAGGGTGGGTGGGGGCGGATTTTAGTAGACACATTCTCTAACATAGGGCGCCGACTGACTCTCTGCACACAGGCACCTGACACTGTTGGCGCGCCCCTGAGTATACTTTAAATTTTCTATTCTCTTGAAAGGTTTTTAGCTCTCTTGTGGTTCGTGAAAAATTGTTCTTAAGATATTTAGCACCGTGAGCCCTTATGTTTGTGCCACACTATCATTTTCAGCATTACTGTTGTTATTGTCACTACCTACTTACTAAGATAGAATGTAAGACTTGTGAAGCAATTTCTGAAATCAAATCTTAATGTTAGTTATCTTATCTTTCCCGAAACCAAATCTTAATGTTAGTTATCTTATCGAATCTCATATTAGGTGTTAAAAGTTGCATCTAACACAGACAGATACATGACTTTTTTTTTTTTAATGATCAATTACTGAAATTAAGGCATTCAGTTTACTAGCTGTCTGTAGTCCTAAAACTGTAATATGTTATTAACATTTAGAAGTAAACCATTCTCAGTTTACCATAGTTTTCTCCGAAATTTGCGTGAATATGGGCTACAACCTCTTAGAAAGACTCCCACAATTCTTTATGAAAGCCAAATGCACAGGAGGAAAAAATAAGAAGTGAGAATTGTTGGATCGGGTTGAAGTTGTCACTTTACGGCTTTTTTTTTTTTAACATTAAGGTTCATCTGACCAGGTTCTACAGCTTAAAGTAGATTCCAAAACTCTATGAAAATCCATGCCTGGACGGGACTTGAGCCCGACATCTATCTGAGAACTGAAGAAGGCAGCTAACCATTCTGCTACCAAACAGGCAAAAGCAAGGATAAAGAAATAATCTTTCGCAGATAAAAGATTAAGTTTCTTTACCTCGTATTTAAATTTGAGGGGTCACTTTTTGCACATAAATGTCCTTAGATAAGAGTTTACAATTTAAAAAAGATATGTCTGTTTTAGGGTTAAGGCCAGTTGACTGTATGAGGATCCTAGGTCTAGATAGTGTGCCCTCTGTGGGGCTCTTTATAAGGGTCTTAGTCCATATTTATGCGAGTTTCAGTAAAAACTATAAAAAAAACTCTGAATGGCTAGGTGGATGAGCACAACCATGGATCAAACTTGTTACTTGCCATCTACCAGTTTTGACAGCAAAAACATTTTGGCCACTCAACTTAAAGTGAAATCTGAACCACTATGAACAACAGTACCTGAACTGGGATTCAAACCTAGCACCTGGCTACTGAAGGCTCGAGAGCTAATCATTCAGCTATCAATTGAGCTGTTTACTATGGTAAATCTATTGTTAGTCATTAAGCTTGTTTCACACTAAGACATAGCTGCCAACTCTCCCGAAAAATTCGGGAGACTCCCGAATTTTGAGGCAATCTCCCGAACTCCCGAAAAACATTAATATCTCCCGAATTTTCTAAAATTTTACAAAATTTTCAGCAAACTATCGGCGATCAAATGTTTTATGAAAGCTCCTGAACCTGATTCTCAATCTTTATCCATCCACATTATAAATGTCAATATTCATTTCAAACTTGCTTTATATTGTTCTAGAACATGTAAAGGAAAAGAATTGTTAAATATTTCTTGCTCATGTAATTATTTTATGCCTCCCCTCTCCCCCTTTTTATCTCTAATTAGCGATCGGCAATCAAATGTTCTGCAGTAGTCTTTTATTTCCCATTCTTTAACCATCTGCAACATAAATGATAATGTTCATTTTAAACTTGCTTTATTAGATTCTTGAAATAGAATTGGAAGAGTTTAATATTTCTTACTCTGTAATTATTTTTTTTATTCCCCCCCCCCCTTTCTCCATATCCAGATAGTGATCAATGATCAAGTCTAGAAACAGTAAAGCAATAGATGTGCTCAATATTTCTCACATATGTAATTAATTTTAGACCTTATTGCTGAAATTAATGAATCCATTTTTTCTCATTTAAATTAAGTATGTATATGTCATATCTATACCAAATGTGTAAACATGGGGGGGGGGAGTTAGATTTTTCAGGTAGGAAAAATTTTCCTAAATCAATGTATGTGTATATATGTATAATTAGAGTATGGTTAGAATTTAATATAATCTAGTAGCATTTTAAATTCATTGTTTTATTTATTTATTTCATTATTTGCAATAAGGAGAAAGCCTCTAGATACTTTTATTTGCTCATTCTCTTTCCAACAATTACTATGCTATTAATATTCTATTTACGTCAGAAATTATGTCGTATGTAAAATCTCCCTAATTTTGATTCTCAAAGGTTGGCAGCTATGCTAAGATATCAAAGAAATCTCTGCATTGACCTAGTGAGACACAGAAATTACCCCCATCTCTCCAAAAGTCATACAAAAGTGACCTTATAAGTGATTGCGATATTCAAGACTTGATTATATCTATATAAATAAAGCAAAGAGTTTGTCGGCGGAACAGATCCGAATGAACCACTCCTATTTTTGATTGGTCTAGAGTTAACTACTTTAGTGATGAAAGTCAGCCATTTTTTTTTTTTTTTTTTTTTTGTAAAAACTGATGAATTTTTTTAAAAGATACTGCATATACGTTATACTTTTTTAAAAGAGCTCTAAAAACTGTTCATTTTTTGTGAGGACACTATATACATCAAGTTATTAAATTTAAAGGTATTACGTTGCAAAGTTTCACAATGCAATATCATTCGATTGCTTTTATCTTAAAATAAGAGTCTAATATTAAACAAAAAACAGTCTCATATTAAAGAATAATGAATAACTTTTTAAAAATTATCAGTTTTGATGTTCTAAGAGCTGCCATTTTTAAATTACAGCATACTTATTTCCCATACATAATTCATTAAATTTGTTAACAATTGTTGATTCATTCTTGAGAATCATTCACATAAGAGCATAGTTGCAAAACAGAAGAAATATTTAATTTAATTTAATTTGTAATATGTTTTTCTGACTTTTTGACCTTAAAAGGAATTTTTAATTATGTTACAAAGCCCAAAATGTGAAATAAAAAATGCATAGTGATTCAATTCTTTTAAAAATTCATTTAAATTTAGTGACCAGCGAAGCAATCGTAGCCTGCTAGTATCCAATAGATCATAATGTAGAATTCCTATCTGATGAGCCAGGACATTCAAAAAGTGTCCTTATATCGAGATCTGATTGTATATTTAAATGTACTTGTTTAAGTTTGAAGTTCTAGCTTGGGAAAGGGAATTTTGTTTTTTACCATTGTTTAATAGCTAAATCTAAGCAGATAATGTTGACTTTAAATGGCAAAAAGAAAAAAAAAAAATTATATATCTTTCCTAAAATTAATAGCCAAAACTAGAATTTCCTGCATGGCATCTGTTGACGCATGTGCGGCACCTGTCGTTGGTCACCTGTCATAGGAGGAAAAAAAAAATATGTTCTCTCTTAAGTAGAATGAAACAAGTGCTGATAGATCTATGACTTGAGTTAGATGCATTGTATAATTATGATTATCAACTATTATACTGGAAATACAACCATCTAAAATTGTGGATAATAACATACCTCATAAAGAAATCCACAATACTTCAAATGTTAATGGATAATCACTAAAAATATGTCAAAATCCAAACTTCATTCAAGTGTTTTATATCTGTACATATGTAAATATTATTATTCAGTTTATGTTAAGTAATATTAAAAAGGTCCGTTGTAAAATAATCTTTTGTAGTAAAGTTTCTACAACATCTTTAGTAGAAGTTTACAGGTTTACAGATTAATAGATAATTCTTTCCCGTTTAGAAATAATAGTAAGCTGACAGTTTGTTCCAGTATGTAATACAAAAAAAAAAAAAAAAATAGTAAGCTGACAGTTTGTTCCAGTATGAAATAAAAAAAAGAAAACAAAACAAAATCAAAATTATTGCTTTTCAAAGTTTAAACAAATTAATACTAATGATTATTAGAAAACTACATTGATAAATAATGTAAATTTGAATAATTAAAACCATTCAGTTTATTGAATTTATTGCCCGAATCAAAATTTTCTGAACAGCTCTATTAAAAGAACTAAGCAACCAATTTTCTCTTGCATGATGAGTGGATTTCTCAGGAAAGTTTTACTGTATTATTATTATTATATTATTTTTGTCTATCATTTTATGATTTTACATTGCTAAATATCCATTACTAATGGGCAGTCTTTCTAACATTGTAAATAATTTAGTATGTAAATGCCAGGAAGTTTTTTTTTTTTTTTTCCCCTCTCTGTTTTACTAACATTTACTGTCATTTGATATGTTTATGAAGTAACCAAGAAATGAATAATTTTATCATCTGATTGTACTCATCCTTTAAACATTTTAATTTATTGCAGAAAATACAAATATCCTCTTCTAAGCCGCAAATGTTTATTTTGTGGAGCTCTACCAAGTGATTGGCCAGATCGGAAGTTTCACGGGTTTCCCCGCAATCCTGAATTGTGAGTGATTATTTTAAATTCAAAAGTTGTAAAAACAGAGTTCTCATTTAAATATTTTATAGTAAATAAAGTATTTTCTCAGAAAATTTTGGAGTGGAAGGCTGATATTTTATACCAACTATGTGAAAAATACCAGAGCCGGGAATTGAACCCGGGCCTTCCGCTTTACGTGCGGATGCTCAAACCATTGAGCTACCCTGGCTGATTACCAGCTAGGCATTTCTCACACAAAATCCGTTGGCAAAGTCACCGAGTCTGTAAACACAGCTGTATCAAGTGACATTAATATTCATGGCACAACTCCAATAGACCACGAAATTTTAATTTAATTTAGAAATTTATTCATCAAGCCTGAAAGTTCATTTCAGAAAATTTTGGAGTGGAAGGTTGATTTTTTATACCAACTATGTGAAAAATACCAGAGCCGGGAATCAAACCAGGGTCTTCCGCTTTACGTGCGGATGTTCAAACCATCAAGCTACCCTGGCTGATTACCAGCTAGGATGATACCAGCTCACATAATATTGGTATTTTTCACATAGTTGGTATAAAAAATCAGCCTTCCACTCCAAAATTTTCTGATATGAACTTTCAGGCTTGATGAATAAATTTGTAAATTAAATTAAAGTATTTTCATTCAAATGTCTAATGAATGGTCTCCAAGCACTTTTAAGTACTTTTTTTTTTTACTTTTTTGTACAAGAAGTATCAAATTCATCAAAATTTTGCATTTTTAATTGATTGACATATTTTGAGATGTCTTGAATTTATTTTCATTATTTTTAGAAAATGTTTACCTGTGTATTACCTAAATTTTGTGGCCAGTGTATCTCTCAGCGTAAAGAACAAACTTTCACAAAACTTTATATTTGGTTCAACCTTGATATAAATTAGTTCTGATCGGATTTTGGCATCTATCGTTCAGCAGGTAGGGGTGCTAAAAGGATTCATAACTCTGGAATTTATTGTGAGCACATTCTAAATTTTCCCAAAAATAATGCAAGAAACTGTTATGGTGGGCACCCACTATAGTGAGAATTGTTTACAAAAATACAAATTATCAGAAGAAAGTTTGTACTCAAAATAGGACAAATCAGAATTATGTATTGTATATAATAAATAATAATAGTTAAAAGATGTCAACTAAAAGTATTTAGAGCTTTAGTTTTCAACATGGCAATGGCAAGTGCCCTGAACTCTCTGTTTATGATGTATTAGTCACCTATAACCAGGGTTGGCTTGATTTTGCCTGACCCGAAAAAACCCAGGTGGGTTTTCAATAAAATCCACTTGGAAAAAAAAAAAAAAAAAAAAAAAAAAAACGAGAAAAAACCCAAGTGGGTTTTTTCAAAGTATTTATTTAAAATCGCACTTTTATCTAACTTACAATAAACATATAAATATAAAAAAAATATTATATACATTATTACAACATGAACAAAGAATTTTCAGAAATATTTCAGGTACTCAAATTGTTCTATAGAAAAAATAAAAATAAATAAAAATCTTGAAATATTCCCCCCCCCCATGAAAAAAATTTATAATTATCTTATTAAAACACAATAATATATATATATATATATTATATTATTATATATATAAGCAAGAAAAAACAGAATTGTTTGTCAATGTAAAGAAAGCTATGTGACTTGAGGAATGTAAAATTTAAATAAATAAAAATCAAATTTTTAAAAATGTCCGAAATCTTTAACAATGCAACACTTTTATTTAAAGTAATGTAGAGGGACGATATTTAAAAATATTTTATGAAAGTCTATTAAATGTGAAAAATTTAATAAAGCAACACTAAATAGTTATTAAAATCCAGTTTTCTGTTGTAAAGGGCAGATAAATAGAATTTTCGAGTATTTAAAGTACAATTATTTAGTTTTTAAAAATTTCTTTATAATTTAATTATAAAAATACTTTAAAATTTTTAAAATTATTTTTTTTAATTTTGATTTTAATGAATAATTAATATTTAATTTTTTAAATTGACTTATTATGCAGTATACACTCAATGTTTAAAAAAAAAAAAAAAGGAAGGAAAAAATATTCCTGAATTCCTTGATTAAAACTGAAAATACTCTGAAAAAACCATGATTAAACTCTATAAAACCCACTAGGCTGGGTTTTTCCTGAAAAAAAAAAACAGGTTTTTTCCAACCCTGTCTGTAGCTGAGACTAAACTTTCTGCTTAGGTTGCGACAATTGCAGTAAAATATGATATAAATAAATATTTAAAAGAAAAAAAAAAAAAAATACATTTTTTAAAGTAATTACCAGACATGTTACTTTTCAGCCTTTTTAGGCTTGAAAATTATTATTCTTGGGATCAATGCAAATCTGCATTAAAACTTTTTGGACATGTGTAGTGGGGGGGGGGGGGGTCAGCCTGAATTTGTGCAATATATTATTAGCAATTTCTATACGATTGGCTTTCAAGAAATGTCAAATTCAAACTTGGAGAAAATGAAAGAGAAATAGCACCTAACTGCATTTTCCTAATGAACTTGAACTACACTATTTTGCTAATCAATTGCCCCAGCAAACAATGCTTTTATAGAATAAACTTATTTTCAAGTATGTGTAATAATTTTGTCTGTTTTTTAAGCACTTACAACTATTTTAATTATAATTAATATGATATTTAATATAAGATTTATTGTTTTGACTTTGTTTTTTGTGTGTATATGTATGCAGTCAGATTTAACATTATTTTTATTATTGTAAAATTTATATTGTGTCAGTTGCCTGATACCACTTTTGAGAGGGGGAAGGGTGTCGTGAAAAGTTCAGCCTTTTCTTCTGTAAGCTTGTACCATGTCTGAATTACTTAAAATTGATTTAGAATTTACTTCTAAGCAATATGTGTGGCCTGGGCAAGGATTTTTTTTCTAAATTTGTGTGGCACTGAACATATTAAAAAACACAAATGTCAATGTTTGTGACAAATGGACAGCTCTTGACACAAGGAAAATAGTGTGGATTTGGTTTGTAAGAAAGAACATCAACATTTTGTGTTTATGATTTCAGTTAATTGCATGTTTTTCCTTTTGACATGCTATACTTGTAATGCTCCTATTGAGCTGTCCTTGATATAAGTTAGAACTCCTACATAGACAGGCTGACGCATCCGCCATTTTCTATCTCACAAGACAGGCTGACTATTTATTATTGGTGGTTTTCCTGCAATAAATTGCACGAATAACTCCAGAAAAGGGCACCGCCTGTTTGTATTTTCTTCTAATCCAGAAAGAAGGAAAAAGTGGATTATAAATTGCAGATGTAACTCGTGGATACCTGGAGCAGGAGCACAACTTTGTAGCATAAGATTTCCCTTATTTTCAAATTATTTCATTTTATTTTCAAAGTTGTTTGACAAATTTAATATGAATGTACTCTTTTTTTAAGTTATTGTTTTAAATTCTTTTAAAATTGCTTTAATATTACATTTCTTTTAACGTGAAGGGTTGCAGTTTTGATAATGTTGGCGATGTCCTTAAAATTGCCAACTTGTTTGTTTCGTGATAAGAAGTTCTAGCTCACTTGATCTGTATAGAAGTTTAAAGGCGATAACAACGCTAATCAGGTAACCTAGCTTTTTCTACCGCCAACACTTTCCCAGACGGGATAGAAAATGGCGGACACTGCGCCAGCTCTTCTCATATAGGAGTCTTAATATAAGTGCTAGCACTGAAAGTGGGAAGCAGAGCATCTTGAAACATATGGAATGGAAAAAGAAATTTTGACTTTGACGCCTTAAAGGCCCTCTTCACTCACCGCCGCCGGGAAACCGAAGCTAATGTAATGTTATTCTATGGGAAATTTTTCTTTACAAATAACTTATTAACTAATACATATTTTGAAATTCTGTTTTCACATTCTGAAAATTCTCAGCTCTTAAATTGACGGCCCTTTTTTAAAAAATTATTTTTTAAGCTATTGCATAGCTTCTATCGCGGGCTTTGAGCGCGGCGACCGAATCAAGAAATTCCGTAACAAAAAAAAACCTAACACAGTTCGGCAGACTTCGGCAGACAGTTAGTTCGGCAGACTTTGGAACTTCAAAACGTAATTTCACAAAATCCTTCATTTCTCAAACAAAAAAACAGATATCCGTAAAATTTTTGCTTTAAAATATAGCTAATAGAAATGTCTAAAAATCGGTTTCTGGAATTTTTGAAATTCGGTCCCCAAGGGGGGCGGGGGGGGGGGGGGGGGCAAAACGTGATTTCGCATAATCCTATATATCTCAAACAAAAAAAAATAGATAAACGTGAAATTTTTGCTCTAAATTTAGCTAATGCAACTATCTAAAAACCAGTTTCTTGAATTTTAGAAATTCAGCCCTCAGGTGGGGCAGAAAGCTGGGGGGCTATGGAGCAAAAACAAATAGAAATACAGTTAGGCTGTTCAAAATTGGTACAGATAGGTTTTAAAGGCCTGCAAATCGAATGGGGATATTTTCGATTGCGTAAAGTTATTAGGAGGGGAGGGGGGGGGCAAAAAAATAAAACTAGTGTCAGATCGTTCAAAATTGGTACATATAGAGGTTTTCGATACTTACAAATCGATTGCGGATGATTTTGAATTTGTAAAATTATTAGGAGGGGCGGGTAGGGGGGTGAGGCGGTAAGGGGGCGCTATGGGGCAAAAACAAATAGAAATACAGTTAGGCCGTTCAAAATTGGTACAGATAGGTTTAAGAGGCCTGCAAGTCAAATGGGATATTTTTGAAAGTGTAAAGTGATTAGGAGGGGCAAGAAGGGGGGGGGAGGGGAGGGGGGGCAAAAAAAAAATAGTGTCAAATCGTTCAAAATTGGTACATAGAGGTTTTCGATACTTACAAATCGATTGCGAATGATTTTGAATTTGTAAAATTATTAGGAGGGGCGGTAAGGGGGGGGGCTATGGGGCAAAAACAAATAGAAATACAGTTAGGCCGTTCAAAATTGGTACAGATAGGTTTAAGAGGCCTGCAAGTCGAATGGGGATATTTTCGATTGTGTAAAGTTATTAGGAGGGGCGAGAAGGGGGTAGGGGAGGGGGGCAAAAAAATAAAAATTGTGTCAGATCGTTCAAAATTGGTACATAGAGGTTTTCGATACTTACAAATCGATTGCGGATGATTTTGAAATTGTAAAATTATTAGGAAGGGTGTGTAGGGGGGTGGGGCGGTAAGGGGGGGCTATGGGGCAAAAACAAATAGAAATACAGTTAGTCCGTTCAAAATTGGTACAGATAGGTTTAAGAGGCCTGCAAGTCGAATGGGGATATTTTCGATTGTGTAAAGTTATTAGGAGGGGCAAGAAGGGGTAGGGGAGGGGGGCAAAAAAATAAAAATAGTGTCAGATCGTTCAAAATTGGTACATATAGAGGTTTTCGATACTTACAAATCGATTGCGGATGATTTTGAATTTGTAAAATTATTAGGAGGGGCGGGTAGGGGGGTGAGGCGGTAAGGGGGCGCTATGGGGCAAAAACAAATAGAAATACAGTTAGGCCATTCAAAATTGGTACAGATAGGTTTAAGAGGCCTGCAAGTCAAATGGGATATTTTTGAAAGTGTAAAGTGATTAGGAGGGGCAAGAAGGGGGGGGAGGGGAGGGGGGCAAAAAAAAAATAGTGTCAAATCGTTCAAAATTGGTACATAGAGGTTTTCGATACTTACAAATCGATTGCGAATGATTTTGAATTTGTAAAATTATTAGGAGGGGCGGTAAGGGGGGGGGCTATGGGGCAAAAAGAAATAGAAATACAGTTAGGCCGTTCAAAATTGGTACAGATAGGTTTAAGAGGCCTGCAAGTCGAATGGGGATATTTTCGATTGTGTAAAGTTATTAGGAGGGGCGAGAAGGGGGTAGGGGAGGGGGGCAAAAAAATAAAAATTGTGTCAGATCGTTCAAAATTGGTACATAGAGGTTTTCGATACTTACAAATCGATTGCGGATGATTTTGAAATTGTAAAATTATTAGGAAGGGTGTGTAGGGGGGTGGGGCGGTAAGGGGGGGCTATGGGGCAAAAACAAATAGAAATACAGTTAGTCCGTTCAAAATTGGTACAGATAGGTTTAAGAGGCCTGCAAGTCGAATGGGGATATTTTCGATTGTGTAAAGTTATTAGGAGGGGCAAGAAGGGGTAGGGGAGGGGGGCAAAAAAATAAAAATAGTGTCAGATCGTTCAAAATTGGTACATAGAGGTTTTCGATACTTACAAATCGATAGCGGATGATTTTGAATTTGTAAAATTATTAGGAGGGGCGTGTAGGGGGGTTGGGTGGTAAGGGGGGGCTATGGGGCAAAAACAAATAGAAATACAGTTAGACCGTTCAAAATTGGTACAGATAGGTTTAAGAGGCCTGCAAGTCGAATGGGGATATTTTCGATTGTGTAAAGTTATTAGGAGGGGCGAGAAGGGGGGAGGGGAGAGGGGGGGCAAAAAAATAAAAATACAGTTAGATCGTTCAAAATTGGTATATAGAGGTTTTCGATACTTACAAATCGATTGCGGATATTTTCGAATTTGTAAAATTATTAGGAGGGGCGATAACGGGGGGCTATGGGCAAAAAAAAAAATAGAAATGCAGTTAGGCCATTGAAAATTGGTACAGATAGGTTTTAGAGGCCTGCAAATCGAATGGGGATATTTTTGAAAGTGTAATGTTATTAGAAGGGCCGGGGAGGGGGGGGGGGCAGAGGAAATAGAGTTAGATCATTCAAATTTGGTACATCGAGATTTTCGATACATACAAATTGATTGCGGATATTTTTGAATTTTTAAAATTATTGGGAGGGGCGGGAAAGGGGGGAGGGAGCGGAAGGGTAAAAAATAAAATAAATAAATAATTATAATTGCATAAGTTGATAAAAAATGCTATGCAATAGCTTTACCGCGGCAGTCCCCGAGTGCCACACGTATTTTTTTTTAATTTTTTATATTTTATTTTGAAGCTGCAAAATACGAATTTTCAATATATTAAATTTTTTCATTTTGCAATTTCAAAATAAAATATTAAAAATAAAAAAAATACATTTTTAAAAAATATCCGTCAATTTAACAGTTGTGAATTTTCTGAATGTGAAAACAGAATTTAAAAATATGTATTAGTTAATAAGTTATTTGTAAAGAAAATTTCCCCATAGAATAACATTGGCTCGGGCTTCCGGCGACGGTAAGTGAAGAGGTCCGTTAAATGTTAGCATTTGTATTTTGTGTTCTTAAAAGTCAGGGCTTAAAAAAAAAAAAAAAAAAAAAAAAATGGGTGCTATTTTTGGCAAAGATTTTGGGGGGTGAGTAGAGCATGTTTTAGTGGAATTTTGCTCTTTAACCCCGTAGCGCATTTGCCCATAACTGACACAGGCGAAATTTACTGGCAAATTTGCACATGCCTGTGTCTCACCGGGGCGATCCTGTATCTTGCGTTATTTTATTTCTAATGCCCGTCTGAGATCTGTTCTAGTAAAAATAGATAGGCTAGATTATAATTAAACCTATTTACTATAGATTACACCATTATACAGCATTTTTCTTGCATAAACCACGTGGTGCATTTTGATGGTTAGCTAAAAGTTGTTAGGAATTCTTTTTTTTTTAAAAAATAAATAAACGATATTTTTTTACCAGTTTTTTCGAAAAAAAATCATGCTTTAAAGGGTTAAGTGACATCTAGATATTCTGTGGAGCAGGTTGTGCTCTTCTCAAAGGCTCTGGGGCGAACCCTTTATAAAATACTGATTTATTTACAATAATATTTAGTAATTAGTCTGAAAATTAAAAAAATAAATAAAAGAACATGCGTCATATTTTATCACACTATTGCTAAATGTTCAACCATTTCCTGCTGCTTGTTTTGTGGTAATACATTTGACATTGCTAAGGCTAGCATTGTTTCTTCTTTTAACTTTAATTTCTGCAATACTTTGTACAGCTTCAAAAATTAAAAAAATTGTATGATTGATCACTTTCATATCTGATGTCTGAAAAGGACTCTTTTTTTACTCCCCTTAGTGTTATTTATTTATTGTATATTATTGAATGCTATTTTTATTTTATTATTTATTACTTTATTATATTATCTTTGTTTTTCCCCTTTTTCGCAAAACTTTTATTTAATTCAGTTTACCAAATTATTATTTTTTTTTTCCTCATTATTTTTATAGGTTTATAGGTTGCTGTTTTTATACTGCAGTTATGGCTACATTTTTTTGCATGATGAAGAGTATCATTTCAATATTTTGACCTGTAACAATTATTGTTAAGTACTTATTCATCTTTCAACACCAGGTTTTTTGTTTTTCTTTTCTTTATTTTATTTTATTTTGTGTGTATGTGTGTTTTTTTTTTAATGGCACACACATATTTTTGTTATTTATTTATTTTGTTATTTATTTGTTCATTTTGTTAAGAAGATTTCATTGTCTTCATGATTGTAAGGTGAAAATTCTTGACTGGTGATACCTTTGAGTTGATTATATTACTATTTTTCATAAATGATTTCAAAATATTTTGAAACTAAAGAATATATTATTTATTTATTTAATAACATGGATTTTCAAGCGTAATGTTAACAGCATTTAAAATGCAAATAATTGTAATTTTCTCATGTTTATAATTAGAATGTTGTACAGTGTGTCCTAAAAGTTCCAGTACTCCAACTTAAAGAACTCATTGTGTCCATGATTTTTTTTAAATATTAATTTTATTGTCTGCTTATTATTGCATCAATTCTTTAATTTTTATTGTTTGTTTCTTTTCTCCCTCAAGTTATGTGAGAATAAAGTTTTAAGTTATTTTGTTCTTCATAGTGAAATGAGTTTATCACACATTCAGAGAATTACGCTGTATGAAGCTTATTTTGAATATAAATCGTATGAAAGATGCAAAGATGTTTGGCGATATAAATATCCAGATGATGTAATATCGAGTAAAAATATGCTATATCAGCTCGTTTGACAATTTCGTAATACAGGTTATGTGCAGGTGTGTACAGGTTTCTCTACAAGAAGTCGCTCCCAGCATGTTAAAACACGTTTCTAAACACATGCGCAAACAAGTTCAGCTTTACCTCCTAGAAAAAGGTGGACATTTTGAACATTTATTATAAATGTAAGTTCATTATTTTTTCCTCCGTTATTTTAAATGTGCCTTTTATCATTAGCATAAAAATAATCGTTTTAAGGTTTGTAAATAAAAAATACATCAGCGTCAGTACTGGAACTTTTAGGACACTCTGTGTATGTATTCCTGTATATATCTATATTGTGTAACTTTCTATTTCTACTACTTAACTTTTTATTATTATTATTATTCAAGGAATTTTAATTATTTATATTTTAAGTAATTTTTAAATATGCTTATTGTCATGTCTGTGAGATAATTTCTCAGCCAAGATAATATTGTGAGATAATTTCTAAGCCAAAGTAGTGAAGTGATAAATTAGGGCAGCCATAAAATGTAAATAAAATAAAGATTAAAAACAAAAATCATTTATGTAAATTTATAATTGTACTGTGGTTTATCAGATTTAGGTAATAGTGAATTTAGGAAATAAAAAGCACGCCTGGAAAATGAAATAAAATGGAACAAGATAATTTACTGTAATTTAGTTTATAAGAATGGCTTTTAGATAAGTAATTTACTTTAGCCATTTCATTTTTAATAATAAAAAGAATGGAAAACTAGGGTTAGATGATATTTACTTTGCCTGGAGACCTTTTTCTTAGAGGAATTCTGAATTAAATATTTAATTAATAAAAATATAGAATAAATATGATAGAAAAATAATAAATGGACATCCTAAAGTTTATTTCAATAAAAGTTGTTTGAGTGTATGACACCCATTATTTATATATACAGTCAACTCTCAAAAATCCACAACCCTAAAATCCGCAGTTCTCTGAAATCTGCATATCATTTGCAATGTAAACAAACATCGTCACAACTGATTTGTTGATTAGTGGATTGAAAAAATTCAGCTATATTAAGAGATAAATCAATTATTAACTCATGCTGATGAATCACCAATCACTCAGCATATTACAGAGAAGGAAATAAGTGTAATTATATATAATTATCAAAAAATAAATCATATTAACTTAGAGGAAGAAGAAGAAAGACAGTTTTCATGAAAGATTTTCTCTCATGAAGATAAATATTCAAACTTTCTCATAGCACAAACTTATGTGACTGACCAAGAATTGCTGACTTTTTTGCAGGTTATAGGAAAATAAATATGTATGAATATTCTTACTTAAACTACTATTGATCAGACTTTTCTAGATAATTTGCAACTATAGCATGATGTGTAAAAATTGTTCTTTAAATTAAAATTTCATGAAATATTTGTACTTTTATCAGGCACACTTTATTTCAGCATTGGATTGTTTCTTAAAGATTTGCTACTCAATTGAGCTTCTAAGATGTAAATAAAAGAAACTACTCTAAAATCTGCAAAATTCAGAAATCTGCAAAACACTTCGTTTTAAGCTGTGCGGATTTTTGAGAGTGTACTGTATATATATATATATATATATATATATGTTATTTAAATTGCCAATGTTGTGTTTTTCTATTAGCCAAAAAAATCAGACTCTACATTATTTAAACATAAAACTTCTTCACACACCATAAAATAAAGGGTAGAACTTGTTTCAAAAGCACACAGCCTTTGTTCTTCAGGTGTAAAAAACTTGGAGGCAATAGCAAGACTGAAAATTGATGCAGTCGATTCTCTGAAATCTGCAATAATTGGGACTAAAGCTTTCACGAATTATAGATTATTGCTTTGTTTACATACATTTTTTTTTTTTTTTTTTTTTATTTATTTATTTATTTTTATATTAGAGTATAAATTTGCAATATTATTCTAAAAATGTAAATTATATTCAATAAGTAATTTTATTTTGAAAAAAATTACATAATATTAACTAAAAAATAAAATTAATAATAAATAAAATAAGGAAAAATACAGATTCATCACAGCAATTAAATATGAAAATTGAATATGTACGTACTATTAATTTACTGGGTATTTAGTTTTTTGAACATTGAGATAAAGATAGTTTAATTTTTTATAATAAGGGTAGTTTAACAAGGATAGTCAAATTTAATTAATAAATAATTATGAATTTACAAACTTCAAAAGACAGATATCCAGCAATTTTTTTCACAATTCTAAAAAATTGAATTAATTAATCAAAAATGCATATTTTGCAAAATTTTAGCTAAAAATTTTACACAATTGGATTGTATCATTGTCAAAAATTATTTACAATTATTATTATTCATTTATTTATTTAGAGAAAAATAATTGAAATTTTGTTAACTGTGATTTTCATTGTTTGTTTACATTCTGAAAGGAGCTGTGGATTATAGAGAATTGCATATTATAGATCTGCAAATTTCACTGAGTTGACTGTATATATATATTTACAGTGTGTACACGAAATGTAGGAGGCACAAAGACAATTCAAAATCATAACATTGCAGAGTTGCAAATGCAATCCTATCGAGATAGGCGGGGTGTTAAGGGGTGTACTTATTAGAAAACTCATAATGTATTTTAACCTTTTGGCCTTTAAATGTCATTTCACGATCACCATGTATTCATAGTTTTCATTTTAACACTTCTACAAGTGGCTGTTAATTTTTTTTTTTTTTTTTTTTTTTTTTTTTGTAATAGCTTTCTAACCCCTTAATTCTTGTGTATGTAAAAAAAAAAAAAAAACTGGAATTTGTCCACACCACTATTTCTTGTTTTCTTAAAATTTTAGTGGATTAACACACATTAATCAGCATTATACTATTTAAAATGTATTAAAAAATATCAGATGAATGAAAGTGCTTATCGTTCATATGCTTATTTTAACACAAGTATCTTGGTATAAAAACACTGTACTGAAAAAAAAAAAAGAGCCCTTATACCATAAACTATTTTTGCTGATTCTTATATAAAATAACCTCCTGAATCCAAATATGACTCCCATTTTGCCCAGTCACCCACCATTTTCTCGGGGACCCCCCCCCCCCTCCCCTCCCCCAATTTTTATCACTGTTCGGTAATTTTATGGCTCTGAATTTAATTTAGAGAATGTAAAAGAATTAATTTAACACTTAAAAACAAAAATATATAATGTTTAATAAATAACATTAATAACAGATAAAAAAAATATATATATAATAAAAGTAACTTATAATTTCAGTGGCAAATCTCCCCCTAAATTTTCCCTTTGCTGCAAATGTTCATGTTTTAGAATTTTGCAACTCTGTACAGAGCCTGATTATTGCACAGGCCAACTAGGCTTCGGCCTAGGGTACCTCTATTTAGGGGCACCAAAATAATCTTAAAAATTTAAAGGGCTATTTTTGGCAAAAGTTTCCTTAAAAAAATTAACTGAAATCTAGCTTATGGTAATAATCTTTACTTGGAATATGATCCCCTTCGTGTAGAATCAAAATTGTATATCATGTTTCTGGACTACACCTTGGAGTGGATCCCAAACCATCACTAATTCTCTAACCTACATTCTAACGCAGCATTGAACCCACTGAAACTAAACCTCATGTTGGTATCCAGTTATATTTTCTAACTTTAAAATGCGATTAATCAATCAAAATCCAACATTTTTAAAAACTCTCCGTACTTAAGGCAAAAGTTGAAAATTGTGATTGCATGTCTTTAGACTATCCCTTGGGGTGATTATTATATTAAGAGCTCTACCTGACCTTTTTGACATTGATATTTTAATTAAAGTAAAGAAAGTCTGAAATGAAATTAAAACAAAATAAAACATCTTCCAATATTATGATATTGTGAGTGAAACTTTTGAATAGATACATTCCAGACTCAATGCAGGACGTAAATAAAAACATTTAAATGTTGACGTATTTATAGAACTTCTGTCTAAACAATAAATAAAACTAACCAAAATCATTCTGGGCCTTGGGCTTCAGTAGGCCTTAATCGGGCTCTGACTCTGTAGGCCCTCAGAAGACATTTAACAGTTAAGATAATCCTTTTGCTCCTGAAAATCAAATTTATAGACATAAAATTACCGAAAAATAATAAAAAAGGGGGGGTTGTCCCTAAAAAATCGCAGGTGTTAGGGCAAAAAATGGGCGTCCTATATGGATTCATGAGGTCATTTTACACAAGAATTTGCATAAATGGTGTTGAGACCAATTTTCATGCAGAACAGTGAAATTGGAATCATTTGGATGTATCTTTAAATAATTATAAAAAGGCTAAAAATTCCTCTATCTCATTAGGATTGCATTTCCAATTCTGATTTCCTATATGATTCTGAATAGGCTTTGTGTCCTTATATTTCTTGTAAGTTTGTCACACTGATAGCGAATCACCGTGTGTATACTGAATATCATATGTGAAGCAAAATGGTGTCTTTTCCTCTGTCAGGTGTCTCCAGAAAAGTTTACTGCACTTACAGATGCAATACTTTGCAAACATATAGTCTAGAATATCTCTGTGTGCATTTCAAAGAGGAATTTTCAGATTTTTAACTGAAAAACAAGTTGTTAATTATTATTATTATTTTTTTATTTCATATTTTCCCAATATTGTTTTAGGGTTGCAATTTAAAACTGTTGTCAGTAAAATTAAATGTTTATAACTTTATATATATATATATATACAGTAGAACTTGGATAATTCAAAGTTGAAGGGACCAGAAAACAATTCGAAATATCCAAAAATTCGAATTACATATACTATTTTGTCAAAAAAAGTGATAAATTAAAAAATTAAAACTCTACGATCAGAGACTTAACACATAAACTTTATATCTTAGAATACCGCTACATTACCCCTTTCACCCCCCCCCATTAAATCAATATTATTTACGAGTTACAAGCTTAATTATTCAACACTTTTTAAAAAATGGTCAAATATTTTTTATTTCTTTTTTAAGTAGAATCTTTGTGTCATAGCATATGACCTGATACAAAAATAGAATCTTCTACATTACACATGACTTTCAATTCACAAAAACCTCGAAGTTCATACATATGCACCATATCTTCTGGTGCACTAGCTAGGGGCTACTATTGTATTTCCTTATCCTTCTTTTGAAAGACTATAAAAATTGATAATGCACTTCAGATGAGTAAAATCTCGGGAACAAATTTTACTGTAATATTTTAAAGGTAATCGTATGAAAAATTCGAATTATCCATGATTTTTTAACATTATTTTAATACAAAATTCAAGGGACCGTGTAAAATATTCGAATTTTCCAAAATTTTGAATTAAACAAGTTTCACTGCATATATATATAGTATATATATATATATATATATATATATATATATATATAAAGAGAAACATTTCTTTACATGTGTATAAAGAAAAGTATAATAAACATAAATAAATCTCTACCAGAAAAAAATTCAGAAAAAAAAAGACTGATGCCCTAATAAATTTTAATTTATTTATTTTTAAAATATTGATTTCAAGTAATCAAATAGTCTTATTTATTTATTTTTTTTTTTTTCTTGATTTTATCATCTGCGAAGTAATGTGGGTGTAGCTTTAATATGAACCACCTTGGTGACTTTTAATATTTTTTTTGCTATTTTGGTGATGAATTAAAATGGCTATTGCAACTGTACAAATAAAGACCTTGGCGCAAAGCCTTTGAGCTGCTTTGGTGCCAAAATTGCAAATTTTGCCCAGGGGGTCCTATACTAAAGCTGTACACTAATGTGAATGCGTATTCAGTTTATTTTAAATTGACAGCATTTCTAATCAACATAATGAAATTCAAATAATTAAATGTTGTTTATATTTCTTTTACTGCTGTGTATCACAGTACTTAGCTATGGTTTTAATTTGCTGAATATAATTGTCAATTAAAAATATATTTATTTAAATGTTTCAATTATTCTATTTTATTAAATCATTTAAATGTTTCTGAGCTTTAGTCCTTTCAAATAGGGGCCTGCATCTTCCTTAGCAGCTACATGGTGAAACTTCTTTGCAAGATTGTTGATTTTTTTTCTTCTTGTTGCCTATATTTTAACAGTTGATGCCATGTTTTGTCCATATCAGATACAAAATTTAAAAAACAAACACAGCCTTAAGTAAAACTTGTCAAAATAAAAATGTCAAGATTGATTTTAAAATGTTAAAAAAATTGTTAACTATGAAAACTAAATGTGTACTTTCAGTAGAGAAACTAAAAATTTTAAATAACCTTAAATCATGTAATGACAACAAACCAATAAAAAACATGGATCAAACATTGCACTATCTGTTAAAGTGTAGGCTGTAAGAAAAAAAAAAGTCAACAGTCTCTCCCAAGAGTTCCCACTGTGTAGCTGCTGAACCAAATGCCCCATAAATCTGTTGACATTTCAAAAATTTATAAAAATTGAAAGAATTAGTATAATTAAATGTGGTTATTCTCATAACAAGTAATGTAAAAGAAAATTTTTTAAAGTCAACTCCTACTTACAAACACTATCGAAAAAGTGTTTTAAAAATAATTTTGAATTAGGAAATAAAAAGCATGCATGCAGAATGAAAGAAAAATAATTATAAGCTAAAAAAAAAACTTTTTATGTACCATGTTTTAAACTTTCTGATGAATCATAGAGCTCTTATCAATGTGCATAAAATTTAGTGACAATGATGTCAATTTTTGTGAAATGCATCATTTAACTTTTTATAGTTTTTTAATATTCACGTTTAATTTAATGTATTTATATTTATGTCAAAAGAAAATGAACTCATAATTTTTTTTTTTTTTTTGGGGGGGGGGGGGGGGTAACAATTAAATTATAGCTAATATTTTAATGGCTATATTAATGCTATTAGGATGTTATTATTTTTATATTTTAATTAATTATAAGAAAACTAATCAAAAATTCGAAAATCAGACTTCGAAGTATTGTGTTGCCACCGGGTTCTGAGCAATCCTGAAAGTTTCAAATTTCTAGCTAGTCGGGAAGTTAGTTAAAAATCGATTGCAAGATTTGTACAAGATATATATAGGGAGAGTGTGAACTAATAGTAGGAATTGAAAAAGGATTTTTCTTTTTGGGCAAAGAAAAAAAATGATAGTTAAAATTTTCATCAATAGAGGGTGCTGCACAGATATGTAATGAAAAACATGCAAATCAAAGTTGTATAAATTGCATGGTTTTACAGTAAAAAGCTCATTTTTTATTTTCTCTCCTACTTGTACATATATGAAGTTTTAAGTATGATGCTGACCTGATGGATAAAGCAATATTGGTGAAGGTGTTTTACCTCACCTAAGAATCGCTGATTGAAGCAGCAATTAGTGACTCAATTGCAGACTGCAATTTCTGGTAATGATGGGCACATAGAATAGGAGCTATGCTTGTAAACATTTGCATGTAAATAAATGCAATTTTTCTTGAAAATATGTGATTTACTCACATAAGTGCGTTCTATTGCTGAATTTCTTTTTTTACTTTCTTCTGTATGTAATATAGAGAAAGTATTGGATTCGTGAAAATTTTCGACCTCCGTTTTTTGATGGATTTACACGTTTTTGGATGTATTGAACACGAATTGATAGTTTTTAGAAAATGTCTGTCTGTATCACTTTTTTGTGAACACTGTATCTCACGAACCAATGAATGAAATTTAACCAAACTTGGTATTTAGTTGCACCCTTACATAAACTAGTGCTGATTAGATTTGGGGATTAATCACTCAACAGGTGGCACTGTGATCGCATTTTCTGTAAACTTTTAACATGACAGTATAGGACAAAATTTCGTTTAAATGTGCATAATGAGAGTTATTTTAAACTTGTGATTGTAAAATTAATATGAATTATTGATAATAGTAGTAGTTAAGTAGGAAAAAAAAAATTGTGCGAAGTACCCCCCCGGGGGGGGGGGTAAATTTTTAAGATGGGTATCTTTCGAAAGGTCTTGTCAATACCTTTAAAACGAATGGTTCAACTATAAATCTTTGATAATCATTCAACTATAAATCTGTGAAATCGTAATTTTTTTTTTATTTTTTTTTTTTTTAAATGAAATTTAACCAAACTTGGTATTTAGTTGGCCCATGACATAAACTGGTGCTGATTAAATTTGGGGATCAATCACTCAACAGGTGGCGCTGTGATCGTATTTTTTTCTAAATATTTAACATGGCAGTATAGAACAAAATTTCGTATAAATGTACATAATGAGAGTTATTCTTAACCTATGATTGTAAAATTAATATGAATTATTGATAATAGTAGTATTTAATCAGGGAAAAAAAATTGTGCATGTGGGGGCATCGCTTTCCCCGGGGGGGGGGGGGTAAATTTTCAAGATGGGTATCTTTCGAAAGGTCTTGTCAATACCATTAAAGCGAATGGTTCAACTATAAATCTGTGATAATTTAAAACAAAGTTACCAATTTTTTTTTACTTTTAATAGCAACAAAAAAAAAAAAAAAAAAAACAGAAAAAAAAATCGTAATTTTTTTTTTTTTTTTTTTTAATATTGTTACTGAGTGAATTTGTATAGGAAAATATAGAAGAAAGTCTTGTGGTGGCCACAATATACTAGTTTTTTTTTTCCTTTGTCAAAAAATAGTATCCCCTTTCATGAGAATAACTTTTTTGTAAACAGCGTTCATGTCTACCAATTCCTTCATTTGTTATGAATTTTTTAAATGTCTACAGACTTATGGTACACCTGGTACTTAAGTAATTAATTATAATTTATTTTTATTTATTTATTTATTTTTTTGCAGTTGAATTGAAACATATATACTCATTTGTGGTTATTATAGTTTTAGTGAAAATCACAATGTTTCAAATGTTTTATTTCAGGTCCAACAAATGGGCTGCCATTAGTGGAAAGAAAAGAGTTATAGCAGCATCTCCTGTTGAGCGTTGTTCTCGTTTTCGTATATGCTCCGCCCATTTTCTGGACTGTGATTATTATTCTGCAAGTAAAATGAGGTTAAGACCAACTGCTGTTCCTAAGCTCAGTAAGTTATTTTAATAAAGTAATGAACTTTAGTTGAAAATAAATGGGTTTGACTATTATTAAAAAATACAAATTCAGTAAACTCACGATTATCTGTTAGCAGATTATATGCATTGCTGAGTATCCGTGGATGTGGGGAAAGAGCAGGCTTTAGAAAGTGCGGGATCAAAAAAAGTGTTTTCTCAACAAGAAACAAAAATAAACAATTGATTTAAAAAAAAAAAAATGTAAATATGAAGAACTATGTTGTTTTTCTTTAATTATTTGTATAGTACAGTATGGTACTGTTTAATTCTAGTGCATAAATTAGCTTAAAGATTGTATCTTGGCTTCATTATAAATAGCTTTTTTGTTTATTCTTTTTATATCCTTTGGTACATAAAATATAAATATATTTTCTTGACTGGGAATATTTTTATAGGTTTTACATATAATACAATCATGTTTTTGATCTAAAATGTGTTTTATAGTATTTGCTCCTCATTTTCTTTTTCCTTTATTCTTTTTTTTGGGGGGGGGGGGGTGGGGGGGGGAGGGCAGCTTATCAGCAATTTTCATTATCTGTAGAGCCCATGTCACTCAATTTTACATATAATTGGGATTTTACTCTTAGTAATTTTTAAAACCTTACAAAAATTTCTTAATTAAAAACTGGCATATAAGTGTTTTGGAGTTTTTAAAATCCTTTATTTAGTGTTAAGGGGACACTCTAAATAGTATTAGTTGCAGCCAAAGCTTATACTATTCTGCAAGGAAATTCATTATGAGAATTATTCATTAAGTAATATTTTTAATTCTGTTTTCACTTTCCCAAAATTCATAGCTGTTAAATTTGTTCTTATTAAAAAAATAAAAAATAACTTTTTTAAAAATTTTCAGTAAAACTTTTTAGTAGCCTCTAATGAAATTGTGAAAATTAGAATTATGTCATATAGAAAATTAAAAACTGTAAACCAATAGGCAACATCATTTTTAGTGCTGGCTCTAAAATGAAAGAGCTGCTGGGAGAACTTATTAAAAGGACAATCTGCTTTCAACATTTTTCATAATTGTTGCCTTTATTACATTGTGTTTTTGTACAAGACAAAAGTAAATCACTTCTTTTACTTTTGTATGTTTAGATTATAAGCATTAGTTTTTACAGAAATGCTCTAAAATTATCTCCAGACATCTATATTTCAGGAAGAAAAGTATCTAACATTATAATATTAATTTTTGATGAGTTTGCAGCACATTTTGTTCTACAATAAACTAGATTCGAAGCAACAGTGATAATTTCTATGAAGTATACTTGTTAGGCTTTATTTTACACTAGCTGCCTTCGGTGACCAGCTGGTTCGCGATCCCTGAAAAATCCGACTTTACAAAACTCCCGCTCGGTGGTGCCTGCGGCACCTTTTTCCCGTTTCAGGTCTAATAACAGCTTATTGATAAATAGTGAAAATAGCTTATGGAAAAATTTAATCGCAGTAAATTCCTGTGTGGTAGTGCCTTCGGCGCCCTCTTATGAAATTATTTTAATTAGTAGCTGAGATACAAAAGAAAACCTAATCAGGGCATCTTAAAACGTGTAAATCAGGTAAAATCTCGAATTCCACATTCGATAATATAAAAGTACTTTAAAATATCTTTCGAGTGATGTATTAAAAAGAATTTAATCATTATTGTAAAATAAAAAGTAAATTTATAACATTTTTTTTTTAATTTTTGCCCCTTCTTCCCCTGCTTCAAGCTTTCCTAATAATTCTGCTCTTTCAAAAAGATTCACAATCGGATTATTAGGCATTAAAACCAAATACTACGAAATTTCAATGGCATATCTCAATTTAAAATGCTGCAAAATATAATCTTTTCCCAATAAAAATGTATTTTTTTTTTGTTGTTGTTGTTGTTTATTCAGATATTTTCATGAAAATAGAACAGTAGCTTTATAATATACTGTCTAGGCCAAATATTAATTTAAATGTAACGTGAATGAAAATTTGAAAAAGTTTGAAAATTGCAATTTTTATCCCCACTATGAAACACGTGATATCTTAATTGGTTACATTTATTTCCTTTTTTATTGCAGACAGTTGTCTTGCATGTGTTTTGTTTCCGATCGAGACAGCTTAGAAAATTGTCTGCTGATAGAATGTTTCTTTTTAAGCAATTATTCGATCGACATGGGTCGACATTTTAATTAATATCTTCGCAACTAATTAAAATTTTAAAATTCTGTTTTCACTATCAACTCGGGAAGGCTTCTGAGCACCTGTATGTCAAATTTTATACTTCTGCGTTCAGTAGAGGCTGAACGTACAGATGCTCAGACAGCGAGACAGACAGCTTCTTTTATTATTATAGATAACATTTTGTATTTAAAATTTAAATATTCAGTAAGATCATTAATATAATTTGTTTTTGGCTTACAATTTTATGCCAAAATTAATGCCAAGAGTAAATTTTAATTAGCTAATTTGAAATATTTAATCCAATATTAAATGCACATGGAAATATTAGTGATGCCATGAATGCCAAGTATCGATCAATTTACCTTTACCAGCTGAACCAAAGCAATTATTGTGATTCTACAATTAATGGTGTTCATTACAAAGTTCTTATCTTTTACCAGCTGCAATTTTATAATGTGTTTGAATTAATTTATGTTTTATAAAATAGTTTCATTAATTTGGATATTATTTATCATTTTCTTGGAATTTGATTTAAAGTTCTGTCGAATATAAACACTAATAGCAAATTTTATTTAATTTCAATTATCATTTCGAAATAGCACATAGAATTTCATAAAATATCTATTTATGTTGGACCTTGATATAAACTGGTGCTGATTAGATTTTGTAACATTGCCTATCAAGTGGTGTGCTATACTGTAGTTCCCCCCCCCCCCCATTTAAAGGATGGCTATATCTCAGCTTCGATAGTGAATAAGTGTGCAAAACTTGACATGTATGAATACCATGATAAGAAACTTTGTCAGTTCGGTTTAAATGCATATCAGCTGACAAATATACTGCTATATTAATTTTTTCCCCCTTTTATATGAAAGCTATACATCAGTTTCTGTAGTGCATAAGTGAACCAAATATATGTGAGGTGGCTATTATGAAAAACTATGCTGAGTTAATTTGGGTGTATGTCATTCAATTGTTGGTGCTGCTTTTATTCATTTTCTGTGATTTTTCAGATGGCTATATCTTGGTAGTATCTGTTGTATATAATAGCACCAAACTGCATATGCGAATTCTTCTGCATATGTGAACTGCATATGTCAGAAGCTATTTTGATTGAATTTTAGTTCATATTAACCTGAAGTTGGGTTGCTTTATAGAATGATATAGAAGAAAGTTTTGTGATGGCCACATCATTATAGTTTAAAATTAGTCTTAACTAAAAACATCTCACATAATTGAAAATTCAGTTACAAATTAAACTTGTTATTTTTTTTTTTTCTTTTCTTTTCTTCTTTCTTTTTTCTTGTTTTGAAGAAAACTATATCTTTAATGAAATTGGGATAAATAAATTCCTTGAAAATCAATGGCAATTTTCAGATTATATATATATATATATATATAACTTGTATGAATTTTTATGAATGATACTTAAAAAAAATAAGGGGGGGGGAGTCATTAGTTATGTGACTGCTGTGTAAAATTAACCTCAAAAATTATTAATTGCATTATAATTATATAGTGTACATTATTATTAACCTTTTACAAGCCAATGTTCCCAATTGGGAACATCAAATTAAAACTTATTTAAAAATTAAATTGCACCAATATTGACTTGAAGAAATTAGCAGACATATTTTAAAAGATGACTTGATTTTTTTTAAATAGAAGCAACATTCTTATCGTTAGTTGGTAACTGTACAAAAAATCTTAAAAATGATCGTTTTCATTTTTTTTTTTTTTTTTTTTTTTTTTTACACACAGAGTACAACTAAAAAAATGCATAAAAATTTGAAATTATCCGATGCTTCTGAAAATCAGTTGGTATGTTTTAAACAGCTCTTATTATTAAAAAGGACATCAAATTTGATAATTGGATGATATTAATAATCTATAATATTAATCTTAATAATCTAATAATATTAATTTTTATTATTAATGATAATTAATATTTATGTATATCTATTTTTTTCCATTTAAATGATTAATATTCCTTAACATTATAATCCTTAAGCATTATAAGTTAAAATATGCAAAAAACTAATGAAAAATATATCTAAATCTAAACTTGGCCTGTAAAAGGTTATTTTAAAATTCAAGTACACTTCACTTTAAATTTTAAGCTTTAAATATTCAATTCATATTTAAATTTCTTTAACAATATTACTAAAAAGAAAGGAAGAAACTTGAAATTTCTTAAAATTTTGCTTTATTTAAATTTGATTAAATGAGTCTATGCATTTTTCTGGATATATCTATATATATATATTTTATTATTATTAATATATTGTTGATATATCCATTCAAGAGAATTGTTTATAGCTATATATTTTGTTACATTTCAGATATTCCAAATTCATCAGCTAAAGTTAAAATGCCAAAAATAAAATTGGGAGAAAACTTACAAAGTATGTCGAAGGCTGAGAAAAAAAGTGAAGCTATCAAAAGTAAGTCTTAGGTGCCAGTATAAATGTTTTAAGAAAAATTATAAATTACAATAATTAACAAAAAAAAAAAAAAAGCTTGATATGTTTTTCTAGTATTTGCAGATTATCCTAATTACTTTACCTTAAGGCAGATTTCCGTCAATCAGATTTCCTCTGTCTTTCTTCCCATTTATCCAGCGGGATTTTCGTGTCTTCATTTTATAAGAATGTCTCATTCAAAAAGTTTTTTTGAGTATTATTCTTTGAATGTGTCGCCTTTCAGTTTAGTGAGCATTTTTTAAAAAATAAATTTAAATACTATTAAAAAATGAAAAGCCTTATTTTACTTTCTCGATAGAATGCCTTAGTTAACTTGCGGAAACCCCCCCCCCCCCCTTCATCAGAGGCAAAACTGTGACTGCTTGCTCTTTTCCAGCAATGTTGTTTGTGTCTGCTCCAGAAGCATGTCGAGTTACGGTTAACGTCTTGTGCTGGGTCATTGCCATTACAAGAAAACGAGTTAGATAAAATTTCAATTGTTTCACAATTCGATTGAAGCAGACACAAACAACGTCGCCGGAAAAGAGCAAGCAGTCACAGTTTTGCCTCTGATGAAAGGGGGGGAAGCCTCCCGCAAGTTAACTAAGGCGTTCTATCAAGAAAGTAAAATAAGGCTTTTCATTTTTTAATAGTATTAGTGCTTCTCGTGTTTAGTAAAATGAAAGTAAATTTAAATATTTCATTTAAAGGTACAAACTTAAGAGTCCTAAATTTACTTAATAAAATAAAATATTTAAATTATTTTTTTTATTTTAAAAAAAAGCTCACTAAGCTAAAAGGCAGCATATTCAAGAAACAGAATTTGAAAAATTTCATTTTTGAATGAGATATCCTTTTAAAACGAAGCAACAAAAATTCCATAGGATAACATAATAAGAAAGAAAAGACGAAATTGACTATTGATGTACAGCCTTAAATTTCAGTTCACATTTAAATTTTTACTTTCATTCATTACCCAACTTCTGTAGAATAATGGAAGTATTGTATTCAGTCAAAAATTTTCATATCAAGTTTATACTTGTTTGACATGTTTTAAGGTCTCCTGAGTCTAAAAAAGTTGTTTTGGGTTAGTGTGTATGTGTATGGAGAATCGTCTGCCTGTTATATCTCCAAAACTAATAGAGAATCACTAATAGAGAACTAATAGAGAACAATCTAGGTGATTATTCCAACTTTTGGAGAAACTTAGAAAAACATAAGTGAGACTATACATTCATTTCTCAAAAATGGCTCTGACGATTTTTTTCAAAGTTGTTTTTGAAAAAAAATCGTGATTAAAGCCTCTTTTTGATGTCCATTTGTATCTATTAGTTGGTTGGTTAGGAAAATTGATGAATGTCCTGTATTAATAGCTGAATTTTAGGTCTTGCAAGTGCATTCCTTTAAAAACAGCTTTATAGATTTTCTTGAAACTCACCCTATTAATTCCCATTTAGCTATCCTTTCGTGTGTAATTATTAGTTTTTAGTGAGCAGATAAGTTTGCCAAGTTTTGGTGAAAATCAGCAGTGGTACCAAAATTCAGTATCTCAAAAACAGTTCTAATGATTTTTGTAAAATGTGTTACATAAGCACCTTTTTAGATGTTCTGTAGCATGTATTACTTGGTTACTATAGGAAAATTGATTGGTGTCTTGCTTAGGTAGGTCAGTTATAGATCTCGAAAATGGTTTTTCAGAAGAGGGCTCTAAAGATTTTTTTTTTTTTTAACTCACTATGTAGATTCTCTTTTATATTCTTTACAACATATGTATCAGTTTTATTGCTAGGTGGCTAATTTGTTAAATAATTTTTTTTTATGTCTTTTGACCACACTATTTCTAAGAAGAGTACATATATCAGGGGTGACACTTTTCAGGGGCTACCCCTGAATTCAGGGTTTTTGAACATTTTGCTGTTTCTGAATTTCATGTTTAATTCTTTTGTTTTTATAGAATTTTTTCATTTTGGATGTTTAATTTGCCTTATAATAGATTAAGAACTCTAAAAATATCATTTATTATAGGTAGCCATATGATATATGATTAATAAGTCTCCCCTATCTGCATGCAAGTAGCATGTTTTCAATGTTTTTGCATGTTAGGTAGTTTCACCCCTGATGTGTAGTAATGGGTAACGAAAGTCATGTGTTTGTTACATATCAGATTTTTTTTTTACAATATTTCATACAAATTTTTCTAGAGGAAGAAACTTTTTTTAATTTCTTAAAATTTTGAATTATTTAAATTTGGATAAATGCATTTTTATAGATAATTTTTATGGTAACTTAAGTATTATGTTTGTGCATGCAAGTAGCATAAATAGCATATAGTTAGTTATTTTGTTACTTTTCAGATATTTTAAATTCATTAGTTAATGTTGAAACGCCAAATATGAAAGTGGGAGAAAACTTACAATACATGCCTATGATTGAAAAAAATAATGGAGCTGTCAACAGTAAGTCTAAATGTAATACAAATGTGTTGTCATAAATTATAACGTACAATAATTTTCCAGTAACAGTATGTTTTCTATTGATTATTATAATTTTTGGACCTCAAATGTTTAGTTCAAATTAATATTTTGTTAATAAAGTCGAACCTTGTTAACGTGAATTACTTTTAACATGAACTGTTTCCATAATTCCCATCAAAATGAAGATTAGTTTCTGAGTTACTGATAGCATGAACTACTGATAACATGAACAAATTTTTTATCCCTCTTAAGATTCATGTTAATGAGGTTCGACTGTAGTTTTGAAGCGCTAATAGATTAAAAACTGATAAAACTCTTTTAAAACATTTTTGTTTGCACTACATGACCATCATCAGTAAGGTTGAGAAATTGGCATCTTTCTCCTTTAGTGTTCTACTTCTCCTCTTTTAAGCAGGGTGTGGCACTTTGTATATATTAAGATTGGCTCAATATTGTTGCATGTAACTTCATTTGCCTCAGTTACTTTTTGATTAATTTCTTAATAGTGGTTATTATAATGTGCAAGTTTTTTTTTTTTTTAATAGTTTTTAAAATCTATGTTAATGTTATTTTGGTGGTTTCTAGCTCAGTCTGTGGTAGAATTATTGCTTTTTATATCCTTCTAGCGTTCCTTAATTCTAGTGTCTAATTTTATTTTTTTCATACTTATGTTTGTCCATATGTCGGGGTTGGCTTGATTTTGCCCGACCCGAAAAAAAACCTAGGTGGTTTTTTTCAAAATCCTTATTTAAAATTCTACTTTTATCTAACTTACAATAAGCATATAAATATAGAACAAATATTATATACATTATACGAACATGAACAAAGAATTTTCCGAAATATTGTAGGTTCTCAAACTGCTCTGTATGAAAAAAATTCTCAAAAACACCCCATGAAAAAAAATTATAATTATCTTATTAAAACAAAATAAAAAATTATATATATAAACGCAAAATAAGTGTTGTTTATTAATACAAAGAAAACTGTGGGTTTCAAGGAATGTAAAATATAAATAAAAATCAAATTTAAAAAAATTCTGAAAACTTTAACAGTGCGACACTGTTAGGCAATGTAAATGTACTGGCTCAAAAGTTAAAGATATTTTATGAGAATCTAATGACTATGAAAAATTTAATAAAGCAACACTGAATAATTTTTAAAATCCAGTTTTTTTTATGTAAAGGGCAGATAAACAGAATTTTAGAATATTTAAAGCACAACTATTAATTTTAAAAATACTTTAGAAATTTTAAAATTAAATTTAAAAAGGACTTTAGAAATTTTTAAAATTTTGATTTTAATGAATAATTAATATTAAATTTTTTAAATTATTTTATTATGAATGATACACAATGTAAAAAAAAAAAAAAAAAAAAAAAAAAGGAAGAAAATATTCTTGAAAACTCTGATAAAACCTGAAAATATTCTGAAAAACCCTGATAAACCTCGTTTCCAACCCTGCCATATGTCCCCTTGTTTTTAGAATTTTATATTTTATACCTATAATTTCTGAAAAGTTAATCCTGTCCTCGTTGTTTTGTTAAAAGTATTCTTAAGTTTTAAGACTTAAAAAAAAAAAAAAAAAGTCATATCACAAGTGAGAGGAAAAAAAATCTAACACTGATTGGGAAATGCAAAATAAGCAGATGAGAAAAAGTGCATCCTGTCAAAGTGCAGGATGATTAATTGAAGAGACTTGCTACATCTCACATTATATATGTAATGATGAAAATATTATTCATGACCATACGTGACTTAATTTGTGAATCAATATACCTCTGATAATGTCCAGGTCATTCCCGATAATCACATCTTTAAATGGTATAATTTTAAAGGATTATCATTTACTTCAATTTAAATTTAAATACCTTATTTTCATCCTTTTGAAAAAATGAATATGTTTTGGCATGCACATCACAGCCCTCCTCAGCGCTAATATGACGACTCCACTTGCCGAATGGCGGCTAATCGTACACAAATTAGCCGCCATCTGCTCCTACATTAACCATGTTATCCTAATCTGTTCCAACCAAACCCTTCTAAAAACTGAAATTAATTACATAAAAGATATTGCTAGCGAAGCGAACTATAGTAAAAATCTAGTACAGAAATGATATAAAGAAATGTCTGAAAATTCTTAATAAAATCACTGATGCTTAAAAACTAAAACCAATTTCACCACTGCCATTCCTTTCTGTAACGGTGCCGCCAGCAAAATAAAATACGAAGCCGCTAAACATATCAATATACCAAGGAAGACCAACAAAAATGTTTTTCAACACATTCGGAATGAAAAAGACCCTATACCATTTAAAGATACTTCTGGAATTTACAAAATAGACTTTAACTTTGAGAATAAATCACAAGCTAGCTATATAGGAATGACAAAAAGACCCATAAAAGAACGTGAAAAAGAACATCTTTCAGATCTTAATTTCAATAAATATTCTACCGTGCTTTTTACCATCCATAACAATAATTCCATTAACCTTAACACCATTAATATTCGAAAAATAGCCCCTATAACAACCACAAATTTGCCTTACAACGCGAAGCCATAGAAATCCTAACCACCAATTCTGCTATTAACGACCATGAACACAGCTTAATACCCGACAATTGGCAACAGTTATTGAACTTCAAGAAGTGAAATGAAGTAGACCGACATCGAAGAGTTGAATGTTTACCTTTGAAGTGCCGGCAAGTGGAGTCGTCATATTAGCACTGAGGAGGGCTGTGATGTGCATGCTGAAATATATTCGCTTTTTTAAAAGGATTAAAATAAGGTATTTAAATTTAAATTGAAGTAAAAATCACATCTTTTTTCATAACAAAATACAATTAAAATCAGTTTCACATAATAAATCTCTGAAAGAACTAATTTTATAAAAATTAAATTCAACCCAACTGATTTGCATAGTTCTGTAGCTTTCAGTAACATTGTAGGGGAAAAAAATTCTAATAACTGTGGCTGCATATCCCATGTATTAAGTTTTAAGAATCTTAATAACACTGAGCCAGAACTCACTCTAGCTTTTGCTCTTACCACATACGCACACTGATAGTACGTGCTGCATATAGAGAGTACATGTAACGATAATGTTTTAAAAAATATTTGTAAAGTTTTTATAATTATGTATCATACATGTTATTAATCTAATGTAAACAAACTTCAGTAACACAGGTTATCAGCATAGCTATAGATTATAATAATGTTTTTACTTCTGATATTTGATTCCATATAAATTTGATTAAAATGTTTGAAACAAGATTTTTGAATTTATTAAAATTTTCAGTTATTTATTTGTTTAGTAAATTTTTTATCATAATAAAATTATTTAAATTTAAATAAATGAGTCTCATTTATATATGAAAGGATCAAATAAGCAAGATTCTAAAGTAATATTGAAATTAATATTAAGTGATAACTTAATATTAATAGCTCAGAATAAATCTTAATTTTAAGAACAATTTTATGAGAATTCTATTTGAGTGCCCAGGTAAAGTTGTTTTCCCAACAGAGCTTCATAGCACGGGAATCTGATTTCAGAATAAGTTTCGTAATCAAAATTATGCAATAGTTGAAAAAAGTGGTAAAGCATTGTGAAATACTAAATCCTAGATGTCCGGGTCAACCAATCATAAAAGGTAGGCGTGTTTTAGATTAGCTAATTATCCAATAAGCATTCATAAGAATAGTTTTGGTTCCCGCCGAAATATGCAGTATTTAAATGGGAGCACACGAAAAATTGTGGCTTTTTAAGATAATCACCTGCCTAATAAACTCACGTTAAGTGCCGGGTATTGGCACCTTTTTCTGCATATACCGCTCTGGATGTCTTCATACTCGGCCCATGACTGCATCATATATTGTGACTGCCTTTAGAACTTAATAAAGCATATTCGTATCTCAAATGGACTCCCTACTTTCTTATATAAGATGTCTACTTTACTACATAAGATGATTGATACCATTTCCGTCAACACCAGAACATTATATTTTTTATATATTACATATATTTCTATCTACTGACATTTTTTATATTATATTAACTTAGATATTGTTAATATATCTGTCTTGCCATACATATTACATTTTTTTCCTTTTCAGGTATCCCAAATTCACTAGCTAATATTGAAATGATGAAAGCGAAATCAGGAGAAAATTTACAAAGCATGCCAGTTGAGAAAAGTAGTGGAACTATCTCAAGTAAGTCTAAGAGCAATATCAATGTGCTATTTAAAATTATGACTTTCAATAATTTTGAAGAAACGGGGCATGTTCTCTATTAGGTGTACGAGAAAGTCCTGTCATTTTGAATTAGTAAAATGGCACTGGATTTTATTTTTTATTTTTTTAATAGTACTTATGGTACTTTACCAGATACCTTCTTAAAAGTCATATAAATGTTGTCTAGAAAAAATATCTAGCGTTAGGGTTTTAAATTAAACGACAGACCTTTCCAGTAGATCTAATAATCACTATAAATAAATAAATATATATATGTAATAAATCGTCTTTTAATAGATGATTAGTGCCAGTCTTTTCATATTAAGAGAGTTCACCTAAATAACTAATACTCCAAGATAGTTTGTGCAGTCATTTTATTGAAGACTCTTAGTCACGTTACACTTTATTTACAGTCAATCATTCTGAGCACGCTGACGTACAGATCCGTAGCTGAGTCGGGCCGAAATCGTCCCGCTAACGGCGGAACCACGAATCTATCCCCCTCCTGGGACTGTTAAATTAGACTTGTTATTGACGTGAACTAATTAAGCAAATACTTTCATGAAAAAGGCCGCCGATTTTCGGGTGCTGCCGCTTAAATATGGATAATTTAGGGCGAGGCCAAACTCCTAATATGAATTCTTATTGGATAGTTAAGTGAGATAAAATCCAGCCCACATTCTTTTATTGGTTGACCCAGATATCCAGGATTTCGTATTTCGCAATGCATTGCCGCTTATTTCGACTATTGCATAATTTTGATTATGAAACTTCTTCTAACTCCGATTCCCGCTTTACGACATGTTTTGCTGAAAAACTAACTTTACTGGGGCTCTAAAATAGAATTCTCACAAAGTTGTTCTTAAAATTAAGATTTATTCTGAGCTAATACTATTAAGATATCACTTAATATTAATTTAAATACTAATTTAGAATCTTGCTTATTTTATCCTTTCATGTATATATATATATATATATATATATATATATATTACCTTAAACATCCAGTTCAGCTTTTTAAATTTTTCAACACTTTTCAAACAGAAGAGACCTTTTGAATTTTCTGGAATTTTGTATTATTTTAGCTTAAATAAAGGTGTCTTTCATTATACATTTTTATAGATATTTTGTAATAGCAGTTCTACCTGTTCTTTACATGAGATTTTTTTTTTTTTTTTTTTTTAATTGAAAGTATAACTAATTAATTTGATTTGCTTTTAAGAGATTGTTTATTCTGATAAAGACCAAGCATAGTCCAAATCAGTGAAAAAAAAAAAAAAAAAAAGGTATCCTTTTTACCTCTTTAGGAATTGAATTTCAGGAGATCTTAATCTTATACTTTAAGTAAGGCTAAGTGGAGAATTTTTTCTAAATTAAAAGCTTCTACTGGAAACAAATGCAGAATTAAGGCTTAGAAACTTCTATACTCTATTTCACCCTTTTAAGGGTTAAATTTTGGCAGATTCTCATATTTTATCATAATTAAGGCCTAGGAGAAGACATTTTACTAAATGTTCAGTTGCTTTTGGAAACTGCTGCAGAAGTACAATGAAAAAGTTAAAACAATATAAAATAATAATAACATTGACAACCCCTTAAGGGTTAAATTCTGTTAAATTGCACTTAGTGAACTCCTATGTCATGAAAGGAGTTTATTGTCCAAAAATGTTTTTTTGTTTCAGCAGTTTTGACTCCCCATTGGTAGATGAATCAGTGATATTTGATATTTATATAGACAAATAATAACTTAGATATTTTAAGTATGTATATCTGGGCATGAGAATTGTATATAGTTAATTATTTTGTTGCTTTTCAGATATTTCAAATTCATTAGTTAATTCTAAAGTGTCAAATATGAAATCGGGTGAAAACTTACAAAGCATGCCTGAGATTGACAAAAAAAATGCAGCTATCAAAAGTAAGTCTATGTATAGTATAAATGTGTTCACTTGACTTATAATTTACGATAATTATGTAGAAACAGCTTGATGTTTTCTGGTTATTACAGAATATTCTAATTTGCTAGATTGCAAATGTTCAATTTACATTTAAATATTGTTAATAATGTTTAAGATTTATAAAAAAGAAACTTTTGAAATTTCCTAAAATTTTGCATTATTTAACTATTCAAGTTTGAATTAATAAATCTCCTTCATATATCTAAGAAAGTTAAAACCAATTTAAAAATTTACTTTAACTTTTTTGTTTACCCTACTTTATGACCTTATCCAGATCATAGTGAAGATAGACCTGCCAACTGCTACGAGTAATTCGTAATTGCTACGAATTTGGGCCGTAAACTACGACGCTACGAAAATCGGCTCAAAATTACAAATTTTTATCTAGCACCAAAACTGCAACATTTCTGATGTTTTGCCTTGCGATTTTCAATCTTTTTCCATCCACGCCATAAATGTAAATTTTCATTTTAAACTTGCTTTATTAGCTTCTAGAATGTATAAAGAGATAGAATTGTTAAATATTTCTCATTCGTGTATTTTTTATTTTTTTTTTTTGTGCCCTCCTCGCTCCCCACCCACCCTCTAACGATTGGCAAACAAACGCCTCACGAAAGCCTTGGGATTTCTAATCTTTTTCCATCCACAACATAAATGTCAATGTTCTTTTTAAACTTACTTTATTAGATGCTAGAACGTATAAGGAATTAGAGTTTTTCAATATTTCTCACTCTTTTTTTTTTACCTCCCCCTACCCTCCCCTACCAATCCATGATCAAACGCCTACAGAAACTGTTGAATGTGTTTAATATTTATATTTTAACATGTTTAAAACAATTAACCCGATGCTAAGATTAGAATTTTTTACAATCATTATAATTTATATATTTTTAAATTATACACATAATTAAACACACAACAAAAAATATTTATTTAATAGGTAGTATTTTTGCTGAATTTTAATGGCTGGTTGAATATAGTGTAAAAACAGGAATTCTGCATTTTGAATAAAATTATTTTATGCCTGGTTTCATAAATCATGTTTGTTTCTTAAACAGTTTTTAATTATATATGACTTTTTTAAAAATGTTTAATCTGAGGTGGGGGGTGGGGGACATTAAACATAATGTGGCCGGATTTTGGTGGCAAATAAAGCCGGATGTCTGGCATCTGTCAGTACATATTATCTGTGGAAGATTTTTCATCAGAGCTGAAAATAGTACCCCGCGGATTATACGTAAGAAAATACAGTAATATACATACATTTATTTGTTCAGGATTCGTGTGTCGCATGATAAAAATGAACCAATCAACCATCCAATCTATTTTTTAAATTGGTGTGCTACTAATTGTCATTTTTAAATGTTGGCAGGTATGTGAAGATGGTGTCTGTTCTTCCTCATGTCTTCCTCTCAGCAGCGTGTGGCAACTGGGCACAGCTCAGTATTAACCCTCGCTTTCCCAAGATAGGGTCATTTTGATCCCATTTTGTAGTAGAAATTTAATTAAGCCCACCTCATTCAAAAGTGCGCTAATTTGCCAGAGATAGCAAACGTAACCAGTGGAATGTTGCAACTTCTAAACAATACAAAAAGGCGTAGTGCTGGTGATTTTCGCCAAATGTGACAAGCAGTACCTGAAAGCAATTTTTCTACAATAACGGCTTGATCTTGGGAAAGCGAGGGTTAATGCACTTCCGTCTGCCAAAACCTGCACAGCTTCTTGATTTAAGGTGTAAAAATAGTTTTTATAATAAGCTAGTATAGTAAATTTATTTTCATTTATTATTTTTTGTAGCAAGTTCTAGCAAGAAGTGTAGTAAATTCATTGGGCTTTATATTATTAAAGTGTTCTTTTATCCTAGTTTAAATTTTTCTTTTAGCCATTCCTACATACATAAAATTGTTAACCCCATTGCCATAGTCAGAAAAAAATTTCTGTTGAGATTCAAACTTTTATTGCATAATGTGTTGTGTTAAAAATGATCTATAACTCAAAATTTTTCGACAAATCTCAAAATTTCGAGGGTGTTTGGCCCCTTCCTCTTGACTAAGGCCTTGGTTCCTCTCCCCTCTCTTTTTGAAAATTTAAACAGTAGATTTCTGTAGTATCCGAAAAATTTATTTGGCCTTTGTCATTTGTGATGCACTCAAAAAAGTTTTTATTTGATTTTATGAGATATTTATACATATTTTTATGACTTCTGTTTTAAACTTATTGGAGGTATTTTAAAAGTTATGAGTTAAGTAAAAAGTACAAGAATATTTTAGTTATATCAAGCACATAAATATACTACTACACTTACCAGAAGTTATCAGAAAGAAGAAACCAAAATAGTTTAAAAAATTTATTAAACTTGATAATTACAATAACCATTTTTATATCTTAATTAACCTGTTAACATTCATTGGTTTCGCAGCAAAACCAAACATTTGACATAATTTAATTTTTTTTTTTCCAGCAGTTTTTTTTAACATTTCTCCCTTGTTTTAATCAGGTTTTAAACTTGTGTTTCTTTTCTGTTCTGTAGATAGCAGCACTATTCCAAAATGTAACAAATAATGCTTCAAAGGAAGCTAAATGCATAAGTCACTTGAAGTTTCTTAGTGTGTGAGAGTACAAATTGCTAGTTTGATAATGCACTCATGTCTAGTTTTTTTCATTTAATGAAGAACTGGACTATTATTTTCACCTAAAACAACTTTTACGAGTTTTTGTAGTCAATAATGTTTACTTACAAAGTGTTTTATTTATTAAATTAAATATTATTTGAATTTAATAAGGTTAACTTATAGATGTTTCAAACCAAAAATTTCTCAAAAAGGAACAATGCTAATTTTTTATTTTTAAAATATTTATGATCAGCTATGTGTCTAAAAGGCATTTTTAAAATTAGTTTAGTAATTTTTAATTTAAATTAAGAAGTGAACATTAAAGGGTTGTGAAGGTTATGGCAGACAGAAATACATGTAGTAATAATATTGAAACAATCTAAATTGACACAAGGTGGTGTGCACTCTTTAAGAGAGAGAGATACTAGAAGAATACCAAGGATGGGGGAGGAGGCAGGCCACCTTGGGCCTCTGGTCATGAGGAGACAGTGAAAGAAACTTAACCTTTAAGTATATATATCTGGTGAAGTTGCACCATTATTTTAACCTGAAACATTCTCTGCAATTCAATTTTAAGTTCCTGTCTAAAGAACGTTAATGTACCAGGGTTGCCACGCTACCTGGAGAACCTGGAATAGTCAGGGAATTTCATACAAAAATTGCCAAAAAAAAAACCTAATTTTTCCTGCAATGTAGAGTCATTTTTCGTGGGTTTTTTTTTCGTTAGCTTCTGCCATTTTTTTATACAAGACCTCTTCGAAGGACCCCCATGGAGGGCAATCTCTCCTTAGGTCAAAGTAGTATGTAACTTTTGTGTTTTCAAGGGGAACTATAATTATTTTGCCCTCGACGCAGCCAATGCACAATGTATGGCTGGACTGGAATTTTCTTAAAACACATATGGAAAACCTGGAAAAGTCAGGGAATTTCATTCTCCTATTTGAGTGGCAACCTTGATGTATAAAATGATACCATAGAGCAACAACTCCAAAAACAAAAAAACCCATTTATGCAAAGGCAAGCAGGGCCAATGCTCCTGGCCTTCTTGTTGAGTTTGGCTTCTGAATCAATCTTAAAACATACTTTGGTACCTTTTTGTAGTAATGAATTTAAGTGAAAAAATGCAAGAGAACCTCAGTGTAATAGGGGCTCTAAATAGGGGGCCTTTAGTGATATTTTCGCTTCAGGCACTGGTGGTTAGGTCAGTCGCATTAACTACAGTTTTTACTATGATCTGAGGAAAGTCATGATGCAGAGTGATTCAAATCAATAAAGTAAAATTTTTAAGTTGGTTTTAATTATTATTACTATTATTTTTAGTTTTTTCGATAATATTTAATATTATTACTTACAAACTTCGAATAAACACCATAAAATGCAATGAACTCGCAACAATTGTTTCGGGTCGAAAAAACTCAGGACCCTTCATCAGGCGAATAAAGTAAGCACGAGTGCTGCAGTCAAAGCGGCAATGCACCAAACCTTTGACTGCAGCACTCGTGCTTACTTTATTCGCCTGATGAAGGGTCATGTGTTTTTTCGACCCAAAACAATTGTTGCGAGTTTATTACATTTTTATGGTGTTTATTCAAAGTTTGTAAGTAATATTTTTTACAACGCCAGTTTTGTGGTGCTTTTTTATTAAATATTTAATATTACTATCTTCTTTTTATATTTTATAATATTTCTTATATTTATTTAAATATTATTTTATCTATACAAAAGTATTATATATAGTTAATTATTTTGTTGCTTTTTCAGATATTTTAAATTCATTACTTAATGTTGAAACATCAAATATGAAACAGGGAGCCAATTTACAAAGCATGTCTGTGATTGAGAAAAATAATGCAGGTACCAAAAGTAAGTCTGGGTGTAATATAAATGTGTTATTGTAAATTATATCTTGTTATAATTATGTAGAAACAGCTTGATATTCTTTCTAGTGGCTACAGATCATTCTAGTTTCTGGATTTCAAATACTCTATCCACATTTAAATTTTATTAATGGTTGTTTTTAACAAGATTTTCTTTTATAGAAACTTTTTGAATTTCATGAAATTTTGAACTATTTATTATTTTATTATTTAAGCTTTTATAAAGAAATCTCGTTTATATATCTAAAAAATCTCAAAAAATTAATAACTTAAAACTTAATGTTTTGGATCATCCTACATCATGACCTTACTTAAATCCGAGTGAGCATGATATCTGTTTCTTCTGTCTCTCAGCCAGAGTGTGCCAATTTTGATTGGCTCAATATCATTACATGCACTTCCATCTGCCAAAACCTCCACACTGATTTAAGGCATAAAAATGGTTATTATAAATAGCTGGTTTAGTAAAGTTTTTAAAATGTATTTTTATATTTTCCTTTTGATGGGTTCTGGCAACGTTGTGGTAGATTTATTACCATGTTTTTATTAACTCGCTTTTTTGTTTGTTTATTTATTCAGTACAAATCTTACAATTGATTTTTAACTGACTTCCTGACTAGTTAGACATTTGAAACTTTTAGAATAGCTCAGAACACGGTGACAATGCATTCTTTTAATACTTTTAGCCATCTTTAAGCAGGAATGAATTAATTTTCAGTAAATTAAAAAAAAATTTGCAAGGTGGCTCTTTGATTGAATTCAAGGCTTGCACTTTTGTGTAATGGTGTTTGACGATTTTGAAAACAGAATACATGTAAATTTAGTTTGTTTGCAAAAATATTGTTAGAAAAATTAAAAAAATATATAAGAATTAAAGTTTATAAAATCTGTGGATAATGGAAATGACTAAAAAGTAATTAAAATTAAATAAACAGAAAATTAAAAAATGTAGTATATAAAAAGTTCTTTTTATCTTGTAATTGTACTTGATATCATTAAAATGTTCTTTATGGTAGTTTTAATATTTTTTTAGTCATTTCTATATATAAACCAGTGTTGCCCTGTCTTTCTGAAAATTTAAGCAATAAATTCCTACAGTATCTGAAAAATCAATTTTTTTTTTTTCTTTTAACATTTATGATTTGCTGATTTTATTTTTTTAACGGGGACATTTATACCTATTTTTTGCAGTTTCTCTTTCAAGTTTTTTTTTTTTTTTTTTTTTTTTTTTTTAAATAAGTGGCATTTTTTCTATCGTTTAAATTTTTAATTTAATTTTTGTAGCATTTAAAAATTAGCTTTTCATTGTAACTGACTTTTTAGCAAATTTCAGTTAGTTAGTTTAATTCTTGTTTTAAAAGTTCTTTGTTAGAAGCTATAATAATAGTACAGTTAATATATGATAAAATAGCTGTAATTTTGTATGCCGAACGTTAAAGATAAAAGATAAAGAAAACAACTTTAAACTTTCTTTAAAATACATGAAGCCTGCTAAACATGTTTAAATATATATAAAAAATCTTACCTTAGGCTTTCATTTTGTTTCCTTAGTTATTTTCACCGGAGGCCCCCAGCATTTTCAAAGGAACTTGAGTGGTAGCACTTCTTTTCTTAAGTGATTTCTCCTGGTGTTTTCAGCTTAAAAAACAAAATACTGTCCTTATTTTCTGCAGCCAAGAACACCAGTACTTAAATTTATCTAACCAAAAAATTAGTACCCACCAAGACAGCCTTTTAAAATTAGGACATAAATTCATTCTAGAGCAACCTATTCATATTAAAGACAGACAGCATTTCCAAAACTGAGACCACTATTAATAAAATCCCAGAACGCCTTAAAACTAAAATTAGAAATATAGCCGAGGACAACTTAACCAGAGAACTCAAAAATAAGACTTTAAAGCCCTAAAATCTCTGAAAAACAATAAAAATTTAACATGTACCTTAACTAATAAAACTGGAAAAATTGCAATTATGAATAGAACCAATTTATGTCAGCAAAATGGGAAAAACTCTTAACAAAATTGGCACCCAAAAAGTTAAAAAAGATCCTAATTTAAAACTTATAGAAAAAGAATAAAAAACTTATTAAAGAAGGACATTGGCCTAATAAACAACCGGCACCAATTCATTACTTTGCTCCTAACACCCCAAGCATTTTTGGACGCTTAAAAGATCATACCCTCCCCCCTCCCCCCTAAAATCTACCCTGTAGTTAATAAAAGCGAAAGTTCAACCTATTTCATTGAGAAATATATGACTAATATTTATAGAAATTTATCCCCCCCCTCCAAAAATTGTTTGTGTTCTGCTGAGGATTTTATTAAAAAAAATCAGAGAAATAAAAATTAATTATAATCAAATGTTTGTTAGCTTCGACATCGTGAACCTTTACTCATCCATCAATATAAAAAAAAATCACTGAAATTATTAACCAAAAAATAGTTGAAACTTACGACAGTGAAATTGTCTCCGCCCTTATAGCTGCCAGTAACCTAATCTTAAATGAAAACCACGTTAAATTTAACAGAAATATATATAAACAAACTAAAGGTATCCCTGTAGGATCTCCCATATCAGGTTTCGTTGCCAAACTAAAACTCAGAACACTAAAAAAAAATAGTCCAAAAAACTCTACCAAATAAATTTTACTGTTGGTACCTCTATGTTTATGACATCTTCACCATAATAAAAAAACAGGACTCTATTGATAAAATCTTTAAACAATTAAATATATTAGACCCCAACATTAATTTTACTCACGAAATTGAGCAAAATAATCAAATTAATTACCTAGACATTATTGTAAAACGAGCTAAAGATAATAAAATCCAAACCTCCGTTTACAGAAAATCCATCTCTAGTAACGAAATAATCAGTAATTATAGTAAGACTCCATACAATTATAAAATTAACGCCATCCAATCTCATATTAATCACGCCATTTTAGTATGCACCACCTCCCAAATCCTTCAAGAAGAATTAAACTCATTCAACAAATCACTTTTAAAGCAGGGTACCCAAGTAACGTAGTTCGTAAATTATACCGTAAACTAATTGATAAACTTAATCATAATCCTAACCAACAAAAAATTCCCCTACAATACACATACAGTATACCTTTTGACCATGGTGTCTCTCTAAAAATTAAAAACAAAGCCGCCAAAAATAATATCAGAATACTAATCAAACAAAACCATAATATTTACCAGCTCATCCATAGCGATAAAGATCCCCTCAGACCTTCTGACATCTACCGCATCCCTCTTTCCCAACCTAACAATAATAACGGTTGCTATATTGGCGTAACTAAAAGAAAAATCAAAAACTGCATTAAAGAACATATTTCAGATATTGAATTCAATAAGTACACCACTGCACTTACCAAAACCTCAAATAGCTATCCAATTCAGTGAAACGACAAAGATTGACGACTACAAGAACCTGACATATGCATTTTACTGCGAAATGGTGGAGATTTTGAATAATTTGGATTCTTGCAATGGCAACGAGCCACGTGCTGATGTAGATGAAGCTTGGAGCCATCTACCGAAAAGTCGTCAAAATAATCCCAGAAAACACCAGGAGAAATCACTTAAGGATAGAAGCTCTACCACTCAAGTTCCTTTGAAAATGCCGGGGGCCTCCGGTGAAAGTAACTAAGGAAACAAAATGAAAGCCTAGAGTAAGGTTTTTTATATACAGTAGGGAACCAATTATCCGGAATGGTTTTTACAAGACTATTCTGGACTATTCTTTTCCAGGTTTGCTCATCAAAGCAACCCTCATTAATCAGAATTTTAGAATGCATATGGTTCTCATTTAAAATATTTTAAATAAAAAGTTAATAACTATTTTTTATCAATTAATCAAATTTAAATATTTAATTAACCTGATTTTTTATTTATTTATTTTTTTAAATAAAAGTATTAAAGTAATTTTCAATCAAGATAAATTATTAATTAAACTGCGAAAAAAAAAAAAAAAAAAAAAATCTTTGAAATTTATTAACCTTACATAAAAATCAAAATCTGCCCAAATCCAAATGTTTCTTAACCATGATTAGCCAATGATTTAAAAATATTGAATATTACTGAGGATTTAGAAAAATAAGACCTGATTTTAAAGGTTTTTTTTTTTTTTTTTCTTATGAAAATTCATGGTTTTTTATGTCCATGAAAGTGCAAAATATTCATAAATTTTAAAAGTTACTTGATTTTATTTATCACCTCCCCACCCCCAATAAATAAATAAAGTAATAATAAAATAAATTCTGAAAAGGACCAATTATCACCATTTCGCCCAACCCTTTCCAGATAAATAAAATTGTCAATTTTATGATATTGTGTAGTGGCGCCATCTATCGACATTTTTCAGAGCTAAAAGCTAGCTTTTCAGTTTATAATACTGTGCTTACCAAATAAATAAATACTACTTTTAAATATAACAAAATTAAATGGAATTACTATTATTTAATAAATATTTCTTTTATTTTTAATTGTATCATATTACAATGCTAAACCATTTTTATTAAAAAATAAATAAAAATACTTCTGTAAGTTTTTTTTTTTTTTTTTAATATACATTAGAAATTGTTTGAAAATATAATTCCAGATAACTGGTTTTCCGGATATACGGTTCGATACTGTATATTTAAATATGATAAAGAAAACATTTTAATGATATATCAAGTTTAATAAATCTACACCCCGTGCCAGAAATAAAAAAGAAAATAAAGGAATAGATTTGAAAATTTTCACTAATCTAGCTAATTATAAAAACCTTTTCTATGTTTGAAATCGGGAAGCTGTGGAACTTTTGGTGGTGCATTTTGTAAGAAGAAAATTGAATTCTGCCCTGACACAAAAATTATCTGAATCAGGCCCTGCCTCAAATGTTTAATCATATTTAAATTTCTTTAATAGTGTTTTTAACAAGACATACTCAAAGAAAAACTTTTGAATTATTTAAGTTTAACTTTCTATTTCATTTTAGGACGATAAATTTCAATAATTAGAGTTTATTTATACCTTAAAATTAGTCCATATCACTTTCATATGCATTTCGGTTGCAAGCGCAACCTTTCGCTCACTATAATAATCACAGTTACGCGCTTAAAAGAGAAGCCCTAGAAATTATTACTAACCCTACTGCAATTAACGAACGCGAACACGCTACTATACCCAGAATCTGGAACCATCTGATCCAAAACGACCGAAACAAACGAAGTGAAGCGAAGGAAGGAAGACAGGAGGAAAACAACAAATACGCCGGCAGCGATGATAGTCACAGTTCATCTGAGGAAGGTTGCGCTTGCAACCGAAATGCATATGAAAGTGATATGGACTAATTTTAAGGTATAAATAAACTCTAATTATTGATATTTAAGTTTAATTAAATAAATCTCCTTTACATATTTTTATAGAAACTGTTTATGCTAATTGAGATATTTTATATATATTAATGGAAGACATGAGTGGAATTATAAAAACAAGGCAAACAATGTCTAAAACACCAAATAAAAATAATAGGAAAGCAGACAGCTGTTTCAGTAGCATTTAGCATACCGTCTTCAGTGTATAAAGAAATGAGAGAGAAGAGTATTCTCTCATATATTCCTATATCAGGGGCATAGGAAAGGGAGGGGCTCAGGGGGCTCAAGTCCCCCCCCCTATTGATTATTACGAAATTTCCTTTTGATGCCAAATAAATGAATCGCCAAATTAAAACCAAAATTAATGTGTTATAAATGCTCATAAATGGTAATATTTTATAATTAATACTAATAATTAGTGAATATTAATTAACATATAATTATTAATTGATTAATTTTGATTGATTAATTTTGAGTCATTTTTAAAATGAAATTTTTTGAGCCCCTCCCATGATTTTTGAATTGCTAGCCTTTGTCCTATATATGAAAGAAGAGTTTCTTTTTTCTCATTTTTTTTTATGCACTGAAGACGGTACGCTTAATGCTACAGAAACAGCTCTCTGCTTTACTATTCTTTTTATTTGGCATTTTAGAATTGCTGTTTACCTTGTTTTTATATTTTAAATATATCTTTGTATGAATATTCTATATAATTATTTATTTTGTTGCTTTTCAGGTATTCCAAATTCACCAGCTAATAAAGAAATGACGAGAATGAATTTGGAAGAAAATTTACAAAGCGTGCCTGTGACTGAGAAAAACAGTGGAACTGTCGCAAGTAGGTTTAGGTGCATAATATAAGGTGTGCCCAAATGAAAAGGAGACCTTAGCTGTAGTGGCGTTATATCAAATCCCAGTGAGTTAATGTGTTAGCCGATAAATGGCATGGTGGTATTGCTACATGCACATGCACAGTTAACGGCTTCGCATCAATATCCTCATTGCTGGAGAGTCATTTCCGCAGTTTGTTGCATGATGGATTCCTCCAGATCAGCACAAAAAGATCGGCTGTGGATGAGCTCATATGACAGAATCGCCGTATCACCAAATGTAAAACTGCTGTTGAACTGTCTATAAACAAAGGAACTGTGCATCACATAATCCACAAAAAGCTTGGTTATGGCAAAGTTTGGGCGCAATGGGTGTCCAAGCATCTGTCAGAGAATCAGAAGACGGAGAGAATGGATGTTTGCCTGGCTTGACCCATCTGTTGAGCCATCCACTCCCTTCCTACATGCTGGGATCAGTGTATCAAATGGCAATTATTTATAGTTGTACTATACCACATGAACTGTAATTATAATATTATTATTAAAATTTCTTCACATATAACTTTAGTCTCCTTTTCATTTGGGCACACCTTTTGTGTTGATCTGGAGGAATCCATCATGCAATGAACTGTGGAAATGACTCTTCAGCAATGAGGATATTGATGTAAAGCCGTTAACTGCGCATGTGCATGTAGCAATACCACCATGCCATATATTGGCCAACACCACCGCTACATCTAAGGTCTCCTTCTCATTTGGGCACACCTTATAAATGTGTTATTAACCTGTTAACTGGGTATGACGACACTTTTCTTTATGAAAATTTGACGTAATATTTTGAACGCATTAAGTTTTATGTAGTTCTTATCTATTAAATCCTAGCGTGGTTATATGTGAGCATATAAGAAAAGGACATGTTTACAAGCAAATGCTCCGTCAATCAATCTTTACCACTCACGAAAGTTTATTCCCCTTTTAACAGGTTAAACTTTATAAATTTTAATAATTTTGTACAAATAGAAAATGTTTTATAATGGTTTCAGATTATATATTTGCCTGCCCACACTCCCTTATTTCAAGGGAGTCTTCCTTATTTTGGAGCTATGTTACACTTCCCTTTACTGAGCATTTTAAAATCATATATATAAATTATCAAAAACTTCAACAAATCTTCATTTTTTTAAGCAAGATTTTGGATTATGCTAAAAAAAAAGTTTCTTGCATCTCATTAGATAGTACAATTTTTAATTATTAGATTTTTACTTGAATTTAACATGGATATAGATTTTTTACAGTTTAAACCCTAGATTAAGCTATTAAAAATTGGCATATATAAAAAATATGTCACTGTTTCTCTAGACTTGAAAATGCCACTTATAAATCTTTTATTTTGATCCTTCAATGTTTGCAGGTATGGATTTTTACCATACCTGTATATCAGGGTTTAAACTGCCATTAGTTTTTTTAGCATTTTGCTAAAAGGTATCATATTTTGCTAAAACAAGTCGGTCAGAATTTCGCTAAAAAGCTAAAACTGGATGACTGTATAAACTATCTCTATATAATAATTCAGGTTTTTTTTTTGTAATATTTACAAGCAAAAACTACGAAAGGACTGAAATTTTTGGGAATCCTTATTTATATAGTAATTTGGATTTATTTTTAATTTTCAATGATTGAATTTAAATGCAAAAATATTTAAAAGTATGTTAGAATTTAGAATTTGCTTCATAAAAGTATTTTTAGCACTAGTATTTCACGATTATCTACCACTACACTTTACTTGATTTTTAAATTGCTTTTTCATTTTACACATATGATATGAATACCTCTTTTTCTATTGATAAAATCAAAACATAGTTTCCCTGATTCATATTTTTAAAGTCACAAATATGGATGCTTGGTTAAAATCATCAATGAACAAAAGGAATAGAAAACAAAACTGAGGATAACAAAGCTAAGCAAAAGAAATCAATGGTATCCAAAGAATTAACTTTCGAAAAAGCTAAAATAGTGCTTGCCTATTTTCGCTAAAATGCTCTAAAGTAATTTTTTTGCCAGGTTAAACCCTGCTGTATATACATACCTTTTTACTTATTTGTTTATTTTTATTTATTTTATTTTAAGCATTTGTTTCACATTTAAATCTTTCAAACACTATTTCTGATAAGATTTTGTAAATTGAAGAAATTTTTTGAATTTCCTAAAATTTTGAATTATTTAAAACTGAATAAATGTGCCTGTTTTATACATTTTTATAGATATATATAAATTTAGATATTATGCATGTGTATTGCATATACTTAATTGTTTCGTTGTTTTTCAGATAGTCCAAATTCACTAGTTAATTCAGAAATGCTGAAACTAAAATTGGGAGGAAATTTACAAAGCATGCCTGTGATTGAGAAAAATAATGGAACTTTCAAAGGTAAGTGTAGATGTAATATAAATAAATGTTTAAAAAAATTATGACTTATAATTATGCTGAAACAGCTTGATATATCTTTTAGTGTGCACGAATTATTCTAATTATTTCACTTTAAATATTCAGTCATTGTATAACCAGGGCGCGAAATTTCCACTCGCCAGCTCGCCATTGGCGAGTGGAATTTTTACTGTGGCGAGTAAAAATTTCGTCTATTTATAGATAGAATTCTTACACGATATGGTGACAGAAAACATTCTTTTTATAGATTTAAATATGGCAAAATCTTGCCATCTTATAACCTCATGTTTAATCCCATCATGGGAAAGGAAAAATGCTTAGTATTCGCGCATGAAAATGAACCCGAGCCCTTTTAATGATACTGCCTATGTTTATTTTGTTGAATAGTGATCAAAAAACAGTTCCCATTTTCCAGTTTTTTACTGAAACTCCAAGGATTTGCGCTTGTAATGATTTGTAGGTATGTAAGCAACTATTTTACCGAAAAAGTTATTCTGAAATGGGTGTTTCAAATGAAAACAATTAACAAGTTATACACATCGACATTCCGTCTGATTACAAAAATAAAATGGACGAAAAAGATATTTCTGATGTAAAAAGTTAAATAAATAAACAGGTAAATAAGGAAGCTTAATCTTTCATGATAAAAATATTTTCACAAGATATAGTTCAACAAATAGTTTCTTCTTCTTCTTCTTTTTTTTTCTTTAATAACTTTTTGCATTTATGCTATTAGCCATTTTAACCTTTTTCAAATCTCAAATACAATACATTATAATGATTTTTAATTATAGATGACTATGAGACATGATGATAAACGACACATTTTTAATATATATAATTTTAAGCATATTTGTAAAAGCATTTCAAATAGTTAGGGAAAAAAATGCGCAAAAAACAAATAATAATAATAACAACTTTATTTTGTGGCGAGTAAAACTTTTTTTTTGGCGAGTGTAATCTCAGTTGAAATTTCGGGCCCTGGTATAACTATTTGGGGGGGGGGGGGGGGGTACCTTAGGCTCGTATCCTGGTCACGAAATTTTTAAGAAGCACAAAATTTTATTGACGGTTAAAAATATCTAGTTTAAAGGGCTCTTCCCACCTGATGTCAGAGGTCACATGACATAGATAAACAAAGAGCAGGTGAAGTCTTCTATATCTATAGCGATTGCTAATATAACACATTTTCTATTCTTATTTTTGATCAATCCGATTTAATCTGTATTATTTTTTTTTACACATCATCATTTTTAATTCATTTTATATCATTATTCATCATTTTTTGTTTGATGTATACATTTACAATCATCATTTAGTTTATATTTGTTATTAATGTTGATGGAGAACATGTTAAGTACTTTGATTTTTGTACTTGTATCATTTACAGTGCAACATCGTACAGTGTAAAGCCATTTTGGAGAGTAAGTTAATTAACTTGTTGTAACACCTTTGCGCAATTTTAAGTTAAATTAATTTCAAGTTATCATCTATAAACATTCCACTATTTATTGCTAGATTAGTTATGTAACAGTTACACTACAACATACAAAAATTAATTCAAGTGTTTCTTAAAATTGTTAAACTTACGAATACAATTATTCTATTGTTTAAAAAAGCACAATATTACCTTTATTTTATTTTATATTAAATATTAATACTTTTGTTTTTAAGAAAAATAATTAACTGAATTCGCTTCTTTGTTTTTCTATATCACGTGATTGAACAGATGATGTTGGGAAGAACCCATTCTTCTACTTTATCCACTAAATCAATTGTGTTTTATTTATATGAATAAAATTTTAAATTAAAATCTCTCATTTAGGTGATAAATCTTTTGGGTGGAAAGCAAAAAAAAAGATTTTTTTTATCTTTTTGCAAAATACATTTTTCAGTAAAAATGCCTGTTAAAAATCGTGTCAGGATAGAAAACAACTAAAAATTTATGTATTTATTTATTATTATGTCAATAGATCAAGTGAAGTAGTTTTCTTCATATTCCGGTATGTGTATGGCAAAGAAACCTGTCTTGCCTCCCTGGTTACCATGGCCCTGATAGTTTTTACACTTTTATTCATTCTAAGATGGCAGGAAAAATTTTGTTAATTGGTCCTTGTATTCAGTTTGCATTTACATTTTATTAATTGTGTTTCTAACAAGAATCTTAACAGAAAAGAATTTTTGAATTTCCTAAAATTTTTAATTACTTTATATTTTCAATTTAGTTTTTTATAAAAGTTTTTAGTTATTAATATGATTATTTATTTATTTTGTGTGTGTATTAACTTAAATATTTGTTTGTATATCCATGCATGAATATTATGTACAATTAATTATTTTATTACTTTTCAGATGTTCCAAATTCACTTGTTGATCTAGAATTATTTAAAATGAGTTTGGGCGAAAACTTAAAAAGCACACCTGTGGTTGAGAAAAATAATGGAACAATCATAAGTAAGTCTATATGTAAATTTAAATTATACTTATCCAGATTACTATAACTGTCAAAAATTATAACTTTCAGTAATTTTGAAGCAACAACTTGATATATTTTCTAGTGCCTACACATTATTCTAATTTTTAGACCTCAAATGTTCAGTTCAAATTTAAATTTCATAGGTTTAGAATACTAAAAACGCATATTTTCTCTTTCTTTTTCTTTTATAATATATATATATATATACCGTAAAATCCCGAAAGTAACCCCCCCCCCCTTTCTGAAAAGCAAAAAAGATAAATTTCAGGTGTGGAGGTTATAATCAAGATTCTTTAAAAAAATGAAGAAAAGGAAGGGGAGGTTATATTCGATAGAGGGGGTACTTTCGGGATTTTACGGTACTTACTTAAAAGGAAATATTAAAGGTAATTTCTTACATTAAAGTTAAAAAAACTCTGTAATGATTCCATTGATAACATGCATCCGACACTTTATGAAAAATTAGTTAAATTAGAAATATTTTTATAAATATTAAAACTTAATTCAATGCCAAACTTAACTTGCAATGCCGACGTACCGTAAGTGTGCCCGAAGATTGGATGTAGTTTTGTTGGATGGAGAGAAAAAAAGGGGGGAGGGATTACTTTCAGGATAATGGAGACATTTCACTTTCAGCGAGAAAAGGGGGAGGGGGGGGGTTACTTTCGGGATTTCACTGTATGTATTCAAATATTTGAGCATATAAAAGAGCAACATTTAAATAATATTTTATGAAATTTTCATTAACAATTTTGGAAAATTTAGCCATTGGGGGCCTGGTTTCTGGAGACCCAGCAGTGAACACGATTTCTCAAAAATTGATGCATCAATCTTATTGAAGTTTTGCACACTTCTTCAAAACAGAATTGACTAATACTTAACGGCCCTCTTCACTTACCGTCGCCGGAGCCAATGTTATTCTATGGGGGAATTTTCTTTACAAATAACTTCTTAACTAATACATATTTTTAAATCCTGTTTTCACTTTCAGAAAATTTCCTACTGTTAAACTGGTGTACCTTTTTTAAAAATGTATTTTTTTTTTTTTTTAATATTTTATTTCTAAATTGCAAAATGAAAAATTTTCGCATATTGAAAATTCATTTTTATCAGCTTCAAAATAAAATAAAATAAATTAAAAAAAATATTTTTTAAAAAAGGTCCGTCCATTTAACATCTGGGAATTTTCAGAATGTGAAAACAAAATTTAAAAATATGTATTAGTTAAGAAGTTATTTGTAAAGAAAAATTTCCCATAGAATAGCATTGGTTTTTACTTTCAGCGGCGGTGAGTGAAGAGGGCCCTTAAACGAAGAATTTTTCTTTTTTTATTATAACTAATTCTACAAGGCTATGCGTGAGGTAAAATGTACCGAAAATTGTACTGTTTTTGCATACAACTGTATTAAAATTTTCAAAAAAAAAAAAAAAAATCTTTTGTTCAAACTCTAGTCAATTCTATTTTGAAGAAGTGTACAGAGTTTTAATTTAGATGGGTGTCGTAGTTTTTGAGAAATCGTGTCCATCGCTTTAATGAAGGGTAGCTGCCAAGTCTTCTTGATTTTCAAGAAGACTTCCCGATTTTTGTATTTTCTTCTTGCTTCTTGCCAGAAAATAAAATCTTCCTGATTATTAGATTTTTGATGTATTTCATTTTTTTTTCTCACTTCCAAAAAACAAAAATATCAAAATATATTTATAGATTGTTAAACACAAAAATCTTATGTATCTGCATAAACTTTTATCTTTAGTCAAATGAATATAATGGGATTTGTTCCAAAATATGAATCTTATCTTGCAATGGTTGTTACAAAGCAGATCATGAATTTGCACAATATACAACATGGACCTGTCTTGAGAATGAAATAGCTAATTCTAATAAAACTGGGAAAGTGCAAATCTGCGACTTAGGTTGTGATTCTCCTGTGTCTGCATTGTTGTTGTGTCATGTGTTTACTTATGAGAACAAACTTATTGAAAATTCTATGCTTTACTATTATGTATGATGTATGAGTATATATGAGCCGAAAGGACTTGTTTTTTATTTGACTTAAAGAATATTCATTTAAAAAATGAGTACTATTAACCTTTCTACCTTTTATGAGTCGATTCGACCCATTTTTAAAATTGATCTTTCGATATTTTCTACAGATTTTAATTTTGATTGTTCAAACATTATGTATGCCTCAAAAATATGCATTCGTTTAATATATGATGTTTTCAGAGTCATTGGTTTGTTTTAAACCACCCCCAAAAAATATGTGACATATTAGCTGTCTGGGTTGATTTGACCCACATTATTAACATGCATAAAAAATGTTTAAAACACCAATTTTTTCTTTTGAGTAGACTTCATTTTCAGGAATAGTCAATAGATGGCGATAGTTGTCGGAAACGTAGATGTAAAATGAGCTCCATAGAAATTCTTTCTTAAGACCTAAATTCAATCTATACAAAGTGGGTCGAAACGAAACCATACAGGTAAAACGTGCATAGAAACGTGTATTAACATGCATAGAAATGCTTAAAACACCAATTTTTTCTTTTGAGTAGACTTCATTTTCAGGAATAGTCAATAGATGGTGATAGTTGTCGGAAACGTAGATGTAAAATGAGCCCCATAGAAATTCTTTCTTAAGACCAAAATTCAATCTATACAAAGTGGGTCGATTCGACCCATACAGGTAAAACGTAAAAATTTTTCAACAGGGTAGGAAGGTTAAGTAGAAGCAATGTAAGTAGATATTTTGCAATGCACATATGATAGAGCTAGCAGGCTTTGCCCGCTTCGCTGGATGTTAAACTTAAATGATTTGTCAAAATGCCATATCTTTATTAATAACCTAAGTTCTCGCTGTGATTGGTAGAGGTTATCTTGCTCCCAATGTTAGGAGTCTGGGTCCCCACTGTCTTCGGCACAACTTACCCACTTCTTACTTCCCCACCCCCCCCCCCGTGTCCTGCAGATCGCCTCACCGTGGCGGGGGGGTGTTCCTGGGCGGAATGGGCGATGTACGTCTGGAGTATATGCTTTGTACATGGGGTGTATGCTCTGTGTGCGGAGTGTATCTCCTGGCAGGGTCACCCATGGCGTGAAGGCCATTCCGATTTGCTCAGCTAAGATCTGCAGGCGAAAATTTTGCATCATGGATTACACCAGTAAGTTTTCTCATACTGCATCGCCCGTCGCGCAGCATAAAAAGGGGCGCGTTCAGGACTTAGGCAGAGGGTCCTGTTCGAAAAATTTGTTACAGTCTCCGGCATCTGGTTTACCCTCGGGTGTAACTAGTGCGAATGCTACCGTGACTACTGGTTTACCTTCGGGTGTAACTGGTACCACGGTTTCAGCTTGGTCTGAGCACAAGGTTCAGGATGCTGACTCTGGTTTGGTCATTGCCAGTAATGCAGGTCCATCTTCTGGTGGAGGGGCTGGCTCCGTCTTGCAACCCACAGTTGAGGGTTTGCCTTGCGTTCAGGTTCTGACTAAAAGCCAGAAGAAGAACCTGAAGAAAAAGAAGAAGAGACAATTGTCTCGTTCAGCTGCTGGTGGTAGTGGTGGTGGTACTAAAAGGCCTCGGCCTGCTGGTTCTACACCATCCCCTACTATACAGGTGACGCAGAAGAAGTTAAGGAAGGAGGTCCAACCTCGGAGGGAGGTTCGAACTGGGAAGGATGTTCAACTTCGGAAGGACGTCCAACCTAGTGAGAGCATCCAACCTGGGAAGGACAACCAACCTTGTTCCTTTGCTCATGCTGTCAAGACGACTAGGATAGCCATTGTTAAGAGGGACTTTCCTTCTGACAAGTTGTCCCTGGATGATTCTGACAGTATTCAGCGTGAGATTTTGGTGCTGATTCACTCTATTCCTTTTGGAGACAGTCTGCCTGAAATTCTCGGCAATAACTTGGTCAAGGGAGCTTTGATTCTGCAGTGTGGTAATGTGGCTACTCTGGAATGGATCAACTGCAACTTTGACAAGAAGGTCTTGGGTGATTTGGTGCTCAGGGTTCTGAATGCAGATGAGTTGCCCAAGCCTGTTAAGGTTGCCTTCAAGACCAGAGATAAGTTCTCGGACCCTAGTTCGTTTCTGAGGCGTCTTCAGCGTTTCAATCCTGAGCTGAAATCTACGGAGTGGCGGGTTTTGCAGTTCTCTGCGGGACCGAGCTCTGCTAGATGGATTCTTGAGGTTGATTCCGAGGATGTCGAGGTAATACGCAGGGCTGATTACTGTGCACTTACTGGTCTAGATCGTGGAGTCTTTAAGATTCTTCATGATCCAAACAAAAGAGAACCTAAGGAGGCAGTGTCTACTGTTCCTGTGGTCCCTTCTGATGCTTTGTTAGCCTCGGACTCTACTGGGCTCCATGCTCACATGGATCTCCCTGCTTCTGAGGTGTCTCCTGATGTTGAAGTGGTGCCTTCCCCATCGGCTTCTGCTTCCTCTCAGGTTAGCTCCTTGGGCACTGCTCTAGGTCTGTCTGACCTTGCACTGGACTCTGAGTCGAAGGGCTTAATGCGACCTGACTCACCTTTGTCTGTGTGTGAGATTGATAAAGCTTTGGAGCTTTTGCAGGAGGACTCTCCTGAGATGGGCCATGATGGGTAACACTGCCTGGCTTTTCACTCTTTTCGTTCTCCTATTATGTGTCAGATTAGAGTTGGACAGTTGAATCTCCATCACAGCAAGGCTGCTTCTGCCCTTCTCTCTAAGAGGTTGGCTGATGGTGAATTCGATATTGCTCTTATTCAGGAGCCTTGGACCCATGATGGTAAAGTCATTGGTCTTAGCACTAAGGGTTTCAATATTTTCTATGACACCTTCTGTGATACGCCCAGGGCTTGCATTATTGCTAGGTCTGAACTTAATGCCCTTAACCTTGTCAACTTCCTGAATAAGGACCTGGTTGTGGTTAAGGTTAATCAGAAGGACAGGGTTACTAATGCTAATTTTGTCTTTGTTTCTGCCTATTTACCATATGAGGAGACTGACCCTTTGACTGATTTGGCTAAGGCTGTTTTCAGTTATTGTTGTTCAGGTTTTAGGCTCATCTTTGGCTGTGATGCAAATGCTCACCACACTTTGTGGGGTAGCAGTGATTGCAACAAGCGTGGGGATGTGCTGATGGATCACATTTTATTTTACAGCTTGTGTATTCTTAACAGAGGCAATGAACCTACTTTTGTTACTGTTAATAGAAGAGAGGTTATTGATCTGACTCTGTGTAACTCTTTATGCTTAGAGTACATTTCTGATTGGAAGGTTTCTGATGCAGTTACTGCTTCTGATCACCAACTGATTACTTTTTCAGTTAAAGGTCTCTACCATGTAAAGGTAGAAAGGAGGAATCCTAGGTCTACTGACTGGGGTTCTTTTGAAAAGTTTCTCAGAAGAGGACTTTCCACCTTTTCTGGTAAGTTCAACTCTACTGATGATATCGAGTTGACTGTTGACCAGTTGCAACAGATCATTCTCAATTCTTATCATAGTAGCTGTAAGCTTACAATCACTAGCTCCCCAAGGCGCGTTCCTTGGTGGTCTTCTGAGCTTAGTTCTTTGCGTAAGAAATGTAGGAAGCTCTTTAACAGAGCTAAGAAATCTGATGAGTGGCAGGCCTATCGGGATGCCCTCACTACCTACAATAAGGCTATTAGGGCTGCTAAGCGACGTTCTTGGCAGTCTTTCTGTGATGGCATTAATGATATTTCTGCCACTGCTAAGGTGGCAAAAATTTTGACCAGGGACTATAATTCTAGTCTCAATGCTATTCGACTTCCTATTGGCAGATACAGTGAGTCGAGTGATGAGACTCTAGCTGAACTGCTGAGAGTTCATTTTCCCGGCTCTGGTGCTACTGATTGTGATAGCCATAGCTCTCTCTCTTCACATACTTGTGGTAAGGACAATTGGGAAGCTGCTAAACTGGTGGTTACCCTTGATAATGTCATATGGGCTATTAAGTCTTTTGAGCCTTTTAAGTCGCCAGGGATGGATGGCATCATTCCTGTGCTTCTTATCAAGGGCATTAATTTTCTTGCCCCCATTCTTTGCAGAATTTTTCGTTCTTGCATTGCTTATGGGTATATACCTCAATCTTGGAGGAATACTAGGGTGATTTTCATTCCTAAGCCTGGGAAAGATAACTACTTTGATGCCAAGTCCTTTAGGCCTATTAGCCTCTCTTCTTTTTTGTTGAAAGGAATGGAGAAGCTGGTTGACAGATACCTTAGGGACTCTGTTATTGTTGATAGGCCACTGTCTTCCTCACAGCATGCTTATCAACCTGGAAAATCTACTAATACTGCATTGTATGAACTTTCCTTTCTTTTAGAAAAGTGCATTAATGATAAAGAAATTGCCCTTGTTGCTTTTCTTGATATTGAAGGGGCGTTTGATAAGGTCCCTTTTGACATTATCATTCGTGCTCTAGAATCGAGGGGTGCTAATCCTATTATTACCAGATGGATTGCTAATTTGCTATCCTCTAGGTATGTTTGTGCCTCTTTTATGGGTACTTGCATGAAGGTTCATGCTAGCTCAGGCTGTCCACAAGGGGGAGTGCTCTCTCCTATTCTGTGGTGCATTGTTGTCGACTCTTTGTTAGTCCATTTAGCCAACCTTGGTATTCCATGTGTTGGTTTTGCTGATGATGTGGCTATTGTTGTCAGGGGCAAGTTTGGTAACTCTGTCTCTGATGTAATGAATGGTGCTCTTCAGCATGTTGCACATTGGTGCTCTGATTCGGGCTTATCTGTTAATCCATCTAAGGTAAGCCTTGTTCCATTTTCTAGGAGAAGATATCTAAATCTTGGTGATGTCTACTTCCTGGGTAATAGGCTAATGCCTTCTAATGAGGTCAAGTTCTTGGGTGTATTCTTCGACACTAAGTTGAACTGGAGTAAGCATACTGAGTATTGCTTACGTAAGGCCTAAAAGGTCTTTTGGGCATGTAAGAGTTCCATTGGAAGAACCTGGGGTTTATGTCCCAGGGCTGTCCATTGGATCTACTCCATGATTATATGTCCTATCATCACTTATGGCTGTATTGTCTGGTGGTCTCGGACTAGGCTGACTACTGTTAGAATTAGCTTTAATAGGTTGCAAAGGATGGTCTGTGTTGCTCTTTCAGGCTGTATTAAGACTACTCCAACTGCTGCCCTTGAGTGTTTGCTTGGGCTTCTTCCGCTTCATTTGCGTATTGAAGCTGAGGCTTTAACCTGTATGAAGCGTTTTATGTGTCTGGGCTTGTGGAAGGATTATTCTAGACATCTGTCTTGGGGTTCCCTCATTTCATTTGTTGCTGATCTTCCTTCTTTCGTTATGCCTAGTGACTACATGGTTATGAAATATGCCTTTCATAAGCCTTTTAAGATCTTTTTCCCTTCCAGGGAGGATTGGCGTATGTCTCCTAGTTGGCTTAATGGCAACTGTTTGGTTTGGTATACTGATGGTTCTAAGCTTGGTTCTCATTCTGGGGCAGGTATCTACTGTCCTGGGGATGAAACTCGGCTTTCTTTCCCTCTTGGAAAGTTTGCCACAGTTTTCCAGGCGGAAATCTTTGCTATCATCTTATGCTGTAAGGTGTGCTTAGATAGGGGTTATCATAACTTAACCATTCATATCTGTTCTGACAGTCAAGCGGCTCTCCTTTCATTGGTGAGGTGTAAGTTCACTTCTCTTCTGGTTTGGGAGTGCTACAAGGTTCTTTGTGAGCTTTCTTCCTACAATAAGGTTAGTCTTCACTGGGTACCTGGTCATATGGGCATACCTGGTAATGAGCTGGCTGATGAGTTGGCTAGGTCTGGTTCCAGCACACTCTTTTGTGGCCCTGAGCCTGTTCTGGGAATTTCTCCCACTGCTTTCAGGGCTTCTATCTTCAAGCTCCTTGGTAAGGAGCACTATAGGCAATGGCGTAATTCTGATGGTCAAAGGCAAGCAAAAGAGCTTAATCGTGACTATCCTGGTCTTCGTCATAAAGAGCTTTTAAAGCTTAACAGGAATGGTTTGAGGAAGGTTATCGGCCTTCTTACTGGTCACTGTACCCTTAAGAGACATCTGAACATTATGGGAATCAGTTCTGATCCCATTTGTCAGGGTTGTTGTCTGGAAGAGGAGACTGCTCGGCACATTTTATGCGACTGTGAGGCCTTTTCTGCACACAGGTTTGAGCATCTTGGTCGGCATCTCATTGAGCCTTGGGAGCTGCAGGATATTCCTGTCAGGTGTTTGCTGAACTTTGCTTCAGCTACGAGACTTTTCTCTTAAGGATGCATTTGGGTCGGGGTACAATAGACCTCTGGTTGATGTGCCTAGTTCTTAGGTCCTCTAAGAGCTGCCCTCCCTGTCAAGTCATAAGTCATAAGTCATACTTCCCCACCCTCAGCGGGTGAGTTCAAAGTTTTGCAAAATCCCACTAATGTACATAATGCGTACACTTAATCAATATCCACACACCAAAATTCGCCATTCTAAGCGAATTCAAACGGAAAAACATGTTTTTACACATGTTTATTGCCATCCGACTCCGATAAGGGGGGGGGGGGATTTCTAATTTCGTAAAATGCAGTTACAATAAGTGCCGGATGCATACAAACAATTTACGCACCAAATTTCGTGACCACAAAAGTCTTTAATAGACAGTATTATAAATAAAATAAATAAATAAAAAATAAAAATTATACAGACACGACATTATTTCATTATTTAAAACATGAAAATCTGACATTGATAGATTTTAATTTAGTGCCAGAGGCCTACTGCTAAACTTGTTAATATCGACAAATTCTTCTTTAGTTAATTCGTGACGATCTAAATCCCATGATAAAGTTTTCATTAAATCAAACCAATGTATTTCAGCTGCAGATATTGTAACAAATAACGTTGGAAGTCCAAACTGTCTTATAGCCGCAAAACAACGTTTTTTCTCTTTTTCCCAATGAGGGGGAGGTGTGCCTTGGGGGGACTCATGTCAAAGGTGTGCCTTGGGGGGGGGGACTCATGTCAAAGGTGTGCCTTGCGGGGGGGAACTCATGTCAAAGTTGTACCTTGGGGGGGACTCATGTCAGAGTTGTGCCTTGGGGGGACTCATGTCAAAGTTGGGCCTTGGGGGGACTCATGTCAAAGGTGTGCCTTGGGGGGGGGGACTCATGTCAAAGTTGTACCTTGGGGGGGACTCATGTCAAAGTTGGGTCTTGGGGGGACTCATGTCAAAGTTGGGCCTTGGGGGGACTCATGTCAAAGTTGTACCTTGGGGGGGACTCATGTCAAAGTTGGGCCTGGTGGGGACTTCATTCAATAAATCCCCATTCAATAAACCGACTGAAATAGGCCCTTAACACTATTAAGAGTGTATTATAAAAATTCGACAACGCTGTACCGACTGAAATAGGGGTACCTTGGGGGGACTCATGTCAAAGTTGTGCCTTGGGGGGACTTCATTCAATAAATCCCCATTCAATAAACCGACTGAAATAGGCCCTTAGCACTATTAAGAGTGTATTATAAAAATTCGACAACGCTGTACCGACTGAAATAGGGGTACCTTGGGGGGGACTCATGTCAAAGTTGTGCCTTGGGGGGACTTCATTCAATAAATCCCCATTCAATAAACCGACTGAAATAGGCCCTTAGCACTATTAAGAGTCTATTATAAAAATTCGACAATGCTGTACCGACTGAAATAGGGGTACCTTGGGGGGGAGTCATGTCAAAGTTGGGCCTGGGGGGGGGGACTCATGTCAAAGTTGTGCCTTGGGGTGACTTCATTCAATAAATCCCCATTCAATAAACCGACTGAAATAGGCCTCTAGCACTAATTAAGAGTGACCTATAAAAATTCGACAACTGTACCGACTGAAATAGGCCTCTAGCACTAATAAATACAAAAAGCACAGCTTAAGTATCGGAACCCTTTGGTGACTTTAAATATTTTAAGCCATTTTTGCGATGAACTGAATTGGTTATCTCAATTGTGGAATTAAAGATCTTGGCGAGAAACGTCCGAGCTACTTCGGTGCCGAATTTCAAATTTTGCCAAAGGGGTCCAATACTAAAACTGTTCCATATCGAATCTGGGTTGAAAACGGAAAAAGGGTAAAATAAATTAGAAATATCAGACCTATATTTATAAATTTGATACCGAATGAAAGGGGCGATTTTGCTGAATCCAGGGGTTCAAACAGATTTTCGATGCGACAATTAGATTTTTAAAAAATAACTAAAGTATGAAATTTAAGTGGCAACGGAAAAACGGATAAAGGGAAAAATAAATTAGAAATATCGGACCTATCATTACAAATTCAGTACCAAATGAAAGAGGTGATTTTTCTGAATCCTGGGGTGTAAACAGTTTTTCGATACGACAATTAGATTTTTTAAAATTAACTAAAGTATGAAACTTAGGTGGCAACACTTCATTTCAATCTTTTCATAATTTGTAGTGAAAATCACGCGAATACAAAAGTCTTTAACTTAAAAATTTATTTTTATATTTCATTTTTTCATTCAAAGCATTTTAGTGAAAAGATATTTATGGCACATGCGCAGGCATTTTTTACCCACAATTTAAACACTAATCATAATTTTGAAAATTTCTATATATATAATTTCAAGTTGGGTGAAGACCTAAGTTTCTGCCAAGTGCCGTTGAATTCCGTCCAGCCATTCTCGAGTGATGCCCGGACAAACGTGTTTTAGTCTTTTACCCCCTAGGGGGGAACAGGGGGGAATTTCCGAAAAGTTGATAGATATAATTTTAAGTTGGGTGAAGACCTAAATTCCTGCCAAGCGTCGTTGAATTCCGTCCAGCCGTTCTCAAGTGATGCCCGGACAAACGTGTTTTAGTCTTTTACCCCCTAGGGGGGGAATGGGGGGGAATTTCCGAAAAGTTGATAGATATAATTTTAAGTTGCGTGAAGACCTAAATTCCTGCCAAGCGCCGTTGAATTCCGTCCAGCCGTTCTCAAGTGATGCCCGGACAAAAAAAGCGACATTCGGACACGATGACAAACGCACAGACACACACACACACACACACACAGGCAAAATTTTCTGAAGTCATTTTCGGCTTTCATGGGGTGTGAAACGTGAAGATATCGCAAAATTTTTCGATTCCGACAAATTTACAGACAAAAGTCTGATTTTATTAATATAGATTTACTTTTCTAAAGAAGTCAAACATAAATTCACATCTTTCTTATGTTACTATTTGTTCCTCAGATTTAAAGCATTCAAAACTAAGCTTTTTGACTTATCTTAGAATCAATACCTAGAATTTTCCTTAAAATCTTTTAATTCCTCATAACTATGGTTATAAAAATAATCATTTCTGCTGTGTCCACTATATAGAGAAAATCTTCTTGATCTTAACAAAATCTTCCTGTTTTCTGAGCTCAATCTTCTTGATTCCTCCAGTGAGAGGTTGGCAAGTATGGTTTCTAGAAACCAGACCTATCTCCTGAACACTCCAAAATTTTTAATGAAAATTTTATAAAAATTGATTAAATGTTGTCTTTTATATATTCAAATTTTTGAATAAAAAATCTATTTATTATATTAAAAAGAGAGAGAGAGAGAGAGAGAATAGGCTTTTTTTAGCCTTTGAAACCCATATAACCCCTTAATATTGCTTGTAAAAGGAGATTTACTAAAAGTTTTTATGAATTTACTAAAATTTTGAATAATTTAAGTTTTAATAAATGGATCTTTTACATAATTTATATATACAGTAACTGCCGCTTAATGAAATCACTGGTTAATAAAATCAGCCGCTTAATCTGATCAAATTGCCAGGTCCGAAATCAAATCATTACAAACTACTTTTTAAATCGCCACTTAATAAAATCAGCAACGCCGGTTAATAAACTAAAAAAAAAAAAAAAAAAATCTCAGCAGCAAAACTATCATTTATGCACGCTAAAGTTTTTATTATTATTATTATTATTTATTTGCATTGTGATTTTTTTTTTTTTGAAAAAGAAATTAAAGAACAACTATCCTTCCGTTATTTCTCATTGTTGAAAATTTTACACTTGCAGCATAGTTACAAATTAAACACATAAATTATCGCTGTAACAGTTTCAAGGAATGTATTTTTCAAAGCGCAGTAATAAGTTACAAAGTTGATTGGTTTTGCAAATGATATGTATTTTTTTAGTTATTAAAAGACAGTTTCTAGTTCTTATTTTGAAATAACTGTAAATTAAGAGGTTTAAATGGAAAGATTTTTAATTTATAAGAAAAGCGTGAACTTTTAGTAAAGTAATGATGATTTTCCTCAAGAGATGCGTATAGGAACTTGGAAAGTGTTTAATTTAATTATATCAAAGGGACAATTAATTAATTATCTATCAAAAGTTAATTAATATTATTTATTAATTCCAATTTCCGCTATCTTTTGAAATTTCTTTCCAAATTCAGGGAAGTAATACCTTTTTCTTGAGTCCAGGAATGTTTGAGGGATATAAAAATCAGCCGCTTAATAAAATCACTTTGGCTTAGGACGAATGTGATTTTAATAAGTGGCGGGTACTGTATATATATTAATTTAGATACTTTTATTATATATGTGCATGAATGTTGCTCATAGTTATTTATTTTGTTGTCTTTCAGATAATCGAAATCCATTATTTAATACTGAAATGCTGAATATAAATTTGGAAGAAGATTTACAAATCATGCCTGAGAATGAGAAAAATGGGGAAGCATCCAAAAGTAAGTCTAGATGTAATATCAGTGTTTTATCAAAAATTGTAATTTGCCTTAATTTCGTAAAAAATAAATAAATATGGTTATTACCTTAATATTCAATTTATTTTTGAATTTCATTAATAGTGTTTCTGTCTAAACTTTTAAGGGGACAAGGGTCAACGAAAATTATCAAAATCAATGCAATTCAAAATATCTAAGTAATTATAGAATGTTTGATTCTATGAAATATTTTTAAAATAATATCATTCTACAGTTTTCAAACAGTATTATTATTATTATTATTATAATATTTTAAACTTTAAATTTATTTTTCTTGGGTTTTGAATTTCGGAAATAATTAGTTATTTATATAGGGTTCCCATGGGTGAGGGAAAACCTGGAAAACTTGGAAAAGTCAGGGAATTTGAAATTAGTAAAAAAAAATACTGGGAAACTTGCAAATATTTCCTAAAAAAACTGGAAAAGTGATGATTTAAACCTGGAAAATGCTTTTTGATGATGCAAATTAAAATGTACTATGTTATTTTAAGTAAGCTGGAGTGTAAAGATTGATATTTTTATATACCAACTATGTGAAAAATACCAGAGCCGGGAATTGAACCCGGGCACCTCTGCTTAATGCATAGATGCTCTACCACTGAGCTACCCTGGCTGATAACCAGCTAGGCATTTCTCCTGGTTATCAGCCAAGGTAGCTCAGTGGTAGAGTATACATGCGTTAAGCGGAAGTGCCCGGGTTCGATTCCCGGCTTTGGTATTTTTCACATAGTTGGTATATAAAAATATCAACCTTTACACTCCAATTTACTTAAAATGAATATTCATGGTTGATGAATTCATGAATAAAAAATTTCTAAATTGTACTATGTTATATTTTATGTTGCGAGCTATGCTATGTTTTATGCCATGAAACAAATTTTGGGACCTGTAATTTTATAAATATAGACCTGGAAAACCAGGAAAGGTCAGGGAATTGTATTTTTGAAATTGAGTGACAACCCTATTCTAATGCTGCTTGCGAATTCATTTTCATTCAATCCTGTTAAAAATTTGTGTGACTTTTACCTAATGTATTTCTCACAAAACAAGGCATTCATTTTAAAATCAAGAAATTCTTTCATTAATTTACAAACTCTTAAATTCAGTGCCATGACAATAATGATAAAAATTTCAAATAAATAAATAAATGGTACTGTAATTGATATATATATATCTAACAATGCACAGATGTGTTCAATGGAGCTTTAAAATAACTTAGAATTAGCATGGAGCTTTTTGAAATTTTTGTATTATTTTTCCCATAAAAAGAAACTTTTTCATCTCAAAAATTATTTTTGAAACAGGCTCTATGCATAAAAAGGATAGATTCCATGACTGTGCTTGATTCGAGAAGCAATTGAATGTAAAACAAAAATAATTCATTTCAACGCCCCTTGTCTCCTTATCTCCTTGTCTCCTTAAAAGGAGAAAGCTTTATGAATTTCTTAAAATTTTGAATTATTTAAGTTCAAGATAATTTTTTTATACAACTTTGTGTATTATTTATTTTATTTATTTATTTTTTAATTTTTTTAATTTTTTAGAAATTGTTTGTATATCCATATTTGGTTACTTTTCAGATATTTCTAAATCACCAGCTAATACTGAAGTGGTGGAAATGGCATTGAGAGAAAATTCACAAAGCATACCTGTGATTGAGAAAACCACTGGTAATTTTAATTGTGTTATTGAAGATTATAGCTTCTAATAATTTTGTAGAAACAGCTTTATATAGATAATTAAATTAAAACTCCAAATTATGCAGTGAAGCTTCGATAATCCGTCATTGATAACCTTTTTTTTTTTTTCTTTTTTCCCCTGCCCATAAATTGTAATACTTAATGGGTTAGTCACAGATGACCTTGGAGCAGTATACTTGCCAACTTTTATTAATTAAAATTTACGATTTTTCATTTAATTTTGCTTATTTACAGATTGAAATGATTTTTTTTTTTTTTTTTTTTTGATTAATCAAAATGACAACGAAATTCCAAAAAAGAACAACGAATATTTTATCTCACAATCGCAAATCTAAAAGTTATTAAAAAAAAGAGAGAGAGCGATCAATAATAGACAATGTGTATTTCCTGAAGATACCGGATTATCAATGCTTCACTGTATCACTTTAATTACAATTAAAAAAAAAAAAAAAAAAAACTTTTTTTTTTTTTTTTTTTTTTAGTTTTGGAAGTTTTTAAGCCAGGACCTTGCTTCAGTGCTTTGGCGACTCCTTCCCTGGTAGCACAAAAATATTCACCAGTGTCCTATCGAAATTGGCAAATAATTTGAACATTTATGAATATCATATGTTTAAACTTATGATATTTATAAATGTTCTCAGACATAATTAAAAATTTTTTACCTTAAAAAAGCATTTAAAAAAATTATTTTGATTACCTATAACTATTATAATCTGAAAACAGTATTCTGAAAATTAAAATGGTATAAAATAGTGATTTAAAAAAAATATATATAACTTTTTAATGTTTTAATTTGTTAATATTGGCCAATGTCATAAAAATATTATTTTAACTACATTCTGTGATACCTGTCAACATTTGAAAATCAATATCATTTTTTTAGATATTGAGAGACGTCTATCAACATTATGAAAAGAAGTAATGTGGTTTTTAAGCATATTTAGCATATGAGATGTCAAAAAGTGATACTTACTGATGTCAGAAAATATTAGCAATGTTACCAGATACACTGTGCTGAAAAAAAAAAAAAAAAAACAATTCGAGCCCTGATACCAGGGGTCAAAATTAGAATCAGCAAGTTGGGTGCCAAATAGCAACTAACATTGTTTTCTTAGTTGCCATTATGTTGTACTTAGGTGCCATTTTAAAACTGTTATTTACATATAGAAACATATGTGTAAACATTGTACATAAACTATAATTACTTAAAATACTGATACTTTATCTAGTTAGTTTTTTCCATTTTAAAAATTTGCTAGTGCTAATATTTTTACAAGAAAGCTAGGAATTTACTTCTACTACTTTGTTGCTAGTGCTTTTATTTTCATTGCACATTAGAACTGCACATTGAAGGGGAAAAAGAATGCTAGGCGTCAAAGTGACAACTAGATATAAAATTGTGGTCGTCAAAACGAAATATTTAGTTGCAAAATACAACTAATGACCGCTAATTTCGAGCCCTGCCTGATACCATTCTAGCTGATTCTTATGTAAAAGAACCCCCTGAATCTGAATATGACTCCCATTTTGGCTAGTTACCCTCCGTTTTCTTGGGACACCACCCCCTCTCCCAATTTTTGTCACTATTCGGTAATTTTATGACCATGAATTTGAATTGGAGAATGAAAAGAATTAATTTAACACATAAAAACAAAAAATATATAATGTTTAATAAATAGCATTAATAATAGATTAAGAAAATATAAGAAATGTAATACATAATTTCAGTGGCAAATCCTCCCTAAATTTTTCCCTTGCTGCAAATGTTCATGTTTTAGAGTTATCCTACTCTGTAACCCCTCGGAAGGTATTTAACAGTTAAAATTATCCCCCCCCCCCCCAAAAAAAAAAAAAAAAAAAAAAAAAAAAAATCAAATTTATAGCCATAAAATTACTGAAAAGTGATAAAAATAGTGGGTTGTCCTTAAAAAATGGTGGGTGATAGGGCGAAATGGACATCCTATTCGGATTCAGGATGTCATTTTACATAAGCAATATCTCTAAAAATGAGTTAATTAAGAATCATTTATTTCAGTTATAAAATGATGATGCTTTGGAATTTCAAAGTGAAATGCTTAGGATAATATTTTTAAATTTTTGTAAATAAAAATTAATTTTACGTGTTTTTAAAGCGTTTTTAATAATAATAATAAAAAAAAATTACATAAGAGTTTGCAAAAATGGTGTTGAGGACAATTTTCATTCAGAGCAGTAATATCAGAAAATGATGTCTGTTAATATTTTTTAGAGAAGAGGGCAAGGTTGGAAAAAATCATGATTTTTTTTTTTTTTTTTTTTTTTTTTTTTAAATAAAAAAAATCGGATTTTTTTTTATTTAAATCAGATTTTTTTTATTTAAATCTGATTTATTTGATTTTTTTAGAATTCTATTTTTAATTATTGTGCTTTTATGTTTTTACAATACATGGAGCAGTTTTTTATAATAATTAACTAAAAAAGAATAAATAATATTTATAATTTATAAAAATAATATAAGAAATAATTATATAGTTAAGAAAACACTATATTCTAGTTACTGATTGGTACTAAAAATTAAACATCTAGGCTTTAATCTAAAGCCATTCTATTATTTTGTAATTGAATTATGCACACTAAATAAGAAATAAACTTAAATATGTTGTAAATGAATAGAAAATGGTAAAATTTAAAAAACAAATTAAATATTCATTTAATGCAAGCTATTAAGGGATAAAAATCACAATTAAATCAATATTTTTTAAGCAAATAGAAATAAATCAGGGATTTAATTGTTTGAGCAAAAACACTAATTTAGAAGCTTTGTTCACTCCTAATTTATTACGAAGACTTGTATGAACTAGTCCAAAAGAAGAAAATTGTCTTTCTACTCCAGCAGATGAAGCCACGGCTGTTGTTATTTGGTAAATAAATTCAATTTCAATTTCGCTGATTCTCTCTTTACCTCCAATTACATAAAAGGACTTCCACCAATCATAATCTGTCATAATATCTGAAACTTTTTTCTCAAGCAATGATAATTTTTGGGCCATTTTTTGCTTGAAAATGTGCTACAGTGGTGAGAAGATTTGGACAGTTTTCTTTAATGAATGCCAAACCTTCATTATTTTCCTCCTGGAAATACCAGAAAAACACCTGCTACTTATTTACTCCTACTTCTTACTACACCTACATCAGTACATCTTATTTCACTGCTGACTAATTTCCAACATAAAAAAAAAAAAAAAAAAATGATTTAAATCAAATGATTTTTTTTTTAAATCAGCTGATTTAAATCTTGATTTAAATCAGTTGATTTAAATCATGCCAACCCTGGGAGAGGGTCATTTTATATTTACCAATGTTATATTTTGATATTTGCAAATATCTTTGTGCTGCCTGGGTTTGTGGCATGAATGATTCTGCCTTTGATAATTTTAGATACAGAAAAAAATCCAACCCATCTATCGTCGATGTTTTGATTGGGTTTCACACAGTTACAACATTGCACATTGGTTAAAGTTTCAATAGTTTCCCTGTTTATAGTGCAATGGAAAAACGTAAAAAAAAAAAAAAAAAAAAAAAAAAAAACTTGCTAATTATGAAACACACACATGCGGCATAAGCAAGGAAACTCTTAAAATTTTAGCTAATGAGCAATGTTGTAACTGTGTGGACCCAAACGAAACATGGATAAGAGATGGCATTACCTTCTTTGCTCAAAATTATCAAAGAAAGAAACATGCAAGCTGCAGGAGTCATTAAAGCACTGAAGAAATCCAGGGTACTGGCTTAAGCTTCTGAAACTTCAAATATTAGGTTATTGTTCTTAATTTTTAATTAAAACTTTGTATAGTTTTAAGTAGCTAAATAAATATTAATCTATTTTTTTTTTACCTAAATATTCAATTCACATTTAAATTTAATTGTTTTTCTAACATGTTGAAGCAGGATTTTTTTTTTTTTTTTTTAATTTTGAATTATGCAAGTGTGTTTTATTGAGGCCGTATTGAAATAGGCTTTATTTTTGTGGGCTATTTCTGAAATGTGGGATCAGTTTGCTGTTATTCAATTTATGTTTAATAACAGAAATACACAGTTTTTTCATGATCATAGTGTAACCATGCTTCACGCACCTAGATTTTACGACAGTTCCAAAGGCTTGGAGGGGTGGCAAATTGAATGACAGGTTAAGATTTGATAAACATACAGTCATTCAACATTCCCGTATCACTATTTCAGGGGTAGTAATTGTCCTGATTTTCCTGAAATTCCTGAAAATAAAAAAAATGTTCTGAAATGTCCTTAAATATCTTAAGGTGTCCTAAAATTCAGGGTTTAACCTGGCAAAAAAATTACTTTAGCATTTTAGCGAAAATGGCAAGCACTATTTTAGCTTTTTCGAAAGTTAATTCTTTGGATAATATTGATTTCTTTTACTTAGCTTTGTTATCCTCAGTTTTATTTTCTATTCCTTTTGTTCATTGATGATTTTAACCAAGCATCCATATTTGTGACTTTAAAAATATGAATCAGGGAAACTATGTTTTGATTTTATCAATAGAAAAAGAGGTACTCATTTCATATGTGTAAAATGAAAAAGCAGTTTAAAAATCAAGTAAAAGTGTAGTGATAGCAAATTATGAATTCTAACATACTTTTAAATATTTTTGCATTTAAATTCAATCATTGAAAATTAAAAATAAATCCAAATTACTATACAAATAAGGATTCCCAAAAATTTCAGTCCTTTCGTAGTTTTTGCCTGCAAATATTAAAAAAAAAAAAAAAAAAAAAAAATCTGAATTATTATATAGAGATATTTTATACAGTTATCTAGTTTTAGCTTTGTAGCGAAATTCTGACCGACTTGTTTTAGCAAAATATGATACCTTTTAGCAAAATGCTAAAAAAACTAATGGCAGTTTAAACCCTGCTAAAATTCCTGAAAATTTTCAGCTGTTATATAATATATTGACATTTATTTAAACTACCCAAATTAAGCAATGAAAAACCAAACTCACTCTGTACTGCCACACTTTTCTGTAATTACTAGACAAATAATATATTAAAATCCTTGTAAGCAGCTTTATTTCTGCACAACTGCACTCATGCTTACTTTTTACTCCCATTACCCGAGTACCATAGGTAATGGAAGTATTGTATTAGGTCAGAATTTTCGATTTCAAGTTTTAAACTAATTTTACACATTTTAATATCTTCTGGATCCATAAAAGTAGTTTTCAGCAATTGATCAGTATGTGTATGTGGGTATGTATGTAGGTGGGGAATCTTTTGACTGACAGTATCTCCTTCATTAATAAAGATAAAGCGACAAAATCTCAGAATTGAGACAAGTCTAATATACAGATGATTTTTCCAATTTTTGGTGAAAATTAGAAATTAGAATTAGGATATTGAAAACTTATAATGGAATTGTAAGTCCATATCTCAAAACGGCTCTTTGCTATACAAGCATCCCTTTGGATGTCCTTTCATATGTATTAGCTGGTTAGTTCAGAAAAAATGATAGGTGTCCTGTATAAATATTTGAAATTTTGGTGTTGCAAGTACGTTCCTTTAAAAATAGCTCTGTGTGGGTTTTCTTCAGACTGGCCCTATTAAATCCCTTTTATATGTGTTTTTGTATGTGATTGTTTATCAGTTTCGAGTGAGTAGATGACTTTGCCAAGTCTTGGTGAAACCCGGCAGTGGAACTGAAAGTCGATAACTCAAAAAGAGCTCTAAAATTTTTGTTGAATTAGCAACAGAAACCCTTTTTAGATGTGTTCTTTCATGCGTATTACTTGGTTACTTTAGGAAATCTGACAAACATGCTGATTAGATAAGTCAATTTTAGATCTCAGAAATTGGTGTTACCAATTTTTTTCTAAACTCTATTTTATATTTGTAACGTATGTATTAGTTTTATCTCACATGAATATTGTTACTAATTTTGTCCTGAAAATGTCCTGAATTTTTCAAAAATGTATATCCTGAATTTTTATTTTGCTTAACATGAATAAAGTGCTAGAAATTTATGAGAATATATATATGATGGAAAACAGGGCAGAGTCAACCCAACGACGTAAATAAAGTAGAGTGATAAATGGTAACCCTGATGTGTTCCAACATGAGTCATGTGAGATAAACCATCTATGCATTGCTTTCCTAGGTTACAGCTTATTTTTAATAAATTTCTATGGCAACTGCTTAGAGATTGTACTTGGCGAAAATCATAACCGCCAATGTTTTTATTTACTTACATAATTTAATATTTTTGTTGTTCTAGATCATTTCATTTTTTAGTTTACTTCTTTTTATTTTGTGCAGTCAAAATTCAACTAACAAAATATTTAAAAATAGTGGAAAAATTATTTGTTTTTAAATTTAGCTCTTTCAAAAGTTTAACTATTCTTTATAAACACTTTTAAATTTTGTTGAGAAATAATGAAATAAAAAAGTATTTTATTATTTATTATAATGTGAAATATCCAAAAAATTATTTTAAAAACAATTTATTTCGGTTACAGGACTGTCATGTTAATAGTAATAATGATAATTTGCCAAGCTGAAATTTTAAATGCCAAAATAGCGATAAAGAGCTAAACATAACAATGTATTGGTTCATATCACGTGATTCATGTTGAACCACAGAAAGCTAATCCTTTATCCATTGAATGAGCACTCTACTCTATTTATCTCATTGAGTCAAGCTATGCCAACTAGTTTAACTCGTTAGTAGTCGCTATAGACAGCGCCACCTGGTACAGATTGTGCAATTTTTATTCAACTGTCACCAATAATTTTAAGAAGTGATATATGATATAAATAATCGACGTTTCTTTGATTCTATTCACCTTTTATGTATATCAAATGCCACTTTGAAAAATTTTTGGTGGCTATTGAATAAAAAAATCTGGCAACACTGAAGGGATGGGCGGCAAATCAACCAACTAGTGACTACTAACGGGTTAAAGATAGATGCAATAAAAATTATTCGTATCACCTCATGATAGTAATTAATTAGAATTTTGTGAGGTGGTACTTCAGTCTATCACTAGTACATAGAGGTTGAAAAAGATATTTGGACTTTAGTGTAAAAAAATATTTATATTTTATGTTCCGTATATTTTTTCTAAGATTGATATATAGATTCGTGTAGTAATACAGGAATTTGTGTGTAGCACTAATGAAGATTATGAAAAATGCCAAGAAAAAACAGCAGAGCACTCTATAAAACTCTGTCTGGGAAAAAAAGTGAAAACTAAATAACTTGTGAATTGTATCGTCAAGCTATTAGGTTATTTTTGAATTATTTTTGGTTTGTAAAGAAGTGTTTATGATCTGTATTATATGGTTCAGCACAATATTTGTAGCTACTCTAATTAAATGAACTAAGCCTTATATTAGGTAAAAATATTGATTACTTATGAAATTATTTTAATTAGTAGCTGAGATACAAAAGAAAACCGATTCAGGACACCTCAAAGCATGTAAATCAGGTGAAATCTCGAATTCCACTTTCAATAATATAGAAGAACTTTAAAATATCTTTTGAATAATATATTAAAAATAATTTAATTATAATTAGAAATTGAAATTTTGAAATTTTAAAATATTACAGCGCCATCTGCCGGTAGAAATTTCTGTAATCTACTGTTCAATTCCATAAATCAAGAAAGCTTTCTAATGATGTATTACTTGTGAAATTATTTTAATTAGTAGCTGAGATACAAAAGAAAACCCATTCAGGAAACCTCAAAATGTGTAAATCAGCTGAAATCTCAAATTTCACTTTCGATAATATAAATTGGTAAAAAATATGTTTCTTCTCATGGAAAGCCTTCGCTGACGATGATGATTTTTGTTCACCCAAAAGTGCTCAATGCGCCTAAAGAAGTTTTCACTTCAAAAAAAAAAAAAAAAAAAAAAAGGCTTTCTGTAGTGTCTAGTGCCTTTTAAGTGAGATTAAAGTGAGGTATATATGTTCTATTCTGATAAATGTTCTTGACTTTTCTTCCATCAATTCAATTTTATACGCCTTTACTAATGGTACTTTAAAGTACCGTTGGTAGGTAAAGGGTTAAAATAAATTCTGCATTATTGTTAGTTATCTATGCTTGTATATTATCTATGCTATTATCTATATATATTATCTATTATCTATATCTATGCTATATGTATATTATCTATGTTTGTATAATTATTCTGCATTATTGTTAGTTATCTATACTTGTATACAGTTATTCATTTTTGTTGCTTTCAGACATTCCAAATTCGCTAGTTAATACTGAGATGCTTAAAAAGATATTGGAGGAAGACTTACAAAGCTTGCCTCAGACTGACACAAATAGTGAATCTATCAAAAGTATGTCTAGGTGCATGAGTCTATTTGCAGTTTAAATATGTTTTAAACTAGTATGTTTTGGCCACCACCACAAGACTTTCTTCTATATTTTCCTGTACAAATTTATGCAGTACTAATTATTCATTAAATTATTATTTATTAAAATTATTTTTCATGATGAATGCAGATGATTTGTATCTCGGAGAAATATAACACTAAATGGCAAAAGAAAGTCAATATTGTGCCAACATCAGGATTCATACTCATCAGGGAAAACCTGGAAAACTCAAGGAATTTGGATTTTGTTAAAAAAAAAAAAAAAGTCAGGGAAAACTCGGGGAAAATAAAAACTTTCGTCAAAAGTCAGGGGAAAATCAATTATGAAACTTGGAAAAACAAATATTTCCTTTCTCTTAATTTATAATTTTCTTGTTTAACTTCATATCAAAATTCAAATGATTAAGTATCGTGAAAATATGCAAGTAAACAATGTTATTTCTACCTGAATTTCTATCATGATCAGCAGTAACATGATATCGTACAGTGGAATTAGATGTATTTTCTCCTCTTTAGAGGAGCGTTTCTTGTAATATGTTGTTAATATTTTCTTTTGTCTGGAAAACTCAGGGAATGTTTTTCCCATATTTGAGTGTGAACCCTGAAAATGCTTTTTCTTCTTTTGTTTTTTGTTAAAAATGAAAAAAAAAAAAAAATAACTTTGTCTTAAATTATCACAGATCTGTGGTTCAACCATTTGTTTCCCAGGTATTGACAAGCTCTGTTGAAAAATACCTGTATTGAAAAATTATACCTTCTGAGAGAGGGAGGAGGGGGAGCGATGCTACAACATGCACACAATTTTTAATTTCTAGTTTAGTACTACTATTATCAATAATTCATATTGATTTCCCAGTCATTCATTAAAAATAACTCATACTGTACATTTATATGAGATTTTGTTCTATAGTACCATATTAAAAATTATGAAAAAAAAAAAGAAATGGGATGACAGCACCACCTGTTGAGCAATGGATTCCAAAATGTAATCAGTACCTGTTTAGGTCAGGGTCCAACTAAATACTATGTTTGGTTAAATTTCATTCATTGATTTGTGAGATATAGCATTCACAAAATTTTTGATACACACACACTATGACAGGCAGACATTTTCTAAAGAGGGTCAAGTCATGTTCAGAACATCTCAAAACATGTAAATTCTTCAAAAACCAGAGGTTGAAAATGTTCATGAATCGAACACTTTCTTCATGATATATAGAAGAAAGTAAAAATTATTACTTGCAATCGTTTTATAGAAAACAGCTTGATATGTTTTCTAGTAGCTATATATATATATATATAATATTATTATTACTAGCAGGCTACGCCCGCTTCGCTGGTCACTATATTTAAATGAATTTTCGAAAGAATTGAATTAATATTTATTTTTTTACACCACGTTGTAGAAAAAAACTTAAAGAAAAGAAAAGAAACTAAAATTGCTCCAAACCTTGCTTCGGGTACCCGCTGTCTACGGCAGCTCTTTTCCCACCCGCACTGCATCAGGTCTAGGTTTCCCATGCCTGCAGAAAGATCTTTCCCGGGCACTTCAATATGGATATTTATTGACGACAGGGGGAGCTGCTACTATTTAAGAACTACGATTTTAAAGATGACTGTATCTCAGCATCTATTAAATATTTTATTTTTGAACCATGTATTTTTATAGCCCATGCTATTTACACTATATTATGATTTCATTCCGACCAATGTAATAAAATAAAATAAGATTAAAAATATATATATATATAAACAAATGCATTTTAAACATTTTAATCCTTTTTACTATGTATATACTATCATTTTTCCCAATAAATACTGTAAATAAAAAAAAATTAATGAATAAAAGTTTTTTCTTATAAAGGAATTAATTAAAAAATGAAAAATAAGAAGTTGTTCTACTATAAAAAATTAAACATAACTGTTATAAATACGTTTTTAAATTTAAAACTAATTATACTTAAGTTTTTCTACGGCATTAAGATTTTATTTTCACTAAATATAACAAAAAAAAAAGAAATTGCCTTCAGATGAATGTATTAAATAAAAATAAGTTGTGTAATAACCGTTGCTAAGATACGCAGACGATGGAAGCAAAAGAATAAATCTATGAAAAATGAAACAAAGAAGCTAATCCGCGATTGTAATGAAATGCTCGCCCTCTGTTGGGCTAAGGTGAAATTATCACACCACTGATAGCTTTCACGCTGAAACAATGATAGAACAATGAGAAAGAACAATAATAAAAATACACGTGGCTATTATATTTACTAACAACTGCAGTTGAGAAAGCGTCATCTATCGATCATTACAAACGCGGATATTTAAAATCGGAAAAACATTAATTTAAAAAATTCAAATTCGAAATTCGAAAAAATCTCGATGAGGTACAAACCGTCCCAGGTACCTGTATGCCAAAATCTAAAAATTTAATGAGTTTAATTTTTTCTACTGTATGTGTATAACTATTTGATTTCAATAAATGTAATAAAAAAAATTTCTTCCTCAAATGAATTTAAATAAATAAAAAGTTTAATAGCTGTTGCTTAGATACGCAGACTTTTGAAATGAAAGAAATTTCTGAAAAATGAAACATTGAAGCCAATATTTAAAATCGAAAAAACATTAATTTAAAAAATTCAAATTCGAAATTCGAAAAAATCTCGATGAGGGGCACACCTGCAGGGTCCCCGGTACCTATATGCCAAATTTGGAGGCTCTGCGATCAATAGTGTGAGCACCAGAGCGCAGACAGATACACACACAGACACTTCTCTTTATTTATATAGATTATTATTTTCACTTTAAATATTCATTTATCATTTAAGCTCTGTGAATCTTCTGTTTAGACTTTCAAAAAGTACTGTTTTAATTTTTTTTTTTTTTTTTTGACTTCTTTTATTTATTCAAATATAAAATAGTAGATATTAATTAATACATTATTTTATATATTGTTTAGTATATTTATGCATAACTGTATTTATTTAGATAATCCACACTCAGTAGCTAATACTGAATTGCTGAAAATGAATTCAGAAGAAAATTTACAAAGCATGCCTGAGATTGATGCAAATAGTGGAGCTATTGCAGGTAAGTTTAGGTGGGAATGAAATGTTTTATAAAAAATTAAAGCTTGCAACAATTTTGAAGACACAGATTTACACAACATGTCATCTAGTGGCTATAGTTTTTTTTTTTTTTTTTCTTCTTTAAATACATAATTTACATTTAAATTTTGTTAATAGAATTTCTAACAAAAGTCTAAAGAGAGGTTTTTTTTTTTTTTTTTTTTTTCTTTTTGAATCATCTAACTTTGTTTAAATAAGTTTCTCTTTATAATTTTTCAATGTTTTTATTCTTTTACTGATCTTTTATGTTGCATATACATATGTGCTCAAAAGTTTATCAAAATTTGCAAATTATTATATATATATATATATATATATATATATATATATATAATAAAGATGATCTATTAAGCATAGTAGAAGCCAAGCAACAGATAGAAGATCACTGAAACACCAATGACCAATAAGATAAAAAAAAAAAAAAAAAAATCACCAGTGGATGAAATACACTAATGTAAAGAAACCAGATCTATTAATTAACAGCCTGCAAAACAAACGAATCAATAAAGTAAAACAACAAATCTTAACTTAAAACCATAAACTTATCAAAATTAATGAAAAAACAACCTAAGAAACACAAGGTAGGAAGAAGGAGGCAGGCGGCAAGACTTGTGACTTGCCTGTGGGGTTACACTAGTTTTATGCCGGCAACACTCCCCCAGCCTGCCACAACCAGAACAGGAACCATATGGATTTAAAAATGCAAATTTCAAAGCAGATGAACAACAATGAAACCACGAAGCCACAATGAAATTCACCGATTGATCACATTGTGTTTAACAGTAGAATTAGAACATTAAATATAGTTGACAACTCAAAAAGGAAAAAACTGAAATTTTAATGGAAAATGAAAGTTTGCATAGTAATACAAAGCAAATGCAACAATCCTTCTACTTTTTTTTTTTTTTTTTTTAAATTTCACAAACCCACCCAACCATCCAGCCTTAGAACACCACCCCACCTCCATAATCAAACATCTGCCCACCCAACCGCCACCTTTTTTATTGTCTTTTATTGTCTTTTATTATTTTATCATTTTTTTGTTGATATACACAAGAGTGTACACAGTTTTTTTTTTTTTTTTTTTTTTTTTGTACTGACAGAGACATGGTTAAGGATATAAAATAGAAAATACAAAGTTTTTAGGAAAACCCATTTTAGCAGTGGCTGTGATCAGTTTATTAATATTCTTGTTTTTAAACTTTGCAGAGCATAAATTATTAATTCGAAATAAATGGTTAATGATGATGTTTCTAAATACCGAAAGATGCAGACATGAATTAAAATGTGTAAATAAGTTTACATTAAAACAAAAATCTTGCCGTTTGTCATAGATATCTGTGTAAAGTTTATTACCATCGATGATTATTTTGAGATCTAAAAAGTTAATAGATTGATTAGTCAGAGTATTTTGAGTTAGCTTTAAATTAGGTGGATAATTGAAGGAAAAGCCATTTTGTGAGTTCTTGTTGAGATAAAATACAATAATATCATCGATGTTATATATATATATGTTGTTGACTTGATGAAGATTTCTTAAGCATTGTAGATGTAATGAACAGTCCTCATATTTTTCAGTGGAGATTTTACTACAATTATAATTAAGACCCAACAACAGAAAAAAATGTATTACATTTAGGGTAAGTGCTCCATTGGCTCTTTTAGAGCAATTTCTGATGTTTTTAATGTTTTAGTCATCAGAAACTATTTTTAGAAATCTTAAGTTAATATATATGGGATGAAAGACTTTCAGAAACACATATATGTTAAAATATATGCATATTTTATTTTTATTTTATTATTATTATTTTATTATTTTTTTTTTTTTATGAATTTTTATTTTACACCCACTCAATGTTCCAGTAATTGACACTGCCAGCTTTTCATTTTACCAGTAATTAGCATCCAATGCTGCAGTGCTGGACACTGCAAGTTTTTCATTTTACCAGTTTTTGGCACCCTATGCTTCAGTGTTTGACATACAATGTTAAAATTTGTACATGTAAAACATGTGCTTTTATTTTATTTCTTATTTATTAGTTATTTCGGGAAAGATATCAATTACTGGAGCATGTCAATCACTAGAGCACTTACCCTACAATCACTTGCATCATTAAAAGAGTGAAACAATCTGTAACCAATTTTATGTATATAAATCTTGTACAATTTTCTCATGTATTTGTGTAAAAAAGGTTATTAAAACTTTTCAATATTTGTATAAAACTTCAGCAAAATGTTTCTCAATTTATAATATCCACAGTTAAAAAAAAAAAAAAAAAAAAAAAAAAAACTTACCACTTTGAAATTTTTTTGAAAAAGCACTGTAGAAGTAATATACTGCAATTACAGCTGAAATATATTAAATATTTCATGAAATATAGGAATTTGTACGAAAAGTATTTGCAAATGATAATTATTTTTATTTATTTATTATTTGTTTCATAATTTGATAGAAAAATATTTAGACCAGCCAGATCCAATCTTAGGAGATGCGAGACTCAATGGGGAAAAATTGTGTTGGGACTCCTAAATTTTCATCCAACAACCATAAAGTAGTTGATGTTCATTTTGTAGAAACTATGTTTTCTAGTGGCTACATATTATTTTATTATTGTTATTATAATTTTAACCTTAAATATTCAGTTTCTTTATAAATTTCATTAATGTTTCTGACAAGACTTTTCAGAAGGAAAATACAGTAAAGCACTTTTTATATCTCCCTCGTTTAAGTCTTTTACGTTTATACATCCTTTTAGTGAAGTCTTGGTTCATTCCTATTAATTTTAATACAAAAATTCTTCATTTATATGCCGCTAATATCAGTTATACGTCTTTTCCACTTTATTAAAATTCGCAAAATTTCTCGACCTGTCATTATTTTCCATTCTAAATAAGACGGATTTTTCCTAGAAAGCAACTTAATTGGAGGAACACAGGAAAGATCGAAGAGTACTGATCAAAGAGTCAACTTAATTTACAGTAGAATTTTTAATACTCATAGACAAGCAGCAAATCAGACTAAAGATTTTTAATGTTGTTAAATAACTATCTGTATGGACATAAATCGTATGCTTATTATTAAAGATATGCAATATATATAATTAATATTCACAATGTGTTCCTATAGAAATGTAATATAATACTCAATATGTAATATATATATAATTAGTACCCAGTCGTGCATTAATAGTATGATTTTTCTCACTTTTTATAATAAATCTTTTTTTTTTTTATTATTAATTATTGTCTTTAAAAGAAGTATAATATAAATTTACTAACTTAAGAAACTTTATTAAAAGATATTTTAATATAAATTTTGCTTAAGTGTCATTCAATTTGTAGTCATCAAAGTGTTATTATCATAATTTCTATTATACGTCTTTTCATTTATACATCCTTTTACGTTACCCCCTTGAAAAATGTATAAACGGTGCTTTACTGTATATAATGATTTGGGCCAGTAAATGCCGCTATGTGAATTCCATTGAAAATTTTTGATTTTTCGTATGTTTTGGGTTTCAATATGCATCTCTAATCATATGTAGTTTAAATAATTAAATTTTTTTTATTTTGTTAAAAAATATTATACAGTTCCAAAGTGAGAAACTTACAAGGAAACATTCAAAAGGTGTCATCTTCAAAAAGTATTGAAAAAAAAAATATATATGTGATTCTACTCTTCATAAAACACCAGAAAATGAAAAAATTATCCGCTGAAATGAATTACAGCAACCACAAAAAATTATCAAAACTAAGCATATTTGGCGATTTCACACTGCTAGGCGATTGGTTTTGAGTACTTGGCGGAAAAGCAAAACACGGTTCTGTTCGTACACGGCAATCTCGGTGCTAGCAAACGTATCGCCTAACAGCGCTAAATCGCCAAATATGCTTAATTTTGATAATCTTTTGTGGTCGCTGTAATTAATTTCAGCCGATATTTTTTACATATTCTGGTGTTTTATGAAGAGTAGAATCACATATTTTTTTTCAATACTTTTTTAAGATGACACCTTTTGAATGTTTCCTTGTTAGTACCTAATGGTGGTAGCGTAGATTGTAGATAAACTCCAAAACCCTTTTCAGTTAGTCTTCTTGATCTAATTTAAGAAAAGAAATGTTTTGCTGTGTATTCAATGTTTCTAAATCCTTGCACTCAAATGACTTGTTTTTGGTCTTTTTTTTTTTTTTTCTTATGCTGTAAAAACAGGCAATTTTGTTTGAATAATAAAAAGAAAAAAAAGAGAAGTTGTGTTATTAAACTTTTTGAAAAATTTACCAATGAAGTTAGGCACTTCGATATTCAATAAAAAAAAATTAAAAGTTTATTTATCTTAAATAAATTGTATAGAAAAACAAATATCAAAGTGGAAAAACAAATAGCAGACGAAGTCTTGTTTATCTAGAGCGATTGCTGAAATAACCTATTTTCTATTCTTATTTTTGATCAATCGTATTTAATCTGTGTTAGTTTTTATACATCATCATTTTTAATCCATTTTATATCATTATTCATCCTCTTTTGTTTGCTGTATACATTTACAATCATCATTTAGTTTATATTTGTTATTGATGTTCCTGAAGAACGTGTTAAATACTCTGATTTTTGGTACTTACATAAGTGACAGTGCGATATCGTACTGCGTAAATCCATTTAGACCAGTAACTAAGTTAATTAACTTGTTGTAACACCTTGATGCAATTAAATTAAATGAAAACATTTTAAAATTTCAAGTTACAATCCATAGACATTCCACAAGAAGAGGCGATTATTTATTGCTAGATCAGTTAATGTAACAGTTACACAAAAACATACAAAAATAGATTCTTACTGGTGAAAATAAATAAACAGATAAAGTGTTTTTTTTAAATTCTTAAATTTACAAATACAATTATTCTACTGTTTACAAATGCACAATATTACTTTTATTTTATTTTATATTAAATATTAACACTTTTGTTCTTAAGAACAATATTTAATTGAATTCGATTATTCGTTTTCCTCTGTCACATGATTGAGCAGACGATGGTGGGAAGAGCCCATTATTGGATATTTGGAGATTTATTGGATATGTAACAGACATCTAATGGATGTAAAAAAGAGTAACATTTGCTGTGCTAATAGATATCTGTAGGATATTTATAGAAGTTTTATGGATCATTTTCTAACTTTTATACGTGTTTATAGATGTCTTATGGATGTAAATGGCTGTATAGGTCCATGAATAGTGCGTAGAGTTTATTTATTTTGTTGCTTTTCAGACATTCCGAATTCACTAATTGATTTTGAAGTGCTAAGAAAGATATTGGAAGAAGATTTACAAAGCATGCCTGATATAGACACAGATAGTGAAACTATCAAAAGTAAGTCTAGGTGTAATTTAAATGTGTTATCAAATATTACAACTTCCAATAATTTTGTCGAAACTTCTTGATATTGTTACAAATTTATAAATAATACTCATTACTTGTATGTAATTTCATCTAAAGAAGCTTAATTGGGTTATAAAATGTTATTATTATTATTATTATTATTATTTTTGTACCTTGTTTTGGCATTAAAATAGCTCATTTTCTTTTAAAAACCCATTAAAAAGCTTCTCCAGGGCAGAATTGGCCTTGGTGGTTTATTTGGTGCCTTGTTGGCGACTTTTTTGGCAACTTTCATGAGAAAATCCTTATTATCAATATATCGATTTTCTAAACTTTAAATCGAAAGTTTCACAAATTTATTTGATAATTCTGGAAATGTACAAGGCTAATAAGCCTCGAGTACGTAACAATATTTTTTCTAGTTCCTACAAATTACTGTTACCCCCCACCCCACCCCCTCTTATATATTTAATACACATTTAAGTTTCTGTAACAGTGTATCTAACCAGACTGAAAAGGAAGAAATTTTTGATTTGTGTAAAATTTTGTACAGTTTAAATTTGAATAAATAGCATTACAAAACATTTTTGATTTTTAGGAAAAAAAAAAACCTTTTATTACCATAAATGTATGCGCTATTTTTGTTAGGATGGAAATATTAAGTGTTAATTTTTTAAATTTTGAATAGATAAAATAAATAAAGTACATAAATAAAATTGACCGTTAATAATAATAATTATAAACTTTTAATGGTTGGCCGAACGTATAGTGGTTTTGTGATTAGCGTTTGTGCCGTTACTCATTAAATAAATTTAAATACCAAATACTTCAAATTGAAATAAATCAAAATAAAATTTAATAGAAAAATTATAAATTGAAATTAACTTACCCCAATGTAGAAAAATATATCTGAAAAGGAATTGTATTAATCCAAAAAGGCACACAAATATCCATTAAATCACAAATATTTAAGAAACACTAGATTCTTTATTGAAGCGCTTATATTTCCTTCTACACAACACACAAAAATATTTTATTAACGAAAACGTACCGGCATGTGTAGTATTTTAAAATACACTTTTGTTGTCAATCCTCAAATCACAACTAATAGGTTTTAATCATTATTTCTTATTTGAAATACAAAATTTATTCCAGAAGCCACTATTCAAATATTTCAATCATAGTTATTTAGTCCGTACATTGTTCAATATAACTGAAACACATTTCTAATATTGACAATAAGATGCATAAAAAGCGATGCACGGGATTTTTATCCTGTATAATGCCATACGTGGAGCTAAACACACGATCTGTACAGGTGAATAATTTCATAATTTAGATCCACTCATACCTTTAGAGCGATCGGTCGAGATTCGACTTCGTTTATTAGGCCTGCTCTTTTGGCCTTGTAGATGCGAGGATGCTTCCATAGGTACGAAATATAATCTATCTTGGACACTGATGACGCCACAATATATCAGAAAAAACAGGATAAGACACATTATACGGAATACAGGCTGTTCATAAGATTACAAATGTCGAGAGAAGATCATCGCTGCATATTTTATGAAATATCTTCTTATGATTTCAGCTACGCCGATCATCACCGCTATCAGGCCTAAATTGTAGATCGGGAGCCCCAGCATGAGAAGTGAATATCGGCTGTTTCTAGCACAAAGTTCCATTTTAAGTTATGCTTTATCCAAAAAGTCATATCATCGGACTATATTCATGAAAATGCATGGACATCCTCTACTACAATAAGCCTGCGGACCGGCGAAAGGGAACGTCTGTATCCTACAAGCGCTTACAAGAGAGAGAGAGAGAGGGAAAAAAAACACACACCATCCAATTTCGCGCGCCGCCGAGCCAGCGAATCAGCTTTCGTGAAAAGTACGCTGACTCACGTCAGATGAGGCCCGCGATGCTCTCCTACGTTCTAGAACATTCTAAATGCGCGGGAAGGTACAAAATAATTTAGCAAACATGGCTGACCGCTGAATTTAAGAATACAGTCAAATAAAAAAGGTATTTTTGGACTTATGATTTTTTGAAGATAGAACAATTAAATCCTAAGCTATTTCCATGAGCGATGGCTCAAATTAAAGGAAATAAAATAAGCTATCTTATGAAATTAAAGTTGCAAGGAAATAAAATTTAGAAAAGTATTTAAAATTGAAAAATCGGAAATTTAGAAAAATATCTGAAAATGCCAAACCGGAATGAAATGAATTTTGAAAGAACGGACTTTTAAACATTTTAAATAGAGAAAAATAATTAAATAAAAGAAACTGAAATATTTTCCGGAGGATTTGATAAAAAATAATAAATTTCAAAAGTGTTAAAATTTTCAATTTTAACAATTTTCATACAAATGAAAACTGATAATTAAATGTAATATTTTAATTATATGACATTGCTATAATTTAATACAAACTTTTTTTATAGGGTGATCCCAAACATTGTTTTTCTTTAATTTTTTATTAGTCCCTGTTTTGTTTTTTGGTACAAAACTGTCACTGGAGATATAACATGTTTTTTTCACTCCTGGAGCTGCAAAATAATTTGTCGAGCACTTTTTGAAATATTTGACAAAACGTCATAACTTGGAAATGGCTGGTTATTTATGGACAGAAAGTGTATTTGTAAAAATTATAACCTGCAGTTATTTTGTAGAAACACCTTGATATGTTTTCAGTATATATGAAATATTTATTTATTATTATAACTATTTTCCCTTCTTAAATATTCAATTCTCATTTAAATTTTGTAAATAGTGTTTCTAACCAAACTTTCAAAGAAAAAAAAAAAAAAATTCCCTAAAATTTTAAATTGTTTAGATCTGAATAAGTGAGTCTTCTTTATATATTTTATTGAACTGGTTATTAGTAGTATATCTGTGCATATATTGCATCCGGCAAGAAAAGTGATACAAGTATAAAAAGAAAGGCAATTTTTCAGTTTATGTCATTAAAAAATGTGTGTGAAGTATCTCTATATGTGCATGAAAAACATCACAGGCTTATCTCAAAATTTATCTATTCAAGATGCAGTTGTGTCCAGTTTTATGATGAACTAGTTAATTTTTATAGTATTTTTTAAGTTGTGTCACTTCTCTTGTTAGGAGTGTGATATATTGGATGTAGTTATTTATTTTGTTACTTTTCAGATATTCCAAATTCAGTAGCTAGTAATGAAATGGTGAGAATGAATGTGGGAGAAAACTTACAAAGTGTGCCTGTGTTTGACACAAATAGTGCAGCTATGAAAAATATGTCTAGGTGTCATTATGTGTTGTGAAAAATTATTACTTGCAATAATTTTGTTGAAACAGCTTGATGTGTTTTCTAGTTTAGGGTGTTTATATGCTTCATTGAAAAACTGGACTACTCTGATAATTAGGATTTTGGTTGCAAATCTTGGTGTAATCTTGTGGAAAATGAAAATTCTCATTAAAATCCCAGAAAAGTTTACTGTAAAATTTCGAAAAACAAAATTTCTCCTTTCTCCTCCTACTTTTTTTTTTTTTTTCTTTAGCTCTATTCAAATTACAAAGTACAGCAAAATTTTGCATTATTGTGGTGGATAGTAACATAGCGTCATACAATTTCTAATAATTTTGTAAAAAATATAATAAATTTATTAATGATTAACTTGTCCTGTATTATTTGAAAGGGTTAAAGAATAAAATACAGGCTAAACCAAAGCTATACTGCAAGAGCAGTGGATACTGCCCATTGGGTTAGGTAATGTGTTACTAATACATTCTTGAAAATTATCTGGAAAACTCTGGGACTTATTTTTATTTATTATAATTTATTTTTTGCATTTGTGTAAAGACCCCTCTTTTCTTATTTCTGTATGAGCCCTTAGTTCAGCCAATAAAAATGCATAGAAAAAGAAAGCTTACCTAGACAAAAGAATAATAATTATAATTATAATAATGGTAGTTCTAGAAATAAGCTTATTTTATTTTTAGAGTTGCAGAATCCAACTATCCATCGAAAACTCCTTGTACAATCTCCTAATTAAAAAAAAAAAAAAATCTCTCAAGAATCAGTTTATGAATTTTTTGTTTTCATTACAAAGCAACAAAATAAGCCTTATTATATTTTAATGTAGAATAAATTGGAAAGGAAGTAAGCAAGCACATTGTAATATAATACTGCTATATTCTGCTCTGATGTTGTCTGCTCACATCGACCTCTCAAAATTCCGTCTTCTTGGAATTAATATGCCTCTCTCTCTCTCTTTTTTATTTTTTTTCCCACTTTGTCCCATCCAATTGTGATGATCACTCTCTTTCCCCTTCCTCTCTCTCTCTCTCTATATATATATATCATGTTTGGTCAAAAACTAAACATTTTTCAAGAATGAATCAATTAAATTTTGGTTACTTTAATAACAGCAAAAGTTTTATTACAAGTGAAAAATCAGTTTTATCACAAGAATAAAAGGTATGCAAATAAGGTAATAAAAGCTACAAAACTTTAACAGAATTTCTTGAGTCATATATGGTAAAAGAAAATGTTGGCTTTTTATAGAATTTTCTAAACTAATTTTTTTTACTGCAATTGAATGTTTTGAGTTCCCCTGAATTAAGTTTTTCATTGATTGGTTAGTAAATATTGGCAGTAAATCCAAATTCAGTATTCTAAATCTGAAAAATAATAAGAAATATTTTACTGAGATCAAACAAATGGACTTATTAATTCATATTCTGCAATTTTTGTAAAAATATGTTTTGAATAATTAAACTACATATTGAATATAATTTTAATTTTTAAAACAATATTGCAAATTTATATTTTAATGAAAGAGAAATGTATGTAAACAAAGCAATGATATTTAATCTTCAAGTTCTATAATCCACAAAAGCCTTGGTCCCAACTATTGTGGATTTCAGAGAGTCAACTGTACTTTAAAATTATAGTATGATAATGCTCTTGTCAACCCCAATTTCCTTTATTCAAAAACTTATTCTGCCCAGGGCCAGATTATGGCACGGGCACACGGGGCACTGGCCCAGGGCCTCCAAATTTAGGGGGCCTCATTTCCAAAAATTGAGAAGTAATAGTACAAATTTCTTCATTATATGTGTATTAAAAACAAAAATTTATTACATTTTTCTTTCTATATTTTATTAGAGAACGTAAACAATTATAAAATTTTGTGACTAATTTCCTACACATTGGCTGATTAATGTGCTACATTTTTTCATTTGTCTTGAACATAAAACTAATGATTTTGTTATAGGTTGCTAAAAAAAAAAAAAAAAAAAAAAAAATTGAGGAAATAGAAGGTAAAATTGAAGGAAAAAATTAAACGCACTATTTTTATTTATTTATTTTTGAATCTGAGAATGGGTCCTTTTGGTGAGCTCTTTAGAGCAGGGTATGGGGGCCTCCGTATAGCATCAGTGCCCCGGGTCTTCAAAAAGCATAGTCGGGCCCTGATTCTGCCACAGCTAAATTACAATTGTTGCCACAAATTATTGTCATCGACCATAAAAGAATTCAAAATTACCTATATATAACCAACATTTTTTTTTCTTTTGTCTGTTTTGTGCTACTGTCTCAAAAATTTCAGAGTTATCCTCATATATACAGGAGCATGGATATTGCATGTATTTATTTAATTTGATGCTTTTCAGATATTCCACACTCACTAGTTAATATTGAATGGATGAAAAGAAATTTGGGTGAAAACTTACAAAGCATGCCTGTGGTTGAGAAAAATAGTGAAGCTGCCAAAAGTAAGTCTAGGTGTAATTGAAATGTTTGTAATTGTGAAATTTTTTTATCTCAAATTTTTTTTAAAACTTTTTTACACATTTACAGTGTACCCATAAATAACAAAATTGATATGGTGTCTGTGTTAGTACATTAGTTTGTTACTCTGTGTACACAATATCTCAAGAACAAATGATCACAGCAAGAGGGGACTACAGTAGACTCCCAGAAATCCACACTCCTAAAATCTGCAAACTCCAGAAATCTGCACATCATAACCAGTGTAAACATTGAATTTTATAGTAAAGTTTTCAAGGGGGAAAAATTCAAGATAGAATTTATTTTAATGATGGTATTTTGGAAACTGAATCTAATGAGATATGCAAAGTTAATTTTAAGTAAGATCCAAGTCTTGGAGATAAGTATAGTAGAGAGTCAAAAATCCACACAGCTCGGGACAAGAAGTTGTGCAGATTTTAGGATTTTGCAGATTTCGGGGCCCATAAAAAATTATTTTCACTATAAAAACAGAATATTATCCAAACTAAACACACACTAGTGAATAATAACACTGAATATTAAATTACTAGGTACATAAGAATAATAATGAACATTAGCAAAAATATATAATGAAAACAATAAATAAAAATGAAAAAAAAAATTGTCAAATTTAGATAAATCTATTCACATGTAGTTAGTTTTAAAATACACTTGAACCTGCATGATTTATTTATTGTAAATAATAGTAACACACATTTATTTTTCTAAGAATTTTATTGAGTTTTTGCTTGCAATTATGCCTTCATCAGAAAGCATTTTAAAAAATTAGTTCGTTACTATTTACCTGATTGATATTGTTAGATCAGAGAATTAAAAACTATATAAGAACACATTGACTACTTAAATAGTGGACTGTAATAAAAACTTGACACACTAGAGGTGATTTAAACATCACTACTACATTTATTTAAAACTTTAAAAATGGGAGTAAAGAAAGATGCCAGCCTCCCATGAGCGGAGTTACAAACTAACTGGGCTCCGTAACGAAGGAGCGAACTTTACAGAGTGCGCAGGCGCAACATACCGCCCGGCGTTGAAATGCAAATTTCAAAAAGTTACACAAAATTACACATGAGACATAACCATAGAAACATATGTTGGAAATACAAACTGAATTATAGATTAATCACATTGAAAATAAAAAACAATAATTAACACAATTTTAACTTATACATGAAACAATCTATATATGCAAGGTAAGTAAATAAAACCAAAGAAAAACTTATATAGCAATATTAAGAAAATTCAGTATTATTTCTTTCTCAATTTTTAATAGTTTTTTTTTTTTTTTTAAGAATATATTTATTTAATATATTTTTTATAATATACCATTTTTCATATCAAAACAAGAATAAAACAAATGTCCATAATATAAACTGTCATTCTTTTCAATAGAATATAAGCAGTAAAATGAAATTAATATATTGTATAATCATTAATTGGCAAAATAGCTAATTTTGAAATAGCTCTTTTCAGTATTCCATTTTTTGTTCGAATATCTACTACTCTCACAATATTATCCCTTCCAATATAGGTTTTAGTAATGCGGCCTAGTAATCATTTTAGAGGGGGCAAATTATCCTCTTTTATGACGACCATATCGCCTACCTTTACGTTTTGTTTTTGGTACTTTGCTGTAGATTATTTAAGTAATTGTTAGACCAAAATTTCCAAAATGTTTGAGTTAGTTTACAAGTTTGTTGCCACAAATTTAATTTATTGGTTTGAATGTTGGTCAGTGAGGGTTCGGGGATGGCCGTTAACGATCGACCGATAAGAAAATGACCAGGGGTCAAAATTTCCAAATCCTCTATGTCTGCCGAGAGAGGAGTTAATGGACGCGAATTCAACATGGATTCAATTTGAATCATGATGGTTTGAAAGGCTTCGTATGTCAGTTTAGCATCACCTATAATACGCTTGTAATAATACTTAAAAGATTTAATCCCGGCTTCCCATAAGCCACCAAAATTTGGTGCCCTGGGAGGAATAAATTTCCATTCTATTTTCTCATTTAAGGAGAAAGTTGCCAAATTTTCATCTTGTTGGGTAATTAATTTAAAAAATTCCTTTAAGTCTTTATTAGCTCGAACAAGATTACTCCCATTGTCTGAAAAGATTTTAGCACATTTACCTCGTCTGCCGATAAAACGTTTCAAGGCAGCAATTAGTGACTCTGAAGTTAAGTCAGAGACGATTTCTAGGTGTATTGCCTTAGTTGTAAGGCAAACGAAAAGAGCAACATAAATTTTAATGGGAGCCCCTTTTCTTTGATGCTTATTTTTTATAAAAAATGGGCCACACAGATCTATACCCGTACTATTGAATGCAAAAACAGGATTTACCCTTTCTTCAGGCAGATCACCCATTTTTTGAGAGCATAACTTAGGGTTAGCTCTAAAACATTGGACACAATTATGGATAATTTTACGACATGCATTTCGACCATTTAAGGGCCAATATTCTTGCCTAATGTTATAAAGTAATGTCTGAGGACCTGAATGGTAAGTTTTTCATGAAAATGTTTAATAATTATCTCACTGAACTTACCCTTTGGCAATATTATTGGATGTTTTTTCTTATAGTTCAAATCTGCGTTATGCAACCTACCTCCAATTCTTAATAAACCATCTGGATCTAAGAACGGTGCCAGGGGGCGAAGCCTGCTGCTAAGAGAAATACAGTTATTAATTTTTAGACTTGTTATATCATTCCTAAATTCTCCCTCCTGTAAGGTCTTTAGTATAAAATTTAGTGCACCCTTCTTTTCTTCTGGACCTAGGTATCCAGTTTTTCTTTCCCCTGGATGTCTTAGGTTGTTGATAAATCTGAAAATAAACGCTAAAACATGCACAATTTTAGTAAAACTATTACTAATGGTTAAAATGTCATCAACAAAATTGAAAGGTTGGGTAGTGACATAAAGGGAAAATTTAAGTTCAGAATCATTAAGACGTTTTTTAGCTTCAGAAAAATATTCGTCGCTAGAGTCAGTAATGTCATTATTCGAAAGTTGTATAGGCTCATGATGAAGAAAATCTGGTCCATTGAACCAGAACTCAGAAAGTTGATGAGGAGGGCTTCCTCGTGAAACAAGATCAGCTGGATTTTCGGTTGATTTAACATGCCTCCAACGAAAATTCTTCGTGAGTTCCTGAATTCGAGATATTCGATTAGACACAAAAACCTTGAGCACATGGGGTGATGAGTTGATCCATGATAAAACGATTGTTGAATCGCTGTAAAGATATACAGAGCTTAATTGTATATTTAATTATGTGATTACCTTTGATATCAGTTTAGATAACAATTCAGCCGCACAAAGTTCTAGGCGAGGTATAGTCAATACTTTAAGAGGAGAAACTCGGGACTTACTACACAGTAAGCTCACATGTACATCGTTTGAACTAGTGATCACACGTAAATAAACCACTGCGCCATATGCCTCTTGTGACGCGTCCGAAAAGCCGTGGAGCTGCAGTTCACGACAATTAGAGTTTGAGAACACGAAACGTGGGACCGTAATATCTTTAAGCTCGTTTAGAGCATTTCGGAATTTTATCCATGTGTTTTTTTCTTGTGTTGGAAGTTCCTGATCCCAATCAATTTTCACAAGCCACAATTTTTGAAGGAATATTTTAGCCTGTACTATCACTGGTCCTACTAGACCCAATGGGTCAAAGAGTCTAGCGATCTCTTTCAGAACACCACGTTTGGTGATTGTATTGCAATAATCTGATGATACCGTGAAACTGAAATTATCATCTTTGGGATTCCATTTTAGCCCTAGTGTTTTCACCGAAGTTTTATCATTTTTTTCGAAGTGATAGTCTTGCTCACTGTAAGGGACTTGTTCTAATAATTCTCTGGCATTTGAAACCCATTTATGCAACTCTAGTCCACCAGCCGTTAACATTAACACCAACTGTTTCTGGAGTTCCAGAGCAGACGACACTTCATCAGTTCCCGTTAGAATGTCGTCAACGTAAAAATCCTTAAGTGTGGCGGCAGAAGCTAACGGATAATTAGCCCCTTCATCACTAGCGATTTGTTTTAGTACACGAGTGGCCAAGTAAGGAGCACATTTTGTGCCGTATGTTACAGTTAATAATTTATAAATTTTAGGCTTTTCCTTAGGGGTTTTATTCCAAAGAATACATTGCCAATTACATTGTTCAGGATTAACCCATATCTGTCTATACATTTTTTTAACATCCGCAGTGAAAACTATTTTGTGCGTACGAAAACGTAATAAAATGGCACACAAATCTTCTTGTACTACACCTCCATTTAATAAACAATCATTTAATGATAACCCATTGGTAGTGGGTGAACTGGCGTTGAATACCACCCTTAATTTTGTAGTGCTGCTATCAGGTTTAAGCACAGCGTGATGTGGAAGAAAATATTTAACAGTGTTTATTTCATTATCATTTAATTCTCGCATGTGGCCTAACTGTTCATATTCATTCAAAAAATTTACATACAATTCAGAAATGTTGGGATTTCTATTTAATTGTCTGTATAAATTATTTAACTTTTGTTTGGACGAATGGAAAGAATCTCCCAATTCAGAATTATTTTTCATTGGTAAGTTCACTATGTACTTCCCGTTATCATCTCTGCGATATGTTTTCACGAACTGCTTTTCACACTCTATCTCTTCCTTATTTCTCAAACTAGGTGAATCTAGTATATTTTCAATCTCCCAAAATCTTTTCATAATATTTTCTAAATTGGAGTTATCTGACTGGGAAATCATAGCACAATACAATGGATGTGGAGTGCCTTGAACAGCTCCACTAAGCACATATCCAAACACAGTATCCTGTAAAATTGCACCCGTTTCAGGAATTTTTATTTTATTGGTTAACATTAATTCAAAAAATATTTCGGCCCCAATCAGTAAATCAACATTGTTGTTATTTTTGAATAGTGTTTGATCGGCCAGCTTAATTCCCCTTGGAATATTTAATTTTAATGTATTAGAATAGTTTATTGGTAACACATCAATAATTTTTGGAACAATCAAAAATTCCAGATTAGCTGAAAACGAATTATTCTCATTTGTTATCAGTGCTTGTGTTTTCGTTTTTATATTTATCGGAATTCCCGACAGCGCCGAAAGAGGAATGTTTATTTTTTCTTTTTTCAGTCCTAACTTATTTACAAATTTTGCTGTTGCAATATTAGACTGTGAAGCGCTATCAAGAATTGCAGTAGCTGGGTGATAAAACCCGTATTCATCTAACACAAATACTGTGGCCGTCGCTAATATAACTCTTTTATTTTCAGAAACAAAACATGTAATCGGCGCCGACTGTTTGCTTTCAGTCGATGCACCTGCTGTTTCAAGCAGACGATCGCTATTATAATAGCTTGATGGGGGGGTTGCACTCTCTTTTGATAACGGAAGTAATAAATCTTTGTCTTTATGAAGTAATGAGTGATGTCTGGAGCCACATTTACTGCATGCATACTTAGAATTGCATTTAGCTATTTTATGGAATCCGAAGCAATTTAAACAAAGATTATTCTTTCGAATAAATTCATATCGTATTCTGTTGTAAAATTAAGAAATATATCGCATTTATATAGCGTGTGAGAATTATTTTTACATAACATACACAAGTTAGAATTATTTCCTTGGGTTTTTACAACTAAACTTCTGGGATAACCAGACTTATCAGTAGTATATTTTGAGGACTTAAGCGGTAAATTTCGATTTACACTGTCTAAAACTGAACACTGTTTTTCTAGGAATTCTAGAAACTGATCAAAGTCAGGAACGTCGTTGTTCTTTAATGTAAGTTCGTAATTTTTGCGAGTTTCCCTATCCAACTTTTGCAAAACAATGTTTAATAACATAATATTAGAAAGATTATCACGTTCATATTTCAATACTTTTAACGCTCTTAAATTCTTTAAAATACAATCCAATAATTTTCGTAATTCTTTACCAGATTCATGAGTTATTTTTTCATAATTAATAATTGTTTTAATATGAGCATCTATTATAGCTCTTTTATTTTCAAACCGTTGTTCTAATGTTTTTAACAGAGAATCGTAAGTATCATCATTGGTTTCTACTGTTTTTGCTTCGCCTTTCAACGCAGCGCGTAAATAAAAGAGTTTTTGATTTGCAGTTAATAAAGGATTATCATCCATTAAATTTAGAAACTGCGTTTTAAAAATGTTCCATTCTTCAAATTTTCCTGAAAATACAGGTAACGGTATTTGGGGTAAATGCATACTATGATTTGGAACAATATTTCTTTCAGCTCCTAACGAGCTATTATTTGAGTTTATATTACTCACACTGTCACTACAGTTAATTAGTAAGGTATTGAATCTTACCTCTAATTCTTGAAATTGAGAATCTAGCTCACTTAACTCTTCTTCTATTGTAGGAAACTCATCATCCTTTGCCACTTGATAGTACTCCACTTTTAAATCTTCAAATCTATTTTGAAGTTTTTCTAAAATTGATATTCTCGAAGTTATTTCTCCCTTTGTGGTTAATTCTGCATTAGGGATGTTGAGTAACTTTGTGAATTGGGATTTGATATTCCCTTTTTTTCTATTTAATGCTGTTAAAGCCATTATTCTTTTCTTTTTGAAAACGCTGGTTACGCTCCGGCTCGACGGATCAAAAAATGTTAGATCAGAGAATTAAAAACTATATAAGAACACATTGACTACTTAAATAGTGGACTGTAATAAAAACTTGACACACTAGAGGTGATTTAAACATCACTACTACATTTATTTAAAACTTTAAAAATGGGAGTAAAGAAAGATGCCAGCCTCCCATGAGCGGAGTTACAAACTAACTGGGCTCCGTAACGAAGGAGCGAACTTTACAGAGTGCGCAGGCGCAACAGATATCATCATATCACAGTAATCATTATTTTCTTTTGATGAATTTACTGCTGTCAATAATTTATTAGCAGCAAATGGTTCTTGCAGTCTTTCATATTATTTTGTTTTTCTTTTTTGTAATCATAAAATGCAAACATAAAATTTGTATTTAAGATCTTTTTCAAAAATTCTGGTTTGCAGTTTTGTAACTTATTAATAGTGAATTTCATTGTTTGTATCTGACAAGCTGTGCGGATTTTAGGTCGGTGGATTTCTGGCTCTCTACTGTACCTAAATTCTTTTAAACTAACAGTATTTATACTTGAATAAAAAAAGATTTCATAGACTAAAATTAAAAATAAATAAATAAATAAAATCATTTTTTCTCTACCTATAATTCTAAGCTTCAATAAAAAAATATATAAATTTACAATATAAGTTATTATTGTATCAGATGTTTATATGCTTAAATATTGTATTTTGCTTTGTGGAATAAATTGTTTATTTGGCAAATGAAAAGAAAAGTACTTTTACAAAATTTCATATCTATATTTTTTGCTGCATTTATACTTTTTGCTTGCCTCCTTTTATTTATTTTTCCTTTAATATTTACATATCTTTTATGCTTACTTATATGTATTCACTATAATTTTTAATGCTTTATAGCATTAAAATTCTAATTTAAAAATGCCGAGAGAAAAATACCTGAAATCCACAAAATTCTAAAATTCACACAGTCTCTGTTCCCAAGTTGTGCAGTTTTCTGGTAGTGTACTGTAATTTAAAAATATCACTTATGACACTGGTATAAACCTTATTGATATGCAACATTATAATTTATAAACTTCATAAGTTATTTGAAATATACGATTTTCATAGCATAACAAAATAGAGCAAATTTTTGCTTAGGGCCCACTTCACTCACTGTCGCCAGTAGCTGAAGCTAATGTTATTCTATGGGAAATTTTCTTTACAAATAACCTATTAACTAATACATATTTTTAAATTCTGTTTTCACATTCAGAAAATTCTCAACTGTTAAATTGACACCCCTTTTTTAAAACCGTATTTTTTTTTATTTTTAATATTTTATTTTGAAGCTGTAAAATACGAATTTTCAATATGTAAAATTTTTCATTTTGCAATTTCAAAATAAAATGTTTAAAAAAAAAAAAAAAAATACGTTTTTGAAAAAGGAGCATCAATTTAACAGTTGGAAATTTTCTGAATGTGAAAACAGAATTTAAAAATATGTATTAGTTAATTAGTTATAAGTAAAGAAAATTTCCCATAGAGTAACACTGCCTCGAGCTTCCGACGATGGTAAGTAAACAGGGCTGTTAAACGTGCATTAAAAGAATCTGCAATAATATCAGACCAGCTTTAAAATATCAGTTATGATGATGGAATGAACATAATTAACTATGAAAATTGATCTTTGAAATCTTCATAAAAGTTATTTAAAATTTATGAATTTTTTGACATGGCAGAATAAGACAAAATTTCACAAAAAATGTTTGATTTAAGAGATCTTTTTTTATTGTAAAGATGTCAGACTGCTTTTAAATTATCACTTATGATACTGGGTTGAGTGTCACTGACTGCAAATATACTAATTTAAAAGTTTCTTAAGTTATTTATTTAAAATCAATAAAAGGTAAAGTATAAAATATATTAAAAACATTTAAAACCGTTTAAAATTACCTCACAAGCGCTTTCAACTGCTTCAGCAGTCTTCCTCAGGTGTGTGCTCCGGTGAACCACGTTCGTCGGGCGTATCTTTTGTTCTTCCACCTCTCTTCTCTAGGACAGGGCGCCACCCGGCGTCAATTTCCATTGGCTCAGTATTGCATGCATCGTGATTCACAATAATTTCGACGTTTTCCCTCTTTGTGGCATAATAATAGTTGTTATAGTGAGCGATTTTGCTGAAGTTCAATAGTTATGATAGTTATGATAATGTTTTGTCTTCACTATCAATAGTTATGATAGTGAAGACAGAAAAGCATTAAATGAACTTAAGCAAAATAAAAATATCGCATGCGTCCTAACTGATAAAACAGGAAAAATTGCTATTTTCAATCGCGAAGAATACAATGAGAAAATGGAAAAAGCAATAGAAGAAATAGGAGTTGCCCATCTTAAAAAAGACCCAAATAAAAAACTAACAGAAAAAGTAAATAAAATTATAAATGAAGGAAAATGGCCCAACAATAATAAACCTAAAATAACCAATCACGCACCTAACACCGCTAGAATGTTTGGGAAATTTAAAGACCACAAAGATCCACCTAAATTTAGACCGATCGTCAATAAAAAAGATAGCCCATCTTACAACTTAGAAAAATACATGAAAACCATCTACCAAGAACTTCTCCCCCCTTCAGATACCAGCCTAAATTCAACCGACGAATTCATAAAAAACTTAAAAGATATTAAACTGGAACCTAATGATACTATGGTAAGCTTCGATGTCGTAAACATGTACCCATCCATAAATGTAAAAGAAATCAACGAAATCATAAACGTAAAAATAAAAGAAAAATATAAAAATAAAGAAATATGCCAAACCTTAATTTCAGCCACCAACTTAATACTAAAAGAAAACTACTTTAGATTTAACAATAAGTTCTACCAACAAAATAAAGGCGTCCCAATGGGATCGTCGATCTCAGGAGTAATTGCAGAATTTAAACTAAGACAGATAGAAAATGAGTACATTACAAAAAATTTTAAAGAAATAAAATATTGGTATCGATATGTAGATGACGTATTTGCAATTCTAAAAAACACCTCTCCCCCCCAAAAAATACACTAGAAAAACTAAACTAAATGGACCCGGACATTAAATTCACTCTTGAAATCCAAAAAGAAAACTCATTAAATTTCTTAGACGTTACTATAATAAAAACCCCAGAATTAAACTTTGAAACCACAGTATATCGAAAACAAAACAATAGTAATGAAATTATAAACGCTAAATGCAAAACTCCTTACAGATATAAGATCGTGGCCATACAATATTACATAAATTGCGCAATAAACATATGCTCCAACGAAACCTTATTAAAACAAGAAATGCAAAAAATTACAGAAATATGCCAAAATGCAGGTTACAAAAAGCACACAATAAATAAACTGTATAGAAACAGACTAAAAAAACTGGACGATATTAATAACGCACAAAAACCAAAGCAAAAATACATCCCCCCAATTCCATATAATAAAGGTGTAAGCAATAAAATAAAAAACGAAGCCGCAAAATTAAATATAAACGTACCGATAAAACCCAATAGTAATATTTTTCAAAGAATTAGAAATGACAAAGACCAAATCCATTTTTCAGAAACTGCAGGAATTTACAAAATTAATTACACTAAAGAAGATAAAACAACAGGATGCTATATCGGCATGACGAAACGAAAGATAAAAATGCGGATTAAAGAACACGAAAATGATATAAAATACGGTAAAATAACAACAGCACTAACAAAAATAAACGAAAAAGAAAATATAAAAATAGACTTTAAAACTTCAGCAAAATCGCTCACTATAACAACTATTATTATGCCACAAAGAGGGAAAATGTCGAAATTATTGCGAATCACGATACATGCAATACTGAGCCAATGGAAATTGACGCCGGGTGGTGCCCTGTCCTAGAGAAGAGAGGTGGAAGAACAAAAGATACGCCCGACGAACGTGGTTCACCGGAGCACACACCTGAGGCCTGCTGAAGCAGTTGAAAGCACTTGTGAGGTAATTTTAAACGGTTTTAAATGTTTCTTAAGTTGTTCAAAATTAAAGATTTTATCAACATAGCAGAACAGAGCAATATTTTATGTAAATTATTTACACTAAGCGGATTGTTTATTGAAAATTGTATAGAAATGCATGAAACCAGAACTACGAAACTGACCCCAATGAAATAAATTAACAAATTAGATTAAGGTAAATGTATCAAATTGAACAGTGGATAGCCTACTAGGTGAGGCATTTCAGTCTGTCACCATGTTGAAGGATTGGTGAAATTCATTTCTCTTAACATGAATGTGGTATGTACTGTACTAGAAATTTATGAGAAGTTATATATAATGGGGAACTGAGCAAAGTACACCTACGCCAATTTACTTTTATATTAACTTAGATATTGTTAGTTATTTATGCATAAATATTGCATGTAGTTGTTATTCATTTTGTTGCTTTTCAGATATTCCGAATTCAATAGCTATTTCTGAAATGATGAAAATGGGAGAAAACTTACAAAACTTGCCTGTGACTGAAAAAAATAGTGGAACTACCAAAAGTAAGTCGAGGTATAATTCATGTGTTTTTGAAAATTATAACTTGCAATAATTTTGTAGTAGCAGTTTTTTATGTTTTCTTATATCGGCAAGTTTTCTTTTTTTTTTTTTTTTTTTTAACCGTATAAATTAAATAAATATTTAAGTTTCAACTTTAAAAAACATTTGAAAATACCTCTAAGTCTTTTTATTGAGCAGCATTACTATATATTTCGACTCGCTAATTGCGATCGTCTCCAGGCTGGAAAGCTGCTACTCTACTGACCATCTTGTCACTGGCTTCTTCATCTTCCCCTTCAGTGCTGACATCATATTTCGGTTGTTTCTTATTAATTAGCTGTTGCCATTCCTTCGGTATTGCGCTGTGCTCTCTCTCATTAATAGCAGTGTTAGATGTCAAAATTTCAAGTGCTTCACGCTTTCAGGCATAATTATGGTAATTATAATAGGCGATTTTAATGGTGGTTATGGTATTAGGATTTATTGGGTTATTGATATGAGTACGGGATAAAGAGGTGGCGGTTCTATTATGTTTTAAATCATTAATATGCAGCAGCTTTCCAACCTGGTGATGACCGCAGTTAGCGAGTTGAAATATATAGTAATGCTGCTCAATTAAAGGACTTTGAGGTACTTTCAAATGTTTTTTAAAGTTCAATTTGTCCTTTTATATATAATTTAATTATTTAAGTTTCATTTATGCAGTTGAAGATCTTTAATCCGCACACCTTGGTTCCAGAACTTGTGCGGATTATAGATTTTTGCAAATTATAGATCAATGATACCATTTCTTCGCTATATGAATTAGTATAAGCTACATTAAACAATAAACTTTATTTAATGAAGCTAGAATTAGAATTGTTTGTTTTTATATAGTGTACTAAAGGTAATACTAATAAATATATAAAACAAGGAATTTATTTAATGAAGTAGAAGCAATGTATAATTTAAACCCTTAAATGAGTAATTTTATTAAAAAACTGTACTCCTACTTCTGGACTGTGATTAACAGTATGCAGACTGATACTTGCAATGTGATTAGTTTGATGCAGTTTTTAATGACTGCATTGTAGATCTTATCTTCAAAACAAATGCTGGTACAAATTTTTCCTTAAATAGTTTTGTATATTTTTGAAATACCACTCTAAAAAGAACATTTACACTAATAGTCCTTAAACATCTGTGAAAATACACAATCCCACCAATGCATATGATGCCATTTTTTTTTAAACCAATGAGCAATTCTGTTACTGGCAGTAGTTAGAAAACTGTACTTGTTTGATCACTAATTGAATATTATTCAGATGATGTTTAGATTCTCTAAAAATGTATAAAGGCAAAAAAAGTATAATTATTTTTTTTTTTCTTTTAAAATTATGTATATCTAAATTAAATTTTACACTTTTTTTTTAGCATGTGAATTAACATCATATTTTCTCATACACATCCAAAATATTGGATTTTCATTACAACAAAATCTTTTGTTTACATTTGCAAAGTGAGTGTGGATTATAGACAATTGCGAATTATGGGTATGTGGAATTATGGGATCCTCAACTGTATTGTTAACGAGATTTTCTAAAGCAAAAACAGTTTGAATGGCCAAAAATTTTACATTTGTTTTAAATGTATTTATTTTATAAATATTTATTGTTATTAGAATGACAGGACTTTTACTATCAGACAAAATAGACCACATAAAAGTGGTTTTTTCTTTTGGCAACAAATTAAAAAGTATTAAAAGCAAGTTAAAAAATTTATTAAATTATGTTTTATGCACAAAAAAAAAAAAAAAAAAAAAAAAAATTAATAACTTTGTTTTAAATTATCGCAGATCGATGGTTCAACCGTTCGTTTTAAAGGTATTGGCGAGCTCTTTTGAAAGATACCCATCATGAAAATTTACTCTCCTCGAGGGGGGGACTTCCCCCCCAGGGGGGGAGGCGAGGCTCCTACATACAGATAAAAAAATTTCGCAGTTGACTATCTCTGTTACAAAAAATATATATTCGTTTCATTTGGTTTAGTGCAGACTATAGACGTTAAACTCTACTTACCTGCAGTTTCCCCCATAGACGTAATGTTTTAGAATTATCTTGATTGTCCCTGTACACGAACCGTTTGCTTGATCTCAACGAAAAACTTACTGTAGCATCCCTATATGATACACATTTAGAATACCAAGTTTGAACTTTCTGCCATAATTTGTTTTTGAGATATGCTGATAACAAACAGACACACACAGAGACATACACACAGACCATTTGCTAAAAACATGATTTTCATATTCAGGGACCTCAAAACGTGTAAATATAACAAAATCTCGCATTCGCAAATTTGATCCAAAAACAATACTTTCTCTACCTTATGGGTAAGAGAAAGTAAAAACAAGCTTTGGTTTATTTATTTTTATTTATTTTTTATATTTCTAGTATTTAGCATAATTATATGTATATTATGTGCAGTTATTTATTTTGTTGTTTTTCAGTTATTCCAAATTCCCCAGTCAACTTAGAAAGGCTAAAAAGGAAATTGGAAGAACACTTGAAAAATTTGCCTGTGATTCAGAAAAACAGTAAAGCTCTCAAAAGTAATTCTACTTATTGATTCGTTGGTACAACTATAGTATTTCCCCACAGCTGAATTTGGCGATTTTTCTTTGGCACTGATTTGATCGATAACGATGTTGTTCTGCATTGTTTGCGATATAATATGGCAGCCTGCATGCTATTTATTTTGGATTTATGATTTATAATTTAGCTTATGATTTTATCATTTATGATTTATGATTTAGCCATAATCGCCAAATTCATCTGTGAGGAAATACTATAGTTGTTCCGATTCGTTTATATATTTGCTTCGTGTAGATGTTTTGAGGGGCAGAATATTGTAAAGGCTTAGTTATTACCTACAAAATAATTAGGATAGAAACTTAATTTTTCTTTGTTATTGTTATTTTGTAATATATAGTGAAATAAAGAAAGTTAGGAAAATTAGACTGTTCTTGGAAAATATTTTTTGCATTCAGAGACTATTTTTCATATAGTTGCTAAAGTTCACTGGTGTTCAAAATTTAAGCAACAACATGTTTTCTCGTTTTCTTCTTTTGCGCATAATTTTTAAACAAATGAACATATGAACATAAAATTTGGATGGTATGTTCATTATCATATCATTAGCCGAATTTTATATAGTTTTAGCATGAGTAATAATTTTTAAACTAATAATTAATCTTTTTTTTTTTTTTTTTTTTCTAAAGTATGTTTGGAAAAAGGGAAAAAATTTCATCAATTTTAGAAAAGAAAACTAATGAAAAGTGGTGTTAAGGATGCATGAGAGATGTGCCTTGAAATGTTACTCAAGTCTCAATTTTTCTTCCTGTATTACCTTTTCTTTCACTTTTATAATAGACTTTTAAAAAATATATGTATAATTAATAATTTGTAAACTATGAGCATCACCAGAATAATAAAAATGTCGATAAATAGTTTTATAATGAACATCTTATCCAATTTTCATGTTTGTATGTATATTTCAGTTCCCATCTTACTATAGGTATGGGGAACTTAGGTAATCATGAAAATTTTCGACCTCGGTTTTTTTTTTTTTTTTTTTTTTTTTTTTTAACTTTTTTACACGTTTTCAGGTGTGAGGAAACTGAAAATGACAAAATTTGTATGGTGTCCGTCTGTAGTTTGTCTGTTAGTTTGCTAGTCCGTGTACACGATATCTCAAGAACAAATAGTCACAAAGAAGTCTGATCAGTTTTAAAATATTACTTTCGACACTGGCAAGAACCCTATTGCAACATTGGAATTAAAAAACTTTGTAAGTTATAAATTTATGATTTTCTTAACATGGGAGAATAGGGCAAAATTTCACTTAAACGTCCATTAAATAGAAAATTTTTACTGTAAAAATGTTAGAACAGTTTTAAAATATCAGTTTTGATGCTGGAATGAACATCATTAACAATAAACATGCTACTTTGAAAATTATTGTATATTTACGAATTTCTTAACATGGCAGCAGAATAGGGTGAAATTTCACATAAACGTCAATTTTAAGGGATATTTTCATCATGAAGATATCAGACCACCGTTGAAATATTAATTAGAATACTGGTATGAATATCATAGATTATAAATTTTCCAATTCTAAAAATTCGTGAGTTATTTAGAATTTACGATTTACTTAACATGGCAGAATAGGGCAAAATTGAGCATAACCGTCCATTTTGAAGATCATAAATATATCAGACAACTTCAAAATAACATTTATGATACTTATTTGAACATGATTGACTACAAATATTCTAATAGGAAAATTTCGTAAGTTATTCTTAATTTAAGATTTTGTCATCAACATAGCAAAATTTGAAAATTTTCCATATAAATCTGAATTTTGAGGATTATTGCATTGGAAATAGTAGCTTGAAGACTAAACTACGAAATTGACTCTAATAAAATAAATTAATAGATTAGAATAAGATAAATATATCGAAGTGAATGGTGGATAGCCTATTAGGTGGGGATTTCATTCTGTCAAGTTTCAGTCAAATTCATTTCTCTTAACATGATTATAATGTCTCGCACTAGAAATTTATGAGAACACTAGCAGGCTATGCCCGCTTCGCTGGTCACTATTTTTAAATGAATCATTATAATTAGTGAATTCTCAAAATTTCATTAATTTTTATCACGTGAAAAAGAAAAAAAAAAAAAAACTCTGATCGGGAAAATGTCGCACCGGGTCCCCACTGCCTTCGGCAGCGTAGACCCGTGCGTGATGCGCACGCGCGAATGCATATATATGAGCGCCCTAATAATTTTACAAATTCGAAAATATCCGCAATCGATTTGTAAGTATCAAAAACCCCTATGCACCAGTTTTGAACGATCTATCTCTATCTTTATTTTTTTGCCCTACCGCTTAATTCCCCTTCCCGCCCCTCCCAATAATTTTAAAAATTCAAAAATATTCGCAATCGATTTGTAGGTATCGAAAACCTCAATGTACCAGTTTTGAATGATCTAACTCTATTTTTTTTTTGCCCCTCTGTCCCCCCCCCCTTCCCGTCCCTTCTAATAACTTTACACTTTCGAATATATCCCCATTCGATTTGCAGGCCTCTAAAACCTATCTGTACCAATTTTGAACAGCCTAACTGTATTTCTATTTGTTTTTGCATTTTGTTTGATTTTTAGACATTTGTGTTAGCTATATTTTAAAGCAAAAATTTTACGGATATCTGTTTTTTCTTGTTTGAGATATGAAGGATTTTGTGAAATTATGTTTTGCCCCCCCTCCCCCCCTTAGGGGGCGAATTTTGTAAAATCGCTTGCGGCGTTGTCTTTCTCGGGTCGTAAACATTAACCGTGCCAAATTTGGTCCCGCTCGGTGAAACGGCCTAGGATTCTATAGCGGACACACACATTCACAGACACACACACAGACTCTGCTCTTTTATATATATAGATAAATATGATGGGGAACTGAGCAGAGTCCACCTATGCCAACTAGTTTTAACACGTTGCGCAAATTCTTAAAAGCTATTAAAATTCGATAATGATTCCTCCTGTAATAAATAAAAATTAAGCAAATTTTTAATAAATTTTCAATCATTAAATGTAATATTTTTAGTTTTATATCCGCCACTGATAGTTGACACGGCTTTATATCATATTTGACACCCCAGGTAGCACAAAAATATCGACCAATGTCCTACCAATATTGGCTGATATTTTGAATGTCACTGAATGTCAAACATCAAACTTAAGATATTTGTGGATATTGACAGACATTATTTAAAATCCCTACTATAAAAAAACATTTAAATGAATTATTTTTGTTACCTACAAAAATCATGATCCGAAAATAATATTTTAAAAATTACTTTTTAAATATTAATATTTTTTTAAGGAATATAATTTTCTAATGCCTTATTTTTAACATTTGTTAATATTAACCAATGTCATAAATATAATATTATTTTAGCATCATTATGCGATATCTGTCGACATTCGACAAGGAATATCATTTTTTGGATATTGGGAGACATCTACCAACGTTATGAAAAGAATAAATGTAGCTTTTGAGCATGCGTAGCATCTGAAATGTCATGAAGTATTATTTATTGATGTCAGGAAATATTGCCAATATTACCAGATATCAGAAAAAATATCAGTAAATATTTTTAGAGGGGAGTCATTTTATATTCTCCAATATTATATTTTTATATTGGCCAATATCTTTGTACTACCTGGGACTGTCAGCTACCGATGGCTGACAGAGCGCTCAACATTTAAATTTTTTATTGGTACTGCTTTTACTTTCGGAGTAAAACTTTCGCTGAAATATTTCAAGTACAACATGTTCTGTACACTCCTAAAGTTTCAAGATGATTATTTCAGTACTTAGAGATATATGACAAAATATTTAGAATCTAGAATGGCTGACATGGCGCTCAACATGTTAAAAGTTATTCTGTTGGAAAAATTTAAATTCCATTTTAAATTTAGTAGCAGATATATTAATTGCATAAGTGGAAGCCAGATTTTTGTTGTTTTAAAGAATACTGTTTGATTAAAATGATTTAGCAATTAAAACAGAATCATATTTTTAACAACAAACACATTTATTTGAACTCAAAAACGTAACAAAAAGGTTAGAGTTTAGATAATGAGCAACATGAGAATAAAGGATTTAACATTTAGGAATATATATATATTGCAAGGCAACTTCAATAAACAAAGACATGATATTTTCAAACTTAAAAAACGATGTTTAAATGTCAATTTGTAACATTATATCGTTCTAACACTAGCACTAATTCAAAATAATTTTAAACGATACTTAATCAGATTAACTCCAGGAAACCAGGGCAGCAAAAATTGAAAAGCATCTTTTATAAAACTACATATTAATTCACGACCAGCGTGAAAAAGAAATGAAATCGCCAACTCGGCGTTTCAAAAATAAAAAACTGCTTTAACAGCACTAAACCATCTCTAAAGAGATGCAAGAGGCAAGAGAGAGAGAACAAACGTTCACTACAGCTTTTATACTGATCAAAAGATACTACCAACGACAGACAGTAAACGTCATAACAAATCAGCGTCTACCACGATAGTCAAAACACGGGAGAGCCCGATGATTGACAGTGACGTCAAACGCATCGGTCAACGACCTACTTCCGGCAGACATACGGAAGTAGCGATAAGCAAAAAAACTCCTGGTCGAAATACCGGAGGAACGTAAACAAACGATGTCTCTATATTTATTAGTGCTAGTAGAAAGTTTTAATGACTTAAAGATAAATTGTGAAACAAACCAGCTGGTCAAGTAAACAAGCTGGAAAACTGTAAGTAAAGATTAGATAAATTAATTTATAACTATATTTAAGTAAATAATTAATGAAATTCTAAACGTTCATTTATAATTAGCAAAGTTAAAGGCTATTTAACACAGCAAGTTTTTTTTTTTTTTTTTTTAAATTAAGTTAAAGAAAAAGTGATTAAACTTAAAAATTTTTGAAACAGCATGGCAAAAACATTAAAAATCCTAACATATTCACATGCAAAAAGAAGAAGAAACAGATAAAAAGGTCCGGTTTAATCTAACACGTGGATGCTCATGCATCTTCACCTATCTGTAATGCATCCTTATGACCATTTTCCATTAAGTTTTCATTTCTAAAATTGTTGAAATTTTTCATTTTTTCCAAAGCTTATTTTTGAGAAAAAATGAATATTTATTAGCTTAAAAATTATTACTTATGCTAAAGTTATATAAAATTCAGTTAATGATATGATAACGAATATGCCATCCAAATTTTATGTTCATATGTTTGTGCACTATGCGCAAAAGAAGAAAATGAGAAAACAGGTTGTTGCTTAAATTTTGAACACCAGTGTATTTTTAGAGTCTTAACTGAGTGGCAACCCTGCCTTCTTGAAAAAAGGATTTTTTTTTTTTTTTTTTTGATTGAAATTTGAACTTTTGGCAGAGCTATATGAACATTACAATTTTTGGTACGTATTCTTCAACAGTCTTAAGATAAACTAGAAAGTTTTAGGGAATCCTTGAATTTTAAATATTAAAAACAAACTCTTCTTAAACACAAAATTATAAGTAATATTTAAAGCGACTGAATTGTTAACAATAGGCTGCTTTTATAGGCAGTGAAGTGGCAGTTTAAATATTAGCAAAAATTACTGTCACTAACCATCATCAGCATTTAGTATTAGCTAGCTCCTACTTAAAAATGAGTGGTTCTAAAGTCAGATGTCAACTTCTCACTGTCGGACAGTAATTTTTTTTTTTTTTTTTTTTTTTATAAAGTGATATTAAAAATATATATTGTTTAAATTGATATTTATAAAAATAGTGGCCTTACTAGATTGCTGTATTACTTTCATAAGCTGATTTTCGCCTGAGGGCCCTCGGCATCGTAATAACCCTACATATGCTTTTTTTCACAAAACAATTGAAATTATTCATAACTGTGAATGACCACAAATCTAAAAACGGGATTAACACACAGTGGCACCACCTGATTACAGGCGACGACGAACTTTTGGAAGTCCAGCCACTTTCCACTCAAGCTCAAGCCATGACTGACAAGCCCTCAGGCGAAAAGCAGCTTATAAAAGTAATAAAGCAGTCTAGTAAGGTCACTGTTTTTATAAATATTAATTAAAGCTTCATTTTTAAAATAATTTAAAGTTGTGTTTAAATTAATTTAAAAAATTCATTTAAATACAGTGTCCAGTGAATTTCCTAAGCCAGCTAATTTCTTAGTTATTAAAAATTTGTGATAATTCAGTGTTATGTTAGAATAAACTTGAATGTGTTTGTTATTTAATTTGAAAAAGAGTCAAAATGCCTTGTTAAAAATGTACAAATTTTGTTTCTGCTTTTGTAGCTTCTTCCAATTCAACCTCTGCTTCCATGCACAAACCTGTTAAAAATGTGCCCATACCAAAGGCAATAGGAACAACTGTTGGTAAGGGAATTTTAAATTTTTTGTTCTTTTTTTTTCCTTTGTTATGGGGAGAAATTAATCCTTACGGTTCAGTCATAAGAGTAGATTTATTCTTTTGTTGTTGTTGTTGTCGTATTCCACTTGGAAATTCTGAGCCCCGGTAGTGGAACTAACCGGATTTATTTTAAGGCATGAGGGGTGCGTCTTCCGTTATTTAGGAGCGCCTCATAGGGAAGAAGTACGACTTTAGCTCAAGAAGCTGGTGAAAGATGGCAGCACCAGCCAAACAACAAGAACTCGAATTTTGATCCGGATCAGAGCGAGTTAAACCCATGTTCCGGTACCCCCAGAGGTATAATTTTTTATGGGAACTTGGAGGACTTTGCGACCACGACAGAATTTAACGTGCACCAATTGCCATTAGCATACACGATGGTCTTCGGCCGGCTCGAGGACCGAACCCGCAGTCTTTCGATCATGAACTCGCTGCTCTTACCGACCAGGCTATCGCGGCCTTTTGTTCTTTTTAAATGAATACTATTTTGAAGCAGGTTGAGGAATCAACTTGACTTAGTAGATTGGTTAAAACTTTAAATTGAACTATGTTTATAACCAGTTTCAATCAAATTGGTCCATACATACATTTTTTCGCAGGACTTTGTAATTTTCGATAGGATGCCATTTTAAAACAAAATGGCGTGATCAAGTTGTTAAGTGAACTCATCCAAGATATTTCTAATATAAGCCCATTGTCCAGTTTTGATTTGAATTGATTCATTATTTCAAAATTTATTATGATGATAAATTATGCATAATATATACAGGGTGACCACTAGTCACAAAGAGTCGGGGAATCATGGAAAAGTCAGAAAAATTAAGTGAGTCTGGAAAAGTCATGGAATAGTCAAGGAATTTCATGTGAAGTCAGGGAATTCTGACAAATTTTGAAGGAATAGGCTATATTTAAAAGCTCGTTGTTGTCAGTTGTTAAATTATTCGCTAATTTTGTGAAAACAGCATAAGTTAAAAAAAAGTCTGGGAAAAAATAGTCATGGAAAAGTCATTGTATTTGGAAAATTTCTAATGTTGTTTACCCTGTATATAGTAAACTGATTGCAATAGATTAATTTATAAAAATATCAATCTAATAATGATAAAGAAAAAAGGTAAAAAAGGAAGTAATATAAATATGATAAACATTAACAAAATAAACAGTAATTCATGGCATATATAGAAATTAAAATATTTAGTGAAATAAATAGCAATGGAAAAGAGAAATTTGAGTGAGCAATATCCAGACAGTGATGCTTGAATTTAAGAGCAGACACTACCTAATTTGTCTGACATCCAATGCCCATGCTATTCTATGGGAAAATTTGTTTCCACAATCACTCATTACCTAATGTATTTTTTTTTGATTCAATTGTCCCATTCAGAAAATTCACAATCATTAAAATTGTACTTCTTTTTAAAATTTAATTTTTAATATTTTATTACTTTCTTCTATATTCAATAGAAGAAAGTATTGGATTCGTAAAAATTTTCGACCTCGGGTTTTTGATGAATTTGCACGTACTGTAGAACACGATTTGACCATTTTCAGAAAATGTCTGTCTGTCTGTCTGTCTGTGTGTGTGTGGGGGGGACAAAATTTTGGGGCAACTGTATCTCTGGAACTACTGCACAGAATTGCATACAAATTGGTATGTAGTTGCACCTTGACATAAATCAGTGCCTATCAACTTTTGGTAAAAATTGTTTTACAGGTTGTGTTGCCATCCCGCTTTTTCTAAATTTTTAACATGGTGATATAGGACAAAATTTTGTATAAATGTGCATAAAGAGAATTATTTTTTAGTAATCATTATGAAATTTACAAGAATTTTTTTATAATAGAGATAGTGAACTGGGAAAATTTTTTTGTATGTGTAGGAGCCTCGCCACCCCCCCTGGGGGGCGAAGTCCCCCCTCGAGGGGAGTAAATAAATGAATGGTTGAACTGTAAATCTGTGATAATTTAAAACAAAGTTATCGATTTTTTTAACTTTTAACGAAAAAAAAACTTTTGAAAAACACATTATTTTTATTTTTTTTATTGTTATTGAGTGAATTTGTATAGGAAAATGTAGAAGAATGTCTTGTGTTGGCCACAACATACTAGTTTTTGAGTTAAAAAAGTAATTAAGGATATTTTTCATATTTTTTAGCTAAAGAATAAAATATGTAAACTGTGAAAAATAAATTTTTCGAAAATGAGTAGCGATTCAAAGATTGTGAATTTTCTGAATGTGAAAATGAAATTTAATAATAATAATAAATACATTAGGTAATGAGTAATTGTGGAAACTAATTTCCCTATAGAATAACATGGGCCATGACTATCAGCAAGATTATGTATTGTCTGTGCTTAATTAGCTTGCTTGATTATTTTATTCATAGCAGTTGTTACATAGTTTAAAATAGTATGGTGTTTGATTTTTTTTTTTTTTTTTTCTATCAAATTCAGTTTTATTGTATTAATCATATTCCAAAATTTATTGATTAGTTGCATGCATTACAATTGTATGTAGCATTTTCAGAAGTATTATTTTTTTTATGTCTGGCATTTTGTGAAATTAGTGCACAGCCAATGAAAAATACATAATATATACAGTAGAGAGCCGGAAATCTGCCGACCTAAAATTCACCGAAGTCTGAAATCCGCACAGCTTTTCAGACACAATGAAATTTAAGTTTCAAAACTGAAAATCAGAATTTTTGTAAAAGATCTTGAATGCAGATTTTGTGCTCACATTTTATGATTACAATAATAAAAATATTAAAATCTGCAAGAACCAAGTTGCTGATAAGGAAATTATCTACAGCATATTGATCAAAAGAAAATTATGATTATTATTATTATGATATCAATGAGAAAAATAATAAACTAATTTTTAAAAATGCTATTTGATGAAGGTATAGTTGTAAGGAAGAATTCAGTTAAATTCTTCGCAAAATAAATTTGTGTTACAAAATAAGAATTAGTAACTATTTGCAATACACACACACACAAAAAGAAAAAAATCTCATTTATGTTTGTTTCAAGTGTAGCTTAAAACAAACTGCATGTGAACAGATTTTGATTAAATTTGATGAATATTTTTGCATTTTAATTTATTGTTTTCATTATAAATATGTTTTTAATGTTCAGTGTTATTCTTATGTACCTAATAATTTAATATACAAGTGAAATTGTGTTACTATTTACTGATATATAATTAGTTTGATTAATATTCTGCTTTTATTATTCAAATTGAAAATGATTTTTTATGGGCTCCAAAATCCGCCAAATCCTAAAATCAACACAACCTCTGGTCACGAGCTGTGTGGATTTTTGACTCTCTACTGTATACATATTTCTCCTCATCAATAAAAAATGAATAAATAAATAATAATAATGACAATAAACTGGTGGGGCAGTCGCGTTGCTCTCTCTTACACAGCCAGTTATCTAGACAATTTTATTTGCCGTATATTTATATATTTCTTTATTAGGAGGAAAACTACTGCACCCCTCACTACTCCCCCATTTCCCTCCACCCATTTGAAAATTTTACTTACATTCATAAAGCATTTAAAGATGTTATTAATTTTTAAAAATAATTTTAGATTATTTAAAGAACTTTCACCTATCCCACATTTTAAAATTGAGAGATTTTAATTAAAATTTTCAAGTGGCGTTTCCATTGGATCTTCAAAATATTAATTTTGAACTTAATTTCTAAAATGTGCTGATAACTGACATAGTAGCACACACAAAAATCATCAGGTAAAAACTTTATTCCGTGATACCCTAATTTATCATTTTGCATTCCTCGTTTTCCCGCATTGATTTTTTTTTTTTTTTTTTTTTTTCTATGGTCCCTGCACAAATTGTATTTAAATAACATAAACGAAACCCACATGTATCGTGCTTCAAAAAGTCATTTTCCCGCATTCATTGTTGTAAAAATTTTCTCTTGAAGGTCAAGTGGTTCCGTATGGCATACAAACTGGAATTACTTCTTTTATCCTAAAATAATTCTTTTCCCCATTTTCATGGAGGATCAAAATTGTGATGCCATGTCTCCAGACCATCATGCATTTTGTAATTTCACCATGGCAAGAAGTAACCTCTTCAGTAATCCAGAAAATTGTTTCAAGAAATGTGGTTACATGCAAAAAAATGATGAAGAATACCAAACAGAAGGGCAAGAAAACTATGATGATGATGATAATGCATATGAAGAGTGGTTGTGTGTAGTAGAGGATGCGTCTGGTACAAAATTTAGTGATAACATTTGCATTAATCAAGACGTGACATGCGATATCCTGAAGCATAGAAGAAATGCGTGATTTCAAAAAATTAAAATAATGGCAAATAAACAGGGGATAATTTTTACGCTGAGGGCATAATAAATAATAATGGCATTTGAAAATGCACGAATTTCTATATCAGCACATGAAATTACAGAAAAGGACTAGAAAAATGTTATAAATATGGAAAAATTCCTGTTTAATTTATAAAATGAACGAAAAGCCCAATATACCCACAAACTCTCCGATGGCCCCATCCCCCTAGCTGGCGCCACCCCTGTGGATCTGTATTTTTCTTTATTCTGTTTATTATTAATTTATGTGTATAATATTGTTTTAAATGTATTTTGAATAATTAATTGATATAATTTGTGTTTTAATACAGCAAATTTATTCACTAAAAAGAAGTGAAATATATGTAAACAAAGAAATGATCTGTAAAATGTTATAATCCGCAAAAGCCTTTGTGTAACTACTGCAGATTTCACAGAGTTGACTGTATTTTATTTATTTTTATTTTTTGTTTAGTGCAATCTAAAGGTGTTATAAGAAGATATGAATGGATTACAATTCTATATGTTACCTAAAAAAGAAAATCTGTATTTTGTTCTAGACTTTACTGTAAACACAAATGCTGTAGTTAACCCTAGTTTTTTTTTTTTTTTTTTTTTTTAATAATGCGTTTTACTATTTTTATTTTACTATTCATTTGTTCCTAGGTTCTTCCAATTCAAATACTGTTTCAACTGATGGCCATGTTCAACTTCAATGCAAACCACTGGGAAAAACAAATATTTTAGGTAATCAAAAAATTTTTGCTTTTTTTTCTCCCACATTTATTTATTTATTTATTTTTTTTTTTTTCTATATTCTATAGAACAAAGTATTGGTTTTGTAAAAATTTTTAATTTTGGATTTTTGTTAAATTTGCACATTTTGAGAGGTCTAGAATACAATTTCATGATTTAAAAAAGATGTCTGTGTGTGTGACAGAAATTTTATAGCAAGTGTATCTCAAGATATACTTCACAGAATTTCATACCAATTGATATGTAGTTGCACCTTGAGATAAATGAGTGGCTATCAACTTTTGTTGAAAATCGATGTTGGGCGATTGCCATCCCACTTTTTCTAAACTTTTAGCATGCACAGTATAGGAGGAAAATTTCCTATAAATATGCATGATGAGAATTATCTTTAACGAACCATTATGCAGGAGGAATTATTTATAAAGTAAAACTAGGGAAAACTTTCTGGACAAATAGGAGCAATGCTTCCCAAAGGGGCAACAGGATAAATTTTCAATATAGGTATCTTTCAAAAAAAATTGTCAATATCTTTAAAATAAATGGTTGAACCATTGGTCTGTAATAATTTAAAACAAACTTATCCATTTTTTTTTTTTTCTTTTTTACAAAATAATAATAATAATAATAACAGACCTGCCAACAGTTATGATTTTATCATATTTAGTATGATAATTAAGCTTAAATATGGGAATACAATTTGACCATGAAAAAATACGATTTTTAAAATTTATTAGTTTGTCTGTTTTATTTTAAGCATGTGAAAATTCTCTGAATATATTTATCTTGAATAAATGTATAATTTTTATAAATGCATTGAATATTTTCGACTTCACTGTCTACACTACAATTCAGCGATCTGGGAAAAAAACAGCCGATATCCCAGGAAACCAGTTAGGTTTTATGAAACCTCTTTCCTCCTCTCTACTTTATCAGTGCTTTTCAGCTGTCTGGGGGCAAAGTCTGGTCTTACTAGAGAATGTTACAATCAGAAATTTTCAATTGATTTTCTTAAAACATCAAAATCTGCTACTTAGGTATATTGGGTAAAATAAATCTTTGTTTATGTGATTTCTTTCTTTTTCTTTTTTTTCTTTTTCTTTTTTTTTTCCTTAATGCATTGCTTTTAATTTCAATATTATGTTACCCTTTGAAAATGTGAAATTTGATATAAAGAAATTTTCTTTAGAATTTACACTGAATAGTTTCATGATTTTGCTGTAGGGTAGTCAAAAAAAAAAAAAAAAAAAAAAAATTATAACCATGAAAAAGTTGAAATAATTTTAAATATTATGCTGTTGATTACATGTTTTGTTTTTATCATGCTTTCTTTACGCTGTTTTGTTAGTACGCTTTTTTCTGTTGAGAGTAGGATTTTTTGCTTTATAAGGTTGGCAGGTCTGTAATAATAATTAATTAATTAATTAATTAATTATTATTGTATAACATAAAATGGACATTTAGAGTAATACTTCTATGCGAAAGAAAGCATCTGCATTTAACATGGGAAAATAATTTTATAAATTATTTGTATGGGATGAATTTGTGTAGGAAATTATACAAAAAAGTTTTATAATGGCTACAACATATTAATTTCTGATGTTTCAGTTTTGTCAATATTTACATCTAAATGAAATTTTATAAATTAGATTTTTTTGATCCATGAGAAATTTCCTATAAAATTTGGTTGTTAGCTATGAAGAAAATGTAAGAACTAGAAAGGATCTTCAATGTTTGTACCTCATTTTTAGAAAACTTGTAAAGAATTTTTATTTGTATGGACGCCTCTTACATTTTGAATATCACTATTTTTACTTTCTTCTATATTCAATAGAAGTATAAAGTATTGGATTCGTAAAAAATTTTGACCTAGGATTTTTGATGGATTTATGCATTTTGAGAGCTGTAGTACACGATTTGACCATTTTTGGAAAATGTCTGCCTGTCTGTGTGTGTGTGTGACAAAATTTTGTGGCAACTGTATCTCAGGCACAGAATTTCATACAAATTGGTATGTAGTTACAACTTGACATAAATTAGTGTCTATCAACTTTTGGTAAAAATTGTCTAACAGGTTGCATTGCCATCCTGCTATTTCTAAATTTTTAACATAGTGGTATAGGACAAAATTTTGTATAAATGTGCATAAAGAGAATTATTTTTTAATAATGATTATGTAATTTACAAGAATTATTTATAATAGAGTTAGTCAACTAGGAAAAAAAAAAATGTATATGTAGGAGCATCGCCTCCCCCCTCCCGGGGGGGGGGGAGTCACCCCTCGAGGGGAATAAATTTTCATGATGGGTATCTTTCAAAAGAGCTCCCCAATACCTTTAAAATGAATGGCTGAACCATCGATCTGCGATAATTTAAAATAAAGTTATAGATTTTTTTTCATTTTTAACAAAAAACTTTTTTTTTTTAAATGTAGTATTGAGAATAAAATGAACTTTTTTTGGATATTTAGTGTTATACTGCTTCTCTAATATGGAAATCGTACTACATTATCATGGAAGATAATTTTATTAAATAATGATTTTAATAAATTATTTTTATTGAGTGAATTTGCATAGGAAAATATCGAAGAAAGTTATGTGGTGGCCACAACATTCTAGTTTAATAATAAACTTTTTGCAGTAAAATAAAAAAAGAAAATTACTATAAAAATATAGTCCTTAAAATATAAGATGCCATGGTAGATATGGACTCAAGGTATATGGACCATTGTCATTAAATTAAAATCTCATAGATTTTTAATCATTTGAATTCTTCCTCTATGGTCACACCTATAGACAAGAGGTTCTAATCTCAAAGCTGTGGATGAGGCACTGGATTCAAACCACAGTTGTACTTGTTGGCCTAGTCGGTCAGTTTTTCAGGGTTTTCTTCTAAACTCCTGTAAATAGTGGCTAAAACCCTCCCATAGAGCACACTGCACATAGATTTGGGACTCTTGCGTAATCAATTGCCCAGAAATGATTTTGTTCAGAAAATCTAAAACTGTTCTAATAAAAAAAAATCTTTAATTTATATATATATGTGTATATATATATATATATATGTATAAATGTATTATTAAAATTAGCCTGCTTCTAATATCTAATAAAATATTTTTATTTACAGCAACAAGTTCATATTAGGCATCAAGACGAAACATATATATTATATATACATATACGAAACGGTGTTTCAGATAATTTGTGTAGTTCAAAATTTTTTATTTTATTATTTTTAACTGAAATCACTTTTACAATCAGTCTTAATCACTCCACCATTTTCTCCTCCTGTGAAATTAACCAAATCTGCCTCCCTATTCTAATAAGATTCTTTCAGCATTAGGTTTGTGTCACAGCGAAGGCATGAAAATTACAGTGAAACCCCTCTTTAAACATCCACCTCTGTTTGAAGGCTACTTTCATTTAGGACCCGTTTTTCTTGGTTCCTACTGCACTTGATAGGAATTTACCTCCATAAAAGTCCCTGTACTGTTGTGTACCTCTATTAAGGGTCACATTTCAAGAAAATGAGGGATTTTTTTTTTTTCCTTTGACTTAGCTGACCAGTGTTTATTTATATAACTGAGGTTAATCTCCATGTGTTTAATAATAACCTGTGCATAAAAAAAAGAACTGAGTGATAACACTTTATAGTTCCACCTTGACCTCAACTATGAACTCTTCCCACCTGACATCAGAGGTCACATGATAGAGGAAAAACAAATAGCAGACGAAGTCTTGTTTATCTAGAGCAATTGCTGAAATAACATTTTTTCTATTCTTATTTTTGATCAATCGTATTTAATCTGTGTTATTTTTTATACATCATCATTTTTAATCCATTTTGTATCATTATTCATAATCTTCTGTTTGCTGTATACATTTACAATCATCATTTAGTTTATACCTGTTATTGATGTTCATGAAGACATGTTTAAATACTCTGATTTTTGGTACTTAAATCAGTGACAGCGCAATATCGTACTACGTAAATCCATTTAGACCAGTAACTAAGTTAATTAACTTGTTGTAACACCTTTATGCAATTAAATTAAATGAAAACATTTTAAATTTTCAAATTATAATCCATAAACATTCCACAAGAAGGTATTATTTATTGCTAGATCAGTTAATGTTACAGTTACACTACAATACACAAAAATTGATTCTTACAGGGGAAAATAATCACATAAAGTGTTTTTAAAAAATTATTAAATTTACAAATACAATTATTCTACTGTTTACCAATGCACAATATTACTTTTATTTTATTTTATATTAAATATTAAAATTTTGTTCTTAAGAACAATATTTAATTGAATTCGATTCTCAGAATTCGGTTATTCGTTTTCCTCTATCACGTGATTGAGCAGACGACGGTGGGAAGAGCCCATTGAATGTGGTTTGCGAAAGAAATCATTCTCGTGAAGGGGGATTTTCTTTGGTAAAGAAAAAAATATAGTTAAATTTTATGTTGACGACAGTTAGACAAATAGTTAAATTTTTCACACGGATGTGAAAGAAAAATATGCAAATGAAAGTCTTATAAATTACACAATTTTGCAATTAGAGCAGTTTATTTCTTATTTTGCCTCCTACTTGTGTACACATGAAGTTTTAATTGTGATGCTAACTTGATAAATAAAGCGTTATTGGTCAAGATGTTTTCTCTCAGGTTAGAACCGCCAACTGGAGCTGCAGTTAGCAGTGTTATAACTCATTTGCAAACTTTTATTTGTGGTGACAATGGACACATAGAATAGAATTTATATGCCTGTAAACATTTGAACGTGAATAATTACAGTTTTTCATGAAAATGTGTGATCTGGTCATGCATAGCACCCTCTATCAACAAATAGCTTAATTATAATTTTTCTTTACCAAAAAAGAAAAATCCTTCTTCACGAGAATGATTTTTTCACAAACCGTGTTCAATTCTATCAATTCATTCAATAGTTAGGAATTTTTAAATGTCTATAGACTTATGAGACACCTTGTATTTGTGATAATTTAAAACAAGTTTATGTTTTTATTTTAAACAAAAAATAAATTTAAGGAGAAAAAAAACATTTGCTCAGATGTCAGCACAAAATTGACATTCTTTGGACATGTTATACTTACTTCTCAGACATAAAAATTGTCTGCATTCATTCTGGAAAATAATTTGTACTGTGGGAATTTGTGTAGGAAAATATAGATTCTTGTAGTAGCTGCAACATACTAGTTTAGCTGATAAATTTAAATGCAATGATTTCTAAATGGTTAATGTTGACTTTTGATGGTAAAATTAAAGTATAAATTTTAGCTGAGATTTAAAATTAAAAGCTAAAATTAGTATTTCCTGCCAGGAAACTTAAAGATTAATAAAGACTTCTTTTTCATTCAGAATTAAAGCTAAGTTGAATAATTTGTTTCAGATTTTTTTTTAAATAAAATTGTTTCGAATCTTTCAAAATTTTTAAATTTATAATATTAAGGATTGTTGTCTGAGTGAAGTGGATGACTTACAGTATTTCTACCTCATCTGTAGCTGCAATGAATATTAATTTCTTTCATCCAGGGTAACTCAAAAAATATTTGTAAGATTTTGTTCAAACTTTCTCAGGAAGTGTAAGTATTTTTCAAAACAAAATTCACTTATTTGTAAGAAAAAATTTCAAATTGTTCAGAAATTAGATTTTTTTTTTTTAACATATGTCATGAAAAGTTGTTCTGACATCATTTTCATTGGCAGAAACTTTTCCTAATGAAAATGAGAAAAACCGCTTAAACTTCATGGAGTAAATCAGCAATCAGCTTAAACATCATAAATTATTCTTTGTATGTTCTTACTGTTAATAAAAAATATTAAATAAACAGATTAAATAAAAATAACATATTTGTAAGTAATATAGATTTATTAAAAAAAAAAAAAATTGCAAAGATACAGTTACTTGCATCTTTGTTACTTGTACTTTTATTTGTTTTACAAAAAGATACATAAATATTTTCTAATTCTGGCATTTATAATTTCCTTGCTTTATTAACTGCTTGAATTTGTATCCTTGCAAATGTAACGTTTCATTTTCTTTGCTTGTCAAAAATTATTACTAAGCATATTATCAAAAAATTCGCTCAGACTAATCTTTTCGAGGGAAGACTTAAAAAAGCTGCATAAACAAATAATGTCAAATAGAATAATTAAAAACAATCAATTTATAGACTTTTATCTGAATGAGCTCTTCCCACCTGACATCAGAGGTCACATGATAGAGGAAAAACAAATAGCAGACGAAGTCTTGTTTATCTATAGCGATTGCTGAAATAACCTGTTTTCTATTCTTATTTTTGATCAATCATATTTAATCTGTGTTATTTTTTTATGCATCATCATTTTTAATCCATTTTATATCATTATTCATCATCTTTTGTTTGCTGTATACATTTACAATTATCATTTAATTTATATTTGTTATTGATATCATGAAGAACATGTTAAATACTCTGATGTTTGGTTCTTAAATCAGTGACAGTGCAACATCGTACTGCGTAAATCCATTTAGACCAGTAACTAAGTTAATTAACTTGTTATAACACCTTTATGCAATTAAATTTAATGAAAACATTTTAAAATTTCAATTTATAATCCGTAAACATTCCACAAGAAGCTATTATTTATTGCTAGATCAGTTAATGTAACAGTTACACTTGTACATACAAAAATTGATTCTTACAGTTGAAAATAAATAAAAACATAAAGTGTTTAAAAAAAAATATATATATTAAATTTACAAATACAACTATTCTACTATTACAAATGCACAGTATTACTTTTATTTTATTTTATATTAAATATTAACATTTTTGTTCTTAAGAACAATATTTAATTGAATTCGATTATTCGTTTCCCTCTATCACATGACTGAGCAGACGAAACTGGGAAGAGTCCATTGTGATTTTTCTGACCAACCTCTATTAAAAAGTTACTTCACTTAAGGGCCATTTTTCTATTGAACAATTGATGGCCCTTTTAGGCAGATTTTACTATAATCTATTTTTATAATTTATTTCTTTTTTTTTTTTTTCAGTTTTAGCTCCAAACATTGGACAGAAGTGCAATATAGGTATACTACTTACAAAGGCAACTGACCACAGTTAAGGCTGCAGTGTTTATGTCTGCTTCAATTAACATCTGCTCATTCATACATTTTGCTGAAGTGTCTTGCTTTAAATCACTGGGTTACATTGCATTGGCGCAGTGTAGTACTCAATGATGAAATGCACTTTTAGATGATCCTGTGGACAGCCGTAGGATTTATGTGTGCTAAAAACATTGTTATCCCATCAATTTCAACTCATGTGATTTTGAAGAGTGGCTTATGGTTCCATTGCTGTTTGATTGACCATTTGTTGACCATTTCAGTATGATTGTTGACCATTTTCAGTGATTGTTTATGAATATGTGTATCATTTAAATGTGTTATGGATGTTGTGCAATATAATTCACAAATGCTGTCATAATCGCCAAGGCTATAAATGCATCTGACTGATATCTGTCGATATTTAAGTTCTTCTGGATGCCAAATTGTTTTCTTATTAAATGTTCTTGTTCGACATTGAATTCTAAATTTATTATTGTTGATGTGTTATGTATCATGTGCCAAAGTTAGTTGTTAATCAGGGTTTAAACTGCCATTAGTTTTTATAGCATTTTTCTAAAACATATATCATGCTTTGCTAAAATATATTGGTAAAAATTTCACTAAAAGAAAAAAACTGGATAATTTTTTATAAAATATTTCTATATCTTAATTACTTCTAGTTTTTATTCAAATGGCAAAAATCACGAAAGCACTAAAAATATCAGGAATCGTAATTTATTTAGTGTATTTGAACTAAATTACAGTTTTTAACAGTTGAATTTAAAATGCAGAAATATTTTTTATGAAGTATTTCAGAATTTACTTCATAGAAGCATTCTCAGCACTAGTGTTAGACGATGATCTACCCCTACCCATTACAGTAAAGCACCGTTTATGTCATTATAGTGAATACTTTTTAACGAAGTTTACAATGCATATTTAAAATTTTAAAGTTGAATACCTTAAACATCACTTTGTGCTGGTAGAAAGCTTTTTTGGCAGGGGATCCCCTCCTTCGGCGGTGCCGACTGCACTTTGCGGCTGGCGGTCATCCAAAAGTTGATCTTCTCTTTTATATCTGTACATATGACACCATACTTTGTCTATCTCCGCTGATTCGTGGTCGTTTATCACGTGATGATTGATAACAAACCTTTTATACAAACCTGTATAAAAGAACATCAAAACGATATTAAATTCAACCGGAATACCACCACGTTAGCTAAAAATTATCTAGAAAACAATATAAAAATAGATTTTGATAATGTCGCCAAAATAGCTAATTTTAATAATCAAACATATGCCTACCTCAGAGAAAGCATCGAAATCGCGCACAATCATCACATGAAAAACGACCATGAATCGGCAAAGATAGACAAAGTATGGCGTCATATGTACAGATATAAAAGAGAAGATCAACTTTAGGATGACCGCTAGCCACAAAGTGCAGTCGGCACCGCCGAAGGAGGGGATCCCCTGCCAAAAAAGCTTTCTGCCAGCACGAAGTGATGTTTAAGGTATTCAACTTTAAAATTTTAAATACCTTTTATGTCTTTCAGGGGACTGGTGTAATACTTATAGTTATATATATATTTTAAGATAATAATAAATATTTTATAGTAGAATTTATATTTAAATATAATCATTAAATTGAAATAAAATTTATTATAAAAAGTGATAAAAATTCATGCCATTAATCTATAACTTATGTACTAATTATAAATCTCGTATCTTGAGAATTGTATTGTCTTCAATATATATGAACACACCTGGAGTATTAGTTATAATATTGCGTATCTATTTATCTGTTATTATTATTCTTATTATTGATCAGTTCTTCTTTTGTTAAACTCACACTCTTGTCAATTTCATTTAAAATTTCAACTTTATCTTTCAATGAAATTGCTTTGTGCTTTCGATACATTTTAAGATTTTAATAACAAATGGAACAGAACAATAATTCAGAAAAATGTTGTTTATTTCTAGACTAAAATTCAAAAATGGCTTGCTTATCAGAGAGTCAGTCTGGTTAACTGTCTGAACTGACTCTTCCATTGTCCATAACCTTCATAACTATATCATTTTATAGTTATGACAGAGATTTTAGATTTTTATCTTTCCTATGTTCCTCCATTTGTCATGCTTTTAAAGAAAAGCCCCACATATTTTGAACTAGAATAGAAAAATAATTTTAAAAAAGTTAAAAAGACCAACATTGAATGGCGTATAAATGAATTTTTTTTCCAATAAAATGAATAGGAGTGAATCAAGACTTCACTAAAAGGACATAAATGATAGACATATAAATGGTGTTTTACTTTATACTCCTTTTAAGTCACTTTTTTTTGTTTTGTACGTATAGCACAGCTGCCTTTTTTCTGTTGTTAAAATCAAAACACAGTTTTACTGATTTATGTTTCTTAAATCACAACTCTAACAACACACTTGTCCATAATGCACCCTGAAGATGTACATAGGTGTCATTTTCATCCATAAGACATCCTGAGGATGACATTTGGAGAAGATGTGCTATTAGGGAAGTACGGATGCTTGGTTAAATTCATCAGTGAAAAAATGTAAAAGAAAACAAAATTAGGACAACCAAGTGATGACAAGAACTCAACAATGTCCAAAAAATTAAATTAATTTTTGAAAATGCTAAAATATTGCTTTTGCATAGCTAAAATGCTAAAGAAACTTTTTTGCCAGGTTAAACCCTATTGTTTAATATATTAAAATCCATGTGAGGTTTGAAATGTACCACATATTGTTACCACATTCCAAGGTCATTAATGTTGTCATTGAAATGTTTTCCTTTATTATAGATATATAAGCCAATCAAAAGTAGGTTAACAATAAAATTATCACAATTTCTTTATACAGTTGAACCTTGAAAATCCAGAATTGGTGGGACCGCGGGATTCCAGATTAAAGACATTCATTAAAAATTAATTTTTTACGTTATGATAGCATACAAAATTCAATTTCTATGGTAGTAAAAATAAACAATGATCGAAGTGGCGAATTAAATTATAAAATAGAAACATAATAAAATATTTAGGGTAAGTGCATCAGTGATTGACACTTTTAGAGCAATCTCTGATGTTTTTAATGTTCTAGTCATCAGAAAATATTTTTAGAAATCTTAAGTTAATGCAAATGGCATGAAATACATTCAGTACCACATATATGTTAAAATATATACATTTGATAACATTTTTTTTTTAAAATGAATTTTTATTTGACACCCACTCTATGTCCCAGTCATTGACACTGCCAGTTTTTCATTTTATCAGTCATTGGCCCCCTATGTTCCAGTGTTTGACACTGCTAGTTATTCATTTTACCAGTTATTAGCACTCTATGCTCCAGTGTTTGACATAAAATGCTAAAATTCTAACATGTAAAATATATGATTTTATTATTTTTCTTATGTATTAATTATTTCGGCATAGATGTCAATTACTGGAGCATGGCAATCACTGGAGCACCTACCCTATAATTAAAATATAAACACATTAAACTAAAATAAATAACTTATAATGCCTGCTAAATAAACTGTTAATAAATTATTTATTCATTAAAAACTGCTCAAATTATAGAAATAAAGTAATATTTATGTTGATTTTTAAAAATATTTCAGTAATTTAAAGCTGTCATACTTTAATGTTTTTTTTTTTTTTTATCTCTGTTTTTTAACTTAACTGTTTTTTTTTTTTTTTTTTAATAAATTCTTTAATTAACAATCAAGCAGTATGAAAATATGTAAAATTATGATTATGTTTGTGTATTCAGTGTTCAATTAAAAGGACTTTAAACTATATTCCACAAGAAATGTGAAAATAAGGTACAACAAAATCTTATTTTAAAAATAAAACCGGAAAAATGTCTGGATTTTAGAGGTTTTCGGATTTCAGATGTCCAGATTTTCGAGGTTCAACTGTATTGATTATTTAGTGGTAAACCAATAATTCAGTCATATTCATATGCATAGATACTTATTTTTTACCTGTAACTATCTTGATAAAAGATATTTGGAAAAAAAAAAAAAAAAAGTGGGATAAAATTACTTTTAAGAGTACAAAAATTTACTTGAGAAACATAAACAATTGAATACTTATGGCATGAATTGAACAAGCATTCTGAAAATGCAGTTTTCAGAACTGTTAGAAGAAATTTAAAGAGAAAATTTGTTCAAAAAAACATTTATCCAATACCGGCAGAGCATTGGATTTTTGTATGTTCAATTTTTCAATGCAGTATTTAGTGTAAAATCATAGTAACTATACAAAAAAAAATCATTTAATAATTTGGTTATTCCTTTTGTTATTTATTGAAATTTCATTTCTTCTATCATTTAAAGAAACGAAATTATCAGTAACAAATTTTGTAAGCAAAGAGAAAAAATTCTAATAAGGGAAATCCAATAAAATAGTTTTTTTTTTTTTTAATTTCATTATTAATTTGTAGTAAAGATTTTTTTTTTTTTTTTTTATGAAGGATTAATGTATAAAAAAGTTTGAAATTTTGCAAAACTTTAATTGTTTTTATTTTTTCAAACATGGTTTATTTCCATGGAAACTTGTTGAATCATTGAATGTAAATTTAGAATGTAATATCAATAATGGATTATTATTTGTATATATATGTTAATTTAAACTAGAATCATGTAAATTCGTTTTGCTATGTTATATTTGTGTTTTGTATTTGTAAATGTTTAAGTAAATTGATTATACAGTATAATTAAATAAAATTATAAAAGTAGGAAGGTAACATAAATCCAGGTGACATGGACACCCGGATGTTATTTGGATTTAAAATAACATGATTAAAGTCTCTCCTACTACTGGTTTATTTAAGTAATGGATATAGTTCATAGCTTGTTTTCAAAAGATACAAACTACATTCATAACTTCACTAAACTAGTATCTGAGGCAACTTAAATCATTTTATCATTTTAGGTTCAAGTAACCCTAACTTATGATAGCTGTTTCTTTTTAATTATATAATATTCATTCCCAGTTATGTAGTAATGTTGCATAATTTTTTTTTTTTTTTTTAATTAAAAACAGACTTTTATTTAAAAAAAGTCAGATTACAGGGGGATGGTTATACTAAAAAGTCAGATTTCATACTAAAAATAGATTTTATACCAAAAAGTCATATTTCAGTGTTAGGATTAAAAAATAACAAGAATTTGACATGCATAGATAGATTTTCTTGTGAAACCTGGCCCTGATAAGATAGGTTACTGAATATACTATTATATTTCAATTTATAAATTATTTAGCGAACTTGAAAATTCATTTTTCTCCATTCTACCAAAAATACTATTATATTGCATATGAATTCATATCTAAAATTGTCCCCTGGTCCGATAGATCCATAAAACTATTGGCATATTATATTGTCATCAATTATGAATTTATGCACACAATTTCAGTGAAGCCGATCTAGCAGAAAGGATTAAAAATGAATTGTAAGATTTGTCCCAAATTGACAAGTTTTAAACTGTCCCTAGTGAGATGATCTTTATATAATTACAAGATAAAAAGAACTTTTTTATACAATGTTTTTAATTTTTCTGTTGAATCATATAAACGCTATCGAAGGCAGCAGGAACCCAGAGCAATTGGATTAAAAGTATTAAAAAACTCACTGCTATCGTGTTTTGAGCTATTATAAAAGTTTCAAATGGCTATCTAGTTGCGAAGTTAGTTAAAAATTGATTGCAAGATTTATACTGGTAACGCTGCCGAAGGCAGCAGGTTCCTGAAGCAATTGCTTAAAAATATTTTTAAAATACATTTTCACCGTATTTTGAACTATTCTGGAAGTTTCAAATGTCTAGCCAGTCGGGAAGTTAGTTAATTTTCTGCTAAATTCTATAAACGCTGCTGAATACAGTTGGAGCCTGAAACAGTTGACTAAAAGTATAAAAAAAATGTATTGTCACCGTGTTCTGAGCTATCCTGAAAGTTTCAAATGTCTAGCTAGTCGGGAAGTTAGTTAATTTTCTGCTAAATTCTATAAACGCTGCCGAATACAGTTGGAGCCTGAAACAGTTGACTAAAAGTATTAAAAAAATGTATTGTCACCGTGTTCTGAGCTATCCTGAAAGTTTCAAATGTCTAGCTAGTCGGGAAGTTAGTGAAAAATCGATTGCAATCTTTGTACTAGACAAACAAATAAACAAACAAGAATCGAAGTTAATAAAAACATGGTAAAATGCTTACATATTATTCTCATCAACTATGCACTGATATGTAAACTGTGAACAAAACCGATTTGGTGTAAGTGGATTAAAAAATGACTACAAAAATTGACCCAGAGAAAACCTTTTTTTAGATTGAAACCTAAATTTGTTAAAAGAATTTACTATAGGATAATGCATGAGAACAGTGTTTTAAGTGTCATGTATAAATCTACTAGATCAAGATTAAGTTAATTATTAACATTGAAAATATAAAGCAGTGTGGATATCCTGAAAATTCATTTGATATTGAAGCTTTAAAATATCCAGAGGAGAAAAATAAAACACATAATATTGGATAAATATATATATATATATACATCTTATAATTAAATTTTCAATATTTCAAAAAAAAAAAAAAAAAAAAAAAAAAATTGAGATATTCATATAGAAATATTAAAAAATATAGAAATCAATTAGACATTGACTGTTTCTTGATATTTTAGATCATTTTTTGTGTATTAAATTTCTTATTGTGTGAAAAGATTTGTTGCTTTAAACGAATGTAAACTTTACATTTTAGAATAAATAGGCTTAATGTTAATAAAAATTAAACATGACCAGACAAGGAATTAAACATGGGTTCATTGACAGAACATGCCTATAATCTACCTTTGAATCTACCCATTTGTTCTCTGACTGGCATAAACTTGGTTTGTTTTTAAAATGAAATAAACTAATAGTGATAGAAGTCAACCATATTAACTTAAAATACCGAAATTTTAATTAATTTTCAAGATGTTATTCTTTGTTAAAGAATTTTGTGGGAGAAAATTATATATATTTAGAATTTATATATATTTTTTCTGTATATTTAAATATACTATATATATATATAAAAATAAAAAATTTTAACAGAAATTAAATACTTTCACTGGTGCTACTTTTCTTTGTGAAATTTTAAATTAAAAAATATATATATATTTTATTCAAATACATTGAATTAGATTATTCATTCATTGATACATATATTTTTAAAAACTTTCAGCATTTAAGCTTGCCTTTCCGTCATGCATAGTCAAAATAAAAGCTTTGTATTATTATTCCTCCTGGAAAATAAGAATGAAAAATATCTGTATTATACAGTATCAAATTGTCGTACTTATCTTGTGTGTAGTGTTATTTTATCATTAAGAAGACCCTCTACTTATCATTACCTGAAGCTAAAAGCAGTTTTATTCTATAAGGAATTTTGTTCCATTATAACTTTTTAATTTCGTTTTCATATTCAGAAAATTCATATTTGTTAAACTGATTATCGTTTTCTAAGAATGGAATTTTTTAATTTTTAGTATTTTATTTTGAAACTGTGAAATGAGAATTTTAACTAAGTGAAATTTTGCATTTTACAATTTCAAAATTAAATATTAAAAATTTAAAAGAAATTCAATTTTTAGAAAATAATAACCAATTTAAGCAATTATAAGATAAAAACTTTGAAAAAATACCATAAAATGCAAAAATTCACAAAAATTGTTTCACAGCTCTCATGTCTACTTTGTTTGCCTGATGAAGGGTTGTGTCTATTTCAACCCTAAACAATTGTTGCAAGTTTTTGCATTTTATGGCGTTTTTTCTTTTTTAATGCCAGTGCTTTAATGTATTTTTTTTATTATAATTTAAGAGTTGTGAATTTCCAGAATGTGACAACTAAATTTAAAAATATGTATTAGCTAATGAGTTTCAATAAAGAAAATTTACCATAAAATGGCTTTGGCTTTTGGTGATGATAAATTGAGAATGACAATAAGCACTGCTGTTGCTTAAAAGATTAATGTAATTTACTTTTAAAGAAAGGATATACAATCAGGGTATGCCGATTTAAATCAGCTTGATTATAATCATGATTAAAATCGCGATTAAAATCACTTGATTTTTTTAAAAAAATCATTGATTTAAATCGAAAATAAAATTTTATAATTTTGGAGGAATATGTAGTTTTATATGTCTCAGAACATAAGAAAACTTGAACTTACTTGTTATTTACATCAAATAGCTCCCCTCCTCCCCATGCCAAAAAAAAAAAAAAAGTGTTTATTAATTTTAAAAATGATTTTTTTAATTTTCCAACTCTATCTTCTATTCTTATTTTGGATTCAAATTTTTTTTATATAAAGCCATAAGTTTTCTGCCGTAAGTGTTAAAATGATAATAATAAATAAAATATTGTTTTTCATTTTTAACTTTGATATTACTAATTGTAATCCCTATATATTTGAACTGACCAATGCATTCGTAAGCAATTTTTCCTATCATTTTTACTTCCTTATACAAAGTATAAGGAAGTATAGTAATCCCGATTTGAGAAATGGATTTTATATCTCGTATATCTTAAAAACGAATCATCACAGAATGTTGCAAATTTATATGTGTGACTGTCATGATGTGTATAGTTCTATAGCTATAATTTCCCAACTAGCTAGACATTTTAAACTTTTAGAATAACTCAGAACGCGATGACAATGCATTTTTAATACTTCTATTCAATTAATAAATGTTTGAAAATTTCTTACAATTGTTCTATTTATTATACATTGGATCATTTTCTTTCAAGTTGATGGAATAATTAATCAATAATAATAATAATAATAATAATATGATAATAAAAATAAAAATAAAATAAATGAATAAGAATTTATTAATACATACAACTATCAAGTTTATATGATTCAACAGAAAATTTAAAAACATGGTATATAAAAAGTTTTTTTTTTTTTTTTAAATCTTATAATTATTGATAATAAATTGCACAAACTAATGATATATATATATATGTATATATACATACATACACATCGGATTTCCTTTAATTGATTCTCCAAAAAGTTTCGCTTCAAAAAATTTTGTAATGTGATATTCAAGATTACGGCTTATTATATTACATGCACATTTTAATAACAACAATAATAACATAAAATAATAATAGATCTTATATGCTTTTAAAATGTTTTCACTTAAACTTTTTTTTTTTGTTTTTTTTTTTTTTTTTTTTTTTTTGGGGGGGGGGGGGGGAGGAGGTACAGTGTATCTATGTTGGCTAATACTACAATTTTTTTATCTACTTTTATTATTATTTTTTTAATATCTCATACTTTTTTTAATTTAGTTTATTTATATTTGTTGCTTCTTATATTTATTCACATTTAAGTTTACAAATTTTTCATGCTTAATGTCTTAACATTTATTTTTAGTCAGATAATTTAAATTTAAAAAAATCTGATTTAAATCAAAAAAATCAGATTTTAATCAAAAAAATCAGATTTTTTTGATTTTTTAAAAAAAATCATGATTTTTTCACACCCTGTATACAATAGAGAGTCAAAAATCCGCACAGCTCGGTACCAGAGGTTGTGCAGATTTTAGGATTTTGCAGATTTCAGGGCCCATAAAAAAAATTTTTCACTTTGAATAATAAAAACAGAATATTATTCAAACTAAACACATACTAGTGAATAATAACACTGAATATTGAATTACTAGGTACATATTAATAATAATGAACATTAACAAGAAAATATAATGAAAACTATAAATAAATATGAAAAAAATATATTTGTCAAACTTAGATAAAATCCTTTCACATGTAGCTTTTAAACTAAACTTGAACCTGCATGATTTATTTATATTTTTATTATTTGTAAATACTAGTAACACAAATTTATTTTTATACAAATTTTATTAAGTTTTTCCTTACAAATTATGCCTTCATCAAAAAGCATTTAAAAAAATTAGTTTATTATTATTTGCCTGATTGATATCATCATATCACAATAATCATTATTTTCATTTGATGAATTTAATATACTGTCAATAACTTCATTAGCAGCAACTTGGTTCTTACAGTCTTTCCTATTATTATTATTTTGTTTTTCTTTTTCGTAATCATAAAATGCAAACAAAAAATCTGTATTCAAGATATTTTTCAAAAATTCTGATTTGCAGTTTTGTAACTTTTTAATAGTGAATTTCACTATTTGTATCTGACAAGCTGTGCGGATTTCGGACTTTGGTGGATTTCTGGCTCTCTACTGTATTAACGTTTTAAAGAATGTTTTATTACCTTACAAAAATATCCTTCTATTTTAGTGTATATATTAGAAGTCTGCACGAGCTGGGCCGAATTTATCAATCTGTTCTCGAGCCGGGCCAGGCCGGTCCTGAATGAATTTTTTTCCGGGCCGTGTTGGCCCGAATCTTTTTTTGATTTCATCGTTAATCAACGAAAAAGGAAAATGATAAAATATTTCTTTAGTCATTTATTTCACATAATTTTACAGGCTCGTATATCATATAAAATTTTATTTTGTTAAAAACTGTCTGTAACTTCAATTTAGTTGCTTATCAGTCTGTCTGTTCACAGTCTGATTTTCCGCAAATGTTTTTAGCATGTCTCGAAATTAATATATTTTATTTCAAATAATATTAAATGGTTTTCTATTCAAAATAGTATGCATGTCACTACTAGTTTGCGCACATGTTCAAACAAAAGAAATGAGGTACGTTACTGTGTATAAGGCTTTGTGCCCTATGGTCTGTAGAGTTTAGGTGGTATGAAGGCTATAAAAATCCTGCTGCTGTAACTTTTTCTCTAAACTCCTTTTTCTTTTTTCCAAAGCACTGAATGAAAGTAGCATCATTTTTAGCATGTACAAAAGCCTCTTTTCCATAGAATATGGTTGGATTACCATTGAAATTTTGTTTATTGGATCGCATGAAAGATTTGTATACATTACAGTATACAAGAGGAAATGGTTGAACCTGCATTTTTAGCAGTAATAACCATTTTAAATACCGTCCTATATTGTTTGATAAGTGCTAATATCTTCGATTTGACTTTCTGTCTGTCTTTGTGCCTTTTGTACGTCTGTAATAATGAAATGCCGTTTATATATAAATATCTTGTAAACATTCAGCAGTTTTGTTAAAGAAGGTTCTATTGCTTTGCAACATAAAACTTCTACAAAACACATACTAAAAATCTTTTTCATAGAAAGACATACATTTTTTTAAATTTTTTATATTTCTGAATCGGGCCGGGCCTGGACCGAATTTTTCAATTTCATACCAGGCCGAGCCGGGTGAACAAAGCTTTCGTACAGGTCGGGCCTCAAATTTCCAGCCCGTGCAGACCTCTAGTATATATATTTCGGCTGCTGTTGCAGCCATCATAAGTGCCCTTGTTTTAATTTTAAGATCAGAGAGCAGAACATCTCTCAGATCTTAAATTTAAAAAACAATCTACCGCCTTCTCTAGAACTCATTTAACTAACCCTATTAACCTTAACACTCTAAAAATAGCCCCGTATTATTTCCACTAATATGGCCTGGAACACGAAGGCATTAAAATACTAACCACTAACTCTGCTGTTAACGATAGAGAGCATAGTATAATGTCGTCCAAATGGCACCATATTTTAAGCGAACTGAAGGGAAGAGAGAGAGAGGAAAAGACGAAACCAGTGTAAACACAGATCGCCACAAGTACACTGATGATGGCTGCAACAGCAGCTGAAATATATATGCACTAAAATAGAAGGATATTTTTGTAAAGTAATTAAACTTTCTTTAAAAGTTTAATGTAATTTACCACTTTTCATGTATAACATAAATCTAGCTCTTATTTTCCATTTTAATAAGCAGCAAAAAAAAAAAAAAAAAAACTGCTCTTTAAAAAATTTATTATTTTAATGATCATCATCCTCTTTTTATTTTATTATTTTGTAAAAATAATACTTTATTTGTACATCATGGGTGAAAGTTTTCAGTCTATTGACTGAATTCAGTCTTTTTTTATGTGTTATAATACAGATAGGCCAATTTTATGGAATTAATCTTTGTTAGGGGCAAATAAAGGTCCCAATTTTTTTTCTGAATCAGCCCCTATTAATGTTAATTCAGTTATATTAATAAATAATTTTGCAATGTTTTCATACTTATACTTATTAATGTAACCTTTGGAAATGTATGTTTTGAATATCTACATACATTATGTATGAAGTATGAGTTTATTATATTTTACCCAATATTACAAAAAAATATATGTATACTTCACTCCAGCGAAAATTTTTTACTTTCACCCATGTTGTACATGTAAATTGTTGATTTCATTCAAAATTGAATCACCCTAATTTTAGAGGAGGAAAACATGGATTTCTGTCAATTAGGCCAAGCTAGTTGGGAAAAAAAAAATATATATATATACTAAGATGTATAATTTTTAATGCAATTTAATTTTTATTATTTTTTTTTAATAAAAAAATTTGTTTTAAAAACATTTTATATTGCCAGTATTGAAATCGTTTTTAATCATAGTCAATCAGACCTGCAATTTTCAAAAATAATTTTTTTTTAATAACAGGATAATCTTTTCTACCCAAATATTTTATTCAAATCCCCTGAGCGCCAAAATTGATGATAAATTATTCTAATTTAAAATGCTTTTTTGTGGCTCATCTCAAAATGTAGTCATTTTATAAATGTAGGGTGCTCTAATCAAATGTCCCTAGTTTGGAGTGGCAGCTGTAATTAACGGAAAGTTAAAAAGTATAAGAAAACTATTAAAAAAAAAAAATAATAATAAGATAAAAAACTTTTTATATACCATGTTTTTAAATTTTCTGTTGAATGACCTATAGAATTACATTAGCACTTTATCAATGCACATAAAATGTTTAATGTGATAATAATGTCTGTTTTTGTGGGATGCATAATTTAACTTTTTACAATTTATTAATGTTCACGTTTCATTAAATGTATTTATTTTTATGTTGAAAAAAAATGAACTCATAAATATTTTTGGCAAAAATTAATTTATAGCTAATATTTTAATGGCTATTTTTATAGCTATTAGGAGCTTATTATTTTCATATTTTAACTAATTATAAGAAAACTAATCAAAAATTCGAAAATTGGGCTTCGAAGTATTGTGTTGTCATCAGGTTCTGAGCTATTCTGAAAGTTTCAAATATCCAGCTAGTAGGGAAGTTAGTTAAAAATTGATTGCAAGATTTGTACCGGAGAAACAAACAAACAAGAATCGAAGTTAATAAAAACATGGTAAAAAATAACAAGTTGAAGTGTATTGCTTAACACTCAGTTATGTAATGGCGTGTCGGCGTATTTTGAATTAATGACTCCAATGTAGAAAAATAAACTATTTATTAACATAACGAGGAACTATCTACAAGCGAACACACTTCTCTCGTTCGAACATGGCAGAATCATAAACAAAACTTTTTACAGAGAGAAAAGTTGTAGTGCTTTTTGTGCGCCTGCAGCGCCATCTCATAAAATGCACCAGGGAGGATAGATAGAACACCATAGAGTATCCCCCCAGTGAACAAGGTGAACGATAAAATGCAAAAGTTCAATACAATAAATGCTTGATACAGTATAATATGTAATAGTAACATAGTAAGTAATGCAAAATAGAAATACAATGAACAATATATAATATTAAAAAGTGTAAGATAATATATACAAAACTATATTACATATTCAGTCACCAAATGTTTTGGGAAAGTGACTTTACGTCCAGAGCGTGTAGTACGTGTTTTGTTGACAGGAGTCGGCTCTGGTGGTATTTCGAATGATTTGTTGACAGGCGTTGGCTCAGATGGTTCTTGGTTGGGAACAGAATTATTTGTCACAACAGTATCTGACCATCTATAGGCGGGTTTCACGCGATCTATAGAAACTGTTGTGTTTTTACCATTTATATCAATGACAAAATTTTTATTATCTCTGTTTATGACAAGGTGAGGTCCAGTATACGGCGGTGTTAATGGACGAGTTACTTTGTCTGATCTTAAAAATACATGTGTACAATTCGACAATGCAGGATTTACGAAAACACTAGGACTGCTATGTAAGGAATTAAGTGTCGGATTAAGTGTCTGCATTGTTTGTACCAAGTTGGAAACATAATTGGGATCAATCGTTTGGTCAATTTGTTTTTTATCAGTAATAAGATCAGAGGGTAATCGTAAAGTGGTACCATATACTAATTGTGCAGGTGTTGCATTAATGTCATTTTTAAGAGCTGAGCGCAAACCTAGTAAAACAATTGGAAGGGTTTCAGTCCATTTAGTGTGATTATGTGCCTTAAGAGCATCTTTTAAATGTCTATGATAGCGTTCTAAAATTCCATTTGACTGGGGATGGTATGCCGAAGTCCGAATGCGCTTACAGCCTAAGATATGCATAAGTTCTCGAAATAGAGTAGATTCAAAATTACGACCTTGATCTGTGGTGATAGTTACTGGGCATCCGAATCTAGAGATCCAACCATGCAATAAGGCACGAGCGGTTGTTTCCGCAGTCATATCAGGGGTCGGAATTACCTCGGGCCATCTGGTAAATCTGTCAATGATTGTTAAACAATACTGATTTCCATCTGATGGGGGAAGAGGGCCAATGAAATCTAAATGAATATGGGCAAAACGGGCATCCGGTAGGGCAAATGTTCCAACTGGTGACTTGGTGTGCTTTGTTATTTTGGCTCTTTGGCAATTAACACAACTGCGAACCATAGATTTGATATCTTTATGCATGCCAGGCCATACGAATCTTTTAGCAATTAAATTTATGGAGGCTGACATACCTGGATGTGAAAGGAAATGCAAATTTTCAAAAACTAATTTTCGCAAACTTTGTGGAACGAATGGACGGGGATGTTTTTGAGATGTGTCGCAATATAGGTCAATATCCTCAAGGGGAAAATAGTGTTTTTCTAATTGTAAGGATGTGGTATTGGATTGCAAAAGTTTTTGAAGTTCTTGATCAGTTGATTGTGCAGAAGCAAATTCTTTAAAATCAAGTACAGTTGGGGAAATTTGATTGATCTCTATGCGAGATAATGCATCGGCTACATGATTTTCAGAACCTTTCATATATCGGATATCGGTAGAAAATTGGGATATATAATCGAGATGACGTAGCTGTCGAGGACTGCACTTTTCAGGATTTTGTTTGAAAGCATATATTAAGGGTTTCTGATCAGTGTAAATGAAAAAGTTTCTACCTTCTAGTAAGTGACGAAATTTCTTTATAGAGGAATATATGGCGTAAAGTTCACGGTCATATGTCGACCAATTCTTTTGAGACTTACTTAATTTGCCAGAATAAAATGCTATAGGTTCCCATTGATTATCAGACATTTGCATGACAGAGCCACCAACAGCGACGTTTGATGCATCTACCCATAAGCTTAATTGGGCACCAGGAATAGGATGTTTTAGAAGCGTTGCATGAGAAATTGCTTCTTTTGATTTCGTAAATGCAAAATTTGCTTCGTCGTTCCATTCTAATTGCTCCATTGAAATTTTGGCATTGGAACGCGGATGTTTCCTTTTATTTTTGTGCCCTTCGAGGAATTTAACGAGGGGTGCTAAAATATCAGCAGCTCTGGGAATGAATCGTCTGTAAAAATTAAATATACCTAAATATCTACGAAGTTGAGTAATAGTTGTAGGTCTTGGAAATTTTAAAATGGCTTCAACACGGTCAGAAGTTGGTGAAAGACCATCTTTTGACACTGTAAAACCTAAAAATTCCAAAGTGGGAACACCAAATATGCATTTTGAGGGCTTAATTGTAAGGCCGTAATGATCAAGTCTGGAAAATAGTGCTCTGAGATGTTCAATATGTTCTTCGAGGGATTTGGATGCAATTAAAATATCGTCTATAAATGGATAAACACCTTTTAAATTTCTTGTAACTTCATCAATAAATCTCTGAAATGTGCTGGAAGCATTGCACAAACCAAACTGCATCCGAGTGCTCTCGAAGAGTCCGAAAGGTGTACATATGGCAGTTTTGTGAACATCCTCGGGAGCAATCGGAATTTGATGAAAAGCTTTAACTAAATCAATACGTGAAAAAATTGTGGTTCCGTGAAGTTCACTAGTAAAATCAGCAATGTTGGGGATGGGATATTTATCCTTTTTAGTGTGAGCATTTAGTGCTCTGTAATCTCCAACAGGTCGCCAGTCATCGCTGTTTTTCTTTGGAACCATATGCAAAGGTGAAGCATAATTGCTGTTGGATGGACGCATGTGTCCCAAATCCAACATATGCTGAAATTCCATTTTTGCAATTTTTAAACGGTCGGGGGCCAGACGACGTGGTTTAGAGTATACCGGTGGGCCAAAAGTTTCGATATGATGCATAACAGAATGTTTCACAATTTGGTTTGGGCTAGGAGATTTACTGATGTTAGGAAATTCACCTAAAAGATTAGAAAAAATATCATTACTTATGATAGATTTCACTGAATATATATCAGAATTATGTACAACACAATGAGAATTTAAGCTTGTGACATTATCAAATAAAGAACGTTTTCTAAGATCTGGCTTTAAATTAAAGTAATGTAAAAAATCAGCACCTAAAATAGGGGTTGAAACATTACAAACATAAAAAGGGTAAACAAACTGTTTTCTTAGACCAAGATCAATAGATAATAATTTACGTTTATATACATTAATTAAAGTACCATTAGCTGCAACAAATTTTTGAATTGGAATAGACATTTTGTCTATTTTTGATGCTGGAATTAATGAACAGTCACTTCCTGTGTCCACTAAAAATTTTAGATTGCTTCTTTTATCTCGTACAAAAAGGCGACGAGAAGTGGAAGGCGAGGCGTATGTCGCCGCTACTCCTTGCCGTAGTTGTTTCCCGCGGAAAAAGTACAGGGAGGTACGCACTTTTTAGCTTTAGAGCTAAATTTCTGATGATACCAGCAAAATTCTTTATTAACTTTTGGGCTTTTGTGCCGAAAATTAGATCGAGATAGTGAACGAGAATGACTTCTGGAACGTCGCAATGAAGCCACTTCTTCTCTTAAAAGTTTTAATTCTTTTAAAAGTTCGGAATCAGCACTCGAAGAATTAGTTGTACTAACAGCACCTACCTGTGGTGGAGATACATCCAAAATTTTATCAGCTATTTCGGCAGCTTTAATGGGTGTAAGGTCTTGCACTGATGCTAAAATAAATTGCGCATTTGAAGGCAGTTGTTGCAAGAATAGTTCGAGCAAAAGAGTGTCGGATACCCTATGGTTTTCAGCTCTTCTCTGCATGACGCGAAGTAGTTCTGACGGTTTTCTATCCCCTAGTTGTTCACCAGCTAATAATCGGCGAATTTCCTGCGATTTTGTTTCACCACAACGTTGAATTATTTCGTCCTTTAAGTTTTTGAATGGATCGGAATTATCAGGTGAAATTATTACGTCACGCACAGTCATTGCAATTTCTGGAGGTAAATTCGCAACACAATAGTTATATTTTGTTCTAGAATCCGTTATTGGTTTCGGCACAGCTAGTTGAAATGTTGATTCTACCATCGTGAACCACAGGGCCGGGTCCGTAGGGATGAATGCAGGGATTTTCACTGCAGCTGTTTCATTCATGTTGAAAACAGAAACGAAAACACCTATAATCCAAAAATAAGAACAGTTTATCCGGGTCACCACTGAAGTGTATTGCTTAACACTCAGTTATGTAATGGCGTGTCGGCGTATTTTGAATTAATGACTCCAATGTAGAAAAATAAACTATTTATTAACATAACGAGGAACTATCTACAAGCGAACACACTTCTCTCGTTCGAACATGGCAGAATCATAAACAAAACTTTTTACAGAGAGAAAAGTTGTAGTGCTTTTTGTGCGCCTGCAGCGCCATCTCATAAAATGCACCAGGGAGGATAGATAGAACACCATAAAGTCTTACCACAGAGTTATTAGAAAAAGAATCAATGAACTTCCATATACACTTCAATTTCAGTTTCCAAAAAAGTTTTTCACTATTTTTTAATGCTATTAGCATAGGGTGGATTTCTTATATGAATTGTTCAAAACATTCTTTACACTGTGGGAATTGTCATCTAAAACTGAGAATTCAACAAATTTCACCAATATATATTTTTTTTAATTGACTGTTAAAATTGGAGGCATTTGATTTGAATACCTTGTATCATGAATTAACCTTTTACAGGCTAGTGTTTCTGAATGGGAACATCAAATCAAGAATTCTATTTAAAAAAAAAAATTAAATTTCATCAATATTGACTTGAAAATAACTAGCACATGTAATTTAAAGATGGTTTGGTTTTTTAAGTTTTTTATCAGGACATACAGAAATTTATAAAAATGTTTTATATTATATATGTAATTTTTCTTCTATGTATCATAAAAATTCACATAAATGTAAAAAACAATGCAGTATTTTAAAAAATTTGTTTCAGTACTCAAAATAGATCACATTGTTTAAAAAAATATGAAAATTTATAATACAGTCGAACTTTGTTAATGTGAATTACTTTTAACATGAACTTTTTCCACAATCCTAATCAAAATGAAGATTAGTTTCTAAATACTGATAGCATGAACTACTGATAACATAAACAAATTTCTGATTCCCCATTCCCCTTGTGATTCAGGTTAATCAGGTTTGACTGTATTAATAAAAATGCACTTGGCATGATTTGTGAACTATTTATGTTTCTAATAATAAATGTTATGTTCCTATAATAAAACATATACTTTTTTTTTTTTAGAAATTTAAAGGAGTAATACCTTTAAATTAAAGCATTATAATGTAAATTGTGTGCAAAATGAATTAAATATATTCCTGGGGGAGAATTTGTCCTGTAAAAGGTTATGTTTAAATGTAACCTTGGTTACTTTTTTATAGAGAAATATTATTAAACTCTTTAAAAGCTATGTTAAACTAGGGCAGGATTTTATGAACTCTATTTGCATTTTATGAACTCCGATTGCGATTTTATGAACTCCATTCTTTTTTTAATCTCATTCTACTTCTAACAAATATGCACAATTTTTCTTCTTTTATAAAATGAATCATTTGTAACGTATGATAACAATTTTTGTTACATCTATTGTAATTTCTTTTCCCTCTTCTATTATATAGTATCCTTATATGCTGTAATCGTGTGTTTATTTTTATATAATTATCAAATATTATATATCCCATTCATCTTCATTTTACAAACCTCTATTGTTACTCAATCTACTTGATGATTTGTAACAGAAATATATGGTTTTATTAAAATATATATATATATGTATATCAGTTCATTGTGAATTTATTATTTGTGAACTTTTCAGGGATTACAGGGTTCACACTAGTACTGAGTGTAATTCCCCCACTCTAACAACAAATTTAAGTGAGAAATTACATAATTTACTTTTTGCAAATTTCTTTTTAGAGAATTACAAATTGCAGATTAAACAATTAAAAAAAAAATCAAATAAATAGTAAAAATGGTAATTTATTTTTTTATTTATTTTTTTTCCCTTTTTGTAACTAAGGACAGATACTGCTTCAATATTCAGAACCTAAATTTTCATCAGAACTGCAGAAGGAATTGCTCAAGTTGTTGCTTAATCTGTTTTAAAATTTATTTTCAATTTGATTTTGAGTACTCAAAATCTCAAAGAGTGTTTGGCAGAAGTGCAGTAACTGGAATAACCTAAATTATTTAATATTTGCAATTTTTAACCTTCACGCTTCGTAGTTGTTTGTTGATAAAATAAACACTTCATATATCCTCTTAAAAAAATATTTACAATTAAGAAGTATTTTGAAATAATTACATAATATTTCCAATTTTTTTTTCTTTTATCAAGAAATTCTAGAGAATTTAAAAATAGATAACTACAGGCTTTAAAGCAATTCATATATTACCCAACTGAACAAAAAAGCTGATAAAATACTCAATGAGCAATGTGAAAAAGTTGGAAGAAAAATCCCTCTTATGATAGGGTAAGTTGACCAGTGATTGACACTTTTAGAGCAATCTCTGATGTTTTTAATGTTCTAGTCATCAGAAAATATTTTTAGAAATCTTAAGTTAGTGCATATGGCATGAAAGACATTCAGTACCGTATATATGTTAAAATATATACATTTGATAACAATTATTTTTTTTTATTTTTATGAATTTTTATTTGACAACCACTCAACGTTCCAGTCATTGACGCTGCCAAATTTTCATTTTATCAGTCATTAGCCCCCTATGTTCCAGTATTTGACACTGCTAGTGATTCATTTTACCAGTTATTAGCACTCTATGCTCCAGTGTTTGACATAAAATGTTAAAATTCTCATAGGTAAAATATATGATTTTATTAGTTTTCTTATTTATTAATTATTTCGGGATAGATAACAATTACTGGAGCATGCCAATCACTGGAGCACCTACCCTATATCTGTACTGATAAGTATAAAGGATTTAAGTCCATATTCTTGATTTTTCAGGAGACGAAAAATAAAGTTAAACTAACTAAAAACAAATCAGAAGAATCGATTAGGAAAAAGGGATTTCGTTGACTTATACCCTTTATACCATTTAGTGATTGTCAACCTTTATTTAATAACGAGAAAAAATTGAATTAAATATTTTATACCGTACATGAATGGTAAATTTCTGACTTGAACCTTTTTTTACCAATGGATTTTCTCAAAGACTAAATGACATAGACTTAAATCCTTTATACCAATCGATAGAGATTTTTTTTCTGAGTCTGACTATGTACTTAACTCAAAATCGACATTTTTGGACTTAAATCCTTTATACTTATCAGTACAGACATATTTGAGAGGAATTTTTCAAAATATTATCCCACTTCTAATGCGAACCCTAGATTACCTCTGAGTTGGGGGGGTTTGAAAATTTTGCTGTCTTTGAGTTTCATGTTACATTATTTGGTTTTTAAAAAAATTTCTTATTCTGGGTGCAGCATAGCCTTGTTTTTACATTTTTCAAGGAACACAAAAAGTATAAATTGCAGGAAAGTTTAAATGATGGGAAATAATTTTTCCAATATAATTGCAGAACTTGATAACATTTCCAATTTAGATATTTATTTATTTATATATACAGGGAAACATGAAAAAGAATTAATATTTAATAAAAACTCCTATTCAAAATTTTTAATTGAAAAATAAGGCATTAATTGTTTCTAACTTTGTTGTAAAACATTTTATAAAGCAAACAATCTTACAATAAACAAATTTGAAAAGAAAGAAATGCTGATGCTAATGCTTTTTGAAATTCTTGTAGTTAAAAAGTGAAACTGAAAAAAAAAAAAAAAAAAAAAATTCCATAAATATAGGGGCACTACTCTCCCCCTTCTTCCTGGGAAAAAATTAATTTTCAATATGGGTGTCTTTTAAAAGAACTCGTCAACACTTTAAAGACGAATGCTTGATCCCTAGATCTCTGATAATTCAAAGACAAATTTATAACTGATTTTTTATTTTAATGGCATTAATTTACATTACATATTATTTATAAAACACAAAACAGGCTTTTTCGACATTTAGTGCTATACTCCTCTGAGATGAAAATTGCCTGCATTCATCATGGAAAATAGTTTTAATAAATAACAATTTTTATAAATAATTCATATTGCGGTAATTTATAATGAAAATATAGAAGAAAGTTTTTTTTAGAGATCTTCAACATTCTGATGTTTAATTGTTTCTATTTGTCTCTGCAATGATCAGGATAAAGCCTTTTCGTTTCTGTCTAAAAACTGTTTGAATCTCCTTTGATATTTCTGTTCGATTTCTTCGATATTGCTGGCCCAGTGCTCATAGGAATAAGTTTGCAGCTCGCCACCAAGCTCTTTCGGCAGTAATCGAGGGTTGATCCTACGATGAAGTTTATCCTGCTCAGAAGATTTATAAAAGAATATCTGAAAAATAAAATTCATTAATAAGACATTAAAGAAAAATAAATAATTCTTTAAACTAACTAGAGCATACTTAAATACCTTATATAAAATTCTTTTTGCAAGTCTTAGCATATTAATTTCGGACATCAACGTGTCCATCCTTAGTGTCAAGGATGTTCAAAATGTCATTCTTCATGAAAACTTCAAAGATTATGTTGTTGGAGACTCCTGACATCATGTCTTCGCTTCACTTCGTTTTTTATCTGTGCTGTTTTCTTGCAGGAACTGTTGCCACATAGGAGGAATGAGGTAGTGCTCTTGGCCGTTGACGGTGTGATTATTGGTTATTATTTCGATGGCCTCCCGTTTTAGTGCGTAATTATGGTTGTTATAAGGGGCTATTTTGTTAATATTAATAGAGTTAATGTTTATAGGGTTATGGTTGTGGGTGGTAGAGAAAGCGGTAGACAATTTTCGAAATTTTAAGTTGGCACGGTGTTCTTTTTCTCATTCAGTAATCAGGTAAAACGGGAGACCATCGAAATAATAACCAATAATCACGCCGTCAACGACCAAGAGCAGTACCTCATTCCTCCCATGTGGCAACAGTTCCTGCAAGAAAACAGCACAGATAAAAAATGAAGTGAAGCGAAGACATGACGTCAGGAGTCCTCAACAACATAAATTTTGAAGTTTTCACGAAGAACGACGTTTTGAATGTACTTGGCACTAAGGATGGACACGTTGATGTCCGAAATTAATATGCTAAGACTTGCAAAAAGGATTTTATATAAGGTATTTAAGTATGTTATTTGTATAAATAATCCTTTCTTTAAAAATTTAAATAACTAGAGCATTTTTTAAAGAGAGAATATTAAAATGATTTTTTTCCCTTGTGGATCATGTAAAACCAACTAGTTTCATATGCCATAAATTGTATGTTGAAGGTAAAACTACAATGTCTCTTTGCCAAAAAATACTTATAAAACTCTGAAAGGGAACATTTTCGTATGAAAAAGTAACATCCTCTATTCTGTTTCAAAATTTATTTTTAATGGGCTCTTCCCACCGTTGTCTGCTCAATCACGTGATAGAGGAAAATGAATAATCAAATTCTGAGAATCGAATTCAATTAAATATTGTTCTTACAAAAGTGTTAATATTTAATATAAAATAAAATAAAAGTAATAGTGTGCATTTGTAAACAGTAGAATAATTGTATTTGCAAATTTAATAATTTTTAAAAAACACTTTATGTGATTATTTATTTTCACCTACAAGAATCGATTTTTGTATATTGTAGTGTAACTGTAACATTAACTGATCTAGCAATAAATAATAGCTTCTTGTGGAATGTTTACGGATTATAAATTGAAATTTTAAAATGTTTTCATTTAATTTAATTGCATAAAGGTGTTACAACAAGTTAATTAACTTAATTACTGGTCTAAATGGATTTACGTAGTACGATATTGCACTGTCACTGATTTAAGTACCAAATATCAGAGTATTTAAACATGTCTTCATGAACATCAATAACACGTATAAACTAAATGATGATTGTAAATGTATACAGCAAACAAAAGATGATTAATAATGATATAAAATGGATTAAAAATGATGATGTATAAAAAATAACACAGATTAAATAAGATTGATTGATCAAAAATAAGAATAGAAAATATGTTATTTCAGCAATCGCTCTAGATAAACAAGACTTCGTCTGCTATTTGTTTTTCCTCTATCATGTGACCTCTGACGTCAGGTGGGAAGAGTCCATTTGATTTTGAGTAGTCAAATAATGCTCAGTAGGAGTGCAGTGACTGCAATAATCAAAATTATTTCGTGTATGATTGCAGACTTTAGCGTCCACACTTTGTAGCTGTTTGTTAATGGAATATACACATCTTCATATACTCTCTTAACAAATCTTTAAATTTAAGAAGTGTTTTAAAATTACTTAATTTTTCCACCTTTAAAAAAAAAAAAAAGTCAAGAAATTTTAGAAAAGTTAAATATAAGGGATCACAGGCTTTAAGGCAACTAATATTTTATCCAGTGTAACTAAAAATTGTGGATGAAATATTCAATAAACAGCTTGAAAAAATTGGGGAGTAATCCCCCTTGCGATATATTTTTGAGTGTGATTTTTTTTAAATATGATATTCTCACAATCCCACTTTCTAATGTGAACCCTGATTGCATATATATCCAGACAAAAAAACCAGATTGACTTCTTTTTTAGTCTGGTGACAGATTCTGATTTTACGTTAATAGATGACTTATGACTTTATATGGAGGACAGCCCTCAGCAGAATCCGCGATTGTAATGAAATGCTCGCCCTCTGGTGGACTAAGGTGAAATTATCACACCACTGAAAGCTTTCACGCTGAAACAATGATAGAACAACAAGAAAGAACAGTAATAAATACACGTGTGGCTATTATATTTACTAACAACTGCAGTTGGGAAAGCGCCATCTATCGATCATTACAAACGCGGATACTGAGAGCTAGGCACTTTGACCAGAGGTCTATTGTACCCAGACCCAAACGTTTCGTAGTTGAAGCAAAGTTCAGCAAACACCTGGCAGGAATATCCTGCAGCTACCAAGGGTCAATGAGATGCCGACCAAGATGCTCAAACATGTGAGCAGAAAAAGCCTCATAGTCACATAAAATGTGCCAAGTCTCCTCTTCCAGACAACAATCACGACAAATGGGATCAGAACTAGTACCCATGATGTGCAGATGCCGTTAAGGGTACAGTGACCAGTAAGAAGGCAAATAACCTTCCTCAAACCATTTCTGATACGTTTTGAAAGCTCCTCACATCAATAGATAATAGATGGTGTTACCTTTTCTTAGGAATATTTTCCCTTTGATAATTTTACACTGTAGATGGCATAGTTTATGGTGTATGGAACTAGTTGGTTTTATTATTATTATTATTACTAGCAGGCTTTATCCACTTCGATAGTCACTATATTTAAATGAATTCTCAAAATTGAATCACTATTTTTTTTTTAAACTTTATTGATAAAACTATAAAAAAAAAAAAAAAAAAGTCCCTCTGAAATTGCTTTGAATATTAGTTCGAGTACCCACTGCCTTTGGCAGCATCTTTCTTTTCCATGCTGTATTGGCTCAAGTTTATACAATCAGGTCCTACTGCCTGCCATAACATCTTTTCCCGGCATTTCAATTTGGTTATTTATCGGACGACTGATAGAGCTGCTATTATTCAAGAGCTATGATTTTACAGATGGATAAATCTCAACATTGATTAAACCTTTTCATTTTGGTACCATGTATTAGTAAGATCCAATCACTCCATCTTTTAGCCTTCACTCTATAACAGGGCCCGAAATTTCAACATAGATTACACTCATTGAAAAAAAAAAAGTTACTCGCTACAAAATATGATTAACTTATTCTATTTTTTTACGTATAAGGTGACCAGAATTTTTTATTGGAAAAAGAGGAGACATTACGCAATGTCTTTTATTTTATAAGAAAATAGAAGACATTCAATTTTGAAAAAGTGGTCATTTAGAGGACACAAAATTGAATGAAAATGAATGTAAAAACCGATTCAAAAGCGACTTTACGCAAGTGGTGGAAACATTTTTATGTCAAATGATAAATTTGGATCAGTATACCTTAATTTAAATTAATAATATATGGATACAAGAGGAAAAATCCCTAATTTTTATAGGTATTACTGGACAATGTAGATTTTATTATTATTAATTTTTGCTATAGACAAAAACTTTTTTTTGTGTGTGTGTTACTTTCATGCTTAGTTACATAAAAAAAGTTGGTAGACATTTTTTTTATTAAAATCATAATCATAAAAAAAAAATAAAAAAAAAAATTGGCAAATGAAAAAATATAATTAATATTCGGCAGATGAAACTATTTGTTTTAACGAACAGTCATTCTTTATCAACATTTTATAAAATTTCTCACAAATATAATCTAAATTAGCCTTAGTAGTTGTAATAAGTTTTTAAAGTAGGTATATAAAGGGGATTATTTTCACATGTCTACATTTTGTTCATTGAAGATAGTTGCTTTGTAGGAGCGTTTTTGCCAGGAGGACATAAAATGAATTCAAGTAACTCTTGCATATTTTTGTGAGGTGGTGGTAGTTTTATCATTAAGGCCAATTGTCTGCACTAGGGCTCTGGGCCTGAGTAAGAGAGCTCTCTGTGGGGTCTTTCTAAGATAACCTGTATTTAATTTGTTTCAGAGAAAGCCACCTAAAACTTATAACGGCTAAGCCAATGAGCGCGATCGGGTATCAAACCCAGTGCCTCACGTAGACCAGCTTCGAGGACAGAACCTCTCGGTGACTGGTGAGCCTATTTTTATAAGGAATATTATTCATGCAAAAGTGAGAACACACTTCAACCTACCCCGTATCGACCAGAGCACCACCTTCTTAATGATTTCATGACAATTTCAATAGTGATTCCGTGTTCTGGATCAAAGAACTGTACAAATATAGGGAATACTTCTATTTCTTTAAGATTCGAAGAATCTGATTAGATATAAACCATAATATGCTTTGGCAAATTTATTAGAAAGTTGTTCTTTTGCGAACCTAACGCAGAAAAAAGTTAGTGTTCATCGTTCGATACAGCCAACAGCCGATTGAGCTTCCCAATTTCGCGAAATTTTTTAAATTAAGGACTAAATCCTTTTCATTTGAAAAAGAGGACAGTCGAAGAAAAACATAAAAAGGGCTTTTTAGTCCTGTAATGTTTTTTCGTTCAAGAGGGCAGAGCGTTGAACAAGTCAGGCCTGAGATTCATCCGCGGATGCGGGATTTTCTGCTTTTATGTGTTTTCTGTAAATTCCGCTTTTTTTTTTTTTAAGTCAAACTCCTATAACGATCAGTGTTCAAACGCTCCACGAAAGACTTTAGGTTCTCAATCTTTCTCCATCCAAAATATAAATGTCAATATTCATTTTAAACGTGCTTTATCAGATTCTATAACATATAAAAGAACAGAATTATTCAATATTTCTCACTCATGTAATTTCTTTTGTCCTGCTCCCTCCCCCCCCCCCCCCTTTTTTTTCCATCTCTAACCATTGCTGATCAAACATTCTGTGGGAAGCCGTTTATTTTTAAATATTTATCCATCCACAACAAAAATGTCAATATTGATTTTAAACTTACTTTATGATATTCTAGAACCCATAAAGAAGTAGAATTTAGAATTGTGTTTAATATTTCTCACTCATGAACCCCCCCCCCCCCCTTTTTTTCCCATTTTTCGCCGCTAATCAATGATTAAATGATTGCTAGCTTTTTTTTTTTTTTTTACCATGTTTTTATTAACTTCGATTCTTGTTTGTTTGTGGGTTTGTGTGTTTGTCAGGGACAAATCTTGCAATCGATTTTTAACTAAATTACCGACTAGCTAGATATTTGAAATTTTCAGGACAGCTCACAACACGGTGACAATACATTTTTCTAATAATTTTAGTCAACTATTTTAACCTTCGGCAGCGCTTATATGATTCGACAGAAAATTTATTTAACGACTAACATAGAAACTAGCTAGACATTTGAAACTTTCATAATAGTTCAGAACACGGTGAAAATGCATTTTTTTAATACCTTTAGCCAACTGTTTCGGGTTCCTGCTGCCTTCGGCAGCGTTATCAGTACAAAGCTTGCAATCGATTTTTCCCTAACTTTCCGACTTTGAAACTTTCAGGACAGCTCACAACACGGTGACAATACATTTTTCTAATAATTTTAGTCAACTATTTCAGGTCCTGCTGCCTTCGGCAGCGCTTATATAATTCGACAGAACATTTATTTAACTAATTTCCCGACTAGCTAGACATTTGAAATTTTCAGAATAGTTCAGAACAGAATGAAAATGCATTTTTTTAATACCTTTAGCCAACTGTTTCGGGTCCCTGCTGCCTTCAGCAGCGTTATCAGTACTAAGCTTGCAATCGATTTTTCACTAACTTTCCGACTATCTGGACATTTGAAACTTTCAGGACAGTTCATAACACGGTGACAATACATTTTTCTAATAATTTTAGTCAACTGTTTCAGGTCCCTACTGCCTTCGGCAGCGTTCATATGATTCAACAGAAAATTTATTTAACTAACTTCCCGAGTAGCTAGACATTTGAAACTTTCGGAATAGTTCAGAATACGGTGAAAATGCTTTTTAAAAATATTTTTATCCAATTGCTTTGGGACCCTGCTGCCTTCGGCAGCGTTTTCAGTACAAAGCTTGCATTCAACTTTTAACTAACTTCCCGGCTAGATAGCCATTTGAAACTTTTATAATAGCTCAAAAGACGATAGCAAGGAATTTTTTTAACACTTTTATTCAATTGCTGGGGTTCCGGCTGCCTTCAGTAGCGTTTATATGATTCAACAGAAAATTTAAAAACATGGTTTATAAAATTTTTTTTATCTTATAATTATTATTTTTTTTTTTTTTTTTACACACATGTTTTATTGCGTTCATGCGCATTATTCTTTTAGTTTAATTTGTCACTTTTAAAATATTTTGTATAATGTTTCCCTGTGCGCATTATTACTTTCTTTTATATTCAATAGAAGAAAGTATTGGATTCGTAGAAATTTTCGACCTCGGGTTTTTGATGGATTTACACGTTTTGAGAGCTGTAGAACACGATTTGGCCATTTTTAGAAAATGTCTGTCTGTCTGTCAGTCTGTCTCTCTGTGTATGTGACAAAATTTTGTGGCAACTGTATCTCAGGAACTACTGCATAGAATTTCATACAAGTTGGTATGTAGTTGCACCTTGACATAAATTAGTGCCTATCAACTTTTGGTAAAAATTATCTTACAGGTTGCCTTGCCATCCCGCTTTTACTAAATTTTTAACATGGTGATATAGGACAAAATTTTGTATAAATGTGCGTAAAGGGAATTATTTTTTAGTAATCATTATGAAATTTAGAATTATTTATAATAGAGATAGTCAACTGGGAAAATTTTTTTGTATGTGTAGGAGTCTCGCCAATAACAAAAAATCAGTTTCGAAAATTTAACCCAAAAGCAATACTTTTGCTACCATATATATGAGTAAGATAAAGTAAAAAAAATATCGTGAAAACTTTGAGTAACAAATATATGAATTTTCTTACTCTTTGTTTAATTTTCTCGCTGATAACAGACTTTGCTATCTTCCATAAAGCTTTTATAATTGCTGGTGTGTGGACCATATGAAATTCCTTCACTAGACACGGACAGCATCTCTAAAAAGATAAACACATGTTAGATAATCTGGTGTGACACGCACACGACTTTCTCTTACTTACCCAGCATTTCAATACTGTAATGAAAAATTGCATATTAAGTCATAAGATCAATACAACAAGATAACAAGTTCAATATACTTTTAAAATAATCTAAAATAGATTTAGGAACAGTTTTATTTGACATATAACTCTGTGTGAGGAGGGCTACCACCCTCTTCAACCTCCCTTACCCTTTAATAAATATAGTGCCTACAATTATTAAAAAAAAATAATAATGATAAAAAAATCAAAGGTGTTATTAATTTGTTTTTAATTTGCCAATCTGATCAAATTTTTTAGTAGTAACCTAATATGAACTTCAAAATACTAAATTTGATTTTCCTGCAGTTATTTAGTTATATATTTATTTTTTTAAATTTATGCTAATAGCAGATATACATACAAATCAACAGCTAAAAATTGAACTTTCGAATTTAGGGCACTTCAAAACGTGATCATATTTAAAAAAAAAAAAAAAAAAAAAAAAGAATTGAAAATGGAACTTTAATATATGCTTTGTTTACAATGTCAAAAACTAATTTATTTTTCTGAGAAGCATTCGTCGACGTAGTAAAATGTAGCAAAGTACTTCCATCAATTACATTCAATAAAAAAGAACGTTAAACTTCATTTTGAGTAGCCCTATATATTGTCTGTAAACTATATGCTTGTCAAACTGCGTTAGTTAAATAGAGTTTTATATGAAAACCACATAACATAAAATGAAATGCACTTCCAGCAATTCCGAATACATCTCCAGTATATCCAAATACTTTCAGTAGCCCTGTAAACGAATAATGTAATTCAGTAGCCCTGTAAATGAAGAAATCAAGTCAGTTTCGAACGTAGCGGACCACAAAAAGATTACTGATGAAAGGGCGGATCCGCCCAGAAAGTACTTTAGCCAACAGAGCTTTAAATAAGGTAAATGTTTTAATATAATATAATTAGACATAATGTATTTTAATTCTCTTGGATGGCCCTATACACGACGCATTTGCTTGATCTCAATGAAAAGTTTAGTGTAGCATCCCTTTATGATACATATTTAGAATACAGAGTTTAAACTTCTTACTCTTCATATTACTATTGTCATATGCCACTCGGAGATTCCGAGCCCCGGTAGTGGAGCTAACCGGATTTATTTTAAGGCATGAGGGGTGCGTCTTCCGTTATTTAAGAGCGCCTCATAGGAAGGAAGTACGACTTTAGCTCCAGAAGCTGGTGAAAGATGGCAGCACCAGCCAAACAGGAAATCGAATTTTGATCCGGATCAGAGCGAGTTAAACCCATGTTCCGGTACCCCCAGAGGTATAATTTTTTATGGGAACTTGGAGGACTTTGCGCCCACGACGGAATTTAACGTGCACCAGTCGCTATTAGCGTACACGACGGTCTTCGGCCGGCTTGAGGACCGAACTCTCAATCTTTCGATCACGAATTCGCTGCTCTTACCGACCAGGCTACCACGGCCTCATATTACTATTTGTTGATAGATATGCTGATATCAGATACCCCACTAAAAACATCTTTTTCGGATTCAGAGGACTTAACGTGTGAATATAACAAAACCTCAATTTCTAAAGTTTGACCCAAAGAACGATACTTTCTCTACCATATATATGGATAAGAAAAAGTAAAAAGATGCAATTATTGTGAAAATTCAGGAAGATATTGTCAAAAGATGATTTCATTTTCAGTTGTTCACAAAAGGAAACAAATCGACAAGGGATTTTATTAACATTTGTATTTTGAATCAATATACACTAAATTGCCACAAATTGATTCAGAATAAAAATATTGATGAAACCCCTTATCGCTCCTGAAAAATATTCAGGCAAGTCTTCAATATGAATATCAAAGCAGATATATTGCGGATCCAACTACATTTCACTGTGTCTTCTGGGTAGCAGTGATTGAACTCAAGGTTAAATTACTAATATGATCAAACATAAAAATGTTGTCTTCTCCCAGCTTAGTGTTTTTATCTTCTGATGTTTACAAGGGTTAAAACCATGAACTTACGACGATCCTTTTCGAAAGTCCCTGCGACCCAAGTTTGGATTGCACATATTGTAAAATCTTGGAATTAACCCTACAAGGCTCATTTTTTTTTAGTGCGCGACAAAAATATATAGGTTGTAATTAGTGGTCAAAAGACAGAGAAAACTTATAAAAATAAAACCATATTTTACGGAAAAATCAACTTTTTAGCTCAACGTACCGTATGTGGAACATACATAAAAATATGATTTTCTAATACGTTTACTATTGTAATATAAAAAAAACAACTTACCTCTGCAAAATATACACTTCTTTATAACACACAGTATTTTTTTTTTTTTTTTTTTTTTTTTTTTCCGAGTCAAAACTGTTCAATAACAATTCTTTTTTTATTTTTGAATTCAGACAAACAACTAACGTATCACTTTCATTCAAATTTCACACTGAGTGCACTATAACAAAAATACGAACGACATATTTAGGTAAAGATTCATATTACTACATTGCTAAATGTCAGTAGCTTCTATCAAGATGTCAAGAGATGTCGCTACTAATAGTTTATAGGAAAGATTAAAGTCAGTGTTCCACACAGGGAACTGGGTGCCTAGTAGGGTTAAATGTTTACAAAGGGTAAAATCATGAATTTGCAACAACTCTTCTTGAAAGTCCTTGGTACCCAAGTTTGGATTGCACGCATTGTAAAATCTTAGAATTCAATGTTTACAAGGGGTAAAACCATGAATCTATGGCGACCTTTCTCGAAAGTCCCTACAACCAAAGCTTCCTAGATCTACTATCAAGCCTGAAGGTATCACTGCGGACAGCGTGTGACGTCACAACCCGGGTCCCTTATCTGTAAGAAACTGATGTCCATCGGGTCCGTTTATTATGTTTTACTATCTTACCTTCTGCTTGGAATGCATGTAGCAAACAATGTTTGTCTTCACCTCACACTTCACATACATTTAAATTATATTTTTCATTAATGAATTTTTAGATTCCATCATTTAATATACTTCAATTGAGTTAATTTTCATTTTCATTGTATTACGGCAGAATATGAGGAAAATTTTTTGAAATCTGAAAATCAATGTTTTCTATTATGTGAATTGTCTAAAGAAAAACAAATGGATGACGGATTAGAATTTGAAGGAATTTGTAATTGTGGTAAATCACTAACTCAGTTAATTAATGAATGTATAAAAACAATGTGTAACATTCTTTTGAATAATTATACGAAGACAAGAAATGATTAATTTCATAGTAGATCCTCCAGAAAATTAGCAACTGTAAATAATAGATTTATAAAAAAAAAAGTGTCAGAGATTTTAAAAAGCGTCAATTAATTTCTTTTAAAATTTTGTAATATTTCTAAAAAAATTAAATATTTTTTTTTAGAAATGATAGAAATTACGTAAAAATTCTTTAAAAATTACGAAAGTCTGTCACCAGTGGTCAAAGAGTTTTGCTCTCGAAGACATTGGGTGCCGGGTTCGATCCTAGGTGACACATGTCAACTTATCCTTACGGAGTTCTCCTTGTTTTTCCCCGAAACGTTTAAATATAGGGCTAGAACCCCGTAAAATGACCCCCACGGAGGACACTTTCTCCAAATGGAAAAAAAAAAAAAAAAAAAAAAAAAAACCTTTGTTTTAATTATCACAGATCGTTGCTCAATCATTCGTTTTAAAGGTATCGACGAGTTCTTTTAAAAGATATCCATATTGAAAATTTACACACTCACCCACGCAAGGTTGACTGTTATCCTGATTGACTGTTACTGTTATGAACAATTCTTTCTTAATTTTACAATAATTCATTAAAAATTATTCTCATTTATACGAAACTTTGTCCTATACGGGCACATTAAAAATTATGAAAAGCGGAATGGCAACACCACTCGTTAAAATGTTTTAATTTTCAAATTTTTGTTTCATTTTTATTTATTTTTCTCTTTCTTCTGAATTCAATAGAAAAACGTCTTGGATTCGTAAAGATTTTCTATGTCTGGTTTTCGATGGATTTACACGTTTCGAAAGGGACAAACACGATCTGATCAGTTTTAGAAAATGTCAATATATGTGTGTGTGTGTGTGACAAAATATTGTGGTATCTGTATCTCAGGAATTAATGAATAGAATTTCATAAAAATTTGAGTTGCTTCTTGATTTATAAATGTCCTTCAAATTTTGGTGAAAATCGCCAACAGGTGGAGATACCACAACATTTGATGATAATTATTAATATGACAGTATAGGAGAAAATTTTATATAAATGAGCACAATTACGATTATTTTTAACGAATCATCGTGAAATAAAAAGAAATACTTATAGGTTGGGTTGGGTTGTGAGAACTGCACTAGGGTCCTAGGCCTGAGAGAAATGCCCTCCGTGGGGGTTTTTCTAAGGGTTCCTATCCCGTATTTACACAATTTTGGAGAAAACCAAGGAAAATTCCGAACGGATAGGCCGACGAGTGCAACCTGGGATTGAACCCGGCACTTCACGTCTACCAGCTTTGAGCGCGCAGAACCGCTCGGCCGCTGGTGGGCCGAAATACTTATAAGAAACATTTGTATATATAGGAGCATCTTTGCATCCTTGGAGGAAAATCCTCCCGAATGTTGTAAACTTTCAATATAAATATTTTTTTAAAAAATAATAAATACCTTTAAAACTAATAGTTGAGACATTCGATAATTTCAAACGAAGTTATCGATTTTTTTTTTTTTTTTTTTTCCAAAAAGAAGAGGAAAAAAAGAAGAAGAAGAAAGAAAGAAAGAAACACTTCCTACGATCTCGAATGTTGAGCATAAAATTATTTTTTTCGAAATTTCGTATTGTACTTCTCTGATATGAAAGTTATCTCTATTCATTGTGGAAATTAATTTTTATAAGTAGTTTGTATTGCGTGAATTTGTTTAGGAATTATAAATTTATCTGAATCTGAAACAGATTTTTTAAATATCGTTTTAATTTTTTTTTCGGCCCATGTAATTTTAAATTGAATGATCCAAAAATTTCTTATATATTAATCTGAAATATTTTTTAAACATCTTATATTTATGACTTCAAATTGTTTACTTTAAATGTTTGCAAAACAATTATAGTAACTCAAATGATATATTTATACTTTATGAAATAATCTTCGAAAGCCATCAATACAAAATCAATACCAAACATTTTCAATTTTTGTGCTTTGCAAATAGGGTATAATTTTAAATATAAATTTTTAGTGTTCTTAAAATATAAATTTAACATTCAAATTTCGATTTTCATACATTAAAAATTGGAAATTTAAAAGTACTGAATGTATCTATGCATGTTAAAAATTCATTATTCTTTTGGCAAACATTATTTCAAATTTATTCGATATTACCTATAAACTGAATGATTTTAATTTTGCCTAATACAGACTAATTTGAAATAGTAATTCAAACATCTAGTATTTATTATAACTCGAATTTTTTTTCAAAATTTACAAATCAGCATTTACTAAAGTGTTGTTGTATCTGCATTTCAGAAAATAAACTTTCAAATTAATGTATAAAAATGATGAAAAATGTGCATACTTAATATTTTCAAATATGTTACATAGCCAAAAATAGAGGATTTAAAAAATATTTTTTTGTACTTTAAAAGATTGAATGTCACAGTTTGGAAATTTAGAAAGAGTGAATGCATGTATATCTAAAAATTATTAATACTTATTTTTTAAGTATTAATTTAATACTCTTTGTACAAAACTTCGAAGTTGAATGATCTTAATGAAATTCTGAATATATCATAATACTTTTTTAAATAATGTAAAAATATACAAAGCTTGATTTATTGCATTATATATCTGATTTTAAAATACACTTCTATATGTGAATATAATTAAAAATAAAATAAATATTTGGTAAAATATGTATAATAAAATTTTCATTTATATATTAATTTTCAAATGAGCACTATTAAATATCATTTTTGTTGTTTTAACTCAAATTTAAATCTTTATATGCTAAAATTTGGAAATTTAAAATTAAAGAACGTGTGTCAAGATTTATTATTATTATTATTATTTAAATATTTTAATTTCCTTGGTGCAATAGTTATAAAATAAATTATTCCAATGGAATTCGGTGTATTTCCTTCGTTTATTAAAATAACATGTACAATCTTAGTTTTATAATATCAACTATTTGATTTAAAAAAATACTTAATGATGTAAACACGCATAAACATAAATGAAAGGGAAAATATATCTATTTTAGCTGAAACTATAGGGGGGGGGGAAACATACATATACACATATATAATAAAAATGGTAGATAAATGCCAAAATATTTTTTAACGGAATATTAATGAGAAATCTGTTTTTATGAAGAAGAAATGAAGCGAAAGTAAACGATGCGGAGGGACCCCGGTTGTGACGTCACGAAGAGGACCTTCAGGCTTGATAGTAGATCTAGGAAGCTTTGCTACAACCCAACTTTGAGTCGCAGAAATTGTAAAATCTTGAAATTAAATATTTATGAGGGAAAAAAATCACGAATCTATGATGACACTTCTCGAAAGTCTCTGCAATCCAACTTTGGGTTGCAGAAATTGCAAAGTTATGGAATTAAATGGTAAAACCATGAATCTACGGCGACCTTTCTCAAAAGTCCCTGCAACCCAAGTTTGTGTCACGACCCTTGGGTTAAGAAAATCCAATTCCATTGGCTGTTACTATGCTTCCATGGATATATAGGAGCACTAATCCTGACTCTTTTGCATTGATGCGTATAAATTTTTTGTTTTCTTTTATATATACATATATATAAATTACTGGATTCGTAAAAGTAAAAGTTTTGAACTCCGTTTTTCGATTGATTTACACATTTCAAGATATCCTCTGCATGATTTGATTGTTTTTTAGAAAATGTCTATTTGTCTGTATATGTGCATGTATCAATTATTTTGTGGGTGCTGTATTAAACGATCTAATGAACGAAATTTAGCCAAACTTGGTATTTAGTTGCACTTTGACCTAAATTGGTGATTTACATTTGGGAATCAGTTGCTCAACAGATGGCGTTGTCATCGCATTTTTCTTCTTTTTTAATAACTTTTAGCGTGGCTGTATAGGACAAAATTTCGTATAAAAGTACGTAATGAGAATTATGTTTAATTTTTCAATGTGAAATTGGAAATAAATGTTTAGAGTAGTTATAGACGATCAAATAAATATTTTACTTTCTTCTATATTCAATAGAAGAAAGTATTGAACTCGTTAAAATTTTCAACCTTGGGCTTCCGATGGTGATGAATTTACGCGTTCCAAGAGGTCTAGAACACGATTTGACAATTTTTAGAAATTACTTGTCTGTGTTGTGTGTGCGACAAACTTTTGTAGAAACTGTATCTCCGGCAGGGCCTGACTATCACACGGGCACCCAGAGCACGAAATTTCTAAGGAACACAGAATTTTAATGATTGTTAAACAAATTTTCCATTTTTTTTTTTTTTTTTTTTTTTTTTTTTAATTCAGCTTTTTTTCATTTGTATGAAAAAATTTTAATAAAATATATCGGTAGGAGCATTTTTATTTGTTTTTGTGACCAAAAATAGAAAAAGTTTTATTTTTTATCGGAAATTTTTTTTCTGCCGGCACGTTTTGCTGATGAAATTTGTATCAGAACAGAAGCCGACTAATATATATATATATATATATATATATTATATATTTTTTTCTTTTGCAGGCCAAATAAAATATTTTCTTCAACTTTGGACTGTATGGGGGGGAGGAGAGACAGCTTGCTCCCTTGGCCTTCTATTCGCTATATCCTTGATAGTTTTTACAAATTCTTTCACACTTCTTTCACGAAAATGTTAAAGTGTCCTGGGCACAAAAACTTGTTAGTCGTAGTGGGGCCCTGATCTCAGGAACTACTGCAGAGAATTTCATGAATGTGAAACAGAAAGTAGCACTATTATACATTGTGATTCATAAAGAAGTATATGTTGTATAATTTGTGATCCGAACTTATTATCTGCCCTATATATACAAATATTCAGAACTCTTATTTTTGCCCAAAGAACCCTCGAGAAAACCTACATACGCTGTCTAAAACTGACTTTTGAGCAACTTAACCACCTCCGATGTGTTTTCTCATAAATGTAGATGTATCAGTCGACATATATCTTTGAGGACAATCAAGCATGTATAAAGTTTGCTGAATCTGAAAAATATCAGGATCGAAGAAAACAGATTGATGTAAAATTTCACTTGATCGAACAATTATATGAACAAGAAATGATTAAACTGAAATACATTCCAGGTAAGGATGATGATGATGAAAATGACTGCTGATACCCTTACAAAGGCTCTACCGAAGACAGTGTTTACAAAACATAGGGATAAGCTACAATTTTTCGCGTAATTTGTGATCCGAACTTATTCTCTGCCCAATATATACAAATTTAATAGACTTTCAGAACTCTTTATTTTTTCCCAAAAAACTCTCAGCGAAAAAGCCTAGTATCAGCGTATGCTGTCTGAAACTGACTTTTGCGCAACTTAACTACCTCTGACGTGTTTCATCATAAATATATATATATATCAATAGACATGTAACTTTCATTGTGAAAGGAGCTGCTTTACAATGTTCTGCCTCAGTTTCGTTTTGTTTTATACCTAATCTTTACTTTAAATGTTAAACTAGAATTTCTCAAATTAAACAGTCAAAATCATCCAAGTATCATCATTACAAAAATGTATTTTCTTCTTTTAAACTAATATATTTTTACATTCCAGAGATGATAGTTTTTATCTAAATCAAAAGTGCAAAGCAGAATGTTAACTACGATAATTAATAAAAAGATCGGATGCCAGATATAACTATTACAGGTAAGAGAATTCAACCTATATTCTTAAACTGTAATAAATAACAATCATTAATATTGAATTCATTTATTAACCATTAGCAGGCTACGCCCGCTTCGCTGGTCACTATATTTAAAGGAATCACTATAATTAATGAATTCTCAAAATTGCATCAATTTTTATCATTCGAAAAAAAAAAAAAAAAAAAATGTGATTGGAAAAAATGTCTCAACGGGGGCCCACTGTCCTTGGCAGCGCAGGCAATTGTGCACTGCGCGCGCGCATTTATCTTTAACACTCTTAATGAATCACTATATTATCATAAAGGGAAAAAAATCTCCCATCAGTGGAATAATCGGTTCGGGCCACCACTGCCTGTGGCAGCGTATACAGGCGTGCAAGGCTCGCATGCTCCTTCACCTACCGTACCCGCCCCTCCTAATTATTTTAGACTTTAAAAAATACTCGCAGTCGTTCTCTCGGGCTTTTAAACCTAATAATACTAATTTCCAACATTTTATCTGAATTTCTTTATTTTTACCCCATGCGCCCAATCCCTTCCTGCCCTTCGTAATAATTCTGTACTTTCGAAAATATCCGCAATCGATTTATCGGGCCTCAAAACCTAACAACACTAATTTTCAGCGCTCTAACTCTTATTTATATATTTTTGCCCTTTCACCTCCCCTTCCCGTCTATCCTAATAATTTTACAAATTCGAAAATATACGCAATCGATTTGTAGGTATCAAAAACCTCCATGTACCAATTTAATAACTTTACAAATTCGAAAATATCCGCAATCGATTTGTAAGTATAAAAAATCTCTATGTACCAATTTTGAACGACCTAACTCTATTTTTATTTTTTGCCCCTCCGTCCCCTCCTCCCGCTTCTCCTAATAACTTTACAAATTCGAAAATATCCGCAATCGATTTGTAGGTGTCATCAACTTTTATGTACCAATTTTGAACGGTCTAACTCGATTTTATTTTTTTTGCCCCTCCCCCCCCTCACACACACATACTTTTCTGACCTTCCTAATAACTTTACACTTTCAAAAATATCCTCATTTGACTTGCAGGTCTCTAAAACCTATCTGTACCAATTTTGAACGGTGTAACTATATTTCTATTTTTTTACCCCATAGGCCCCCTTTCAAGCCCCACCTGGGACGAATTTCTAAAATTAAAGAAATTAGTTTTTATGTATTTATGGGAACTGTATTTTAGAGCAAAAATATCTTACACATATATTTTTTTCTGTTTGCAATATAAAGGATTATTTTAAATCGCGTTTTGCCCCCTCTCCTCCCCTCTTGGGGGCTGAATTTCGAAAATTCCAGAAATTAGTTTTTAGTTATTTGTATTATCTATATATTAGAGCAAAAATTTCACATATATCTGTTTTTCTGTTTGAGATATATAGGAGTATGTGAAACCACGTTTTGCGCATGTGAAATCACATTTTGCCCCCTTTCTCCCCTTGGGGACCGAACTTCTAAAATTCCAGAAATTGGTTTTTAGATAATTAAATTAGCTATATTTTAAAGCAAAAATTTTACAGATATCTGTTTTTTTCTTTGAGATATGAAGCTTTTTGTGAAATCACATTTTGCCCCCTACACCCCCTTGGGGGGCGAATTTCGCAAAATCGCTTCTTAGGGGATGCTTACACTATATGTTCTATAATCTGACACAGTTTCGAGTCAGTGGCTCCAGTAGATTTTGCTGTGCGTTGATGAGTCAGTGAGTGAGTGGAAGTACTCTTTTATATGTATAGATTTGGCACAGAATTAAAGTAGTATACTACGCAATTTAAAGTAGTATACACTTTCCAGATGCTATAAAACGGTAACAGTCAAAGACATGCCCCACTTCAGCGAACCGTAGGGTAGATGTACTCTTAAAGTTTGTGTCTCGCCCCTGACCGAAGAGACATAGGTAATAGCGTGCGTGTCATGTGACTAGTCAGTCAAAATAGCGGCATCTGCAGTGGAAACTTGAGAAGGCTTTTTGTGTTCTCTGATTTAGCAAAACGGAATCCACAACATTTTCGATCACGATTCGGAAAAGAAGCTCCAACTAGAAAATCTACTTATCAATGGCATGAAAGATTTAAAACTACGGGCTGTTTGTACATAGGTAAAAGTTCTGGATGACCGACTGTATCGCAAGAAGTCGCCAAGAGAGTTTGCACCGCCGTTAAACAAAGTCCTGAAAAATAAACTCGGAAGGTGAGTTGTGAAGTGCAGCTTTGTCAGTCCACTGTCCGAAGAACTTTGAGAAAGAAGCTTAAAATGATTAGATACAATGTGCAGGTGTTGCAAAATCTGAGTGACTTTGAGAAACAAAAGCGCATTGAGTTTTGTGCCGATATGCAACTTCGTTTTGAAAATAACGATTTTGCCAATCGTTTTGTTTTCATCGATGAAGCAACATTTCACGTCAGTGGGAAAGTACACAAGCAAAATGTTCGCTTTGGGGGAACAGAGAATCCCAAACTCATAGTGCAACACGTGCGAAATTCTCCTAAGGTAAATGTGTTTTGTGCAGTGTCCACAAAGAAAGTGTACGGCCCCACCTTTTTTCACGAACGAACTGTCACGGAGCCACAATTTTTGGATATATTAACTCTTTGGTTGATGCCACAGTTGCACGACGATATTGACAATTTCTTTCTCCAACTGGATAGTGCACCACCACACTGGTTGGCCTACGTGCGAGATTACCTCGATGAAAATCTCCCTCACTGATGAATTGGACGAGCCGTGGACTACAACATGGCACTTACCCAATGGTCACCCAGAAATCCTAACGTAAATTTTACGATTTCTTCCTGTGGGGGTATGTAAAGGACAAGATATTCGTCCCTCCCCTTTTTGTTTATCTAGCGGAGCTGAAATAGCTTATCACAGCACCATCGATGGATTTGATTAGATACCTTAACACGCGTTTATGTGGAAAGGGATTATCGGCTCGGTGTGTGTCATGTGACTAAGGAGTCACACACAGTTCGTCTTTGACTGTCCCTAACAAAACTTCAAATAATACCATACAATTCTGTTACAAATTACATATAATATCTTACATTGTTCTAGATTTATAGTGCATTGAAACTGTTTACTTCTTTATGAATCATCCTGTATAGAACGATTAGAAGAAAGTTTTGTGATGGCCACAATATACTAATTTTTTTACTATAGGGGGTAAACATTTACAAAAATAAAAAATATTTAAAAATACCTCTGTAGTTTACAGACCAGTGTATGTATTCATTGTTCTTTGCCAATCTGCAAACAGAATACTACGAAATGCATTTCGTAAAAAGTGAGAAAGTTTTTGTGATTAAAGAGCATTTTAAAACAAATTTACTGATAATGGTAAACTATATACCTGCAATGCTTGTAATGCAAATATTAACCAGCTGCTACTTGCGATGGCATGACCAACTGTAAAATTTTTGAAGTCCATGATGGCTATAAATCCAGCCACTTGGCTAACACAATTTGTGGCAGCTATATGAAGCGAGACCATGGTACCAAATATGAGGTCTTCCGATGATATTTCTTTCGGATCCCAGTTTTCTAAAACGAGAAAGAAACGTTATACGTCATGCATAGATTCTAGAAAACCGACCAAAAAGAGACTAGTAAGATTCTAAAGCAATAAAGAAACGTTATTCGTCATGCATAGGTTCTACAAGACTTACCAAAAGAGACAGCTAAGATTCTAAAACATGAAAGAAACATTCTATGTCATGCATAGATTCTAGAAGACTTACCAAAAGAGACTACCAAAAATCTTAAATAAGAAAGAAACGTTATGCGTCATGCATAGATTCTACAAGACGTACCAAAAGAGACTACCAAGAATATGAAATAAGAAAGAAACTATCATGCATAGATTCGCGAAGACTTACTAAAAGAGACAATTAAGATTCTCAAACAAGAAGGAAACGTTACGCTTCATGCATAGATTCTACAAGACTTACCAAAAGAGACTAGTAAAATTCTAAAACAAGAAAGAAATATTATTCATCATGCATAGATTCTAGAAGACATACCAAGAGAGACTACCAAGAATCATAAACAAGAAAGAAACATTATGCGTCATGCATATATTCTACAAGACTTACCAAAAAAGACTACCAAGAATCTTAATCAAGAAAGAAACTGTCATGCATAGGTTCAAGACGACTTACCATAAGAGACTATTTAGACCCTAAAACAAGAAAGAAACGTTATGCGTCATGCATAGGTTCTAGAAGACCTACCAAAAGAGACTAGTAAGATTCTAAAACAAGAAAGAAACGTTATTCGTCATGCATAGATTCTAGAAGACTTACCAAAAGAAACTAGTAAGATTCTAAAACAAGAAAGAAACGTTATTCGTCATGCATAGGCTCTAGAAGACTTACCAAAAGAGACTATCAAAAATCTAAATCTAAAAGGAAACATTATGTGTCATGCATAGATTCTATAAGACATACTAAAAGAGACTACAAAGAATCTAAAGCAAGAAAGAAACGTTATGCGTCATGCATTGATTATAGAAAATTGATTTTTAAAAAACTTTTTGAGTTCTTTATAGGAAGTGGTCTGGGGGAGGATAATTGCCACCTTTTGTTGGAATTAACTAGACTTTGAACTGAATAATATACACTTCATTTGAATTCCCTAGCATGATAGGAACATGGGTAAAATGGGGTCCAAAGTTCAGTTAAAACATATCTTACAAACAAAATTTATATGGGCCAACAATGAGACAACTGCTGTTTTCATTGGGTTGGGCCTTTTGTTGACCAACGTTTATCAATGACTGTTAGCTGTAAGGATGGCCCAGTTGTTGGCAAACCATTGGCCCATATGCAGCATTGTACGCTCACAATTACATTTTAATATTTAGTGCTCGTTATATTTATATTTTGGAGTGAGAAATTAAATTCCTAGATGTTATTTTGATGAGTGTAATAAAATTGTATATTCTCTTTAAAATTACAAAAAAAAAAGTTATTATATGCAAGCTTAACACACCAATTACACACACTAACTACTTTTGGAATCATAACTTTGTTTTTTTATGGTGGCCAACAGTAGCTGCCCAACAAGTAAAATACCAACAGAGGAAACAAAAAATGTGCTATTGGGCTAACCCACACTATTTCAACTAAACGCCCTCTGTGCGAACCAAATATCTACTAATGGGCCTGCGATTCATGTTTGTAGGGATTTGCTGACTATTTTTAAATCAAGCAGGTTTAAAATAAGTCCCAACGTTAAAACTACTGATGGTTTTAGACAGAACATTTTCAGCTTTCAAGAAGCATAATGCAATGGGAGGTGGGGAAAGGGAAGCAGCGGGGAAACGTTTAATTGCGATGCAAAGACGGGTATAAATCAGAGATAAGTTGTGTTTAGCTCCACACATTTCACCACTTCATGGCAGTCTCATATTTTTAATATTTGCAGGACAGTAAGTTTGTCATTCTTACTTGCCATCACCATCATTATCATCCGACTCATCAGAGAAAGGAGTAACCCATTCCCCTCTGAAGAAAATGATTAGTCACCAATCAATTATTGACTCTCCAGATTACTCATTCTGTAAATTCATAGGTCCCTTAAAGGATATATTGGGCTCAAGTTCAATCTCAGGTTACGCACATCGACATAGTCGTTCGAAGTTTTCCTTGGTTTTCTCTAAAGCTTGCGTAAATACGAGCTAGGACCCCCTATGAAGACTCCCATGGAGAGCATTCCACCTATAGACCTAGGACCATAGTGTAGTCAAGCGGTTTTAAGCCCCAACCAAGTCTTAATTGGTAGGCTATACTTCCTCTCGTCTACCTGAGTCGTTTACTTTGTTGTTGCCATTCGTGAATTTTCTCACTTGTTTTCATTTTATAGGCCAATCGTGGTAGTCTCTTTTAAATAAAGGCTGTTCCCTCGAACTCATAACTTCAGAAGAATGATATAGTGATGACATCTTCGGAAAAACACAAAGCCAAAATTCGTAACAGCAGAAGTCTTTAAGTAACACAGTTGTATATGAGAGATTCTGCATTGTTATTGTGAAATTTCGTAATAGGAATCATTCGAGACGAAAGTTATTGTAACTACACTTCTCGAAGCTGCCAAATAAATAAAATAACACAATACTAGCCAATGTTTTGGTATAGACTCAATAGGGCTCCTGCTGTAGCCTCGACTGCAGCAGCCAACTTCAGCAGACAACGGCTAACTTCATTTGCTCTGCATGCTGATACGCCGTATGCTAACTCCTCTAATACCATTCCTCCAAGATCATAAGTAAAGTCCTTAAAGGTTACCATTTTTCTCGGCTTGTTTGTCATCAATTTTCTTTAAAACGAATTTAGTATAGAATGTTCATGGAACCTTCTGGGAATGCCAAGAAACACCATGGAACTTCAGGAAACCTCCTAGAAATTTTATGGAATCTTCTAGAAACTTCATGGAAACGTCTAGAAATTTCATGGAATCTTTTAGAAATTTTATGGAAGCGTCTATGAACTTCATGAAACCTTCTAGAAGTTTCATGAAATCTTCTAGAAAACAGAAACGTCTAGGAATTTCATGGAATCTTCAATTTGATGAATGCTATATCTCTTACTGTATATAATTACATAAAACTTAATTAATGACCGGACCATTATGAAACACTATGCATAATTTAACTCTGTCCTTAAACGGCCTTTGAATTTGAGGACGCTGCGATGATTTGTCCTCAAATTGGGTTTAAAAAATTTGGTCGCCTTAGTTAAATCCTGTATCAACTTGAGTTTCTCCAGAAAACGCAGCTTAAATAACAGCTGACAACATATAAATCACAGCACAAACGATACCATAGTCACAACATACAGAAATAAACTACAGTTCAATGGTAGAGACTTAGTGAAACAGAACTTTCTATTCCGTAAAGTCTCAGCGAGAAACTCACCTCAGTGATCGCAACGGGACCCCTTTTATAGCCTGCCATTAATCCTGAATTTTACAGTAACTTCCGTAATAAACGAGTTACAGCGTGGACAATGGTTCTATCGATAATAAAGGTTTTTTCACTAAGGTCGTCAAATTAGTTGCCAAGGTGCGATAAAGTCGCCAAATTCATCGCCAAGTCCATTACGTGCCTTGATAAAGTGTGTTTTTAACGTAGAAGGATCTTTTTTAACGCGGAAACAAGCTAGAAATGGGAAAAACTAACATTTTATAATGTGACTAAACCTCTTAGAAAGAAATCACATAAAAGTAACTAGTACTATTTAGAAATCTGTAACACTATATTTACATCTATGCATAACACGCACGATTTTTATTGATCTATTACACAAATATATTCATTATGCATACGTATTACATTTATAAAAGCACATACATAAACTGCAAAAATAAGTGATATCTCATAAAAAAAAAAAAAAAAAAAAAAAAAAAAACAATACTATTGTAAAAGTCACCCTGCCCAGCAAAAACTCTTACCTTTCTTATGCATACGTATTATATTTATAAAAGCACATACATAATCTGCAAAAAGAAGTGATATCTCATAAAAAATAATACTATTGTAAAAGTCACCCCGCCCAGCAAAAACTCTTACCTTTCTTAAGCAGTCAAACAAAGGATTGATATCAAATTTCGCCGCCGCTATTGAATCCCTACTCAATGCCTAGCTTAAGGGCCCTCTTCACTCACCGCCGCCTGAAGCCGAAACTAATGTTATTCTATGGGAAATTTTTCTTTACAAATAACTTATTAACTAATACATATTTTTAAATTCTGTTTTCATGTTCTGAAAATTCCCAACTGTTAAATTGACGGACCTTTTTTAAAAATTTTTTTTTTTATTTTTTATATTTTATTTTGAAGCTGCAAAATACTTATTTTGAATATGTGAATTTTTTTCTTTTTGAAATTTCAAAATAAAATATTAAAAATTAAAAATATACATTTCTAAGAAAGGTCCGTCAATTTAACAGTTGGGAGTTTTCTGAATGTGAAAACAGAATTTAAAAATATGTATTAGTTAGTAAATTATTTGTAAAGAAAATTTCCCCATAGAATAACATTGGCTCGCGCTTCCGGCGACAGTAAGTGAAGAGGGCCGTTAATGAAGATCTATGCCAATAACACTGCATGTATCTTTCTAATAAATCATAATCTCTTTCAACATTCTTTGTTATCTGTGTTAGTTTTTCGCTGCATTAGAAAGTTATAATTTAAAGAATTTTTACGGCTGGGTGCATCCCCTATGTAGAAGTTTTAATTAATAAAAAAATTACTTAGTAAAGATTAAAATATTATTACGCACCCCGCCGTAAAAATACTTTAAATTATAACTTTATAATGCAGCGAAAAAACTAACACAGGTAACAAAGAATGTTGAAAGAGATTAGGATTTATTAGAAAGATACATGCAGTGTTATTGGCAGATCTTGATTAATCTAGGCATTGAGTACCCGGGATTCAATAGCGGCGGCGAAATTTGATATTAATCCTTTTTTGGGCTGCTTAAGAAAGGTAAGAGTTTTTGCTGGGCGGGATGACTTTTACAATAGTATTGTTTTTTATGAGATTAAATTATGCAAATGAAATTTCGCTAAAGCTTGTGCATGCGTAGTTAAAAATTATTTAGTAAAAGTGTTTATCCCTTTCCGAACCGAAACATTTTTACCTTAAAACATTACATTCTTCTGTTTTTGCAAACTGAAAGAAAAATATGGATTATAACCGACATTTATTGATTAAAAATTGTACTTTACACTTTCTGCTAATTAGCTCGATCGTTCATTTCCTGATTTTATTACATACGACTGTTCCAGGTGCAAAAATGTAAGTAGATGTCGGGGATGTCTAACCCGCACGATCCTACTGCCTTGTTCGGAAAGGGATAAATTTCGTAAGATATTTAGCACTAGCAAACCCATGCGAAATATTCGCATTTTATTTCTTTTCTTATTTACCTTTAAAATTTGAAACTCATAAATGTTATACCAAGTTCACCAGCTAATTAAAATTTTAATTTACCAGAAGCCAAATTAATATTGTACAATAGTCAAACCAAAATCATTCAAAGAAAGGTTTCCAAATAAAATTCAACTAGCTGGAACCCGTCGAATTCGACGATCACTTTATTGACCGTAATGTTTCAAAAACCGTCTCATCATTATTTAAATGTATTTCATGTTAAAGTATCTAATATAATTTACGACATTTCACTTAAAAAAAGAAAGTCGGAAAAATGCTTATAAATCGAAATACTATGTATGACATCACTTTCTACAAAGTACTCTCAATGTGACGTCAAACTGACTTCAAATAAACAGATGCTATCTTTTATTTTCTATTTTGTTTAATACTGAGACTATATGTTAGCTGACCCGTCCGGCGTTGCCCGGGCCCATGATACTTTAAATGAACCTTAAATTTGTATTATTTTATACCTTTAACTCGATTTTGTTTGAATTTCTGTTTTTAAATGAAAGCATCACGAAATAAATAATCATCTGTAACAAAACAATTACCTCGATCCGAACGAAACTCTGCCTTGTGACCTCGGTGCTTGCAGCAGCGCATACACGGCGCTAACAACATAAAAAAATTCCCAAAAATTAACCTGGAACCGAACGAACCAGCCCGGCAATGCCTGGGCCCGTGATAATAACTTTAAATGAACCTTAAATTTGTTAGATTTTATATCTTTAACTCGAATTTGTTTGAAATTCTATTTTTAAATAAAAGCATTGCGAAAAAAAATAAACAGCTGTAACAAAAAATAATTATCTCGAACCGAACGAAACTCTGCCTTGTGACCCCGGTGCCTGCGGCAGTGCATACGCGGGCCGCTAACAACATAAAAAAAATTCTCAAAAATTAACCTGGAACCGAACAAACCCGCCCGGCAATGCCCGGGCCCTTGATAATAACCTTAAATGAACCTTAAATTTGTATGGTTTTATATCTTTAACTCGATTTTCTTTGAATTTCTATTTTTAAAAGAAAACATCACAAAATAAATAATCATCTGTAACAAAAAAAATTACCTCAAACAGAACGGAACTCGGGTTCGTGACCCAGTGCCTGCGGCACGTATATGCAGGCCGCTAATAACATGGAAAAATTCTCAAAAATTAACCTTGAACCGAACAAACCTCTGACTCGTGTTACCGCTGCCCGTGGCAGCGGCACCGTATAGCAGGCATGCTACGCACGCGCTGCAAAATCCACTTTCCTTCACCAGGGAGCGCAGTATGTTGTACACGAACATCATCAATCGCCTTGAATTTCCAAGACCTTTCAAATAAGGTGTCACATGGTGGTGTCAACTGCAAAATCCTTTAGTTACACTTTCCACCGCCAGGGGGCGCAACGTATTCTATACATAAACACCAACGGTCAGGAAATATCAAGACCTTTAAAATAAGTTGTAACATGATAGGGTCTACTGCAAAATCACCTAGTTCCATTTTTAACCACCAGGGGGCGCACTATATTGTATACAAACATCCACAATCAACATGAAATTTCAAGACCTCTATCAACAATCGCCTTGAATTTCCAAGACCTTTCAAATAAAGTGTCACATGGTGGTGTCAACTGCAAATCCTTTAGTTGCCCTTTCCACCACCAGGGGGCACAGTGTGTTCTGTACGAAGATCACCAACCGTCAGGAAATACCAAGACCTTTAAAATAAGGTGCAACATGATATGGTCTACAGCAAAATCACTTAGTTCCATTTTTCACCACCAGGGGTCGCACTATGCTGTATACAAACATCCCCAATCGACATGAAATTTCAAGACCTTTAAAATGAGGTGCTACATGTGTGGGTCTAGAACGGATTTCCCTCTCAAACTAATTTCCCTCCTTTCCCCTCCCTTCCAAATCTACTTTCCCCCTTTCCCCCCCCTTTAAAATCGAAAATTCCAAATTCGCAGATATTGATTTTTTAGTATTCGACTCTAGTCCAATATGTACAATTTCTTCACCGTGAAGTAATTTGAAGCTTAGTTAAGCTCGTAAACGTGTTTTTAACCCAAACGGGTGGGAAGAAACGTTTTCCCACCCGTTTCCGCCGGGGCAGAAACGGTTTTCCCCCGGGTGGGAAAGCATTCGACTTTTTTTTATTTTTCTCTTCTCATAGCACATCTACAGACCAAGACCTTTCTTTAGACACCTCAACCAAATTTTTACACCGAGTAGTTCTCTCAATATAGTGGAGACCGGCAAAAACGTGTTTCAAATTAATATATAGATTTAACCACCAGGGGGCGCACTATATTGTATACAAACATCCACAATCAACATGAAATTTCAAAATCTCTATCAACAATCGCCTTGAATTTCCAAGACCTTTCAAATAAAGTGTCACATGGTGGTGTCAACTGCAGAATCCTTTAGTTGCACTTTCCACCACCAGGGGGCACAGTGTGTTCTGTACGAAGATCACCAACCGTCAGGAAATACCAAGACCTTTAAAATAAGGTGCAACATGAAATGGTCTACAGCAAAATCACTTAGTTCCATTTTTCACCACCAGGGGTCGCACTATGCTGTATACAAACATCCCCAATCGACATGAAATTTCAAGACCTTTAAAATGAGGTGCTACATGTGTGGGTCTAGAACGGATTTCCCTCTCAAACTAATTTCCCCCCCTTTCCCCTCCCTTCCAAATCTACTTTCCCCCCTTTAAAATCGAAAATTCCAAATTCGCAGATATTGATTTTTTAGTATTCGACTCTAGTCCCCATATGTACAATTTCTTCACCGTGAAGTAATTTGAAGCTTAGTTAAGCTCGTAAACGTGTTTTTAACCCAAACGGGTGGGAAGAAACGTTTTCCCACCCGTTTCCGCCGGGGCAGAAACGGTTTCTCCGCGAAAGCGTTCGACTTTTTTTTATTTTTCTCTTCTCATAGCACATCTACAGACCAAGACCTTTCTTTAGACACCTCAACCAAATTTTTACATCGAGTAGTTCTCTCAGTATAGTGGAGACAGGCAAAACATGTTTCAAATTAATATATAGATGCTCACGACCCAATTTTCATACTTCCACAGGCAGTACAGTTTTAATATTGGACTTCCACGACGCCTTTTAAATTTTTGTCGTCATGTTAGCGATGAATTTTTATTAATTTTGGAAACTTTTTTTTTTTTTAAATAAATAAAATAAAATAAAATAAACTAATTCCTATTTTGATTATATTTTTTATGATTGTGTTTTTTAGTCAATTTATGACACAAAAGTTCACATTCTGTATATATCTTTAAAATATTGCTAGGTTTAAAATGGCGCTTGCAAAGATTCTGAAGAAACAACTGTTAAAAAGGTTAAAAATAAATCTTTTTCGTAAAATAATCTCATCAGACAAATGTCGTCATTTTTTCTTATTAGTCCACTGAGCTAATTCCGCATGCTTAAATATTGTCCATGTATAAATATTATTTTTTTATCCTCGCGTATCGTATCGTTTCGACAAAAAATAATTGAAACTGGTCCACGTTAGAGAAACATTATATAGATTTTTGCCTTCTGATTGCAACATGCAGTGTCTATTGTAGTATGCCAGGTTTCCTAAAAATAGCTTTGCATTGGGATCTAATATTCTACGTCTTGTAACAAAATAAGTAGCAATTTGTTTTGAAATTTTTTAAAGAAACCATTATGTCTCCATGAATATATGTGGTATAGGCTCATAAAAATATATAAAAGTAATTATAACAATCCTCAAAATCACATGCTACAGCCAAACCGCATTTGAAGCATTACTTTTTACAGGGTGATCCAAAACATTTTGATTTTTGTTTAATTTTTTACTGGTTCCTTTTCGTTTCTCGGACAAAACTTTTGTTGAAATATATGGGATATAACATGTTCTTAATACGCCCTATGTTTCAAGATAATTTCTCAAGAATTGTTCTAGATATTTGACAAAACATCTTAAATCGAAAGTGTCCGAATACTTATTTGTAGATAGCGTAGAAGCAAGTTTTGTGATGACCACAACATATAGTCGTCCCCACTTAATCGAGTAACGGATAATCGAATACCCCGCTTATAAGAATATAAAGTTATAGAACCAATTCTTTTCGCATAGAAGTAATGTTAAATTTCCTCGTTTAAAGAAATATTTTTTACAACGCCACCCCGCTTAATCGCATAAACACTTAAAGTTTCTTAAATAAAATTCCTCTATTTCTGGACAAATTTTTCCTCTCATTCTCAAAAAGAAAAAAAAAAAAAAAAAAATCCGTTCTTTTAAAAACCTTACATAACTAAGGCATGCTCTTTAAACATGAGACGGTATTCCTGCCAGTGATAAAAATTGTTTTGCGAAAGCTAAATTTATAAAATCAGCAACTGATGAGAAAATTAGAAATCAAAATACAAATTATCTCCGGGAATTAGAAATCACAAATTTTGAAAGTTTTCAAAAGAACTTTATAAACTCATAGATGCGGATAAAGATGGAGAAACAGAAAGAGATGAAGAGTTTAATCTTCCAATAAAACCTTTAAATGAAAGTGATAAAGAAGAGCAAGCGAACAGTAAATGAAGTTGCAAAATCCTTTAACATTATTCATCGTCAATTTGAGTCTCATAGAAGCGATTATAATCTATTTATGTGCTTTAGAAAAATAAATCGAAAAATGTTTAGTTAAGTTTATGTTAAAGTAATCAATCATAACTGTTTTTTTTTTTTTTTTTTTTTTTTTGGTTAAAAGTAAAATTGTAAGTACACTTTATTTTATATTTATTTCAGCATTAATTGCATTTATAAATTACTATAATACTTTAACTTAGTAAAAGTTTTGTTAAATATTTAAATAAGAAAGAGGTATCGATCATTTATCTTTTCATGTAAGCATAAAACCATTATAGTTATACAAGCAATTGCGTTTCTAGTCTTCCCCGCATAATTGAATACCCCGCTTAATCGAATTAATATAGTTGGAATGGTAGATATTCGTTTAAGCGGGGCCGACTGTACTAGTTTTTATTTAACCCTTTTCCACTTACCTACTTGTACTAGTATTATAGCTCGCCCTTTCTCGTCTCTGTAAGGGAGGAAGCCGATTATTTGAGACTCTACAACTCGACGGACAGTATGCAAATCGCTCCGGTCGAAGAGATATCGATGAGAGTCAACGCAGTCGGCAGCTCTTTTCATCAACGAACAGGTTCTTTTCACATCAAACTTTCTGGATCTTAAAAAGCACAAGCAAACGATGTCTGGAATACGTATATTTAATTCTCCTGGAAGAAAAAATAATCTATTTAAAAAAGCTTTAAAAACCCAAATTCTTAATGTATCACATCACATAAATATTTTCGAAGGTAGGATTTTGCAATTTTTTGTATTAAGGTGAAATGATAAATTTTACTTTAATACAAAAAATAAATAAATAAATAAATAAATAAATAAATAAAAAAGATTGCAGACTTCCATCGACCGATGCATTGCTATGATTGGCCATTAGTTATTGCTCTGGTTGTGCCATCTATCGGTCATTACAAACGTAAATATGCATAAACACTTTTTTTTTTTTTTTTTTTTTTTTGTAAATAGCTGCATAATTGTTTTAGAATTATAAAAATATACATACAGTGTTGCTCCCTGCAAACATTTTTTTTTTTTTAATTTTGAGTTTTAAAAAATATTTTAAATATGTTTGTGTACTACTTTGTGAAGTTATCGATGAGTTAATTTTTATAAAAACATTTGTATATTTGAATACTAAATTTTTGCCTTAAATTTCAGCATTCGAACATAAAAAAAAGGCTTCTTAAAAAACTCTTCAAAAATTCTTAGAATACTGTGTAGTCAACGATTTAATTTTTTTTTTTTTTTTTTTTTTTTTTATCAATTGACATCTTTTCTACTAATTATCTGCAAAAATTAACACTCCGGACCTTTGGGGTATCTAACGCTCGACCACCGCGTTACTAACAGGCAGAGCCTGACTAAATCAGGGGCATAAGGGTCAGTTGCCCTTGGCCCCTACATCAGAGGGGGCCCCCCAAATTGAATAGAAAGTTTATTTTACGTTTCCTTCTTTAACGAACTTTTTTAAAGCAAAATATCAGTGTAGTGTAAAATCCGGCTCAATTGAGCCATAATAATTACGAAAATTTAGCTAAATTTCGCCCTAAAGTCAGCAAGGATATGAATTTTTCGCAGCTAGATGACAAAATTAACAATCAGAAATAAAATGGTTAGAACGATATTTCGTCTGACCATTGGAGAGGGACTTTATAGCTATTTTAGGTTCTAGTCAATTTGCTTGTTATATATCTATAATGAGGTGAAAAATATAAATACCGCCATAAAGTTCGATTTTTCATTACTGAAGTAGTGAAGCAGAGGGGGTGGGGGCAAAGAAGTTTTTGCCCCGGGCCCCAATTAGGTTAAGGCGCGCTCTAATCTCCTGAGCCACGGAGAGACAAATGAAAAAGCTTATATTTACCTTAAAATGGAGGCGCATTTTTTTATTAGCTTGAGATTCACAAACATACCGTAGTGAATGACAGTAAGTACATAAGAATTTGGGGGAGAAAAAAGAGTAAACCTTTGTACGCTGTGAAAACAAACAAACAAACAAACAAAAAGAGAAACAAAGAATCCTGTTATTTTAAAGAAAATCTCTGGCAGCACCGTTGATAGAAATTTTCCGTAACAGATCAATACAGAAAATATTTGTACGCTTCAGATTTCTTTTCCATGGGGTACACTGTAAAAAAAAAAAAGACTGGTATGGACGACACATGACTTCCTTATATAACCATTGAAATATACATATTATAGTGAAAATATTGACATTTTTGTGAGCGAAAATTGATTCGTAAATAAACGGCCAGGTTCCAGGCCCCGAACATTTCTGAAAACAAGCTAAAAAAAAAATTACTTTTCCAACCTCAAACTAGTATGTTGTGGCCACCACATGACTTTCTTCTATATTTTTCTATACAAACTCACTCAGTAAAAATAATTTATTAATATCATTATATATATTAAAAAAAAAAAAAATTATCTTCCATGATAACACTATGTAACAAAAAAATTTTTTTTGTTTGTTTAAGTGATTTTTTTGCTTTTATCTAATGAATTAGGTCATAAATATAATATAATGAGTGTTCTTTCCTGCTCCTAAACGTTTTTTAGTGTATAGTGGCCGGTTATTGAAATCTAGTAGAACATAATAATAAGTGTATTACCATTTATAGATATAACTGTAATTTTCATCTGCATATGAAATAATTGATATTAAGATGACAAATTCTTTTTTCTTTTTGCAATTTAGGTTGATAATTAAGTGATGGCGTATAACCGCAGCTGTAAACATGATCCAGACAGTTTTTGTTATGTGTGTGGTGTCTTCCTGAGCACCAAAGCAATCAAGCATAAAACCACAGAGGCCAACAATTTTGCAAATTATACTGTTAAAAATCTTTTATGCACACTCTTACCTAACTGTACCATGAAAAATAAAGGCATTATTTGAAAATTTGAAAAATCGATGTAATCTCTTAAAAAACGATTAGCCAGACATCAGTTAGTGTTTTTCTTCAGTTTTGAGTCCTAACCAATGAGAAACAGCAAAAAAATTAACTTAAACAAAATCTTGTTACACAGTGTAATGCAGACGATTTCCACGTTAGAGAAGTAGCATAACACTAAATATCCAAAAAAGTCATTTTTGTTCTCAATATTACCTTTTTTTTTTTTTTTTTTTTTTTTTTTTTTATGAAAAAAATCGTTAACTTTATTTTAAACTAGCAGGTTTTGCCCGCTTCGCTGGTCACTAAATTTAAAAGAAACTCTTTTGTATATAGCTTTATAAAAATAAAATAAAACAAAATACTGAAATTGCTCAAAAGCTCGCTTCAGGTCCCTGCTGCATACGGCAGCGATTTGGTCGTCCGCGAAAACTCTGGCACCTTTCCCTATTACCTGCGGCAATGCCATACCAGTGGGCTTCCATTTAGGTGCTTATTAGATAATACTTTCGAAATAGATAGTATCGAAAAATTTGAAGTATCCCTTTTATATGTGAATCTCAGTTATATATGAACAACACTAGACGTGGTGCACATAATATTTGCTTTTACGTTATTTCCTATGTTTATTTTGTTTAACCGATCAACCATAAAATGACAGCAATTTCACGCCAAGTATTACAATATGCTATGACCGGTTACGTCTGTCGTATGAGACAATTAAATTTTATTGTTACATATAATTCACGGTTTGTAAACTAGAACATAGTCACGGTTTGTAAACTTGATATAGTTCTCTTTGGCGACATTTAAATTTTTGTCACAATTTTAGACTTAATCCCTTGTAACAATATGCTATGAGTGCTATTTCTGCCGTATTTTAGACAACTAACCTTTTTATGGTTATATATATTTCCCATTAAACGTATTTTTATTTCTATTTATTTAAATATTAATTTGAATTAATCAACTGTTTCTGTTTGACAAGTGCAGTCACACACAGAAGCTCATTTACTTGTATGATAAATTAGCATAATGATTAGTATATATAAAAAAATAAATAAATAAACAGGTAAGCATTATCGTGCCTGCTGCAGTGTATACCTGCGCGCACGGCGCGATTTTCCTGCGCCCGCCGTTCACACCCCTTTTAATAATTATATGCTTTCAAAAATATCCCCAGTCTATTTATCGGGCCTTAAAACTTAATAATACTAATTTTCAACGCTCTAACTCTTATTTCTATTATTTTACCTCTTCGACCCCCTCTCCCGTCTATCTTAATAATTTTATAAATTCGAAAATATCCGCAATCGATTTGTAGGTATCGAAAACCTCTATGTACCAATTTTGAACGATCTAACTCTATTTTTATTTTTTTGTCTCTCCGTCCCTCTGCTCCCCTTCCTGGCCCTCTTAATAACTTTACACGTTCGAAAATATCCCCATTCGACTTGTAGGCCTCTAAAAGCTATCTGTACCAATTTTGAAAGGCCTAACTGTATTTCTATTTGTTTTTGCCCCATAGCCCCCCCCCCGTACTACCACCCCCTCCTTCTCACCTCTCCTAATAATTTTACAATTTCGAAAATATCCCCATTTGACTTGCAGGCCTCTAAAACCTATCTGTACCAATTTTGAACGGCCTAACTATATTTCTATTTGTTTTTGCCCCACAGCCCCCCTTACCGCCACTCCTAATAACTTTACACGTCCGAAAATATCCCCATTCGACTTGGAGGCCTCTAAAACCTATCTGTACCAATTTTGAACGCCCTAACTGTATATCTATTTGTTTTTGCCCCATAGCCCCCCTCCTTACTGCCCCACCTGGTGAATGAATTTCTAAAATTCCAGAAATTGGTTTTTAGATATTTGTATTAACTATATTTTAGAGCAAAAATTTCACGTATATCTATTTTAATGTTTTTTAATAAAATCTATTTTATTGTTTTATTGAGTTTTTTAAATAGTTTTTTATCTAGTTACTAAAAAGCACAAAATAAAAATTTAAGTAAAAATAAATAAATAAATAATTTTTTTAAAAGCTTTTTATTGAAATTGGATTTTGTTATCGCGTCTTCTTGTCACGCTAATTAACAAGGCACCTCAACTTTAAAGCAAATGTCAGCATTCCTTATCGTTGCTCGTTGGCTCAGTTGATTAGAGCGTCAAGTAGCTATTGCGATGGTGGTGAGTTCCATCCCCGAAGGATCGATGGGTTAAATTTTGGCAGATAATTAATAGAAAATGTGTCAGTTGATAAAAGAAAATTTTTCATTGTCTACACAGTATTAAAAGAATTTTTGAAGAGTTTTTTTAAGAAATTTTTTTTTATACACTAAAAAGCACAAAATAAAAAGTTAAGTAAAAAAAAAAAAAAAAAAAAAGAATAAATATTTTTTTAGAAGCGTTTTATTGAAATTGGGTTTTTATTATCGTGTCTTTGCGTCACTCTGAAAAAGAAGGCGGTTCCACTTTAATGTAAATTTAAACAACCTTTTTCGTTGCTCGTTAGCGCGTTTGATTAGAGCGTCATGATGATAACGCGATGCTCTTGGGTTCGATCCTCGCAAGCCGATGTGTTACATTTTTACCGATAATTAATAGAAACGATGTCAATTGATAAAAGAAAATCTTTCGTTGTCTACACAGTATCCTAAGAAATTTTAATAGTTTTTTTTTTTTTTTTTTTTTTAAGCCTTTTTTTGAGTTACTAAAACGTACAAAATAAAAATGTCAGTAAAAATACAAATACAAATAAATAAAATAAATAAAATAAAATAAATAAAAATAACACTGAAAGTTTTTTATTATTGTGGAGTCCTAAAATGCCTAAAATAAAAATTTAATCTTGCAGAGACATACTATAAAATCATAAAAGTTTCAACAACAAGAAAATTTTAAAGAAAAATATAGATATTTCACTTTTGCAAAAGATAAAAAATTTTAAATATTCCAAATATTTTAAAAAGCATTCGAGAACAATATTCTTTTTGTATAAGAATTCGTTAGATATTTCTAGAATGTTCTATGATTTTTCTTGACAGTTCCTAGACTTTTAGTTAGAGCGTCATACTCATAACGCGATGGTCCCGGTTTCGGTCCTCGAAAGACCATATAGTGCATTTTTGCAGATAATCCATAGAAAAAAAATGTCAATTGATAAAAGAAAGTCTTCCGTTGTCTACACAATATCCTAATAAATTTTAATTAGTTTTATTTTTAAGAAGCTTTTTTTTTTTTTTTTTTTTTTTTTTTTTTTTTTTTGTAATTAAAAAGCACAAAATAAAATTTAATGAAAAAAATATTTTTTATCATTACAAGCCTTTTATTGTAATGCCTTAAAAAGCAAAAAATAAAATTTATTCTGGCAAAGACATGTTACAAAGAAATGAAAGTTTCAACATTAAGAAAATTTTATAGAAAAATATGGGTACTTTCCTTTTGCAAGAGATGAAATTTTTTTAATGTTCAAAATATTTTTGATACATTTGAAATTTGTGGTCTAACGAATGATTATACAAAAACTAACAACTAAGAATATTGGTCTCTAAAGTTTTTTTTAAACATTTTGAACATTAAAAAATTTTCATCTCTTGCAAAAGGAAAATACCTACACTAAGCGACTGAAAAAAAAAAAAAAAAGCCGCACCGCAGAAAAAATGACTTATACCCTTTTTTTTTTGTAATAACTTTAAAATTAATGGTTGAAACAAGTAAAACTGTCTTGTTCGCATAATACCAAAGGGATGAAATGATACCTATGTGCATTTTCGATTCAATAATTCGCTTTATTGCACTCTACGAAGTACTTTTTAAAAATCTGCACAAAACTTTCCTTTTGAACATAATGCAATAATCATTCACTTTGTATTCTATTATGATTTATTATATGAAATAAACAAGTTCTATTTTAATATATGAAATAAAACTATTTATTTGTTAGATCTAAGCAATTTTTTAATAAAAATATGTATTCTGCATTGGGTTAATTCCACCGTTATATGGAATTACTGCTTTAATGCGCAATGGTATAGTTTTATACAATGTTTTAATATAAATCTCAGAAATTTCAATGCGCCAAATATCACAAATAATTTTTTCTATTTCTGGCAGAGTTAAGCCGCTATGAAACGAAGAACCATACGGTAGTCTTTAGCACAAAATACCTCATAAACAGGATTTTCATGCGGGAAACTATCCAAATATGCCGTTTGATACAAATTGCCGAACGTACGTTCGTCAATCACGCATTTTCGACTGTTTAAAGCACATACGGTAGTCTTTAGAACGAAATCCTCCAATGAAAGAATCGCGATTACAAAACACCCTCTATTCTTTTCCCTTTTAAACATCCTTGGGGGGAGAATAATAGCCAAATGTTGGGTCCGTTGTTTACATTTTCTGGATTTCATACTTCCGTTTATGCTTAAAAACAACCCTACTGAAGTCGTTTGGTCGCTTTTGAGCGGCAATAGCTTATATTTTAGAATATATCGTCTTCCGTCTGATAGCACCTTTATTGGCTACAAATTTCGAATCTTCTCCCCTCTCCCCAGCCTTTTTATAGATGAAACATTTTCGAGCAGATAGCGATTAGGACTATTTCCACGTCTGGTAAAGAAGAAATTCTACTATATCCTTTGTGGGATTTAACTTAAAGTGAAAAAAGGCATGATTATTTTCTGAATTATAGGTTCTCATGGGAATGGATAGGAAATTTTGACAATTTGAAGTGAATAAACTTACCACAGACGCCGTATAGTAAGGTACATTATCATCTTGAAATGCTGTTTGCGGAAATGTCCGAGATACCTCCAAAAAAGTCGGTCAGGCATCACTTTAATGAAGATTGTGTTTTATTTCGAGTTAATTGATCCCTTGAGCATAAAAATTTGCCCGACTGTTTGAAAAGTTATTCACCTCCGTACCATAATGTACGGAGAATATGTCACTGTTTTAAAAGCGCGATTTTCATTAAGTCGGTCATAGTTTCGTTGTCAGATCTGCTTATTTTCTTTAGCTCGAAATAAGTTAAAAATTACTCATCAAAGAGAAACAGTTCAGCCCAATAATTAACTAATATATTTATTTATTTTTTTAGCCATCTGAGGTCTTGCTTTCCTAATTGTCTTCACTAAGAATGGGATTTTTTCAAATTTTCTGTCATCTAAACCTGCTTTGTTTAATAGTTGCTGGAGGACAACATAATTGTTTGTGGAGGACAACATAATAAAATCTGTTCAAAAATTTGCTTTTTAAACGAAAAAATTGGCAGTTGTAGAAGACAAAAAGAAAAATATCCAAATGCAGCTTTTTTTTTTTTTTTTTTTTTTTTTGTCGCTTAGTGTATATTTTTCTCTAAAATTTTCTTAGTGTTGAAACTTTCATTTCTTTGTAGCATGTCTTTTCCAGAATAAACTTTTATTTTATGCTTTTTAGGGCTTCACAATAAAAAGCTTGTAAAGTTAAAAAAATATTTTTTACTTAAATTTTATTTCTCACTTCAAATAATTCATTTGTTAGCAAGCCCGTGTGAATTTTTCGTACTTTATTTACCTCTTCGTTACCTTTAAAATTTAAAATTATTATTTTATCCGCGTTTGTAATGATCGATAGATGGCGCTTTCTCAACTGAAGTTTTAGTAAATATAATAGCCATGTGTATTTATTATTGTTCTTTCTCCGCCATTACATCCGGAAAAATCGATTGCATAATTGGATGCAATGAAAATTATCGCAGTTTATTATTTAATAATTCCACTGTATTTTAACTGCATCTATACGTTATCTTACAACAAAGGTACATTAAAAAATAAATAAATAAATAAATAAATAAATAAATAAATAAATAAATAAAAATAAAGGTACAACTATAGAGTTGGTCCATAACTGGATTTGGCGATTTTTCTTTGGCACCGTTTTGAACGATAACGATGCCTTTCTGGATTTTTTGCAATAAAATACGCTTTTGTTTACGCTTGGAATCCATCGCAACAATTTGCAAAAATTTCATTTCGCCATAATCACCAAAGAAAAGTCACCAAATGCACTTGTGGACCAATACTATAGTTGCCCCATGACATCCATGAAATGTGATCGTTTTGCTTTTGCTCGTTAGCGAAGGAAACGATCAGCTTTATCTAAAATATTTTATAATTAAAACAAAATTAAACGTATTATTACTTGTGAAATATTCAGGTGCGAAATGTTTCGAACAAACATTCATACTTGACGATACTTCTTCCCCAATTCGTAAACGTCTAATCCATTCAGACTTCTACTAACTAAAGCTTTATTTCCACTAGCGGAGGCAACTGGAATTTTAAATTTGTCATTTGGAAACAAATGGAAGCTTAATTCCGGATTTCTTAATCCATTGGAGATACACTGTGGCACACAGCAGCATGCGTTATCTTTTTTGCCGGGTTTATTCATCCTATCGAATATACAGCAGCAGCAAGCAATGGCGTCTCGACGAAAGCGTGAAAGCTATCCGTTCAGTGGTAGTCTTAATTTCACTTTAGCCCACCAGAGGGCGAGAATTTCATTACAATCGCTTATAGACGTCATTTTTTTCATATGCACGAGCAAACATATATTTTACGTGAAAGCATATTTCATTTTATGCTTAAAAAAAAAAAAAAAGGCAACAATTAAAACTTTAAATGATATCTATTTTAAAGCTGTTATTTTAATATTTTAATTAATTTTTAAAAAAATTAATTAAAAATTCGTTACAAATAAGGTACCAAATGAAAGGGGCAATTTTTCTGAATCTGTCGGATTAATCAGCTTATCGATCGGACTTTTTTAAAATTAACTAAAGTATGATAGTTAGGTGGCAACTTGCGTTCACATACAGAGTCCAAGGAAATCTCTTAAGCCTAAAGCGTGGCAGAGACAGGCACTGATGAGCGTAACTATATATGCTGATAAAACAAAAATCTGGAGCGATTACACTTGACTTTTCGAACATTAAATAACTGATAGTTATTTAAATAAATTATACTAAGAGAAATTTAAAATCAATCAGCTCAATCGAACAAGGTATTTAAAGCTATTGCGCTTCAAATAAATTGAGAAGAATATTTCATTGAGAAGAATATTTCTAAGAATTTTTCATTTTGTACGTGTAAAAATCTATAAGTGCTAGATTCACAAAAATCTATACGGTTCGTTTGACGGTGACCTTTAACATGCATATAAACTTTCAGCTGAATTGGATCAGACAGTTAGACGCTATTACATTTTAAATAATTTCAACCCGTAGGCCATATTGATATTGGTAAAGAATTCTTCTTTGTATCCCTGTAAAATATAAGTCCTACATTCACAAAAATCTAAATCGTTCGTTCTACGTTGCTTTTCAATATATATGCAAATTTTCAGGTCATTCGAACAAAGCGTTTAGGCACTATCGTGTTCACTCTCTCTCACACACACTCACATGCATCACGAAAGATCGTAGATATCTGTAAAAGGGTATCATGTAAAGTCGTAGCATGATATATCGTGCAAAGTCGTAGATATCTGAAAAAGGGGAGCTCTTATTCAGACCAATGTTGGACGTGTACAACTAGGCATCATGACAGTCACAATTGTAAATTTGCATCAATCTATGACCATTCATTTTTGAGTTATGTGAGATAGAAAATCCATTTCCAAAATGTTTAAAAAATAAACTAGTATGTTGTGGCCACCACAAGATTTTCTTCTATATTTTCCTATACAAATTCACTCAATAACAATAAAAAAAAAAAAAAAAAAAAAAAAAAACCATAACTTTGTTTAAAATTATCACAGATTTGTAGTTCAACCATTCGTTTTAAAGGTATTGACGAGACCTTTCGAAAGACACCCATCTTGAAACTTTACCCCCCCCCCCTCTCTGGTGGGATGCCACCACATTCACAATTTTTTTTTTTTCTAGTTAACTACTACTATTATCAATAATTCATATTAATTTTACAATCATGAGTTTAAAATAACTCTCATTATGCACATTTATACGAAAGTTTGTGCTATACTGCCATGTTAAAAGTTTAGAAAAAATGCGATCACATCGCCACCTGTTGAGTGATTGATCCCCAAATCTAATCAGCACCATTTTATGTCAGGGTTCAACTAAACTAAACACCAAGTTTGGTTAAATTTCATTCATTGGTTCGTGAGATACAGTGTCCACAAAAATCGTGATACACACAGACAGACAGACAGACATTTTAAAAAAACTATCAATTCGTGTTCAGGACATCCCAAAACGTGTAAATCCATCAAAAACCGGAGGTCGAAAATTTTCGCGAATCCAATACTTTCTCTATATTACATATAGAAGAAAGTAAAAATAGGCCTCGTTTCTTTTTTTTCTTTCTTTCTTCCTTTTTTTTCCTTTTGTATTTTAAAGGTAATGACTATTTATTTTCAATATGACTTCTTTATTGTTATTCATTTGAATGCAATATTTATCTTGCTAAGAAGTGTTAAAAGCCCCAAGCCATTCTTCGTAGCGATAAGCATCAGAATTGTTGGACGTATTTTCCTTCAATTTTTATTACTTTCCCACTCTATATAAATTTAGCCGCGTACGTTTGTGTTCGCAGAACTCGAAAAATTATTGGTCGATTACTTTGAAAATTTAGCAGAACGTTGCATTCTAATATCAGCATTCCTACACTATTTCAGGAAAAGAAAATATTGCCTTTTTCACTGAAATTTCCTGATATGTTAAATAATCGTAATTAAAAAACCAGTATGTTGTGGTTACCCCACACGACCTTCTTCCATATTTTCCTGTACAAATTCACTCAGTAATAATAATTTATTAAAACTATTATTAAAAAAAATTATCTTTCATGATAATGCAGACGATTTCCATATTAGAGAAGTAGTATAACACTAAATATATTAAAAAAAAAAAAATGTTGAAAATGAAAAAAAAAATGATAACTTTATTTTAGGTTATCGTAGATCGATGGTTCAACCATTCGTTTTAAAGATATTGGCGAGCTATTTTGAAAGATACCCATCATGAAAATTTACTCCCCTCGAGGGGAGACTTCCCTTCCCCCAAGAGGGGAGGCGATGCTCTTAACATACACAATTTTTTTTCCCAGCTGGCTGTCTACAAATAATTCTTTTAAATTTCATAATGATTATTAAAAAATAATTCTCTTTAAACACATTTATACAAAATTTTGTCCTATACCACCATGTTGTTAAAAACTTAGAAAAATCGGTATGGCAACGCAAGCTGTTGGACAATTTTTACCAAAATTTGATAGGCACCAATTTATGTCAGTGTGTAACTACATACCAATTTAATAAAATTGTTCTTAAAAAATATTGGAATGAAAAAAAGCAGGTACTCTAATAACGTTTTGGAATAAATTATAAAATTTTACGACTCTGATTTTGCAGGTTTTTCCTGACCCGTAGGAACCCTGGATATCAGCGAGTTTTATATACGCGGTTTTCAAAATCTCTTCCCCCTTTTCTCCTTTTTAGATTCTGGAAGGGAAACAAAAAACACATTTCCAAGTGTAATTTTTTAAAATCTTAAACCTCCGAAACTTTTTTACTGATTGGTTAGAAATTATTATACAACGTTTCATTGGAATATGAAGTGTGTTTTTTATATACGCGGTATTACGAAATTCCCTTTTCTCCCCTTTACATTGCAAGAAAGCAAAAAACACATTTTCAAAAGTAATGCAACACCAAGTTATCCAGAAAGCGGATTTTTAGTGTGCAAATTAGTTAAGTTTACCTAACACTCACTATAAAGGGAATTAGCGAAACTCCCCCCTTCACCAGTATATTTTTAGAGTAATTTTCTCCAAATTTAATTACGATTAAATAAGAAGAAATACACTCTAAAAATATACTGGTGTGGAAAAAGCGGCGTGTTCTAAAAACCTTCCGGTTCGTATTTAGGATGTTGGTAAGTATAAATGTTAAAATTTTCCTTATATATATATATATATATATATATATATATATATATATAACAAAAACTTCAAATATGTATATGGTAGGTGCTCCAGTGATTGGCATGCTCCAGTAATTGACATCTATCGGGAAATAATTAATAAATAAGAAAAATAATAAAATCATATATTTTATATATAAGAATTTTAACAGTTTATATCAAACACTGGAGGACAGGGTGCTAATAACTGGTAAAATAAATAACTAACAGTGTCAAACACTGGAACATAGGGTGCCAATTACTAATAGCAGGAAAAACTGGCAGTGTCAATTACTGAAACGTTGAGTGGGTGTCAAATAAAAATTAAATAATTGTTATCAAATGTATATATTTTAACATATATGTGGTTCTGAATGTCTTACATGCCATATGTATTAACTTAAAATTTCTCAAAATATTTTTTGATGACTGGAACATTAAAAACTTCAGAGATTGCTCTAAAAGTGTCAATCACTGGTGCACTTACCCTATATATAAATTTTGATATTTAGAAACAGTTTTCTATGTGCTGACCGTAGGGATTCGTCAAGACTTCGATGTAGTAGTGATATATAGAAGTTCGATATATGGAGATTCTACTGTATTTATATATGTTACACACACACACACACACACACACATATATATAGTAACGGGCTTTGCTTCCTGCAACAGCTGGCTCCAAAACAGCTTCCCCGTTACGATTGACGAAGAGCGCAGAATCTGACCGGAAGGATGCAACTATGACGTTAGACAGACGCTACTTCCGGAACACACGTCTGCTGAGAGCGTTCGGAGAGAGGAAGTTAGTTGACGAATGGACGGCGAGGGCTGCACATCGACGGTCACACCTCGTGTTTTAGACGACGTTTTAGCTGTGTCGGAGCTTTGTACGAGACCGCGTACTTTTTTTTAAAGTGACCGAAAACAGAAGTTATGAGTGATTTGTTTGTGCTGCGAACTGTGTTAAATGAACTATTGAACGAACATTTGATCAGCAGTACTACTTTAATTCATATTAACGTTTTTTGTATATTTGTACATAATACCTTAATTTTCTATTAAATTTTAAATGATTAGTAATTAATTGAATTAGTAGTTTTGTGTTTTAAAAGCCCACACCAATCGGCCATCCCACACACACACATATATATATATATATATATATATATATAGATAGATATTGAATAAAAATATCCCTAAAATTGGCATTGATGTTCTGATACGCTGACCATCTAGGCAGGCGAAACCCGTCTAATTATCTAGTATTAGTTATATAAAAGAAACTTACTTTTGACGAACTCCTTTACTTCTTCTATGGCTTTTCGCTTCGTCTCTTCCGTTTCATTGAGATAGATTCTTGCATACTCAATAAGTTCTTCATTCAGTTCCGTGCAACTAAACTCCATGAATCCGTTGCATTCGGGAATTTTTTGACTATTCTTCTCATTACTGAACGTACCTGTTTGAAGCAAAACAAAGAAACCATTAGATTGGAGAAGTAGTTCTGAAACTTTTTTAAGTTATAGTTAGGGCACATTTAAAATACAGTGAAACCCCGATCTATCGTTCCCCCATCCATCATTTTCCCGCATTGATCGATTTATTTCTATGGTCCCTGCACAAATTGTATTTAAGTAATGTTAACGAAACCCGCAAGTATCGTGTTTCAAAAAGTCTTTTCCCGTATTCATCGTTGAAATTTTTGAACTGAAAACTTCTTTAGGCGCGTTGAGCACTTTTGGGTGAACAAAAATCATGGAACTCGCGTCATCGTCACCGAACGCTTTCCATTTGAAGTGAAAACTTCTTGACTGTAACCCGCATTCGTCGTTTTCCCGCTTTCATCGTTTTTTTTTCACACCCCCCGTGAAAAACGATGAATCGAGGTTCTACTGTATTACAAATAGATGTAGGCGCACAATATACAAATTTCTGAGAAACATACTGTAATAATTTAGTTAAATATTTGGAAAGCACTCTCTCATTTTTTTGGCAGCACGTCGATACGTTGGAACAGTATTCTCTTTTGTACTTTTTTTAAGGTATGCGCCTACCCTAAAACCGTCGTTTTGGTAAAAATTTTCGAAATTTTTTTTTTATTTGTTCATTTTATAGGCCAAAAATTTAGGATTCCAAAAATACTTTATTATTGTTTTTAGGATACCCAGAAGCAAAGTTATAGTATAAATAATAAACCGGAAGTGAAGTTTCGGAAGCAACAAAGTTATCCAGAAAAAAAACTAAAAGCTAAAAGAAAGTCAAAATTAGTTAAAAATAAGATTAAAAAAACTTTTTATATACCTGTTTTAAATTTTCTGATGAGCCATAGAGCTCATATCAATGTGCATAAAACTTTTAAAGGGATAATGACGTCCATTTTTGTGAGATGCATCATTTAACTTTTTATAATTTTTCAACGTTCACGTTTAATTAAATGTATTTATTTTTATGTCGAAAGAAAATAACTCGTAAATTTTTTTTGGCAACAATTAAATGATAGCTATAATATTTTAATGGCTATTTTAACGCTGTTAGGATGTTATTATTTTCATATTTTAATTAATTAAAAGGAAACTATTCGAAAATTCGAAAATCTGATTTCGAAGTATTGTGTTGTCGCCGGGTTCTGAGCTACTGTGAAAGTTTCAAATGTCTAGCTAGTAGGAAAGTTAGTTAAAATTCGATTGCAAGATTTGTACCGGACAAATAAACAAACAAGAATAGAAGTTAATAAAAACATGGTAATGAAGCAAAAGAGGGCTTGACACACAAATATGGCGAGTTTTAAAAGTCTAAAGTGGCTATAAAATTTTTTTGGGCTGTATTAAAATCTTTAAATGCGTTTTCTGGGAAACTGTTGTCGTTATTTTTGTTTGCGATTACATTCATTTCTTAGAATGTATTTAGAATATTGAACTGAAATTTAACCAAAATGCTTTATTCATCTTTAGCTATGTTCTGTAGCAAAATCTAACTTCTTTGTATTTATTGATTTTACTGACAGTTTTTTTTTTTTGGAGAAGTGAGGATTTTTCTTGTTTTAATTTTGAGCTTTTGTACCAAAGTATGGACTACTTCAATAGATTTTATAAGTACAGCAAATCTTTTGCTACAATACACAGGCAAGTATGTTATTTCTATACTGAGTAAAGATTATTGAAATATATTCATTAGAATCTGTTATAGGAGATGTGTCGTAAATGAAAATTTTCACTAAAATATTTCTAAATATTGCCTATATTTTAACAGTTAAAGAAAATGTCTGTAAAATTTCATTTAAACTCATAGTTTTGTATCCCATCTTAATTAAATACATGTGTGTTTCATTAAAATTTTATGTATTTTTAAAAAAGTGCTTCGTATGTAGGCACATACCTTAATAGTAGAAAGTAAACAAGTGTGATAAATCATTCGGCTCACATAGATTATTAACACTTTCCAACTATATTTATTCGTTGCATCGTTTAACCCTCAATGCGCTTCGCCTACGTAATTACACAAAGGACAGACAGATAGACTAAGTAAATTCCTAATCACTTTTAAACTTTATTAGAAAAAGTTAAAAACATTGAAGATAAACGAAAATGCAATTCCAGCAGTAGTCTTTAATGTACCTGAATATTTTAGTTTAATCCTGTAAATCTTAACGCTAAACATATCACATTCTACAGAAAATATTTTTTGCATATACTGAAGAAAAAAAAATTATATATATATATAGCGCCTTTCTCTAGAATGAATAAGTGGCCATTTTCTAAATCCCTTAACTAGAAATATAGATTTCCGAGTGATGCGCCATAAGGCCCGCCAATAAACTGAATAGACGAAATGATCGAGAATTTCTAGTTTACACATTTCTAGATGGCGAAACAATATTCTGAATATTCCGAATAATCTGAATCTTTTGTATTGCGAGAAATTCTCGCTTGATTTTCTAGAATTGGGTCATAAACCAAGATTTTAGTTGCTGAAACCGACCTCTTGTAGTCTCATTTATTTGCAGAGATTTTTAAATAACTTTGCCCTCGATAATATAGGCAAACGCTCTAGAATTATAATAAGGGCTTCTGGAACTCGCTTTCCAAGGAGACTAGAGTTTATAAGGATGGCACGGAACTATTTTTTCTAGAGCCACAATTTCGATTCTTAGATGTCAGTCACAAAATGTTTTCTCAGTGTATGAATGATAAATGTCAAATTCGTTATAAACTGCGTTGTATAAATTTATTTAAATATGATTGGTATAAAAATGCATCGCATAAAACGCAGTGCATTTGCATTATTTGGAATGCCACGTTAAGTGAACTAGCTGTACTATTTACACCATTTGAAATAGAGAACATGTTAAAATGTGCTTGATTAATAGATATCTTGTGTATTTACTAATTTTTTGATTTATTATCAGCATATATAGTTACGCTCATCACTGACTAACTGTGTCACGCTTAAAAAGACTAAGAGATTTCCTTGGACTCTGTCTGTGTGTGAACGCAAGTTGTCGCCTAATTTTCATACTTTAGTTCATTTAAAAAACTCTAATGGTCCGACCGATAAGCTGTTTCATCCGACGGATTCAGAAAGATCGCCCTTTCATTTGGTACCTCATTTGTAACGAAAATTTGATTAAATTTTTTTAAATTAATTAAAATATGAATAATTATAAGATAAAAAAAACTTTTTGTATACCATGTTTTAAATTTTCTGATGATAGAGCTCTTATCAATGTGCATAAATTTTTAAAGTGATACTGACGTCAATTTTTGTCAGATGCATAATTTAACTTTTTATAATTTTTTAACGTTCACGTTTACTTAAATGTATTTATTTTTATTTCAAAAGAAAATGAACTCGTAATTTTTTTTTGGCAACAATTAAATTATACCTAATACTTTAATGGCTATTTTAACGCTATTAGGATGTTTTCATATTTTAATTAATTATAAGAAAACTAATCAAAAGTTCGAAAATCGAATTTCGATGTATTGTGTTGTCACCGGGTTCTGAGCTACTGTGAAAGTTTCAAATGTCTAGCTAGTAGGGAAGTTAGTTAAAATTCGATTGCATGATTTGTACCGGACAAACAAACAAACAAGCAAACATACATACAAACAAACAAACAAGAATAGAAGTTAATAAAAACATGGTAAAAAATAGACATAGCTTTAAAATAAACATTTAAATTTTTGTCATTTTTTTTTTTTTTTTTTTTCAGCATGAAATAAAATATGCTTTCACGTGAAAAAAGAAGAAGAAAAAATATTAAAAATTAGATTTGCTCACGCATATGAAAAAAGGACGTCTATAAAATAATAATAATAATTTTAAATTTTAAAGGTAACAAAGCGATAAACAAAGTGCGAAAATTTCGCAAGGGAAATTCGCTAGCAAATGAATTAACTGAAATGAGAAATAAATGAAATGAAATGATCATTTTCCAAAGGGCGCCTTAGTCGCCCTACAACTAACTAGTTTTTAAAAAATTTCAAGTATTCAAATAGATGTTTTTGATTTTATCGTCTTTAGCATTGGAACCCGTTTAGCTATTTTTAATAATTTTTCCCATTTTGGCAGTGAATCAAAATAGCTATCACAAGTTGCGTAAGTGAAGGCCTTGGCGGGAAACGTAGATTAAAATAATATAATTAAAATGATTAACTAGCATTCGCATTTCATTAAAAGGCTTTTTATATACTTAACCATGTTTTTGATTTCCTGATAATAGTCCCCAAAAATATAACTTTCCGTATCTGATAATGGAGAAGAGAAAATTACAATAAGTTTCTATGAAACTGATAGCTATACGTTATTAAACATAAGGAAATTACGAATTAAAAAAAAAAAAAAAATATTTTCAAAACATAACATAACAGGTAAATTAAAAATATTAAGGATTAACAATAGAAATTACCATTGTTAGTTAATTTATAAACGATAACAAACGATAACTGTCACCATAAATCTTTTTTTTTTTTTTTTTTCCCCATAGATAATATTTAACAATACGATTCAAAAATAGCATAACTATGCAAAACTAGAAAATATCCCTGAATTTATAGTTATATTTGATTTTTATCTCCATTACGTCTTCAAGAATGGTATCTGATGGTTAATAGGTGCAATTATCGTTTATTCTATGCACATAAGGAAAAAGTTGGTTAGTTGTAGGATTTAAGGGCGATTGACTCCGTAAGTGTCCTAGGCCTAAAGGGAATGCCCTCTAAGGGTTCCTAGCCCGTATTTACGAGAGTTTCGGAGGAAACCACGGAAAACTCCGAACGGCTAGGTAGATGAGCGCGACCTGGGATCGAACCCGGCACCTCCTATCTATCAGCTTTGAGTAAAATAAGAAGAAAGTATTGCATTCGTGAAAATTTTCGGCAAATTTCCACGTTTTGAAATCCTCTGACAGCGATTCGACTAATCTTAGAAAAAGTCTGTCTGTCTGTGTGATAGCATGTGCGTGTCATAAATTTTTTAGAACGCTGTACCTTATGAATGAATGAACGAAATTTAACCAAACTTGGTACTGAGTTGGACTTTGGGAAAAACTGGTGATGATTACATTTTGGGATCAATCGCTGAACAGTTAGCGTTGGTATCCCATTAATATATATATATATATATATATATAATTAAAAATACAATTACAAAGTTAATTTAATTGTTATTCAAATTGATCATTTGTAAAATCTTTATCGATTAATCGATGTCTGTCTGTAAATTATTTTTATTAGCTTTGTTATGATGGCAACTTGTTACTCTCTGTGTTTGGCGTTGGCCTGACATGTGATTAAATCTTTGATTTTCTCTCTCTCTCTGGATTCTATGAAGGTTTGCTTTAATAATTTATTTCATTCCCCTTTCAAAATGGTTTTGTTGCAAGATCAGAACGATGAGCTATATTTTTGGCTAGAATTAGCTATTCAGTTTTACGAAATCTTGCAGCTTCTTTTGCTTATGGAAGTTTATGTTTCCCTGATGAGCTAATACTTCTATTTTTGAGCATTTATTAATCAAGTTCTTATTTCCCGTGGTCTCTTTTTCATACTTTTTAATTTAATTCTTATTTCCAGATGCATTTTTATTATAAAGTTATTGAGAACTTCCATCAATTTCGTAAAAAAAAAAAAAAAAAAAAAAAAAAATTTCTTTCTCCGTCATAGTTTTATGGTCCTTATTACTCATGTTGATACAAGTAATTTAATTTAGTTTATTCTTTTAATTGGAACTTAAAATGAATCATAAAATTTCTGTGCTAGCTTTTAAAATGCATTAGGGTAAGTGCACCAGTGATTGACACTTTTAGAGCAATCTCTGATGTCTTTAATGGAAAACATCAGAAAACATTTTTAGAAATCTTAAGTTATTACATGTGGCATGAAAGACATTAAGAACCACATATACAGTGTGTTTATAAAGTCCCGGACCCATTTTTATATTTAATAACTCATAAAATAATAAAGATAGATTAAAATTAATAACATAAATAGTTAGATAGACTCAAAAAGTTTCATGACCCTTGTCAATGAACTTCCACATGTGCCCCCTTCGTCGCACGGAGAATATCAAGTCGATAGTCAATTTCACGCCAGGTAGCGGCAAGAATGTCGGCATCCACAGAGGCTATTGCGGTTGTAATTCTGACTTTTAGGTCATCAATGTTCGACACTCTTCTCCTGTAAACATTGTCCTTTACAAATCCCCAAGGGAAAAAGTCCAGCGGCGTTATATCAGGTGATCTGAACAGAGTCTGATAAAGTATACTAAAAAAAATTTGTAACTCATTGAAAGATCTACGGGAAAAATATACAATTTATTTTTATTCTAATACCGATCTATATACAACATTAAATGATTTATTATTTTCCGTCAGCACATGCAAGTTCTGGGCACTTGAAACACGTGAACAACCAACATATAATTGACTGTTATTTATTTATTTTTAATGCCAAAATAAATAAATAAAAAGTTATCGCCAACATGGTGATAAAAATATAAAATTCGTTCATAGGGATCCTGTACTAAAACAGTACTGCGTTGCGGAAGTATAAAAACTGGGTCGTCAATTATGAATTTTATTTCAAAACTTCAAATTTTTAGGGTTTTTTTTTTTGCAAAGAAATGATTTTTTTCATCTCCCGGCGAATTGTTGAATAATATTTTAGTTCTTAAACAATTTTGGATGGCTTTGCCCGCTTCGCTGGCAAACTCTTTTCTATATAGCTTTATGAAAAAAAAAAAAAAGAAAAGAAAAAAGAACTGAAATCCGTCAGAAGCTCGCTTTGGGTTCCCGCTGCCTTCGGCAGCGACTTGTTCGTCCTTGCAATCTCCGGTGCCTGTCCCTATTGCCTGCGACAATGACTTACCCGTGGGCTTCCATTTGGGTTCTTATAATATATGACAGTTTTGATACGGACAGTATCGAAAAATTTGAAGTAGCTCTTTTATATCTGAATCCCAGTTACATATGAACAACATTATACGTGATGTACATAATATTTGCTCTCAAGTTATTTCCTATATTTATTTGATTTAATCGATCAACCATAGAATGACAGCAATTTCAAGCCACATATAATCTTATATATATATAAATGTGAATGTCCGTGAATTTATTTGACTGAGTTTCACGCCAAAACTGCTCGACGGATTTCGATGAAATTTGTAATGGAGATAGCTTATACCCTAACTTAAAAAGTTGGCTACCTTTTATTCCGAAAAAAAAAATTATTTTTGCGATTTTTATGCATAAAATAGCAATTTTGTAAGCTAATAATAGCAAAAAATTAGCCATTTATATTTATCCATAATTTAATTGTTGCCAAAAAAAAAAAAAAAAAAAAAAACGAATTTATTTATTTTTTTCAACAGGAAAATAAATACATTTATCTAAACGTGAACGATAAAAATTAAAAAAAAAAAATTATGCATCTCACAAAAATTGACGTCAGTTTTAATTAAAAATTTCTTTTACACATTGATAAAGTGCTAATACGCAAGCGAAGTGATGACGTCACTGGCCGTTCGTGGATGCAAGAAAAATATTTCCTATGTTAAACGTCCATTGGATTTTTTGTAAAAAATTATTAAAAATCGCGGAAAATTATTTCCCGATTTTAATCCCCATACTTAGGTATAAGTATGTATTAATTGTCATGTCCATGCGTTAGATTAAGTTATTTTTGTTGTAAAATTGACAAAATTTGAATTTTTAATTTCAAAAATCTAGGAAAAAAAAAAAATGGCAAATTTCCATATTTGATTGAAAACACAAGCATTTCATTTCAAAAGATGATATTTACACAATAAATATCCAACTAATATACTAATTAAAAGTAAAAATGATAAATATTCTATCATAATTTGAAGTCAAATTTGTTTTCAAATGTCTAAATAAAGTATCTGATATAAGATACTAATATGTTGCAGCGGAATAGATTTGATATCGGTCATCCTTAGCAGAAAAAAAAAATATCGCCAAATTATTTGGCGAACATAATTTAATTCCTTTCAAAAATCATGGTTATTTAACAACTTATATTAAGAGAGTAATGAATAATATGAAACAATATTTCGTACAATGCATATTACGGAAATATACATCTGGCATGCATATTTTCGTATTACGTTTTTGATCACCAAATACAAATAAGCGCCAAGAACGACAGAGTTTTGAAATTCAAAATTAAAATTTTGTCAATTTGACAGCAAAATAACTCAATCTAACACATGCACATGATAACTAATCTATACTAATATTATAAATGCGAAAGTTTGGATGGATGTTTGTTACTCAATCACGCCACAACGGCTAAACGGATCTGGATGAAATTTTGTACAGAGATAGATAATAGTCTGGAATAAGACATAGGCTACTATTTATACCGAAAAAAAAATGTAAATTTTTAATTAATATATAATATAGATATTTCTTCTAAAATAAAACTTTAAAATAATTTATTTTAATTTTTAATTGTTGCCAAAGAATATTTCACGCGCATAATAATAAAAAAAATAATAAATATTAAATTTGCTTAGGCACATGGCAACATAACGTTATTATCAAAATTAAATAATAAGAAAATGAAAGCTAATTCAGATCTGTATTAAAGAGCTTTATTAGTTGATAATCCTGGGTATATTTTTAATTTTAATACTGAAGTAGATAGGACATTTTACGCCAAGAACTCTATTTTTGTGACAGCAACCTTAAGCCAAGTAGTCCATAAAAATATAAACAAATCTGTACATATAAAAGAGTAAACTCACTGGTTCACTGACTCAACACTGCCATGACGATTCTGTGGGAAAGAGGGTCACAAATTTTAGTGACCAGGTTGGTTTTCGGAGCCTGACCCCCAACTAAGACGGAACTTTGCAAAATACCCCCCCCCTGTCCCCCTTGGGGGGGCAGAAGGCTTAACTCGGCTCCAAATTACTTAACGGTGAAGAAATTGCAGATGGAAAGACCAGACTTGAGTACAAAAAAATTATTTTCTGCGATTTCGGAATTTTGGATTTTTAAGGGGGGAGGGAAGGGAAAAGTTTTTAGAAGAAGGGTACTCAACACACGAGGAAATCGAACTGAACACACACTACAAAGGGATTTTATGAAATTCCACCCTACCGCCCTTTGGAGAATGGGGGGCAAAAACATGTATTCATACGTAACGCTGCACTAAATTACCTAAGGTTGGAAATTTTTTATGTAAGGGACGATTATATGTATCTGACTCATAGTATGAAGAGATTTTGCGAAATTCCCTCCTCCTTCCCTCCTTTAAGAACGGGGGGAGAGCTTAAAAAAAAAAGTTTTAAAGCATAGCTCAGCTTTAAATAATTTCAGGATCTCAATTTTCTGATGTGTCGGTTAGGTATGTGTATGCAACATGCAATATAAAGTAATTTTGGAAATTTACCCCCCCCCCCCCCTTCCTCTTAGGGCGGGCGGGGCAAAAACCACATTTTGAAGCTTAAATCCGTCCAAATTACCTAAGAATGGCGAATTTTGGTGTGTGGGTGTTAATTAAGTGTGCGAAATATGCACTTTGATGAGATTTTGTAAAACTTTCAACTGTAACCGCGAGGGAGGGGGAGTAAAAAGCAGGTAAGGGACTGCCGAAGGCATTGGGGCTCCAGACTCGACTGTGACGAGCGGGAATACCGCGACAGAAAGTAGCAGGAACTTAAAATTAGATTTTGACGGATTTTAATGATTTTTTTTTTTTTTTTTTTTTTTTAAGATATTTTATTATTATTAATGATATGCTGTTTTGGGGATTCATTTCAATATAATTACCAGCGAAGCGGGTAAAGCCTGCTAGTATTACAATATGCATGATCGGCTACTTCTATCGCATGAGACAATTATTATTATTACTAGTATATAACCCCGTTAAAAATGACGGAATGTGAACGATAAATCTGGAAAACAATGTTTAGATCATGAAGATTACCACGTGATAATTTAAATATATTTTCAATTTTTGTTTATAAATCAAATGTGTTTAGATATTTTATAATTTTCGTTCTAAAATTAAAAAAAATTCTACCCGATCAATAAATATGAATGACAATAAAAATACTGCTGATTGACAAAAAATATAGGCCCGACAACACAACAGCAACAACACATCCCAGTGTTCCGTTAAGTGCTCTATTTAAAGTCCTCATAATAAGAATAAACTGGTGTGTCACACACACGACTTTCTCTTACCCTGAAATTTAATACTATAAGTACAGGTTGGAGATTAAGAGGTAAGATAACGAGTACTGTTATGTAAACCTATGTTAAACAATTCAAATTAGGCTTCGGGAGATTTTTATATGATAATTAGTTCTGGCCCCCCTCAACCCCCCCTTTCATTAATGCACCTAACTTTATATTGAATATAATTCGGTTATTAAAAAATAATTCTGTTTATAAAAAATAATTTATTAAAATTATTATTTAAAAAAGTTATCTTGTATGATAATACAGACGATTTCCAATATAGTAGTATAACACTAAATATTTAAAAAAAAGTTGAATTTATTCTCAATATTAAAGTAATTTTTTTTTTTTTTTTTTTTTTTTTTGTTAAAAGTGAAAAAAATCGATAACTTCATTTTAAATTATCGCAGATCGATGATTCAACCATTCGTTTTGAAGGTATTGGCGAGCTCTTTTGAAAGATACCCATCATGAAAATTTACTCCCCTCGAGGGGCGGGGGAGGCGGCGAAGCTCCTACATACACAAAAAAATTTTTCCCAGTTGACTATCTCTATTACAAAAAATATATATTCGTTTCATTTGGTTTAGTGCAGTCTATAGATGTTAAATTCTACTTACCTGCAATCCCCCCCCCATAGACGTAATGTATTTGGATACTTTTGAATGTCCCTGTACACGAACCATTTGCTTTATCTTAACGAAAAGCTTACTGTAGCATCCCTATATGATACACATTTAGAATACCGAGTTTGGAATTTCTGCAACTATTTGTTCTTGAGATATGCTGAAAACAGACACACACAGAGACCATTCGCTAAAAACATGATTTTCGTATTCAGGGCACCTCAGAACATGTAAGGATAACAAAAACTCACGTTCGAAAATTTGACCCTAAAACAATACTTTCTCGATCCTATGGGTAAGAGAAAGTAAAAAACGATTCACTTCATTTTACCAAAATACTTTTTTTTTTAGACTATCGAAGATCCTGTTTTCAAATACGCAAACGAAGTGTGACGTCACTGACCGTCCGTGGATGCAAGAAAAAAATTCCATTATGTTAATCGTCCATTGGATTTTTTGTAAAAAAATTATTAAAAATCGAGGAAAATTATTTCCTGATTTTAATACCCGTATTTGGGTATAGATATGCTACCGTATCCATGTGTTAGATTGAGTTATTTTGCTGTCAAATTGACAAAATTTTAAATTTCAAAACTGTGTCATCTTTGGCGTTTTTTTGTATTTGGCGATTAAAAACATAATACGAAAATATACATGTGAGATGTTTATTTTCGTAATATGTATTGTACGAAATATTGTTTCATATAATTCATCGCTCTCTTTATATAAGTTGTTAAAATAACCATGATTTTTGAAAGGAATTAAATATGTTCGCCAGATAATTTGGCGATATTTTTTTATCTGCCAAGGATGACCGATATCAAATCTATTCCGCTGCAACATATGAGTATCTTATATCAGACACTTTATTTAGACATTTGAAAACAAATTTGACTTCAAATTATGATAGAATATTTATCATTTTCCTTTTAATTAGTATATTAGTTGGATATTTATTGTGTTAATATCATCCTTTGAAATGAAATGTTTGTGTTTTCAATCGAATTTGGAAGTTTGCCATTTTTTTTTGGTACAACTATAGTATTTCCCCACAGCTGAAGTTGGCGACCTTTCTTTGGCGCCGATTTGAACGATAAAGATGTCGTTCTGGACTGTTTGCGATATAATATGGCAGCCTGCATGCTATTTATTTTGGATTTATGATTTTATGATTTATAATTTAGCTTATGATTATCATTTATGATATATGATTTTTAGGTTTATGACTTAGCCATAATCGCCAACTTCAGCTGTGGGGAGATACTATAGTTGTCCCTTTTTTTTTTTTTTTTTTTTCTAGAGTTTTGAAATTAAAAATTCAAATTTTGTCAATTTTACAACAAAAATAACTTAATCTAACGCATGGACATGATAACTAATACATATCTATACCTAAATATGGGGATTAAAATCGGGAAATAATTTTCCTCGATATTTAATAATTTTTTACCAAAAATCCAATGTGCGTTTAACATAGGAAATATTCTTCTTACATTCACGAACGGCCAGTTACGTCATCACCTCGCTTGCGTATTTCCTTCTATCTTTTCCTTGGCGAAAAATGTCCGATCTACTTCAGCGTCAAAATTAAAAAAAATGTCCAGAATTATCAATAAGAAAATACTTATAATATAATGCTGAATTAGCTTTTATGCCAAGCGTGTTTCATCCGCCGTACTAAAAAAAAAAAAAAAAAAAAAAAAAAGAAAAGAAAAAATCTGAAGTTGAGGTATATATAAAAAAAATGCTATGAAATAAAATTCAGAAGAAATATGTTAGATTTGTAATATTACTGTTTTATTTAAAAATTATAAAGTGTCAATTTCTCATCAATCAATTTAACATTTAGTAATTTTTTATTTTTCGCGTGAAAGCATATTTCATTTTATGTTGAAAATAATAATAATAAAAATAAATAAATAAATAAAAAATAAACAAGAAAGAAAAAATAAACAAGAAAGAAAAATCATGCAGTACGCATTGATTAGTAACACTTTCCAACTGTACGCAACTGTTGTATCGAATAACTATTAATATTCTTTGCCTACGTTATCGCACAACAGACAGAAAGACTGAAAAACATACAGATAGACTAATTGGTTTTAAAATTACTCTTAGGCATTTTGGAAAGTGTTAAAAAGGCTTAACGCAAAAGAAAATGCAGCCGTTAAATTATAATTACAGCTTTTAAACTCTCTGAATATTTTACTGTAGCCCTGTAAATCTGAATGTTAATAATATCATATTCTATACAAAACAATATTTTAGAATATTAATAATACTGTCAATGTTTTTAAGCTTTTTGTAGTAGAAATTTTTTTAAATATAACTTTAAAAAAATTCTGTCCTAAAACGTAATACATTGGCTTTTTTTATTGTTGTTATTGTTGTCCCTGTAAACAAACTGGTTGTACAGGACCTATTAATGACATTTTAAATAGGGAACATTCCATAGGGAACATGAGTGTATCATTTTTAAAAAATTCTCAAAATATTCACGGATGATAGGAGCCGGAGACAAACAGATAGAAAATTAGACAATCGGACAGACAGATGCACAAATTGAAATCTTATACCCAATAAAATTATAAGAAAGCGTTAAAACGCTCATGTAAACAAAAGCATGCAATTCCAGCAAATTTTTATTAATACCTCTTAATGTAACAGATTATTTTTGTGTGGCCCTGTAAATCTAATGCTAACCATACTATATTACAAAGAAGGCACACTGTTTTGTGCATACGAATAATATATTTCAATTGCATTAAGCTTTGTGGAAGATAAAATTATTAAAATTTGGTTTATAAAAGTAACTCTCATACAACACAATGCTTTGGAGTACTTTTAAGTGCCCCTGTACACAAACTAGTTAGAAATATACTCTACTTTACATAGGAAACATCCGATAGGGAATTGAATAACGTATTAAAATTACATTAAAGTTTCTATACAATAAAGATATTAAAATATGATTTATAGAAACTCCTTTCATAGAACACAATGCTTTCGAATACTTTTGGGTGTCCCTGTACACAAACCTGAAGAGGTATCCATTCCATTTTCAATAGGGAGCATCCGATAGTGAATTTCAATAAATATATCGGTTTAAAGAAATTCCATAAATATTTACGGGAATTAGAGTGCAGAAAAACAGACAGAGAGACAGACAGACGGACATAAGAACAGTCAGACATATACACAAATTGAAATTATATTTACACTAAAAAAATGATAGAAAGTGTCAAAAACGCTTAATGTAAACGAAAGTACAATTCTACCAATTCTTTATTCCTAGCTCTTAATATAACTGAATATTTTTGTGTCACCCTGTAAATCTAATCATGCTATTCTATGCAAAGCATTCTTTTGTGCATATAAATAAGCTATTTCAATTTCCTAGAACTTCGTGGAAAGTAAAGTTATTAAAATTTGATTTATAGAAATATCTCACAAATAACGCAATGCTTTGGAGTACTTTTGAGTGTCCCTGAACATAAACTAGTGGTGGTATGTATTCTATTTTATATAAGAAACATCCAATAGTGAACTTGAATAACATATTTCAATTTCATGAAGATATTGTACAGTAAAGGTATGAAAATATGGTTTATAGAAATACATCTCATAGAACACAATTCTTTGAAATACTTTCGGGTGTCCCTGTACACAAACCAGTAGAGGTATAAACTCCATTTTCAATAGGAAACATCCGATAGTGAACTTGAATAACATTTATCAGTTTCAAAAAATTCCATAGATATTTACGGGAGTTAGAGTGCGGGCAGACGGACAGACGGACAGATACACAAACTGATCTCATATTCACACTAAAAAAATGTTAGGAAGTGTTAAAAACGCTTAATGTAAACGAAAGTAGAATTCTAGCAAACTTTTAATAATAGCTCTTAATATAATAGAATATTTTTGTGTCAACCTGTAAATCTAATGCTAACCATGCTATATTCTATGTAAATCATTCTTTTGTGCATATAAATAACATATTTCAATTTCCTAAAACTTCGTGGAGAGTAAAATTATTAAAATTTGATTTATAGAAATATCTCTCATAGAACGCAATGCTTTAGAATACTTTTGAGTGTCCTTGTATATAAAACAGAGTTGGTATTTAATCCATTTTATACAGGAAAAATCCAATAGTGAACTTGAATAACATGTTTCAATTTCATTAAGATATGTGTACAGTAAAGGTATGAAAATATGATTTATAGAAATACCTCTCATAGAACACAATGCTTTGAAATACTTTCGGGTGCCCCTGTCCACAAACTAGTAGAGGTATAAACTCCATTTTCAATAGGGAACATCCGATAGTGAACTGGAATAACATATTTCAATTTCATTAAGATATGTGTACAGTAAAGGTATGAAAATACGATTTATAGAAATACCGCTCATAGAACACAATGCTTTGAACTACTTTCGGGTATCCCTGTATACAAACCAGCAAAGGTATAAACTCCATTTTCAAAAGGGAACATTCGATAGTGAACTTGAATAACATATATCAGTTTCAAGAATTGCCACAAATATTTACGGGAATTAGAGCGCGGAGAGGCAGACAGACGGACAGACAGACAGACAAACTGAAGTCATTAACACTTTTCAACCTTGTTGGGAAGTGGTTAAAATGTTAGAAAGTGTTAAAAATGCTTAATGTAAATGAAAGTACACTTTTAGCAAATATTTATTAATAGATCTTTATATAACTGATTATTTTTGTGTCACCCTGTAAATCTAATGCTAATCATGCTATATTCTATGCAAAGCACTTTCTTCTGTGCTTATAAATAACACATTTCAATTTCATAAATCTTCGTGCAAAGTAAAATAATTAAAATTTAGTTTATAGAAATATCTCGCATAAAACGCAATGCTTTGGAATACTTTTGTGTGTCCCTGTACACAAATCAGTGGTGGTATTTGCTCCATTTTATATAGGAAACATCAGATAGTGAACTTGAATAACATATTTCAATTTCATTAAGATTTGTGTATAGTAAGAGTATGAAAATATGGTTTATAGAAATGCCTCTCATAGAACACAATGCTTTGAAATATTTTAGGGGGTCCCTGTACACAATCTAGTAGAGGTATAAACTCCATTTTCAACAGGGAACATCCGATAGTGAACTTGTATAACATATTTCAATTTCATTAAGAGTTTTGTACAGTGTGCATAAGAGAATTATTTTTTAAATGTGCATAAAGAGAATTATATTTTAGTAATCATTATGAAATTTACAAGAATTATTTATAATTGAGATAGTCAACTGGGAAAATTTTTTTGTATGTGTAAGAGCCTCGCCACCCCCCTGGGGGGGGGAAGTCCCTCCTCGAGGGGAGTAAATTTTCAAGATGGGTATCTTTCGAAAGAGCTCGTCAATGCCTTTAAAACGAATGGTTGAACTATAAATCTGTGATAATTTAAAACAAAGTTATAGATTTTTTTTTTTTTTTTTTTTTTTACTTTTAACGAAAAAAAAAATCGTTTTTTTTTTTTTTTTTTTAACGAAATTTAGCCAAACTTGGTAAGGGTGTGAAAATATGGTTTATAGAAATGCCTCTGATAGAACACAATGCCTTGAAACATTTTCGGGGTCCCTGTACACAAACCAGTAGAGGTATAAACTCCATTTTCAATAGGAAACATCCGGTTGTGAACCTTTATAACATATTTCAATCTCATTAAGATTTTTGTACAGTAAGGGTGGGAAAATATGGTTTATAGAAATGCCTCTCATAGAACACAATGCTTTGAAATATTTTCGGGGGTCCCTGTACACAAACCAGTAGAGATATAAACTCCATTTTCAATAGGGAACATCCGATAGTGAACTTGAATAACATATACCAGTTTCAAGAAATTCCATTAATATTTACGGGAGTTAGAGCGCGGATGGACAGACAGACGGACAGACAGACAGACAGACAAACCCAAGTCATAAACACTTTTCAACCTCGTTGGAAAGTGTTAAAAATACCTCTTAAACTTTTTTGGCAACAATTAAAAATTTAAATGGCTTTTATTAAGTCAATTACCAGCTTATTATTTTCAACATTACCGGTTTATTTTTTAAAAATCTAATCAAATTTTCGGTATAAATAGTAGCCTATGTTCTATTCCAGACTATTCTATATCTCTGTGCCAAATATCCTCCAGATCCGCTTAGCCGTTGTGGCGTGATTGAGTAACAAACATCCATCCATTCAAACTTTCGCATTTATAATATTAGTATAGATACGTATATATATCTAACACAGGTCAACGATGAAACTTTTTTACTTTCTGCTTTATTCAATAGAAGAAAGTATTGGATTCGTAAAAGTTTTCGACCTCGGGTTTTTGATGGATTTACACGTTTTGAGAGCTGTAGAACCACTTTTTAGAAAATGTCTGTCGGTCTGTTTGTCTGTCAGTCTGTCTGTGTGTGTGTGTGTGTGACAAAATTTTGTGGCAACTGTATCTCAGGAACTACTGCACAGAATTTCATACAAATCGGTATGTAGTTGCACCTTGACCTAAATTAGTGCCTATCAACTTTTGGTAAAAATTGTCTTATAGGTTGCGTTGTCATTCCGCTTTTTCTAAATTTTTAACATGGTGCTATAGGACAAAATTTTGTATAAATGTGCATAAAGAGAATTATTACTTTCTTCTATCTTCAATAGAAGAAAGTATTGGATTCGTAAAAATTTTCGATTTCGGGTTTTTGATGGATTTACACGTTTTGAGAGCTGTAGAACACGATTTTAACATTTTTAGAAAATGTCTGTCTGTCTGTCTGTCTGTCTGTCTGTCTGTGTGTGTGTGTGTGACAAAATTTTGTGGCAACTGTATCTCTGGAACTACTGCACAGAATTTCATACAAATTGGTATGTAGTTGCACCTTGACATAAATTAGTGCCTATCAACTTTTGGTAAAAATCGTCTTACAGGTTGCGTTGCCATCCCGCTTTTTCTAAATTTTTAACAGGGTGATATAGGGCAAAAATTTTCAAGATGGGTATCTTTCGAAAGGTCTCGTCAGTACCTTTAAAACGAATGGTTGAACTATAAATCTGTGATAATTTAAAACAAAGTTATCGATTTTTTTTACTTTTTACGAAAAAAAACTTAGAATTTTTTTTTTTTTTTCTCCCCTTAATTTTATCAAACTCCCACGGTTTCCGTGTTCTGACAAACTTAAACTAATTTTTGCTTTTTTCCCCTAATTTTGTCAAAGTCCTACGGTTTCCGTGTCTTGACAAACTTTAACATATTTTTGCATTTTTCCCCTAATTTTGTCAAAGTCCCACGGTTTCCGTGTTTTGACAAACTTTGACAAAATTTTGGGTAAAATGTGAAAATTATTCTAAGTTTGTCAAAACACGGAAACCGTGGGACTGACAAAATTGGGGGAAAAATGCAAAAATTTGTTTAAGTTTGTCAGAACACGAAAACCGTGGGACTTTGACAAAATTGGGGGAAAAATGCAAAAATTTGTTTAAGTTTGTCAGAACACGGAAACCGTGGGAGTTTGATAGAATTAAGGGGAGAAAAAAAAAAAAAAAAAAAAGTGGGAGTTTGACAAAATTTTGGGTAAAATGTGAAAATTTGATAAAGTCCCACTTTTTTTTTTTTTTTCCCTCTCCCCTTAATTCTATACTTTTTTTTTTTTTTTTTTTTGTTACTGAGTGAATTTGTATAGGAAAAGATAGAAGAAAGTCTCGTGGTGGCCACAACATACTAGTTTTTTAGTAATCATTATGAAATTTACAAGAATTATTTATAATTGAGATAGTCAACTGGGAAAATTTTTTTGTATGTGTAAGAGCCTCGCCACCCCCCTGGGGGGGAAGCCCCTCCTCGAGGGGAGTAAATTTTCAAGATGGGTATCTTTCGAAAGAGCTCGTCAATGCCTTTAAAACGAATGGTTGAACTATAAATCTGTGATAATTTAAAACAAAGTTATCGATTTTTTTTTTTTTTTTAACGAAATTTAGCCAAACTTGGTATTTAGTTGGCCCCTGACATAAAGTGGTGCTCATTAGATTTGGGGATCAATCTCTCAACAGGTGGCGCTGTGATCGTATTTTTTTTAAATGTTTAACATGGCAGTATAGGACAAAATTTCGTATAAATGTACATAATGAGAGTTATCCTTAACCTGTGATTGTAAAATTAATATGAATTATTGATAATAGTAGTAGTTAATTAGGAAAAAAAATTGTGCATGTGGGGGCATCGCTTCCCCCCTGGGGGGGGAAGTCCCTCCTCGAGGGGAGTAAATTTTCAAGATGGGTATCTTTTGAAAGGTCTCGTCAATACCTTTAAAAGGAATGGTTGAACTATAAATATGTGAAAAGTTAAAACAAAGTTATCGATTTTTTTTTTTTTTTTACATTTAACGAAAAAAAAAAACTTTGAAAAAAAAAAAACTTTTTTTTTTCTTTTAATATTGTTACTGAGTAAATTTGTATCGGAAAATATAGAAGAAAGTTTGTGGTGGCCACAACATACTAGTTTGTCAAGGTGATGCGTTTTACTAGGATATTTTCGGATGCTGATTAAGGAAAGACTGTTTAGAAATTTACATCACGTATAATTTTGATAAATATTGGATCGTTTAAGCTTACAGTTTCACTTTCGCAACTTCCGTCAAGGTTAATTCCCATAAAATCTCGGTATTAAGAGTGAAAATAAATAAAACCTATTTCATCAACACATCAAAGAAATGTAGAAGGGGGATCAATCAGGGACGATGGAGTGCTAGCATGTCAGTAGATCATTGTTGGATGCAGCATAGAGAATCCCCCCCCCTCCCCCCTCAACGCCTTCAAGCCGTACACAAGCGAAAAGCTTTAAAGAGAACGTCTATGTAAAGTAAAACATTTTAAAGATAATCTATATAATAGTTCTCTAACGCGGACCAATTACGATTACGTTTTGTTGAAACGATACGATAGTGATGTAATTAATAAAATACGCAAGGATATAAAAAATAATATTTATAAATGCACAATATTTAAGCACGCAGTCTCAGCATAATGATCTAATTAGAAAACATGACGACATTTCTCTTATGAGACCATTTTATTATAAAAGTTATTTTTAAAAGTTGCTTCTTCAGAATCTTTGCAAGCGTCCTTTCAAACCTAGCAGTACTTTAAAGGTATATACAGAATATGAATTATTATCATAAATTGACTGAAAAACGCAGTCATAAAAAGTATAATTAAAGTAAGAATTAGTTAAAAAAAAAAAAAAAAAAAATCAAAGCAGTGTTTGGGGACTGCCGATAGAAGTGAAAACTAAGTAACTTGTGAATTGTATCGTCGAGCTATTAAATTATTATTTTCGAATTATTTTTGGTTTGTAAAGAAGTGTTTATGATCTGTATTATATGATTCGGCACAACATTTGTAGCTACCCAAATTAAATGAACTAAGCCTTATATTAGGTAAAAATACTGATTACTTATGAAATTATTTTAATTAGTAGCTGAGATACAAAAGAAAACTCATTCAGGACACCTCAAAACGTGTAAATCAGCTGAAATCTCAAATTCCACTGTCGATTCTCATGGAAAGCCTTCGCTGACGATGACGCGAGTTTCATGATTTTTGTTCACATAAAAGTGCTCAACGCGCCTAAAGAAGTTTTCACTTCAAATGGAAAACCTTCGCTGACGATGACGCGAGTTTCATGATTTTTGTTCTTCTAAAAGTGCTCAACTCGCCGAAGTAAGTTTTCACTTCAACAAAAAAAAAAAAAAAAAAAAAAAAAAAAAATGTCAAAACAAATAAATTAAATATCATCGCCAATATGGCGACAAAAATGTAAGAGGAGTCATGGGGACCCTCACTGTAAAAAAATATGTCCTATTTGCTGCCAGGAATTCTCTGTAATTTGAGAAAATACTTTCTGACAACGTAATTTTTTCGTAAATTACGCGTATTTTCTCGAATTACAGAGAATTTCTGGCAGCAAATAGGACATATTTTTTTACAGTGATACTAAAACTGTACTGCTTGCGGAAGTATGAAAATTGTGTTGGCAACCATGAATTTTATTTTGAAACCTTACTTTGAATGATTTTGGTTTCGGTATTGCACAATATTAATTTGGTTATAATAATAATTTGGCTTCTGGTAAATTAAAATTTTAATTAGGTGGTGAAACTGGTACAGTCAGCCCCACTTAAACGAATATCTACCGTTCCAACTATATTATTTCGATTATGCGGGGTATTCAAATTATGCGGGGAAGACTAGAAACGTAATTGCATGGATAACTATAATGGTTTTATGCTTACGTGAAAAGATAAATGATCAATACCTCTTTCTTATTTAAATATTTAACAAAACTTTTACTAAGTTAAAGTATTGTAGTAATTTATAAATGCAATTATTGCTGGAATAAATATAAAATAAAGTGTACTTACAATTTTACTTTTAACAAAAAAAAAAAAAAGATCAGTTATGATTGATTACTTTAACATAGACTTAACTAAACTAAACATTTTTCTAAAGCACATAAATAGATTATAATCACTTCTATGAGACTCAAAATGACGATGAATAATGTTAAAGGATTTTGCAACTTCATTTACTGTTCGCTTGCTCTTCTTTATCACTTTCATTTAAAGGTTTTGTTGGAAGATTAAACTCTTCATCTCTTTCTGTTTCACCATCTTTATCCACATCTATGAGTTCATAAAGTTCTTTTGAAAACTTTCAAAATTTGTGACTCCTATTTCCTGGAGATAATTTGTATTTTAATTTCTAATTTTCTCATCAGTTGCTGATTTTATAAATTTGTTTTTTGCAAAACAATTTTTATCACCTCGGCAGGAATACCGTCTCATATTTAAAGAGCATACCTTAGTTATGTAAAAATTTTAAAAGAAGAACGGATTTTTTTTTTTTTTTTTTTTTTTTTGAGAATGAGAGGAAAAATTTGCCGAGAAATAGAGGAATTTTATTTAAGAAACTTTGAGTATTTATGCGATTAAGTGGGGTGGCCTTGTAAAAAATATTTCTTTAAACGAGGAAATTTAACATTACTTCTATGGGAAAAAAAATTGGTTCTATAACTTTATATTCTTATAAGCGGGGTATTCGATTATCCGTTATCCGATTAAGTGGTGGACGACTGTATAATATTTTTTAGATTCAAATTTTAAAGGTAAATAAGAAAAGAAATAAAGAGCGGAAATTTTGCACGGGTTTGCTAGAGTGTAAATAATATCCTAATTAATATATTTTATACCTAAATATTTTCGAATTTGTTATAGTCTCTGTGTAAATTCTTTCGATTTTCCTCCTTACATTATGAAAATTGCTTACGTGATAGGGGGAAAAAAAAAAAAATAAATAAATAAATAAACCAATCAATACTGAATTCAGCATCTCAAAACATATTGTAGTGTATACTTGGGGGTTCATGAGTTGTTTCTGAATGAAAGGCGAAACTTGCATAAACTCGATAGTTTATTTACAGAAAATTCTAGAAGAATACAAGTCTATAAACCAAGTACTAACCTACAGTCAGGGCCCGATTAACCTTACAATTGAGGGGAAGCACAAATCCATTTTGGGACCCCCACTGACTTCTTAGTCTAAAGACTCATACAAACATCTTGAAAATTTTATAAATTTTTCATTAAATTTTGTAGTTACCTGGAATTGAGGACAAGAGTGAATTCGCTTAAAATATAGACTATAGCAAATTCACTTGATTTTTGTACCAAGATATAAACTGGTGAAAGCCTACATTCACCACAACATGTGAAATTATTCCATTATAAATGAATGTGTAAAAGCTTTATTAGCATATATCCCATATAATCTAGAAATGGTAGTTGTGCAGTCAGGTAGGACTGTGACGTTTTATAATCCGACAATGCTTTTAGACCACAAGCTTACAATTCGGGGTCCATTTTCTTGCTTAATTTGGGGCCTTTTCAAAATTTTCCAGGGGAACCCTACTAAAAATAATCCGAAGATATTCTTGAGAAGATAGCATTTTCTTAAGATTTTCTTCAAATATTTTAAAATATTTTAAAAATTTATCTTTTTCTATAAAATATCTTCAGAAATTTTAAGGACATTATAAAAAAATTTTGTAAATTTTCTTAAGAATGGGACAAATAACTTAAGATTTTCTGCAGATTTTCTCTAAAATTATCTGCAGAATATCTTGAGATTATTTTTAGTGGATAAGCACATGCTTCTTATGCCTATTGGGTAATCAGGGCCTGCCTACAGTTTCACAAGTAAACACAGCTTAAATAACAGCTGTCAACAGCAAATTCACAGTACAAACTGTATGAGAGCATTAGCATACAGCAATGCGACTGTATTCCAAACAGGCTGAGAACTCTTTATCCAGCAAATGCTTTGGGGAAACTAAACTGACATTGAGGGATTGAGTAAAGCAACTCTTTAAATATACCGGCTTAGAAAAATTTAGAAAATTCCAGAAACTAATCACCCAATCAAGTTACAGCTACCATACACTGTAAAAATATGTCCTATTTGCTGACAGAAATTCTCTGTAATAATGAAAAAAGACGCCCTGACAACGTAATTTTTTCGTAAATTACGCGTATTTTCTCAAATTACAAAGAATTTCTGGCAGAAAATACACTGTAAAAAATATGTCCTATTTGCTACCAGAAATTCTCTGTAATTTGAGAAAATACGTCCTGACAACATAATTTTTTCGTAAATTACGCGTATTTTCTCAAATTACAAAGAATTTCTGGCAGAAAATACACTGTAAAAAATATGTCCTACTTACTACCAGAATGTAATTTGAGAAAATACGTTCTGACAACGTAATTTTTTCGTAAATTACGCGTATCTTTTCAAATTACAGAGAATTTTTGGCAGCAAATAGGACACATTTTTTCTAGTGTAGGACATATTTTGTACACCGTAGGACATATTCTTTACAGTGTATACATCGAATTATTTCTGATGAACTCAACGAAAAAGTAATTAGGAACAATATTATTCCACCCCTTTTACTGTATCCGTCGTGAAGATGAAGAGGGTTAAATATACTTTCCTATATTATGTCAAATTCGTTTCGAATTAAATCGACGAAAAAAATATTAAGAAACAATAAACCCCGCTGATCATCATTGTAAAAAATATGTGATGACACACTGTAAAAAATATGTCCTATTTGCTGCCAGAAATTATCTGTAATTTGAGAAACGAGTAAGTTACGAAAAAAATTATGTTGTCAGAACGTATTTTCTCAAATTACAGAGAATTTCTGGCAGCAAATAGGACATATTTTTTACAGTGGTGTACCTTAGGAATATGAAAAGGTTAAATATATTTTTTCTATATTGTGTCGAATTCGCTTCTAATAAAGTCGACGAAAAAAATACATAGTAAAAAATTAAAAATAATAAAGTATAATAAAATAAAATTGTTAAATTTACGAAAAAAAAAACACTATCAGCCAAGATATCAGTAAAAATCCGTTTTCTCGACGGAAGAAAACTGTTTTTTAAATTTAAAAATTTTCATTTTTAAATGATCGAATTCTGTTATATTAACAGAATAAAATCGGTATTTTAACAGAAATACACTGTAATTGTACAGAAAATATTTATATTTGTTACCTAAGAAATATATATATATATATTCTCTATATATATAAAAATATTGTGTGTTTCTGTTAAAATAACTGTTTTCTTAGTGTTAATATAAGAAAATTTGACCGTTTTAAAAAAGAAATTTTTGTTAGGTTTTTTCCGTCAAAAAAAAAAAAGGTTTTTTACTAGCGTCCTGGCTGACATTTTTTTTTTTTTTCTCCCGTAAATAGTCACATTCTGATCATTATTTCAATAGGAATAATTTTAATATTACAGAGAATTTTTTTTCCCCCAACAGATGAAACATTATTAATAATAAACAGTACACATTTTTATATTTTGAAGTATTTGTTCTAATAAACCATGCACATGTTATTCATAATGAATACTATTTTAGTAGATATAAATGTATCACATTTAAAAACAGTTATTTGAAATTAGTTTGATGAAAACATATTTGAACATAATAATAATTATACATTTTCAATTCTTTTGTGTGAATGATCTACACTGTAAATCAAAAAGATAAATATAGAATAAGTAAGGAATATCGAAGACACTTATAAAATTAAAATATTTTTCATTAGGAAACTTTTTTCCGCAGCTGCTATTATTCAGGAACTATGATTTTACAGATAGCTACATCTCGGTATCGTTAGCACATATTAATTTTGCATTAGCGAGTTTTTAATCACACAATTTTTCTAGCTCTCATTCTGTAATAATAAACTACATAATATTTCTCTAACGTGGTCAAGTTACGATTATTTTTTTTTTTTTTAGAAACGATACGATAGTGACTTAATACAATACGCGAGGATAAAAAATAATACATAAGCAATATTTAAGCACTCGGACTCAGTTCAGTGACATTTGTACACTGTAAAAAATATGTCCTATTTTCTGCTAGAAATTCTCTGTAATTTGAGAAAATACGTTCTGACAACGTAATTTCTTCGTAAATTACGCGTATTTTCTCAAATTACAGAGAATTTCTGGCAGCAAATAGGACATATTTTTTACAGTGATATGATGAGATAATTTTATAGAAAAATGTATCTTTAAAGGTTGCATTTTTACAATATTTGCAAGCATCATTTTAACTCTAGCAATATTTTAGTGATACAATCCCCATATGAACTTTTGTCATAAACTGACTAAAAAGTGCAATAATAAAATGTATAATCAAAATAGGTAGTAAGTTTTTTTTTTTTAACACAAAATTATTTAAAAATTAATTAATTAATTATTAATAAAAATGTATCGCCAACATGGTTACAAAAATTTAAAAATCGCCATGAGGGTCTTATACTAAATCTGCCTTGCTTCACGAAGTATGAAAATTAGTTCGTCAAACATGAATTTTATTTTTAAGCCTTTCATGAATGATATTAGTTTGATTATCATTAACATTTCATCCCACAATATTAATTTGTCTCTAATAATAATTTGGCTTCTGAGGAATTAAAATTAAAATTGGGTGGGAAAATTGGTTTATAAGTTTCAAATTTTAAAGGTAAATAAGAAAAGAATAAAAGTGCGAACGTTTCGTACGGTTTTGCTAGTAAATTATAAATATAATAAATTTATTGTTTTATTACTCTCCATTAAAATATAAAAACTATACACAAAATTGTTATGAATTTTGATTATATTTAAAATTTAAGGACTTTAATCCTACTTAAATAAAATAATCTTACTTACCATTCATTATTATGCCCTGTGACTAATATAGAGGGAGAGTTATGAATGCAATAATGAAAATCCAAGAAAGAGATGTTCAGTATATATTCTAATAACGTTTATTGTCAAGCACCGTTGAACACGTTTATCTGTTTTATCTTGCGATAATACGATAATAATGATGGTTATATCTTCGTTAAAATCATAGAGGTAATTTTCTTATTGAATAATTTTATCTGTATTTAAAAAGAAAAGAAAAAAAAAGCTTAATTATATTTTTGTTTTCTAAGTAATAGATATAAAATTATGTAGAAAGCAAAATTTAATTTTGTTCGACAGGTTTTTTTAGTTCCCCATCATACCTTGGGGAACTTAGGTAATCGTGAAAAATTTCGAACTCGGTTTTTTGACTTTTTTACACGTTTTCAGGTGTGAGGAATCCGAAAATGACAAAATTTGTATGGTGTCTGTCTGTAGGGTGTCTGTTAGTGTGTCAGTCCATTAGTGTGTCAGTCCGTTAGTTTGCTAGTCCGCTAGTTTGTTAGTCTGTTAACACGATATCTCACGAACAAATGATCGCAGAGAGATCAGATCAGTTTTAAAATATTACTTTCGATACTGGCAAGAACCCTATTCATTTGCAACATTCGAATTAAAAAACTTCGTAAGTTATGAGAAATTTACGATTTTCTTAACATGGGAGAATAGGACAAAATTTCACTTAAACGTGCATTAAATGGAAACTTTTTACATTAAAAATGTCGGACCAGTTTTAAAATATTAGATTTGATGCCGGAATGAACATCAGTAACTATAAATATGCTACTTTGAAAATTTCGCCAGTTATTGGAAATTTACGAATTTCTTAACATGGCAGTATAGGGCAAAATTTCACACAAACGTCAATTTTGAGAGATATTTTCATCGTAAAGATGTCAGACTACCTTTCAAATATTATTTAGAACACTGGAATGAACATTAATGACTATGCATTTTCCAATATAAAAATTTCGTAAGTTATTGGAAACTTACGAATCTCTTAACATGGCAGATTAGAGCAAAATTTCACATAAATGTCAATCTTGAGGGATATTTTCATCGTAAAGATGTCAAACCACTTTTTAAATATTATTTTGTATACTGGCATGAATATCATAGACTATGATTTTCCAATTTAAAAAATTCGTAAGTTATTTGGAATTTACGATTTACTTAAAATGGCAGAATAAGGCAAAATTGAGCATGAACTTCCATTTTGAAGATCATAAATACATTAGACAACTTCAAAATTACATTTACGATATTTGTTTGAACATGATTGAATACAAATATTCTAATAGGAAAATTTCGTAAATTATTCGTAATTTACGATTTTATCAACATAGCGAAATTGTAAATTTTTCATATAAATATGAATTTTGAGGATTATTGCATTGGAAATAGTAGCATGAAAACTAAACAACGGAATTGACCCTGATAAAATAATTTAATAGATTAGAATAAGATAAATATGTGGAAGTGAACGGTGGATAGCCTATTAGGCGGGGATTTCATTCTGTCACTGTATCAAGCTTTGATCAAATTCATTTCTTTTAACATGATTATAATATGTCTCCCACTAGAAATTTATGAGAACATAAATATGATGAGGAACTGAGCAGAGTCCACCTATGCCAACTAGTTTTTTTTTTTTTTTTTTTTTTCTAATTAATTCTTTCATATAAAGAAATGCGGAAACTGTACCATAGCAACGGTTACTATATTAATTTATTAAAATTCGTTTTTCACAGCTTTAGTATAGGATGACGGTTTTTATATTTTTGTTGTCATTTGAGCAATGAATTAAAATGGATAAGTATTTGACCTAATAAACCTAATAAAATAATTTAACCTTATAATAATAATTATAAGATAACTAAAAAAAAAAAAAACTTTTTATATACCATGTTTTAAATTTTCTGATGAATCATAGTGCTCTTATCAATGTGTATAAAATTTTCAAAGTGATAATGACGTCAATTTTTGTGTGATGCATAATTTAACTTTTTATAATTTTTTAACGTTCCCGTTTAATTAAATGTATTTATTTTTAGGTCGAAAGAAAATGAACTCGTAATTTTTTTTTTTTTTTTTTCAACAATTAAATTATAGCTAATATTTTAGTGTCTATTTTAACGCTATTAGGAGGTTATTATTTTCATATTTTAATTAATTATAAGAAAACTAATCAAACATTCGAAAATCTGACTTCGAAGTATTGTGTTGTCACCGGGTTCTGAGCTACTGTGAAAGTTTCAAGTGTCTAGCTAGTAGGGAAGTTAGTTAAAATTCGATTGCAGGATTTGTACCAGACTAACAAACATACATACAAAAAAAAAAAAAAAAAAAAAAAAAAAAACAAGAACAGAAGTTAATAAAAACATGGTAAAATTCAATCGCCACTTACCACGCTGCATCGTGCCAAACTAAAATGGCATCGTAAAAAATTAAAGAACTCGCCCCTTTCTTTTACCTCAAATAATTATCGTAGTGATGAATAAATATCATTTATTGGTCACGTACAAATCACGTTATACAGCGATGGACTTGATCTGTGTTACGTCATCTTTCACACATGACCTCTACAAGGATAATTGCAGCATTATAATGTTTATATTTTATTGCATGAGAAAACATTTGTATTCTACATGAAAAGGTTTGTATCCTGAGGGGAAATTAGCCAGGAAATGGAGATTCAAAAATCCTATGATGGTGAAAAACAACCGAAGATGTAATTAAAATAGTATTAAAAGCTAGAAACACTTTAAAACACGTCCATATTTATTAAAATTAAATTTAGAAATTAAAATATGCAAAGCTTTTCGCCATCTTTTTCATGGCATCGTCAGGTCATACAAGGGATAATGAGAACAGACGGACATGAGTCCTAGTAATGGTTACAGTCGTGAGAAGCTTGGCAAGAAAAAAAAAAAATAATAATAATAATAATCTGGTGTGTCACTCACACGACTTTCTCTTACCCTGAAATTTAATACTATAAATACAGGTTGCAGATTAAGAGGTAAGATAACGAGTACTGTTATGTAAACCTATGTTAAACAATTCAAATTAGGCTTCGGAAGAGTTTAATATGATAATTAGTTCTGTGTGAGGGGGTTACCGCCCCCCAACCCCTCGTTTCATTAATGCACCTACATTTATATAGACTTTAATTCGGTTATTACAAAAATATTTTGTTTTTAAAAAATAGTTTATTAAAACTATTATTTAAAAAATTATCTTTTATGATAATGCAAAAAAAAAAAAGAAAAAATATTTTTTTTTTTTTTCTAAGTTTTTTTTTTTTTTTTTTTTTTTTTGTTAAAAGTCAAAAAAAAAAAAAAAAAAAAAAAAAAAAAAATCAATAACTCTGTTTTAAATTATCGCAGATCGATGGTTCAACCATTCGTTTTAAAGGTATTGGCGAGCTCTTTTGAAAGATACCCATTATGAAAATTTACTCACCTCGAGGGGGGACTTCCCCCCCAGGGGGGAGGCGAGACTCCTACATACACAATTTTTTTTCCCCTCTTGACTATCTCTATTACAAAAAATATATATTCGTTTCATTTGGTTTAGTGCAGTCTATAGATGTTAAATTCTACTTCCCTGCAATTTTCCCCTTAGACGTAATGTATTTGAATACTTTTGAGCGTCCCTGTACACGAACCATTTGCTTGATCTAAACGGAAAGTTTAGTGTAGCATCCTTATATGATACACATTTAGAATACCAAGTTTGAACTTTCTGCCATAATTTGTTTTTGAGATATGCTGATAACAGACAGACATACACACAGACAGACACACACACACAGAATCCATTTGCTAAAAGCATGATTTTCTTATTCAGGGGACCTCAGAACATGCAAATATAACAAAAACTCGCGTTCGAAAATTTGACCCCAAAACAATACTTTCACTACCTTATGGGTAAGAGAAAGTAATAAGTACGTATATTCAGATGAGTTCACTTTGGAATGTCACTTGTAGAGAAGACTTCGCAACTACACTGTAAAAACTAAAAAGTCCGGTTTGCTGCCAGAAATGTTCTGTAATACAGAAAAATGAGTTCTGTCAATGTAATTTTTACTCCCATTACCCGACTACTGTAGGTAATGGAAGTATTGTATTCGGTCCAAAAATTCAATATCGAGATTTCACCTGATGTATACATGTTTTAAGGTCTCCTGCAAAAAAGTGGTTTTTGGCAGTCGATCAGTGTGTATGTATGTGTGTGGGAATCTTCTGACTATCATATCTCCGAAACTAATGAAGTTACAGCTACGAAACTTCAGAATTAAGACAGAACTTGTGTACAGATGAATCTTCCCAATTTTGGTGAGAATTGGAAAACCGGAAGGGGGATATTCGAAACCAGAAGTAGGACCGTAAGTCCGTATCTCAAAAACGGCTCAAACTATTTTCTTCAAAGTTGTTATATAAACATTCTATTAGATGTTCTTTCGAATGATATAGTTAGTTTGTTCAGTAAAATTGACAGGCATCCTGTATAAAGAGCTGAATTTCAGGTGGTGCGAGTGGATTCCTTTCAAAACGGCTGTATGGATTTTTTTTTTTTTTTCAAACTTGCAATATTAACCCTCTTTTAAATATCCTTTTGTATGTAATTGTTGTTTTCCAGTCAATAACTGAATATTTCAAGTTTTGGTAAAAAATTGGTGTCTCAAAAACGGCTCTAACGATTTTCTTGAAAACTGTTACATAAACCCATTTTAGATATCCTTTCTCATGCTTTACGTTTTTATTACAGGAAAATTAATAGTCATCCTGATCAGATATATCAGTTTTAGATCTCGGAAATTGGTGTATAAAAAAAAAGGAAGAAAGAAAAAAGACTACCTTTTTTCCCCCCCTTTGCTATCTAAACTCTGTTTTATGTTTTTACGTTTTCATGCGTTTACCGCAAACGTGTATTAACTTTCTCTAACTGGAAAATTTTTAGTTGTGTATTTCCTTAACTCAATTCTATGTCTTCTGATCACATTATCGCCAAAAAGTGCATATAATACGCGTAATAGTGGGTAATGGAAGTCTTGTGGTTGTTTCACACCAGATTTTTCTGTAATTTATGCGTATTTTCTGTTATTATAGAAAATTTCTGCGGCAGCAAGCAAGGCTTTTTTTTTTTTTTTTTTTTTTTAAGTGTATGTTTCAAAATATTATTGAAACAAGAAATTAAATCTGCAGGAATTCTTTTGAAAGGTCACTTGTAACCAGAAACTTGTCAAACATTAGAGAGAAGGGTTGTTAAAGCTAACGGAATTTTTTCTTGGACTCGTAGATTTGGTTGGACGAATCCAAGAAACCTGATTCGTCCCACCCCAGATTGGTTGGGTTAGGTAAGTTGCACTGCTCGGCATGAAAATTGCCTCTGACACCACTTCAGAATATTCTTATGTAAAATGACCTCTTGAATCCGAATAGGACACCTATTTTGCCCTATCACCCACCTTTTTTAGGAATGGCCCCCTATTTGTATTATTTTTCGGCGATTTTATGGCTATAAATTTGATTTTTAAGAGGGGTGAGGATTATTTTAACCGTTAAATATCTTCTGAGGGGCTACAGAGAGTTGGAAACTGAGGGGCTACTGAGAGTTGGAAAATTCTAATCATGGACATTTGCGACAAAGGGAATTTTTTTTTTTTTTTTTTTTTTTTTTTTGGGGGGGGGAGGGGGGGATTTGCCACTGAAATTATGCATTACATATCTTTTTTTTTTTTTTTTTTTTTTTTTATTATTATTATCTGTTATTAACGTTATTTTTTAAACTATATATTTTTTTGTATTTAGGTGTTAGATTAATTATTTTTCATTCTGGAAATCAAATTGATGGTCATAAAATTATCGAACAGGGAAAGAAATTGAGGGAGGGGATGGTGTATCTAGAAAACGGTGGGTGACTGGGCAAAATGCGGGAGTCCTTTTCGGATTCAGGAGGTCATTTTACATAAGAATCAGCAAGAATGGTATCAGATCTCAATTTTTATTTTTATTTTATTTTATTTTATTTTATTTTATTTATTTATTTATTTTTTTTCTTTTTTGCAGAGTAGTGTTATTAGGTATACAAAAATTAAAAATTAACTGTAGCGTTTTTTTTTTTTTTTTTTTTTTTTTTTTTTTTTATCAAACCCCACTGAAAAGGTATGTAAATTAGTTAATAGTTGGATTCACAAATAAAATGCCGGAGTCTTTCTGATTAATTGCCTTTTTGCATTTTAAAATATTTATGGCTTCAAATAAAAGTAACTCTTCGATTGTTCCGTATTGTATTGATTATTTAAGCTTTAGACCAAAGGGAGTAGCTCCTGGATTCTTGTCGATAAAGTCCACTAAAGCAGAATTTTTTCCTGCTTCTAAACTATAAATATGTTCTTGTATTCTTTTTTTAAGAGTGCGTTTAGTTTGACCAATGTAATGAAACAGATTATCACTGAATTTTATTGGGAATTTGTTTCAATATTTTATAGATTTTCTTTAGAAAAATCTCAATTAAAGAAGTTACGTTTTCGCTAAAATCGAAGACTTAGTCTTGAACCCCGAAAATAGATAAGGCCCATTAAACGTAAATTAAGTCAAATCACGGCAAAATAATCCCACACTTCGTAAATAAACCACAATAATAAGTAATATTTCGTAAATTAGATTAAACCTCGCTTTCCCAAGAAGGTGAAGGAAAGTGCGTGTTGCGGTAGGTTGTATTCGAACTGAGGTAGTTTTGGTAGTAATCCAGAAACGTACCTCTGGACAAAAGTTTAACCCATTGTCCATCGGTAAGGTAGGATTATCTACATTTGAATGGCGTTGATGGCGTCGCTACAGTACTCCCCTCCTAGAGAGTACACCGTCGTACAAGCGATACTACTGCTGTAGACGGTAGCGATGACCAGATTGTGCTGTCAGTTGCTCCGTTTTGCCAAGTTGAAGGTGCACTTGCGTTTGTTGATGCGGCGAGTTGACAGCGTGGGGCGTGACAGGCTTTGTGCTGTGAGGACAGCGATTCACAGGCTTTGTTGCTCGGAGGGTTTTTGTGGTGCTGCCATCTATTGCCATAGAGCAAAGTTAATAGCTCGAAGCCCTAGGTCCTATCCTGTGGAATCTGATAGCAGACATAATACTCAAAAGCATGAACTCTGCGGGCTTCACAACATTTGCTTATGCGGATGATTTCTCCCTGATTGTCTCGGGTCGAACTAGAAAAAACCTGGAGGACCAGGCCCAGGAAGCCCTTTCCCACTTCAGTAAACTTTTGAAAGAATTCGACTTAAAATTATCCCCTTCTAAAACCAAAGCATTAACTCTCGCCTTCCCTAAAGCCCTTAAAAGAACTAGGAATCCCAAGATGCGGATAGACGGCATCAGTGTCAATCATGTCGAAAACATGAAACTCCTTGGCATCACCTTTGACAGGCACCTCAACTGGCTGGCTCACGTAAAAGAAATTAAACTAAAGACTCAAAGTATATACCACAGCTCAGCAAAAATGGTAGGAAAGAGGTGGGGTATCTCCACCTCTCTCCTAAAAACCTGGTATAAAACAATCATCGAGAAAATAATAACCTACAGAGCCGCCATTTGGGGCGGTCACCTGAGAACTGATGCCATTACCTCTCTTAACTCAGCCCAAAGACCCTTCCTCTTGCAAATTGCAAGAGGATATAAAACAATATCCACTGATGCCCTCACCGTAATCACTGGGATTCCTCATGCCCACCTGCAGGTCTCGCAGACATATATAAAAACTCAAATCCTACAGCTTAAAGACCCCGAATTAACAAACATCATCTTCCCACAAACCCCCATACAAACTTTGACCTGCAGCTGGGATATTCACCCAGGCAAGGATGTTGCCCCATTCATCACCAATTGCACTAAAAATAGTTTCTCTCCCTCTGCTCCAGTGGCGATCTACACTGATGGTTCCAAAACGGACGCCGGGGTTGCAGCAGCGTTTTGCGTGCTGGACCGTGGCACCGTGGCCCATCGGTGGGCCTGCAGGCTCGAGGACTATAATACAGTCTTCCAAGCGGAAATCTATGCCATAGAAAAAGCAATACGCTGGATTGGCGACTCGAACACGAATGATATCTTTAACATCTTCAGCGATAGTCCCTCGGGCCTTCAGGCAATAGCTCGGCATCGGTGCAGACACCCACAAATTCAACAGATCAAAAAACTCTTAACGAATCCTAACTTAACTTGCTCCCTGGCACACGTTTCTGCCCACAGGGGCGTGATCGGCAATGAACTCGCTGACTCCCTTGCAAAAGAAGCAACTGATTTCCCCACCAAGTGTTCCACAATCCCTGCCCCACCCTCCTATGTCAAAAATAGAATCAAAGAAATTATTAATCTCAAATGGCAAAACCTGTGGGATAATTCAGAGAAGGGTAGGCACACCTTTTCGCTGATCCCACAGGCTCGTATTAATTCCTGGACCCTAACTCCATCTATCACGGCATTTATAACAGGTTATGGCCCCTTCCCATCTTACCTTTACAAATTTCATTGCCGACGCTCTCCCCTGTGTTCCTGCGGCGAGGAGGGAACTCCGCAACACTATTATTTCCACTGCCCCTTAACAGCACTATATCATATTAGAAATCCCTCTCCCAGACCAATCAATTGGCTGGACAACATTTTAACAAGGAAACACTTAATTAATAAATTAAATAAAATTTTCTCATTCCTAATGGATTTATGTAATCTAACAAACTAACCTAAAATCACAACTAAAGAAAAATTCTTTCTCCTAAACACATTATTCTTCTATCTCCCTGTTATCTTCCCGTGTGCCCGTGATGCTGCAGTAGCCCTCATAAATGTAAGGGTCTAAACTGGTAGCGTGCCGCTTGTCGTGGAAGGCCACACAGCCTCGCACCCTCTCTCCTATAATCAAGCGGCGCCCCGTGTCGCGGGTAGACTTGTGTCTGGCGCCGCTCTTGTAAATACCCATGCCCATTTGCATCGCCCCTTGTCGCGGGCTGGCTAAGCCAGGCGATGCATGATGTAATTTTTTTTTTTTTTTCTCAATAAATGTCGGAGCAGCTCACGTGGATTTTCCTGGAAGCGCTCAACACCGCTCTTCGAGCGGTGAGCGGGGGCTGCTCCCTGTTCAATAGCTCGAAGCGTCCATGGTCACCAATGAAGGAAAATGCGTGTTGCGGTAGGTTGTATTCGAACTGAGGTCGTTTTGGTAGTAATCCAGAGACGTACCTCTGGACAAAGGGTTAACCCATTGTCCAACGCTAAGTTAGGATTATCTACATTTGAATGGCGTTGATGGCGTCGCTACAAGGGGGTCATTTTGATTCCATTTTGTTGTTGAAATTTAGCTAAGCCCGCTTCATTTAAAAAGTGCGCTAATTCGCCAGAGACAGCAAACGTAACCAGTGGAATGCTGCAACTTCTAAACGATACAAAGTGGCGCGGTGCTGGTGATTTTCGCCAAGCTGCACCTGAAAGCAATTTTTCTGCAGTAACGCCTTGATCTTGGGAAAGCGAGGATTAAAAATGTCGTTATTTTGCAGGGAAATAATAGTTTGTTGTGGTCATCAACTTTGAGGAAAATGCGAATTTTATCCGATGTTAGTGGTAAAAATAATCACGTATTTCACCAATTATCAAAGACAAAAATCGCGTTTCTCAGATAAAACATAATTAGCTCAGATAAAACATACTTTTTAACACTTTTCAACATGGTTGAAAAGTGTTAATGACTTCGGATTGCCTATCTGTTTGTCCGCGCTCTAACTCCCGTAAATATTTTTAGAATCCCTTAAAACTGATATATGTTATTCAAGTTCACTGTCAGATGTTCTCTATTGAAAATGGAGTACGCACCTCTACTGGTTTTTGTATACAGGAACACCTGAAAGTATTCTAAAGCATTGTGTTCTATGGGAAGTAATTTTGTAAAACATATTTTAATACCTTTACTGTACCCAATATCTCAATGAAATTGAAATATGTTATTCAAACCAATGTAACATTTAAAATGAGATAATAAATACAAAAATTTTTAAAACTTTAAAAATACATTTTAATTAAAAACCTTAAAATACACGACAGACGTTTCGTCTAGAACACTAGCCCTCCTCAGTGTAAAACATACAAGCACAACATTTACAAAAATTTCATAAGACATCATAACAAGATCAGGAGGAATAGCTTTAGCCTCGCTCAAGGCAGAATGTTGCATTTTAGTAAAAGCGCCCTCTAGATAAATATGGGATTCACATAAATTTACATTAGAGGCTAGAATTTTAAAGTTGTCAAAATCAGGAATATGATCACTATTGAGGGAATGGATTACGAGTTTCGATCTTAAATCAACTGTTTCATATGAGCGTTTATGTTCCTTTAATCTAATTTCACCTGTTCTGCCAGTTTCACCGTTATATGTAGAATCACAATTTTTACAGGGGATACAATAGATTTCGTAAGTTTTAAAAATTTTTGTATTCATTATCTCATTTTAAATGTTACATTGGTTTTAATATATTAATGAGACGTATAAATTATGTTTAATTTTATTAAATACATTATTCAAGCTCACTATCGAATGTTCCCTATTCAAAATGCACTGTAAAAAAAAAGTCCTGTTTGCTGCCAGAAATTTTCTGTAATTCAGAAAAATACGTTCTATCAACAGAAAAATTACGTTGATACAACGTATTTTTCTGAATTACAGAACATTTCTGGCAGCAAACAGGACTTTTTTTGACAATGTGGAGTGCGTAGCTGTATTGGTTTGTGTACATAAAAGATTGGTGTGGCCTAAAGTATTCAAAGCATTGGGTTCTATGTGAGGTATTTTTATAAACCATATTTTAATACCTCTACTGTACACAAGTCTTAACGAAATTTTAGTATGTTATTCAAATTCACTATATTCACTATGTTTTTTTTTTTTTTTTTTTTTTTTTTTTTTTTTATCTAAAATGGAATAAATATCAGCATTAGTTTGTATACAGGGACACTCAAAAGCAATCCAAAGCACTGTGTTCTATGAGAGGTATTTCTATAAATTAAATTTTAATAACTGTGCTTTGCACAAAGCTTCATGAAATTGAAATATATTATGCATATGCACAAAAGAATGCTTTCTATAAAATATGGTATAAAGATTTACAGGGTCACACAAAAATATTCAGTTACATTAAGAGCTAGTAATAAAAATTTGCTGGAATTGTACTTTCGTTTACATTAAGCGTTTTAAACACTTTCTAACAATTTTTCATTATGAATATGATTTCAATCTGTGTATCTGTCTGTCCGATTTTTTATCTTTCTATCTGTCTGTTTTCCACCTTCCACCTCCAGCGTCTGTAAATATTTTCAGAATTAAAAAATTTTTTTTTACATATTAGTCAAGTTCACTGTGGAATTTTACCTATTTAAAATGACATTAATGGGTCCTGTACAACTAGTTTGTGTACGGGGGGGGGGGATGCTAATAATACATTGCGTTTAGGACAGACATTTTAAAAAATCACATTTAAGTAACTTTTTACTGTAATAATTGTACTTTCGTTTACATTAAGCGTTTTAAACACTTTCTAACATTTTTTCATTATGATTTCAATCTGTGTATCTATCTGTCTGATTTTCTATCTTCCTGTCTGTCTTCTATCTTCCACCTCCAGCAACTGTAAATATTTTCAGAATTAAAAAAAAAAAAAAAGTTACATATTAGTGAAGTTCACTATGGAATTTTACCTAGTTAAAATGACATTAATGGGTCCTGTACAACTAGTTTGTGTACAGGGAAAGAAATTGTAATACATTGCGTTTAGGACAGACATTTTTAAAAATCACATTTAAATTACTTCTTACTTTAATCATCATGCAGAAATTTACATGTATTGTTAATATTCTATTATAATTTTTGTATAGAATATGATATAATTAACCTTCAGATTCATAAGGCTACACTAAAATATTCAGATACATTAAGGGCTACAATTATAATGTAAAGATTGCATTTTCTTTTGCGTTAAGCCTTTTTAACATTTTCCAACAATGTCTAAGAGTGATTTTAAATTCAATTAATCTATTTGTATACTTTTATGTCTGTCTGTTGTGTGATAACGTAGGCAAAGATTACTGAAAGTTATAGGATATAACCAGTACGTACACATTGAAAGTGTTAATGATCAATACGTACTGCATGAATTTTCGTTCTTGTTTTATCTTGTGATTATTTTAAATGATATCATACTACAGTTCCTCGAGCATTATTTATACTAGTTAGTTGTAGGGCGACTATGGCACCCGCTGAAAAATGATCATTTCATTTCATTTATTTCTCATTTCAGTTAATTCATTTGCTAGCAAGCCCGTGCAAAATTTTCACACTTTATTTATCTCTCCTTTAAAATTTAATTTATTATTATTATTTTATAGACTTCATTTTTTCTTATGCGTGAGCAAATTTAATATTTATTTTTTATTTTTTCACGTGAAAGCATGTTTTATTTCATGCTGAAAAATTTTTTTGACAACAATTAAAAATTTAAATGTCTATTTTAAAGCTATGCCTATTTTCATATTTTAATTAATTTTAAAAAATCTAATCAAAAATTCGTTACAAATAAGGTATCAAATGATAGAGACGATTTTTCTGAATCAGTCGGATTAATCGATCGGAAAATTAGATTTTTTCAAATTAACTGAAGTATGAAAATGAGGTGGCAACTTGCGTTCACACACAGATATAGTTCAAGGAAATCTCTTAGCCTTTTAAAGCGCGACAGAGTCAGTGCAATGATGAGCGTAACTATATATGCTGATTTTTTTTAACTACAATATTTTAAACTTTAAATTTATTTTTCTTGGGTTCTGAATTTTGGGAATAATATGTTTTTTATACCGGGTTTCCACGGGTCAGGGTGAACCTGGAAAACTTGAAAAGGTGTGGGAGTTTGAAATTACTAAAAAAAAAATCTGGAGTGACTCCACTCGACTTTCCGAACATTGAGTAATTAACAGTTTTGTAGATAAAGTAAAGAAAGAGGAGTTGTTAAACAAACAAAAGAGATAAAACCATAATAGAGTGTTTGAGTATTTTTCTCCATCTATTACACGATGTTTTATTTAACGCTACTGAACTTTGAGCCCATAGATCATAATGATAAAGAATTTTTCGTTGTGTGCCTGTAAAAACCTATAAACGCTAGATTCACCAAAATGCTTATAGTTAGTGCAACAGTGATTTATAATATTCATATAAATTTTCAGCTCAATTGAATAAGACGTTTACACGCTATCGCACTTTTAAAAATTTGGCCCCATAGGCCATAATGATAAAGAGTTTTTCTTTGTGTACCTGTAAAAAAACTGTAAGTGGTAGATTCACCAAAATCAATAGGGTTCTTACTATGGTGACTTAAAATATACGTACCAACTTTCAGCTTACTCGAACAAAGCGTTTAGACGCTTGCGTGTTCACTCACAGACATACACACACATACACACACACACACACACACACCATCGTAAAAATAGTGAAAACTGACGCAGGGGACCTCGAAACGTACAGAAACGTCAAAATCTCAAATTCGGATTTTTGACATGATTACAATACTTTCTCACTATAGTCTTCGGAAAGTAAAAATATAGAGAAATGTCAGGGAAAATTGCAAGTATTTCCCAAAAAACTGGAAAAGGGATGATTTTAATCTGGAAAATGCTTTTTGATTAGGCAAAGTAAAATGTACTATCTTGTATTTTACGTTGTAAGCTATGCTATGTTTTATGCTGAGAATCAAATTTTGGTACCTAGAATTTTATAAAAATACACCTGAAAAACCTTGAAAAGTCAGGGAATTTTATTTTTGAAATTCAGTGACAACCCTATTATAATGATCCTTGCGAATTCATTTTGACGTCCTTGACACACCCTCCAACGTAATCGTGAAACGTGATGAGGATATTAATGAAGAATATTAATGAAAAAACATCCCTTTTCGGCAAAGCTTGAAGGCAAAGGTAGATTCCTTTACGTTAATGTTACAAAAGTAAATAAATATTACATGTGCATTAACACGTACTTCGCCATTGGCTTTGTTGCCACACATTGCATTATTTACGTCACTATTCTGTTTTCAAGAAATGTAATTTTCAACTACAAAAAGGTTTTATTCATTCTACTTAAAATTTTAGGCTAGATTTATTGGTCAGTATATGTTTCAATGTTTTAAAATTCAAGTTCATAACCATTCAACAAATAGAAGTCATAAAGATATACAATCCAAAGCAATGGTGAACACGGGAGGAGGCTATTGGGCTACAGCCCCCTCCCCACTTAAGCTGAATAAAATTATAAATTTTATTTAAAATATTCCATATAACTGTTTGTTCAATGTCTGTCTTTTAAAAAAAAAATAATCTGGTGTGACACTCACACGACTTTCTCTTACTCTGAAATTTAATACTATAAATACAAGTTGGAGATTAAGAGGTAAGATAACGAGTACTGTTATGTAAACCTATGTTAAACAATTCAAATTAGGCTTTGGAAGAGTTATATATGATAATTAGTTCTGTGTGAGGAACACTTTTTTTTTTTTTTTTTGTTAAAAATGAAAAAAAAATCGATAACTTTATTTTAAATTACCGCAGGTCGATGGTTCAACCATTCATTTTAAGGGTATTGGCGAGCTCTTTTGAAAGATACCCATCATGAAAATTTACTCCCCTCGAGGGGGGACTTCCCTCCAGGATGGGAGGTGAGAATCCTACATACACATTTTTTTTTCTAGATGACTATCTCAATTACAAAAAATATATATTCATTTCATTTGGTTAGTGCAGTCTATAGATATTAAACTCTACTTACCTGCAATTTCTCCCATAGACGTAATGTATTTGAATACTTTTGAGTGTCCCTATACACGAACTATTTGCTTCATCTCAACGAAAAGCTTATTGTAGCATCCCTATATGATACACATTTAGAATACCGAGTTTGGAATTTCTGCTACTATTTGTTCTTGAGATATGCTGATAACAGACACACAGACAGACACACAGACCATTAGCTAAAAACTTAATTTTCGTATTCAGGGGACCTCAGAACATGTAAATATGACAAAAACTCACGTTCGAAAATTTGATCCTAAAACAATACTTTCTCGACTCTATGGGTAAGAGAAAGTAATAATAGAAACGTGAAAATTCACTTGAGACCTTACTATGGTCAAGCACTGGTGAGAAAACACTGCTGTGGTCAAGTCAAATACAGTTAAGTTGTAGCGGTATTTGGATAGTTATTTCACTGTTATTTTTATTGAATTATTCAAAGTTTTGTATTGATTTTTTGTGATTCTTATTGTCAGATGAGTAAAAATTGTAAAGTGAAACTGTTTTGGTTCACATAAGCCAGAACATTAACAACATTACCAAAAACTAAATTCGAAAACTGGCGTACAATCAGTAGAAATATATTAAAACTTCCTCACACACCATAAATTTTAAGTGAGCACAACCGGTTTCGAAAGGAAGGGTCTTGCTTTTGCCTCCAAGGCAGTAGCACGTGTTTGCACCTGATGAAGAAAGGCTACGTCCTTTCGAAACCGGTTGTGCTGACTTAAAATTTATAGTGTGTGAAGAAGTTTTAATATATTTATATTAACAACATTAGTTAACATTGGACCATTTGAGCACCACTAAATCTTAATGTTAATTGTTACGAATTTAGTAAACTGTGTGATTTGGCGAGATTTTCCAGACAAAACGTGCGACTTAGCAAAGAAATTTGTGATTTGGCGGTTGAATTTAATAGTTTTGACGACGAAATTTTTGACTTGGCGACGAAAGTCGTTATTTAATGGCAAAATTTGGTGAGCTTGACGATGGAGAATGACAGCTTTGACGTCATTATATTTTCTTCCCACGCGAAAACCTCATATCTCTTCACAGACCAATATCTTGTTTTCACAAGATAAAAAGTCAAAGGAAGCTATAACGTATTACTGTCAATTTCAATCGTAAATTTGAAATTATTGCCTTAACCGGCATTCTACACTATTCACCAGTAATGATATTTGTATTAAGAATAATGTATTATTTTAATGTTATATTTTTAAACGATTCATTAAAGCGGTTAACATGGTTTTTATATTTTGAGTGATCTTTTTACTTTCTTCTATATTCAATAGAAGAAAGTATTGGATTCGTAAATATTTTCGACCTCGGTTTTTTGATGTATTTACACGTTTTGAGAGTTGTAGAACACGATTTGACCATTTTTAGAAAATGTCTGTCTGTCTGTCAGTGTGTCTGTGTGTGTGTGTGACAAAATTTTGTGGCAACTGTATCTCAGGAACTGCTTCACAGAATTTGATACAAATTGGTATGTAGTTGCACTTTGACATAAATTAGTGCCTATCAACTTTTGGTAAAAATTGTTTTACAGGTTGCGTTGCCATCCCGCTTTTTCTAAATTTTTAACATGGTGATATAGGACAAAATTTTGTATAAATGTGCATAAAGAGAATTATTTTTTATTAATCATTATGAAATTTGCAAGAATTATTTATAATAGAGATAGTCCCCCCCCCCCTGGGGAAAAGTCCCCCCTCGAGGGGAGTAAATTTTCAAGATGGGTATCTTTCGATAGGTCTCGTCAATACCTTTAAAACGAATGTTTGAACTATAAATCTGTGATAATTTAAAACAAAGTTATCGATTTTTTTTACTTTTAATAAAAAAACTTAGAAAAAAAATGTGTTTTTTTTTTTTTTTTTTTTTTTTTTTACGAAATTTAACCAAAATTGGTATTTAGTTCGCCCCTGACATAAACTGGTGCTGATTAGATTTGGGAATCAATCGCTCAACAGGTGGCGCTGTGATCGTATTTTTTCTAAATTCTTAACGTGGCAGTATAGGACAAAATTTCGTATAAATGTACATAATAAGAGTTATTCTTAACCTGTGATTGTAAAATTAATATGAATTATTGAAAATAGTAGTAGTTAATTAGGAAAAAAAATGTGTATGGGGAGCATCACTTCCCCCCCCTGGGGGGACCCCCCCAGGGGGAGGTAAATTTTCAAGATGGGTATCTTTCGAAAGGTCTCGTCAATACCTTGAAAACGAATGGTTGAACTATAAATATGTGATAATTTAAAACAAAGTTCTCGATTTTTTTTACTTTTAACGAAAAAAAAACTGAAAAACGTTTTTTTTTTTTTTTTTTTTTTTTTTTTTTGTTACTGATTGAATTTGTATAGGAAAATTTAGAAGAAAGTCTTATGGTGGCCACAACATACTAGTTTATTATCGTTTGCACGTGACGTAAGCATCAGATTATAAATTCAAGCAATTAAAACTATAGAGAATGTCGGCGTCATCACAACTCATGAAAAATCACTTTTTAACTTGTAACTTTTAAGCAATTGAAGCTATCGAAACAGTTTAAATACAAAAATTGTTTATTAAGGTAAGGCGGTAATTCGCCTGATTTGAAGTTTTTTTCCCTATTTTCAATATTAAAGAAATTATGGACAAATGAAAATTTCCACCTCCTCACCATTTCCATCCCCTTTGAGCTGGATACCTCATCTACGAACTCGACCGAGTTTTTTACTGTCCGGACATTATATCCAGAGCGGGTTAAATTTAAATAAAAATTACTCCAGTTATCGTGTTCAGAAAGATGATAAAGGTTTTAAACTAGTTGGCATAGGTGAACTGTGCTCAGTTCTCCATCATACTTATATTCTCATAAATTTCTAGTGCGAGATGTATTATAATCATGTTGAAAGAAATGAATTTGACCAAAGCTTCGTACAGTGACAGAATGAAATCCCCGCCTAATAGGCTATCCACCGTTCACTTCGATATATTTATCTTATTCTAATCTATTAATTTATTTTATCAGGGTCAATTCCGTTGTTTAGTTTTCATGCTACTATTTCCAATGCAATAATCCTCAAAATTCATATTTATATAAAAAAATTTACAATTTCGCTAAGTTGATAAATCGAAAATAACGAATAATTTACGAAATTTTCCTATTAGAATATTTGTATTCGATCATGTTCAAACAAATATCATAAATGTAATTTTGAAGTTGTCTAATGTATTTATGATCCTCACAAATGGAAGTTTATGCTCAATTTTGCCTTATTCTGACATGTTAAGTAAATCGTAAATTCCAAATAACTTACGAATTTTTTTAATTGGAAAAATCATAGTCTATGATATTCATTCCAGTATCCTAAATAATATTTTGAAAGTGGTTTGACATCTTTACGAAGCAAATATCCCTCAAGATTGACGTTTATGTGAAATTTTGCTCTATTCTGCCATGTTAAGAAATTCATAAATTTCCAATAACTTACGAAATTTTTATATTTGAAAATTCATAGTCATTAATATTCATGCCAGTGTCTTAAATAATATTTCAAAAGTAGTCTGACATCTTTACGATAAAAATATCTCTAAAAATTGACGTTTATGTGAAATTTTGTCCTATACTCCCATGTTAAGAAATTCGTAAATTTCCAATAACTTGCGAAATTTTCAGAGTAGCCTATTTGTAGTTACTGATGTTCATTCCGGCATCAAAATTGACATTTTAAAACTGGTCTGACATTTTTACAGTAAAAAGTTTCCTTTTAATGCACGTTTAAGTGAATTTTTGTCCAATTCTCCCATGTTAAGAAAATCGTAAATTTCTAATAAATTACGAAGTTTTTTAATTCGAATGTTGCAAATGAATAGGGTTCTTGCCAGTATTGAAAGTAATATTTTAAAACTGATCTGACCTCTCTGCGATCATTTGTTCGTGAGATATCGTGTAAACAGTCTAACAAACTAACGGACTAACACACTAACGGACTAACACACTAACAGACACCCTACAGCCAGACACCATATAAATTTTGTCATTATCGGATTCCTCACACCTAAAAACGTATAGAAAAGTCAAAAAACCGAGGTCGAAATTTTTCACGATTACCTAAGTTCCCCATACCTATAGTATGATGGGGAACTAAAAGATATTATTTTTGGACTTGTTTTAAAAAGAATGGTATTGTTTGAAAATGATAATAGTACGTATTACTTCCCCATCATACTATAGCTATGGGGAACTTAGGTAATCGTGAAAATTTTCGACCTCGGTTTTTTGACTTTTTTTACACGTGTGTTAGCCCGTTACTGTGTTAGTCCGTTAGTTTGTTAGTCTGTTTACACGATATCTTACAAACAAATGATCGCAGAGAGGTCAGACCAGTTTTAAAATATTACTTCCGATACTGGCAAGAACCCTATTCATTTACAATATTCGAATTAAAAAACTTCGTAAGTTATTAGAAATTTACGATTTTCTTAACATGGGAGAATAGGACAAAATTTCACTGAAACGTGCATTAAATGGAAACTTTTTATTGTAAAAATGTCAGACCAGTTTCAAAATATCAGTTTTGATGCCGGAATGAATATCAGTAACTATAAATATGCTACTTTGAAAATTTCGCAAGTTATTGGAAATTTAGGAATTTCTTAACATGGCAGTATAGGGCAAAATTTCACATAAACGTCAATTTTGAGAGATATTTTCATCGTAAAGATGTCAGACTACTTTTGAAATATTATTTAGGATATTGGCATGAATATCACTAACTATGAATTTTCCAATATAAAAATTTCGTAAGTTATTAGAAATTTACGAATTTCTTAACATGGCAGTATAGGGCAAAATTTCACATAAACGTCAATTTTGAGAGATATTTTCATCGTAAAGATGTCAGACTACTTTTGAAATATTATTTAGGATATTGGCATGAATATCACTAACTATGAATTTTCCAATATAAAAATTTCGTAAGTTATTAGAAATTTACGAATTTCTTAACATGGCAGAATAGGGCAAAATTTCACACAAGCGTCAATCTTGTGTCAGATCACTTTTAAAATATTATTTAGGATAGTGACATAAATACCATAGAGTATGGATTTTCTAATTTAAGAAATTTGTAAGTTATTTGGAATTTACGATCCTCTTAAAATGGCAGAAGAATACAAAATTGAGCATAAACGGCCATTTTCGGGATCATAAATAAATATATCAGACAACTTCTAAATAACATTTATGATACTTGTATGAACATGACTGATTACAAATATTCTGATAGGAAAATTTCGTAAGCTATTCGTTATTTAAGATTTTATCAACATAACGAAATTGAAAAATTTCCATATAAATATGCATTTTGAGGATTGTTGCATTGGAAATAGTAGCATGAAAACTAAACTACGAAATTTACCCTAATAAAATAAGTTAATAGATTAGAATAAGATAAGCATATCGAAGTGAACGGTGGATAGCCCATTTGGCGGGGATTTCATTCTGTCACTGTGTCAAGCGTGTTTTTCAAATTAATTTCTCTTAACATGATAACTATGTTGAGAGAATGTCCTGTTCTAGAAATTTATGAATATATATATATGATGGGGAGCTGAGCAGAGTCCACCTGCGCCAACTAGTTTTTTTTTTTTTCTTTTCCTTGAGAAGAACTGAAATTCCGTTTATTCTATCTCTCATAACTCTTTAAATTTACACGATATTTGTTTGAGGTTTTCATATAAGTTGTTCAATACGTTTAGCTATTAAATTATGCAAATTAATTTTTACTTCCATTACCCTACTACCGTAGGTAATGGAAGTATTGTATTCGGTCTGAAAATTCGATATCGGGTTTTCACCTGATTTACACGTTTTAAGGTCCCCTGAGTCCAAAAAAGTGGTTTTTGGCAATTGGTCAGTGTGTATGTATGTGTGTATGTGTGTGTGTATGTATGTGGAGAATCTTCTGGCTATTATAGCTCAGAAACTAATAAAGATAGAGCTACGAAACTTTAGAATTCAAATACGTCTGGCGTACAGATGAAATTTCCAAATTTTGGTGAAAATTGAAAAACCGGAAGTGGGACATCGGAAACCGGAAGTTGGACCGTAAGTCCGTATCTCAAAAACGGCTCTAACGATTTTCTTCAAACTTGCTATATAAACACTCTATTAGATGTCCTTTCGAATGATATAGTTGGTTAGTTCAGGAAAATTGATAGGCGTCCTGTATAAATAGCTCAATTTCAGGCCTCCCAAGGGCGTTTCTTTAAAAACGGTTGTACGGATTTTTTTCAAACTCGCCATTTTAACTCAATTTTAAATATGCTTTTGTATGTAATTATTTTTTTCCTGTCAATAATTTAGTTTAACCGGAAATGGGACATCGGAAACCGGAAGTGGGACCGTAAGTCCGTATCTCAAAAACGGCTCTAACGATTTTCTTCAAATTTGCTATATAAACACTCTATCAGATATCCTTTCGAATGATATAGTTGGTTAGTTCATGAAAATTGAAAGGCGTCCTGTATAAATAGCTCAATTTCAGGCCTCGCAAAGGCGTTCCTTTAAAAACGGTTGTACGGATTTTTTTCAAACTCGCCATTTTAACTCACTTTTAAATATGCTTTTGTATGTAATTATTGTTTTCCGGTCAATAATTGATTTTTTGTGAAAGTTGGTATCTCAAAAACGGCTCTAACGATTTACTTTTTTGGTCACTTTTATGTTTTCTGATCACATTATCTCTCAAAAATGCATATAATACATGTAATAGCGGGTAATGGAAGTCGTGTGGTTGTTTCACACCAGATTTTTTTTTTTTTTTTTTTTTTAAGCTAGCGCATGCGTAGATAAAAGTTATTTAGTTAATTGCTCATATTTCGTAAGATATTGAACATTTTTGAATTCTGATTGCAGCATGCTGAATCTAATGAAGTAGGGAAGCATGGGACTATAGTTGTAACAGGGGTAAGAAGTAACACGCAATTTACGAAATGTTTGTAATGTGTTTGGTTAAACATTCCGGTAAATATAGTTCTTATGACGCGCTTTATTATGTAAGCACAATCAGCGTTCCGCAAAAATGGTTAATGAGAGGTTCTGTACACGTGCTTTACTTTAGCTAGTTAGTGAAAAAAAAGCATTTTCGTAAATTTTGATTAATGGTATGTTAATTTATATTTAAAAGAAATCTTTATAGATATTCATGTTGTCTATGTGTTAAGTTATAAAATACATGTTTAATTTTTTATATAAATCGTTATATTTTTCTATAAATAAACAAAATGTTCAAAATCATTCGATGGGGCAAGTTGAAACAAAATATTGGAGCAAGTTGTAACAATCACGTAATTAAACATTCTATTTTAAATGTTAACAAAAAAATTATTCATTCTATGCTTTATTCTATGAATTTGTTTTTTCTTTTTTATACAGGGTAAGTCAAAATGAATATAGCGATTACAAACAGCTATAACTATTTAATGGAAAAGAATTTATCGGTAAGATTAACACAGAATGTATATGGAAATTCAAAATTTTGTATACATACGTCATTGATGTTCTATGTGACTTCCCTTGGTCACACGGACAATATCCAGGCAGTAGTCCATTTCACGCCATACATTCTGAAGCATTTGTTCAGTCACCGACGCGAGCGCATTACAAATGCGTACTTTGAGTTCTTCAGTTGTTTTGGGCATGGGAAGCACATACACCCTGTCTTTCACATAAACCCATAATTAAAAATCGCAAGGTCTCAAAGTACGCAATTGAAATGCGCTTGCGTCGGTGACTGCAGACATGCTTCAGAATGTATGGCGTGAAATGGATAACCGTCTAAATGTTGTCAGTGTGACCAAGGGAAGTCACAAACAACATCTGTAATGTATGTATACGTAATTTTGGAGTTCCGTCTACATTCTGTGTTAATGTTATCGATAAATTCTTTTCCATTAAATAGTTATAGCCGTTTGTAATCGCTATATTCATTTTGACTTACCCTGTATAATGAGGAACTATGAAAAGAAGTCTGAAAGAGCTTCAAAGAGTCATATATGAAATCTTCGAGAAAGGAACAAATATTAGACACCATCACACGAAAAACAAGCATTTGAAAAAAAATTTTGAAGAGATAATTAAAAAGTAACACAAACATAAAGAGAAAGAAAAAAAAAATATTAAAGGAATAAATAATGAAATAATAAAATGAAAGGATAAAAATAATAAAAAAAAAATTATTTTAACATTTTGTTGATCGCATATTCTCCTATTTTCTATTTCTAAGCCCCACCTTTTTATATTTCTTTAAAAGTTATACTGTTTCACGAAAAGAACTTTTTGTATTCGTGTATAAATCGCTTAAGTTTTATCCTCAGCAATCGACACGGTAATTGCCACCGAAAAATATAAACACAAATAACACTCAATGAATTAAATACGAATACAAAAAAATAATTTAAAAAATAATATTTTATTTTAGGCGCACGCCTAAAGGTGAAGCTAGACTTTTAAAAGGAACGGGTTAACTCGTGAACAGTCAACAATGTGTTAATTCTATATATAAATTCTGAATCAAAGGAGTAGTTTTACTTAGCTTCTAGAGATGCCTACAACCAGGGATCGTAGTCTCCGCCCTTTATTTATTTATTTATTTATTAATTTTTTTTTTCAAGACACTTTCAAAAAGGAGAAATGTATGTCTTTTTTGCTACCACTATTTTTATACAACAATTTCTATCCTATTTAATCACGACTTATTACTTTAAAAATACAATAATAATACAAAGAAAAAAGTGGTGGCAAAACAGGCGGAATTTTCTCATTCCTGAAAATGTCCTGGGAAAAAAAAAGGGGGGGGGGGGCGGGGACAACGAACCCTGCTACAGCCTCTCTGAGGCAGAAGAATATGTATATGCTTAATTTGCAAAATGTGGGCACATATTAAATGTGTGAAAGGAAACATGAACATTATATCTTTGTTTTGTATTAACTTCAGTTCTGACACAGAGTGATTTTCTATATTGTTTAGATATTTAATTTTATCTTTATGTTACTATAATGCATTTGATATAATTCGTTGTTACTATACCAAGAAGGTATAATTTAATATTACTTATTTATTGCCTTTTATTTATTTATTTATTTATTTATTTTAATAAATAATTGATAGCAAAAACAGATGTCGTACTCTCTGACTTTTTTTCAGGACACTCTCAGGAATGATAATTTTTCCAATTTATTGCTACCACTATATTTATAAAATAATTTTTATCCTGCATAATCATTGCCCATGTCCATTACTATGAATATACCAGAGGTATTTCTGTAATGAAATTAGTGGTGGCACAAAAGACGAAAATCCCTTATCTCTGAGAATGTCCTGAAAAAAAGATGGAGAGTACGGCTTATAAACATGCAGTTTATTTCATTTATTATTATTATTGTTTTATTTTCATTATTTAATTGCAATAACAAATACTGCTGTTATTAAATACATTTCTAATTTCCATGCAGCACTTGTATCATAAAATTTAAACAACAATTAATTTAAGAAAAATTTCTCTCTTAGTTTAAATTGTTCCAATAACATGTGTTGTAGCCATCGCAGAACTTTATTCTAAATTTCCTATACAAAACCACTAAGTACAAATAATATATTAATTTTTTATTATTATTAAAATTATTTTCCATGGTATATGCAGACGATTTTTTTTAAAGAGAAGTATAGCACTAAATGGCCAAAGAGAGTCCATTTTATGTTCTACTATAAATTCTCAATATGTACATTTTTTACTTTCTCTTACCCATAAGGTAGAGAAAGTAATGTTTTTGGCTCAAATTTTCGAACGCGAGATTTTGTTATATTTACACGTTTTGAGGTCAACTGAATACGAAAATCATGTTTTTAGCAAATGGTCTGTCTGTGTGTGTGTGTGTGTGTGTCTGTGTCTGTGTGTCTGTGTGTCTGTCTGTTATCAGCATATCTCAAAAACAAATTATGGTAGAAAGTTCAAACTTGGTATTCTAAATGTGCATCATATAAGGATGCTACAGTAAGCTTTTCGTTAAGATCAAGCAAATGGTTCGTGTACAGGGACAATCAAGTGAATTCTAATACATTACGTCTATGGGGGAAATTGCAGGAAAGTAGAGTTTAACGTCTATAGACTGCACTAAACCAAATGAAACGAATATATATTTTTTGTAATAGAGATAGTTAACTGGGAAAAAAAATTTGTGTATGTAGGAGCCTCGCCTCCCCCCTGGGGGGGAAGTCCCCCCTCCAGGGGAGTAAATTTTCATGATGGGTATCTTTCAAAAGAGCTCGCCAATACCTTTAAAACGAATGGTTGAACCATCGATCTGCGATAATTTAAAGCAAAGTTATCGATTTCTTTTACTTTTAACAAAAAAAAAAAAAAAAAAAAAAAAAATTTTTTTTTTTTTTTTTTTTTTTTTTTAATATTGAGAATAAAATGAACTTTTTTTGGATATTTGGTGTTATACTACTTCTCTAATATGGAAATCGTCTGCATTATCATAAAAGATAATTTTTTTAAATAATAATTTTAATAAATTATTTTTTAATAACCGAATTAAATTCTATATAAATATAGGTGCAATAATGAAACGGAAGGTTGAGGGACACAGAACTAATTATCATATAAAACTCTTCAGAAGCCTAATATGAATTGTTTAATACAGGGTTACATAACAGTACTCGTTATCTTACCTTTTAATATGCAACCTGTATTTATAGTATTAAATTTCAGGGTAAGAGAAAGTCGTGTGAGTGACACACCAGATTATTTTCTTTTCTTTTTACTTTCTCTTACCCATAAGGTAAAGAAAGTATTGTTTTTGGGTCAAATTTTCGAACGCGAGATTTTGTTATATTTACACGTTTTGAGGTCCCCTTAATACGAAAAACATGTTTTTAGCAAATGGTCTGTGTGTCTGTGTGTGTGTCTGCGTGTGTGTCTGTGTCTGTGTCTGTGTGTGAGTCTCTGTGTGTGTGTGTTTGTGTGTCTGTCTGTTATCAGCATATCTCAAAAACAAATTATGGCAGAAAGTTCAAACTTGGTATTCTAAATGTGTATCATATAGGGATGCTACCGTAAGATTTTCGTTAAGATCAAGCAAATGGTTCGTGTACAGGGACAATCAAGAGAATTCTAATACATTACGTCTATGGGGGAAATCGCAGGTAAGTAGAGTTTAACGTCTATAGACTGCACTAAACCAAATGAAACAAATATATATATATTTTTTTTTGTAATAGAGATAGTTAACTGGGAAAAAATTTTTGTGTATGTAGGCACCTCGCCTCCCCCCTGGGGGGAAAGTCCCCCCTCGAGGGGAGTAAATTTTCCTGATGGGTATCTTTCAAAAGAGCTCGCCAATACCTTTAAAACGAATGGTTGAACCATCGATCTGCGATAATTTAAAACAAAGTTATCGATTTTTTTTACTTTTAACGAAAAAAAAAACTTCGAGAATAAAATGGACTTTTTTTGGATATTTGGTGTTTCACTACCTCTCTAATATGGAAATCGTCTGCATTATCATAAAAGATAATTTTTTTAAATAATAATTTTAATATATTATTTTTTAAAAACAGAATTCTTTTTAATAATCGAATTAAATTCTATATAAATGTAGGTGCATTAATGAAACGGGGGTTTGAGGGGGGCGGTAGCCCCCCTCACACAGAACTAATTATTATATAAAACTCTTCAGAAGCCTAATATGAATTGTTGAACACAGGTTTACATAACAGTACTCTTTATAATGCCTATTAATCTGCAACCTATATTTATAGTATTAAATTTCAGTGTAAGAGAAAGTCGTGTGAGTGACACACCAGATTTTTTTTTTTAAATATATATACAAAAAGGAAAAGAAATCGATAACTTTGTTTTATATTATCCAGCTGAATGAATCAACCATTCGTTTTGAAGGTACGAGTGCTTTTAACAGATATCCATGTTGAAAATTCACCCCCCCCCCCCCTTACGAAGGGAAGCATTGCTTCTACGTGCCAAATTTTTTTTACTAGTTGAATATTACGATTATAAATTATTCTTTTTCGTTTCAAAGTGATTCTTATTGTGCATATTTATATTAAATTTTGTTCTATATCGCCATGTTAAAAATTTAGAAAATGAGGCACGGCAACGCCCCCAATTGGACGAATTTCACCAAAAATTGATAGGCACTAATTTATGTCAAGATGCAACTACATATCAATTTGTACGAAATTCTATGCTGTAGTTCCTGTGATACACTTACTACAAAATTTTTGTCAGATACATACACTACGCGAGAAAAAAAAAAAAAAAATCCGCATTTCGATATTTTTTATTTTTCTTCTTGTAATCACTAATTTTATTGTTTCAAAAGTAAATTTTCAAACAGATTTTATTACGTTATGTTTCGCGTGCAATTTAGGAATGAGCCAAGTGTTAATGAAATGATGAAACAAGATGAAATTGTTCGGAAAATTGTAATTTTAGAAAGTATTTCAAACATGGCGGGAATAAAGCAATTAACGATACCACAAAAAATATTAATTTTAGAGCAAAAATTAAAAGAAAAATATTTTAATACGTGTTATGTCAAAATGATTAAATGTTAACAAAATATTAGTGATCTGGTTTTTAGCAAAATATAATATTTTTTGGCTGTTTAACCTGCACATTTGTCCTTAGGCGGCCACGTTACTAATCCAGTTGAGATGACCGCAAGTTAAAAAGCTAGCGCGTAAAAAATCAGTTTGCATTACATTTATTTAGAACATAGCAGGGATTCAGAAAAAGTGTTTAGTAACATAATTTATCTACATACAATGAAATAACAATTAAACAAAGCAGGTTTAATTGCCAGAAAATCTAAAAAAAAAAAATTCATTCTTAACGAAAATAATTCGAAAACCAAGACAATAGAGGGTTAAAATTTTTTAAAAATGATCAATTAATTGTTGGGCTGAAGTTGTTCTCTCTGATGAGTCAAGTTTAACTTATTTCGAACTGACGGAAACAAGCAGGTCTGATCACGAAAATGTGACTGACTTAATGAAAACTGCACTTTTAAAACAATGCCATATTCCCCGTACATTACGATATGAAAATGCATAATTTTCGGTGAGTCTGGCAAATGTTCATGTTCAAGGGATCAATTAACCCGAAATAAAACTTGGCTATTAAAAAATTGATACCTGACCGACTACTTCGGGGGTATTTCAGACTCTTCCATAATCAGCATTTCAAAATGATAATACACCTTGTTTTATGGCACTTGTGATACATTCATTTGATTCAAGTTGTTAAAATTATTTTCCATTCTCATGAGTATCTATAATTTTGTAAGTTATCATAAATTTTTTTACTTAAAATTAAATCCCACAAAGAACATCGCAGGATTTCTTCTTTATTAGACTTGAAAATTGTCCTAATCTCAATGCGCTCGGAAATGTTTAGTCTATGAAAGAGGGTGGGGATTAGAAATTTGTAGCCTACAACTTTGAAAGAACTAGAAAAAAATATTTATGATATTTGGCACAGTGAAATTTCTGAGTTTCATGTTAAAAAACTGTAAAATACTGTGCCATTGCGCATTAAAGCAATAATTCCATATGAAGGCGGAATTATCCAGTCCAGAATGCATATTTTTATTAAATAATTGTTTAGACCTAACAAATAAATAGTTTTATTTCATATATTAAATATAACGTGTTTATTTCATATAATGAATCATAATAGGATACAAAGTATATGTTTATTATATTACGTTTAAAAAGAAAATTTTATGTAGATTTTTATTAAACACTTCATACAGTGTAATAAAATGAATTATTAAATCGAAAACGTACATAGGAATCATGTTAACACTTCCACACTGTACAAACATAACAATTTTATTTGTTGGAATCATCAGTTTTTAAATTATTACAAACACAAAAGGTATAAGTCAATTTTTCTGCAGTGCGGCTTATTTTTTTTTTTTTTTTGTCGCTTAGTGTGCATACCGACAGGCATTTTCCGTGAATACTTAAAACGTGTTCTAGACTTCTCAAAATGTGTAAATCCATCGAAAATTCAAAGTCGAAAATTTTTATGAAACCAATACTTCCTTTTATTGAATACAGAAGAAATTATTAATGGATGAATAAAAAATTAAATTTTCTTTATTTTACTGTTAATTTTGTATTCAACAGTAATAAATAATATTGAAATCCATGGGTATATATAAAAATCTGAGGCGTGTTTATTCCCAATATTCAGACAATATTTGTAAATCACACTCAAATGTTCAGATAGGTTATTTTAAATGAAAATTTAAAAATTTATTAGGTAGTAATTAACGCTGACAATAAGTTTTCCGTAGAATAAATATAGTTTAACTGCGGGCAACGACTATGAAACCATTAATTTAGTTAATATCCGTGCTTTAAATTATTGTTGATTAGATTTTGGCTCGTATTTCTGTATAAATAACATTTTTTTTTTTTTTTCCCTCCTTAACGAATTGGTTCGTAAGACCAAGATCTATAGATCAGCGGCGTGGCGTAGGTTTAGAGCGCCTGAGGCAATTCAAAATTATGTCCCCTTCTCCATCCGGTCAACGTGTGGTTTTCTCCCAAAACTCGCGTAAATGTAGGCTAGGATACCTTAGAAAGACCCCACGTTCTGCACACTACCTACAGGCCTATGACCCTAGCATAGTCAATAGGTCTTTTCTCACACAACAACTACAACTTTCCGATGATCATGACAGAAGTGTTAAGGCTGATTGAATACATGTGAGCTTTAAGCATGCATGGCGTGATCGCATGGAGAGCTTTCTAAGGCTGTTATTCACAAATAACTTCAACTCCCGGTTGAATATGAAAATTTAAAAAGCGTATAAAGGCGGGCAAAATTTTCTGCAAATTTTGCCGTGTTGTTGCTGCCATCTAGCGGTAAAGTTATATTCAGACATTTTAGGTGAAAGAAACCAATCAAAGATTATATGAAATCATCGACGCTAGATGGCAGAAACAGCATGCCAAATTTTGATGGAAAGCTGTACCCTGCCTTTAGATGCTTTTCAAGTTTTTGCGTTGAACCGGGAGTTGAAGTTAATGGTGAATGCGGCCAATAGAGGTCCTAACCCGCAGTCACGCGAGTTGCAGATAAAATCATGGAAGATATAGAACTGTTAAACCGATGTATCCGACTTGCTCGAGTACGACGAGTCCAGTCTCTTAGCTTCGGGAGCAGAATCTCTTGCCTACTGATAGGCACTGATGGCTTTCTTTTGCGGTTATAGAGTTAAGCGCGCAGCTTTAGTGCGACGTTCAACCCAAACAACTAAGTATTTATAAAAAATTCAAAAAGTATTCATAAGTTCTCTATTTATATATATATTGTTACAAAATTGTAAATAATTGTGTTTATTTTTGTATAAATTCTCTCAAAGAGGCTTAGTAAGTTGATAAAGTGCTAATTTTGTGCATTTCTAGTCGTTTTAGCGATTAAATAGCCTTGTTTTCCCTTAAAAACGCATTAAAAAGCCCCAATAAGGCAGGTAATGGATTTGGCGCCAAATTTGGCGACTTTTTCCCACCTTGGCGATTTTTTTGGCGACCTTGTCGAGAAAATCCTTATAAGGGATATACCAAATATGGAAGCTCTAATCCCATTGGCTGATGAGATATGGAGATTTCTGGAACGTTCCACACTTTTCTATAGGGGTATATAAGCCTGTTTTCTTCGCCAAGTCTAGTTAGAGTCAGTTCAGTTCTCAGCCAGCTTCGCTAATGCTTGCATTGTTTGAGCCTCTTTGAAAGAGTCTTGCTTTAAGTGTTATTGCTATACAGTTTGTACTGAGGATTTGCTATTGACAGCTGTTGTTTAAGCTGTGTTTATTGGTTGAATTGAAGCTGATACTTGGGTTATAGACCTGTATTTCTCTGGAACTTTCTGTGAATAAATTACTGAATTTTTATAAGTTTTGCCTTTCATTCTCGGACAACTCACGAACCCCCAAGTACGCAACATTTCTGGTGTCAGGAGTGGGGTTGTCTGTGAATGGTGATAACTAGAGCTATGGAGCAAGAGATGAAGAAACTTCTAGAAAGCTTAGCTACCCAGATGAATGAAATGAAAGAAGGACAAAGAGAGATGAAAGAAAGTATGGAAGCATCGCAAAGAGAGATGAAAGATAGCCTCAGTAAAGAAATGAAGGAAGGACAAAAAGAATTGGAAGCCAGTTTGACCGAAGAAATTAAATCTAATCAAGATGAGAGGAAGAGAGAGCTTTCAACGGTGAAAGAATCAATAGAGTGTAAATTAACTGTGATGAAAAATAGAATGAATGGAATAGAAGAGAAAGTTATAAGGATAGAAGAAAATTTTGAAGAGAAAACTATGAAGATAGAAGAAAATGTTACGAAAGTAGAAAGGAATTTTGAAGAGAGATTTCTGAAGATGGAAGAGAATTTCGAGGAGAAAGTTAAAGAAAATGTTGATCAGGAACTGAAAGGAAGGTTTTCTGAGATGGAAGGTAAATTGAAGAGAATTGAAGAAGATCTGGAGAGAAAAGTGGAAGAAAAGTTAGAATCCATGCCCCAGGAAACTGAAAAGAAAGAGAGAAGAAGCCAGAATCACGAATTTATTAAGCTATCTACCTACGACGGCAGTTCCTCCTGGCATGTACATAAGACGCAGTTTTCCATCGTAGCTGAAGCTAACGGCTGGGACTCTACCGCCAAGTCAGTCCACTTAGCAGCAGCATTACGGGGAGATGCAGCCGAGATACTGCGAAATGTTTCTAAAGAAGAAAGGAACGACTTCGAGGCCCTGACTAGAGCACTGGAGCTACGGTTCGGAGAGAAGTGTTCTAAGGACTATAGTCGCCTCCAGCTAAAATCCCGTTACCAGAAAACGGGCGAAAGTTTGCAAGAGCTGGCAGCGGACATTCAGAGATTGTCACACCTAGCATTCTCAGACTGTCATGCTGACACTCGAAACGACTTGGCCCTTCAGTACTTCATCGATGCTGTTCGGGATCCTGAAATTCAAAAAGCGCTGAGACTCTCCAACATCAGAGACGTAGAATCAGCTTTAGGCTATGCACTTAGGATAGAGGCAGCCCAACAAGCCTCCCGCAAAGACCGCCATACGATAAGAACAGTCTCATTAAATGATACGCCTGCTTATGAAAATGAAATGAAGAGAAGTATCGCAGAGATCTTAAAGAGATTGCGCAGCCTGGAGAGTAATAAGGAAATAAAGGATCGGCAGATAAAGTGCTGGGGCTGTGGAGGGGATGGTCATGTGAAGAGGAACTGCCCTGTACGACCAACTATAGGAAATCACCCGGCTTCACCATCACTGCAGGGAAACTAAGAGGAGGCCATCCTCGCGGGGCGGTGGTTGCCTGAAATTAAAGAGCCCCAATTTACAGTATTTCATGTTTCATCGATGAGTGGCGGCGATAATGGACTTCACGTCTATGGCCAAGTTAACAACACCACCTGCCGGATGATTCTGGACACGGGAGCCAACGTGACCATCATTAGAACGGATTTGGCTCAAGAACTAAAAGAGAAGATCATCTGGACTCCGCCCTGCGTTAAACTCCAGGCTGTGACCGGAGACGAAATCAAAATATATGGAAAAATGAACTTGACTATCACTTTTGGGAATGCCAGTTACCATCATATGGCATATGAGGCTGATATAAGAGATCCTTTAATCATTGGAATTGATTTCCTGAGAAAATTTAACTTTCAGTTTGACTTCAAGAATAATGAACTGCATTCGAAAATCAAGACATCGCTGTGTTCAACACTGAAAATCAAGACATTCAGACAATTTGCCAGATAACAGCCAAGTCTGAAATTTCCATCCCTCCACACACAGAGAAAATAGTTTCAGGAACACCTCCCACAAAGGAATACTTCCGCTATGGACTGATTGAATACCCGAATACAGACAATAGCCCAAGAGGAGTTCTGGTAGCTTCATCTCTAGTTGATCTCTCAAAGAGTACTATTCCTGTGAGAATCGCAAATATCAGCGATAAGGTCCGAACAGTGAAGAAGGATGAGGTGTTAGCAACCTGCACTCCTGTTACATGCATCAACCGCCCCACGCAATCAACAGAATCCAAGTCTTCTGAATAATTAATAACGGAATTACTGAAGAATGCAGAGTTAGGAAAGGAACAGAGATGTGCGCCGGAGAAGCTACTCCAAGAATTTAAAGACTTTTTTTCTCGAACACCTGAAGACGTCGGGAGAACGAACATCACCCAGCACAGAATTGATACAGGAAATCATCCTCCAATCAAACAACATCCAAGAAGACTTCCATTTTCTAAACAGGAAGAGGTCACTGAACTTCTAAATGAAATGCAGCACAATGACGTCATCGAGCCATCAACGAGTCCTTGGGCCTGTCCCATAGTACTGGTGCAAAAAAAGGATGGTTCAACAAGGTTTTGTGTGGATTATCGTCGTTTGAATGACATCACGAAGAAAGACAGTTACCCTCTTCCCAGAATTGACGACACCTTAGACACACTTGCTGGCAATAAATGGTTCTCGACTTTGGATCTGAAGAGCGGTTATTGGCAAGTAGAATTACATCCTGATGATCGTGAGAAGACTGCATTCACCACGGGACAAGTACTGTGGCAATTTAAAGTTATGCCGTTCGGATTATGCAATGCACCTGCCACCTTCGAACGCCTGATGGAGACAGTGCTAAAAGGAATTTCCTATGAAGCCTGTCTGGTGTATTTGGATGATATTATCATTGTGGGGCGCACCTTTGAAGACCATCTACGAAACATCCGAAAGGTGCTGGAGAGACTCAGAATGGCTAACCTCAAATTGAATCCAGGCAAGTGTAACTTGTTCCGTCGTGAAGTGAGCTACCTCGGCCATATCATCTCTGCCGAAGGTGTGAGAACTGATCCTGAGAAGATCTCTGCAGTCGAGAACTGGAGTCGCCCTGAAAATGTACACCAACTACGAAGTTTTCTGGGGTTATGCACTTACTACAGGAAGTTTGTCAAGGGTTTCTCAAATATTGCCAGACCACTCCACAAGCTGACGGAAGCCAAACAGAAGTTCCTGTGGACAGATGAATGTGAAAAAACGTTCAAGCGACTTAAAGAGGCCCTAATATCATCGCCTATCTTGACGTATCCACAGCCCGACAGACAGTTCATACTTGATACAGATGCCAGCCATGAGAGTGTCGGTGCTGTTCTGTCGCAGGAAATTGATGGTCAAGAACATGTCATTGCCTATTGGAGTAAATGCCTGTCTAAACCGGAGCGAAATTACTGTACCACCAGGAAAGAGCTACTCGCCATCGTAAAAGCCATAGAACATTTCCATCATTACCTCTATGGCAGAAGATTCCTGCTACGGACTGACCATGCATCTCTAACGTGGTTGCTCCAGTTCAAGAACCCGGAGGACAGATTGCCAGGTGGATACAACGCCTCCAGGAATATGACTTCGAAATACGTCATCGTAAAGGGACTCTACATGGTAATGCAGATGCCTTGTCACGGAAGCCCTGCTCGGAAAGCTGCAAGTACTGCTCTAGAGCCGAACAGAAATACCTGCCGATAAGTCCGGTTGCCTGCCAAGTTACTGTCTCAACACCATCAGAACAAGATCCCGATCCATGGAGTGACGAAGAACTTAGACAAGCCCAGTTGGAAGATCCTGACATAAAGCCAATATTACAGCTGAAGGAGACGACAGCAACAGACCTACCTGGCAGGACATTTCCAGATTTAGTCCCATTATGAAAAGTTATTGGGCACTTTAGGACTCTCTTCATATCAGAAACGGCGTATTATACAGAAAGTGGGAATCTGATGATGGGAAAAGCTTCAGATGGCAGATTGTAATACCAAGATCAAAAATTCCAGATGTTTTAGAACAACTGCATAGTAGCTCTACCGGAGGCCATTTTGGGGTAATGAAGACTCTGCAGAAAGTTCGGGAACGCTTCTACTGGTGCAAGGCAAAGGAGGATGTGGAGAAATGGTGTAAATCCTGTGATGCTTGTGCGGCACGTAAAGGCCCGCAGAAACGAAGTCGAGGAAGACTGCAACGGTATAACGTGGGAGCACCATTCGAACGGATTGCACTCGACATCTTGGGTCCTCTGCCACGGACCTCCAGTGGAAATAAATACATCCTCGTCGTGATGGATTATTTCACCAAGTGGCCTGAGGCATATCCCATTCCCAATCAAGAGGCATGCACAGTCTCAGAGGTCCTAGTGCAGCAATGGGTGTCAAGGTACGGCACGCCCCTACAACTTCATACCGGCCAAGGTAGGAACTTTACCTCTGATGTTTTCAAAGTCCTGTGTCAACTACTAGGCATAGACAAAACCCAGACAACACCCTTATATCCCCAGTCGGACGGCATGGTCGAGAGGTTCAACCGTACCATCCTGAATAACCTCTCTCTTCTAGTATCAAGGAACCAGCAAGATTGGGACTTGAAGTTGCCATTGTTCCTGCTGGCTTATCGAAGTGCTGTCCATGAAACCACCGGCTATACTCCAGCCCAGATGCTGTTTGGACGTAAACTTCGTCTCCCTTGTGATCTCCTGTTTGGTTGTCCACCCGATGCGCCTTCATCGCCCGAGGAGTACATCCAAGATCTCCAGGCACGATTTGAGGACGTACACAACTTTGCTCGGGAGCGGATTCACATTGCAACGGAGAAAATGAAGACAAGGTACGATCTAAAGGCTACACAACATGAGTTCCAAGAAGGAGAGAAGGTCTGGTTGTGGAATCCTGTTAGACGCAAAGGACTCTCTCCCAAGTTACAGTGCAACTGGGACGGACCATACACAGTCTTAAAAAGGCTGAATGATGTACTGGTGCGGATCACTAAAACACCTTCATCAAAACCGAAGGTGGTGCACTATAACAGGCAGGCCAAGTACCACAATTAACGGTAATATTAGAATTTAAAATGTAAATACTGGTAAAATTTGCGCATGCGTATTGTAAATATTTGTATATAAATACTTGAATTTTGTAAATATTTCTCACTTGATTTTTGTTTCTATTTTGTCGTTATATGCAACTTAGTTTTTGTATTTTAGATTGTGTAAATTTGGTTAGTTTCGCCTCTTGACCAAGGGATGCACTGCCTTGGACGTGCAGTCCTTGGGAGTGGGGCAGTGTTACAAAATTGTAAATAATTGTGTTTATTTTTGTATAAATTCTCTCAAAGAGGCTTAGTAAGTTGATAAAGTGCTAATTTTGTGCATTTCTAGTCGTTTTAGCGTTAAAATAGCCTTGTTTTCCCTTAAAAACGCATTAAAAAGCCCCAATAAGGCAGGTAATGGATTTGGCGCCAAATTTGGCGACCTTTTCCCATCTTGGCGATTTTTTTGGCGACCTTGGCGAGAAAATCCTTATAAGGGATATACCAAATATGGAAGCTCTAATCCCATTGGCTGATGAGATATGGAGATATCTGGAACGTTCCACACTTTTCTATAGGGGTATGTATATAAGCCTGTTTTCTTCGCCAAGTCTAGTTAGAGTCAGTTCAGTTCTCAGCCAGCTTCGATAATGCTTGCATTGTTTGAGGCTCTTTGAAAGAGACTTTAAGTGTTATCGCTATACAGTTTGTGCTGTGGATTTGCTATTGACAGCTGTTGTTTAAGCTGTGTTTATTGGTTGAATTGAAGCTGATACTTGGGTTATAGACCTGTATTTCTCTGGAACTTTCTGTGAATAAATTACTGAATTTTTATAAGTTTTGCCTTTCATTAACCTTATTGCCCTTAACAGTCAATTTTTTTTTGTTATGATGTACGTACAAAGCCATTTTGGGTACGTATACGTCGACATTATTCACATAAGCCAGTATAGGGCTCTAAAAGTAAAGATTTAAAAAAAAAAAAAAAAAAAAAAAAAAAGATTGCCTTAATGCAAACTGTCAAAAGTTATAGAGACTATTTTCTTCAGGTTTTTTTTTTTTTTTGTGTGTGTGTATATATATATATATATATATATATATATATTTTCGATCCATCTCGTTAGATTTTTTTGAAGCCTCCATTGCATTATCTGTATATTCTGGAAAAAACACGTGCAGTTTTATGCCTTGAACGCTGTCTTGCATCACAAGTTCATTTTAAATTAACGTGTAAAAATACTTAAAATAGGGAGCAAAAGGAAAGGACATCTTATTTGACATAAAAGCGAAAACATTTAACATTATCACACTAAATACTAAAAAAAAAAAAAAAAAAAAAAAAAACGTTATGTTTTTTATCAAAGTGAAATACAAATCATTATCGTTCCATCACCTATTAATATCTGGGAATGTAAAACTGCCTATTTGTCCTGAAATTCGAAAAATATTCGATATATATATATATATATTTTTTATTGTTATTATTATTTTTTTTACATTTGCCAAAAAAAACTTTAAAAATTTAATGAGGGTGGGGATTCATAAAAAATTGATATAAAGAGATTTACGTTACATCGAGGTTAGATATAGGGAGGTTTCGTAATATATTAAAAAAATCTGATGTGGGCACCACATGACTTCCTTATACACTTTTAGAAATATACATAATGTTAAAAAATATTGTCACTGGACCCGAAACAGTTGGCTAAAAATATTTAAAAAAAAATGCATGCATACGTAAAAAAATAAATAAATAAATAAATAAAATTGTGCCTTGAGGGGACTTATTTTAAAATCCTTGGGGGGGGGGGGACTCATGTCAAAGTTGGGCCTTGGGGGGACTCATGTCAAAGTTGGGCCTTGGGGGGCCTTATTTCAAAGTTGCACCTTGGGGGGACTCATGTCAAAGTTATGCCTTGGGGGGGACTCATGTCAAAGTTGTACCTTGGGGGGGACTCATGTGCCTTGGGGGGGGACTCATGTCAAAGTTGCGCCTTGGGGGGACTCATGTCAAAGTTGTGCCTTGGGGGGGGGACTTCGGATCCGAAACAATTGGATAAAAGTGTTAAAAAATGCATTTTCACCGTGTTTCTGAACTATTCCGGAAGTTTCAAATCTCTAACTAGTCGGGAAGTTAGTTAAATAGATTTTCTGTTGAATCATATAAACGCTGCTAAAAGCAGCAGTGACACGAAGAAATTGGCTAAAAATATTTAAAAAATGCATTGTCACCGTGTTCTGAGCTTTTCTGGAAGTTTTAAATGTCTAGCTAGTCGGGAAGTTAGTTAAAAATCGATTGCAAGATTTGTACTGGTAACGCTGCCGAAGGCAGCAGGTATCGGAAACAGATGGCCAAAAATATTAAAAAAACGCATTGTAAACGTGTTCTGAGCTTTTCTGAAAGTTTCAAATGTCTAGCTAGTCGGGAAGTCAGTTAAATTGCAAGATTTGTCCAAACCGTTTTTGAGTTATTACCGTTTTTTGATACATTATGGCCAAAACCAATGTATTTTTGGTCATTATGAACCTAATTTTCCTAAATATCTCCAAAATGGAAAATCATACAAAGTCCAAAAAGGGAGGTGCAGAACTATATGTTATAACAAACCTATGTACCAATTCGCAACTTTCTACGTTCAACCGTTTTTGAGTTATTACCGTTTTTTGATACATTATGGCCAAAACCTATGTATTTTTGTCATTATGAACCTAATTTTCCTAAATATCTCCAAAACGGAAAATCATAGAAAGTCCAAAAAGGGAGGTGCACAACTAGATGTTATAACAAACCTATGTACCAATTCGCAACTTTCTACGCCCAACCGTTTTTAAGTTATGCGACATACCCACACACAGACACACACACACACACATACAGACGTCACGAAAAATCGTGTAAAATCCCTTATATCTCTAAAACGAGAGCTCGTGTTAAGATGACACTTGCAGGTGTGCAACTAGACATCATGAAAGTCACACGTATAAATTGGCAACATTCAGCGATCATTCGTTTTCGAGCAATGTGAAATACAAAATCCATTTCGCAAATCGGGATTACTATACTTCCTTATACTTTGTATAAGGAAGTAAAAAGAAGAAAACACTATCTTAAAAATATGAGACGCAAAAAAGGACACATAATTTACAATTGTTTATTTAATTTAAGAAATTTACTTTATCATCAAATGGCATGTCGCCACTTCTATTCAATTTGGGTCGCACTAGTGCTGCGCAATGGGCAACTGGCGACAGTTGGCTCGAGTACCGAACCCGCAATCTTCCAATTACGAGCTCGGCGTTCTATCGACTGGGCTACCATTTTGCCCAGTCACCAACCGTTTTCTCGGGACATCACTCCCTTCCCCAATTTTTAGCACAGTTCGGTAATTTTACGGCCATGAATTTGATTTGGAAAACGAAAAGAAATTAATTTAGCACCTGAAAACAAAAAATATAATGTTTAATAAACAACATTAATAATAGATTAAAAAAATATAAGAAATGTAGTACATAATTTCAGTGGTAAATTCCGCACCCCTAAATTTTCCCCTTCGCGCAAATGTTGATTGATGTTTTAGAATTTTCCAATTCTGTAGCCGCTCAGAAGATATTTAACGGTTAAAATAATCCTTGTCCTCCCTAAAAATCAAATTTATGGCTATAAAATTCCCGAAAAGTGAAAAAAATAAGGGGGGGGGGGGTGCCTGAAAACGGTTGGTGATACTGCAAAAAGGACTATCATATTCGGATTCAGGAGGTCATTTTACATAAGAATTTGCTAAAATGATGTTGGGGAAAATTTTCATGTGTGTGTTATCACTATTATAAATCATTCTTTTTAATTTCTTAAAAAATAGTTCCCTTTATGCACATTTATATGAAATTTTGTTCGATACCACCCTATTGAAAATTTAGAAAAAGCAGGGCCACCTGTTGGTTGATTTTCATTAAAATGTGGTAGGCACTAATTTGTGTCAGGGTGCTACTACATACCACTTTGTATAAAATTTTGTGGAGTAGTTCCTGAGATACAGATGCCACAAAATTTTGGCACACATTTTTTTTTTTTTTTTTTTTTTTTTTTTTTTTTTCACGCACACATATAGTCGGTAACAAAAGTGTCCGAACACTAGCAAAAATCCCTATGTAAAAAAAGTACACTTCGTACCGTCTTATTAAATAAATCCTTGTCGAATCCTATTTTTAGTCAGTGTAAGAACATGATTTGATAAGGATTTATTTAACAAAACCGTATGAAGTGTACTTTTTTTACATAGGAAATTTTGCAAGTGTTCTGACACTTTTGTTAGCGACTGTACAGAGACAGGCACTTTCTTAAAATGGTCAAATCGTGTTCTACACCTCTCAAAATGTGTAAATCCATCAAAAACCCGAAGTCGAAAATTTTTATGAATCCAATATTTTTTCTATTGAATATAGAAGAAAATAAATGTGTGACAGAGCAAAAAGTCTGGTTTAAACCATTTTCCAATGTCTCGATATAAATTTGAAAATAGAAAGAATGATTGGCGAATCGAGTTTCTGGGTTCAAACGCAATTCATTAATGAAAACGACAATTTAAATAGCACATTTATCTTTTAATTTGTTATTAATACATTAACAATTTCATTTAATTATACTCTAGGATTTTTTAAGATATAATTCTGAAATTCCGTACAGCAAATAATTAGAGTGCGGGGAATTTCACTGATTGAAATATACACTAAGCGACAAAAAAAAAAAAAAAAGCCGCACTGCAGAAAAATTGACTTATACATTTTTCATTTGTAATGACTTCAAAACTAATGGTTGAAACAAATAAAACTGTCATGTTTGCATATTATCAAAGAGATGAAAATGATACCTATGTACATTTTTGATTTAATAATTCCCTTTATTACACTCTACGAAGTAATTATTAAAAATCAACACAAAACATTCTTTTTAAACGTAATATAATAAACATATACTTTGTACTGTAATATGATTTATTATAGGAAATAAACAAATTATATTTTAATACATGAAATAACACTATTTATTTGTTAGATCTAAGCAATTTTTTAATAAAAATATGTATGCTGCATTGAGTTATTCCACCTTTATATGGAATTACTGCTTTAATGCGCAATGGCATAGTATTATGCAGTGTTTTAATATAAATTTCAGAAATTTCTCTGTGCCAGATATCATAAATAAATTTTTCTATTCCTTGCAGAGTTATAGGCTGCGATTCTTTCATCCTCACCCCTTTTCCGCGCATTTTTATAGACTAAACATTTTCTAGCAGATTGAGATTAGGGCTATTTCCAAGTCTGATGAAAAAGAAATTCTACAATATTTTTTGTGGGATTTAACGATATTTTTTGTGGGATTGCTTACAGAATTATAGGTGCTCGTGAGATAGGATAGGTAGTTTTAACAATTTGAATCGAATAAGCGCACCACAGACGCCCTTTATTATGGTGCAATATCATCTTGAAATTCTGTTTGCGTTAAAGTCTGAGATACCTTCAAAATAGTCGGTCAGGCGCCGTTTTCATAATGGCCGCGTTTTATTTCGATGTTCCTAAAAATCATCTCAGGAATATTTCGTTAACATTTAATTAATTTGCCATCTCACGTATTAAAATATTTTTTGACTTTCATTCTAAAATTAATACTTTTTGTGGCATCGTTAAATGCCTTATACTTGCCATTTTTGAAATACTTTCTAAAATTATAATTTTCTTGACAGTTGTATTTTATTTTTTTTTAACACTGGGCTCAATCCTAAAGTGTACGTGGAAGGCGACGTAATAAAATCTGTTCGAAAATTTGCTTTTTAAATGATAAAACTGGCGGTTGCAAAAAGAGAAAAGGAAAACATACAAGTGCGTTTTTTTTTTTTAGGTAGATTCCTTATAGGAGATCTACCTATTGCAATGGTTCTCATGACACGACTTCTGGAAAATTTCTTCATATCTTCACCGATCATGATCCCTAGAACCCAAAACCACCCTCCGTTCAAAAGTTTATCTCTCTCTATATATATAGGTATATATATATATGTATAACGCTTTTTCCCATGTTAAGTTGTGAACACGATAACTGGAGTAATTTTTATTTAAATTTAACCAGCTCAGGATATGTTGTCAGGACAGTAAAAATCTCGGTCGAGTTCGTAGATGGGGTATCCAGCTCAAAGGGGGTGGAAATGGTGGGGGGTGGAAATTTTCATTTTCCCATAATTTCTTTAATATTGAAAATAGGAAAAAATTTCAAATCAGGCGAATTACCGCCTTACCCTAAAGAACAATTTTTGTATTTAAACCTTTTTCCCCCTTTTTCGATAACTTCAATTGCTTAGAAGTTACAAGCTAAAAAGTGATTTTTCGTCAATTGTTCTATATAGCCGACATTTTCTATATAGCTTTCATTGCAAAAATTTATAATCTGATGCATATGTCACGTGAAAACGATAATAAAAAAGATCACTGAAAATATAATAAAATTTTAATCATGTTTTTAAACGATGTAATAACCTGATTCAAAAAAAAAAAAAAAAAAAAAAATGTTAAATTTAACAGAAAATATGACGTCACAATTACAACAATGTACTAAACATAGAATAATAATAAGCCTTTATTATTATTCTACGGTACTGAACTACTGAGAAAAATGAAATAAAATTTTATCCGTGATTTTAAAGAAATTAAATAAAAGTTAATAAATAAATAAATAAATATGTAAATAAAATCAACATATCTTAGGGTTAAGCAGATTTAGACTTAGCTTTATGACATAGATGCTATAATGTAAGAGATAAACGTCATCGTAAAAAAAAAAAAAAAAAAAAAAAAAAAAATCGTGTACATCGATGCTAAACGAATTAAACTGGCATGATAGAAAAGTAATAAATTTGGGGACATTTAGGTATTATCCCTTTGAAAAATAAACTAGGGACGATTTTAATGAATTTTCCGTTGACGTTTACTTTCATAAAAACTTAAATTTAAACTAAAGTATTTCATTACTCGAATTCCCTTATTTTGATAAATAAAATTATACCATTTAAAAAAAAATAAAAACACTCTTTTATTGAAAAGTGAACTAATAAAGATTTTAATATTTATTAAAAAAAATAAATTGTTGCCACTCTACATTATATAAATACGTCCAAATTCTGTGTCACACACGATAGTTTTGTATAAGTATAGATTTTTTGTTTGCCCCTGGAACCTGCCCCTGATGAGAAAAGTGCCTGGAAATACTTGTATCTAGTATTGTCATTGATTATGAAGTCGTGTGCAAAATTTCTGGTTCTTCGGAGGACAAGAAGTTACCGAAAATTGAATTGCAAAACTCCGTTATATACATTAATAGTTGCATCATATCAAGTTAATAAAAGTGTGTTAATTAAAAACCATGTTAAACGCTTTAATTAATCATTTAAAAATATAAAATTAAAATAATACGTCAATCTTAATACAAATATCGCTTGTGGTGAATAGTTTAGAATGTTGGTTTTGGCAAGAATTTAAAACTTACGATTGAGAGTAATACGTTACAGCTTCCTTTGACTTTTTATCTCGTCGAAACAAGATATTGGTCTGTGAAGAGATATGAGTTTTTCGCGTGGAAAGAAAATATAATGACGCCAAAGCTGCCTTTCTCCATCGCCAAGCTCGCCAAATTTTGTCGTCTGACATCGAATTTTGTCGCCAAGTAAAAAATTTCGTCGTTAACTATCAAATTTTGCCGCCAAATCACAAATTTCATTGATAAGTCGCAAGTTTTGCCACCAAAATCTCGCCAAATCATACAATTTACTAAATTCCTAACAATTAACATTGAAATTCAGCGATGCCAAATGGTCCAATGTTAACTAATGTTAATGTTAATGTTCCAGCTTATGTGAACCAAAACAGTTTCACTTTACAATTTTTACTCATCTATATATATAAAAATGAATGTTTGTCTGTATGTTATTTATAAAATCGTAAACGGCTTGACGATTTCGATCATTCTTTTTTTGTTTTTTTCCTTATAGGTCAGGGATGGTTTAGGAAAAAAAAAAATTGAAAAAATCTTTAAAATTAATAAAAATATGAAAATAATAAACTTATTGACTTATATTGACTTAATATAAGCCATTTAAATTTTTAATTGTTGCCAAAAAAAGTTTACGAGATGTATTTATTTATTGTTTTCAGCATAAAATGAAATATGCTTTCACGCGAAAAATAAGAAATTACTAAATGTTAAATTGGTCGATGAGAAAATGACACTTTATAATTTTAAAATAAAATAGTAATATTACAAATCTAACATATTTCTTCTGAATTTTATTTCACAGCATTTTTTTATATACCTGAACTTCAGAATTTTTTTTTTTTTTTTTTTTTGTAGTATGGCGGATGAAACACGCTTGGCACAAACGCTAATTCAGCAATATATTAAAGGTAGTTTCTTATTGATAATTCTTGACAATTTTTTATAATTTTGATGCTGAAGTAGATCGGACATTTTTCGCCAAGGAAAAGATAGAAAGAAATACGCAAGCGAAGTGATGACGTCACTGGCCGTTCGTGGATGCAAGAAAAATATTTCCTGTGTTAAACGCCCAATGGATTTTTCGTAAAAAATTATTAAAAATCGAGGGAAATTATTTCCCGATTTTAATCCCCATATTTAGGTATAGATATGTATTAGTTATCATGTCCATGCATTAGATTAAGTTATTTTTGTAGTAAAATTGACAAAATTTGAATTTTTAATTTCAAAACTCTAGGGGAAAAAAAAAAAAAAAAAAAAAAAAAAAAAAAAAATGCCAAACTTCCATATTCGATTGAAAACACAAACATTTCATTTCAAAGGATGATATTTACACAATATCCAACTAATATACTGATTGAAAGGGAAATGATAAATATTCTATCATAATTTGAAGTCAAATTTGTTTCCAAATGTCTAAATATAGTATCTAATATAAGATACTAATATGTTGTAGCGGAATAGATTTGATATCGGTCATCCTTGGTAGAAAAATAAAATATCGCCAAATTATTTGGCGAACATAATTTAATTCCTTTCAAAAATCATGGTTATTTTAACAACTTATTTTAAGACAGTAATGAATATGGTACAACTATAGTATTTCCCCTCAGCTGAATTTGGCGATTTTTCTTTGGCGCCGATTTGAACGATAACGATGCCGTTCTGGATTGTTTGTGATATAATATGGCAGCCTGCATGCTATTTATTTCGGATTTATGATTTTATGATTTATGATTTATAATTTAGCTTACGATTTTATCATTTATGCTATATGATTTATGATTTTTAGATTTATGATTTAGCCATAATCGCCAACGAAAAATCGCCAAATCTAGCTGAGGGGAAATACTATAGTTGTTCCATGAATAATATGAAACAATATTTCGTACAATGCATATTACGAAAATATACATCTGGCATGTATATTTTCGTATTACGTTATTGATCACCAAATACAATAAGCGCCAAGAACGACAGAGTTTTGAAATTTAAAATTAAAATATTGTCAATTTGACAGCAAAATAACTCAATCTAACACATGCACATGATAACTAAAACATATATGTACCCAAATATGGGGATTAAAATCGGGAAATAATTTTCTTCGATTTTTAATCATTTTTTACAAAAAATCCAATCGGCGTTTAACATAGGAAATCATTTCTTGCATCCACGGACGGTCAGTGACGTCACACTTCGCTTGCGTAGGAACAATAATCGCATAAATTATATTTTGGTCTAAAACGGCAACAAAAATTTAAAAGTCGCCAAGGGCATTAAGGCTGTACCATGATCAAGTTTACATACTAATTTATTTATTTTTCTATATACCAACAACTATTAACTAAGCATGAAGTATATATAACCACAAAATAATAATAATTGTCTCATGCGATAGAAGTAGCCGATCATGGCATATTGTAATATTATATTTGGCTTAAAATTGCTGTCATTCTATGGTTGATCGATTAAATCAAATAAATATAGAGAATAACTTGAAAGCAAATATTATGTACATCACGTATAATGTTGCTCATATATAACTAGGATTCAAATATAAAGGGCTACTTTAAAATTTTCGATACTGTCCGTATGGAAATTGTCATATATGATAAGCACCTAAATGGAAGCCCACGGGTAAGTCATTGTCGCAGGCAATAGGGACAGGTATCGCAGAATGCGGGGACGAATAAGGCGCTGCCGAAGGTAGCGGGAACCCAAAGCGAACTTTTGAGCGATTTCAGTATTATTATTTTCTCTTTTTTTCATAAAACTATATAGAAAAGAGTTTCCTTTAAATATAGTGACCAGCGAAGCGGGCAAAGCCTGCTAGTCTGATAATAAGAATCATAAAAACACAATACAAAACTTTCAATAATTCAATGAAAATTACAATGAAATAACTATCTAAAAACCGCTAGCACTTAACTGTATTTGACTTGACAATAGTAACGCCATGCTTACCAGCGCTTGACCATAGTAAGGTCATAAGAGCATTTTCACGTTTCCATTATTTTTTCTTTAAAAGAAAGATATTGAACTTGAGTTATATGGAATTTATATAAAAATTGTAATTTTGATTAAGCTTGGGTGGGGAGGGGGGTGTAGCCCAATAGCCCCCTCCAGGATTCACCATTGCTGGGATTGTATCTCTTTAAGACTTCTATTTGTTAAATGATTATGAGCTTGAATTAAAAAAAAAAATGAAGCATTTCCAGACCAATAAATCTAGCCTAAAATTTTAAGTAGATTGATTAAAATCCTTTTTTAGCTGAAAATTAAATTTCTTAAAAACAGAATAGCGACGTAAAAAATTCAGTGTGTGAGAACAAAGCCATTGGCTAAGTATTAATGCATATGTAACATTTCTTTACATTTGTAACATTAAAGTAAAGGAATCTATCTTTGCCTTTAAGCTTGCCGAAAAGGGATTTTTTTTTTCTATCGTTTAGTGTATATATTACAAAATTTTCAGTAATTTTTCAAATTTTTTTTTCACTTTTCTCCCCCTGTTCTGTAAGTGATATATCAAGTGTTCCTATGCAAAGTTTAAAAAGATTTTCATGATATATATTTATATATATATATATATATATATATATGTAAAGAGAGAGAGAGAGATAGTAAGAAAGATAGATAAATAAAAGATTCCCCTGTATATGTTTTTCTTTTAACTCTTTATTTTTCTTTTCTTCTATATATGTAAGATGAAAGTGTTGGATTCGTTAAAATTTTCGATCTCTAGTTTTCGATTGGTTTGCACATTTTGAGGTAAAAATAAAATAATATATAATCAAGGATACACCGAATATAATGTTTTATCCATACATTCTGTATGAACAACTCGTATATCTGTCATGAACACAATTTAATTTCTTTTAGAAAATGTCTCTCTGTGTGTCTGAGTGTGTGCATCACCAATTTTGTGGACGCTGTATCTCGCGAAACATTCAATGAAATTTAACCAAACTTGGTATTTAGTTGGCTTCTGTCATAAACTGGAGCTGTGATCCAATATTTTTTTTTTTTTTTTAAACATGACAGTATAAGACAAAATTTCATATAAGTGTATACCGTGGAACCTCGTCAACGTGAACACTGTTAACATGAGTTACTTTTAACATGAACTGTTTCTACGATCCCCGTCAAAATGAAAGTTAGTGTAGTTATATGTTGATTAGTTACTGACAACATGAACAATTTTTTTTTTTATCCCCCTTGAGATTCACGTTAACGAGGTTCGACTGCGTAATGAAAGTTATTACTTTCTTCGATATTCAACAGAAGAAAGTATTGGATTCGTAAATATTTTCGACCTCGGGTTTTTGATGGATTTACACGTTTTGAGAGCTGTAGAACACGATTTGACCATTTTTAGAAAATGTCTGTCTGTCTGTGTGTGTGTGTGAGACAAAATTTTGTGTCAACTGTATCTCAGGAACTACTGCCCATAATTTCATATAAATTCGTATGTAGTTGCACCTTGACATAAATTAGTGCCTATCAACTTTTGGTAAAAATTGTAAAGCATGTTGCGTTGCCATCCCGCTTTTTCTAAATTTTTAACATTATGATATAGGACAAAATTTTGTATAAATGTGCATAAAGAGAATAATTTTTAGTAATCATTATAAAATGTACAAGAATTATTTATAATAGAGATAGTCAACTGGGAAAATTTTTTTGTATGTGTAGGAGCCTCGCCACCCCCACCCCCCTCGAGGAGAGTAAATTTTCAAGATGGGCATCGTTCGAAATTTCTCGTCAATACCTTTAAAACTAATGGTTGTACTATAAATCTGTGATAATTTAAACAAAGTTATCGATTTTTTTTTTTTTTTCAATATTGTTACTGAGTGAATTTGTATGGGAAAATACAGAAGAAAGTCTTGTGGTGGCCGCAACATACTAGTTTTTAAAGTGTGATTGTAATGTTAATATGAATTACTAGCAAGACAATTTTTATTATAATTTTTACCATGGCTTTTTTTAATGAATTTTTGATAATAATTCACATTCTGTATATATTTTTAAAGTATTGCTACGTTTAGAATCATGCTTACAAAGTTCCTGAAGAAGTAGCTTTTAAAAATACATATTTCCATAAAATAATCTCGTCAGACAAATGTCGTCATTTTTTCTTATTAGATCCTTGAGGTGTGTCCGAGTGCTTAAATATTGCTCATTTATAAACATTATTTTTTCCCCTCGCGTATTTTATTAATTAGATCATTATCGTATCCTTTCGAGAAAATATAATAATAACTAAACCACGTTAGAGAAATATTATATATATTAATAATACTGTGCTGCAAAAAAAAAAAAAAAAAAAAAAAAAAAAAAAAAAGAGCCATGATACCATTTTTGCTGATTCTTATGTAAAATGACCTCCTGAATCCCAATATGGCTACCATTTTGCCCAGTCACCTACCATTTTCTCGGGACACCACTCCCTTCCCCAATTTTTATCGCAGTTCGGTAATTTCATGGCCATGAATTTGATTTGGAGAATGAAAAAAAAAAAAAATAATAATAATAATAATTTAACTCTTTAAAAAAAGGTTTAATAAATAACATTAATAATAGATTTAAAAAAAAATAAGAAATGTAATACATAATTTCAGTGGCAAATCCCCCCCCCCCCTCCAAATTTTCCCCTTGCCGCAAATATTGATGTTTTAGATTTTATCAACAACTCTGTAGCCCCTCAGAAGATATTTAACAGTTAAAACTATGCCCCCCCCCCCCTAAAAATCAAATTTATAGCCATAAAATTACCGAAAAGTGATAAAAATAAGGGGCCGTGCCTAAAAAAACTGTGGGTGATAGAGCAAAACGGGCGTCCTATTCGGATTCAGGCTGTTGAATCACAGATCTTTAATAATTTAAAACAAAATTGTCGATTTTTTTTTTTTTTTTTTTTTTCATTTTTAAAGGAAAATAACATTTCTTCTGATGTTGGCGCAAATTTCACTTTCTTTCGGCATTTAGTGTTATAATTCTATCAAATAAAAGTCGTCTGCATATATTATTGCAAATAATTTTCATAAATAATACTCAGCAAAACCCGGAATGATGGCTAACAGAAGGCAAAATGTATATCGCCTTCATCTAGAACGAATAAGTAGTCATTTTCTGCGTCCTTAATCTAGAAATATAGATTTCCTGGTAAAGCGTACAAAGAAAACAATTAAACTGAATAGACGAAGTGATCAAGAATTTTTCCTAGTTGGTTAAAAGATACATTATATTTTGTATCCTTTGTATTTCTAGAAAATCTCGTCTTGATTCCTAGAATTGCTTCATAAATTAGAATTCCAGTTACTAAAACTAGCCTCTTGTGTTCACATTTATTTGGAGAGACATTTAAATAAGTTTGACCAGGATAATATAGAATAATCTATTTAAAAAACTTTTAAAAGCCAAATTCTTAATATAGCATATCACATAAATCTTTTCGAAGTTAGAATAAAATTTAATTTGCAAAAAAATTGTAACTTTTTCATTTATTAACCAAAATTGTGAAATTTTGAACCATGTTAAGAAAAGAGAAATTATTTCTTAAAATTCACAATAGATGGCAGCACCACACGATTGCCTATAATTTTTGTGATTTCATTTTCTGATTAAGGGCCAATATCTGCAATTTAATTATTCGTTTGAAGCACCTTTTTATTATTATTTTAGTTTATTATTTCTTTTATATTATAACTTAATATTTTACTGATTTGGTTAATGTTTAAGTGTTTTTCCTAATCATTTTTATTTTGTATTATTAATTGTTTCATTGACATTTTAGTGAATATTCCGCCCAATAGAGGGCGCTTGTATTCCACAAAAAAAAAAAAAAAAAAAAAAAAAAAAAAAAAAAAAACTCTTTTTTGCTTCTAAAAAGAGATATAAGATAAGAAAAAGGCTTCTTAAAAAAACTCTTCAAAAATTCTTAGGATACTGTGTAGTCAACGAAAAATTTTCTTTCACCAATTGGCTTCTTTTCTAGTAATTATCGGCAAAAAATAACACGCCGGGGTATCGTACGCTCGACTATCGTGTTACTAACATGGCGCTCTAATCCCCTGAGCCACGGAGAATCAAATGAAAAAGCTTGTATTTACCTTAAAATGGAGGCGCATTGTTTATTAGATTGAGATTCACAAACATACCGTAGTGAATGACAGTAAGTAATAAGAATTTGGGAAAAACACTGTAGAATTCTATTAGAGATGTCAAGAATTCGCTATAAATGGAACTAGAATTTATGAGGATGACATGGAAATATTTTTACTACAGTCAGAAAAATTATTTTCTAAATGTCAGTTATAGATTTTTTTTTTCTTTTTTTAAGCGTAGGGAAAATTGCCATTTTCAAAATCCTTGCAATCATAATACGTCAAAATACGGGAGAATCTGGGATAAACTAATGTTTTGGGCTTTATTTTATTCTTTATTTGTTTATTCATTTATTTTTTGAAGTGAAAAATTCTTTAGGCGCGTTGAGCACTTTTGGGGTGAACAAAAATCATGAAACTCGCGTCATCGTCACCGAACGCTTTGAAGTGAAAACTTTGGGGAGTTTGCGTTCCTGCAAACTCCATCTTAACTTAAATACTTAATTAGATTACTAAGAGAACCAGAGACTTGGATTGAACAAACAATAAGAGTTTATTTGAACCAGATTAATAGGAGGGCGGCCTGGTAATAAAACTTAGCTCAGTCAGCGTATTAATTAATCAAAATATATGAACTAACAATTTAATTAGATAATCTTAAATATCTCACCCCAGCAGATAGTCGAAGGTGTAGAGACGGTTGCACTCGTACTCCGCTACTACGACTTCACTATGGATCAGAGGATTCCCTTCAGACCCAACTTTCTCCTTTCCGAATACTAGTAGATACGCACACCAGCACTCATCACTACTTAACTTCACGCAACTAAATCTCCACAACTCTACTTCTCGATATTCGCCAAAATAAGATTCATCACCATCCACTATAATATCCTCCAACATCCACACCATCTACTAAAACCATCTCTATTTTTATACTTCTTCCTACACCCTCCTTTCACTAGATTTCCACCCGTCCTTTTAAAAATCACTTCTAATTTATCTAATATTCAAAATCTAAGTCTTTTATTGCAGCACCCTGCCGACACAAAACTTACTCGACCTCAACTTTCACCGAGTCACTGGCGACGAAGCGATTTTAACCGTCTCCACTTTCTACTTTGCTGGATCCAGCTTAATTAAAACAACTGTGGTGACGTTCTGACATCTCAACCTCACAGTCCCCCTCCAAGAAAAAAAATTTAGTCGGGAAAATCCCCAACGGGTTTTATCGAGTAAATTTAAATAGCTTCATTCCATATCTAACTATCTCAAATCTCTGAAGTGTGAGAGCAGCCGTCACTTAAATTTTAACCGGGTGAGAATAACTTAAAAATAATTTTCTTAAATCCCTAAGCGAAAAACTCGGGAACGCCAAAAAAAAAAAAAAAAAAAATTAATTTTAAACTTTTAAATAAAAGGCGTTCTTTTACCCCGAGAAACTCTGGGACCCTGACTGAGCTAAAACCAGGATTACAGTAGGATTAACAAACGTCTCCCTGTTATGCCAGGGAGGCAAAATAATATATTCAAACTTGATATTGCTTGGCTTTACATAGTAAGTCGCTTGTGACAAATGCGACATTTGTCGTGACACAAGAATAATTGTCTTTTTTTTAAAAAAAAAAAAAAAAAAAAAAAAAAAAAAAACATGACAAAGTCTTTATTAATATGAGTTTACTCGCTGGGCTGATAGCTGGAGCTTTACGTCTGCAAAGGAGATGTCTAAACCAAGAATAGGATGAACTTGCTTCATACTAGAGTAGACGTCAGAATCCACAGGCTGTGAGCATCAGATAACGAAAAAAGATCAAAGGGTTTGGAAACAGCTCATCAACAATGGGAAGAGTTTGAGAGTGCAGATGACAATTTGGAACATCAGAAAATTTCGTCAGATAGATTCTGTAATAAAAAAGCTTTGAACAGTAATAACATCAAAGGGAGAAGTTAAAATCCTCTTCTAGAAAAAACGGAGACGTGTTCGTCTCTATTAACATAGTACACAAATTAGAAACGGAAAAATTTCTCCCTCCTGAGCTTAAGCATAAACGGAAAAAAATTAGCAGTTAGTCTTTTTAATGTTATATGGTTAAACACGCTTTTTATGCTTATAGCTAAAAAAAACATTTTTCCCCCTCTAAGAGTACATACTGATAAAATTTTAGACAAATATACAAAAGTTTTACAAATACAAATATCCAGTTTATACATACAGAGAGATATACAGTTATAGAAATACAAAAGAAAAAAAGGGGGGGGGGATATTTACAAAGGGTTAAAAAAAATTTATATTACCAGCTCGGCAGGTGATGGCTACAAAATAAAAGAACTTAATACATACATAAAATAGACATTGAGAGAGAACAAAATTGCTGACATCGAAGCTGAAACATGACTTTTAATTTGAAAGGTCATGGTTAAATTAAATTTTGCATTTTTAGTTCGGGAAAAGTCCCTTGCTTTCTTAATAGTTCTTAAAATATAAAGTTCCAAAAAGGCTTCAAAGTATGTCGAACATTTTGTACAGCTCTGACAGAAATGCACTTGTAATAGAAAAAAATATAAAACGGTATCACCTGGTTTCAATTTGCAGCTGTAACTTCAACAAGGTTAGAGGTCTTGGTGAATTTGCTCGTTGTGCTCGTCAGCTAGGCCATAGGGTTGAAGGCTTTCAGACCGGGGTCTAGGGCTATCCCAAAAGGCTTGTACAAAGGCTTGTTCGGCAGGTGATTCATATGGCGGAGCCTGTTGTCGGTGTCTGGCTTGACGTAGGGTATTGAATCGGTGGTGCGGGAAGAACTCGTCTGTGCCGACCGAGTCAGGGGCTGCTAGGAATTTCTCCATGTGTCGTCCGCTAGCTGACGAAGAGGGTGGAGGTCTTTTTCGAACCCTTGCCTTTCTCTTAGGCCGGAAAGAGTCCGTGTGCACAGAATCTGGAACCGCCAAAACCTTCTGTGGTGGATGTGTTCCAGAAGACTTTGAGGACGTAGCTTGAGGGCGTTTTAAGCCTTTGTTTGCCTAGGAAATTTCACATTAGAAAAGTTTGATGAATCCGTACGAGCTCGCTTTTGTGCGACGGGTCTACTAACACTGGATTGATCAGTGGAAGTGCCCTGAACAGATTGTTCGGGTGTTGTAGGAGTAGGTAGTTTATCAGCTGTACAAGAATCAGGAGCACTAGGCTGGGGAGTGAGGTTAGGCTTAAAGACGGACTGTTCGTCAGGTGGGTTTGAACCCGGCACGCTATCACTATCAAGAGTTTCAGCATATGATTGAGTGCGCTCTTTAAATATTCGTATCTGATCAATGTTTATGGTAGGGGGGGGGGTGCCGTTAAAATCAATTGTCAGATTATTATTTTCTACCTTTAAAACAGAGAAAGGCCCAATGAATTTTGGCCCAAATTTAGCTACTTTAGAATCTTTTTTTGAGCTAAGAAAATGTGATTCTAGGAGTATTTTATCTCCCACTTTTACTTCTTAAATTCTACGTTTTAAGTTATAATAGACATAGCTTGCTGCTCTTGAGCTTTTCTCAAATTTCTCTGAACTTCTGGTAGCAATTCTTCAATATTTCGCGTAATAAATTGAGATGCATTTTGCTGTACTAATACCAGTTTTTCAAAGGGGGTCAGAATCTTTCTCCCCAAAAACAATTCAGCGGGAGTTTTTCCTGTTGCATCACTTACCGCTGTACGAATCGTATAGCCAAAATGATAGAGAAACTGATCCCAATTTTCATGATTTTGACCAATGAACGTCGCAATCATATTAATTAAAGTTCTATTAACACGTTCGGCCTGATTAGCTTGCGGCCGATATGGAACCGTGAAGACGTGTTTAATTTCGAGTGTATCGCAAAGTGACTTAAAAACATTACTTATAAATTGAGGACCATGGTCCGCTACAATTTGAAGGGGGCGCCGTAACGAGAAATATAATTATTAAAGAAGGCAGTGGCCACTGCTTGTGCCGAAGCTTTACGTAAAGGCACAAATTCAACCCATTTACTAAAATAATCCACCATAACTAACACATAACGAAATCTATTTGGTTTAGAGAGGGGGTAAGGACCGATTAAGTCGAGTCCAAGAATTTGATTTGGAAAATCAACTTTAATAGGAATTAATTGACCGGCCGGCTTTACATTTTTATAATTATATTGCTGGCACAAGCGACAACTCGAAACATATTCATTAACAAACTTCCTCATTTTAGGAAAGTAACAAGCATCTTTGAGCTTTTTATAAGTTTTCCTAATGCCAAAGTGCCACGAAATTGGAGAGTCATGAAACTCAAATAGGATGGCTTGACGAAGAGATTGGGGAATTACAACTCGTAATTCGCCATAAGATGATAATGATTTTGAATAAAAAAGCAAGCCATCGATTAAAGAAAAAGATTGGGACCAGTTTAAGGCAATGGCTGATTCAATTATTGAAACTGACTCAGGATTTTGTAAATACTTATAGATTAATCCAAATTCGGGATCATTTTTTTGTTCTTGGATTAATTGATCTCTCGAATTTAACACAGTTGCTGGCATAAGCGCTAAGGCTACTTTTTCCTGATCCGATACGAAATTATCGTTTAAAGTAGTTACTAGATTTATAGAAGCACATTGGTTTACTTGTTCACTTTCAATTTCCTTTACAAGAGTTTCAGTTACGTTTGCTAATATTTCGGACTGAACCGGTTCAGCATTTAAATGCGAATGAGGAATATATGAAGCTTGAACAGAAGAATTTAACTGAACATTCTTTTCATTTAAAGCAAGGGATTGATTTGCACAATTAGATTCAATCTTATTTTCTTGAGTTGGAGTAGTACGTGAAAGAACGTCAGCTACGATATTGTCAGAACCAGGTCGGTGTTCGATGCTTATATTAAAGTTAGATAACTTAAGAGTCCATCGAATCATGCGAGGGGAGAGATTCTTTCCAGTTATTAACCGAGTTAATGCTGCATGATCCGTAACAACTAAGGCTCCTATATATACGAGCTGGCACATCCGACATTTTTTTGCCTTAGGGTTGCCACATGTACCCAGCGTGATAAACAAACGGCAGCCATTGTTTCTACCGTCTTGCTCGTAATTTTAGTGAAATAAAGTGCAATATGGGAGGTTGTTCTGCGATAAACTGCTGTAAACACTCCAGAAAAGGATACAAAATGGGTTTGCTTCGGATAATGCAAGAAGGAGAAAATGGGCAGCGAATTGTCGTCCAGATTCTTGGATCCCGGGACCTAATGCACAGCTTTGCATAGTAAGTTTTATTGTTATTCACTTATACTTTTCTTTGCATTTCTGACATTTATAAAGTAAAAAAAAAAAAAAAAAAAAAAAAGTATTATTTAAATCTAAATATGTATTTTAATAACCATAACTTATTTTAAGAAACGCTTTTTTACTGTGTGTTTAGTTTGTAGAGTCTTGGCGACGTTTTCTTGGTTCACCAAAGTTGTCTTGTTTCCGTGTCCTGATAGTATTAGGTCGCTGCAAAAGTTCGTGTGGACGCGGATCATTTTATTGCCTCCAAAGACGAGAGCTTCTATCGCCGTAATATACATTTGTTACCCGAAAAATGGGCAAAGGTTGTAGAAAGTAATGGGGAGTGTTTTGATTAAAACTTGTCATTTGATTTGATGTATTTTTATGAAATGAAGCAATAAAAAACAGCACGAATTTATGCAAACACCTAATATATTTTTTTTAATTGAACTTTTGATTAATTAATGAATTATTTTGTTCTATTTTTAGATTTCTTTTTCTTGAGATATTTATTTCATATTACAATTTATGTCTACTTTCTAGGAAAAAAAAAAAATCAAAAAATTCATACTTTTTTTTTTTTTTAACTTAAAAAAAAAAAGGAAAGCATTAAATTGAAATAAACGTCTCTATATTAACTAGTATATAACCCCGGCAAAAATGACGGAATGTGAACGATAAATCTTGAAAACAATGTTTAGATCATGAAGATTACCACGTGATCATTTAAATGTATTTTCAATTTTTGTTTAAAAATCAAATGTGTTTCGATATTTTATAATTTTCGTTCTGAAATTAAAAAAAAATTCTACCCGATCAATAAATATGAATGACAATATAAAATATACAGACACGACATTATTTCATTATTAAAAACATGAAAATCTGACATTGACAAATTTTAATTTAGTGCCAGACGCCTACTGCTAAACTTGTTAATATCGACAAATTCTTCTTTAGTTAATTCGTGTCGTGACGATCTAAATTCCATGATAAAGTTTTCATTAAATCAAACCAATGTGTTTCAGCTGCAGATACTGTAACAAATAACGTTGGAAGTCCAAACTGTCTTATAGCCGCAAAACACCGTTTTTTCTCTTTTTCCCAATGAGGGGGAGGTGTGCCTTGGGGGGGACTCATGTCAAAGGCGTGCCTTGGGGGGGGACTCATGTCAAAGTTCTACCTTGGAGGGGACTCATGTCAAAGTTGGGCCTTGGGGGGACTCATGTCAAAGTTGGGCCTGGGGGGGGGACTCATGTCAAAGTTGGGCCTGGGGGGGACTCATGTCAAAGTTGTACCTTGTGGGGGACTCATGTCAAAGTTGGGCCTCGGGGGGACTCATGTCAAAGTTGGGCCTTGGGGGGACTCATGTCAAAGTTGGGCCTGGGGGGGACTCATGTCAAAGTTGGGCCTTGGGGGGACTCATGTCGAAGTTGAGCCTGGAGGGGGACTCATGTCAAAGTTGGGCCTTGGAGAGGACTCATGTCAAAGTTGTGCCTTGGGGGGACTTCATTCAATAAATCCCCATTCAATAAACCGACTGAAATAGGCCCTTAGCACTATTAAGAGTGACGTATAAAAATTCGACAACGCTGTACCGACTGAAATAGGCCTCTAGCACTAAAGAAAAACTGCTCGCTGACAAAAAATATAGGCCCGACAACACAACAGCAACAACACATCCCAGTGTTCCGTTAAGTGCTCTATTTAAAGTCCTCATAATAAGAATAATCTGGTGTGTCACTCACACGACTTTCTCTTACCCTGAAATTTAATACTATAAGTATACAGGTTGGAGATTAAGAGGTAAGATACCGAGTACTGTTATGTAAACCTATGTTGAACAATTCAAATTAGGCTTCGGAAGAGTTTTATATGATAATTAGTTCTGACCCCCCTCAACCCCCCGTTTCATTAATGCACCTACATTTATACAGAATTTAATTCGGTTATTAAAAATAATTCTGTTTTTAAAAAATTATTTATTAAAATTATTATTTAAAAAAGTTATCTTGTATGATAATACAGACGATTTCCATTTTAGAGAAGTAGTATAACACTAAATATCCAAAAAAAAAGTTGAATTTATTCTCAATATTAAAGTAAAAAAAAAAAAAAAAAAATTTTTTTTTTTTTTTTTTTTTTTTTTTGTTAAAAATGAAAAAAATCGATAACTTTATTTTAAATTATCGCAGATCGATGGTTCAACCATTCGTTTTAAACGTATTGTCGAGCTCTTTTGAAAGATACCCCTCATGAAAATTTTCTCCCCCTCGAGGGGGGGCGGCGAGGCTCCTACATACACAAAAAAAAAAATTCCCAGTTGACTATCTCTATTACAAAAAATATATGTTCGTTTTATTTGGTTTAGTGCAGTCTATAGATGTTAAATTCTACTTACCTGCGATTTCCCCCGTAGACGTAATGTATTTAAATACTTTTGAATGTCCCTGTACACGAACCTCTGGCTTCATCTTAACGAAAAGCTTACTGTAGCAACCCTATATGATACACATTTAGAATACCGAGTTTGGAATTTCTGCTACTATTTGTTCTTGAGATATGCTGATAACAGACACACAGACATCCAGACAGACACACACACACACACACAGAGACCATTCGCTAAAAATATGGTTTTCGTATTCAGGGGACCTCAGAACATGTAAGTATAACAAAAAACCACGTTCGAAAATTTGACCCTAAAACAATACTTTCTCGACCCTATGGGTAAGAGAAAGTAAAAAACTATTCACTTCATTTTACCAAAATACTTTTTTTTTAAGACTATCGAAGATCGTGTTTTCAAATACGCAAGCGAAGTGTGACGTCATTGACCTTCCGTGGATGCAAGAAAAAGATTCCCTATGTTAATCGTCCATTGGATTTTTTGTAAAAAGTTATTAAAAATCGAGGAAAATTATTTCCCGATTTTAATACCTGTATTTGTGTATAGATATGCTATCGTATCCATGTGTTAGATTGAGTTATTTTGCTGTCAAATTGACAAAATTTTAAATTTCAAAACTGTGTCATCTTTGTCGTTTTTTGTATTTGGCGATTAAAAACATAATACGAAAATATACATGACAGATGTTTATTTTCGTAATATGTATTGTACGAAATATTGTTTCATATAATTCATCGCTCTCTTAATATAAGTTGTAAAAATAACCATGATTTTTGAAAGGAATTAAATATGTTCGCCAAAATAATTTGGCGATATTTTTTTTTTCCGCCAAGGATGACAGATATATTAAATCTATTCCGCTGCAACATATGAGTATCTTATATCAGACACTTTATTTAGACATTTGAAAACAAATTTGACTTCAAATTATGATAGAACATTTATAATTTTCCTTTTAATTAGTATATTAGTTGGATATTTATTGTGTAACACAATCTAACACATGCAGACGATAACTAATACATATCTATACCGAAATATGGGGATTAAAATCGGGAAATAATTTGCCTCAATTTTTAATAATTTTTTACAAAAAATCCAATGGGCGATTAACATAGGAAATCTTTTTCTTGCATCCACTGACGGCCAGTGACGTCATCACTTTGCTTGCGTACTTTCTAACTAACTATCCAATAATTACAGACACTCCATTCTAACCCAAATTCAACTCTACTCGATTCGTCCAACCAGCTATCTCACCCGCAACATTGCCAAAATATTCGGGATCCAGCTAGGGTCTTTCTCATTCTCAACCGAACATTTTATCTTGACTCGACATTATCATCTTAGACTACTCTACTTTCAATACTCATTTCAACTGGTGACCTTTACTTGCCCAACCAAACATTCTATCCCAACTATAAATTTACACTAATTTCAAAACTAAAATCAACTGGCGACATTTACGCACTGAATTCAACGCCAATCATACCTTACAATGTAAATAAACAATGAAGCTTGATAAAAATATTTAAAGACTTTAATATGCTTTTACAAATATTTTAAGAGTTTTAAGGCTTTAATATGTTTTAGAAATACTTTAAGCGTTTTTTTTTTTTTTTTTTTTTTTTTTTTTTTTAAGAAACAGTCAAAGAGTCGTTCATTCGGAATCCATTTGGAATTTGTATTTTCTGAATGGCAACAGTTTTGGTTTGTTACTTCCTTATACAAAGTATAAGGAAGTATAGTAATCCCGATTTGCGAAATGGATTTTGTATTTCACATTGCTCGAAAACGAATGATCGCTGAATGTTGCTAATTTATACGTGTGACTTTCATGATGTCTAGTTGCACACCTGCAAGTGTCATCTTAACACGAGCTCTCGTTTTAGAGTTATAAGGGATTTTACACGATTTTTCGTGACGTCTGTATGTGTGTGTGTGTGTCTGTGTGTGGGTATGTCGCATAACTCAAAAACGGTTGGACGTAGAAAGTTGTGAATTGGTACATAGGTTTGTTATAACATCTAGTTGTGCACCTCCCTTTTTGGACTTTCTATGATTTTCCGTTTTGGAGATATTTAGGAAAATTAGGTTCATAAAGACAAAAATTTGGCCATAATGTATCAAAAAACGGTAATAACTCAAAAATTGTTTAGACAATTCTTGCAATTTAACTGACTTTCCGATTAGCTAGACATTTGAAACTTTCAGAAAAGCTCAGAACACGTTGACAATGCATTTTTTTAATATTTTTAGCCAACTGTTTCCGATACCTGCTGCCTTCAGCAGCGTTTATGCGATTCAACAGAAAATTTATTTAACTAACTTCCCGACTAGCTAGACATTTGAAACTTTCAGATTAGATCAGAACACGGTGAAAATGCATTTTTTAAATACTTTTAGCCAACTGTATAGGGTCCCTGCTGCCTTCGGCAGCGTTACCAGTTCAAATCTTGGAATCGATTTGTAACTAACTTCCCGACTAGCTAGACATTTAAAACTTCCGGAAAAGCTCAAAATACGGTGACAATGCATTTTTAAAATATTTTTTGACAATTGTTTCGGGTCACTGCTGCCTTCGGCAGCGTTTACATGGTTCAACAGAAAATTTATTTAACTAACTTCCCGACTAGCTAGACATTTGAAACATTCAGAATAGTTCAGAACACGGTGAATATGTATCTTTTTAATACTTTTAGCCAACTGTTTTAGGTCCCTGCTGCCTTCGGCAGCGTTTATATGGTCCAACAAAAAAATTATTTAACTAACTTCCCGACTAGGTAGACATTTGAAACTTTCAGAATAGTTCAGAACATGGTAAAATTCCTTTTTTTAATACTTTTAGCCAATTTTTTCGGGTCCCTGCTGCCTTCGTCAGCGTTACCAGTACAAATCTTGCAATCGGTTTTTAGCTAACTTTCAGAAAACTCAGAACACGGTGATAATTCATTTTTTAAAAATATTTTTAGCCAACTGTTTCGGGTCCAATGTCAATGTTTTTTAACATTATGTATATTTCTAAAAGTGTATAAGGAAGTCATGTGGTGCCCACATCAGATTTGGTTTGTTTTTATTTGGTATTCCGTTGCTTACAATCATGAAGTTACATTATTCTAATTATAGGTTCATGTTTATAATAGCCAGTGATCCATTATATTTAATTCAGACCTTTAAACATTACAACTGATTAGTTTTTTAAGGTTTTAAGGAAAATAAATAAGAGTACGTGCGATACAAAACATATTATATGTATGTTTCTTGAAGTTGAACCACCTCAGTGAGTTGAACAAACGGAAAAAAAAAAATGGCTGCCAAAAGTTTTTGTTTTGAAGCGGTACTAACCGGATTCGTTCATGACAGATGAGGATCATTATATATATTAATATTACATATACATCACGTAACTGTACATAAATTCATATTAATAATGACCGCTAACTTAATTTCTTTAAAACAGCAACTTATTTTTTAAAAAAGTTTTGTTATGAAAGCGATATAAAACAGTAGTATGAAAAAAAAAAAAAAAAAAGTTATACCTGACGGGACTAATGTGCAAGTTTCACCGAAGGAGCAAACTGTTTCTTCCAACAAAAATGTCGGCAACAGTAAGAAGTCGCTGAACCACTTTATAATGAAAACAATCGTCTGTGTATGAGTAGGCATTTATTAGAGCATAGTTTTTTTTTTTTTTTTTTTTTTTTTTTTTTTTTTTTTAAGTTACTATATCAATGGCAACCTTAAATTACTAACTCAAATATAAACTTAATTATGTTGTTTCTTTCTTTCTTTCTTTTTTTTTTTTTCATGCGCACTTTTTAATTCCTTATTCAAAATTATATAAAAAAAAAAAAAAAAAGAAAGAGAGAGAGAGGAAAAAAAAAAAACTTTTTTCGATATCGTTTGTTTCGATAGTGATTATTATTTATTTTCTTTTCTTTCCTTTTCAAAATAAATAAATAAATAAATAAATAAAATAAAAATGATTTTTAAGAAATTCTGGCAAAAGCAGAATTTAGTTTAGAACGGAGGACTATTTTTTTTTTTTCCTTGGAAATCCATTCCTTATTTCTTTGCCCTGGATGAACCGAAGGATAACAGTAAAAGCTAATTTTCCTGGAGATAAGGAACATTCAAATCGAATTATCATCTGAAACCCCTTATTCTAAATTTGTTTTTAAATCGTTTGAGCAGATTCCGAAATAAACAGGGTTCTATTATATTTTCTTCCCGGCGAAGCACGGGTCACCAGCGACTGTAATAATCCTGAAGAAGAAGATAAGACAAATCGATTTTTCAACTCAAAAAGCATTTACCCCCCCTCCCCCCTCCCTTTGTTTAAAAAAAAATCATTCCTGTTATTTTCAACAAAATCAGGTTTCTGTTGCATTTTCCCCGGGGGAGTACAGGTTGGCAGTGAACGCCAACTATCCTGAAAATGAGGTTATTTAAGATCTTATTGTTATCTAAAAAACACACTACTTTAAATATTTATCAAACTCATTCTAGTACTTTTAAAGAAAATAAAGTTTTTTTCGTTTTTTTACTGCAACCCCCCTCAACTCTCTTTCAACTACAGTGCATTTATTTATTTATTTTATTTTATTTTATTTATTTATTTGTTTATTTATTTATTTATTTTTTAAGAATCAAGGCTGTTATTAATTCGCCTTCAAAATTTTTAATCTTGATCAAATTTTTCAAGTGACAACCTACTGTAAAAAAAAAAAAAAAAAAAAAAAAAGATTTTTTTTCAGTTATTTGTTTTTAAGTTATGCTGATAACAAATATGCATTCACATCAACCGCTAAAAATTGGACTTTCGTTACCAGGGCAACTCATATCGTGTTATTATACTTTTTAAAAAAAGTAAATAAATAAAAATGAAAATAGAACTTTAAAGAATTCTTTGTTTACAGTATGGGCATGAAAAATTAATTTAACCTTGCTGAGCAGTTCGCTGACATAGTTAATGTAGCAAAGTACTTCCATAAATTACATTCAATAGAACGTTTAGCTCAATTTTGGGTAGCCCTGTATATTGTCTATGAACAATATAATAAGAACTATAAACAATATTGTGTATTTATATTTAGTTTTATATGAAAAACATCTAACACAAAATGAATTACAATTCTAGCAATTTCCAAGTATAACCCCAATATATCCAAATACTTTTGGTAACCCTGTAAACGAATGATGAAGCATTTCCATATCACAATCAACAAAAAAGATGGTTTATGCATGTTTTTTCGATTTTTATTTATTTATTTATTCATTTCGTTTTGTTTAAGACAGCCTAGAGATGTTACACTGTGCTTTAGAGGTCTGTTTGAGGCCCGACTCAGTACGAAATCGAAAAATCCGGGCCTATCCGGAAAAATCCGGGCCGTTTATTTTTACCAGTGTACGGTCCGACCCGGGCCGGACAAAAAACGATAAAATCTGGCCCGACCCGGCCCGATTCATAAATATGTAAAATAACAACAAAAAAAAAATCATGCTTTTTTATGAAAAATAATTTTATTATGTATTTTCTAGAGGTTTTATATAGCTAAGCAATAGAATGTTCTTTAACATAACTGTTCAATACTTACAAGATAATTATAAAAAACAGAAGTTCATTATTACAGACATACAGAAGGCAGAAAGACTGACAGAAAGTCAAATAAAAAATATTAGCATTCATCAAAAAATATAGGAAGGTGTTTAAAATGATAAATACTACTAAAAATGCACTTTCAAGCATTTCCTCTTGTACACTGTAATGTATCCGAATCTTTCATGTGATCCAGTAAACAAAACTTTAATGCTAATCTAACCATATTCAATTAAAAAGATGCTTTTGCACATGCTAAAAATGATGGTATACTTTTACCCATTGACCTGGAGAAAAGAAAAGGGATCCTTAGAGAAAAAGCGGAATGATTTTTATAGCCTTCATCGCTTTATACCACCTAAACTCTACAGACTATCCGCGATTGTAATGATCGATAGATGGCGCTTTCTCAACACTGCAGTTGTTAGTAAACATAGCCACGTGTGTTCCATAAGTGTGCTTTTTATTATTCTACTTAATATTCGTACTATAATTTCTCCGCCATTACATTATGGAAAATTGATTGCTTTTGGAAAAAATACTTCAGTTTATTCAAAGTTCGATCGGAAGTAGATTTTTAACTGAAGTTGAACAAATATTAATTTCAAATCATCTGATTAATTCTTTACTTCCATTAGCCGAAGCAACTGAAATTTTAAATTTGTCATTTGGAAATAAATGGAAGCTCAATTCTGGATTTCTTGATCCTTTGGAGTTAGATTGTAGCACACAACAGTATGTGTTATCTTTTTTACCGTATTTATTCATTTTTATTCAATAAATATATGTGAAACTAAATATCGGCAAGCAATGGCGCCTGTATGGAATTCGAATTAAACCATGTTTATTGTAATTTCACCTTAGCCCACCAGAGGGCGAGCATTTCATTACAATCGCGGATAGGACATAACACAGAGTAACATACACAGTAAGAGCACATAGCAACGTATTTAATTTCTTTTGTTTGTACATGTGCCAAACTAGTAGTAGCAAGCATTCTATTTTGAATAGGAAACCATGCAATATTACTTTTAAAAAAATATTTTAATTTCGAGACATGCTAAAAATATTTGCATTAAATCAGATCGCGAACAGACAAATAGACAATTAAATTGAAGTTACAGACATAAAAAAAATGTATATATATGAGACATTCCAGCCTTTAAAATTATGTAAAATAAATGACTGAAGATTTTATCATTTTCCTTTTTCGTTGATTAAAGAGGAAGCTAGAAAAAGATTCGGGCCGAAACGGCCCATAAAAAATTTCTTCATGGCCCGGCCCGAGTATACACAAAAAAATGAATCCGAGCCCGGCCCGGCCCGACAGCAAATTAAAAAATTTGGCCCGAACACGGCCCGTAAATCTGACCCGTACAGACGTCTAATGTGCTTATCAGAAATTACTCTATAGACGTAATGTATTGGAATTCTGTAGGATGTTACTGTACACGAACTATTTCCTTGATCTCAACGAAAAGTATAATGTGTCATCCCTATATGATAGACATTGCGAATACCGATTTTACACTTTCTGCTACTACTTGTTCTTCACACAGACTAACCGCTAAAAACATGATTTTCGGATTCAGGAGACTTTAAAACGTGTAAATGGGACAAAAACTCAATTTTAAAAATTTAACTTAAAAATAATACTTTCTCCATCATATATATACGAGGAAGGGAAAAGAAAATTAATTTTAAAAACTTTCCGATTTTAATTGGTACGCTCTTTTTTTTTTTTTTTTTTTTCCTTTCAAATGTTATGAATTATTTAAGAAACAGAAACAGATTACTTGTGTTGTTTATCATTTTTGGCCGATTTTATTTTTAGAGGAAAATTTCTGAAAACCGCCAGTGAAGCGATAAAATCGCCATGCGGAAATGCTGTCCTCTTACGAGGCAAAGAAATGGCGGTGATGCGCCGGCCTATTATTTATTTAAGGGGCTCTAGTAACAACTGTTACTGGAAGTTGCGTAAAATATAAACGAAATTTTTGCAGTCCCCAAAGCACTGCTAAACATTCACGTTCAGTTACTGGATAATTTCTTTCTGCAGCGTTAAGCGTTCGGGACGCATATGCTATTGGGCGGCCTTCTTGGCTTAAAACGGCCCCAATTCCGTAGGAAGAAGCATCCGTAGCTACTTGAAATTTAATATTATAATTAGGATGAACTAGTACAGGAGGAGCGCTAAGTATAGTTTTTAACTTATCAAATGCTTCTTGTGCTTCATTTGACCAGTGAAATTTAACTCTTTTCCTTTTGAGTTTAAAGAGGGGCTCGCATATGTGAGCAAAATTATGTATAAATTTCCCATACCAGGCACACATGCCTAGAAATCTCGAAACTTGTTTGGAAGTAGTAGGAGGGGGCATGTTTAAAACTGGCTGAACTTTTTCATCATCTACAGAAATACCAGCAGGCGTTATTTTGACGCCCTAGGTACTTAATTTCCTGTCGTGCAAAATGGCACTTAGAAGAATTTAAAGTTAATCCCGCATTTTGCAGTAGAGTAAAAACAGTTTTTAAATGATTTAAATGCTCATTGTAAGATGAGGACGTGCTTATTATATCATCGAGATGCACATGCACAAAGGGTCTAGCAGGGTAAGGTAGGGTCAGCGGCCCCAGAAAGGTATTTTGAAAATGACTCGTGTGGTAACATCTGTGAGATATAAAACCACCACTGACACAAATTTAGCCTCTCATCTCGCTGCGTTCTGGAGATAATGGATCAAATAGACGCTAGAGGGGGTAATTTTTAAAATTGATTTTTATGAAAACTATTACAGCTACACTAATGAAACAAACACTGTTCGTTAGACAAAATATTAGTCTACATTATATATTTTTTGTAGATTTTTTCTATCGTATTTACTATTAATAAAAAATGAAAATATTTTTTTTTCATGATTTTATTCCTAGTTAACGCAGAGGTACAATCACAGAAAAAATATATAATGTAGCTTACTATGTCTAGTAATACTACCAAAAAGTGCATAAATATAAAATGGATGCAACACTTCCAAAAAAATGTAAAACTTCTTATGACCGTCTTAGGTAATAATGACTTTACATTTGTCTTTTGATTGAACTTTTTATTACTGTATTAAAAAGCAGTAGCATGTTTATTAAGAACGTGCAACTTTGTGAAAGCTCTAAATTACAGTTATTATTCACGTTAAAAAAAAAAAATATGCTGAATATTTAAAAAATAAGTCAAAGAAAATATTATTTATTGTAATACAAAATTTATTATAGTATAATTAATCTTCATCACTGTCCTCATTAATAACTCCGTGAATCTCTTCTGATGTAAATATATCAGATAAAACTTGTGCTGGACATAAAATGCGGGAAAGATATCGGGCATAAGACAAGTAATAAACAACTGCGGCTATGTGAGAACAACATCCTACTGTTCTTAGACCATTAGGAGAGTTGCAGCAATATCGGCGTATGCTTTCGATTGTCGTTCCGTTTGGTACATATTCAATATAAACATGATAAGTTCACATGCCTTGATCTAACTTCCAGTTTTAATATGCTGGGTGTGGTTTTAACAAACTGTACTGTGAGGTTGCATCCTTCGTCCATTATCTCCGCTAAATAAGACACAGCCTTTGAGAGTTGGTAGGAGCCAGTGAAAAACAAAGTTAGCTGGTCTTTATTTAACTGAGGGAAATCTAGAATTTCAGACGATTTAAGTTGCTGAAAAGCCGACTTTCGACAATTCCAATTTTTTTAATGACTTCTTCACTAAGAGTATTTACAACACTCACTCTGCTCTCCATGTACTCAAGCAGATCATCATTTTTATCGCCTTCAGAATTTAATCTTTGGTCATACTTGTTTTGTAGAAATCCAACAATTTTACAAAGCTCTTTCAACTTCGGTATAAGTTTGTTACCCAAAGAATTGTGTAGAAGGCGATATTTTTTAACTATTGCACCATGAACTGCTTCTACAACCCATCTCAATTTTGTAACTCTTCTTGATTCGTTAACCTCCTCCGTTGTTAGTTGCACCCTGTTTCCTTTTAAAGCAGGCATAAATACTGTATAGCCTTTACTTTGTAGGAAATCAACTTAATCGTGAAAACCATGATCTACAATAAAAATATCATTTGGTGATAGTAATGTCTGTAAACCAGTAGAGACTTGTAAAACAAGTTTTAGTATTGAAGCATCATTTTGTGTGCCGTAGAAAGGTCCTGCAAAGTCTATAATATAACCATTTGTAGTGCAGATGGTTAAAGGTTTGCAAAGATTAATTTTTTTCTGTCCAGAGAAAGATTTTCTTTGATAAAAATTATTTTGACTTTTTTGATGTCGTAGATAAGTACGACATCATAAGTTGCCTGTACTGGAGGTGTTAGAAATAAGATCTTGACGTGTAATAGCATCATAACTAAAATATTTTGGTAAAATATCTCTCTCAAAACATTTAATGATATCGTCAACAAATTCTGACACCTATTGTTCATATTGCAAACTCAAAAAAGCAGTAATGGTCTTATTTGAATTTCTTGTCCTTAATTTGAAAAGAAAAATGATTAAGGCTTGCGTCACAGTCCGAGTTTTTGTATTTCTCATTGAAGGTAGCATATGTTTGAGCTCTATAATGTTTTTCCAAGTAAAGCCTGTCAGGGATTTAAGTTGATTTTCTGATAATCCATTTTCTATTCGATCGAACAATGTTAGATTAGATGTTTGAAAAAGTACATTTATAACAGTAACTAATTCTGATTTTTTAATTTTACTTGTATTAGAAATTATGCATCAGCGGGACAAGTCATCTTCATAAATTCTATCACCAATCATATGTTCATTGCAGCAACAATCACCGTCGGGTATAAAAATCATTTTTCTTGAGAAAATGTCACATTGTTTCAAGAGATATTACTTGTAGATTTACTTCTACTCAATATATTATACAGAACCGATGTGTTGATACTACTTGTGGAAAAGACATTTCAATATAATCATCGTCTTCAGGACTAGTTATGCGACACACAAAATCATCATTGTTTGTATCTACAGGTTCGACTATTGTAGAATCACTGTCAGTCTCGGAAGCACTCACGGTACGCTTTGAAGTTGAGGCTGCCTTTTAATAAAAACTTAGACGACATTTGTTGCATATTACGTCCCTTACCGAGATATTCTTATTGAAACAATCACTGTATGTTTTAGCTTCATTTTCAGTTTTGATCACTTTTCTATACTTATTATCTTTACGCAAAAATCTACGACAGTTTTTACATTTACCAGACATATTTTGTGTTCAATTACTCACTAAAACACAATAAAATAGTTTTCTATAGAAAAATTAAATGTTGAAATACTCTGAAACAATACGCAGAAGATTATTTAAGTTGAGCTAATATACTGGTGGGGGTAGAAGAATAATAGGTATATTGCAGCCACGTTCCTTAAAACAACCAAGCGACGACGCGTCCAAAATGTTGGATGTGTGCCAGCTTGTGATTTGGAAAACATCCAATAATTCGCGCTGTGTTATCATTCTTTTTCTCTGAGCCAGATGACTGTCACCCCTATTTTAACAGTGAAATCGTTGAATTAGCGCTTGCGCAGAGGCTTCCATAGGTTGAGGAATAAACAAAATGCTACAAATTATACACACGCAAATAGCTGGAAAGCGACAAGTTGCGTCTTGTTCTTTAAAAACGTAGTTCCACAAACAATTTTCAACTCTTTATGTGAAAATCAACGTCTTACTTATATTTTTAATTACTAATATATTTTTTAGTAATAAACATGTTACTACTTTTTAATACAGTAGTAAAAATTTCAATCAAAAGACAAATGTGAAGTCATTAGTACTTAAGATGGTCATAAGAAGTTTTAATTTTTTTTGGAAGTGTTGCACCCATTTTATATTTATGCACTTTTTGGTAGTATTACTAGACATAGTAAGCTACATTATATATTTTGTCTGTGATTGTACCTCTGCGTGAACTAGGAATAAAATCATGAAAAAAAATATTTTCATTTTTTATTAATAGTAAATACGGTAGAAAAAATCTACAAAAAATATATAATTTAGACTAATATTTTCTCTAACGAACAGTTTTTGTTTCACTAATGTAGCTCTAATAGTTTTCATAAAAATCAATTTTAAAAATTACCCCCTCTAGCGTCTATTTGATCCATTATCTCCAGAACGCAACGAGATGAGAGGCTGAATTTGTGTCATTGGTAGTTTTATATCTCTTAGATGTTACCACACGAGTCATTTTCAAAATACCTTTCTGAGGCCGCTGACCCTACCTTATCCTGCTAGACCCTTTTCGTGAATGTATCGTTTATGTTTTTTTTTTGTTTTTTTTTTACACGAAGACACAAAGAAAAATTCTTTATTATTATGGTCTATGGGCCTAAATTTATTGAACAAAACAGTTTTAAGTGTAATTTTTGACATCGGAATTATTGGCTAGTGTTCAGATACTTTTGAGTAGACTATGTAAACAAAAGGCGCCTGCGTGAACGTGTTAAAATAAAGTGACCAAAAGCCACATTTCTGAGGAACAGTCCTCACTTTTAACAGTTTCTCTCCAAATAAATAAATCCCCATTGAGAACGACATTTAAGGTTGAGGACTGGGTGGGTTTTACGGCGCAGTGGTGTTATGCTATGGGCAAATGGCAACGGTCTTGGATCACACCTAAGGATGTTCCAGAAATATGCTATCACAGTTTTGGATGGTTGGTAGGTTTAACGTCACACTAGTACTGCGATAAGGTGTTTCTATTACAGTTTTGAACTTCCACGAAAAGGGATAGCTCAACAGCTTCAGTGATACTCGGAGGTATAATTTTGGATGGTAAACGTTAAAGTGGTAAAGATGCCTTTCAGTTAACTAATACTTTTTTTTGTTAACATGGTCTGTTATCGTTTCCGACTTTTTACTTTCCGAACACTATAGTGAGGAAAGTATTGTAATCATGTCAAAAATCCGAATTTGAGATTTTGATGTTTCTATACGCTTCGTGGTCCCCTGAGTCCGTTTCCACTATTTTTACGATGATATATGCATGTGTGTGTGTATGTCTGTGAGTGAACACGCTAGCGTCTAAACGCTTTGTTCGAATAACCTAAAAGTTGGTACGTATATTGTAAGTCACCATAGTACGAACCCTATAGATTTTGGTGAATCTAGCACTTATAGTTTTTTACAGGACACGAAGAAAAATTCTTTATCATTATGGCCTATGGGAGCAATCTCTTAAAAGTGCGATAGCATCTAAACGCCTTATTCAATTGAGCAAAAAATTTATACACATATTATAGGTCACAAATACTCAATCTGTATAGATTTTGGAGAATCTAGCGCTTACAGTTTTTTTACAGGGACACAAAGAAAAATTCTTTATCATTATGCCTATGGGGCCAAATTTTTAAAAGTGTGATAGCATCTAAACGCTTTATTAATCTGAGCAAAAAATTTGTACACATGTTATAGGTCACAGTTGCACCAACTGTATAGATTTTGGTGAATCTAGCACTTACAGTTTTTTTTTGCAGGGACACAAAGAAAAATTCTTTATCATTATGGCCTAGAGGACCAAATTTTTAAAAGTACGATAGCATCTAAACGCCTTATTCAATTGAGCTGAAAATTTATATGAGTATTATAAATCACTGTTGCACTAACTATAAGCATTTTGGTGAATCTAGCATTTACAGATTTTTACAGGAACACAAAGAAAAATTCTTTATCATTATGATCTATGGGCTCAAAGTTCAGTAGCGTTAAATAGAAGAGAAAAATACTCAAACACTCTATTACGGTTTTCTCTCTTTTGTTTGTTTAACAAATCCTCTTTCTTTACTTTATCTACAAAACTGTTAATTACTCAATGTTCGGAAAGTCGAGTGGAGTTACTCCAGATTTTTTTTATATCATTTGTGTCAGGTAAGTCTTTTAGATTTTTAAGCAAAGAAAACATAATTCTGACTACAGAAATAAATTAAGTTTTATGTTTGGTATTTATATTTGTGATGTCAGATATTTAAAGCGAAATATATTTGTTGAAACGTCAGTAAGACACTTTTATCCTCAAAACGGCTGGAGTTGAGATTGAGTGTATTTAATGCATTATGTAGTGATAGAAGTAGAGTTCCAGAAAAATACACGTCTATAAACCATGTATCAGCTTCAATTCCACCATTAAACACAACTTAATTAACAGCTGTCAACAGCAAATCCACAGTACAAATAATGACCAGCGAAGCTGGCAAAGCCTGCTAGCTTTGCCAGCTTCGCTGGTCATTATATTTAAAGGAAACTCTTTTCTATATAGCTTTAAAAATAAAAGAAAAAGAAAAATACTGAAATCGCTGAAATCGCTGAAAAGCTCGCTTTGAGTTGCCGATGCCTTCGGTTTCGACTTGTTCGTCCTCACAGTCTCCGTTGCCTGTCCCTATTGCCTGCGACAATGGTTTACCCGTGGGCTTCCATTTGGCTGCTTATCATATATGACAGTTTCAATACAGACAGTATAGAAAAAATTTGAAGTAGGACTTTTATATATGAATCCCAGTTACATATGAACAACATTATGCGTGATGTACGTAATATTTGCTTTCAAGTTATTTCCTATATTTATTTGATTTAATCGATAAACCATAAAATGAAAGCAATTTCAAGCCAAATATAATATTACAATATGCTATGATCGGCTCCGTCTATCGCATGAGACAATTATTATTATTATTATTATTATTATTATTATTATTATTATTATTATTTGTGGCTATCTATGCTTCATGATTAGTTAATAGTAGTTGGTATATAGAAAAATAAATGAATTAGTTAATATTGAAACCTGATTATGGTACAGCCTTAATATAGCTCCCCTTGACGACTTTTGAACTTTTGTCGCTGTTTTAGACCAAAATATAATTTATCTGATTAATGTTCCTATTTCTTTCTATCTCTTTCTTTTTTTCAATATTTGATAATTTATTTATATTTTTGATGCGCTACTTGGCTTTAAGTGGCTGTCCTTGGCAAAAATTGTCCGATTTACTTCAGCATCAAAATTTAAAGAAGTCCTTCCGGCTTATTCGGAAGGGTAGGTTGATTTCTTTTTCCTTATCAAGTAGCCGTCATTTTCTTTCAAAATGGTGGCTACAAATTATTAATGGACTTGGTAGAAATATTGATGTAAGCTATGCACATATGGAGTTTTAAGCAAATCGGTTCATAAATACCTTTTTTATGTGAATTTAAAATTTTCAAGTAGCTGGCGCTTGGAAACAAAATGGTGGGTTAAGTTGACAAAAATATCAAATGCATTTGTGAGATAAGTCTACTGTACACATATAGTTCGAATAAATTCAAAACCTCAAAAGTCATTGTGTTGAAAAATTATGTGGCTGCCACTTGGATCAAACTGGCAGAGAGAAAGTTGCTCATCTAAGATATCATTGTAAATTTCAATTTTTTTTTTAGTAAAAATTCTTTAATAGAGGCTTAGTAAGTTGATAAAACGTTAGTTTTCTGCATTTCTAGTTTGTTTTAGCATTAAAATAGCCTAATTTCCCCTTAAAAACGCATTAAATATATCCGATAAGGCAGGTAATGGATTTGGCGCCAAATTTGGCGACTTATCCCCCATGGCGACTTTTTGGCGACTTCTGTCGAGAAAATACTTATTATCGATATACCACAGATAGACGCAATAACGTGATTGGTTCATGAGTTACGTGAAATTTCTAGATTTTTGTTGTTTGAATGATAAATCCATTTTTCAACTTCGATTTGAATTGATTAAGTATTTCAAAAGTTACCATGATAACAAATTTTCAAGTGGCCGCCACTTGGAAACAATACAGTGGAACAAGTTGCCCCGCAAACACATCCAACATATTTGAAGCATGATAATTCAAAAAAGAAATCGGACTCTAAACAATACATTACCAAATATGGTCGTATTATTAAGCCCCCTAACAGGTATGGGGTAGTAAATAAGTAAGTAAATAAGTAATTGTTTTTTTTAACAAAGTAATTGTTCTTGTGTGTTTGTTTGTTTACATTTGTATGTTCGTTCTTTCATGCATATTGTAAATATTTTAATAAAATTTTTTTGTGTGTCATTCTTTGTAAAAGGGGAGATGTTAGATATGTAACCGTAACTGTATATCTATATGTAAGATATGTAACCGTAACTCTATATCTATATGTAAGATATGTAACCGTAACTGTATATATAAGAGGTAACCGCCACTGTGTGGCAACAGTAAGACTGCAGCTGCTCTTAAATAAAGAAGAATAGATATAATGCGAAATTTACTTCGATTTGGGGACAAACGGTAATTTGTCCCCAAGTCTGTGTTTGAAAAGATGGTCACCTTAACTTAAACTTGTTCGAATGAGACTTGAGAAAATTTAATAAGGCTTCGGCTTGTTTTTTCATGGGTTTAGGTATAGAAGATAACACAAAGACTTCATAGTCTTCTTGAGGTTCTTGTTTTATAGACTCCACTTGCTTAGGTTCCACTTTTCAGGTCCTTCTTCGGGTTGTTTAGACATCCAAGGCAAATTATATTCTTGCAAATCCATTTTTCTTTTTAAGAGTTCGTGGTAGTGCTGAATTTTTTCGTGATCCGCTAGAGAACTATTTAATATTTTAGCCATAGCTAAATCAAATTCCGTCATTTGCTTTTTAGAAGGCGTATGCTTAGAAAATTCTTCTTCCGGTACCAACGCATACTTAGCTGCGAATTCCATTCATGATGCCGGTTAAAACAGACAATGCAGCCGGGATTAAAATATTTAAAAATCCGCCGTGTTGAACAATCAATTTTTTCTTGTTGAATAAACTTCCTTTCTTGGTACCAATTTTTCGAAGAGTCGTCTTATATTTCCTTAAAGACCTTTTCTGATGAGATGAGAGGGGCACGTTTCCTTTTAATACGTTCAGGGTGCATTCGCAAATAGCCTTCACAGATCGAGTCGGTAATTTTTTTAACAAATGCTTGCGTAAGGTTTTAGGACAAGACTTTATCAGCTCTAAATCTCGAAGTTGTTTTTTGTCAACGTCATGATCACAACTGAATTAAAATCGGTAGGGCTTTCCTTTTAAACCTTTTTTGGGCTCGTACACAAATTGGGTTTCCCCCGGTAATATATGCGTTCTGAGTCGCATTCCTTTAGGGGTTTCATTCCTTAAATCCACCAACAAATAGGAGAAGGGCTGTTTAGTAGCGTCCTCGAACACTTCTTGAAAAAACTGAGTTGATCTCGGGTATAATTGTCTACCCAAGTGCGTAATTTGACTCATGTCCCGACGATTTTTAAAAAGTACTAAGTGTAGTAAGCCCCGCCGTTTAGCCGACGGAAGTGACGTCATAGGAGGGGAGGAGGAGGGGGAGGAAACCGGAAGTGACGTAACGGTTGCTTGATCGTGAAAGATAACGGGGGTAGAGTTTCTTTTTATCCGTTGGCAACCTGGACTTCTTGTCAGAACATGTGAGGGAGGGGGAGAGTTTTCTTAAAGGGACAACACAGAATCCTGTCAGAACATGAGAGAGAATGACGTCATCAACTGAAAAGAGGACAATGTATTATATTTAGTAATTAATTTTTAATGAGTAGTTCATTAATCAATTTTAATAAGTAAATTTTATTATTTTATTGATTATTAATTAATTATTTAACTGACTATTTTAATTCGCTAGATTTTTTACAAAACGATATTGCACTGTAGGGGATTTGAACCCACCATCTACGTCATGCGAGACCAACGCGCTACCGATTAAGCTACGATGACGTTCCCTCGAACTTCCTTTTTTTATGTTTTCCCCTCTTAGGAGATAGCGGGTGGGAAGACGTGTCCCCACCTGCGCCCAAGTGGACTCGTCCAAGGGGATCCAGCCAATAAGAAGGTACATAACTGATGTCACGTTCCTTACGCTGGATATTTAAGGACCCTCCTGAGCTATCGCGTTCACTTTCTTGTTTGACTTAGTCCAAGAAAATTCTTTGCTTGCTCTTTTACTTCTATTCCTAGGATTACCTTCTTTCTTCAGAAAAAATGAAACGCTCATTCAATACTGTTGGTTCAGGCGAAAATCAGGTAAATATTTTTTTTTTCTAATTTTTTGTTATCATTAAATATATTTTTCCTTTCTGATTTTTATTTTTAAACAATACTAAAAATCCACTTTCTTTTTTGCAAATTTTATTTATTTTTATTTATTATTTATTAAGTGTTTTGAGAAAAATCTAATTAAAAATATTTCAAGTTTCATTTTCCAGTTTTTAAATTATTTTCAAGATTTTTTTTTCTTTTTTAACTTAACACTAATGTTTTCTGAAAGTTTTTTTTAATCATGGATTTTTTTTTTTCTTTCCTTAATATTTTGAACTAGTACATGCAATTTTCTGAATTTTAATTCATTTAATTTTGTTCTATAAAATGTTCTTTTTTCATTTTAGGTTCTTTTTGAAGATTCTGAAATGCCCTTCAATGATTCCGATGATGAAGTAAGTTATTTTAAAAAATTATTATATTTATAATATTATAATATTTTGTAATATTGATATTCTTAACGATGTATTTACTTTTTCAGTTGATGGATGAAGCGTCGCTAATTTTCATCGAAAATCCTATGGATTTCGATGAAGCTTCCCAAATTTTTGCGGAGAATCCCATGCCTTTGCCGCTATATTACCGAGTTGGAACAGGATTTGAAGTAAGTTTATTTCTGTGTTCTTGAGTGTAAACTTTTTTTTTTTACTTTTTATAAGTGTCTAATATTCTTTATTATTACTCTAGACTTCTGCTCGACCTGTTGGAGCCGGACCAACGTACACGACTGGTGGAGAGACTTCCCACGTAAGTACTTACTTTTATACATGGATTTTTTCTTTTTTTTTTATGATCGAGCTTATTATATATATTTTCTTTGTTTTTACAGATGGAGGATGCTATTATTATTACCGAGCGCCTGCGTCGAAGGAATAACAAATACCAAGCGGAAGAAATCCGCTATGAAGCCCGTGTTGATCCGGACAAGCTTCCCTCTCACGTGCGAGGTGTACCCATGATTGCGGTGATAGACTCTGTGAATCAATTATTTACAAGTTTGATTCGCCGTTCCACGGAGAATTTGGAATCCACAGACCTGATACGACTTTGTATTTGGGCGGAGGGATTGGATAAGCCAATATCCACGAAACTCATTTCCGTCTCTGAGCTCACTGTTGAAAAAGTGATGTCTGCCGTCATGAAGGTCCTTCAGTCGAAAAATAAAATTCAGCTGGATGAGGGTTTTTCGGTGGATGTCATGACAGTTCACAGACCCATCGGTGCTGGAGGACGAAGAATTTCAAATATTTCCGTCGATCGCCTGCAAAAGAAATCTATTCTGAGTATTCCCGAGGATGAAGAAGGACTCTGCTGTGCGAAGGCCATCATGTTTGCTAAAGCCCATTTAGAGAATGACCGCAAGGCAATTAAAGCCATGCAACGACGTGACCGTCCCGCTTTGATGAACCGTGCCCGAGCTCTGCATGCTGCAGCCCAAGTTCCCCTAGGTCCTTGCACGTTTCGGGAAGTCGCTCAGTTTGAAGAGCATCTCAACATTCAGATTGCCGTACTGTCGTCGGATAATCGCAATCGAGTAAGTTTTACTAAATGTGCATATTTAAAATATTTTTTCTTTATTGACATTTGCTGATTTTAAAATCTTTTTTTTTTTTTTTTTTGTAGGTTTCGTACAAAGGTGTGGATAGACCCCAGCGGATCAATTTGTGGCTTCACGATGGACATTACGACGTCGTGAAGTCATTGAAAGCGTTTTTTGGTAGTAATTTTTACTGCGAACGATGCGACGTGCCTTATGAGAAACAATATGAACATCGATGTGCCGAAGCATGTTACGTGTGCATGAGAACAGACTGCCGTCCGGGCGAACCTCAACGATGCCTGGACTGTGATCGTCTTTGCCAATCGAGTGATTGCTTTGCAGCCCATAAAGCCCTAAGAGATAATCAGGAATTCTCCCTCTGTGATCAGGTAAAGGAATGTCTTAGTTAAAAAAAATATATAAATAATGTATGTGTAAATATATGTATTCATGTTTTTTTTTTTTTTTTTCTTTCACAGATTTATCAGTGTCGAACGTGTTGCAAAGTAATTCGTAGAAGAGATTGTCCCAAAGACATGCACCGCTGTGGAACAGCCAAATGCCCTTCTTGTGATCGCTTTGTTGTATTGGCGGCGCACCAGTGTTACTTGCGGCAAGTGGACCCGAAGAGTCCCAGTGCAAAATTGATCTTTTTTGATTTTGAAACGGACCAATCTTCGGGAACACACGAAGTTAATTTTGCTGTGGCGCAGTATACTGATGGCCGGGAGGAAGTATTCAAAGGATATACAGCCTGTGCAGATTTCTGCACATGGCTGTTTACTCCTCGACACAAGGGCTATACAGCAATCGCCCATAATATGAAGGGGTAAGTAAATTTTCTCTCTCTGTTTATTTCTGATTTGTTCTTATCTTTATCCATTAAACGTATTTTGTTCTTTTTTCAGATTCGACGGACAATTCATCATGGAATGGTTAATCAAACAAGGTACAACACCAGAAGTGATTCCGTGCGGGAGCAAATTGATGTCTATTCATCTGAAATCTGTCGACGTTCGAATCATCGATTCGTTAAATTTTCTCCCAATGGCCCTATCAAAACTGCCCAGTTGTTTTGGTTTCTCCGAATTACGGAAGGGATATTTCCCTCATCTCTTCAACACCCGGGAGAATCAAAACTATGTTGGACCCCTTCCCGATACCCAGTACTATAGTCCTGACACGATGTCAACTGCAGCTCGCAGTGCATTCCTGTCCTGGCATGCAGAAGAAAAACAAAGGGGGGAAATGTTTGATTTTCAAAAGGAAATGTATTCTTATTGCAGGTAGGTGCTTAAGAATTCTCTATTTTTAAAAATAAATAAATAAATAAAACAAAAAAAAATAAAAATAAATTAATATGTTTTTTTCTTTCTTTCAATTTTTCAGTTCGGACGTGGATATTCTTCGGCGTTGTTGTCTCGAGTTTCGAACACAGTTTATGGAAATCGCCAACGTGGATCCGTTTCGGTAAAGTATTTTTTTTTTTTTTTTGTATTCTTTTAAAATATTTCAATGAAAAGATTTAATTTATAAATATTTAACTTCTTTTTTATGTTTTAGGTATGTGACGATTGCATCTGTTTGCATGGCAACATACCGAAGCAACCACATACAGCCCGATACGATTGCTATGGTTCCCGTGCACGGCTACATCAACAAAACCAATTTCCGCCCTGATTCAATTCGATGGTTGGATTTTGTAGCCTCAACACAAGGGTTGCATATCCAGCACGCTCTCAATGGAACAGGAGAGCGAAAAATCATAGGAATATCGGTAGATGGATTCTGTGAAGAAACCAAGACCGTCTACCAGTATCAGGTAAAAATTATTCTGTGATTAATGAATCATTTTATTTATATATATATTTTTAAATACTATTTTAATAAAGGAAAATATTTATTTTTAGGGTTGTTTCTTTCACGGATGTTGCAAGTGCTACAATTCAGACGTGACCCATCCTTTAAAAAATGTGACCATGGCAGCATTAAGACAACAGACGGAGGAGAATGTCCAGAAATTACGCGACCAGGGATATCAGGTAGTCGAGATGTGGGAGCATACTTTTAGAGAAATGAAGAAGGAGTCCTCGGAACTAAAATCTTTCTTGAAAACACACGACTTGAAGGACCGTTTAAATCCAAGGGATGCATTTTTTGGGGGACGAACCAACGCAGTAAAATTGTTTCACGAAGGCGACGTGAAATATGTTGATTTTACGTCGTTATACCCATGGGTAAGTCTGTTGTTTGTTTTGTTTTTTATTTTTTAAATTATTTTCTCAAATTAAAAATGTTCTCTGCATTTGTGATATGTATTTTTTAACACTTTTATTTCATTGTTAGGTAAACAAATATTGCCTTTACCCCGTTGGTCATCCCACCATTATAACAGAAGGTTTCGATGATATCGACCAATATTTCGGATTGGTCCACTGCAAAGTACTCCCACCACGAGGGCTCTATTTACCCGTGCTGCCATACCGATGCCAAAAGAAGCTGATGTTTCCCCTATGCCGGACCTGCGCTGAAACCTTGCAGCAAAGTCCTTGCTCCCATACCGATGATGAACGTGCTATTGTCGGAACATGGGTAAGCGAGGAGCTGAAGCTGGCGAAGAAGAAAGGATATCGAGTCACACAAGTAAGTACTAAACATAATCTCGTTGTTTTGTAAATGTATGATTTTATTTGAATGCTCATCTAATAGATTTTTATAATTTTTATTTCAGATCTACGAGGTCTACCATTTCGAGCAAACATCAGACTCTCTGTTTAAATCATTCATCGATTGTTTTTTGAAGATCAAGCAGGAGAGCAGTGGTTGGCCTTCAGACTGCGTGACTGAGGAACAGAAAGCCCACTACATTCGCCAGTACGAGGAACGCGAAGGTGTTAAATTAGACCCGGCATGCATCAGCAAAAACCCTGGGCGCAGACAAGTAGCCACATTAGCGCTGAATAGTTTTTGGGGACGGTAAGTATAATTAAAAAATTTTTGTTTTATTTAGAGTTATATTTTTTCATACATTTTTATAACTTTATTTCCTTTTTCATTACAGATGGGGGATGAACATTAATAAGGATCGGCTGACGTTTGTCAACACTGTCCCGAATTTCAACAAAATGATGGCTGATCCTACTAAAAACGTAAGTACCTTTTTTATTTTATACATCGATAATTATTTATTTTATTCCATTTCATGTTTTAATTTTAATTTCCTCTTTTTCAGATCAAAGATGTTTTTCTCCCTACACCAGAGGTGGCAGCCATCCAATGGAAAGCTGACGAGGAATTTATCGGGCAGGACACCGCTACAAACATCTTTTTAGCGGCTTTCACTACAGCTTGGGCTCGTCTCAAGCTGTACAGCGAAATGGACAAACTTGGCCGCAGTGTTCTGTATCACGATACAGATTCGATCGTTTATGCCAGTGATGGTACAAACGATCCGCCCCTCGGCAACTTTCTCGGTGAATTCACCGATGAACTGGATGGTGATGTGATATCCGTGTTTGTATCTGGTAAGTGTTTTAAATTTCTCTCTTTATTTATTTATGTTTTCTGATCTCATTTGAAACCTATTTTTTACTTTATTAAATTCATTTCTTTTCTTTTTTTAGGTGGCCCTAAAAACTATGGTTTTGAAACAAAAAGTGGTAAAACTTGTTGCAAGGTAAGGGGGTTCACCTTGAACTTTAAGAATTCCCAATCTTTAAATTTTGAATCTATTCGGAAGTTAATTACGGAAATGAGTGAAACTCAAACGATCCCAATTACAGACCCAGCAAAAATCACCCGGGATCCAAAACGCAGAAAGGTCATTAACTGAGAACAAAGGAAACTTTACAGGGTGGTCTATGACAAACGTGTCATTCAGCACGATTTGACCACCCTACCTTACGGGTATTAAAGGAACATGAAGAAAGAAAAAAATATGTATAATAAAACAACAAAAAATGTAACGAGAAAATTTGTAAATTTATTATTAACAATAAATCATATTTATTTTTTGTAACTGAGTTTGTCTTTTTTTTTTTTCTTTTGAAAAATTAAAAATGTTAAATGAAAAGAAATAAAACAACAACTGAAAAAATTCAAGCAAGAAAGAAATTTATTAAAAAATAATTTTTTTTAACAAGTTTAGCCATTTTGAGGAAGTTAATTTTTTTCTTCCAGGTTTTGCATACATAGTTTTCACATACGGTGTACGTTTTCTCTTCGGAGAGGATTTCATAACAGTTAAATATTTATTTTTGATAAACTCTCGTGGAAAATCACAAATCTTCAATTTTTCATTAAATTCTTCAAAGGCATCTGGTTTTTTTATTCTGTTTCTTAATAGGAAATTTATTAGTTGAACAATATCAGAATCAGGGATAACATTATTGTCCACTTTAACTTCTTTATTTTCATTCCAAAATATTTCATGCTGTCTTAAAAATTCTATAATTTTCGAAGCAGTTTTTTTATGTTTGACAGGTACGGTGTTCAAAATTTCACTTTCTGTAACAAGATTGTTTTCAGGAGGATTTTCCGTGACTGGAACTTCGGAACGTTTCACAGTATTCACATCTGGGAATGACACAAACTTCTGCAAAATCTGTATGTATAGCTTTGCTTTTTCATCTTCTTCTAATTTTCTTTTCAAAATATTTTGAATCTGTATGTCTAAATCACTCAAATGTTCTTCGGCAAATTCTTGATCTCTATCCATTGGAATTAGTCTGAATTTACGAGCGAATTCCATTTATCAATGTACTCAGTACAGACACGGCAGCGGGAATGAGAATAGAAAGAAAACCTTCTCCTTTTTGAACAAGGAGTCGCCTTTTCTTAAATAATGGGACTTTTCTATCTCCTAGACGACGCAAAGTTTTTTTATAATGAGTTAATTTGTTTTTCTGACGTTTGGTGACAGGTACGTTACCCTTTAATAGGTTTAAGGCGCATTCACACACACCTTTTATGATACTGTTAGGACACTTTCTAAGGAAGGCTGCTTTCTGTTTCGTCTTGCTTAACAATCTGAGATGTTCCAGCGTCGACATCCTGAATACAAATGATTTGTGGGAAGCTTATATTCTCCTTTATAAATACGCCGAAAGCAAATGCTTTCACCAGTGCGCAGTGTTTAAAAAACGATTTATGACTGGGGCATTTCACATCTGCTTCTTCTAGTGAGACTATTTTGGGACAATCAAAATCATTGAGATTAAAAATTTTTCGTTTAGACATTTTCTCTAAAAATTTTGTTTTTTCTAATCCTTTGGTAAAAATCTTTTTATGGGAAATAAACAAAGATGAAAGTATAACTTCTAAAGATGAATAAGGTAATTCTCCACTCTCCCAGCGTAAACCATGACAATAACGAGTTAGCCATGCAAAAGATTTTCTTTTTTTGAGGGTTAATTGTTCCCATGGATAAGGAGGGAGAAAGCTCCAGCGGGCATGATAATTAAAGTCCACGGCATAAAAGGCCAATTCTTTGACAACAAAATCTTGCGAATTTATCTGAAAGCCCTCAAATTCTACTACAGCTGAAGACATGTTCACTGAAGGATGCACTGAATAGAAATGATTTATCGAGGTTCATACACGTAATGTTTATCACCCGAAAATATTCCTGTGCGCAGGCGCAAACGATCATCTGCCCTTGGGCGCAAATCAATAAGCAAATAACCAAATTCAGGTGATGTAGCATCGTAAAAAATTTCTTGGAAAGCTCGAACTTTACCTGGATACATTTGGCGAGCTAAGATATTAATTTGAGTTTTATCCCTAGGATTTTTAAATAAGAAAATATATTGAGAATTTAGATTAACATTTCGCATTTCTTTACCCTGAACAAAAATATTTTGAGTTAAAAATATAACAGATAAATTTTGGTGATGACTGCCTTTCGTAAAAAGATTACTTAAGCGAAAATCATTCGCTAATTCTGACATTAAATCGTCTATGACAATTAAAGCATTTCGAAGTGAGTTAAGATTAGACGGTAGTCCTTCTTCAAAATTCACATCTTTCATTGAATTAAAAAGAGGTTGGTATTTACCGTAACAATAAATAATATTCGTTGGCATGGGATTAAACATCTTACAATCGAACAACTTTTTAACTAGAAATGTTTTTCCAGATTGCGTGGGGCCAGAAATAAGGCAAGTAGTTGGGTGTTCTAACTTGAGAAGTTCCATTTTTTAAATGACAAATTTTTCAAAATGATCCTACTTTTATACTCTTTCCGTCAAAATAAAACATGCATTTTTTTTTAAAGTAGGAAAATATTAATAAAACACATTAAAGAAAATACAAACACATTTATTAAAAAAATAATTTTTATTTTTTGAAAATCATATTTACACCATATCTTTTTTTGACAAACTGAAACATTCGAAAATCATTCTTCTTTCTAGACAGTACATTTACAATAGATTTCATACAGAGTCCTTGACATCGTTTTATTACAAAAAAAATACAATATTGTCCACAGACATTGGACGTTAAACTTTGAAGCGTTGTCTTGTTCCATTGAATTTGAGAATACTTCTTTACAAATCTTGTGATGTCTTCTCCATAGGTTTCGGGAGGTAGTCCGTAAGAGTCGAAAAAATCAATAGTCTTTTGGTCTTGAATGTAAACAGCCAGCCAATGGGATCCCTTTTCATCATGTTTATCAGTATTGAGTACAAATGTACAAGGGAATTTTCGAATGACAGGTTTTTTGTCAGAAGGAAAAACACCTACAAAATGCCTAGCAGAAACAGGATCGCGAGATAAAACTGTATGAATTTGAGATGAATTCATCAGTTTCCAAAATCATACAAAATATTTCGAGCTTTGTTGATTTCAATTAAATTTTCAAATTCAGCATACACGATCAGAGAGATTGTTTGTATTAGAGGAGTACTAAATTTAAGTTCCAATCTTAGATTGCTGTGACGAATAAGGTTAAGATGAGAACCATCACATAAGTCAGGTGTCAAATCAAAACGAAATAAAGAATATCCTTTTGAAAATTCTGACCTAGATAAATACAGTCCTTTGTTGTCGGCATTCACAAATAAATTTTGATAAGCACGGATAAATAAACCATTTTCAAAATTAGGCTGAATGGGATTATGAGGAACAGGTTGACCATCTACATAGACACCTATGAAGTTCATATTGTAATGCTGAAATTCAAAGGGGGACTTTTTATAGTTGCCGTTAAATGCATCGTTGTCTACACAGGCAATTACAATACGATTCGGCATTTGACCAATAAAAATGTTATCCTGATTAAAACTCATATTTCCAGCAGGAATGGAATAAGTTTTGCAAAGAACTCTATCAATAGGATACTTGGCTGTCGTTTTTTCTAGGCTTTTCGCATGTCCCAAAACAACACCTGGGCTAACCCTTATTTTTCGAACAAATAAAGAGGCATGATCAAGGAATACTTTGAATTCCCCTTCACCCCCTAACAAGCAAAATTCTGGTTTGCTACGAATAAGTTTAATTTTCACGTCGACCATGTTAAGTAGTAGTCTCTCTTGGTGAAACATATCCAAGTGCAAACGACCCATCATATCAACTGAAGCACTTAGTTTAAACAGTTCAGCACGTTTATTAAAACCTTCATTAGGGTTAGGATCTGCCGTGTCAAAAACATTCATACGGCCAGCAGTGTCTTTGTAAAATAATTCTGAGGAAAGTTGAGAGGTTTTCACATCATATCCATGATTCAGTAATGTTTCTATCATAGCTCTATAGGGATACGTATTATTACTGGATGAAACAAGTCTTTCATTTAGGCTGATGTCTACTTGGGAAAACATAGAATGTAAGAAAAGGTTCACAGGGCCGACTTTACACTTATCTGTTATAGGCTTGCCATCATTTTTCAAAATTTTTACTTTGATATACAGCTGAGTTTGCGACAAATCAAGATACTCTTCACCGCTTCCAGACACATTAAATTCTACAGGACCGCCATCCGATGCATTGGCAAGAGGATGAAACTCAACCCATTGGCCTCTTTCAATAACTGTTTGAGTGGGTGGTAAAGAAAATAGTTCTAGTTCTGATTTAGCGCATTCTGGAGAATCTTTTAAAAGAAAAGCCATTTTATAGAGTATGTCTAATCAAAAATATCACGTCCTTGCACTTTCCGTGCTTTCGATGAAATGAAACGTTTGGAAGGTTTGCGTTTCCTTTTAAGCTTTCCGTGACCGATCATCTCATCCGCTTTTTGAACAGCTTTTCTGGCTAGTTTTTTTCCGGTTTCTTTCGTTCGCGTTTTGAGAGAAGATTTTAAACTTTCGCCTGACAATACATCGTTTGCTACCATAGTGCCAGTTCGTAAAGCTTCTTTTCCGACTGTTTTGGCACCGCTTATTAAAAAGGGCATTGCGCTTCGGAATAATTTAGCAAAAAATCCACCTATCCCATGTCCTCTCTGCAAAACGGTTCCCTGATAATAAGGCAAACCTTGTCCTGTTTGCCCGGCATAAAAATCTTCAAATTTTTTCGTACAACACGTATAAGGCACCAACATTTTTATTGATCCTTCTTTCACGTCAACAAAATTGAAAATGAGAGTTATTTGAAAAGAAAGGTCCTTTTTATATAATTTGCCGTAAACGAAAATGTAAAGTGACAAATACTTTGCCTCTTTCAAAAGGTACTAAAGCCCCAGAATGAAGTCTTATATCAATGTGTATTGTTTGGAAATGTTGCCGAATAACAGGTAAGTAAAAAGGTCTTGGATAATGAGCATTTACAATTTCGCCGTCGTTTCCATCTACCGTGACGATTTTTAGCAAAGGAGCTTGTACATCACCTACGATTTGGGGTTCTGTTAGATCACAGTATACATATATCACTGGAAAAGAGCACTTTGGATCGGCAACAAACGGACTTTGTTGAAATCCTGAATATTTTCCTGGTTCGAATCCCAATAGTTCCGCTATACCTTCGTGGAGGATTACTTTTGATTTTCCATCCGTCTTGATAGTTACTCGTTTCGTTACTGGGTGATACTGAAATTCAATCTTATTTTTATGGGATTCTATTGTCATACCTCGAATAAGATCTGGTATCGTTTCATAGCAACCTGGGGGGACTCTTCTACCTTCGAGTATTCCATCACCCAAATCAAAACCAAATAAATTATTATCATTTCGAACGTTATACCAAGTATGGAAATAAATGAAATCGACTAAAGCCATTTCCCATTCGCCATTTAAATTGATTGGACTAGGCAGCTGCGTCGTAAATTGTGATATTTTATTATGCGGGAAAAAGCTCAAAGAGCTGTCACTGATCAGTGTGACGTAGAAAGACATCGTTTTTAAAATGAAAGTTAAGTTACACAAATGCTCTATTTATATCATTTTGACATCGCTGACCCATGTATTGAATTTTTGAGGATAACCCTGAAACTTTACGAAGTATTCAACTTTTCCATGACGTTTTCTTTTTTTCAAAACTTTTTCCACTGGATAAAATCCAGAATCCGAAATTTTTTGTAACTCTTGGTTGTAAAAACTTCCTTTTATAATTTCTCCTGCCAAATCTTTCAATTGATAGACAACAGGTACACGAGGTAAAATTTTACAAATTGTAAATATTTCTCTTGTCCAGTTTTGTTCATATCCTTTTTCAAACAACATTTTTTCTCGACTGATGCGAACAGTATCTCCAACTTTTAAATCTGTAATGTTAGGTTTTGGAACCAATGTTTGCTGATCATATAGCGTATGCCAAATTTTCTGTTGGTTTTCTAACGTCACCGATGCAGGCTCTGTTTGTATACTACGATGCCAAGTATGATTATAACTGTGTACTAATTTATCGATGACGTCGATGTATCTTCTTGTGTTCATTTCAGTAAAATATTTCCACATCTTAGTTTTCAAAGTGCGATTAAAACGTTCAACCACCGAAGCCTTGGTTGCATTATGTGTAGTGAAAAAATGAATTTTCTTTTTTTTAAAGTAATCTTGTACAAGATAGTTCGTAAATTCTTTACCCGAGTCTGTTTGAAGTCGTTCGGGTAACCTTTCCGCAAATATTTTTTCAAAAGCTTGTTTAATAGTCATAGACCTTTTATTTTTCAAAGGTATCGCCCAAGCATACTTTGATAAAATATCAATGCAAGTTAGTAAATATTTATAACCATCGTTATAATTAGCTAAGGATTGCATGTCCACTAAATCAGACTGAAACTGCTCGTTGATGCCTCCTACAATAACACGATTTCTTTGGAACCTGTGTCTCAAAGGCTTGTGCAAAGTATATGAATCTTTCGTTTGAAGCCATTTCTTGATGTCTTTGGTTTTTACGCGACCTTTTAAAGCACGCTGTAAAGCACTGACACCACCGAAACTGGCCGGATGTTCTGGATCCCGATACGTCTGATTCAATACTGCTTCCATTACAGCAGTAGTTGTGATCTAGCCGAACACTTATATTCATAATGATTGAAACAAAACGTATAACCCAGTATTTATATATTCACAAAACCTTAAATATTTTCTAAGTGATAAACATGAAAAAAGTCACACACACACAAGAAATTCTATAATAATCAACATTTATTTACATTAAAATGTACATAATAAAGAATCAATTACAAGAAAACAATAATTTGTTAAAAATAAGTTCTTCTTCCTTTTCTTCACCAACATACATTTTTTCAATAGTTTCATATAATTTTTCTACATCTAAAGAAGGGAAAAATTCTTCTACTCCTAATACTGCTTGGAAATCAATATTTAAATTTTTATGAACTATATCTCTGGCTACATCATCCCAATTTATCAAGAACAATGCTTGGTGAAAATATTCTGACCATTTTTCAGATCGACTTTTCGTCAAACAGTCATGCATAAAACTGGCTTCATACGAATCTCGACAGCCACAACAATTTATAAGTTCTGTAATTTTTATTGTAATAGCTGCAGCAAGACCGTTTTGAAGTGAAACAAGAAGTTCTAAAAATGCATCAGGGTTCTCCACGGGTTTCAACTGTAAATTTGGATTATCGAGTTCTTTTTCAATGCAATAGGATAAAGTGTAAGCGATCAGCGCTTGTTTCACGCGATCTGTTATTAAACACTTGTTGTCACAAAGCTTTCCTAACTCAGCATCGCTAAGCACAACATATTCAGATAAAAACTGCATGCTTAAATTTTTTCTTTGAAATAATCTTTGGAAAACAAAAAAATCTTGATTATTCTTCATTTGTTTCGAAATGCATAAATCTCTGTCTATAATAAATACCTTATCCGATGACTTATGATTTAAAATAGCATTTACTTTCCTACACAAAGAATACCATACTTTGGGTGATAAAGAAACTCCGTCTTTCGTTGCATGTAACTCGCCGTTTTCTCCTTTAACATATCTCCTGATGTGCACTCGAGTTTTTCCCATATAATGATTGACTGCAAGGAAATTTTCTCCACCTAGGTATTTCATATCCAAAGAATCAGTCCATTCTTCTTCCACATTTTCTACAAACATCTGTTCCTGAAAAAAGAAATAAAAGAAATCATTAATAAATAATCAAGATTTTTAGTATTAAAAGAAAGAGTATACTACTTTATTCAAAGGGAAAATGTTTTTTAAAAGAGAGAAAACTTACTTTAGTTCGGTCTTCTTTTATTTTCTTGCATCTTTCTTCTGTTTGAACATGTTTCCGCTTGTTATGTCCAGGTGTTTTCATCATACGGAAAGTTAGATTAACACGCACACCAGTGTGTTTCTTCTCCTTTGGAATTCCATGGCTCCAGAATTTATTTGTTGGGGGATTCATAACCAAAAGCGAGTTTGACTTTAATTCCACTTTTTTATCCTGGTAATTGGGTCTTTTAAAAATCATAGTACGTGTTTCTCCAAAGCTTAGTGAACAGATAGGGTGGTTTTCCTCTAAGTCGGCTTCATCATCTTTATGTTGACCAATACAGGCATTTCCATCCTCGTACCGATTTATCAACACGAAATTAAAATTGACACCCATCATAGTTTCAATAAGACTTTTTATTTCAAGAAGCAAAGGAGGCCAAGGCTGGCTGATTAGTGTCAGTCCTGAAAAAGTATAAGATAAATCAGGGTCTCCAAAAGCAGCAATCTTCCGCGAAATAGGATAAGATTTATTTCGAATACATATGTGGCATTGCTCCTCGGGTAAATAAACAATTTCTTTTTCTAGTCTTTCAAAAATTTCTTCTGAAGAAGCAAATACATTTTCGTGGATCAAAAGATTTAGCCCGTCTTCCATGATTACGTAGTGAAGAGAGAGCGAATTGAACGGCAGGAATGAAACAAGACTAAAATGTGATGATGTTTCGTGATGTCAAGGATTTTATACCCAGATTTACTGTCTTATCTTCTCAGCAAACGTATCAGGATTGGATAAAAACACGAATGATGTCACAGTGCTCTCTTGTAATTGGCTGGATCCCCTTGGACGAGTCCACTCGGGCGCAGGTGGGGGAAACGTCTTCCCACCCCCTATTTCCTAAGAGGGGAAAACATAAAAAAAGGAAGTTCGAGGGAACGTCATCGTAGCTTAATCGGTAGCGCGTTGGTCTCGCATGCCGTAGATGGTGGGTTCAAATCCCCTACAGTGCAATATCGTTTTGTAAAAAATCTAGCGAATTAAAATAGTCAGTTAAATAATTAATTAATAATCAATAAAATAATAAAATTTACTTATTAAAATTGATTAATGAACTACTCATTAAAAATTAATTACTAAATATAATACGTTGTCCTCTTTTCAGTTGATGACGTCATTCTCTCTCATGTTCTGACAGGATTCTGTGTTGTCCCTTTAAGAAAACTCTCCCCCTCCCTCACATGTTCTGACAAGAAGTCCAGGTTGCCAACGGATAAAAAGAAACTCTACCCCCGTTATCTTTCACGATCAAGCAACCGTTACGTCACTTCCGGTTTCCTCCCCCTCCTCCCCCCCCTCCTATGACGTCACTTCCGTCGGCTAAACGGCGGGGCTTACTACTACTAAGTATTGACTGTTTAAGGAAATACCTCTCATTTCTTTACCTTTATGAAAAAGGTTTTGAGTAATAAAAATAATACTTAAATTTATATGGTGACTTCCTTTTGTAAAGAGGTGGGTTAATAGTTCGTCACCCCCACATTCCACTATCAAATCATCTAAAATCATTAAAGAATGGGTACCTAAATATTCCCGATAATTACAAGGAAACCCTTCCACGAACGTCACGTCGGGAATTTCCTCGTAAAGCTTTTAAGAGATGCCGTAAAACCAAACGACTTTATCGGGAGGAGGGTTAAACATACGCAGTCGTTCTGCCAGTAAATCCCGCAGAAACCAACTCTTACTGACCCTCGTGGGGCCTGCTAAGAGCATTGTAAAAGGGTGTTGAAAGCGTGGAAACTCCATTCTAAATAAACACAGACACACACATTATAAATAGTTTTTTTTATTGATAAAAGGGAGCACGTGTACGAAATCGTTTGGATACCAAATTATAGACTCGATGGTCGTTCTCGTTACATATATTTTCAGTTACAAACTGCTTTAAAAAAATTATCAAAGTTTTGCCTCGACATCGGCAATAAATATAATACACACAAAATTGACCGCAAATAGCTGTCACATGACTTTGCAGCGGAAGTGGATTAAACACCACTCGTGAAAATTGAGATACATAGTTCGATATAGGTCCTTTAAAAAAGTTCGGCTTGTTTCCATAGGAATCAAAGAATTCCGCTTCCGTAGTTGAGGGTAGGTAGAAAGCCACCCAGTGGCTTCCGGCTTCTGTAGACTTGCCCACGTTGCATACAAAACAAGCAGGATAACGCCCGATCTTCTTGGGTAATTGATCACTGGGGAAAACACCGGAAAAGTATTTCTTGGTCACTGGATCGTGGGATAAAATAGTGTCGATTTCGATAGAATTCATTTTCAGTTGGGGAAGTCACACAACACATGTCGTGTTTTACTAATTTCTATAATGTTTTCAAATTCCACATACACCAATACAGTCGTGGTTCTTTCTAAGGAGTCTGCAAACTTGATTTCAATTCGTAAATTTCCTTGTTGCTGTAGATTCAGATGGGGTCCGTCACACATGTCAGGGCTCAAGTCGAAAGCATACAAATTATGCCCGTTTGCAAAGTCATCTCGGGTCAGATAAATGCCGGTATCCCGATTAAATCCCGAAAACAATCGATGATACGCTCTTATATAGTTATTTTCTTCGAAATCCAATTCCAATGGTTTGCTGGGTACGGGTTGTCCATCCACGTAAACACTTAAAAAGTTGACCTTGTGATGATGGAAATAAAAGGGATTCAAATCATATTGTCCAGTGTAGGCACTATTTTCTAGAAGTCCAATAATGATTCTTTTTGGCATGGCTCCTAAAAACACATTGTCTTGCATAAAGGGTTTACTTCCGGTCAAGATCGAATAGGTCTTGCATAACACTCGGTCGATGGGATACTTTGCTGTACTTTTCTCTAAGGCTTTGGCATGATCCAGTAATACACCTGGACTCACTTTCACTTTGCGTATGAAAATAGAAGCATGTTCCAAAATCACTTTGAAGTTGGGAATGGGTTTCACCGCATCGAACACATTAAGGAAAATTCAGGCTTGCTTCGTGTCATCTTAATTTTCAAGTCGACCATATTCAATAGCAATCGATTTTGTTGAAAAATATCACAATGCAAAGGTCCAATCATATCTAAAGTTTTGCTTTTATTCGTGAGTGCGTAACGTATCTTCAATCCGGGGTTGTCTCCAGCAGGATCTGTAGCAGCCAAATTCTCATCTTTGTAAAAACATTCACAGGACAATAAACTTTTCTTGGCATCTTCTCCATAATTCAACAGCGTTTCAATATAGGCGCGGTAGGGGTAGGTGTTACTCGACGAGGAGATCACTCTTTCGTTCAGGCTAATATCCACTTGAGAATACAAGGCGTGTAAAAATAAATTCACGGGGGAGACTGCATCCTTTTCCGCTAAGGGTGATCCATCAAACTTGGTAATTTTCACTTTCACATACAGATAGGAAGCCGATAAATCAATATAGTCTTCACCATTTCCGGAAATATTAAATTCCACAGGTCCTCAGTCTCGAATATTCGCAAGAGGGTGGTATTCAACAAAGTATCCTTTTTCAATAGCCGTTTGCGTGGGGGGGGATCAAAAATAAATCCAATTAGGATTTCGCACAGGCATCAGAATCTTTATGGATAAGTCCAGACATCTTTAAGCGAAAATATCTTGTACCTTCACTTTCTTGGCTTGACGTCAAATGACTGCTTTGGTAGAACGCTTCCTCTTTTCATACTGGCGGCCCGATCCAATCATCGTCTTCACTTTAGTAGCGGCTTTGTCGATTAAGGTCTGTCCAGCTTCTTTTAATCTTCGCTTGGCGGCCACTTTAATGTCTTCTCCGCAAGACAGGTCACTCAACACGTTCACGCCTGAATGAAACAACTGCTTGCGGACCGCTTTCGCCCCCGATTTGAAGAGGGGTACCGCTGCTCAAAAAAGCGATCGAAACAGTCCACTCAATCCATATCCTTTTTGTAAAGTAGTGCCTTGATAATAATTTAGATCACTACCCGACTGATGGGAATAGTAATCTTCAAAAGATTTCGCACAACACTGGTAAGGAACAAACATCACGAGAGGTATTTTTGACGAAAGTGAAGCTTCACGTACGAGCACCCACGTTCAAATGGCGTTAGTTCGCCGAGGTGGTTCCTTATAACGATTTCCAAAGAGTCGAACGATTTTCGGCTGATAGGTAAATAGTGCGGTCGGTCGAATGTCTCACAAATCATTTCTCCATCTTTTCCCCTCACATTCACAATTCGTAAAAGGGGTGCTAACACATCTCCGATAATTTGAGGTTCTACAATATCCGAATAAACCATCAACACTCTATAATGCGCACAGGAATCTGCGACATAGGTACTAAAAGTAGTTTGCTCGATATTTATATCAGGCGATGCGATTTCCCCTGGTTCGAATCCCAACATCTGCGCTATCCCCTCATGCAATATTAGTTTAGCTTTATCTTTCACGTTAATACACACCTTTTTCATGTGGGGGTCGTAAGTGAAAGATATTTTATTTTTAATCTCTTCAATAGACATCGCTTTTAAAATGTCATCCACCGTTTCGTAAAAGCCAGGGGAAATTCGTCTACCAAACGGGGATTTCCGGTCATTCAAATCGAAACCAAATAAATTATTATTTTGGTTCCCATTATACCAGGTGTGGGGGTAAATAAATTCGACGAGGCCTACGTCCCATTCCCCTTTCAATTCAATGGGGCGGGCAATCGCGTAATAAAGTGAGAAATTTTATTCTCAGGAAAATAATTCCTGGAACTGTCCGAAGGTAACGTCACGTAGAACGACATGCTTTCAAATGATCTTTCAACAATCCAAACACTTGTTTTATAATGCGAATAAATCAGAGGACGGAATCCATTGGTCAAATTTGCTGGGATAACCTTTAAATTTCACTTTGTATTCCACACGCTTTTTCCGTATTCGCTTGTCTAAAATCTTTTCAATCGTATAATTCTCTTTTGGTTTCACTTTCTGAAGTTCTTGGGGGTAAAAGGTTCCTTTAATGGGTTCTTCTAACAGGTCCTTGATTCGGTAAACGGGAGGGTCTCTTCTCACACATTCGGTTACCACAAACACTTCTTCCATCCAATTCGTTTCATATCCTTTTTTAGAAGGTTAATTTCTGTTAGGAAACTCGTACAACACCTCCCGGTTGAAACGAGGAGGGTTTACTTTTTGCATTTTGCATGTCACCGTATAATGTAAACCATACCTGACTTTGATTTTCAGGGATCACTTCGACAGGAGCTCTCTTGATACTCGAATGGTAAGTATGATTATAACTGTGTAACAACTGGTCCAGCACGTCCAAATAACGATACGTGTGATGATGGGTAAAATATTTCCACATTTTCGTTTTCAAAGTTCGGTTAAATCGCTCCACGACAGAAGCTTATTCGTCGTAAAAAACCGCACGCCTTCTTCTTTCAAAAATTTTGAAAAACTCAGTTTTGATACTCATTTCCGTCATCCGATTGCAGGGACTTGGGTTTCCTCGTCGCGAAAATAGACCGGAACGCCTATACAATATCTTCACCCCGTTTTTGCTTCAAAGGGACCGCCCACGCAAATTTAGAGAGAATGCCTTTACAAGTCAGGGTGTAGCGGTACCCTTGATTGTAATTTTTCAAACTGCCGAGATCCACTAAGTCGGTCTGCCACTGTTGATCGATAGAATAGACTATCACTCGATTGGTCGGGAACTTTCTTTGAACAGGTTTGTGCAACGTGTATGCATCGACTCCGCTCAGCCACTCCTGAATCTTCTTCGAGATTTTGCCTTTGGCAGCACGAAATAAGGCATTTACGCCACCAAAACTTCCTGCGTGACTTGGGTCCTGATACACCTCCATCGTTACAACACAAAATTTTATTATGACTCACATCCACACGAAAGCGCATCATATCTTCCTCGTACGAAGATACGTTTTACAATGACTCACTGGCGCAACGTCACTCTTTATATACCTCATAAGTGCATTCACAAGCATAGCTTCATGGCTTGATAAATAAAACCCTTATCCACTTATCAAACCGTGAAACTATTTTACCTTCAGTTCGAATCACACTTCCCGCAAAAATTCCAACTCGAAAAAATTTTGAAGTCCCCGAAATTGTGAAAAAAAAAATACTAAGTCCCGAAATTTATGAAAAAATTCCCCTTCTCGCCAACAGGTGGCACCACCAAACTTCTCGTCTAAGATAGTGACTCATTCACTCCGATATCCAAAGTTTCTAGTCTTCCGGTGGCAACAGAAAGTTTCTATTCTTCCAGTGGCAACACCCCCTCGTCCAAGATGATGACTAAGTAGTGTAAAAAGGGGACGTTCACCAACGGGGTGGTGGCGCGCGCCCCACCTCCGCACTTCGCGTGGCATGTCACTGCCCTTATTCCTCTATTCACCATGATCAGGTTTACATATTAATTAATTTATTTATTTTTCTATATACCAACTACTATTAACTAAGCATGAAGTATATATAACCACAAATAATAATAATAATAGTCTCATGCGATAGACGTAGCCGATCATAGCATATTGTAATATTATATTTGGCTTGAAATTGCTGTCATTTTATGGTTGATCGATTAAATCAAATAAATATAGGAAATAACTTGAAAGCAAATATTATGTACATCACGCATAATGTTGTTTATATGTAACTGGGATTCACATAAAAAAGGGCTACTTAAAATTTTTCGATAATGTCTGTATCGAAACTGTCATATATGATAGCTCCCAATTGGAAGCCCACGGGTGAGCCATTGTCGCAGGCAATAGGGACAGGCACCGAAGACTACGAGAATGAACAAGTCGCTGCCGAAGGCATCGGGAACCCAAAGCATGCTTTTGAGCGATTTCAGCATTTTTTTTTTGTTTCCTTTTTACATACAGCTATATACAAAAGAGTTTCCTTTAAATATAGTAACCAGAGAAGCGGGCGAAGCCTGCTAGTAATTCTCAAAGCTAGTCTGTGTTAAAGAGGCTCAAAAGTCCTTCAATAGAAATGCGAGCATTGGCGACACTGACTCACTGTGAACCTGATTTGGCGCGCTTGTCGTCCTTTTATACTCGTCTATCGAACCCAGATTATTCGAGAAATTTCCCGTATCTCATCAGCCAATCATGTTTCAGCTTCCAAATTCGGTACATCGATAATAAGAATTTTCTCGCTAAAAGTCGCCAAAAAGTCACCAAGGACTAAAACTCGCCAAATTTGGCGCCAAATTCATTACTTGCCTTATTTCAGTTTTTAATGCGTTTTTAAGGGAAAATTGGACTATTTTAAAGCTAAAACAAACTAGAAATGCAGAAAATTAACATTTTATCACTTACTGAGCCTGTGTAAAAGAATTTCTACAAAAATAAATAGAATTATATACAAACTTTCAATACATCTGTAATATTGAAACATTACATAAAATAACTGAAAATATTAGATCTAACACAAAACATAACGTGTCTTTTTCTAAATAAAAATTCTAGATTTTAGAAAATATGTTGAGCGTTGAGTGAGTTTTAACTTCGCACTATAGCTACGCAGTTGGAAATTGGAGACACTCTTGTATTCATTCTTAGGGATGTTCTGGAGAACATATAATTTTGATCCTCCCCAGAGGGGATGGCTAAGGCTCCTATATATACGAGCAGGCTCATCAGGCATTTTGATGCCTTAGGTTTACCATATGTACCCAGTGCGTTTCATTAAAAAATAAACGTCAGTAGTTACTTTTATCGTCTTGTGTTACTTTAGAGTAATCCTTTTATTATATTAATAGTTTTAGCTAAGTAAAGTACGATATGGGAGTTTGTTTAATGTAAACTATTATTATAACTCAAGAAAATAACGTAAAATGCACAGATTTCCTTAAGATAATTTATGAAGAATAAAACAAAATTACTATATTTTCCTTTGTATTTCTGACTTGTGTTAATGTAAAAATATAGAAAAATGTGTCATTTTAATCATGTTTAATATTAATATATTGATAAATCGATTTAAGAAGACCTTTTATTACGGTGTACTTGAGTTTTGGCGACATTTGTATAAGAAACAGAAACGGCCCTAATAACACATCTTATTTCCAATACATCCAAAAGGTATCCTGATAATGTAATGTAAAAAAAACTAGTTGGCATAGGTGGACTCTGCTCAGTTCCCCATCATATTTATGTTCTCATAAATTTCTAGTGCGAGACATATTATAATCATGTTAAAAGAAATCAATTTGACCAAAGCTTGATACAATGACAGAATGAAATCCCCGCCTAATAGGCTATCCACCGTTCCCTTCGATATATTTATCTTATTCTAATCTATTAATTTATATTATCAGGGTCAATTCTGTTGTTTAGTTTTCATGCTACTATTTCCAATGCAATAATCCTCAAAATTCATATTTATATGAAAAATTTACAATTTCGCTATGCTGATAAAATCGTAAATTACGAATGATTTACGAAATTTTCCTATTAGAATTATTCAATCATGTTCAAACAAATATCATGAATGTAATTTTGAAGTTGTCTAATGTATTTATAATCCTCAAAATGGAAGTTTATGCTCAATTTTGCCTTATTCTGACATGTTAAATAAATCGTAAATTCCAAATAACTTACGAATTTTTTAAATTGGAAAAATCATAGTCCATGATATTCATGCCAGTATCCAAAATAATATTTCGAAAGTGGTTTGACATCTTTACGATGAAAATATTCCTCAAGATTGACGTTTATGTAAAATTTTGCTCTATTTTGCCATGTTAAGAAATTCGTAAATTTCCAATAACTTACGAAATTTTTATATTGGAAAATTCATAGTCATCAATTTTCATGCCAGTGTCCTAAATAATATTTCAAAAGTAGTCTGGCATCTTTACGATGCAAATATCTCTCAAAATTGACGTTTATGTGACATTTTGCCCTATACTGCCATGTTTGTTGAAAATGTATTATTATATCTATTATTTATTTTATGAATATTATTATTATTGGATGGCAACGTTAGTTAAAAAAAAATATGATACTTGGTCTCGTTTAATCGAGAGCTCGTGTGTATTAAAATTTTTAGAATAAGTAATTTACTGTTTTAGAGCAGCAGGTTTTTTTCCATTGGGAATAAAGGTTTTTTTGTATTTTTTAAATGATTTCTTTTTGTAAATAATATTCAACGTAGCTGTGTTCTTTTTTTACTGATATTTGAATTTTAAGAAGAAACGCAGTACGTGTTATTCAATTGAGTAGCCGCTTTAAAGATAAAAGTGTGAATATTTCATTTACTGGCGTCCGTAGATAACACTAGGTTTTAGAAAGCAGAAGAAAACGGTGATTTTCTTAAGTAGCTTTAACATTTGCGGCGTCTGAGCGACAGGACGTAGCAACATGTTTCAAGCAATAAAAGGATTTAAGAAAGATGATTTGATATATGTGGCGTCTGAAATTGGCGAAGAAGTACCAGCCAATGTTACTATTTCAGGTTTAAAAAATATTATATTGAACAGTGAAGAATACAAGAAAGATGCTGAATTTGTTCAAGTACTATTAGGAAATGCTGTTGCCGAGCGAAAATTACAAGAGCAAGAAGAAAAAGAAAGAGAAGATAAAAAGGAAAAAATGAAACAAGATAATGAATTTGAAAAAATGAAATTTGAATCTGAAAAAAGGAAACTTGAAGCTGAAAAAGAAATCGAGCTCGCTAGAATTCAAGCTCAAAGTCGAGGTGAATCTGTTCCACTAAATTATGTACCTGATTTAAGCAATTCAAAAAGGAAATTTACGTTGCCAAGATTGGAATTTAGACAATTTGGCGATGACTTAAAAGATTGGCTTCCTTTTTGGAGTCAATTTGAGCAGGTGCATAAAGATGAAGATATCGCACCGGAAGATAAATTTCAGTATTTAGTGCAAGCCACGGTTGCTGGTTCCCGTGCCAGAGAAGTAGTTGAAAGTTTTCCGCCAACTGGCGCCAATTATGAAAAAGCGATTGAAAGCCTGAAATCACGCTTTGGAAGAGAGGACCTCTTAGTCGAAGTATACGTTAGACAGTTACTAAAATTAATTATTTCTGTTCAAATTAAGGAAATGTTTTCATTAACTTCTCTATATGACAGACTTGAATCGTATCTACGTGCATTGGAAACATTAGGTGTAACCACGGATAAATGTGCATCTATATTGTATCCCATGGTTGAATCTTGTTTCCCAGCTGATTTTTTAAAGGCTTGGAATCGTAACATTTCTCATTCAAATACTGATGCTAAGGAGAAGTTAAATAACTTAATGCAATTTCTCAAAAAAGAAGTTGAAGGTGAAGAAAGGATATCTTTGGCAGTAGCTGGTTTCGGTTTAGGAAAGAGCCAAGAGAACAAACCTTTAAAAAGGAAGCAATGCAATTTTGAAAATTTGAAAAGCAAAGTACCTACTGCTGCGGGTTTATTAACGGCCACTTCAAATAGAGAGGTGAAGAAATCTTGCGTTTTTTGTGATGGCAAACATTCAAGTTCAGATTGTTTTTCAGCTCAGAAAATGAGTTTAGCAGAAAAACAAAAAATAATTAAAGATAAGCGTTGTTGCTTTGCCTGTTTATCGCCAACTCACACTGTTAAGAAATGTCGAACAGTTCTAAAGTGTGTGATCTGTTCTAAAAAGCATTTTCCTCTAATGTGTGATGTACTTGATTCACAAAAAAGGGCTGTAGAAAAGAAAGAAGAAAAACCTGCAGAAAATGATGTTAGTATGTCCAATTTCAACAAACGAAGTCCAAAGATATTTCTCCAAACCGTGAAAGCCAAATTGGTCTCTGGCAATAAACAGAAAACTGTGAGATTGCTCTTTGATTCCGCATCGCATAAGTCATATATTCTGGAAAGTGTAGCCAAAGAAATGGATTATATACCTATTCGCCAAGAGAAAATGGTTCATTCCCTTTTTGGCGGCGTTATCATTAGCGAGGTCAAGCATAACTGCTATAAAGTGACATTGAAACATTTGAAAGAAAATTTTGGCTGCAATTTCGAAGTTTTGGATCAGTCTATAATATGTGAAAATATTAGACCGGTTTTTAAAGGCCCTTGGATAAAAGAGTTAGAAGAAAATGAGATTAATTTAACGGACATTGGCGACAAATGTGAAGCAATCGATATTCTCGTCGGAGCTGACGTCATGGGAAAAATGTTGACAGGAAAAAGAAAAGTCTTATCATCGGGTCTCGTGGCTTTAGAAACATACTTAGGTTGGACCTTAATGGGAAAAGTACCGCCTGGAAAAGCCTCGGAAGAAAACTTGGCGATGTCAGTGTTATCGCTATATGTAAATGAAGCTGAAATCTCAAATCTATGGAAGTTGGATTTAATTGGAATCTATGATCCTATTGAGAAGAAGTCCAAACACGAGTCTGATATTCAGACTAAAGAGCATTTTTTAGAAACAGTGGCAGTTAATAGAGAGGGCCGCTATGAAGTTTGTTTGCCATGGGCTGATGATAAGTCGCCTTTACCCGACAACTTGAGTTTGGCGAAGAAACGGCTCGAATACACAACAGCGAAGCTTATAGCGATGAACATGTATGAAAAATATGAAGATGTTCTTCTGAGCTGGATTAATGAAGGCATAATTGAGGAAGTTCCCAAGAACGAAGTAAACTCTTATGGCAATTACTTACCTCATCGTGCTATAATAAAACCTAGTAGCAGCACTACTCCAATTCGCCCAGTGTTTGATGCTTCAGCTAGATTAGCAAATTATCCTTCTTTAAACCAATGCTTGGAATGTGGTCCTAATCAAATGGAACTTATCCCAGATATTTTACTTCGATTCAGGGAAAAAGAATTTGGCGTTATCGCTGACATTAGAAAAGCTTTTCTGCAAATAAGCATTCGTAAAGACGACAGAGATTTCCTGCATTTTTTATGGTGGGAAAACTTAGATGGTAAGAAACTAAAAATATTTCGCCATACAAGAGTTGTTTTTGGTGTTAAATGCAGTCCTTTCCTTTTGGCTGCGGTAATTGAGTATCATATTCGGCGTTGTAACGGATTTGAAGAATCTTTAAAGAAAAGGCTTTTAGAGAGTTTCTACGTAGATAATGTTGTTACCAGTGTTAATAACAAAGAAGAATTAGATAAGTTTATCGTTAATTCTAAAGCTTTAATGGCCAAAGGTTGTTTTGATCTTAGAGAATGGGAATGGTCTGGCGACTGTAATGAGACTAGTTCTAAGAAAGAGACTCAAGTATTAGGTCTTATTTGGAATAAAGAGCTAGACACATTGAAAATTAACATGAAATGGTTAGACAACATTAATATGGAAAAATTAACAAAAAGAACTATGTTGTCTGTCGTCCACAAAGTTTTTGATCCTTTTGGCTTCACCTCACCAGTCATGCTTTGTCCAAAAATAATGTTACAAAAAGCATGGAAACTAGGAACGAGTTGGGATGAAGAGATAACTGGTGAGCTTCATAAAGAGTTTATGCAGTGGTTTCAAGAACTGAAGTATTTGTCTGATATACAGATACCTAGGTTTATTCGAGTATCTTCCGAAGATTTAAGCAACTGCACTATTCACACATTTGTTGACGGAAGCAAAGATGCCTATGGTGCAGTTACATTCCTTAGAGTAGAGGATGCTAATCAAGTTAATTTATTTTTGCTTGCAGCAAAGTCTCGAGTGGCTCCGTTAAGAGGTGTAACTATACCTAGAATGGAACTTCTAGCTGCTGTAATTGGAGCGAGACTGACGAATTCGGTTATTGAAGCTCTTGGTTGGAGAAATGTTATGACTCATTACTGGAGTGATTCTACAACGGTTCTTGCCTGGATACAGCGAGAAGAAAATTGGTCCGTTTTTGTAAGAAATAGAGTGCAGGAGATCAGAAAACTGAGTGATCCTTCATCGTGGAGACATATAACGGGGGAGAAGAATGCTGCAGACTTGCCCTCCAGAGGATGCAAAGCAAAGCATCTAGTCTCATCAAAATGGTGGGAGGGTCCACAATGGATGAAAGATGTTTCTGAATTTCGAACAATGATGGATTTCTCCAATCGCGATTGGAATGAGGAAGAAATTGAAAAGGAAAAACCTAGAAAGACTTGTATACTGACAAATACCGAAGCTATTGTTGATGAAGACTGGTACTATAGATACTTTTCTAGTTACAAGTACGACGGACAAGTACGACTTGTTAAAGTGCAAACTTCCCAAAAGGAGCTCTTACGCCCGATTCAAAGAGTTTATCCCCTAGAGATAACATCGTCTGAAGATCTTCCCACACCGATGACTCTCAGTAAAGTTAAAGAATCAGCTAACATCTCCAAAGTTTCAGACAGTACTACTAATGAGCAAATGAAGTTTAGTAGAGTTGGCCGAAGAATTAAGGTGCCGGAAAGACTGAACTTGTAGATTATATTAGATATTGTTGATCATTCTTCTATTTATTTTACTTTTTCATTTTTATATTTTTTTAAATGTAATGTTGCCATCTTTGTACCAAAGTTGTTTGACTAATAGTTTTTATGTTTTGATTATTATTTATAATCAAAAGGTGGGAGGATGTTGAAAATGTATTATTATATCTATTATTTATTTTATGAATATTATTATTATTGGATGGCAACGTTAGTTAAAAAAAAATATGATACTTGGTCTCGTTTAATCGAGAGCTCGTGTGTATTAAAATTTTTAGAATAAGTAATTTACTGTTTTAGAGCAGCAGGTTTTTTTCCATTGGGAATAAAGGTTTTTTTGTATTTTTTAAATGATTTCTTTTTGTAAATAATATTCAACGTAGCTGTGTTCTTTTTTTACTGATATTTGAATTTTAAGAAGAAACGCAGTACGTGTTATTCAATTGAGTAGCCGCTTTAAAGATAAAAGTGTGAATATTTCATTTACTGGCGTCCGTAGATAACACTAGGTTTTAGAAAGCAGAAGAAAACGGTGATTTTCTTAAGTAGCTTTAACAATGTTAAGAAATTCGTAAATTTCCAATAACTTGCGAAATTTTCAAAGTAGCATATGTATAGTTACTGATGTTCATTCCGGCATCAAAACAGATATATTAAAACTGGTCTGACATTTTTACAGTAAAAAGTTTCCATTTAATGCACGTTTAAGTGAATTTATGTCCTATTCTCCCATGTTAAGAAAATCGTAAATTTCTAATAATTTACGAAGTTTTTCAATTCGAATGTTGCAAATAAATAGGGTTCTTGCCAGTGTTGAAAGTAATATTTTAAAACTGATCTGACCTCTCTGCGACAATTTGTTCTTGAGATATCGTGTACACAGACTAACAAACTAACGGACTAACGGACTAACACACTAACAGACACCCTACAGACAGACACTATACAAATTTTGTCATTTTCGGATTCCACACACCTGAAAACGTGTAAAAAAGTCAAAAAACCGAGGTCGAAAATTTTCACGATTACCTAAGTTCCCCATACCTATAGTATGATGGGGAACTAAAAAAAGACCATTAAACATAATGACGGATAAAATAAATAAAGTACCACATAAATAATAATTGAAATAAATAAATAAATGTATGTATTACATAGCTACAAAAAAAAAAAAAAAAAAAAAAAAGAAAGAATATTTTAGTTTTAAAAAATTAAAGAACACGCTTTTATAGAAATGTGAACTAAAAAGCACAAAATATCTATCTTAGTATTAAAATGCAGGGTAAGAGAAAATCGTGTGAGTGACACACCGTAATATTTACATACATTTAAATCTTTAATTAAAATAACTTAGAATTAAACAAAAACCGTTTTTTAAAAATCTCCCCCGACAGGGATCGAACGCTAGACCATCAGGTTCGTAGCGCGGTGCTTTACCTCACGGCTACAGCGTTCACGTAGGGAATTTCTTTTTTTTTACAATATAGATTTTTGTTTGTTCCCAGAGCGGTTACAAACATACATACATACAGGTGAAGCTAATAAAAGCGTGTTAAAAATGGATTAATAATTGGGAAAAAATGCTTAAAAATAATAGTATTGTCTCATCAAGAAGCATGTACTTCATAAAGCTGTGAAAGCTACAACTATTTCGTAAAACAATATAGTAAAACAATATATGTATATTAAACTTTACGTTTTAAACGCCAAATACGAAAAAGTCCTCGCCAAATCACATTAACCTCCCTTCAATGATGCCAAGGAACAGTCAGTGTAAAAAAAGGATTCGACATGGATTTACTTAACAAAACTGTATTAAGTGTACTATTTTTATATAGAAATTTTTGCTAGTGTTCTGAGACTTTTGTTACCGACTGAACCTACGTGTAGGAGGAGAGTATTTTCTATCACTCTAGAGGTAACTGTAGCAAGGATGCCACCCTCTTCGCAGAGGATCAAAATCATGATGGTATGTTTCTAAAACATCCCGAGGAGTTCTGGAAGCATTAAGACCGACCGAGTTTTCCCACAGCGTATAGGGTTAAAACTCACTCAACACTCGACATATTTCTGAAATCTGGAAGTTTCTATTTAGGAAAAATTGACTCTAAGTTTTTGTGTTAGATCTAATATTTTCATTTATTTTGTGTAATGTTTCAATATTGTACATATTTAAAATAAAGGAATCATGTGCATTTATATAAATTTGCAGATGATAAAAAATTAATCTGAATTATAACATTTGATTATTGAATATTTCATTAAACATTTGATTACTAGTTAGTTGTATCCCTAACAGCACAGTTAGGCTTAACTTATCCACAGTAAATCTTAAGGACGTTTCTGGGATGCCTTTTCATCCAGAAGACATCTTGAAGATATCCTGGGGAGGCGATGTGCTGTCTGGGATAGGACACTACGGCGCGCGCCTCTTGAAAAATGATCATTTCGTTTTATTTGTTTCTCACTTTAAATAATGCATCTGCTAGTAAAACAATGCGAAATTTACGCACTTTAATTATCTCTTCCTTACCTTTGAAATTTAAAATTATTATTATTATTTTGTAGACGTCATTTTTACTTTCCGAACATACGTATGTAAGGAAAGTATTGTAATCACGTCAAAAATCCGAATCGAGATTGTGGTGTTTCTATACGTTTCGAGGTCCGCTGTGTCCGCATTCACTAATTTTACGATGATGTATGTATGTGTGTGTGTATGTATGTATGTATATGTTTATGTATGTGTGTATGTATGTGATTGAACACGCTAGCGTCTAAACGCTTTGTTCGTATGAGCTGAACGTTGATACGCATGTTGTAAGTCACCTTAGCACGAACCCTATTGTTTTTGGTGAATTTAGCACTTACAGTTTTTTTACAGGGCACAAAGAAAAATTCTTTATCATTATGGCCTATGGGGCCAAATTTTTAAAAGTGCGATAGCGTCTAAACGCATTATTAAACTGAGCAAAAAAAAATACACACACATATATATATATATATATATATATATATAGGTCACAGTGGCACGAACTGTATAGATTTTGGGGGATTTAACACTTATAGGTTTTTTACAGGGACATAAAGAAAATTTCTTCATCATTATGGCCTATGGGACCAAATTTTAAAAAGCGCGATAGCGTCTAACCGCCTTATTCAATTCAACAAAAAAATTATACTCATATTATAGGTCACAGTTTCACGATCTGTGTAGTATAGGTTTTGGTGAATCTAGCTCTTCTAGTTGTTTTACAGGGATACAACAAATAATTCTGCATCATTATGGCCTATGGGGTGAAATTAAATAATTTCACCCCATAAGTGCGATAGCATGCTTTATCCGTTTCAGTGGAAAATTTATATACGAGTTATAGGTCACCATCACACAAACTGTATAGATTTTGGTGACTCTAGCACTTAACGAGTTTTACAGGGACACAAATAAAAATTGTTTTTCATTAAGACCTATAGGCTCAAATTATTTAAAGTGCAACAGCGACTAAACGCTTTATTCTAATGAACTGAAAATTTATATACATATTATACGTCACCGTCACACGAACTTTATGGACTTTAGAGAATCTAACACTTATGGTTCTTTTTACAGAGACAAAATGCAAATTTGTTTATCATTGGGGCATATAGGCTCAAACTTTAAAGAGCGATAGTGTCTAAATGTCTTATCCGATGAAGCTGAAAATTTATATAAATATTATAAGTCACTGTTGAAGTAACTATAAGCATTTTGGTGAATATAGCATTTGTAGGTTTTTACAGGGACACAACGAAATATTCTTTATCATTATGATCTACGTTTTCTGTAAAATAGCGTTAAATTAAACATCGTGAACTATATAAAGAAAAATACTTAAACACCCTATTATAATTTTCTCTTTTGTTTATTTAACAACTCCTCTTATTTTACTTTATCTACAAAATAAATAATTACTCAATGTTGCGAAAGTCGAGTGGAGTCACTCCAGATTTTTTCATATGCATGAGCAATTTTTTTTTTTTAGTGAAAGCATATTTTATTTTATGCTGAAAAAAATTGCAGCAATTAAAAATTTAAATGTCTGTTTTAAAGCTGCTACTTTCATATTTTAATTAATTTTAAAAAATCTAATCAAAAATTCATTACAAATAAGGTACCAAAGGAAAGGGGCGATTTTCCTGAATCCGTCTTATTAAACAGGTTACCGATCGAACAATTAGATTTTTTTTTAAATTAACTAAAGTATGAAAATTAGGAATTAGAGTCCAAGGAGTTCTCTTAAGCCTAAAGCATGACAGAGTCAGGCACTGATGAGAGTAACTATATATGCTGACTAAAATGTTTGGTTGAAATTGATACTGAAATAAAACAAAGAGGTTGACTGTCGCGATAGCACTTTAAAAATTTGTGTATGGATCGGTTTATTGAAATTTTACTTTGTTTAACATCTATCTACCTTGATGGCAGATTTCAATTACGTGTCAAAGATACAAAATATCAGCATTATTAAAAGTTAGTTTTTAATTTTTCTTTTTTTTCTTTTTTTTTTGTAATTGAGTTTACGATCCTAGGTATTTTCGATTCAGTTGCTGTGTTATACTAAACAAACAACAGCATTTTTTATTTATTTATTTATTTTTATTTTTTTTTATAGCGGACGTCAAGTACTTTATTAGTTTCCTCTATGTTCAATAGAAGAAAGCGTTGGATTCGTCAAATTTTCAACTTCCGCTTTTTGGTGTATTTACCCGTTTTGAGGGTTCCCGAATATGATTTGACCATTTTTTAGAAAATGTCTGGCTTTAAGTGGTATGTGTGACAAAATATTCTGTTAAAACTAGTTCGAGATTTAATGCACACCATTTCATAAAAAGTTGCATGTGGTTGCAACTTCACATAAAATCGTGCCTATTTACTTTTAGTTCTCATTGCTCAACAGGTGACGCTGCTGTCTTGTTCTATTCTACTTTTTTAATATGGCAGTATAGGACACAATTTAGTATAATTACACATAATATGAGAATTATTTATAACCAGTCTTTGAGAAATAAAAAAATATATTAATTTATGATCCTAATAACAGGGGATGAAACATTTCAGGGGCTACCCCTGAATTCAGGATTTTTGAACATTTTGCTGACTCTGTATTTCATGTTAAATTATTTACTTTTTATAGAAAATTCTCATTTGGAATGTCTAGTTTGTCTTTTGTAATGAATTAAGAACTTCCCAAATACCATTTAATGTAGGAATGTAAACAAACACTTCTAATAATAGCCATGTGATATGTCATTAATAAGTCTCTCTCGGTCATTTATCCGGCATGAAAGTAACAAGTTTTTAGGGCTTTTGCATATTAGGTAGTTTCACCCCTGTAATAGTTATTCCTGACAAAATGTTCTTATATTATTTATTCGAATAAGAGCATTCCTCTTTCCCAATTTGGAGGTTAAAATTTTCAATGTTTTTCATGAGACTGGTCAATTCCTTTAAAACGAAAATAGTTTAACCATGTATCTGTAAAAATTAAAAAATAGAAAATGTATTTCAGCAAGTCCTATTTAAAACCTAAAAACCATTAATAAAATAAACAGAATACGAAGAATTCTTATATATTTACGAAAAGGTGTGCGATAAAAGTGTTAGCAAAATAGGCTTTCTAATTTTATGCAAGAAATTATACAAAAAAAAAAAAAAAAAAAAAACTTTAGTATCTAAAGCTTTAGTATTTTTCCTTTGGCGAAATTTGAAATTTGGCGCCGAAGTAACTCGGACGTTTCTGGCAAAGGCTTTTAGTAGCACAATCCGCGATTGTAATGAAATGCTCGCCCTCTGGTGGGCTAAGGTGAAATTATCACACCACTGCATATCCTCATATTTATATTATGCAATCGACTTATGATGAAATGGCGGAGAAAGAATAATAATAAATACACGTGGCTGTTATATTTACTAACAACTGCAGTTCAGAGAGCGCCATCTATCGAACATTACAAACGCGGATTATGATATCCGCATTTTAATTTATTAAAAACAATTTACGACAAAAATGTTGCAATATCAATGGCATCCTCACATTACCAACTCACATTCAAACTTAATTATCTTGTTTCTTTTATTTTTACCATGTTTTTATTAACTTCTATTCTTGTATGTTTGTTTGTTTTTCCGGTACAAATCTTGCAATCTATTTTTAACTAACTTCCCTAATGACCAGACATTTGAAACTTTCACAGTAGCTCAAAACCCGGTGACAACACAATAATTTGATGTCAGATTTTTCGAATTTTCGTATAGTTTTCTTTTAATTAATTAAAATACGAAAATAATAAGCTTTTAATAGCAATATAATTAAAAGATAAAAAACTTTTTATAAACCATGTTTTTAAATTTTCATGTTGAATCATAGCTATAGAACTAACTACATTAGTACGTTATCAATGCGTATTGTTACGAAATTGTAAATAATTGTATTTATTTTTGTGTAAATTCTTTCAAAGAGGCTTAGTAAGTTGATAAAATGTCATTTCCAACTCTTTTTCACGTTAAAATAGCTTAATATTCCCTTTAAAACACATTTAAAAGCTCCAATAGGTAAGTAATGGATTTGGCGCCAAATTTCGCGAGAAAATCCTTATTATCGATATTCCAAAGATGGACGTTCTAATGTGATTGGTTAAAGAGTTACGGGAAATTTGAATTAAAAAACAAAAATTGGTTTTAAAAATAAAATATTAATCCTTTCCGAACAACATATATTTGCATCATGAACTAACTACATTAGCACTTTATCAAAGTGTAGAAAATCTTTAAAATGATAATGACGTCAATTTTTGACAAATGCATAATTTAACTTTTTACAATTTTTTAACGCTCACGTTTAATTGAATGTATTTATTTTTATGTAGAAAGAAAATGAACTCGTTTTTTTTTTTTTTTTTTTTTTTTTTTTGGCAACAATTAAATTATAGCTAATATTTTAATGAGTCTTTTTATTGCTATTAGGAGCTTATCATTTTCATATTTTAATTAATTAAAAGAAAACTATTCGAAAATTCGAAAATCTGACTTCGAAGTATTGTGTTGTCATCGGGTTCTGAGCTACTGTGAAAGTTTCAAATGTCTAGCTAGTAGGGAAGTTAGTTAAAAATAGATTGCAAGATTTGTACCGGACAAACAAACACACAAACAAACAGGAATGGAAGTTAATAAAAACATGGTAAAAAATAGTCATTAAAATATTAGCTATAATTTAATATTTGCCAAAAAAAAAAAAAAAAAAAATTACTAGTTCATTTTCTTTCGACATAAAATTAAATACATTTAATTAAACGTGAGCGTTAATAAATTGTAAAAAGGTACATTATGCATCTAGCAAAAATTGACGTCATTATGACTTTAAAGATTTTCTACACACTGATAAAGTGCTAATGTAGTTCATGATGCAAATATATGTTGTTCTGAAAAGATTAATATTTTATTTTTAAAGCCAACTTTTTTTTTTTTTTTTTAAATTTCCCGTAACTCTTTCACCAATCACATTAGAACGTCCCTCTTTGGAATATCGGTAATAAGGATTTTCTCGCCAAAAGTCGCCAAGAGTAAAAACTCACCAAATTTGGCACCAAATTCATTACCAGCCAACTGAAGCTTTTTAAAGTATTTAAAGGGAAAATTAAGCTATTTTAAAGTGAAAAAGAGCTGTAAATGCAGAAAATTGACATCTTATCAACTTACTAAGCCTCTTTGAAAGAATTTATACAAAAATAAATACAATTATTTACAATTTCGTAACAATACGCATTGATAAAGTGCTAATGTAGTTAGTTCTATAGCTATGATTCAACAGAAAATTTAAAAACATGGTTTATAAAAAGTTTTTTATCTTGTAATTATTTTATTTCATTTTGCAAGCGCGCTTTTTATTTCCTATTTCAAAATTATATTTAAAAAAAAAAAAAAAACTTTTTTGATAGTGTCTGTTTCGAAACTGGTTATTATTAATTTTCTTTTCTGTTCTTTTTCTTTCAAAAGAAAAAAAGAAAATGATGGAATTCGGGCAAAAGCAGAATTAGGACGGAAAAATATTAGTTTTTTTTTTTTTTTTTCTTTTCTTTTTTTTTTTTCATTATAACATTGCTTTCAAATTATCAGCATTTATAGTTACGCTCATCCAACGAGATACATACAGTAGAGTGATAAATGGTAACCCTTGAGAAGGTCCAAGATGAGTCATGTGACATGCTCCCCTTGCACCTGCGTATTCGGTGGTTTCCTTGGTTACAGCTAGCTTATTTCTAAACATTCTATGGAAGGTTAGGCAGATTCCTTATAGGAGATTTACCTATTATAATGGTCCTCATGACACGACTTCTGGAAAATTTCTTCATATCTTCACCGATCATGACCCCTAGAACCCAAAATCACCCTCCGTTCAAAAGTTTATATCAAGAGACTCGGTAGAGTCTCAAGTGACGCAAGCGGAAAAACAAACGAATGCCACGACACTCAGCGGAAACGGAAAAACGAACGAAACCTGCGACACTTATATATACAGCTAGTTTTAGATCAAAGAAACCGCTGAAAGCCGACACTTAATATCTCAGGAAATATGGGATGATTTTTTCTGATATTTTCAAAATATTCCTTTATCTTCTGTCTGATCCTACCCTGAAATCGCTACATTTCTGCGTGCAATATATTTTGAGATATGAATTGGCTTTTTAAAGTTGTAAATGGGCGGTCTATAGGGTGGTTAAATTTTCCTCGAATATGGCTCGAACGAATGTCGTTTAATTGATATATGATATTAATCGCTTTTATCTGATGTGCCTGACATCTCCGTTTTCCCTAGGAAAACTCTTTTTTTTTTTTTTTCTAACTCAGTTTGAAAATCGAACTATTTTTACTCCGCCATGCATGCATTTATTATACATTTCTCAGAATTCAGAATAGGTGTTATTTGTTTTCGCATGACTGGTGGTTGGTTGGTTCAATCTGAATGCAGTCAATAATATATATATATATATATATTTTAATGCAAAAAAGACACTCCATTGTTTGTTTAAAATATTTATTATTTTTATACTAAATTAAATTTCACATAAATATTTTTTCTGTTTTGTCATGAAGAAAATATTTTAGATTTTAAAATTTCGCATTTCATCAAAAAACTATTTCGATAATATTTTAAATAGGGAACTATTTTATAATTATGGTGATTCTATTTCATAATTGTTGATAATAAAGTTATAATTTTTTAAGGAGAAAATATTTCACTGTATTCATCCGCTGGACCATAAACAGTTAAATGTAAAAAGCAAATTTCTGATTGGCAACACCGCAGTCAACAACAATTAGTTTAGTTTGTTTTCTTATCTATCGAAATTATACTGCATAATTTTTTAAATTGTCTTTATTATTATTATTATTATTATTATTATTATTATTATCTGGGATTAATCTACATTTACATATTCAGGTAAGAATTAGTATTGTAATAGTTTTATTTTAGTTTTTATACACATCGTCCATTGTGAAGCAAGTGTAAACTGTGTACATTTATCTTCACAGTTTTTTTTTTTAAGCTTTTTTATGTTTCTGATGTATGTTTGTTCTTTTTTTATACACTGAAGATTAAAATAAATATTTATTACTCTAATGTAATAGATTAAAGCTAAAATTCTGCTAAAATTCTTCATAAAAGGGCAGTAATAAAGATTTTGAAAATTGAATAATAAAAATTAAAAATGCAACATAAAAACAGATCTTAGTAAATGAGTATTTTCAATCTTTGAAAAAATCTTCGCAATATGTTTATGAATATATATAAATAAATCTGCATATACAACTACATATAGATGTTATTATTATTTTTTTTTTCCTTCTTTCCTTTTTTTTTAAACAATTAAACCGTTCCAATATAATTCGATGCAAACCAAACTCAATTTTCTATACAAATATATGTATGATTTTCCTGAAAATGACTTTTGTACTTATTTTGTAATGTTTTCTAACAGCAATGTTGAAATAAACATGAATTGTAGATCAATCGCATTATACACTTTCAAAATGTTAAAAGTTTGAATTTGCAGTTGAAACAAGCAAAATAATTAGTATATTACAGAGAAAATTCAAGATCAAACAAGCAAAATCATTATTATGACCAGTGCAACAAGGAAGCGGTCCGAATAGCTTCCACACAAATCGCACCGATGGTCCGAATAGCAACAGCCCTTTGCGTACAGTTTCAGCTTTTTTGTACTTTTGCTAATTTCGTCCCTGAATTTTAAATTTTTTCCAAAATTCCTCTTTCATTAAAATATGTATACCATGAATCATAAAATAATTCATGATAAAAAAAATAATAATAATAATAAAAACATTAGCAGAATTTTCTGAATCTATTCGCAGAAAAATGAAATTTATCCTCAAATCGTTAAGGGCCCTCTTCACTCACCGTCGCCGGAAGCCGAAGCTAATGCTATTCTATGGGAAATTTTTCTTTACAAATAACTTATTAACTAATACATATTTTTAAATTCTGTTTTCACATTCAGAAAATTCCCAGCTGTTAAATTGACGGACCTTTTTTAAAAATGTACTTTTTTTAATTTTTAATATTTTATTTCGAAATTGCAAAATGAAAAAAATTTCACATATTGAAAATTCGTATTTTGCAGCTTCAAAATAAAATATAAAAAAATTAAAAAAATAATTTTTTAGAAAAGGTGCGTCAGTTTTACAGCCGGGAACTTTCAGAATGTGAAAACAGAATTTAAAAATATGTATTAGTTAATAAGTTATTTGTAAAGAAACATTTCCCATAGAATAGCATTAGTTTCGGCTTCCGGCGGCGGTGAGTGAAGAGGGCCCTTAAGGAGGAAGGCACTCCCTCTCAGGCCTAGCACCGTGTAGTCAATCAGTCTTAATCCTAAACACACACTCAAACCAGGAAGGCCGAACCAAGTCTGGTATCACTAAGAATATTAGCAATTCATAAAATTAATTTGTAGATGCAAATTTTACATAAATTAGCACTATACAGTACAATAATCTAGAGATAGAAAAAAATGTATTTTTAAGCCTAAACATTTCTTTCTTTTGTTGTTAAACTGATGTGCAAAGTTTTAAAAAATCTTACAACTTTTCATATCCACTGTATGTTTTTATATTCACTGTATGTATGTATGTAAACTGTATGTTTTTTACCTTTCTGTTTTTCTTTTAAAAAAAAGTTCATGAAATTATAATTATTCCTAGTAGTAGAATTTTCTTTGCAGCAAAGTAAAACTTGTCTATGATCCAGAAATGCCAGACCAAGTTTGGTATCGTAAAAATAGAGGTCAAGACTTAAAATTTTTAGAAGTGGCCAGTGGCCACTGGACATGATAAACTCAGTGGCCCCTCATGAGTCGTCGTCGTTATACGTCAGATTCATACACATACAAATAATATATATATATATATATATATATATATATGTGTGTGTGTGTGTGTGTGTGTGTGCGTAAAAGCATAAAAAAACAAATGATATGGTCGTAAAATTAAATTAAGAATAAGAAATAGTGCTGTTTATTGTATTATTTTAATAATAAAGATATATATGTGTGTATTTCTACCAATTAAAAAAAATTAAATAGGTATTATTTGAAATTAAATAATTTTTTTTTTAAACTTACGTACTTCTATAGTTTAAATTTTTCAATATCTGAAATGAAAGGAGGTAAGAGGAAAACAAAATAGATTGAGAAATCGAATCATTGAAAAGTGATTCAGTTTTTGAGGAAAGGTATGGTATGACCTCATTTGAACTTCCACTGAATGCTTATGATTTTATTCTTGTTAATGTTTTAAGAGTGAGCTCTATAAGTATGTAGTTATAACAGCATGTAATCCAGCTTTTTTTAAAATGCTATTAATAACTATAGTACTTAGAAAGAAGACTTTAAAATTCAAAGTTTTAGTAATGAAGGAAAATATATAGACTTTCATAGATAAATATTAATTTTGCTATGAAAAATAGCTGGCTATAATGATGACGTGATTTAACAATGTGATTTCTCATACACAATTTGTGTTTTACAAGAATATTTATTTTATGTCCCATTGCAAAAGAAATACAAAAATTTGATTCATTTAATAAATTTCACCTAGTCTGGCACTTCCATCTGCAAATGGAAAATAATGATTAGAATTAGAGGAAAACGAAATTTTTTTGAGTCTGAGGAGGGGGTGGAGAGGCAAAGAATATGTACTAGCCTATTATCAGAGGTTTAATTTTATTAACTGGCATTTGATTGCTAAAATTAAAAAAAATTCTGTAAACATGATTGGTTGGTGGATTGCTTGGACATTATTAGCATCACTTTCAATAAATTGACTACCTAAAGACTTATATATATAGCTTTTATCTATATTAAACATTTTCAAGATTATTGCTTTAACACAAAAAAATTATTTAATATAACTGCAGTTACTTTTATATCCACATAAAACCTTATAAAAAATTCATACCACCAGAAAAACTAATTTTTCAAGCATATATAGAATAAAGTTTTTATGTATGTACATTAAACATACATTAAAATATATATATATGTATATATATATATAGTATTTAATTATCAGTTTTAAGCATGTATTAAATCAACTTACCATTAATTTTCTTAAATTGATTTAGAAAAAATTTTCGGTCCTAAAAAATCTATTTTCCATCCCCCCCCCCCCCCCCACTGTTTACATATTTGGTATAGATATGAAATATAACTATATAATTTTATTGAGAAAAAATAAATAGATTCATCAAATTAAGTCTAAAAATAATTACATATGTGAGAAATAGTGAGCACTTCTATCGCTTTATTGTTTCTAGAATTGATCAGTTATCACTATCTAGAAATAGGGAAAGTGGGGGGGGGGGGGAAGTATTTACATGAATAAGAAATATTAAAATCTCAATTCTACTTCTAAATTCCATTAAAGCAAGTTTAAAATGAATATTGCCACATTATGGCTGAAGAAAGACTGAGAAGCAACTGCAGAACATTTGATCGGCGATCGCTAGTTGGAAATAAGAAAAGGGGGAGAGAGGCAAAAAATAATTACACGAATCAGAAATAGTTAACAATTCTATTTCTTTCTAGGTTCTAGAATCGCATAAAGCAAGTTGTAAATAAATATTGACATTTATGTTGTGGATGGAGAAAGATTGGAAATCGGAAGGCGCGATCATCATCGAAATCCCATTAACGATCGCCGATCGTTAATGGGATTTCTTTTTTTTAAACGAACGATATCCGCGATTTTTTTAAAATCAGAAGAAATATTTTCGCGAATTCGCGGAAAAATTGGCGATTATAGCAATTTTTTTGGATCGCCACTTTTTCAAATTAAGTCGCCACGTGGCGAGTGGTGACCATGAATCTTGACCTCTATGTAAAAAGTATTAACAATTCATAAAACATGTAAAATTTGCATCTTCATACAAAGAAAAAAAATTATGAATTTACGACAAATGCAGTAATCTAGATGCAAAATGAAAAATATATAAAGTATTTAGATAGATAATATTCCAATACATAATCTTAGAGTATTTTTTCTTAAATCTCTTCCTGTAAATTTTGAATTGGAAAGTCATTTTCTTAAAACTAAATTAAGAATTTTATTATTACTATGGTAACTAATTTGTGATTTATTCATTGATTTTACTGATCAATGAGCATACTGAGTATCGACGATTTTTAATAGTAACCTTTTTGTATCGGAACTTCGTTTAACTGTCTCGGAATTTTGTTTTTCTTTATGCGTCAGCCGCTCATATATGTTTATTTTAATGCAACCGAGGTGAATGATTTTTTTAAATGCATTTTTGAAATTTAAAAATTAATTTTTGAGTGTATTTTATTATTATTAAATTAATGGAATTATTTAGGGGAAAAAATTGTTCATGGTAGTGATGCAGTACAGATTTTCATGCATTTTCCGATCCTTGTCCGATCAATTTAGGGGTATCCAATGATGTTTTTTTGGTTTTAATATCGGGATACTAACCGCTCCGGTACAGATTTTTATAGATTTTCTGATTTGTACGCTATGAATTAGGAGTATCCAGTGATGTTATTTTTTAGTTTTTATATTAGAATACTGACCGCTGCAGCACAGATTTTCATCAGGGCTTGAAATTAGTGGTAGTTAGTTGTATTTTGCAAATAAATATTTCATTTTGGTGACCATAATTTTATACTTAATCATCACTTTGACGCCTAACATTATTTTTCCCCCTTCAATGTGCAGTTATAATGTGTGATGAAAAGAAAGGCCTTAGCAATGAAGTAGTAGAATTAAATTCCTAGCTTTCTTGTAAAAATATTTGCACTAACACATTTTTAAAATGAAAAAAAACTAACTAGATAAGGCATCAGCATTTTAATTAATTTCTGTTTATGTATAACGTTTATGCATATGTTTCTATGTGTAAATGACAATTTCGAAATGGCACCTTAGTACAACATAATTGCATTGCAAATAAAAAAATAATATTAGTTGCCTTTTGGCTCCCAACTTACTGATTCTAATTTCGACCCCTGATTTTCATGCATCTTCAGATTCATGTACGGCGAATAAGCTGCATCCAGTGATTTTATTTATTTTTTATTTTGTGATTGCTTCTGTACATATCTTCATGCATTTTCAAATTCATGCAAGGATGTAATTTTGAAAATTTGTGGAAAATCTTCATGTTATACATCATTTATAACACTGAATTTTATGTGCTAAAGCTTGAAAGCCCTCTGATTTTTTTTTTTTTTTTTTTTAAGTGAAGTAGCTCAAATTTCTATTACTGTTTTGAATGTTTGCTTTATTAATTTTAAAAATATGCTTAATTTATTTCAGTGAATTTCAAAACAAACACCAGAGTGAAACAATTTATTTTCTTAAAATGTATTTTTGATGTTTTGTAATGATTCCGAGTATCAGTTCGCACTATCGACTCATCTGGTAAGCTGTACATTGGCAACAGCAATGGGTGGCTTATTTTATAGTATAGCGGTTCCTCATTCTGATTTTGAAAATATAAACATAACAAATTGCTTTATGCTAAAGCTGCATGTTTGTTTAGTTTGCATTAGCAAATAAAATACGGTGAATATTTTGATTTAAAATATATATTATCATAAAAGTTGATTTTTTTTTTTTTTTTGCACAAATATTCTTATTTTTCTGACATGCTATTAAATTATGGTCTTATATACACAATTTAGATTAATTTGAATTTTGTACACATGTTCTATAAAAACATCTAATTTTCAGTAATGCTGGTATTGAAAAATATTTTCCAAATTTTCTTTCACTCAGAACAAATTAAGAAATATTTTGGTTTAGATAGATTAGAATATTAGCAAAGTTAGTTATATGCCATAGAATACTTCGGGAGAAAAATAACATGTGAATGATAAATTTATTCTGTAAATAATATAAAATAAGTATTGTATAATATAGTATTTCATTAAAATTTATTTTTTTATGTAATTTTTTTTGCTTCAATTATTTACTTATGTATTTTTTACAGGAAGTGATATGAGTGGATAGTTTTGTATGAGTGGATAGTTTTAATTTCTTGCATAAGTTTATATCGTCTAATGTGTCAAAATATAAATTTTTTGTAAATTTAACTTTTAAAAAATACTTTTAAATAGAAATTAGACAACATTGAATAACATTAGTGAATTAAAAATGTTTAGTACAGGATAACCATATAAAAATATCTGGTTAAGAAAGTTATTCTTTAGCCTTGAAACAACTATATATATATATATATATATATATATATTAAAATCAAACATAGTTCTTGTTATGTTCATTTTAAAAATTTCTGATTAATTACTTACATACTGAATACTTATGTAAATTTTATGGATTATTATAGATTAAAATTCTCATTTGTATCATTTCTTAAGTTTCTGCCACTTATTGCCACTTACTGGTAGAAACTAGTTTCTGCGATGCCAGTTTTAACTAGTTATAACCAGTGGTTTTAACTACCCTGGCAGAAACTTGCCGGCCCTGTAAACTAGTTTCTGCGATGCCAGTTTTAACTAGTTATAACCAGTGGTTTTAACTGCCCTGGCAGAAACTTGCCGGCCCTGTAAACTAGTTTCTGCGATGCCAGTTTTAACTAGTTATAACCAGTGGTTTTAACTGCCCTGGCAGAAACTTGCCGGCCCTGTTTCATTCACACAATGCTGCCTAGTGTCGGGTGGAATGTGGGAGTGGATCAAGGGAAATTGTTGTATAGTTGTTGAAATAATGGTGGCTGATTGTTTAACCACTTCACCGGCCATCCCGAGATAACTCGGGAGAAACGTAGCCTTCCACATACTACAGTGGCCGGTGAAGTGGTTAATATGTTCTGTTTTGAAGTGAAAAGTTGAAATGATTATTTCCATCTAATAGCAGGCATGTAAAAAAATGTTGATGATTTATCATTGTAATAAAAAACATAATATATACACCGTGAACAATATGTACAACTTTTGAAGCACGTTAAAAAATTGTACATATGTGTTACTGTAGTCCCAATTGTTTTGCAGGCAATTTAGTGTAAGATATAAGGCTATTGCAAGTGTAAATGTTGTACTAATTATAATTTTTCTTTAATTAGGTAGAATGAAGAAATTGAGAGAAATTGTGATAAATAAATTCGTCAAAGAAGAGCAGCCGGTGAAATTTTCAGAGACTTGAAAGTCCTGGGGGTGAAGAGAGATTTCATTTACAGAACTATCAGAAGGTATAATAAGACGATCTCTGTCTATGACAGAAAAAGATCTGGCAGACCGAGGTCCTTTTGGACAAAAGAGGCTATGAAAAGGGTCAGGGAAAGGATACAACGAAACGGACAAAAATCTGCTAGAAAACTAGCACGAGAGCTCAAAATATCGAAGGGGTTAATGTTAAACATTCTGAAAAAGGACCTTGGGTTCAAGGCTTATAGAAAACGTAAAATTCACAGAGTTTTAGAGTCCGCTAAGATGAAAAGGAAGCAAAGGGTGGAAGAAATTCTTGCTTGGCACGCTGGGGATGAATTTGTCTTTTAAGACGAGAAACTATTCATTTTACAGCAAAGTCTCAACCCCAAAAATGACAGAGTATGATCAGTTTCTATTGATAACATCCCTGAGAGCCAACATTACATTCCGCGTTATCAAAATGCTTTGTCTTTGATGGTTTGGACCGCTATTTCTAAAACAGAAAAACTCCCGTTAGTCTTCATTGATAAGGGGTTAAAAATGAATACCCAATATTATAAAACTGAGGTTTTGTAAAACACGTTTTACTCCCAAAAGTCCAGAGTATGTATGGGGTGGAATATTTCTGCTTCCAACAAGATGGTGCCCCTTCTCATACCGCATGTGTGGTTCAGGAAGTCAAAATTTAGCTGACTTTTGCCAAAGAACGAATGGCTCCCCAACTTCCCCGATATGAACACGTTTCATTATTTTGTGTGGTCATATATGCTCTCCTAACTGAATGACTATAAAATCACCTATTTGAGCAAATTCAAAAATGTAATTCAAAAGATATGGCAGAAAATGTCAATGGAAGCCGTGCGTGCCGCATGTGATGGATTTGAAAAGAGACTTAAGCTCGCCAAGAAACTAAAAGGCGGAATTATTCCAAAGGATTTATTGTAAAAGTTTTCAATGATTGCTACTTTAATTTGATGCAAAAAGTTTTTGTATGATTTATTTTGTGTTATTGTAATAACAATTTGAAAGTGTATGAGAACTTATTGGTCACGGTGTATATATTTACATTTAGTGGTGATCTATTCACATGTTTCTAGTTTAAAGTTTAATTACAACCACTTTTATTACATTTTTACAAATCCCCCCTAACGATCGGCAAACAAACGCCTCGCAAAAGCCTTGGTATATCTAATCATTTTCTGTCTGCAACAAAAATGTGATTGAATGTAATTGAAATGTGATTGAATGAAAATTTTACATGTTTCATGAATTGTTAATACTTTTTACAATTTCAACCCCGTGAAAATTTTAAAGTAATTTGTACCCGTGAAAATTTTAAAGTAAAACAATGCTATGTTAATTGAAAAATAGCCGCAGTTACTTACTGCTAAAATTAAACTGCACAAGACTTAAGAAAAAAAAAAGAGGGGGAGGGGGGGACTTAAGTTAAACTACCCAACAATAAGTTTTTTTTTTTTTTTTTTTTTAAATCTAATAAGGGAAAAAAAATTAAGAGTACCGGGATGAAAAACCGGACACTTAGGGAAAAAAAAATTAGCTCAGTCTAAGTGGCTTTGCACCGGAAAAACCTGTGTACTTATAATTAGTTAAATATATATAGTCCAACGTATACAGCGGGGAATTACAGGCACGTCTTTCCTCCTGGAAAGGGAAAAATTTCATTAAAAAAAATTTATTACAGAAGGATCGCTTTAAAAATGCGATCAGTAATTATTCAATTTAACTTGGTAACATTAAATACTTGACTTTAGCACCTTGTACATTAAGAAAATCATTTTTATTGACAAAAAACTTGCTATTTCTTCATCCATCTGAAGGTCAGTCTAGACCCAGATCATCAGCTAGGAAAAATACTTGAAAGGGCATCAGAAAAAAAAAAGAAAAAATTCCAGTTGTCCACTATCGGATTAATCTTGAAAGAATTCCGTTGCTGGCATGCATCCAAAAAAGCACGTTTTACTTCAGAAAAGAAAAACGCTGCTGGCAAACTTCCAAGAAAGCAACTTCTAATTCAGAGATCCAAAGTCTTTGGCAAATGTCCAAAAAAATACCTCCTTCCAAAAATTACCAGTTTTCATTTCAAAGTAACAATCAGGAGATCTTGAGAGTAACAACTGGACATCAGAATTTCTAAAATTAAAACTCTTTTTAACGTATAAATCAAAATAGAAGATACACTACAACTTGTATATAGATAAATGACATAATAATTCTATAGATAAGCAATATTTCAGCTAGCTATTTGCATACGGAAAAAACTAAATTGTTAGTTTATTAGGGTTAGTCGTTAAACGCGATTTATATGCAAAATAGCTTAAAAAAAAATTCTTTTTTTACCCCATACTAATAATATATACATAGACTTTTATTTCAGCATACAAAAGTTTACAACATGAAATATTCATTTTATAACAATTTATCATTTTATATATGCAAATACAATATGTACAGAAATACCAACAAAAGGGGGAAATATTTACAAAGGCTAAAAAACATGTTATATTACCCGCTCTGCAGGCGATGGCTATAAAATAAAAGAACATTAAAGTACATACATGCATATATTATATAACAGAAAAAAAATTTATGACATGTAAACAATACATGAAATTTCGGGAGTTTGAAAGTTCATGGCTTTTAGCTCATGGTTGAAAGACCAAATGGGTTTACTACATGTCGTAGATTTCATAACTGCTCTGATAGACCAATACTTGAGAAAAATTAAAATAATGGACGATACGACCTGACAGATTGTCCTGGCATCCTTGATATCAGCAAAATTAGAGATGCGGGTCAGACTGCTCAGTGGAGTTGCAGCGTTGGTGGCTTGCAGATTTAGGTCAGACGTTGCAAGGTTGCTGTCCTGAGGGGGGTTCGAACCTGGCGGCTGGTCACTCTCCGGAGGGGGTTTCGCCCTCGGAACCTATTCACCGTTCGGAGGAGGTTGTGAACTCTGAATCTGGTCCTTGTGTTGAGGGGGTTTCGAGCCCGTCACCTTGGCACTGTTCATAGTTACAACCGAAGACTGCAGTCGCTCCGTGCTTTCGAATGGAGGGCTGCTAGATGGTCTAGAGGCTTCACAAGAGGTTAAATGCACTTTGAAATTACCTTCTTTAAAATAACCTCATTTTCTTTTAGTTTAGTCGGCGGGTCATTTTGACCATTTACGTGCAATTTCTCATGAGAAACAATTGACTCTGTCGGCTGTAGAGATTCAATACTGTTATCTAAAGGTGGGTTACCAAGATTAACCGCATCATTTACTGATTTTACACTTTCACTCGGTTTCATGGTTTCAGCAGCCACAGTTGTTTTAACTGTATTTTCCTATACAACCTCCGTCGCTACATGAGAAAATTTTTCGAATTTCTTATCCGTAGCCAAAGGCTGAATAACAGACGTAGATTCGTCTGTATCGCTGTTTGCAAGCGAAGTTTGCTCATTTGATTTAACTTGTGTTTGACTTTTTGCAACAGTTTCCGGTTGATTTAAATGACTGTTTCTCCGCTGCGAAAAGTTAGCTTGTTGAGGTGGGTTGAAAGTATCAATTTGAGGGGGGAGCGAAATTTTCTCGCTGTTCATTTTCAACACTGACGGTTTCTTGCCGGCGATTAGTGATATTCGCAGGTTTAGGAGTGTGACGTGCTTGATATTTATCCAAAATTTGAAAAAGAGTATCAATAGATGCGGCCGGTTGTAATTCTAGAAAATCTTGAATTTGGACTGTAAACAGCGGGTTTATAATGTCCAACACTTCAAAAAATGATAACTGTAAGTCAAGTTGCTTAATTAAATCCAGTTTACGCAGGAAAAAGGTTGTCGGTTTATCAAATACAGACATTTTCTGTGTATAAAGTTCCTGCCTTAATCTTGCTCTATCGGCACTTAAGGAAAAGGTGTTTATAATTTTGATTTTTAAATCTTCATAAGTGGGATTTTGACCCAAGGAATGAGAGGCAATCAGGTCAAGCCACATTTTAGGTTCTCCTTTTAAGGAGTATTTTAACCATTTAAATCTATCAGAAATATCAATATGACATACGTCAAAATGTTCTTAAAGTTCCTCAAAAAAGTTAAGCATATTATTTTTGCCGGTAAAATATACTCGAGCGGGGGGGGTGTCGAGCTGGTTTGGGCACCACTGTAGAGAATAAGAGGATGCCATATTCTCAAATGTAGATCTTAAATCCAAGATCTTAGATCTTACTTGACCTTAAATATGAACTTAAATACTTCATTGCTTAATTAGCTAGTAATAAGAAGAGCTCGAGACAAAGTTAACAAATACAATAAATGAGCTTTATTAAGAGTTTAAAGAAAAGGAGGGCGTTGGACTATAATGGCATTTAATAACTTATAACTTAAGATGGGCAGCCATACTAACTACTCTAACTTTAAATAGATAACCACAATTACTCTCAACTACTTTATTTAACTTCGTTATCTCTCACTGCTGCTACTAATCTTTCGTACGTGGGAGGATTCCCTATACCACTGTACTACTCGACAACTATCATCTAATACAGCCGCTCGCTACTACTCCTTTAACATCTTACTACTTCTACTCTTCTAACCGACTACCATACTTTCTCTCGGCTACCTCCCTACTATATAAAAAAACAATCTTCCTTCTTCTTTTATACAATTCAGTTTCCAAAAATATTAGCATAATATGATTTACAGTTTCGTTTATCATTTATCATAGGAACTAACTCTATTGATCAGCCGAATCCTAAATTCTTCACATTCATGTTCTACTCGTAAAGTGCGAATTTTAATTGTAGCATTACGCTAACTTTGCTATACCTCACACAGTGAATATAAAAACATACAGTAGATATGAAAAATTGTAAGATTGTTTAAAACTTTGCAGATCAATTTCACAACAAAAGAAATAAATATATATGCTTAAAAATACACTTTTATTGTATATCTAGATCAGGGCCCGAAATTTCAACTCAGATTACACTCGTCAAAAAAAAAAAAAAAAAAAAAAAAAAAAAAAAAAAAAAAATTACTCGCCATAAAATTAGGTTTGTCAATTTTTTTTCTTTTTTACGCATATTGTGTTTTTTCTTTTTCCCAACTATTTGAAATGCTTTTACAAATATGCCTAAAATTATATATATTAAAAGTGTGCCGTATATCATCATGTCTCATAATCATCTATAATTAAAAATCATTATAGTGTATAGTATTTGAGATTTGAAAAAGATGAAAATATCTAATAACTAGAGCTGGTCGATATCAGAAATCAAATATCGCGATATATCGCCAAGTTAATAACGATATTAATGATATTATCGATATTTTTTCAAGAAAAGGAAAATAGACATTTGCTACTTTTTTAAAGATAAATGAACACCAATTTTAATGTATACAAGCGTGGATTGTTTTCAGTGTCCGGAGATGAGAGAAGTCAGGTAAAGCCGCACCAGATTGTAAAAACGTGAGAAAAATGACGGCTTTGGGCTTTCTCACGGTTTTGTGAGGTCTAACTGCAATAGAGACAGTGCCCGGAGATGAGAGAAGTCGTGTAGATCTACACCAGATTGTAAAAACGTGAGAAAAATGGCTGCTTTGGCCTTTCTTACGGCTTTGTGAGATCTAACTGCAACGTTTCCGGCTGCAATCTTTAAGAGATAGTGACCGGAGATGAGAGAAGTTGTGTAGAACCGCACCAGATTGTAAAAAACGTGAGAAAAATTTCGGCTTTGGGCTTTCTCACGGTTTTGTGAGGTCTGACTGCTATAGAGTCAGTGCCCGGAGATGAGAGAAGTCGTGTAGAGCCACACCAGATTGTAAAAACGTGTGAAAAATGGCGGGTTTGGCCTTTCTCATGGTTTTGTGAGGTTTAACTGCAACGTTTCCGGATGCAATCTTTAAGAGACAGCGTCCAGAGATGAGAGAAGTCGTGTAGAGCCGCACCAGAGTGTAAAACAATATACAGAATATAATTATTAACACTTCACATTACCAAGTTGATTGTACGATACATTATTTGTATCATACAAGGATGGAAAGCGTTCGCTGACGATGACACGAGTTCAATGATTTTTGTTCACCCAAAAGTTTTCACTTCAAATGGAAAGCGTTCGCTGACGATGACGCGAGTTCAATGATTTTTGTTCACCCAAAAGTGCTCAACGCGCCTAAAGAAGTTTTCACTTCAATAAATGAATGAATATGTAAGTAAATATATTACTTTTATGTCGAAAATATATATATAAATGTACAAACATTTTTTTTTTTTTTTTTTAATAATTAAAATAGAATTGAAAAAAAAAAAAAAAAAAAAAAAAAAACAGTGCTAAAGAAATGGAACCGCTTCAGCATAGCCCTTTGCAAAATTTAAATTTGGTACCGAAGTAACCAGGATATTTCTTTCCAAAATTTTCGATAGCCACTTTAATTCATCAATAAATTGACAACAAAAGTTTTAAAACCACAAAGGGGCTCCTTTGCTAAAGTTATACCAAAGACATTTTAAGAAATGAATATAGTAATCGATGCTAGTGAATGAAACACAGTTATTAAAATAAGTTCAGTCTTACTAAATTAAATTCTGTTTACATAGAATGTAAGTAGAATTTCTTTTTTTTTTTTTTTTTAACCACTTTTCTTTTGTTTAAATCTCTTATATTTAATAAGAACAGCTAAAATAAATAAATTAATTAATAATAATAATAATAATAAAATGCTGCACAAAAAATAAAATAAAATAAAAATGAATAAATAAAATAATAATAAAATGCTTAGTGTTATATCATTGTTCAACTGTCCCTATAAAATTTCTGAAGATAAAAATCTATTTTACTAGTTTAATAAAGAACTGAGTTTATTAAAATATTTAACAATAATAATGATAGAAGGTAAACTTATATATACAAAAAAATTCACATTATACTGTGCACGATTAAAAATTACAGATCGAAATATGTTCGGAAATGATTTTATTGTTTTCATCTCCGAGACATCCAAAACATTTCCATATTTCCATTTTTTTTTTTTTTTAATATCACTTGATATTATTTCGAACAATCGATGTGGCTTCGAACATTCATTTTACATTCAATATTCTAAATATTACTTTCCCGTAAACCGCAATATATTACATGAAGAAAATATATCGATGTCAATGACTGAATATCCGGCAGACGATATTACTCTTGAGATCAAAGTTTTAGTGGATATCAGTGTCTGAAATACTGCAATTCGGCTTTGATCATATTTGATAAACATATGTTGAATCTCGCATGTGCATTGGCCAGTTAATACTGATATGAATGAGCCAATAGCAGGAAATGAGCTCCAATATTACTGGTATGGGGGTATCTTCGAATGTGAGAAGCTGGGAAATAATATACTGCGATAACTTGATGAGTGATGAATGAAATATTTTATATGTTATCGTTCAACGTTCTTTTTAAGCAGTGGTACTGGTATTTATTTTCGATTTGAGAGATCACAGGTATGACAGAAAAAGGAAGTGGTTATATTACATTCGGATGTAGAGGGATGTATTGCGGTTGCGGTAACATTGAAAGAGAGATCGTTTGGGGCTATGAGAGAGCAATGTGGGGATGTGGGGAAAGAAAGAAAGGAATATTAGAGTAAGATATTCGGTGCTATATTTCGGGTGGGAATCGATCGTGCTGTGCATGCGTGGTAGGGAAAAGCGGAAGCGTAAAGCGGAGTTTGAAAGAAAGGGAAAGAAGCGGCGTTTGAAGGAGGTAGTAAGATTGGATGTTTTAAAGTTATTTATCGATGTGCGATCGGTCGGCTGCATGGTGCACGCTGAGAAATATCGTTAAAGCGATATATCGGCAAGAGTATGATTTTAAATACTGTTATTGCGGTACTAAAAAAATATTGATATTTTGTGATATATTGATAAATAATCCAGCCCTACTAAAAACATAAAATGCAAAGATTCATTAAAGAAAAAACGAAGAAAAAAAATCTTTGTCAAACAATATCCTGTGAAAATCTTTTTATTTGAAACGTTAAGCTTCCTTATTTACCTATTTAATTGAAAAAATACTCTTTTAAAGTTCGAGTATATTGCCAAAACGGTGAAAATATTGCCAATCTATACAACTTTCAAGATAATCTGTCCAATGAAATTGCACGAAATGCATGCTTATCCAATAGAATTCCTTACCTTGCTTAGCTATGACGTAAAACGGCCGCAGTGTGTTCGCCAATGACGATAATTTTAACTCTGGCAACCCTATCAGAAGAGAGGCTAGCACAGACGCACTCGCACACACAAGTCCCAGCAGCTGAAAACGATGGTTGTCTTGCCGTTATACCGGGAGGCCTAACCCTAACGTTGATGATGAAGTCGCTGGATGTTTACGTAAATAAGCTGTTTAAAGACCGATTGCATTGATTTTTTTTAATGACGTATCTAAATTATTTTGTATATTTCCACTTTTGAGTATTTTTATCAGTGCCTCAAGGCAATCTTAAAAAAAATACTTCTATATAAAAAAAAAACGAAGATTTGCCACTTTTTTTGCTAGTGTAAGCCTAGAAACAGATATGATTTAATTGTATAAATTAAAAGTATGATCAGGAGTCCTGTTTTTTCAAGTTTTTCTTATACTATTTCTGAATCAGACAGAGTAGTTACTCCGTTCGTGAGGTCTGCCGATAATGTCAGTTACCGGCAGGTCAAAAAAAAAGAAATGTAACACACGTGACTACATCGAGCGTTTCGTGAAATAAATTTAAAATTGCTAATTTAAAAGATTTATGTGTGATAATTATTTAAAAATAAGGTTTAATATCACTATTTTACTTTATATATAGTTTTTAAGCTTAAAATATATGTATTCAATCATTGTTTCTAATGTACGTTTTTTCCTAAAAATGTGTACTCGTATATAAGCCGACCCCCGACTTCAGCTTTCGAAAAATTACCAAAAATTCTCGGCTTATACACGAAAATATACGGTATTTATTTAACTTTCTACATCAGAAATATCTTTTTTGTACGTTTTATTTTTGTAATCAGACGGAATGTCGATGTGTATAGTTTGTTCATTATTGTCATTTGAAATAACCATTTCAGAATAACTTTTTTGATATAATCGTTGCTTACAAATCATTACAAGCACAAATCCTTGGCGTTTCAGTAAAAAACTGGAGAATGTGAACTGCTTTTTGGTAATTATTCAACAAAATAAAAATAAGCAGTATCTTTAAAAGGGCTCGAGCTCATTTTCATGCCCCAATATCGCATAGGCAAACTTTCGTGTTTCTCTTCTCTCGGATAGAGGGCGACGGGGAAAGAGGCTCTCTGCTCTGCTCGTCTGTTCTCATTCAGCTTGGAGAAATCAAAGTGAGAGAAACGAAACTGACGAAGAGATTAAAACTTTTATGCATGTGCTAAGCGTTTTCTATAATCGAAATTTCGTGATTACGATAATTTTCGACATAATACTCAATTCCATTAAAATTAGCTTTGTTTTGTCTAAGAAAGTATATTTACGCATTGAAACAGTGCTTTTAATTTTCAGATATACTGTCAAATAATAACACTTTCACTAAGTTTGCATTATAAATTGAAATTATTTATTTCAATAAATCGATTTGTCTTTTGCGTCACGCTATCCAAAACTGCAAGTATAATTTGGGCAAATGTATTTTTTTTTTATCACACTATCTCTTTGCTCAAATTCTCACTTAGTTGGATACTATGATACAAAATAACATTGACATATATTTTACTTGCAGTTTTGGATAGCGTGATGCAAAAGACAAATCGATTTATTGAAATAAATAATTTCAATTTATAATGCAAATTCACTGAAAGTATGATTATTTGACAGTATATTTGAAAATTAAAAGCACTGTTTCAATGTGTAAATATAATTTATTAGACAAAACAAAGGTAATTTTAATGGAATCTATAAACAAATCTTTTAAAATGACATCGAGGAGTGACTGGAATTTTTATATCATTATTTTAAAACTGTTATTTTGAAACTGAAATACAAATGAAAAAGCATCAGTAAGTGTATTTTATACATTTGTCTTATCTTGAAGTTAAAAATATCATGTTTGCATTGTAAGTATAAATAAAAGAAAATAGCAAATGATCAAATAAGAAAATCTATATCTATGTATATTTTCAGTAATAGAAAAGCGTCACTTAAAATTTGATATCATTATTTTTAAGACCCATATTTCAAATTCTTATAGTGATAAAGTAGCTGCGTCACAAACTTTTAACCCGTTAAGGGTTTTTGTACTGATACCCATTTACGAGTAGACCCAATTTCTGTCATATGTTGCAATTGGCCGATAAAGTGTTAACTGAAATCGCGAATTTTTTCAAAGATGAGGGTAAGTTCAGCCGTTTTAGCGTTTAAAGGGTTAACAACGAACGCAAAATTTTCTGAAGATGGTGGTAAGTCTAATATCCCGAAAACACTTAACCCCAAACTTTTATCAAAATCCCTATAACCATTTCCGAGTAAACCCAATTTCTGCCATTTGTTGCCATTGGCCAATAATGGGTTAACAGCGAATGCAAATTTTTCTGAAGATGAGGGGAAGTCCAAGCATCCCGAAAAACACGTAACTGCAAACTTTTTTGAAAATCGCTATGTCCATTTTTGAATAAACTCAATTTCTGCGATATGACACAATGGGCCAATAAAGGGTTAACAGAGAACACGAATTTTTCAGAAGATGAGAATATGTCCAATCGTTTTTAAACACTAAAAAACTCCAAACTCCAAATTTGCATCAAAATTGTTAAAGTCGTTTCCAGGATCCCGAAAACAAATATATAAAACAAATCACGTGGTTTACTTGCTTAATATAAGAGGAGGATGAATTTGTCGACTAGAACCTGCTTATGATTTTACGAATTACATTCTACATGCTAATATGTCGACAACTTTCACAAGAATGTCATTCAGTATTTTAAATAATTCTGCTGTCTTTAAATTTTATCTTACATCACACTACTTTTACAGAAATCTCTCACTTTGAATTCAAATAAAACTTGTTATAGGCTTAAATAAATGCTCACTGTCACACATGCACACACATACTCACATACGCGAACACACACACTTCAATAGAGACGCGTTGGTATTTAGACTGATACGATGAAAAAAAAAAAAAAGACATGATTACAGAAATATAATTTTAATAAAAAGCTTCTGAAAATGAGGGAATAAAACATCACTTTTGAATCACGGTGCCCTCCCCCCCCCCCCCCCCCCCCACACACACACAGGAGTTATCAGACCATTCTGCGTTAGCCTTTTTGGACAGAATATTTTTCATAGTACGAAATTTCCACATTAATATGCTCATTGGAATTATATTCTTTTTGATGTAGTTAGAGATTTCTAGGTGAATGAAACGCATTGAATAATAGAAGAGAGCAATAAGAAATTTGTTGAATCTGACCTAAAAAAAAAAATTTTTTTTTGAGATAACCCCTAAAAGAAAAACGTTAAATATCTCAGGAACTATTGTTGGGATCTTCTTGCAAATTTGTATCTAGGCTATTTTGATGCTCTCGAATCGTTTTCTGTTGTCAAACTAGTGGGTTAACATTCGAATTCCTAAAGTTGGACCCATTTTTAATATATACACGACCCCCTATGTCATTTTTTCCTACATACAATAAAAGTAGACATAAATTCCTGACGATTGGTGCCTACTGCATGTTTCTGCGTTAATTGGGTAATGAGATACGTAAAGTGCTTTTTTTTTTTTTTTTTGACCGACTGTACATTGTTGTTTGTATACTGTATAAACAAAACATAAGGAAAAAATATGCCACTCGCAAATGTTACAGAAAAAGAAATAATAAATAAAATTATATTGTTAAAAAAAATATATATATGAGTGATGAAATTTTTTAAGGTGTTCCTTATGATACGTATTCTTCGTCTAAAGAAATATCGCGAAACTCTGATGAAGATGAGTATACTACCAAATTGCTTCTTAAAACGTTGAGCGCACACTGAGAAAAAATTCTGTAGCTGACATCTAGAATCTAAATTGTGGCTCTAGAAAAAATAGCTCCATGTCATCCTTGTAAATTCTAATCCCATTGGAAAGCGAGTTCTAGAAGCCCCTATTAGAATTCTAGAGCATTTGCCTATATTCTCGAGGGCAAAGTTATTTAAAAATCCCTGCAAATAAATGATACTACAAGAGGCGGGTTTCTGCAACTATAATCTTGGTTTATTACCAAATTCTAGAAAATCAAGCGAGATTTGTATATTTCGCAATAAATGATTCAGAATATTTAGAGTATTCAGAACATAGTTTCACAATCTAGAAATGTGTGAAATTCACACTAGAAATTCTTGATAATTTCGTCTATTCAGTTTATTGGCGCATAGCTCGGAAATCTATATTTCTAGTTAAGGGATTTAGAAAATGGCCACTTATTCATTCTAGAGAAAGACGGTATATTTTTTTCCTCAGTGCAACGCGAATTAAGGAAATCCCCGTCAGGCATGCGCGCTGCTTAGAAGCGCGTCATACTTATAGTGTTTCAATAAAATCCAATAAAATGCCTTAATTATATCCTGAAATAAATAAAAATTAAGTATATTTTAAATAAATTTTCAGTAATTACTTAACACCGTGTAATTTTTTTAGTTTTATATCACATTTTACACTGTCAGTCACAGGTGGTTGACGCGGCTTAAACGGAAAGTTCAGTATCAGCCACTGATGGTTGACATGGCACTCAACGTGTTAAAGATGTTAAACACCAAAATAAAATATATATCACGGGATTATAAGAAGGTTGTAAATCCATGGTGCAGAGTGTCTAAACGAAGTTTAAATATGTAAAAGAATTAAGCGAGTTGTATCATTGGGGAAATAAATAAAGAATGTAACTAATTGTCGAGAAATAATCTGGCGTGTCACTCACACAACTTTCTCTTACCCTGAAATTTAATACTATAAATACAGGTTGGAGATTAAGACGTAAGATAACGAGTACTGTTGAGTAAACCTACGTTAAACATTTCAAATTAGGCTTCGGAAGAGTTTTATATTATAATTAGTTCTGTGTGAGGAGGGTTACCGCATCCCTCAACCCCCCGTTTCATTAATTCACCTACATTTATATAGAATTCAATTCTGTTATTAAAATTAAAAGTTTACTTAAAATTATACAGACAATTTTCACACACAACATTCATTGAAACTTACCAATCTTGATCAAACATTTCCAGAAACAAACTTACATTCACTTCAAAATACAACATTTGGATTTCCTAAAATTATTCGTTTTTAAGTTACTCTAAGAGACACAGACAAAGATCAAACGTTAAAAAACTTGACTGCGGTAATCAGAAAGCCTCAAAACGTGTAAATATAAAAAAAATAAGCGATGAATATTTAGCTTAAAATATACATTATATACCATGTATCTATGAGGAACTTATTTCAATTCCCGAATGGCTTTCCTGGAAATGGTAAAATATTATTAGTAAAGCACAACCACTAACAACAAATAACTAGTGTGTTGTGGTCACCACATGAATTTCTTCTATATTTTCCTGTACAAATTCACTCAGTAAAAATAATTTATTAAAATTATTATTTTAAAAAATTATCTTCTATGATAATGCAGACGATTTCCATATTAGAGAAATAATATAACACTAAATATAAAAAACAGGTTAAATTTATTCTCAATATTACTTTTTTTTTTTTTTTTTTTTTTTTTTTTTTGTAAAAAAAAAAAAAAAAAAAAAAAAAAAAAATCAATAACTTTATTTTAAATTATTGCAGATCAATGGTTCAACCATTCGTTTTAAAGGTACTGGCGTGCTCCTTTGAAAGATACCCATCATGAAAATGTACTCCCCTAGAGGGGGGTCCTTCCCCCCCTCCCCCCAGGGGGGATGCGAGGCTCATACATACACAAACATTTTTCCCCAGTTGACTATTACAAAAAATATATATTCGTTTCATTTGGTTTAGTGCAGTCTATAGATGTTAAACTCTATTTACCTGCAATTTCCTTTACAGACGTAATGTATTTGAATAATTTTGAGTGTCCCTGTGCACGAACCATTTGCTTCATCTCAACGAAAAGCTTACCGTAGCATCTTTATACGATACACATTTAAAATGCCCAGTTTGGAATTTCTGCTACTATTTGTTCTTGAGATATGCTGATAACAGACACACACACGCACACACACACACACACCATTCGCTAAAAACATGATTTTCGTATCCAGGGGACCTCAGAACATGCAGATATAACAAAAACTCACTTTTGAAAATTTGACCCTAAAACAATACTTTCTCTAGCGTAAGGGTAAGAGAAAGTAAACAATGGAAATAATCTGGTGTGTCACTCACACGACTTTCCCTTACCCTGAAATCCAATACTATAAATACAGGTTAGAAATTAAGATGTAACATAACGAGTGCTCAAAATTGGCTCCGGAAGTGTTTTATATGATAATTAGTTATGTGTGAGGTCCCCGTTTCTTTACTGCACCAATATTTATATAGAATTTAAATCTGTTATTAAAATTAAAAGTTCGCTTAAAATTATTCGGAAAACTTTCACACGCAACATTCCTTGAAGCCTATAAGTCTTGATTACAATTTTCCAGCAGCAAATTTATATTAATTTGAAAATACATATTTTAGATCTCCTGAAATTATTCGATTTTAAGTTACGCTAAGAGACACAGACAAAGATCAAACTTTAAAAAACTTGACTTTGGTATTTAGGAAGCCTCAAAACGTGTAAATACACAAAAAACAAGAGATGAATACAATGTTTAATAAAATCACACAATCAACTGTGGAAGAAAATCATATTTATTGAAATTTTTATTTTTCCGACTGAGTGAAAATAATGCCTGGACCGGGAGTCGAACCCCGGATCTTTGACTTACAAGGTCAAGGCTCAACCAATTGAGCTATCCAGGCCGACACCCGATCGACATTACTCACTCAGACAACCTTAAGGCAGAAACAATCTGGTCTATCATTTAGATAGCTCGACAGAAATAAGCCGCAGGTAAAGGAAAACACCATTAAACAATGGGAGAAAGAAATACAATTTTTAATAAAATCACACAATCAACTGTGGAAGAAAATCATATTTATTGAAATTTTTATTTTTCCGACTGAGTGAAAATAATGCCTGGACCGGGAATCGAACCCCGGATCTTTACCTGCGGCTTATTTCTGTTGAGCTATCTAAATGATAGAACAGATTTTTTCTGCCTTAAGGTTGTCTGAGTGAGTAATGTCGATCGGGTGTCGGCCTGGATAGCTCAATTGGTTGAGCCTTGACCTTGTAAGTCAAAGATCCGGGGTTCGACTCCCGGTCCAGGCATTATTTTCACTCAGTCGGAAAAATAAAAATTTCAAGAGATGAATATTTAGTTTTAAAACATACATTATTTTTCATATGTCTATGATAAATTGATTTCCATTCTTGAGCAGCTTTCCTGGTCATGGTAAAATATTACAGTAAAGCGCTTCCACTAACAATATAAAAGAATGTCATCGCTTAAATTTTTGCAGCCCTGTATATCTTTTGAAGAATATGTACAAACCACATAGTGCGCCTAAATATAATCCTATAGTAATAATTTACGGCACAACATGAAATGCACTTCCATCAATTTTCAGCTATTGTCGCACTGTAATCTAGTTCTTTTGTGTAGCCCTGTAAATGAACAGTGAATGATTTCCCCGCCATACTCTACATGAGGCATGTTTTTGTGCATATAAAAAATATATATTCATTTCATTTGGTTTAGTGCAGTCTATACATGTTAAATTCTACTCATCTGCAATTTCCCCCATAGACTTAATGTATTTGAACTCTCTTGGGTGTCCCTGTACACGAACCATTTAATTTATCTCAACAAAAATCTTAGTGTAGCATCCCATTTAGAACACTGAGTTTGGACTTTCTGCTATTATTTGTTCTTGAGATATGCTGATAACAGAGACACATACAGACAGACACACACAGAGACCATTCGCTAAAAACATGATTTTCGTATTCAGGGGACCTCAGAACATATACATATAACAAAAACTCACTTTCGAAAATTTGACCCTAAAACAATACTTTCTCTACCTTATGGGTAAGAGAAAGCAAAAAGGAAAGAAATAAAAAGCTTTTTTCCCTGGAGGGGGAAAGGGGGACGAGCTTCTAATGAAGCGTATTTCTATATCAAAACGTATGCTAATACAAATAAATTTGTTTTCATTCATTTTTACTGGACCAAAATCCTGTTTTACCCTTTACCTAATCTATGAATATCATCTTTTAAACTCATTAAGAGTTTAAAAATTTTATTTATTTACATTTTCCATTAAAATTTGGTTTAAAGTTCGAATAAAATAAGAAAAGATACACTGTTCAAAGATTGCAATTGTACTAATATACATTTTTAAGATAAACTTTTTTTTTAACTCTACGTACCAAATTAATTTAAATAAGTTATTTTGTAAATTTTATCTAACCAGTATAATAAAAAGTAAGTTATTATAAAATAATCTGGTGTGTCACTCACACGACTTTCTCTTACCCTGAAATTTAATACTATAAGTACAGGTTGGAGTTTAAGAGATAAGATAACGAGTACTGTTATGTAAACCTATGTTAAACAATTCAAATTAGGCTCCGGAAGAGTTTTATATGATAATTAGTTCTATGTGAGGGGGGGGGGCTACCGCCCCCATAATCCGGCGTTTCATTAATGCACCTACATTTGTATGGAATTTAAATCTGTTATTAAAAGTTTACTTAAAATTATACAGACAATTTTCACACGCAACATTCACTGAAACTTATCAATCTTGACCAACTGTTCCAGCAACAAACTTCATCATCATCATCATCATCAACTTCAAGGATTAGGCATAGTGCCTGTTCCGGCTTCATTGTTCAGTCCACCGCTTTCTCGGTCGTCCTCGATCTCTCCTGCCCTTTGGGGAGTAGTCGAGGGCAGCTTTGGGGAACCGTGTTTCCGGCATACGCTGTACATGGTCTTTCCATTTAGAACGATATTCTTGTATTCTATCACATAAGTTGAAGATCTTTAACTCCTTCCTGATGTCTTCATTCCGAATCTTGTCGAAAATTGTGCAGCCTTTTATAGGTCTCAAATGTCGCATTTCTGTTGCTTGGATTCTCGATAGATCCCGGCTGCTCCTCAAGGTCCATGTCAGCAACAAACTTATATTAACTTAAAAAAATATATATTATATGTCCTAAAATTATTCGTTTTTAAATTACTCTAAGAGGCAAAGACAAAGATCAAACGTTAAACAAGAAGCCTCAAAACGTGTAAATATACAAAATATAATCTGGTGTGCCACTCACACGACTTTCTCTTACCCTGAAATTTAATACTATAAATACAGGATGGAGATTAAGAGGTAAGATAACGAGTTCTGTTATGTAAACCTATGTTAAACAATTCAAATTAGGCTTCGAAACTGTAATATATGATAATTAGTTGTGTGTGAGTTGTCTAACCACCCGTTTCATCAATGTACCTACATTTATATAGAATTTAATTCTGCTATTAAAATTAAAAGTTTACATAAAATTATACAGACAATTTTCACACGCAACATTCCACGAAACTTACTAATCTTGATCAAACTTTTCCAGCAACAAACTTATATTAACTTCAAAATAGAACATTTCGATCACGTAAAATTATTCGTTTTTAAGTCACTCTATGAGTTACAGACAAAGATCAAACGTTAAAAAACTCGACTGCGGTAGTAGGTAAAAAAAGGAGAGTTCTAACACAGGAGGCGGGTGCAAGGGTGCAAGGCAAACCGTGCGGGTGCCATACCACCCCCTGAGGGTGTAGACGAGTTGGTATCGTCCTTGAGACATTCTCTAACTTAATTGTGAAACGTGATGAGGGTGTTAATTAATGTTGTTAATGAGGAAATTTTAATGAATGGCGTGAAAGATGATGATGGTTTTAAAAAGAGAATTTTTGTGGGGTTGTGTGAAGGTTATTGTTTATGAGTAATAAATTATGAAAATTAAAAAAAATTAAAATTTTTTAAAAATTAAAAAATTAAGAAATAAATAAGAAATCAACAAAAAATATGAATTTAACAATGAAGGATGTTGACGTAAATATATTATGAAAGAAATAGAGAGTATCGACTGGGATTCGAACCCGGCACCTTTCTGTAAAAAATATTTCCATAAGACAGTAGATTTCAAGCGTTAAACCACTGACCTATAAAAATATAGCCTGATGGCTCTATTTTAGGTATGAATGTGTGTGAGTGTATGTGATTTTTCTATTATATGTCTGCACAGTTCTTTTTTAAACAGTGCAAGCATATATTTTTGGAAACTCATTTGAAGAGTTCCTTTTTTCTATGAAATCGTCAAAAGAGGATTTCTTATTTTTTTTTATTTATTTTTATTTTATTTTTATTTTTTTTTTAAAGGGGACCTACCATCCATTCGCCGCATGTGTGCGACGTCCCAATTTTTCCTGATCTTCTATCTTTTCTGAAATCTTGCAACTTCATTTTCAATCTTCCAAGTTTGAAATTTTCTAATTCTCATTCTTCCAAGTTTCAGATCTTCTTATTTTCAAATCTTCAGTTTTTTCTTTATTTATTTTTAGGGGTCCCACCATCCACCCGCCGCATTTGCGCGACGCCCCAATTTTTTCTGATCTTCAATTTCATCAAACTTTTCTGAGATCTTGAGACTTCATTTTCATTCTTCCATGTTTTAGATCTTCTTATTTTCAGATCTTTTTTTTTTTTTTTTTTTTTTTCCATCTTTTCTTCATTTTTCAATTTTTTTCATTTTTGCTTCATTTTTCAATTTTTTTATTTTTATTTTTATTTTTATTTTTCAACTTTTAAGTAATTTTATAGTGCCCATAGGCTAATGAGCTCACACCATCATCCAAAATATATCTCTTATCATCAAATGGAGTTAAAGAAATTTTATTTTGTTTAAATGTGTAGATTTTGTGACATTTCTGCTCAATTCTTGTTTGTTCTGATATATTATATTTTAAATTATTAAGGTAATTTAGATAATCTTCATGTTTAATTTTTTTCTTTACTGTTATTGTGGAAATCACCTTCGCGGTTTTCTTTTCTCCATCTTCTGATTTTATACTATACATTTTGGCTTTGAGGCCTACAAATTCATGAATGAACCGCCCGTTTAATTCGTCTTTAAATTTTCCCAAAACTTTCTTGTTATGTTCTGAATGAAGTGGATGGTCTGTGGGGTAGTCAGATGTGTCAAAGATGTCTTGATGTTGTAGCATGTCTTGACAGATGTCAGGTGTGGTGATGTGGTACGTGAGTGAATCTGTATCTGCGAAGAGAAGTTTGGCTTGATCTTGATATGTTGGTTTTATGAAATCATAGTGGAATCTCTACATGTGTAGTTTAGACAATTCTAAGATGGTAAAGCCGATGTAAACGGGACGGTTCATCAAGATGGATTTTTTTAACCCGCTCCACTGCCGCTAAATTTTCATCAAATATTTTAAAGTTGGTGTAGAGAGGTGAGGCTACAATCTTTCCTGCTCTTATGGAGGAGTTTGTGACTTCTATGGATCTTCGTTTTCTGAGGTTTTCTATTGTTTTCCCGTCAGCAGTTTGAAAAAGTTCTTCTCAAATGTGGACTTGGATTCTTTACGTTTTTCTGTGTTGAATGCGATGTAGGGTTTGAGCCATGTTGCTTGTTTAAATTTTAATACTTTATGAATGTTGGTGAGAATTAATCCTTGTTGAATGTAATAGTGCAGGTTTCTGTAATGGGTGACATAATTCGACTTGTTGTAAAGATTGGGGGTTAACTTGTTTGAAGGGTGGAATTTTCTGTCTTGTAGCATGTGTTTGGCGAATGATGAGAGCTTGTGTTCAGTGATGTGTAGAGATTCTAGTGCTAAAGGGTAGTCGTTGTGTTCGTCGTGAAGATGTTGAGGATATTCCAAGTCCACCTCGAAGATGAAACCTTCTGCTGCGTCGGGTTGTAGGTTGAGGATTATTTCGGTGTTAAAGTGTTCAGGGTCAGCCCACTGGAAGCTTCCATAAGGTAGTGGCTCCGAAGCACTGAGGCGGTAAAGGTTATTTGCGTCCCAATACATAATGTATTGAGATAAAGCAGAGGGGTCATAGTCTTGAGTTTGAGGAATATTGGATTTAGCATGCCGATGACTGATCATAGAAACCCCACCTCTCACAACTTTTTCTATGAAGAGGAGCATATTTATATCAGTTAGAAATTCGAGGTCTATCCCTGTCATTTTTAAACATGCCTGCCATGACAGACCGGGTTCTGTGAAACAGTGCGTTGGGTCTAAACCACAATATTTTAAACAAAGTTTTCTGAAATTTTCAAAGACGTCTGCTAACAACAGCACGTCGGTCTTGACATAGAGGTCATGGTACTCCCCAAGATCTTGAATGTTGAAGGCCTCCTACACTTTGACAGCATGGTGATAGTCATCAGAAGAGATATCTTCATCGGTCAAATCATTGTGGAAGGCACTTGGGGGAGGCAGCTGTTTTTCACCGAAGATGTTGAAGTCGGTGATATGAGCATAAGGGTAGACCCCTTTTCTTAACAGGAGAGAAAAATCTATTGTAGGAGGAAAGTTTTCTTTTAGAAGATGAAATTGATCTTGATCTTGATTCTGGACGAGTTTATCTAAAGAGGAGGGGAGGAACTGAACAGAGTCCAGGAAGATGAGCAGGATGGGACAATTTTTTTTAGTTAAATTAAATGCAATACATTTTTCAAGGGTGTTGGGGATACCCAAATAGCAAATAATTATTGGCCGAGTTTCGGCCGAATGTCCAAGTCTGACCATTTTTCGTTCAAACGACCTCCCTTCCTGACGTCGGCAGGAAACACTTTATGTCCGCCCGGCAAACCACCTATCGATCATCCGATCTGGAGCATTTTTTAATCAATCCTGAACATCTTCCCTACCTTATTTCGACCATTTGGTTGCCAGTTGATTATTTATCGACGTTATATGGTGTTGTGTTGATTACCTACGGATATCATTTGTGTGTGTTTTTATCAAATTTTCGTGTACTTTCAAGGGACTTCATACCTTTTAAAATATGATGGTATGCTTGAAATTTGAGTCTGTTTTTATTAATCCCAAGTTCTTTCAATTTTTTTGAAATTACACAAAAACATATTCAGCGTTTCAGACATATTTCAGCTTTTAAAAAATACAAATTTAAGATTTTTAATTAACTACAAAAATCTGCAAAATTATCAACAAAACAAATTTTATGTATCCGTGACATAAATTAGAGTTTATGTATTAATAATAAATTAAAATATTTAAGATATTTAATTAATTGAAATAATTTTATTGATTTTTTAATTAAAACTTCCTTTTTTCCCATTTTTTAAATTTGTATTTTGTTTATAAATTTTTAATTTGTCTGCTAAATAAAATTGAAATTGTATGATGAAAAAGCAGAAATTATATGATGTTTAAAGCTTGTTTTAGGGTTTGAAAAAAAAAAAAAAAAGCAATATTCTTAATTATAATTACATGAAAAAAAAAAAAAAAATCGAAGTTATTTTTGTAAGATATTTTGGTTTAGAATAAAATTATAAAAATTATTTTGTTTAGAATAAAATTATAAAATTCTATATAATAGAAATTATCCCAAAACTTTATTTTCTAAAGTAAATTTGTATATAAAAATCATCTGGTATAAAGTAAAATTATCAAGCAAATAAAAAATAAAAAATTTAAGACATTTTGACTACGTGAATAATTAAAAGTAATTAAATTATTTAATTATCTTATAGATTATAATTTTTAATTATTTTCCTTAAAAAAAAAAAAAAAAAAAAAAATCTAATTTACCACTGAAGATTCTTATATAATCAATTTATTTTACAAAATGTAGTTTTGGGATCTCCATAATGCGGATTATGCTATTATGTAAAATAAACGCATTAAAATTATAAATTATCTTAGGAATATTGAAATTTTGTCTTTTTCTTAAAGTTTTGCTATTTTTTTTTCTGAAATTAAGTGTATTTTTTTTATTTTTTCTAAAGGCTAAAACAATTTCTAAATACTATACGTTTTTGCGTAAAGGAAAAGAATTTGTTTTTACTGCAAATAAAAACATGGAAAAATTTATGAAATTTTCAACTAAGCAATCATAAAAAATAATGAAGTAATTTTAATTATCCTAAATATTTAAATTCATTCTTAATATGTAAACCCTAAAATAAGTTATCTTGTTATTAATTATACATTTTTTATTTATTTATTTATTTAAAGTATTAAATGTATAATTTTTCAAAAGCTGAAATAAAACTTAAATATTATACAATTTTTTGTGTATTTTTAATAAGCAGAAAAAGAAATCGGTATCAATAAAAACAGTCTCACACTTCATACATACTATGATATTTTAAAAGGAATGAAATCCTTTGAATTAGAAACAAAAATTTTTATACCTTAATTGTTTTCATGTCCTATAGTTAGTTCTCTTTTCGATTATCTATTAAACCTTTAAAAGAAATTGTAATTTTCTAAAGTAAATAAACAAAATACCACTGATTAGCTTTATCGTTTGTAATAGATTTTCAGATACACCATGTCAAGTGTGAGGCGAATGTGAAAAAATAATGACCTTGGCGTACAAAACAGTACGCCAAACTCATTTACTAACCATTTCCTCTTTAGGGGTTTCTGTTAGGGGTCATCCTTTCAATTTCATTAGTATCAGTGGTTCTGTGGAAGATATGGAAAGTAGTAAGTCTGTGTATATATATATATATATATATAATTCGAATAATTTAATACCTTTGTATATATATACATACATATAAATCATAATTTTATTTTATTTTTTATTTATCATAATGGAAAAAAAAAAATATATATATATATATATATATATATATATATATGTATATTACTCCGTTTTTAAAATGAAATTATTACGGATTTCTTTCTATGTGACAGTAATTTCAAATAAAAATTACTTGTGGAGGACTATGTTTTCATAAACTATTCAATTTTATTGATTATAAATGACTCCTCGAAGAAAAATAGTGTATATGGTTTAAATGTTTGAATTCACGTTATTTACCTAAACACACGTTAAATAAATAAAAGAAATGTCTCTCGTTTCACAATATTTATTATTATTATTATTATTATTATTATTATTATTATTATTACTATTAAGGCTCATTGAACAAAAAGCTACAACTTTAAAGGAATTCTAAGCCACTACGAACATTCATGCTTGAAAGGGGATTTGAACCTGGCGTGTTAAACATTTGGCTACCAAATGTGCTATACGGTATAAAAGGAAATGAATGCAGTGTGGTTTATATATATGTATTGTAACAAAGTTGTAGAATGCAAGAAAATAGATGATAAAATGCCATTATAATCCTCAAGAGCCGCTAGTTTTGTGGATTAGCTGATATATATATAGAAAGGGTTTTCAATATATATATCTTAATAAACAAGGAAAAAATGTATAGAGTATTCAATATTGTTGTAATTTAAAATTTTAAATATATATATATATATATATTAATCTGGTGCATAAAATGAAATTTGCTTGTTATGATATAATGTGATAATATGACACTTTTTCACTCCAGTAGGAAAGTGCTAAATAATATTTTATGGAAAAAGTTAAATTTTGATTGTAATAGAATATGTCGTGGTTAGTATTCGCTTTCATTTTGAAATCTACAGCGTATTTGGAGATTAGATATAAGGTGTAGATAGCTATTTTATGTATCTGTTAGAAGTTAGAATATCTGTTATATCTTTAGAATATCTGTTTTAGATATAAGACATCGATTCATCATATTAATTTTTTAAATCCAATGTGTATCTCTAAAATACTATGGAAGGGCAGAGAAAAGGGTAAAGAAGAAAGTCTGATGAGGATGGCTTGCTCACGTGCGCTAGTTACTTACTTGCATTTAAAAAACTAATGTTGCCTTTTTTTTTTTTTTTTTTTTAATATAGTTCAGGCATTTTGTTGACATTTCTAAGAAGAATAAAATTTCCATATATTTTATTTATCTTTTGAGTTAAAATTTTGGTATTTTACATACAGGCTGACTATGAACTATGAGATGATCGTGCCTTTGGGTGGAATGCCTAAGTGGGAGTTTTTCTAAGGTTTCCTAGTTCGCATTCACGTGAGTTTCGAAGGAAATTTCCGAAAGTGTTGGCCAAGGAGCGCGACTTTGAATCGAATACGGGACATCCCATCTAACAGTTCGGGAAGCATAATATGTCACCCACGTGTAGAAATAAATTAATGAAATAATATGAAACTGGTATGAAAATGGTTATATCAATTTTATTTTAGGACTATGATAACATAAAAATAGGCATTTTAAGCCAGTTTTTGAGATTTCATATTTAAATAAGTTGCCGAAAAGTATGTGATTTTGCAAAAAGAAAATTTTAAATGTTATTTCATTCTCTTTCTCTTTTAAAGTCTGAAAATTCTTAAACTTTCGCCAAAAAATAAAATTTTGAACGTATTTAAAGGTTTTGCGTTTAAAACAATTTCATTCCTAAATTCTAAGAAGTTTACATTTAATGAGTATATGTGATATGTAGCATTATGAGATGTTTTTAAGATACTGAGAAATTGAATAGCTTTTTTTCATTTTTTAAATCCAAGTGTTATCACTGAAATAATGTGAAAATGTACATTTTAAGCTAGTTCTCGAGATTTATATCATGTAGCTCATTTTACATTATTCTTTTTAATATTTGTTAAATATGTCCCTATATAGAGTAGAATGATAGATTTTTATTCATATATAATTTTTTATTTTAATCTAGATAAGATATTTACGATAGATTTTTTTTTTTTTTTAATTTTATATAACATATGTCTTGTAAGTTGCAAAAAAGTTCGATTTTTTGCATTACTTTAAATATTTTTTAATGTATAATTGTTTAATTTAATTTAATTTATTAATTTCTGTCCATTTTTGATGAAAATGCAAACTAGAAAATTTAACATATAATATTTTAATTAAAATTAATTAATATTATTTTTTAATTTAGCGTAGTCTTAGTATTACTTTTTAAATTAAAATTCTTATAATCTGAGTCATTTAAAATAAAATAATTATTAAGATGTGGACAGCAGTCATTTATGAAAAACATGGATTGATCATTTTTAAAGAAAGTTGTAAAAACGTATTGCCTAAAAGTTATCTCATACCTCAGACATGCTATTTGATAAATTTGACGATTGCGAGTCCATAAAATTGTAAATGTTAAAAAAATATATAATAGCGTTCATGAATAATTAGTAATAATAATAATTATTATTATTGTCGTTATTGCTGCTTCTGTTGTATTATTACAAATGAAAGAAGTATATGCTTAATTACTAATTGCCACAATTTTATTAGTATTAACGTTCCTTTGTTAATGAATTTATAAGTAATTTTAAAATTTGCGGGGGGAAAAATATGTTTTTAAAAAAGGTTTTTATTTTTTATACTACTTCTGAGAGATTTCCTCATAATATACTATGATGTTGAATGATTTCATATATATCTATATGGTAACTGTTTGTTTCTAAATACAAATGATTATTCAATATATAGATAGAAAAAAAGCAATTAAAAATTCCCGTACAGTTAGATAAAAACGCGCAGATTTAACTATTTTTTTTCCCCTTAAAAAGCAGGTGTTGTCAGCAGGGTTCAAGATTGATTGTACAAATAATTTTTCGGAATTCGAGATATTTGCTAATGATCACTGTAAACGTTTACGAATACAGTCGGCAGCAAAATTATTTGACCGCTAGCAATAATTCCTATATAAAAAAATCTGATGTGGGCACCACATGACTTCCTTATACACTTTTAGAAAAATACATAATGTTAAAAAACATTGACACTGGACCCGAAACAGTTGGCTAAAAATATTTTTTAAAAAAATGAATTATCACCGTGTTCTGAGGTTTTCTGAAAGTTAGTTAAAAATCGATTGCAAGATTTGTACTGGTAACGCTGACGAAGGCAGCAGGGACCCGAAAAAATTGGCTAAAAGTATTAAAAAAAGGCATTTTCACCATGTTCTGAACTATTCTGAAATTTCAAATGTCTAGCTAGTCGGGAAGTTAGTTAAATAAATTTTCTGTTGAACCATATAAACGCTGCCGATGGCAGCAGGGACCTGAAACAGTTGGCTAAAAGTATTAAAACGATGCATATCCACCGTGTTCTGAACTATTCTGAAAGTTTCAAGTGTCTAGCTAGTCGGGAAGTTAGTTAAATAAATTTTCTGTTGAGCCATATAAACGCTGCCGCAGGCAGCAGTGACCCGAAACAATTTGCTAAAAATATTTTAAAAATGCATTGTCACAGTGTTCTGAGCTTTTCCGGAAGTTTTAAATGTCTAGCTACTCGGGAAGTTAGTTAAAAATCGATTCCAAGATTTGCACTGGTAACGCTGCCGAAGGCAGCAGGGACCCTACACAGTTGGCTAAAAGTATTAAAAAAAATATTTTCACCGTGTTCTGATCTAGTCTGAAAGTTTCAAATGTCTAACTAGTCGGGAAGTTAGTTAAATAAATTTTCTGTCGAATCATATAAGCGCTGCCGAAGGCAGCGGGACTTGAAATAGTTGACTAAAATTATTAGAAAAATGTATTGTCACCGTGTTGTGAGCTGTCCTGAAAATTTCAAATATCTAGCTAGTCGGGAAGTTAGTTAAAAATCGATTGCAAGATTTGTCTATACCGTTTTTTGATACATTATGGCCAAAACCTATGTATTTTTGTCATTATGAACCTAATTTTCCTAAATATCTCCAAAACGGAAAAGCATACAAAGTCCAAAAAGGGAGGTGCACAACTAGATGTTATAACAAACCTATGTACCAATTCGCAACTTTCTACGTCCAACCGTTTTTGAGTTATGCGACATACACACACACACACACACAGACACACACACACACATACAGACGTCACGAAAAATCGCGTAAAATCCCTTATATCTCTAAAACGAGAGCTCGTGTTAAGACGACACTTGCAGGTGTGTAACTAGACATCATGACAGTCACATGTATAAATTGGCAACATTCAGCGATCATTCGTTTTCGAGCAATTTGAAATACAAAATCCATTTCGCAAATCGGGATTACTATACTTCCTTATACTTTGTATAAGGAAGTAAAAAGTATACTTAATACTGTTTTATTTTTTTCCTTTTTTAATAAAACCTTTTCGAATCATGTTCTTTGACTGACTAAGAAAATGACTCGTCAAGGATATATTTAACAAAATAGTATTAAGTGTACATTTTAATATAGGAATTATTGCTAGCGCTGGAATAATTTTGCTGCCGACTGTATGTTGTGATTATTCGAAGTATCATTGTATTAAAATGCGAATTTTTATATTTTTGCTTTGAAAAGTAGCATAAAAAGTAAGATAGAAATAATAATTTGATTTCGAAGCTTTTTATTACCGATTCATATTTGCTTATAGCAATGTCTGTAAACTGTGAAATACTTAATCATTTTTTATGTTGAGAAAAATTGCTAGATTTTATAGCATTTATTTAAACAGTTTGATTTTTTTTTTTTTTTTTTTTTTAAGTAAATTAAAAAGCGTCTGTGATATACCACGGAATGTAATAACGCAATGAGAAACAATTAGTAATTCTGATTTCTTATTATAGAATACAACAGATATAAAATTATTTCAGCCAAATTATGTGAATTGCTTATTATAGATTTGTAAAGAATGCACATTTTTATTCCTTGTAATGCGACCTTTCTGAAAAAATATCTGATTGTAATGCGATAACATTTAACATTGTTTTTTCTTCAGAAATGTTATTTTAAATCAAATTGAAAACAGACAAAACGCATTAGTGATAAATTAGTGACTTTGTAACTGCTGATTAGATGCCAACTGTTGCAGGTATATGCAATTATAGTTTTTTTTTCCCCTATAAGTCACAACTTTTAATTCCAAAACCATGTGTTGCTTACAGTGACGCAACAGAGCTCGCGTCGTTTGTAATAAGTATCCTATTTTAAAGTGCAACCCCTCTTTTTTTTTTTTTTTTTTTTTTAATAAATGTATGTGAAACACTATGCGCAATGTGCATTACACTTTGATCGCGGAAACAATATTCAAATTCTATTTAAAGCGCGCATATACACACACATTTATATGTATAATTTCTCCAATGACATGATTTGATAATCTGTCATAGGAGATTCGATTCACTCTTGTGAAAATGAAAGATTTTGCGCCTCTAAATCTAAGTATCTAAGTATATGCTACATTTGATTGAAGTTAAAATCAAAATATTTCATAAATATTGGATTTTAAAATGAATATTTAGTCATCCTTGACATATCGTTAATCGCGAAACAGCATTGCGCGCTATTATAATGAGTCGGATTTTCGTCTGGTTATAGGTCTTTGCTCGAATTTTTGCCTGATCTATTTTGTTCTTGTGAAAATCTATTGAAATTTTCTATCTAACGGTCGAATAGTTCACTAACATTTGAGAATTAAAACTGTTATAGGATGAATTAACTTTTTCGGAGTTTTCAATTTTCTTTCGCAGAAAGTCTACTCTGCCCTAAACTTATGCATGAAATGCTCTCCGTGAGGATTTTTTTTTTAAGTCCTAGAACTTGCTTACGTTAGTTACTGCAAAAACCTCGGAAAACTCAGAACAGCTAATCTGAGTGGCGTGACATGGAATCGAACCCGGCACATCCCGTCTACCAGCTTCAAGAGAAGAACATTTCAAGCGCTGGTGGGGCTGAGAAGTTTAGAGATCCATACATAACAAAGTAACATTGTATTGCGTATAATAATAATAATAATAATAATAATAATAATAATAATAATAATAATAATAAAGTATGCAATGAACAAACAGTCACAGCTTGGTTTTATATCTTAAGGTGTTTGTTTGCAAAGCTCTTTTCCTTTATGTTTTATATCATATTTATATCGTTATATATACATCACAGTACACTGTAAAAAAAAAAAAAAATAATAATAATAATAATAAGATTACGGGGAAAGTCCGGCAGCAGAGATTCCAGACAAAGCCCGTTTACGGGCTACGTCGGGAATCTCTGCTGTCGGGCTTTCCCCGTAATCTTATGGGATTTTTTTTTTTTTTTTTTTTTTTTTTTTGACAGTGTAGGAAAAAAAAAAAAAATGCACACAAAAATTTGTTGAAAATAGAATATTGTTGTGCAGTGGAATAAGATTTTCAGCATTTCTATACCAAACATAAAGCATAATGCGCATTCGTTCCATGTACGAAAATATGAATTACTTAACATTTTAATTTAAATAGAGTGCTTAAAAGCAATGTTTGTAAAATCCATTTTTGTTTTCATCTCAAAAAGTCATTATATCAATAAAATGTCAGAAATGCAGTAATATATACAATAACTGATGAAGATAAATTTGGATAGGCATGTTGAAAGTAGTCGTTACAAGAATTACACGGATTTTAATTAAAGTAAGTTTTTCAAATTCTTTAATAGAATATGACATACAACTGATAAGTTATTTAAAAATTTGGTATAGCATTGTAACTACAAGAAATTGCATGCTTGCTGTTTATAATTTTTATACAAAGAAGCAAAAAAAAAAAAAAAAAAAAAAAAATCCGAATTATTTTATGATTCCGTGCTACAATTGTTGTTCCATATTGCAATTTATTGTACAAATACACGAATTTAATGAAGTTACACAGTCGCCCTACTGTAACTTTTGTTTTTGTTCACTGTTAAAAATGGTTTCATAAAAATGAGCTGAAGTGTCCCAAAATAGCTCCGAAACAATATATGCTAAAACCCATGTACTCATTTTTGAGTTTATTGACATGTGAAATATGGAGATATTTGGATTCTGATTGGTCAACTCCATTTTTGAGCATGTCAGTATACTCAAAAATGAGTACATGGTTTCTCAAAATTGAGTACATATTGTTTCGGAGCTATTTAAAGACAATTTAGCCCATTTTTTAAGAAATTATTTTTAATAGTGTTTATTTACGAAAATAGTCAGATTAAAATTTGTTTATAAAACGCTTGATAACTAATAAATGTAAGAAATATTGAATAGAATTACCTTAGATTTTTTAAAGTCATATAATTTTTTTTTTTTTTTTTTTTTTCTATTTTAGCAGTTAAAATGGTTATCTTTAAGGGGGAGGGGAATTGTTTCATATTTAGGAGAGAATACTTAATAGACGGCAAATGTTGATGTTTTATTGGTTTTAGTAGAAAGAGAATATTAATTCTTTTTGTAAATTATTGTTTTAAATTTGCATTTATATGCGCATGAAACATAAAAGACATAAAAGAAATGAATATCTTATATGAACTTATATGAAACATAAAAGAAAAAGAATAGCATTTAAATTATTAAGTATTAGGATTTTTTAAACTAATAAATTAAAAATATATTTAATATTTTATTTTATTTTATTTTATTTATTTATTTTTAATGTCTTATGTGAATAGATTTTTAATTTCAATTTTTTCTTTACAATTTTTATAGTTTCAAAGTATATCCGAAACATATTTGGGTATTACACTTTGTGAATTCAATGAAAAATTACTTAAAAAAAGAAAAAGAAACAAAAATGTTTCTGATTTGATTTTTAAATTTAATGCTACTTTGATGCGAATGTTGAAATATGGTTTCTGAAAATAAAAATCGTGTATTTGAAATGTCTATATCAAAATGAAAAGTAAAATAGACTCACAAATTAATTTAAATGTCTAAGAAAAATCTTAATTATCTTATACTATTAAGTGAGCAATATTTGTATATTTCACTGTTCTCGAAAACGGCAGTTCGGACAGTCACGAGATTTAACAAAAGGGGCCTCCCGAAGGATCATTGTGCACACCGAAGTCAGAATTTCGAATTTTTGTTTAGTTTTCTTTTAATTAATAAAAATATGAAAAGAATAAGCTAATAATAGCAAAAAAATAGCCATTTAAATTTAATCCAGGATTTAATTGTTGCAAAAAAAACATACTATTAGAGAGCAATATTTGTATTTAAATTTTATCCATAATTTAATTGTTGCCAAAAAAAAAAAAAAAAAACTTATACTATTAAGTGAGCAATATTTGTATTTAAATTTTATCCATAATTTAATTGTTGCCAAAAAAAAAAAAACGAGTTTATTATTATTTTCTTTTTTCAACAGGAAAATAAATGCATTTATCTAAACATGAACAATAAAAAAAAATAATAAATAAATAAATAAATTATACATCTCACAAAGATTGACGTTATTTTTAATTTAAAATTTCTTTTACACATTGATAAAGTGCTAATATAGTTTACGATGCTAATATATGTTGTACTAAAATCAGTTTTGTTTATAGATCCTCCTGGGTGATTTTTAGGTTGATTTCTTTAGAAATCGACCTATTGATGCCACAACGACTAAACGGATCTGGATGAGATTTGGTACAGAGATAGAGAATAGTCTGGAATAGAATATAGGCTACTATTTATACCGGGAATTTGATTCGATTTTTTAAAATTAATTAAAATATGAAATTAATAAACTGGTAATTGACATAATATAAGCCATTTAATTTTTTAATTGTTGCCAAAAGAGTTTACGAGGTATTTTTTTATTTATTTATTTTTTCTAAAATGAAATATGCTTTCACGCGAAAAATAAAAAATTACTAAATGTTAAATTGGTCGATGAGAAAATGACACTTTATAATTTAAAAATAAAATAGTAATATTACAAATCGAACATTTTCTTCTGAATTTTATTTCACAGCATTTTTTTATATACCTCAACTTCAGATTTTTTTTTTTTTTTTTTTTTTAGTACGGCGGATGGAACACGCTTGGCATAAAAGCTAATTCAGCATTATATTAAAGGTATTTTCCTATTGATAATTCTGGACATTTTTTTTTTTTTTTTTTTTTATGCTGAAGTAGATCAGACATTTTTCGCCAAGGAAAGATAGAAAGAAATACGCAAGCAAAATGATGATGTCACTCGCCGTTCGTGGATGCAAGAAAAATATTTCCTATGTTAAACGCCCATTGGGTTTTTGTAAAAAAATTATTAAAAATCGAGGAAAATTATTTCCCGATTTTAATCCCCATATATATGTATTAGTTATCATGTCCATCCGTTAGATAAAGTTATTTTTGTTGTAAAATTGACAAAGTTTGAATTTTTAATTTCAAAACTCTAGAGAAAAAACATGGCAAACTTCCATATTCGATTGAAAACACAAACACATCATTTCAAAGGATGATATTTACACAATAAATATCCAAATAATATACTAATTAAAAGGAAAATGATAAATATTCTATCATAATTTGAAGTCAAATTTGTTTTCAAATGTCTAAATAAAGTATCTGATATAAGATACTAATATGTTGCAGCGGAATAGATTTGATATCGGTCATCCTTGGCAGAAAAAAAAAAATAAATATCGCCAAATTATTTGGCGAACATAATTTAATTCCTTTCAAAAATCATGGTTATTTTAACAACTTATATTAAGAGAGTAATGAATAATATGAAACAATATTTCGCACAATGGATATTACGAAAATATACATCTGGCATGTATATTTTCGTATTACGTTTTTGATCACCAAATACAATAAGTGCCAAGAACGACAGAGTTTTGAAATTTAAAATTAAAATTTTGAGTTATTTCGACAGCAAAATAACTCAATCTAACACATGCACATGATAACTAATCTATACTAATATTATAAATGCGAAAGTTTGGATGGATGTTTGTTACTCAATTACGCCACATCCGCTAAACGGATCTGGATGAAATTTTGTACGGAGATAGATAATAGTCTGGAATAAGACATAGGCTACTATTTGTACCGGAAAAATGTAAATTTTTAATAAATTTTCTATATAATATAGATATTTCTTCTATAATAAAACTTTGAAATAATTTATTTTAATTTTTAATTGTTGCCAAAGAATATTTCACGCGAATAATAATAATAAAAAAATATATATATTAAATTTGCTTAGGCATGTGACAACATGACGTCATTATCAAAATTAAATAATAAGAAAATGAAAGCTAATTCAGATCTGTATTAAAGAGCTTTATTTGTTGATAATCCTGGGTATATTTTTAATTTTAATACTGAAGTAGATGGGACATTTTTCGCCAAGGACTCTATTTTTGTGACAGCAACTTTAAGCCAAGTAGTCCATAAAAAATATAAACAAATCTGTACATATAAAAGAGTAAACTCTCTGATTCACTGACTCAACACTGCCATGACGATTCTGTGGGAAAGAGGGTCACAAATTTTAGTGACCAGGTTGGTTTTCGGAGCCTGACCCCCCCCCCCCCCCCACACTAAGACGGTATTTTGCAAAATACCCCTCTGTCCCCTTTGGGGGGCAGAAGGCATAATTCGGCTCCAAATTACTTAACGGTGAAGAAATTGCAGATGGAAAGACTAGACTTGAATACAAAAAAATTATTTTCTGCGATTTTGGAATTTTGGATTTTTAAGGTGGGGAGGGAAGGGAAAAGGTTTTCGAAAAATGGTACTCAACACACGAGGAAATCCAACTGAACTCACTAGAAAGGGATTTTGTGAAATTCCACCCTACCGCCCTTTGGAGAAAGGGGGGCAAAAACATGTATTCATACATAACTCTGCACTAAATTATCTTAGGTAGGAAATTTTTTATGTAATGGGCGATTATATGTATCTAACTCATAGTATGAAGAGATTTTGCGAAATTCCTTCCTCCTTCCCTCCTTTAAGAGCGAGGGGAGAGATTAAAAAAAAAAAAGTTTTAAAGCATAGCTCAGCTTTAAATAATTTCAGGATCTCAATTTTTTTATGTGTCGGTTAGGTATGCGTATGCAACATGCAATATAAAGTAATTTTGGAAATTTACTCCCCCCCCCGCCCTTCCCCTTGGGGCGGGCAGGGCAAAAACCACATTTTGAAGCTTAAATCCGTCCAAATTACCTAAGAATGCCGAATTTTGGTGTGTGGGTGTTAATTAAGTGTGCGAAATATGCACTTTGATGAGATTTTGTAAAACTTTCAATTTTAACCGCGAGGGAGGGGGAGAAAAAAGCAGGTAAGGGACTGCCGAAGGCATTGGGGCTCCAGACTCGACTGTGACGAGCGGGAATACCGCTACAGAAAGTAGCAGGAATTTAAACTTAAAATTTTGACGGATTTCAATGATTTTTAAATTGTTTTTAGATATTTTATTATTAATGATATGCTGTTTTGGGGATTCATTTCAATATAATGGCCAGCGAAGCGTGCAAAGCCTGCTAGTTACTATTATTCACTGAAATTAAGACGCGAGGTGAAATTTTAAGAAATTCTAAACAAGTATGTTGTGGCCACCACAAGACTTTCTTCTATATTTTCCTATATACATATTCAATCAGTAACAATATTTAAAAAAAAAAAAAAAACTATTTTTTTTTCTAAGTTTTTTTTTTTTTTTTTTTTTTTTTGTTAAAAGTAAAAAAAATCGATAACTTTGTTTTAAATTATCACAGATTTATAGTTCAACCATTCGTTTTAAAGGTATTGACGAGATCTTTCGAAAGATACCCATCTTGAAAATTTCCCGGGAAGCAATGCCCCCACATGCACAGAAATTTTTTCCTAGTTAACTATTACTATTATCAATAACTCATATTAATTTTACAATCACAAGTTAAAAATAACTCTCATTATGTACATTTATACGAAATTTTGTCCTATACTGCCATGTTAAAAAAAAAAAAATGCGATCACAGCGCCACCTGTTGAGCTATTGATCCCCAAATGTAATCAGCAGCACTTTATGTCGGGGACCAACTAAATACCAAGTTTGGTTAAATTTCGTTAAAATATATATATATATATATATTACGATTTTTTTTAAGTTTTTTTTCGTTAAAAGTAAAAAAATCGATAACTTTGTTTCAAATTGTCACAGATTTATAGTTCAACCATTCGTTTTAAAGGTATTGACGAGATCTTTCGAAAGATACCCATCTTGAAAGTCCCCCCCCCCAGGGTGGGAAACGATGCCACCCCCATGCACAAAATTTTTTTCCTAGTTAACTACTACTATTATCAATATTTCATATTAATTTTACAATCACAAGTTTAAAATAACTCTTATTATGACGGAATTTCGTCCTATGCTGCCATGTTAAAAATTTGCATAAAATGCGATCACAACCCCACCTGTTGAGCTATTGATCCCCAAATCTAATCAGCACCAGTTCATGTCAGGGTGCAACTAAATACCAAGTTTGGTTAAATTTCATTCATTGGTTCGTGAGATACAGAGTCCACAAAAAAAAAATGATACAGACAGACACACAGACAAACAGACATTTTCTAAAAACTATCAATTCGTGTTCAGGACATCCCAAAACGTGTAGATCCGTCAAAAAACGGAGGTCGAAAAATTTCGCGAATCCAATACTTTCTCTATATTACATATAGAAGAAAGTAAAAATACCGGCTTTTTGATGATTTTTGGGAGTACACCTCGGAGAACAAAATACAAAATGCATGAGTCCAGTAGTGCCGATTTTTGCTATTTTTATTCAACTTAAAAATCAGTGAAACTTAACAAAAAAAAAGGTTGTAATACAAAGAAATTAAAAAAAATATTACAAAATGCTCGCCTCCGAGCATCCTAAAAAACATGCTGCAGCTTTTAAGCACCAAGTCTCCCTCCTTTTTTCGAGTCTCTCACACTTCCGAGCACACTTCGGAAAGGGGGGGGGGATACCTCACACAAAACACTGATTCGTTAATTGTGATATCACCATGCCTGTGATATCATTTTCCACCAATCTTCGTCTACCCGAAACTCAGAGAAATGTCGGTAGTAAACAAAGCCCATGCGTGAAATTGAAACCTTGTGATGTTACCGCTTCTTTAGAAAATATAAAAATTTTTCATACAAAGCAGTTGTCATTCAGACGGCTTCCCATGGCTCCGTTCTGTCTGGTCACACGACCCCTGACCTCTTGGAATGTTTGTAACCTTCACTGCAGCACAGCTTCCTCCCTCCTAAAAGACCATTTTACGGCCTTCAGGATGTAAAATGGGCTCCAGAAGACACAGGTGCCTCCTCCCATTATCAAACATGCAACATCAGAGAGTTGAGCTAGCCCCCCAAAAAAAATTTTTTTCGAAACAACCCCCTGAACTTTTATAGAACTAAAAATAATCTTAAAAATAAATTTTCTAGTCTTACACCTTGCATATTTACTAGATCCCAAGGTCTCATTTCACATTATATATATATATATATATATATATATATATATATATATATATAAAACAATTAAACATTCACATACAGTTTCGTGATGACAATCAAAGGTTCTACACCTAAACCTAACAAAATTTTAAAAGTCAAACACTGAAATTTCACAATTACACAATAAAATTTCATGAAAAAGAAAGAAAAATAATTCATAATCAATACATTCAAACATTTTTTGGAATACAAATGAAGGAAGAAAAATGAATAAATATTTACAAACAGTCCAAAAACACTACCTAAAACCTAAAACCAAGGCTTTTTTTTTTCTATTCTTCATGCATGCGACTTAACGCATCTGCATTCAAATGCTTTTTTCCGCTCTTATGCTCGACTGTGAAGTTGTATTGTTGTAAACATAAGGCCCATCTCGTCAAACGTGAATTTGTGCCCATCATTTTTTTAAGATAAACTAAAGGGTTATGATCGGTTTGAAGAACGAATTTTTGTCCATCTAAATAATGATTTAGTTTTTTCACCCCAAAAATGACTGCCGCTAATTCGCGTTCAATGGTACTATAATTACGCTCCGCCTTAGAGAATTTTTTGCTCAGATAAACAATTGGATGCTCCTCATTATTTCCGAAATTTTGAGCTAGGACCACACCCGCCCCTAAAAGACTTGCATCAGTCTGTACAATGAATTCTTTTGAAAAATCCGCAGCATAGAGTACCGGTCCCTTAGTTAGATCTAATTTTATTACATTAAATGCCTGATCACATTCCTGACTCCACTCAATTTTTTCCCTCTTATTTTTCCCTTTTAACAAATCCGTCAAAGGCGCAGCTTTTGTCGCATAATCCTTTACTAGCAGGCTTTGCCCGCTTCGCTGGCCACTAAATTTAAAGGTAACTCTCTTCTATATAGCTTTATAAAAATAAAATAAAATAAATTACTGAAATTGTTCAAAAGTTCGCTCCAGGTCCCTGCTGCATTCGGCAGCGATTTGGTCATCCACTGCAACTCGGTCGCTTGTCCCTATTACCTGCGACAAGAGTTTACCAATGAGCTTCCATTTAGGTGCTTATTATATAACAGTTTCGAAATAGATAGTATCGAAAAAATTGGAGTTTCCCTTTTATATTTGAATCCCAGTTACATGTGAACAACAGTATACGTGTTGTTCACATGTAACTCGGACTGGACTCAAATGTAACTGCTTTTACGTTATTTCATATGTTTATTTTGTTTATCCAATCAATCATTAAATGACAGCAATTTCACGCCAAATATTACAATATGCTGTGACCGGCTACGTCTGTCGCATGAGACAATTAATTTTTTGTGTTTATATATAATTCATGGGTTGTAAACCTGATAGTACAGCCTTAATATAGTTCTCTTTGGCGGCTTTTGAATTTTTGTCACCATTTTAGACTTAATCCATTGTAACAATAAGACTTAATACCTTGTAACAATATGCTATGAGCGCTATTTCTGCCATATTTTAGACAACTAATCTTTTTATGGTTATATATATTTTCCATTAAACATATTTTTATTTATTTATTTAAATATTAATTTGAATTTTTCAAATATTTCTGTTCGACAGCGTGCAAGTGCAGTAACACACAGAGGCTCATTTATTTGTATGATAAATTAGCATAATGATTATTATATAAAAAAATAAATAAATAGGTAAACATTATCGTGTTGCACAACTTTATTATGTTGCTCCACTGGCGGCTTTTGAATTTTTGTCGCCATATTAGCGATGGATTTTTTTTTTTTTTTTTTTTTTTTTTTTTTTTTTTTGTATGAAAAGGGGAGGACTATTTTGCTAATAATTTTAACAGACTATTTTTCGTTTATACATAAGAATCCTTTATATTCTGCTTATATTTTTAATGGTTTTTAGGTTTAAAATAGTGCTTGTTGAAATAAATTTCCTATCTTTAAAACTGCATTTGTTCTGTAAATTTTGTGTAAAAATAAATCATATTTATGTTTTTATATATTCGATGCGCTACTTAGATTAAAATGGCTGTTGCTATATTAAATTTCTTGTCGAAAAACGTTCGGTGTACTTCAACACCAAAATTTAAAAAATCGCCCAGCAGGATCTGTTAATGAAACTGATAAAATAAAAATATGGTTCATAGAGTTTAAATAATCTTTTTAAAAAAACTTTTAAAACCAAAATTATTAATGTATCGTATCACATACATAGATATAGTAATAATATATAGATTGATCATTGGGGAGAAAAAAGTGATTCTTTTTCACTCGGGAAAAGACGGCGATTCTACCAAAATACGGCAGTCTTTCCCCGAGTGAATACACACGGGAATACACACGAATGTTTTAGTAAATAAAATTCATGAATAATTTATTTACTAAAGGTGAATGAAAAGCTCCAGATATAGTTTCAAATTCATTCTTCTTTTTTTCCCTTTTTCCTTCAATACCACTTAATGGCTGATTCCAAAGCTTTTTTTTCGGCATCAAAAATCTTTGCACGATAATATGGGGATGATAGATCTATATATATTATTATATCTATGATCACATAATTCTTTTCGAAGATAGAATAAAACTTAATTTGAAAAAAAAAATAATAATAACTTTTGTTTATTAACCAAAATAATTGATGAAATTTGAAATGCAAGTTGGTCTTGTGGGGTACAGGCTGTATATTATATTTTTGTGTTCGTGAGAGAAAATTTAAAAGAATTTGAAAACTGCAATTTTTAATCCCACTTAAAAATCATGTGACTTAATGTGAAGCAGATTTTTCATTTTTTTTTCTCCTAACGGTTTCCATACAATCTTCTGCTGTTGCCACCTAAAATTCATACTTTAATTAATTTTAAAAAATCTAATTGTCCGATTGATAAGCTGTTTAATGCATCGGATTTCCAAAAATTTTCCCTTTTATTTGCTATCTTATTTGTAACGATGCGACTGATATTTCTAATTTATTTCCTTATCTTTCTGATTTATTTTCCTCATTTTAAATAAATGTACGTTATTTTTTTTTTTTTTTTTTTTTTTATTTTGTCGGAAAAAAAATTGGCAACAATTAAATTATGGATAAAATTTTAAAATTTAAATGACTTATTATTTTCACATTTTAATTAATTAAGAAAAAACTAATCATCCGATTGATAAGCTGTTTAATGCATCGGATTTCCAAAAATTTTCCCTTTCATTTGCTATCTTATTTGTAACGATGCGACTGATATTTCTAATTTATTTTCTTATATTTCTGATTTATTTTCCTCATTTTAAATAAATGTACGTTTTTTTTTTTTTTTTTTTTTTTAATTATTATTACTTTGTCGAAAAAAAAATTGGCAACAATTAAATTATGGATAAAATTTTAAAATTTAAATGACTTATTATTTTCACATTTTAATTAATTAAGAAAAAACTAATCATCCGATTGATAAGCTGTTTAATGCATCGGATTTACAAAAATTTTCCCTTTCATTTGCTATCTTATTTGTAACGATGCGACTAATATTTCTAATTTATTTTCTAATCTTTCTGATTTATTTTCTAATCTTTCTGATTTATTTTCCTCATTTTAAATAAATGTACGTTTTTTTTTTTTTTTTTTTTTTTTTTTTTAATTATTATTATTTTGTTGAAAAAAAAATTGGCAACAATTAAATTATGGATAAAATGTTAAAATTTAAATGGCTTTTTTATCAGAAATTAGAAGGTTATTATTTTTACATTTTAATTAATTAAGAAAAAACTAATCAAAAATTCGAAAATCTGACTTCGATGTGCACAATGACCCTTCGGGGGGCACCTTTGTGTTAAATCTCGTGACTGTCCGAGCTACCGTTTTCGAGATCAGTGAAATATACACATATTGCTCCCTTAATAGTATAAGATATATTTATGGTAAAATCCGGTCAGACCTAAAAATGACCGTACATGCGTCTTTGTCTTTGGAATGGAAAATTCTTGGATAGTTTGGATTTTCGCGTCACTCGGCGACCTCTTCCCTGACCCCACTTCATGCCCTAAAAATTTTACATGGTCCTGGGCGAATAGACACTTTGCCGGTTTCACTTTTAGATTTGCCTCCTCCAAACGTTGTAACACAATGTCGAGATGCCGGATATGGAGCTCCCAACTGGATGAAAACACTGCCAAATCATCCACATATGGTCTCACAAAACTCACTAAATCCCCTAGCACCTCACTAATTAATTTACAAAAATAAAATGGAGCATTCACTAAGCCAAACGTAATTTTTTTGGAATAAATTCACCGAAAGGGGTTACAAACGCCGCATACCTTTGCGCACGTTTCGTTAACGGAATTTGGAAATACCTCTTCGTCAGATCCATTACTGAAATACATTCTGCAGTGCTCACTTCCTCAACAACCTCCTCAATATTCGGTAACGGGAAAAATTGCACTTGGGTTTTGGCATTGAGGGCCCTATAATCTACACACGGCCTAGGGTCTTTCCCCGGACTAGCTACAAGAATCATAGGCGATGCGTAATCGGACTGACCCACCTCTATCACCTCTAACTCTAACAGCCTGGAAATCTCCTTCCGCATAATTTCTAACTACCGCGGGGACATGCGATAGGGTTTTGCACAAATCGGCTTATCATCTGTCAAAATGATATCCATCTCTACCGTATGGGTCGTACCAGGGTCGTTAGAAAACACCGTTTTATGCTTTACTAGGACATTTTGTAAAGTTGCCAAATTCCCTTCCGAAACCTTATTTCCCAAATTACTCCCCTTAATTAAGTCTGTCAAGTCGAAATGATTTGGGTCCGAAATCGGATATGGGATAGATGCATCCTCCTCAATTTCCTCGCCACCCTCTTCCAAAATTAAGTTGACATACTCTGGGCGTTTATGATAAGGTTTCATTAAATTCACGTGGAAAATCGTGTCCTTATATCTCCTTCCCGGAAGATCTACCGTATAGTTCGCATCGGATATTACCCCCCGTAACTACACCTGGACCTAGCCACTGTACTGCCATTTTATGTGGTTTTGCGGTAGCCAAAACCAACACCGAGTCTCCCCCCTTAAATTTTCGGGACACCGCATTTTGGTCGTACCACCATTTTCTTTTTTGTTGACATTCCGTCATACGCTCCTCTGCCAAATCTTGACATCTTTTTAAGCGCTCATTTAAATCCAAAATATACTCGACTACATTTTGATTCATTTCCTCTTCCTGCATCCAATTTTCGTAAACAATGGTGTGAGGCATCCTCAAATTCTTTCCAAAAATAAGCTCTGAAGGAGAAAATCCCGTGCTCTCATGCGGCACCGTCCTCAACGCGAAAAGAGCCATAGGCAGATTTTCTTCCCAATCGCTTCTCGTTTCGAGCCATAACGCTTTGAGAATCCTCTTAAGAGTGGAATGCATTCTTTCCACCTGATTAGATTGCGGATGACAGACAGAAGAATGATTGTCTTTGATATCATACTTCTCAAAAAACGCTATCGATAAGTCACTCGTAAAATAAGCACCTTAATCGCAGACCAACTCTCTAGGAAATCCGGCGAAAATTTGCATCAATGCATTGATCACTGACCTCGAAGTTAGGTTTTCCACAGGAATAGCATCCGGGAATTTTGAAGCGACGCAAACAGCCGTTATCGCAAAACGATTATTTTTGTTGCTCGTTACAAGCGGACCTATAGCGTCAATCGACAGACGTCTGAACGATTCAGAAATAATCGGTACTAATCTCAACGGAGCTTTTTTCTTATCCCCTTTTTGACCTACTTTTTGACAAATTTCACAAGTTTTGACATACTCTTCGATTTCCTGATAGCAATTTGGCCAAAAGAAATTAGTCAGCACCCTCTGCTTAGTTTTACACGAGCCTAAATGCCCTGACACAGAATCATGACACAGGTTTAGAATCGCTGCCCTAAATTTCTTTGGCACGCACAACTGCATCCGGTTTTGGTTACGCTTAGAATCCGATATTCGAATTAACCGCTCATTTTCTATCTTAAATTCCTTTCCCGCTTCATTCCTAGCTTCTTCCCAATAATTTTTCAACGTGTCACACGCGATTTGCTCTTTTTGAAACTCTTCAGCTGAAACCCCGTTTAATGGACACCTGTCTGTTTCTTTTATCACAGAAAGATCAACCTTATTTTCTGCACTACTCTCTTCTAACGACTCGCTTATCAAACCCGGTTCCTCCTCAAAATTCTGAATTTTTTTCTGAGCTGGCTTTTATTATTTATTTCTGACTGCGCACTCTTAATCCTTTCTTGCTCATCATTTTCAAATCCTGGAGGTGAGCGAATTGTTTTAACTGTTGATTCATCAATCAGAAAAAAAGAAAATAGGAATTTTTTGAGTGCAAAAATATATTTTTAAATATTCTACAAGTTTTTTAAAGAAATAATTTTTACCTCCATATCACTATCTGAAAAATTGAAGTCCTTGCTCGAGTTAAATTCATTCGGTGAGAACAAGTCATGTACTTGACTTGCAGACAATCCAATGCTGATGTCAAGCTAAAAAAAAGATAGAAAAAATATTTTGAAGTATATTTTATCAAAAATTTATGTATAAAAAGTATAACTTTTTGAAATAATATTAAACATTAATGTTTTAAATACTTACTTCACTTGCGCAATCATCCCCCAAAAAAAATTCATACTGAATGATAAAAGAATGATTCTAAAATATAAGACGCTTAAAATAACTGTAAAAAAACGCAGAGAGAGAGAGAGAGAGAGGTGTTAGCAGTGAGAATTCAGAAATCTGAATGAAGCACATATGCTTTTAACCATCACGTCTCGGATGAACGGGGGGGGGGAAGAGGTGGATCGTTACATATCTCATCCCCTACGGTAGACTGGGGATTCAAGTAGGGGCGCGGCTGGAATGTTGGGGCTGAAGTGGACATTTTTTCACCGGGATCCATAACATTTTTACTGCAGACGTGCCTTCAGCGATGTATTTCATTTTAGATACGGTTAAGATATGCTACATTTTACAACGAAGTGAAGAAATACTTTTGGAAATCTTTATCTCTTTTATAAGGAGACAGAGTGAGAGAGAGATTAATATTTCTCATCAAACAAATATTAATTCCCGTTTATTTAAAAAGAATTATTTTTCTTTCATAAATTAATACACTCTTTTTATTTCTCAAATAAATTACTTTTATACTTACAGATGATTTTCAATTGTTTTTATTTTTTTAAGATGAATTATTTTTTTTTCTTATTCATGTAAATGTTTATACTCTTTTTATTTTTCTAAGAAAAATTATTTTTTCTTACAAATAATTTTTAATTGTTTTTCAAATAAATTACTTTTTTTCTTGCAAATAATTTTTAATTGTTTTTCAAATAAATTACTTTTTTCTTACAAATAATTTTTAATTGTTTTTCAAATAAATTACTTCATGCAAATTAATATACTCTTGTTACTTTTCGAAGAGGAATTATTTGTCTTTCATAAATTAATACATTATTTTTATATCTAAAATAAATTACTTTTTTCCTTACAAATAATTTTTAATTGTTTTTCAAATAAATTACTTTTTTTCTTACAAATAATTTTTAATTGTTTTTCAAATAAATTACTTTTTTTCTTACAAATAATTTTTAATTGTTTTTCAAATAAATTACTTTTTTTCTTACAAATAATTTTTAATTGTTTTTCAAATAAATTACTTCATGCAAATTAATATACTCTTGTTACTTTTCTAAGAGGAATTATTATTATTTTCTTTTTCGTATTCAGATAAGTTTTTATTTATTTCTAATTTTCTAAGAGGAATTATTTTCTTATAAATAAGTTTTATTTCTTAAGTAAGTTTTTTTTCGTTCTAAGATAATTTTTCTTCCTGAAATAATTTTTTAATTCTTTTTCACCTAGAAAATAAAAACATACATTCATTCTAAAATAATAAATTTTAAATAAACAGACACAGATTTTATATTGAAGCAAAAAAAGTGATTTATTCAATCAATTTACACATTCTTTGAAAAATATTTCTCAAAGTGATTTTCAAAAAATTGCATTGTAAGTTCGTTGAAGAAATTATCATTATAATAACATAAACATTGTTTTGAAATAATGTTTTTAACAATTTTAAAAGTGTTGAAATATAACAAAACAGTTTCTTGAGATCTGATAAATTTGTCATAACTATTTAACATAATACATTCATGATCTGATTTACAATCGATATCCAACTCCCATGCATTACATTCGAAAAATGAGTTAATATTTGTTTGAACCTCGTTACAGATAGACGTCAAATAATGCTTTTTAGCTTCATCGAAATTCATATGATTTTCACATCCAATGACCTTGTTTAAAATCAAAGTTGGGATTTGCCGAATGAGGACACTTTCCATCAAAGAAAATGTAATTACACTTTTCAATTCGACCAATCTATTGATTTGGTCTTTCATTAATTTTATGCCATTCGGTTTGAGATAAAAACCTGCATTCTTTGTGCAAAACATTTGTTGAATTAAATACAAGTCGTCATTCACAAATGCCGTTAACAAGTGACTGTTTGACAAAAAACTATCTTTCACAGAATTAAATTGAAATGATGATAAATTTCTCTGAAAATCCAACCACGTCATCGGTGAGAGAATAATGCCCGATTTTGTAGGAAATCAATCACCAGATCTATTTTCTGTAAAATTATGAATGTGTGCTCTCAGATTTTTCTCATTTTCCAGAATGATTTGCAAGAATGTACACCAATTTAAATCCCATTCTCCTAGAATAGGATTTGATTTCTGCCTCTGTTGAAAAAATTTATCCAACCAGTCATTATTTGGAATTTCACAAGACAGTTCATTGCCGTTAGAGAGTTCATTTTTAACACAAGATAGTTCGTCAATACATTTTGAAGGTAACAGTTTATCGTTATGAGAGGATTGTTCGTTTTTTTCACTATAAGACTGTCCACCATTATCAGGAGACGATTGTTCTAAATCCAATCTAGGTCTTTTCAAAGGTCAAGATACACTAATAATATGACAAAAAAGTAGACTTATTTTTGCATTCTTTATCGAAGGATCTACATCAATACCGTGAGTGAAAAGTTCATTCGTAGGTTTAGCCATAGTGTATTAAGAACCATTGTCTAATTCAATAACTGTAGAAGGTGTGCTTGGCTTTTTAAATTCAATTTTCCTTTGTGCACCAAAACTGAGCACTGCGATAGGGAAAGTATCATCCAGACTTAATTCGTTATCTTTATGTTCGGAAATGTAACTTTGTCCATTGGCATACAAATTTAATAAAACATAGCTGTAGGCACATCCAACATGCTTTTCGACGATGTTTCTAAGTTCCATCATGATTGGAGTCCAGGGTTGGGCAGCAATTTGAGTACCGCTGAATGCATAGATCAGTCCATCATCGCCAAACGCTAACACTTATCGTTTCGGCATAACATCTTTTCCCCAAATGTTGAAGGTGGGAGTGTAAAACGGTAAAGTTTTCAACTCGTAAAAATAGACATCAGCTTTTTCCTTCTCGATAAAGTTAGGATAATAACTAATATTAAGACCGTTTTCATAAAAGTGGATACTCATTTTGATACAAAGTTCAGCACGATGAAAAAAATACAACTTGCAAAAGCGGGAACAGGAAGCAGAATGAATGCTACCCCTCAACTCGTGACGTCAAACCCACGCTCACAATTGATAATAAATAACCAATGGCCAACCTGTGACGTCAACCGCTGGAAAGTAATAGTTGCCACACACCTTAAGGCTGTTAAAGGAATGTCGTCTGTCTGCACCTGACGCCTCCCAACCAATCTGTGAGGTCAACCGTGGGAAACCAATTGTTACCACATACCCTAAAGCTATTCAAGGAATATCGTCTTCCCCTCCACCTGATCCCTCCCGGGTCTTCCGGGTCTTGTCCAAACTTGCACGTGTCTACATATTTTAATAAAAGAATGAGGAGACAGAAAATAACATAAAAAATAATTTTTATTTAAGACTAATCCAAAATGGGTTTACATGGGATTGTTTTCGAACTTTAGGTGTTGACATAGGACGTGATAATAAATTTTTATTTTTAATGAAACTTTGATTTACGTGCATTTCTTTGAGAACTTGTAACAATTCACCCTGTGCATTAATAGGTACTTTTTATTTTGTAGAAAAAATTAAATGAAAAAAGTCTGCAATGTTAGAGTTCTGTATTTTCTTATTTTTAAAAGATACTATTCCTTTTTCATTACACTCTAGTTTGTGGGAACTTGTCTAAAGAAATTCGAGTAATTTCAAAGCTTGTTTTTTCATTCTTGTAGGTACTAAAGTTAAAGGAAGTTGAAGATAGTATATTTCTTGTTTGATATGTTCAGGATTCACAGTCTCTTGTGTTGGTGAGGGTTCTTGTCTCACAGAATCTTGTTTCACAGAATCTTGTTTCGGCTGTTGTTCAACTTCTTCATCAGAACGTTGAATCCACGGTAGATTGTTTTCTTGTAAATTCATTTTTCTTTGCAATAATTCATAATAGCGTTCCACTTTTTCATAATCGGTTAAGGAACTGTTTAATATTTTTAGCAAAGCTTTATCCAATTCACTTAATTGCTTTTGAGAAGGTGTGTGTTTGTTCAACGCCTCTTCAGGCACCAAAGCAAATTTTTTAGCGAATTCCATGGAAGAGTGTGCTGATGGCTGATATGGCAATAGGGATTAAAACGTTTAAAAATCCACCTTGTTGAACAATCAGTTTCTTTTTAGTGAATAAGGATCCTTTTTTCGTTCCAATTTAACTAAGAGTCGATTTATATTTCGCCAACGATCGCTTCTGAGTAGTAGAAAGAGGCACGTTTCCTTTTAAAACATTCAACGTACACTCACGGATAGCTTTAACAGTACGATTAGGTAGTTTTTTAAGAAAATGCTAACGTAATGTCTTGGGGCAAGTGCAAGTCAATTCCAAATCGCTAAGCTGTTGTCTTGACAAAGTATGTTAGCAACTGACTGTTCACACACATTAATACTTTATTTATACTTGTATAAAAACTGAATTTGATTGGGTAGAATTTGACTTCGCAATCTCATATCTTCATCCGTTTCATTTTTCAAATCGATAAACAAGTATGAAAAGGGTTTCTTTGTAACATCTTCGTACACTTCTTGAAAAAATTTTGATTTTTTGGGATACAACTGCCTACCCAAATGCATAATTTGACTCATGTCGCGACGATTTTTAAACAGGAAAATGTACTGAGCATTTAAAGACACTGTTCTAATTTCACTTCCTTTTTGAAAAAAATTTTGGGTTAAAAAAACAACACTTATATTTAAATGGTGACTACCTTTCGTGAATAACGAAGTCAAACGTTTATCGTTACTGCATTCGGTCATTAAATCATCTATCATAAACAAAGTATTACCATTCAAATAATCTTTATAATTCGATGGGAAACCTTCTACAAAAGTAACATCAGGTATTTCATCGTATAAAGTTTGATAAATACCGTAAAACCAAACCACTTTGTCGATTGTGGGATGAAACATTTGTTCTTTAAAATTTAACAAATTTCTCATAAAAAAAGACTTGCCACATCCCGTAGGACCGGCAAGAATCATAGTACAAGGATGTTGTAGACGTGGAAACTCCATGATAAATGAACACAGACACAAAATGTATACAGTTTTAATAAGTGTTTATTGATAAAAATTAGCATACACATGAAATCTTTTGGCAACAAAATTATAGACTCGATGGTCGTTACAGATATTCTTAGTTACAAACATAGACAAAAAATCTTTCAGGGTTTTTCCCCTACATCTACAATATAAATAATAAACGCAAAATTGGCCACAAACGGCAGTTATAGCACTCGGAAGCATCAGAGGATTATAGTTCACATGGGAAAATTGGGATGCAAAGTTCAGGATAGGTCCTTTAAAATAACTGGGGTCGTTTCCATACAAATCAAAGAATTCCACTTCATCATCAGATTGCATGAAAAAGGCTAACCAGTGGGTTCCGGGTTCAGACGAGTCATCTGTGTTACATACGAGGCAAGCTGAATAACGCACGACCACCTCGGGTAGATGATCACTTGGGAAAACATCTAAAAAATATTTTTTCGTAATTGTATCACTGGATAAAATATTCTTGATTTGCAGAGAATCCATTTTCATTAATTGGCAAAGTCACATAAAACGTGTCGGGACTTGGTGATTTCAATAATGTTTTCAAATTCTGCTTACACAAACACAGAAATGGTGAATTGTAAAGCTGTGGAGAATTTTATCTCAATTCTAAAATTTCCTCGTTGCTGTAAGTTGAGATGGGGACCGTCATACAAATCAGGACTTAGATCGAAAGCATACAAAGTATGACCATTCACGAAATCTTCTCGTGAAATATAATTTTCTATCAATTTTCTATTAATTAAAATCTATGACAAGCTCTTATATAGTTTTTATCCTCGAAATTCAATTCCAAAGGTTTGCTAGGAACAGGTTGACCGTCCATATACACACTTAAAAAGTTAACATTGTAGTGATGAAAGTAAAAAGGGTTTAAGTCATATTTACCGCTCATGGCGGTATTATCAAACAATCCAATTATGACACGTAATGACATAGCACCCAAAAGTACATTATCTTGCATAAAAGACATACTTCCAGCAGGTATTGTATAAGTCTTGCATAAAACTGGATCGATGGGATATTTTGGAGAATTTTTTTCCAAAGCTTTAGCATGTCCTAATAAAACTCTGGTGTTCACTTTCACTTTGCGAATAAACAGCGAGGCATGTTCTAACACGACGTTATATTTCTTTTCCTGCCCAGCCACTTGCTTTGCCATTAAACAAAACTGGAGAGTGCTTCGAATCATTTTAATTTTCAAATCCACCATATTCAGTAAAAGTCGATTCTGTTGAAAAATGTCACAGTGTAAAGGTCCGATCATATCTAAAATTTTACTCGTCTTGGTGAGTTCATGTCTTTTTAACAATCCAGGGTTTTGAGGAGTAGCTTGTATGGGATCTGATACAGTTAAATTTTCATCTTTGTAAAAATATTCACAGGTTAGTAAACTTTTTTTAGCATCTTCACCGAAATTACACAGAGTTTCAATGTAGGCACGGTATGGATAAGTGTTACTCGAAGAGGATATTAATCTTTCGTTCAGACTCACGTCGATTTGGGAAAACAATGCATGAAAAAATAAATTAACAGGTGCAACAGGTTCTTTATCAGCCACAGCAGTTCCGTCAGCATTCACAATATTCACTTTTAGGTACATGTGCGAGGAGAATAAATCTATGTATTCTTCACCATTACCCGTGAAGTTAAATTCCACAGGTCCCCCATCGCGAATATTCGCCAGAGGATGAAATTCGACGAAATGTCCTTTTTCAATAGCCGTCTGTGTAGGTGGTATCAAAAACAACTCCAGTTCAGATTTGACAACACAGGCAGGGAAATCTGTATGAATGAGACCCGACATGATTAAGCAAAAATATCGTGTGTCTTCGCTCTCTTCACTTTGGGACGAATGATGGTTTCGTTAGATCGCTTTCCCTTTTTATAGCGTTGTCCTGAACCAAACATGTTTTTTCATTTTTGTAGCAGCTTTGTCAGTTAAATTTTTTCCAGCTTCTTTCAACCGACGCTTAGCAACATTTTTGATATCTTCACCTCGTGACAGGTCGTTCAACACATCTACACCCGTATGAAACAATTGTTTACCAACAGCTTTCGCACCTGATTTAAAAAGGGGTACTGCAGCTCGAAAAAGAGATCGAAACAGTCCACCTAATCCATATCCTTTTCGTAATGTAGAACCTTGGTAGTAGTTCAAACCACTACCTGACTGGTGAATGTAATAATCTTCAAAAGATTTCGCACAACACTTGCAAGGAACAAACATTATGAGAGGAACTTTTGTCTAAAATGAAGTTTCAAGATCAACTGCCCACGCTCGAATGACACCAATCGTCCTGTGTGTGTCCTTATAACAGTTTCAATTGTTTGAAAGTTTTTCCTTGAAAGAGTGATTTAATGTGGTCTGTCAAACATTTCGTGAATCATATCACCATCTTTACCTTTCACAGTAATTACTCTAAGCAAAGGGGATACTATATGACCAACGATCTGAGGTTCTGCTATATCCGAATATATGTAAAGTAATTTTAAATCAAAATTCGGGTCAGCTTCTTTAACCCCTTTAAAGTATTTAAAAGGACTATCGCGTATAGGGTCCTCATTGCTAACCAATTCGGTCGGATAAAAACCTAAAGTTTCGGCGAGTCCTGGTAATAACTTTATTCAAGCTGTTGGTTTTAATCCTATTTTCACTTTTCTAGTATGTTTGTTGTAGGTTATCTGAATTAAACCGTTGAAGTCTTGATAGTTCATCCACTTTATAATGTCTGAAGGGCTTTCAAAAAATCCGAAGGGGATTTTAGTTCTTTTCATCACCCCAATACCTGCATCATATTCGTATTCATTTCCTCTGTCAAACATATTACTCCATATATGCGGATAAATCAATTCCAGAAGTCCGACCTCCCATTCACCTTTTAGATCAAGAGGGGAAGGTAATCTCGTAATAAAATGTGAAATTTTATTTTCTGGGTAAAATTTCAAAGAACTGTCCGAAGGCAGCGTCACGTAGAAAGACATGTTGACGAATGATTCTCAAAAGAAATGTCGTTTCAATTTATAAATGAAATAAATTAGAAGCCAGTATCCATTGGTCGAATTTAGAAGGATAACCTTTATATTTCACTTTATATTCTAATTGCCCTTTTCTCATTCGCTTTTTTAAGATTTTTTCGATAGCGAAGTTCTCTTTAGGTCGAAATTTTTGAAGTTCTTGCGCATAAAATGTCCCTGAAATAGGTTCGTTCATCAAATCCTTGATCCGGTAGACGGGTGGTTCCCGTGGTACGCACTCGGTCACGACGAATAGTTCTTCCGTCCAATTAGTTTCGTATCCTTTTTCAAAAGTTAATTTTTGTTTGGATACTCGAACCGTGTCCCCCGGTTTAAACACACAAGGCTTTCTCTTTTCATTCCCCATATCCCCGTACAGAGTAAACCACACGTCGCTTTCATTTTCCGGAGTTACTTCGGCGAGGGCTCTTTTAATACACGAATGATAAGTATGGTTATAACTATAAAGTAGTTGATCCAACACTTCTACGTAGCGGTAAGTACGGCGACTGGTAAAATATTTCCACATTTTAGATTTTAAAGTACGGTTAAATCGTTCTACTACGGACGCTTTCGTGTTGTTAAAAGTTCTGAAAAATTTCACACCTTCCTCTTTGAGAAATTTTTGAAACTTGTTATTCAAAAATTCCCGTCCTGCATCCGTATTCAAACAGTTGGGTTTTCGTTCAGAGAAAATTTTTTTAAAAGCTTTCACAATCTCTTCACCTTTTTTAGATTTCAGAGGAACCGCCCACGCTTGTTTTGAGAGGATATCAATACAAGTTAAAATGTAGCGAAATCCATCGTTAAACTTTTGAAGAGACGTCAGATCAGCCAAATCTGCTTGCCACTGTTGATCAATTCTGGATACTAAGACACGGTTCGTGGGGAAATTTTTTCGAATCGGTTTGTGAAGTGAATATGCGTCTATTCCTTGTAACCATTCTCGAATTTTTTTCTTTGATAACTTGCCGCGGACAGCACGGTGTAAGGCATCTACACCTCCAAAACTTGCAACCGCTTTCGGATCTCGATAAGTTTCATCCATGACAGCACGCACGCGAAGGCATTACATTGAAAAGGATAAATTTCCCGCATCGTTTAAATCTATAATAATAAAAGAAGATGTATGTCTGTCTGTCTGTCTCTCTGTCTGTGCATCTATACGCTCAGCCACTACTGAACGCAGAAGTACAAAATTTGACATACGGGTGCTCAGAAGCCTTCCCGAGTTGATAGTGAAAACAGAATTTAAAAATTTTAATTAGTTTTGGAGATATTAATTAAAATGTAGACCCATGTCTGATCAAAAAGCGATCTCAATTACTCAGAATTCACCGCTATTGCATAAAAATAGATATTTTAACGGAGTTAAAAGCAGAAAAAATGGAAAATAAATTAGCAATATTAGTCCGATCGTTACGAATTTAGTATCAAATGAAAGGGGAATTTTTTCCGAATCTAAGGAAGCAAGCGGCTTATCGATACATCAATTAGATTTTTTAAAATTAACTAAAGTATGAATTTTTTGTGGCAACATCATTTCAAATGCCAGACGAAAGTCTGCCATGAAAAGGAAATGATTGTAACCGATCAAGATGTCACGTGTTTTGTAGTGGGGGAGAAATTTCAAATTTCAAATTTTTTCAAATTTTCATTCACGTTACATTTGAATTAATATTCGGCCTAGACAGCATATTATAAAGCTACTGTTCAATTTTCATGAAAGTATATGAATAAATAAAAAAATGACATATTTAATGGAAAAAAGATTAAGTTTTCTTTTATATTTTGCAGTATTTGCAGCCGTTGAAATTTCGTAGTATTTGGTTTTAATGCCCGATAATTCGATTGTGAATATTTTTGAAAGAGTACGATTATTAGGGAGGGCTTGAGAAAGGGGGAAAAGGGGCAAAAAAAAAAAAAAAAGAGTTACAGCGTTTGAAATTGGTTGGCATATTTAGATTTTAAGGCAAGGTAAATTGATTGCGGATATTTTCGAGTATATAATTATTATTATCGACGGAAAGGGGGGGGGAGCGCAGGTGCAAAGATGTAGAAAAACAACGGGAGTTTCGGAGAAAACAACGGAATACCCAGAACACCTTTATTTTCAATATTTCAAATTCTAATTATGATTAAATTACTTTTAATGCATCATTCGAAAGATATTTTAAAGTATTTTTATATTATCGAAAGTGGGATTCGAGATTTCACCTGATTTACATGTTTTAAGGTGTCCTGATTTGGTTTTCTTTTTTATCTCAGCTTCTAATTTTTATAATTTCATGAGTAATATATAATTTTAAAAGTTATTTGAATTGGAATTGAAGAGTATATATTTCAAATCTCTGACGGAATTGAACAGTAGATTACAGAAATTTCTACTGCCAGATGGCGCTGTAATATTTTAAAATTTCAATATTTCAAATTCTAATTATTATTAAATTATTTGTAATACATCATTCGAAAGATATTTTAAAGTTCTTTTATATTATCGAAAGTGGAATTCGAGATTTCACCTGATTTACACGTTTTGAGGTCTCCTGAATCGGTTTTCTTTTGCATCTCAGTTACTAATTAAAATACAGTCGGCTGCAAAATTATTCGAGCACAAGCAATAATCCCTGTCTAAAAAAAGTACACTTAATACTGCTTTGTTAAATAAATCCTTATCGAGTCATGTTCTTAGTCAGTCTAAGACAATGATTCGACAAGGATTCATTTAACAAAACAGTCTTAAGTGTACTTTTTTAATATAGGAATTATTGGCTAGTGCTCGAATAATTTTGCAGCCGACTGTAATTTTATAAGTAATACATCATTTGAAAGCTTCGTTGATTTGAAATCTAACAGTAGATTTTAGAAATTTCTACCGCCAGATGGCGCTGTAATATTTTAAAATTACAATATTTCAATTTCTAATTACGATTAAATTATTTTTAATACATCATTGGAAAGATATTTTAAAGTTCTTTTATATTATCGAAAGATTTCACCAGATTTACACGTTTTGTGGTGCCCTGATTAAAAAAAACCACTTACGCCGATATACAAAAAAATTTTAACATGAGTGTACAGAAAAAATTTATATAGTTATATTGAAAAGGGAAGAGGGCGCCGAAGGCGCTACCGCACGGGAATTTACTGCGATTAAATTTTTCAATAAGCTATTTTCACTATTTATCAATAAACTATTATTAGACTTGAAACAAGAAAAAGGCGCCGCAGGCGCCGCCGAGCGGGAGTTTCGTAAAGTCGGATTTTTCAGGGATCGCGAACCAGCTGGTCGCCGAAGGCGGCTAGTTTAAAATAAAATCAACGTTAAACTTTCCACCTTCAGAAAAAATATAAAGAATCGAAAAGACATGACAAAATAAATGCAGAACACGAAAATTCCTTCCTCTCGCGACGGTAACATGAAGAACACTAAATGATATTCAATCAAAAAATCCATATTTATATCTAAAATAGAACCATCAGGCTATATTTCTATAGGTCTGTGGTTTCACGCTCGAAAACTACTGTCTTATGGAAATATATTTACTGCAAGTTGCCGGGTTCGAATCTCAGTCGATACTCTCTATTTCTTTCATAATATATTCACATCAACATCCTTCATTCTTAAATTCATATTTTTTATTGATTTCTTATTTACTTCTCAATTTTTTAATTTTATAATTAAAAAAAAAAAAAAAATTAAATTTTTATGATTCATTACTCATAAACAATAACCTTCACACAACCCCACAAAAATTCTCTTTTTAAAACCATCATCATCTTTCACGCCATTCATTAAAATTTCCTCATTAACAACATTAATTAACACCCTCATCACGTTTCACAATTAAGTCAAAGGATGTCTCAAGGACGATACCAACCCATCTAGGCCCTCAGGGGGTGGTGCGACACCCGCACGACTTGCCGGTCCCCCGGTCCCCCGGTCCCCCACACTGCTGCCCTAGAACCGGCCTTTCTTCCCTACTACTGTTTATTAATGTTCTGTATAAATAAATAAATAAATAAGTAAAATTATTTAATATCTTAAATTAACATATTTTAAAATACATACAAAATGTCGATCAGAAAATTTAAGAAAAAAAAAATTATTACTTATAACTTTTCATTATAATAAAAATTAGTTTTAATAACTCATTGATTATGTATTTTTATTTAGTGTAGTTTATAATATTTATAAAAACAAATTTATTACCTATAATTAATAAATAATTTATTTATTAAGAATATAAAAATGTTTTTGGTTTTTCATTAATAAATGTATTTTATTACTGAAGTGTAATAATGTAAATTAATTCAACACAATTCATAAATTAAATTATTTAAAAGAAATTAATAATTTTATTTATTTATTTATTCTAAAACCTATTTTATTTACTTCTAATTAATAAATCTAAATATGGTATGAACTTGGCGCCTGTAGTTTAAAAATGATTGTGAAAATTACTATGCACAATCAATAAAATTGTATAATTATTAATGAAATTTTAATTATGTTGTTATACTAATTTGTATTTTTAAAAAAAATTTAAAAAAATATATATAAATAAAATAAATATTTTTAAATATTTTATGAGGAATAAAATTCAATAGAAAATAGAATTTTTATTTTTATTTATTTATTTATTTATTATGAAATTCAAGATACACCACTAAGTGTAGCAGGGGGTGCATTTATTTGAGTGATAAATCTTTTAAAATAGCGACGCTATGGTAACGCCTATCGAATTTCGCGGAGCGCTATATGAAACACTTGGCAACCCTTCCTCTCTTATTTGCTTTGCAAAAGGATGCATGAAGCGCTTAAGGGCGTATCAGACTCGACGACTTTACAGGCGATTTTAGAGCCAACCACTGATTAGCGCCGATTTTTCGGAAAAAATTATCTCTACTCCCAGTGTGATAGCGCAGACCGAAGTTGCCCAACTTTTTCAGAGCTGCCTTGATAAAATTGTCCGTATACTCAATTTCTCCTCGGATTCGTCCAATCAGGGTGCGCTATTTTGATACGTCATATTTCCAAGATGGCGAAACACGGGAATCGCTTCAAGTGGAGATTTGAAGAAGAAATATTATCGTTAAGCACGTTTATTTTACAGTTAAATGATAAGAATTTTCAATTAATCGTTTTTATTTTCGTATGGCGTTATGACAATAGTTGTAAAAAAGATCAAAATAGAAATAATAATGCGATATTTTACACAAATGAAAGGGAATTTTAACGCTAATCATTGCGTATTTTATTCGCGCCAAGAAAAGTGATAAGCGTCAGAAGTTAGTCTTCTTTCATCCAACTTTTCACCCGACTATTGTAACCTCTACGGTGTTTTCGTCCAGGAAAAATCGGCGCTAAAGTCGGCTCAAAAATTTGTTGTGTCTAAAGTTGCTGAATCTGATACGCTCTTTAAAGTTTCGCCTTACAGTCAGTGTGATAGCGGCTTTAGAGCCGTTTTTGAGATACGGACTTACTTCCGGTTTCTGATGTCCAACTTCCGGTTTCTCAATTTTCACCGAAATTTGGAAAATTCATCTGTACACCAGACTGAAGTTTTGTCTCCCCTCCCTCTCCTGCTCGTAATAAACCATTGAGTCGACGCATTGAGACAATCGATTTGTAAAATGAAAATGTAAATGTGGCAAATTCGGTAATTCCATTTAGAATATTTCTTCTTTCCTTTTCATTGTTAATGAAATATTAGATTGTATTTAGAAAATATTTACTTTATAAAACAACATGCGATTCTACGCTTTGCATTTGTTACGTACTTCCCAAAATAAAAAATATTTATTCTTTAATTGTAAAAAGTTACAACTGAAATTAACTTATGAAAATCAAATATTTACGTAGACGATTTATGACGGAATTTTTTGTGAGAAAATCCGGGATAGAGTTAGCAGATGAAGAAATCCCTAATCCCGGCCTATACATAAGCCTATGAATACCTCAACAGAAAAATTCCCATTGTAATTTAAAAATACAACATCTGCATATTTGTAACTAAGTTTATTTAAAACTGCTTGCTTAGAATTCGTTTAAATAAACTGCAGCATGAAACTTAGATCACTGAAAGAAATTAATTTAAACCAATTCAAGCGTTAAAATATAATAAACTTAAATTATGAATGACTAGTTTAAATTAGAATAAACGACAGAAACATAAAAATAAAAATCAAATTAATTTCATTAAACTGTTAAAATATAAAACATGAATAAAGCCATTTATATTGTATAATAAAAAATATATATATAAGTGCAAAAACCAATCTATATTAATAAAATCAGACTTTTGTCTGTGAATTTGTCGGAATCGAAAAATTTTGCGACATCTTCACGTTTCACACCCCATGAAAGCCGAAAATGACTTCAGAAAATTTTGCCTGTGTGTGTGTCATCGTGTCTGTATGTCGCTGTTTTTGTCCGGGTATCACTCGAGAACGGCTGGACGGAATTCTACGGCGCTTGGCAGGAATTTAGGTTTCTACCCAACTTAAAATTATATTTATCAACTTTTCGAAAATTCCCCTACGTTCCCCCCTGGGGGGGGGCAAAAAGCAAAAAAACGATTGTCCGGATATCACTTGAGAACAAACAGACAGAATTCAACTCCGCTTGGCAGGAGTTTAGGTCTTTATCCATCTTAAAATTGTATCTATCAACGTTTTGGAAATTCACCCTTCCCCCGTTCCCCCTGGGGGTAAAAGACAAAAACACGTTTGTCCGGGTATCACTTGAGAACGAACAGATGGAATTCAACTGCGCTTGGCAGGAATTTAGGTCTTTACCCAACTTAAAATTATATTTATCAACTTCTCCGAAATTCCCCCCCTTTCCCCCCTGCGGTGGACAAAAGACAAAAACACGTTTGTATGCCTAACTCGGCTTCCTTCAAAATAAAGAAATTCCACATGGGGAGACTAGACATGAGTACAATTAAAACATTATCTGCGATTTAGGAATTTTTTATTTTTAAGTGAAGGAAGTAGTAAAATCGATTTTTGGCGGGAAATTTCGAAAATTCCTGATTTGAGTAGAACTCTATCAAAAATGGATTAAAGATGTTGAAAAAAGCTATGCAACTTCCTTAGGATATTTCCAAAAGATGGCTTTGATTTTTTGTAATCTGAATTTTTTTTTTTTTTTTTTTTTTTTTTTTTGGGGGGGGGGGATGTGTTATAAAGGGCAAATTTGAGACACCATTTTTAGCGCCAAATTTGTCCTGGGAAATTTATGAGAGCTGCGGTCTCGAAGTTTGGTGATTGGATTGTTTATATGCATCCGGTACCTAAAGGAATGCGATTTATCGAAAACTTTCCCCCAGGGGGGACAGGAAGCAAAAAAATGTTTGCAAGCATAACTCGGCCACAAATTACTTCACGGTGAAGAAATTGCACAAGATGAGACTAGACTTGAGTATAAATAGAACATTATGTACGATTTTAGAATTCTTGATTCTTAAAGGAGAGAGGGGAAAAATCGTTTTTCGGGGGGGGGGGGAATTTCAGAAATTCCGGATTTTTTAGTAGAGCTCTACTAAAGATGTTACAAAGGTATTGAAAATATGCATGCGTCTTCTTTAGAATATTTCCAAAATCACATTTTCGTTTTTTTGTGATTTTCAATTTCTTTCTCTTTTTTTTTTTTTGGGGGGGGGGGGGGGGGGAAGGAGGAGGGGGCTGTTACGAAGTACCAAATTCAAGACCCCCCCTCCTTTTAGCGCTAAATTTGTTTTGGGAAATCTATGGGATCTGCGGTCGTGAAATTTGCTGCGCAAATTGTTTATATGTATCCGACAATTATTCAACGGGACTTAACGAAATTTGCCCCCTTACCCCCTTGGGGTCGGAGGGGGGGGCAATGAACCTGCGTAAATACACGTTATCCTGTTTGAATTCGCCATACATTATCTTAGAATGATGAATTTTGGTGTGTGGATGTTGATTAGGTGTACAATTATATGTGCCAGCTAAGCACGTTGATCAGTTAAGCATACAAAAATAACAAATTAATTAAATAGTTAAAAAAAATAAAATAAAATACACATATTTTTTTATAAATAAAGGGAAAAGCCATAACTCCTCCTTAAAAATGATCACATAGACAAATGTTTATCCTGAAATATCTTCTATCTCTGAGGGACTTCCTACATACTTGCAGGCAAGTCTGGGGAAGCGTCGGCTTGGAAGGGGGGGTGAAAGGATAAAATGAATTCAGATCTTAAAATTATTATTAAAAATTAATAGTAAGTAATATCTTAATAGCATTATTTTGAGAACAACTTTATGCACTTTATGCGAATTCTATTTTAGAGCCCAGGTAAAGTTAGTTTTCCAACAAAACACGTCGTAGCGCGGGAATCGGATTTAAGAATAAGTTTTAGAATCAAAATTATGCTATCGTCAAAATAAGTGGGAAAACATTGAAAAATACTAAATCCCAAATGTTCGAGTCAACCAATGGTAAAAGGTACGTAGGAATTTAGCTCAACTAATTATCCAATAAGAATTCATATTAGGTGTTAGCCTCGCCCCAAATTAAGTCGTATTTAAGCGGGAGCACACGAAAAACGACGCTTTTTTTTATGCGATATTTTGCTTAATTAATCCACGTTACTATAATTTAACGGCCCCAGGAGGGGAAATTGGTTGCGGTTCCGCTGCCGAAAGCGATTGTTAACGGGACGGCTTTGGCCGGACTCGTCTACGGACGTATATGTCAGCGTGCTTAGACTGATTGAGTGTTAATAACCTGTAGAATACCTAAGTGTCTTCAATAAAACGACTGCATAAACTATTTTGGAATATCCATTGAGTGAACTATCTTAATATGAAGTGACAGTAACTAATCATCTCCTTGATAGCTAATACATTACATATATGTATAATGAATTTAATAAAAAAAAAAAATAGACTTCTGGTTTTCTATAAATTTATACGTTTTACAAGGTTTTTTTTTTTTTGTTGTTGTTGTTGTTGTTTTGTTTTTTAACAAGGTTTTACCTTTATGAAAAAATATATTCTGTCTGATTGGAAGTAAGACAAAAATTTCTTGACAATTGTATTTCAGGAAATACTGTTCAGAATTCCATATAAATTTCTATGTAATTGCATCGTAACATGAGTCAGTGCCTAACAAAATTTTTGTAAATATTTCAGCAAACGTCGAATTCATAGTGCGATGATTTACCTTTAGGAAAAGTCTATATCTTAGATGCCGTAGTGTATTTTTGAACAAAACTTGATATGCGAGAGTGTCATTATGAAATATTTGATTCGATTTCAGTGCATATCGGCCAATGCTACGCAGGAAATTTTCCTTCATGAATGAAAAATTATAGTTCAGATTCTAAAGTATACAATTGCCCGAAAATTTGTATAGGATAGGGTCATTATGAATCACTATACTGATTCAGTTTGAATGCATGGGTCAGCATACGACATAATTAGATTGCAATTTATTCCATGAACTGCAAAGCTAAATCTGAACTTCTATCGTTCGCTTATATTAAACTAATTAATTGAATTATATTAAAATAATTATTATTAAACTAATTACTAACACATAACGTTTTATATGCTATTGCGTACTTGGGGGTTCGTAAGTTGTCCGAGAATGAGAGTCGAAACTGTAAAAATTCAGGAGTTTTATTTACAGAAAGTTCCAGAAAAATACCGGTGTATAAACAAAGTATCAGCTTCAATTCAATCAGTAAACGCAGCTTAAACAATAGCCGCTAATAGCAAATCCACAGTACAAACGGTATAGCAATAGCACATAAAGCAAGTCTCATTCAAAGGGGCTCAAAGCTCTTTCAATGCAAGCACTGGCGAAACTGACTGAGAACTGAACTGCCTTAGCGAAAAAAAGCTCCTTATATACCCGCGTAGAAATGTGTGGAAAATTCGAGGAACTGGTCAGCCAATGAGATTAGAGCTTCCATATTTGGTATATCGATAATAAGCATTTTCTAGCCAAGGCCGCCAAAAAAGTCGGCAAGTATGGAAAATTCGCCAAATTTGGCGCCAAATCCATTACTTGTCTTATTGGAGCTTTTTGATGCGTTTTAAAGTGAAAATTAAGCTATTTTAACGCGAAAAAGAGCTGGAAATGCAGAAAATTGATATTTATCAACTTACTAAGCCTCTTCGAAATAATTTATACAAAAATAAATACAATTATTTATAATTTTGTAACAAAACATATAAATATATGTCTTGTGTTTCTCGGAAACGGCTCAAACTATTTTGATGAAAGTGTGAGATTAAGGGTTTTTTAGTGTGAAAAATTGGACTTACTCGCATAGCTACGAAAATTTGAAAATTTCTCTGTTAACTATTCATTCGTCATTTGAAACATATGGAAAAACAATGAGTTTACTCGCAGATATTCTTAAAAATGTTAATACATGCAGTTTATAATTAAAGGTTAAAAAAAAAAAAAAAGTCGGTTGGACTTACCGTCATCTACAGGTAAAATTGCGTTCGCTGTTAACTTTCCACAAACCGTTTGCAATAAATGAGAGAATTTGGATTTACTTATAAATATATATAAAATTTTTCGTGTTTTTTTTTTTTTTTTTTTTTTTTTGGTCTTCAGGAAAATTAGCTTTTGCTATTAGCCGTTCATCTACCGTTTTAAGTAAATCGCAGAAATTGCGTTTATTTAGGAATATATGAAACAATTTTGATAAAATAAACGTTAAGGATTTTTTGAGATCCAAAATCGATTATCCTCATTTTCAAGAAAATTCGCGTTTGCTATTAACCCTTTATCCTCTAGTAGCGAAATATGGTGAAAATTGGGTTTACTCGGAAATTCTTGTAACAACTTTAATGAAAATTCAGGGTTATTGATTTTTGAGGTTGCAAAATCAATTAGACATATCCTTACCTACAGGAAAGTTCACTTTCGATGCAAAACCTCCATCCGCCGATTTCAAGATATGACAATGTTTGGGTTTATTTTAAAATGTATATAACGATTTTGATAAAAATTTAGCGTTTGAAAATTTTTGAGATGAAAAACCTACTGAATTAGCTTCATCTTAAAAATATTAATAAAAAAAATAAAAATAAAAAAATAAATTAGCGTTTTCTGTTCAAAATTACTCCGTCTGTGAAAAAATATGGCAGAGAACTAATTTTGATTTTCTTGGAAAATAATCTAATTATTGCTAAAAATTTAGGTTTATGAGCGTTTTGAGTTTACAATTTAGTTTAAGCTGCCCTCTTGTTTAAAACAATTAGTGTTCACCAACTTTCTTCAAATGTATTCGAATGATTTCACTAAAAAGTTACAGTTAGCGTACTTTTGATATAATATTTTCATCGATTCTCTTTTTTTCGCCATTACCTTTAATATCTTAGTAAGTAGCGTTCCTTGATAATTTGCATTCCGACCGGGAAACATTATGCAGAACCAAAGATTTTTCGGAGATCGTTGGAATGATATAAAAAAGTGTGTATATGGCTGGCTGATAGTTTTAGATCTAATCTAGATGTGTTATCCTGTGCTTTGTACGGATCATAATGTAACAAAAAACCTAGTTTTCAAGGAAATTGTTAAATGATTTTGATAAAAATTCATAGTAGGGATTTGATGTGATAATTCGGTTTTAATTTTCCTTACGTCTAGGAAAATTGACTCTTACTGGTATCTCTCGCTCCGTTCATGAAAAGAATAATAATAAAAAAAATAGACATGTATTCCTGAAAAGAAATCTCTGTATTCACATAACGATATGATTTTCACAAAGAGATCGATTGGTATTGATCATGTAGATAGTGGTATATTAACGATTAATTATGTTAGATAACCATTATGAAAACGATTGCTGTCTCTATTTCTGTTTATGCAACCCAAACTTACAATTGACTTTTAATGTTTAACAGCGAACACACGATTTTCAGAAGACGAAAAGAGTTCCAATCAATTATTCAACCCCAAACTTTCATCGAAATCCCAATACCCATTTACGAGTAGACTAAATTTCTGTCATATGTTGCAATTGGCCGATAAAGGATTAATTGGGAACGCGGATTTTTCTGAAGATAAGGGTAAGTCCTCCCCGAAGAAACTAAATTCTAAATTTTTATGAAAATCACTATATCCATTTCCAAGTGTACCTAATTTCAGCTATGTGTTGCAATTGTACGATAAAGGGTTAACTTTGAACTCTAATTTGTCTGAAGATGAGATCCAATCATTTTTTTCTCATCGAAAAGCTCTAACACCAAACTTATATCAAATCGCTTTGTCCATTTCGGAGTTATCCCAATATTTGCCGCATGTTGCAATGGACCGATAAAGGGTTAACAACAAACGCAATTTTTTCTGAAGATGAGAATATTTCCAATAGCCTTTTCTCATCAAAAAATCCCTAACTGCCAGCTTTCATGAAAATTGCTATGTCCATTTCCGTGTAAACCGTATTTCTGCCATAGGTCGCAGTTGGCCTTTAAAGGTTTAACAGAGAACACAAAATTTTATCAAGAATAAAATAATTCTAATCATTTATGCAACCCCAAACTTTCATAAAAATACCTATCATGAAAAACGGCAGTTTTTCGAGTGACGCAAGCGGAAGGACAAACTGAACGCGGCGAACTCATATATACGGCTAGTTTGACATCAAAGAGATTTGTAAAAGCCGACACTTAATATCTCAGTAAATAAGCCGTATTTTGTTCTGATCTTTTGAAAATAGTCTTTTATCTTCGGTCTGAATCTATCCTGAAAATTTTACATTTCTACATGCAGTATTTTTTGAGATCTGAATCTCAATTTAAAGCCAAAGAGGGAAAATGGATGGTGTGATGGTGTAATGGACTGAAATTCTGAAAAATATCTCTAAAACGGCACGAACGATTTTCATTTAATTAATATATTTTGTTAATTGGATCTTTCTGAACCTAGTAAGGTTTTCGTTTTTTTCCAGGAAAACTCTGGGTTTTTTTTATAAAAGTTGTTTTAAAAATAGAACAATATTACTCCGCCAATTGCATGCTTTTCTTCGGCGAAAATGTCGTGATTCGGTTCTTACTTTCAAGGCACGTTGGTTGGCTGACCAATGTGAATGCAGTCAATAATTTTTTGTTATGAAGAAAATATTTTTAATTTTAAAATTTCCCATTTCGTCAAAAACGTATTTAGATAATATTTAAAATAAACGAAGTATTTTTTAATTATAAATATTCTATTTCATCGTTATTCATAATAAATTAAAACTTTATTAAAGCGAAAAAGTTTAAAGCACTCATGCACAGGAATTTATACCATGGTCCAAGGTCTTTGGAGCGCATGCGTACATTATCCGGATGCGTACATCCTGTAGACGCTAAGCTAATTGCTTAAGACTGTATCCCTCCGCGGTGTGTGCTTGTTTAATTTGTTGATTGGGAATGGACAATTTGCACACATGGGGGATTTGAACAAAATCTTATTTTTCTGGTAGTTTTAGGCTCATAAATTTCAAAAAGTTTATTAAAAATGCAAAAAAAGTTCTCATTCATTTCAAAAATAACTTTAAAATTAACCAAAAATCACGTGACTTCAAAACGCTCTCTGGCGTCACACTTTAGGATGCTTCAATGTTTACATTTTGTTAGCCTAGTTAGCAAGCAGCAATTCGTTTTAACTTTCGTAATTATCAATCGTTTATGGGATTTCTGAGCATTTCTTTTTCATTTTATATTAATTTAATACCATTATCATCATTTTTCCTTATCATTCATTATTTTCAATTGTTTTCTTTTCATGGCGGTTGTCCAATGTTTTCGTTTAATAGGATCCCGTGGAATGCTAAAGAATAGCTTTTGAGAAGCATTTAGCCGTTGTATTAGTGCAGAGTGGTACAATACAATATTTATACTATGACTTTTAAATATCCGTCATTATTATAAAGTACAAAACCTATTTCACTGATTCAAGGAGCAAAGCAAATGACAAAATAGAATGTAAACAACGATTACTCCCGTTTGTTGTCATAAAGAGTGACGTCATGATATTTTATACTGAGTTTTCTCGATAGAGTAAATAGTGCGATGTTAAACTTGTTATAAATCAGTCATTAGATTTCAAATAAAGAAAATGTTTTTATTTATTTTCTTACCTTTTCGTATTCTATTATATAAGAATAAAATCAGAAAACGTGCAAATTCTCTATTGTACTTTACACTTTCTTGGAATCAATACGATCCTTCATTTCCTGTTTTTATTACATACGACTGCTGTAGATGCAAAAATGTGTGCGGATATGTAGATATTTACCCTATCTAACCTACACAATTATGTAGGTTAAGTGGGAAAGTAAGGGACTAAAGTATGTTTTCAAAAATTCTTTGCATGATTTAGTGGTAAGTGTTTTATAATTTTATATTCTTAAAACTTGCTTATATTTTTTTAACTTAATTTTACATATATGCCATTATAGGCTTCGTCTGATGGCCCGAAAGTATTGTTATATGTAAGCAAACCAGTGTTTCCATTTTTTATAGTCGCTTTTTTCGCAAAATGCTACTCAGTTTTCTGTTATATGATAATTAAACAAGTTTTCGAATTCATTATTATGTTTATTATTACTATTATTATGTTTTATTAGTAACTAGCAGGCTTTGCCCGCTTCGATGGGCACTATATTTAAATGATTTCTTTGTAACTGAATATATTTCGATTGGCGACTATTTTCGTCGCAGCTTTAGTATGGGACCTCCTTGGCAATACCAAACATTTTTTGAACTTCTAGAATCTGTACAACAAAACTATTATTAAATATTATAAAATAAATATTTTCGAAAACAGTCCAATAGCAGGTGTTAATTCTTCGAATATTCTGGAAACAGTTGAAGCTGCTACTCGTACAGTATAAGTCATTATTCGATGAATGTTCTGGGACAGTCCAAAAAATAGTCACTTGTTCCACAGGAGTAAAGCAAATAATATCAAATACTCCAGAGCAATAATTTTTGCTCACTCACGAAAAATGTCCAGTCGCTTAGAGATCAATCCCTAAAGTGCAATCACTCAGAATAGGTCTCTGAATAACTCTGAATCGCAGTGACTACATACTCTTTAGCAAAAATCAACCCACTCCTATTTATAACTTATGGCGATGGGGCTTGGAGATGACTCCATCGAGAATCCCTTGGTAAACTCAAGGTCTATGTTCCCGTGTGTCAGAGAGCTTCGAAACTTCGGGAACCCTAAACTAACTTTTTTCACCAAATTTGGTCGCACACTCGCCAAGTTTGTCGCCAAGACTATGCTTCCCATTAAACATATCTTTATTTAGTTATTTAAATATTAATTTGAATTAATCAAGTATTTCTGCCCGACAGCGTGCACGTGCAGTCACACACAGCAGCTCATTTATTTGTATGTTAAATTAGCGCAGTGGTTGGTATATAAAAAAATAAATAAGTAACTAAACATTATCGTGCTACACAACTTTATTATATCTCTCCCTTGGCGGCTTTTGAATTTTTGTTGCCATATAAGCGATTTTTTTTTTTTTTTTTTTTTTTTTTTTTTTTTGTATAATATCTTGCATAAAAATAGAAAGCGTTTTATCGGACACCTTTTCGTTAATAAGAATCCTTCATATTCTGTTTATTTTATTACTGGTTTTTAAGTTTAAAGTAGTGCTTGCTAAAATAAATTTTCTATTTTTAAAACTGCACTTTTTTTAAAAATAAAATTATCTACTTAGATAAAAAATAGATCACTTATGTGACTACTATTGCAGTTTATTTATTTATTTATTTATTTATTTATTTTTTCGTTTTGTAATATTTTATAAATTTTATATTTTTGTTGCGCTACCTAGATAAAACTCGCTGTTGCTAAATTAAACCTCTTGGCGAAAAATGTTCGGTGTACTTCAACGCAACAATTTAAAAAATCACCCAGGAGGATCTATAAATAAAACTGATTTTAGTACAACATATATTAGCATCGTAAACTATATTAGCACTTTATCAATGTGTAAAAGAAATTTTAAATTAAAAATGACGTCGATTTTTGTGAGATGCATAATTTTTTTTTATAATTTTTTATTGTTCACGTTTAGATAAATGTATTAATTTTCCTGTTGGAAAAAAAAAAAAAATCGTATATATATGCATATATATTTTTTTAGCAACAATTAAATTATGGATAAAATATAAATGGCTAATTTTTTGCTATTATTAGCTTATTATTTTCATATTTTTATTAACTAAAAGAAAACTAAACAAAAAATTCGAAAATCTGACTTGCACAATGACCGTTCGAGGGCACCTTCGTGTTAAATCTCATGACTGTCTGAGCTACCGTTTTCGAGAACAGTGAAATATACATATATATATATATATACAAATATTACTCACTTAATAGTATAAGATATTAAACTAATGCTAAATATCTCTATGAAAATATTTATCCACATACAAATTCCTGATTAAAAAAAAAAAAAAATCACCAACTTTTGTAGGTCAACTATTTATTTCTCTCTCTAATTTTTATTGTTATTCACGTGAAAAATATTTCATTTTATTTCTACCAAATCTGGGTTGAAAACGGAAAAAGGGTAAAATAAATTAGAAATATTAGACCTATATTTATAAATTTGATACCAAATGAAAGGGGCGATTTTTTTTAATCAGGTGTGCAAATAGTTTTTCGATGTGACAATTAGATTTTTAAAAAATAACTAAAGTATGAAATTTAAGTGGCAACGAGAAAACGGAAAAAGTTAAAAATAAATTAGAAATACCAAACCTATCGTTACAAATTCAGTACCAAATGAAAGGGGGGATTTTTCTGAATTCTGGGGTGTAAACAATTTTTCGATACGACAATTAGATTTTTTAAAATTAACGAATCATTTCAATCTTTTCATAATTTGTTGTGCGAATCACGCGAATAAAAAAGTCTTTAACTTAAAAATTTATTTTTATATTTTATTTTTCCATTCAAAGAGTTTTAGTGAAAAAATATTTATGACGCATGCGCAGGCGTTTTTTACCCACAATTCAAAAACTAATCAAATTTTTGAAAATTTCTATAGATATAATTTTAAGTTGGGCGATGACCTAAGTTTCTGCCAAGCGCCGTTGAATTCTGTCCAACCGTTCTCGAGTGATGCCCGGACAAAAAAGGCGACATACAGACACGATGACACACACACACACACACACAGAGGCAAAATTTTCTGAAGTCATTTTCGGCTTTCATGGGGTGTGAAACGTGAAGATATCGCAAAATTTTTTTATTCCGACAAATTTACAGAAAAAAGTCTGATTTTATTAATATAGATATGTCGCCTTTTAGCTTAGCAATTTTCGGAAAAATAAATTTAAATATTTCGATTAGAGATCCTAACTTAGAGTCCAAAATTTATTTATTGGAATAAAATAGCTGTATTATTCTTTTCAAAAAACAGAATCCGAAAAACTTCATTTTTGAATGATACATCCTTGTAAAACGAAGCAACAAAAATCCCATAAGGTAAAGACACCAGTGCTCGTCACACTTAAAATTTGCACCAGTAGTCGTCACCCTCTTAAAGGAAGTGTTAAAATAAGCGTTAATTAACATCTATGAGTTTCAATCCACCAGCACTAGATTCTCCAAAGCCTTCTGCTTCTTATCACACAAACACTTCGATTCCAAGTGTTCAGGAAAAGTGGGGGAAAGCAAAATGAGTGAAGTGTGTGTTAAATGGCAATTTTATTGAGTCAACGTAAAGCAAATGAGGAATGTATTTCTTGATATATTTTGTTGTTTGTTGTATTTGACATTGCTCATAAAACATTGCATATAAAGTTTATAATATGTAGAATACGATTTATGTGCGACTTTTTAAAATTTAACATAATGTAAAGATTTGTATGGTATGACGCCTACTGGTGCATATTTTGCACGTTTCACCAGTGCTCGTCACCCCTGCTGAGCACTGGTGTTTTAACATTTTTAATAATTGGGTAATGTTTTTTACTAAAAATACTATATTTTTTCTTAGAATTATGATGGTATACTTTTTACTTTAATTGAACTACTGGCACCAGTAGTCGTCAGGGGTATTTGTAAATGTAAACAAACATATTTTGACCCTAAGAACGTGACCTGTATTTCATTTGTAACTTTTGTCTAGCTTGTTTAAATAAAGTCAATCCTGGTAACTTTAATTCACTGAGACTGAATTTAAACCACCTATAATTTTCCACTGTATTTTGCTGGAAAAATTAAATAATTGTTACATAAACATATTTAGTTATAAAGATCCTTTTCTAGTTTTCTGCTATATATTTTAGAAAAACAGAAATGATTACTCTATAGTCTATACATCTATATAATGTATTTTACATTTTTGTGATGTCATGCTTTTGCGAAGATATATTTAAGTGATGTTTTAAAGTTGCTTCATACTAATTAGTTACAAACTGTAAATATCATTTAAGCACTTTCTTATACGTTTTATATTTTTATAAATTTTTATTGATCGTAATTAATTAATTTAATTCATATACATTTCGAAAGTTATAAAATACAAAGCCTTAATTAAATAATCAGCATAACTGTGAGTCGATTCAAAATTTTTTTAAGGATTCTTGTTACGTTAAATATAGGTGACTAAGAATTTATGTAGAAAATATTAAACATAAAAACATTTCTTAAGTAAGCTTTCTATTTTTATATTATATTACTTATGTAAGGTAAACACACGAAACACATAAATGATTCTTTTAATTAAAAAACTTTAAGTATGTAGTGCCTTTTTTGTGTGTGTGTGTGGAGGGGGAAGGGTAAAAGAGGTGATATATTCAGTGGCAGTGTATTGTTCTTTGGAAATTCAAAGAATTGTTCTTTGCCTGTCTAGCGTATATAGAGTTACATTAGTTGAAAGACTTAAAAAAAAAAAACAAGATAATGGGAACTGCATTTTAAAAATTTCGGAATATGTATAAGCCTTTTTCAAAAAATTAAACTTTCTTATAGCTCTTATTTTACATAAAAATATCATTTTTTTTTTTCTTTTTTTTTTTATGATGGCTCAAATTCACCCATAATCGCAGTGTAAAACTGAAACAGATACATATATTAATTTTTGTGTTTATACCAGAAATATTTGCTAAGTATTATAAGATTAAGTTATAATTAAGTCAAAATGTTTTCATTTTATGTCAATGTTACCGTTAAAGTATGAAATCCGTTAATTCATAGAATAATTAGGTATTTCATGAAATAACTAGACAAGTCCGTTAAAGTATATAATATTATTGAATTTTACGATTTAACTAGGTATTCTATAGAATAACGATTACTTAATTAATCATATGCATAATCCCCGGTAAATTTTGGGGAATGTGATTATTTATTCAATATTTAGCACGTTTACCGGTTATTTTAGCAGTGCAAAACTTTTGAGTGAACAAAATTATTGAACTCACGTCATCAGCAGCTGACGCTTTCCATCCTTGTATGATACAAATAATGTATCATACAATTAGCTTGCTAATGTGAAGTGTTAATAATTATATACTGCATATTGTTTTAAAATCTGGTGCGGCTCTATATGACTTCTCTCATCTCCGGGCAATGTCTCTATTGCAGTTAGACCTCACAAAACCGTGAGAAAGCCCAAAGCTGTCATTTTTCTCTTGTTTTTACAATCTGGTGCGGCTCTACACGACTTCTCTCATCTCCGGACACTGTCCCTATTGCAGTTAGACCTCACAAAACCGAGAGAAAGGCCAAAACCGGCATTTTTCTCACGTTTTTACAATCTGGTGCGGCTCTACACGACTTCTCTCACCTCCGGACACTGTCTCTCAAAAGATTGCAGCCGAAATCGTTTCTATTAGACCTCACAAAAAAGTGAGAAAGGCCAAAGCCGCCATTTTTCTCACGTTTTTACAATCTGGTGCGGCTCTACATGACTTCTCTCATCTCCGGACATTGTCTCTATTCCAGTTAGACCTCACAAAACCGTGAGAAAGGCCAAAGCCGTCATTTTTCTCACGTTTTTACGATCTGGTGCGGCTCTACACGACTTCTCTCATCTCCGGACACTGTCTCTTAAAGATTGCAACCGGAATCGTTGCAATTAGACCTCGCAAAACAGTGAGAAAGGCCAAATCCGCCATTTGTCTCGCGTTTTTACGATCTGGTGCGGCTTTACACGACTTCTCTCATCTCCGGACACTGTTCTCTTAAAGATTGCAGCCGGAATCGTTGCAATTAGACCTCGCAAAACAGTGAGAAAGGCCAAAGCCGCCATTTGTCTCGCGTTTTTACGATCTGGTGCGGCTCTACACGACTTCTCTCATCTCCGGAGACTGTTCTCTTAAAGATTGCAGCCGGAATCGTTGCAATTAGACCTCACAAAAAAGTGAGAAAGGCCAAAGCCGCCATTTGTCTCACGTTTTTACAATCTGGTGCGGCTCTACATGACATCTCTCATCTCCGGACATTGTCTCTATTCCAGTTAGACCTCACAAAACCGTGAGAAAGGCCAAAGCCGTCATTTTTCTCACGTTTTTACGATCTGGTGCGGCTCTACACGACTTCTCTCATCTCCGGACACTGTCTCTTAAAGATTGCAACCGGAATCGTTGCAATTAGACCTCGCAAAATAGTGAGAAAGGCCAAATCCGCCATTTGTCTCGCGTTTTTACGATCTGGTGCGGCTTTACACGACTTCTCTCATCTCCGGACACTGTTCTCTTAAAGATTGCAGCCGGAATCGTTGCAATTAGACCTCGCAAAACAGTGAGAAAGGCCAAAGCCGCCATTTGTCTCGCGTTTTTACGATCTGGTGCGGCTCTACACGACTTCTCTCATCTCCGGACACTGTTCTCTTAAAGATTGCAGCCGGAATCGTTGCAATTAGACCTCGCAAAACAGTGAGAAAGGCCAAAGCCGCCATTTGTCTCGCGTTTTTACGATCTTGTGCGGCTCTACACGACTTCTCTCATCTCCGGACACTGTTCTCTTAAAGATTTCAACCGGAATCGTTTCTATTAGACCTCACAAAACAGTGAGAAAGGCCAAAGCCGTCATTTGTCTCGCGTTTTTACGATCTGGTGCGGCTCTACACGACATCTCTCATCTTCGGACACTGTTCTCTTAAAGATTGCAACCGGAATCGTTGCAATTAGACCTCGCAAAACAGTGAGAAAGGCCAAAGCCGCCATTTGTCTCGCGTTTCTACGATCTGGTGCTTCTCTACACGACTTCTCTCATCTCCGGACACTGTTCTCTTAAAGATTGCAGCCGGAATCGTTGCAATTAGACCTCGCAAAACAGTGAGAAAGGCCAAAGCCGCCATTTGTCTCGCGTTTTTACGATCTGGTGCGGCTCTACACGACTTCTCTCATCTCCGGACACTGTTCTCTTAAAGATTGCAACCGGAATCGTTGCAATTAGACCTCGCAAAACAGTGAGAAAGGCCAAAGCCGCCATTTGTCTCGCGTTTTTACGATCTGGTGCGGCTCTACACGACTTCTCTCATCTCCGGACACTGTTCTCTTAAAGATTGCAACCGGAATCGTTGCAATTAGACCTCGCAAAACAGTGAGAAAGGCCAAAGCCGCCATTTGTCTCGCGTTTTTACGATCTGGTGCGGCTCTACACGACTTCTCTCATCTCCGGACACTGTTCTCTTAAAAATTGCAGCAGGAATCTTTGCAATTAGACCTCGCAAAGCAGTGAGAAAGGCCAAAGCCGCCATTTGTCTCGCGTTTTTACGATCTGGTGCGGCTGTACACGACTTCTCTCATCTCCGGACACTGTTCTCTTAAAGATTTCCACCGGAATCGTTGCTATTAGCCCTCACAAAACAGTGAGAAAGGCTAAAGCCGCCATTTGTCTCGCGTTTTTACGATCTGGTGCAGCTCTACACGACTTCTCTCATCTCCGGACACTGTTCTCTTAAAGATTGCAACCGGAATCGTTGCAATTAGACCTCGCAAAACAGTGAGAAAGCCAAAGCCGCCATTTGTCTCGCGTGTTTACGATCTGGTGCGACTCTACACGACTTCTCTCATCTGCGGACACTGATCTCTTAAAGATTGAAACCGGAATCGTTGCAATTAGACCTCGCAAAACAGTGAGAAAGGCCAAAGGCGCCACTTGTCTCGCGTTTCTACGATCTGGTGCGGCTCTACACGACTTCTCTCATCTCCGGACACTGTTCTCTTAAAGATTGCAACCGGAATCGTTGCTATTAGACCTCACAAAACAGTGAGAAAGGCAAAGCCGACATTTTTCTCACGTTTTTACAATCTGGTGCGGCTCTACACGACTTCTCTCATCTCCGGACACTGTTCTCTTAAAGATTGCAACCGGAATCGTTGCAATTAGACCTCGCAAAACAGTGAGAAAGGCCAAAGCCGCCATTTGTCTCGCGTTTTTATGATCTGGTGCGGCTCTACACGACTTCTCTCATCTCCGGACACTGTTCTCTTAAAGATTGCAGCCGGAATCGTTGCAATTAGACCTCGCAAAACAGTGAGAAAGGCCAAAGCCGCCATTTGTCTCGCGTTTTTACGATCTAGTGCGGCTCTACACGACTTCTCTCATCTCCGGACACTGTTCTCTTAAAAATTGCAGCCGGAATCGTTGCAATTAGACCTCGCAAAACAGTGAGAAAGGCCCGCCATTTGTCTCGCGTTTTTACGATCTGGTGCGGCTCTACACGACTTCTCTCATCTCCGGAGACTGTTCTCTTAAAGATTGCAGCCGGAATCGTTGCAATTAGACCTCACAAAAAAGTGAGAAAGGCCAAAGCCGCCATTTTTCTCAGGTTTTTACAATCTGGTGCGGCTCTACGTGACTTCTCTCATCTCCGGACATTGTCTCTATTCCAGTTAGACCTCACAAAACCGTGAGAAAGGCCAAAGCCGTCATTTTTCTCACGTTTTTACGATCTGGTGCGGCTCTACACGACTTCTCTCATCTCCGGACACTGTCTCTTAAAGATTGCAACCGGAATCGTTGCAATTAGACCTCGCAAAACAGTGAGAAAGGCCAAATCCGCCATTTGCCTCGCGTTTTTACGATCTGGTGCGGCTTTACACGACTTCTCTCATCTCCGGACACTGTTCTCTTAAAGATTGCAGCCGGAATCGTTGCAATTAGACCTCGCAAAACAGTGAGAAAGGCCAAAGCCGCCATTTGTCTCGCGTTTTTACGATCTGGTGCGGCTCTACACGACTTCTCTCATCTCCGGACACTGTTCTCTTAAAGATTGCAGCCGGAATCGTTGCAATTAGACCTCGCAAAACAGTGAGAAAGGCCAAAGCCGCCATTTGTCTCGCGTTTTTACGATCTTGTGCGGCTCTACACGACTTCTCTCATCTCCGGACACTGTTCTCTTAAAGATTTCAACCGGAATCGTTTCTATTAGACCTCACAAAACAGTGAGAAAGGCCAAAGCCGTCATTTGTCTCGCGTTTTTACGATCTGGTGCGGCTCTACACGACATCTCTCATCTTCGGACACTGTTCTCTTAAAGATTGCAACCGGAATCGTTGCAATTAGACCTCGCAAAACAGTGAGAAAGGCCAAAGCCGCCATTTGTCTCGCGTTTCTACGATCTGGTGCTTCTCTACACGACTTCTCTCATCTCCGGACACTGTTCACTTAAAAATTGCAGCCGGAATCGTTGCAATTAGACCTCGCAAAACAGTGAGAAAGGCCAAAGCCGCCATTTGTCTTGCGTTTTTACGATCTGGTGCGGCTCTACACGACTTCTCTCATCTCCGGACACTGTTCTCTTAAAGATTGCAACCGGAATCGTTGCAATTAGACCTCGCAAAACAGTCAGAAAGGCCAAAGCCGCCATTTGTCTCGCGTTTTTACGATCTGGTGCGGCTCTACACGACTTCTCTCATCTCCGGACACTGTTCTCTTAAAGATTGCAACCGGAATCGTTGCAATTAGACCTCGCAAAACAGTGAGAAAGGCCAAAGCTGCCATTTGTCTCGCGTTTTTACGATCTGGTGCGGCTCTACACGACTTCTCTCATCTCCGGACACTGTTCTCTTAAAGATTGCAACCGGAATCGTTGCAATTAGACCTCGCAAAACAGTGAGAAAGGCCAAAGCCGCCATTTGTCTCGTGTTTTTACGATCTGGTGCGGCTCTACACGACTTCTCTCATCTCCGGACACTGTTCTCTTAAAGATTGCAACCGGAATCGTTGCAATTAGACCTCGCAAAACAGTGAGAAAGGCCAAAGCCGCCATTTGTCTCGCGTTTTTATGATCTGGTGCGGCTCTACACGACTTCTCTCATCTCCGGACACTGTTCTCTTAAAGATTGCAACCGGAATCGTTGCAATTAGACCTCGCAAAACAGTGAGAAAGGCCAAAGCCGCCATTTGTCTCGCGTTTTTACGATCTGGTGCGGCTCTACACGACTTATCTCATCTCCGGACACTGTTCTCTTAAAGATTGCAACCGGAATCGTTGCAATTAGACCTCGCAAAACAGTGAGAAAGGCCAAAGCCGCCATTTGTCTCGCGTTTCTACGATCTGGTGCTTCTCTACACGACTTCTCTCATCTCCGGACACTGTTCTCTTAAAAACTGCAGCCGGAATCGTTGCAATTAGACCTCGCAAAACAGTGAGAAAGGCCAAAGCCGCCATTTGTCTCGCGTTTTTACGATCTGGTGCGGCTCTACACGACATCTCTCATCTCCGGACACTGTTCTCTTAAAGATTTCCACCGGAATCGTTGCTATTAGCTCTCACAAAACAGTGAGAAAGGCCAAAGCCGCCATTTGTCTCGCGTTTTTACGATCTGGTGCAGCTCTACACGACTTCTCTCATCTCCGGACACTGTTCTCTTAAAGATTGCAACCGGAATCGTTGCAATTAGACCTCGCAAAACAGTGAGAAAGGCCAAAGCCGCCATTTGTCTCGCGTTTTTACGATCTGGTGCGGCTCTACACGACTTCTCTCATCTCCGGACACTGTTCTCTTAAAGATTGCAACCGGAATCGTTGCAATTAGACCTCGCAAAACAGTGAGAAAGGCCAAATCCGCCATTTGTCTCGCGTTTTTACGATCTGGTACAGCTCTACACGACTTCTCTCATCTCCGGACACTGTTCTCTTAAAGATTGCAACCGGAATCGTTGCAATTAGACCTCGCAAAACAGTGAGAAAGCCAAAGCCGCCATTTGTCTCGCGTTTTTACGATCTGGTGCGGCTCTACACGACTTCTCTCATCTCCGGACACTGTTCTCTTAAAGATTGCAACCGGAATCGTTGCAATTAGACCTCGCAAAACAGTGAGAAAGGCCAAAGGCGCCATTTGTCTCGCGTTTCTACGATCTGGTGCGGCTCTACACGACTTCTCTCATCTCCGGACACTGTTCTCTTAAAGATTGCAACCGGAATCGTTGCTATTAGACCTCACAAAACAGTGAGAAAGGCAAAGCCGACATTTTTCTCACGTTTTTACAATCTGGTGCGTCTCTACACGACTTCTCTCATCTCCGGACACTGTTCTCTTAAAGATTGCAACCGGAATCGTTGCAATTAGACCTCGCAAAACAGTGAGAAAGGCCAAAGCCGCCATTTGTCTCGCGTTTTTATGATCTGGTGCGGCTCTACACGACTTCTCTCATCTCCGGACACTGTTCTCTTAAAGATTGCAGCCGGAATCGTTGCAATTAGACCTCGCAAAACAGTGAGAAAGGCCAAAGCCGCCATTTGTCTCGCGTTTTTACGATCTGGTGCGGCTCTACACGACTTCTCTCATCTCCGGACACTGTTCTCTTAAAAATTGCAGCCGGAATCGTTGCAATTAGACCTCGCAAAACAGTGAGAAAGGCCAAAGCCGCCATTTGTCTCGCGTTTTTACGATCTGGTGCGGCTCTACACGACTTCTCTCATCTCCGGACACTGTTCTCTTAAAGATTTCAACCGGAATCGTTGCTATTAGACCTCACAAAACAGTGAGAAAGGCCAAAGCCGCCATTTGTCTCGCGTTTTTACGATCTGGTGCGGCTCTACACGACTTCTCTCATCTCCGGACACTGTTCTCTTAAAAATTGCAACCGGAATCGTTGCAATTAGACCTGGCAAAACAGTGAGAAAGGCCAAAGCCGCCATTTGTCTCGCGTTTTTACGATCTGGTGCGGCTCTACACGACTTCTCTCATCTCCGGACACTGTTCTCTTAAAGATTGCAACCGGAATCGTTGCAATTAGACCTCGCAAAACAGTGAGAAAGGCCAAAGCCGCCATTTGTCTCTCGTTTTTACGATCTGGTGCGGCTCTACACGACTTCTCTCATCTCCGGACACTGTTCTCTTAAAAATTGCAGCCGGAATCGTTGCAATTAGACCTCGCAAAACAGTGAGAAAGGCCAAAGCCTCATTTGTCTCGCGTTTTTACGATCTGGTGCGGCTCTACACGACTTCTCTCATCTCCGGACACTAATCTCTTAAAGATTTCAACCGGAATCGTTGCAATTAGACCTCGCAAAACAGTGAGAAAGGCCAAAGCCGCCATTTGTCTCGCGTTTCTACGATCTGGTGCGGCTCTACACGACTTCTCTCATCTCCGGACACTGTTCTCTTAAAGATTGCAACCGGAATCGTTGCTATTAGACCTCACAAAACAGTGAGAAAGGCAAAGCCGACATTTTTCTCACGTTTTTACAATCTGGTGCGGCTCTACACGACTTCTCTCATCTCCGGACACTGTTCTCTTAAAGATTGCAACCGGAATCGTTGCAATTAGACCTCACAAAACCGTGAGAAAGGCCAAAGCCGCCATTTTTCTCACGTTTTTACATACTGGTGCGGCTCTACACGACTTCTCTCATCTCCGGACACTGTCTCTATTGCTGTTAGCGCATTAAATGAAATTGTGTTATAATTTTTGTAGTAGTAGTTTATATTAATGAATAAAAAAACACTTCATTTAAAAGTATTTCCTGCACAATAAAATATTTCCTGACGATTCAAGAAATACACACGTAATTGTTTACGTTTTCACTTCTGTCGACACTCCCGGATTGCAAATGGTTTTTTTTCTTGTTTCCATGTACGCAAAGCGTACAGACGTTCGAAATACTGGCTGCTGCAGTACAAAATTGTACATACTTTTCAGATTCATGCATTTTGAGATAGGGATGCCCATTGATGTTTTATTTTTTGTTTCCATGTACGCAAAGCGTACAGACGTTCGAAATACTGGCTGCTGCAGTACAAAATTGTACATATTTTTCAGATTCATGCATTTTAAGATAGGGATGCCCAGTGATGTTTTATTTTTTGTTTCCATGTACGCAAAGCGTACGGACACAGTTTATCCACGGCACTTTAGAATATAGAAAACGAGGGTGAAAAACTAAAAACGCATAGAAATAGCATGGGACGAAAACCAAAAAACTTACAATGTCAAGTGTGTTTAAAAAAAAAAAAAAAAAAAAAAAAAAAAAAGCTCACACCAGAAGTAATAATAGGACAAAATTGACTAGAAAAAGACATCGAGTAGCTAAGGTGGGGGGGGGGCGGGTAGGGCTGGGCCATTAGACCTGTTGTACAGGATTAAAACACGTCTCGATAATAATCACCCAGTAATTAAACACAATACCCGGATTTCGATTCTTTAGATCGGTTCTAGCTGCTTTTAGGCAGTTTTGAACCGGTTCTAGCTGCTTTTAGGCTGTTTTCAACCGCTTATAGCTGCTTTGCAATGACGTGTGTAAAGCAGCGGAATAAGCACCGCAAATTCCTAGCTTTTCTCTTACTAAAATATACTGCATAAAAGCGGACGCCAGTACTTATTATTTACAGTTTAAAATTCTTAAAGTAACATCTCTTGTGCTCGTATAACAATTCCCTATAATTTTAAACATAAGAAATTATTCCTACGGTAAATAATACTTCACTAAAATTCAGAATTCAAACTGTATGAAAAAATGCAACTAACATCGTTCCTCTCTTTATTCTGTTCCATTTCTTGAATTAAAAAAAAAAAAAAAAAAAAAAAAAATGGATGCCACAAGCACCACATAATCTTCACATTTAACAAATTTTGAAGATAGCACGCGATCATATTTTACATAAAAATTAAAGCATTAAATTCATTTAACTCTTTTTTTTTTTCTTTGACATATTGTTCAGCACGTGAACTTACAAAAAAAAGAGAATAAATAATAAACAAATTTATACACTGAAATTGAAAATGGCTCAGTTATAACAACGTGTGTGTGTATGCTTCATTCCGTTGCTTTTAGGTGTAGAATTTAGACTGTGTATTTATGTTAGTGTTTTACATTTTGGATTATTAATAAATATTTGTAACCTGTTTTCAAGCAATGACTTCTGCAGGAATGGGAGACCAACCTGTAAATAAGAAAGATTTAATGAAAGAGAAATTTGAATCTTTATTAAAGAAGCGTGGGACAAAAAAAAACTGTGCTGCATTTACTCGTGAAAAATTATTAACTTTAATAGCAGAAGTAAAAAGTGCAAAAACAGCACAGAAAAAAGTACCACGTGACTATTGGTTACTCCAGCATTATGATGTCCTTGATGTTCAAGGAGTAGAAAAGTTAATTGTGCCAGTAACAGAGGCAAAACCTGATGTGATATTTTATTGCTCAAATGACATGCTCTTTGGTATTTTATACGAAACACATGTTTCTATTGGACATGGTGGTAGAGACCGCATGATAAAAGAACTGAATCGTCGATACAAAAACATTACTCAGAATGATATAAAGCTGTTTTTGAGTGTTTGTGAACCTTGTCAGCAAAAACGAAATATGAGAAAGAAAGGCATTGTGGTTAAGCCCATGGTGTTTCCACATCTGAATTCAAGATGTCAAGTAGATCTCATAGATTTTCAGTCTCAACCTGATGGAAACTATAAATTTATTTTAGTTTACCAGGATCATTTGACGAAGTTTGTGATTTTGAGACCTCTCCAAACAAAAAAAGCAGAAGAGGTCGCAATGCATTTGCTCGATATATTTTTATTATTTGGTGCCCCATGCGTACTGCAATCCGACAATGGAAGGGAGTTCTGCAACAAACTTATAAATGACATAAAAATAACTTGGCCGGAACTTAAGATCGTATATGGCAAACCCAGACATAGTCAGAGTCAAGGTAGCGTCGAGAGAGCCAATCAAGACGTCGAAAACATGTTAACAACTTGGATGCAAGACAACCAATCTACTTCATGGAGACATGGCCTTAAATTTATTCAGTTCATGAAAAACAGGGCACTTCATTCTGGTATAAAGAGAACGCCTTACGAGGCTATGTTTGGCTGTGCTCCTAGAGTTGGACTATCCACAACTCCTATTCGAAGAGAAGTGTTTGATACAGTAGAGGATGAACAACAGTTTGAAAATGCATTAACAGCTTTAACTGTATGTTCAGAACGTCGAAATGATGCTGTTTTTGCCACAGAAGCATCTTTAGAAACTGTAGAAGTGCCTTTTGAGCGTTACGAACATACACCCCCGAATAACATTGTAAAATTGTGTGTCGTGTGTTCAAAAAATTGCGAAGACAGCTTATTTTGCTGTAAATGTGAGCAGCCGACCCATGTTTCATGTTCGGACGTCTGTTACACAGAAGATAAAATTGAACAGAAAGTCTGTAGCTTGTGTCTAAATAAAATAAATATCGAAAAAGAAAGACATGGAGCTAAAGAAAGTTTGGAAATTCAAGCTACGAAAATGAAATTATTGTCTAGAAAATCTTATTCTGAGGTATCTGTAGGCACTACAGTTCGTATTCCAGTTCCTGGAGTTGATAGAGGAAGAGGAGACGCTAGATCCGTTTTACCTGTCGTTATGGAAAATACTCGGGAAGGATTTTTCCGATTAGGAACAAGAGATGCCCGAATAAAACAATTGTACTCTAGATCTCAGTTCAGTATATGTGAACAAGAATTAATTTCCATTGAAGAAGTTCCGAGTATTGACACAACACTTCGATCTGTTGCAACAGCTCAAAGTTGCGGCACTGGACAAGGATTTAAAAAGTGCTCGTGTAAAAAAATGTGTAATAGTAAAAAATGTGCTTGTTTCAAAAATAATATGCAATGCAATTCAAAGTGTTATCATAGCAACCCTTGCTCTAATAAATGATAAAAAGTAAAATAAAGGTATTTCATAAAATTTAAATTAATATTCTCTTACATTTTTGTTTGAAAAAGTTTACACAATGTTTTAATGAAGAAACAGTTTTTCTTCCCAGCTTATATTTTATATTTAAATATGACTATTTCTACAACATATTCTACAGCTTATTTATTTTTTATTTATTTTTTCGTTTCTGTTTAACTAATGTTAGCAATAGAATCAATAATAAATTATATCATCTGCTTTTTCTTATTATTTATCAATTAATCATCTGCAATAGGGATAAAATGCATTTTTCGAACGATTTTAGCTATTTATGATCAATTAATTTATAAAAAAATTACAAGATACAAAGAACTTTTTATATACCGTGTTTTTAAATTTTCTGTCGAATCATATAAGCGCTACCGAAGGCAGCGGGGACCCGTAACAATTGGCTAAAAGTGTTAAAAAAATGCATTGTCACAGTGTTCAGGGCTGTCCTGAAAGTTTCAAATGCCTAATTGTCGGGAAGTTAGTTAAAATTCGATTGAAACTTTTGTACAGGTAACGCTGCCGAAGGCAGCGGGAACCCAAAACCGTTTGCTAAAAGTATTAAAAAAATGCATTGTCACAGTGTTCTGGGCTGTCCTGAAAGTTGCAAATGCCTAGCTAGTCGGGAAGTTAGTTAAAAATTGATTGCAAGCTTTGTACTGGTAACGCTGCCGAGGGCAGCGGAACCCGAAACCGTTTTCTAAAAGTATTTAAAAAATGCATTGTCACAGTGTTCTGGGCTATCCTGAAAGTTTCAAATGCCTAGCTAGTCAAAAATCGATTGCAAGCTTTGTACTGGTAACGCTGCCGAGGGCAGCGGGAACCCAAAACCGTTTGCTAAAAGTATTTAACAAAAATGCATTGTCACAGTGTTCTGGGCTATCCTGAAAGTTTCAAATGCCTAGCTAGTCAAAAATCGATTGCAAGTTTTGTACTGGTAACGCTGCCGAGGGCAGCGGGAACCCAAAACCGTTTGCTAAAAGTATTTAAAAAAAAAATGCATTGTCACAGTGTTCTGGGCTGTCCTGAAAGTTGCAAATGCCTAGCTAGTCGTGAAGTTAGTTAAAAATCGATTGCAAGCTTTGTACTGGTAACGCTGCCGAGGGCAGCGGAACCCGAAACCGTTTGCTAAAAGTATTTAACAAAAATGCATTGTCACAGTATTCTGGGCTATCCTGAAAGTTTCAAGTGCCTAGCTAGTCAAAAATCGATTGCAAGCTTTGTACTGGTAACGCTGCCGAGGGCAGCGGGATTCCGAAACCGTTTGCTAAAAGTATTTAAAAAAATGCACTGTCACAGTATTCTGGGCTATCCTGAAAGTTTCAAATGCCTAGCTAGTCGGGAAGTTAGTTAAAAATCGATCGCAAGCTTTGTACTGGTAACGCTGCCGAAGGCAGCGAGAACCCAAAACCGTTTGCTAAAAGTATTTAAAAAAAAATGCATTGTCACAGTGTTCTGGGCTGTCCTGAAAGTTGCAAATGCCTAGCTAGTCGAGAAGTTAGTTAAAAATCGATTGCAAGCCTTGTACTGGTAACGCTGCCGCAGGCAGCGGGAACCCAAAACCTTTTGCTAAAGGTATTAAAAAAATGCATTGTCACAGTGTTCTGAGCCATCCTTAAAGTTTCAAATGCGTAGCTAGTCGGGAAGTTAGTTAAAAATCGATTGCAACGTTTGTACTGGTAACGCTGCCGAAGGCAGCGGGAACCCAAAACAATTTGCTAAAAGTATTTAAAAAATGCATTGTTACAGTGTTCTGGTCTATCCTGAAAGTTTCAAATGCCAAGCTAGTCGGGAAGTTAGTTAAAAATCGATTACAAGTTTTGTACTGGTAATGCTGCCGAGGGCAGCGGGAACCCGAAACCGTTTGCTAAAAGTATTTAACAAAAATGCATTGTCACAGTGTTCTGGGCTATCCTAAAAGTTTCAAATGCCTAGCTAGTCAAAAATCGATTGCAAGTTATGTACTGGTAACGCTGCCGAGGGCAGCGGGATTCCGAAACCATTTGCTAAAAGTATTTAAAAAAATGCACTGTTACAGTATTCTGGGCTATCCTGAAAGTTTCAAATGCCTAGCTAGTCGGGAAGTTAGTTAAAAATTGATTGCAAGCTATGTACTGGTAACGCTGCCTAAGGCAGCGGGAACCCGAAACCGTTTGCTAAAAGTATTTAACAAAAATGAATTGTCACAGTGTTCTGGGCTATCCTGAAAGTTTCAAATGCCTAGCTAGTCGGGAAGTTAGTTAAAAATCGATTGCAAGTATTGTACTGGTAACGCTGCCGAGGACAGCGGAAACCCGAAACCGTTTGCTAAAAGTATTTAACAAAAATGAATTGTCACAGTATTCTGGGCTATTCTGAAAGTTTCAAATGCCTAGCTAGTCGGGAAGTTAGTTAAAAATCGACAGCAAGTTTTGTACTGGTAACGCTGCCGAGGGCAGCGGAAACCCGAAACAGTTTGGTAAAAGTATTAAAAAAATGCATTGTCACAGTGTTCTGGGTTATCCTGAAAGTTTCAAATATCTAGCTAGTCGGGATGTTAGTTAAAAATCGATCGCAAGATTTGTACTGGACAAAGAAACAAGAATCGAAGTTAATAAAAACATGGTAATAACTTTGAAATTGTTTATTTTATATTTGAATGGTCTGTCATTAGTTATTTCATAGAACAACTAGTTATTTCATAGAATAACTAGGTTAAGTATAAAATGTTTTTATCTATTATATACTTTAACTGACTTGTCTAGATATTTCATGAAATACCTAGTTATTCTATGAAATAACTGAATTATTTACTTTAACGGTAACATCAATAATTATGAAAGTATTTTAAGTTACTCAGTTAAAGCTCCCGCTGCCTTCTGTAATAACTGTCCGGCCCACAAATATGATTGGCTTCACCTGCCTTTTGCATTGTCTGAACCGCTTTTTATCCCCCAGGGTACCCCTATTTCTGTCGGTACAGCGTTGTCGAATTTTTATACGTCACTCTTAATTAGTGCTAAGGGCCTATTTCAGTCGGTTTATTGAATGGGGATTTATTGAATGAAGTCCCCCCAAGGCACAACTTTGACATGAGTCCCCCCCAGGCCCAACTTTGACATGAGTCCCCCCCAAGGTACCCCTATTTCAGTCGGTACAGCGTTGTCGAATTTTTATAATACACTCTTAATAGTGCTAAGGGCCTATTTCAGTCGGTTTATTGAATGGGGATTTATTGAATGAAGTCCCCCCAAGGCACAACTTTGACATGAGTCCCCCCAAGGCCCAACTTTGACATGAGTCCCCCCTCCCCAAGGTACAACTTTGACATGAGTCCCCCCAAGGCACACATTTGACATGAGTCCCCCCCAAGGCACACCTCCCCCTCATTGGGAAAAAGAGAAAAAACGTTGTTTTGCGGCTATAAGACAGTTTGGACTTCCAACGTTATTTGTTACAATATCTGCAGCTGAAACACATTGGTTTGATTTAATGAAAACTTTATCATGGAATTTAGATCATCACGAATTAACTAAAGAAGAATTTGTCGATATTAACAAGTTTAGCAGTAGGCCTTTGGCACTAAATTAAAATCTGTCAATGTCAGATTTTCGTGTTTTAAATAATGAAATAATGTCGTGTCTGTATAATTTATTTTTATTTTTATTTTATTTTACTTTTTAATAAATGGAATTATTTAGGGGGAAAAAAAGTGTATTCTAGTAATTGATGCAGTATAGATTTTCATGCATTTTCTGATTCATGCGCCATTAATTAGGAGTATCCTGTGATGTTTTTTTTGGTTTTAATATCGGGATAGTGACCGCTGTAGTACAGAATTTTTATGCATTTTCTGATTCATACGCTACAAATTAGGGGTATTCAGTGATATTGTTTTAGTTTTAATATTTTGATACTGACCGCTGGAGCAGGAATTTTCAGATTCGTGCACGACGAATTAGCTGCATCCAGTGATTTTATTTATTTTTTGTTTGTTTTGTGATTTCTTCTGTACAGATTTTCATGCATTTCCAGATTCATGCAAGGCTGTAATTTTGAAAATTTGGGGAAAATCTTCGAGTTATTTTATATTATACATCAGTTATAACGCTGAAGTTTATGCATTAAAGCTTGAAGCTCTCTGAATTTTTTTTTTTTTTTGTGGTGAAGTAGCTCAAATTTCTATTACTGTTTTAAATGTTTTATTAATCTTTAAAATATGCTTAATTTATTTTAGTGAATTTCAAAACAAGCACCAGAGTAAAACAATAATTTATTTTCTTAAAATGTGTTTTTGATGTTTTGTGATGATCAGAGCCCAGTGAAGTGTGTGTGTGGGGGGGAGAGTGCTGCAGCCCCGGGCAACAGTGAACAAGGGGGCCCTAGATAGAGCCAAGAAAAATCCAGTAAATAGAAAAAAAATGTTATATATATATATTTTTTTTTAATTCTGTTTTTACAGTCAGAAATTAAATCCTTAATACTGTTAATTTGTTTTCTCTGAGCGGCAATTCAAAAGTGAAACTCAAAAGCGATATTTGAAAATTTCACTATTTTCTAAGAACTTGTGCAATGGAGAAATCCAACAACGTCGATGGTTAATGTTTTCAGGATCAAAGGGTTATGTTTATTGTTTCATGTGCAAACTTTTTGCTAATTCAATGTCACCACCTATTTCACACGCATTCGTTTCCGGCTTTAATAACTGGAGAAAGAGAAATGAAAAAGTTTGCGATTATGAAAACGGTTATGTTCATCGGTTAGCTATGGTGACCTGGTTGTTTTGAGTTAATAAAAATGCGTCAGTGAATAAACAGATCTGTGACCAAATCGAAAAAGAAAAACAATATTGGATGGAAGTATTATGTCGAATTGTTGCTGTAATTAAATTTTTAGCTGTCAGAGGATTGGTTTTTGAAGGAGATTACAGTAAACTAGGATCAATTCATAACGGAATTTTTTTAAGGAGTAATTGAGCTTATCGCAGCATTTGATCCCTTTTCAAAGCAACATTTGACTGATTATGGAAACAAAGGACACGGAAATGTTTCATATTTGTCCAGTACTACGTATAATGAGCTGAATGATTTGATGGGTCATAAAGGTTTGAAGAAAATTCTTGCTGATATTAAGGAAGCAAAATATTTTGCTGTTATCTTGGATTCGACACCAGACAAAGCTCATAGAGATCAATTCTCATTTGTAATAAGGTACTGCCTAGAAGGTATAGTTTACGAAATGTTTATTGCTTTTCTTCAAATCAGTAGCCATACAGGAAAATCGATGGCAGAAGAAGTGTTTTCATTTATGCAGAATCATGATGTTGACATTCAACTGGGCACAGAGGGCAGTTTTACGATAACGCCAGCAACATGACTGGAATTTATCAAAGTTTACAAACTCAAACTCGTAAAAAGAGCTGTTTAGCACTATTTTGTCCGTGTAGTGCACATTCTTTAAATTTGGTAGGATCACATGCCGTTGAATGCTCTTCCGATGCAATGAGTCTCTTCAACCTAATTCAACGACTATATGCTTTTTTTGTAGCTTCAACACACCGATGGAACTTATTACTTTCGAATCTTCTTCCTACTGGGAAAAAAAAATATATACAGTAACCGCCGCTTAATAAAATCACTGGTTAATAAAATCAGCCGCTTAATCTAATCAGAATGCCAGGACCGGAATCAAATCAATACAAACTATTGTTGAAACCGCCGCTTAATAAAATCAGCATCGCCGGTTAATGAACTCATAAAAATATCCTCAGCAGCCAAAATTATCATTTATGCACAGTAAAAAAAAAAAAAAAAAAAAAAAAAAAATTCAATTACATTGTATTTTTTTATTTATTTTTTTAAATAATAATAAAAGAAATTAAAGTACCCGTTATCGCTCATTGACGAAAATTTTACACTTGCAGCATTAGTTACAAATTAAACATGCCCCATAACTTATCTCCCTAACAATATCATGGAACGTATTCTTCAAAACGCAGTAATAAGTTAAAAATTTGATTTGATTTGCAAATGATATATATATATATATGTATATTTTAATTATTAAAAGACAATTTCTAGTCCTTATTTTGAAATAGCTATAAATTAAAATGTCCAAACGGAAAGATTCTAAATTTATAAGAAAAGCGTGAAGTTTTGGTAAAATAAAATAATGATGACTGTTTTCTTTGAAGGAAAGCCCATAGAAATTTGGAATACGTTTAATTTACTTATATCGGAGGAGTAATTAATTATCTATCAAAAATTATTTAATACTGTTTACTAATTCCATTATTCGTTACTTATGAAATTTCTTTCCAAATTCAGGGAAGTAATACCTATTGCTTGAGTGAAGGAATGTTCGCCGGATATAAAAATCAGCCGCTTAATAAAATCGCTTTGCCTCAGAACGAATGTGATTTTAATAAGCGGCGGGAACTGTATATATATATATATATATATTGTTTTAAAAAGTTTAAGCACAACAAGATGGTCACGCTGAATCTTGAGAGTTAGTGATAGTGAATTATGAGCAAATTTTAAACACTTTGCTTAAAATTTTAGAAGACAGCAATGAAAAGGCAGATACAGGTAATGAGGCATTGTCTTTGCGCAGCAAAATGTTGACTTTCGAAACAGCCTTTATGCTAACTTTGTGGCATGACATTTTAAATGCTATGAATAAAGTTAGCATTTATCTTCAAAAACTAGGTCTTGATTTATTTGCAGCTGTTAACTTGTTGAAAGGGTTGAATGCAAATATTACATCCTTCAGAGATCAATTTTATAAGTTAAAAGAAAGATCTCAATTGCTATCTAGTATCTCCACATGTAGCGACTTCACCTAAGGATCAGGGAAAAAGACTGAGAAGAAAAAAATTTACTGATGGTACTCTCGAATCCGAAACAACTAGCCATGTAACTCTTCAAGGATCTGAAAAACTTAAAGTTGAAACTTTGTTTGTGATAGTCGATACATTAAATTCAGAAGTGATAAAACGAATTGATGCTTATAACTCAGTATGCAGCATTTTCAATTTCATTACTAAATTAGATATTGAACAAATAAATGAAGAATCAGTTAGTAATTTTCTTGAAGTTTATGAAGGAGAAGTAGATTTTGAAGCCACAAAATCTGAAATCATTGAATTTTCACAATATTTGTTAAACTGTAGCTTAGAAAAAAAAATCACCGATACATGTTTATGATCATATGTTTAAAAACGAGTTAAATGAGATTTTTCCAAATATGTTTATTGCATTAAGTATTTATTTAACTCCACCGATATCAAATTGAAAGCCGAGAGAGCAAACTCCAAATAAGAGAGAGTTCTATCTCTTCGAAGAACAAAAATGCAGCAAAGCAGAATAAGCTGTAATATTTGGCTTTGCTGTGCTCAGAGCACGATTTAACAAGCAACTTGGATTTTAAAGATGTACTTGAAACTTTCAGCGCGGCAAAGGCTAGGAAGAAGCCAATTTAATTTTTTTATTATGTAAAATATATTCATTAAAGTTTTTGATGCAGCAACTTTTCCTTTAGTTGGTGAGTAGATTCTTTTGTTGTTAATTAATATATATATATATATTATAATTTTTTGCAAACAGTTTCAGAGTTCATTTAAATGGTAATGAGAATCTTATTCTAATATGACCATTGTAAAATTTTATCTAATGATGAATATTCATATTAAATAAAAATAAAAATGTGTGTGTGTGGTGGTGGTGGGGGGGGGCTCCGCTATTATCACAGCCCCGGGCCTTAAAGGGGTAAACTGGGCTCTGGTAATGATTCAGAGTATCGGTTTGCAGATATCGACTCATTCAGTGAGATGTACATCAGCAACAGCGATGGGCGCCTTATAGTAAAGCTATTCCAAAAATAAGCTAAATAAAACTTATCAAAAGCTTTCTTACTTAGATTTCTTTTTTTTTTTTTTTTTTTTTTTTTCCCATAGCAGTTAATTTTACAAATTCATCTTATAAATTAAACCCACTTTCAAGGCCTGCATTAGCCTGCCTATCATTAATAGATTACTCACACTGTTTAGTGACAGTTTGTTTATAATTTCATTTCTTACCAAATTTATGCAACTGAAAAACTATTTTCACAATTTTTCCGAAATCGCAATATTTTCGAAAAATGTTCATACTGAATTGGGACTTTTTTGTGAAAGATTTTTTTTTTCAAATTATTATTATAGATTTAATGTAATTCTTTAGTATAAATGTGTGATCTTGTTCTTTAATCATCGTATTTTGGATAACATTCTAGCATTTTGCAGAAAAAGCGACTGTAGTGGGAACACTGGTTTGTTTATATTTGACAACATTTTTATTCTTCGTAACAGACGAACCATGTACTTACATTTTATGAAAAACTAATTGTAAGTTTTAAGAAAATAAAACTATCTATATATATATATATATATCTTACCGCTAAGTCATGGAAGGAGGGGGAATATCCGTCCGTAGACATTGAGTAAATATAAACAACTCCTGCTACCAGGAATCACTCTAGAGCGTTTTAGCGGTGCGAGCTGCTACAGGGTTGGCAATGGCATAATACTTACTGTGTAATGGTATAACGGGTTTTATCAGTTTCTATCGCCTTCATTTATCTCAAATACTTTAAGGATATGTTTTAAAGTTTTTAGTTCTCAATTTCCCAATGTATTATTTAATGTTTACTATGAAATTCCTATTTCTGCAATTTCTAAAAACATTAAAAAAAAAAATAAATAAATAAATAAATAAAGCAATGTTATAAATAGTTGGATGAGTACCGAATACCGAGTAATTGTAAGAAAGAATAATTGATACATATGTGAAGAATTTTGCACATCTTGAAATTAAAAAAGAGTCTTTTAAACACAAAATTTAGTTAATTGGCAAACAGAATATTTTCATGCAGAACTTTATTAGTGTATATACATAATTAGATTCATTGCTATATTTGATACTTCCAGTGTAGTGGATTACTAAAACCATAACTGACATCTTTATTCTTAAAATCTTTCTCAGATGCGAGATTATTCTTAGTGAATATAAAAGTTCCTATACACTGAGACATAATTTAAGATGCATGAAATTTACATATGAAATAAGAACATTAAAATAAATATTTTATAATTTCAAACATGATATTCTTCATTAACCTTCAGATGTAGAAATGTTTTTGGGTCATAATTGGCAAAACAACAGGTTTTATTTTTAAAATATATGTATTAAATAACATTTTATTGTATTTACTTTTATATACAATCAGGCCCCGACTTACGGCAGGGCATACGGGGCAAATGCCCTGGGCCCCCCTTCTGGAAGGGGCCCCCCTACAGGCGAATACAGAAATTCTGCAACCTAAAGACCTCTTATGCCACTGCAAGGGGGCCCCCCAGAATAGGCTTGCCCCGGGGCTGCAGGTAGTCTAAGTCGGGCCCTGTATACAATATATATACATATATCGTAAAAATGCCTTTACTCTATTTAATTGTCCCCCTCCTTTTCTGCTTTTCGCATTAATTTTGTTTGTTCTTAAAATACCAAATAAACACCCTTTATGCTCAGCGGTAGACTGTATCCGAATAAGTGATAGTTTTTTAACATTATTTATTCACTTTTATATATATAAACATTGATTTGTATTATATAAAATCGGACACTGGTTGTATGAAAATGGAAACCGTAAGCTTCTTAAAATAGCAGAAATCACACTCAGGCATCATTTTTTATGCCTAACTTTTGACCAGATTTTAAAAAATCTATTTTGTCATAATAAACATTTTCTTTATGATTTACAAAATGCTAGTTTATCATTAAAAAAAAAAAATCTTACATTGTTTAACTTCTTTAGAATTTCTTGATAGAAGCAAAAAAAAAGGGGGGGATGTAATTATTTCAAAATACTTCTTAATTGTAAATGTTTGTTAAGAGGATTTATGAATTTTTTATTTTAACAAGAAACAACTATGAAGTGTAAAGGCTAAAAATTCTAATTGGGTTGGCTTTTTGACGTGACGTATCAAAAACTGGTTTAAACCGTCAAAAACCATATGTGAGAAATGGAAACTATAATGTTAAATGATTTTATGCATATTTTTGAGTTGCAGTGTACTATATGAACTAACATTCATTATATATGTATGTATATATATATATATATATATTTATCGTCTTATGGTGAGAGTGAACATTATAAATCTTATAAATAATCAAAGGAAACCTTACTTCTACTCCTCTTGTACGCCTGAGTACTTGCGGGAGCCCCCCCCCCCCCTTCGCCAGAGGCAGCTTCGCGGCGGCTGACGAAGGGAAGGGGGGCGCTCCCGCAAGTACTCAGGCGTACACGTAGAAGTAAGGTTTACTTTGACTATTTATAATTGTATGCTTCTCGCTTCAATGTTTTAAATGAATTATAAATCCTTTTTGTAAATTGTCTTAGAGCTATAAATTTGTATATATAGGTGGTAAATTATAGTAATACAATTAAATATATTAAAAATTCTTTAAAACTAACTAAATTAAAAAACAAAAAAAATCTAAATTTATATGTTTTGAAAATTTTTAAAATTTCCTGCTAATTATTTTTTCTTCTTACTTTCGCATTATTATGGTTTAAAAATATATTAAATGTATTAACTCATTACTTTGTGAATTAAACGATAGGTTATTTTTTTAAATTATGTTAAATGTTGAAATTTCAATGAAAATTTTTAGCAATCAAACATATTAAAAAAAAAAAAAAAAAAAAAAAAACTGGAGTGACTCCACTTGAAATTTTAATGTAATGTTAAATTTCTATGTATATAAATACAAATTTTCATACCTTTATGGCAGTAATTTACAAAAGAGATATATACTGTCCATCCTCTCCTTAATTAAAAATAGAATTGCATTATGTAATTCATATTAAAATTTAGTTCAACTAGTCATGCAATACTATAAAACCCAAAATGAAAGGACATAATGCAATATTTAATAGCACAGTAATTTCATTCATTGAGGTAAAATACTTACGGTATCTTTTAATTATCAATCAGTATATATTTAATACAACTTTTTTTTTTTTTTTTCTTGTAATAAGACTTTATAAAAATTTTATGACTTAAAATGCAGTAAGTGGTTCACCTTAGTATATACAAATTCCTATATTTGAATTTTTATTTTTTGTAATGATAATAAATATATGTTCTTTATACTTAAATAGAAATCATTAGTACTCATAAGCAACAGATAATACGCTTCTAAGAATTATTTTTAACCATGGGAGACATATAAACTAAGCACTTTTTTTAATTAGTTTTTTACTTCGCTAAATACTTCATTGTTAAAATATACCAAGATGTGTAAAATTTAAGGTTTTGGACACAAGGTTTTTTGACTTGACGTTTAAACTGTGGTTTAAACCGTCAAAAACCTGCTAACCCTGATATTATATATTTAATTTAATTTATTCGAGTTACTGCACTTCTGTCAAGCACTCTTTCAGTACTCAAAATCAAATTGAAAGTAAATTTTGAAACAGATTATCGTTAGTTATCGTTATCAAATTTTTTAAAAACCATTTTCATATTCAGAAAATTCAAAATCGTTAAATTAGTACTCATTTTCCAAAAATTTATTTTTTAAATTTTTAGTATTTCATTTTGTGGTTAAAAAAAGCAATTTGTGTGAAAATTCGCATTTTTGAACTCAAAAATAATATATAAAAATTTTAAAAAATCAATTTTTTCGAAAATGAGTACTAATTTAATGGTTGTGAATTTTCTCAAAGTGAAAACGTAATTTAAAAAGTACATTTGGTAATGAGTAATTATGAAAATAAATCTTCCTATAACATAGGCCATAGCTGTTGACAAGATTAGGTATTGTCCGCTCTTAAGAATAACTTCTTTACATTCTGCATCATAATCGCTTAAATTAGCATCAGACAATTTGTTTTTAATTAGTTAATAGATTGAGAATAACTCCAAAGTCATGATATTGATATCAAAGTTCAGATACTCATCAAAATTTATATTTAGAACTAGCCGCCTTCGGCGACCAGCTGGTTCGCGATCCTTGAAAAATCCGATTTTACGAAACTCTCGTTCGTTGGCGCCTGCGGCGCCTTTTTCTCGTTTCAGGTCTTACAACAGCTTATTGACATATAGTGAAAATAGCTTTATTGAAAAATTTAATCGCAGTAAATTCCCGCTCGGTAGCGGCTGCGGCGCCCTCTTTCAGTTCCAATATCTGAAACAGCCTATTTGCGTACCAGGTTATGATCATTCAAATTTTTCATTTTAGCAAAGTCCCACTCAGTGGCGCCTAGAATAAAATTTAATTTGCAATTAAAATGTAAATTTTTTGTTTATTCTCCGAAATCGATGAAATTTGAACTACAACTGTGTCTTGTGATGAAAATCTCTGTATAGTAAGTTTCGTGTGTGACAAAGGAAAACTGAAGAATTTTGAAATTTGCAATTTTTAAAAGCAGTTCAAAAACATGTGACCTCAATCATAAAAAGATTTTTCTCTTTCGCTCTACTTTCGAAATATCGTCTGCGAAATTAAAAGTTAGTTTCCACTGTTGTTCGAGCGCAAATGCGGATTCAGAATGTCATCAAAAACTGCAGGCATGCAGAAAATTAAAAAATTTATAACGGATTCAGTTTTTGAAAAAAAATCTCTCAATCTTTTGAAATATTATTCGTCTAATCGAGGACTATGTACAAAAAAAAAAAAAAAAAAAAGGTTTAGCTCAAAAAGATTTTGAGTTATAAAATGTTTTGTGAAAAAATCGATGTTTCGTAAAATCTAAATATATGGATCGCTAATTCGTATTTTGTTAAAATGCTTATATGGTTCGAAATAAGATTAAATAACCTTTTTAAATATGCCCGTTGTTAAGAAATGAAACAGTTACTCTGTCGTACAGGGCGATTCAAAAATGACGATCGAGAAAAAGAGAAATTTTGAACCCTATTTAAAACTTTTTTTAAAAAATATAAAAATACCGTATTTTTCAAAAAAAGTTGTACCGTAAGAATCGGAAATAAATGCTCTTTCTCTTGGTACAGGTGTATTTTAAATATCTGCAACCGCTAAGCTGGGATGGCTTTACAAAAAGGCTTCAAATTTTTTCTCAGTGTTTCTTTTTTTGAGGAACGGTCTGAATTCTACTTGGAGGGCGGAAAATACGATTGGCTCGCTTTTTTTAATTAGACACTGGTTGACGTTTTAATTAATATCTCCGGAACTAATTAAAAATTTTAAATTATTTTTTCACTATGCATTCGGGCAAGCTTCTGAGCACCCGTATGTCAAATTTTGCAGTTCTGGGTTCAATAGGGGCTGAACGTATAGATGCTCAGAAAGAGAGACAGTCAGACATCTTCCTTTGTTATTATAGATGGTAAAATAATGACTGGTCAAGAAATTTTGTGAATTTTAGAAAAGTGAAAAAGACATACCTAATATTGTGTGACTTATAAACAAAGAAATTTTCCAACATAAAATGTCTAGGTCCCCCATTGTCTACGGCAGCGACTTACCCGCTTTTTATTACTCCTCTCCCGTGGGTAAGTTAAAAGTTTTGGGAAATTCCACTATATTGCGAACATTTAATTAACATGCACACAAAAAAAAATCGTCATTCTAAAGTAATTTGAAGGAGATTTAAGCTTGAAAACATATTTTACGCCCTGCTCGCCCCAAGGGGAAAGGGGATAATTTCGCAAAATCTCTTTATAATGCGTGATGCATGCACATAACTAACCGATACATCAAAAAATCGCTTTTCTGAGATAATTTGGAGCAGAGTTAATTAACCCCTTTATGTTTATTTATTTATTTATTTATTTATTTTTTAAGTTTGAAAACGTGTTTTTGCCCTCCGCCCTTAAAGTGTGGGAAAGGAAAAAATTTTGAAAAATCTTTTTATACTACGTGTTTGATACATATAACCAAATCACACATCTTCTAAGATAATCTGAAGCAGATTTAAGCTTGAAAAAGCTTTTTGTAGAAAGTAATCTATCAAAAATCCCTTTATGATGTGAGTATTGGATACTTGTGACAAATCGACACATCAAAAAATCTTTCTCCTGAGATAATTTGGAGCAGAATTACTTTTAGAAAAGTGTTTCCCTCGCCCCCGGAAAGCGGGGGGGGGGGGGGGGGAATTTTCCAAAATCCCTTTATACTGCGTGTTGGGTGCGCATAACTAAACCACACATAAAAATTAATCTTAATGAGGTAATTTGATGCAAGGTTACGTTTAGAAACGTGTTTATTGCCCATCGCCCCAAGGGGGAAAACTGTGAATTTCATAGAATCATGTTACAGTGGGTGCTGAATACATAAACAATCTCCGCACCAAAATTCGTGATGGCAGTTTCCACAGAATTCCTATGGCAAATTTAGCGCTAAAAGTTCAGGTATTCAGAATTTGTCTCTTCGTATTGTCTCACCCCCCCCCCCCCCCCAAAAAAAAAGAAAGATCACAAAAAATGGGTTTTTGAAAATATCCTAAAGATGCATGGCTGTTTTCAACATATCTGTACCATTTTTACTTGAGTTCTACTCAAAAATCCGGAATTTGACAAATTTTCCCCTGAAAACGACCCCCCCTGCTCCCTTAAAAATCAAAACTTCCAAAAACAGAGATTTTTTTTTTTTTTTTTTTTTTTTACTCAACTCTAGTTTAGATGGGCAATAATTTTAAAACTAATTTATTTGAATTTTTCTCAAGAATTAAGCTTTTGAAGGAATGAAAAGTTTAAACGGTACTAGAAAAAAGCTCAAAAAAATAAAAAGCTCAAAAAAATCTTTTTATAATACAGAAAATGTTTAGCAGCAGAAAAATATCCATTTTCTGTGTAAAAAATACGTTTAATTATTTAATTATTTATTTTTGTTAAGTTATTATTATTATTATTATTATTTTATTATTATTTGTTTATTTATTTATTTTTAACAGAGCAATACAGAGAATATTCGCACGCTACATTTTTTCCCCTCAGGGTACATTGTAAAAATTCTCACATTAAATAAAATGCTTCAGTTCTAAGAGCCAAAATCGAACCAAAGTTCAACGCATTGCCTGCCCACATCGGCGATAATACTGCACAGCCACACAAGCATAACTGTTTGTTTCTATTACTTAGCACTACTGAATTCCGTTTGATACCAAGTTCTCCGTTTGCAAAATAGAAAAAAATACTACAGCCACCACATGACATTTGTATATTAACGACAGATTAGATATTAGAATAAACCCTGGACTAGTAACCTATTTGTTCCCGAACACCCCATCGCCATCCCTACCAATCCACCAATTCATCCGCCAAACCAACATTTCACTTCCTCTAATGTTATGACTTACCGGGAGAATGGGCTCTTCCCACCGTCGTCTGCTCAATCACGTGATAGAGGAAAACGAATAATCGAATTTTGAGAATCGAATTCAATTAAATATTGTTCTTAAGAACAAAAATTTTAATATTTAATATAAAATAAAATAAAAGTAATATTGAGCATTTGTAAACAGTAGAATAATTGTATTTGTAAATTTAATAATTTTTAAAAAACATTTTATATGTTTATTTATTTTTACCTATAAGAATCGATTTTTGTATATTGTAGTGTAACTGTAACATTAACTGATCTAGCAATAAATAATAGCTTCTTGTGGAATGTTTACGGATTATAAATTGAAATTTTAAAATGTTTTCATTTAATTTAATTGCATAAAGGTGTTACAACAAGTTAATTAACTTGATTACTGGTCTAAATGGATTTACGTAGTACGATATTGCACTGTCACTGATTTAAGTACCAAAAATCAGAGTATTTAAACATGTCTTCATGAACATCAATAACAGGTATAAAGTAAATGATGATTGTAAATGTATACAGCAAACAAAAGATGATTAATAATGATATAAAATTGATTAAAAATGATGATGTATAAAAAAAATAACACAGATGAAATACGACTGATCAAAAATAAGAATAGAAAATATGTTATTTCAGCAACTGCTCTAGATAAACAAGACTTTGTCTGTTATTTGTTTTTCCTCTATCATGTGACCTCTGACGTCAGGTGGGAAGAGTCCATTAAAAATAAATAATAATAATTTAAAAAGAAAAACTCTTTTTTTTCTTTTCTTCTTTTTTTTTTTTTTTTTTTGGCAAGACCCTAGCTCGTGAATTAACAGAAGAATAAAATTTACTCCTAGAGTTTACTTAACTAAAGTCCCTATTAGGGCTGGAGTATTTATCAATATATCCCCAAGTATCAATATTTTTTAAATATCGCAATAACGATATTAAAGATCTAGCTCTGCTGATATATCCCTCTAACGATATTTCTTTAGCGCACACTCAGCGATCGATCGAAGCGCCGATAAATAATGTTCCTCACTAGCACCTATCACCAGTCACCACGCTCGGAATAAAGAGAACGCTGAATAGCTTATTCCCCGTGTTTTCTAAAAAAACAAACAAACCGTTTGGCTAGCGGAAGTGACGCAACCCCTTGTGCGCGCCACAAACCTGCATCATCGCGCGCCAAGCAAAGCCCGAAAAAAAAAGAGACCTGAATAGCTTATACTAATGCAACCCCCTTTTTCCCCTCCACTCACTGAACTCCCAACCCCAAACAATCCTTCCTCTCCAAACCGCAATGTATCTACTTTCTTGAAAATATCACTGTCCAAAAACAAAAAGTCAATGATATTCATCAGGAAAATTAAACTATCACAGTATATTGACTTCCCATAGTATACTGACTTCTTAGAGTATATTGACTTCTCATTCTACATTCATGCATTTCCCTGGCTCTAAGGCTTCCTTCAGAGACTAGCTACTATGCAGCGCGTCAAAACTCATAAATTATCCACTGTCCGAAAGCGACCCTTGACATTTTGCACACATTTACAATGAAGGACATTACTTTTTATTGCTCTTTTACAAAAGAGACCCAATTTCGATCGCAGTAGGAGGTTTGTCAGCAGAGGGAAACTCTCTCCTGCCTCGCGTCAATTCGATCCCCCACATCAAAGAATATTAAAAGAAACCGAACTTGAAGCCAGTCTCTGAAAGGTCCTTAAAGGACCTTTCAGAGACTGGCTTCAAGTTCGGTTTCTTTTGATATTCCTTTGATGTGGGGAATCGAATTGACGCGAGGCAGGAGAGAGTTTCCCTCTGCTGACAAACCTCCTACTGCGATCGAAATTGGGTCTCTTTTGTAAAAGAGCAATAAAAAGTAATGTCCTTCATTGTAAATGTGTGCAAAATGTCAAGGGTCGCTTTCGGACAGTGGATAATTTATGAGTTTTGACGCGCTGCATAGTAGCTAGTCTCTGAAGGAAGCCAACGATAATATGAAAGAATTTATACTACCGTTAGTATAAGTTCTTTGATAATATTGCACATCATCGCTCGCGGATCGTAGGTGTAATACCACAGACAGGCGATATAAAAACAAACGAGTATGACGAATGAAAACAATATCTTTTGTTTTAGCTCATTTCCTGCTATTGGTTCATTGATATTGGTTTATTTCAAAGTATCCATATCTTCTGGCCAATAAGATGCGACATGTGTTTAACTCGCTTTGGGCTCAGTGATGCCAGATTGGGGATTTTGTCCCCATTTTGGGGATTTTTGAGGCTTTTGGACCAAATGTTTGTGGGGACTTTTTGGGGACAAATCTGGGGAGTTCTTCAACTCTGTCAATGTTGATAACGTAATGATTTATCCTTACGACTAGAGACTTTCAGTATCTTTATTGGTATTTGGGGATTTTTTTTTTTTAAATGCCTTCTTTTGGGGAAAAATCTGAATTTTTATCACAGAAAAATCTGCTTGATATTTTTTTTGAAAAAATTTTTATTTCCCCTTTTTAGTAGAAATCAAATTGGGGATTTTTTCGAAAAAAACCTCCTGAATTGGGGAAATTTGAAGACCTGTTTGGGGAAATAATTTTCGACCATCTGGCATCACTGTTTGGGTTGTACATCAGTCCCTTTCTCCTTTCCCATGTTATCGAATGGGATTTTCGTTGCTTCGTTTTATAAAAATATCTCATTCAAAAATGAAGTTTTTCGAATTCTGTTTTTTGAATATTACTCTTTGAACGGGTCGCCTTTTAGCTTGGTGAACAATTTTTCGAAAAAATGAATTTAAATATTTTATTTCAGTAAGTAAATTATGGACTCAATAAGTAAATTATGGGTAAAGTGTGGATCTCTAAGTAAAATATTTAAATTTATTTTTTCGAAAAATTGTTCACTAAGCTAAAAGACGACCTGTTCAAAGAGTAATATTCAAAAAACAGAATTTAAGCTAAAAGACGACCTGTTCAAAGAGTAATATTAAAAAAAAAACAGAATTCGAAAAAGTTCATTTTTTAATAAAATATTTTTATAAAACGACGCGACAAAAATCCCATTGGAAAACATGGGAAGGGAGAAAGAGTGCTATCTGACTGATGTAAAATAAAGTTTTATCTTCAGTAATTTTACAGTGACAGTTTCTTTATTAAATTATATAATATTGGATAGTTTATTACTTTTTTTATGTAGCATTTATTTTTTCTCTTTCCTTTTCTTTCTTTCTTTCTTTCTTTTTTTTTTTTTTTTTTTAAGCCGTACATGTAATTGCGAAATGAGTTACTTTAAGTAACAAAATGAAACTTTAACATAATTTTCTTTAAATAATATAATTTTTATACTGACAATGTATATATATATATATAATGAAACTATTACGAATATATGAAACTATTACGAATGTGAATTGAACACATATACATTTAAAAAATATTGTAATGATTTGGTAAGCAGATACAAAAATAAAAATGACAAGTAACTGACATTTAGGATGCATATAAGAGTTTTAAGTAAAAAATATTACTCTCTACGACTAAAAAAGGTGTATCCAATGGCAATTCTTAACTATTTAGAATGATTTTCCTTTTTATTTAATACCTACATCTTAAGACAATTTTTATTAAGCTTTATTTTTAGTAGAATTATGAATTTTGATATACTTGGTACAAATAAAACACAGATCGCATATTAGCTGTGTTAAAATATGATTTTAAAATAATTAAAGCTTAAAATGGGAAGAATAGAGGACAAACTATACAGAGGTATACTAAAAAGCAACAGTATAAGTTATAAGAAACACAAAATATTGATTCACTTTTTATGCATTTTTTTTTTTTTATGATAAAGTTATGGTAGTAATATACCAGAAAATACACGGAAAACACTTTATACTTGTATACTTTAAAATTCGTGTGCATATGTCTTTAAAAAATAACAAATTTCTATTTTTTCCTATCTTGAAAGAAATATCGCAATATATCACATAATATCGATATTAACATGGTGATATATCGCGATATTTAATTTCTGATATCGTCCAGCACTAGTCCCTATATTGCGTTGTTAGGAATTTCCATTTAAAATGCATTACAGAATTATACCTATTTAAAACTAATTCTTCGTAGCTGCTAAAGAAGTAATGAGGAAGCAATTGATCAAGGACTAGGCATTGTGAATCAGAGACATTTTAATTATTGCAAACATAATTATATTAACACACACATTTCCAATGAACAAAAACAATAAATATATTAATTAAATGAAGTTCAAGGAGATCTTTCAAATACAAATATATATAGCCACTTACTATTGAGGTTACTTGCCGGCAAGAGAGGAAATAACATTTAAAAAAAAAGGGTGGGGGGGGAGTTTATTTGATTTCTAGTTCATACATAGACCTTATATACTAGACAACGCTACCAATACGGCTGACCATTACAGCGAATGTCTTCAACATGAGGGTGTAATCTGATACCTCCATCCTTTGTTCTGAGTCTCGGAAGTCACGTGATCTTGGCCTAGGGGTGATTCCTCTCTCTCTCTCTCTTTTTTCCCGTATGCAAGCATAATCTCATACTTCTCTGACTGAAGTAAGAATTCAAACGCAATTTTTTCGCTTGCAAAATGATTTATCATAATTTTTTTTTCTATGTAATTAATCTATGAAAGTTTAGCTTTCCATCCATGTGTAAATCTAAATGCTAAAATAAAAAGTGCGTGCACAATAAAAATATTAAAAAACACAAAATTCGTTCCTACAGAAAAATAACATAGTGATCATTCTCCACTCTTCCTCTAGACTCTAGACCAACATCACGTGACAATTTTGCTGGGGAAGCTCGTTCATGATGCAGTCAAATAACGAGGGGAAATGCGTTGTCTAGTATATAAGGTCTATGAGTTCATATGAATGAGGGTGGGAGGAATGCGCGGCGACATCGGCTGATACCGGAAGCTTGGAGCAATCCCAGAGGATGGAGTGGGGGGATTTTGTAGATGTCCGGCTGGCACACTCTTATCTTGACACAGGAAGTCAGAAGTGAATGCTGTAGTAAGGTTGGAGTAGTATGTACGATGTCTCAAAGTTCCATATAGTTAGAGACAGGTATTTAAAATAATTATGAGTAAAAAGTGTTATTGACAACAGCATATTACTCAAGGAAAGGGTAGTCACAGCAGGTGGATACAGGCAGGAATTTATTTTACTCAGATAGTTGTTTATTTTTCTCCTCTTCTTTTCGTTTTGGGTCAGAGCATGGACGTACAAATGGACGTGTTATCTAAGTCCGTGGGTCAGAGCTATCTCTTTACCAAACGATCAACCTCTGCCCTCTGTCTCTCCAAGCTGCTCGCAAAATCGCTAACTCCTCTTCGCTTCCCGCGATTTTTCATACCTCCCCCACAGCCATCAACAAATCTCCAATCTCTTGAGAGCTTCCTCCAACCAAAAAGGGGCTGGAAAGGGAAGACAGTAAATAAGGATGGAGGGGGAATGAAACAGTAAAAGGACTAAAATTAATTAAAGTTAAATAACTTCCTTCCTAATTTAGATATGTAAAAATAAAAGCAGATTCAGGAAGAAAAACTGAATCTAAACATACCGCACATAGTGGTAATCGGAAAATAATTAGATGGGAGGGGGGGGGGAAATACTACCATTTACTATTTACTAGCAGCTAACAAATCTTTTCTCTCTCTCTCCTTTTCCTTTTTTTTTTTTTTTTTTTTTTTTTTTTTTTAATTTTAAGATCTTTTTTTTTTTTTTTTTTTTTTTTTTTTTTTTTTACAAAGTGATAAGGGTGTTGTAATTCAAGTTAAAAAATTAGTAATTATTATAAATATCTAATTATTTAATTTCTAACTGAATCATTACAGTTATCAAACTGTCACAACACTGAAGCTGTTTTCCACTTCCACCAAAGCGATTCCCGCCAAAAGTAGGAGCTCCCATTCATCCAACAACCGTAGTGATGTTAGCGGAATTCAGTGATGCCAGATTGGGGATTTTGTCCCCATTTTGGGGAATTTTGAGGCTTCTGGGGACAATTTTGAGGACCAAATGTTTGTGGGGACTTTTTTGAGGAATTCTAAAATTTTTGGGGACAAAACTGGAGAGTTCTTCAACTTTCTGTCCATGTTAGCAACGTAATTATTTATCCCTACGACTAGAGACTTTCAATAGTTTTATTGTTATTTGGGGATTTTTTTAAAAAATTGCCTTCATTTGAGGAAAAATCTGCGCTTAAATCATGGAAAAATCCGCTTGATATTTTTTTGAAAAATTTTTATTTTCCCTTTTTTAGTAGAAATCAAGTTGGGGATTTTTTTTTGAAAAAACCCCCTGATTTGGGGATATTTGAAGACCTGTTTGGGGAAATAATTTTCGACCATCTGGCATCACTGGCTCTACTTCCTATCAGTACTCAATGGATAAACCCGGGTTAGAAATAATTCAAACGAGGCTTCGAAACAATTTTATTTGATAAATAATTCTGTGTGCGGGGGACTTCCACCCCACTCAACCTCCCGTTTGAATATTGTACCTACATTTATACAAAATTCAAAGCTATTATTGCATTTAACCCTTTAAGGTTCACTACTTAATTTATTTTAAAAATTACTACTAAACTAATTTTAAAAATAGCTTTTGGACACATAGCTGATTATAAATATTTAAAAAATAAAAAATTAGCATTGTTCCTTTTCGAGAAATTTTCGGTTAGAAACATCTGTAAGAAAACCTTATTAAATTCAAATAATATTTAATTTAATAAATAAATCACTTTATAAGTAAACATTATCGACAACAAAAACTCGTAAAAGTTGCATAGATCCCAACATTTCAATTTATTCCGGAGTATTTTAACCCTTTGCGGCGCAAGGTAATTCGGATCATTTAAATTATACTGCCACCGGAATTTACGAACACAATTAAAATAGAAGAAATTTTAAATTTTCACGTTAAAAAAAGGGCCTTTTCTGCTATGCTATAAATATAAATTTTTGCTAAAAATTTTCCGGGATGAGTTTTTGCACTTGAGAATTAAAATTAGGTGTTCCATCAGCGGGAACACTGCGACTGAAAGGGTTAAAAATTCATTCTGAATAATTCCCACAACTTTCACCCCGCACCATTCCTAGAAATTTATCAATATTGATGAAACTTTTCAAGTAACAACTTTATATTAACTTCAAATACGACATTTGAACTGCCTGAAATTATTTGTTTTTAAGTAACCCTAATAAGAGACATAGACAAAGATCAAATGTTAAAAACTTGACTTCAGTATTCAGGAAACCGTTAAAAGCGTAAAAAAAAAAAAAAAAAAAAAAAAAAAAAACGCTGAATATTTTGTTTAAAAATACTTTACCCTATGGATAGGAGGAATTAATTTTCATTCTTGATCAGCTTTCATGAACATGGTAAAATGTTATAGAGAAAAATTCCGTGAATTACATTCAATAAAAAATAATGTTTTCGCTTAATTGTTGGCTATCCTGTACATAAAAATTGTGTACACACCACATGGTACACTGAAATATAATTCTATATTAATAACACCCCTCACAACTGAAATGCACTTCCATCAATTTCCAATAATTGTTTCACTATATTCAAGTTCTTTTGTGTAGCCCTGTAAATAAACGGTGAACGATTTTCATACCATATTCTGTATGAATCATAGCTTTATACATATAAATATATATATATATATATATATTTCATCTGGTTTAGTTCGGCATATAATTGTTAAACTATACATACCAGGGATACCAAATTTGGCGTTTTTTTTATTCAATAGTCACAATAATTTTGAGAAGTGACATTTGATATACATAATACACTATCAATCTTCGAAGTGATTAGTCAAACATTACAAATAAAAATTATTGGTGACTATTGAATAAAAAAAGGCTAAATTTGGCAACCCTGATACATACCGAAAATATCGCCCCTAGGCGTAATTTATTTGAATCCTCTTGGATGTCCTTGTACACGAACCAGTTTGCTTGAGCTCAACGAAAAGTTTAGTATAGCATCCCTATGTAATACAAATTTAGGATACTGAATTTGAAGTTCTGCTGCTATTTCTTCTTAAGATATGCTGATTACAGACACACACACACACGCACACACACACACACACACAACAGACACACGCACGCACACAGACATTTTCTAAACATAGTTAAACCTTGTTCAGGTCAGGACATCTCAAAACATGTAAATTCAGTAAAAATCGCAGGTAGATAATTTTCACGAATCCAATACATTCTTCTTATATTAGGTGTACCGGAAAGTTATGTCGTTTTGAATTAATAAAATGAAACCGGAAATTTTTGTTTAACAGTGTTTACATGGTACTTTACAAATAACCATCTTATAAGTTACCTAAGAATATCTTAAATTTTATCCAGGATAAATTTCCGATGTCAGTATTTTAATTCAAAACGACGGAACTTTTCGGTACACCTAATATATCTAGATATATAAATGGCTTGTTCTGTCTGTGTGTGGGCGTACAGAGTATGCCTCTAAAGCTTTCTTCTCTTCTTCTCTTTCTTCCTCTCTTTCTTCTTCTTTCTTCTTCTTTCTTCTCTTTCTTTCTTCTTTTTCTTCTTCTCTTTCTTTTCTCTTACTGTTTTCCTCTTTCTTCTTTTCTCTTCTTCTTCTTCTTCTCTCTTTTTCTTTTTCTTCTTTTTCGTTTTCTCTTCTTCTTTTTTCTCTAAAGCTTCCTTTTTTTCTTCCTTCTCTTCTTCCTTCTTTCTTATTCTTCTCTTCTCTAAAGCTTAATCTATTGCTGGAAGAAGTGTAGCTTCTAAAAATGGTTTCGTTAACAAACTTTTATCTATTGGTACGCAAACAGCATCAGGCCGAGTTTTGTACATTTCGAGTTTGATTTTGAAATTTTTCCCGCATTCAGAATTCGGTTCGTTCCCGAACCGGGGCTTTTCTAGTACAGAAGAAAGTAAAAATTATGCATATCACCTAATCCTGAGGGTTTAGTGAAGTGGCACCTTAATGTTCCATTGGTACACAAAGTTCGAAAAAGATCTTGAAAAAAAAAAATGTGAACAATTATATATATTTTTAGGTCCTAAATATTTTTTCTAAGGCTGATGGATGATTATTAAAGTGAACGTTGCAACACACATGTGAAGATCGTGAAAAATGCCATCAAAAATTGCGACAGCACTCTGGAATGTGCTTTTTTGAACGAAGACGGACACATCTAGCGTTTTGTGACATGTAGTGAGATTAATTCTTACAGATACCTTTTGAAATGTCTGATATCTATTCGATTTTTGCCCACCAGAGGCCGAGCGGCTCTGCACTCAAAGCTGGTTATCAGTTAACACTAACTTTCGTGTAGATGAGGATACGTCAGATGGGATTGTCTCCTCAAAAGAAAACGCTTAACCCTAGCTTTATATTGAAATCATTAGAGCCATTTCCTAGAGAAACAAGTTTTTGCCCTATTTTACAATAGGTAGCTTCAGGATTAGTAGTGACCACTAAGTTTCCTGAAGATGAGGATGAGTCAGGTGGGTTTATCTTCTAATAAAAATCTTAACCATAACTTTATAACAAAATTATTAGAGCCATTTTCCAGTGAATCAAAATAATGCCACATGTTGCAACGGGTAGCGTAAGAGTTAACAGGTATCACTAAATTTCCTGAAGATGAGGATAAGTCAGATGCCATATTTTACAACCTGTTGGTCAAGGATTAAGGAATAATGTAAATTTTCGTTAAGATGAGAATACGTGCAATCAATTCTCCCCCCCCCACACACACACACACATAAAACACTCTTACCCCCAAATGTTAATCATAATTTTTATTTCCATTTCAGAGTAAATCCCAATTTCTGACATGTTTTGCCACTGGAAAGTAGAGGGTTAGCAATATACGAAAATTCTCCTAAAAAGGAAGATAAATATAATCGATTTTTAATCCAAAACATTGATCAGCCTTCTTAAAGCCCCTTCCGAGAAAATAAAGTTGTCTACTTATGTACTTGCAAGCATTTTCCCGCATCACTAGTAACTATATTTAATGCATTCACAAAATTCCATGTCATTATAATGAAAAGAACTTTAAAAAAAAAGGAATCCGTTGAAACCTGAGTTAAAACTCCCACTGCCTTCAACATCGATTTTCCCGCCAGCAAAATGACATATCCAAGTCCCCACTATCTTCGGCAAGTAACGCAAAAGCCTTACTCGCTTTTTAATAAACCCTCCCACATCTGTAAAATTTGAAATTTCGCGAAATTGCATTAAAGTATATATTCTGCACATTTAACCAACTCCTACACCCACATATCAGAAGTCGCCATCCTAAGGTAATTTGTAACAGAGTTATACTTGAAAATGAGTTTCTTGTTTTGATCCCTAAACGGGGTAAGGAGGTAAATTCGCAAAATTTCTTTATAATGCGCATTGGAAACGATACGTATAACAAAGGCACACATCAAAAATCTCCTAAGATAATTTTGAGCCGTGTTACACTTGGAAACATGTTTTTGACCAAATATGGAAGGGATGAATTACGCAGAATTTTTTTTGTAGTGTGTTGGGTACGCCTAACAAATCCAGACATCAAAAAATCGCTTTCCTAAGATAATTTGGAGAAGAGTTGTGTTTCAAAACGTGCTTTTGCCCCTCCCCCTTCAAAAGAAAAAAGAACTCAACACTTTCGCGACCATAGCCTCCTAAACTAGATGCCTGTCGCGTTGCTCGGAACCTTGGCAAACGGTTGAAGCGGTAGACTGCGCCATCTGGTACAGAGTGCGCGACTTTTTTATTCAACAGGCACCAAAAATTTTTTTAAGTGGGATATGATGTACATAAAGGGCGAATAAAATCGAAGAAATGTCGATTGTATATATCATATATCACATATTAAAATTATTGGTGTCAGTTGAATCAAAAAGTCGCGCAATCTGTACCAGGTGGCGTTGTCTGCCGTTTCAACTGTTGCCACGCGACAGGCATCTACTTTAAGAGGCTATGTCGCAACCGCATGTTTTTGTCTGTTTGAGAGTAAGCTCCACCTGTGGGAGTTATCCTTTTACATCACATTAGTTTAAATGAAAGATTTCTGTATTCCAATTTATAACGTAAATGAATATTCGTTACAATAATACTCTTTCTAATCAAGATCTGTCCCTATCGGATGGGCGGTGTTGCATGGAAGTTTTTAGTGCTCTTGTTTATTTCGCTTGTATTTTAAGTATTTCTAAATATTTTAATTTGTATTTTAGTTCGTCTGAAAGCTTGTTGAAAGCTCTTTATAATTATGTGCTTCGTTGTTGAATATTTTTTTCTAATTAAGTAATATATGAACTTTATAATGTGTGATCCTGAAATTGTCGCTAAGCCTTTCGTGGTCTTTCATCTTGAATATGTGTTTGCAAGTGTTTTTCAAGTGTAATTCGACTTACCTAGTGCTTTTTACATATTGCAAGTATATGTGTTTTCTGATGTCCGCTTCTGTCTTTCTACAAGTACTTAGAGGTCAATTAGTTATATTTTATACTTGAAAACTTTGTGAATTTGGCTCATGTTTATCTTCTCTTCATGTGGCGGTGGCCATTTTGTTCTGACTGCTTACAAGTTGATCACTACTAATTGATTGATTCGTTGATTGAGTATACTTTGTTTTTTGCTACTACTTTGATAACACCTAACTAGCTGTTCCAAATTGCTACTACACTGTAAAAAAATAACTATTACCATCTGCAAGAAACTCTCTGCGATTGGAGAAAATAATTATTTACTCCAATCACAGAGAGTTTCTTGCAGCTGGTAATAGTTATTTTTTTACAGTGTACCGGTGATCTTTTGGTGCTGAGTGCAAGTGATTTTTAGAATAACAGTGATTTTGTTCTCTGACGATTTTTCCAGGAATTCTTAATTTAGTGATTACCTAATCCTGTGATTATACCTAGTGATTTTACCTAGTTGGCATATCTTGCTGACTGTTACCTTATGTGATTGTCGAATACGTCCTCAAGCTATTGTGAATCTGCGAAATCTGTTTATATTGATGGTTTGTGATTGCGCTCGCGACTATTTTGACTTGGTTAGTTTATATTGATGAGTGGCAACCTAAGCGAACCATATTTACCTCGTTCGGCTTTTGGAATGCACGAATTTTGTATTTTGCAAACCCCAAGTGCTCTCTATATAAGGTGAAAGCTTCTTAACTCTATCTCTACACTTTCTAAGTACTTAGGGATTTTTTTTTCTACCATAAGGAGTTGAAATGACGGAAATCGAGACTGAATGCAAGACAGAACTTCTTATTAAGGTTAAGGAAGGTTGTGACCTTTTATGGAATAAAGTTAAGGAAAGAGATGGACAAAGAGTTACGAAAGATCTTTTCGAGGTGATTTACAAAGTTATTGAGAGCATCCTTATGGAGTGTGCTCAATTTGAGTATCGACTGGAGCGTTTAAAGGGAAAGTATGAGGAGCTTTAGAGTACTTATAAAAGAGAAGTTTCTAAGAATACAGCAATAGGAACTACGTTGCAAGAGATCAATACATATGCTGCTGTTGCCATGGACATTGCTAAAGACAAGTCTATTGAAGACCTTACAGTGGTTGTGACCCCTAAAGAAGATGTGCCGGGGAAGGAAATCTTGCACAAAATTACTAGAGCTGGAAGGGAATTGGAGGCTGTTAGGCCAAGAGATTTAGTGCGCAGTAAAGGTGGTAAAATCCTACTGAAAATGAAGGCAAAGAGTGATGCTGAAAGCCTAATGGAAAAGTTAACCAAGAGTGAGGCTTTGCTCTCAGACATTACCTGTAAATTGGGCAAGGAACGGAACAATAGGCTAATTCTGCACGGGGTTGAAAAAGAGGTTGATGAGGAGACTCTGAAGAGTGAGATCAAATGTATGGACGGATTGGAGGACAAAGAGATTGATGTGATTAGACAGTTTAAAGGCAAGTTGGGAGTAAACTGGATCATCGATTGCGATAGGTTTACCAGACTGTGCTTAACTGAAAAAGACAAATTGGTTGTTAATTATCAACTATAATGGTTAGAGATTATGTCAACGTCTACAGGTGTCAATATTCATGGCTATGGTAAATTGTTTCAAAAGTTTCTACTGATGCAATCTGTCAAATTTTGGGAACTCCCCCCATCCATTTAGAAGTGAAACAAATGGTAAACAAATTCAATATTCAATACAAAAACGAGTCGATATATTTCCAGAATAATTATTATGGCATTCAGGATTTTGAGTCCAAGAATTATAAAAGTAATATTGATCCTACTTATGCAGTTAAAGATTTTACGTGGAATGAGCCCGTTTCAGATGGTGATACCTTAAGGATCTACTCTACGAAGGAAGTAAAACGGACGATGGTACTGGTTTTGCTTGGGTGGCCATCTACTGCAGAAAAGTTATATACAATAAACAAATTAAACTTTGCAAAGAAAACTCTGTCTTTCAAGCAAAAATGATGGCAATCTCATCAGCCATCCCAGACAACACAAATTCGTCCAAATTAAGTCAAAAGTACGTATTCTGGATATATAGACATGTCCATATTACAGCCAGATTCAGTCTATATTTCATCAGATTTTGTAGATATTATGTAGAAATGTCCTCACCTGTTACGGCTTATGTACGTCTTTTAGCGCAAAACAATGACGTAAAATAGACGTATAGTGAACATAATATAGACATGTCCATATTACAGCCAGATTCAGTCTATATTTTATCAGATTTTGTAGATATTAAGTTGAAATGTCCCCACCTTTTATGTAATAAGTACAGTCGGTCAAAAAAAAAAAAAAAACGAAACACCCCCAACTATTTCATTACCTAATTATCGCAGAAACATGCAGTAGGCACCAATCGTCAGGAATTTATGTCTACTTTTATTGTATGTAGGAAACATTGACATTGGGGGTCGTCTACATATTAAAATGGGTCCAACTTTGAAAATTCGAATGTTAACCCACTAATTTGACGGCAGAAATCGATTCTAGAGCATCAAAATAGCCTAGATATAAATTTGCACGAAGATATCAACATTAGTTCCTGAGATATTTAAGGTTTTTCTTCAGGGGGTTATCTCAAAGTTTTTTTTTTTTTTTTTTTTTTTATTTAGGTCAGATTCAACGAATTTATTAGAGCTCTCTTATATTATTCAATGCGTTTCATTCATCTACAAATCTCTAAATACACCAAAAGGAATATAATTTCAATGGGCATATTAATGTGGAAATTTCGAACTATAAAAAATATTCTTTCCAAAAAGGTTAACACAGGAGGGTCTGAGAACATCTGTGTGTGTGTGAAGGGGGAGGATTCAAAATTGATGTTTTATTATCGCATTTTCAGATTTTTATTGAAATTAGATTTCTGTTATGCTTTTTACTTTCCGAACACTATAGTGAGGAAAGTATTGTAATCATGTCAAAAATCCGAATTTGAGATTTTGATGTTTCTATACGTTTCGAGGTCCAATGAGTCCGTTTTCACTATTTTTGCGATGATGTATGTATGTGTGTATGTCTGTGAGTGAACATGCTAGCGTCTAAACGCTTTTTTCGAATAAGCTGAAAGTTGGTACGTATATTGTAAGTCACCATAGTACGAACCCTATAGATTTTGGTGAATCTAGCACTTATAGTTTTTTTACAGGGACACGAAGAAAAATTCTTTATCATTATGGCCTATGGGACCAAAATCTTAAAAGTGCAATAGGATCTAAACGCCTTATTCAATTGAGCAAAAAATTTATACACATATTATAGGTCACAGATACTCAATCTGTATAGATTTTGGAGAATCTAGCACTTATAGTTTTTTTTACAGGGACACAAAGAAAAATTCTTTATCATTATGGCCTATGCGGCCAAATTTTTAAAAGTGTGATAGCGTCTAAACGCCTTATTAATCTGAGAAAAAATTTTGTACACATGTTATAGGTCACAGTTGCACCAACTGTATAGATTTTGGAGAATCTAGCACTTACAGTTTTTTTACAGGAACACAAAGAAAAATTCTTTATCATTATGGCCTATAGGACCCAATTTTTAAAAGTGCGATAGCATCTAAACGCCTCATTCAATTGAGCTGAAAATTTATAGGAGTATTATAAATCACTGTTGCACTAACTATAAGCATATTAGTGAATCTAGCCTTTATAGGTTTTTACAGGGACACCAACGAAAAATTCTTTATCATTATGATCTATGGGCTCAAAGTTCAGTAGCGTTCAAGAAAACATCGTGTAATATACGGAGAAAAATACTCAAACACTCTATTATGTTTTTCTCTCTTTTGTTTGTTCAACAACTCTCCTTTCTTTACTTTACCTACAAAACTGTTAATTACTCAATGTTCGGAAAGTCGAGTGGAGTCACTCCAGATTTTTTACTTTCCGAACACTATAGTGAGGAAAGTATTGTAATCATGTCAAAAATCCGAATTCGAGATTTTGATGTTTCTATACGTTTTGAGGTCCCCTGAGTCCGTTTTCACTATTTTTACGATGATGTATGTATGTGTGTGTGTATGTGTGTATGTGTGTATGTGTGTATGTCTGTGAGTGAACACGCTAGCGTCTAAACGCTTTGTTCAATTAACCTGAAAGTTGGTACGCATATTGTAAGTCACCATAGTACGAACCGTATAGATTTTGGTGAATCTAGCACTTTTAGTTTTTTTACAGGGATACAAAGAAAAATTCTCTATCATTATGGCCCATGGGAGCAAAATCTTAAAAGTGCGATAGCATCTAAACGCCTTATTCAATTGAGCAAAAAATTTATACACATATTATAGGTCACAAATACTCAATCTGTATGGATTTTGGAGAATCTAGCACTTATAGTTTTTTTACAGGGACACAAAGAAAAATTCTTTATCATTATGCCTATGGGGCCAAATTTTTAAAAGTGTGATAGCGCCTAAACGCCTTATTAATCTGAGCAAAAAATTTGTACACATGTTATAGATCACAGTTGAACTAACTGTATAGACTTTGGTGAATCTAGCACTTACAGTTTTTTTACAGGGACACAAAGAAAAATTCTTTATCATTATGGCCTATGGGACTAAATTTTTAAAAGTACGATAGCATCTAAACGCCTTATTGAATTGAGCTGAAAATTTATATGAGTATTATAAATCACTGTTGCACTAACTATAAGCATTTTGGTGAATTTAGCATTTATAGGTTTTTACAGGGACACAACTAAAAATTCTTTATCATTATGATCTATGGGCTCAAAGTTCAGTAGCGTTCAATAAAACATCGTGTAATAGATGGAGAAAAATACTCAAACACTCTATTATGGTTTTCTCTCTTTTGTTTGTTTAACAACTCCTCTTTCTTTACTTTATCTACAAAACTGTTAATTACTCAATGTTCGGAAAGTCGAGTGGAGTCACTCCAGATTTTTTCCCCTAGGTATCAGACTATAAACCAACGCGTATCTAGTTTACTGAAGTGTGTGTGTGTACAGAAGTTGGGTTTACTCGAAAATGATTATAGGGATTTTGATGTAAGTTTGGGGTTAAGTGTTTTCGGGATAATAGACTTACCACCATCTTCAGAAAAATTTGCTTTGGCTGTTAACCCCTTATCGGCCAATGGCAACAAATGAAATGAATTGGGTTTATTCGGAAACTGATATAAGGATTTTGATGAAAGTTTTGCGTTAAGTGCTTTTGAGTATGCTTAAACAAATGGAATCATCCCAATCGTCATAAAAATTCGTTGCCGCTGTTAACCCTTTAAAGGACAATTGCAACGTATGTCAGAAATCGGCTTTACACGGATATGGACTAAGCGATTTTTATGAAAGTTTGAAGTTAGGGCTTTTTCATGAGAAAAAACAATTGGATTTCCTCTTCAGATAAATTAGCGTTTATAGTTAACCCTTTACCGGCCAATTGCAATACATAGCAAAAGTTGGGTTTATTCAAAAATGATTCTAGGGATTTTGATGAAAATTTGGGGTTAAGTGTTTTCGGAATATTAGACTTACCACCATCTTCAGAAAAATTTGCGTTGGCTGTTAACCCCTTATCGACCAATGGCAACAAATGAAATAAATTGGGTTTATTCGGAAACTGATGTAAGGATATCATGAAAGTTTTGCGTTAAGTGATTTTGAGGATGCTTAAACGAATGGAATTATCCCCATCGTGAAAAAAATTTGCTGTCTATGTTAACCCTTTAAAAGCCACTGCAACGTATGTGAAAAATCGGCTTTACACGGATATGGACTAAACGATTTTTATGAAAATTTTAAGTCAGGGCTTTTTCATGAGAAAAAACAATTGGATTTCATCTTCAGATAAATTTGCGTTTATAGTTAACCCTTTACCGGCCAACTTCAACACATAGCAGAATTTGGGTTTACTCGAAAATGATTATAGCGATTTTGATGAAAGTTTTGGGTTAAGTTTTTCCAGAATATTAGACTTACCACCATCTTCAGAAAAATTTGCGTTGGCTGTTAACCCCTTATCGGCCAATGGCAACAAATGAAATAAATTGGGTGTATTTGGAAACTGATATAAGGATTTTGATGAAAGTTTTGCATTAAGTGCTTTCGGGGATGCTTAGACGAAGAAATTATCCTCATTGTCATAAATATTCCTTGTCGTTGTTAATCCTTTAAAGGCCAAATGCAACGTATGTCAGAAATTGTCTTTATACGGAAATGGAGAAAACATTTTTTCTGAAAGGTTGCAGTTAGGGCTTTTTGATGAGAAAAGACGATTTGATCCCTTCTTCAGACAAATTATCGTTCACAGTTAACCCTTTACTGACCAACTGCAACACATAGCAGAAATTGAGTTTACCTGGAAATGGATATAGCGATTTTGATGAATATTTCGGATTAAGTTTGTTCGAGGACTGCTAAAACGAATGGTATTCCCTCATCTTCAGAAAAAAAAAAAATTAACGTTCTCAATTAACCCTCTATCGGCCAATTGCAACATATGACAAAAATTGGGTCTACTTGTAAATAGGTATAAGGATTATGATGAAAATTTGAGGTTGCATAATTGATTAGAATTATTTTATTCTTCAGAAAATTTCTTGTTCTCTGCTAAAACTTTAAAGGCCCTTTGCGACGCTTGCCAGAAATACGGTTTACACAGAAATAGACATAGCGAATTTCATAAAAGCTTGGAGTTAGGACTTTTTGATGAGAAAAGGCTTTTAGAAATATCCTCATCTTTAGAAACAATCACATTCGTTGTTAACTCTTTATCGACACATTACAACATACGGTAGAAATTGAGTTTATTCGGAAATGGGCAAAGCGATTTTTATGAAAGTTGGAGTTACGGCTTTTTGATGAGAAAAAATGATTGGACTTATCCTTATCTTCATAAAAAATCGCGTTCTCAATTAACATTTTATCGGCCAGTTGCAAATTATAGCAGAAGTTGGGTTTATTTAGAAATTTATATAGGGATTTTGATGATAGTTTGGGGTTAAAAACTTTCTGGGTGCTTAAACAACTGGATATATCCTCATCTTCAGAAAAAAATTGTTCGCAGTTTACCATATATCGACCAGTGGCATCAAGTTTTAGAAATAGGCTTAATCGGAAATGGATATAGTGATTTCAAATAAAGTTTGTGGTTAGTGTTTTTAGGGATGCAAAAACGTTTGGACTCATTCTCATCTTTTGAAAAAAATGGCGTGACCAGTTAAACCTTTATCGACAAATTGCAACATATCGCCCAAATTCGGGTTACTCGGAAACGGATGTATCGATTTTGATGAAAGTTTGGGGTTAAGTGTTTTCGGAGGTGCAGAAAGTTTGGATTTATACAGAAAAATTAGCGTTCGCTGTCAAAATATATGGTAAAAAAGGATTCGGGTTCCAGTTCATGACTTCATTTGTTATTTTGTTTAAATTTAAGTCGAGAGAATGTAATCAATTCAGGCAATATTTATGTGCATCGAAATATTTGGTAAATAATGAAGCAGGTTCAAGTCTATAACTATATACTTATTGTGTATCTTGTTTTCTTTCTTTTCTTTCTATTTATATATATATATATATATATATTAATACGATTTAATTTAATCAAAGTTAGCTGATATTTGTGCGTGTTGAAGTATTTGGTAAAGAACGAAGCAGGATCCAGTCCATGATTGAAGTTATAGATTTTTTTTAATGAAAATGCCTAAATTCAAATAAAAGTAGGTGATATTTTCAAATGCCTAGCTAGTCGTTAATTTAGTTAAATAGCGATTGCAAGTTTTGTACTGGTAACGCTGCCGAAGGCAGCAGGAACCAGGAACAGTTGGCTAAAAGAATTAAAAAATGCATTTTCACCGTGTTCTGATCTATTCTCAAAGTTTAAAATGTCTAGCTAGTCGGGAAGTTAGCTAAAAAAATTTTCTGTCGAATCATATAAACACAGCCGACGCAGTAGAGACCAGAAACAGTTGACTAAAAGTATAAAAAAAATGTGTTGTCACCGTGTTCTGAGCTATCCTCAAAGTTTCAAATGTCTAGCTAGTCGGGAAGTTAGTTAAAAATCGATTGCATGCTTTGAACTGATAACACTACCGAAGGCAGCAGGAACCCGTAGCAGTTGGTTAAAAATATTTAAAAAATGCATTTTCCCCGTGTTCTGAACTATTCTGAAAGTTTCAAATGTCTAGCTTGTCGGGAAGTTAGTTAAATAAATTTTCTATCGAATCATATAAACGCTGCCGAAGGCAGTAGGGACCTGAAACAATTGACTAAAAGTGATAAAAAAAAAATGTATTGTCACCGTGTGCGGAACTATTCTGAAAGTTTCAAATGTCTAGCTAGTCGGGAAGTTAGTTAAAAATCGATTGTATGCTTTGAACTGATAACGCTACCGAAGGCAGCAGGAACCCTAAACAGTTGGCTAAAGGTATTAAAAAAATGCATTTTCACCGTGTTCTGAACTATTCTGAAAGTTTCAAATGTCTAGCTAGTCGGGAAGGTAGTTAAATAAATTTTCTATCGAATCATATAAGCGCTACCGAAGGCAGTGGGACCTGAAATAGTTGACTAAAATTATTAGAAAAATGTATTGTCATCGTGTTGTGAGCTGTCCTGAAAATTTCAAATATCTAGCTAGTCGGGAAGTTAGTTAAAAATCGATTGCAAGATTTGTACTGGACAAACATAGAAACATAGAAACAAACAAACAAACAAGAATCGAAGTTAATAAAAACATGGTAATATGTTTAAATATTACAGTTCAAGTATGTATTTTCTCCCCTTGCTTAATTTTACGCTATTGCACTTCATGTAATTTTAAACCATAAATCGCAATGATATATAATTTTTTGTCGTGTTCCTGTAAAAATCTATAAAGGCTATCTTTACCAAAATCTATACAATTCGTGTGACGGTAATGTGCATAAATTTTCAGTTTAATAGAATAAGGTGTTTAGTTACTATCGCATTTTAAAACGTTTGGGCCCATAGACCATAATGACAATTTTTCTTTCTGTCCTTGTAAAAAGAAAAAAAAAAAGCTATGCATGCTAGATTTATCAAAATCTATACACTTTGTGCGAGGGTGATTATTAACATGTATAAAAGTTTTTTAACTCAAACGAATAAGGCGTTTAAATGCTATCGCATTTTATTTTATTTGGATCCATAGACAATAATGATAAAGAATTTTTTGTTGCGTCCCCGTGAAAAAGTATAAATGCTAGATACATCAAAATCTATACACTTTGTGCGACGGACATTTATAACACGCGTATTAGCTCAAACGAAAATGGTGTATAGACGCTGTCGCAGTTTGAAAAACTTGGCCCTATAGGCTATAACGATAAAGAATATTTCTTTTTTGTGCCTGTAAAAAGTACTTTTAAGTGCTAGATTCACCAAAATCAACAGTGCTCGTGCTATGGTGCCATACAATATACTTACTATATTTCAACTTATTTGAACAGAGGATTTAGGCGCTATCGTATTCACTCACACACATACACCCATTCATAATCGAAAACTAGTAAAAATGAATTCAGTGTAATTCAAAAGTGTAGAAATCCCATAATCTCAAAGGTCGGATTTTTTGTCACGATTACAATACTTCCTTTACAAACGTATGTTCGGAAAGTAAAAATCTGATCTCTCAGCTATGAAGTTCTGTCCAACTCAAAGAAATAATTTATTCTGTAATAATATTATATTATTTTAATTGGTTAATTTATATTTCCAACACTATTAATAATAGCGACTATAGAAATTAGAAATCACAATTCTTCTAAAGAAAATTACGAAAACGTTATACAATATAGTAAGGAAAGTGATAAATTAAAAAAATAAATAAATGTTAAACTACATTTTTAAATTGCATGCAATTCTTCAATGTGCTCTTGTATTTCAATTTACACACATGTCTAATATTATAATACAATTTATTTCAGAATTAAATTCCAATTTATTTCAGCTGGGAAAAAAAAAAAAAAAAAAAAAAAACCATTGTTGAAATAATTAAAAATATATGAAAGTGAATTAAAACTTTTTTTTCTTAATATCGTCGTCTGCAATAAAATTCAAAATTGATTGTTGTGAATGCTACTTGTAAATACAGTTTGTAATCGTTACATGGCCCCCAAACTTGATCTTCGGTCGTTTTTCTGGACTATCTAGAGAACTATTTGGCCCAATGAGCTGCAAATTTGCATACGCATATTTTAATGTGCTAGAAATCGATATCTGTTAGAAAAATTATAGGTCACAATACATAATTTTTTTAAATATTAATTTAATAATTTTTATTCTATAGATAAAAAACGTTAAAATTTTAATGAAACTCATAAATATGTTTGGAAAACCTGTTATTAACATCATAAAAAAAACCAGGTAAAAAAAAAATAAAAATGTATGAGATATGAATATAAATGTGTAATCAGACTTTAACATTAGACGCTCGAAAGTTTAGACGTGTATAACTCCTAAACTTATACACCATATGACTTCCAAATTTATATCTGGGGATGAAATTGACTGTAGAATCGATATCCGAAATCAAAATTATATGTTACTATTGAAAAAATTAAAGTTTGACACGATTTCAATATGGAGACGACCCCTTAAGCTATTTTTTTCTAATTAGCTTAAAAGAGAACAAAATTCCCTGACGAATGGTACCTTCGGTGTCTTTCTGCAACAATTTACTGATGAGATAGGTGGGGGTGTTTCGTTTTTTTTTTATTTTTAGCTGTACAAAATAACGTAAAATGGACATATGTGAACATAATATAGACATGTCCGTTTGTGTTCATATTACATCCAAAAATTACTCATGCTATTTTTAGATTTATGTAAATATAGTGCTGGTAGAATAAAATCCTTAATGAATACGGTCTTTTTTACCATGTTTTTATTAACTTCGATTCTTGTTTGTTTGTGTGTTTGTGTGTTTGTCAGGGAGAAATCTTGCAATCGATTTTTAACTAACTTTCCGACTAGCTAGATATTGGAAACTTTCAGGACAGCTCAGAACACGGTGACAATACATTTTTTTAATACTTTTAGTCAACTGCTTCAGGTTCCGCTGCCTTCGGCAGCGTTTATATGATTCGACAGAAAATTTATTTAACTAACTTCCCGACTAGCTAGACATTTGAAACTTTGAGAATAGTTCAGAATAAGGTTAAAATGCATTTTTTAAAATACCTTTAGCCAACTGTTTCGGAATCCCCCTTCGGCAGCGTTACCATAGTACAAAGCTTGCAATCAATTTTAACTAACTTCCCGGCTAGATAGCCATTTGAAACTTTTATAATAGATCAAAACACGAGAGCAATGAATTTTTTTAACACTTTTATCCAATTGCTCCGGGTTCCCGCTGCCTTCGGTAGCGTTTATATGATTCAACAGAAAATTTAAAAACATGGTATATAAAAAGATCTTTTTATCTTATAATTATTATTATTATTATTATTTTTTTTTTTTTTTTTTTTTTTTAAGTATCACATGTCACTCTAGCAAAATCTACATAATGGGATTTCTGTGAAATCCACAAAAAGAGCCCAAAAGTTTATTTTAAAGCTTACATTTTTATTTTTAATATTTTAATAAACAATTAAAAAGCTTTAAACTATTAATTTTAAAGTCATCTCAAGTAAGGCAAAAAGAGAGAGAAAAAATTTCTCATGATTTATTTTTCTCACAAATTATTTAATATTTTTAAATTTCTTTCGTAGCCAGCAACCATGTATGTAAATAATTTTTTTATGGAATCTACACTGTTAAAAATTTCAACAGAAAACTCTGTGTAATCTATTATCTTAAGTCTTACAATTAAAATTACAGAGAAAAATAAACGGAGATATTAAAAAACTTATTTTATACATTCATTTTAATAACTAACATTAATTTAATTAATTATTGTTGAGAATATATTTCGGACTTAGAATGCTTTTTCTGAAGTAGAAACAGTCATTTTTAATTTTTAAATTAAATAATTAAATAACAAAATTAGGTAAAAATACAGAATAAGAATCTCGATTATTCACTTTTAACTAAGAATTACTGTAAATTTACAGAGACACTGGATAAATATTTACATTAAAGTTACAGAATTTTTTAACAGTGTAGCTAGGATTCAAACTTAGGTCCTTTGATCCAATACACAATTATTCCACTAAGTGATATTCTCCTTCAGTATTTGACTTGCCTTAGCCCTCCAATGAAATAGATTTCATTTTTTCTTTATACGAATAGATGCAGAATTACTGGTATTTTTCTTTTTCTTTCTTTCTTTCTTTCTTTTTTTTTTTTTTTAATATATACAATCACATTATGATGGCAAAGAAAAGTGTAAGACTGTTCACTTCCTCTTGCGATTTCCCCGTCTCTTGTCACCAAATCCAATGTAAGTCTATGGCGAAATTTGTTTATAGAATTACTCTTTATCTAATTGAAATTTTTAAATTGTTTTTCACATTCAGAAAATTTACAACCGTTAAATTAGTACTTGTACTCAAAAATTGATTTTTTTTTTTTTTTTACGGCTAAAAAAAAAAAAAAAAAAAAAAAAAAAAGAGAAATAATGCATTTAGTAACAATTCGCATTTTTAAACTCAAAACTGTAATATAAAAATTAAATTTTTGGAAAAAGAGTACTAATTTAATGGTTGTGTATTTTTAGAATGTGAAAAGGAAATTTAGATGTAATAATTAGGTAATGCGCAATTCTATAAACAATTTTACCCATAGTATTCTATAGGTACATGGGCTTTGGGTGACCTTGATGGATGATCTGTGATGTACTCTCTTGAGTTATAACTTTGCCTATATACTTTACACGCATGTTTAAACAAAAGCCAAAAAAATTTTTTCCAAGGCATTAATATTGAGGCACTTAAATATTTTTTCGTTTTATATGTTCCATTTTTTATGGCAAAATACGAAATGCTTGCTAGTTTATAATAATTAACTCATATTCCATTTAAAAGTTTTCTGTATATATATTTAATTTGTGTGCATAAACAAACAATTACATTTTACTGGGGGGGGGGGGGGGGATCTTCATCTAACTTTGTAATTTTATCCCATAATGTACCTGAAATTGTTTTTTGCACTCTACAAACCAATCGTAAGTAATATTTTATATTTTGTAAGAAATATGTTTTTTGTGCAACTAAATAATGTATTTGCTTTCATTGTAGTATGAAAATATAGTAAAATATGATTGAAACCACATTGTACAGTAGAGCACCGATAATTCGTGGAATTGGATGGCAATGGCATCGCAGATAATCGGAAAGAGTAATATACAGTGCAAACATGAAAAAAATATTTCAGCAAAAACCCTATATTATATTGTATAAAAAATATGTAAATTTTGAACAGTAAACAAATACGTGGTAGAACAGTATAACTCCTATTTGTAAAGTGGAAAGATTCATTTCCTCCTAAAACTGTCAAAGAAATTCCAACAGAGAAAATACAATTCTTTGTGTTTGCTCTGTTGTTGGCTTGAATTAAAATTTGTTTTATTGAAGGTTAGTATTAATTAAAATTTTTTTAGAGGCTCTCGAATTCGTGGTTAATCCTCACCGTGGCTCTCGCAGATAATCAGTGCTCTACTGTATTAAAATTCTTTACAGAGTCCGTACGTTAATGTTTCATTTTCCATGTACAAATATTTAAAATAAGAAAGTAAGTTGATAAAAATTAGCGATCAAACTAATATATATATATAAAGTGTGGACGAGTGCTTAAATAGTTTTTGCTGCCGACTATTGCAAGGGCTATTTGAAATCAGGCGATCATCTCCTTGTCGAGTCATGTTCTTATATAAGAACATGACTCAACAAGGATTTATTTAACAAAGCAGTATTAAGTGTACTTTTTTTATATAGGAATTATTGCTAGCACTTGAATAATTTTGCTACTGACTGTAAGTTCACTGTTCAACTTTGGTTCAAATTTGGTTCAGTGTTTTTCAAAATTTATCGATAAATTTTGGATAAACACCATAAAATGTAAGAAACTTGCAAATTTCTTGCAAGTTATGGCATTTATTCAAAGTTTTGTACTTATTACAGTCGAACCTCCTTAACATGAATTACTTTTAAAATGAACTGTTTCTACAATCCCCGTCAAAAAAAAGATTAGTTTTTGAGTTACTGATACCATGATCAAGTTTTTTATGCCCTTGAGATTCACATTCACAAAGTTCGACTGTACTGAATTATAAATAAAAATAATTATAAGATAAAAAAAATTTTATAAACCATGTTTTTAAATTTTCTGTTGAATCATATAAACGCTACTGAAGGCAGCCGGAACCCCAGCAATTGGATAAAAGTATTAAAAAAATTCCTTGCTATCGTCTATTGAGCTATTATAAAAGTTTCAAATGGCTATCTAGCCGGGAAGTTAGTTAAAAGTTGATTGCAAGCTCTGTACTAGAAACGCTGCCGAAGGCAGCAGGGTCCCGAAGCAATTGGATAAAAATATTTTTTAAAAGCATTTTTACCGTATTCTCTACTATTCCGAAAGTTTCAAATGTCTAGCTACTCGGGAAGTTAGTTAAATAAATTTTCTGTTGAATCATATGAACGCTGCCGAATACAGTAGGGACCTGAAACAGTTGACTAAAAGTATTAAAAAAATGTATTGTTCCCGAGTTCTGAGCTATCCTGAATGTTTCAAATATCTAGCTAGTCGGGAAGTTAGTGAAAAATCGATTGCAAGCTGTGTACTGGTAACGCTGCCGAAGGCAGCAGTAACCCGAAACAGTTGGCTAAAACTATTAAAAAAATGCATTTTCACCGTGTTCTGAACTATTGTGAAAATTTCAAATGTCTAGCTAGTCAGGAAGTTAGTTAAATAAAATTTCTGTTGAATCATATAAACGCTGCCGAAGGCAGTAGGGACCTGAAGCAGTTGACTAAAAGTTTTTTTAAAAGTATTGTCACCGTGTTATGAGATAGCCTGAAAGTTTCAAATGTCTAGCTAGTCGGAAAGTTAGTTAAAAATCGATTGCAAGCTTTGTACTGGTAACGCAGTCGAGGGCAGCAGGAACCCGAAGAAGTTGGTTAAAAATATTTAAAAATTGCATTTTCGCCGTGTTCTGAACTATTCTGAAAGTTTCAAATGTCTAGCTAGTCGGGAAGTTAGTGAAAATTCGATTGCAAGCTTTGTACTGATAACGCTGCCGAAGGCAGCAGGAACCCGAAACAGTTGGCTAAAGGTATTAAAAAAATGTATTTTCACCGTGTTCTGAACTATCCTGAAAGTTTCAAATGTCTAGCTAGTCGGGAAGTTAGTGAAAAATCGATTGCAAGCTTTGTACTGGTAACGCTGTCGAAGGCAGCAGGAACCCGAAGCAGTTGGTTAAAAATATTTAAAAATTGCATTTTCGCCGTGTTCTGAACTATTCTGAAAGTTTCAAATGTCTAGGTAGTCGGGAAATTAGTTAAATAAATGTTCTGTCGAATTATATAAGCGCTGCCGAAGGCAGTGGGACCTGAAATAGTTGACTAAAATTATTAGAAAAATGTATTGTCACCGTGTTGTGAGCTGTCCTGAAAGTTTCAAATGTCTAGCTAGTCGGAAAGTTAGTGAAAAATGGATTGCAAGCTTTGTACTGATAACACTGCCGAAGGCAGCAGGAACCCGAAACAGTTGGCTAAAGGTATTAAGAAAATGCATTTTAACCGTGTTCTGAACTATTCTGAAAGTTTCAAATGTCTAGCTAGTCGGGAAGTTAGTTAAATAAATTTTCTGTCGAATCATATAAGCGCTGCCGAAGGCAGCGGGACTTGAAATAGTTGACTAAAATTATTAGAAAAATGTATTGTCACCGTGTTGTGAGCTGTCCTGAAAATTTCAAATATCTAGCTAGTCGGGAAGTTAGTTAAAAATTGATTGCAAGATTTGTCCCTGACAAACACACAAACAAACCCACAAACAAACCCACAAACAAGAATCGAAGTTAATAAAAACATGGTAATAAACTTGCAGCGTAGACTCATCTTACAAATGCAGTTGACATGTTCATTTGTAAACTTCAAACTCGTATAGAAAAGGTATTTATGAACCAATTTGCTTAAAACTCAGCCTTCATCAATATTTAAACTTCGAGTCTGTTAATAAAATAAATCGTAGCTGCCATTTTGTTTCAAAATGGCAGCTACTTCATATGGAAAAAGAAATCAACTTACCCTTCCGAATAAACCGGAAGGACTTGTTTTTAATCTCGCCAGGTTTTAAACCTGGGTCCTTTGGCCCAATGCACAAGTGTTCCACCAAACGATCTTCTCATTTAATAATATTTGACTCTGTCTTGACATTTATAATATTTCGTTAATATTTTTTTTTTTTTTTTTTTTTTTATGTAAATACAGATCCATATTACATTTATTTATTTATTTTTTAATTTCACCACATTACTTGCAGATGGTTAAAAAATTGTAATTTATCGTTTTGAAACTTTTTTTTTCCCCCAGTGAAGAATTTTTTTTTTTTTTTCCTTTGCTTTGTTTTTTCTTCCTTCCTGCAAAAATTTGATTCTATATGCGAATTACTGATTAATTCTAATCAGTTTCAGCAATTAAGTTACCAGTGATAAACATGTAAAATATTAACTCCTCAGAATGATGCAAGCTTCTGATCTGTTATGTAAATACAGACACAGTATTCATTACTTTTTTTAGGTATTATTTAATTTTTGCTGGATGAGAATGTATAGTTTTACTATAATTTAGCCCTATGTTTTAGTTAACTGTTAAACTACATGAAAATAACATAATTTTCTCAACTGACAACTTTTCAAGGAGTTAAATCACTTACAAAAATTTTTAACAACATTTAAATACATTTGTTAGAAATGGGGGGGGGGGGCTGATGCTTAAATAACCTAATGATTTTCCAGTGTTTATTCATCGACAAAACAAGGCTTGAATAAAACAATTTCTATTTTTAGAAAATTCTTTTCTTTGCTATTATGTTGAATTTTTATACGTGAGGAGAAAATAATAAATATGTAGAATTCACCTACAACTACAACATGATAAATTAATAATATAAACAAATGAGATACTTTTGTATTAACTGCATGCCAGCAATTAATTACCATTTTGATAAACTAATATTTATTTTGAACTTATATAAATTATTAAACTTACTATATAAACATTTGTATGCACTATATTATTTCATTTCATATAATGTCATGCTATTAATACTAAAGGATAAACTGTCAGTATGTGAAAGTACCAGAAATGGCTATTATACTACTAAAATTAAGGGATGTGTCATTTTTAAATCCTTGAAGCTGTTTACACTCTAAAACATGTAAATGTTATGTTGCAAAAAATGACATTTTTTTAAATTGGATGCATTTTTAAACAAATATAACTTGTTCATTATAGCACCCCTCCCTAAAAAAAAAAAAAAAAAAAAAAAAAATCTTTTTTTTCACAAAATTTAAAAAATTTAAAAATGTCTCTTTCCAATCAATTTGTCAATAATTAAATCAAAGTTATGCTTGCCCTTTGTACAAAGCAAAACACAAACTTATTTAAATTCTTAAAAAAAAAAAAAAAAAGCTTTGTAGTGTATTATAATAACAAGTTGTATTTTAAAATTACAATGCAAAAAAAAAAAAAAAAAACCATAATATAAGTTGATAGTAAGTTAATATGAATTTTAAAATAATTATAATCTATATTATAATTATTTCATGTATAACATTTCATGTATAACTTATTAATGTTTTATCTATTATTATTGATTGTATAAATATTTGTACCTGTTTATGGTTTGAACTAATAAATTCAAAACAAATCTGTACTAGTAAATGTAAAATAATTTAAATGCTATAATAATGTTTCTCCAAAAACATAAATTTGTTTACTTTTTAAAGCATACTTATAAATAATATCTTATTAAAAACAACTATAATTTTAAAGTATCACAAAACTGAGTTTAACATATGCCATATTAAGCATAGTTATAAATAAATTTCATAGTAATATATGAACGTATCACAGCATATTTTGAATAAAGATAACAATTCATAATGAAATGTTAAAAGCCTAAAAGTTTGTTGTTTATATTAATTAAAGTGAACAATATGTTTTTGAAAGAACAAAGTTTACGCAGAACCCATATTTACTTTTCACACACAATTTTCAACACAAATACGGATGAAGGCGATGCAAATAATCCGTGGATACAAATACAAACCATAGTAAAAGAATATTCTCTTCAATATCTCATGCACTGAACCATGGAGATACGTTTAGAGAGCAGGCCTCTGAAGATTAAATAAATGAAATTCAAATTTGAATCGAAAAACTTTGTAGAAGATAAAATTTCCTAAATTTGTTTATGACCATACCATATCTACATAAAGAAAATGGCGACCTTCAGTTGCAATTTACGTCGAGTATTTACGTAAACTGGATTAGTTCAATTTTCATTCAGTTTATGTGACTAAATTGACGTCCGTATTTTGTACGTTTTTCGTAGATACGTCTATGTCCAGAATTTCACATATTCTATTCTGAACATATATGAGCTTGAGGCCTATGTTCAAAATTCGTCTATAGACGTAACTCAGACGTGATGGATGAAATATGAATGTAAAATGAACGTATGTGTTATGTGGGTCCCTGATCTAAACAAAAACGCACCCCATTTCGAAGTATGGAAGGTCATTCTGCCGAGTCCCAGAACAAACAATCGAATGTTATTGCACCCTCTGATTGTAAGCAAGTGCAAGGAACCTAACCTCTTTTGTCATCTCAAGAACAGAGAAATTTTCATTGCAGCAGAATTTGGAAATTTTTGTCAATTTGTTTGTGTCACTTATGATTCCTCTGAACTCATGCTTATAAGAAAACTTCGGGATAGATCTGCAAGGCAAAGGACGGCCAATTTACACCAGATCAAGCTTCCATTTAAACCATTGTGAGTTTTTGTTTCAGAAATAAAATTATTTTCATTTATAATTTTAATTTATTCAACAGTTAAAATAGTCATTATAACAGTTCAATGACGATACTACATATTAAACTAGATGACAGGGGTCCTACTCTCAGCTCCTTTTTCAGGGCACACTTAAGAATAACAAATTTTCTCCTATTTTGCCACCTGTAATTTCATGCAGAAATTTTTTTGGTACTTTTTATAGAAATGTCTCCAGATTAATCTGGTTAGAGATCATCGTAAAAAAAATAGTGGTAGGAATGGAGGCGGAAATTTGTCATATTTGAGAGTATCCTGAAAAAAGGGCGGAGATGATTATTGATGAATTCTCGATTATCCAAAAATTTCGATTATCCGTGTTATGTGGGATAAAATGGCTCATTAATTCAGAATTCAGTTCCTGTGTCTTGCTCTCGGATAGCCTTTCTTCTATTGAAGTTTTAAAAAATTTGGTGCCTAAGTCTAAAGTTGCTCAGGATATTCTGTTAGACATACAAAAATACGATGGACAAATTTTACTAATGTGGATTAAGGGACTCTCTGAACTTGTTGGCAATGGATTGGCAGACTCATTGGCTAAATCCGCGGTTCTTTTCGGTCAGTTTCAAATTGCTCCTCTGCCCATATCTTACATGAAAAGAATTTTATTGTATAATGTACAGGGTGGCCATAATTAAACTGCAAGTGTTCAAGGGGGTGCTGGAGAGAAAACTACTGGGAATATTCCAGTGAAATTTGGTATCTACACGTATCAGAACATGCGTAACTCAAATATGAAACAAAAAAAAAATCGCCATTTTTCACCCGATGGGTGGCGCTGTACCGTATTTCGACGCTCACCGGTGACATATACAACTTCCAAAACCGATAGACAGAGCATAATGACATTCTAAGAGGCATATAAGCAATATAAAACATCACTTACAGTTTATAAAAATTTATGGATTGTTTAATTTGTGATCTTAATTTACGTTAATTTTTATTCCAGGATACTGTAAAAGTTTAATTACTGAAGCGAATTGTATGGAATTTTGATAGACTGTAAGTGATGTTATACTGTTTATATGCCTCTTAGAATGTCATTATGCTCTGTCTATCGGTTTTGAAAGTTGTATGTGCCACCGGTGAGCGTTGAAATACGGTACAGCGCCATCTATCGGGTCAAAATGGCGATTTTTTTCTTTTTTTTCATATTTGATTTGCGCATGTTCTGAAACGTGTAGATACCAAATTTCACTGGAATATTCTCAGTAGTTTTCTCTCCAGCACTCTTTGAACACTTGCAGTTTAATTATGGCCACCCTGTATTTAGTGACTGGCAGGTTCATTGGAACTTATCAGATACTGGCAGGTGGACTTATGATATTTATCCTAATGTTTCAATGGATTTCAAAATAAAAAATCAAGTATTACTGCATTTTATAACTGGACATGGAAGTTTCCCAAGCTATCTTTTTAGGATTAATAAGCTTGATTCAGACTTGTGGCTCCGTGGGTAATGCAATGCATTTCATTAGTACTAAATGTAACTTTTCAAAATTTTATATTAAAAGATATACAGCAGAGACATTGGAACAATACTTTAACAGAATTGATAATTCTAGATGTCAAATTAAAAAGTTTGCGCAAATATATAATCTGTTAAATAAACACTATTCTCGTACTAAATATAACTTTTAATTCAAGAATTTGCTATGTATACGTGTTTTTATATATAGTATAGTTTTGTTATGTATTGGGTGTATTTATATTGGTCTTTATTCAAACGTGGTTTATATTTTTCTTCAGTCATTTCGTTGCAACTATGTTCTATAGCAGGCCTGTCCAACCCAAAACACTTGGTGGGCCGCATTGAAAATCTATTTTATTCATTCGGGCCGCACCGTATGTACAGTCATTAACCCCCCCCCCCCCACACACACACACACTCCCCTTCCCGACTAATTTAGTGTGGAGACATGCGGCTGGTGCCGATCGATTAGTAATAAGGCCTAGATTAGAACGGTATCGAATTCATATTTTTCAAAGATGACCCCCAATTTCAACAAGCTTTATGGATTATTTGCATCAAATCAGCCCAGAAAATTGAATAGTTTATATGTTTCTTTGAATTTTTTACAGAGTTATAATTTGTAAAAATATGAAGATGCTAATGTTAAATGAACGTAATAAACATTAATTTATGTCTTCCCAAAAAATTAATATATTAAAATTTAATTTGTTTTTTCTTTAGAATGAAGTGACTGAAATATATTCCAAGCATATTTTTGATTAAAAAACATTTTTTGAATTATGAAAATTATTAGTAACTTCATATTTTAAAAAATTATGATTTGTGATCTACATTAATTTTTCAACGAATGGAATTGGCATCATCAAAAACATAGGTTTCTAAATTTACAGTTCATTCCTACAGTTATTTTTTAAATTATAGTGGTATTTCAATTTTTATTGCTTTTAGGGGACTGTCACTTGTCATTATTTATGTCATATATTAATTTACTTGCATATAATTTAAAATAGTTATTCAAGTAAGTTTAGACCTGCACATCATTTCTTAATTAGCATTACTTTGTTTTATATTTAAAATTGTTATACTTTTTTTCGATTATTATCTGAATGGATATAATACTTTTCTGTGTGGTATTTTAATTTAATTCTTTTAAATATAGAGTTTTACCCCTGATATTTTTGTTTGTAACTCTATGAAGACTTCATATAAAAAATATAAACTGTACCTTTTTCCGAACCGCCTTGACCTCAGAAATTCGAATATGTTGCCAAAAATGGATGTTACTATTCGGAAAAAATGTGCAAATTTTAATATGTAGATGACATACTAAACAAAATTTAGAAATTAAATTAAAAAATAGATGTTATTACTAATCGTTAGGCATCAGTTGCTGGTTTCTATGATAATTCACGGCGAAATTAGTCGGGGAAGGAAATAATAATAATAATTATTATTATTTTATGACTGTACATACGAATATGTGCATATATGTTTGAGTATATGATTCATGTATGTATATACTTATTTTGGGGAATGACAGGGTGAAAATTCGGAGCAGAATACATTAATTTAAATTATTTTCATTCATAAATTAACAATAGAATCGTGAAAAATATTAAATCGTGACTATATATTAAAACTATAATAAAAAGAGTGAATAACGGATCTAATGATATTGCATTACAACATTTCTTTCGCTACCATAATCGTTGAAGGTTATTTTCACTTCGAAAAGTCAGAACGTATTTATTAATTTTTTATACGTTAACCGAAGTTGCGAAACTTTAAATACCGTTAGTCTTCTCGCGGGCCGCAAGAAACCACGCGGTGGGCCGCGGGTTGGCCACCCCTGTTCTATAGAGTACATTAATTGTTTGTATTTATTGTATAATTATTGTACGTGATTAGTTAACAGCTTTAACTTCTTACTTATATTGCTTTACTTTGTCAGTATATTTATAGATTATTGTTCTTTTCTTCTTCTTCTTCTTCTTCTTCTTTTTTTTTTTTTTTTTTTTTTTTGTTAATAGTTTATCTGCTGCTCTTGAGGCTTGGGGTAATTACTGTGCATTAGGTTATTGTACAGGGCTAGTTAATTGTTAATTGCTTGTGTTATATAGCTGCATGTATCTTAGATTTTAATCATTAGTTGCTTATTTTACTGATTTATTTTGGTATGTAATTTCTGTAAATTTTGCAAGTTTCTGTATGATTTGTAGATATTGTATATTCATATTTATATTAAGCGGCACAATGTGTTATATTCACGTTTAGCTGGAGGGTAAATTTTAGTTGGATGTACTTATGTTGTAATGAGTAAACTTTTGTCTGCATTATACATTTTAGGTATATAATAATTGGTGCATTTTTATGATGGCTTTGTTCGGCCGGTTTATTTATGATTGGTTATTGTTTGAGCTGTAGCTTTTAATTTTAGGGTGCATAACGTTACTTTTTGTTAATTCTGTATTGTTTATACTCAGTATTGTTTATGCTACTTTATTTGATCGTGTAACTTTTTTTTTTTTTTTTTCGTGGCTACATTAGTTTTGTCTTTTAATTTGCTAGTTTGTGACCTTGTAATTGTTCAGTTTCTGTTTAATGCTCGCTGCTCTCCGAGTTTGTTTCGGCGGCTCCGGTCAGCGTGTTTGTGGATGGGTTCCTTCTCTTCCACCTCCTCCCAGCCTTCGGCCGCCATAAACCTTCGGGTTGGCGGGAGGTTGGGTTGTTTTGTTCTCTTAATATACATTGTTGAAACAACCATGATTTTTGAAAGGAACTAAATATGTTCGCCAGATAATTTGGCTTTTTTTTTTTTTTTTTTTTTTTTCTGCTAAGAACGACAAATATCAAATATTCCGCTGCAATATATTAATATCTTATATGAAACACTTTATTTAGACATTTGAAAACGAATTTGACTTCAAATTATGATACAATATTTATTATTTTCCTCTTAAGTATATTCGTTGGATATTTATTGTGTAAATATAAGCCTTTAAAATGAAGTGTTTATGTTTACATTCAAAAATGAAAGTTTGACATTTTTTTTCTCTACAGTTTTGAAATTTAAAATTAAAATTTTATCAATTTTATAGCAAATAAAATTTTTAAAGTGGCGTCAATTTTTGTGAGATGAATAATTTAACTTTTTAAAATTTTTTAATGCTCACGTTTAATTAAATGTATTTATTTTTATGTCGAAAGAAAATGAACTCGTAACTTTTTTTTAGCAACAGTTAAATTATAGCTAATATTTTAATGGCTATTTCATAGAATAATAATAAAGGAAGAAGGAGCACGCCAATACTTTAATGCTTACAAACCCTTTCTAGTGAAATGCCAGCGAAAGCTACTTTTGCTCCTCTTAACCTTGAATTAGGGCACCCATCTTCAGCGCATTTATCGCTGTTTGTTGTGGGTGCTGCCTCGCAGACTGATTGACAGAGAGACGAGACGATTCAAAAATCTCGCCAACAAGTCGCAAACCAATCAGATGGAAGCACTGTTACAACCCTATATCCGGCATTCCTGGATTTTGCAAATCGAAACCAAAACACGTACGCTCCTTCTTCCTTATTATTATTTTATTGGCTATTTATAAGGTTATAGTTATAGTTAAAGATATAGTTATTATTTTCATATTTTAATTAATTATAAGAAAACTATTCGAAATTCGGACTTCGAAGTATTGTGTTGTCATCGGGTTGTGAGCTATTGTGAAAGTTTCAAATGTCTAGCTAGTAGGGAAGTTATTTAAAATTCGATTGCAAGATTTGTACCGGACAAACAAACAAACAAACAAACACACAAACAAACAAACAAGAATGGAAGTTAATAAAAACACGGTAAAAAATAGTAGAAAATCCGCAACGGAAGATAATTCACATTTAATATATATATATATATATATATATATTTAAGCTTTTAACAGATAATCCGTGGATTATAATCCAGAAAATACGAATACCAGAAAAATACGGTATTTGGATGCATATTCAATTAATGTGTGTGTGTCACATTAACATTTATAATCGTTTCCTCATCTGTGATCTGACATATATTATTCCCAATTTCCAAAAATCTTCTTTTGATTTTTACTTTATATTAATTGAATGCCCTTGACACATTTAAAAAAAAAAAAAAAAAAAAAAAAAAAAAAAAAAAACTATTAGGTAAGTAAGTGCTCTAGTGATTGACACTTTTAGAGCAATCTTTGATGTTTTTAATGTTCTAGTCATCAGAAAATATTTTTAGAAATCTTAAGTTAATACATATGGTATGAAAGACATTCAGAACCACATACAAGTTAAAATATATACATTTGATAATAATAATTATTATTTTTTTTTTTTTATGAATTTTTATTTTACACCCGCTCAATGTTCCAGTAATTGATACTGGCAGTTTTTCATTTTATCAATAACTAGCACCCTATGTTCCAGTGTTTGACATAAAATGTTAAAATTCTTATATGTAAAATATATGATTTTATTATTTTTCTTATTTATTAATTATTTCGGGATAGATGTCATTTACTGGAGCATGTCAATCACTGGAGCACCTACACTATTTAAATAATTAATTGTAAAATTAAAAATGGTTTATGGGAAAAGGAAATTTTCCCTCCACCACTATGTTTTTCTTCTTCACTACTTCTTGCGAAGAAAAAAAAAGTGCGTTCACAGAATTTAATTTAATACGACAGAACTAATGTATATATTAATGTCGAAAAAAAAAGAGATTTTTCCCCCCTTTAATCAGAAGAGCCTCATTAACTATTCGAAAGATATCACCGACATATTGTAAGAAGATATAGACACCTATTTAGAAACCATTATCAATTACATATCCAGAAGAAATAGCCAATAAATATCACTGCTCTCTTAAAAAAAAAAAGAAAAAAAAAAAAAAGATCTGATACCATTCTTGCTAATTCTTATGTAAAATGACCTCCTGAATCCAAATAGGACTCCCATTTTGCCCATTCACCCACCATTTTCTAGATACACCACCCTCTCTCTCAATTTCTTTCCCTGTTCGATCATTTTATGACTATGAATTTGGTTTGAAGAATGAAAAATAATTTATTTAACACCTAAAAACAAAAAAATATAAAGTTTAAAAACTAACATTAATAACGGATTAAAAAAATATAAGATATGTAATGCATAATTTTAGTGTCAAATCCCCACCAAAATTTTTCCCTTGTCGCAAATGTCCATGTTTTAGAATTTTCCAACTCTGTAGTCCCTCAGAATGTATTTAACGGTTAAAATAAGCCTCCCTCCTCCTAAAAATGAAATTTATAGCCATAAAATTCACCGAAAAATGATAAAAATAGGGGGCTATTCCTAAAAAATGGTGGTTGATACGGCAAAATGGGTGCCATACTCGGACTCAGGAGGTCATTTTAGATAAGAATATGCTGAAGTGGTGTCAAAGGCAATTTTCATGCCGAGCAGTGTATTCAGAAGCCATAAGCCATACATATTCTAAATGCCTCATTCATCAAACATTGATAAACTATTTTCTATGCAGTTTCTGAAGTTATCGCCAACAAATATTCAGAAGCCATCATCAATATATATTCGTTAGATATAGCCAACAAATGTTCAAAAGCCATCATCAATACATCTTCAGAAAATATCTCCAAGAATATCCATAAACCATTGCCAATACATATTCAGTAAATATTGCCAATAAATATTCAGAAACTATCCAATTTCAGAAATGTTGATGGTCTGAGATACCAAGATCAGAAATTCGTTTCTACATGTGGAGAATCTCTAGCTTAACAGGAGGTTTTAAAAAATGTAAAAGTTTTTTACGGATTTGAGAAAATAGTTTAAGATAGTTTAAGAAATTAAATTTTAAAACTGAATATCGAAAGGCATCGTAACAAAAAGAAAAGTGAAATGGTGGCAGCGCAAAATCGCTGTCTGAAAGAAACAGTCCTCTTTGTACTTAAAACAAAAAAAAAAAAAAAAAAAAAAAAAAAAAAATCAAAACGATAATAAAGAAAAAATTAAAACTGGCATAAAATTTAAATTTGTTTTGTAGGTAATAAGTAAATTTTCCCATTTCAAAAAGATTATTTCATGCATACTTCTCCAGAATGTCTAAAATAACTTTAACTTCCATGAGATTCTTTTCTTTTCTTTTCTTTTCTTTTCATTTCTTTTTACTTTCTCTCTCTCACTCAGTCTCTCTTTTTTTTTTTTTTTTTTTTTTTTTGGGGGGGGGGGGGTTATACATAATATTTATGTGTGTATGTGTATCAATGTGTGTAAATCAATAAGTGTAAATTTTGATTATTACTTATGTTCTACGGTATTTTCAATTTAAAACAAGTCCTTCCCCAGACAGCACATCGCCTCCTCAGGATATCTTCAAGAAATCTTCTGGATGAAAATACATCCCAGAAACGTCCTTAAGATGTACTGTGGATAAGTTAAGCCTAACTGTGCTGTTAGGGTCGGGCTCATTCGGAAGGGTAGGTTGATTTCTCTTGCCTCATCAAGTAGCCGTCATTTTGTTTGAAAATTTCGGATAAAAATTATAAATGGACTTGGCAGAAATATTGATGTAGGCTATGTACATATGGAGTTTTAAGCAAATCGGTTCATAAATACCTTTTTATGGGAATTTAAAATATTCACGTGGCCGGCGCTTGGAAACCAGATGGCGGGCAGAGTTGTCAAACGAATATATCAGATGCATTTGTGAAATAAGTCTACTGTACAGATTTAGTTCGAATTAACTCAGAATCTCAAAAGTCATCGTGTTGAACAATTAAGTGACCACCATTTGGTTCAAAATGGCGGAGAAAGTTGCTCAGTGAACTAATCCAAGATATTTGTGAGATAAGTCCACTGTCCAACTTTAGTTCGAATAAATCAGTATTTCAAAAGATATTGCGATGATAAAGTCTCAAGAGACAGCGTTCAAGTGGACGCAACTTGGAAACGAACTTGCCCACCGAAATCGCAGTTGTCTGAATGATAAATCCATTTTTCAACTTTTATTTGAATTGATTAAATATTTCAAAAGTTACCGTGGTAACAAATTTTCAAATGGCCGCCACTTGGAAACAATATAATGGAGCAAGTTGCCCAGCACACTCATCCAAGATATTTGAAGCATAGGTTCACTATCCAACTTTCGTTCGAATCAGTGCAGTGTTTCAAAAGTTGTTCTTATGGCAAAGGCAAATTTTCCAGTGGCAGTCTAAATGGCTGCAACTTGGAAACAAAATGTCCGAAACAACTTGCCCAGCGAAATAATCCAATATATTTGTATAATAAGTTCATTGTCCAGTTTAGTTCATACTAAATCAGTATTTCAAAAATTATCGTGATAAAAAATTTTCAAGTGACACCATGATTTCAAGTGGACACCACCTGGAAAAAAAAAAGCGGAGTGAGATGCCCAGCGAACTTCTCTGAGGTATTTCAATGATAAATGCACTACTCAAATTTGATGCGAATTGATTCAGTATTACAAAATTTATCTTATGACAAATTTTCAAGTGTCCGCCACTTGGAATTAAAATTGCAGATGAAGTTACCAAGTGAACTAGCCAAGATATTTGAACCATAAGTTCACTATTCAACTTTTGTTTAGTATTTTAAAAGTTATCGTGATGGAATATTTGAAAGTGGCAGCATGTTTTCAAATCGCCGCCACTTGGAAATAAAATTGTGGAGCAAGTTACCATGTGAACTTATACAAGATATTTGAACTGTAAGTTCAAACTTTGAATACAACTTTGGTTTGAATCAGTTTAGTATTTTAAAAGTTATCGTGATGGCACATTTTCAAGTGGCAGCCTAATTTCAAGTGGCTGCCACTTAGAAACAAAATGTCGAAACTAGTTACCCAGTGAACATCCAAGATATTTAAACAATAAGTTCACTGTCCAACTTTGGTTCGAATTGAATCAGAATTTAAAAAGTTATCAAGTTTATAAATTTTCAAGTGGTAGCCTAATTTCAAGTTGTCTCGCTTAGTTTATAACATCCGCACTTTGTTAAGAATGGCGGATAAAATTCATTAATAAACGTAATTGTGAGCCTTACGTAGTCTATGTATACATCAAAATTCAAGAAAATCCGGTTTTAAATACGCTTCTTACAGTGTGAATTTAAAATTTTCAAGTGGCCTCCACTTGAAAACCAAATGGCGAAGCAACTTGATTAGCAAACTCATCAAGGTATTTATAATATAAGTTCACTGTTCAAATTTATTTCAATTTAGAGTATTATTTCAGAAGTTATTCTGATTTTATATTTTCAAGTGGTGCCTGATTTCAAGTGGCAACGCTTAGCTTAAGATATCCGCCACTTTGCTAAAAATGGCGGATAAAGTTCAGTTATAAACTTTATTGAGACACTTATATAATCTATGTATACATCAAAATTCAAACAAATTCGTAATACACTTTTTATAATTTGAATTTGAAATTTTCAAGTGGTCTCCACTTGAAAACAAAATGGTGGAGTAACTTGGTTAAGACACTCATCCGAGATATTTGTAACATAAGTTAAGACACTGTTCAAATTTGGTTCGATTTGGAGTTTATTTCGGAAGTTATTGCGATTTTAAATTTTCAAGTGGTAACCTGATTTCAAGTGGCCTCACTTAAGATATCCGTCACTTTATTAAAAATAGTGGATAAAATTCATTAATAAACTGCATTGAGACCCTTATGTAATCTATATTTACATCAAAATTCAAGCAAATCTTGCTTTAAATATGCTTCTTACAATGTGGGTCTGAAATATTCAAGTGGCTACCATTTCAAAACAAAACATCGGTGCAACTTGGTTAACGAACTCATCCAAGATATTTATAAGATAAGTTAACTCTCCAAATTTGGTTCGATTTGGAGTATTACTTCGGGAGTTATGTGGATGACAAAATTTTCATTAATATAGATAGATAGATAGGTAGACGAAGTGATTGTAATAGGTCGATTTCTGAAGAAATCAACCTAAAATGCATGTTAAGAAATAAAAATGCATTCTTATTTTATCTCGCTAGTGTTAAAGATAAGTAGGGGAGACTAGGGAGGGATGGGACAGTTTTGACAAAAATAATTTTTTACAAATTTACTTTTACTGGTATAACACTGTAAGTTTAAGAGAAACAAATTGAAACATTTTAACATCTTTTAAAAATATAAATTTGATGGTAATTATTAAAATATTAGTTTTATAAACCAATTAACATAGTCATAAAAATTTCCCATCCCTCCCTTACATGAGGGAGGGATGGGACAGGTTTATAAAGTTTAAATACATGCATAATATAGAGACGTACTATGAAAAATGACAAAAACTGTGAGACACGATGTATAAAGGTTAATTAATTACGAATACCACTTATTTCATCCAATATTAGAGTACAATGTACCATGTAAATAAAAATTTTCAAATGCTCAATCAGTTCATCTATTTTTATTTATTTTTTTACTTCTAGCAGAGAAAATACCGTTTTTTAGTTCAAATATTCAAAATTAATTTTTTGTTATATTTATATGTTTTGTGGTTCCCTGAATATTAATAAGGTTTTTAGTGGCTAGTTTCGGTGTGTTTCAGCATATCTCAAGAACAAATATTACCAAGAAATCCTAACTGTGCTTGGTGAGTTTAATTTCTTTTGTATATTTTACCATGTCCAGGAAAACTGCTCAGGAATGAAAATGAATTCCTCATACGTATGTGGGATGGCCGATTGGTGCGGGCTTTTAAAACACAAAACTACTAATTCAATTAATTACTAATCATTTAAAATTTAATAGAAAATTAAGGTATTATGTACAAATATTTACAGTATTGTAGTTCAAATTCTTACTGAACGGCCAACTATAACAGTTGCATTTGTAAATGAAAGTTCACAGTTTTCGTTACAAGAGAATTATTCGTACGTTCCGTTTTCGATTTGAGCACTTTGGAAAAAATACGCGGTCTCGTACGTAACTCCGTTACAGCTAAAACTTGTCGTCTAAAGCAGGCCTGTCCAACCCAAAACACTTGGTGGGCCGCTTTGGAAATCTATTTTCTACATTCGGGCCGCACCGAATGTACAGTCATAACCCTCCCCCCCCCCCCCCCCCACACACACACACACCTTTCCCGATTAATTTTGCCGTAAATTAGTGTAGAGACATTTGGCTGGTGCTGTTCGATTAGTAATAAGGCCTAGTTTAGAACGGTTTGGTTAAATTTGTCTTAAGGGGTGTGTACATATTAAAACTAGCCTCAACTTATTTTTTTTCAATGGCAACTCCCAATTTCGACAAGCTTTTTGGATTATTTGGATCAAAACAGCCCAGAAAATGGTATATTTTATAAGTTTCTCTCAATTTTTTACAGAGTTATAATTTGCTAAAATATGGAGATGCTAATGTAAAATGAATGTAATAAACATTATGTCTTCCAAAAAAATTAATATATTAATTTTTTTTTTCTTTTTTACGTTAGAATGAAGTAACCCAAATATATTCCATGCATATTTTTGATTAAAAAACATTTTGTGAATTATGAAAATTATTAATAATATCATATTTCAAAAAATTATGAGTTATGACCTACATTAATTTTTACACGAATAGAACGGGCATCATCAAAAATATGAGTTTCTAAATTTACAGTTCATTTCTATCATTATTTTTCAAATTACAGTGATATTTCAATTTTTATAGCTCTCAGGGGCTGTCACTTGTTATCATTTGTGTCATATTTTACTCTGCTTACGCATTTAATTAGCATTACTTTACTTTATTTTATATTTAAAATTGTTATACTCCTTTTCCGATTATTATCTGAATGGGTATAATACTTTTCTGTGTGATATCTTTATTTAATTTTTTCAAATATAGAGATTTACCCCAGACCACTTTTTGCTTGTAACTCTATGAAGACTTGATATAAACAATATAAACTCTACCTTTTTCCGAACCGCCTTGACCTTAGAAATTCGAATATGTAGTCAACAATAGGTGTTATTATTCAGGGGACGGGGGGGGATGAAGTTTATGCAAGTATTAATATGTAGATGAAACCCTAACAAAATTTAGTATTGAATTAAAAACTCTAGATGTTATTACCAATCCTTAGGCATCAGCTGCTGGTTTCTACGATAATTTACGGCGAAATCAGTCGAAGAAGAAAATTATTATTATTATTACTATTATTTTGTGACTGTACATATGCATATGTGCATATATGTTTGTGAGTATATGATTCAGGTACGCATATACTTTTTTCGGGGAAGGGCAGGTTGAAAATTCGGAGCAGAATACATTATTTTAAATTATTTTCATTCATAAATTAACAATAGAATCGTGAAAAAATTATGACTGTACATTAAAACTATAATAAAAAGAATGAATAATGGATCTAATAATATTTCATTACAACAGTTCTTTGACTACTATAATCGTTGAAAGGTATTTTCACTTCGAAAAGTCAGAACGTATTTATTAATTTTTGATCCGTTATCCAAAGTCGTCAAACTTTAAATATCGTTAGTCTCCTCGCGGGCCGCAATAAACTACGCGGTGGGCCGCATGCGGCCCGCGGGCCGCGGGTTGGCCACCCCTGGTCTAAAGCACGAGGTGCGGTCGTCGATATGCAGTCCTCGCCGTCCATCCGTCAACTAACTCTCACTCTCTGAACGCTCTGAGCAGACGTGTGTTCCGGAAGCGGCGCCCGTCTGACGTCACAGCCACGTTGTTCCGCTAATATTCTGCGCTCTTCGTCACATCGCTAGTTCATCCCGCTTCGGAGTTACAGGCTACGGCAAAGGGAAACTGGGCAGCTTTGGATTCCAACGTTAGGGGAAGCAAGATGCCGATACCACGCTCGGCCATCCTGCGTCACTGGTCCTCCAGGCGGTCACACTGAAAAATACAAAAAGAAAAACAACAAACACAAAAGCAACACAAAATAATAACAAACTTATTTACAGTACATTTTCAAATTTGATATATTTTTTTTAATTAAGTGATCCCTCGTATGAGGAATCTGGCATGAGTGGATGTGCAATGGGGGCCTTCATGGCATCCATTTCTAATCATATTATCAATATTTTCACTTTTTATTTTTGCAGTCTTATAGTTACAAAAGTACATCAGTTTTGGTTTAATGGCAACTTGGTCGCCTATTGTACCAGTTTTTGGTGGTTGTCTACACAATTTATATTTTGCTTTATTTTTCTCTTTAACTTTGATAAATTGTTCTTTGTCATGTGTACGCAAATCTTTACTCTGGGACTCAAAGTTATTTTGGGACTCGAACTCGAGAACCTCTAATTGATCATTCTCAGTTTTAGTGTCTTTTAAGGCCTCTGCAGCATCTTGTTCGGTCATAAAGTCTATAATTGCACTCTTATGTGCAAGGAATACTTCTACTTGTATTTGCACAGCTTTGGGAAATAATGCAGCTATTTCGCTAATTGTAGTCGTCAATGGAAGTGATGGAATAAACAATTCCCTCAAATTTATACCGGCAGTCTCTTCTTTTCGGATATTTAGTCTTTTACACTCAATGGAATCTATCGTCACTGGCTTTTTTCTGAATTTCTTTCTTTTAAGGAGTTTGGAATTTTTTTCAACTTTTCCCTTCAACTCTTTCAGCTCTTCGGCTAACTGCGAAATTTTTTCAAGTAGGATTCGTTTTTCGTTTTTCTTCGAATAGGGGAGACTGGGGAGGGTTGACCCATTTTTTACAAAAACATTTTTAGAGAAAAAAATTTTACTTCCAGAAAAAAACTTTGTACACCATTTCATACCTGATATGGTGTCATATCATATGATATCATAACATACATAAAAAATTTTCATACTTTGCAACAGAAAGGAGAAATAATGAATGTTATTGAAGCAGAATGTTTGGGTCAAGGCTCCCCACATATGGGAGGTTTGACCCACACAATGGGAGGGTTGACCCACCAATATTCACATATTATAATATTTATGAACAAAGTTAAACTAGTCCTAAAATTTAAGAAAATTTGGCAATGAAATTAATGTGATAACAATAAAAGTTATAGTTGATGAAGTAGCAATATTTCTGAAGTGTAAATTGAAAAAATTATATAAAAGAACATGTTCACACTACTAAAACAACTCTTAAATTAAAAATAGTCATTGCCATTAAGCTTTGTTGAAAAAAGCTAGAAATGTTAAATAATAACGAATAGTTAGCAGCACTTATACTCAGAAAAGTCAAAGTCAAAATAAAAACATAATGCAACTCTTGCAGTTCCTCCAGCTGATATTGGATTTGGTAACTTTATCATATCATCCATTGAAACAACAGATATATCTTCCGCTTCTGGATAAATAAAGTAATTTGTTTCAGCAGTGCTGCGTAAAAATGTAACAAGAAACTCTCTCTCTCAGCTTTCTTTGATTATTCTTCCTACGAAATGAGATGTATTAGGCCTACCAGTTTTAGGACTCACAAATTTTACCAGCACAAAATCTCTTTCTGACATTGACTTTGATATCACAAACTCATCTTCACTGCTGTCTGACACATGAGGGATTTCTTCATCCTCATCACTCGAGGTTTCAACCGGATTAAAAAATTTCCGTTTAGAAAATCGTTAGGTTTTAGTAGCTTTGATAGAAGGTCGTTTATTTTGATGCTCTCAATGCATGCTCATTTTCTATTTATTCTTCAACTGGGGTATCTGTCAATACTCGAGACATTGCTTGTTTTCTTTTACAGTTATGTTTTCGTGGTCCAGCTTTCGGGAAAGGTCGAATCTGTTCAGGGGTCAAAGATGCAGATTTTTCAATTTCTGGCTGACAGGTGAGCCTAGTAGAAGAAGTTACTTGTGAACTACTACTATGAGGAATATAATCTTCAAGAATGAGAGATAAATTATTTTTAGGTTGAGAGGTACAGGAAGTAGTAATTTCCGAAGAACTTGGCAAATTCTGTTTGTATGCAAGATTGTGAATATCATGTTGAGCAATTTCTGTTGTCTGAAAATCGGTTTGTTACACTGCAGGCCATAAAATCTGCCTCTGTAAAAATCCCTGAATCAAAAGGAAATATTCCCGTAACAGTGAATCATTTTTGAATGTTTATGGGGGTGAAAGCTCGTGGATACGATTTTCTAATGAGTTCAGGAATATCGTAAAGTCCAATTGGTTTTCCTAGATTACTCACCATACAATTATCACACACTTCATTGTAGAAACCCTTAAATGGTCCAAACACACATCGATCGAGTGGTTGCAATTTCTGACTTGTATACGGGGGCAATGCTAAGAGTTCAATTCCATTATCTTTGCAGAATTGCAAACCTTTGGGAGATACATGACTTTCATAATTATCAAGTATGATAAGAACTTTTTTATGTGTACTACATTTTGTATACTTTGCAAAATGTGTTAAAAACACTTCAAAGTTTTCGGATGTTATCCATCAACTGGAATGCCCAACAGCTTGTGTTTTGGTAAAAGAATGATACATGTTAAAACAAAAATCATTTTATTTTATTTTTTATACAATTAAATAATAGATGAATTCATATTTTCAGTCCACAGTAACAAAGAAATATGTAAGGGAGGCTTGACCCATGGGGTCAAGCCTCCCTCAATAGCCATTTGCAATTTCATAAAAAAAATCAGGGAACTAAACAGTTATTTAGCAAAACTAATTATAGCACATATTAGCTTGAGGTATATACTTTAATCATATAAATCTGAATTCTGATATTTGATTAAGAATATTTGCACAATGCCTTACAAATGTAATCAAAATTACTTACTTTTTGATGAGGAAAATACAAATTTTAAGCCTGTTCAAATAATAAGCATGGGATAACTTTCAAACAAACATGGCTGTTACCTTGCATCAGTAGGATGTGCTGCCATGTGTTGGAAGTTTTTGAAAACTAAAAATAGCAGAGTAAAGAAAGGTGGGTCAAGCCTCCCATAGGGTCAACCCTCCCCAGTCTCCCCTAAATGTTTTCTTGATTTTGCAATTTTATTTGGAAAATACTCGTCTGACTTTCTTTCGTCGAGGCTTCTCCTCTTCCCCACTGTCATCGTCTACACTATTATCGTCCTTAAAAAGCATCTTCTTATCGTCATCACTTTCGCCATTCTCGTCGTCGCCGTCATTTTCACTTACGGCTTTTTCGGAAGATTCTAATGATTTTTTGACAGCATAACAGATTGAGGGGTTTTATTTTTACATTTTCCAACACTAATTAATGTTTCATTTATTTCTGGGGATTTCTCAAAAATTTTGTTTTTATAGTTAATGGGGGCCATCAATAACAACATTTTTTTTAATCTCATTGTTATATGCATTTACTGGAAGAACTGTTACTAGATTTACTTCAAGTGAGCTAGATTTATTTTTCACAAAAATACCTTTTTCATTTATCGTCGTTTCACTTAACATTAACACATTCATGCCAATTATCATGTCATATGGTATTACATCATTGTTTACAACATAAATATTAGTTTCACTTTCACATTCATCAACTCTTAAATCAGCATTAAATGAACCTAACGGCTTTATGGAACTTTTCCCGATCCCCTTCAAAGTAGTACTCATAGGATTTAATTTATTAACATTCAGTTTATTAAATGCATTTTTTCGCAACAAAGTTGCTTCACTTCCCGTATCAATTATACCTGTGAAATTTACATTGTTTATTTGTATAATTTAATTCATGTTTTGATTTACACCAATGCACAATGCTTCAACTTCGGGTTTTGAGCCCGGACATTCCGAACTTTTATGCCCAAATTGTTTACAGGAAAAACATTTAAGACCTTTCATTCTATGAGGGCAGTCTCTAGACAAATGGTTTTATCGCCACAGTTATAACAAAGTTTGTTTACTTCACTCTTAGGACTAAATTTTTCATGTACGTTATATGCTATGTGTTTCGGTTTTGCATTATCTACTTTATAATATCTAAATTTATTTTTCTCATTATCTTTTTTAAAAACTTCATATAATTTAATTTTTTCTTTGAACTCATGCAAGTTTCTAGCTCCGTACAACATGATTTTATGTTCGGATCTGTCATTAATTCCTTGGATCACATAGTGCATTATAGCGGCATCATCAATGTGCCCGTTCTTACACAGCTCACGCATTTTAAAGAAATAGTCTGTAACGGACTCATTGCCTCTTATTTTCCTTTTACTTAACATATCATGCAATGAGGCTGAGTTAATTTCAAGTTTAAATTCATCAATAAGCGCCTTTTTAGTTTTTTGTAAGTAAGTAGCGCTTTTTCAGATTTAATAAATAGCAGAGCGTTTCCGCTCAATTTGGTTTACAAAAAATAATTTTCTGCAGTTCATTCAGATTAAACATTTCTGTTAATTCTTCAAATTCAGTAAACCACTCAATTATATTTTCATGCGGCTCACCGCTAAATTTTGAGATACTATTTTCAAAGTCATTAAATGATATCACTACACCATGTGTTCCAAAATTTTTACTATTTTTACAATGAATGTTACCCTTTTTAGTTTTATCACAGTCATAAATAACATTATCATCATCATTATCATTATGGCATTGCACCGAGGAATCAATTTTCGTGACGTCATTATCGTCACTTTCTTATTTACTTTCGGATTCACTGCTCGATTCATTCTCAGAATCATAGTCATCCGAATTGTTCTCAGAATTTTCCTGTTTTAATAATTCTATATCACATAAATTTAATAACAATCTATCTCTTAATTCCTCTTTGCTCCCATGAAAAGGGACATTTAATATATTACAGATTATGATTAATTCATTTAGTGAGAAATTATCGTCAATCAATTTTTGTTTTTGAATATATTTCTCATCGCCAACGGCGAAAGTGAATCCTGTAAACTTTCTTATTCTGCATCTATTCCTCCGATCACCGTTGTCATCGAATAAAAACCGATGCAGAATTTTAATTTTATTATATTTTTCTTGTCCTAGTGCAACACCAATTTTAGGAATGTTCCCAAGTGAGACCATCATGCAACAAAACAAAAACTTACGTACCTTCGTAGAGCAGAAACAGCAGGTGCTTTGTTGTTCTAAATCTCTGGCTCGAATCTCCGTCTACTCGATTTGTCGCTTTTTAATCCTTGAACACTTTGCAGAACATATCACACTTTGTACACATCTAATCATGCACTCCGCACAAAAGCTTCAATGCGGTCTAACGCCGTATTTCATTCGTAGATACACAGTTAGTTCAATCATAGTTTTTAAAAAATGAAAAGTTCAATATATCAGTCTATATTTTATCAGTCTATATTTTATCAGTCCAGACGCATCATCATTTGTAGAAACACAGTTCCCAAAAATTTTAAAATAGTCTATTAAATAAAGAGTTCACATTTTATAAAAGTAAAAATAGTTCTTTTTTTTTTTTTTTTTTTTTTTTTTTCAACGTACCATTAAAATTTACTTTAAATTAAATTTGACGTTCCATCCGAAATTTAAGTTGCATCCAAAGTTTATGTTATTTAAACATTTACGTTAAAATCAAAATTCACGATCCATCCCACTTCTGACTTTTTGTGGGATGGCCGATTGGTGTGGGTTTTTAAAACACAAAACTACTAATTCAATTAATTGCTAATCATTTAAAATTTAATAGAAAATTAGGGTATTATGTACAAATATTTACAGTATTGTAGTTCAAATTCTTACTGAACGGCCAATTATAACAGTTGTATTTGTAAATGAAAGTTCACAGTTTTCGTTACAAGAGAGTTATTCGTACGTTCCGTTTTCGATTTGAGCACTTGGAAAAAATACGCGGTCTAGTACGTAACTCCGTTACAGCTAAAACTTGTCGTCTAAAGCACGATATGCAGTCCTCGCCGTCCATCCGTCAACTAACTCTCTCTCTCTGAACTCTGAACGCTCTCAGTCTCAGCAGACGTAAGACTACTATATAACAGGCTGAATCATTCGCCGCCATTTGTACGTCAAGTCCGTCATTGCTAGACTTAAGATTAATATAAAATAGCCTTATATAACCTCATACAATAATCGTATATTGTAGTTCGTCACTGCCAAACCTAAGATTATTATATAATAGTCTTATATAATCTCATATAATAGTCATATACAATAGTCTTAGTTTTAGCAATGACGGACTTGACGGACAAATGGCGGCGAATGATTCAGTGTGTTCCGGAAGCGGCGCCCGTCTGACGTCACAGCCACGTTGTTCCGCTAATATTCTACGCTCTTCGTCACCACATCGCTAGTTCATCCCGCTTCGTAGTTACAGGCTACGGCAAAGGGAAACTGGGCAGCTTTGGATTCTAACGTTAGGGGAAGCAAGATGCCGATACCACACATATATGCTAAATAAAGTACTTTTAAAAGTTAAAAGGGTAAACAAAAGTCGTGCGAATGCCACACCAATTATTTACCATGATTTTGAATTTGTTTCGTGCATTTTTTTTTGTTCCATCTATTCATTCATTTGCCTCTTGATATTTTCTGTTTAGTGAGTATCAGAATCTTCATTCTTCTTCTTTTTCTTACATGTCCCATCCCTCCCTGAGCTGCTCTGTCCCATGCCTCCCTTTTCATTATTTTTCAAAAAATAATTTATTATTAGACCCATGTTACTTTTAGGCTTAATTTAGCTACTAATTCATAAAAATTATATTATTAGGTATAAAAAATATGAAAAGTGATTATCCTGACATCTGTGAGTGACGTTGAAAACTTGCCTTGAAAATTAAGCAATTGTTTACTTTTAGTGTTATAAAATAGTTTATTAGTTCCCCATCATACTATAGGTATGGGGGACTTAGGTAATCGTGAAATTAGTTCCCCATCATACTATAGGTACGGGGAACTTAGGAAATCGTGAAAATTTTCGACCTCGGTTTTTTGACGTTTTTACACGTTTTCAGGTGTGGGGAATCCGAAAATGACAAAATTTGTATGGAGGGTGTCTGTTAGTGTGTTAGTCTGTTAGTGTGTTAGTCCGTTAGTCCATTAGTCTGTGTACACGATATCTCAAGAACAAATTGTCGCAGAGCGGTCAGATCAGTTTTAAAATATTACTTTCGACACTGGCAAGAACCCTATTTATTTGCAACATTCGAATTAAAAAACTTCGTAAGTTATTAGAAATTTACGATTTTCTTAACATGGGAGAATAGGACAAAAATTCACTTAAACGTGCATTAAATGGAAACTTTTTACTGTAAAAATGTCAGACCAGTTTTAAAATATCCGTTTTGATGCCGGAATGAACATCAGTAACTATACATATGCTACTTTGAAAATTTCGCAAGTTATTGAAAAATTTACGAATTTCTTAACATGGCAGTATAGGGCAAAATTTCACATAAACGTAAATTTTCAGAGATATTTTCATCGTAAAGATGTCAGACTACTCTTGAAATATTATTTAAGACACTGGCATGAATATTAATGATTATGAATTTTCCAATATAAAAATTTCGTAAGTTATAGGAAATTTACGAATTTCTTAACATGGCAGAATAGAGCCAAATTTCACATAAACGTCAATCTTGAGGGATATTTTCGTCATAAAGATGTCAAACCACTTTCGAAATATTATTTAGGATACTGGCATGAATATCATAGACTATGATTTTTCAAATTTAAAAAATTCGTAAGTTATTTGGAATTTAAGATTTACTTAACGTGTCAGAATAAGGCGAAATTGAGCATAAACTTTCATTTTGAGGATCATAAATACATTAGACAACTTCAAAATTACATTTATGATATTTGTTTGAACATGATTGAATACAAATATTCTAATAGGAAAATTTCGTAAATTATTCGTAATTTACGATTTTACCAACATAGCGAAATTGTAAATTTTTCATATATATTAATTTTGAGGAATATTACATTGGAAATAGTAGCAGGAAAACTAAACAGCGGAATTGACCCTGATAAAATAAATTAATAGATTATAATAAGTAAAATATATCGAAGTGAACGGTGGATAGCCTATTAGGCGGGGATTTCATTCTGTCACTGTATCAAGCTTTGGTCAAATCCTTTTTTTTTTTTTTTTAAAAGATGATTGTAATATATCTCGCACTGGAAATTTATGAGAACATAAATATGATGGGGAACTGAGCAGAGTCCACCTATGCCAACTAGTTTTTTTTTTTTTTTTTTTGTTACATGAACTTACAATGTTCTCCAAGTAAAATGATACATAGCAATAAATATGGGGCTGTAGTTACTTCAACTGGTGGAAGTGTCAAAAATTAAAAACAATGTTTATTTTAAGAATAACGTTAGGTGTCCCATCCCTCCCGACTCTCCGCTATATAATAGGGGAGAGTGGGGATGAATGGGACATTTTTCATGTTTTTATTGATAACTTTGGCCATATGTAATTCAGAATTTTGTAACATGGCTCATAAGTACACATCAGTAATCAGTTACATATAAACATACTAACTTTAATAAAAAGTTATCATTTTTAATTAATAATAACTTTTTTATACATGCATGTGCATTGTCCCATTCATCCCCACCTATGGGGATGAAGGGGATATGATTGGGGATGAATGGGACAGGACTGGAATTAACCCTCCGTCGGGCGTACCCTGCCTGAGAGGCCCGTTCTGATTTTTATTCTCTAAATATCCTACACATGATTTTTAATTCAAAAACACCCACATGGTGACCTTAAGTGTCTTTCTGAATTTTAAAAATAAAAATGAATGAGAAAAAAAATTAAAGTACTACTCTGCAAACACATATGTTGTTTAACCCTTTGAAGCAGATTTCTCATCAAACATAATTTTTACACTTTTTTGATAGTTTTAAGTTATTTTAGATCTAAATAAGTGGAAAATGTTACATTTAAATTTTCAATTAATTTTGGCTCTAAAATATAGAGTGGGGCACCGGTGTCCTTTTCTGCGTTAAAGGTAAATTCATCATGGGACACGGGCGTCCCATGATTAAATATTTTTACAAATTGCACTTATTTACAATTACTTAGACATAGGAATAGCAATAATTCATTACTGATCTTTTTTAAATAATCAAATTTAATTAGAAACAAATTTTTGAAATTGGTTGATAAAATTTTTTCAAACTACTTTTATTTAACATTTTTATTTTAGTAAAACATTTACTCCGATAATCAAATAGATTTTTTATAGTAACTATTAGACTCTCTTTTATAATAAAAAAAATATCATATAATAATAATATTTGTAATAAGCGCGTCAGAAAATAAATAAGCAAAAGGGACACCGGTGTCCCATCTGCGTCAAATAGATAAAGACAAACAGGAATTTACTTACTATAATTATCTTGAACATATTGTTAATTTCTATGAAAAACAATGTAGATTTCTTGAATTCAACAAAATTTAAAAATATTTTAATACACTCAAGAAGTTTTTAAAAATTTAAATGATATGTGAAATCAAATGGAATAAAAATTGAAGTAGAAGAAATATTTTTTAACAATAGAAGCTTTTTATTCGGCAGCCTTAAAAAGCATGTAAATGAATTATTCTTGCAAAGATATGACCTTTGAAAATTATGTCCTAATAAATGTTTATATAAAAATTAATAACTAAGAATATTGGTCTCAAATGCTTTTAAAAATAATTTGAATACTTAACTAAATTCATCTCTTGCAAAAGTGAAATATCTATATTTTTCTTCAAAATTTTCTTAATGATGAAACTTTTATTTCTTTATCGCATGTCCTTCCAAGAATAAACTTTTATTTTATGCTTTTTAGTCCCCCCCCTCCCCCAATAAAAAGCTCCTATTGTTAAAAAATGCTTTTTTACTTCAATTTTTATTTTGTGCTTTTTAGTTACCAAAAAAAAAAAAAAATCGCTTCTACAAAAAACTAATCAAAAATTCTTAAGATACTATGTGAACGCTGAAAGATTTTCTTTTATAAATTGGCATCTTTTCTATTAATTGTCTGCAAAATATAACACATCGGCTCTTGGAAGATCAAGTACAAGACAATCGCATTATCAGCTTGACGCTTTAACTAAAACTCAAAGAACTGTCAAGAAAAATCATAGAACATTCTGGTAGAATCTAACAAATATTTATATAAACTAGTTGGCATAGGTGGACTCCGTGCTGTTCCCCATCACGTATTTGTTTCCACACATTTTAATTATTGTTAAAAACAATCAAAGTAAAATTGACATATAGAATCTCGGCAAGAAAAAGCACGCAACTTAAAAGTGCAATATTTGAGAAGAATCAACTTATAGATGGTATATAGAAAAAACTTGGCTATAATAAAACTAACATGAATGCCTCTCTGGTAGATGAATTGAGAGTTATAGATGTGACATTTCCCGCGCTCATTGGGGGCATTTTATATGCATTTTTCAATAACGTAAACCCAAATTTGCCATTTTAGGTTGATTTCTTTGGAAATCGAAATATTCCAATCACTTCGTTTATCTCTCTCCCTTTCTCTTTCTCTCTCTCTCTATATATAATCGAAATCTTATCATCATGGTAACTCCCGAAATAATACTCCAAATCGAACCAAATTTGCACAGCGAATTTATCTGATAATTATCTTGGATAAATTCGTTAACTAAATTGCTCCACAATTTTGTTTTCAAGTGGCGATGTATGCATAGACCATATAAGGGTCTCAACCAAGTTTATAAATGAATTTTATCTGCCATGATATTTCCAATCGCTTTTTCTCACCAAAAAATCCCTAACTCCAAACTTTCATCAAAATCGCTTTGTCCAATTTCGTGTAAACCATATTTCTGCCATACGTTGCAATTGGCCTTTAAAGGTTTAACAGCTAACGCGAATGTTTCTGAAGATGAAAATATTTCCAATCATTTATGTACCCCTAAACTTTCATCCAAAATTTCTGTATCAATTTCCGAGTAATCCCAATTTCGGCCATACGTTAAAATTGGCCGATAAAGGGTTAACTGAGAACGCGAATTTTTCTGAAGAGGAGGGTAAATCCAATCGTTTTAGCACCTCCCCGAAAACACTTAATCCGCAACTTTCAACAAAATCACTATATCCATTTCCGAGTAAACCCGATTGTGTTTTGCGATTGACCGATAAAGGGTTAACTGTGGACACAAATTTATCCAAAGATGAGATCCAAACGTTTTTTTCACATCAAAAATCCCTAACTCCAAACTTTTATCAAAATCGCCTTCTCCATTTCCGTGTAAACCCAATTGCTGCCAAACGTTGCAATTGACCTTTAAAGGTTTAACTGTGAACGCGAATTTTTCTGACGATGAGGACAATTCCAATCGTTTAGGCACCGCCACAATCACTTAATTCCAAACTTTCACCAAAATTCCTAAATATATTTCCGAGTAAACACAATTTCTGCCCTTTGCTGCCATTGGCCAATAAAGGGTTAACAGCGAACGCAATTTTTTCTGAAGATGAGGGTTAATCCAAGCACCCCGAAAAACACTTAACTACAAACTTTTTTTGTAAATCGCTATATCCATTTCCGAGTAAACCCAATTTCTGCTATATGGTACAATGTACCGATAAAGGGTTAACAGCGAACACGAATTTTTTTGCCTTGCGAAATTTTCAAAGTCGCATGTTTATAGTTAATGATGTTCATCCCGGCATCAAAACTGATATTTAAGCGCTGTTCTTACATCTTTACGATAAAAATATTTCTTTTTATGCACGTTTAAGTGAAAAGTTCCCCTATTCTCCCATGTTAAAAAAATCGTAAATTTCGAATAACTTCTGAAGTTTTTAAATTAGAATGTTGCGAATAAATAGGGTTCTTGCCAGTGTCATAAATAATATTTTAAAACTAGTCTGACCTCTCTGCGATCATTTGTTCGTGAGATATCGTGTAAACAGTCTAACAAACTAACGGACTAACACACTAACATGACACCCTACAGACAGACACCATACAAATTTTGTCATTTTTGGATTCCTCACACCTGAAAACGTGTAAAAAAGTCAAAAATCCGAGGTCGAACATTTTCACGATTACCTAAGTTCCCCATACCTATAGTATGATGAGGAACTAAAAATAACGACTAAGACTATTGTTCTCGAATGATTTTTAAAATACTTTGAATATTTAATTTTTTTTTATTTCTTACAAAAGTGAAATATCTATATTTTTATCCATTGTTAAATATTTTTTCAGTATGTCCTCTGCAAGAATAAATTTTTATTTTATGCTTTTCAGGGCTTCACAATAAAAACTTCTACTGTTTTTTTTTTTTTTTTTTTACTTAAATTTTTATTTTGGTAGTTTTAATAATTAAAAAAAAAAAAAAAAAAAAAAAAAAACTTCTTAAAAAAATCAATCAAAATTTCTTAGGATACTGCGTAGACAATGAAAATTTTTCTCTTACAAACTGACATCGTTTCTATTAATAACACTGTTCTGAAAAAAAAAAAAAAGTCCCACCAGCGGCCAAGCGGTTCTGCGCTCAAAGCTGGTAGACTTGAGGTGCCGGGTTGGATCCCAGGGTCGCCCTCGTCGGCCTAGCCGTTCGGTGTTTTTCGTGGTTTTCTCCTAAACTTTATAAATATGGGCTAAGTCCCCATTAGAAAGACCCCCACGGAGGACACTCTCCATTAGGCCTAGGACCTACAGCAGTCAATCGGCCTTATTCCGAAATCCAATCCAATTTTTCAAAAAAAAAAAAAAAAAAAAAGTCGAGTTCTGATATCATTGGAGCTGATTCTTATGTAAAATGACCCTCTGAATCCGAATATGACTCCCATTTTGCCCAGTCACCCACCGTTTTCTAAAAACACCAATCCCTCCCTCTTTTTTTTTACTTTCCGAACATTATAGTGAGGAAAGTATTGTAATCACTTCAAAAATTCGAATTTGAGATTTTGATGTTTCTATACGTTTCAAGGTCCAATGAGTCCGTTTTCACTATTTTTGCGATGATGTATGTATGTGTGTGTGTATGTATGTGTGTATGTATGTGTGTATGTATGTGTGTATGCATGTGTGTATGTCTGTGAGTGAACACGCTAGCGTCTAAACGCTTTGTTCGAATAAGCTGAAAGTTGGTACGTATATTGTAAATCACCATAGTACGAACCCTATAGATTTTGGTGAATCTAGCACTTATAGTTTTTTTACAGGGATACAAAGAAAAATTCTTTATCATTACGGCCTAAGGGACCAAAATCTGAAAAGTGCGATAGCTTCTAAACGCCTTATTCAATTGAGCATAAAATTTATGCACATATTATAGGTCACAGATACTCAACCTGTATAGATTTTGGAGAATCTAGGAATTATAGTTTTCTTACAGGGACATAAAAAAAAATTCTTTATCATTATGGCCAATGGTGGGGCCAAATTTTTAAAAGTGTGATAGCGTCTAAACGCCTTATTAATATAAACAAAAAATTTGTACACGTATTATAGGTCACAGTTGCACACACTGTATAGATTTTGGTGAATCTAGCACTTACAGTTTTTTTACAGGGACACAAAGAATAAATCTTTATCATTATGGCCTATGGGACCAAATTTTTAAAAGTGCGATAGCATCTAAACGCCTGATTCAATTGAGCTGAAAATTTATGTGAATATTATAAATCACTGTTGCATTAACTATAAGCATTTTGGTGAACCTAGCATTTATAGGTTTTTACAGGGACACAACGAAAAATGCTTTATCATTATGATCTATGGGCTCAAAGATCAGTAGCGTTAAATAATAAACATCGTGTAATATATAGAGAAAAATACTCAAATATACTCTTATGGTTTTCTCCCTTTTGTTTGTTTAAAAACTCCTCTTTCTTTACTTTATCCACAAAACTGTTAATTACTCAATGTTCGGAAAGTCGAGTGGAGTCACTCCAGATTTTTTTTTCCCCTGTTCAATAATTTCATGACCATGAATTTGATTTGAAGAATGAAAAAAAATTAATTTAAAACCTAAAAACAATATATATATATATTTAAATAATTATTTAGTAAATTAACCTCAATATTAATTACATATTGCTTTGTGTTCCTTTATTATATTATATTATTGATTTTCGATTTTCAACTTAGTTAATTTGTCCAAAGAAACAACTACATTTAACAAATCTACATTTAAAAAATATATTAATTAATAAATTAACCCCAATTTTCACTACATATTGCATTGTGCTCTTAAATTAACTCTAAATTGAATTTTACATGTTAGCATTTGATTAGATTTTATTCAGCACACACACATTATAAATAATAATAATTTAAAAAAAAAAAAAATAGGGTTATTACTTTTTCTAAACTACACAAGATGGCGTTACTTACTCAAATGACACTTTGAAGTTTATGCATTATCGTAAATTAAGTTAATCTCCATTTTACTCAAAATTTAATTTTAAATTATCACTTTTAGGTTAATTATTAAAATCAAACAGTTCACTCAACTTTATCGTTCAGTTGATTAATACAAATTCAAAAATAAATTAATCGTTCAGTTATTTAATACGGTTGCAAAATTAACTGTGAATCTAACTGTAGACAGCCACATGTATGTCTCGTGTTCTGGTTTTACGTGCAAGGGTGCAAGCTACTTATACAAGTTTATCATGTGTAATATATGTTATACTTTAGTTTTATTAATTATTACTAGTATTTCATTTAACTATTTTTATTAGTATTTCCATTAATAATATTGAATATGCTGCATGAATCAAAATGTTTGATTTTCATATGGTTTTCACATATCTTTTCAGTTTTAATTTTCTCTTTTTTGGTGGTGTTATAGGGTGTAGCTTGTTGTAAATATTTAGCAATTTGCATACAACAAGACAGAAATAACACCTACTTTACATGCAACATTCATTCTATACCCTTGAAAAGGTAATGAATTTGCATGTTTCAATTTCTGGATGTTTGATAGTCGCAATCTCTTTTTGAATTTTTCTGTTTTATCTTTTTCAATGTTTCTTGTATTCATCTCTTCAATGTTTGAAAAGGTTTTCAATATATATACCGGGTGATTCAAAATAGATGTTACAGCGATTATCTCGTAAACTAAGAAAGATAGAAACATACTTCCAATTACAAAATTAGAGCAAATTAAAAGTAGATTTCAAATATGGCACTTTTTTTGTACAAGGGGCTGTATACATATTAAATACGAAATTTAATTTTTATACGGCCCCTCCTATCATGTGACTTATATTTAGAAAATTATTCTCCTCGCTCTAACAAGCAAAAAAAAAAAAAAAAAAAATTCATCTCTCTAAGTCAAAATCTCGCGAGTTATTGCAATTTGAAAATGATGACTTACACCACTTTTTTTTCAATTTTGGCATCTATTTTTCGACGCTAACAGGCTGACTTTAGGGGGTTATCTATGAATTTAATGACTTCGGCTCTTTAAGAATTCCAGCCAGGTTGAAAAGTGTTAATGACTTCGATTTGTCTGTCTGCCCATTCGTCTTTCTGTGTGTCCGCGCTCTAACTACCGTGAATATTCATAGAATTTCCTGAAACTGATATATGTTATTTTAGTTCACTATCGGATGTTCCTTATTGAAAATGGAGTGAATACCTCTGCTAGCTTGTGCACAGGGACACCCGAAAATATATCAAAGCATTGTGTTCTATGAGAGGTATTTTTATAAACCATATTTTAATACCTTTAATTTATGCATATATTAATAAAATTGAAATACGTTATTAAAGTTTTCTATCGGATATTTTCTATAGAAAATGGAGTAAACACCATCACTGGTTTGTATACAGGGACACTCGAAAGTATTCCAAAGCATTGCGTTCTATGTGAAGATATTTCTATAAACCAAATTTTAATTACTTAGCATAAATCTTAATGAAATTGAAATATGTTATTCATATGCACAAAAGAATGCTTTCTATAGTGTACAGTACGATTAGCATTAGATTTACAGGGCACACAAAAATATTCAGTTACGTTAAGGGTTATCATTGGACATTTGCTGGAATTGCATTTTCGTTTACATTAAACATTTTTTAACAATTTTTAACAGTGAATAGGATTTCAATTTGCATATTTTTTTGTCTGTCTGTCCGTATGCCCGCCCCCAGCGTCTGTAAATATTTTCAGGAATGATATATGTTATTCAGGTTTACTATATGATATTCCCTATTTAAAAGGGCATTAATTAATTCTCTACAATTGGTTTATGTACAGGAACGCACATAAAATGCCAATGTATTGCGTTTTGGGACAGACGTTCTTATAAATTACATTGAAATAACTTTATACTGCAAAAATCATAAGGAAATTCATATTTATTGTTAATATTCTAAATGTTTTGTGTAGAATATAATATCGTATAGATGTATAATTCTATGTCAGGGGGGTTACCGCCATTCTCAATCCCCGTTTAATTATAGTGCCTATACTTATCAAAACTTAGCTGAAAATTGATGGAAGTGCATTTTAGGTTGAGCCGTATATTATTACTATAGGTTTATATTTAGGTGCACTTTGTGGTTTGTACATATTCTTCAAAAGATATACAGGGTTGCAAATATTAAAGCTATAATATTCTTTTTTATTATTGTTAGTGAAAGTGCTTTACTATAATATTTTACCATGTCCAGGAAAACTGCTCAGGAATGGAAATGAATTCCTCATAGACATATGATAAATAATTTATGTTTTTAAGCTAAATATGCATTGCTTGTTTTTTTTTTTTTTTTTTTTTTTTTTTTTTTGTGTGTGTGTGTGTGTGTGTGTATTTACACGTTTTGAGGCTTCCTTATTACCAAAGTCAAGTTTTTAAAAGTTTGATTATTGCTTGCGTCGAATAATTTCAGGAAACGAATAATTTCATGAGATCACCCCTCACACAGAACTAAATATCATATAAAACTCTTCCGAAGCCTAATTTGAATTATTTTAACATAGGTTTACAGTACTCTTTATGTTACCTCTTAATCTCCAACCTGTATTCATGGTGTTAAATTTCAGGTAAGAGAAAGTCGTGTGAGTGGCACACCAGATTATTTGTTGTTAAATTATGCTGATAATTCATATATATACAGATCAACCAATAAAAATTTACCTTTCGTATTCAGGAAGCCTCAAAATGTGGTATTATACAGAAAAAAAAATCGCTCTTCAAAAACTTCTTTGTTTACAGTATGGGTATGAGAAATTAATTTTCCGTTCTGTGTCAGCAGTGTTCTTCGAAAAAAAAAAAAAAAAATGCAGCAAAGCACTTACGCCAATTACAATTAATAATAATTAAAAAAAAATGTTTACCTTAATTTTGGGTAGCCCTGTATATATTGTCTATAAACTATATACAAATGACTTTGTGTACGTAAATTTAGTGTTATATATAAAACAAGTAGCATAAATTGAAATACACTTCCAGTAATTCCCAAGTATAACTCCAATATATCAAAATACTCTGGGTAACCCTGTAAATGAATGATGAATGATTGCTATACCACAATCTACATAAAACATGCTTTTATGCGTATAAAAAATCTGTTCTTTTCATTTTGTTTAGTGCGGTATATACATGTCGCACTGTACATATGAGAAATTTCATTCACAGACGTAATGTATTTGAAATCTCTTGGATGACCCTGTAAACAAACAATTGTCTGATCGCAACGAATACTTTAGTGTAGCACCGCAATATGATACGGATTTAGAATACCGAATTTGGATTTTCTGCTACTATTTGTTCTTGAGATATTCTAATAACACAGAAACACACACACACAGAGAGAGAGAGAGACCAACCTCATAAAAGATGATTTTTGAATTCAGAGGATCTGAAAACGTGCAAATATAACAAAAGCTAATTTTCGGAAATTTGACTCAAAAACAATTCTTTCTCTACACCGTGTATATGAGTAAGAGAACGTATAAAAGAAAAGAAAAGAAAATGAATTTGAAAATTCCTTTTTAGTACATAGATTATTCATAAATTTTATTTGTTAAATCATCAATGAGCTCTTGTGTATTCACAGAGACATTACAGGTTAAAATAGCTGTCTTTCCCTGAATGATTTTTCTTTTTTTTTTCCCCCCCAAACGCTGATCAACGTGTGCCTTATTACAAAAGCTATAGTAATTACAATTTCTCACTTTTGATACAACCCCTTAAGATTTGGCGAAAAAAAGCTATAATTTTGAAATTGCAATAACTCAGCGAGATTTTGACTTAGAAAGATGATTTTTTTTTATTTTGATTGTTAGAGCGAGGAGAATATTTTTCTAAATATAAGTCATATGATAGGAGGGGCCGTATAAAATTAAATTTCGTATTTAATATGTATACAACCCCTTGCACACAAAAAATGCCATATCTGAAATCTACTCTTAATTTGCATTAATTTTGTAATTGAAAGTATGTTTCTATCTTTCTTAGTTTACGAGATAATCGCTGTAACATCTATTTTGAATCACCCGGTATATATATATATATATATATATATATATATAAAATTAAAAAATAACATTAATAACAGATTAAAAAAATCTAAGATATGTAATACATATTTTCAGTGTCAAATCTCCCCCCCCCCCCCCCCAAAAAAAAAAAAAAAAAAAAAAAAAAAAAAAAAAAAAAATCTCATGTCCATGTTTTAGAATTTTCCCTGTAGCCCCTCAGAAGATATTTAACGATTAAAATAATCCTCCTCCCTCCAAAAAATTAAATTTATAGCCATAAAATCACCGGCAAATGATAAAGATAGGGAGCCGTTTCTGAAAAAAACGGTGGGCGATAGGTCAAAATGGGCGTCCTATATTCGGATTCAGTAGGTCATTTTTACATAAGAATATGCTAAAATGGTGTCAGAAGCAATTTTCATACCGAGCAGTTTTATGTATTTGATAAATTATATTTGCAATTCCCTCGACCATATTTTGTTTCATTATTCTATTTTTTTAAATCGGAGTACTACATGCGTAATGTTTGTCTTTTTCTCAGTGATTAAAAAAAAATTTTATTCTGCTTATTTAACCGCATATTTGTAGGGGGGGGGGGGGGGAATAAGTAATTAGTGTTTATCCCGATCGCACTAGACTAACTTATTTCTTTTAATTACTAGTATATAACCCCGTCAAAAATGACGGAATGTGAAATCAATTAAGATAGTGAATCAACGAATGCTTTGCCTGCTTCGCTGGACACTATATTTAAAGGGGACTAATGTGCAAGTTGCATCTGACGGGACTAATATGCAAGTTGTACCCGATGGGACTAATGTGCAAGTTGCATCGAACGAACAAACTATTTCTTTAAACGAAAATACCTACTCTATTTATCTCTTCGACAACATTAAAATTTAAAATTATTATTATTATTATTATTTAGATGCCATTTTCTCATATGCATGAGCTAATTTAATATTTTATTATTTTTATTTATTTATTTATTTTATTTTATTTTTATTATTTATTTATTTATTTATTTATTGCCCGTGAAAGCATATTACATTTTATTCTGAAAAAAAAAAAAAAATGAAGCTTGATAAAAAAAAATCTCTTTTCGGCAAGCTTAAAGGCAAAGGTTACTTTGCTTTAATGTTACAATTGCAAAGAAATTTTACTTATGCATTAATAGCCAATGGTTTTGTTCCCACACATTGCATTATTTACGTCGCTATTCTGTTTTAAAGAAATTTAATTTTCAACTACAAAAGGGTTTTATTCATTCTACTTAAAATTTTAGGCTAAATTTATTGGTTTGTAAATGTTTCAGTTTTTTAAAATTCAAGCTCATAATCATTCAACAAATAAAAGCCCCCGGAGGAGGCTATTGGCCTACACCCCCCTCCCCACCCAAGCTTAATCAAAATTATATTTTTTATTTAAAATCCATATAACTGTTGTTCAATATCTTTCTTTTAAAAGAAAAAGTAATAGAAACGTGAAACTGCACTTGTGATCTTACTAGTTCTGGTAAGCCTGGCGTTGCTATGGTCAAGTCAAATACAGATAAGTAGGATAGTTATTTCACTGTAATTTTTATTCAATTATTGAATTTTTGTTTTGTGTTTTTGTGACTCTTGTTGTCAGATGAGTAAAAATTGTAAAGTGAAACTGTTTTGGTTCACATAAGCTGGAACATTAACATTAACATTAGTTAACATTTGACCATTTGGCACCGCTGAATTCCAATGTTAATTGTTATGAATTTAGTAAATTGTATGATTAGGTGAGATTTTGGTGACAAAACTTGCGACTTAGCAATGAAATTTGTGTTTTGGCGGCAAAAGTTGATAGTTGACGACGAAATTTTTGACTTGGCGACAAAATTTGGCGAGCTTGGAGATGGAGAAAGCCAGCTTTGGTGTCATTATATTTTCTTTCCACGCAAAAACTTTATATCTCTTCACAGACCAATATCTTGTTTCGACAAGATAAAAAGTCAAAGTAAGCTGTAACGTGTTACTCTCAATCGTAAATTTTAAATTCTTGCCTAAACTGACATTCTAAACTATTCACCACAAACGATATTTGTATTACGATTGACGTATTATTTTAATTTTATATTTTTAAATGATTAATTAAAGCGTTTAACAAGGTTTTTAATTAACACACTTTTATTAACTTGATATGATGCAACTATTAATGTATATAACGGAATTTCGCAGTTCAATTTTCGGCAACTTCTTGTCGTCCAAAGGACCTGAAATTTTGTACACGACTTCATAATCAATGACAATACTAGATACAAGTGTTTCCAGGCACTTTTTTCCATCAGGGGCAGGTTCCAAGGGCAAACAAAAAATCTATACTTATACAAAACTATCGTATGTGACACAGGATTTAGATGTAATTGTATAATGTCGAGTGGCAACAATTAATTTTTTTTTAATAAAGATTGAAAAGTATGTAATAATTTTCTAAAACCTTTATTAGTTCATTTTTAATAAAAGAGTGTTGTTTATTTATTTTTTTTAAATGGTATAATTTTATTTATCAAAATAAGGGAATTCGAGTAATTTTTATTTTATAAATTTAAATTTTCATGAAAATAAACTTCAACGGAAAATTCATTAAAATCGCCCCTAGTTCATTTGTTAAAGAGATACCTAAATGTCCCCAAATATATTACCTTTTTTACCATGCCAGTTTAATTTGTTTAGTATCGATTTACAAGTTTTTTTTTTTTTTTTTAACGATGACATTTATCTTTTACATTATAGCACCTACACTAAGCGACAAAAAAAAAAGCCGCACTTGGATGTTTTCCTTTTCGCCTTCTACAACCGCCAATTTTATCGTTTAAAAAGCAAATTTTCGAACAGATTTTACTATGTTGTCCTCCACATACACTTTAGCTTTGAGTCTAGTGTTAAAAACAAAATGCAATTGTCAGGAAAATTGTAATTTTAAAATTTATTTCAAAAATGGTAAGAATAAGGCAGTTAACGATGCCACAAAAAGTATTAATTTTTAAATGAAAATCAAAAAATATTTTAATACGTGAGATGGCAAAATAATTAAATGCTAACGAAATATTGGTAAAAAGAATTTTAGCAAAATATAAATTTTTTTGGCCGTTTAAACTGGGAATTTGGCTTTAGGCGGTCATGTTGCTCATCCAAGCAAGATAACCACAAGTTAAAAAGTGAATGTTTAAAAAATCGATTTGTATCATGTTTAGAACATAAAAAAGATTTTTAAAAAGTGTATAGTAAATTACTTTCTCCAAAAACAATGCGGGAACAATTAAACAAAGTGGATTAAAGAACGGAAGATCTGCAAAAAAAGCCATTATTAAGGAAAAGAATTAGAAAAAACAATACTTTAGTTGACCAAAATTTAAAAACATTATTAGTTAATTATTAGGCTGAACTGGTTTTCTCTAATGAATCAAGTTTTCTTTATTTCGTGCAGTTGAAAAAAGCTAGAATGAAGACGAAAATGTGACCGATTTAATGAAAATCGCACTTTTAAAACAGTGACACATTCTCCGTACATTATGGTACGGAGGTGCATAACTTTTCAAACACTCGGGGAAATTTTTATGCTCAAGGGGTCAATTAACTCGAAATAAAACACAATCTGCATAAAAGTGGTGCCTGACCGACTATTTTGGAGGTATCTTAGACATTTCCGTAAACAGCATTTGAAGATAATAAGGCACCTTACTACACGGCGTCTGTGGTAAGTTTATTCACTTCAAATTGTCAAAATTTCTTATACATTCCCACGAAAACCTATAATTCTGTAAGTAATCATACTTTTTTTCACTTTAAGTTAAATACCACAAAGGATATAGTAGAATTTCTTCTTTACCAGACATGGAAATGGTCAAAATCGCGATCCGCTCGAAAATGTTTCGTCTATAAAAAGGCGGGGGAGAGGGGTGAGGATTCGAAATTTGCAGCCTATAACTCTGCCAGAACTAGAAAAATTTATTTGTGATATTTGGCACATTGAAATTTCTGAGATTTATATTAAAACACTGTATAAAACTATGCCATTGCGCATTAATGCAGTAATTCCATATAAAGGTGGAATTAACCCAATGCAGAATACATATTTTTAACAAAAAATTGCTTAGATCTAACAAATAAATAGTTTTATTTCATATATTAAAATATAACTTGTTTATTTCATATAATAAATCATAATAGAATGCAAAGTGTATAGTTATTGCATTATGTTCAAAAAGAAAGTTTTATGCAGATTTTTGAAAAGTACTTCGTAAAGTGCAATAAAGCGAATTATTAAATCGAAAATATACATAGGTATCATTTCATACCTTTGGTATTATGCAAACAAGACAGTTTTATTTGTTTCAAACATTAATTTTAAAGTTATTACAAATAAAAAAGGTATAAGTCATTTTTTCTGCAGTGCGGCTTTTTTTTTTTTTTGTCGCTTAGTGTATGTCATAAAGCTAAGTCTAAATCTGCAAGTGTTTCTACATAAGCTGTTGTGTTGTCACAACAAACAGCTATAAATGCGCTGAGGATGGGTGCCCTACTTCATGGTTGAGAGGAGCAAAAGTAGCTTTCGCTGGCATTTTACTAGAAGGGGTTTGTAAGCATTAAGAGTATTGGCATGCTCCTTCTTCCTTTATTATTATTCTATGCTTAGCCCTATGGCTTAGCCCTAAGATATGTTGATTTTATTTACTTATTTTTTTATTTACTTTTATTTTATTTGTTTAAAATTACGGATAAAATTTTATTTCATTTTTCTCAGTACATTGTTGTAATTCTGACGTCATATTTTCTGTTAAATTAACCTTTTATGTAGATTCCTTATAGGAGATCTACCTATTGCAATGGTTCTCATGACACGACTTCTGGAAAATTTCTTCATATCTTCACCGATCATGACCCCTAGAACCCAAAACCACCCTCCGTTCAAAAGTTTATATATATATATATAGGTATATATATATATATATATATGTATAACGCTTTTTCCCATGTTAAGTTGTGAACACGATAACTGGAGTAATTTTTATTTAAATTTAACCAGCTCAGGATATGTTGTAAGGACAGTAAAAATCTCGGTCGAGATCGTAGATGGGGTATCCAGCTGAAAGGGGGTGGAAATGGTGGGGGGTGGAAATTTTCATATGTTCATAATTCGTTTAATATTGAAAATAGGAAAAATTTTCAAATTAGGCGAATTACCGCCTTACCCTAAAGAACAATTTTTGTATTTAAACATTTTCGATAGCTGCAATTGCTTAGAAGTTATAAGCTAAAAAGTGATTTTTCGTGAATTGTGTTGAAGCCGACATTTTCTATAGCTTTCATTGCAAAAATTTATAATCTGATGCTTATGTCACGTGCAAATGATAATAAAAAAGATCACTGAAAATATAATAAAATTTTAATCATGTTTTTAAGCAATATAATAATCTGATTAAAAAAAAAAAAAAAAAAAAAAAGAAGTTTAATTTAACGGAAAATATGACGTCACTATTACAACAATGTACTGAGAAAAATGAAATAAAATTTTATCCGTGATTTTAAAGAAATAAAATAAAAGTTAATAAATAAATAAATAAATATGTAAATAAAATCAACATATCTTAGGGCTAAGCCACGGAGTAATATTAATAGGAGTTGAAGGTCCAATGGGAGAAAGCTACGAAACTGTGGTCTAAATTTTTGGTAAATATTGAGGGCGCCACTTGTCATTCCTCCCTACCTCGGCGCGGATATACAGTTGTTTTCAATAGAATTTTGCTAGAGTACATTTAAAATTTTTTATTTTAAGCAATTTAATTTCTTTGTAAGTTCTTAAAACTGCATAATTCAGATGTTTCAAATAAATGTTTCGTTCCTAGTTGTAAAACAGGCTATGATAGTGATAGGAAAAACAAAAAAAAAGCCCTAGGAGAAAAATAAAGTCCGAGTTCGTGTTTTCTGCACCTAAAGTAAGTTTATATTTTTTCTTTACAAAATTTCATCCATTCTCCTTCCTCCCAATTGTCTGTTTTAGCTAGCTTCGGTTCATAAGAATCGTCATTTTTTAAAAACTTTCTTTCAAAGTAAAATTAGTATAAAATGGCTCTTAAAAAAAACATGTTGGTTAGAATACTCTATTTAATGAAATTTGCTTTCAATCGAAATTTTTTCAGCTTGATATTATTTTTAAAAAAATAATTAAAACGAGACATTTCCCCATTGAATAACATTGCGGAAGCTGGAAAGAAGGAAGGATTGCACGCTGGCGCCATCTGTAAACATTAGAAAACAACATCACAAAATTTCAGCATTACCTTCTTCTCCTGTCTTTTTACTCCGTGGGCTAAGCAGATTTAGACCATAGAATAATAATAAAGGAAGAAGGAGCGTACGTGTTTTGGTTTCGGTTTGTAAAATCCAGGAATGCCGGGTATAAGGTTGTAACAGTGCTTCCATCTGATTGGTTGGCGACTTGCTGGCGAGATTTTTGCAAGGCAGCACCCACAACAAACAGCGATAAATGTGCCGAGGATGGGTGCCCTACTTCAAGGTCGAAAGGAGGAAAAGTAGCTTTCGCTGGCATTTCACTAGAAGGGGTTTGTAAGCATTAGAGTATTGGCATGCTCCTTCTTCCTTTATTATTATTCTATGATTTAGACTTAGCCATAGAATAATGAAAAAGGAAGAAGGAGCATATATGTTTTGGTTTCGGTTATTAAAATCCAGGAATGCAGGGTGTAGGGTTGTAACAATGCTTCAATCTCATTGGTTGGCGACTTATTGGCGAGATTTTTGAATCGTCTCATCTTTCTGTCAGTGAGACAGCACCCACAACAATCAGCGATAAATGCGCCGAGTATTGGTGCCCTACTTTAAGATTTTGAGTAGCAAAAAAACTTTTGCTGGCAATTCACTAGAAGTGGTTTATAAGCATTAGACTATTGATGTGCTCCTTCTTCCTTTATTATTATTCTATGGACTTAGCTTTATGACATAGATACTATAATTTAAAAGATAAATGTCATCGTTTAAAAAAAAAAAATCGTGTAAATCGATGGAAAACGAATTAAACTGACATGATGGAAAAAGTAATAAATTCGGGGACATTTAGATATTACCCCTTTGACAAATGAACTAGGGGCGATTTTAATGTTTTTTCCTTTGAAGTTTATTTTCATAAAAACTTAAATTTAAATTAAAATGTTTCATTACTCGAATTCCCTTATTTTGATAAATAAAATTATACCATTTTAAAAAATAAAGAACACTCTTTTATTGAAAAGTGAACTAATAAAGGTTTTATAAAACTATTACATACTTTAAAATCTTTATTAAAAAAATTAATTGTTGCCACTCGACATTATACAAATACATCCAAATCCTGTGTCACATACGATAGTTTTGTATAAATATAGATTTTTTGTTTGCCCCTGGAACCTTCCCCTGATGGAAAAAGTGCCTGGAAACACTTGTATCTAGTATTGTCATTGATTATGAAGTCGTGCGCAAAATTTCAGGTCCTTCGGACGACAAGAAGTTGCCGAAAATTGAATTGCGAAATTCCGTTACATACATTAATAGTTGCATCATATCAAGTTAATAAAAGTGTGTTAATTAAAAACCATCTTAAACGCTTTAATTAATCATTTCAAATATAAAATTACAATAATACGTCAATCTTAATACAAATATCGTTTGTGGTGAATAGTTTAGAATGTCGGTTTAGGCAATAATTTAAAATTTACGGTAGAGAGTTACAACTTCCTTTGACTTTTTATCTTGTCGAAACAAGATATTGGTCTGTGAAGAGATATGAGGTTTTCGCGTGGAAAGAAAATATAATGACGCCAAAGCTGCCTTCTCCATCGCCAAGCTCGCCAAATTTTGTCGTCAGACAACGAATTATGTCGCGAATTCAAAACTTTCGTCGTTAACTATCAAATTTTGACGCCAAATCACAAATTTCATTGTTAAGTCGCAAGTTTTGTCACCAAAATCTCGCCAAATCATACAATTTACTAAATTCATAATAATTAACTTTGAAATTCAGCGGTGCCAAATGGTCCAATGGTTAATGTTAATGTTCCAGCTTATGTCAACCAAAACAGTTTCACTTTACAATTTTTACTCATCTGACAATAAGAATCACAAAGACACAATACAAAACTTTCAATAATTCAATAAAAATTACAATGCAATAACTATCCAAAAACCGCCACCACTTAACTGTATTTGACTTGACCATAGCAACGCCAGGCATACTAGTGCTTGACCATAGTAAGGTTTTACAAGTGCATTTTCACGTTATTTTTTCTTTAAAAGAAAGATATTGAACAACAGTTATATGGATTTTAAATAAAAATTATAATTTTGATTGAGCTTGGGTAGGGAGGGGGTGTAGACCAATAGCCTCCTCCAGGATTCACCATTGCTGGGATTGTATATCTTCAAGACTTCTGTTTGTTGAATAATTATGAGCTTGAATTCTAAAAAATTGAAACAATTACAGACCAATAAATCTAGCCTAAAATTTTAAGTAGATTGAATAAAACCCTTTTGTTGTTGAAAATTAAATTTCTTGAAAACAAAATAGCGGCTTAAATAATACAATGTGTGAGAACAAAGCCATTGGTTAAGTATTAATCCATATGTACATTTCTTTACATTTCTAATATTAACGTAAAGGAACCTTTGCCTTTAAGCTTGCCGAAAAGGGATTTTTTTTTTTTTTTTTTTTTTTTTTTTCAATCAGATTATTATACTGTTTAAAAACATGATTTAACTTGTAACTTTTAAACAATTGAAGTTATCGAAAAAGTTTAAATACAAAAGTTGTTCTTTAGGGTAAGGCGGTAATTTGCCTTATTTGAAGTACTTTCCTATTTTCAATATTAAAGAAATTATGGGCGAATGAAAATTTCCACCCCCCACCATTTCCACCCCCTTTGAGCAGGATACCCCATCTACGAACTCGACCGAGATTTTTACTGTCCTGACAACATATCCCGAGCTGGTTAAATTTAAATAAAAATTACTCCAGTTATCGTGTTCACAACTTAACATGGGAAAAAGCGTTATACATATATATATATACCTATATATATATATATATATATATAAACTTTTGAACGGAGGGTGGTTTTGGGTTCTAGGGGTCATTATCGGTGAAGATATGAAGAAATTTTCCAGAAGTCGTGTCATGAGAACAATTGCAATAGGTAGATCTCCTATAAGGAATCTACCTAATAATTAAAGCAGTGATGGAACACGGGCGCAGAATTCATACCACTATCAATGTAAGAAAATTTTCTACTTCTTAAATCAACGATATTATAAGTAGAGAAATTGCTTAAACGGATTCCGGTATGAATTCTGCGCCCGTGTTCCATCCCTGTTAAAGGCTTTAAATATGTTTCTACAAATATGTTAAGAGTTTTAAGGCTTTAATATGTTTCTGAAATATTTTAAGAGGTTTTTTTTTTTTATATATAAAAAGGTCAAAGAGTCATTCATTCGGAATTAAAGAGCCGTCCACTTGGAATGTGTATTTTCTGAATGGCAACAGTTTTGGTTTGTTTTTCTCTGGTATTGTATTGTTTATAATAGCCAGTTATCCGTTATATTTAATTTAGACCTCTAACATTACAATTGAATAGTTTTTCAAGGTATTAAAGGAAGTAAATAAGAATAGGTATGATACAAAACATATTATATGTATGTTTCCGTAAGTTGAACAAACAGAAAAAAAAAAAAAAATAATAATAATAATGGCTGCCAAAAGTTTCTGTTTTGAAGCGGTCTAACCAGATGAGGGATGACAGATGAGGGTCATTATTATTATTAATGAGCTGATTATTACATGCATTGTCGCACAGTGATTAATGTAACGAATAATAATACAGTTTTCTTAGCTACATTACATTTATTACTATAGCCATAATACATATAGTACGTAGTATTTCAAAATATTGTGGGAGTTGTTGCCATTGCGATATGAGCCTAAGGCACAACTATCTTAAATTCACCTCTGGTGTCGATCAAACTGATTTGGAGGAAAAATCAATTCGTAACAGTAACATTGATTTAATACTGAAATGTTTCGAGTATGCTAATAAATTACTAAGCTTTGAAAAACTAATTCCAAAAGGAGCTGCCATACATTGGCTTTTCTTGAGTACTGTCAGGATTCTACATCCCCCTGGTTTTCAACAGCCTCTTTTTTACTAGATTTTCTTTCTTGAAAAAATCGTACCTGCTCAGGTATCACCCATGAGATGGAATTATATGCATAAGACTTCAAAAATTCTGCAGATGAGTAATTCTCTGAAAAGTGGTCATTTCATGTCCCAGTTGTCTTGAGGACATATTTTTAAAAGCACAAAAACAAAAAGCAGTCCAAACTATCAATATTGATTGGTTTTGCATATAAACTGTTATTCTTTAGTTATTGGAATTCAAATATAATTTTAAAATATTTTTTTAAATGCAAAATATCATTCCCTCACTGTGTCCCCATTCCCACATGTAAGTAAATAAAATGGTTTCTATGGTATTAAAGCATCTGTATTTAGATTATTTGAAGTGAAAATACATTAAACATACATTAATAAATATTTATCCATTATACTACATTTATATATTATGCAATGAAAGAAATTAGAACACTTATTATTGTTGTCTCTGGTAATATATATCATTCCCTTATCAAACTGTAATTATACCCCTACTTACTCCAATAATGGCAGCACATACTTTATATAAGTCAAACTTAATTTATATAGAAGCAAAGTAAAGAAAACATTTTGTGTTCTGTTGGAAACATTTTACAATGAATAGCATATGGCTCTCAAACGTTAGATTGAAATACAGTATTTTTATTATACGTCATTCCTCACTCATTATAAAGTTAACTAAAAGAAATCAAATTGCTTTTTTATGCTATTATATTAATAAAAATATGTTTTAATAAATATTTAGTGTTTGAAAATATAGCTAAACTTGATAATATTTTTATAAAGTAATTTCTAGAAGAAATTTGTCATTCCCTCACAATCATTCCCTCATTTTTCTAATTAATAAAAATAATTACTATTTCAAAAATTATCAGATACAGCTTGGTTAATATTATTTTTTATTAACTGTGTATGTATTTTTATTATTTTTATTAACGTGTATATGCACAAAATTAAAAAAAAAATTGGAGCAATTTCATTTGAGCTAAATATATATATATATATATATATATATTTTTTTTTTTTTTTTTTTTTTCTTTAAGCCCACTTTTCAGAGAATTAATTACCCAGATACAAGAAACAGAGTTTGGTGTAGAAACGCTAAAATTCATCGTTATTGACTCACTTTCTTCCTCAGAAAAATAATTATTTTTGCAATTTATTTAATTTATTCAATTTATGGAGGGGTTTGGTCGTCCATTACACTTGAACTCAAATATTCATCATCGGTCATTAAGTATTTATTGGACATACCCATGAACAACACTCATGAAAGCTCTTTATATTGTTTAGAAAAAAGTCCAGAGGATAGAAATCGCAACATATTCCGCAAACTCAATTAAAACCATTTTCCTTTATTTAATTATGAAAACATTTCAGTAAAATAATAACAAAATAAAATAATCTGGTGTGTCACTCACACTACTTTCTCTTACCCAGAAATTTAATACTATAAATACAGGTTGGAGATTAAGAGGTGAGATAACGAGTACTGTTATGTAAACCTATGTTAAACAATTCAAATTAGGCTTCGGAAGAGTTTTATATGATAATTAGTTCTGTGTGACGGGGGGGGGCGGTAGCCCCCCTCAACCCGCCGTCTCATTAATGTACAAAAAACAAGGAACAAGTGATTTCATTAATGTACAAAAAACATACATAATTTACCATATTCCTATGAGGAATTTATTTCAATTCCCGAACAGCTTTCCTGGAAATGGTAAAATATTATTAGTAAAGCACATCCACTAACAACAAATAACTAGGGTGTTGTGTCCTCCACACGACTTTCTTCTATATTTTCCTATACAAATTCACTCAGTAAAAATAGTTTATTACAATTATTATTTAAAAAAGTTATCTTCCATGATAATGCACACGGTTTCTATATTACAGAAGTAGTATAACACTAAATATTTTTAAAAAAAGTTGAATTTATTCTCAACATTACATTAAAAAAAAAAAAAAAAAAAAAAAAAAAATTGTTAAAAATGAAAATAATCGATAACTTCATTTTAAATTATCGCAGATCGATGGTTTAACCATTCGTTTTAAAGGTATTGGCGAGCTCTTTTGAAAGATGCCCATCATGAAAATTTACTCACCTCCAGGGGGACTTCCCCCCGGGGGGGGGGGGGGAAGGCGAGGCTCCTACATACACAAAATTCTTTTCCCAGTTGACTATCTCTATTACACAAAATATATATTTGTTTCATTTGATTTAGTGCAGTCTATAGATGTTAAACTCTACTTACCTGCAATTTCCCCCATAGACGTTAATATATTTGCATACTTTTGAGTGTCCCTGTACACGAACCATTAGCTTCATCTCAACGAAAATCTTCGTGTCGCATCCCTATATGATACAAATTTAGAATACCGAGTTTGGAATTTCTGCTACTATTTGTTCTTGAGATATGCTGATAACAGACAGACACACAGACCATTCGCTAAAAACATGATTTTCGTATTCAGGGGACCTCAGAACATGTAAATATAACAAAAACTCACGTTCGAAAGTTTGACCCTAAAACAATACTTTCTCAACCCTATGGGTAAGAGAAAGTAAAAATAGGATCATATTTGTACTTTAGGCCATAGTGCTGGGTACAAGGCAGTTATGTGGCCCTACAAGAACAGATAGGTAAAAGAATGAACAATGTTATTCAAAATGTCTTTAGCTAAAAAATTTAAATAAATAAGTGACTTATTTATTGTCTCGTTTAATACTTACTATAGCACATGTTAATGAGTCCCGTAGTATTAGTTGTATACTTAAGCTTTTAAGTTGTCTATGGACAGCATTTCATTTTTTTACCGTGATAGCGGCCTGAAAAATCATTTGATTGGCATTCGAATCGGTGTACATGTTTACGCGACATACAGAAATAAGTGTATAGTTTTTGACGTGCATATTGTTTATGCTTCGCGTATAGGGACAACCAAAATATTTCTTATCAATACGGCCTATGGGCAGAAAGAGTAGAGGTCTGCACGGGTCGGAATTTTGAGGCCCGGCCCCGGCCCGTGCGAAAGCTTTGCTTACCTGGCCCGGCATGAAATTGAAAAATTCGGCCCGGGCCCGGCCCATTTATTTTGTACCAGTGTACGGCCCGGCCCGGACAAAAAACGACAAAATCAGGCCCGACCCTACCCGGCCCGATTCAAAAATATGAAAAAAAAAAATACATGCCTTTCTATGAAAAAGATTTTTAGTATGTGTTTTGCAGAGATTATACACAGTAACGTATCTAATTTATTTTGTTTGAACATGTGCGCAAACTAGTAGTGACATGCATACTATTTTGAATAGAAAACTATTTAATATTGCTTGAAATAAAATATATTAATGTCGAGACATGCTAAAAATGTTTGCGGAAAATCAGATCGCGAACAGACAGACTGATAAGCAATTAAATTGAAGTTACAGAATTATTTTAACAAAGTAAAATTTTATGTGATATATGACCCTGTAAAATTGTGTGAAATAGATGACTGAAGAAATATTTTATCATTTTCCTTTTTCGTTGATTAACGATGAAACCAGAAAAAGGTTCGGGCCGACACGGCCCGGAAAATATTTCATTCAGTGCCGACCCGGCCCGAGCTTGCAAAAAAATTTTAAGCCTGGGCCCGGGCTCGGGCCGTAAGCCCGGCCTGTGCAAACCTCTAGAAAGAAATTCGTTTAAACGCAGTTAAACATAGTTACGTAACATTCAACAAAACTGAAATTAGCATTCATTATTGAGATGCATGCAATCTGTAGAGAAATGTGTGCTTGAACTACAGCGCCATATATAGTGTGGACATAGATGTAGTAATAAGACATAGATTAATCATTGGGGGAATAAAATGATGCCTATTTTACTCGGAGAAAAGTCCACAATATGGCCGTCTTTCTCCGAGTGAGTACACAAAATAAAATTTATGAATAATTTATGTACTAAAGGTGAATGAAAAACTGCAGATACAATTTCAGATTAATTTTTCTTTTTCCTTTATATATTTCTGTACTGATAAGTATAAAGGATTTAAGTCCATATTCTTGATTTTTCAGGAGACGAAAAACAAATGTAAACTAGCAAAAAACTAATCAGAAGAATCGATTAGGAAAAAGGGATCATGTTGATTTATACCCTTTATACCGTTCAGTGATTGTCAATCTTCATTTAATAAAGGAAAAAAAAATTAATTAAATATTTTATACAAAGATTAACCCTTATACCGGAACATCGGTCTCTGAGACCGCTAAAGGTTAGGCTTAGTGTAGGGACTTGCGGATGCATATTCCTAGAATACAGTACCGGCGCGTTTGGCGATAAATGTCGAAGACGCCAAGTCTATCTAACTGCAGCACTAGTGCGACGTAAAATACACTCAACCTGTAGAGGATGGCATATCTCAGAACAACCCTAGGGATGAGTCCCGGACCGTTGATAATTGTCCACAGAGTGGCACTAGTACAACGTAAAATCTGTTCAAACAGGGAAGCTACCCTTTGGGGTTGGAAGAGTGAGCAGGGCCGGAGCCGCTTAGTGTTGACGGTTGTTTGGATGGTTGGATGGTTTTTACGTCGCACTAGTGCTGCGCAATGGGCAATCCCCCTTAATGTTGAAAAAAAAACATGTAAAATGTCATGAGATTATTAGGAATCTCAGTTTTTGAGCGCTAACAGACACATTACGTAGAAATGTCAATAATTGCAAATTCTCTCTAAAAGTTTCGTTTTTTAAGAAGTTTGATTGCTTTTCTTAGTACAGTCGGTAACAAAAGACTCCGAACACTAGCAAAAATTCCTATGTAAAAACAGTACACTTAATACAGTTTTGTTAAATAAATCGTTGTCGAATCCTGTTATTAGTCAGTCTAAAAACAGGATTCATTTAACAAAACTGTATTAAGTGTACTTTTTTTATATAGAAATTTTTGCTAGTGTTCGGAGACTTTTATTACCGACTGTATAATACCAAACTTCACCGACAGGTGATGTTATTCAGTGGGGAAATATGCTTCCACAATTGATGATTATTTAAATTTCATTTTCACATTTAGAGAATTTCACAACCATTAAATTTGCACTCGTTTTCTAAAAAAGTTTAATTATTTTTATTTTTTAAATTTTATTTTTGAATTAAAAAAAATAAAATAATAATAAATAAAAAAATAAACTGCATTTTTTTTTTTTTTTTTTTTTGGGGGGGGGGGGGGGGGGGGAAGCTAGAAAAATAAAATGCGAAAAACCAATTTTCGGAAAAAGAATGTTAGGTAATGGGTATTGTGGAAACAGATATCCTCACAGAATAACATTGCTTCTTACTGCTGGCAAGAGTACAGTCGGCAGCAAAAGTATTCGAGCACTAGCAAAAATTCCTATGTAAAAAAAGTACGCTTAATACAGTTTTGTTAAATAAATCCTTGTCGAATCCTGTTCTTAGTGACAAATTGCCAAAAATAGTGACTGTCCCCAAAAAATTGAGACATTCAGTCACTTTTTCCACTCCCTAATTTCAGGACATTTGGTCACCCTAGTTTAAATATCACATGATAGATACGTAATGAGCAATTGGTGGAAGTCTAGAATCCACCCCTACAAGTGGTCCAGGACGAGGCATGTCATTACCAATGTGTGTACCAGCAAAAATATCCTAGCACTAGCAATAATCCCTCTCAAAAGAAAAGTACACTTAATACTGCTTTGTTAAATAAACCCTGTCGAGTCATGTTCTTAGCCAGTCTAACAATATGATTCGACAAGAATTTATTTAACAAAACGGTGTTACAGTCGGTTGCAAAATTATTCGAGCACCAGCAATAATCCTTGCCAAAAAAAAGTACACTTAATACAGCTTTGTTAAATAAATCCTTATCGAGTCATGTTCTTAATCAGTCTTAGAACATGATTCGACAAGGATTTACTTATCAAAACAGTCTTAAGTGTACTTTTTAAATATAGGAATTATTGGCTAGTGCTCGAATAATTTTGCAGCCGACTGTAAGTGTAATTTTTTGGCATCAGAATTATTGGCTAGTGCTCGGATACTTTTGCTGCCGGTTGTACAAGTAAGCTCAGCAGTCACTTAGACACACGAATGTACTCTTTGCACACATGAAAAAAAAATGACTGGGTACCCTCATAGTACTAGTAGAGTACGGATTCCCTATATTGTCCATGGTGAAAAATTCCCGGATGGATGGATGAAGGGTTGGGTTTTACGTCGCACTAGTGCTGCGCAGATGGGCAATTGGCGACGGTCTGGGACACACCCCTAGAGGTGGTCCGGAGACATGCCATCACAATTTGATCCTCCACGGAAGGGATGGCTCTCCCGCTTCGGTGACCCCCAGAGGTATAATTTTTGATGGGAATATGGAGGACATTGCGGCCACGACAGATTTTACGTGCACCAGCAACCATTAGTGTACACGACGGTCTTTGGCCGGCTCGAGTACCGAACCCGCAATCTTCCAATTACGAGGCCAGCGCTCTACCGACTGGGCTACCGCGGCCCCCGAAAAATTTCCGGAACATCACTACGGTTTTTGCGCCTTCTATTGGTAATAATCGCTGTCTTGGCAACTGGTTCTTGGGATTTTGCATGTTTTAAATGGTTTGTTCCTCTTACCACCAAGACTCTAAACAAAAGTCAAACGGAAAAGATTTCAAACAATAACAAGGATTAGGTTACTTGCTTTCCATTTCAGCTAGTGTAGGTTTTGGTATATGTTTAATTTATACCCAATCGAAATATAAAACAGCGATAACAAAGTTGGAGGAAACTTGCCTTGGTGGAATTTTCATGTCCGTTTGGTGGATGATTTGACTGAATGGTGGAGATCTGATGTTGGAAAGCAAAAAGCTTACTAGTCTGGGGTCTACTCTAATATCTTCTCGATGGTACCGCTTGTGAATGCATCTCAAACTGCACGAAATTCGGTAACTCAATAGTCGAAACAGGGTGATAAAATTTCTTCGAATCCGAGCGCAGTCTCATTGCCTGCAGTTCGAAAAATAATAAGAAATTGTTTATTTATAACTTTTTATCAGTGTGGTTATTTAGAATTCAAAAATCAACGCCGTAATTACATTCTTTTAATAATTTTAATGCTTCGTATTTATAAAAGTACTCTAAACTGGTCACTATAATCATATTAAAAAAGAATAATTTCAGAAACCAGATGATTCAATCACATAATATATCAAATTATAGCTCTGGGGGTCATCTAAGCGGGGGAAGATCAAAATTATGATAGCATGTCTCCGGACCATCCTTAGGGGTGCGTCCCAGACCGTCGCCAATTACCCATTGCGCAGTACTAATGCGGCATTAAATCCAATCAACCACATAATACCCTGTCGTCCCTATAATACGTCATGATTGAGAAAGTAAAGTTATGGCTGCAAGAATTCATAATTTATCGCCACGAAATTTCGCTAGATATATTCAGTACCTTTTTCTAAAAATAGCGGTCTGTGAGACCGATGTTCCCGATAAGCATGATGAAAACATGTTCCGAGCAAAGGGTTAATGCTGAATGTCTGACTTGAATCTTTTTTTACCAATGGATTTTCTCAAAGACTAAATGACATGGATTTAAATACTTATACCAATCGATAGAGAATTTTTTTCTGAGTCTGACTATGTACAGTCGGCAACAAAAGTGTCCGAACATTAGCAAAAATTCCTATGTAAAAAAGTACACCTAATACTGTTTTGTTTAATAAATCCTTGTCGAATCCTGTTCTTAGTCAGTTTAAAAACAGGATTCGGCAAGGATTCATTTAGCAAAGCTGTATTAAATGTACTTTTTTTATATAGGAATTTTTGCTAGTGTTCGGACATTTTTGTTACCGACTGTACATAGCTCAAAATCGACATTTTTGGACTTAAATCCTTTATACTTATCAGTACAGATTTATTACTTTAGTTAATATTTAAAGTTAAACACTTTTTATATACTAAAACTAACGTTCTTTACCTACGCCGCTGCTAACTGTATTTAAAGGAATTTTGAAAATTCTATATTACTTACTAGCATAAAATCTTAAAAACTATCAAACTTTAAAAAGCGTATTTCATTAAAAATCAAACCAGTTTTTATTGCATAATAATAACAAAGCAACTGATTATAAAAATTACATTTTTTATAATTTAGTCAAATATAATTTACTTTTATGATAACTTATCCATTTCTTTTCATAAATTTATTAGAAGAATTAAAAGACGCAATATTTCGACATTTTGAAAACCGAGTTTCATTGGTTTCGGTACCACTATATGGCTGATGCCAAAAAAAATTTTCAGCATCAAAAATTTTTGAATGATAAAAATGGAATGATAGATCTACATAAATTACTATGGGTTACTTAAAACGGAACGCTTGCAGTTTCGATGACGTAAATTTTGCAAGTTTTTTGCAAATACAGTCCGCAGCAAAAGTAACAGAGCACTAGCGAAAATTCCTATGTAAAAAAAATACACTTAATGCTAATTTGTTAAATAAATCCTTGTCGAATCCTGTTCTTAAGTCAGTCTAAGAACATGATTCGACAAGGATTTATTTAACGAAACAGTGCTAAGTGTGCTTTTTTCATATAGGAATTTTTGCTAGTGCTCGGATACTTTTGCTGCCGACTGCAGTCCTACATTTGGTACGCCTGCAAACGATTTTGCAACTGGAAGTGTTTCATTTGTATGTACCCCTATATCTATGAGTGTGGAAAGCGACGAGCAAATCAGTGCCTTAAAAAATCAGCTCTCACCAGAGGTCAGTGCGATTGCGTTTATTGCTTGAAAAAAATCCCTATTGGTTAATTATGTGATTGAGCAGATGAAATTGGAAAAATCCAATCAACTCTCCACTTTGAGTAAAAAATTCGATCGCAGCGCCATACCGGAAACTTAATTTTTTTAGCAGCTTTTTAAGCATTCGATCATAAGCGCTTACCACACTGTATACGCTACTGAAATGTGACGTCATTGACCTTCTCTGAGCATACACATTAAATTAAAAATTAAATTAAATTCAGCCATTAAATTGAATTCAGCTCAAGTAATCCACATTATTTTCTTTAAAATCTTTTTATAGTTTTTAATTTTCTTTTTCATGAGCATTTTAAAATTAGAAATTAAATTCTTTTGGAGATAATGCTCTCAATTTTTTAATAATTGTTCATTGCGTAGCACTATTGTGATGTTAAAATCCCTCACTTTCTCATTCAAATTTTTAATGCTACGTTATCTATGTTGCTATGCAACTTAAGGGAAGGCTATATCTCAGGTTATATTGCGTATAATCAAACAAAACTTGATATGTGAGAAGGCCATTATGCTGATTCAATTTGGATGTTTATAAGTCAATGGGTGACGCTACTCTGCTTCAATTTTCCTCGATAATGGGAGGGTTATAACTCAACTTCTATGGCATTTAACTGTACGAAACCTGATATGTGAGGATGGATGGATGGATCGATGGTTGGGTTTTACGTCGCACTAGTGCTGCGCAGATGGGCAATTGGCGACGGTCTGAGACACACCCCTAGAGGTGGTCCGGAGACATGCCATCACAATTTTGATCCTCCATGGAAGGGCTTCTGATATGTGAGATAACCATTATAAAAACGCTTTTTTTAAGATGCTATTTATAGGCAATAAAGCTGCCTTTCTTTGGATATTTAGTGTTAGTTTTCGCTAAGTTAAAAATCGTTTGCATACATCCTGTTAGATAATTTTAAAAAATAGTAGTTATAATAAATTATTTGCATTTAGTGAGTTAAAATAGAAAATATAGAAGAAAGTCTTGTGGTGGCCACAACATACTAGTTTTTTTATTTTTTTTATTTTAACAAAATATAAAAATCCATTGTTTGAATCCTTGAATCATGTTTCCTTAAACCACGGAGTAAAAAGACAGGAGAAGAAGGTAACGCTGAAATTTTGTGATGTTGTTTTCTAATGTTCCAGCGTGCGCCAGCGTGCAATCCTTCCTTCTCTCCAGCTTCCGTAATGTTATTCAATGGGGAAATGTCTCGTTTTAATTATTTTTTTAAAAATAATATCAAGCTGAAAAAATTTCGATTGAAAGCAAATTTCATTAAATAGAGTATTCTAACCAACATGTTTTTTTTAAGAGCCATTTTATACTAATTTTACTTTGAAAGAAAGCTTTTAAAAAATGACGATTCTTATGAACCGAAGCTAGCTAAAACAGACAATTGGGAGGAAGGAGAATGGATGAAATTTTGTAAAGAAAAAAAAATAAACTTACTTTAGGTGCAGAAAACACGAACTCTGACTTTATTTTTCTCCTAGGGCTTTTTTTTTGTTTTTCTTATCACTATCATAGCCTGTTTTACAACTAGGAACGAAGCATTTATTTGAAACATCTGAATTATGCAGTTTTAAGAACTTACAAAGAAATTTAATTGCTTAAAATAAAAAATTTTAAATGTACTTCAGCAAAATTCTATTGAAAACGACAGTATATCCGCGCCGAAGTAGGGAGGAATGACAAGTGGCGCCCTCGATATTTACCAAAAATTTAGATCACAGTTTCGTAGCTTTCTCCCATTGGACCTTCAACTCCTATTAATATTACTCCGTGCCTTAAACAAATAAAATTCGTCTTGGTTTCAACCAGGGTTGATTTGAGTTGAGTAGGTTTTACTTCCCACTAGTACAACACTACGGGCGATTTGCGACGGTTTAGATTCACCTCTAAAGATGGCTTGGAGACGTGCTATCTTAATTTTGACGGAAATTTTGATATTGATTTTCTTCAGAAGGGACAATTTTTGGCTAGGATTAATCTATACGTGGATTGAAGCAAATATTTTCGCGAAATTGCCCATAGCCATTAAACAGGTAGAATGCATGTTTTAAATATTGCCGTAGTAAGCTATCAAAATGATGACGTCTGTATCCTGAAATTTCGTCTTCTCTAGGCTAGTGACGTCATACTTCGATAGCGTAATTTTTTGTGCTGATGTTTTGTATCGTTAATTATTAAAACATTTTGGCAACGGTTTATGATTATTTCGTGCTTGCACATTTTATTAAATGTAAATATTTACAATTGGTGGTATTCTAATGTTCAAAACAAGAAAATACAATATATTCTTTTGTGATCGTTTAATTAGTTTGATGATTGTATAATGAAAATGTGGTTTGTTAAGTGAAATTTCGATAATCATCTGAGTTTTCATTTTCACGTAAAGGAATTATTTCAACATCTTGTAAAAGGATGCGATCTATTTTAATTGAAATCCCTGAAATCAAATCTCCGATGTACGGAGTGAATATACTGGTACAAACTGATTTAATACGTAGAGGTCTTCATTCGCTTAATCTAGAAGGTAAGTGAATTTTCTACATTTTATGTACTATGATCATAGTTTTTCTATGCAAATTAAGTAGTTTTTCTGCATAGAATGATCTTTCTTCCTGCACGTCTTTATCTATATATTTATATTTATTTATTTATTTATTTTTATCGCTATCTATTTAGTGAAATCTTTTGTGTGTGGGATGGGGTGAATAAAATGATATCCGTGAGTAAAGGCTATGACCGACATTAAATTATAACTATTCCTGCAAGGAAATATTTTTTATTTCTGTTATACACCTCGTATTATGAAATGAATTGAGTCCCACAGTGGCGACAGGTTCTTCTCTTGAAGCTGTAGACTTGAGGTGCCGTGTTCGGTTCCAAGACGTGCTCGTACTTAACCTTTCTTAGTTTTCTGAGATTTCCTTCGAAGTTTTTGTGAGTAAGAGCTAGGAATTCTTAGAAAGTATCCCCCCCCCCCCTCCGGAGGGCATTCCTACCTTAATTGCATGAATCTAGCGGAGACAGATGGCCTTAAATTGCGTCTCTATATCATATGTGGTATATCATGCAGTGAATTGTCGTGCAATATTGTTTATCATTTGAAATTGTTTTCTTATCACTTACTTACATTTTTATAATATTTTCGTATTATAATTTTATTGCTGTGCGTCAGCGCTATCTTTTCAGAAGAACAGCAACCGATGATTTAATTTGATAGTCATAATACTTTGATTACAACAGAATATGGATTAATGTTGCATAAGGGATTGCAAATGTAGGCCGTTTTTTAATACTAAAATATTTTAGATCAACCATCGATGTGTGGCAGATATTATAATTTTTGATAAAATATGCCCAATTTTTGTAAACCATAACTGAATTCATTAAATTTTACAATTTTTATTAACATTCTTTAACAACGTTGAAAAAATTTTCTGAAAATTGTTTCTCTGTCTGACTTATGGAATTCCTTAAAACCGATATATGTTATTCACATTCATCGTGACATGTTCCCCATAAAAATGGAATAAATATTACCACTGGTATACAGGGCCCTGTAAGTATACAGGGACACCCGAAAGAATTTCAAGAATTGCCCTCTTTTGAAAGACATTTCTATAAATCATATTTTCATATATATATTTTATGCAAATCATGAAATTGACACTTATTACTCATTTGCACTGAAAAGTGTTTTCTATAGAATATAGTTTGACTATCATTAAGATCTACAGGGCCACACAAAAATTTTCAGACATATTAAAGCTGTAATTAATAATCGTTGCAACCGCGTTTTTTGCTTTTTTTTTTTTTTTTAAATCTTCATTAACTCGTTCTAACTACGTTTAAATGTGATAATGATTTGAAACAGTCTGTCTGCCTATATGCTAGCCTCTAGCATCCTTAAATACTGTCAAACTTTCACCAGAATAATATATATTATTCAAGTTCATTAGACATTATCCCTATTTAGAATGGTATAAATAACATTACTGGTTTGTGTACAGAGACACGCAAAATAATGCCAGTACATTGCGCTTTACGAGCGGAATTTTTAAATATCATATTGAAATAAACTTTGGTACTCCACAAATCATAAATTAATTGACGTTTATTATTGATATACTGAAACAAATGTATTTTGTAGATACACACGATATCCATACAGTCACTTACGTCCATAAGACATTTATAAACACGTATAAAAGTTTAAAAATGATCCATTCAATTTCTATAAATATCCTACAAACAGGGTTTAACTTGGCAAAAAAATTACTTTAGCATTTTAGCGAAAATAGGCAAGCACTATTTTAGCTTTTTCAAAAGTTAATTCTTTGGATACCATTGATTTCTTTTACTTAGCTTTGTTATCCTCAGTTTTATTTTCTATTCTTTTGTTCATTGATGATTTTAACCAAGCATCCATATTTGTGACTTTAAAAATATGAATCAGGGAAACTATGTTTTGATTTTAACAATAGAAAAAGAGGTACTCATATCATATGTGTAAAATGAAAAAGCAATTGAAAAATTAAGTAAAGTGTAGTGGTAGATAATCGTGAAATACTAGTGCTAAGAATGCTTCTATGAATCAAATTCTGACATACTTTTAAATATTTTTGCATTTAAATTCAATCATTAAAAATTAAAAATAAATCCAAATTACTACATAAATAATCATTCCCAAAAATTTCAGTACTTTCGTTAGTTTTTGCCTGCAAATATTACAAAAAAAAAAAAAAAAATCTGAATTATTATAGAGATATTTTATACAGTTATCCAGTTTTAGCCTTTTAGCGAAATTCTGACCAACATGTTTTAGCAAAATATGATACCTTTTAGCGATATGCTAAAAAAACTAATGGCAGTTTAAACCCTGCCTACAAATATCTATTAGACAAATGTCACTCTTTTTTACATCCATTACATGTCTGCTCCATATCCGATAAATCTCCAAATATCCAATAATTGGACTTGTTAGATCTAAATCTTGTTTTGATCTAACGTGTTACATCTATTAGATATCGAAAAAGGCACGTCTAAATTTCATCTATATTTAAAAATCTAAGATAGATATCTATAATGAGTACAGGATACATTTTTTAGATATTTTGTCCCTTTTGTGGATCATTTGGGTGTAATTTAGATGCATAATGACATCAGTGGCTGTATGGGATTGTATGTTTAGCAATAGTATTTACAAACCAAGCTACATTATTTGCTACAGCTAGAATTGCTGGAAACGCATATAAGTTTGTTTTGAGCACTATGCATCGATGTTTAAGAATTATTATGAATTCAGTTAGTCCCTTTGTCTGTCTTTCTCTCATTCTGACTATCCGTCGTGTGATCGCTTAGGCAAAGTACACTGAAGGTTAAGTGAAGAAACAAGTACTTAAAATTGAAAAGTGTAAATAGTCTATGTGATATATCACACAATATTATATATATCTATATATAAATTATATGAATCAATTTAAAATTTGATAAATTGAATATTTTCTTCTATATTACGATATGTAATAATTTGCAATGTCTATAATATACCAGTATATACGTCGACAAACAGAGGTGCTATACGTCAATTTTCCCTCTTTGAGGGAAAGCTATATCTCAGTTTCCATAATGTATAAGTGTATCGAATTTGGTAGGCGAAATAGGCAGTATGAAAAGCTGTGGGCGTAGGGAGGAATAAATAGAAAGTGGTTCAAGAAACACGAATATTCTAGAGGACTATCGTTAATTCTTTCAATTTTTTTTTTTTTTTTTTCTCACAGGTTATTTATGCTTTATTAGAAACTATACCGATGTTAATTTTTAATTAAGGGTTTTCTTAATCCCTCGTACTCCCAACGTCAGACTTCAGAGTTTCCTGGATCAGTGAGAAGATAAGCAGAATATTTTTTTTTTATCTCGTATCCCCAAAATTTGGATCACATGAAATTTTTTTGAATTTCTTACCTGCATTTGGTACTTAGCTACGATTGCTCTAAATTTTCCATATTATTCGAATTCTTCAAAGATTTCAAGCGTACGTAAAATATATACGTGTCCATTGATTTCTATAACCTAACAATATGCATATTATTAGATTTATTATACCGGGTGATCCAAAAGTCAGGACAAACTTTAAAAAGGAATAATTCGAAAACGAATCAGGATACAAAGATACGGTTTGCACCAAACGGATGAAAAAGAAACCGGGTTTTGTGTGGCAAAGGAAAAAAATTAGTTCTTTTGGCGACCAACAGATGGCGCTATAGTGTTTTATTTCACCAAAAGATGATTTACAAATCAAAAAAAAATGTTGACAACTTACAAGTCAGATTAATTATAGTTTATTAGTACTACTACAGTAACTGTTCAATGCCCATCATTCAGAAGTACAGCTGTGAGATGATTCACCACATCGTTCACAGCATTTAGTAGCATTTCTTGTGTTATGGCAGACACATTTTGGTGGATGGCATCTTTCAGTGCTGCTAGTGGTGCCGGTTGGTCCCGGTACACTTTTGACTTCCAAGAATCCCCACAGACAAAAGACACAGGGTGTCAGATCGGGAGATCTTTGAGGCCATGCGTGATTAAAGTAGAGGCTGAGAATGCGATATTTCGATGCATATAAGCTTCGAATACCATTACCTGCTGTAGTTGTTCTTTTTTATATCGTTTGTTGCTTTGCATAATCCTACATCAGAAATACGACAGCGCCATCTGTTAGTCGCCAACAGAACTATATTTTTTCCTTTGCCACACAAAATCCGGCTTCTTTTCAATCCGTTTGGTGCAAACCGTATCTTTTTATCTTGATTCGTTTTCGAATTATTCATTTTTAAAGTTTGTCCTGACTTTTTGATCACCCGGTACATAGTTTCATATATATAGAAATGGACATTTATCGCTTTAGTTGAATCGTTTATCTAAATTTCCTGTAATTTGGAATCAAAAAAAAGTTTTCACGTTTTTCCTGTAATTGTTTTATTATAATCAAGCTATTTTTAAGCACCATCGTTATGATTAAATATGTATTTTATCTTTTACTGAAATTTTTCTTAAAATAAAAGAAAACTATTTCCATTGTTTTATTCCAAATAAGTTTATTTTGTATTCATAAAATAATGTTCTTTAATCACTGTTGTAGAAATATACGTATCTTATGCAATCATATATGAGTAAGTAATCCACGGAATTTTAAATTGTCAATTTAGTGGTCCGCGAAGTGGAAAAGTTTAGCGACCGCTGATATAGAGGGTGTACGTACGGATATTGTTAAAATTTACATTAACTTCCTCCAAAATAAATTATAATTTGAATCTACAGATTTTTTTTTTTTTTTTTTTTTTCGCATTTTTTAATGAAGTTGAAAAGTGTTTGACTTCGATTTGTCTGTCTGTTCTCCCTCTAATTTCCGTAAATATTTTTCTGAATGTTTTGAAACTGATGTATGTTATTCAGGTTCACTATGGGATTTTCTGTGTTGAAAATGGCGAAAATTACACTAAAGGTTTACCTTATACAGACTAAAAGTACTAAAGGGACTCCCATGAAATATCCCGTAAAACTACACTGTGAAAAATGCAACACCAAGAAGAAATGAGAATATCATAATGATATTTATTGGGCACATACATTATAGTAAGAATAACAACTGAATAAAATTTCAGAAAATTTGGAGTAACATGTACTGAGAAAACGGTACATAAAGCAGCGACCTCTATATGAGCAATAACAGCACTTATCCGTCTAGGCATTGAATCAAACAGCGTTTGGATGACGTGTACGGGTAAAGCACTTCATGAAGCTTCCACACGATGCCACAGTTCATCGATCGTAGTTACCCGTGTGTTGGTGGTGGGGGGGGGTCGCTTTTCAACGATTAAACAGTCATTTTCATTGGTGCGAGATCAGGAGAATGCGCAGACCCGAGCAACGGTTGAACACGCTATGTATAAAGGAAGGTCCGAACTATACTGACAACTTGCGGTCGTGCATTATCATGCTTAAATGTGGCGCTGCGGAGGCCTTGAATATAGAGAGGAGGTGCGGGCGTTAACTCACCAGAAATTTAATGACCGCATTTCAGAGTGCCGGGAATTCGAACAAGAAGTAATCGAGGCGTGTATCCAATGGGACCCCATTCCATCACTGCATGTGGTGGACAGTGTGACGATGTCGAATCCCAGCTGGCATTGTGCATTATTGACAGTGCCGTTAAATACGGATAAGGCAATCTTTATGCTGTAAACAGGATTGTGATTTGTCTGAAAGGCGACTTCACGCCATCCCTACGTCCAGGTTCGTCATTAATCACACTTTAAATGCGCCCGTATCAGTGATGCACTTTTGAGGGAAATAAAAGTTTTAGTAGCTGCATACTGGGTCACAATCTGGAGTGATGGTATGTGGTACTATTAGATACACGTCTCGATCACCTCTTGTTTTGATTCCCGCCACTCTGAATACCAGCCATTACATTTCTGACGAGTTAAGGCCCTTCGCTGTGCTTTAAATCCAAGGCCTACGAAACGCAATACTTAAGCAGGATAATGCACGACCGCAAATTGTAAATATTGTCCGGATCATCCTTGATGCAGTATATGTTCGACTGATGCTCTGGCCAGTGCGTTCTCCTGATCTCGCACCAATGAAAATGAATGTTTAATCGTTGAAAAGCGACTGGCCCCCCACCACTCACCAGTAACTTCGATCGATGAATTGTGGCATCGTGTTGAAGCTTCATGAAGTGCTTTACCCGTACATGCCATCCAATCGCTGTTTGATTCAATGCCTAGGTAGATAAGTGGAGTTATTGCTCACAGAGGTCGCTGCTTTATGTACTGTTTTTTCATTGCATATTACTCCAAATTTCCTGAAATTTTAATCAATTGTTCTTCTTACTATAATGTATGAGCCCAGTAAATATCATTATGATATTCGCATTCCTTCATGGTGTTACATTTCTTATAAACAGCAGTTTACAAGAGGTTATTTTAATAAAAGCATATTTTAATAACGAAATCTGTCTACATTTTTAAGATACACTGAACTATTTTTTTTGGGGAATATAAGGAATCACCATTGTAATTAAATGTTTTACATAACTAAGAATTTTTTTTTTTTTTTTTCTGGTACATTATGCGATAAATTAGAAAAGATGAGGGTGCATAAGAGGATTTTTCGGCCCTAAGGAATTTCAAGTTCCAATTTTATTTTATGAATGGTTAGACAATTATAAATAAAAATTAATGCGAGTTAACTCCAATATACTCCAGCTTAAATTGCTATGAAATATAATAAGACCAGGGGTCGATCCAGGTAAAATTTGGGTCCCTTTTGCGGCCCCTTCACAAAATTCCGCATAGTAAAAAGGGACCCTTCACAAAATTCAAATTCATAAAAAGGGACCCTTCACAAAAGTCAGATCCATAAAAGGGTCCCTTCACAAAATTCAAATTTATAAAATGAGTCCCTTCACAAGATTTTGTTTTATAAAAATGATCCTTTTATTAAATGTTTTTATGTTTTCTGTATTATTTTTAATTAATGCCTTAATTTGGCTCAACGAAACTCTCTTAACTTGATATTAAACATTTGTCGCCCATGAAGTCGTGGCATTTTACTTCATCAGGACTTTTAAACTGGCTGTGTTTAATTTGGTGATAATAGTAAAACTGACTCATATTAAAACAATAACATAATTTATTAACAAAACATATAACTAAAATTACGTTGCATCTTGCAACTTAAATAAATTAAATTATAACAAAATTGATAATCCATTTGAAGCCGCTGCTCGAGCTTTCATCTTCGTATTTATAGCTCAGCTGTTCTGACGAGTAAAAGGAAGGTTGATGCCACTCAGTGAAACTCGGGAAATTGAAGCTGTTGCCAAACGCCACACATTACATAAAGTCAGTAGCGGATTTAAGGGGGAGGGGGCTAGGGGGCTGAAGCCCCCCAAAAGTGCTGACATTCACAATTGAATATTACAATTGTGAACTGTTTATTGATCTGGAATAACATCTTGAAAAATCTTAGCCCCCCCCCCCAAAAAAAAAAAAAAAAAAAAAAATTAAAATTAAGTTCTAGATCCGCCACTGCATAAAGTTATTATAAAAACGATAGATTTTACACAATATTTTACTTTTTCGCAAAAATGTTTTATATTTCTCAAAAATAAATAAAAATTTCACAAAAATATTCTGTTTTTCACAAAAAAAGGGACCCAAAAATTAAAACCTGGATCGACCCCCTGAAGACTGTGTCAATGCGTAGACTCCTCCCCCCAGTCGCTGCCAGCATTATCTTAAATGTACGGACCATCTGTGCAGGGACCGATTTACTCACTTGGAGGCCCAGGGCACTCATGTTCAATGGGCCCCCTTTCCTCGTACTTTAATATTACAACAAACAAATAACTAGATCTGATGCTTGTCTATAGGATTAACGTACATCACGCCCATGTATCCTTGCTGCAGTGTGTGCCTCGGATTTAGCTAGCCTTAGTAAGAGTTTGGGATGCAGTATCGGCTGTATGCAGTTGTATTTGCGTTTAGCGAAAATATTGCAATTTTTTTTATGTGCTGATAGTTTCCTTGAAAGCTCATACCGTCAATTTATAAAACAGTGCTGCAATACAATTAGTAGTATATATGCAGTAATACAGTGCAGCATACGTTTTAATAATACATTGACAAGAAAACAAAAAACAAACAGTCATTAAAGCAAAATTTGGAAATTTTTTATTTTAACTATATTTTTTAAATGTATGATGGGATTTCTTGGAGGCCACCTCAGTGTGAGGGCCCAGGGCACATGCCCCGAATGCCCTGCCTTAAATCAGGCACTGCATCTGTGGGCTTTATTGTTGAAAGTTACATAATTTTAAAACAGGATTTTTTGTATTTATATATTATGTTTCAAGTTAATATACAGGATGTTCTGAATTCATGGGTCAAACTTTTAAGGTAGGTAAAACAGCTATAAAGATTGCTCTGAAATTTTAATAAAAACTTAGATTTGAAAAGTTTATGAGAGCATAAACCCTTTTGATTTATATTAATCTTTAGAAAACTTGTCATTTGCTGTTAAACTGGTTGACTTTACATTCGCTTTGCATTCACTGTTTCCTGTAAAATGGCTCTAATAATTTTGATAAAAAATAAGGGTTAAAGATATTTTTAGATGACATAAGTTTATCTGACTGATAATCTTCACAAAAATTATCCCTGACTTCCACGATTGCAACATATGTCATAAATAATGTTTACACCGAAATGTATCTAACGATTTTAATAAACAATTAGGATTAAGGATTTTTTTAGATAACAAAACTATCTTCAGGAAAATTGACGTTCACTGTCAACCACGACACCTCCCATTGTAAATTTTTCCAGTAACTTGGTTTTAACAAAATTAGATCTAACGATTTCGATTTTTTTTTTTTTTTTTTTGTTTCTTTTTACATTCCTACTATTAGTTCACACTCTCCCTCTTGTACAAATCTTGCAATCGATTTTTAACTAACTTCCCGACTAGCTAGAAATTTGAAACTTACAGGATTGCTCAGAACACAGTGACAACACAATACTTCGAAGTCCGATTTTCAAATTTTTAATTAGTTTTCTTATAATTAATTAAAACATGAAAATAATAACCTCCTAATAGCGTTACAACAGCCATTAAAATATTAGCTATAATTTAATTGTTGCCCAAAAAAAAATTACGAGTTCATTTTCTTTTGACATAAAAATAAATACATTTAATTAAACGTGAACGTTAAAAAATTCTAAAAAGTTAAACTATGCATCTCACAAAAATGGGCGTCATTATCACTTTAAAAATTGTATGCACATTGCTAAGAGCTCTATGATTCGTCAGAAAAGTTAAAACATGGTATATAAAAAGGATTGCTTATCTTATAATTATTTTTATTTATTTTTTTTACGCGCACTTTTTATTTCCTAATTCAAAATTATATTTAAAAAAAAAAAAAAACTTTTTTGATAGTGCTTGTAAGTAGGAGTTGGCTCTCTAGGAATTTTTCTTTTTCATATTACTTGTTTGAGATAAGAAACCTATTAGACCAGTGTTGCCAGATTGAGGATGTTTTTATTCAACTCACACCAATAATTTTGAGAAGTTACGTTTGATATACATAATAGACGATTAATTTTCGAAAATATAAATACCTTCTAAAATATTAAAAAAAATAATAAATAAATAAATAAATAAATAAAATTATACAGACACGACATTATTTCATTATTTAAAACATGAAAATCTGACATTGACAGATTTTAATTTAGTGCCAGAGGCCTACTGCTAAACTTGTTAATATCGACAAATTCTTCTTTAGTTAATTCGTGACGATCTAAATTCCATGATAAAGTTTTCATTAAATCAAACCAATGTGTTTCAGCTGCAGATATTGTAACAAATAACGTTGGAAGTCCAAACTGTCTTATAGCCGCAAAACAACCTTTTTTCTCTTTTTTCCAATGAGGGGGAGGTGTGCCTTGGGGGGACTCATGTCAAAGGTGTGCCTTGGGGGGGGGACTCATGTCAAAGTTGTACCTTGGGGGGACTCATGTCAAAGTTGTACCTTGGGGGGACTCATGTCAAAGTTGTACCTTGGGGGGGGGGGTCATGTCAAAGTTGGGCCTGGGGGGGGACTCGTGTCAAAGTTGTACCTTGGGGGGGACTCATGTCAAAGTTGGGCCTGGGAGGGGACTCATGTCAAAGTTGGGCCTTGGGGGGACTTCATTCAATAAATCCCCATTCAATAAACCGACTGAAATAGGCCCTTAGCACTATTAAGAGTGTATTATAAAAATTCGACAACTGTACCGACTGAAATAGGCCTCTAGCACTAATAAAAAGAAAGAAAGAAACCGACAAAATAATCGTATACATTATCTGTTTTTATCTCACTATATCATTTTATAGAAAAGATGCACATTTACATAGAATATTTATTTCTGCAAGTATTATTTTAAAACTAAGCAATAGAATTAGAATATATATACAGTGAAACTTGAATAATTCGAACTTGTTTAATTCGAAATTCTGGATAACTCGAATTTTTTTATTCGGTCCCTTGAATTTTGTATTAAAATAATGTTAAAAAAATCATGGATAATTCGAATTCTATTTTGGATAATTCGAATTTTTCATACGATTACCTTTAAAATATTACACTAAAATTTGTTCCCGAGATTTTTCTCAGCTAAAGTGCATTGCTTTTTTTTTTAACAGTCTTTCAAAAGAAGGATAAGGAAATACAAGAGTATTTCCTACCTAGTACATCAGAAGATATAGTCCATATACATGAACTTCGATGTTTTTTTTTTTTTTTAATTGAAAGTCATGTTTAATGTAGAGGATTCTATTTTTGTTATAACTGATAGGTTGAAGTCATATGCTATGACACAAAGATTGTATTTAAAGAAGCAATCAAAAATACCAATGGGGGGGTGGAGGGGTGAATGTAGCAGTATTCTTAGGTATAAAGTTTATGCGTTAAATCTTTGACATAGAGTTTTATTTTTTTAACTTTTCTCTTTTTCTTGACAAAATAGTATATGTAATTCGAATATTTGGATATTTCGTATTTTTCTCTGGTCCCTTCAACTTCGAATTATCCAAGTTCTACTGTATATATATATATATATATTTTTTTTTATTAAAGAAAAAGTGGATTTGTTAAAAATATTATCAAAATAAGTTCTCAATCTCCCCTCTCCCCCCCCCCTTTTTTTTTTCTTCTACACAGGAAATTGTAGGGAAAACAATTCCATTTCGAGAATGGTGACGACAATTCAAAAGTCGCCAAGGGGTAGCAATAATAAAGATGTACCATGACTAAAATACCCTATTTTTTTTGTTTATTTTTCTGTACAATGACTACTCTTAACTAATAAAATATTCAAAATGGAAAATATATGTAACCATTAAAAAATTAGATGTCTTATACACTAAAAGTAGTATTCTTAGCATATTGAAATATTATATTTAGAGTAAAATTGCTGTCACTTTATGGTTCACCGGATAAATCAAATTAAACTTGTATGTTGTGGCCACCACATGACTTTCTTCTATATTTTCCTATACAAATTCACTCAGTAAAAATAGTTTATTAAAATTATTATTTAGAAAAATTATCTTCCATGATAATGCAGACGGTTTCAATATTAGAGAAGTAGTGTAGCACTAAATATCCGAAAAATGTCAATTTTATTATCAATTTTACATAAAAAAAATTTTTTTTTCTTTGTTAAAATTGAAAAAAATCGATAACTTCATTTTAAATTTTCGCAGATCTATGGTTCAACCATTCGTTTTAAAGGTACTGGCGAGCTCATTTGAAAGATACCCATCATGAAAATTTACTCCCCTCGACAAGGGGCTTCCCCCCCAGGGGTGGGGTGGGGGGGAGACGAGGCTCCTACACATACAAAAAAATTTTCCCAGTTGACTATATAAATCCCAGACTATTATAAATAATTCTGGTAAATTTCATAATGATTATTAAAAAAAATTCTCTTTATGCACATTAATACAAAATTTTGTCCTATACCACCATGTTAAAAAATTAGAAAAAGAGTGATTTCAACGCAACCTGTAAGACAAGTTTTACCAAAAGTTGATAAGCACTAATTTATATCAAGGTGCAACTACATACCAATTTGTATATGAAATTCTGTGCAGTAGTTCCTGAGATACAGTTGCCACAAAATTTTGTCACATAGAGACAGACAGACAGACATTTTCCAAAAATGGTCAAATCGTGTTCTACAGCTCTCAAAACGTGTAAATCCATTAAAAACCCGAGGTCTAAAATTTTTACGAATCCAATACTTGCTTCTGTTGAATGTAGAAGAAAGTATAAATAAGGAATAACGAAAAAGTAAATATTATATAGAGTACATATAGAATTGTTCATGAGTAATCGGAATTTAAATATGAAAGGGCTATTTCGACTTTTTCTATGCTTTTCTTTCGAAGCATTCATCGGATAAGCACCTAAATTGAAGTCCATGGCTAAAGAAGGGTTGGTGGCAACAGATATAGGTATCCAAGATTTTGCAGCTGGTAAATGCGCCGCTGAAAGCAGTGGGGACCCAAAGCGAGATTTTAAGCAATTTCAATAGATTTTTTCTTCTTCTTTAATTATAAAGCGATATAAGAAACAATTAATCTTTTTAGTTCCCCATCATACTACAGGTATGGGGAACTTAGGTAATCGTGAAAATTTTCGACCTAGGTTTTTTTACTTTTTTACACGTTTTCAGGTGTGAGGAATCCGAAAATGACAAAATTTTTATGGTGTCTGTCTGTAGGGTGTCTGTTAGTGTGTTAGTGTGTCAGTCCGTTAGTGTGTTAGTCCGTTAGTTTGTTAGTCTCTTAACACGATATCTCACGAACAAATTGTCGCAGAGAGGTCAAATCAGTTTTAAAATATTACTTCCGACACTGGCAAGAACCCTATTCATTTGCAACATTCGAATTTAAAAACTTCAGCAGTTATTCGAAATTTACGATTTTCTTAACATGGGAGAATAGGACAAAAATTCACTTAAACGAGCATTAAATGGAAATATTTTACTGTAAACATGTCAGACCAGTTTTTAAATATCAGTTTTGATGCCGGAATGAACATCAGTAACTATAAATAGGCTACTTTGAAAATTTCGCAAGTTATTGGAAATTTACGAATTTCTTAACATGGCAGTATAGGGCAATATGTCACATGAACGTCAATTTTGAGAGATATTTTCATCGTAAAGATGTCAGACTACCTTTGAAATATTATTTAGAACACTGGAATAAATATTTATGACTATGAATTTTCCAATATAAAAATTTCGTAAGTTATTGAAAAATTACGAATTTCTTAACATGGCAGAATAGAGCAAATTTTCACATAAACGTCAATCTTTAGGGATATTTTCATCGTAAAGATGTCAGACCACTTTCGAAATATTATTTAGGATACTGGCATGAATATCATAGACTATGATTTTTCCAATTTAAAAAATTCGTAAGTTATTTGGAATTTACGATTTACTTAACATGTCAGAATAAGGGAAAATTGAGCATAACGTTCCATTTTGAGGATCATAAATACATTAGACAACTTCAAAATTACATTATTTGTTTGAACATGATTGAATACAAATATTCTAATAGAAAATTTCGAAAATTATTCGTAATTTACTCTTTTATCAACATAGCGAAATTGTAAATTTTTCATACAAATATGAATTTTGAGGATTATTGCATTGGAAATAGTAGCATGAAAACTAAACAACAGAATTGACCCTGATAAAATAAATTAATAGATTAGAATGAGATAAATATATCGAAGTGAACGGTGGATAGCGTATTAGGCGGGGGATTTCATTCTGTCACTGCATGAAGCTTTGATCAAATTCATTTCTTTTAACACGATTATAATATGTCTCGCACTAGAAATTTATGAAAACATAAATATGGTGGGGAACTGAGCAGAGTCCACCTATGCCAACTAGTTATTCATTCATTTATACATATAGTGACAAGCAAAATGATCAAAGCCAGCCAATCTTATATATATATATAAGGCAATGTTTGTATATGTGTGTGTGGATAGCATAGCACAAAGACGGTAGCTCGGACAGTCACATACTTCGACACGAAGGTGCCCCCCGAGGGCTCCTTGTGCACCTCGAAGCCCGATTTTTGAATTTTCGATTAGTTTTCTTTTAATTAATTAAAATATGAAAATATTAACCTGATAATAGCATAAATAATTAGCCATTTAAATTTTATCCTTTTTTCAATTGTTGCCCCCCCCCCAACACACACACACACACACACACACACACACACACAAAAAAAAATATATATATATATATATATATATGGAGGGGTTTTTTTTTTTTTTTTTTGGACAAGAAAGTAAATACATTTAATTGAACTAAACATGCACACTAAAAAATATATAAAAAATGAAATTAGGCATCTCACAAAAACTGACGTTATTGTCACTTTTCTACTATATCTATTTTTATCTGAGTAGATAATTTTATAGAAAATAATGCAGCTTTAAAAATAAAATATTTATTTCAGCAATCGCTATTTACCTAAAAACCATAAAAATATAAACAGAATATGAAGTATTCTTATAAGTTAACGGAAAGGTGTCCGGTGAAAGTATTAGTAAAATAGGGTTCCCCCTATTATACAAGATATTACACCAGAAAAAAGAAAAAACCTTTGCTAATATAGCGACAAAAATTCAAAAGATGCCAAGGGAGATATTTAATAAAATTGTGTAGCACGATAATGTTTACTTTTTAATTATTATTATTATACCAATTACTAGGCTAATTTATCATACAAATAAATGAGCAGCTGTGTGTGACCGCACTTGCACACTGTCGGGCAGAAATATTTGATTAATTCAAATTAATATTTAAATACATGAATAAAAATAAAAATATGTTTAATGGGAAATATATATAACCATAAAAACATTAGTTATCTAAAATATGGGAGAAATAGTGCTCATAACATACTGATACAAGGGATTAAGTCTTTTTCCTGCATCAATTGTCCTGTTACAATTAAAGCAGTTTTACAAGCAAAGTGAAAATAAAAGGGCAGTTCATTCGCTTTGAGTGGGGTGAGCCTTGGCGACAAACTTAGCGAGTGGGCAACCAAATTTGGTAAAAAATGGTAGTTTAGAGTTTTCGAAGTTCTCTGACACACGACAACATAGTTCTCGAGCTTTTTATGGGATTCCCGATGTAATCATAGTCAAGCGCCATCGCCAAAAGTTATAAATAAGAGTGAGTTCATTACTGCGAGAGAGTATGTAGCTCTAAGCGACTGAACATTTTTCGGGAGCTAGCGAAGATTTCTGCTTTGGAGTATTTGATGTTATTTGCTTCATTCCTGTGGAACAAGTGACTGTTTTTCAGACTGTTCCAAAGCATTCATCGAATAGTGACTTCTGCTGGACGAGTAACAGCTTCAACTGTTTCCAGAATATTTGAAGAATTAACACTACTGTTGGAAGATTTTCGAGAATATTCGCTTAAATAAGAGGTTTTTTTTTTTTAACAGATTCGGAAGTTCAAAAAATATTTGATATCGTCAAGCAGGTTCCATACTAAAGCTGTGACGAAAATAGTCGCCAATCGAACCGTATTTATTTAAACGTTTCAATTATTCAATTAAAAAGAAATAATTTAAATATAGTGACTAGCGAAGCGTGCTAGTCTTTTCTTTGTATATATAAAAGGCAATGTTTGTGTGTGTGTGTGTGTGTGTGGACAGCGTAGCACAAATACGGTAGCTTGAGCAGTCACGTGTTTCGACACGAAGGTGCTCCTCGAGGGGTCCTCGTGTACCTGGAAGCCCGATTTTTGAATTTTTTATTAGTTTTCTTTTAATTAATTAAAATGTGAAAATAGCCAATACACAATAACTTTTAAAAAATACATTAAAATATTAGCTATAATTTAATTGTTGAAAAAAAAAAAATGCGAGTTCATTTCCTTTTGATTAAAAAATGCATTGAACTAAACAAACGTGAAGAATAAATATATATATATAAATATTAAATTATGCATATCACAAAAATTGACCTCATTATAACTTTAAAAATTTTATACATATTGATAAAATGTTAATATAGTTCATGGTGCTGATATATGTTGTTCTAAAAGGATTATATATATATATATATATATATATTAACTACTATTTTTCTTACATATATCTTTATATATATATGTATAACTTAACTTGGCGATATTTATATTTTTGTTGTCATTTCTGCGATAAGTTAAAATAGGCACCTTGATTGTGTAAGTACACTTTGCGAGAAACGTCCAAGCTAACTTCGGTGTCAAATTTCAAATTCCGCCAAGAGGTCCAAACTGTTCCATTGCTTTAGAATGATTTTTCTGAATTTAATTTTAAATATTTTTACTTCCATTACCCGACTACCGTAAGTAATGGAAGTATTGTATATAACAAAGCGAGAGGGTAAAAAAGGATTTTTTTTTTTTTTTTTAATTGGTCTAACGATACAAAGTGTCTCTAGGTAAAATATTCTGCGTTTTTCGTTTTGTTTATTATTAGAAATAAAATGACTACTGACTTATTCCCTATTTTATTGACATCTTTATAATTTAAATCATTCAATTGCGAGATGTTGCGGTGAGAAAGTCTCTGCCAAAAGCAGCGACGACCAGAAGCGAAGTTTATAAGCAATTTCAATGTACTTTCTTTTTAACTTTTATCTGTAAAACGGTATAAAAAATAGTGTTTTTTTTTTTTTTTTTTTTTTTTTTACTCCCATTACTAGACTACTACAGGTAATGGAAGCATTGTATTTGGTCCGAAAATTCGATCTCGAATTTTCACCTGATTTACATGTTTCAAGGTCCCTAAGTTAAAGAAAAAAAAATATATCTTTCGGCAATTGGTCAGTGTGTGTGTATGTGTGGGGAACTTTCTGACTACCATGTCTCCGAAACTAATAAAGATAGAACTACGAAAAATCAGAATTGAGGCAAATCTGGTGTACAGATAACATTTTCAAATTTTGGGGGGAATTGGAAAACCAGAAGTGTGACATCGGGAACCAGAAGTAGAACTGTAAGTCCGCATCTCAAAACGGCTGTAACGATTTTCTTCAAAGTTGCTATATAAACACTCTATAAGATGTAATTCCGTATGATATAGTTAGTTCTGGAAAATTGATGAGTGACCTGTATAAATTTCAGGTCACGCAAGTACGTTCCTTTGGAAATGGCTGTGCAGGTTTTTTTCAAATTTGCTATCTTAACACCTTTAAAGACATCCTTTTGCATGCAATTGTTGTTTTCCAGTCAGGAATTGAATTGACCAAATTTGATAAAAGTCGGTATCGCAAACATGACTCTAACCATTTTCTTGAAAGATGTTACATGAACCAATTTTAGATATCCTTTTTCATGTGCTACGTGGTTATTACAGGGAAATCATGATTAGGCAGGTTAGGTTTAGATATCAGAATCTGGGGTTTTAAAAAATAGCTCAATCGATTTTTTTTTTTTTTTTTTTTTTAACTCGGTATTTTATGTCATCAAACATGTATCAGCTGTTTCTCAAAGGAAAATTTTTAGGTGTCTACTTTGTTAGGTCAAATTTATGTCTTCTGATTACATTGTCACCAAAAAGTGCATATAATACGTGTAATGCTGGGTAATTGAAGCGATGTGTTTTTCTTTTTTCTTTTTTTTTTCCACACCAGATTTTTTATTATTATTATTATTACTCATTTAAATATAGTGACCAGCGAAGGCCAGTTTTTTTTATAAAATGATGATAAAATTTTATAAAGTAAATCAAGCTAAAAATATAGATATATACTGAAGAACTAAATAAACGCAGATGAGCGACAAAATAATGTGAACCCTTACGCTTTTTTACGTTTTGTCAAATATCTTGAAAAGTTCCTTAGGAATCATCTTGACACTTTGGCAGTGTAAGGAACATGTTATACCTCATATTTTTCAATAAAAGTTGTGGCATAAAAATTAAAAGGGGAACTATAAGAAATTAAACATCAAAATGTTTTGGATCACCCTGTAAAAGGTATTGCTTTAACTGTAGCAGAGCCTCCTAAACTAGATGCCTTCCACGTGGCTCATGAACTTGGCGATAGACAGCGCCACCTGGTGCAGATTGCGCGATTTTATTAGACACAGAGCAAAGCTATTTTCAAGAAATATGGCATACTATATTAGACACATCATACAGCAATCAAAATGAAAAAATGTCAAATATCTTACGAAATACGAGTATTTATATTAAATAATTTTTAACTACAGACGTGCAAGCTTTATGAAAATTTCATTTGCATAATTTAATAACCAAAGGTATTCCGCAACTTATATGAAAACCCCAAACAAATATCATGTAAATTCAAAACGTTACGAGAGATAGAATGGATAGAATTTCAAGTTCTCTCAAAATAAAAGTTAAACTATAAAGGGATTTAGTGATATTTTTCTTTTTATTCAATCACTGCCCAATGATATTGCAGTATTTTCGCTGATTGTAAATAAATATTGATAAAACCTCCTAGCACCTATCGCTTTCACTTTTTTTTTTTTTTTTTTTTTTTGAGAACTTAAATTCTGTTTATTCTATCTCTCGTGACATTTTGAATTTACATGATATATGTTTGGGTTTTCATATAAGTTGCTTAATGCTTTGGCTGTTAAATTATGCAAATAAAATTTTTATTGAGTTTGTGCATGCGTAGTTAAGAATTATTTAATGAAAGTGCTCGTATTTCGAAAGATATTTAATGTAATTTGGCTTCTGATTGCTGTATGCTGTGTCTACTGTAGTATGCCATATTTCCTGAAGATGGCTTTACGCTGGGTCTGATACCCTACACGTTACAATTAAAAAAGTGGATTTTTTTTTTTTTAATAAACCGTTATATCTCTATGAATATATGTGGTAACCCCATAAAATTCCATACAGGTAATGAGAAAAGTCCCATAATCCCTTGCGACAGATAAAACGCATTTGAAATATTACCTTTTATAGGATGATCCACAAAATTTTCATTTTTGTTTATATTTTTATTGGCCGCTTTTCCCTTTTCATGACACAACTTTTAAGTAAAAATATCAGGTATAACATGTTCTTTACACTACGGACGTTTCAAGATGATTTCTAAAGAACATTTCCAGATGTTTGACAAAACATAAAAAAGCGAAAATTTTCATATTATTTTGTCACCTATCTGTATCTGTATATATACATATATATCAGATGCCTAAAAGAATACCTTCTTATATAGACGATTTATTGCGTATTTCGTATACAGAATTATATCCCACTAATCATTTAAAAAACAGGAAAGACTTTACTTTGAGAAATGTACATATAAAAAGAAAAAATTAAAGAAATGTTCAATTTTATTTTCTTTCGTTACATCAACTAGAAAACAACCAGTGCATTAATTTGAAGCATAAATAAATAAAAAAAACATGAACACAAGATTCCATCAAAAAAAGTAACGCGAAATTTCAAATTGCCCTCAATTCTTTAATGAGAAAAACTTTTTTTATTTATAGAGATCGACTATATCTTTTTCATACGGCATTATATACTTTCGAAATAATTATAGCATTGCATTACATTCTTATCTGATATAAGAAGTATATATAAATAGAAACAATGAATGAAATTGTCTGTAGTATAAGAAAATATCTTGCAAATTAATCTTTGCTAGCACAAATAAGTAATATTCAGCTTATTGCTTAATAGGCAGAATAAGTACTAGAATGTTCCATAACGCTCTCATTCTAAATTTTTCTGAGTTGCTCATAGTGCATATTTATTAATAATAAAGAGATTATACACTTCTCCATCATACATCGTTATACAACATTCCGTAAAATTGCATGTTATTTATTTACTAAGAAGATTCCATACTTGAATGTTTCATAACACTGTTAATCAAAATTTTTCTGAGTTGCTCAGAGAGCACATTTTTTAATGTTAAAGAGATTATATATTTCTCTATCATACGGCGTTATTTAACATTCATCATAAATATTTATTATTTATTGCATTTTGTGATATTCATCACTTTGAATCAGAAGCTTTATGAATGTCATTGTATATAGCATAAAAAAATATGTTTTTAATTATTCTTAGCTATCAAAGTTTAATGCTATTGAATTTATTGTTTAATAAGAAGATTCCCTACTTGAATGTTTCATAACGCTGTTAATCAAAATTTTTCTGAGTTGCTCATAGAGCATATTTTTTAACGTTAAAGAGATTATATATTTCTCTATCATACGGCGTTATTTAACATTCATTATAAGTATTTATTATTTATCGCATTGTGTAACATTCATCTCTTTGAATCAGAAGCTTTCTCAATGTCATTGTATATAGCATAAAAAAAATGTTTTTAATTATTCTTAGCTATCGAAATTTAATGCAATTGAATTTATTGTTTAATAAGAAGATTCCCTACTTGAATGTTTCATAACGCTGTTAATCAAAATTTTTCTGAGTTGCTCATAGAGCATATTTTTTAATGTTAAAGAGATTATATATTTCTCTATCATACGGCGTTATTAAACATTCATTATAAATATTTATTATTTATCGCATTGTGTAAAATTCATCTCTTTGAAACAGAAGCTTTCTCAATGTCATTGTATATAGCATAAAAAAAAATATGTTTTAATTACTTTTAGCTATCAAAATTTAATGCTATTGAATTTATTGTTTAATAAGAAGATTCCATAATTGAATGTTTCATAACGCTGTTAATCAAAATTTTTCTGAGTTGCTCATAGAGCATATTTTTTAATGTTAAACAGATTATATATTTCTCTATCATACGGCGTTATTAAACATTCATTATAAATATTTATTATTTATCGCATTGTGTAACATTCATCTCTTTGAATCAAAAGCTTTCTCAATGTCATTGTATATAGCATAAAAAAATATGTTTTTAATTATTCTTAGCTATCAAAATTTAATGCTATTGAATTTAATGTTTAATAAGAAGATTCCCTACTTGAATGTTTCATAACGCTGTTAATCAAAATTTTTCTGAGTTGCTCATAGAGCATATTTTTTAATGTTAAAGAGACTATATATTTCTCTATCATACGGCGTTATTTAACATTCATTATAAATATTTATTATTTATCGCATTGTGTAACATTCATCTCTTTGAATCAAAAGCTTTCTCAAGTCTTCTCTTATTGTATATAGCATAAAAAAATATGTTTTTAATTATTCTTAGCTATCAAAATTTAATGCTATTGAATTTATTCTTTAATAAGAAGATTCCATACTTGAATGTTTCATAACGCTGTTAATCAAAATTTTTCTGAGTTGCTCACAAGCAGAGAGCACATTTTTTAATGTTAAAGAGATTATATATTTCTCTATCATACGGCGTTATTTAACATTCATCATAAATATTTATTATTTATTGCATTGTGTAACATTCATCACTTTGAATCAGAAGCTTTATGAATGTCATTGTATATAGCATAAAAAAATATGTTTTTAATTATTCTTAGCTATCGAAATTCAATGCTATTGAATTTATTGTTTAATAAGATGATTCCCTACTTGAATGTTTCATAACGCTGTTAATCAAAAATTTTCTGAGTTGCTCATAGAGCATATTTTTTAGTGTTAAAGAGATTATATATTTCTCTGTCATACGGCGTTATTTAACATTCATTATAAATATTTATTATTTATCGCATTGTGTAACATTCATCTCTTTGAAACAGAAGCTTTCTCAATGTCATTGTATATAGCATAAAAAAATATGTTTTTTATTATTCTTAGCTATAAAAATTTAATGCTATTGAATTTATTGTTTAATAGGAAGATTCCCTACTTGAATGTTTCATAACGCTGTTAATCAAAAATTTTCTGAGTTGCTCATACAGCATATTTTTTAATGTTAAAGAGATTATATATTTCTCTATCATACGGCGTTATTTAACATTCATTATAAATAATTATTATTTATTTCATTGTGTAAAATTAATCTCTTTCTTTCAGAAGCCTAATGATATATATATATATATATATATAATAATTGAAGTTATATGCAGTAAAATAAGATATCATTCTAATTATTTTATTCTTTTTAATTTATTGTTAACATCAAATATCGTATCTGAATGTTTCATAACGCTGTCATTCGAAATTTTTCTGAGTTGCTCATAGAGCATCTTTATTAATGCTAAAGAGATTATATATTTCTCTCTCATACGGCGTTATAAAACATTCATAATAATTGCATATTGTTTATTGCGTTGTGTAACATTCATCTCTATGAATCAGAGCTTTATCAATGTCTTTGTATATAGCATAAAAATATATGTTTCTAATTACTCTAAGCCAGCAAAAATTAATGCATATCAATTTATTGTTTAACAAGAAGATTCCATACTTGAATGTTTCATAACGCTGTTAATCAAAATTTTTCTGAGTAGCTTGTAGAGCACATTTTTTAATGTTAAAGAGATTATATATTTCTCTATCGTACGGCGTTATTTAACATTCATTATAAATATTTATTATTTATTGCATTGTGCAACGTTCATGTCTTTGTATCAGAAGCTTAATGAATGTCACTGTATATAACATAAAAAAATATGTTTCTAATTATTCTAAGCCCACAAAATTTAATGCTATTGAATTTGTGTTTTAATAAGAAGATTCCATACTTGAATGTTTCATAACGCTGTTAATCAAAATTTTTCTGAGTTGCTCATAGAGCACGTTTTTTAATGTTAAAGAGATTATATATTTCTCTATCATACGGCGTTATTTAACATTCATTATAAATATTTATTATTTATTGCATTGTGCAACGTTCATGTCTTTGAATCAGAATCTTTCTCAATGCAGGGATGGAACACGGGCGCAGAATTCATACCACTATCAATGTAAGAAAATTTTCTACCTCTTAAATCGACGATATTATAGGTAGAGAAATTTCTTAAACACATTCCGGTGTGAATTCTGCGCCCGTGTTCCATCCCTGTCAATGTCATTGTATATAGCATAAAAAAATATGTTTTTAATTATTCTTAGCTATCAAAATTTAATGCTATTGAATTTATTGTGTAATAAGAAGATTCCCTACTTGAATGTTTCATAACGCTGTTAATCAAAATTTTTCTGAGTTGCTCATAGAGCATATTTTTTAATGCTAAATAGATTACATATTTCTCTATCATACGGCGTTATTTAACATTCATCATAAATATTTATTATTTATTGCATTGTGTGACATTCATCACTTTGAATCAGAAGCTTTATGAATGTCATTGTATATAGCATAAAAAAATATGTTTTTAATTATTCTTAGCTATCAAAGTTTAATGCTATTGAATTTATTGTTTAATAAGAAGATTCCCTATTTGAATGTTTCATAACGCTGTTAATCAAAATTTTTCTGAGTTGCTCATAGAGCATATTTTTTAACATTAAAGAGATTATATATTTCTCTATCATACGGCGTTATTTAACATTCATTATAAATATTTATTATTTATCGCATTGTGTAACATTCATCTCTTTGAAACAGAAGCTTTCTCAATGTCATTGTATATAGCATAAAAAAAATATGTTTTTAATTATTTTTAGCTATCAAAATTTAATGCTATTGAATTTGTGTTTTAATAAGAAGATTCCATACTTGAATGTTTCATAACGCTGTTAATCAAAATTTTTCTGAGTTGCTCATAGAGCACGTTTTTTAATGTTAAAGAGATTATATATTTCTCTATCATACGGCGTTATTTAACATTCATTATAAATATTTATTATTTATTGCATTGTGCAACGTTCATGTCTTTGAATCAGAATCTTTCTCAATGTCATTGTATATAGCATAAAAAAATATGTTTTTAATTATTCTTAGCTATCAAAATTTAATGCTATTGAATTTATTGTTTAATAAGAAGATTCCCTACTTGAATGTTTCATAACGCTGTTAATCAAAATTTTTCTGAGTTGCTCATAGAGCATATTTTTTAATGCTAAAGAGATTATATATTTCTCTATCATACGGCGTTATTTAACATTCATCATAAATATTTATTATTTATTGCATTGTGTGACATTCATCACTTTGAATCAGAAGCTTTATGAATGTCATTGTATATAGCATAAAAAAATATGTTTTTAATTATTTTTAGCTATCAAAATTTAATGCTATTGAATTTATTGTTTAATAAGAAGATAATTGAATGTTTCATAACGCTGTTAATCAAAATTTTTCTGAGATGCTCAGAGAGCATATTTTTTAGTGTTAAAGAGATTATATATTTCTCCATCATACGGCGTTATTTAACATTCATTATAAATATTTATTATTTATCGCATTGTGTAACATTAATCTCTTTGAATCAGAAGCTTTCTCAATGTCATTGTATATAGCATAAAAAAATATGTTTTTAATTATTCTTAGCTAACAAAATTTAATGCAATTGAATTTATTGTTTAATAAGAAGATTCCCTACTTGAATACGGCGTTATTTAACGGCGTTATTTAACATTCATTATAGATATTTGTTATTTATTGCATTGTGTAAAATTAAGCTCTTTCTTTTAGAAGCCTAAAGATATATATATATATATATATATATATATATATATATATATATATATATATATATAATAATTGAAGTTGTATGCAGTAAAATAAGATAACTTTCTAATTATTTTATGCAATTCAATTTATTGTTAACATCAAACATTGAAACTGAATGTTTCATAACGCTGTCGTTCCAAATTTTTCGGAGTTGCTCGTAGAGAATATTTATTAATGTTAAAGAGATTATATATTTCTCTATCATACGGCGTTATATAACATTCAGAATAATTGCATATCGTTTATAACATTCATGTGTTTGTATCGGAAGCTTAATGAATATCATTGTATATAACATAAAAAAATATTTTTCTAATTTTTCTATGCTAGGAAAGATTAATGCTATTCTTTTTATTATTATTATTGGCAGACTTAATCCTTGAATATGTAATATCGCTGTCATTCGAAAATTTTCTGAATTACTCATAGAGCATATTTGTTATTTTTAAAGAGTTTTTTTTTTTTTTTTTTTTTTTTTTTTTTGTGTGTGTGTGTGGAGGGCGGCGATGTTATATAACATTCATTTTAATTATTTATTTAATATTGTGTTAAATTATGTTGATCTCTATATATCTGAAGGCTATTTATGAAAAATTAATAAATAACCTTGCCTTGTTTTAAATAAATAAATAAAACCCCTGTAACATTAAAATTTTATAATTATTGTATTTAAATAGACGTTAGAAAACAGGTATATTCAAAAACAGGTATATTCATCAAGAGAGATTTAAATTTTCATTGAACGATATAGAAAACTCTGAATTTTTATATTCAACTTATTAGATTTTTAGGAGAAGTAAATCTTCATTAAAATCAGCAGCAACAAAAGTAGTATCCATCAAATTTTGAATTTTACTCAGTGCGAAAAAACGCTCATTTCTTACATAATTATGTAAATTATTAATAAAATATATTGTATGAGATTCAAAAAGAAAAATCGAAAATGTTAGCTAAGGTCAATAAATACATTTGAATAAAGATTTTAAATTGTATGATCCGCCTTTTTTAACTTAGAAACTTGATTTTAACAGCATTTGGTCTGATCAAAGGCACAGCGTTATTATTATTATTTTTTTTTCCTTAAACCGGGATAATTCTACTTTATTAATGTGGTGTTCTTATTTTTATTCTTAATACCACAGAGAAAGTTCTTTTATTATTAATACCATTGAGAAAGTTCTTATACTTTAATACATAATGTAATTATCCCTTGTTCCAGACAAATACTTCCTACAGTAAGTCGTAAATTATGTTGCAAGCGGCAACACCGCCCTCTTTAAAAATTAATTAAATTATTATAAAGCTAGCAGCTTTTGCTCATTTCGCTGGTCTCTATATTTAAATGAGTTTCTTTCTTTTATATATATATATATATATATATATATATATAGAGAGAGAGAGAGAGAGAGAGAGAGAGGGAGAGAGAAAGAAATACATACGAGTATCTGTATTTTTCAGAAACTTTTTACCGAAATTGGATTTTATCATCGTGTCTTCATATCACGCTAAAAAACAAGGCACCTCCACTTTAAATTAAATGTAAACAATGTACTTAGACTCTTGTTGGCTCAGTTAGTTAGAGCGTCATGTTGATCATGCGAGATTCGTGAGTTCGATCCTCGAAGGGCCAAGGTGTTAAGTAGAAGCTTTCTTTTTTTTTGTAATAAAAAAGCACAAAATTAAAATTTAAGTAAAAATACATTTCTTAACAGTGTAAACTTTTTTTTATTGTGGAGCCCTAAAAATCATCAAATAAAAAATTTATTCTTACAAAGATATGCTGTAGATAAATGAAAATTTCAGCTTTAAGAAAATTCTAGAGAAAGTACAGATATTTCTCTTTTACAAGAAATGAAAAATTTTTAAAAATTCTAAATATTTTTAAAATTTTTGAGACCTTGTAGATTTAGGGTTTTGCGAGTGTATATACAAAAGCATATAACTAGGGATATTAGACATGAATATGCTTTTTAATATATCTAGAATTTAAAAAAAAAAATTCATTTCTTGTAAAAAAGAGAAATATCTAATTTTTCTCTAGAATTTTCTTAGTGCTTAAACTTTCATTTCTTTGCAGCATATCTTTGCAAGAATAAATTTCTATCTTATGATTTTTAGGGTTCCCAATAAAAAGCTTCTTCTGTTAAAAAAATGTACTTTAACTTAAATTTTTATTTTCTATACATCCTTACGAATAAGAACCAATAAGAAAATAATTGAAATTGCACAGAAACTTTACTTTGAGTCCTCGCTGTCTTTGGCAAAGACTTTCACACCGAAAAATCTTGGGTGTGTGTCTCAATTACCTGCGACAACGAATATCGAAAAATATCGAAAAAGACTTTTATATAATTTAAATCAAATTGGAGTGTAAAGGTTGATATTTTTATTTATTACCAACTATGCGAAAAATACCAGAGCCGGGAATCGAACCCGGGCACCTCCGCTTAACGCACGGATTCTCTACCACTGAGCTACCCTGACTGACAACCAGCTAGGCACTTATCGCATAATATTCGTTGGCAAATTCCCGGATCTGGTATTTTTCGCATAGTTGGTAATAAATAAAAATATCAACCTTTACACTCCAATTTGATTTAAATAAATATTCATGATTGATGAATTCATGAATAAAAATTTCTAAATTAAGACTTTTATATTTAAATCACAATTAATTGTAGACAACACTTAATGTACTATGCATAGTATTCATTGTCACGTTATTTCCTATATTTTATTTGATGTATCCTGTCAATCACAAAATGACAGTAATTTTGCTCCTGTATGTCTGTAACACAATATGCTAATAACGCTATTTCAGCAGAAATTTAGACAACTAGTATTTTTATGATTACATATATTTTCTATTAATCATATTTTCATTTTGACCTACCTATTTATGTCAATTTAAACTTGAACTAGCAGGCTTCGCCCGCTTCGCTGGCACTATGTTTAAAAGATTTCTTTTTAATTAAATAATTAAAACGTTTAAATAAATATATTTAGATTGAATCTGTGCAACAAAACTATTATTAAGACGAATATTCTCGAAAACAGTCAAATAGAAATGTTAATTCTTCGAATATTCTGGAAACAGTTGAAGCTGTTACTCGTACAGTAAAAGTCACTATTCGAAAAATGGTCTAGAAAAGTCGAATAGTACTTTGTTCCACAGGAGTAAAGCAAATAACAAAAAATACTCCAGAGCAGAAATCTTTGCTAGCTCACAAAAAATGTTCTGTCCCATAGAAATCAATTCCTAAAGTGCAATCACTCAGTGTAAGTCTCTGAATAACTCTGAATCGCTGTGACTACATACTCTTTCGAAAATCAACTCACTCCATTTTATAACTTTTGGCGATTGGACTTGGCGATGACTCCATCGAGAATCCCATGGTAAGCTCGAGATCTATGTTTCTGTGTGTCGGAGAGCTTCGAAACTTCGGGAACCCTAAACTACCATTTTCACCAAATTTGGTCACCCACTCACCAAGTTTGTCGCCAACATTCACCCAACTGGAAGTGAATGATCTGCCCTTTTATTTTCACTTCGCCTGCAAAACTACTTTCATTTCAACAGCACAATTGATGCAGGAAAAAAACTTAATCCCTTGTATCAATATGCTATGAGCACTTTCTGCCGTATTTTAGACAACTAATGTTTCTATGGTTATATATATTTCCCATTAAAAAATTTTATTTTTATTTATTTATTTAAATACTAATTTGAGTTAATTAAATATTTCTGCCCGACAGCGCACAAGAGCAGTCGCACACAGCAGCTCATTTATTTGTATGTTAAATTAGTGTAATGATTGGTACATATAAAAAAAAAAAAAAAAAAAAAAAAAAAAAATAAGTAAGTAAACATTGTCGTGCTACACAACTTTATTATATCTCTCCCTTGTCGGCTTTTCAGTTTTTGTCGCCCTATTAGCGATGGATTTTTTTTTTTTTTTTTTTTTTTTTTTGTATAATTTCTTGCATAAAAATGGAAAGCCAATTTTGCTAACACTTTTATCGGACAATTTTTCGTTAATATATAAGATTTCTTCATATTCTGTTTATTACTTTCTTCTATATTCAATAGAAGAAAGTATTGGATTCGTAAAAATTTTCGACCTCGGGTTTTTGATGGAATTGCACGTTTTGAGAGCTGTAGAACACGATTTGACCATTTTTAGAAAATGTCTGTGTGTCTGTGTGAGTGTGTGTGTCTGAGAGAGAGACAAAATTTTGTGGCAACTGTATCTCAGGAACTACTGCACAGAATTTCATACAAATTGGTATGTAGTTGAACCTTGGCATACGTTAGTGCCTATCAACTTTTGGCAAAAATTGTCTTACAGGTTGCGTTGCCATCCCACTTTTTCTAAATTTTTAACATGGTGATACAGGACAAAATTTTGTATAAATGTGCGTAAAGAGAATTATTTTTTAGTAATCATTATGAAATTTACAAGAATTATTTATAACAGAGATAGTCAACTGGGAAAAAAAATTTTTGTATGTGTAGGAGCCTCGTCAACCCCCCTAGAGGGGGGGGGGAGTCCCCCCTCGAGGGGAGCAAATTTTCAAGATGGGTATCTTTAGAAAAGTCTCGTCAATACCTTTAAAACGAATGATTGAACTATCAATCTGTGATAATTTAAAACAAAGTTATCGATTTTTTTTTTACTTTTTACGAAAAAAAAACAGAGAAATATCGTAATTAAAAAAAAAAAAAAAAATTAACCAAACTCTGTATTTAGTTGGCCACTCCCATAAACTGGTGCTGATTAGATTTGGGGATCAATCGCACAACAGGAGGCGCTGTGATCGTATTTTTTCTAAATTTTTAACGTGGCAGTATAGGACAAAAATTCGTATAAATGTACATAATGAGAGTTATTCTTAACCTGTTATTGTAAAATTAATACGAATTATTAATAATAATAGAAGTTAATTAGGAAAAAAAAATTGTGCATTTGTGGGCATCGCTTCCTCCCGTTGGGGGGAAGTACCCCACGGGGTGGGTTAAATTTCAAAGATAGGTATCTTTCGAAAGGTCACGTCAATACCTTTAAAACGAATGGTTGAACTATAAACACGTGATAATTTAAAACAAAGTTATCGATTTGTTTTTACTTTTAACGAAGAAAAACTTAGATTTTTTTTTTTTCAATAGTGTTACTGAGCGAATTTGTATAGGAAAATATAGAAGAAAGTCTTGAGATAGCCACAACATACTAGTTTTATTAATGGTTTTTAGGTTTAAAATAGTGCTTGCTAAAATAAATTTTCTTCTTTGAAAACTGTATATATACACTGCTCGACATTGAAAATGCAACACCAAGAAGGAATGATAATAACGGAATGAAATTTGTTGGGCACATACATTATAGTAGGAAGAACAATTGATTAAAATTTCAGGAAATTTGGAGTAATATTTACTGAGAAAACAATACATAAAGCAGCGACCTCGGTGAGCAATAACAGCACATATCTGCCTAGGCATTGAATCGAACAGCGATTGGATGACATGTACGGGTAGATCACTTCATGAAGCTTCAACACGATGCCACAATTCATCGATCGAAGTTACTGGTGAGTGGTGGGGGGCCAGTCGCTTTTCTACGATTAAACAGTCATTTTCATTGGTGCGAGATCAGGAGAATGCGTTGGCCAGAGCAACAGTCGAACACATATGGCATCAATGAAGGTCCAGACAATATGGACAACTTGCGGTCGTGCATTGTTCTGCTTAAATGTTGCGCTTCGGAGGCCTTGAACATAGGGCAGAGCTATGAGCTTTAACTCGTTAGAAATGTAATGGCTGGTGTTCAGAGTGGCGAGCATAAAAACAAGAGGTGACCGGGACATGTATCGAATGGTACAACATACCATCAATCCAGGTGGTAACTCAGTATGCGGCTACCAAAATTCTGATTAATCTCAAAACTGCAGGAATGGCGTGAAGTCACTTTTCAGACAAATCACAATCCTGTTTACCAGGGTTGTTATTTTGTGCACATTTTTGTCAAAAGTCCGGGACGCTGGACAAAAGTGGATAAAACATGGACAAAACTGGAAAAAAACACACGAAACTGGACAAAATAAAATCCACTAAACTGTACAAGTTCAATGCATAAAATTATTCTGTTAAAACAATAAATTGCAATTTTAACTTTAAATTAGCAATTATAGCAATAGAAATATTTTATGAAAAATTAATTATTTGATTAATGAAAAGTGTAATTTCATTTTAATCATGATAAACAAACAAACAAACAAAAAAAAAAAAATCATGAAGAAAATGCTAATTGCATTAGTTATGTACAGCTGTACATGTAACAAAGTAAATCTGTTATGGTGGACTGTTATATTTATCATACTGGATTTTAAGATTTAAAAAAAAGTTATTTCATGCTTTATCTAAATCTTTAAAAACAAAAGAAATAGACACGGCTGTTCAGCCAGAAAAAGATTTCATGCTTAATGTTGAGTTATCTCCAGTGCATAATGTTGACAATTAAAAATGAAGAATAACTTAATTGAATTTCTGAACATTAAGTAATTCACTGTTGTTTAAATAAAATAAAGTAAGAGTAGTCATTAAATAAACAAATGAGAAAATTATAATAAGTGTTTTATTATTTGAAATAGTATATTGTATAGTGGAATGGAATGTATCCAAATTCTTTTATGTATCTCTGTAAAAGAACTAATAGTGTTAGAGTCACCAAAATGTATACAGTTTGTGTGACATATACTTATAACTTGCATATAAATTTAAAGCTCAATCAAATGAGGCATTCAAACACCATCACATTTTAAATAATTTCAGACTATAGGCTATAAATATTACAGAATTTTTCATTATTTCCCTGTAAAAAAAAACTATAAATGCTAGATTCACCAAAATAAATTTACACAATTCATTTGACAGTGACCAATAACAAGTATAAAAAGTTTCAACTGAATTGAATAGGAATTCAGTTGCTATCACACTTTAAATTATTTGAGCCCATAGGCTATAATTATAAAGAATTTGTATCCTGGTAAAAAAAAAAAAAAAAAAAACTGTGCTAGATTCTTCAAAATGTATACAATTTGTGCTACGATAGCCTGTAACATATGTACCAATTTTTAGCTCATTTGAACAAAGCATTTAGACAATATTGTGTTCACTCTACTCAGATATACATACATCATCGTAAAATAGCAAAAATGAACTTATGGAACCTCAAAACATGTAGATACACCAACATCACAAAGTCAAGTTTTTGTCATGATTACAATACTTTCCTTACCTATGTATTTTCAGAAAGAAAAAAATTCCATGAAATATATGTGAAACATTTATTTCATCATGCTTAATTAAAAATTTTTAAAAAGTATTTACGACTGTGAGAGAGAAGATGGCAATGTAGTTGTAAGCAGGAGGGGGGGAGGGGGGGAATTAAAATTTGAAACTATAAACTATCACTTTTGCATCCAATCCACCCTTAGAAATAGATATATTTATTTATTAAATATTGTTAACTTTTCATGTCTGTTTTGAAATATTTAAATTGATTTTATTCGCATACAGGGTTCAGAAAGTTGTAAAAAAAAAAATGGTCGCCTACAAAAAATTCTGGTAGCCCGTAAAAATATTCTTTGACTCTTTCTTCCTTCTATTCTTTCTCCCATCCCCCCCTTTCCAGTTTCAAAATTTACTTGAATATAGAAATTAAGATTCTATATATAAAAACCAATTATTTATTAGGCTTGAATGATTTCTTTTTTTTACGTCAGGAAATACCTGTTTAATTTAACAAAATGAAACTGGTTTTATTATTTTCATTAAACCAATACACCATCGGCATTGATACATCATTACACAGGTACAACGATTCACCATCAGGTCGATAGCATATGCAGACAAGGAGCAGTGTAAACCAACTCCTTAAAATGGTGCAATAATTTAATACCAAGTTGTGAAACATGCACGGAACGGAGATGTGTAAATCCCCTAATTCAACACAGTATCTCAAAAAGTGGTGAGAGAAGCAGGAATCAAAAGAGGGAATGTTAGCCTGCATCGAAAGTAGAATTGGAGCCCAATTCTAGGACCAATTCTTTCACTAAAATATATATTTAAAAAAAAAAAGTTTCCTTAAAATTGAAAACATTGCTAGTTAAAAAATATTGGTTGCCAATGGCGACCAGCTGACCGTATTTCATGAGCACCGCACATACACATATTGATAAAGAATTGTTTTATATGTAGGGAAAGAATAAAGATAATTTTTTAATTATACTTTTTAAAAAAGGATTATATTTATACTTTTAACTTAGATAAATTTACCTTATACAATATCCTCTTTAAAAACTTAGCAAATATATTTCGGGTATCTCCGTACCCATCTTCAGTGCCAAGTGAAAATGTCTGTTCCTCTGAGGTGGTCACTTCGTGGTGTTGTGTTTTTCTTGGTCTCGCTTCACTTCATTTCTTTTTTCGTTTTCTTGTAAAAATTATTGCCACACTGCCGGAATAATGCAGTGCTCCCAGTCATTAATAGCTTGATTGTTAGTAATTATTTCTATGGCCTCCCTTTTTCGCAAAAAAGAACACCACGCTGACTTAAAATATAGTAAAACTTCCACCGCTTTCTCCTCCACCCACAATACTAACCCTATTAACGTTAACTCCATCAATATTAATAAAATAGCCCCGTACAATAATCACCACTACGTACTAAAACGGGAGGCTATAGAAATAATTACTATTAATCAAGCTGTTAATGACTGGGAGCACTGCATTATTCCGGCAGTATGGCAACAATTTTTACAAGAAAACGAAAAAAGAAATGAAGTGGAGCGAGACCACGCAAAACACAACACCACAAAGTGACCACCTCAGAGGAACAGACATTTTCACTTGGCACTGAAGATGGGTGCGGAGATACACTGTAAAAAATTTTGCGTCAAATTACAAACAATTATTTAGTAGCTTTACAGATTTCGTAACATTTACTAAGAAATCACCTGTAACCAGCCATTGCTAGTAAAAATACTAAGTAAATTGCTGTGACGCTTACAGGCCGAACTTTACAAACATGATTTGTTCCTTCGCATTCCCGTCAAGTTCGCTTTTATTATTATTTATTATTATTATTATTAAAAAAAAAAAAAAAAAAAAATAGTACATTTATTATCCTTACGGAATTAAAAATTTTAAGCAAGCTATAATTTATTTATTGAAAGCTGCAAATATCTATAATTAATCGATTTGGCAAAAACCTTTTCTCCACACATTTACTTATTTCTTTTAGGTCAAAGAAAGTGGAACTTTTGCTTTTAAGATATTATTTCACTTTTTCGTTCTTTTATAAAATTTCATTTCGGTTATTTAGAATTGCTCCTTTTAAGCAAAGTTTTATTAAACTTTTTAAAACTGAAAATAAATTTTGTTTTATTTATAGAGCTAATGAATAAATCGCTGTAGTTAAGAATAATCTGCAGGTTTATATTAAAAATTATGAGGTTAGACATTGCAACAGTTTTATCTAATAATGTCGGTCGAAATTTTGTTTTAAGAGGGAAAATTATGCAAATAAAATTTAAAAGAGGGATTCCAACTATGTTTCCAAACAGATATTCTTTACTAAATATTTTCAAAGTTTTGCATGTAAATTTGACGTAATTTTTGAGAATATTAGTTGGATATGTTTATAAAGTATAAAATTTATTTTTTGTTTGCTACATCATATCTTTAATATAATATAATATAATATACAGTGAAACCTCTCAAGTTGGATACCCCTATAAGTTGGACACCCCTCTAAGTTGGACGCTTTTTCTCGGAACGGAATGTATCCATTAACATTATGTCTAACCCCTATAAGTTGGACACCTCTCTAAGTTGGACACTTTTTCTTGGAACCGTAGGTGTCCAACTTAGAGAGGTTTTACTGTATTAGATTTTTTTTTTTTTTTTTTTTTTTTAATGATAAAATAAAATATTTACAAATAGGAAAATTTTTAAGCCTGAATTATTTTAAACTTGCATTTAATATGTAATTCTAAAATATCAGTTTGTTCTTTTACATCTTTGATATGAAAATATTTATTAAATTATATTTGATAAAATACTTGCATGTACAAAAAATTAAATTCTTGCATGTACAAAATTTTAAAGTGTTGGCGTTTTAAATTTATATTTAAAAGGATTTCCTATTCCTAATTTTCAAGTAAGTGTCAATTTAAACAGATCTAAATATATTAAATATATTTTACAAGAATAAAAATTTCACAGAAAAACAGAAAAATTCAAATGTTATATTTAGCAATGCATTATTTATATATATATATAATATATGTTTATAATTACATTTAATATTCATTAAATTATTTTTGTAACATAAGCAATATTTTAAGTAGGCAAAAAGGTAGAGATTGTTGCAGTATATATTACATTTAACATTTTGTGAGAATAGTTGTTAATCTTCAAAAATGACGTATGCTTTTATATATAGTAATTTGAATTTTCTGATAAATATATGTTTACAAATAGATTTAAACTTCTAAAATTACATGAGATGATTTTGCATTATTACCTGAGTTACATTAACACAATTAATAATACAAAATCTGCACCATTGAATCAGAAAAAAAAGTAGAATTACATGAGAGATTTCTGTATTTATTACTAGTAGAATTTCGGAATCCCAAACTAAAAGTTTCCTAGTAAAAATACAGAAAGAATTCATCTAATACTACTAAAAATTTCTTAGTAAGCATTATAAGAAAATCACCTGAAATGATAACAAAAAGTTTTTTAGTATATTTTCTAACATTTACGTAATGAATGTACAAGGGAAGTATTAGCAACATTACTAAAGATAAATTAAGAATTTAAATAAAACAATATTTTTCGATCGCTAAGATTATTATATCTATTCCTTCCTCTCTTTCTTTATAAACAGATTACAGACAAGTAGATAGCGGATGTTACTTTGTAGAATTCTAAATTACGTGAGAAAAGCGAGATGTTATTCAGAGAAGGACCCCTGGCCAGTTCCCAGATAATCACAGGCTAGGTTGACGACGACGTGAGGGAGAATATAATTAATTATTCGTGGCCATTTGGACTTGGAGTCTGAGAGTCTCCAAGAAAGTTTTTGTAGAAAGACCATTATTTTTCAGAAATCCCGTTGTTCAGTTAAGTATTTAGTACAAAAGCTTATGTTCGAAATAGCCACACAAATAGTCACATCTATGACACAAAAATATCATGCTCAATGCTTTCTTAAAAATTGGTCATTAAGGAGAAAATACTAATAGAATATAAGGTGAAAATTAAAATATTGTTAAAACAAACACATCTTAATTTATACATTTCTAATAGCATCTACATTTAAATAGCATTGTATTTATGTGTGTATCTCAGTTTATTCGTCTATTACTGTGGAATCGACCTTACTTTCAATCTTGGGTAACAAAGGAGAAGGAATCGCTACTTTAAAGAAACTTATAATACTAAAGCGAACAAAGCACTCACCACACAGCTGTATAAGATTTTTTGAATGATTAATTTATAAGACCAATAATTATACTCGAAAAGTTTTAAAAATTTATATTGTCTAAGCTTATAAAATACTACTTTAATATACATAATAAGATATATATATATATATATATATATATATATATATATATATATACACACACACACACACAATTTCAATTATAGATTAGCCTAATATGTTTTCAATGTAATAGAAACCTTAGTCTTAAATAGCTTTAATAATGATACTAGACAATATTATTAAATGTAACAAATTACAAAGATTCCTAAAATACAGAATTTTATTAATGATCAAAAATTTCACAGACTTCAATTTTCAGAATAAAAAAATTAACTTCTTACTTTAAAATTAACTAAATATAACCTTTAATACGACTTGTTACGAAATAATTTCGGATGATTAAAATGTATGTACTCCATAGCCAAATGATGTAATGTACAAAATTTCAGCATTACATCATAAAATATTTTAGAATTATATTTAAAAAAATTTGTTCGAGATTACTGACAAATTAAAATATTACTGTATATATTATATATATATATATATATATATATATATGCGTTATGATTGTTTTTATTCATAATTCATTAATGACTGATCCCGAAAGAAAAGGGCACCGAAGAAAGAGCACTGGAAAAAAAGACACCCAGAAAAAAAGGCATCGATAAAATGAGCACCGGATATATGGGTACTGAAAAAAAAGATGATTATTTATTTTATCTATCTAAAATTTATCTATCTCTAACTCTTTGGGAAAATTACAGTGAGTATTATAGCTGTGGGGTTTAAAATTGAAAAACTTTTTTTTATTATCATGCCTCTGAGACTTTTTATAACGGAATAGTAAATTTCAACTTAAATGTATCAAGCTGAAAAGCACATTTTAGTTACTAATTTCATTTTTCTTTTCTTTCATTCACCGATCTTCTTTTTAGCATGGGCGTTTGTATGAGAAATTAACTTTTGTGTTCTTGAAATTAAATCCCCTAAACTCTTAATTAAAAAAAAAAAAAAAAAAACTTATTTATTTTATCGTATTTAATTTCTTTGCAAGCATATTTATATTATTTTATTATATGTGTAATGTGAATGTTTAAGGAATTAAAGAACGTGGTCCAGTTTTTTTAATACATTATTTATATATATAATTTAGTAAATAATGATAAATTAATTTTGTATAAAATAGGCGCATGAAGCAGCAATAAAATTTTATACAAGAAAATAAATTTTAATATAAATTATGATGTATGAAAATCATAGTGGAATATACAAACAGTAAAAATAAATAAATAAATAAATAATAGCATTGTTAATAAACAAAAAAAAAAAAAAAAAAAAAAAAAAAAAAAAAAAAAGTTAATTTAAAATCACATCTTCTGAAACCTGTTAAATTAAATAATTCCTTTAAATTGCTGTGTTCCCACCTGCTGAAGCATAATAGAGCTTGTATTTGATTTTTTGGCTTGAATAATTTTAAATCAAATTAATTTTCCAAATTTTGGTGATAATTGGAAAACCTGAAGTGGGTTATCGGAAACCGGAAATGAGATCGTATGTCAGTATCTCAAAAACGCCTCGAACAATTTTTTTCAAAGTTGCTACATAAACACTCCATTGGATATCCGTTCGAATGATATAGTTGGTTAGTTCAGGAAAATTGTTAGGCGTCCTGTATAAATAGTTCAATTTCAGGACTCGTAAGTGCGTTTTTTTAAAAACAACTATACGAATTTTTTTCAAACTCGCCAAATTAACTCTCTTTTAAATATCTTTTCGTGTGCAATTATTGTTTTCCGGTCAATAATTGAGTATGCCAAGATTTGGTAAAAGTTGGTATCTCAAAAACGGCTCTAACGATTTTCTTTAAAATTGCTACATAAATCTATTTTTTATACCATTTCTCATGTATTATGTGGTTATTAAAAGAAAATTAATAATCATCTTGCTTAGGTAGGTCAATTTAAGATCTCGGAAATTGATGTTTCAAAACGTAATTCAACTATTTCTTTTTCTTTCTATCTTTTTTTTTTTTTTTTTTTTTCTCAAAATTTTTAACTTGCTATGTAAACTTAGTTTTATATGTCGTTACACGTGTATTAAGTTTCTCTTACTGGAAAAAAAAAATTAGGTTTCTACTTCGTTAGAAAAATTTTATGTCTTCTGGTCATATTATCTCCAAAAAAAAAAAAAAAAAAAAGCATATAATACGTGTAATAGTGGGTAATGAAAGTCGTGTGATTATTTCATACCAGATTTTATTTATTGTTGTTATTGTTTGAACATTTCCTATAATTTTCGTACATCGCAATTTAAATTAAAGCCCACTTTAGTTGGTTTATCAGTGTTCATAGCTGGTGTACTATAAGAGAATTTCAATTGCACTTTTAAATGTTATCAAGGCGTCAAATTTTAACAGGCACAAACATGTTTAAATTAAAATATAAAAAATATATTATGTAAAAATGAATGCCGAGTAAAATATTAAAAAAGAAAGCAGGCAGAAAATATTAATTATTCCAAAAAATATTAAGGCTATCATCAGGAAAGCCCCTCAATGCAGTGTAGAAGCAGCAAAACCTCTTAAAAGCTACTAAAGAATCAGTATGGTGTTTTGGGGCCTATTTAATATTTTTTATCTGCTTTCATTTTTAAGTTTTTGGCCTATATTCGTTTTCAAATTTTATATTATAATTATTTTTGTATGTCTTCTATTTGCTGCAACTTCTTACGCATTGACTACGTGAATTTGTTATCTTTGAAGTGAATTTATTGTCCTTAGAATTTTTGCAAAATAAGACTATACATACATACATATATATATATATATATGATTTCACTTGTTTGGACTTTGTCCTTTTTCAACATAGTTTTTCTTACATTAAATATATGTAATAATTTCTTATAAATCATTAAATATTGTATATATATATATATATATATATATATATATATATATATATATATATATATAAACGATTGGCGGAAAAATAATCACCAGGAAAACAAAAAAAAAAAAAAAAAAGTCACCAGGAAAAAATGTCTCCGGAAAAAGGAAAAACAGTTTTAAAAGAAACATAATGCGACTAAAAGTTATTAAAAAGCTGATTTTATCATTTATGAAGACGACCGAACTATTTTTCCAGTGTTTTTTTTCTCCAGGTGACTTTTTTTTTTTTTTTTTTTTTTTTTTTTTTCCGCATCTCTTTTTTCGATGACTTTTATCCGTGGCTTTTTTTTTTTTTTTTTTTTCGCTTTCCATATAAACAGGAAACAGATTATAGTTAAAATGAATTAGGATACGAAAAACATAACTAAATTTAACTAAAACATGGTTTTGAAAAAAAAAAAAAAAAAAATGAAAGAAAGAAAGAAATTTATGACATGAACATTTCAAATAATTATGCTGTTTACTCAGTCATATATAAAATACAGTTAATCCTATTTTAACCTAAGAAATGAACATTTAATTAATGAATATCTTAAAACTTTTTGGCAATGTCTTATACTGTTTATCTAATTTATTCAAGTTTTTTACTTCTTCAAAAGGGTAGTAGCTAAATTATGGTTTTCTTTCTTTCTTCTTCTTCTTATTTTTATTATTATTATTACAGTTAGCATTGAAATAATAACAACATAATAATTATCCATTTGTCATTATATCAACAATTTAGTATTTTACAAGTACTCGAGAAAATATAATGTTCCTTATTTTTATGCAAACTAAATAATAATAGTAATAATATTAAGTAAAAAAAAAATTAAAGCATTTTTACGAGAAGTATATAAATATATAAAAATTATTGTAGTACATTATTACTATTATTATTATTATTATTTTATTTTATTTTATTTTATCTTATTTTATTTATTTATTTTTGAGGCATTAACACAACCCCTGAACCTGTGTGATTAAAAGTAAATAAATGAATAAATAAAAATAAACTTGAGATTTTTTGTTTAAAAAGTACTATTTTTTAAATTTTAAATCATTAAAAATTATTTTAATACTCGCACGTATATAAAACGAAAACAACAAGATTAGAGCATTTCAAATAATTAAGGTTAATTGGGAAGAAACAAACGTCTTAATTAGAGCATCATTAACTACATACTAGAATAAAAATGGCAAAGCCTATAAAAACAGATGAATAAGGCAGAAATAATAAGTATATTAAAAAAAAAAAAAAAAAAAAAAAGCATTCCATACAGTAATTGAATATTTAATATTAATTTAGAAAAAGTATCTTTTAAAAAATATTTATTTCAAAATTTTAAGTATATACCTAATGATAGTCAGTTGATTACCATTTATTCGTAATTTTTATGTTTTGATATTTATACCTTTTTTGGGGAATTAAGAATATTTATGCTATTTAAAGTACATATACATAATAATTTTATTTATCTGTGCATACAATTTATTTTTTCATAAAGCATGACGTAGCCAGTTTATAACTGCAAAATTTAGCAGCAAATTCTATTTCTATTTATTTTTTATTTTTTTAACACATTTATTTAAACGAATTATTTATTATTGCATTTACTTGAAGTTATTATTTATAATTACATATTTATGTGAAGGAAATAATCGCATAATGTTAAAATTATATTCCTTTTTCAATACTTTCTATTTTCCCTGGTTGTTATTTATTGATGACAAAATGTAAAACGATTTCACATGGAAAAGTCTCAGTCTGGCGCCCCTCAAAGTAGATCCAGGACGCCAGTGCTCCACAGGGGTGCAACGATTACACAAAGCGCGTTGTAGAAACAATTTCTCCAAGCCCCAAGGAACTGAACTAAAAAACAACTGCATGCGTGGGAAGGGAATTCGTATAAAAATAAGTAGCTTCCCTGGGGGTGGGGGGGGGGGAGGGCTGTGTACGTGTGGACGCGGAGTTCTATGCTCATTCATATTCACACTGGGCAGTGGACTGGACAGCGCAGTTTGCTACAGCCACAGATCGTTAGGACGTCCATTAGCATCATAGCTCATCTTTGAACGAGAAAAAGATTCCAAGGTAAATTTTCTCCCTTTTCGATTATTCTATAAAATTCTTATTCTGTGTAATACATAATTTCTTAATTAAGGGTGTTCCTTTTTTTTTTTTTTTTTTTTTCTCTCTCTGTCTTTTTTCCGAACACGAAAATCTTTTAGACTAATCTAAAGTTTTCTCCATTCACTGTTTTAACCACAGTGCATAAATTACTCCTCTCTCTCTCTCTCTCTCTCTCTCTCTCTTTTTTTTTCCTCTTGGCAATTTTTTTTGTAAAATTCTATTCAAAATTGTAATGGTAAACAAAATGAATTTAAAAACATAGTGAATTAATGTTATTCATTCAACATTAGAATCCATATTACTTTATTTATTTTATTTTATTTTATTTTAATTACTTATTTTGTTATTTTAACAAAACTTTGTTGCAGTTTTTCGCAAAATTCTATTCCAAACTGTAAAACTGTAATATTAAATAAGTTGCACTTGAAAGCTGCTTCAAGTGGTTTAATTAAGCATTATTTACACTAGATTAAAATTATTATTATTTTGTAATTTTTTTTTATTGTCATTGTTAATGTAATTTATAACCAAACAAAATGTAAAAGCATCCCATTTGAAATTTATAATTAGTAAAATAATTTTTCATTAGTTTTACACAAAAGGCTTTAATATTTTGTTAACAAATAAAACACATAAAAAAATATTAATTTATTTAATAACGCTTAAATAATCATTATGTTGAATTTGGTAAATAACAATTTGAAATTAAAATTTAAGTTTTATTTATTTGTTTATTTATTTTCACTACGTAATTTGTAAAAACAAAAATGAAGAAATATTTACATTTTAATTTTTCAGTTATATCCTAAAGTTTTAAATTTTCCCCAGTAAATTCCACGCAGGCATGTTTTTGAATTATATTCCTTATTTTGACTTTATTTCTATACTTATTCAATTCTTTATTATAACGGTAAAGTATTTTTAATTTGCCTGTTTATTTAAAATTCAATTCTTTATTATAACGGTAAAGTATTTTTAATTTGCCTGTTTATTTAAAATGTAACATTGGGCTTATATTTCTAAAAAAAGAATTTATGTTAATGAATGTTCCATAGATTTATCTCTAAAATGTTTTTATCGAATGATTTCTTTCTTCCTTTCTTTTATTTTTATTTTTGCTCTTGGTTATTTTTTTTTTTTTTTTTTGTAAAATTCAATTGAAAATTGTAATGTTCAATAAGTTGACTTTGAAAGCAGCTTCAAGTGATTTAAGTAAACATTAATTACACAAGACTAAAATTATTATTATTATTATTTCGTTATTGCAATTTTTGACCAAACAAAGTTTAAAACTGGCCTATGTGAAATTTATAATTTGTAACATAATTTTTCATCAGTTTTATGCAAAAGGCTTTAATATTTTGCTAACGAATTACTAATAAATAAAAGAAATATTAATTTAATTAATCATTATGTTGAATTTGGTAAATAACAATTTGAAGTTGAAATTTAAGTTTTATTTATTTATTTATTTATTTATTTTCACTATGTAATTTGTAAAAAAAAAAAAAAGAAAAAAAAAAAAAAACTTGAAGAAATATTTATATATTATGTTCCGAAAACATAGCATAGAATTTTTCAGTTGTATCTTAAAGTTCTAAAATTCTCCCAGTAAATTACACACAGGCATGCTTTTAAATTATATGTATTTCATATTTTAACATTATTTCGATACTTATTCAATTTTTATTATAACAGTAAAGTATTTTTAATTTGTCTAAAAGGTTTTTTCGAACGTTTTATTTTTCTTCCTTCATTTCTTTTCTTCTTCTACTTATTATTATTTTGCTCTTGATAATTTTTCGTAAAATTGGATTCCAAATTGTAAAAATGTAATATTAAATAAGTTGCACTTGAGAGCTGCTTCAAGTGATTTAAATAAGCATTATTTACACAAGATTAAAATTATTATTCTTTTGTAATTTTTTTCTTTTTTTCTTTATTTTTCTTTTTTCTTTTCTTTTCTTTTCTTTTATTGTTATTGTAATTTATAACCAAACAAAATGTAAAACCATCCCATTTGAAATTTATAATTAGTGAAATAATTTTTCATTAGTTTTATACAAAAGGCTTTAATATTTTGTTAACAAATAAAACAACACGTAAAAAAAATATTAATTTATTTAATAATGCTTAATTAATCATTATGTTGAATTTAGTAAATAACAATTTGAAATTGAAAGTTAAGTTTTATTTATTTATTTATTTATTTTCACTATGTAATTTGTAAAAACAAAAATGAAGAAATATTTACATTTTTTATTTTTCAATTATATCCTAAAGTTCTAGATTTCCCCCCAGTAAATTCCACGCAGGCCTATTTTTGAATTATATTCCTTATTTTGACTTTATTTCTATACTTATTGAATTCTTTATTATAACGGTAAAGTATTTTTAATTTGCCTGTTTATTTAAAATATAACATTGGGCTTACATTTCTAAAAAATAAATTTATATTAATGAATGTTCCATAGATTTATCTCTAAAATGTTTTTTTTTTTTTTCAAATTATTTTTCTTTTTTCCTTTCTTTTATTTTTATTCTTATTTTTGCTCTTGGTTTTTTTTTTTTTTTTTTTTTTTTGATAAAATTCAATTGAAAATTGTAATATTCAATAAGTTGACTTTGAGAGCAGCTTCAAGTGATTTACTTAAACATTAGTTACACAAGACTGAAATTACTATTATTTTGTAATTTGTATTATTTTTATTTTTATTTTTTTGTTATTGTAACTTTTGACCAAACAAAATTTAAAACTAGCCTATGTGAAATTTATAATTTGTATAAAATAATTTTTCATTAGTTTTATACAAAAGGCTTTAATATTTTGCTAAAGAATTACTACTACTACTAATAATAATAATAAAAAAAAGAAATATTAATTTAAATAATAATGTTTAAACAATCATTAGGTTGAATTTGGTAAATAACAATTTTGAAGTTGAAATTTAAGTTTTATTTATTTATTTATTTATTTTCACTATCTAATTTGTTAAAAAAAAAAAAAAAAAAAAAAAAAAAATGAAACAATATTTATATATTATGTTCCGAAAACATAGTATAGAATTTTTCAGTTGTATCTTAAAGTTCTGAAATTCTCCCAGTAAATTACACACAGGCATATTTTTAAATTATATTTCATATTTTAACTTTATTTCTATACTTATTCTATTTTTATTATAACAGTAAAGTATTTTTAATTTGTCTAAAAGGTTTTTTCGAACGTTTTATTTTTCTTCCTTCATTTCTTTTCTTTTCTTCTTCTACTTATTATTATTTTGCTCTTGATAATTTTTCGTAAAATTGGATTCCAAATTGTAAAAATGTAATATTAAATAAGTTGCACTTGAGAGCTGCTTTAAGTGGTTTAATTAAGCATTATTTACACTAGATTAAAATTATTATTATTTTCTATTTCTTTTTTTAATTGTTAATGTAATTTATAACCAAACAACATGTAAAACCATCCCAATCGAAATTTATAATTAGTAAAATAATTTTTCATTAGTTTTATACAAAAGGCTTTAATATTTTATTAACGAATAAAAGAACACATAAAAAAATATTAATTTATTTAATAATGCTTAAATAATCATGTTGAATTTGGTAAATAACAATTTGAAATTGAAATTTAAGTTTTTATTTATTTATTTATTTATTTATTACATTTCTAAAAAATGAATTATTGTTAATGAATGTTCCATAGATTTATCTCTAAAATGTTTTTTTTTTTTTTTTTTTTTTTCGAATGGTTTTCCTTTCTTTCTTCCTTTCCTTTCTTTTCTTTTTATTTTTGCTCTTGGCTTTTTTTTTTTTTTTTTTTTTTTTTTTTTGTGAAAATCAATTGGAATTGTAATATTTAATAAGTTGACTTTGAGAGCAGCTTCAAGAGTTTTAATTAAACATTAGTTACACAAGACTAAAATTATTATTATTATTGTTGTTGTTGTTGTTGTTGTTGTAGTTGTTATTGTAATTTTTGACCAAACAAAATTTAAAACTAGCCTGTGTGAAATTTATAATACATAAAATAATTTTTCATTAGTTTTATACAAAAGGCTTTAATATTTTGCTAACGAATTACTAATAAATAAAAGAAATATTAATTTAATTAATAATGTTTAATTAATTATTATGTTGAATTTGGTAAATAACAATTTGAAGTTGAAATTTAAGTTTTATTTATTTATTTATTTTCACTATGAGAATTTTTCAGATATATCTTAAAGTTCTAAAATTATCCCAGTAAATTACACACAGGCATGTTTTCAAATTATATTTCATATTTTAACTTTATTTCTGTACTTATTCAATTTTTATTATAAAAGTGAAGTACTTTTAATTTCTCTAAAATGTTTTTTCGAATGTCTTATCTTTCTTCCTTCATTTCCTTTCTTTCTTTCTTTTTTTTTTTTTTTTTTTTTTTTCTTATTATTATTATTATTTTGCTCTTGATAATTTTTTCGTAAAATTCGATTCCAAATTGTAAAAATGTAATATTAAGTAAGTTGCACTTGAGAGCTGCTTCAAGTGGTTTAATTAAGCATTATTTAAACTAGATTAAAATTATTATTATTTTGTAATTTTTTTTAATTGTTATTGTAATTTATAACCAAACAAAATGTAAAACCATCCCATTTGAGATTTATAATCAGTAAAATAATTTTTCATTAGTTTTATACAAAGGGCTTTAATATTTTGTTGACAAATAGAACGCATAAAAAAATATTAATTTATTTAATAATGCTTAATTAATTGTTATGTTGAATTTAGTAAAGAACTTCTATAATTTCTAAGTAATTTCTATACTTATTCAACCCTTTATTATAACGGTAAAGTATTTGTAATTTGCCTGTTTATTTAAAATGTAACACTGGGCTTACATTTCTAAAAAATGAATTTATGTTAATGAATGTTCCATAGATTTATCTCTAAAATGTTTTTTTTTTTTTTTTTTTTTTTTTTTTAAAGATTTTCTTTCTTCCTTCCTTTCCTTTCCTTTCTTTTTATTTTTGCTCTTGGCATTTTTTTTTTTTTTTTTTTTTTTTTTTTTTGTAAAATTCAATTCAAAATTGCAGTATTCAATAAGTTGACTTTGAAAGCAGCTTCAAGTGATTTAATTAAACATACAAGACTAAAATTATTATTTTGTATTTTTCTTTTTTCGTTATTGTAATTTTTGACCAAAAAAATTTAAAACTAACCTATGTGAAATTTATAATTGTTAAAATGATTTTTCATTAGTTTTATACAAAGGGCTTTAATATTTTGCTAAATAATGCTAAAAATTTGTGTTAAGGAAATAATTTATAATAATAATAATAATAATAATAATAATAATAATACATATATATATATATAAGTATAAATAGATACATTTGTAATATCCGGTTGCTAAATTTTAAGATATTCGGCCAAACTGAATATTTCATATCACTTTCCCATTACTAACTGAATACTTGGTATAACTACTTTATAAATTATATAGTTTTATTTTATTTGAAAACATCCTTTTCATTTCGAATTAAGGATTAAAATTTATTCATTATTTATCGAATAAACTTTTATAAAAGCGTCCTCGTATCACTTCCCCCCACCGTTTTTTGTTTGTTGAATTTGTTCGAAACTGTTAATAAAGAACATCTAGCAACACTGTAAATTTTAAATTTTAGTATAATGATTTTCTAATGCGGAAATTATATATTAAAATAAAACTATAGAATACCCCAATATATTATGCACAAATTTATTATGAGGTATAATTTAAAATGGTAAAATGAAAAACTAGGAGCTCGGAAATTTTCTTGTCTTTAAAAATAAATCTAGTATTTTAAACTGTCCCTGCATGTATCTATTTAAAGGCAGTTTTGAACTATTCTTTACATTTCATTTTTTTTATATTAGTTATTTTAAATACTTTTTTAATAAGCAATGATTAATATTTTAGGTTTTGTGACATGAAATGTTCTTATGAATTCATCAAAATATTCAAGACATTTTCAATGTCCTTACTGTCCCAAATCCTTACGCCTTGCAACTCATTATGTAACGCATTTATCATTAATCCATGGTCATTTAAAAAATAATTATCCATGCCCTTACAATGGCTGTATTAATAGCTTTCGTGCAGCATCTGCTATAAAAAATCACTTATATAGGTGCCATGGAGAAAAATCAAATGTGCAGAACTTTAAATTTGTTATTTGCCCTTGTGGTACACATGTGAACTATTCTAAAGAAGAATTTATCAAGCATATTTTGTATGACATTACACTTTTGGGAAATGCAAATTGTCCCATTAAAAATTGTAAGCGAAATTATGTGAACCAGAGATCATTTCGCACTCATATGTATCGACACTATGGTAACTGGCAAGAATGGATTTTAAAAGATCAATTCAAATTTTCGAGCTTGAATCCTTCTGAAAATTTAAACACAAATTGTATCGCAGAAGTTTCAGATCCTCCTTTAACTGAAAGTTTAAATGAAGATCATAATGATGTTGACTATAATATTTTTTTATCTAGATTAACTTTATTTCCATTTTAAGAGCCAAAGATGTCACAGACCGCAATTTCGGAAGTTTTAAGTGATATATCTAATCTATTACAATTAAATTCTAACATTAAATTGGATGACATAAAATATTTGATAGAGAATAAAAATGAATTGGATATAAATGAAATTATTTTAACTTGTAAAAATTCCAAAACTTGCATTGAGTCAACATTATCTGACGGTGTTCTCTCTACAGCCCACAAAAGAAAATCATACATTTCTCACAGTCCTAATTTTTCTAAAGTAGAACCTGTTGAGTATTGTTCAGGTAGTCGAGATGGTGTTCAAAGGTTTTACATATATATACCTGTTTTAGAAGTCCTATCTCAGCTATTAAATCACGATAGTATTTTATCAGATATTTTACATGTTGAAAAACCCGTGTCTAATTTATTCAAAAGTTTTTCTGATGGTGAATATTTTTATAAAAATGAACTATTTTCCAGTCGTGATTTAACACTGCACCTACAATTATACATCGATGAAATAGAAATTTGTAATCCCATTGGATCTTACAGAGGAGTTCATAAAATGACATGTATATATTGGACACTCCTTAATATAAGCCCTATTCATAGGTCGCAACTTCAGGCTATACAACCCTGTATTTTAATCAAATATTTAGACCTGAAAAATTTTTCTTTGAAAGAAACAGTCTGTCCTCTCTTACGAGATCTTAAATTACTAGAAACAACTGGAGTGTTTGTAGAAAAGCTTAATATTCATTTAAAGGGTACATTGGCAGTCATTTCAGGAGATAACTTATCATCAAATGAATTGGCTGGCTTCAGTACCGCCTTTTCCTCTAAAAATGCTAGGACGTGTAGAAGATGTCTCATAATGAATAAGGATATATATCAAGATTGTAATTATGCTCCACGAACAATAGAAAATTATAGATACCATGTAAGTAAAATTAATGAGGACCCGAGTAACAAATTAATTTATGGAGTGACTAAAGATTGTCCGTTCAATGAATTGAAGTATTTTCATATTGTTGAGGGCTCACCACCTGATGCAATGCACGATTTGTTGGAAGGAATTGTGCCATATGAAATAGCATTACTATTCAAGCACATAATTTTCATGAAATATATTACCTTTGATTTGTTGAATCAGAGAATTAAAAAATTTTGTTATAAAGGCACAGACAAACTGACTAAACTGTCAAAAATTCCTACAAACTTTTGGAAAAAAATGTCAGTAGGTGGCAACTCCGCACAAAACCGAACATTATTAAGGTTATTGCCATTCATAATTGGTGATGTTATTCCGACCGATGGTTCATGTGAAAGGTGGAATTTGGTGATGTTATTAAAAAGTATAGTTGAATTGTCATTAGCACCAGAATTGTCGGTTTCCATGGTGTCGTATCTCAAATATCAAATTGATATGCATTTATCTCTTTTTAAAGACATCTATCGTGAATTCAATCCAAAAGTTAAATATCACTACTTAACTCACTACGCGGAGGCTATTTTACAATATGGACCTATAGTTAACATGTGGTGTATGAGATTTGAGGCTAAACATCAGTACGTAAAGGATGTGATAAAAAAAGCCGCGAATTTCAAAAACCCAATGAAAACTATAGCAGAGAAACATTGCCGTTTGATGACATATCATCTATCTGCGAAAGATTTCTTTCTCCCAGAAATTGATGTTAATAGCTCAAAGACTATACATAAGTCATTAATTGATACCGATATAGGTTTTGAACTAGATAGTGTAAGCCGATCTGAAAATGAATCTTACGTTCAATGTAAAAAGGTAACATTTAATGGAATCAAATATTCTGTTGGACATATTTTATGTTTTAATCATCTGTCTTCTATCGTTTTTGCTGAGGTTAAAAGCATTTGGTTGCTTTTAAATTCAATTTATTTTTGGTGTGAATTAAATAAAAGCGAGTTCAATGAACATTTCTATGTGTATGAAGTGTCAGGAACTGAAGATTTTGTTTTGTTTTCTACGAAGGAATTAAAAGACTACTATCCTTTAAATACGTACAAAATTGTAAATTGTAAAAAAAATGCTATCTCTTTGCACCATGCCCTTAACACGTCTAATTAAAAATGTCACTATAAATAAATTATATATATATATATATTTTATATTATTTATAGATATATTTATTTATATTTTTAGAATGAAACTTTTAATAGAATTTAAGAATAATGCGAAGAAAATTAATTTAGAAGATGATGTTAGTTTAGAAGTATGTATAAATACCATCAGCAGCATTTTAAATTTAAATAGTGAAAGGCTGAAACTTCAAATTTTCGATAAGGATTTTAATGCCTTCTGTGACCTCGAAGACATAACAGAATTAAAAAATTTCAGCAGAATAAAAGTTATAGACAACCTAGCATATGATGAAGATGTTGAAGTAACCAGTTCGCCTAGTGATAACTTAAACAATTTGCGGAAAAAAAATTGGAATGCATCGACGTTTTCAATTTCAAAAAATGCATTTTCCTTAATTTCACAAGAAGAGTTGTCTACAGCAGACAAGAATTTTGAAAACAGAGCGATGCTTCACAAGGCATCCTATAAGTTAAAAAGAGAAATTATTGACATATTGTCCAATGAACTGACTTGCTATTCTTTGTATCCCACTCAAGAAATGTTCAAGAACACAACAGAAGCACTGATTAAGGCTTTTCCTTATCTGAGAGATCCGATTGGAGATGGAACTTCTTGTTGGAGCATCGCCTTGAAGTACAGAATGCAAGAAATAAGACGAAGGACCTTAGCAGATGAAGTTAAAGTTAATGCAGGTAATTTTTTAAAAAATTTAATTGCGTGTATGTGTGTAAACCTGGGTGTGTGCGTGTGTGTGATATTTATACAGTTTTCCCTAATTTTTTAAGTGTATTGCTAGTAAAGAGTGCTGTTATAGTAAAATGAAACAAAATAAATAATAAAAATAAAAAATAAATAAAGGCACTCTTTAGATTCTTGAGGCAACGAGCGTTAAGATTATCCAATTCTCATATTACCCTACGGAGAAAATAATCCCTATTGTTATTCATTAAATACTGTATATTTTTAGATCCTTTTTGCATATTAAAAAAAAAAAAAAAAAAAAAAAATGTTACTGTTAAGTCGATGGTGGACGTTGAAAATAGCTCTTTTAAATTACTTTCTTAGAGTTATGACAGCTCGTATACATATTCACTAAATTATATTAAACTTTCTTGAAAACTATTAAAATAAAAGACATCAAAATTTATTTTAATTTATATTTTTACTTTTATTATTTATTAATTAATTAATTATTAATTAATTTTTTTGAAATTCTCCATTTGGCTCATTTTTTCTAAAACTTCAATTCGATTTTGCATTACAATTTATAAATATATTTTAGGCAAATAGAAAAAGATTGAAGGATTTCATTATTTCGCTCATTGGTTCATAAACTTGTTAATTAATTTTTAAAGTAACGCACAAATATGCTTAGAGTATTTTGATAAACTGTTATAATGTGAAATAGAACACAAAATTTAAAAACTAAGTTGCAAAAAGTATTTAAAAATTTTCTAAAATAAAAATAATAAAATTTTGATGTTTCTCTTAAAAAAAAAAAAAAACTTCAATAGTTTTAGACAAATTTTAACATATTTGATATCAATTCACATAATATTAATAATCTCAATTCACATGCATGCAAACTTTCAGAATTCAAAATAAATAAAAATAAAAATAAAAATATTTCAAAGAATGATTTTCAGTGACCAAATTTCCCTTAAATATTATTTCCCTTAAATTTCCTTTTTCAATATATATATATATATATATATATATATATATTTCTCTAAATTTATTTTTAAGTTCCTAAAATGCCAATTATCACTTTGAAAAATTTCGCATTCTACAGCTTTGAAATATAATATTAAAAGTTTTAAATACGTTTTTTGAAAAAAACGAGATATAATTTAACAGTCATGATTTTTCCTATTGAGAAATTTAATTTAAAAATATGCATATGCACAGTAAAATAATTATTTTCTCTGTAGGTTAATATGGGGGATTGGATGACCCTGACTCTCACTGATAAGTAGATTTATGGGCACAATAAACATTTAAAAATCTGGACAACTTTTCCAGATTCAGTTTTAACTGTGCAAACACAATTATATTTTTTAATATTAATTTTCGCTTACTACTCATATAAAAGCAGAAAAAGTGTTTTTTGGAAGGCATACACACGGCTGTATGAAAAATCTTTATAAGATAGGAAAACATATCTCATTTCATTTATATGTGTGTGTGTGTATTCATATAAGATGTAGATATATAATGTACGTTTTTATTTTTAGGGAAGTTACCAAAAAATATCAAAAAGAAAACAAACATATCTACTGACCTGAGGAGGAAAGGAATCAAGAAACCTCGTTATGGTGAGGTTAATTATATTCCCGAAACGCCAGAAGGTGAAACATCTGAAACTCTAGCCGCCCATAAAGAACAACTGCTTAATGAATTCAAGAAAAGAGAGCCGAATAAAAATATCTTAGAAGAAAAAATGAATTTGACATTCTCACTTCGACGACAAGAAATCGTCAAGTCTCCAACTACATTCGATGTATTTAAAAACGAATGGCCAATGCTGTTCTGTCCAGAAATGGTGAGTTCCCTTAAATATCTTTTTCAAAGTTTCCCTAGATGAGAAATGTTTTGGACAAAACTGTCTATACATGTTCCTAATATCTTTCATTAAAATTTATCTAATTTCATAAAAATGGTTGATAAAATACTTAGAAAAATGAAAAGGAAAATCTCCCAAAGTTTCTCTATTTATTATTATTATTATTATCATTATTATTTTTATAACTTTTTAGTAACATTCTTATTTAAAAAAAAAAAAAAAAAAAAAAGAGGAAAGAAAAATTTGACTTAACCTCTTATGTTTATTTTAAGTTTGTATCTGATTCTTTCAGCACGACTCTTACACGTGTTTAATTTGTTGAGTGATCTAATACTAAAATAGTTTGATTCTAGAAAATTCTAAATCGGAATTAAATTTTTATTTTTATTTTATTTATTTATTTATTTTCAGTGACAGTAAATTCTTTATTTCGTCTATTATGTCAATGAAATAATTATGAATAATAATTTTATGTTATTGATTGTACATATTTTATTTTATCTAGATTCAGAAAGAAATGATACGATTAGTTGGATTCGACATTCTTCCAAACATAAAAAAGAATTTGAAAAACAAGGCATTAATTGAAGCAGTAATGAAAAAGATGTCAGTTGAAAATGTGCTTGAAGAAGATTTACTAAAATCACTCCCAAAACTTTTTAAAGAAAATTGGTCATTTTATATCGAAAAGGTAAGAAAATAATTTTTTTAATTTACAAATTTTATGTAATACGTGAAGTAAACTTATTGGATTTTCTAAACTTGAATGTTCATACGACCCTCAATTTATTTATCTGGGGATTCTAAGTCGGGACATATTATTATAAAAAAAATTCTGGAGTGACTCCACTCAACTTTTCCAACATTAGGTAATTAATGATTGTAAAGTAAATTAAAGATAAGTAATTAAATAAACAAAAGAGAAAATACTAGGGTTTTTGAGTATTTGTTTCTTTGAGTAAAATTTCTTTGTGTCAATTAAAGAAACAGGTGTTAGATTCATCAAAATAAACAATGTTCGTGCTATGATAATCTATGATATATATGTCATAGATCAAGGGACTCAAGGGACATCAAAACGTGTAGAGAAACAAAAATCACAAAGTTCGTTTTTTTTATTATTACAATATTTTCTTTTCATATGTTCGGAAAGTAAAAATAATTTATAATACATGTAAGTTTCTTTAATCTACCCAAAATACAAATATATTGTTACATTACCATGCATATTATCTTTTTCTAATCACTTACAGATTTACACATTTCAATTTTGGTATACGGTGTCTATGTTTGGCGTCGAATTTTCAGTTAAAAATAATTCCCTCAAAATTATAGATACTAGTGTGATGTCTTTTGTAATGATATATATATAATATATATATATATACGTGTGTGTGTGTGTGTGTGTTTGTTTGTTTGTTTGTTGAAGTAAGTTATGGATGGCATCCGTTTTTGCTATATGGGTTTTTAGGGACAATATTCAAGTGGATATTATGGTGGGATTCATTTCCATATATTTTTTAAATTATTACCAATTATTATTTTTTTTTTTTCCTTTTCTTGTAAAAAAATGGTGGCATTTCATCCTTCGTTTTCTTGCATTTTACAGCTTTATTATAATATATATATATATATATATATATATATATATATAATGTTATTATATTGATAATACACCAGAAAGATTATTTGAATCAATCAATGAACTAATGCATATGAAAATGGATCTAATGAAAATTGAAAGATATTGAAATTTTAATAAATGTAGAAAAATAACCTTAAAATTTTTCAAAAAATTGGTATATAATAATCAAAGGCAATTACAGCAGAAAAGAAATAAAAAATGAGCTTTTATGAGAGAATGATTTATGAAATCATATAAATTCATTATTGTTGCCCAACAACTCAAAATTTCAACAGTGCGTTAAAAGATATTTAAGAAAAAAAAAAAAAAAAGAGTACAACTATTACCAAAAATCGTCAATTTGTGTATTAATTTATACAAAGGAAGATATTAATAGTATTAAACATGCTACAATATTAATGTAAGGGACAATAAAATTAAAATTTTTAAACAATTAATATAATCATAAATGGAAAAAACATATTTAGATTGTTCATCAACGAATACAATTACAATTAAGTCGCAATGTGCATAATGCGTTACACTATAAAAATAGCTTATAATAAATACATTGCCGTGCAACAACCATTTTTGCGTGGTTACACAAAATATTTAATAAAGTGTATACGAGTTGAGTAATTTTAAATAAACTAATAATTATGTTAAATAATATTTCATATTCCTTAAAGATACTAATTAACGTTAATTTCTATTTAAAATAAATTAACTTTTATTTTAGATACCTTCATAAAATTGCTGTGATGTTAAATGAAACTTATGTTATTTATCAAAATTTTATAATCCCCACTTTAAAAGTGCAAAAAATAATTAAATCTATAAATGTTACCTAATAATTGTAAATATTAATAATAAAAATGTTATAGTGTACTTCAAACCCAAGAAGCACGCAGAAGGTAATACAAATAATAAAAAAAATAATCTGGTGTGGCACTCACGCGAGTTTCTGTTACAATGAAATTTAATACTATAATTGCAGGTTGGAGATTAAGAGGTAAGATAACGAATACTGTTATGTAAACCTATGTTAAACAATTCAAATTAGGCTTCGGAAGAGTTTTATATGATAATTAGTTCTGTGTGAGGGGGGCTACCCCCCCCCCCCTCAACCACCCGTTTCATTAATGCACCTACATTTATATACAATTTAATTCGATTATTAAAAAATATTACTGTTTTTAAAAAATAATTTATTAAAATTATTATTTTAAAAAAATATCGTTTATGATAATGCAGACGATTTCCATGACGAAAAAAAAAAAAAAAGTCTATTTTGTTCCCAATATTAAAAAAAAAAAAAAAAAAAACACTAACTTTATTTTAAATTATCGCAGATCGACGGTTCAATAATTCGTTTTAAAGGTATTGGCGAGCTCTTTTGAAAGATACCCATCAGAAAAATTTACTCCCCTCGACGGGGGACTCCCCACAGGGGGGGAGGTGAGGCTCCCACACACACAATTTTTTTTAGGGATAATACAGTAAGCTTTTCGTTTAGATGAAGCAAATGGTTTGTGTACCGGGACACTCAAAAGTATTCAAATGCATTGAATACTATCCCCCATGCTATGGGGGAAATTGCAGGTAAGTAGAGTTTAACATATAAAGACTGCACTAAACCAAATGAAACGAATATATATTTTTTGTAATAGAGATAGTCAACTGGTAAAAAAAAAATTGTGTATGTAGGAGCCTCGCCTACCCCCCCCCCTCTGGGGGAAAGTCCCCCCTCGAGGGGAGTAAATTTTCATGATGGGTATCTTTCAAAAGAGCTCACCAATACCTTTAAAACGAATGTTTGAACCATCGATCTGGAATAATTTAAAATAAAGTTATGGATTGTTTTCATTTTTAACAAAAAAGAACTAAAAAAAATCTTTTTTTTTTTTTTTTTTTTTTTTAAATATTGAGAATAAAATGGACTTTCTTTGGATATTTAGTGATTATACTACTTCTCTAATATGGAAATCGTCTGCATTATCATAAATGATAATTTTTTGAAATAATAATTTTAATAATTTTTTTTTTTAAACAGAATTATTTTTTAATAACTTAATTAAGATCTATATAAATGTAGGTGCATTAATGGGACGTGGGGTTGAGGGGGCGGTAGCCCCCCCTCACACAGAACTAATTATCATATAAATCTCTTCCGAATCCTAATTCGAATTGTTTAACATAGGTTTACATAGCAGTACTCGTTATCTTACCCTCTTAATCTTCAACCTGTACTTATAGTATTAAATTTCAGGATAAGAGAAAGTCGTGTGAGTAACACACCAGATTATTTTTCATGTAATATATTTAAATCGCATATATATTTATATATATGTGTGTGTGTGTGTGTATGAGAGAGGGAAGAGAGATTTTTTTTTTTTTTTTAATTATTTACTGAGTTCTAAAACAAACCAAATGATGAAATAACATAATTTACCATATTTTACTAGAAACAATAACAAGAAGGTGATTGATATAAAAAGCAGTAAACGTGATCTATATGTTATAAAATAAATGGAGTTCCACTGACAATAATTTTATTTCTATATTTTGGCACTTTACAGAACTATAAAGATTATTCGAAAAACCCTCTTAGTTCACCATTTTACACTGGCCAATAGTTACACTGTTAGAATACTAATTAAATTTTGGCAGTACTTATTTATGTATTATATTCATATGTGTTTGCTTATTTTCAGGTTGATGAAGATTCTACTTGTTTATTTTCTGAAGACTTAGTAGTAGAGGAATGTGAATTACCTCCACATCCTGTAATAGTGGAAGCATCAACAGGGTATCATGGGAGAAAGCGTTTTACTGCTCGATGAGCTAGATTTTCTCACAGCTGTTATGTGTTTAATTAGCATATACCATATATTTGACATTAATTATCATCCTTCAGGTCAGAAAGGCATGATTTTTTTATCTGTTGCTCTGGCAGAAGTTCCATGTGCACAAAAACTACCTGTTAAAGTTCACAATCTACTATCTAACATGAAGCTTAGTAACCAAATTAACTTATAACCTAATGTAAAAATTTTTAAGTGTGCCACTTATTTTGTTTTATGTGAAAATTTTTTAATGTTATATGCAAAATTTGGAGAAAAGGATGGGCTTAATTAGCCTATTCCATATATTTGATTTTAATTATCATCCTTTAGGTCAGAAAGGCATGATTTTTTTATCTGTTGCTCTGGCAGAAGTTCCATGTGCACAAAAACTACCTGTTAAAGTTTACAATCTACTATCTAACATGAAGCTTAGTAACCAAATTAACTTATAACCTAATGTAAAAATTTTTAAGTGTGCCACTTATTTTGTTTTATGTGAAAATTTTTTAATGTTATATGCAAAATTTGGAGAAAAGGATGTGCTTAATTAGCATATTCCATATATTTGATATTAATTATCATCCTTTAGGTCAGAAAGGCATGATTTTTTTATCTGTTGCTCTGGCAGAAGTTCCATGTGCACAAAAACTACCTGTTAAAGTTCACAATCTACTATCTAACATGAAGCTTAGTAACCAAATTAACTTATAACCTAATGTAACAAATTTTAAATAGGCCACTTATTTTGTTTTATGTGAAAAATTTTTAATGTTATATGCAAAATTTGGAGAAAAGGATGTACTTACTTAGCATATTCCATATATTTGATATTAATTATCGTCCTTTAGGTCAGAAAAGCATGAATTTTTATCTGTTGCTCTGTCAGAAATTCCATGTGCACACAAAAACTACAAGTAAAAGTACACAATCTACTGTCTAACATGAAGCTTAGTAACCAAATTAACTTATAACCTAATGTATAATTTTTAAAATGTGCCACTAATTTTGTTTTATGTAAAAATTTTTTAATGTTATATGCAAAATTTGGAGAAAAGGATGTGCTTAATTAGCATATACCATATATTTGATATTACTTATCATCCTTTAGGTCAGAAAGGCATTTTTTATCTGTTGCTCTGACAGATGTTCCATATGCACAAAAACTACCTGTAAAAGTACGAAGCTTAGTAACCAAATTAATTTATAACCTAATGCATAATTTTAAAAATGTACCACTGATTTTGTTTTATGTGAAAAATTTTTAATGTTACATGCAAACTTTGGAGAAAAGGATGTGCTTAATTAGCATATACCATATATTTGATATTAATTATCATCCTTTAGGTCAGAAATGCATGTTTTTTTTTTTTTTTTTTTTTTTTTTTTTTTATCTGTTGCTCTGGCAGAAGTTCCATGTGCACAAAAACTACCTGTAAAAGTACACAATCTACTGTCTAACATGAAGCTTAGTAACCAAATTAACTTATAACCTAATGTATAACTTTTAAAATGCACCACTGATTTTGTGTTATGTGAAAAAATTTTAATGTTACATGCATAATTTGGAGAAAAGGATTAATTTATTTTCCCAGTCAAGGTATGTTTTTCATCAATGATATATTGACTTGAAAACAAAATGGCATTAAATGATTTTTGTTTCACTATAACTTCAATTTGACACGAAAATATATATACATATATATATATATATATATATATATATATATATATATATATATATATATATATATATATATATATATAGTCTTAAAAGAAATTATTATTTAAATAATAAACTATATTTTTTAAAATTTAAAAATGTTCGTGAGATGGCAAAGAAATGTTTTATTTCATTGTATAACTTGTAACATTTTGTTACAAAAATTCCTTGCCTCCAATTTATGTACATAGATAAAATCTTGCAGAATTGTTTTCCTGAATATACTATTTTTTGTGCTGTGTTACTTAATTGTTAATTCTTATGTTAATAAAATCTTAAAAAAAAAAAAAAAAATGTTTATTGCTTGTATATTCTTAATTTATTTGAGTTTACTTATTTTTAATGTACTATTTTACAAGAAGAATTTGAAGATAAAGTATCCAATTCACAATTAAAATGAATTTGGGTATTAATAAGGAAGTTTTAAGCACGGTGACAATAAAAACACGCATTTTTAAGATTTTTTTTTTTTTAATTAATTTTGTTATACAATTAAAATACGCTTAAAAAAAAAAAAAAGAAAAAAACTAGAGCGTTTGCTAATATATTATAATAAAATATTTATTTACATTCTATATTATTCTAATTAACAGAATATAGAGGCTCTCAACATTTCTGGACTGTTTTCCTTAAGCAATAATAATATGCAATAGCGCTCTCTTCATCGTCATCTTTACCATAAACATAGGGGTCTATGTGAGCCTTAGTATATGAGAAATACTGCAATAAACTAATACGTAATTTATGAAAAATAAATTTCATTTATTACAGTAAATTTTTGATGGATTAAATTTAAAATAATGAAGAACATTAATGTTGCCCAATAATTATAAAAATAAAACTTTAGGATAATACTTTTTTCTTTCTTTCTTTTTTTTTTTTCAAAAAATTGAATATTGAAAAGTAAGTTTTTTTTTCCCAATTAGTGGTTAAAGAAAACATAAATACAAAAGAAACATAAAGGATTGGAATCTGCAACCTTTTCAAGACTGGAGTGTATACAGTACATACCAGTTTTAGATTCCATTTGGCATTGTAATTTTTGTGTGTGTATGTGTGCAGGATATTTCTCAATACTACATTACATGCCTTTATTTTTGTTTATTATTATGATTATTATTTTTATAATTTTACACAAATTAAAATAGTTCAGAAGCTATATTTGGAGATTGGGAATCCCCCGCCACACATATTTCTTATAACATGTTCTTTTGCAGAAATGATACCTTTATCTTTCAGTATTTCCAGATGTTGATTAAACCTGCTTATATCAATTCCGAGATAAAATTTTAATGTTTTTTGAAAGTTAAACTTGGTAAGCTCTGAAATATCTTATCTAAAATGCTCATTTAGATATGGAATCATTGTAAAATGTTGACGATGGATAACTTTTTTTGATCCCATTTAATAATTCAATAAATAAATATTAGATAGAAATACTTGAAATAAGATCTCTAAAATAAATCAATAATAATAATAATTAGTAATAATAATGAAATATGTATCTAAACATGGAGTCCGAAAATGATCGAAGCGTGTTTTAACATTTTGCACGTCAGACGAAAGTGGCCAATGTGTACCTTTTTTTTTTTTTTTTTATTAAACAGAGAGAAAAATTAAGTTATTAAAAATAATAATAAGATCGTTAATTTTTTAAAAGTATTTTTTTTTTTAAATTCAGATTATTATATGGCTTCATATGGCAATTCGGTTAGTCATGAAGTTTTTCACCCAATAACGCCATTAGATAAAACCACAAAACTATGTCCTTAAAACCAAATGAATTATAATACAAAAATGTTATGGACTTATGCCACATTTACACATTAGTTAAAAGGATTTTAACTATTTTTAAATCATGTCACAAATTCAAATTTATAGTTTGGTATACCATCTAGTTAATTATCTATATTGAACCTCATGCAAAGTGTTAAATTATAAATTTTCGATTAAGTACAACTCACTCACTTTCACAATACAGGTTCGTGGTCTTTTTTTTTTTTATGTTGTTGAAATAAAAAACATGTTTTACATACTATATTTATATTCAAATATGCTTTAGTCCTTGTTAAATGACACGCGTTGAATTATAAATTTAAACATATTGTATGGATTTATTCCATATTACCAATTTCTAAATAAATAAATAAATAAATTCATTTTATTTTCCCAGCTGGATTTTTTTTACAACCATGATTTTGAAATGTGTAATATCCAAAGAGTTCTGCTCTTTTCCACCTTTTTAATAAAAGTGTTTTGTATAACTCTACATGCCGATCGATCATAACAAAGTATTTGTTAATAATGTTAGTTAATTGTTATATTACATATTCAGCAAATAGCGTTTTAAATGACTTTCATGCTTATGATCCTAGAATAGATTTTTAAATGATTTCAATGGTTTTCATGTGTTAAATTTTATATAAAATGGTTAAATTTAACTTTAAAAATTCTAGTATATTAGTTGGATATGTTTATAAAGTGTAAAATTTATTTTTTGTTTGCTACATCATATCTTTAATATAATATAATATAATATATTAGATTTTTTTTTTTTTTTTTTAATGATAAAATAAAATATTTACAAATACGAAAATTTTAAAGCCTAGATTATTTAAAACTTGCATTTAATATGTAATTCTAAAAAATCAGTTTGTTCTTTTACATCTTTGATATGAAAATATTTATTAAATAATGTTTGATAAAATACTTGCATGTACAAAAAATTAAATTCTTGCATGTAGAAAATTTTAAAGTGTAGGCGTTTTAAATTTATATTTAAAAGGATTTCCTATTCCTAATTTTCAAGTAAGTGTCAATTTAAACAGATCTAAATATATTAAATATATTTTACAAGAATAAAAATTTCATAGAAAAACAGAAAAATTCAAATGTTATATTTAGCAATGCATTACACACACACAACATATATATATATATATACATTATATATATATATATATATATATATATATATAATATGTTTATAATTACATTTAATATTCATTAAATTATTTTTGTAACATAAGCAATATTTTAAGTAGGCAAAAAGGTAGAGATTGTTGCAGTATATATTACATTTAACATTTTGTGAGAATAGTTGTTAATCTTCAAAAATGACGTATGCTTTTATATATAGTAATTTGAATTTTCTGATAAATATATGTTTACAAATAGATTTAAACTGATCTAAATACTATCCAGAAGTACAGTCTTTTCTATGTCTACCTGTTACAATTGAAAATCCCATTTTATTTAAAACACAAGTGCAAATTATTTTATATTTCCTATAGTATTTCTGAAAACGTTAATGAATATTTTTTTCTAAAATTACATGAGATGATTTTGCATTATTACCTGAGTTACATTAACACAATAATACAAAAGCTGCACCATTGAATCAGAAAAAAAAGTAGAATTACATGAGAGATTTCTGTATTTATTACTAGTAGAATTTCGGAATCCCAAACTAAAAGTTTCCTAGTAAAAATACAGAAAGAATTCATCTAATACTACTAAAAATTTCTTAGTAAGCATTATAAGAAAATCACCTGAAATGATTACAAAAAGTTTTTTAGTATATTTTCTAACATTTACGTAATGAATGTACAAGGGAAGTATTAGCAACATTACTAAAGATAAATTAAGAAACACACTACAAAACCACCTGTAATGGTAACTAACCATTTTTTAGTAAATTTGCAGAGAAGTACGTGTTACGTTACTAAAGATATCTTAGCAAACATACTAAAAAACCACCCGTAACGGTAACTAATGATATCTTAGTGAAGTTGCAAGAGAAGTTTCTGTAACTTTACTAAAGATTTCTAAGCAAACATACTAAATAACCACATGCAACAGTAACTAATGATATCTTAGTGAAGTTCCAAGAGAAGTTTCTGTAACGTTACTAAAGATTTCTAAGCAAACATACTAAATAACCACATGCAACAGTAACTAATGATATCTTAGTGAAGTTGCAAGAGAAGTTTCTGTAACGTTACTAAATATTTCTTAGCAAACATACTAAATAACCTCATATAACGGTAACTAATGATATCTTGGTGAATTTGCAAGAGAAGTATGTGTAACATTACAAAAGATTTCTTAGCAAACATGCTAAATCACCACATGTAACAAAAACAAACAATTTCTTAGCATTTTTACTGATGATTTCTAGGTAAATTTGCAAGAGAAATACCTGTAACGTTAATAAAATTTTCTTAGTAATCATACACGAAAAACGCCTGTAATGGTTACTAACGTTTTATTTGGATGTGTACTAAAGAACTCAATGTATTGTTTTCTAAATTTAATGCAGTAACGTTGCTTCAGAAGAAATAGCATTGATTACTAGAAAATCTTATGGAATACCAGTTTCCTAGAGATTTTCTAGTAGTAATACAGATTTTTTTTTACAGTGTACCCGAAATATATTTGCTAAGTTTTTTAAAAGGATATTGTATAAGGTAAATTTATCTAAGTTAAAAGATAATTTTTTATTTAGTACTCGCAAATAATTAATAGTGGACAAAAGTGGACAAAACGGTATTTTGTCCGGGACGGTTTTAACCAGGTTTTATCCAGTGGTTTTTCCACTGTGGGAAAAACCGAACAACCCTGCTATTTACAGCATCAAGATTGCCTTATCCGTATTTAACGGCATTATGAATAATGTACATTGCTAGCTGGAATTCGACATCATATCATACTGTCCATCATTTGCAATGATGTTATCGGTTCCCATTGGATACACGTCTCGATTACTTCATGTTCGTATTCCTGGCACTCTGAACAGCAGCCATTAAATTTCTGATGAGTTAAGGCCCACCCCTCTGCCCTGTATTCGAGGCATCCGTAGCGCAAAATTTAAGCAAGGTAATTCACGACCGCAAGTTGTTTGTATTGTCCGGACCTTCTTTGATACAGAATGTGTTCGACTGTTGCTTTGGCCAGTGCGTTCTCCTGATCTCGCACCAATGAAAATGACTGTTTAATCATTGAAAAGCGACTGCCCCCCCCCCCACCACTGACCAGTAACTTCGATCGATGAATTGTGATATCGTGTTGAAGCTTCATGAAGTGCTCTACCCGTACATGTCATTAAATCGCTGTTCGATTCAATGCCTAGTCAGATATGTGCTGTTATTGCTCACAGAGGTCGCTGCTTTATGTACTGCTTTCTCAGTACATATTACTCCAAATTTCCTGACATTTTAATCAATTGTTCTTCCTACTATAATGTATGTGTGCAACAAATTTCATTCCGTTATTATCATTCCTTCTTGGTGTTGCATTTTCAATGTCGAGCAGTGTATATATTTTTTTCCTATAAAATTATCTACTCAGATAAAAATAGATCCTTTATGTGACAACTATTTCGGTTTCTTTTTCTTTTTTCCTTTTTGTAATATTTTATATTTTTTTTATTTTTGATGCGTTATCTAGATTAAAAAGGCTTTTGCAAAATTAAACTTCGTGGCGAAAAATGTTCGGTGTACTTCAACGCAAAAATTTAAAAAATCGCCCAAGAGGATTTATAAATAATACTGATTTTAGTACAACATATTAGCATCGTAAACTATATTAGCGATTTATAAATGTGAAAAAAAAAATTAAGTGATAATGATGTCAATTTTTGTGAGATGCATAATTTATTTTTTTACTAGCAAACCCGTGCGAAATTTTCGCACTTTATTTGCTTTCTATATTTACCTTTACAATTTGAAACTCATAAATATTAAACCAATTTTATCACCTAATTAAAATTTTTATTTACAAAAAGCCAAATTATTATTAGAAACAAATTAATATTATGCAAATGTGAAACCAAAATCATTCAACGAAGGGTTTTAAATAAAATTCATGGTCGACGACCCAGATTTCATTTCTCCCGTTCTAGTACAAGACCACCATGAGGCCTATTAATTTTTTGTCGCCATGTTGGCGATCACTTTTTATCTCTTTATTTTGGCACATTTTTTTTTTTTTTTTAAAGAAAGGAAAAAAAAAATAATAATTCCTCTTTTGATTATACTTTTTATGATTGCGTTTTTTAGTCAATTTATGATAATAATTCATTTTCTGTATACATCTTGAATGTATTGGTAGGTTTTAAATAGCGTTTACAAAGATTCTGATGGTGCAAATTTTAAAAATACATTTTTCTATAAAACAATCTCATGAAATAAATGTCGTCATTTTTTCCTCTTAAATCATTAAGCTGAGTCCGCTCTGAGTCTATTGTTAATTTATAAATATTTTTTATCATAACGCATTTTATTAATTACGTCACTATCGTATTGTTTTGACAAAATATAATCGTAACTGGACCACGTTAGAGAAATATTATTTAGATACTTTTTTATTGTTCACGTTTGTTAAATTTTGTTATTTTGTTATTTTATTGTTAAATGCATTTATTTTCCTGTCGGGAAAAAAATGAACTCGTATTATTTTACTTTATTTTATTTATTTATTTATTTATTTATTTATTATTATTTTTTTTTTTTTTTGTAACAATTAAATTATGGATAAAATTTAAATGGCTAATTTTTTTTGCTATTATTAGCTTATTATTTTCATATTTTTATTAATTATAAGAAAACTAAGCAAAAATTCAAAAATCTGACTTCGATGTGCACAATAACCCTTCGGGGGGCACCTTTGTGTTAAATCATGTGACTGTCCGAGCTAAAGTTTACGAGAACAGTGAAATGTACATATATATATATACACACAAATATTGCTCACTTAATAGTATAAGATATTTTTACTTTCCCATAAGGTAGAGAAAGTATTGTTTTTGGGTCAAATTTTCGAACGCGAGATTTTGTTATATTTACACGTTTTGAGGTCCCTTGAATAAGAAAATCATGTTTTTAGCAAATGGTCTATGTGTGTGTGTCTGTCTGTTATCACCATATCTCAAAAACAAATTATGGCAGAAAGTTGAAACTTGGTATTCTAAATGTGTATCATATAGGGATGCTACAGTAAGCTTTTCGTTAAGATCAAGCAAATGGTTCGTGTACAGGGACAATCAAGAGAATTCTAATACATTACGTCTATGGGGGAAATTGCAGGTAAGTAGAGTTTAACGTCTATAGACTGTACTAAACCAAATGAAACGAATATATATATTTTGTAATAGAGATAGTTAACTGGGGAAAAAAATTGTTTATGTAGGAGCCTTGCCTCCCCCCCCCCTCCCCTTGGGGGGAAGTCCCCCGTCGAGGGGAGTAAGTTTTTATGATATGTATCTTTCAAAAGAGCTCGCCAATACCTTTAAAACGAATGGTTGAACGATCGATCTGCGATAATTTAAAACAAAGTTATCGATTTTTTTTTTTTACTTTTAACAAAAAAAAAAAAACTTACAAGGAAACTCTTTGAAGCGGTAATCACTGATTTTCTTGAAAAAAATTCTGGCATAAGATTTAATCATGAATAGCATCTTCCTAAAATATTAGCTGCTGAGTCGCAATAGATAAGCTATAAAAAATTATTAGAAATGGAAGTATGTTTGCAATATTTCCAAAAAAGCGCCTGTTTGGCGACTGCATTCTTCGAAATTTCATTGCAATGAAGATTTAATAGATGTAGATGTTCTTCTTTCTTTTTGTAGTCAAACGAACTCCCTACACTGTCGAGCACATGAGAATTCAGAATAGATTAACAAAAACCAGATAATTTATCAGATTGAGATTTATTTAGTCGAAATTCTAAATAACATTTAATATTTCAGTTAAATAAGCTGTGTCAATAACAATTGCAAGAATATTTACATCAAGTTTTTAATAACGACATTAAAAAAATATATGATCAAAACTTTTTTATAAATTTAAATAAAACAAAACATTTTATATTAAAACACAAAGCTGTTTTTATTTTTTTTTATTTATTTTTTTTTTTTTAAACTAAAATGAAAGCATTTCGTATCCGAACACATTTTTCTTATAAGGGTTACATGCAAACGGAACGCTTGCAACTTCGATGACGTAAATTTTGCAAATATTTTGCAAATTCAGTCGGCAGTAAAAGTATCCGAGCATTAGCAGGAATTCCTATGTAAAAAAAGTACACTTAATGCAGTTTTGTTAAATAAATCCTTGTCGAATCCTGTTCTTAGTCAGTCTAAGAACATGATTCGACAAGGATTTATTTAACAAAACAGTTTTAAGTGTGCTTTTTTTTTTTATATAGGAATTTTTGCTAGTGGTCGGATACTTTTGCTGCCGACTGTAGTCATACATTTGGAACACTTGCAAACGACTTTGCAACCGGAAATGTTTCATTTGTATGTACCCCTTAGTCTGATCATTTTATTGGGCAGTACGAACCTTCGACGAACAAGCAACTCCACAGAATATGAGTTGTGTGGATCCAATATCTCATTAGAGCTACGCAATGAGCAATTGGAGACGATCTTTGATTCTATCCTAAATTTCGTCCTGTTTGTTGGTTGGGTTTAACGTCGCACTAGTACTGCACTATGGGCAATTGGCGACGGTTTGCGATGCACTCCTGAGGAGGGTCCGGTACATCGGCAGGTGATAAATGGTTGCATTCTGCGTATGTTATTTATTTTTAATATATACATACGATTTGTATGTTTGACTCGACATCCCCCTCCTGTAAATTTCGTCGAGATGAGGACAGATATAACATAGGGAGGTATACTATTGTAACAATCGCAGCTATCTTAGATCACAAGTCGGATCGAACACTCGGCAGCAAAAGTAACCGAGCACTAGCAATAATTCCTGTCTAAACAAAAGTACACTTAATACTGCTTTGTTAAATAAAACCTTGTCGAATCATGTCAATCTAAGAACATGATTCAACAAGGATTTACTTAACAAAGCATTATTAAGAGTGCTTTTTTCTGACGGGGATTATTGCTAGTGTTCGGATACTTTTGCTGCCGACTGTACGATCCGACTTGTGATCTACGATAGCTGAGATTGTTACAATAGTATGCCTCTCATAACCGGATTAAAATACAAAAAATTAAAAAAACACCCTGGGTCGGCTGGGGAATCGAACCCATTCTTTTACACGTGAAGGCGATTAGAGAGGGTGACATACTCACTCGGCCACGGAGGGTCTGCATTCAGCATAACAATTATTTTTAAAACAACAAGATTTCGCAGTTAATAATTCTAAGAAAATTACCTATGAAAAAATTCACTGCGCAGCACTAGTGCGACGTAAAACCCAACCAACCTTATGAAATTCTAATGCATATTTTTACAAAATAAATTACCAGAAATGTAAGAAGCCATAAAGGTTATGCACGTGTTCCAATTTTAAATAATCCCCTCCGTAAAGGATCAAAGTTGTAAACACGTTTACGGACCATCTCTAGGAATGTACCCTAGGCTGTCGCCATTGCATATCTGTAGTGCGAATTAAAACTTAAAACCTACTCAACCTCAAATATCTTAAATATTTTAATTTTGATTTATTTATTTGAGTATTAATTTCAATCAACTATTCTAACAATCAAATGTTCAATCAAATATTATAATTCATATTGGTCGCCAATTGCCCATTCCGCAGTACTAGTGCGACATAAAACCCAGCCAACCAATCTATAAATCAGATTAGTTTTTAAATCGTCTGCAAATTTATATAAATGCACATGCCGAGTGCTTCAGACATTAAATTACTCCAGATTATATATAAGCTGGAGTAATGTAAAAGTAACTCTGAAATTGCATTATTTTAAATAAATACAATATTGAAACATTACATAGAATAATGGAAAATATTATATCTAACACAAAACATAATGGGGTACATACAATGAAACACTTCCAGTTGCAAAGCCGTTTGCAGGCGTTCCAAATGTATGACTGCAGTCGGCAGCAAAAGTATCCGAGCACTAGCAAAAATTCCTATGTGAAAAAAGCACACTTAACACTGTTTTGTTAAATAAATACTTGTCAAATTTTGTTCTTAGAGTGACTACGAACAGGATTTGACAAGGATTTATTTAACAAATCTGCATTAAGTTTACTTTTTTTACATAGAAATTTTCGCTAGTGCTCTGTTACTTTTGCTGCCGACTGTATTTGCAAAAAACTTGCAAATTTTACGTCATCGAAATTGCAAGCGTTCCGTTTGTATGTAACCCAATGTCACTTTTTCTAAATAGAAACTTCTAGATTTCATAAAATATATTGAGTGTTGAGTGGGTTTTAACGTCGCACTATAGCTACGCAGTGGGAAATTGGAGATGGTCTTGTATTCACTCATAGGGATATTCTGGAGACACGCCATCATAATTTTGATCCTCCGCGGAGGGGATGGATTCCTTGCTTCAATCATCCTAGAGCGATAGAAAACACAACCCTCCAATACTGAAGTCCCTTGGCATCACTGAAGGAAGGTTAATGTGATTTGGCGATGACTTTTTTCGTATTTGGCGTTCAAAACGTAAAGTTTAATAATTTTTTACAGCTTTCCTGTTGCGGTTCAGCAGCTAATTTTTTCACAAGTGAATTAAGTATAGTATAAACTATTTTCTGTAATTTTTTTTAAGAAAATCGGTGATTACCGCTTGAAAGAGTTCCCTTGTTAGAAAAAAAATCTTTTTTTTTTTTTTTTTTATTGAGAATAAAATGGACTTTTTTTTGGATATTTGATGTTATACTACTTCTCTAATATGGAATTCGTCTGCATTATCATAAAAGATAATTTTTTTTTAAATAATAATTTTAATAAATTACTTTTTAAAAACAGAATTATTTTTTAATAACCGAATTAAATTTTAGATAAATGTAGGTTCATTAATAAAACGGGGAGTTGAAGGGGGCGGTATCCCCCGTCACACAGAACTAATTATCATATAAAATCTTCAGAAGCCTAATATGAATTGTTTAACACAGGTTTACATAACATTACTCGTTATCTTACCTTTTAATCTGCAACCTGTATTTATAGTATTAAATTTCAGGGTAAGAGAAAGTCGTGTGAGTGACACACCAGATTAGTTTATAAATATCACTGAATGTTTAGGAAAATTTATTCTGATTTATATGAAAAAAAAAAAAAAAGGAGAAGAAAATGAAGAAAAAAAAATTATTGCATAAACATCTCAATGTGACCAATTTTAATTAAAATTTCAACAACTATCACTTACTTTTAACGAAAATTTTCAATGAGTGTTACATATACCTAGGTGGAGGGGGGGGGGGGTAATGCTTGTTTTTAAATCACTTTGCTTTACATTTATAGGAAATTTTATATAAATATCTCTTATTTTGTGTGAGTGACACACCAGATTATTATATAATGTCTAAATCATATATTCTGTCTGGTGCATTTATACACTGCAGAAATTGAGATATAGCCTTTGCTTAAATGGGGAGAATCACACCATAGCAACGCCACGTATTGTGTGATACATTCCAACAGCTAATTAGCACCAGTTAAATCAAGGTATAACCAATTTTCAATCATACTTGAATTTCCGCCCATTGGTTCATGAGATACTACAAATTTCATAGACAAATATTCATTTTCTAAAAATAATCTAACCATGTTTAGTACATTTAAAAACGTGTAAATTCACTGAAAACCAGAATTAAAAACTATTCACGAATCCAATACTTTGTTCTATATCATTTTATATGACAACGCCACCTACCAATTAACAGAAAGATAGTCAATACAGTCAAAATTTAATCGTGTTCAAGAAATCTCAAAACGCTTAAATACATCGAAAACGGAAAATTGAAAAAAATTCCTAATTTTATACTTTCTTCATTTCATATGCAAAAAATTATGCAATTTGCAAGTATGCATTATTATACACACTGTCTCTGACCTGTCGCCAAAAAGTACTTTTTTGGACTCTGCAGACTATAAAACATGTAAATCAGGTGAAAAAAGTATTTATTAAAAAATTATTAATTTTATTTATTTATTGTTTATTTATCATTTTATAATATTTTAATAAGTATTTATTAATACATAGAATTGTCAAGTTTATACGATTCAACATAAAAATTAAAAATGGTTTATAAAAAATTCTTTTTATCTTGTAATTATTAAATCATTCTTTCACCCAAAGATATTAGGTTAAAATAGTGGTTTTTAACTGTTAGATAGTGAGAAAGTTTCAGTTTACATATTATCATTCACCAGTTAAAATTCGATGCGTATTAATTAGTAAATAAATTAAAATATGCTTGAAAAAAAAAAGCATCACAAACATAGTAATGCTTCAAAAGAATTTTCTTATTTCCTGTTTTCAAACTTATTGCGCTATTAGTACCATTTTCCTAAGGAATATGCCATTGTGAACCTGAATAACATATATCTGGCCCTATAACTTTTCCCTATATTTATAGAAGTAAGGTGATCAAAGTCCTCATTTGCAGAAAACGACCTTCTCGTATTAAACATGTTTTTCTAATATTAAAAAAAAAAAATTGTAGCAAGTAAATTTTTGTTGTAATTATTATCTTTGTGGTCCACATTTTCTACAAATAAAATAGTCGAGGTAGCGTGGTTGGTAGAGCGCTGAGCTAGTAGTGCGTAGATTTCGGGTTTGATATTCCAGTTGACCGCAGCCCGTCGTTCACACTATTGGCGGCTCGTACACTGTCGTGGCTGACATGTCCTCAATGCTGCCAAATAACTTCTATGCGAGTTTCCGAAGTGGAACGGGGGGGGGGGGGGGGGGAGGAAATTAAACAATATTTCATTGGTACATTTGATTTGAGTGTATTTTACGTTGCACTAGAGCTACATTGTGTGGAATTAGGCGATATTTGTTTGATTCATTTGATTTGATTGTATTACACGTTCCACTAGAGCTACATTATGCGGGGATTAGGCGATAATTGAGTTAAGTGTATTTTAAGTTGCACTAGAGCTACGTATGCGCAATTAAGCGATATTTGATTTGATTGTATTCTACGTTGCACTAGAGCTACATAATGGAATGAAGGTTAGGCGATATTTGATTTGTTCATTTGATTTGAGTGTATTTTACGTTGCACTTGCGCAGTTAGGCGATATTTGATTTGAGTGTATTTTACGTTGCACTAGAGCTACATTATGTGGAATTATGCGATATTTGATTGTATCATTTGATTTGAGTGTATTTTACGTTGCACTAGAGCTACGTATGCGCATTTAGGCGATATTTCATTTCATTATATTATACGTTGCACTAAAGCTGCATTATGGGGGGATTTTTCGATATTTGATTTGAGTGTATTTTACGTTGCACTAGAGCTACATTATGGGAGGAATACGCGATATTTCATTTGAGTATATTTTACGTTGCGTTAGAGCTATATTATGGGGTATTAGGCGATATTTCATTGGTACATTTGATTTGATTGTATTTTACGATGCGCTAGAACTACATTATGTGGAATTAGGCGATATTTGATTGGTTCATTTGTTTTGAGTGTATTTTATGTTGCACTAGAGCTACGCATGCGCAGTTAGGCGATAGTTGATTTGATTGTATTTCACGTTGCACTAGAGCTACATTATGTGGAATTATGCGCTATTTGATTGTTTCATTTGATTTGAGTGTATTTTACGATGCGCTAGAGCTACATTATGTAGAATTATGCGATATTCAATTGCTTTATTTGAATCGAGTGTATTTTACGTTACACTAGAGCTACATAATGGGGGGTTAAGCGATACTTGATTGGTACAATTTATTTGAGTGTATTTTATGTTGCACTAGATCTACATTCTGGGGAATTATGCGATATTTAATTGTTTCATTTGATTTAAGTGTATTTTACGTTGCACTAGAGCTACATTATGGGAGGAATAGGCGACATTTGATTGGTTCATTTGATTTGATTGTATTTTACGTTGCACTAGAGCTACATAATAAAAGGGGGGGGGGGGTTAGGCGAGATTTATTTGTTCATTGATTTGAGTGTATTTTATGTTGCACTAGAGCTACATTATGTGGAATTATGCGATATTTGTTTCATTTGATTTGAGTGTATTTTACGTTGCACTAGAGCTACATTCTGTGGAATTATGCGATATTTGATTTGTTCATTGATTTGAGTGTATTTTACGTTGCACTAGACCTACATTATGTGGAATTAAACGATATTTCATTGGTACAATTGATTTGAGTGTATTTTATGTTGCACTAGAGCTACATTATGTGGAATTAAGCGACATTTGATTGGTTCATTTGATTTGATTGTATTTTACGTTGCACTAGAGCTACATTATGGTAGGAATAGGCGATATTCCATTTGAGTGTATTTTACGTTGCGCTAGAGCTACATTATGGGGAATTAGGCGATATTTGATTGGTTCATCAAAGTGCATTTTACGTTGCATTAGAGCTACATTAAGTGGAATTAGGCGATATTTGATTGGTTCATTTGTATTGAGTGTATTTTACGTTGCACTAGAGCTACGCATGCGCAGTTAGGCGATATTTGATTTGATTGTATTTTACGTTGCATTAGAGCTATATAATGGGGGGTTAGGCGATTTTTGACTTGTTCATTTGATTTGAGTGTATTTTACGATGCGCTAGAGCTACATTATGTAGAATTATGCGATATTCGATTGCTTCATTTGAATTGAGTGTATTTTACGTTACACTAGAGCTGCATTCTGGGGAATTATGCGATATTTAATTGTTTCATTTGATTTGAGTGTATTTTACGTTGCACTAGAGCTACATAATAAAGGGGGGGGGTTAGGCGAGATTTATTTGTTCATTGATTTGAGTGTATTTTACATTGCACTAGAGCTACATTATGGGAGGAATAGGCGATATTTGATTTGAGTGTATTTTACGTTGCGCTAGAGCTACATTATGTAGAATTATGCGATATTCGATTGCTTCATTTGAATTGAGTGTATTTTACGTTACACTAGAGCTGCATTCTGGGGAATTATGCGATATTTAATCGTTTCATTTGATTTAAGTGTATTTTACGTTGCACTAGAGCTACATAATAAAGGGGGGGGGGGGGGTTAGGCGAGATTTATTTGTTCATTGATTTGAGTGTATTTTACGTTGCACTAGAACATTTTACGTTGCATTATGGGGAATTAGGCGATATTTGATTGGTTCATCAAAGTGCATTTTACGTTGCATTAGAGCTACATTAAGTGGAATTAGGCGATATTTGATTGGTTCATTTGTTTTGAGTGTATTTTACGTTGCACTAGAGCTACGCATGCGCAGTTAGGCGATATTTGATTTGTTCATTGATTTGAGTGTATTTTATGTTGCGCTAGAGCTACATTATAGGGAATTAGGCGATATTTGATAGGTTCATTTGATTTGAGTGTATTTTACGTTGCACCAGAGCCACGTATGCGCAATTAGGCGATATTTGATTTTATTGTATTGTATGTTGCGCTAGAGCTACATTATGGGAATTAAACGATATTTCATTGGTACAATTGATTTGAGTGTATTTTACGTTGCACTAGAGATGCATTATGGGGAATTAGGCGATATTTGATTGGTTCATTTGATTTGATTGCATTTGACGTTGCTCTAGAGCTGCGTTATGGGAGGAATAGGCAATATTTCATTTGAGTGTATTTTATGATGCGCTACAGCTACATTATGTGGAATTATGCGATATTTGATTGTTTCATTTGATTTGAGTGTATTTTACGTTGCACTAGAGCTACATAATGGGGGGGGGTAGGCGATATTTGATTTGTTCATTTTATTTGAGTGTATTTTACGTTGCGCTAGAGCTACATTATGTGGAATTATGCGCTATTTGATTGTTTCATTTGATTTGAGTGTATTTTACGATGCGCTACAGCTACATTATGTGGAATTAGGCGATATTTGATTGCTTCATTTGAATCGAGTGTATTTTACTTTACACTAGAGCTACGTATGCGCAATTAGGCGATATTTGATTTGACTGTATTTTACGTTGCGCTAGAGCTACATTATGGGGAATTAGGCGATATTTGATGGGTTCATCAAAGTGCATTTTACGTTGCATTAGAGCTACATTAAGTGAAATTAGGCGATATTTGATTTGTTCATTTGATTTGAGTGTATTTTACGATGCGCTAGAGCTACATTATGGGAGGAATAGGCGATATTTGATTTGAGTGTATTTTACATTGCGCTAGAGCTACATTATGGGAGGAATAGGCGATATTTGATTTGAGTGTATTTTACGTTGCGCTAGAGCTACATTATGTGGAATTAGGCGACATTTGTTTGGTTCATTTGATTTGATTGTATTTTACGTTGCGCTAGAGCTACATTATGGGAATTAAACGATATTTCATTGGTACAATTGATTTGAGTGCATTTTATGTTGCACTAGAGCTACATTCTGGGGAAATATGCGATATTTGATTGTTTCATTTGATTTAAGTGTATTTTACGTTGCACTAGAGCTACATAATAGGGGGGGGGTTAGGCGAGATTTGATTTGTTCATTGATTTGAGTGTATTTTACGTTGCACCAGAGCTACGTATGCGCAATTTGGCGATATTTGATTTGTTCATTGATTTGAGTGTATTTTACGTTCAACTAGAGCTACATTATGGGAGGAATAGGCGATATTTGATTTGAATGTATTTTACGTTGCGCTAGAGCTACATTATGTGGGATTATGCGATATTTGTTTCATTTGATTTGAGTGTATTTTACGTTGAACTAGAGCTACATTATGTGGAATTATGCGATATTTGTTTCATTTGATTTGAGTGTATTTTACGTTGCACTAGAGCTACATTCTGTGGAATTAGGCGATATTTGATTGGTTCATTTGTTTTGAGTGTATTTTACGTTGCACTAGAGCTACGCATGCGCAGTTAGGCGATATTTGATTTGATTGTATTTTACGTTGCATTAGAGCTATATAATGGGGGGTTAGGCGATTTTTGACTTGTTCATTTGATTTGAGTGTATTTTACGATGCGCTAGAGCTACATTATGTAGAATTATGCGATATTCGATTGCTTCATTTGAATCGAGTGTATTTTACGTTACACTAGAGCTGCATTCTTGGGAATTATGCGATATTTAATTGTTTCATTTGATTTGAGTGTATTTTACGTTGCACTAGAGCTACATAATAAAGGGGGGGGTTAGGCGAGATTTATTTGTTCATTGATTTGAGTGTATTTTACGTTGCACTAGAGCTACATTATGGGAGGAATAGGCGATATTTAATTTGAGTGTATTTTACGTTGCGCTAGAGCTACATTATGTGGAATTAGGCGACATTTGATTGGTTCATTTGATTTGATTGCATTTTCCGTTGCGCTAGAGCTACATTATGGGGAATTAGGCGATATTTGATTGGTTCATCAAAGTGCATTTTACGTTGCATTAGAGCTACATTAAGTGGAATTAGGCGATATTTGATTGGTTCATTTGTTTTGAGTGTATTTTACGTTGCACTAGAGATACGCATGCGCAGTTAGGCGATATTTGATTTGTTCATTGATTTGAGTGTATTTTACGTTGCACTAGAGATACGCATGCGCAGTTAGGCGATATTTGATTTGTTCATTGATTTGATTGTATTTTATGTTGCGCTAGAGCTACATTATAGGGAATTAGGCGATATTTGATAGGTTCATTTGATTTGAGTGTATTTTACGTTGCACCAGAGCTACGTATGCGCAATTAAGCGATATTTGATTTGATTGTATTCTACGTTGCACTAGAGCTACATAATGGAATGAAGGTTAGGCGATATTTGATTTGTTCATTTGATTTGAGTGTATTTTACGTTGCACTTGCGCAGTTAGGCGATATTTGATTTGAGTGTATTTTACGTTGCACTAGAGCTACATTATGTGGAATTATGCGATATTTGATTGTTTCATTTGATTTTAGTGTATTTTACGTTGCACTAGAGCTACGTATGCGCATTTAGGCGATATTTCATTTGATTATATTATACGTTGCACTACAGCTGCATTATGGGGGGATTTTTCGATATTTGATTTGAGTGTATTTTACGTTGCACTAGAGCTACATTATGGTAGGAATAGGCGATATTCCATTTGAGTATATTTTACGTTGCGCTAGAGCTACATTATGGGGAATTAGGCGATATTTGATTGGTTCATCAAAGTGCATTTTACGTTGCATTAGAGCTACATTAAATGCAATTAGGCGATATTTGATTGGTTCATTTGTTTTGAGTGTATTTTACGTTGCACTAGAGCTACGCATGCGCAGTTAGGCGATATTGTATTTGATTGTATTTTACGTTGCACTAGAGCTACGCATGCGCAGTTAGGCGATATTTGATTTGATTGTATTTTACGTTGCACTAGAGCTACGCATGCGCAGTTAGGCGATATTTGATTTGATTGTATTTTACGTTGCATTAGAGCTATATAATGGGGGGTTAGGCGATTTTTGACTTGTTCATTTGATTTGAGTGTATTTTACGATGCGCTAGAGCTACATAATGGGGGGTTAGGCGATACTTGATTGGTTCATTTGATTTGAGTGTATTTTACGATGCGCTAGAGCTACATTATGTAGAATTATGCGATATTCGATTGCTTCATTTGAATCGAGTGTATTTTACGTTACACTAGAGCTGCATTCTTGGGAATTATGCGATATTTAATTGTTTCATTTGATTTGAGTGTATTTTACGTTGCACTAGAGCTACATAATAAAGGGGGGGGTTAGGCGAGATTTATTTGTTCATTGATTTGAGTGTATTTTACGTTGCACTAGAGCTACATTATGGGAGGAATAGGCGATATTTAATTTGAGTGTATTTTACGTTGCGCTAGAGCTACATTATGTGGAATTAGGCGACATTTGATTGGTTCATTTGATTTGATTGCATTTTCCGTTGCGCTAGAGCTACATTATGGGGAATTAGGCGATATTTGATTGGTTCATCAAAGTGCATTTTACGTTGCATTAGAGCTACATTAAGTGGAATTAGGCGATATTTGATTGGTTCATTTGTTTTGAGTGTATTTTACGTTGCACTAGAGATACGCATGCGCAGTTAGGCGATATTTGATTTGTTCATTGATTTGAGTGTATTTTATGTTGCGCTAGAGCTACATTATAGGGAATTAGGCGATATTTGATAGGTTCATTTGATTTGAGTGTATTTTACGTTGCACCAGAGCTACGTATGAGCAATTAAGCGATATTTGATTTGATTGTATTCTACGTTGCACTAGAGCAACATAATGGAATGAAGGTTAGGCGATATTTGATTTGTTCATTTGATTTGAGTGTATTTTACGTTGCACTTGCGCAGTTAGGCGATATTTGATTTGAGTGTATTTTACGTTGCACTAGAGCTACATTATGTGGAATTATGCGATATTTGATTGTTTCATTTGATTTTAGTGTATTTTACGTTGCACTAGAGCTACGTATGCGCATTTAGGCGATGTTTCATTTCATTATATTATACGTTGCACTACAGCTGCATTATGGGGGGATTTTTCGATATTTGATTTGAGTGTATTTAGCGTTGCACTAGAGCTACATTATGGGAGGAATACGCGATATTTCATTTGAGTATATTTTACGTTGCGTTAGAGCTACATTATGGGGTATTAGGCGATATTTGATTGGTTCATTTGTTTTGAGTGTATTTTATGTTGCACTAGAGCTACGCATGCGCAGTTAGGCGATAGTTGATTTGATTGTATTTCACGTTGCACTAGAGCTACATTATGTGGAATTATGCGCTATTTGATTGTTTCATTTGATTTGAGTGTATTTTACGATGCGCTAGAGCTACATTATGTAGAATTATGCGATATTCGATTGCTTTATTTGAATCGAGTGTATTTTACGTTACACTAGAGCTACATAATGGGGGTTAAGCGATACTTGATTGGTACAATTTATTTGAGTGTATTTTATGTTGCACTAGAGCTACATTATGGGAGGAATAGGCGACATTTGATTGGTTCATTTGATTTGATTGTATTTTACGTTGCGCTAGAGCTACATTATGTAAAATTAGGCGACATTTTAATCGTTTTCATTTAATCATTTTACGTTGCATTAGAGCTACATTAAGTGGAATTAGGCGATATTTGATTGGTTCATTTGTTTTGAGTGTATTTTACGTTGCACTAGAGCTACGCATGCGCAGTTAGGCGATATTTGATTTGTTCATTGATTTGAGTGTATTTTATGTTGCGCTAGAGCTACATTATAGGAAATTAGGCTATATTTGATAGATTCATTATATTTGAGTGTATTTTACGTTGCACCAGAGCCACGTATGCGCAATTAGGCGATATTTGATTTTATTGTATTGTATGTTGCGCTAGAGCTACATTATGGGAATTAAACGATATTTCATTGGTACAATTGATTTGAGTGTATTTTACGTTGCACTAGAGATGCATTATGGGGAATTAGGCGATATTTGATTGGTTCATTTGATTTGATTGCATTTGACGTTGCTCTAGAGCTGCATTATGGGAGGAATAGGCAATATTTCATTTGAGTGTATTTTATGATGCGCTACAGCTACATTATGTGGAATTATGCGATATTTGATTGTTTCATTTGATTTGAGTGTATTTTACGTTGCACTAGAGCTACATAATGAGGGGGGGGGTAGGCGATATTTGATTTGTTCATTTTATTTGAGTGTATTTTACGTTGCGCTAGAGCTACATTATGTGGAATTATGCGCTATTTGATTGTTTCATTTGATTTGAGTGTATTTTACGATGCGCTACAGCTATATTATGTGGAATTAGGCGATATTTGATTGCTTCATTTGAATCGAGTGTATTTTACTTTACACCAGAGCTACGTATGCGCAATTAGGCGATATTTGATTTGACTGTATTTTACGTTGCGCTACAGCTACATTATGTGGAATTAAACGATATTTCATTGGCACAATTTATTTGAGTGTATTTTATGTTGTACTAGAGCTACATTATGTGGAATTAGGCGACATTTGATTGATTCATTTGATTTGATTGTATTTTACGTTGCACTAGAGCTACATTATGGTAGGAATAGGCGATATTTCACTTGAGTGTATTTTACGTTGCACTAGAGCTACATTATGGGGGATTAGGCGATATTTGATTTGTTCATTTGATTTGATTGTATTTTTCGTTGCACTAGAGCTACATTATGGAAGGAATAGGCGATATTTCATTTGAGTGTATTTTACGTTGCGCTAGAGCTACATTATGTGGAATTAAACGATATTTGATTGGTACAATTGAATTGAGTGTATTTTACGTTGCGCTAGAGCTACATTATGGGGAATTAGGCGATATTTGATTGGTTAATCAAAGTGCATTTTACGTTGCATTAGAGCTACATTAAGTGGAATTAGGCGATATTTGATTTATTCATTTGATTTGAGTGTATTTTACGATGCGCTAGAGCTACATTATGGGAGGAATAGGCGATATTTGATTTGAGTGTATTTTACATTGCGCTAGAGCTACATTATGGGAGGAATAGGCGATATTTGATTTGAGTGTATTTTACGTTGCGCTAGAGCTACATAATAGGGGGGGGGGTTAGGCGAGATTTGATTTGTTCATTGATTTGAGTGTATTTTACGTTGCACCAGAGCTACGTATGCGCAATTTGGCGATATTTGATTTGTTCATTGATTTGAGTGTATTTTACGTTCAACTAGAGCTACATTATGGGAGGAATAGGCGATATTTGATTTGAGTGTATTTTACGTTGCGCTAGAGCTACATTATGTGGGATTATGCGATATTTGTTTCATTTGATTTGAGTGTATTTTACGTTGAACTAGAGCTACATTATGTGGAATTATGCGATATTTGATTGTGTCATTTGATTTGAGTGTATTTTACGTTGCACTAGAGCTACATTATGGGGAATTAGGCGATATTTGATTGGTTCATCAAAGTGCATTTTATGTTGCATTAGAGCTACATTAAGTGGAATTAGGCGATATTTGATTGGTTCATTTGATTTGAGTGTATTTTACGTTGCGCTAGAGCTGCATTATGTGGAATTATGCGATATTTGATTTGTTCATTGATTTGAGTGTATTTTACGTTGCGCTAGAGCTATGTATGCGCAATTAGGCGATATTTGATTGTTTCATTAGTTTTGAGTGTATTTTACGTTGCACTAGAGCTACATTATGGGGAATTAGGCAATATTTGATAGGTTCATTTGATTTTCATCGATTTTCGTTTGTTTTAAATTGAGTAGTTTTACTCAATGAAGAAATGGCGACAGTCTGTGCTTAAGCAATTTGTTTTTAATGAAAGATTTTGTAAAAAATTTGTTGAATGTTTATTATTTACGAAAATTGGTAGGAGTTTTATATAAATAAATTGTGCAGATATATACATGGTCTATCCCGAATGTAATGCGCCCATTTTTATTTTAAGAAATTTAATGAACCGATTCGTACGCTTACTCAATATTTTTCGAAATACGTCCCGTCCCTCCTTCTTCAACATACTTGTTCCGATGCGATTTTCATGCTTTATTTGCGTCCTGGCCGTCATAGAGATGTTCTTTAGTAACCTCGTCGTAGCCACCTTGATGTTCTCGAGGGTCCCGAAATAATGTCCTTTGAGAAATTTTTTAATCTTCGGGAACGAAAAGAAGTGGGACGGGGACAAATGAGAACTGTAAGGCGGCTGGGGGAGCGTTGAGACGTTGGGAACATTGCCATGGTGCAGCTTCCAGTAATTCTCTATCTCGCGCTTGACTCGATTGACCCGTTGCTTTAGCCTTTTCAGTACTTCGGCGTAGAATTTGGCGTTGACTGGTTGGTCAGGAGGAACAAATTCAAAGTGGACCACTCCCTTGGATTCGAAAAAAAAAAAAAAAAAAGAGCATCGCTTTAACCTGTGATTTGCTCATTCTTGCCTTTTTTGGTCGTGGTACTACGTCGTGTGCCACTCTGCGCTGTGTCTTTTTGTTTCTGGGTCGTACAGGAAGTTAAAAGATTCGTCATCACTTACCACATTGTCCAAAACAGTCGGATAGTCCTCACAACACAGCAACAATTCTGCTTGAGAGTTTGTTCCATCTTGATTTCGACAGAGCCCTCACACCAGTGTTGGGCAAAATTCAATCATCTCGATGACTAACGATTAATGATTAAATTAATCGTTAATCAAAAATATTTTGACTAATGATTAATTCAATCGTTAATCAAAAATATTTTGATTAATGATTAAATTAATCGTTAATCATAAATATTTTGACTAACGATTAATTTAATCATTAATCGCAAATGTTTTGATTGACGATTAAATTAATCGTTAATCGTAGATTTTACGACTAACGAATAATTTAATCATTAATCATATTTTTTATGACTAACGAATAAATCAATCGTTAATCGTATTTTTACGACTAATGATTGAATCAATCATTAATCAAAAGTTTTATGACTAACGAATAAATCAGTAATTAATGATAAATTTTATATAAGAAAAAATAAGAATTCCCAGTAAAACATTTTTCAATATCGTTTAAATGTGTTTAGGACTTCACATTTCGGTCTGTCTATATGACTGTCAATCTGTCCATCAGATTTCTTATCATAGTTTTAGAGTGACCTGAAACTGATGTATATTATTCAGGTAGCGTTCTGCGACGGGTGCGAGTCGGGTTAGCATCAATTTTTGACCCACGGATAAAAACGTGAGTCTACTCATATTAGGGAATTTTTTTTATGTTGCTTTTTCAGGAATACAATCTCTTGAATGCATCTTTTCTCATGTTTTTACAATCTGGTGCGGCTCTACACGACTTCTCTCATTCCGGAAACTATTTCTATTGCAGTTAGACCTCACAAAACCGTGAGAAAGGCCAAAGCCGCCATTTTTCTCACGTGTTTACAATCTGGTGCGGCTCTACACGACTTCTCTCGTCTCCGGACACTGTTTCTTAAAGATTGCAGCCGGAAACGTTGCAGATAGACCTCACCAAACGGTGAGAAAGCCCAAAGCCGCCATTTTTCTCACGTTTTCACAATCTGGTGCGGCTCTACACGACTTCTCTCACTCTGGACACTGTCTCAATTGCAGTTAGAACAAAACGTGAGAAAGACCTCACAAAACCGTGAGAAAGATCAAAGCCGCCATTTTTCTCACGTGTTTACAATCTGGTGAGGCTCTACACGACTTCTCTCCTCTCCAGCCACTGTCTCTTAAAGATTGCATCCGGAAACGTTGCAGTTAGACCTCGCAAAACTGTGAGAAAGGCCAAAGCCACCATTTTTTTCACATTTTTACAATCTGGTGCGGCTCTACACGACTTTTCTCATCTCCAGCCACTGTCTCTTAAAGATTGCATCCGGAAACGTTGCAGTTAGACCTCACAGAACCTTGAGAAAGGCCAAAGCCGCCATTTTTCTCACGCTTTTACAATCTGGTGCGGCTCTACACGACTTCTCTCATCTCCGGACACTGTCTCTTAAAGATTGCACCCGGAAACGGGGCAGTTAGGCCTCACAAAACCGTGAGAAAGGCCAAAACAGCCATTTTTCTCACGTTTTTACAATCAGGAGCGGCTCTACACGACTTCTCTCATCTCCAGCCACTGTCTCTTAAAGATTGCAGCCGGAAACGTTGCAGTTAGACTTCACAGAACCGTGAGAAAGGCCAAAGCCGCCATTTTTCTCACGCTTTTACAATCTGGTGCAGCTCTACACGACTTCTCTCATCTCCGGACACTGTCTCTATTGCAGTTAGACCTCACAAAACCGTGAGAAAGACCAAAGCCGCCATTTTCTCACGTGTTTACAATCTGGTGCGGCTCTACACGACTTCTCTCATCTCCGGACACTATCTCTATTCCAGTTAGATCTCACCAAACCGTGAGAAAGGCCAAAGCCGCCATTTTTCTCACGTTTTTACAATCTGGTGCGTCTTTACACGACTTCTCTCATCTCCGGGCACTGTCTCTTAAAGATTGCAGCCGGAAACGTTGCAGTTAGACCTCACAGATCCATGAGAAAGGCCTAAGCCGCCATTTTCCTTACGTTTTTAGAATCTGGTGCGGCTCTACACGACTTCTCTCATCTCCGGACATTGTCTCTATTGCAGTTAGACCTCACAAAATCGTGAGGAAGCCAAAGCCGCCATTTTTCTCACGTTTTTACAATATGGTGCGGCTTTACATGACTTCTCTCATCTCCGGACACTTTCTCTTAAAGATTGCAGACGATAAATTCTCATTTACTAATATATCTTCAAATTATACTTAGTTTTTGTTACTTTAGTTTTCTAGTCAGGAAGACAAAGCTCAAATCAGTTTTTCATTCAAGAATATGCACAAACGCAAAATAAATTCATTACATAAATAATTATATAACCGGTTGATGTAGCTAATAAGCTCAGTAATATTTTTAAGAAATATTATTTTATGCATTTTTAGTAGACTTGCGTAAACTGAAAAGAAATTTCAGTTTAAACTTCATTTTAAGTATTTTTAAAATAAAGAAAAGTGTCGAAAATTGAGTACCTAATAGTTTTTAATTTTCATTTTTATAATTTTCATTTTTGAATTTGCAAAAATACCATGTAAACTATTAACTATTTATAAAACAAATTCAAGACCTCTATTTAAGAGATATGCTACCCAAATACTTACGTATTTAGGTACTTTCGAATTAAGAAATTTTGTCAAATATCTAGAAGAATTCTATAGGAATCATCTTGAAACTTCGGTAGTGTAATGAACATGTTATACCTCACGTTTTTCAGCAAAATTTGTGTCCTGAAGAGGAAAAGTTCACCAGTGTAAAAAAATAAACAAAATCCAAAATGTTTTGGATCACCTTGTAAAAGATAATGTTTTAAACTCGTTTTGGTTGTAGCATATGATTATGAGGATTTTTTTTTTCATTATCTGTATAAATTTTAAGAGGTTACCTCATATGTTCATGAAGATATAACGGTTTCTTTAAAAAATCAGAAAAAAAGTTCTCCTTTATTAATTAAAACACGTAGGGCATTAGATCCAGTGGATATTGAGCAACTTACATGAAAACACCCAAACATGTAAATTTAAAACCTTCATGTAAATTTAAAACCTTCCGAGAGATACGAGGCTTAAAACAAAAGCAAATGCACATGGTAAATTATAATTGCAGCTATTAATGTATCTGAATATTTTAGTATAGCCCTGTAATCTGAAGGTTAATCATATCATATTCTATACAAAACATTATGTTAGAATATTAACAATACATAAAATTTCTTAATGATTTTTACAGTAGAAAATTATTTAAATATGATTCTTAAAAATGTCTGACCTAAAACGCAAACCTGACCCTGTACACAAACTAGTTGTACACGACCTATTAATGCCATTCTTAATAGGGAACATTCCATTGTGAACTCCACTAATAAATAACAATTTCTAAAATTTCTAAAAGTATTGATGGGGGCGGGAGACAGGCAGATAGAAAAATAAACAATCGGACAGAGAGACACACAAGTTGAAATCATATTCGCACCTAAAAATAGTTAGAAAGTGTTAAAAACACTTAACGTAAATGAAAGTACAATTCCAGCAAATTTTTATTAATAGTTCTTAATGTAACTGAATATTTTTGTGTAGCCCTGTAAATCAATTGCTAATTATATTATATTCACTGGTGCGTATGAATAACATATTTCAATTTCATTAAGCTTTGTAATAATGTTATCAAAATTTGGTTTATAGAAATACCTCACAGAACGCACGGCTTTGGAATGCTTTGGAGTGTCCCTGTACACAAACCAGTGGTGGTATTTAAACAATATATATAGGAAACAACCAATTATGAACTTGAATAACATATTTCAATTTCATTAAAATTTGTGTTCAATAAAGGTATTAAAATATGGTTTATAGAAATACCTCCCATAGAACACAATGCTTTGAAATAGTTTCGGTTGTCCCTGTACACAAACCGGCAGAGATATTCACTCCATTTTCAATAGAGAACATCCAGTAGTAAACTTGAATAACATATATCAGTTTCAAGAAATTCCATAAATATTTATGACAATTAGAGCGTGGACAAACAGACGAACAGACAGACAGATACACAAACTGAAGTAAAATTCATACTTAAAAATTGTTAGAAAGTGTTAAAGATACTTAATGCAAACGAACGTGCAATTCCAGCAAAATTTTACTAATGTCTCTTAATGTAACTGAATATTTTTGTGTGGCCCTGTAAATCTAATGCTAATCATACTATAATCTATAGAAAGCATTCTTTTGCGCATATAAATAACATATTTCAATTTCATTAAGCTTTATGCAAAGTAAAGTTACTAGTGGATCTGCAGATCAGGAGCCTCAACGTCCTATTCGCATCAGACATTATTCAATAGGCCATTTTTATTTATTCCTTATTGTGTAATAGTATATATTGATTCGATCGACTTCTTACCAAAATCAGATACATTACAAAGGGGTGCCGCCCCCCTCAATCCCCCGCTGTATCTCTCTTTCTATACCTACTTGTATATCATATAAAGTGTTACGGAATTGTAAATAATTGCATTTATTTTTGCATAATTTTTTTCAAAGAGGTTTAGTAAGCTGATAAAATGCTAATTTTGTGCATTTCTAGTCGTTTTAGCGTTAAAATAGCCTAATTTTCCTTTGAAAACTCATTAAAAACTCCAATAAGGGAAGAAATGGATTTGGCGCCAAATTTGGCGATTGTTTCCCTCTTTGGCGATTCTTTTTGGCAACGGCGAGAAAATATTTATTAGGTATATACCAAATATGGAAGCTCTAATCTCATTGGCTGATGTGATACGAGAATTTCCCAGAACAGTCTGTGTTCGATAGAAATGTATAAAAGGAGCATTATTTTCGCCAAGGCGGTCAGTCTCAGATCTGTGTCAGTTTCGTCAAATGCTTGCTTTTCTTTGAGCCTCTTTGAATGAGACTTTCTTTATGTGTTATTGATAAACAGTTTTACTGTTGTTTTGCTGTTAACGGCTGTTGTTTAAGCTATGTTTACTGGTTGAATTGAAGCTGATACTTGGTTTATAGACCTGTATTTTCCTGGATCTTTCTGTGAATAAATCACTGAATTTTTGCAAGTTTCGCCTTTCATTCTCGGACAACTTACGAACCCCCAAGCACGCAACAATATGTATTCTTAATAAACGACGGTCTTGTATTATTTCCCTGAAATTCATAAAAACCTAATTTAATAACTATCAAATTTCATACAAAAAAAAAAAAAAAAAAAAAAAAAAAAAATATGGTGTGAAACAACCACACGACTTCCATTATCCGCTATTACATGTATTATATGCATTTTTGAGAGATAATGTGATCAGAAAACATAAAAGTGACCTAAAGAGAAAATCGTTAGAGCCGTTTTTGAGATACCAACTTTTACAAAAAATCAATTATTGACCGGAAAAAAATAATTACATACAAAAGCATATTTAAAAGTGAGTTAAAATGGCGAGTTTGAAAAAAATCCGTACAACCGTTTTTAAAGGATCGCCTTTGCGAGGCCTGAACTTGAGCTATTTATACAGGACGCCTATCAATTTTCCTGAACTAACCAACTATATCATTCGAAAGGACATCTAATAGAGTGTTTATATAGCAAGTTTGCAGAAAATCGTTAGAGCCGTTTTTGAGATACGGACTTAGGGTCCCACTTCCGGTTAAACTCAATTATTGACAGGAAAACAATAATTACATACAAAAGCATATTTAAAAGTGAGTTAAAATGGCGAGTTTGAAAAAAATCCGTACAACCGTTTTTAAAGGAACGCCTTTGCGAGGCCTGAACTTGAGCTATTTATACAGGACGCCTCTCAATTTTCCTGAACTAACCAACTATATCATTCGAAAGGACATCTAATAGAGTGTTTATATAGCAAGTTTGCAGAAAATCGTTAGAGCTGTTTTTGAGATACGGACTTGGGGTCCCACTTCCGGTTAAACTCAATTATTGACAGGAAAGCAATAATTACATACAAAAGCATATTTAAAAGTGAGTTAAAATGGCGAGTTTGAAAAAAATCCGTACAACCGTTTTTAAAGGAACGCCTTTGCGTGGCCTGAAATTGAGCTATTTATACAGGACGCCTATCAATTTTCCTGAACTAACCAACTATATCATTCGAAAGGACATCTAATAGAGTGTTTATGTAGCAAGTTTCAAGAAAATTTTTAGAGCCGTTTTTGAGATACGGACTTACGGTCCCACTTCCGGTTTCCGATGTCCCACTTCCAGTTTTTCAATTTTCACCAAAATTTGGAAATTTCATCTGTACACCAGACGTATTTAAATTCTAAAGTTTCGTAGATCTATCTTTATTAGTTTCTGAGCTATAATAGCCAGAAGATTCTCCACATACATACATACATACATACATACACACACACACACACATACATACACACTGAAAAATTGCCAAAAACCACTTTTTTGGACTCAGGGGACGTGTAAATCAAAACGTGTAAATCAGGTGAAAACCCGATATCGAATTTTCAGACCGAATACAATACTTCCATTACCTACGGTAGTAGGGTAATGGAAGTAAAAATTACATAGCATATCGGAAATATTTTGCGTAACCTTTAAACTAGTTATCAATACTATGCCCACAATTTTCAACAGGAAAACATAGTTTTAAAATTCTAATAAAATTTCATTATATTTGATGGGGTGTAACCTTGTTAAAATACACTTATAAGAAATACCGACTATAGACCGTAATAGTACGAAATTCCTTTATGTATCTCGGAAAAGTAGCCACAGTCATTATAAACGCCAATAATAAGAATAAACCTAATTAATTATAACTCATTAATTTTTCAAACTAATTTGACATCATTTGGATGATTACAGTGCATGCTCGAAATTTTTTGTGTGGTCCCATAAATTGTTTAGTCTATGCATAACCTTTTTTAAGAGTAAACATGATTTTAAGCATTTTTATAATGTATGTTAAATTTATTAAGTTCAATTCAGCATAAACGCATGAAACTGCGCGCTTAAATTAAAAATTTGTCCATAGGCTCCAATGTTACGAAATTCTTTCGTGTGTCTTTGTAAACGAACCATAAACATTGTATACACCAGTAAAAACTATTCAGCTTATTTTGCGTTTAAAATTAATAATTGTTCCAAATTTAACATCGTTTGGATGACTATGTGACATTGTCTGAACACTTCTGTAAGATCCTGTACATTAATTAGAAAGCTTAAGAGAACATATTTTCTTCAAACAACATAAGTTTAAGCATCTTACTCATGTACGCTAGTTTCATTTTCTTCATTGCAAAGAAATGATATTAAAATGCGTTTAAACGAAATTCACCCCATACGCCGTAATGTTTAGAAATTTCGCGTGTCACTGTACACAGTTTATAAAAAATATAGCAATAAAAATTATAAAGCTAGTTATATGCAAAGCTGGAACGAGGGCGCCAATTTGCAAGTCAATCGAAGGATTTTTGCGGCCGCTATTGCGGTACATAAAAATTCTTCCCATAGGCCGTAAAAATAAGAAAAAATTTGGCGTGTCCCTGTACACGAACGACAAAAGGAATACACACCTAACACTGTACAGCTAATTCCGTTGGGCTCATGAATATGTGTACCAAATTGCAAGTGAATAGCGTTATTCTGTGAGGTCTAACTGCAACGTTTCCGGTTACAATCTTTAAGAGACAGTGCCCGGAGATAAGAGAAGTCGTGTAGAGCCGCACCAGATTGTAAAAACGTGAGAAAAATAGAGGCTTTGGCCTTTATCACGGTTCTGTGAGGTCTAACTGCAACATTTTCGGCTGCAACCTTTAAGAGACAGTACCCGGAGATGAGAGAAGTCGTTTAGAGCCGCACCAGATTGTAAAAACGTGAGAAAAATGGCGGCTTTGGTCTTTCTCACGGTTTTGTGAGGTCTAACTGCAATAGAGACAGTGTGCGGAGATGAGAGAAGTCGTGTAGAGCCGCACCAGATTGTAAAAACAGGAGAAAAATTGCGGATTTGGCCTTTCTCACGGTTTTGTCAGGTCTAACTGCAACGTTTCCGGCTGCAATCTTGAGGGACAGTGTCCGGAGATGAGATAAGTCGTGTAGAGCCGCACCAGATTGTTAAAACGTGAGAAAAATGGCGGCTTTGGGCTTTCTCACGGTTTTGTGACGTCACACTGGAATAGAACCGGAAATGAGAGAAGTCGTGTAGAGCCGCACCAGATTGTAAAAGCGTGAGAAAAATGGCGGCTTTGGCCTTTTTCACGGTTCTGTGAAGTCTAACTGGAAATGTATCCGGCTGCAACCTTTAAGAGACAGTGCCCAGAGATGAGAGAAGTCCTGTAGAGTCGCACCAGATTGTAAAAACGTGAGAAAAATAGAGGCTTTGGCCTTTATCACGGTTTTGTGAGGTCTAACTGGAACGTATCCGGCTGCAATCTTTAAGAGACAGTGCCCGGAGATGAGAGAAGTCGTGTAGAGCCGCACCAGATTGTAAAAACGTGAGAAAAACGGAGGCTTTGGCCTTTATCACGGTTCTGTGAGGTCTAACTGCAACGTTTCCGTCTGCAACCTTTAAGAGACAGTGCCCGGAGATGAGAGAAGTCGTGTAGAGCCGCACCAGATTGTAAAAACGTGAGAAAAATAGAGGCTTTGGCCTTTATCACGGTTCTGTGAGGTCTAACTGCAACGTTTCCGGCTGCAACCTTTAACAGACAGTGCCCGGAGATGAGAGAAGTCGTGTAGAGCCGCACCAGATTGTAAAAACGTGAGAAAAATAGAGGCTTTGGCCTTTATCCCGGTTCTGTGAGGTCTAACTGCAACATTTTCGGCTGCAACCTTTAAGAGACAGTACCCGGAGATGAGAGAAGTCGTGTAGAGCCGCACCAGATTGTAAAAACGTGAGAAAAATGGCGGCTTTGGTCTTTGTCACGGTTTTGTGAGGTCTAACTGCAATAGAGACAGTGTGCGGAGATGAGAGAAGTCGTGTAGAGCCGCACCAGATTGTAAAAACGTGAGAAAAATTGCGGATTTGGCCTTTCTCACGGTTTTGGGAGGTCTATCTGCAACGTTTCCGGCTGCAATCTTTAAGAAACAGTGTCCGGAGACGAGAGAAGTCGTGTAGAGCCGCACCAGATTGTAAAAACGTGAGAAAAATGGCGGCTTTGGCTTTCTCGCGGTTTTGTGAGGCCTAACTGCAATAGAGAAAGTGTCCGGAGATGAGAGAAGTCGTGTAGAGCCGCACCAGATTGTAAAAACGTGAGATAAATGGCGGCTGTGGGCTTTCTCACGGTTTTGTGAGGTCTAACTGCAATAGAGACAGTGCCCGGAGATGAGAGAAGTCGTGTAGAGCCGCACCAGATTTTAAAATATACAGTATGTAATTATTAACACTTCACATTAGCAAGTTAATTGTATGATACATTATTTGTATCATGCAAGGATGAGCGTTTGCTGACTCATGAAAGCGTTTGCTGACGATGACGCGAATTAAATGATTTTTGTTCACCCAAATGTTTTCACTTCAAATGGGTAGCGTTAGCTGACGATGACGGGAGTTCAATGGTTTTTGTTCACCCAAAAGTGCTGAACGCGCCTGAAGAAGTTTTCACTTAAAAACTTTGGTGTGTCCCTGTACACGAACTACAATTGGAATGCACACCCAAAACTATACAGCTAATTTCGTGGGGTTCATGAGCATGTGTACAAAATTTCAAGTCAATAGCGTGATTTTTGCGGCCGCTATCGCACGACAGACAGACAGACAGACGGAACACAAAATCCTTTTGTGTCTCAACAGAGGGCCTCCATTGACGTTTCGGCAAAAATTGGAAGTCAATAGCTTGATTTTTGCGGTGGCTATCGCGGTACATACAGATTCTTCCCATAGGCCGTAGAAAATCTTTCGCGTGTGCCTGTACACGAACTAGAAGTGGAATACACACCTAACACTATACAGCTAATTCCTTTGGGCTCATGAACACGTGTACCAAATTGCAAGTCAATAGCGTGATTTTTGAGGCCGCTATCGCGATACATACAAATTTCTCTCATAGGCCGTAATAATAAGAAAAACTTTGGCGTGTCCCTGTATACGAAATACAAATGGAATACATACCAAAAACTATACAGCTGATTTAGTGGGGCTCATGAACATGTGTATCAAATTTCAAGTCAACAGCGCCATTTTTGCGGCCGCTATCGCGCGATAGACAAACACACACAGAGCCCAAAACCGTTTTGAGTCTCAACAGAGGGCCTCCACTAACGTTTCGGCAATTAAAATATGCTTTACAGAAATACCTCCCATAGATTACAATGCTTTGGAATACTTTTGGGTGTCCCTGTACACAGAGCAGTAGAGGTATTTACTCCACTTCCAATAGGGAACATTCGATTGTGAACTTGAATAACGTATATCAGTTTTAAGAAATTCCATAAATATTTACGGGAGATAGAGCTAGAGCGTGGACAGACAGACAGACAAACCGAAGTGATTAACATTTTTCAACCTTGTTGGAAAGTTTTTAAAAACCGTTACTGAAAATTGCTATCAAAAATTTAGCGGCATCATTTGATCTTCTGAGAAAAGGAAGGGGGGATATCAGCTATGGATACAACTACAATTCAATCACGATTAATTTAATCATGATTAATTTAGTCATGATTAACAGTTAATCATTTGCTGCAACTAATATATTAATCACGATTGATTTAATCACGAATAATTTAATCATGAATAACGGTTAGTTGTCTGCTTCTCGAATAATTTAATCATGATTGAATTTTTAGTTGCAGCAAATGACTGAAATATTAATCACGATTGATTTAATCACGATTAATTTAATCGCAACTAACGGTTAGTCGTCTGTTTTTTGATTAATTTAATCGCGATTGAATTTTTAGTTGCAGCAAATGAATAACCGTTAGTTGCGATTAAATTAATCGTGATTAAATTTTTAGTCAACTAATTAGTTGATTGAAAATTTAATCGATTGATGCCCAACACTGCCTCACACAAGGGTTCACTGAAACAGGCACTGTGATTCTGCATGAGCTCAGAACCGACTGGCGCTGTGTTCCCCAGACTCCACCCACTCTTCCGTGCAAGCAACAACCCTGTGCGACGGATATTCGCGGCAGAAGAAAATTGGGCGCATTACTTTCGAGACAGACCATGTATATATACATATATATATATTTATTATTATTATTATTATTTTGTTTTAATGTAGTATGAAAAGAATTTTTGTTTCCATTAAGCAAATCTTAAAGAAGTTACAAAATGTTTATTAGTTCCCCATCATACTACAGGTATGGGGAACTTAGGTAATCGTGAAAATTTTCGACCTCGGTTTTTTGACTTTTCTACACGTTTTCAGGTGTGAGGAATCCGAAAATGACAAAATTTCTATGGTGTCTATCTGTAGGGTGTCTGTTAGTGTGTCAGTGTGTCAGTGTGTCAGTCCGTTAGTGTGTTAGTCCGTTAGTTTGTTAGTCTGTTAACACGATATCTCACGAACAAATGATCGCAGAGAGGTCAGATCAGTTTTAAAGTATTACTTTCGACATTGGCAAGAACCCTATTCATTTGCAACATTCGAATTTAAAAACTTCGTAAGTTATTAGAAATTTACGATTTTCTTAACATGGGAGAATAGGACAAAAATTCACTTAAACGTGCATTTAATGGAAACTTTTTACTGTAAAAATGTCAGACCAGTTTTAAAATATCAGTTTTGATGCCGGAATGAACATCAGTAACTATAAATATGCTACTTTGAAAATTTCGCAAGTTATTGGAAATTTACGAATTTTTTAACATGGCTGAATAGAGCAAAATTTCGCATAAACGTCAATCTTGAGGGATATTTTCATCGTAAAGATGTCAAACCACTTTCGAAATATTATTTAGGATACTGGCATGAATATCATAGACTACGATTTTTCCAATTTAAAAAATTCGTAAGTTATTTGGAATTTACGATTTACTTAACATGTCAGAATAAGGCAAAATTAAGCATAAATTTCCATTTTGAGGATCGTAAATACATTAGACAACGTCAAAATTACATTTATGATATTTGTTTGAACATGATTGAATACAAATATTCTTATAGGAAAATTTCGTAAATCATTCGTAATTTACGATTTTATCAACATAGCGAAATTGTAAATTTTTCATATAAATATGAATTTTGAGGATTATTGCATTGGAAATAGTAGGATGAAAACTAAACAACGGAATTGACCCTAATAAAATAAATTAATAGATTAGAATAAGATATATATATCGAAGTGAACGGTGGATAGTCTATTAGGCGGGGATTTCATTCTGTCATAATATCAAGCTTTGGTCAAATTCATTTCTTTTAACATGATTATAATATGTCTCGCACTAGAAATTTATGAGAACATAAATATGATGGGGAACTGAGCAGAGTCCACCTATGCCAACTATTTTACATAACTTTTAGGGCTTTTTACAGTACAGCTAATCACTATTTCTTGATATAAAATTCCTTTTAGATTCAAAACAATCTAAGTTTTAAAGGGAAATAAAAATTTTAAAAAGAACTTTCAAAGAAAAAGGAAAAATATCGTGTGCGTATGAGAAAGCAGAGTTTAGGGCTTGGCGAGAAAATTTCAGAGTTGACCAATTAGGCATACAGTCGGTAACAAAATTGTCCGAACACTAGCTGAAATTCCTATGTAAAAAAAGTACACTTCATACGGTTTTGTTAAATAAATCCTTGTCGAATCCCGTTCTTAGTCAATGTAAGAACATGATTCGATAAGGATTTATTTAACAAAACCGTATGAAGTGTACTTTTTTTTCATAGGAATTTTTGCTAGTGTTCGGACACTTTTGTTACCGACTGTACTGTAGTTCATGGCTTCACGTGACATTTTTATGAGTGATATTTGCCACACAAAAAGATTGCCATTGTCCCGCCCACTGTTCTAATAGATCTATGGACATACATGATAGACAATTAATACTCGATGTGATTAAGCAAACATTACAATTAAAAATAATCTGGTGTGTGACTCACACGACTTTCTCTTACCCTGAAATTTAATACTATAAATACAGGTTGGAGATTAAGAGGTAAGATAACGATGTTATGTAAACCTATGTTAAACAATTCAAATTAGGCTTCGGAAGAGTTTTATATGATAATTAATTCTGTGTGAGGGGGGCTACCGCCCCCCTCAACCCCCCGTTTCATTAATGCACCTAGATTTATATAAAATTTAATTCGGTTATTAAAAAATAATTCTGTTTTTAAATAATTTATTAAAATTATTATTTAAAAAAATTATCTTTTATGATAATGCAGACGATTTCCATATTAGAAAAGTAGTATAACACTAAATATCCAAAAAAGTCCATTTTATTCTCAATATTTAAAAAAAAAAAAAAAAAAAAAAATTGCACTTCGGGAGTGCCGACAGAAGTGAAAACGTGAACAATTACGTGTGTATTTCTTGGATCGTCAGGAATTTTTTTATTGTGTAGGAAATACTTTTAAATGAAGTTTTTTTTTTTTTTAATTCATTAATATAAACTACTACTACAAAAATTATATTACAATTTTATTTAATGCGCTAACTGCAATAGAGACAGTGTCCGGAGATGAGAAAAGTCGTGTAGAGCCGCACCAGATTGTGAAAACGTGAGAAAAATGGCGGCTTTGGCTTTTCTCACGGTTTGTGAGGTCTAACTGGAATAGAGACAGTGTCCGGAGATGAGAGAAGTCGTGTAGAGCCGCACCAGATTGTAAAAACGTGAGAAAAATGGAGGCTTTGGCTTTTATCACGGTTTTGTGAGGTCTAACTGGAACGTTTCCGGCTGCAATCTTTAAGAGACAGTGTCCGGAGATGAGAGAAGTCGTGTAGAGCCGCACCAGATTTTAAAACAATATACAGTATATAATTATTAACACTTCACACTAGCAGTTAATTGTATGATACATTATTTGTATCATACAAGGATGGAAAGCGTTTGCTGACGATGACGCGAATTCAATGATTTTTGTTCACCCAAAAGTTTTCACTTCAAATGGAAAGCGTTAGCTGACGATGACGGGAATTCAATGATTTTTGTTCACCCAAAAGTGCTCAACGCGCCTAAAGAAATTTTCACTTCAAAAAATACGATTTTTTGAAGAATACGAAATAAGTTTTTTTTTCGTTAAAAGTAAAAAAAATCAATAACTTTGTTTTAAATTATCGCAGATCGATGGTTCAACCATTCGTTTTAAAGGTATTGGCGAGCTCTTTTGAAAGATACCCACCATGGAAATTTACTCCCCTCGAGGGGGGACTTTCCCCCCAGGGGGGGGAGGCGAGGCTCCTACATACACAACTTTTTTTCCCAGTTGACTATCTCTATTACAAAATATATATATATTCGTTTCATTTGGTTTAGTGCAGTCTATAGACGTTAAACTCTACTTACCTGCAATTTCCCCCATAGACGTAATGTATCAGAATTCTCATGATTGTCCCTGTACACGAACCATTTGCTTGATCTTAACGAAAGGCTTACTGTAGTATCTATATATGATACACATTTAGAATACCAAGTTTGGAATGTCTGCTACTATTTGTTTTTGAGATATGCTGATAACAGACAGACACACCCCCAGACACACAGACATACACACAGACCATTTGCTAAAAACATGATTTTCGTATTCAGGGAACTTCAAAACTTGTTTTTTATGCAATTTGGTGGTTTTTTTTTTTTTTTTTCGTTTGAATGTAAAAGAAAAGTGGTTTCTTTTTTTAATGAATAAAAGGTAATCTAGTTAATAATATACTTCGGTTTTTAGGCAGACGATTTTTTTCTTTTTAAATTATCGGAATGAAATTAATTTAAATATTGTGGAATCATTTTGTTTTTAAGGATGTTTGGCAGGTGGTTTTAGTCAGAACAGAACTTAGAACACCGAATACGTTTGTTTTTGTATGAGATATATGCCTTTGAACACACGAGAAGAATAACGCAAAATTAAAATTATAATGAATTAAAAAAATTTTTATTTGTGGCGGGTAAGTTGAAAAATTCCTTTTTTCTTTTTTCATCGTTGGGTGCATTGATTGCTTTTGTGCGTGATATTAACCCATTGCTGTATATACCTTCTGTAATACTTCGTTAATATGCCTCGAAAATCTGTCTCTGATAAAAGTGTAATTGATTTACATTATTAGTTCCCCATCATATAATAGGTATGGGGAACTTAGGTAATCGTGAAAATTTTCGACCTCGGTTTTTTGACTTTTCTACACGTTTTCAGGTGTGAGGAATCCGAAAATGACAAAATTTCTATGGTGTCTGTCTGTAGGGTGTCTGTTAGTCTGTTAGTCTGTTAGTATGTTAGTCTGTTAGTGGGTCAGTCCGTTAGTTTGTTAGTCTGTGTACACGATATCTCAAGAACAAATTGTCGCAGAGAGGTCAGATCAGTTTTAAAATATTACTTTTGACACTGGAAAAAACCCTATTCATTTGCAACATTCGAATTTAAAAACTTCGTAAGTTATTAGAAATTTACGATTTTCTTAACATGGGAGAATAGGACAAAAATTCACTTTAACGTGCATTAAATGAAAACTTTTTACTGTAAAAATGTCAGACCAGTTTTAAAATATCAGTTTTGATGCCGGAATGAACATCAGTAACTATAAATAGGCTACTTTGAAAATTTCTCAAGTTACTGGAAATTTACGAATTTCTTAACATGGCAGTATAGGGTAAAATTTCACATAAACGTGAATTTTGAGAGATATTTTCATCGTAAAGATGTCAGACTACTTTTGAAATATTATTTAGGACACTGGCATGAATATTAATGACTATGAATTTTCCAATATAAATATTTCGTAAGTTATTGGAAATTTACGATTTCATTCTGTCACTGTATCAAGCTTTGGTCAAATTCATTTCTTTTAACATGATTATAATATGTCTCGCACTAGAAATTTCTGAGAACATAAATATGATGGGGAACTGAGCAGAGTGCCAACTAGTCTATGCCAACTAGTTTGATATTGTTGAGTGACAAGGGTAAAAGGGCTGTGATTGATTTTTGCATGGAAAATGGTTTGATTGCTGATGGATATGAGTGTCCCACTTGTGGAAGTGAAATGAAATTAGAAGCATGTAATAATACTAATGGTTTTAGATGGCGGTGTCAAAAGCAAGTAGCTGGTGTAAGGCATTATGAAAGTAGGTCGGTAAGATTGGGAATTTGGTTTGAAGACAGCAAATTAGGAATGGATGATATATTAATTATTACGTACGCATGGGTAGAAAAATACACCAATGAACAAATTTCGTGTTTAGCTAGGGTTCATAGTAAAGCTGTAACTGATTGGAGGAGTTTTTGGCGAGAGGTATGTACGGTCGCATGTATGAATGAGAGTAGTAATATTGGGGGGGGGGAAGGGAAAAATTGCTGAAATTGATAAGAGTTTGTTTGGAAAGAGAAAAGATAATAGAGGAAAACCAGTTAAAAGTAAATGGGTGTTTGGAGGCGTGGAGCGGGACAGTAGTGAATGCTTTTTAGAAGTTGTGCCAGAGAGATCGAAAGATACGTTGCTTGAGGTTATCAAGAGGCGGATTTTACCGGGAACAATTATAATTTCTGATTGCTGGAAGTTATACGAATGCCTTCAAGATGAAGGCTTTGTACATCTTTCAGTAAATCACAAATTAAATTTTGTGGTCCGAAAAGCGGGGCACATACGAATACGATAGAGGGTATATGGAGCTGGGTGAAACGCGGCCTCTACGGCAGGAGGACAGTTGAGGACGATTTCGACTCATACTTAGCCGAATTCACGTGGAGGAAGCGGCACAAAGACGATCCGTGTGCGCTTTTTGATTTTTTTTGGAGGCAGTTCGGAACAGTTACCCGCCACAAAAAAATGACTCCGAACGCCGATGTAACGCATCGGTTATGAGGATGATGATCCATATGCCCCTGGCCCTTCATCAAAAAGACGAGATACAAAAAGTAAATGTAAGCTATTTAATTTTACTCTAATTTTTATTTTTTTTAATCTCAGAAATTTTAAATTTCCTTCCCCACTGTTTTTTAAAAATGTTATTATTATTATTTTTTTTTTTTTAATCGTACTTCAAAGTGAATGCTGCGAAAAACATGTGCGTTTTCAGATTCATGCACAGCGTGGTAGGGGTGTCCAGTGATGTTTTTTTGGTTTTAACATGCGCGATATTGATTGCCGCGGAGCCGAGTTACGTGCGTTTTCAGATTCATGCACAACGAGGTAGGGGTGTCCAGTGACGTTTTTTTTGGTTTTAACATGCGCGATAGTGATTGCCGCGGAGCCACGTTACGTGCGTTTTCAGATTCATGCAGAGCGAGGTAGAGGTGTCCAGTGATGTTTTTGTTGGTTTTAACATGCGCGATAGTGATTGCCGCGGAATCGAGTTCCTTGCGTTTTCAGATTCATGCACAGCGAGGTAGGGATGTCCAGTGATTTTTTTTTTTTTTCGTTTTAACATGCGTGATAGTGATTGCCGCGGAACTAAATAAAAATTAATTAGTCTTCATACTTTAAAAAGTTAATTTAATTATTCAAAATTTAAATGTTATTTAGTGTGTATTATATGTTTATATTTAATTTAGAAATGTGCCCAACATTTGTTTAAATTATATAATTGGGCATTCATTAAATTTTAATTCCTTAAAACTTAAATTAGAGTGCTTTGTTGATTTGTATTAGAAAGATTAGAATTTTCTACATATAATAAAAATAAAATATAGTAATACTAGCAGGCTACGCCCGCTTCGCTGGTCACTATTTTTAAATGAATAACAATAATTAATGAATTCTCAAAATTGCATTAATTTTTATCATGTGATAAAAAAAGAAAAAAAAATCTGATCAGGAAAAATGTCGCACCGGGTCCCCACTGCCTTCGGCAGCGTAGACCCGTGCACTGCGCGCAAGTATTCCTTCACCATCCTTATGACTTCTCAAAATTCCATGTTATTACTCATAAACTTTCATTCTCAAGAAAAGGAATTAAAAAATATATCATTTAGCATCGGGTAAAAACTCTCACCGGGACGCCACTGCCTTCGGCAGCGCAGACCCATGCGCGCTGCGCGCGCACGTTTGAGGATATACGTGCGCTGTACACGCATATTCCTTCTCAACTCAAACTTTTATTAAGAAAATTAAATTAAAAAAAAATCTTTTATCATCGGGTAAAAACTCGCACCGGGTCCCAAACCCATGCGCACTGCGCGCCTATTCCTTCCCCACCGTTCCAGCCCCTCCTAATTAACTTGCATATACCAATTTTGAACGGTCTTACTCAATTAGCTGAGATGCAAAAGAAAACCTGATCAGGACACTTTAAATTGTAAATCAGGTGAAATCTCGAATTCCACTTTCGATAATGTAAAAGAACTTTAAAATATCTTTCGAACGATGTATTAAAAATTATTTAATCATAATTAGAATATGAAATATTGAAATTAAAAATATTACAGCGCCATCTGGCGGTAGAAATTTCTGTAATCTATTGTTCCATTCCAGATCAACAAAGCTTTCAAATGATGTATTACTCATGAAATTATTTTAATTAGTAGATGAGATACAAAAGAAAACCTAATCAGGACACCTCAAAACGTGTAAATCGGGTGAAATCTCGAATTCCATTTTCGATAATGCAAAAGTACTTTAAAATGTGTATCAACTAAAATAAGCTTTCAAATGATGTATTACTTATGAATTTTTTTAATTAATAATTGAGATACAAAAAAAAAAAAACTGATTCAGGGCACCTCAAAACGTGTAAATCTGGGGAAAACTTTCAATAATTTAAAAGAACTTTAAAATATCTTTCGAATGCTGTATTAAAAATAATTTAATCATAATTAGAAATTGAAATATTGAAATTTTAAAATATTACAGCGCCATCTGGCGGTACAAATTTCTGTATTCCACTGTTCGAAAAGCTTTCTAATGATGTATTACTTACGAAATTATTTTAATTAGTAGCTGAGATACAAAAGAAAACTAATTCAGGAGACCTCAAAACGTGTAAATCTGGTGAAAACTGTCGATAATATAAAAGAACTTTAAAATATCTTTCGAATGATGCATTAAAAATAATTTAATCATAATTAGAAATTGAAATATTGAAATTTGAATGTATTACAGCGCCATCTGGCGGTAGAAATTTCTGTAATCCACTGTTCGATTCCAAATCAAAAAAAGCTTTCCAATGATCTATTACTTATAAAATTATTTTAATTAGTAGCTGAGATTAAAAAAAAAAAAACCTAATCAGGACACCTCAAAACGTGTAAATCGGGTGAAATCTCGAATTCCATTTTCGATAATGTAAAAGTACTTTAAAATGTGTATCAAGTCAACAAAGCTTTCAAATGATGTATTACTTATGAAATTTTTTTAAATTAATTTCTGAGATATAAAAGAAAACTGATTCAGGACACCTCAAAACGTGTAAATCTGGTGAAAACTTTCGATAATTTAAAAGAACTTTAAAATATCTTTCGAATGATGTATTCGTAATAATTTAATCATAATTAGAAATTGAAATAATGAAATATTGAAATTATAACAAATAATTAGCAATAAATTAAAATTGCGACTATAATTTGAGATTTAAACTATCCTATCTCTCAAGTTGGATCGAACTGCACATGGTGTGCGAATTTTATTATAATCGGTTAAGTGGTTTAGGAGTCCATTGAGGACAAACATTGTGACACGAGATTTATATATATTAAGATAATAAAATTTTAATTTCTCCCATCTCAACTATGTGTGGAAACACTTCATATTTTATGAGTGATACCTCATTTTACTTATTTTTCAAATATTTATTTAGACACCTTGTTTCATTCTCATTTTCATTGTAATTATTTCTTTCCCTAAAAATATTGAATTTCAATTTTACTACTTTTATTATTATTATCATTTATGTGTATAAAATGTGAATCTTTCTAATAGAAATTATCTAAACTCTCAAATTTAAGTTTTAATAAATTAAATTTTAATGAATTAATTACGTAATTAAAACAAATGCTGGGCCATTACAAATTATATTTCTAAATTAAATATAAATGGCTGAAAAACATTGAATATCTAAATTTTCAATAAATTAATTAACTTTCTAAACTAGAAATTATAAAGAATTTTTATTCAGTGTTGTGTAAACAAGAAAATAAATAACATATGAAAGATTTAATAAAATTGTTACCAGAGTTAACTTTTGGCCTGTCAAGTGGAAATGCATTTCTGTTTATAAATTTATAGTTATCAAGATTTCATATTCGAATTATTTTCAATTAGAAATACTAAAGTTATAAATAAATAGTTTAATTAGATGCTCTGTTCATCTTTCAATGGATATTAAAAACTGAAATTAATAATTTGTTGCTTTACAGGGTGACATATTATGTGAGAAATTAATTCTTTATTTTTATCAATTAATATTTTTAATTGAGAGAAAAAATACGTAAAACCTTTACAGCGTTAATTATTGGCAGAATAAAAAATCTGGAGTGACTCCACTCGACTTTCCGAACATTGAGTAACTAACAGTTTTGTAGATAAAGTAAAGTAAGAGTAGTTGTTAAACAAACAAAAGAGAGAAAACCATAATAGAGTGTTTGAGTATTTTTCTCCATATATTACATGATGTTTTATTTAACGCTACTGAACTTTGAGCCCATACATCATAATGATAAAGAATTTTTCGGTGTGTCCCTGTAAAAACCTATAAATGCTAGATTCACCAAAATGCTTATAGTTAGTGCAACAGTGATTTATAATATTCATATAAATTTTCAGCTCAATTGAATAAGGCGTTTAGATGCTATCGCACTTTTAAAAATTTGGTCTCATAGGCCATAATGATAAAGAATTTTTCTTTATGTCCCTGTAAAAAAACTATAAGTGCTAGATTCACCAAAATCAATAGGGTTCGTACTATGGTGACTTACAATATACGTACCAACTTTCAGCTTATTCGAACAAAGCGTTTAGACGCTAGCGTGTTCACTCGCAAACATACACACATACATACACACATACATTGCAGGCAAAGATTTACTGAGATTGCTTATGGTAAAATTGTGATACGTGCATTGAGCCAGTAGTAATTGAAAACCAGTTGGGGAGTGAGAAAAAAAATATTGAAAAGAAACATAAGCAGTATTTAATTGACTTAGTCTATTAAGTTTGAAATTTCCATAAGAAGAGAAAAAATTTTGTTTAGCTTTTGAATTAAAGAGGGTCAGTAATTATGTTCTCTAACCAGTTGGGAGGTTTAGTAGGAGGGTTCCTTAAGTGATACGAAGAGGTAAGCGGACAACTATAATGATAATGCGAAGCATTCCTTTCCCGGCCACAAGAACACAGGGATGAGCGTCGGCAGTGAAACTTGTTAAGGGCGTATCAGACTCAACGACTTTACAGGCGATTTTAGAGCCAACCACTGATTAGCGCCGATTTTTCGGAAAAAAATGTCTCTACTCCCAGTGTGATAGCGCAGACCGATGTTGCCCAACTTTTTCAGAGCTACCTTGATAAAATTGTCCGTATACTCAATTTCTCCTCGGATTCGTCCAATCAGGATGCGCTATTTTGATCCGTCATATTTCCAAGATGGCGGAACACGGGAATCGCTTCAAGTGGAGGTTTGAAGAAGAAATATTATCGTTAAGCACGTTTATTTTACCGTTAAATGATAAGAATTTTCAATTAATCGTTTTTATTTTCGTATAGCGTTATGACAATAGTTGTAAAAAAGATCAAAATAGAAATAATAATGCGATATTTTACACAAATGAAAGGGAATTTTAACGCTAATCATTGCGTATTTTATTTGCGCCAAGAAAAGTGATAAGCGTCAGAAGTTAGCCTTCTTTCATCCAACTTTTCACCCGACTATTGTAACCTCTACGGTGTTTTCGTCGAGGAAAAATCGGCGCTGAAGTCGGCTCAAAAATTGGTTGTTTCTAAAGTTGCTGAATCTGATACGCCCTTTAAGGGCGTGCATCCGGAAATGAAGATTTCTATTCAACATGGCCGCCCAGGTTCTAAGAAAAAATTGGGGTTGGCCTAACTTTAAAAACTGACAGCCTACAACTCCAATCAGTGAATAGTAGAATTCCCCTATTAGTTGAAAAATTATCTTCTTGACTACCTTAATTATTTTGACACTTCCTTTTCTAGCTGTGGGGTGACACAGGTGATAAGAGACAGTTTCCCACCTGTATTCAATTATCTACAAGAACGCCGCTAAAAAAATATACAAACTATCGCATCGCTCAGTGAAATATTTTGTGAAACGTAAATCACTAAAATAAATAGATTTAAGATTTAAATTCTAATGTCAAGAAATTTAATCTTATTAAATGAATAAATGAAAATTCTTTACACAAAATGTTTCGGAACAGAAGAAAATATTTTTTTTTATTATAAATACATGCATAAAATATATGAATATTATAAAAAAAAATGTTTATTGAATTATTTATACTACATATATAGTTTCAGACAGTACATAAAATAGCTCTCTCTCTTGTCGAAAGATTCAAACCCACGATAGTGTGTTTTAAAAAATAGTGGTTGATTTTTTTTTTTTTTTTCTTAAGTTTTAATAGGAAATATGTTTACTCAAAAGTTTTTTTTTAATTCTAACTATTTACTTTCTTTCACGTATACACAGGGTAAAGAAAGTATTGTTTTTGGGTCAAATTTTCGAAATTGAGTTTTTTTTTTCTTTATTATATAATTATACGTTTTGAAATCCTCTGAATTGGAAAATGTTTTTAGCGGTTGGTTTGTGTGTGTACCTGTCTGTTATCAGCATATATCAAGAACAAATAATAGCAGAAAGTCCAAACTTGGTATTTTAAATGGGTTTCATATAAATATGCTACACTAAATTTTTTCCTTGAGACAAAGCAAATGGTTCACGAACAGAAATATCCAAGAAAATTCAAATACATGATGTTTATGGGGTTCAAAGTTCAAATAAATTATGTTCTGATAAGTACAATTTAACATCAATAGGCTGATTAAACAAAAGTGAGTAACAATTTTTTTTAAATGCATAAAAGCATGTTTTGTGTAGATTGTGGTATAGAAATCATTCATCATTCGTTTACAGAGCTCCAAAGTATTTGGATATATTGAGGCTATACTTGGAAATTCCTTGAATTATAACTAATTTTGTGTTAGAAGTTTTTCAAGTAAGAATAAATTTAAATACACAACATTGTTTATTGACAATATGCAGAGCTACCCAAAATTAAGCTAAACGCTCTTTTGTATTGAATGTAATTGATGGAAGTGCTTTGCTATATTTTATTATGCCGACGAACACTTGCTCACGAAGCAAAATTAATTTTTCATATCCATACTGTATGTAAACGAATTACTTTTAGTAGTTTTATTCTCAACTCTAGTTTTTTTTTTTTTTATTTTTTTTTTCTTCATAATATCACATTTTGAGGTTCCCTGGTTATAAAAGTCCATTATTTAGTGGTTGATCTGTATATATATCTGTTATCAGAATAACATAAAAACAGATAACTGCAGGAAATTCAAAAGTGGTATTTTGAAGTTCGTATTAGGTTGCCACTTAAAATTTTGAGCAAGGTTGTCAAGTTTGAAGTCAAATTAGTAACAGCCTTGATTATTATTCATTTGTTTATTTTTACAATTACGCATTATAAATAAGTGGGTTGGATGGAGGAGGGGAGTATCCCTCTTACAAAGAAATACATGTGAAATAAAACTGTTCCATATGTTCTAAAAATGTTCCGCAATTTTAGATTTTTTTTAAGTACATTATTTTTATTATCGTATGCTATTGATCTTAAAACTTAATATGCAATATATATATATATATATATATATATATATATATATATATAATGAAAACCTTTTTAAAAATTTTCAGTAAATATTCAATATAATTTTCTTTCATTATTTTATTACAATATGACATTTTCCTGTTCCTCCCTTAAAATTTTAGTCTTGAGTCTAAACAGTTTTAAGATTTAATTAAGTAGAATTACAGTTCAAGGAAAAATTTTATTTATTTATTTATTTATTTTTGGGTCTAATTTTAATGTAATTTTCGAATTTTGATGGAATATAATCCGACACACGCAGAGCTGCAAATACTTTAATTAAGAAAACTTTAAAAATTAAAAAGTAAAATAATACGTTCATTTCCTGATATTTTAACTGTGGATCTATTATAAATAACACCCGTGAAGTTGGAATATTTACAAGGCTTTTAGTTTAGAACCTCATCCCCCACCGCCCTTATTATTTCCCAAAATAATTTACATCTCTGCAGAAAGGAAAAGCAATAAATTATAAAACATTTAGGATAACAAAATTAATAATTTCAATAATTTTCTACTTGCAACTTTAAGTAAAATCAATCCAATGCAGAGATCCTCTCCAAGGTGATTCTAAAGCTCCCCTGTTTTCTGCAATTCTAAATTCTGCTCTTCCAAACTTCACAATTTCATCGCTCCAACGGCACTATTATATATTTCCTAACCCATAGTTTTATTTTTCATTCCTTTATTTAATTATTTTTAACAAATTATTATTATTTTAAAGTTATGTCCAGACATTACAATTTACAATTTTTTAAAGTCATAAAATTAGTTAAATAATAAAAAGAAAATCTTTATGATATTAAAGAAAAAACTTCAAATCAGACTCTTTCTACCGTCTATGTCTCTATGATGGGTTGGTTTGTCTGCTGTTTGACACTGATATAACAAACAAAATCAAATTTGTCAAATCAAATCAAAAATATTTTATCAATTTCACCCACGATAGCTAATTCTTTTAGCACAAAAGTGCTGGAAAATCTTTCTTTATCTATGCATATTTTTAATTTATTTTAGTAACTTCCTTTTATATAAAAATCAACCTCTGACTCTTTTTTTTTTTTTTTTTTTTTTACAATATATATAAATGTCATAGTAATGGGGAAAATGTTTTATAAATTATGAATGATGCATGGGTTCTGAAACAAAATTTTTTTTGTTTAATCTGTCTCTCTTCCCCCCCCCCCTTCCCCTCGTAAAAACAAAAATTTTTTGCTATTGTTCGTATTTAGAAGTATTTTACAAGAAACAATTAAGAAAAGTGCCCTTTCTTCCGGTATCTTTTTTTCCGCGATCCGGAAAAAAGGGCACTTTTCTTAATTTGCGAATCGAAAAAGTGCCCTTTTTTTCCCCAGGTGCCCCTTTTTCCGTGATCCGCATAAACTTGCACCCATTTGGCGCAACTTTTGTGACAACGATTTATACATACGACATAACAGCATACTGCGAATATCCCATTCGAAGCACAGTATAAATATACAAAGAAAAAATTCGCTTATTCGATTTTCATTGAATTACTAATTTAATTAACACATTTTCTTGAATAGCAACCCTACCACTAACCAAAAGATTTTACTCTCTAAGCCATGAGAAGTGTTTGGTTCGATTCAAGGCAGCACTCGTCAGCCTAGCACTAGGAGTTTTCCATCGTTTTCTCCAAAACACACGTTAATATGGATTAGGACCCCTTAAAAAGATTCTCACAGAATCCATTCCACCTAGACTTTTTCTAAATTAATAATAATAATAATGAATACGAATTATAATAGCTTTAATTATAATAGCTTTAATTTTACAGCAAATGCAATACAGGTTTCAGATTCTCTGTTTTAGGTTGGGACGTCATAATTACAACACTATACTATAATAAAAAATTTAATAAAAATTAATATCCATAATTTGAAATGGACACAAAATGAAAATAAAATAATTATTCCGTTAGAATTTTATGCTTTTGTATTGTTATTATTATTATTTTGCCGGAGATTTGCGTTATTTATATCATTTTTAATAGAAAACGTGCCATAGCTACCTTGAATAACATATATCAGTTTCAAAGCATTCTAAAAAAAATAAATAAATAAAATAAAATAAATAAATAAATAAATAAAAAATAAATAAATAAATAAATAAAAATAACGGAATGTTGAAAAAAAAAGAAAAAAAATAATCTGGTGTGTCACTCACACGACTTTCTCTTTCTCTTACCCTGAACATTAATACTATAAATATAGGCTGGAGATTAAGAGGTAAGATAACGATATTATATAAACCTATGTTAAACAATTTAAATTAGGCTTCGGAAGAGTTTTGTATGATAATTAATTCTGTGTGAGGGGGGCTACCGCCCCCCTCAACCCCCCGTTTCATTAACGCACCTACATTTATATAGAATATAATTCGGTTATTAAAAAATGATTCTATTTTTTAAAAATAATTTATTAAAATTATTATTTAAAAAAATTATCTTTTATAATAATGCAGACGATTTCCATATTAGAGAAGTAGTATGACACTAAATATCCAAAAAAAAGTCCATTTTTTTCTCAATAAAAAAAATAAAAAAAAGATTTTTTTTCTAAGTTTTTATTTATTTTTTATTTATTTATTTTTTTTTTTTTTTTCGTTAAAAGTGAAAAAAATCGATAACTTTGTTTTAAATTATCGCAAATCGATGGTTCAACTATTCGTTTTAAAGGTATTGGCGAGCTTTTTTGAAAGATACCCATCATGAAAATTTACTCCCCTCGAGGGTGGACTTCCCCCCCCCCCCCCAGTGGTGGTATTTACTCCATTTTATACAGGAAACATCCGATAGTGAACTTGTTTAACATATTTCAATTTCATTAAGATTTTTGTACAGTAAGGGTATGAAAATAGGGTTTATAGAAATGCCTGTCATAGAACGCAATGCTTTGAAATATTTTAGGGGTCCCTGTACACAAATCAGTAGAGGTATAAGCTTTTTTTTTTCGTTAAAAGTAAAAAAAAAAAATCGATAACTTTGTTTTGAATTATCGCAGATCGATGGTTCAACCATTCGTTTTAAAGGTATTGGCGAGCTCTTTTGAAAGATACCCATCATGAAAATTTACTCCCCTCGACGGGGGACTCCCCCCCCCCCCCAGTGGGGGAAGCGAGGCTCCTACATACACAATTTTTTTTTTTCCCAGTTGACTATCTCTATTACAAAAAATATATCTATTTTCGTTTCATTTGGTTTAGTGCAGTCTATAGACGTTAAACTCTACTTACCTGCAATTTCCCCCATAGTCGTAATGTATTAGAATTCTCTTGATTGTCCCTGTACACGAACCATTTGCTTGATCTAAACGAAAAGCTTACTGTAGCATCCCTATATGATACACATTTAGAATACCAAGTTTGAACTTTCTGCCATAATTTGTTTCTGAGATATGCTGATAACAGACAGACACACACACAGACTCAGACCATTTGCTAAAAACGCGATTTTCGTAGTCAGGGGACCTCAAAACGTGTAAATATAACAAAATCTCGCGTTCGAAAATTTGACCCAAAAACAATACTTTCTCTACCTTATGGGTAAGAGAAAGTAAAAAAGAGGAGAAGCATTGAAAGTTACGAATACTTCAATTACAAATAATAATAATAATAATAAATAATAATGACATGTTAATTTTTTAATATTCTTATTTTTGAACATAATAAGAAACAAAGCTAAGTTACGGTTTAATATTAACAAGACCTAAATCACAACCCCTATCATACTAAAATACTTTGTATGTGCACGGCAATAGAACAGACTTTTTCAAACTCTAAAACCTAAAAATACTTTAATTGAAAAAAATATCAGCAAAAAAATTGAAATTTAAGAAATAAAATAGTATATTGATTTCAAAATATTTATATTCATAATCTAAATATTTTGTATCGTGACTGAAATTTGGAATTTTCTTTGAAAAAGGAAAACATAGAATAAAGTTTTATATTCAACTATAATATTAAAAAGGAAAGAATTTTGTTTATAAATTTTATCCTTCATATATATATTGCCCTTCGCACAGATACATTCATTAGTATGATAGATAGTCCCTAATTAGACGAAAAATAAACAGATGAAAAAATTGCCACAACACACAAAAGCCAATTTGGTAAGTATTATATATATATATATATATATATATATATATATATATATATATATATATATGTATGTATATATATGCGCACATTTTAAACTACAAGTATGAATATTGGCAAAAGCATTTGTTAATTACTCTCTGTACATTTGTTTTTATTAAGATATCAAACAAAATAAAACTGCTGTACAAATAAATAGGAAAAAGAATTCAAAGCTATACACAAATAAACTTTTATTGACAAAAACAACATTACAAAACTTCCATTACCTACGGTAGTCGGGTAATGGAAGTAAAAATCGAGTAGGTTTTATCCTTTGTTATTTTAAGAAGTAGATAGAAAATTAAAACTTCAAGCTTTAGGCACGGAAAATTGAAGGAGATTTTCCCAAATTAAAGTAATAATAATAATAATAAACTTTTTACTTTCATTATCCAACTACCGTAGGTAATGAAAGTATTGTATTCGGTTCAAAAATTTCATGTCGAGTTTTCACTTGATTTACATGTTTTAAGGTCTCTTGAGTCCAAAAAAGCAGTTTATGGCAATTGGTCAGTGTGTGTGTGCATGTATGGGGTGAGTCTTTTGACTGTCATATCTGTGAAACCAATAAAGGTAGAACAATGAAACTTCAGAATTGAGTTAGGTCTGATGTGCCGATGAATTTTAACTTTTGGTTAAAATTTGGAAAGCCGGAAGGGAGATATATGAAGCCGGAAGTAGGACCCTAAGTCCGTATCTCAAAAACGACTCTAACGATTTTCTTCAAAGCTGCTATATAAACACCATATAAGATTTCCTTTCGTATGTAATAGTTGGCTAGTTCATGAAAATGAATTTGAGGTCTCGCAAGTGCATTTCTTTAAAAACGGCTGTAGTAATTTTTGTACAAACTCGCCATAATAAATCTCTTTTAGATACCCTTTCGTATGTAACTGTTGTCAATAATTGAGTTTGAAAAACTTTGGTGGATGTCGATGTCTCAAAAATGGTTCTTACGATTTTCTTGAAAATTGCTACATAAATCTCATTTTAGATATCCTTTAGCATATATTACGTGGCTATTACAGGAAAATTGACAATCATCCTCATTAGGTAGGTCAGTTTTAGATCTCGGAAATCAGTATTGTTTAAAAGCGGCTCTACCTTTTTTTTTTTTAACTTGGTATGTAAACTCTGTTTGTATAACTTTACACATGTATCAGTTTTCTTTCGCTGGAAAATTGTTAAGTGTCTAATTTGTTAGGCTAATTTTACGTTTTTTGACCTTACATTATGTCAAAAAAGTGCATATAATAAATGTAATAGTAGGTAATGGACTTTTTTTTTTCACCAGATGTTTTCGAAATGGTAAAATTATCTAACTGTACATTAAAAATATATAGAAAGCATTATATACCGTCCCAAATTAACTAAAAGATTATTAGTAAAAAGTATTAGAAAAAGTAGGTAACCTAGATTTTTTTTTTTTTTTTAATAAGAGAGAGAGAAAGAGAGAGAGAGATATATATATATATATAAGAAGAACAATTACACGAAAAAAATCATCGCTAAATCGAAACAAAAATTTAAAAGTTGCCAAAGGGGTCGTATACTAAAGGTGTAACGCAAAATGGTCTAGATATTACGATTATTTATTTTATTTTTCTATTCTAAATATATATATCTATATATAAATATATACTTACTGATTTTTAGAATAATATTTCGTAATAAAAAGTTTTAAATAGTACTTATATATTTCAATTAGACAATAAATATGAAGATTTCTTGAATTTCATTTTTCTACTTTTGGTTTATATTATGCACTAGTAATATCCCTATTCAGTGAAAGGTAAAGCGGCGAATAAACGTACAGAGTGCCGCAGGGGTAAATAAGTGAAGCGAGTAAGGGGCAGAGCACCCTAGTAATAATAATAATAATAATAATAATAAAAATCTAACGATTGCTCTGCTTAGGAAAAGCTATCACCAAATTGAGAAACATTTCACAATCAAATCGTACCGGTACACATATATATATATATATATATATGTATATATATATATATGTTTGTATGTATTATCATTACTATTATTATTATTTTATTTTTATTTTTCACGTGTAAATGAATTTATGCCAAGGACAGAATAAATTAATTAAATTAATTAATAAACTCATAAGTTCATTTATTTATTATTATTATTATTTATTTATTTATTTTTATATTTTTAATTAAATATTTAATAATTCTAAAACTATTATCGGAGACACAAACATTTTTTTTTTTTTTTTGTAATATATAATAAAAAAAATATTAGATTTTTAAGCAAAGAGTTCTCTCTCTCTTTTTTTTTTCTTTAATGCATTTGGACTCTGAAAAAGAAAAATTCTGTGTGGACCCAGAAAGTATGTTTTAACGACACCATTATCCCCCTTCCCCTTTCGACATGAACGATATCATCAATCAACCTTAATGACTTCCCGTAAGTTTCGCGGGGCGTTTCCGATGGGAGGCGGAGAAATCTGCTAAAATTGAGGTTTTTCAATTTAAAAATTAAAGTTTCTTATATTCTCATTAATAGAGATTTAAATAAAATAATTTATAAAAACATTAATAAAAAGCTTGGTTTTCTTGAGAAAGGGACACGCTATACAGATTTCAGATATTGCAATTTGTTGATAAGTTAGAGGCTAGTAAAGCAACACAAGTGTATTTTTCGCATTTTACAGCTTAAAAATAAAGGGTTAAAAATTAAATATAACAGTTTTTGTTTCACGGGTCTTCAGTGTATGGTTGTGAATTTTCTGATTGTGAAAACAGAATTAAAAAAAATTCATTAGGTAATGTGTAATTCTATAAACAAATTTCGCCATAGAATAACACAGGCTTTGGATGACCTTGACGATCCGTGATGCACCCCCTTAAGAAAAGAGGGGAAAGGGCCGTGGCCCGTGAGGAAGGCTGTAATTTGAGGGGAGAGAGACCAAGAATTTAAAGAAACCGTTGGAACCAGATTAAAGGTATGTCTCCTTTTTTCAAAATAGTCCCAAAGGTTTTGCCAGTTTTGTTTGAGAGATGTTTTTAGAGTTTGTTTTATATATGATGGTGGGGCTGGGAGAGAATATTGAATATTGGGACTTTCTGTTGTCTTTTTGGCTAGTTGATCTGCCATTTCATTGCCAACGACAATCCTGTGGGCAGAAACGTGTGCTAGGGTTAAATTATTTTTTAAAAGGGAAATTTTGGATTTTATTTCTAGAATTAAGGGATGTCTACTCCTGTAGCGGGCAATGGCTTGCAGACCCGAGAGACTGTCACTGTAAATACTAATTTTGGTAAACTTGTGGATATTTTCTTCCGTCCAGATAACCGCCTTTAAAATGGCGAAGAGTTCCGCCTGAAAGACGGAGCTGTAGTTCTCGAGTCTGCACGACCACTGAAAAATGGGGTCATTGTTGTCAAGCACGCAAAATGCGGCTGCGACACCCTGTTCGGTCTTTGAGCCGTCAGTGAACATCGCCACAGGAGCAGATGGAGAGAAGCTATTAGTATTGCAATTTATAATTGAAGCCGCAACATCCTGGACAGGGTGGATTTTCCAGCTGAAAGAAAGTGGTTGAATAATTATGTGGAGGAAAAGGGAAGATGCTAGATCAGAATTTTGAAGCTGGAGTATATTGGATTTTTGATAATTATAAAGAAGTTGCAAATGGGCATGGGGAATTCCTGTGATAACAGTCAAGGTGTCAGTAGAAATGGTTCTGTAACCCCTAGAAGTTTGTAAAAGGAAAGGTCTATGAATGGAATTTAATTTTGTTTTCCTTTCCTCACACTGTTAAAAATTTCTGTAAATTTAATGTAAATATTTATTCAGCGTCTCTGTAAATTTACAGTAATTCTTAGTTAAAAGTGAATAATCGAGATTCTCAATCTTTATTCTGTATTTTTACGTATTTTTATTATTTAATTTTTTATTTAAAATTAAAAATGACTGTTTCTACTTTAGAAAAAGCATTCTAAGTCCGAAATATATTCTGAAAAATAATTGATTAAATAAATATTAGTTATTAAAACGAATGTATAAAATAAGTCTTTTAACAACTCCGTTTACTTTTTTCTGTAATTTTACATAAGACTTAAGATAATAGATTACACAGAGTTTTCTGTTGAAATTTTTAACAGCGCAGTCAGATGGCCTCCCCAGATGCCCGCACCATAGGTTATTTTTTTGTCGACTGTGGTATTGTACGAAATTTTGAGGAAGCAGGTGGAGATTCCCCGCCTCCTTCCCACCATTTTTGCTGCATTATGAAAATGCCCCATTGTCTTGATCTTGAGTTCTTTTATATGAGCAGTCCAGGTAAGGCTCCTGTCCAGTGTAACACCCAAGAGTTTAACGCCCGTATTCACCGATAACCTTAACCGCCAGTAGAACTGGCGGTTCAGAAGCTGCCGGTCGGTCCCGAATAACCGGGAGTGACAAATCGGTATTCACCGTTTACTTGGGAAGTAATGTTGTTGAACGAAGAGTATTTCAACCTGCTTGGAACTATTGAACGCTTATTGGCCAAAAGGTTCACGTGATAACCGGTGTTTTTAGCTTCTGTTTATTTTCATTTCTATCGAAACGATCGAAAAGAAGCTTTGAATTTTAACTTTCATTTTTGATTTTTTTGTTTTAAATTGCACATACCTTACATAAAAATGGATGGAAAAAGTTTGTTAGTTTATGAAAATAAATTACTGAATATTTTATATTAAAAAAAAAAAAAAAAAAAAAAAAATGTATATTACTTCATAAAAGTTACTTAAAAAAAAGAAATAATAAAGGAACTTTTTGCAGTTCTCAGTGTCAAAATGTTAATAATCTTTGTAATTGCTCTAATAAGAATTATTTTTGTTGAGAACAAATAAAAATAAATGATTTATATGATTAGATTTTACTACAGCATGCAAAACATTTCAGACAGTGATTTGAAAAATAAATAAATAAATAAAACATTGAAATTTAAAATAGAATTAAAATGAAATATACAGTGTGCTAATAGTTCTCATATTTTATATTTTAAGTACATTACAGTAATAGGCGTTGCTTTTATTCTTGTAAAAAATAATTACTTATGACTATATATTAATAAATTTCACATTCTGTAATTTCACCACTATAATCCTGAACTTTTTGAAGTTATTTTCTAAGAATAAGAATATTCTCCTCAAAATAATTACAGTATAATAATCTTCTATATGAAGAAATAAAGTAATATCCAAGAGAATATTCTCTTTGATAAATTTATCTATACTTGGAATGTAATTCATTTATTTTAATTTTTATATTTTTTATTTATTTTGTATAAACTTAACATATTACAGATAAATTTTTATATTGGGCATTAATGCTTATGGCAATATTTTCCTTGGTGAAAATATTCTCGCAGATTACTGATTTTACATTTCCAATAGTGTTAAAAACAGTAAAAACAATCATCCATAATTTGCCTACCTACTGCAAAATAATGTATTTAACTTTTAACAATAATCATTATTACAATAAATTTCTTGTTTTCAATTTAATAAAATTTTATTAATTTTGATAAAATTTATCTTGTTTGCATAAAGAGCAATTTGTTTTCACATCTCGAAATACTTTTTATTTTTGTTAAAATAATTATAAGATAAAAGGAATTTTTTTATATACCACGTTTTTAAATTTTCTGTTGAATCATATAAACTTGACAATTCTATGTATTAATAAGTACTTTAAAATAATTTTTTTGATGAATTATCACACGAACTTGAAAGAAAATGATCAAATGCGTAATAAAGAAAGAAATTTTAAGAAATTTTCAAACATTTATTAATTGAATAAAAGTATGTCATCGTGTTCTGAGCTATTCGAAAAGTTTCAAATGTCTAGCTAGTCGAGATGTTAGTTAAAATTCGATTGCAAGATTTGTACTGGACAAACAAACAAGAAAGTGAGATAATAAAAATGTTGTCAGTCACCCTTAATTAGGGAATACATGAGGTGTTGTACAATAATATTGATAGCTTTATCACAGAAATGCTTGCAAATGGAATGATTTTATTCATACATGGACAATTAAAATAATTTAAGTATAGTTTAACTTTAGAAAATTTTTTATTCATGAATTCATCAACCGTGAATACTCATTTTAATTAGGTTGGAGTGTAAAGGTGATTAAATTTTTCATAAACCAACTATGAGAAAAATGCCAGAGCTGGGAATCGAATCCAGGCCCTTCCGCTTAACGTGCAGATGCTCTTCCATTGAGCCACCCTGGCAGATAACCAGCCTAGCATTCCTCACATATCAACCGTTGGCAAGGTCACCTTGTCTGTAAACACAGATGTAACAGGTAAGACAATATTAATCGTAGCAGAACTCCATAGACTATGAAATTTCAATTTAGAAATTTTTTTATTCATGAATTCATCAACCGAGAATATTCATTTTAAATAGGTTGGAGTGTAAAGGCTGATTTAAATTTTTCATAAACCTACTATGTGAAAAATGCCCGGGTTCGATTCTCGGCTCTGGCATTTTTCACATAGTCTCCTATTCAAAAATCTAAAAGAAAAAATCCACTTAAATTAACACTGAAACCTTCATTAAACATGTTTAACACATTGGCGGCTAATCTCGCACCAGTGCATGATGGGGAGTGCTGTTTGAGATGCCAGTCATGTGAGATCGGCAACCAGTGTGTTAAAACTAAAAGGCCTTACTTCGAAGCTTGACAAAGCACAAAATGAAAAATAGAATAAAAGAACATAAATCTGATATTAAATTCGATAGAAAGAGCCACTGCACTAACTACTCTTTATAAAAATAAATTAAAATAGAGTTTGGTAATACAAATAAATTAGCAAATCACAAAAATTATGCTTATACCCTACATCACGAAACTTCCAAAAATTTTAAAAATAGATATAGTTGCAACAGGAACAAACTATTACTGAGCATAAGCTGCAAGTGGTCCCATCTATTGCAATCACAGGACGAGGTTTATGTTTACTTTCGTGATCTACATGGGCCCACCAGTGGCCAAGAGGTTCTATGTTCAAAGCTGGTAGACGTGAGGTGCCAGATTTGATCCCATGTCACGCGTGTCGGCCTAGCCATTCGGAGTTTTCCGTGGTTTTCTCCAAAACTTGCATAAATATGGGCTAGGACACCGTAGAAAGACCCCCTCGAAGGGCATTCCCCCTGAGGCCCAGGACCTACAGCAGTCAATCAGCCTTATTCCCAAATCCAATCCATTCGTGATCTGCATATTATGTGAAGCTGCTCTTGATGAAGTCGTGGAACCGTGACAAGATCCTTGTGAAGCTTCAAAGTAAGAGCTTTTAGTTTTAAACATATCTGAAAAAGTCACTTAGGAAATAAGACTTAATATATATTTTTTCTACTAGGAGCGTTTAAAAAGTATGTTACATTTTAACATTGAAGGTAAAAAAACACATTATTTAGAAGTGTGCTACAATACGACACGCTATTTATGTACATAATTTCTGAGTAGCTGCAGATACTTGAGAAAACATCGAAGATTGTTAGACACAATGATTAAAGGTCTGTACGGAGCTAGGCTGGGCTCAGCAGGCAATTTCTTTCTTTCTTTTTTTTTTTTTTAAAGTTATAATTTTTTAAAAATACATGCAAAGCGTTTCCAAAAGCAGAAGAAGAATCAATTCAGTCTTTTGACGAAGCGACGCTACTTGATTTTTTTTTAAGCTTAAATAAGGGAAGCTCTGCTTCCATCACTTCCATGGACGCTTTGCCACTGCATCACTTCCTTGCCTTTCAGCATCATTTAAATAAGTGTGACCTTCTTCAAACTGCAGACATTATAAAATGCAATAAACTCACAACAATTGTTTTGGTTCAAAAGAACACACGACCCTTTGTCAGGCAAAGAATGTAGGCTGCAGTTAAAGCGGCAACATGAGTGCAGCGCTCGTGCCTACTTTCTTCGCCTAACGAAGGGTCGTGTGTTCTTTCGACTCGAAACAATTGTTGTGAGTTTATTGAATTTTATGGTGTTTATTCAAAGTTTTGTAATTATCACTTTAAAACGCCAGTTGTGGTGCTTTCTTATATCCATTTCACAATGTCTGAATATGATTATTTCATGATGCTTATACACTACTGATATTTCACAAAAGCATTAGGGAACAGCTTTAGTATAGGACCCCCTTGGTGAAATAAAAAATTTGGCAATTAAGTAGCTCAAATGATTTTCGGTAAAGTCTAGTATTATGCAATTGAGATAATTCACATTTAATCTGGAAAAAAATAAAAATTGCCAAGAGGGTCCTACTGTCCTACACAAAAGATGTGTCCATATTACTTTACAAACAAAATCATGACAAAATAATAATAAATAAGATTATTCGATTAACTGAAATTAATATTTAAAAAATAAATCTAAATAAAAAAATTAAAACTTTTTATAACATCAGTTTTATCAGATTTTTTTTTTTTTTTTTTTTTTTTTTTTAAGCAGGTTTTAGTTATTTTAACTATGTATTAAAATGATTGTTATCTTATAAAGCTGCACATACCTTGGCAAAAAGTATCAAGCCTACATTGGTTTAAAATTTCAAATTTTGTATAAAGGGTCCTATACTATAAAGCAATTCCTTAATGAGTGCGCCTATTATTTATTTTAAATTAACTTTGTTTTTTATCAACATAATAAAATTCAAATAATTAATGCCATTTATATTTCATTAACAGCTGAAAAAATTACAGTACTTGTCCACAGTTTTGATTTGTTGAATATAGTTAAAATGCTAATGAAAATATATTTATTTAAACATTTCTATTGTTTAATTAAAAAAGAAAAAACGTTAAATATAGTGTCAAGCAAAGCTTGCTAGTAAGTAATATAACTGATGTGTAAATTGTTATTACAAAAAAATATATATATAATGTAAACTTTTTAAAGCAAGCATCTGCGAGTCACGAGATTTTTAAGAGAAATATTTCAATAAATTAATAACAGTAATGTATAAATTTCTTCAGTTTAGCTTAAAATTGGGATGAATAATTTTAATGTACTCACCTTATTCATCTTGAATTAACAGCTGTATCGCAACATTGCTTTGCACAAAATTACATACCATAACAATCACTATTATACATGTATGAATACTCTGTGTACATGAAAACCCAAAGCTCAAGTTATAATCATAGAAATAATAATAACAAGAACAAATAGTACAAGGAATAGCATTCCCCTCCCCCAATCTCATTCAAAAACAATGGTTATCGACTTTTTATAAATGAATACTGAGAAAAAACAGCAATATAATAGCACAGCATTTAATAAGTAAAAGAAAAGAAAAAAAAAATATATAATCTAAAATTTTGTGTAACCCTCCATTTTCAAAAGGAAAAAGACTCCAAATATACGTAACATTCAAATGCATTTTTTTACATAGTTATTTTTTTATTCAAATTATTCATTTAAAATTAAAATCATAGACAAAAGCATTAAAAAATAGAGCTGTTATACTTACCAATCAGATTAGTTAGGCAAGGATCCTCTAGAAAGGCCTTCATGAAGAGCATTCCACTATACGATTAGGTTCATACTGTAGACTGCCTTTACAACATCAACAAGACTAGCTAAGAAAGCTACCCCATTGAACATACCTTCTATTAAAACAGAAGGCGTCAACAGAAGAACTCACTTGGCATTTGCCTTTAATTTGCAATTAAATCACATATAAATTTTTAGTCAGTCCAGAGTACTGTTGTTTCTTTAACCACAAAAATTTCACTATTGTTCTGATCTTCATATCATGGATTGTTCTGATCTGCACATTTCACAGATAATGCGCTGAAATAATCTAAAAATGATGAACTTAAAAAGAATAACATATTACTGTTAAATTAATAGTGTAATTTGAAAAATGCAGTTGCACTGAAATGTATACTGTAACAAATGGTGTTCCATATACTACTATGTTTAAAGGGAAATATTCAGATTAATTATACGAAGATTGAGAACAAAGTATGTTACAAATGTTTTTATAGAAATATAGAAAGTTTAGCTAAATTAATATAAATTTGTATATGATGCTATTTTAAACTTTTTCCCATTTTGTTACTAAAGTCATTTTTGAAAGATTTCTTGGTCCTTTGGAGTTACACTGGAGCACACAACAGTATGTGTTATCTTTTTTACCGGATTTATTCATTTTTATTTAATAAATATATGTGAAACTAAACATCGGCTAGCAATGGCGGCTTGATGGAATTCGAATTAAAGCATGTTTATTGTAATTTCCCCTTAGACCACAAGAGGGCGAGCATTTCATTACAATCGCGGATAGCTTTAATTTCTTAAATTTATAATCTGATGCTTACGTCAAGTGCAAACGATAATAAAAAAGATCACTGAAAATATAAAAAACATGGTAACAGCTTAAATTAATCATTTAAAAATATAAAAGTAAAATAATATGTTTGTTTTGGTAAAATTGTCGTTTGTAGTGAATATTTTAAAACGCCGATTTACGCAAGAATTTAAAATTTACGATTGAAATTGAGAGTAATACGTTACAGCCTTCCTTTGATTTTTTATCTTATTGGTCTATGAAGAGATATGAGGTGTTTGCGTGGGAAGAAAATATAATGACGTCAAAGCTGCCATTTTTCATCGTCAAGCTCGCCAAATTTTGTCATCAAATAACGAATTTCGTCTCCAAGTCAAAAATTTCGTAGTCAACTGTCAAATTTTGCCGCCAAATCACAAATTTCATTGTTAAATCGCAAGTTTTGTCACCAAATTGTATGTCTTTATGGCTTCCATTCGTTGAATGATTATGAAATTGGACTTTAAAAAATTTAATCATTCACTGACCAATAAATCTAGCCTAAAATTTTAAGTAGAATGAATAATAGTAGCTGATAATTAAATTTCTTAAAAACAGAATAGCGACGTAAATAATGAAATGTGTGGGAACAAAGCTATTGACTAAGTATGTATTGTATGTATGTATCTTTTTCTATCCGCGATTGTAATGAAATGCTCTCCCTCTGGTGGGCTAAGGTGAAATTACAATAAAAATGCTTTAATTCGACTTTCATCAAGCCGCCATTACATGCCGATGTTTAGTTTCACATATATTGAATAAAAATGAATAAATCCGGTAAAAAAGATAACACATACTGTTGTGTGCTCCAGTGTAACTCCAAAGGACCAAAAAATCCAGAATTAAGCTTCCATTTATTTACAAATGACAAATTTAAAATTTCAGTTGCTTCGGCTAATGGAAGTAAAGAATTAATCAGATGATTTGAAGCTAATATTTGTTCAACTTCAGTTAAAAATCTACTTCCGATCGAACTTTGAATAAATTGAATTATTTTTTTCCAAAAGCAATCAATTTTCCATGATGTAATGGCGGAGAAATTGTAGTACGAATATTAAGTAGAATAACAAAAAGAACAATAATAAATACACGTGGCTATACAACAACTACTTACAACGTGGCTACTAACAACAAAAACTGAAAAAGCGCCATCTGTCAATCATTACAAACACGTATAGCTTTAATTCCTTAAGTTTATAATCTGATGTTTACGTCACGTGCAAACAATAATAAAAAAGATCACCGAAAAAATAAAAAGCATGGTAACCGCTTTAATTAATCATTTAAAATTATAAAATTAAAATAATACGTCAGTCTTAATAAAAATATAGTTTGTGATGAATAGTTTAGAACGCCGGTTTAGGAAGAATTTAAAATTTTCGATTGAAATTGAGAATAATACGTTACAGCTTTCTTTGGCTTTTTATATTGTTGGAAACAAGATACTGGCCTGTGGTGTGAAGAGATATGAGGTTTTCGCGTGAGAATAAAATATAATGACGCCAAAGCTGCAATTCTCCATCGCCAAGCTCGCGAAATTATGTCGTGAATTAACAAATTTCGTCGCCAAGTCAAAAATTTCTTCGTCAGCTATCAAATTTTGCCGCCAAATCACAAATTTCATTGCTAAGTCGCAAATTTTGTCACCAAAATCTCGCCAAATCATACAATTTACTAAATTCGTAACAATTAACTTTGAAATTTAATGGTGCCCAAATTGTCCAATGTTAACTAATGTTAATGTTAATGCTACAATTGCAAGTTGAAATTGTCATTCCATACAACGTAAAGGAATCTACCTTTGCCTTAAAGCTTGCCGAAAAGGGATTTTTTTAATTGAAGGGGGGCTGCGTAACTAAGTGTAAATCATTCTATCCCAAATTGTTAAGGAGCATGTTGTTATTTTAAAATGAGAAGATTGGGGTAATAAATAACTTTTGAATAGATTTACAATGAAAGGACTACTTAAAACCCTAGAGCATAAATCATTTTTTGGGAAGAAAGAGAGATATCTTTATACCTGTTATCAGTGGATCCCGGAAAAAAGGGCACCCGGAAGAAAAGGCACCGGAAAAAAGGGCACTTTTCCGATTCGCAAATCGCAAAACAGTAAATATCAAATAAGGAATTTAAAGAATGACTTTCAAATTACATTTTTAGGGATTTCAATCGATTTGGTACAACATTCATTTATTATATACCTGGGGGAAGGGGATGGAGAGGGCTAGGACCAGATCCAAAGAAAATAATTCTTTTTATATCACTTTCTTACGGATTTTAATGAAACTTTGTATAATCACGTACAATTTGTGAAAAAATTACAGCAAGTGGGCTCAGGAAAATAAAAATTATTTTTTTAATATCACCATTTTACCGAATTTAATGATATACTAGCGAGCTTCGCCCGCTAGCGGGTCAGTATTTTCAAATGAATCACTAAAATTAATGAATCACTAACAGTAACTTTTAGTGTTAAGAAAAGAAATTTAAAAAAAAATCATTTCTGATTGGGTAAACGTCTGCCGGTGTCCCCACTGCCTTCGGCAGCGCTGCCCCGTGCGCGCTGCGCGCGCGTATTCCTTCCCTGACCCTTCGTGCCCCCCCACAAAAAAAAAAAAAAAAAATTCTGATCGGGTAAAAACTCACACCGGGTCCCCACAGCCTTCGGGAGCGCAGACCCATGCGCGATGCGCGCGCACGTGTGAGGGTATACGTGCGCTGCGCGCACATATTTCTTCTCAAATCAATTTTTTATTTTTAAGAAAAGAAAATTTAAAAAATCATTTCTCATCGGGTACAAAGCCGGACCGGGTCCTCACTGCCTACGGCAGCGCAGTCCCGAGAGCGCTGCGCGCGTTTAAGTTAAGGAATACACGAGCTGCGCGCGCGTATTCCTTCCCTGACCCTCCGTGCCCCCTAAACATTTAAAATTTAAACTTTTAAAGATCTAAATTTAACAACAAATAATAATTTTTCAACTAATTTTAAGCATTTTGTCGGTTAAAGTTCAACTACACGAAATAAAAAAGAAGTAAAATCAAAATCAAAATGGTTTAGAACAAAAGAATATTAAACTACGTAAAGTAAACAAAAACATTGAAACCGTTGCCATAGAAATGTACTGAAAATGAGCTGTTACCAAGGAAACCACCGAATACGCAGGTGCAAGGAGAGCATGTCACATGACTCATCTTGGACCTTCTCAAGGGTTACCATTTATCACTCTACTTTATATATCTCGTTGAATCACGCTTCACATAAAAGCTAATTCAGAATTATATTAAAGATATTTACTTATTGCTAATTCTGGACAAATTTTTGAATTTTCATGCTGAAGTAGATCGGCCATTTTTTGCCAAGTACAGCCACTTAAAGCCAAATAGCACATCAAAAATATAACTAAATTATAAAATATTAAAAAAAAAAAAAAAAAAAAAAGAGAAAGAAAGAAAGAAAGAAAGGAAAGATAGAAAGAAATAGGAACAATAATCGCATAAATTATATTTTGGTCTAAAACGGCGACAAAAATTCAAAGTCGCCAAAGGAAGCTCTATTATGGTTGTACCATGATCAAGTTTACATATTAATAAATTTATTTATTTTTCTATACATGAACTACTATTAACTAAGCATAAAGTATATATAACTACAAAAAAAAAAAAAAAAAAAAAAGAAAAGAAAGAAAGAATAATAATAATAATTGTCTCATGCGATCCGCGATTGTAATGAAATGCTCGCCCTCTGGTGGGCTAAGGTGAAATTATCACACCACTGCATATCCTCATATTACGCAATCGCTTTTCCATGATGTAATGGCGGAGAAAGAACAATAATAAATACACGTCGCTATTATATTTACTAACAACTGCAGTTCAGAGAGCGCTATCTATCGATCATTACAAACGCGGATAGACGTAACCGATCATTGCATATTATAATACTATATTTGGCTTGAAATTGCTGTCATTTTATGGTTGATTGATTAAATCAAATAAATATAGGAAATAACTTGAAAGCAAATATTATGTGGATCAAGCATAATGGTGCTCATATAAAACTGGGATTCAAATATAAAAGGACTACTTCAAATTTTTCGATACTGTCCGTATCGGAACTGTCATATATGATAAGTATCCAAATGGAAGCCCACGGGTAAGCCATTATCGCATCGGAGACTGCGAAGATGAACAAGTCGTGCCGAAGGCAGCGGGAACCCAAAGCGAGCTTTTGAGCGATTTCAGTTTTTTTTTTTTTTTTTCTTTCATAAAGCTATATAGAAAAGAGTTTCTTTTAAACATAGTGACCAACGAAGCGGGCAAAGCCTGCTAGTCTGAATATAATGCTAAATTAGCTTTCATGCCAAACGTATTATACGTGCCAATAAATAAATAAAAACACTATTAAAAATAAATCTAAAACTGAGGTATGCTAAAAAAGATTATGAAAGAAAATTTGAAGAAATATGTTGGATTTTTAATATTATAATTTAATTTTGATAATGACGTGATTTTGTCATAGCCTAAGCAAATTTATTATTTAATATTTCTTTTACTATTTGCGTGAAAATATTTTTTATTATATGTCGTAAAATAAGTCAACTCGAAAAATTTTTTTTGGCAACAATTAAAAATTGAAATATTTATTTTTAAAACTTTATTATAGAAGACATATCTATATTAAATACAGAAGATATAATATAGATAACGTTTTCCTTCCTTCCCCTCCTCTTGGGGACTGAATTTCTAAAATTCCAAAAATTGGTTTTTAGGTATTTGTGTTAGCTATATTTTAAAGCAAAAATTTTACGGATATCTGTGTTTTTCTTTGAGATATAAAGGTTTTTGTGAAATTACGTTTTGCCCGTGCCCCCCATTAGGGGCCGAATTTCGAAAATTTTAGAAATTTGTTTTTAGGTATTTATGTTAGCTATTTTATGAAACAAAAATGTCACGTATATGTGTTTTTTTCTTTGAGATATGCACGTTTTTTAAGAAATCACTTTTTGCGCATGCGAAATCATATTTTGCCACGCACCCCCTCTTGTGGACCAAAATTCCAGAAATTGATTTTTAGGCATTTGTGTTAGCTATGTTTTAATGCAAAAATTTTACAGATATCTGGTTTTTTATTTGAGATATGAATGTTTCTGTGAAATCACGTCTTCTCCCCCCCCTTTCGGGGGCGAATTTCGCGAAATCGCTTCTTAGGGGTGCTTACACTACATATTCTAAAATTTGACCCAGTTTCGAGTCAGTGACCCCAGTAGATTTTGCTGTGCGTTGATGAGTCAGTGAGTGAGTAAGTGAGTGGAAGTACTCTTTTATATATATAGATTCTTACGGTACAATTTTCTTTTTTAAATACGGATTTTTTATATTTTTAAAAAAAGTTTTAAAAGGGGTCGAAAATTTCTCTTTTTCGCGATCGTCTTTTTTCAAAAGCCCTGTTCGACCGAGTAACTGTTCCATTTCTTAACAACTGGTATATAAAGTAAGCTCATTTAATCCTCTTTCAAACCATATAAACATTTTTACAAAATACGGATTAGCGATCAATATTTTTAGATTTTACGAAACATCGATTTTTTCACAAAACATTTTATAACTCAAAAGCGTTTAGAGATAAATCATTTTTTTTTCTTTTTTTTTGTATATAGATCTCGCTTCCATAATTCAATTTCCAAAAGTTTGAGAGAAAATTTCAAAAACTGAATGAGTTATAAATTTTTTAATTTCACGCTCTAAACCATTGAAAATGCTTTACTTCATTCGAAAATGAATACCGTAATCAAATAATGTAGACGTCCGTTGCATCACCATGGCAACCTGGTCGAAGAGGTTCATTTCTCGACGGAAGCGAAGAAAAAAAAAACAGCGATAAACATCTGGTATTTAACGAGGTCACGTGTTTTGGGGTTCTGCGATTAAAAATTGCAATATTCTAATACGCGTATTTCAATTTTAATTACGATTAATTTATTTTTTATACATCATTCGAAAGATATTTTAAAGTTCTTTTTTTTTTATTTAAAGTTTTCACCAGATTTACACGTTTTGAGGTCTCCTGAATCAGTTTTCATGTGTATCTCAGCTACTAATTAAAATAATTTCATAAGTAATACATCATTAGAAAGCTTTGTTGATTTGGAATCAAACAGTACATTACAGAAATTTCTACTGCCAGATGGCGCTGCAATATTTTCAAATTTCAATTTCTAATTATGATTAAATTATTTTTAATACACCATTCGAAAGATATTTTAAAGTTCTTTTAAATTATCTAAAGTTTTTATCAGATTTACACGTTTTGAGGTACCCTGATTACGTTTTCTTTTGCATCTCAGCCAAATGAGTTAGATCGTTCAAAATTGGTATACGTAGGTTAATTAAGAAGGCCTGAAAGGGTGGAGAAGAAATAGGCGTGCACCGTGCGCGTATCCCTTAACTTGTGCGCGCGCAGAGCGCACAGGACTACGCTGCCGGTTCGATCCCAGGTCGCGCTCATCGCCCTAACCGTTCGGAGTTTTCCGTGGTTTCTTCCGAAACTCACGTAAATCCGAGCTGATTTGTTTTTTTTTCTAAAATATCAGATTTAAATAAAAGTTTCGATTTTATCAGAATAAGAACCGTTCGAAGTTTTCCGTGGTTTCTTACGAAACTCACGTAAATATGGGCGGTTTTTTTTTTTCCCCCCTAAAATATCAGATTTAAATAAAAGTTTCGATTTTATCAGAATAAGATTGATCAATCGCTCAAAAGGTGGCGCTGTGATCGGATTTTTTCTAAATGTTTAATATGGCAGTGGCTTAATTACAATTTTTAAGCTCAACCCAGTACGCAAATAAGTCATTGGGTTAAAAAAAAAAGTAAACATATATAAGTAAAAATAACTAACAGTGAAAAGTAATCTTTTTATCAGCTATTAAAACTCATCACATCTTTTTTTTTTTTATTCATTAAATTGAGTTTTAAATTTTTATTTGGCTAACAAGAAAAACTATTTTTGCCGTAGATAACAACAGACTGATGTCTAATCTTCTCTAATCCAATAGTGGGAGGTTCCGGGTTCGATCCCAGGTCGCGCTCATCGCCCTAACCGTTCGGAGTTTTCCGTGGTTTCTTCCGAAACACACGGGCTAGGACTCCTTAGAAAGACACCCACGGAAGGCATTCAACTGGGAGACATACTTTTCACCAGATTTACACGTACCGTTTCTTACGGTACAATTTTTTTTTTTTTTTTAAATGCGGATTTTTTATATTTTTAAAAAAAGTTTTAAAAAGGGTCGAAAATTTCTCTTTTTCGCGATCGTCTTTTTTGAAACGCCCTGTACGACCGAGTAACTGTTCCATTTCTTAACAACTGGTATATAAGGAAAGGTCATTTAATCCTCTTTCGAACCATATAAAACATTTTTACAAAATACGGATTAGCGATCCATATTTTTAGATTTTACGAAACATCGATTTTTTCACAAAACATTTTATAACTCAAAATCTTTTTGAGCTAAACCTTTTTTTTTTTTTTTTTTTTTTTTGTACATAGATCTAACTTCCATAATTCAATTTCCAAAAGATTGAGAGAAAATTTCAATCACTGAATGAGTTATAATTTTTTTTTATTTTAGCCATTAAACCCATTGAAATAGAATATGCGACCTTCCTTCGATGAGATTGTATTACGTGTTTATTGCCATGGAAACCACTTCAAGGAAGAGAGATGTTTTCTCGGAAACGAAAAAAAAAAAAAAAAAAAAAACTACCTGTCGTTGATAATCAGATGTATTTTAAGTGGGATTAAAAATTGCAATTATCTATTTTCTTGAATTTTTAGAATTAGAACACGACACTTGGTATACAATCTTAACACCAGAAAATAAACATGCAGTTCAAATTTCGTCGATTTTCGCCAATAAACAAAAGGTATACATTTTAATTCCAAATTAAATTTTATTAACCGACTTCAAAAAAGAAGGAAGGTTCTCAATTCAAACCGTATGTTTTTTTTATGTTTGTTAGCTCATAACTTCTGAACGGATGTTCCGATTTTGATACTTTTTGTTTTGTTGAAAAGGTCTTGGTCTGCAATAGGTCCCATTGTAATATTTTTACGATCTTAAGAAAATACAGGGTGCCCAAAAAAATCAGTCTCAACTCTTTTAACTGCTAAACGGCTGCAGCTATAGTGATTAAAATGGTATGTAAGTATAGCAAAGTGGCCATGCAGTACAAGGTTAAACCGCTTGCCGCGCCACCTGGTGGAAAATAGCGGAGTTAGTGTTCCTAACCCGAAAACGGTTCTAGAGAAAAAGTGAATTACAAAGCTGAAGAGTATCTCTGATTTAGTAGAAAAAGATAGTTTAGACATTCATGCTAGCGTTCCTACGTCGGAAACGGTTCAAGACAGGGGGTTAAAAGTGAATTATAAAATTGCAGAGCATCATCGATTTAGTAGGAAAAGATAGTTTAGGCATTGATGGTAAAAATACAATGCTAAAAACGTGCATTTGGTTTTTCGCAATATCTTACACTATGCACACTTGAGCTACATTGCACACGTTGTAGCGTAGCTGATGAGACATACGCTATATAGTTTAAAATACGTTTACTTGATACTTTTTGTTTTGTTGCAAAGACCTAGGTCTGAAGTATGTCCCAGTGTAATATCTTTACAATCGAAAGAAAATAAAGCGCCATCTGGTGAAAAACAGCGGAATTACCGCTCCTGTCTCAAAAACGGTTCAAGATGGGAGAAAATTAATTATAAAGTTGTAGAGCATCATCGATTTACCACGAAAAGACAGTTTTTAGACATTATTGCTAAAAATAGAACACTTAAAACGTGCAGTTGTTTGTTCGCAATTTCCTACACTGTGCACACTTGAAACATGTTGCATACTTTGCAGCGTAGCGAATGACACGTATACTCTGTGGTTCAAAGTACTGTTACTGTAAGCGGTCACATCGATTAGCGCAAAGTCGTTTTTAACCAACTTGAGAAAGGAGGGTGTTATTAATTCGAGCTATGTGTTGTTGTTGGTGTTTGTAAGCTTATAACTTCGTAAGAGATGCTCTAATTAACCGAGTTCAAAAAGGAGGAGGTTCTCAATTCAAAGCCTATGTTCTTTTGTTTTTGTTTGTTAGCTCATAACGTCTGAACGGATGATCCGATTTTGATACTTTTTATTTTATTGTATAGGTCTTGGTCTGAAATAGGTCCCATTGTAAGATCTTTACGATCAAAGAAAATATAGGGTGGCCAAAAATGTCAGTCCCGACTCTTTTAACTGCTGAACAGCTGCAGCTGTAGTTATAAAAGTGGTATGTAGGTATAGTAAAGTGGACATATGCTACGCGATTCAACCGCCTAAAGCGCCACCTGGTGGAAAAGAGTGTAGTTAGCGATCCTATCTCGGAAACGTTTTAAGACAGGAGAAAAAAGTGAATTATAAAATTGCAGAGCATCATTGATTTAGTACGAAAAGATAGTTTAGACATTAATGCTAAAAACGTGCATTTGTTTACAATTTCCTATTTTGCGCACATTTGAACGACATTGCATAGCGTAGCAGGTGACATTTATGCTATGTAAAATTCAAAGTATTGTTATTGTAAGCGGTCACATCGATCAACGCATAAACGTTTTAAACCGACTTCCTAAAGGAAGAGGTTCTTAATACAAACCACATTTCTCGTTCTTGTTGTTGAAAGTTGTTAGCTTATAACTTCGTAAGAGATGATTTAATTTTAATACTTTTTTTTTGTTGTCGTAATGATTTTGGCCTGAAATAGGTTTCATTAGGATTTCATTAAGATATAAACAAATTACAGGATACTCACAATAGTCTGTTCTCACTCTAACTGCTGAACGCATGCAGCTACACTGGTAAGAGCAGTATGTAAAGTATCGATGTTGAAACTTCTGTCCGTCAGCTACAATGCATATTTTGCTCTTTGTTTGAACTTTACGCTGCGCAATTTCCAGTGCAGCGGGTGACACGTATTCACTGTAAAGTTCAAAATATTGTTACGAAATTGTAAATAATTGTGTTTATTTTTGTATAAATTCTTTCAAAGAGGCTTAGTAAGTTGATAAAGTGCTAATTTTGTGCATTTCTAGTCGTTTTAGCGTTGAAATAGCCTTATTTTCTCTTAAAAACGCATTAAAAAGCCCCAGTAATGCAAGTAATGGATTTGGCGCCAAATTTGGCGACTTTTTCCCACCTTGGCGATTTTTTTGGCGACCTTGGCGAGAAAATCCTTATATGGGATATACCAAATATGGAAGCTGTAAGTTGATTGGTTGACCACTTTCTAGAGTTTTCTCGAAAAATCTGGGCTCCATGGAACAGCATATAAGGAGCGCTTCCTCGCCAAGGCAGTCAGTTCAGTTCAGATCTCAGCCAGCTTCGCTAGTGCTTGCATTGCTCTTAAGCCTCTTTGAGAGAGATTAATATTACTCCGTGGTTTGTACTGTGGATTTGCTATTGACAGCTGTTGTTTAAGCTGTGTTTACTGTTTGAATTGAAGCTGATACTTGGTTTATAGACCTGCATTTTTCTGGAACTTTCTGTGAATAAATTACTGAATTTTTGTACGTTTGGCCTTTCATTCTCAGACAACTCACGAACCCCCAAGTACGCAACAATATACATAACAGCGTTTTTAGTTACGAATACAGCCTATCCGTTCTTTACATTTCTAAAGACTTTTTAATTTAACGTATGTTCATTCAATAGATAGTTTTTTGCTCATATCCGATAAAAGCAAGGAAAGTGACACAACTTAAAAATGTAGCATTTGAGAAATTCAACTTAAAAATAATTTAACTAGAATAAAACTGGCACAACTGTCTCTCGAGTGGATAACTTTCTAGATGGAGATGTAACTTTTTTGTTCACATTGGGTGCATTTCATGTATTTTTCAGTGACATAAACCATTTTTTGAGTAATGTCACTTTTCTTGGAAGTTGTGATTTGTGAAACTTCCGTCTAATGTCTTCTGATGTTCTGCTATATGAATATATTTTCACTGAAAAGAGAAAAATAAAATCTTTTTGTAAAAAAATAGAACCGACTCCAAAAAGGAACTACTATTCAAACAACTAAAAATGAAAGAAAGTTGGCAGAAAATAGAACTGTAAATTGCGCCTAAAAGTATAAAATAATTTCCTTCGCCAATCAACCTATAACACTACAATTAATCATAACTTTTGAAGTCGGCGCAAAATTAAATAAAAATGTATACCTTTATTCAATACAAAAATCAAATCGTATGCAAAATACACATCTCACATTGTTTCCTGCAAAACGCAGCCGAAAACTACTTTGATTCAAGAAAACAAATAAGATTTCATAAGCAGCAAAAGTTGGCGAAGATGCTGGTATCTGATGTCCTTGGTGAAAGAAAAATCGCAAAATTATCTGGCAGACAAATTTAATTTCTTTGGGATATCATGAGTATTTTGATAAGGTATATCAAGAGAGTAATCCAGAATACGAAACAACATATCGTACAATATATGTTATGAAAATATACAGCTTGCGTGTATATTTTTGCCTTACGTTTTGATCGCCAAATCCAAAAGCCATCAAGGATGATAGTTATCAAAGTTATACCAAATTTGCAAAGGAAACTCTAACTTCGTAGAAACATAAGTACCACATTGTGAAGAATGTTCACTGTTCTATGTAGATGCTACTAATGGACCAATTGTATACATACAAAAACAAACCTTAAAAAAAAAAAAAAAAAACTTTAAGCCTTTGTCTAAAAACAAACCTTTAAAAACTAATTTAATTTTATTTAATTTTGCGCCGACTTCAAAAGTTATGATTAATTGTAGTGTTATAGGTTGATTGGCGAAGGAAATTATTTTATACTTTTAGGCGCAATTTACAGTTCTATTTTCTGCCAACTTTCTTTCATTTTTAGTTGTTTGAATAGTAGTTCCTTTTTGGAGTCGGTTCTATTTTTTTACAAAAAGATTTTATTCTAATACGCGTATTTCAATTTCTAATTATGATTAAATTATTTTTTATACATCATTCGAAAGATATTTTAAAGTTCTTTTATATTATCGAAAGTTTTCAACAGATTTACACGTTTTGAGGTCTCCTGATTACGTTTTCTTTTGCATCTCAGCCAATTGAATTAGATCGTTCAAAATTGGTATACGTAGGTTAATTAAGAGGGCCTGGCCTGAAAGGGTGGAGAGGAAATAGGCGTGCACCGCGCGCGTATCCTCTAACTTGTACGCGCACAGAGCGCACGGGGACTGCGCTGCCGAAAGCAGTGGGGACCCGTACCGACTTTTTAACCAATGAGAATTGATTTTCTTCTCTTAAGAATAAATATTTGATTTGAGGAGGAATATGTGCGCGCTCATGGGACTGTGCTTCCGAAGGAAGTGGGGACCCGGTATGATTTTTTTTTAATGGGGCACGAAAGGTCAGGGAAGGAATAGGCGCGAGCACATCTTAACTTGTGCGCGCACGGGACTGCGCTGTCAAAGGCAGTTGGGACTCGGGCCGACTTTGTACCCGATGACAAATGATTCTTTAAAATTTTCTTTTCTTAAAAATAAAAAATTGATTTGAGAAGAAATATGTGCGCGCAGCGCACGTATACCCTCACACGTGCGCGCGCATGGGTCTGCGCTCCCGAAGGCAGTGGGGACCCGGTGTGAGTTTTTACCCAATCAGAATTTTTTTTTTTTTTGAGGGGGGCACGAAGGGTCAGGGAAGGAATACGCGCGTGCAGCGCGCACGGGACTGCGCTGCTGAAGGCAGTGGGGACCCGGGCCGACTTTTTACCCAATCATAAATGATATACATTTTTTAAATTTCTTTTCTCAACACTAAAAGTTCTGTTAGTGATTCAATAATTTTAGTGATTCATTTGAAAATACTGACCCGCTAGCGGGCGAAGCTCGCTAGTATATCATTAAAATCGGTAAAATGGTGATATAAAAAAAATAATTTTTATTTTCCTGAGCCCACTTGCTGTAATTGTTTCACAAATTCTACGTGATTATACAAAGTTTCATTAAAATCGGTAAGAAAGTGATATAAAAAGAATTATTTTCTTTGGATCTGGTCCTAGCCCTCCCACGTGCGTGCGCATGGGTCTGCGCTACCGAAGGCAGTGGGGACCCGGTGCGAGTTTTTACCCGATCAAAAATTATTTTTTTTTTTTTAGAGGGCACGGGACTGCGCTGCTGAAGGCAGTGGGGGAGGGGGCTGACTTTTTACCCAATCATAAATGATATACATTTTTTTTAATTTCTTTTCTTAACACTAAAAGTTTCTGTTAGTGATTCATTAATTTTCGTGATTCATTTGAAAATACTGACCCGCTAGCGGGCGAAGCTCGCTAGTATAAGAATAAAATCAGAAAACGTGCAAATTCTCTATTGTAAACAGTGCGGAAAAAAGGCCACCGAAAAAAAGGGCACTTTTCTTAATTTCTACTTGTAAAAGAAATGCTAAACATCAACAAGAGCGTAAGTTTTTTTATTTCTACATGCGGGGGGGGGGGGGGCGAAATGGGACAGAAGAAATTTCCTTTTTGAATCACTTTCTTACAGATTTTCATTGAATTTTTGCGTACGAACTTAGGAAAAGAAAGAGACTACCTTTTATAAAACATTATACTAAGAATTACGTAAGTAATAATTCTGCAAAGTTTCACTATATCGATAACAGAGTGGTAAAAAAAATATATTCTTTCTATGTGTCCCCTAGCTCTCACCGGATAATATAACCCTTTCTGCAATTTTTGATAAAAATAAGAGATATTTATATAAAATTTCCTATAAATGTAAAGCAAAGTGATTTAAAAACAATCATTACCCCCCCCCCCCCCTGCGCCTAGGTATATGTAACACTCATTGAAAATTTTCATTAAAAGTAAGTGATAGTTGTTGAAATTTTAATTAAAATTGGTCACATTGAGATGTTTATGCAATCTTTTTTTTTCTTCATTTTCTTCTCCATTTTTTTTTTTTCATAAAAATCAGAATAAATTTTCCTAAACATTCAGTGATATTTATAAACTAATCTGGTGTGTCACTCACACGACTTTCTCTTACCCTGAAATTTAATACTATAAATACAGGTTGCAGATTAAAAGGTAAGATAACGAGTAATGTTATGTAAACCTGTGTTAAACAATTCATATTAGGCTTCTGAAGATTTTATATGATAATTAGTTCTGTGTGACGGGGGATACCGCCCCCTTCAACTCCCCGTTTCATTAATGAACCTACATTTATCTAAAATTTAATTCGGTTATTAAAAAATAATTCTGTTTTTAAAAAGTAATTTATTAAAATTATTATTTTAAAAAAATTATCTTTTATGATAATGCAGAGGAATTGCATATTAGAGAAGTAGTATAACATCAAATATCCAAAAAAAAAAGTCCATTTTATTCTCGATATTAAAAAAAAAAAAAAAAAAAAAAATTGTTAAAGTAAAAAAATCGATAACTTTGTTTAAAATTATCACATATTTATAGTTCAACCATTCTTTTTAAAGGCATTGGCGAGCTCTTTTGAAAGATACCCATCATGAAAATTTACTCCCCTTGAGGGGGGACTTTCCCCCCAGGGGGGAGGCGAGACTCCTACATACACAAAAAAAAATTTTCTCAGTTAACTATCTCTATTACAAAAAATATATATTCATTTCATTTGGTTTAGTGCAGTCATCTGCCCCCACCCTTTTCAACTATAGGTAACTTTCACTATTATTTTAATAAAAAATAAGTGATAAGCCATACAAAATTTCATATAAATAGCTAGCATGGTGATGTAAAAAAAACCTCTTTTTTACCCTCCCCCAGATATGTGTAACACTCACAATTATTTTTTTAAACTGTAAGTGGTATAAACACAGTTTTTTTAAAATCGATATTAGTGTAGTTTAAAGAATATTTTTTATTTCCACCTCGCCCCCCCCCCCCCCCAAGGTATATAATACACTCAATGTGATCTTAAAAAGTAAGTGATAGTTATAGAATATATTATTAAAATCGGTAAAATGGTGATATAAAATAATAATTTTTATTTTCCTCTACCCCCTTAGCCCCCCCCCCCAAGGATGTTTGACACTTGCTGTAACTTTTTCACAAATTTTACGTGATTATAAATAATTTCATTAAAATCGGTAAGAGAATGATATAAAAAGAATTATTTTCTTTCGATCTGGTCCTAGGCCTCCCCCCAGATATATACTAAATGAATGTTGTACCAAATCGATTTAAATCCCTAAAAATGTAATTTAAAAGTCATTCTTTAAATTTCTTATTTGATATTTACTATTTTGCGATTTGGGAATCGGAAAATAATAAATTTAAAAAATGACTTTTAAATTACATATTTAGAAATTTCAATTGATTTGGTACAACATTCACTGAGTATATATCTGGGGGAAAAGGAAGGGGAGGGCTAGGAGCAGATCGAAAGAAAACAATTTTTATATCACTTTCTTACCGATTTTAATGAAACTTTGTATAATCAACTACAGTTTTTGAAAAAATTACAGTAAGTGTCGACACTGACTTGTGGGAGTAGAGGCTTAAAGGAAGGGGGGGGGGGGCAGAGGAAAATAAAATGGTTCTTTATATCACCATTTTACCGACTTTAATGATATATTCAATAACTATCACTTACTTTTTATGAAGATCACAGTGAGTGTATTATATACCTTTTGGGGGGGGGGGGGGGCAAGGAACGAGATAGAAATTAAATATATTCTTCTTTAAACTACCGCATTAAATAATCTCTAATACCGCACAAATAATCTCAAAAGGGGCACTGTAATATTCGATAAGGCAAAAAGGGCACTGTAAAATTTTTATAAAGAAGGTCCTTTAATAACGTTTACAAAAAAGATACTATAATATACTCAAGAAATGTATTATCTATATTATTAAAATAATATACTAAAAAGTGATGTTATTTTCTAAAACGTACTCTTGTGTCTTATCAAAAAAAATAGACTGTGAATTAGTTTTGAGTTTTAAAACAGGAATAAACTACTACGTCAGAAACGGCAAAGAAAAATTATTGAGGTGCATACAGCTGTTTCGGTAGCCTAAAGCGTACCGTCTTCAGTGCAAAAAGAATTCTGAATCTGGAGAAGTGCTCGTATATATAGGAGAGGGACCAGATTTAGTTCAACCAATAGGATTACGGAAGAGGTGGGGAGTGTGGCCAATAGGAATTAAGGAAAGTGTAGCTGTGTAAACAGTAGAAGATTTAAGGAAATGTGGACTGAATGTAAAATTTCCAACAATCAGACAATTAGGGAACAGCGAATTCACAATTTACAAGGTTTTTAAAATTTTTATAAATATGAAAAGCTTCAAAGAAATCGAGTTCATGAATGGATTTAGGTCTGCAAATTATTTTAGCTGAATTAAATTTAAAATTATTATTTTCCTCCCAGCAATGTTTAGAAATAGCCGATTTATTGGTTTCTTGTTTGCGGACGTAATTCATATATTCTTTTAGACAAAATTTAAGACTGCGTTTAGTTTGGCCAATATATGATAAACCACACTGACAGGAAATACTATAAATGCCCCAAGAATTATGCATATCAATAGGATCTTTTAACTGAGAAAAGGTGAGTTTATTGGAAGGCGAAAATATTATTTTAAAATCATATTGTTTGAGAATTTTAGCTACGGTTTGACTGGATTTAGGAAAATAGGGTAAGACAATACCGATATTAGAAGAGACTGATTTAGTAGACAAAATACGAAGGAATTGTAATTTTTGGATAGCTTTGTCTATAATGGAAGGCAGGGTTGCCAATTTGGCTTTTTTAAAGCCAGAATTCAGAAATCTGGCTTTTTTCAAACTTGTTTGGCTTTGAAAATTTCGTTTGGCTTTTTTCTGGCTATTTTATTTCTTTGGAAGTATTTTTAAAATATTTATTTTACTTTGGTTTTTTATCACATATGAGAACTGAAGTGAAGAGTAAAAAGGTAATTATATTTTGGAGTCCATTTAGGTTTTCTACAATATGGAAATATTGACACACTCTGATTTTGGACATTTACCTAGCAACCATACAGAGGGTTGCTAGCTCTTCTGATACATCATTATTTTGCCGCTAAAATATTTTATGATTATATTAAATAAATATACTCATTTCGTTAGATGTTCGATTGCAAGATGGGAATTTCTATCTATTTAACAATTTAGGCATGGGAAGAGAAACATATTTTTTGTTCTTTCCCTGACAGCAAGCATATCCATAGCACTTTCTTAGGATGTTGTTGGGATGTCTTTTTATCCATTGGATATCCTAAGGATGTCGTTTGGCGAAAGTGTGCTGTGTGGGTTTTTATTAGGCGAATTTCAAATCAATTACCAGTTTGTTGTCTCAGTATTTTAATCTTAATTTCATGTTGATAATTTAAATTTATTATATTGACACCTTAAAAGCATGAAGCTATTCACAATTTCACATTAAATTTAATTTATTCAAATTGTTTCAAAAAGAGTTACAAGATGGCGTCATTATTATTACTTATGTGAAATTGATTTGGCCGGATTTAAAAATCATAAATCAGGACCCATGGACATACTAAAAGATTTAAACCCATGTTTAACCCTTAATCACGTTTGTTGAATATAATGTTATTGTTTTCCTTACAAAAATTAACTGTTTTTCATTTTTAAAAATGTGTTTGGCTTTTTTCTTTAATGAAAAAAAAAGTTGGCCTTTTTGTGGCTTTTTTCATCTATGATTTGGCTGTTTCCGAGGGAAAAAAATTTGGCAACCCTGATGGAAGGGTCATAACCTCTGTCAATTGCAATGGCTTTCAGGTATTTAATTTCAGATTTCAATAAAATAGGATTTGAACAAATATTAAGGGCACGGTTTACATAAGTATAGAAAGCAGCCATTTTTTGGTTAGGCGGGTGACATGAACGCGCATGAGGAGGAAGGGAGACAGCAAAATTTTTTCGATAGATGGTGGTTGAAAATCCATTTTCAGTGCGAGAGACGAGGGTATCAAGAAATGGAAGGGAGCCATTATTTTCTATTTCATTTGTAAATTGGATATTACTATCAATTGAATTTAAAGTTTCTAAGACATGGTCAATATTGTGATGAGATATGTCGATAAGCGTTAAGGTGTCAACGTAACGGGTCCAAAAAGGAAAAGATATTTTCTTAAAAAGCTTGCTTTCGAAATAGTGCATGTAAATATCTGCGAGAATTGGGGAGAGAGGGGAACCGATGGCTAAACCTTCAGACTGACGATAGAATTTATTTTGGAAAGAAAAAGTGGTTTATGATAAACAAATGCGGGTAAGAGAAATTGTTGTATTCCGAAAGATGTGAAATGAAACTCTTTTAATCTATTTTTCAGACAGCAGAGGGCGCCACTTATTGGAACATTAGTTCCAATAAGTACGCTTTAAACTACCGAAACAGCTGTATGCATCCCAAATATTTTTCTTTGGCGTTTCTGACGTAGTAGTTTATTCGGGTTTTAATATTCCAACGTCACTCTAAATTTCTTTTCTTTATGTAATTAATTAATTTGTTTTGAAGAATTTTATGTATTTATTCTTCCCCTTTTTTTTAATCAGAATATTGTAATTTAAATTTAGACTTATAAAAATAAACACGGAATATTTTAAACAATAATTTCTTAAAATGATAGTGCAGTAAATAATTTTACACAAATATCAGGTAAAAATTTATTATGTATGAAATGCACTATCTATAGTGCATATATATGTATGTCTATATATCTTTTGCACTTTGGCAAGAAAAGTGATGCAACTGAGAAATGCAGTATTTAAGAAAAAACAACTTATGTAACTATAAAGAACTGACCAACTTATAGTAAAACTGATACAACTGCTTTTTCAGGTGGACAATGTTTCAGATAGAGATGCGATGCCTTTTATGTACGTCAGGGCACTTCATACACATTTCTTAACATTAATTTTAAAATTACCACTTTTTGACTTGTGTCACATTTTTGTTGAGCTGCAATATATATATATATATATATATATATATATATATATACAGTCGGCTGCAAAATTATTCGAGCACTAGCAATAATCCTTGCCAAAAAAAAGTACACTTAATACAGCTTTGTTAAATAAATCCTTGTCGAGCCATGTTCTTAATCAGTCTAAAAACATGATTCGACAAGGATTTACTTGGCAAAACAGTCTTAAGTGTACTTTTTAAATATAGGAATTATTGGCTGGTGCTCGAACAATTTTGCAGCCGACTGTATATATATGTGTGTGTGTGTAAAGTAGAGAATATATATATATATATATATATATATAAAGAGAGAGATAGATGAACAGATAAGGAAAAAAAAATATTAAATCTATGCCCTCCTCCCCCCCCCCCCCCCCCCTTCTAGACTGTTTGTTTGGATCCGCCCTTGTTTCAGAGTGAGGGAAGAATATTTTTTTTAAGCTATCTACTATTCGTGATTAACTTTTAACAATAATAAAACTAACAGTTTAGTTTTTTTGCTCATGCAATAGCTAGGAGGGAAATAATTATTGTATATGTACTATTTGTGTATCTTTAGAGACACTGTCTCGATTAATTGCCTACAAGATGTAGTTTAACTTCATTTATATTTTTAATACTATATACTTTTTGCATTATAGAACCATTTTTGATGAACTGTTTCTGACGTCCAAAACCTCTTGAATCTGATGTCTAAAGTCTTTCTGCTTTTAACTGGAGATGGAAAGCCGCTTTTTTTTCTGATGTACCAAGTTGTAATCTCCAGACTTAAGCCTTGAACGAACTCTGCATTCCTCTGACGGTAGTTCTACTAACCAGCTCTACTATAAGATTGATACTTCCCTGTATTTTTTTTTTTCCTCAAGAAATATTTCTACAAATGGTACTCCTTTTAAACTAAACTTTTTAGTAGATGAACATCGTCCTACTAGATTTTTTTTATTCAAGATATTGTCGCAATTGTCAAAGCGACTCATCTATGTTAATAAACTTTGAAATGAAACAAGATACCTTCCGGGCTTGACAGAAAGAAGAATGTAAACCCCTTTTGTATTTTACTGGATAAACTCATTGTATTTTTGGCTGGAGTTTCTGGTGGTAAAAGAACTCATTTATTGTAACATTAAAATTATTTTTATTTTGAGTTCGTCTGATTGCTCCGATTTTCTCAGCTTCTCCCCCCCCCCCCCACATTTCTTAAATTCCTCTAAAAAAAAAAATTCAGTGACGGATGCTCCCAAAATTAAGTTCTCTTAGATTAGATTAGATCACGATTCAAGTTGGTAGTATGCTACAAATTCATCGGGTAAAACCCGTTGGGGATTTTTCCGACATAATTGTTTATCTTGGAGGGTGGGGGACTGTAAGGTTGAGGCTGTGGTAGGTAACCACCGTTTTAAAATACTGCTGGATCCAGTTCTCGTAATAAGTTGGGGAGACTAAAAATGCTCCAGCTTCAGTCTTGGTGAAGTTTTAGGTTAGAATAGTTTTGTGTCGACATAGTGCTGCAGCAAATGAAGTATAAGCGAATGTGAAGAAGCATTAAAGTTTGGTTGAAGTGAAGAGACGGGAAGTTAATTGAAGGAAGTATAAGTAGGAGGTTATTTTCTAGGGATGAAACGGATAGTGATTTTGCCGGATACCGGAGCTCTTCTACCTGCCGGATACGGATATCCGGCATTAGTTTTTATTTTTTTTTTGTGTCGTGTTGTATATTTATTTTCTTTTTCTTTATTTTAAAACAAAATATAAACATATTTCATATACTATTCTTTTAAAAACATTTTAAATATAATTTATTTAAACATATTTATTTAATATTCTATTTATTTGTGCAATATTGCCATGAAGAATAAAATTTTAAGCCTAACATACACATTCCTACACTTGCAATTTTTGGTGAAAAGCACTATCACAAAAAGATGTTCAGAATTATAAAACTAAAACTTATTATTTACATATTTTTTACAATACTATTATTAAAAAAATGAAATAAAATATTTTACTAATATAATCACAGTTGAAGGGTTATTTTCACATGAAAACTAATAAGTCGTGGCCATCACAAAACTTTCTTCTACATAGTTCTATATAACAGTGCCACTTACGGTTTAAATCGTGTAAAAGTTTAACCATAGCTTCTCACAATGAATATTTTACGAAAGGAGTTTATGCAATTTTAATCAACAGATGCTGAGATATACGCTTGTGAAAAATCATAATAGAAGCTCCACCTGTCGGCTGATATACACATAATAAGGTCAACATTTGCTTTCATAATGGTTGTCTTATATATCAAGTTTCATGCACATATGTCATAGAAGTTGGGATTAACTTAGCCTATTCATTGGGTAAATTGTAGTGCAGTATTGCCACCTGTTAGCCGATATACACCTAAAATAAATTGCAATAGTGTTTCACAATGGCTGGTTCTCTCACATACCAAGTTCTATGCAATTATACACAATAGAATAAGAGATATAGCCTTCCCCTTTTGGGGGGAAATTTCTGTATTGCAGAGCCACCTACTGGCCAACATGCACCCAAACTGAACTAGCATAATTTCTCATAATGCCTTTCCAACATGAAGTTTTGTGTAGTTACATGAAATAGAACCTAAAATATAGCCTTCCCTAAATTGCAGAAAGCACTGTATAACAGCACCACCTGTAGAGCGATTGGCACTAAAATTTGATAGGCACTAATATATGCCAGTTACATGTACATATATATTTATATGAAATTCTGTGCAGTAGTTTGAGATATAGTCTTCCTCTAAGTTGCAGAAATTGCAGTATGGCAGCACCACCTGTTGAGCCATTTGCACCAAAAGTTGGTAGGCACTGATTTATGTCATGGTGCAACTACACATAAATTTATATGCAATTGTAGTATGCAGTAGTTCCAGAGGTACAGTTGAACAGAATTTTTGTCAACCACACACAAAAATTTTGAGATGTAGACATGCGGAGAATCGCAGAAGGTGAGGAACAGCTGCGCCACCTGTTGGTCGATATACACCCAAATTAAGCCAACTTTTATTCTCATATTATTTTTATCAGGCATGAGAATTTTCCGCGGATCCGCGATTTTACGCTTTTTTGCGATTTTCGTTAATTCTGCTGTTTTTTATTTTATTAAAATCAAACTCTAATAACGATCAGTGTTCAAACACTCCACAAAAAACTTTAGATTCTCAATCTTTTTCCATCCAAAATATAAATATCAATATTCATTTTAAACATGCTTTGTCAGATTCTATAACATATAAAAGAACAGAATTATTCAATATTTCTCACTCATGTAATTTTTTTGTCCTCTCCCCCCATTTTTCATCTCTAACCAATGCCGATCAAACATTCTGCGGGAAGCCTTTAATTTTTGAATGTTTATCCATCCACAATATTAATTTTAAACTTACTTTATGATATTCTAGAACCCATAAAGAAGTAGAATTGTGTTTAATATTTCTCTCATGAACTACTTTTTACCCCCCACCCCTCTTTCCCATTTTCCACCACCAGCCAATGATTAAATGTTGATTGCTAGCTAATGTTTTTATTTTTTTAACACATGCTTTATTGTGTTGATGTGCATTATTCTTTTAGTTTAATTTGTCACTTTTAAAATATTTTGTATAGTTTTTTCCTGTGAGCATTATTTTTCATTTGAAATAAATTTTATGAACGTACATTTGTATAGATTTTCCCACGCACGTTATTTTTCTTTTAAAATTAATTTTATGAACACGCGTGTATCCTCTTTTTTTAATTTTCAGCACTCTTATGCCTGTTTTATCTTGTTTATCTCTTAAATTTTATAGATGTTGAAATTTAGCCTTCCTATTCACAGAGTAAATTGCAACATAATATAGCCACCTATCGACCAGTATGCACCAAAATTGAATCAACATGATGTTTTATAAAAATGACCCTTTCCCATACTAAATTTTTAGCAATTATACACGAATGAATCTGAGATATAACTTCCCCATTCACGAAAAAATTGCAGCATAGCAGCATCACCTATTGGCCGTTATGCACAGAAAATGAATGAACATGTTTCATAATAATAGCCCTCCCTGTGACACACTTAGTTTATTTTTTTAATTATACACAGTATTAGCTGAGATATAGTCTTCCTTTAAATGGGAGAAATCACAGTATAGCAGCTCCATCTGTTGAGTGATTTGCACCAAAAGTTGATGGGCACTTTCTTTTTTTTTTTTTTTTTTTTTTGGTAAGATGCAACTATGTATAAATTTATATGAAATTCTGTGCATTAACTCTTGAACTGCACAAAATTTTTGTCAGATAGGCATTTTCCAAAAATGGTCAAATTGTGTTTTGGTTCTCTCAAAATGCGTAAATCCACCGAAAACTGGAAGTTGAAAATTTTCACGAATCCAATACTTCCTTCTATTTAATATAGAAGAAAGTAATAATTCAAAGAAAGAACAGACTTTCTGAAAATTTAAATATGTACTTTTATTTGAAATAATTTTAATTTTTTGGGATATATCTATGCAACGCAACAGGGAATTCTAAATTCAGGTGCTTTAGTAAGATATTCCATTAAAAATGCAAATTTATGTAAATTGGAGGGTTTTTTAAAAAATCCAAATCGGATAGATAGATGGCACAAGTAATGCCAGGTTTCTGCTAGTATAAATATATGGTCACAAAAACAACAGCTTTATCGTGTATGGAAAACTGGATTGTAAATAAACAGGTTCTAGTCAATAAATGCACATTATTTGACTCATTCTCGAAACAATCTAACAACTTTAACATCCAAGACTAACAATATTACTAAACAATCTAACAACATATTAGCAAAAGACATGAAAACAGAGTTTTATATGCACTGCAACTGCAGAGAATAAATATCATTTGTTCAGGAACAGCAATGAACAGCTCTTTTTATTGTTATGGGGAAGATCAGGGGGAATGTTATAGAACACTCTGGAAGAAAAACCTAGCTAACTCTGTACAAAATTAAAATAGGGCTTCTATATTTCTTAGACCTGAAGCTACTTTTGGCTAAATTTGTTTGCTAATGAGTCCAAAATCGATTTTCGCAGAAGCCAATTAAAAAAAAAAAAAATCCTTTACAAGCTACAACAGATCTAAAAAAAATTAAAAAATTGTCGCAAAATTTTCATTTGATGGGAGTTTAAGCTTGAATTTTCTCCTTCGGATATCCGGCTTGAAATTGCCGGATATCCGTATCCGGTACCCCGCCGGATAGGCCGGATACCGGATAGCTACCGGATATCCGTTTCATCCCTATTATTTTCATAAAGTGTGTGTTGGTGATGGTGAGTTCTGGTCTAGTGGAGATAAATCCGACGGCTAGATATGCTATATTTTAGAGCATAGCTCTCGAATTAATTTGTCGGATAATTAAGCTCTGGTGCTATTGGAGCTAATTAACCTGTTGACTGAAGAAGTGTGGTGTGATAAGATATATTGAATTAGAAAAATCTTCAGGCTGGGAAGCCCCCGGGGGTTAGTGAAAAGAGTGCATCTGTCCCTAAACTTCTGTGGTGAGATGTTTAAAATTATCTAAAGTATTTCTTGTGTCTGCTTTCTAAGGTGTCTATTTTACGTTGATATAGTTTTATCACACCAGATCAACCCTCCCTTATTCTAGCCGAATAAACTCTTAGTTTCATTTTAATATTTCAGTCTTGTGCTTATACTTAACACTTGAGTAATTAAGATGGAGTCTGTGTCAACGCTTTCCTCCCAAAACTAATAATAATTTTATTGAAATCACAATTTCTATCAAGCTAATTAAATAAATTCTGGTGATTGTTAATGTAACACAGAATAGAATGCTGATTTTCCCGATCAGTCAGAAACAAAAATTTATTTGGGTAATTTGTACTCTATTATAATAATTTACCTCTTTCCGGTGTCTTATTTATTTACTTTTAGATTAGGTCTTATTACCAAAGCCTAGAGCTCCAGGAACTGCAAGAACCAAAGGACTTTTGCCTTTTGACGTTAATTTGAGTCAATACATCAGTTTATGTTAATTTCAGGAACTTCATCGTGTGTAATAAAATCATATAAACCAATTTAACTTTAAAAATTTATTTACTTTTTATTTTGTTTTCTTTTCTTTTTTAACTCCAGTCCTGTCCCATTCAACCCCATAGGTGGGGATGAATGGGACAATGCACATGCATGTAAAAAAATATATATATTTATATATATTATTAATTAAAAATAACTTTTTTTTTAAAGTTAGTATGTTTGTATGCAACTGATTACTGAAGTGTACTTATGAGCAATGTTGCAAAATTCTTAATTACATATGGCCGACGTTATCAATAAAACATGAAAAATGTCCTATTCATCCCTACACTACCCTACTCTGTAATCCGAAAACATCAATGAAATTGTTAAATGTTTTATAAAAAATATTTCTATTGCCCCTCTTACAGGATGGTATTTTTCCGAAGAAATTTTAATTATTTTGAAATATTAAACGTAAATTTTCAATAGTTCTAACTTCCTGAATAAAAAAAAAGGGTCCTAAATGTGTCATATTTCCGTCCTTCTCGGACAATTATCAAAATTCAAATTAAGATGTTCTAAAGATGTATCAAAAATGTATAATTAGAATTTGCCTGAATAAAATATAAAATTTTTTAAAGTGGTAAAATAATTTACTTAGAAGGAGACGGCAAGGGTGTGGGGTCCTCAAATCGAACGGAGGTTCTGCGTGTAGTGAGCGCACTACTTAGCCATTGCCGAGAAAAAAATTCCTGAAGTTTGAAAAAAAAATTTTTTTCAATTTGTATTAAAATTTAATAAATCGTTATAAACAATTTCTTTTCAACTTTTATACATTGTTAAATCGCGAATTTAATGATTTCAAACTTTTTAACATTAAGCATATGGAATTTTATTATTCGCATTTGGTTGGAATTAAATAAAATTTAATATATCAAAAATAATATGAAGAATTTACGTTTACTGCATTTATTTGTTGTGCAAGTTGTCGACAAAATTTGTGTTTTTCTTGTTTTTATGATAAATATCATCCAGGTTTGTATATTCGTAAAGATGAATGACTGAAAGAATTGCTAATGCTATAAACGTATAATCATAAATATTCATTGTATTTAATAATATGTTATTTTATAAAAAATAAATGGTAATGTTTAAAACTGTGGCTTCTAAGTTCCAATCGTTAAAAAGTTAGAAATCATTAAATTCGCGATTTAACAATGTATAAAAGTTCAAAAGAAATTGTTTATAATGATTCATTAAATTTTAATACAAATGAAATTATTTTTTTTTTCAAATTTCAAGAATTTTTTTCTCGGCGATGGCTAAGTAGTGCGCTCTAGGGTTTGAGTATATGAATACACTCACTGAGTGCTAATTAAACACGGAACCTCTGTTCGATTTGACGTCTCCTTGTTAGTTAAAAAAAAAAAAAAAAAAAAAAAAAGCGTTTAATCATAAACTAAAGTTAAAATGGTTTAACTTGTACTGACAGATGGCGCTTAGATTTCCAATCTAGTAGAAATAAAAATGTTTAGTCCCTGAAGTGCTCATCTAAGGTTAAAATAAAAATGAGGAGTGGTAAGTTATTTTTGATAATGGTTCGAGAATGACATACAATTCTTTTTGTAATTTTTAATACATTCCTTTAGGAATTCTAAATTTCCAACATAACTTTGGATATGTGTAATTTATACATTATGTTTTACTGTAATGATATTTACTAGTTGAATTTTTAACATTTTTCTTATATACGTGTTCAAAAATCACATTTAAATCTTTACATAAATGTCTCATATTAAAACTTGGAGTGATAAGAGGAGTTCCCATTTGGTGTATGAGAATGCTGTGCAAATAATACTTATCCACTCAAGTGGCTCCCAAAATAGCTACCAAGGCTACCACAGGAACTCCATTAGATCTGCCTAATCAATGGCTAGGGCTGCGTTTGTTAATTTATTGTATTTCAGACTTATACTAACTTTTGTCTCGAATGTTCCCTGTTGTATAATTCCACAATAACAATGCAAAATTCCTTATATACCTATGTTAATTAGTGGCTACTGCAATTATGCCTTTTGGCTTTATGATTTTTCTGGACATATTCTCTTCTATCATTCCTTCAAGGTTTAAATATAGACTTCATTATCTACACCTACAACACTACTATTATATTCCCTTTTTCAGGGGAATCTAAACTGCTTCATTCTATGTATCAAATATGGGAAAAAAAACAGGCAACACAACCCGAGTCTTTTAATCATTAAAGATACAGCAGTAGGTAATTTTCACAAGTAAAGAAACATCACAAATGGTCATAAAACCAAATGACTAATTTTAAAAGAACACATGCCTTTCTTCAACAATTACTCAAGGAAATATACAAAATATTGCAAGTATCTTCTGTAACAAATGTCAAATAAAATGTATTACACAGTATACACAAATGTTACACATCATTGTGAAACATTGAATTATAATGTTTGCAGTTAATGAGTCCTATTTCTTCTTCTTATTATTATTTCTAAGTCTAATTGTGAATTACAGTGTTCATTGAAAATTTTAAACTTCTAAACAGAACATTTAACTTATTTAATTTGTAAAAATTACCTTTCATTAAGTTCTGTTAAAACTACAGACATTTTAGGGCGAATCCACCCCCTCTGCAGTAGCTGTTACATGGTCTGCTTTGATTCACACTGGTCTTGTCTTCCTTCCTCTGTGTTGATCTTCTATGAGGTGGCACCATGCATGATCTAAATCGGCTCGCAACTCGTGCCCGTTACACGCTAATTGATCTTTTATTAACTCTATGTTTCCTGGTAAAAAGCATAGTCAGGGTTATAATAAAAGACCAATTAGCGTGTAACGGACCCGAGTTGCGAGCCGATTTAGATCATGTGTGGCGCCACCTCATAGAAGATCAACACAGAGGAAGGAAGACAAGACCAGTTTCATCCAAAGCAGACCACGTAATAGCTACTGAAGAGGGGGCGGATTCACCCTGAAAGGTCTATAGTTTTAACAGAGCTTAATCAAAAGGTAATTTTTATAAATTAAATACAGTGTTCATATTTAATGATTTTTTCAATTTCAGCAGTTAATATTAACGCTGACAATTTAATAGCATTTTATTGAAAATTATATTCCTTATTTTCACAAATATATTAGTTTTTGGTTTAACATAATTTGTAAAATTGCAATAGTTTGAAACATTTAAGAATTACAAGAGCACAATACAAGAAGAAAAATTCGAATTTCATAAAACGCAAACTATTTTGCATAATACAAGAACTGTGAACAGTTAAAAAAAAAAAATTCTTTAAAGTTATTTTATCACCTCAGGCAGGAAAATTCATTCAGCAATATAATTTCTCTCTCTCTCTTTTTTTTTTTTTTTTTTTAAAGCAGGGTAATAAGAAAATATCAAAAAGGATTCTTCTGTAAAAAAAAGCCTAATAATATTAAAATTTGGTACGAAAATGATCATTTTTGAAAAAAGAGAAATGATTTTTAAAACAAAAACATAAATAATTCAACTACTCATTTTTTTTTTTTTTTTTTTTAATACAAACTGTCAGTTCTTTTAAATTTAGTTTTCAAGAGTGTCTGCCTCAAAGAAAATTATTTACTAAAACAATTTTAAATATTTAGTTATTTTAGGAATATTTTCAAAATATCCCATAAAATATTCTAATCAAAATCACACAATTCAGTTATACTTTATACACAGATACAGATTTAAGTAAGCTGAGTTTAAATAATACTTCAAATATGGTGATACTTTCAAAGAAAGCAAAATTCAAAACTTCATTTTTGAAGTTTAACTTATGCTATGTTTAAAACAAAATTTGCATAAAACTTAAGTTCTTAAAAGCCAATTAAAAAAAAGGAAAAGAAAAACTAAACAAACATTTTAAAATTTTTACTAAAGGATTTTTTTTTCTTTATTCAGGCGGCAAAATAATCATTAAAACTAAACTAAATTTGAATTCTATTTAAAAACTGTTTGTAGAAAAAATATCGATTGAATAACTTAAGTTTTAAATAGTGCTCTGAATTTTCAAAAAATGCTCAATGTTATGCTAAGTTTTACTTTACAGCTTACTAAGAAAAAAAAAAAAAAAAAAAAAAAAAAACTAGTATGTTGTGGCCACCACAAGACTTTCTTCTATATTTTCCTATACAAATTCACTCAGTAACAATAAAAAAAAAAAAAGGGGGGATTTTTTTAGGGTTTTTTTTTTTGTTCAAAGTAAAAAAAAATTCGATAACTCTGTTTTAAATTATTACATATTTATAGTTCAACCATTCGTTTTAAAGGTACTGACGAGACCTTTTGAAAGATACCCATCTTGAAAATTTACTCCCCTCGAGAGGGGGCAAGACTCCTACACACACGAAAAAATTTTCCCCAGTTGACTATCTCAAAAATAATTCTTGTGAATTTCATAATGATTACTAAAAAAAAATTCTCTTTATGCACATTTATACAAAATTTTGTCCTATATCACCATGTTAAAAATTTAGAAAAAGCGGGATGGCAATGCAATCTGTAAGACAATTTTTAGCAAAAGTTGATAGGCACTAATTTATGTCAAGATCCAACTACATACCAATTTGTATGAAATACTGTGCAGTAGTTCCTGAGATACAGTTGCCACAAAATTTTGTCTCTCTCTCTCACACACACACACATTTTCTAAAAATGGTCAAATTGTGTTCTACAGCTCTCAAAAAGGGTAAATCTATCAAAAACCCAAGGTCAAAAATTTTTACGAATCCAATACTTTCTTCTATTGAATATACAAGAAAGTAAAAATCTTTTGTAATTTTATTTTTGAATATATATTTACATAATTTTAAGAACTAGCAGAACAAACTATTTCTTTTTTTAACAGTTTGTCGAATGTTTCTGTAGGTTAAGACCGATTGACTACACTAGTGTCCTAAGCCTAGGTGCAATTTCCTCTTTATAGGGGTCTTTTCAAGGTGTACGAGTTTGATTCAAAGGAGGGAAAAGGTGAAAACTCTGACTTTCTAGCTCAAGGAGCTTGATCTAAAATCTAATCTAAAACCCCATGTTTCAGCTTTTCAGAACAGAATCACAGCCTCCTAAACTAGATGCCTGTTGCGTGGCTCGGAAGCTTGGCAGCAGTTGAAGTGGTAGACAGCACCACCTGGTACAGATTACGCGACTTTTTTATTCAACAGCCACCAAACATTTTTTAAAGTGGGATATGATATACATAAAAGGCGAATAGAATCAAAGAAATGGTGATTATATATATCACTTCTTAAAATTATTGGTGAGAGTTGAATAAAAATATTGCGCAATCTGTACCAGGTGGTGCTGTCTACTGCTTCGACTGTTGCTAAGTTTCCGAGCCACGCGACAGGCATCTAGTTTAGGTTGCTATGGCAGAATCTTCCATCCATGAACACACTATGGATATATATAGGGGAGAGTGGGGTTGAATGGGATGCAGGATGAATGGGACAATAGCAAAATTTTTATGTTTTGCAAGCACTGGAAACTTGACTATTTTTCTGATATATGGCAGCACTGAGGTCATTCATCAAGTGTAGTTTCAGAATTGTTCTATCCATAGAAGGGCAGAAAAAAATTAAAGTTTTTAAGTTCCTAAAGTTTTTACTGATTCAATTAGGTAGTAGTTAAGAGATTAACTATTTGCTTAAAGTTAATACAACTCTTATATGGTGAAAAGGCATAATATTTTATTGTGTTTATGATATTCAAAAAGAATACTGGAAATTGTTGATTAAGCCTATTTCCTGTTTTTTTATGATCATGTGGTGGTTGGGATGAATAGGACAGTTTGAATGGGGATGAATGGGACATTCCCCACTATATGCTAATTTAAAATTGTACACAAGTATTATATTAAAACAAATCCTAAATAGATTTTCAATATTATTATAACCTGTAGTTCAGTAGTTATAACATGGAATTATAAAAGTAATATGGATTTAGTAAAAATATAGATTGAAATTAATTGTTCTGATTTTTGTTTAAAATAATTATGATTAAAAAAATTTTAAGTTAGAATATTCAATGCAACTTAAATCAATAATTAACAATAAAAATAAACTAGTAATAATTTGATTCAAATCATAATTTAATCAAGCTAATTAAATAAATCCTGGTGATTATTATTCCAATACAGAATAGAACGCTGATTCTTCCCGATCAGTCAGAAACAAAAATTTATTCGGATAATTTTGGTTCTATTATAATGGTTTAACTCTTTCTAGTGTCTTATTTAATTTTAGATTAGGTCTTATTAGATTAAATTACCAAAGCCTAGAGCACTAGGAACTGTGAGAACCAAAGGACTTTTGCCTTTTGATGCTAATTTGAGTCAATACATCAGTTTATGTTCATTTCAGTAAATACATAATGTGTAATAAAATCACATAAACAAATTTAAATTTAAAAATTTATTTACTTTCGTTTCTTTTCTTTGTTCATTCCAGTCCTGTCCCATTCATCTGCACTCCCCCCCCCCCTCTCTCTGTATGTATATATAGGGATGTGGATTTTCTGGAAAATTTTCAATCTCTAAATTACAAAGGTTTTGTAAAATAAAACTAAATACATTAAAAGCTACAAGTAAACAAAACTATTCATAGAAAAGTATGATTAATTATTCAATTCAAAAAGAAATTAATACACAAAACACAGAAATTATGATTTAATGGTTTATTAAACATGTATAAAGCTAGAAAGCTATAATTTTTAATGACTATTTTGCATGTATAATGGTTGAATAATCTATATATATAAAACAAAAAGGTGTCTGAACATTCTGTAGCTGTTAGAGACCCTCACATATCGCTGCCAACAGCTGAACCCTATTTTATTATATAGGGAAAAAAATTTATGAGAGTTAATGATTTTTTTTTTTTTTTTTCTGTTTTCATTAATAATAATAATTAAAAAAAAATCTAGAAAAATTAAATTTGCCTTTGTTTTTCCCAAAATTTATTTATTTAATTTTTAATACTTCATACTAAAGTTACAAAGTGAAAAAAAATGATCAAAGTAGTTTTTTTTTGCACTTTACAATTTCAAAAAAAAAAAAAAACTGTTTTTAAAAAACAATAACAAATTTAACAATTGTGAATTTTCTGAAAGTAAACAGACTAATAAATAAATAAATAATAATAAAAAAAAAAAAACACAGGTAATTATTATAACGAAATTCTGTTTAGAAAATAATATGGAGTTTGATTGCTAGTGGCAGCAAAATTATTGAAGCATACATCCATATTTTTCTTTTTTCTTTAGTTTGATTGCTAATTTTTATCATGAACTTACTTTTTTATAAACAGTATGAGACTAAGATCATGTCTCAATAAATACTTACTTAACAAAATAGTATTAGGTGCACATCTTTTAAATAGAAATTATTGCTAGTGCATCAATAATTTTGCTGCCGACTGTACAAGGTAATTAATAAGGTATGGCTCAGACCATGCAAGGGTTCATTTCTTCAAAATTCTTTTGATTTTTACTTTTTTGGATTTGTTCTATTTTTAAGCATAGTTTGCGAACACAAAATTACATTTTTTAATAGTTGGTGGTATTGGATAATGGATGTAATCCTCTATTCAAAAAAAAAAAAAAAAAAAAAAAAATGAATCTGGAAGTTTGAGATTATTATTATTATTGTTGTTGTTGTTGTTGTTATTTAACTTTAAATGTAACACCCACTATGAGATTTTTCAAGTACAATTCAATTTCAGATATTTTAAGCAAATAAAGAAATATTGAGTTCTTTCAACTAAACCTCCAGTTAAGAAAATATGATGCGATTCATTTTATCTATTTGATTTCCTTAAATTTTAATCAAAATCTTGCTGTTTATTTATTTAGACAATTAATCATAATTCCTGTTGCCTGCATAAAAATACATTTTCCCCCCCACTTTAAAAATTAGTTTTAAAAAGTGATTTAAAAAAATATAATTGTTTTTATATAAGATTTTTCTCTACAATTTTCAACAATGCTAATTTTGTAATTAAAGCAATTTTTCTTTTTTTTAAAGTTTTGCTCTATTTTTTTTTTTTTTTTTTTTTAATATTTAACGAAGATTATGGCAATGTCCTAACTTTCCGAGTCACTCTCAGAACCAGAGACCATAAGGTGACCTAAGTCAGAATTGCTGCCTAAGTTTGAAGAACATCGGCATATCATCATTTATCAAATGAATATTTTGAAAAATAGATACACATGCTCAGCAGTATATTAGTGCATTAATTTATCAATATATTCTTTTTTTGTTATGTTGTCAAATGCTTTATAATTATGCTCTTACAGACTTATTGAAAGGACATTTAAAATTCTGATTAGCAACCATAGCTCTTTTGTATTATAATAAATAACCTCTTTCTCGAGCAAGTTGCTCAAAACATATCTGGTAACTTTCTAAATGATGACTTTAATCAAAAACTTTTGTTTTTCCCACAGTATATAGCATTACTGTGACTAATAAAAGAAAATTTAAATATATCATGCAAAAGATTTAATAAAAAAATTGTTTTTTTGGTTGGAAAATTTTCCACACCAAATCACTATATATATATTAAATAATACCAAATTGCTGTAATTTATTGCACAAATTTAATAATTTATTTAATGTACCCAGCATAAAGTCCTATTGCAGCCAAGTAATATAATGAATGTTTATAAGCTTTTGGTGAATTGGAGGAACTTTTTCTCATCGAGAGACGCCTCAATTTTTTTTTTTTTTTGCCCAACACTAAACTGACTTCAGTGAATGAAAATAGGACCACTTTATAGTTAATACTCTTTTTTCAAAATGGGTTTCCGAATTAGGGAATTATTCTGACTATCAAAAAGCTTCTTGGTATACATTAATTGATAATCACCTCTTACTTAAACTTCCATCAAATTTGTTAATGAAATTTTAACTGTTGCATATGCATTCATGCATTTAAAACATTTATTTAAAGGCTGATATTGTTGCTAAAAAAAGAAAAAATCTTTGATGAATTATCCTAATTTCACAACAAAGCTTTATGCATAAATGCACCCACAAGACTTCTGCTCTCGTAGAAGTGTTGCACAAGCTTTTTTTTTTTTTGGTATCTTTGTTCTAATAGATGTAATATAGTTCTAATATAAATCAGCAATGCATAATAAACAGTAGATACGAGATAAATTAGATAAATTAGTTATCTGAAATTTTAAGTAAGAAGTGTAGCTATGAATGCCATAAATAATAATTATTATTTTTAATTGAAACCAATTACTCAGCTGCAATATATCTTTCGAAAAAATGTTTTATAGTCATGACATTTTGCATGAAAATTTAAGAAATTAATAGAGTAAAATGTACTGAAGATACTTTTGGTATAAAATGTTTTCATCTTTCATGATAAATGCATCGCATAAATATTAAAGATTTGGAGTCACAATGGGAATTTAGACATTCTGTTTTTTTTTATTTCTCCTTACACAGATGTAACTTATATACTATATTACTGAAAATTGTAATGCCTGATACAATATTGGAGCATACTAATGGTGTACTTTTTCTTAAAGGTACTCATTCGTAAAAGCAACTCAAACCTAATTATAAAGTTAATCTATAAATAAACAAAATATGTATGCTAATTAAATTAAATCACCTCTACGTCTATTTATATTTTTATTTCCTTAAAAAGCACAGTACTCTCAAAGTAGGATTTACTCATGGAATTTCAAAGTCCTATACATGAGAAGACTACATAAAAACATAAACAAGCTTTTGTTATATTACCAAAAAAATATATATATATATATACACACACACATGAAGGTGAATAACAAGGTGTTAGAACATTTATATTATACACCTGAGTAATATACATTAAATTATCACAGCATTAAATTATCACAGCATTAAATTATCACATGCGAAGGCTCCATCTTGATTTTATCATTGTACACAGTAAACATTTAATATACATAAAAATACATTATATATATATTTATATACAAATATGTAATTATTAGGAAAGCAGGTCTATGTGTGTGTTATTTAGAAAACATTACAGAATTTATGGCAATCTTATTTCCTTGGGTTTCGCAATGGGATCAACAAGGTTGGACTTTGTGCATGTATAACCCTTGATTGATCTTTATACACATGATCTCGAATTTACATGTTTTGATGGGTTATTTTAAACAGAAAGTTTTTGAAAGTCAGTAGCTGCCTCATTATAATCATGTATAATAATTTTTAGAAACTTAAAGAATCTTACAACATTCATCTTAAATGTTCATAACACATTTCTGTTGCTCTTTTGGCTTTTACTGTTAATTCCTCTAACATTGTTAACTGGCTTACACATAGTTCAATAATACGGCATTGGGGTGACACTCACTAATCCAGGGTGGCGAGGCGAAACTTTACAAGCACCAGAATAGCGGAGCAATACTATACATGTTCTGCAACAGCTCCAGGACAGCAGTGAGGTACTGAATGCTCTTCAGATTAGGAAGCAACACACCACAAGCAAGACATCGGCTCTATGATAGTAGGGACGATATTCTAGGGCTGCAAGACAGCGAGGATGTTCTGCAAACTTTCAGAACAGCGGAGAGAAATGCAAGACTACGTGTGACACATCACAGGATACAGGATAGCTGGTAAGATCTGCAAGGCTACATACAACACTTCATGGGCTACAGGAGGTCGGGAATGATCTGCAATGGCTTAATTACGAAAGGGAGGCTTTAGAAGGTCTCCAGAACGATGAAGCCAATCTGCAAAATCTCCAGGATAATGAGTAAAAACTTTCTTAATTTTATTTCAAAATAATTTTTGAAATAGTTTCTTTTACGGCAAAATATATATACTGTTAAAAATTATGCAAGTAATCTATGGCATACTTATCTATCGAAAATAGTATAAAAAGCAGCACCGATTTCTATACTGGGTTTCACAAAGTTCTTTTGAAAATTTAGACAAATTATTATCCATTTAAGGTATTTCTTTGAACAATATTTTTTCTTTTACCTCACCAGGCATACATTATCTAGATGCATGTTTTCAACAGCATATTGTAAAAACATTTTTTAGTCACAAAAAATACTGACATATATATTGGGAATTAAGTGGAATTACCTGTAAATATTTTTTCAGTTGTTATATGCAAAATACATTGAAAGTTAAATCTTATATTGTTTAAATGTTTTATAATGTAGGCACACCACAAGGTTTTTTTTTTTTTTTTTTTTTTCAAACTAAATAAATTTATTTTTTTTACTAAGTTTTGTGTATAAGTGAAACTTTCTAGGAAAGGTCAGACTAGTTGCCCTCCCCAGTGGCATGAATGGGGAAATATTAAATAATATTTCTCCATTAATCTTTATGATATGAAAATATTTCCTCTCTTCCCTCTCCTCAAGGATAGAGATGGTTACGCTCATAATTTTATATAAAATAAATGTAAGCAAATGAATGCAATATTTGTGTAAAATAAGTGCTTGTTATTTATAAACTTACCTTTAAATATTAACCTCCTCATCTGCTGTAACAGTAACTTTCACTATCTGAAAAATCAGTAAGCTTAACCATCGTAAACAAATGCACTTCCTTCTGTGTCTGTTGACAAAATTTATTGGGACTCATCCATTTCTTCGATATTATCGATTTTACAATATTTTCGTTAATTTTTTTGCTTGCATTTAGAGTAAGATTGTCCTGTACATATCATTTTATTTACTGCCTCTTATGTTTGGATCCAGTAATTTATATCTATATCGTAATTTCTATCGATATCGCCTATTCGGTTTATATTTCAAATTTCTCTTTTTACATCTTTACTGGGACTCGTCCATTTCTTCGATATTATCGATTTTACAATATTTTCATTAATTTTTTTGCTTGCATTTAGAGTAAGATTGTCCTCTACATATCATTTTATTTATTGCCTCTTATGTTTGGACCCAGTAATTTATATCGTAATTTCTATCTATATCGCCTATTCGGTTTATATTTCAAATTTCTCTTTTTACATCTGTCTAAATACTCTCAAATAGCATTGAAATCACAATGGTAAGATAGGAGTGAAGGAAACAATGTTCCTTTCATAGTGAAGCATATTGTTGAAAAAAAAAATCAAAGAGAAAACTGATTAAACTCTTTATCTCATGTGCCGCATTAAAATAACTAGATTAGAAAAAAAAAAAAATGCTGTTTACAATTATCTTTATTGTTTAATAGCATTGCATTTAATGACATTGATTTCCTATTCTTCCTTTGTTTTATACACGCAAGTAGAATTGGATTCGTAAAAATTTCTATCTCCAATATTTGATTGATTTAAATGTTTGTAATTGTGCAGAATATTATTTGACTATTTCTAGAAAGTGTATGTCTTTGTGTGCTAGCAAAAATACGTATCTCATGATTCAATGTACAAATTTCAACGAAGGTTTAATTGGTTGGACAATTAAGTGGATATGGATTAGATTTTAGTATATTTCTCACGTTTAATGATAGAATTTATCTTAGTTTAAATTTTTGAAAGTACCTTAACTTTATTATGAATAGGGTCAACCTTGGAAGACTTCATTCAGTTTGAATGCAATTTGGCCAACAGGTGACGCTGCCATAAAGAAATTTAACTTTGTTTACGAGAAGATGAAATTGCAATTTCTATTGTTATTTCAAATTTCTGTATTGTATAAGCGATACAAATTATGGAAAAGTATGTTGATTAGCTGTGAATCGGCTGCTAGGTGTCACGGCTATGCACCAACTCACCCCATTTACAGAAAGGAAATATCTTAGCTTCTACCTTACATAAAAGGCATCAACCTGGTATGCAGTATTCTGAACAATATTAAACTTAATCAATTTGGGCATATCTATATGTATGCGTGTGTTCATGAGCGAGTGTGTATATGTACACTGAAGACGCTGTTATTTTCCCGTAATTTTTCAGATGGTTATATCTAAAAATATTTGGAGTTGAAATTGCACGAATTTGCATATGTATGAATTTTATTGAAGAGAATATGTTAAATTTGAGTGTAATGCTTCAGTATAAGACGTCAAATACGAGACCGCTTCCGTTCACTTCTGAACAATAAATTGATTGGAGTCAAAATGCTACACATTTCAAAATCGATTTTTTTTTTTTTTTTTTTCTTCCAAATTGGTTTTCTAAATTGGTAAAACTCTTCAATACTTCAAAAACTTTCTTGTGATTTACGAATTTATTGTTCATCAGCTAACTGCTTAATGGAAGTTTTTTAGTGAATTTCTAATTAATACTTGCATATTTATTTATAAATTTATGATAAAAATATATAAAGCTGTAAAAGCTGAAAAAAAAAATAAAATAAAAAAAATAAATAAATAAAAATAAAATAACGAGTTGATTTTTATTTTGTATTTTCATTCTTTGTATAATTATCTCTTTTTATAGTACCTTTTCCAATTCCTTTTTCTAATTATGATTTTTTAATTTCTATGTACAGAAAATTTTTATTTTTAAATGTTATACTTTTTCTGAAAAAATGTTAATATTACCATAGTTAGACATAACTATGACTTATTTTATATTATTGAATATTCGAAGTTTATTATTTGTTAAGTTCACAGAATTTATTTTAAGATAAATATATCTTATAAATTATAATCAGTCAAATGTGCATTTATATATATGATTAAGATGATTGGCATATATATATAAAAAAAAATTTAAACACACCTAGTGTTTGGGTAAATCAAATTGTAAAGTTTTAGTAAAAAAAAAAAAAAAAAAAAAAAAAAATAGAGCAACAAAATTGGGAGTTATCTACAATTATTTTAATATTTAGTTTATTTATTAAATACTTTTCTGTTGATTTGATGAAATACATCTGCCCTTAGTCACACCGGTAAATTTGACATCGACTTTTTTTTTTTTTTTTTTTTTTTAAGATTCAGAATCTTTTTATTATTTGTTACCAAAATGATCATATGTAATACTGATCAAATTTACACTGACTTGATAAATATTTTATATCCATATATATTACAATTTCTGAAATTTTTGATTTTCTTTGCACTTGAATCTGACAACGTATGCATCCATTGTCAGAATAAGTACAAGAAATCTCTGAAAATTCCAGATAATTGTTTTTACATTTGCGATTTGCAATTTTTTTTTTCTCTCCTAAAATTTAACCCTTTCCTATATCCTTCTCAGTTAACCTAGCTTGTAGCAAAGAGCACTTTATGTGAATTTTGTCATTTCTACGAAATATTTTTTCTTTAATAAACTTTAAGTACCTTTAACGATCCGTAATTCGTCCTTCTAATTATTTAAATAATTATATTTCTTCTTTTTCTATTTATCTAACGCTCTGTTTTCCAGAAACTTATTGTTTTATAATCATAACATCTATTTTAAGTTAAACATGTGAAGTTAAACCATCACTGTTATAATCAATGAAATATTATACGTTTTACTCCGTATACCATGCTCAATGTTAAAATTTATGGCCAAATGTAAATGAACTCAACCCGACGAGTCAAGGATTCTGATGTATGCTTACAGATACTGAGGTAGAAATTACCAAAATGAGTGAATAATATCTAATTATGAAAAAAATAAAAGTAAGTTCCGCTATATTTGCTATACAGTATTCGTGTATTTGGGGTATGAGATAGTAAACAAAAAATGTGAGGGGATTTGCCTTTATGCTTGAAAATGAAATAACTAGGTTAGAAATAATGTTGTTTAAAAATATTTTGGGGAGTTTTATCTTCTAATTGAACTGCATTTGATAGTACTGATTTTCCTAATAATTTTCCTTATATATATATATAACACATAAGTACTGAACACATGAATGTTTTTGACCTCCAAATTTTGATGTATTAACATGTTTTAGGCAGAGATGTCAGGTTATTACGGATTGTCCGTAATCTTAATACCAGACATTCTCTAATGTATTCTTTTGCAATAATTATCTGCAATTTAACAGGACAAGATTTACTTTTTGTTTATTGTGGTATGAAATTGATTATTCGTTAGTTGTAACTTGGCATCTCTGGTTTTAGGAAATGCTAAACATAAAATAACCATTTTTGGAAAATGTGCTTGTGCAAGGAAAATATTGGAAGCCGTATCTCATGAATCAACGAACGGTAGTGTTGGTAAAAGAATTTAGTGTAGGAGCGTTTGTGCAAGCTGGCACAAGAACTGAAATAATTTTTTACACTGCTCAAAATCCTCTTTCTAGTACAAAATGAAGCTCGTTTCATTACTGAAAATATCACCAGTTTATGCTCCCATAAAGTCTTATTTTTTCAGTCTTGTATTATTTATTTAGATTTATTACATTAAGACAAGATATAGATACCAGATGTTTGTAATTTTTATTCGTATTTCTGTGTTTATTTCGAATGAATGATATGGACATACAATTTTGAAAGCACTATCTAAGACGATACTTCTTTTGTTTTGAAATAAATTTATACATTTTTAATTTTTTACCGAGAGTATTCGACTTAAAATACGAAAATGCATGTATTTGGATTATGGTTCAAAATGGAACCGAACACAACAGGTTTTATATCTATATATATATAATTAACATGCAATTTTAAATGTGAATAATATTTCACTAACTTGCATGATATCGATAGTTATTCATCGTAAAAACGCTTTGGAAACTAAGGACAGCAACTGCCAGATTTAAACTTAAGTTAATTCCATATAGCATTTAATATTAGGTTATCGCTATTGAGGACTAAAAAATTTGAAATACCTAATACTCAAAACTAGATTTACTTATATTTTTATTTAGCTACTGCATTTTATTTAATCTTATGGTGCTTTTCAGTAAGATTAGATATTCTACTTGAAACTAAAATTAAATTTATCTTGATGTTAAATGAATATTTATTAATTTATATCAATATCAAAAGTATTATACTAATTCAAGTATTAAATATAATAAACAAGTCTAATGAACTAGTCCTTAAAATAAATAAAATAAGAAGTAAAAAAAATTAAAGGTTGAAGTTTCTTAAAGTAAATAATTAAAATTAATAGTTTAATAAACATAAAATATACTTCAAATTAAGTAAGGGTAAAGAATATATAAAATAGGCAATGAAAGTAACTGTGTAAATGAACAATTAACATTTGGAGAATAAAACAAGGTTATTTAAAAAGTAAATAATCTGTATTCGAAACCAAAGAATTTTATTAATCCTATTTTTATATACAATTAAATTTACTAACCCTACAATAATTCATTGTCCACGGAAAATATTGCCTTGTAAGAATCTTGGGTAACGTTACATTACAGGCCTGACCAAGATTCCCACAATTCATATCTTCCAATACCCTATCAAGAATTGATCCATATTGATTCAGGATTCCTGACATTTTTAATAAGCATTCATTCATATACGAGCAATTAAAATTTTCCTAATTTTTCCAAAAATGAAGATTTAAACATGTGTAAGAAATTAAGATATTTGACTGTTATTAATTTTATATAAATTCAATTTGAAAATATCTTTAAAATTTACATAACATTCTACTTGATATAAATGAGTTAATATTTGAACACAATCATGTTATATTTGTCAAAATTAAGTAAAGTCTAGTCCGACATTTTAAAATTTAAGTACTTGAATGTATTTAAAATTAAAAATTAAGTAAGGTTAATCATGATATTTATTACATTACAATTTACATAACTTTGTTACTTTTTCAGACAAAACAGTCCATATCTAAATATAAACTTAATTTTTGTAAAAGCTTTATTATAACAACTGCACAATGCAAATATCCATTTAGTCATAACCCTTAAATAACCTATTAGAATTAAATACATTTTTAATTTAATATATTTTTTAATTGTGGGTATAATAAATATTAATCTATTATTTAAATTAATTTTTATTGACAATTAATATTTAATAAACTTTATTTAAATTCAGTCAAAGATTAAGAAATTAAGAATTTCTATTGCAAAATTAAAATGGAGGGAAAATAAAGGAGGGCATATTTTTCTTTTTGTGGCAGCTACTGCCCATACTCCACTTTGAGTCCAAAATAAGGGTGATTCTGCTCTGACAAGGAATAGATGCTATCACTGTGATGACAATTACCTGAAATTTTATAAGCACTTCCTTAAATTTTATCTCCGTCACGTTTATATCTTAATAATAGTAATATCGTCAAGGGATTAAAATTCGGCCAATTTTTTAAGTAAAAATTTAAATAATTAATCTAGTAATTCACGATATCCATTGTAAATAATGTTCTTAAAATATCTTAAAAATAAAATACATCACGAATTTGTTGCATAATATAGAAAATGAGACGCCTTTCCGAAAATGAAAATTATTTTTATTATAAAAACGATAAATTTTGTGCGATATGCACTTAAAGTAAATCCGAAAAGTTTTACTCATTAGTAATCTGAAACACCAACACTGGTGTATATATACGTGGTAGAAGCTGATATAGTGCCCTTTTAAAAACGGAATTAAATTGCTGCAGTTCTGCAGTACGTATCAGTCGATATACACTCAAATTAAAGAAGTTTAGTTTTGCATAGTATGCATGCCATATACCAAATTTGGTGTGTTTAGGCACAATGGAAGGTGAGATATAGCCTTCCCTTAATTGGATGAATTACAACATAGCACTGCCATCTAACATGTGATATATCCAAAGAACTAATTAGCACCAGTTAAATTCAAGGTCTAACCAATTATCGATCGTGCTTGAATTCAGTTTCATTGATTCATGAGATAGAATACCTTATATAGAGAAATATTCATTTTCTAAAAATGGGTTAATTATATCTACGAAACTACAAACATTTGAATTCTTTAAGAACTTAATACAGTTCCTAATATTTCAATTATGTTGCAAAAATCTTACAATCTTTATTATCGTAATACATTTCATCTTACGCTCTGATATGTTTCTGAAACTTGCACCTCTTTCTTTTTTTTTTTAAATCTGCTGCATGATTGAAATTTTTAAGTTATGTTCCTGATTTTTATGATGATTGTGGAGATTTCTATACATTTTTTTAAATTAACCTGAAAATAAAATGAACAGTATTTACAATGTTTAAATGTTATGTTACTGTTACATTACTGGAATATTCTGTGAACATTTGGAATATAACAAAACTAAGTTTTCTTCAAAATTAACATTTATATGATGTTGAGATACATTTATCTGAGAAACCGTAGAATGTAATACCACTGCAATTTTTCATACACTAAAATTAATAAGAATTAATTTTTATAATATATATCACACAGAGGGATTGGTGCATTTATATTGCATAACAGCTGAGATATAGGTTTCGCAGAAATAGAAAATAATGCAGAATTCAGCTGCACCAATTGTCTGATATGCAATTAAAGTGAATCAGCATTTTTTATGTTTATCTTCCATGCAAAGTTTTATGCGTTTATATTCTGTAGAAGCTTCAATATTGTTCCCCTCGAAATGGGATTAAAAGATAAGATAGCAGTGCGGCGCCATTTGTTGACCAATATGCACTCAAACTGAAAAACTATATAATGTAAATCACAGTAATATAAAATATGGGTTTGTATGTATATTTAATATATATCTTATAATAAGTTTGATGCGCTAAGGATACTGGTCTTACCAGGATTTAGAGGAAATCACATTGCAGTAACGTCAATATATCGTGCTTTGTGCATAGGGAGTAGGGGCAGACAATGAATTTTTTTGCCAAACACAAGTTTAATATATAAAACCAATATGGCAAAATCGAGTTACTATGGACAGACCAAATTGTATATTTTTAATAAACAGGATAGAGAAAAAATTATACCTAATTCATTACAAAAGTAATAATTGACATTGCAGGTCATCCATCATATTGTTCGAGTAAACTAATTCCTGAATAAGAAAATCTGAAATAATTAGCTACTTGCTAAATTAATTGTTCATTCCCCAAATGCGTTAAAAATGCAATGATTAAAACACGTTGCACTAAACTGGCACCAAAATGAAACTTACATATTTGAATAATTGTTAAAAGAACATTGTTTCCTTCACTCCTATCTTACCATCGTGATTTTATAATTTTATTTGAGTGTATTTTGACAGACGCAAAAAGAGAAATTTGAAATATAAACCGAATAGTCGATACAGATATAAATTACTGGGTCCAAACATAAGAGGCAGTAAATAAAATGATAGGTAGAGGACAATCTTACTGTAACTGCAAGCAAAAAGTTTAACGGAAATATTGTGAAATCGATAATATCGAAGAAATGGGCGAGTCCCAATAAATTTTGTCAACAGACACAGAAGGAAGTGCATTTGTTTACGATGGTTAAGCTTACTGATTTTTCAGATAGTGAAAGTTACTGTTACAGCAGATGAGGAGGTTAATATTTAAAGGTTAGTTTATAAATAACAAGCACTTATTTTACGCAAATATTGCATTCATTTGCTTACATTTATTTTATATAAAATTATTAGCGTAACCATCTCTATCCTTGAGGAGGGGGAAGAGAGGAAATATTTTCTTAATCACAAAAATTCATGGAGAAATATTATTCAATATTTCCCAATTCATGCCACTGGGGAGGGCTACTAGTCTGACCTTTTCTAGAAAGTTTCATTTATACACAAAACTTAATAAAAATAAATAAATTTATTTAGTTTGGGCCTGTAGGAATGCTATTGGTAGGTCATGGGGTCTTAGTCCTATGGTTATCCGCTGGATTTACTCCATGATCATTTGTCCAATGATAACTTATGGTTCTATTGCCTGGTGGTCTAGGACTAGGCTTGACACTGCTAAGAAGAATCTTAATAAGATTCAAAGGATGGTGTGTGTCGCGATGACTAATTGTTTAAGGACAATACCAACTGGAGCTTTAGAGTTATTCTTGGGCTTTATCCCTCTGCATATGCGCATTGAGGCTGAGGCTATCTTATGTGTAAAGAAGTTAAGAAGTTTTGGGCATTGGAATAATTATTCCAATTAACTGAACTGGAAGCATCTTAATAAGGAGATTTCAGATCATTCGCATTTTATTATGCAGTGTGATAAAGTTCTCCCTAGGTATGCTTTTTCTAAGCCGTATATTATCCACTTGCCCTCTAGGGACATTTGGATGAATACTCCACCTTGGGGTAATACGAATCACATTAAGTGGTACACTGATGGCTCCAAGATGGATAATGGCACTGGTGCTGGTGTTTGCTGTCCTGAGGATGGTACTTCACTTTCCTGTCCCTTGGGGAGGTATGCTACTGTCTTTCAGGCTGAAGTCTTTTGCGATCCTTATGTGCTGTAGGACTTGCATGAATAGGGGCTATAAGAATCGATATATTGACATTTATTCTGATAGTCAGGCTGCCCTGTTGGCTTTACAGAAGTCAGTAATGACTTCCTCTCTTGTTTGGGAGTGTTATTTCATTCTTTGTGCTCTTGCTGCTAACAAAATGTTCCTGTATTGGGTACCAGGTCATACTGGTATCCTGGAGAATGAGTTAGCGGATGAGCTGGATAGGAAATGGTTCTTATACACCTTTTATTGGTCCTGAACCTGTTCTGAGTATCTCTGGTAGTTTGTTGAGGAGTACCATTTTCACCATCATGAGAAATTTGCAGTACTCTACTTGGCTCAAGACTGAGGGGAGCAGGCAAGCTAAAGAGCTTAACAGTGGTAAACCTAGTGCAAGGGCTAAGGAGCTCATGAAGCTTAATAGAAATGACATCAGCAAGGTGATTGGTCTCCTTACGGGACACCGTCACTTAAAAAGACATTTTTATGTCATGGGTATTGCAAGTGACCCATTTTGTAGGGGTTGCAGTTGCAAATACAAGGAGGAAACTGCAACACATATTTTATGTGAATATGAAGTCTTCTCTGCTTATAGGTATGAGCACTTGGGGCAGTATATAATTGAGCCTTGGGAGCTTCAGGATATTCCGGTTAGGTGTCTGCTAGGTTTTTTTTTCTGCCACAGGTCTTTTTAAAGATTATGTTTTGTGGGTTAGTACAGTAGACCTCTGGTCACGGTGCTTGGTTTCTTGTGAACCACCCATTCATAATTCATAGAACGGTATTTATGGTCTTTTGCCATGGAGATCCCATTCCTATAAAAAAAAGTAGGTATTACCATTTGAAATTTTGTCACTGTAACCGTAAGTGTTAAACTGTTGTTTTTTATATAATACTTAAGCACATACCTCAAAATACCTTGCACTAAATTTTTATTCAGTTTGTCCAGTGCTCCTGGGGGGGATGAGGACTCTGGGCCAGTGCTCCCACTGGTAATTTTCCTGCTACAGACCGTTAGAATGCCATCTATGTTTTTTTTTCTATGGAGATCCCATTCCTATATTAAAAAAAAAAAAAAAAGTAGGTGTTACCATTTGAAATTTTTGAAATTTCGTCACTGTAACCATAACTGCTAGAGTGTAACTTGTTTTTTATATGATTCTTGAGTGCATACCTCAAAATACCTTACACCAAATTTTTATTCAGTTTGTGCCAGTGTTCCCAAAGGGCAAGAAGGCTCTGCAAGGTCTCCACGTTTGGGGGAGAGACTTTTCAAGGATTCCAGGAATGCAGGGAAATTCTGTAAGAGCTCCACAGTAAAGCGAGGCTTTGGTCACAGGCTCCAGGTTAAGTAGACAAGCTAAGCTCAGTAAACAAAAGTTAGAAATGCCATTATCACATGTCATAAAAAAAAAAAAAAAAATCCCCGAAAAATGTTACCTTCCATCCATGCCAATAACAGAAAATTTTTAATGCTTTTGAATCAACAACTACAGATATTTAATTCTGAAGATTTATCGCTGTGGAATTACGAATACTAATTTAAATCTACCACTATTTATAAATTTGATCCACTGAAAAGAGTGGATGTTTTCCAATCAGACAATCTCTTGTCATACCCAAAACAATTCATTTTTTTAAACTGCCATCTAAGGGATATACTTTTGCAAGCTATTTAAATGACACTGAAACAAAATCTAGTAATTTCCGTGACAAGAAATTGTTTATTTTTACAGATTTTGCTTGTAGTGACATGAATTATTATGGAGCGGTTTAAATAAAAGATAAAAAATTGCAATGACTTTTTTTATTGAGGAAATGTATGTTTCTGAAACACCTGAAGTAATGAACAACCATTTTCCTAAAATCAACCCTTTTGCACCCTTTGGTTTTTCCTCTTTCATTTTGGTGGACTTGCATAGAAAGAATGAAATTTGTGAAACAAATTGGTAAGTAATACTTGAATTACAAAGACTAATAAAATGGAGCTAGAACCACTTTCATTTTCAATTTAATCACCAAGTACTGTTAAGAGACCCAGAACATACTGTCAGGAGTGACTAATTGTGCGAAATACAGACACACCACTTTCTGAGATAATTTGGAACAGAGTTATGCGTGGAAAAGTCCCCTCCACGGGATAAATTAACAAAATCCTATCATAGATGCTGTTTGATGAAAATGTTCAACTCATTGACCAAACCTTGTGAACTCAGTTACCATAGATTGGCCAGGCCAAACTTTGTAAATTAAAAATTGAAAAACACCCAAAATGGGTTTTGGGAATATAGTCCCGAAGATGCACAGTCGTTTTTTATTTCCTCTTGACATTTACCGTAGAATTCCATAAGAAAATCTAGATTTTGCGAAATTCTTCTCTCTCTTAAAATCAAAAGTTCAAAAATTGATTTATTATTATTATTATTTTTCTTTTTTTTTTTACTCAAGTCTACTCTCCCCTTGTACAGTTTCTTCCTCGTGAAGTAATTTGGAACTAAATTATGCTCGGAAACATGCTTTTGTCATCCAGCCCCCATGGGAAAACAGATTTTTGTCAAACCTCGTCTTCGTAAGTATGAGGGTTCTAGAACTAACATTCACACAAAAATTCGTGACCCAGTCCGACACAGAAAAGGCATGGTAGTGTTGACTCAGTAAGTGTAAATCATGTTCTCCTCCCTTCTCTCATGGGGTGTGAATGTCTAAATTCCAAAAAACTGGCTTTTAGGTATTTGTATTCTCTGTATTTAAAAAAAAAAAATAATAATCTCACAGATAATTTTTTTGTTTAAAAAGTTTTAAAAAAGGATTATAGTTTATACTTATTAATTAAAAATACCTTAATAGAATCCTAAAATACTCTGAGCTTTTCTATGTATTTTGGCACACCAGTCGGGGGCCATCATCAGAGCTCGGGAATGACTTGAAGATTACTGCTGGGCAGTTTGTTTATTCTTTGTCTCTTCTTCACTCCTCCCTTCACTTCGCTTGGTTTGATGGTATAACGGTTGCCATTCGGGCGGAATAATACTGTGCTCAACATCATTAACGGTGTTGTTAGAAGTTAGTATTTCAAGAGCCTCTCTTTTGAGGGCATAATAATGAGAATTATAAGGAGCTATTTTTTGATAGTTGATTGAGTTAATGTTAATTGGGTTAGTATTGTTAATTCTTGTAAAGGCTGTAGAGTGTTTATTATATTTTAAGTCGGCGAAATGTTCGGAAATCCGGTCTTTAATTTTTCGTTTGGTCATACTAACATATGTAGCGTTATTTTTATTGTGGAACTGGAAGTTAATTTTATAAATACCTGCGGTGTGTTTAAGATGGATGGGATCTTTTTCATTACATATTCGTTGATATATATTTTTGTTCGGTTTGATTGGAATATTAAAGTTGTGTTTTTTGGCTTCATTTTTAATTTTTAGGGAAGCTCCTTTGCAATAGGGGATCGCGGGGGTGAATTACTCCTTATAATTCTCCTTATTATGCCCTCAAAAGAGTGGCTCATGAAATACTAACTTCTAACAACACCGTTAATGATGTCGAGCACAGTATTATTCCGCCCGAATGGCAACCGTTATACCATCAAACCAAGCGAAGTGAAGGGAGGAGTGAAGAAGAGACAAAGAATAAACAAACCGCCCAACAGTAATCTTCAAGTCATTCCCGAGCTCTGATGATGGCCCCGACTGGTGTGCTGAAATATATAGAAAAGCTCAGAATATTTAAGGATTCTATTAAGGTATTTTTAATTAATAGGTATGAATTTTTTTGTTGTTTGAGTTATGGAAGTTTGTAAAAAATCCCGTTTTCTGTATATGAAATTACATTTTACTTCCTCCACCTTAGGAATCGAATATCTGAGATTCCAAAAATTGGTTTTTAGATATTTGTGTGTGTTATACTTTAAAGCAAAATATCTTACATATACAGGGTGGTTAGCTACTTTGAAAACCTGGAAATTAGGGAAATGTCAGAATTTGAAAATTACAAAAGTCAGAGATTTTTCACTAATTCTTCGACAAAGAAAAGGAAGAAGAAGACGCAAAATCTCATTTACATCCAGGAAATTTTAGACAAAAACTTTTTCCCTAATGGCGCGGGCACTAGCCACAAGCATTTTGCTGGGGGTCGCCAAATTGATGACTATCTGTGAAGGGGCACCCAATAGACTGTCATCGCTACCCCTAACAGGGACAATACATCCATGCCTTCTCCAGTATTCGAACACAGGCCCAACCATATAGAAGTGAGGGACACTAACCACTACACCATCTGGATGGCAAAAACTGTCAATTTATAAAATCACATGCAAAAATGGAAAAAATTAACCAGAAAAAGTCAAAATTTGTCTTTACTTGTCCTGGAATAGCCGGGGAAAAAAAAGAAAAAAAAAAGTCAAATGACAGACCTTAGCATATGTGCTTGAGATATGAAGGTATTTTGTAAAGTCCCGTTCTGCACTTTGTCGTCAATTCCTTCATGGGGACCGAGTTTCTAAGTTTCCAGAAATTGGTTTTTGGATAATTTGTGTTAGCTATACTTTAGAGCAAAAATTTTACGGATATCTTTTATTTCCTTTGATGTACGAAAGATTATAAGAAATTACGTTTTTCTCTCTGACCCCCCCCCCCCCCCCCATCCTTGGGGGCCAAATTTCTCAAATTGGATTTAGATATGTGTTAAGTATATTTTAAAGCAAAAATTTAATGGATATCTGTGTTTTTTCTTTAAGATATAAATTATATGAAATCACATATTGCCTATGTAAAATTACGTTTTGTTCTCTGACCTGCCTCCCGCCCCCTTTAGAGGCCGAATTTGTGAAATAACATTTTACCCCCTACCACCCCGCCCTTGCAGGCCGAATTTCTAAAAGTACAGTAATTCGTTTTTAAGTATTTATGTTAGATATATTTTAAAGCAAAAATTTTTTAAATTTTTTTTATTTTTTATTTATTTACTTATTTTATTCATTCTTTTTTAGATATGAAGGATTTTTATGAAATCACGTTGTGCGCATGTGAAATCACGTTTTGCCCCCACTCCTTCTTGCAGGACAAATTAAAAAAATTCCAGAAATTTGTTTTTAGGTATTTGTGTTAGATATATTTTAAATTATAAATGTTATGTTTTTTTTTTTCATTGAGATATGAAAGTTTTCGTTAAATCACGTTCTGCCCTCACGTTTTGACCAAAAGGGTTTTGAAACACTATATACATCTGGCAGAGAGAAAATTCAAATGAAGACAAAATTTGGCATGTGTTGCATTTAATATGCATGGGAAAAACTTAAACTGCAAAATTCTTGGGGCTTCTTACAACAAAAGGTTATAGGGGAGGAGAGACTTTCTAAATATTGACTGAAACTTTTAACGAGATAATAATATTAACAGCTAGAAGGAATCAAAATTCCGAATACGAACGGGTATATCTGTTTCGAATAGTAAGAGGAACAAATTTAAAAATATTTCTTTCTCGTGGTAGGAACAATTGTAGTCAAAAAGGCGAAAAAATATATATCAGGATTCTGCTCTATAATGATAATGAAGAAATCATTGCAAATTAGATTCAAAACGCTGAAAGGGTTCCCCACGTTGGTAGACCGAAGAACTATTAACAAGTAGATCGAATTTTTGATGATGCAAAATCTATTAACAAGGATCAGATCACATAGCATCCTTTGCTTCTTGCAAGACAAAAGTATAGTTAACATAATAAAAAATAAATTATAAAATAATTAAAATGTAAATAGTTTATGATAAAAATATTATGTAAATTATAATAGTAATTAAATATGTAACAAAAACTCAATATAAATGAACATAACCATGTTAAGTAAATAGGCTTTTAATTTTAGAGAAATTAGGTAATTGAAAGAAATAAGGAAATCTAAATTATTAAATAAGAAAGTTTATTTGGTCAATTTAAGGATAGAATTATGAATTCTGTTTTCCAAATAGTGAATTCACAGCACAGAGCCAGGAAATAATTTGGAAGATTAACAAGCTGAAAGTAAACCTAGGCAAGAGAGCTCAACAAGGGTCTGGACTGACGGAACGTGATTGAAAGTGTAAAACAAGAGACCACGATTCTTAATTTCTTAGTTGCCAAGTAAGTGCCTGTTTAAATTCTAGCCTACCGAGATAAGTGACCTGGGGCAGGAGAGTTTCTTTAGTTTCAATCGACCTTTAGCAATTCTTGAGTGTCTTTTAATACTCACACTGAGTACGGTTATTGCCAAAACGGAAACATAACAAATACTAAACTGTTAAAACCATTTACATTATGTTTAAAATTTACTTTAATTGGTTAACTGCATTGTATTTGATAACATTTACTTCCTATTATTCCTTTCTTTTATACACGTAAGTAGTATTGGATTCGTAAAATATTTAATTAATTATTTACACGTTTGGAGATGTACTAAACATTATTTGATCATTTCTAGAAAATTTATGTCTGTATGTTAGCAAAAGTATTTGGAAAACGTATCTCAGGAACAAATGGATGTATTTTAATGAAGGTTTAATTAGTTGGATCATCATTTAAGTAAGTACTGATCAGATTTTAGTATATTTCTCCCATTTAATCAGAGGATATATCTTAGTTTCTATTGTGTGTAAGTGCCCAGTGCTGCATCAAATTGAGCAGAAGAAGTTTAAAAAGTTACTGCAACTAAATTAGGAGTTAACTTTAATTATTATTAAAATATTTTACTTAATTATCAAATATTTATCTGCTGCTTTGATGAAACATGTTTGCTCTTAATCATGCCAGTAAGTCTGACATCTTTCTAAATCTTTTACAATTCAGAATAATTTTTTGTTGCTCATCTAAATAATCGTACGTGTTATCAATCAACAATATATTATTTTATTTATTTATTTATTTTTGCACAATTTCTAAAATTTTCGATTTCCTTTCACATTGAATCTGACAACGTATGCATCCATTGCCAGAATCACCGCTAGAAATCTTTGAAAATTCCAGATAATTGTTTTTACTTTTGTGATTCGGATTTTTTTTATTTTCTAAAACTTAACTTTTTCTTGTATCGTTCTCAGCTAACCTAACTAGTAGCAAAGTTTGCTGTATTTATAATCCGTAATTTCTATGACATATTTCTTACTTGGTAATTTATCTAACACTCCGTTTTTCAAAACGTTATATTAGTCCATAAACCTAACGTTTATTTAAAGCTAAATACGTCAAATTAAAAGCAAGACCTCATAATTAACGAAATTTTATCAATTCCTCCCGTTCTGCTCAGTGATAAGTTTTGTAGGATACTAAAGCTTGTGCCCAGATATTAATCCCCCCCCCCCCCCATGAGACAAGAATTTCGATGTATGTCAATATATAATGCGGTAAAGGTTACAATAATGAATAAATGATATGTAATTACGGGGAAATTAACATTATTTCCATTAGATTTGCTGTATAATATTCGTGTATTTAGGGATTGAGGTATTGGAACCAAGTCCCATTTTATTTTGCTACATAACGATCTATAGATTTTTCTTTAAACAAATTTTAATACTATCCCTTCCATACATTTGACATTAACAAAATGCACACATCATAATAATCCTTGAAAATTTAGTTTTATAAAAATTCTATGTATAATATGTTAAATTTGAAATTTCGGTAGGTTTAGAGTCGTGTAAAGGAAATAAATTTTCTACTGAAAGGATAGCCTGTTAAGAATAAACCTCTCATATTCCGTAAAATTTATTATTTTTCTTAAAATATTTAGTGACAATTCACGATTTGTAATAAATTACTTAATATCAAAATTATTCAATATTATTCCTGGCTCTGTGCTTATAAAACATTTAATAAAATTTCAGATGAAGAGAATTATTTCTCTTTTAATAGATTCTAATCCATAAAGGAATGTGTCAAATGTACATGCGTAAAAAGCTTCATAAGATGCTAACAACTTTCGATACACATAAAAATTTATTTTCTCCACTAACAGCCATATTTAAAAAAAACGATATGGTCAGTGCTTTAATTAAACAGTTATGTAGTTGAAAGCTGATTTGTTATCAACTTAGTTCAGCGCTTGTAAAATTAAACAGTAGTAAAAAGAAATTCAAATAAAGTCTTGTTAAGAAGAAAAAATAAAGTTAGTTACAGATTGTATGAAATTGAATTATTTTAATTTCGTTTTTGCGTTTTTGTAAAAACACTAAAGCGAATGGTCAGATTTACATTAACTATAATTATATTCAGTAAATTCATTCTTTCTTCCAATAAATAAAATATGCATATGTACAAATTACTGTAGTTAAATCCATGTCTTCTGCACTAAAAAAACAAATGTAAAACTAACTTTAACAGATAATGTATGTACTTTAAACTTTCAATGTTTATTTAAACTTTTTTTTTTTTTTTTTTTCCCCAATTTTTTGCTACACGACAAAAATTGAGCATCAAAACTTAGATAAATTTTCCTCTGGATAGTTGTTACATACCTGAAGAAGCTAAATAGATGAATTTGTTGCTATGCAAATGAGTCAGATAATCTACAGTTAACTGAGTGGTATGTACCCCGCTCTGCAATCAAGTAAATGTTACAGTTGATGCTACTCCGTTCAACTCATTAAATATAAGAAATTGCTACACTCAGGTGACATATTCTTTACTTTACTCGCATATTCGACTAGCACACCCGTAACAACACAGATCGCACAAATACTACAGCATTGAAACTGCAAAAAAGGATTCCCCCCCCCCCCCACATGAAAGTTTTTTGTTAACATTTTGTATTGCTCTCTCCTCTCCCTTCACCTTTCATGTTAAGAACTTCCACCAATTTGTCAATTAAAATTCTTCCTAAGCACACATGTTAACAGCTTACTCAGGCAAAATTTTGTCTTTATCATTGCATTTTCTCTATTTCAGAGGTGCATTTTATTAAACGACAGGGGATACAATTTACAAAGAAAATCTTGGTTGGAACTCAGGGTTATCATATAAGCGAGACGAATTAATCCTGGACGATAGGACCAATGCCCCAGCCCGCCCGTTCCCGCTCTTCAATGTCTTTTTCTAGTCAATTTTGTCCCTTTATTACTTCCGGTGTGAGCCATTTTTTTTTTTTTTTTTAACACACTTGACATTGCGAGTTTTTTTGGTTTCCTTCCCATGCTATTTCTATGGGATTTTTAGCTTCTTTCCCCCTCTTTCTCTACATTCTAAAGTGTGGTGGTTCCCACCTGCCCACCCCCACCACCGCCCCCCATGCTATTTCTATGGGGTTTTTGGCTTTCCCCCCCCCTTTTTCTACATTCTAAAATGTGGTGGTTCCCGCCCACCCACCCCCACCACCGCCTTCCATACTATTTCTATGGGGTTTTTGGCTCCCCCCCCCTCTTTTTCTACATTCTAAACTGTGGTGGTTCCCGCCCGCCCACCCCCACCACTGCCGAGACGTATTAATCCTGGACGATAGGACCAATGCCCCAGCCCGCCTGTTCCCGTTCTTTCATGTCTTTTTCTAGTCAATTTTGTCCCTTTATTACTTCCGGTGTGAGCCATTTTTTTTTTTTTTTTAACACACTTGACATTGCGAGTTTTTTTGGTTTCCTTCCCATGCTATTTCTATGGGATTTTTAGCTTCTTTCCCCCTCTTTCTCTACATTCTAAAGTGTGGTGGTTCCCACCTGCCCACCCCCACCACCGCCCCCATGCTATTTCTATGGGGTTTTTGGCTTTTTTCCCCCCCTTTTTCTACATTCTAAAGTGTGGTGGTTCCCGCCCACCCACCCCCACCACCGCCCCCCATGCTATTTCTAGGGGATTTTTGGCTTCCCCCCCCTCTTTTTCTACATTCTAAAGTGTGGTGGTTCCTGCCCCCCCCAGCCCGCCTGTTCCCGCTCTTTCATGTCTTTTTCTAGTCAATTTTGTCCCTTTATTACTTCCGGTGTGAACCGTTTTTTTTTTTTTTTTTTTTTTTTTAAACACACGACATTGTGAATTTTTTTGCTTTTCTTCCTATGCTATTGCTATGGGGTTTTTTAGCTTAATTCCCCCTCTTTTTCTACATTCTAAAGTGCAGTGGTCTAAAGAGGGACTCGCCTAGTTTTTTTTTTTTTTTTTTTTTGGAAATAACTTAATTTTGGAGAACAATTTCATGTGACAAGGAAGATTTCGGTCGAAAAGAGAAAACTGTTACCTAAACAGGCTGGATGAAAAAAAGAGAGAACATCATAATTTTGATCATCGCAGGATGTTGTTTCTCAGTGTTAATACTCCGATGGCTTGCTCATGACTGCATTCAGTCATTTCGAAGGAGAAATTTAAAAAGTGGAACATCAAAATTTATATCTATAATGAAGTAGATTGTTTTCCTGCATTGGGAAATCGATGAAATGCTAACGACCTCGTCGAGCATTTAACAGTGCAAAACAATTTTATGGGGACTAAACACTGCCACCCGCTGAGTCTCTAACAAAACAGACAAAACTTTACAATAAAGTGTATTTAAAGTAATAATAAAATATTTAAATAGTCAATGTAAAACATGATATTTTAAATTATAATAATTTAATACACGTACATTAAATAAACAACATGACAAGAATTAACATAAATTATTAGAATGGATAAATTACCTCTTAAGAGTAAGAATTTAGAATATATATATATATATATATCATATATGCAACTGAAAGAAGTTATAACAGTATCAAATTAAGAAATAAATTTATAAAAGAAAAGTTTAATCAACAGGAAAGAGAATTTAAAGCAAAGAGTCAGAAAAAAAAAGTTAAAGATGATAAAAGTGAGTGGGAGCAGGGGGATGAAAAATTATGCAGCCGATGGAGCAAAATGGAACAAAAGGGCAGAGCAGGCAGCACGACCAGTTTCATAAAATAACTACCTAATGTTTCTTTAGTCCTCCAATACTGAGAGGAGTCGAGTGGGTCAACCAAAGCGAAAACAGGGTAAACGTTGGAAAGGGTCTGCAACTGACTTCGGCCAACCCCCTACAGCTGTAGAGTGTAATGTTCTTGCACAGATTCTTGCTGAAAGAAAAAATCTATTAAAAGGAGACAGGTTTTTTTTTTTTTTTTACTTACGCTTGAAAATGTGATAGCTAGATGAAAACAACGACGTTTAAAAATAGTATTAAAAAAAAAAAAATCTCTTAATTGCATTGAATTTGATAGTATAAAATTTTCTATTATTACGCTTTTCTATATACATAAAAAATGTGAAATTCGTAAATTTGACCTCCAAATTTTTATTCATAACACGTTTTATGATGTCCTGAACCTGAATAAACCGTTTTAAGAAAATGTGTCTGTGTGAGAAAAGTTCAGGAAGCTGTATCTCACGAACCACCATACAGAGGTGGGTGGATTAGCTCCAATATGTAGTGTATAACTTTTTTTCTGCACAAAATCTTCACTCTAGGCACATTCGAATGATGCTAACATACCCGTGATTCGCTCATACTATAGATACGCCATGCAAGGAGGAAGGGGAACTAAAATTTCCGAGATCTCTGCATTTTAAATTTTATGCTGTAATGTATTAACTGTTTTGTTTTAAAATAAAATATTTCAATAACTATATAAAATGGTAAATTAGAACGACAATATAAATGAACAATTAACCAAATTTGTTAACCTGAATATGTATTGCTTGTCTCAATTCAGATCGTTTAATTTAACTAAATGAAAAGTTTCAATTTAAATATTCAGAAGATAATTTATCTTAACCGAAATTGTTTAACTAAATTTTAGCTAATAAACGCAAACAAAATCATTAATGTTTCAAAAAATAAATATTATGTGTAACCAAAAAACCATGTCATTTTCATATAAAATTAATTTACTGACACCTAAGGTAATTGATCTATTCTAGGAAAATATTGCCTTGTAAGAATCTTGGGTAACGTTACATTTCAGGCCTGACCAAGATTCCCACAATTCATATCTTCCAATATCTTGTCTCTTATCTAGATTGATAAAAAATTCTTCACATCTCTTCAATAGTACTCTTCATATATTAGAAATAAAAATTTTCCTAATTTTCAAAAATTAAGATTTAAAAGAATGATACTTGGTTGTTACATATTTTATATGCTTTAAATAAAAATTTTCTAAAAGCATTCATGTAGCTTTAAAAAAAAAAAAAAATCGTCATAAATAGGTGAAAGTTTGAAATTAACCGGTTATATTTATCCTATATTTTAAAATTCAAATTTTTTTTTTTTTAAAACAATTAGGCAATAAACAAGGTTAAACTTTATATATTAATATTTATACGAAAATCCCCCTCCTCTTTTTTTAAAAGAACACTACCCATTTTAAAAACTTTCGGGAAAAGTAACTACTATATGCAATGCAGATATTAGTCAATCAGCTCCAAGATAACTTTAATAAGAATTTAATACACGTTTAATATTTTTTAGCATATTTTATTATTCAAATAGATAGAACTGTATAGATAAACTGTATTTTATTTAACTAAAGAATACTAAGAAAGTTATAATTTCGATACCCAAAATAATTGAGAGAAATGACAAGAAAGGGAAAATTCCCTTTTTCTAGTAGCTGTTTAATTAAAATTGTAACAGTAATTGCAATTGTATAATTGAAACCATCTTCTCTCCGTGTTTTTTTCTTCCAGTCACACTATAAAGTTGAATTTTTAATTACGAGATTTTACTAACAAGATTTCTACATCATCGTGAAGAAGTCGCGAGGCTTTTTGGGTGATAAAACTAGTTAAAAATTAGTTGCACCATCTGAATTTTGTTTTGATGTTCACGTATTTAGCAAATATATTCAGCAAATTTAAGGAATTAAATATTACAAGATCTAGGTGACACAAATATATTTGAATAGCATGAAAAAATTCGAAAATTGTTCAAAAAATTAGATTTATAAAAATCAACATTGCAAACATATTTAAGCAAATTTCGGAGAAAACCACTGAAAACTCCGAACGGCTAGGCTGACGAGTGCTACCGGGGATCGAACTTGTCTTTGCATCTGAAAATAAGTTTATACACAGAAACAGAAAACAAGCACACCTTTTACACAAGACTGATTATACTTATTTTTTGAAAAATTCAACATAATACATTTTCTTCATAATACTTACTTCATTTCTGAATCCATAAAATTCAGATTTTTGTGCAGGTCTCTTGTATAAAATAACGATATTTTTTATTTTATTTTTTTTAATTCATTATTATTGCTGGGGGAATGGTCATGTCTCTGAAAAAATTCAATGCAAAAAGGATGAAGTCGGCTTTTAAAGATTTGATTTCTAACAACTGGTTTTTCAAAATATGAAAGTTTAGCATCCCTTGTTTTCAAGAATGTGCATTCATACGGATGGAAGATCGCAGGTGGCAGTGCTGGCAGATTAAGGATTCCCATGGGTCTAGGCAGGGTATTATCACTTCACTGATAATAGATGTTTTATCACGATTTTTGTATTATACTAGGCAAGACATATCAATCCTGGATGATAGGACCAATGCCCCAGCCTGCCCGTTCCCGTTCTTCGATGCCTTTTTCTCGTCAATTTTGTCCTTTTATTACTTTCGGTGTGAGCTATTTTTTTTTTTTTTCTTAAACACTCCTGACATTGTGAGTTTTTTTGGTTTTCGTCCCATGCTATTTCTATGGGGTTTTTTTAGCTTTCCCCCCCCCCCTCTTTTTCTACATTCTAAAGTGCGGTGGATCCCACCCACCCACCCCCACCGCCTCCGAGACACATACTACGCGAGCCATATTAATCCTGGACGATAGGACCAATGCCCCAGTCAGCCCGCTCCCGCTCTTTGATGTCTTTTTCTAGTCAATTTTGTCCTTTTATTACTTCCAGTGTGAGCCTTTTTTTTTAAAACACTCTTAACATTGTGAGTTTTTTTGGTTTTTGTCCCATGCTATTTCTATGGGTTTTTTTAGCTTCCCCCCCCCTCTTTTTGTACATTCTAAAGTGCGGTGGGTGGCACATACTAGGCGAGACGTATGAATCCTGGACGATAGGACCAATGCCCCAGTCCGCCCGCTCCCGCTCTTCGATGTCTTTTTCTAGTCAATTTTGTTTTTTTATTACTTCCAGTGTGAGCCTTTTTTTTTAAAACACTCTTAACATTGTGAGTTTTTTTGGTTTTTGTCCCATGCTATTTCTATGGGTTTTTTTAGCTTTCCCCCCCCTCTTTTTGTACATTCTAAAGTGCGGTGGGTGGCACATACTAGGCGAGACGTATAAATCCTGGACGATAGGACCAATACCCCAGCCCGCCCGTTTCCGCTCTTCAATGTATTTTTCTAGTCAATTTTGTCCTTTTATTACTTCCGGTGTGAGCTTGAGGGGGTTACAAGGGGCAAATTCCAGACCCCTACTTTAAGCACTAAAAATGTCCGGAGAAATCCATTGGTTGCATTTAATGGCGGTAGGTCCAGAATAGCACATTTTGTGCAAAATTATCATTTGGATGGGGGAATTTTCACCGAGAATAAATAAAAATCACATAAGAAAAGAGTAAAAATAGTTTGTGGGTTGTTTATGTGTATCCAACACCTATTGTAACGTAATTTTGCGAAATTCTTCCCGTTTCTTCCTTGGGCAGGGGCAATAAATACGTTTCCAAGCATAACTTTGCTTCAAATTATCTCATTTAGATTAATGTTTACGTGAGGGTTCGTTATATATACCTAAATAAACATTATATGGTGATTTTGTGAAACTTCCCCCCTTTAAGATGGGGGAAACAAAAACATGTTTTCAAGAATAACTCTCCACCATGTACCATCAAGAAAGAGATAGTTTATGTGTTGATTAGTTACGCGTAATTAATACACATTACGAATGGATTTTGCGAAATTCTTCTTTACACCCCTCTTTAGAGGTAAGGGTGGGGGCATGAAACAAGTTTCCATGCATAACTGTGCTCCAAATTAACTTTCAAAGCCGATTTTGGACGTATTGTTTGGTTGTATGTATTCAACGCATAGTACAATGAAATTTTGCAAAATTTCACCTCCTTCCACCTCTTGTATGATTCGTTTGATTGTGCATACCCAACACGTTATAAAGTGATTTTGTGAAATACACTCGATGTCATCGGGCCGGGTGAGGCAAAAACACGTTTTAGAGCGTAACATTATTCAAATTGCATCGGAATGGCGAGTTTTAGTATGTGGGTGTTTGTTAAGTTTATGCAATATGCCTTTTTATGGTATTTTTCGGAACTTCTAAATTTACCCGCAGGAAAGAGGGAGTAAAAATTATGATGTGAGTAGGGTGTTGGTGAATGAGGTGGAGATTCATTATGCTCTGGACTGTAAATCCACTACGAAACTCAACAATAATTTTAATTAAAGTTTTGATCGATTTCAATGTTCTGTTTTTTCATTTTGTGAGGTTTTTTTTTTTTTTTTTTTTTTTTTTTTTATAAATAATGATATGGAATTTCGAGAATTCATTTAAATATAGTGAGCAAAGCGAGCAAAGACTGCTAGTTTACAGATATAACTAAAAATTATTGTCTAACTACAAACTTTCTACATTAAAAGAACTAGACAATTCAATGAATTTGCCTCATTAGAAACTAGTAAACAATTTTATAAAAAATAAAAAAAGCTTACAAATTTCAGCATAACTATAACTGGTTTAATAATAAAGCAAATATTATTCAGAAAAATTTTGCTAAGTTAGAAATTCTTCAACTTAAAAAAAAAAAAAAAAAAAAAAAGAAATTCTTGCTGCTGCCAAAATTATATTTCAAAAATTACCGTTTTGTTACACTATTTTTCTACTGTAAAATAAATATATAAATCTCATATTTTCTTCTGCCTAATTCAAGTGATCTTGCAAATTAAAAATTCTTTATAATGAAGCTCAAATATTTTGCCAAATCGGAAATTTTCCGCATTAAAAGAATAAAAATCTCAAATAACTGTCTTATTACAAAGTCGGAAAAATACTTTTTCTTTTGCTTAATTAAAAAAAAAAAAAAAAACTGTCCTCAACTACATTTGCATTATTAGAAACTCTCGCAAACGTTTTACATAAAAACTTTTCTTCCCCATTAAAAAAAAAAAAAAAAAAAAAAAAAAAACCTTTTTCCACAGCAAAAAACATTTACATAAGAAAAAAAAAAAAAAAATCTTATGATTTTCTGCAGAATTACAAACTGCCTTACGACTGAAAATATCATTTACAAATAAAATCCAAATCAAACGTTTACCGAATTAGTAACTTTCTACGTTAAGAGAAAAATGTCTCAAATGAACTTGCCTTATAAAAAATTAACGTCCGCATTAAAAAAAAAAAAAAAAAAAAAAAAAAGCTTAAATATAATGTTCTTATTACAAATTCCTACTACTGACAAAAATGAACAGTAATAATAAATAAAGAAGATTGTTTTATTAGGTGTTCTCCCACATCAAATATTTATATAGATTATATAAATCTCACATTTTTCTAATTAATTAAACACTGCCCCTGCAGATGAAAACACCATTTACAAATAAAACTAAAATAGAAGTTTTGCTTAATTAAAAACATTCTTCGTTAGAAGACAATCGAAACTCAAATAAAACTGTTTAATTATGAACTCAGGCAAACATTAATATAAATAATTAAAAAAATTATACTTTTCAGCATAATACAATTTGCAATTGTAAATATCACAAATGAAATTCTAACACAATTTTCCCAATTAGAAAATTTCTAAAAACTGACCAACTAAATTTACTTCATTAGAAACTTTTGCAAACATTTAAGGGAAAAAAAAAAAAAAAAAACTCATATTCTCTCATACATTTGCTTAGTTAGAAAAAAAATCTTATACAAATAAAAATTTTGCTTATTTAAAAACTTTTTCTACAAGAAAAATAACTTTAAATAAAATATCAATATTAAAAATTCTTGCTACTTCCAAAATTAAATACAAAAACATTTCACTGCAAAACTTTTATATATAGCTAAAAAATATCCCACTTTTCTGAGTAATTCAAAATTGTTTAACAATTGAAAATACTTACAAATAAAACTCAAAAATTTGCCTAATTAGAAACTTTTTTCATTAGAAGGAAAAGAAACCTGAAATAAATCCGCCTTAGTAGAAACTCTGGCAATTATTAATTTAAAAAAATTAAACATCTTACTTTTTTGCAAAATCGCAAACTGGCTTGTAGCTGTGAATATCAATTAATAAAATAACTCAAACTTTTGCCTTTTTAGGCACTTTTTACATTAAAGACTTCCAGTAAAATTGACATAAAAAATTCCATAAAAAATCAGATATTCTGGCAAAAAATAAAATTTAAATTTTCACACATTTCAGCATGATATAATAATTATAATAAAAATTTTAAATAGAAACATTTTTTATTTAAAAAAAAAAAAAAAAAAAACTAAAATATTCATATTTAAAAATTCAGTTACTTCTAGAAATAGGTATTATATACAATACATTTACATGTAATTTTGTAGAAAATAAATAAATAAATAAATAAATAAATAAATAAATAAATAAAAATAAATAAATAAAATAAAAATCAAAATTTTGCCTTATTAGAAACTTTCTACATTAAATGGAATAGAGCCCTTAAATAAAATTGCATTTTTAGCAAATCTAGAAAAAAAATTAAATTAAAAATCTCACTCTTTTCAGAATAATTACAAACTGTCTTGCCATCATCAAATAAGAAATCCTTATGAGTTCATGCTACTGCGAAAATGAATAAATAAATAAATAAATGTAGACACATTTGCATAAAATTTAAATTTAAAAAAATGTCACCTGTCTTTCAATTGAAAATATTCTTTACAAATTAAATTCAAATTAAAAAAATTTCTTAATTAGAAACATTTATATTAAATGAAAAAGACTTCAAATAAAATTGCCTTATTTGAAATTCAAACAAATATAAAAAATCAAAAATATCATAATTTCTGAAATTCAAGCTGTTTTGCAATTGAAAATATAACATGCAAATAAATATTTTGCTTAGTTAGAAACTTTTTCTACACTAAGACTTTAAATAAAATATCCTTATTCAAAAAAACTCTTGCTACTATGAAAAATAAATTAAGAAAATTAATAATAATAAATAGATAAAAATGTCTTTCCAATGAATAAAAAGATAAAAATTATACGCTTATGCATAATTAAGAACTGTGTTACAATTGAATATTATATTTACAAATACAACTCAAATAAAAAAATTTCTTAATTAGAAACTTTCTATGTGTCAAAAGAAAAAAAGATTTCAAATAAATTTGCCTTTTTTTAAACCTGTGGCAAACGTATAAAAAATAAAAAATATTGCAATTTCTGCATAATTACAAATAATTTTGCAATTAAAAATATAACTTACAAATAAAAATTTCATTTAGTTAGGAACTTTCTCTACGTTAAAAAGAATGAATACATTAAAAAAAAGAAAAGACAAATAAAATATCTTTACAAACTCTTGCTACTATAAAAATAAAAGAGAAAGAATATTAGAGAAAGAAGGTTTTCTTTCAACTGAATACAAAAATTAAAAATTTCACTTTTCTGCGTAATTGAATACTGACTTACAACTGAATATTTTATTTGCAGATACAACTCAAATAAATATTTTGCCTTATTAGAAACTTTTTAAATTAAAAAAATACCGTAACTAAAGTTGTGTTATTAAAAACTTCGGCAAACATTTATATAACAAAAATTGAAATTTTCACACTTTTCTGCATAATTACAAACCGTTTTGAATTTGTATATATCCTTTATAAATAAAACTCAAAGAATTTGTCAAATTAAAAACTTTCTTCGTTAAGAGAAAAAGGAACCACAAATAAATCTGCCTTATTAAAAACTTCGGCAAACATTTATATAACAAAAATTGAAATTTTCACACTTTTCTGCATAATTACAAACCGTTTTGAATTTGTATATATCCTTTATAAATAAAACTCAAAGAATTTGTCAAATTAAAAACTTTCTTCGTTAAGAGAAAAAGGAACCACAAATAAATCTGCCTTATTAAAAACTTCGGCAAACATTTATATAACAAAAATTGAAATTTTCACACTTTTCTGCATAATTACAAACCGTTTTGAATTTGTATATATCCTTTATAAATAAAACTCAAAGAATTTGTCAAATTAAAAACTTTCTTCGTTAAGAGAAAAAGGAACCACAAATAAATCTGCCTTATTAGAAACTTTGGAAAATATTTCAATGAAAAATTAAAAATCTCACTTTTCTGCATAATTACAAATATCCTTTACAAAAAAAAAAAAAAAAAAAAAGCTTTATTCGAATTTTTTTCTATATTAAAAAATTATTTTAAATAAAATATCCTTATAAGAAACTCTTGCTGCTGTCAATAATATTTAAAAGATTTTCTTGTTTTTGTCGCAAAAAAAAAAAAAAAATAAATAAATAAATAAAATCATTTGCTGTTTAAAAAACATCTTGCTTAATTTTTTTTTTTTTCTTTAGAAAATTACTCATTATTAACCCATAATTAGTAACAGAGTTGCTGCAGCATAGAAAAAAAAAAAGTAAATAAAATAAATACGATCAAGAAAATTAAGCTTTAATTTTATTAGAAATTGTTTCTGCAAAAATAAGTCTCATGTATTTATAAATAAAATAAAAACAAGATTTTGGTTTATAACAGACAGTTTTGCCATTGCATATAAAAAAATCGAATAAAGACTTTGTCTTATTTTAAAACATCCTTGCTATTGCATATTATATACATATATATATTATTACTTTAAACTTTTACCGTATAAGAAACTGACTAATAAATAAATAAAAACAACTTTAAACTTTTCTTTTTTCTTTTTTTTTTTTATTAGAAATTGTTTTGCTACTGTAAAGTAAATTATACATAAATTAATTATTTTTATTCTTCCCCCCCCCCCCCCCTGTTACAAACTTTCTCACTTCTGAAAAATATAATTACTACATAAAACATTTTCTGTTGCATTATGGACTACAATTCTGGTACGAATTTGTGCACATAAAATAACTGATATATATATTTTTTCTTTTGAAAAGAATTTTCAATATCTACAGAAAATTATTTGTTAAATTAAACATAATTACTTTTTTTTTTTTTTTTTTTTTTTTTTATAATCTATCCTCATTCTGTAAGTATTAAACTAAAATTGTACAAATTAAAGGATAATATTGAACAAAAGAAAAATATAGTCACTGTAAGTTCAGAAGTATGTATTTTTTATTTTATAATAAACTGTTAAAAATAGCTAATTTATATTCTGATTAAATGGAATTAAATGGATGTAATCATATAGAAAAACCAGTTTAAGATACACATTAAAAAGAACAAAAAATGACTAAATAAAATAAATAAAAAATAGAATGACACTCATTTGAATGTCTCAATTGTGAAATTATTTTTCGCAACAAAAAGTACTTTTAAAAGAAATTGCAAATAGTTTATTAAAAACCAAATCTAGCTTATCTTTTATACTTTAATACTTACTCCCTTTTGCGAATATTTTTAGGATATATCACATACCTTTACAGGGGATTAGAGTAGAATTTAACTTACCATTGAAGACAGTTTTAAATCAAAACGTATTCTTCATGCTATAAACGTCTGTTCTTTATTCCACCACAGATATTCTTTTCAAGAATTTGTTTTAGACCATTTTATATCACATTCCTGTAAGAAACTCAAAAATATATTTAAAAAAAAAACATTTACTGCAGAAATGCACTTGTGTAATATTCCATCCATTTTTCAATTTTCTTAAGAGTAAAATAGGAAAGAATTTAAACCTATTCAATACTTCTTGTATCGCAAGAATATTTATATGTAAATTAATAGCGTAAAATAATATCATTTTATCCTAAGTTTTAACACAATGTTTTTAAATTAAGCATAATAAACACTTTTTATGCTATTCTTTTGCAAGAAATAAGTTATATGTTCTGGTGGAAAATAAACGGAGTTTGCATGTTTACACCGTATAAAATAAAAACAGTCATAGAATATAAATTACGTGGTTTTTATAGACTGTAGGAATAAAAACGTTTTCTTAAAAAAACTCTAATCTTAAACATATTGACAAAAGTTAAAGTTGGAAAGTAGAAATTGTCAGTTTACAATCAAGAAAGATTTCTAAATTCGGTTGAATATTGGAAATTTTGAAAATATTTTTAAAAATACATATAAAATTGTTCTTTATGTAGCGACTTTGCTTTGATATTTTAAAATTTACAAGCTATAAATTTTCCAACTTCTTTATGTCGTATGATTTTACTTTTGGAGTCTCGATAAAAATTTGCTAAAGAATGCAATTATCATTTCACAGTCAAAGTAGTTCAAGTCGGTTAAAAATTATATATTTTGCACAAAAAATATTAATTAAATTGAAAGTTCGCATTGCGGTGATTTTTTACAATTTACGAGCTGTCATTCGAATAAGTATTTCCTCGAAAACTGTTGAACGAAACATCTATCAATAACAATTTTAATAGTTCATGCTGTAAATATATATTAAATACTTTTTTTTTTTTCATTCTTTGCTTTATTTATTGTTGAATAATGATAATTTACATAAAAAATATATTAAAACATTATATATATAGGATGAAGTGAGGTAAGTATAAGCTTGGCAGTTGCTAATCATTTATTGCACATAGTTGTTAAGCGCCTGCTGATAAGTTGAGTTATAAACTCAGATGACTAACAGAAATAACACTTAATTTTTTTCATATATGTTTGTTTATATTTAGCCTTAAGAAAACAATCAAAATTTAAGAAGTTTGAAAAACTTTTTAAATTTCCCTCTCCGGTAGCTTGATCCTCTCAGATTTTGAAGTTTTGGCACTGTTGTGTTTGCGTATTAAACTACACAGTTTTTGATAAGAAAACTATCTTTTGTTTTTTAAATTTGAATGTAACATCAGATTTGCCGTATTGCTTAGGCATTTCGTTTTGTCATCAGTGATTACACGTGGATCTAGAATAATCAGGATATTTTTATTTGTACAGAGTAAATCAATTACATCTTTATACACTTTACTTTGCGTTTTCAGTTTTTATTCTGAAGAATGCAACCTGATATCTTGATACTCTTTCTGGTTTTAATACAGTGGTAAACACGTTCAATATGTAAAATGCTATTTGGAGCCTTACGAAGAAGTTTGGGACTCTACAAGTTAAGATATTCAAAATTTTTGAGTACCATGTTCGTGAAAATTCATTGCCATCTGGAAATTCAATATACATATCGTCTAATGTACAGTGTACTGATACAGTATACAGAGGTTATGCAAGTTCCAAATCATGAGGCAAGTTGAAATACAAAACTTATAATCTTCAATTTACTTTAAATCTAATAATATTAAATTATAAGAACTTCATATTTCCTAAATTTCATTTGTTGTATTTTGTCCAAAATTTTTCACATTCTAGTAAAAAGCAAAAAACAAAATGAGGTCAAATTCGACCTATGCCAAGAAATTGTCACACTTACTTACACTTCACCCTATATACATGTAAAAATAAATAAATAATAAAAGGTTTTATTAAAACAACATATATATAGCATTCTTAATTAAATGTAAAATAATGAGAACTATTTCTAAGTTAGACTAATCATGAATGAAAGTTATTTATTCTTAAAAAAGATTTTATTTTTATTTTTTCAATTTAATGCTACATTTTTTTCCGAATTCTTAATAAGTTATTGTGAAAAACGTTCTTTTCAACTAGTTAAAATTTATATGTGATACTAAATTTGACATGTAATTCTCCAATTGTATTATATTTCTGTAATTTTATTCATTGCGTTTTCCATAAAATATACAGAAATTTACATAAATAACTTTATGCCAATAGTATAGATAAAAAAAGACAATTGATACGTTCAGATGTAAGATTCTTAATTACCTAGAAGATATGAAAACAATAATAAATTAACACCGGTAATAAATCTTTACTGCCAATGGTTCAAACCAGAATTTCTAATAACTTATTTGTTAAATAATTTGGCGGTGCTACTTTTAATATTGAAATAATTACATTACGATTAAAAAAAAAGAAAAAAACTGTTATGTACACCACGCACACACACATATATATTGTTTTAATACGCACAAATTTAAAAAAAAAATAATGTATCCGTAAAATTCTAAGCATTTATCAAAAGTGACAGAGTTCACAGGTGTCAATATTCGCAATTTTAAAATTGGGCTTGCGAACATTACCTAACAAAACAATAAATTCTCAAAAGAAACAGCATAGATAAAATATGCAAACGTATTAAAATATATAGCACTTTTCCAATTTTTTAGTCTTAAAATTGTTTTAGGGAGGATTTTTATTTTAATGGTCTCGTTATGTGCTTTTGACATTTCTCTCGGGTTTCACCCTCTTTTAAATGGTCTTTCTTGTAATTATTTAGGACTTTTTGTACGAATACCCTCTCTGGTAAGTTTTCGTATTAAAATTTTTAATAATTATTTTCATGTACTTTTTGAAGATGTCCCAGGTTATATATTTTATTTAGCAACTAACAGGCTTTTATCGCTAAGCTGGTCACTATATTTAAATGAACAAAAAATCTATTTTTTATTTTCTTAAAAAAAAAAGGGGGGGGGGGCTAAAAGAATGTATTGAATTAGCTCCAAACAAAACTGTGCTGCCTTCCGCAACATTTTCCCACTTCGCAATATTTCAGATCCGGGTCATTATCGATTGCGACAAACAGCGCCTTAAACTTAAATTTTAATTTGAATGCTTCTTGGACAAATGTTTTAAAACCAACGGGTACTATTTAAAAAAAAACTCCAAGTACCTCTTTCACATTTAAACCACGATCACACTGAAAAGTACTATACGGACTACACATACTACTTGCTATCAAGTTGTTTCTTATATTTTATTTGATTTACTTGGTCGACCACAAATGAAAGCAACTCCATTTGTACTATAGTATGTTATAAAGTTGAATTTCATGTCCCCCCCCCCTAAATAAAAAAAAAATCTTTTAGTAAACGCACATCTGCAATTTAAAAAGGAATATTTTATAGCTTATAGAATATGGCATAAACTTTGTTTTTTCCCTCTCGGAATTAGAAAGGAAACGTCTTGATATAAACCCCAACTAAAAAACCTCTATAGTTAATCACCTTTAAATAAGAAATTGCTTTCAAAAAAAAAAAAAAAAAATTGTAATATAGGCTTTGAGATGCATGTCGAGACATTACAGCCTAAGAATGTGCCAAATTTCAGATTTGTGTGTGCAATAGAACGCAGCTAAGAGAAGGAAATGCAGACACCATTTGGTTTTTATTAATAAGCTATTAAACTAAATATAAATTCACATTAGGGAACAACCATTCTATAGAACCCCCTTGATAAAATTAGAAAAATAGATCCGTAATTTCTCGCCAAGGTTTTTATTTACGCAATTGCGATAGCTATTTTTATTTACCACCAAAATGGCAAACATTATTAAAAGTCACCATGGGGATTTCATACAAAAGCTGAACATTTATTGCTTTGCGAATGATACACACAAGAAAAAAGAATAAAAATCTATTTCATTAATTAAACTAATATTTTAAATGTAAGTATATATATAATATTATGACATCAGTTTTATCACAAATTTTTGATGATACAGGTTTAATTTTACATTACCTTTTAAAATTATTTTTCACGTGTAGAAAAACACTTCTTTTTATGTAAAAAAAAATAAATGAAATAAAAAGTTGTAAGCATTTTATTTTATTGGCAACAGCCTGAAATTACAATGCAGGCAAAAATGTCGAAAAATTATTAGATTAATACATTTTTAATTTATAACTTTCTTACTAAATAAAAATTTGAAAATTTTTTTCAAGGTACACACGCCGACGTTATGAACTACGTGTGTGCTGACTGCATGTCAAATCTGTAAGTGAAGTAGACATTTCTGGAGACAAGTGACAAATTGACACCATTTCTCTCTTATAAATAAGGTTAATTTTGGATTGTTCAGGATTTTAGTGACATTTAATCATATGTTGTTCTAAATTCCACTATTTTGTTGCAACATTATATATATATAGTTATACATAAATAATTTACTAATTAAATTTTTAACAAGTCATTCTATATGTAAAAATAAGTTATATTTCTGTCCAATGAAACTTTTGATAGATGTTATTGAATTAAAAAGAAGAAAAAAGGGATAAATTAAGGGTCTATCTTATACGTAGGGTGCTCTTTACAAGGAGACTTTTATGAACATCTTGTATATAATTTTCAATTAACATTTCGGGTTCTAAAACTACGGTAGTCAGTATTTTTGTATGAACCACCACTTACAAATCTGTTATCAGAAAAAATTCTGTTTGGTTACCAGTTCTACAATAATAAAATTTTATAAATAGGGAAGAAAATATATGAAATTATTATAAATCACAGATACATGTAGTTAGAACAGGTGACCACCTAGCTTAGGACGGGTTATCTACCACTTTACTAATGTAAATAGTAATTCAAATGTAGGAAGAGGTAGAAATTAATACTTCTTCTTCGACCACATTTCATGAAACCAAGGAAGTCTCAGCACAAGTGCGGACACGACGACTCCAGTATTAATAATTACAAGATAAAAAAAAAAAAGTTATGTACCATGTTTTTAAATTTTCTGCTGAATCAAACACTAACAAAAGCAGCCTAAATCCGAAACAATTGGCTAAAACTATGGAAAAAAAAAAAAAAAGGTAGTGTCATCATGTTTTGCGCTGTTCTAAAAATTTCAAATGTCTAGCTAGTCGGGATGTTAATCTATTGCAAGATTTGTACTGGACATACAAACAAGAAACAGAGTTAATAAAAGCATGGTGGTGCTGTCCATACAAACGGAACCATAAAAAAAGACAACAAAAATAACACATTTTTTTTTTTTTTTTAAGAATCCAATTCAATATATACAATAGTTGATTATAAAATATACAAAAATTTGAAAACTTGAAAAAAAAAAAAAAAAGGAAGAAGGGAGGTCTCTACAGGAGCCCCCCAACTAACACATGTCCCTGTTACCATGAAAAGTGTGTACAATTTAAAACTAAAAAAGTGTAAAGAAGGCTTCACCTCGCCCCCGGCTGCGGGGAGGACTTTGGATCCTAATGTACGTGACCCGCCGGATTGTGAAAAATAAACATGCTAAAGGGAGATAGAACAGACAGCCAAAAATAAAGAGCATAAAAAATATTTTTATTAAAAATTGATTTGTTACAGATTTTTATTTTTTTATTTTTATTGATAAACAATGATAGATTTTTCATTTTGAACAATAAATTTCATAAGATTAACGAATTACGAAAATTCCAAATAAAAAATAACATTTGAAAAGACAAAATATGCAGATCTTGGAAATTTACCATGACCAGTGAAAATTTGAATAAGAAAATGATCAGCCCAGTTACATTTTGGAGAAACTTTTGGGATAATAGAACTAAGATTAGAAGAAGACCAGTCGTTTTGCCAAGGCAAGAGAGCCGCATTAAAAAGGAGTTTTTTTTACACCTATTAATTGATGGATTACAATATAAAAAAATAGGACCGGAAGTGGCCCTTTTTGCTTCTAAGTCAGCAGTTTCATTTCCCAAAGTACCAACATGAGCACGAGTCCAAAATAAAGAAATATTTTTGCCATGATTGGATAAAAAAGAGAACCAGTCATAAATCTTAACAATATTTGTAAAATTATGAAAAGGAATTATTTGTAAAACTTTTTTCTCTATTAATGATTTAAACTCAGCACCGGTTTCTTTCAATTATGCATTTAAATTCATTATTTCTTTAAAAGAATTCTGCGTTTACACGTAACGCTAATTTATTACTGAATAATTTAATAGAGGAAGATAAGAATACAGAAGACATTGAGGTTTTATATGCTCAATTAAGTGAAAAATGGGCAATGTTATGTCCAAAAGAAAAAGAAATATTAGATGTTCTTGATAAAGTATACACAAGATAATTATGATAAAGAGTATGAAGGCTTTAGTTCTTATGAAGAAAAATTTATTAAATTAAGAACAAAAGTTGAAAAATTTTCGAAAAATTCTGAAATTGAAAACAGTTTCCCCAGTCCATCAGAAGAAAGATGTATTCCAGTCCTGGGATTGACATGGAACTTAAAGAATAATACCTTGTCTGTAGATTTACGAGATACTTTAGAAGATGATACCCCTGTACCAAAAATGAAAATACAGAGTGCGGTACATAGAATACTTGATCCGCTTGCCTTCAGATGTAAGGTTATCTCAGGGCCGAAGATTCTCCTGCAAGAGTGCTGGAAATTGAAAGTATCATGGGATGCAGAATTGCCTGAAAAAATTACCAAGAAGTTTGAGCAGTGGCGAAAAGAAATTATGGTTGAGGCTCAACTCTCCCCTGGGAGAGCACTACCCAATAAACGAGAAACAAAAGAAAAAGGCAACGATTCAAAACAACACGTAATGAAAATAAAAAGCAGGTTCAGACAGAACTGACGCAAAACGTGCGGTTTCCAAAGACAAAAAAAAAAAAAACAATAACAGCCACCAAAAAATAAAAAGCAGATGGAAACACCATCAGAACAAAAACCATACAATAACATACACCAAAGAACAAAAACAGCAAAATAACATACAAACGGAACCATCAAAAAAGACAACAATAATTAAACACACTTTTTTTTTCCTTTTTAAATTTTTTTTTTTTTTTTTTTTGTAATTTTGTAATTTTTTTTTTTTTTTTTTTTTTGTAATTTTTTAATTTTTTAAATTTTTTTTTTTTTTTTTTTTTTTTTTTTTTTTTTTAAGAGCCCAATTTGAACAAAAATTCAAAAACTTGAAAAAAAAAAAAAAAAGAAGGGAGGTCTCTACAGGAGCCCCCACACTAACAGACGTCCCTGTTACCATGAAGATTTGTAGAATCAATTTTGTTGAACACTAATTTATTTAAAATTTAGTTATATAGATATCGAATATAGTTATTCTTAAAGTTTGAATTCGATATTTATTGGCATCCAACTGTAGCGATCTGTTTACCTAGCATTATAAAGGAAAAATCAGCTAAAGAAAGAACACCTTTAAGAAGTGCGTTTACACGTACCGCTAATTTATTCGAGAATAATTTAATAGAGGAAGATAAGAATACAGAAGATATTGAGGTTTTATATGCTCAATTAAGTGAAAAATGGGCAATGTTATGTCCAAGAGAAAAAGAAATATTAGATGTTCTTGATAAAGTATACACAAGATAATTATGATAAAGAGTATGAAGGCTTTAGTTCTTATGAAGAAAAATTTATTAAATTAAGAACAAAAGTTGAAAAACTTTCGAAAAATTCTGAAATTGAAAACAGTTTCCCCAGTCCATCAGAAGAAAGATGTATTCCAGTCCTGGGATTGACATGGAACTTAAAGAATAATACCTTGTCTGTAGATTAGTTTGAGCAGTAGCGAAAAGAAGTTCCTAATTGAAAGAAGTCAAAATCCCAAGCTGCCTCACTCTGAATCATGAGGCACCAGAAAATTTAAGTTTACATATTTTCTGCAATGTAAGCAAGAGTGCATACGCTATCTGCATATTTTTAAGAAGTAAAACTGGAAGTTCAGTGTCTTGTCAACTTGTACAGGCTAGAAGCAGAGTTGCTCCTATGAAAACTACTATTCCAAGATAGGAACTCCTTGCCAGCTGCATAGGAGTGAGATTAGCTAAGACTGTGGTGAATGATCTCCGAATAAAGAATATCCCAAAATTTTTCTGGTCCGACTCCGCAAATGCACTATATTGGATAAAGGGAAGTGAAAACTGGGTGCCTTTCGTTTTCAACAGAGTTAAAGAAATTAGATCTCTGACAGAGCCTGAAAATTGGCACCACGTACCAGGGTCTTTCAATGCAGCGGATTTGCCATCTCGCGGCTGCAGTGTTCAAACATTGATTAAATCCAAGTGGTGGGAAGGTGTGCAATAGTTGAGGAAGCCAAGACAAGAATGGCCGAGATCTAATGCCCTTCCTGACTTCGATATAGTGTACTTCGAGAAGTAGAAAACAGTAATTAGTGCTACAAATCATGAAGATTCAAATGAGAAGCTTTAAAACCGTATTTCGTCATACAATAAATTGTTAAGAATCACAGCTTGGATTTACAGATTTTTTAATAATTGTAAAGTAGAATCTTCACATAGAATTTTTGGATTCTTAACTTCAGAAGATATAAATGAAGCTGAAACTGTTATGTTGAAAAATGTACAAAAAGAATCATTCTCCGGTCCTGAAGATAAACGCCTGAAATCCTTTAACTGTTTTATGGATAAGAATGAACTTATGAAAATGAAGACTGTAATCATCATGAGAGAAGATACACAAAGTTTCCCATATCCGATAATATTGCCATCCAATCATCCAGGGGTAGAAAAACTTATACGAACCAGGCATTTAAATTTGAATCATGCTGGTGTCCAGATCCTCATGAATAATTTAAGAGAAGATTTTTGGATTTTAAAGTATCGGATGACAGTAAGAAAGGTTATCAGAAATTGTGTACGCTGCAAAAGATATGATGCTAGACCAAAGCCCATCATAGAAGCACCTCTCCCAGTTAAAAAAATAAAGGAAGCAGCAGTGTTTAAGGTCATAGGAATTGATTATGCCTGTCCTCTAATTCTTCGAGGAGGTCAAAAAGTCTGGATAGTCATCTTCACTTGTGCCGTCTACCAAGCCTTACATTTAGAGATAGCTACATCCATGTCGACTGAAAATTTTCTACAGGCTCTCCAAAGATTCATAGCTCGAAGAGGAAGACCCACAGTAATTTACTGTGATAATGGCTCGAATTTCATTGGTGCAGAAAATTTACTTAAGAAAATCCATTGGGATACGATTTCTCAATACAGTGAAGCTCAGAAGATCATTTGGAAGTTTAACCCCCCCATCTGCACCGTGGAGGGGTGGGGTGGGAAGGTTTGATTGGTATAATTAAGGGAATTCTTCGAAAAGTCTTAGGAAGAAGTTCGTTGAATTTAGAAGAAATGAATACTGTTATTTGTGATACTGAAGGCATTGTTAACCAACGTCCTTTAACTTACATCTCCGAAGATGTTAATGATCTAATTCCACTTACTCCTGCTATGTTTTTACGGGATATTAAAGAATCAGGCATTCCCAATCTTAATGTGTTAGATTCATCATCTCTCAATAAAAGATATGCCTATAGACAGTGAATAAAAGAAGATTTACGAAAAAGATTTCGAATAGAATATTTGGGGCATTTAAAGCAATATTCGAAATTTACTAAAAATCAATGACCCATCCAAATTGGTGATATCGTTATAGTATCCAGTGAAAACATCAAGAAAATTTACTGGCCTCTCGGTAAAGTTATTGAACTCTGTCCATCTAAAGATGGCCATGTTCGACTAATAAAAGTGAAAATGAAAGGTGATGAATTTTTCCGTCCAGTGCTTAGATTAATTCCTCAAGAAGTAACTCCTAAAAGTTGTGCAGATTTACCCTGTTCATCACGAATTTCTAAGTCAAATATCCAACCTCCTGAAAAGAACTTTGTTCCAGTGACTGTCTCAACTGAATCTGTTCCAGTGACTCCTCCAACTGAGTCTGTTCCAGTGACTGAACCTACTAAGCCAGTTGAGAAAAGTTCTGTAAAGGACATTCCTTTAGAGACTGGTAATAATTAGGTAATATGGTAATAATAAAATGGTAATAATTATGGTTGAGGCTCCACTCTCCCCTGGGAGAGTATTGCCCAATAAACGAGAAACAAAAGAAAGAGGCAACGATTCAAAACAACACGTAATGTAAATAAAAAGCAGGTTCGGACAGAACAGATACAAAACGTGTGGTTGCCAAAGACCAAAAACAAAAAGAACAATAACAGCCATCAAAAAATAAAAAGCAGATGGAAACACCATCAGAACAAAAGCCCTACAATATACACCAAAGAACAAAAACAGCAAAAGAACATACAAACGGAACCATCAAAAAAGACAACAATAATTAAACACACATTTTTTTTTTTTTTTCCTTTTTTTTCTTTTTAATTTTTTTTTTTTTTTTTTTTTTTTTTTTAATTTTTAAATTTTTTTTTTTTTTTTTTTTTTTTTTTTAAGAGCCCAATTTGATAAATAGAATAGTTGATTATAAAATATACAAAAATTCAAAAACTTGAAGAAGAAAAAAAAAGAAAGAAGGGAGGTCTCTACAGGAGCCCCCCAACTAACACATGTCCCTGTTACCATGAAAAGTGTGTACAATTTGAAACTAAAAAAGTGTAAAGAAGGCTTCACCTCGCCCCCGGCTGCGGGGAGGACTTTGGATCCTAATGTACGTGACCCACCGGATTGTGAAAAATAAACATGCTAAAGGGAGATAGAACAGACAGCCAAAAATAAAGAGCATAACAAATATTTTAATTAAAAATTGATTTATTATAGTTTTTTTTTTTTTTTTTTTTTTTTTTTTTTATTGATAAACAAAGATAGATTTTTCATTTCATTTTGAACAATAAATTTCATAAGATTAACGAATTACGAAAAGAAAATAACATTTGAAAAGACAAGTTATGCAGATCTTGGAAATTTACCATGACCAGTGAAAATTTGAATAAGAAAATGATCAGCCCAGTTACGTTTTAGAGAAACTTTCAGGTAAATAGAACTAAGATTAGAAGACCAGTCATTTTGCCAAGGCAAGAGAGACGCTTTAAGAAGGAGTTTTTTTTTACACCTATAAATAGATGGATTACAATATAAAAAAATAGGACCGGAAGTGGCCCTTTTTGCTTCTAAGTCAGCAGTTTCATTTCCCAAAGTACCAACATGAGCACGAGTCCAAAATAAAGAAATATTTTTGCCATGATTAGATAAAAAAGAGAACCAGTCATAAATCTTAACAATCATATTATTGTAACATGGATAGTTGGAAACAGCAGCAAGAACACTTTTAGAATCGGAGATAATATTGAAATTGCTAAAATAGGAAGTACTGCACCAAACCAAGGCATAATAAATAGATTATTCAGCTTGAAAACTGAGGAGTTGTCACTAATTCTATGTAAGCCCTTATGGATGATGCAATCATTTTAAAAAACCACAAAAGCCGCCCCAAACTGATTGCCAATTCCAGAACCATCAGTATAAATAAAAACATCATTGTTGTTAATTAAAGCAGAATTGAAAGAATGAAAATTTAAGACCAAATTGTTGTTGATAAAGTAATCAATAGTATTTTTATTAGGAATTTCAACACAGTTACTAGAAAAATCGAACCCATAATAATTAATAGCAAAATTAGTAGAATGCTTAAGCTTATAAGAAATATAAGCAATGTCAGCTCTAAAATTGATAAGTAAAATGCCAGTAATGGTTTGAAGAGCATTTAGTTGGAGCGGTATTGTAAGCTCCGGAAACAATAATGAGAGCGGCTCGCTGAATTTAAAAAAGATACCTCTTTTTGACAACCTGATCATCCAAGTCCCACCAAACGGGGGAAGCATAAAGAATGGTTTTTTCTATAACAAAATTATAAATTTGCTTTAGGATATTTCTATTGAGACCCCAAATGGCACCAGCAAGGCGTTTAAGTTTAGAAAATTTACTTTGGACCTGATCGAGCTTTGAATTAAAATGAGAAACAAAATTTAAATTTTTATTGATATAGACACCCAAATAAGTAAAACCATCAACAACTTTGATGGATTTATTGTACAGTTTGATGTAAGGTTTTGCAGTGAATTTATTTCTTTTATGTGCATTACTTTTTTTTGGAAAATATATTTCATAAGATTTATTGTAATCAAAACTTAAACTATATTTATTTTCCCAGTTTTCAAGTTCACTGACAATAGAATTGCCTTTAGCCATTAAATCACTAGTATTTGTACTTGCAACTAAAAGAAGAATATCATCAGCAAAAGCGACAATATTAGAATTGGGAGGAAGAGTAATTTTAAAAACATATAAATAACAAACATAAACAAAAACATTTTAAATAACATAATGGAAATTTACCATGACCAGTGAAAATTTGAATCAGGAAATGATCAGCCCAGTTACATTAAGAGAAACTTTTGGGATAATTTTTGCCAAGCCAAGAGAGCCGCTTTAAGAAGGAGTTTTTTTTACATCTATCAATAGATGGATTACAATACAAAAAAATAGGACCGGAAGTGACCCTTTTTGCTTAGTCAAAGGCCTGTCATTTGATAAATAATCTTAATGTAATAACTAAACTAATTTATCATTTAGAAAAACGACTTCAAATTTTATGAAAATTAAGCTTGGAAAATTTGATTTAAGTAAGGATTGTAATTCAAATATTTAAAATTTGAGGATTTTTAATTAATGAAAAAAGAAAACTTTGTTCGGAATACGAATATATGTTTAGGCATTGTTTAAACAAATTAGATTTCCAGGAATTAAATAAGATTTAGGATTCATAATAATACATAACTGAACCTGAAACTGAGATTATGTAGAAAGAGATTATTCTACAGAATGCACTTTATAGAAGAAATTCAATGTAAATACATTTACCACTAAGTTCGGATGGTTGAAAATAAGATTAAAATAGTCAAAAGGAAGAGCAGCGGGTACGCTTTATTACAAAAAATATAAAAACGTGTTCAAATTTTATGGAATCTACACAAGCATCTAAAGCTATTATGAGTCAAATATTAAAAAAATGACATAACATTTCAGAAATTACTCGTATAATAATTTGGAAAAAGTACTAAATTTAATTTCACCATTCAGTTAAAAAACAGTATCATTGCTTAAAAAATAAAATGAAAATGAAATATTAACAAAATGAAATGTACTGAAATTAAACTAAATGTTCAGAGTTCAATGTTTATAAAATTTTAATAAAGAGAAATGTAAATAAATTTCGAACTTCCAATTGCCATGAATTTATTGATCACAAACAAGTATTTGTATCAAATAACATGTGATGTACATGAAATATAAAAGTTTTATCAATGTTAAACTATTACCTCTTAAATATATAAACATTCTGATTGTCGTCAAATCTTGCATCGCATGAAATACGTGCATCCTGTATTCAAGATAATGTAGAATTGCATTTGAGAAAAATAAACGTTTAAATAGAATTTAACTATCTCATTTTACAGTTATAAATTGAAAATATTCAAACATTTGCAAATCATTTTTTTTTTTTTTTTTTTTTTTTTTTTTGCGGAGGAGAAGGGGAAGTAGATTAACTATATCTCCCTTACTAAATAATTTGATTAATTTGAATACGCAATATTCTCATATAAAATTATTGCTTAATGCAGTGAAGAAAATTGCTTTTTTTTTTTTTTTTTTTTTAAATCTTAATATAAATTTGTAAATTTTAAACATTTAAATTTTAATGAAAATATCTTTAGAATTTTACAACAGATTTTAGAGTTTTGTCAAAATATTAGCTTAATTATAAAATGATTATTAAATTATTCTACTGATAACACAATTTTTCAGTTTAAAATATATATTTATTTTTGCAAATACCATATCAGAAGATTTATTTTCTATCAAAACTATTTTAAATTAAAAGAATTCCCCAGTACGGTGTCCTTCGGATGAAACAGTAAATAAAGAAATAATTTTGTATTGGTCTATTTAATAAAATATAATTGCTTTTATCCCACAAATTGCGAATATTATATTTTATCAATCATTAAAGAAAAAAAATATATATTTAATGACAATATTATACCTCATTTGTTGAAAATAAATCCTTATACAGAATGACAGTAATGACTTTTTTTTTAAACACTGGAAAAAAAAAATGAATATTAAAAAATATAAATTATAATTAAGTGCAAATAAAGGAGTAAAAATGTATATATTTTCTGAATTATCTTGTAAAGATAGCGCTATTTTGATATATTAAAAACATTCTTAAAAAAAAAAAAAAAAAAAAAGGGGGCGGGGATGCTTAGTTTAGAAGTCATCCGATTTCGCCTAACTAAAAAAAAAAAAAAAAATCTTTAGAAAAACTATACGTAAGTGCACAAATTTTCAGATAATCTGAAGGCATTTGGAACAAAAAAAGTTTTTAGGTAATAAAATTCTTTTGTTTGCCATTTTTCGAATTCAAACTGTTTTTTTTTTTTTTTTTATTTAGAAAAGTAAAAAAAAAAAGTGGGGGGAGGGGGGGGGGCAAATATTAAAAAAATAATAATAATTAATTAAATCATGTGCAATCTTTATATACCTCTAAATAAATTTGTAACTAAAAAGTATTATGAGAGTGCACATTTTATATTTGCGTGAACAAATTTAATACTAATTCCGTTTTTTTTTTTTTTTTTTTTTTTTTTTTGTTGGGTGGAGGAAGGAAGGGAGCTATGCAATTTTTCTTTTTCCTCCAAACAATTTTTTCCTAAGTAGAATAAATATATCTTTTAGTATATACCTTGTATTAATTGTCAGTACTGCATTCTCATTTTTTAATACAAAGTTCATTTTCATATGACCAGTTTTTTTTTTTTTTTTTTTAAATGCTCGGAAACTCTAAAAAGTTTTTTTTTTTTAATAATCAGAAAGCTCACGCCCTGGCAGGCAGGAAGTAGGTTTCTGGCAGGCAAGGAGCATCCTGGTAGGCAGGGCCAGCACATCTTGAGTGTCAGGAAAAGCGCACCCTCTAAAGGCTGGAAATGCGGATCCTGGAGGCCCAAACGGGCAAGTCGTGGTAGGCTGGCGAACAGGCATTTGCAGACTAATGAACGAGTTCTTTTAACTCTGAAGAATAGTTCCTGCTGCTCAATCCATATTGTTAACTGTTGATGAGTTCATGGTCCAACATAGAAAAATTTTAGAAATACCACAGTGAAATTCCTTTAATTCATCATCAACAACTTCGAGGAGTAGGCAGGATGAATGTTCTGGCTTCATTGGTCAACGGACGTGCTCTGTCTCTTCAGGCTTTCAGAATGTAGTCAAAGGCAGCTCTGGGGAATCTCATCACTGGCATGCTGTGTACATGATCTTTCCATTTAGTATGATGTTCTTATACTCTATCATCTAAGTTGAATATCTTCAATTCATTCCTGATGTCTTTATTTCGGATCTTGTCGATGATTGTGCAGCCCTTTATTGATCTTAAATGTCTCATTTCAGCTGTCTTAATTCTGCTCAGATCCTGGCTCCTCAAGGTCCATGTCTCTGAGCCGTAGAATAAGACAGGTGTAGCCATGACTTTATAAAACTTAAGTTGAATTTCTTTTCGTGTTCTCCTCTGGAGGGTTTTACTCAAGGTTCCGTAGTGTGTGTGCAACTTCTGTTGTATTTTTGTATTTCGTTCTCATATTCATAAGTAAGATCATATTCTAGGTTGGTAAAGTGTGATACTTGTTCTATGACTTATTTCAATGAAAATTTTTGTTCGAATAGGTTCTATACCTTTGAAAGCCATATATATTTTTTTTTTAATCGAGATTTCAATTCTATTATCTTGACAAATTTTGTTATGTCTATACGTCGATCTCTATAGGTCGTCTTCACACTTCTGAATGATAGCTTGGTCATCCGCGAACAGCAGTGTGTTCATGTTAGTGTCCTCATTTAGCCTAATGCCTGAGGCAGCCGAATTTTTCCATGTTCACATGATGTCATCTATGTAGAGATTAAACAAGGTTGGAGATAAACCACAGCTCTGTCTAACTCCTTGGTTAGTGTCAATCTCGTTGGTTTTGTGTATACCGATGACTATCTTTGTTGGTATAAGGAGTGGCATGCCTGGATCAGATGTCAAGGAAATCCCCTATTTTCCATGATATACCACAGTTTTTCCCTGTTCACACAGTCAAAGGCCTTTTGAAAGTCTATAAAAATATGTGTTTCCAGTTGAATTCTCTACGTTTTTCAATAATCTGTTTTAAAGTGAATACATCATCTATGCAGGATCTGCCTCGTCTGAAGCCAGATTGTTCTTCTAAGGGCATTGATTCCGACAGTTTCCTTACTCTGTTATTGTTTTGCGATATAATTTATAGGCGGTACTTAGTAGGCTAGTGCCACTATAATTTCCGCAGTAATTTCAATCTCCTTTCATAAAGATTAAGATGTATTCTGCGGGGAACACACGTTCTCTCAAACACATTAAAAAGGTGCAATAGTTTTTTTTTTTTTTTTTTTTTTTATGTAGTAAATCACTACCAAATTAAAAAAGTTCTGTATTAATATTGTCTGCTCTTGTAGCTTTTCTATTCTTAGATGTTTTCAGTAAGTTCTTCAACTCAATCATATCAATATAGTCAACATCTGTCTCAATTGTTTCCATCTCAGTGATTAAGGGGACGGTTGGCCTTTAATTCTTTTGCCGATATCATCAAGATAAGTCCCTCAACAAAACACCTTACTATAATAAGGACTACAACAATTTAATAAAATTACTACTTTATTATTATTATTTGAAAGGGGAAGTTCCTAACAATAACCCCCAAGTGAAAAATGTGACCCTGGAATGAAAAAGTGTGTGAAAAATTTAAAATTGAAAACTGAATTTAAAAAAAAGGCTTCACCTCAACCCCGGCTGCGGTGAGGATTTTGTAAACCTAGTGTACAAGTCCCACCGGATTGTGAAACACTGTAATATTAGGGAAAGAAAAAAGAAGCCAAAAAAGCACCAATACAAAAACAAAATATTTATACTTTTTTTTTTTAGGCTATATATAATTTTTTTTTTAAATAATTTTTTTTTTTTTTTTTTTTTTTTAAATAAAAGGATTTATTTTTTTTTTTTTTTAAATAAATGTTTTTTTTTTTTTTTTTAAATAAAAGGATTTATTTATTTATTTATTTTTTTAAATAATTTTTTTTTTTTTTTTTAATAAAAGGAATTTTTTTTTTTTAATTAAATATATTTTTTTTTTTTTTTTTTTTTTTATTTAAATAAAAGGATTTTTTTTTTTTTTTTTTTTTTTTTTTTAATAAAAGGATTTTTTTTTTTTAATAAATGTTTTTTTTTTTTTTTTTTTTTTTTAAATAAATGATATATATATATATTTTTTTAAATAAAGCAATTTTTTTTTTTTTTTTTTAATAAAAGCATTTTTTTTTAAGGGTTTTTTTTTTTTTTTTGGTTAACGAGTAGATGAAAATATTTTGTCCATTTTGAACCACAAATTTCATGAGTTTAATAGGAGAGTTCCGAGCTTGATAAAAAGAGAGCAAACAATTGATAAACCAACAGTACTCGGCAAGCATTGTTGAATTCCACTGAGATTCTATAACGAGATTCCATAGTAGATATCTGTTGATGAAAGCATTCACCATGCTCATCACTAATTGCTCCCATGTTCTCTGGAAAGAAGACGAGGTAAGAGTGCAAGAAACGAAGCTTAATTGACGTGTGACATTTTAATTTTTTTAAATTTTTCACCATATTTTTAACTATACTCTTGTAGTTTGTGACTTTTTTATTCCCCAGAAATTTTTTCACAACGTCCTTGAATGAAATCCAAGCATGTTTTCGTAAGGACATTTTCAAACTGGTCATTTTGCATGTGTTTTTGAATGTCTGGACCTATAAATACACCTTTTATTTTAATATTGATGGGAACAAATCTCGGATAAAGGCAAATGCTTCACCATCTGGATTACGGAGCACCCGGAGGCAGAAAACTGACTTAGCTCCTGTGCCTGCAGATTTCAGCTGAGCATAGTGGAGTGGCCTTCACGCCTTGGGTGCCCCTACCAGGAGTATACACTCCCAACGTACTTCACCCACTCCGCCCAGGAACACCTCTGAGCCACGCTGAGGAATTCTGCTAGGATTATTAGCTAAGACCCAGAGATATTAAGTAACAAACATATTGAGCATGTGGTGGGGAAGAGCATAATGAGATTGAATATATTGAAATACATAGCTGGCAGAGACTGGGGTGAACGCTACACTTAGAACAACCTACAACACTCTGATCAGAGCAGTATTAGTACGGATTTTTAATTTACTTCTGTGCTTTTACCACCAACTTGATAAAACTAGATCAAGTCCAGTTGAGTTTTATGAATCTGACTTGCAGCCCTTGAGTTTGACAAGAAGCATGGACCTCGCTCAGTATTTTAACAAACTTTATAGTTACGGTAATCATAATAGAACCTCTGTTTTCTTCAAAAACTGGGTTAATAATCAGAGGCTGAAGAGAGACAGTCCATTTTCTAGATTGCAGTCGATGGACTTCCGGCACCAAAATATAGAGGAACAATCTATAGCAAGATCTGCACGGCCTACACTTTCAGACCAAATTGAGTGCTGGGAATAGTAAACAACATGATTTACCTGAATACCTCTTCCAGCTTACTCTTGAGATCATAAACGAAATTCCAACATCAGCTATACCGGTTTATACAGATAGCAGTAGAGACGACAACTATGCCTGTGGCAGGAGTGTTTTCATTAAGTCATCTCACTCTGTGTAAATTAGTCTAAAAAGTCCAGATTTTTGCTGTGTCTTTAGAGCTGAATTAATTGCAATAAGAGAGGCACTTGTGATCTTGGTTCAGAAACCACATCTGCAATTAGCTCTTGCATGAAGACCTTATTAACTACACCTCTCATTGTTTATGACATTTTGAAGATCCATTTCTGAACCTGATCTAGCTTGCCGCTAGACCTGGAGGAATAAGCTACAACACACACCTGAAACCTTGATCCAAGCAATTCGGCTTTATTTTTAGTCAGCTCCAAATTACGCACAAGATTATTTAATTCTGCTTGTGTAATCATATGAGGCTCTAAATGTTTCTCAAAAGAAATGTAATCCATAACAATCTCACATTCAAGGCTACAAGTTGGCATTCATTCTTCATTTATTAAAGGACAGTTAACAGGTGGCTGTGGCACTGGCAGCGTGTCACTGAGGTACTGGTCTTAATGCAGAACTGACGTTGGGATAGTGAACATGCTTCTGCTTCTTGAAATTAATTCCTTTTGCAGTTGGAGCCTCACATAAATAGCAATCCTCTAAATGATCTTTAGGTTCCCTCCAGATCAATAGTACCGGGAATGGCATCGAAATTTCCTTTCCTTTCATCCATTCGCAAAGTCGGGTAGAACAGTTTAAACAACAAAAATGTGGCGCCCAAGATCGCCAATTTCACAGCCAAAATAATGTTTATATAGGCAGTTTTAATTAACGAAGTCATGTTTCTTCACCGAGAAATGCTCACAAATATAACAAAAACTATCACTTGAGTTAACACACTTACGAGAACATTTTCAAAGTGTTCTTTCATCAGTTTATTAAGTTCCATACTGATAAGGCATTTGTTTCGAAAAAAGAGTTTACATTCTCTTTGCGTCAATGTCTGACAAAACAAATGTTAGTGGAGCCACTTTACTTTTTACGGTCAATTGTCTGGTGAAACAAAGCACTTTAAAAAGGCAATAAAATTACATTTTTTGAAATATTTAAACGAAGATTTTTCTGCAATGCGAAACAACTTCACTTTTAATGAATATTTTCTCAGTTTTTGCCGGCAGGGTTACTTAAATTTGGTAATAGTTCCCAAGAAAAAAATTCTTGTTTATCAGTGATTATTGGTAAAACAAATAATTTCTGGTAGACTTGGAGAAGGGAGTATTTTATACAGGCGAGTGGGCACCCGGAATCTGATAAGCATTTGGTAATACTAACAACAAATATTTTGTTAATGTTACGAATCTTTTCTTTTGAATTGTTGAGAAGATTGCAGTGAACTGTGGAACATTTTTAGAATTTTTTTTTTTTTTTATTCTTTCGTAGATAATTTCAATAAATATCATAATTTGAACTTGTACTTTTTTTTTTTTGGCTTTTAACATACTTTTTTTTTTTTTCCCCTGTTACGTACGTTACTTTTTTTTAAAAAACTAGTTCTGTTTTTTTTTTAAACTAGTTTTAGTGCCAGTTCTGTATATGTCCAATTTTTTTTTCCCCCTGTTACGATTTTTTTTTTTTTTTTTTTACAATTACATTATAATAAATGCCACTTTTCTGGCAACTTTTTTTTTTTCTTTTTTTTTTTTACGTGCTTGTTTTTTAGAAGACCTTTATGCATTACAAAGATATTTTCGGTTCACATGTACACACATTGAATTTTCACCTGAAAAATTGTGCATTATTTATAATTGAACCGTTCCTTTGATACATTTTATTGCTGCATCTTATATAGCTTTTTCAAGATTTTACATATATACATATATTTATTTTATTTTTGGCAAACATTGAATTCTTAAATTTGTTTGGAGGTTGCATTTGAATTTGAGCATATGAAATGTTTTCTCAAATACATATAAATGCAAAGAATTTCAAGCGGTTCTTTATTTAATTTAAAACAATAGAGCTGTTTTTCATTTATTTACAAAATCCGTCTTCCAGTTAAAGTTTGCACATGAAAAATTAAAATAATTGAGGGAGACACGAATTACAACAAAAGGATTATATTTAACGGGGAGGGGAAAAAAAAAAAGAAAAAAAAAAAAAAAAAGTTTTTACAGTTTATTTTTAGTATTTATTAGCGCAATCTTTTCAAATAAATTCAGAATAATCAAAGGGTTTTAAATTTAGATATACTGGTTTTCATGTTTACTTAAAATTTTGAATAACATAATCACTATGGGTTTATAAAAGCATTTTAGAGTGCTTAATTAATTAGAAATAATACCTAACATTTCTTCGATGTAATTAATTTTTCCTCTATAATTAAAACTTTTTCAGGTAGATTGGTAATTTATATTAATTTTTCCCCTCACCCCAGTCTGACGTTGCCCTTAGTATTTATTAATTTTTTTTTTTTTTTTTTTTAATGAACTATAAAAATTTATTTATTAAATCATTAACACACTATGCACATTTTTAAAATAGATTTGAAAGATATTTTATATATATATACAAAGAGAGAAAGTTTTCTGTATATTCTCATAATATCACAGATATTCAAAAAAGGTAACGTTAACTAAATTTATGTATCTCTTCATTTATATATATATATTATTCACAAATCTATTTTTTTATATTAAATAAAGTATTATCGGCATAATAACCTGCATAGTTTTTCTGTCAATTAAGAGGTTGAGATGTTATTTCTGTATCATTCATTCTTAAATTAGAAATGCATTTACTGTATTTGCATGTATGTAATTTATAGTGTTTAAAAATTTCTATGAATGATCAATAAATTCCAGGCATTTTGCTTTTATATAATTTGGATATTGTATTCTTATAAATGTTGAATTTTTTAATTATAAATTATAAATTGAATTATTTTATAATTACAATAAATAAAAGAATAAGGCAACGATTCAAAACAACACGTAATGAAAATAAAAGGTAGTTTCGGACAGAACAGACGCAAAACGTGTGGTTGCCAAAAAACAAAAACAAAAAGAACAATAACAGCCACCAAAAAATAAAAAGCAGATGGAAACACCATCAGAACAAAAGCCCTACAAATAACATACACCAAACGGAACCATCAAAAGAGACAATAATTAAACACACAATTTTTTTTTTTTCCTAAGAACCCAATTCAATATACAAAATAGTTGATTATAAAAATATAAAAAAATTTAAAAACTTGAAAAAAAAAAAAAAAAAAGAAGAAGGGAGGTCTCTACAGGAGCCCCCCAACTAACACATGTCCCTGTTACCATGAAAAGTGTGTACAATTTAAAACTAAAAAAGTGTAAAGAAGGCTTCACCTCGCCCCCGGCTGCGGGGAGGACTTTGGATCCTAATGTACGTGACCCACCGGATTGTGAAAAATAAACATGCTAAAGGGAGATAGAACAGACAGCCAAAAATAAAGAGCATAACAAATATTTGAATTAAAAATTGATTTATTATAGTTTTTTTTTTTTTTTTTTTTTTTTTTTTATTGATAAACAAAGATAGATTTTTCATTTCATTTTGAACAATAAATTTCATAAGATTAACGAATTACGAAAATTCCAAATAGAAAATAACATTTGAAATGACAAGTTATGCAGATCTTGGAAATTTACCATGACCAGTGAAAATTTGAATAAGAAAATGATCAGCCCAGTTACGTTTTAGAGAAACTTTCAGGGTAATAGAACTAAGATTAGAAGACCAGTCGTTTTGCCAAGGCAAGAGAGCCGCATTAAAAAGGAGTTTTTTTTACACCTATTAATTGATGGATTACAATATAAAAAAATAGGACCGGAAGTGGCCCTTTTTGTTTCTAAGTCAGCAGTTTCATTTCCCAAAGTACCAACATGCGCACGAGTCCAAAATAAAGAAATATTTTTGCCATGATTGGATAAAAAAGAGAACCAGTTATAAATCTTAATATTTGTAAAATTATGAAAAGGAATTATTTGTAAAACTTTTCTCTCTATTAATGATTTAAACTCAGCACCGGTTTCTTTCAATTATACATTTAAATTCATTATTTCTTTAAAAGAATTCTGCGTTTACAGTTTTTTTTTTCTCTTTTCTGGAGAGAGAATGGGGAAAGGAGCGAATTTTGATGAGGAAAGAAAGGTTGAGACTGTTCCGAAAATCACTACTTCCACTTCAATTCTTTGTAATCCAATCGTCTGCGCCTGCGCGCACGAGAGGAATTGTGCATTCGATAGCCAGAAGAATGCTCTAAGTTCAAAATGTAAATATTGTGTATTGTTCGCGCATTAGGTATTTATGTAATTTTATCAGTATTATTTCTTTAATAATTTGTGATTGTCTGTTTCTACAGATTAAATGAGTTTATTTAAAGAAAATGATTGCTTAATTAGCGAAAGTTTCCACTAATTAATGAATTAAGAACGAATATTTCATCCCTTGAACAATATAGATGAAGGAAGGTAAGTTTTTCTTACCTTTTATTATTGAATAGAAACATAAATGATTATTTGATTTTATTACGAAATTTTTGATTAGATGAAGATTTGTAGAATCAATTTTGTTGAATACTAATTTATTTGAAATTTAGTATATAGATATCGAATATAGTTATTCTTAAAGTTTGAATTCGATATTTATTGGCATCCAACTGTAGCGATCTGTTTACCTAGCATTATAAAGGAAAAATCAGCTAAAGAAAGAACACCTTTAAGAAGTGCGTTTACACGTACCGCTAATTTATTCGAGCATAATTTAATAGAGGAAGATAAGAATACAGAAGATATTGAGGTTTTATATGCTCAATTAAGTGAAAAATGGGCAATGTTATGTCCAAAAGAAAAAGAAATATTAGATGTTCTTGATAAAGTATACACAAGATAATTATGATAAAGAGTATGAAGGCTTTAGTTCTTATGAAGAAAAATTTATTAAATTAAGAACAAAAGTTGAAAAATTTTCGAAAAATTCTGAAATTGAAAACAGTTTCCCCAGTCCATCAGAAGAATACCTTGTCTGTAGATTTACGTGATACTTTAGAAGATGATACCCCTGTACCAAAAATGAAAATACAGAGTGCGGTACATAGAATATTTGATCCGCTTGCCTTCAGATGTAAGGTTATCTCAGGGCCGAAGATTCTCCTGCAAGAGTGCTGGAAATTGAAAGTATCATGGGATGCAGAATTGCCTGAAAAAATTACCAAGAAGTTTGAGCAGTGGCGAAAAGAAATTATGGTTGAGGCTCAACTCTCCCCTGGGAGAGCACTACCCAATAAACGAGAAACAAAAGAAAAAGGCAACGATTCAAAACAACACGTAATGAAAATAAAAAGCAGGTTCAGACAGAACTGACGCAAAACGTGCGGTTTCCAAAGACAAAAAAAAAAAAAACAATAACAGCCACCAAAAAATAAAAAGCAGATGGAAACACCATCAGAACAAAAACCATACAATAACATACACCAAAGAACAAAAACAGCAAAATAACATACAAACGGAACCATCAAAAAAGACAACAATAATTAAACACACTTTTTTTTCCTTTTTAAATTTTTTTTTTTTTTTTTTGTAATTTTGTAATTTTTTTTTTTTTTTTTTTTGTAATTTTTTAAATTTTTTTTTTTTTTTTTTTTTTTTTTTAAGAGCCCAATTTGAACAAAAATTCAAAAACTTGAAAAAAAAAAAAAAAAAAGAAGGGAGGTCTCTACAGGAGCCCCCACACTAACAGACGTCCCTGTTACCATGAAGATTTGTAGAATCAATTTTGTTGAACACTAATTTATTTAAAATTTAGTTATATAGATATCGAATATAGTTATTCTTAAAGTTTGAATTCGATATTTATTGGCATCCAACTGTAGCGATCTGTTTACCTAGCATTATAAAGGAAAAATCAGCTAAAGAAAGAACACCTTTAAGAAGTGCGTTTACACGTACCGCTAATTTATTCGAGAATAATTTAATAGAGGAAGATAAGAATACAGAAGATATTGAGGTTTTATATGCTCAATTAAGTGAAAAATGGGCAATGTTATGTCCAAGAGAAAAAGAAATATTAGATGTTCTTGATAAAGTATACACAAGATAATTATGATAAAGAGTATGAAGGCTTTAGTTCTTATGAAGAAAAATTTATTAAATTAAGAACAAAAGTTGAAAAACTTTCGAAAAATTCTGAAATTGAAAACAGTTTCCCCAGTCCATCAGAAGAAAGATGTATTCCAGTCCTGGGATTGACATGGAACTTAAAGAATAATACCTTGTCTGTAGATTAGTTTGAGCAGTAGCGAAAAGAAGTTCCTAATTGAAAGAAGTCAAAATCCCAAGCTGCCTCACTCTGAATCATGAGGCACCAGAAAATTTAAGTTTACATATTTTCTGCAATGTAAGCAAGAGTGCATACGCTATCTGCATATTTTTAAGAAGTAAAACTGGAAGTTCAGTGTCTTGTCAACTTGTACAGGCTAGAAGCAGAGTTGCTCCTATGAAAACTACTATTCCAAGATAGGAACTCCTTGCCAGCTGCATAGGAGTGAGATTAGCTAAGACTGTGGTGAATGATCTCCGAATAAAGAATATCCCAAAATTTTTCTGGTCCGACTCCGCAAATGCACTATATTGGATAAAGGGAAGTGAAAACTGGGTGCCTTTCGTTTTCAACAGAGTTAAAGAAATTAGATCTCTGACAGAGCCTGAAAATTGGCACCACGTACCAGGGTCTTTCAATGCAGCGGATTTGCCATCTCGCGGCTGCAGTGTTCAAACATTGATTAAATCCAAGTGGTGGGAAGGTGTGCAATAGTTGAGGAAGCCAAGACAAGAATGGCCGAGATCTAATGCCCTTCCTGACTTCGATATAGTGTACTTCGAGAAGTAGAAAACAGTAATTAGTGCTACAAATCATGAAGATTCAAATGAGAAGCTTTAAAACCGTATTTCGTCATACAATAAATTGTTAAGAATCACAGCTTGGATTTACAGATTTTTTAATAATTGTAAAGTAGAATCTTCACATAGAATTTTTGGATTCTTAACTTCAGAAGATATAAATGAAGCTGAAACTGTTATGTTGAAAAATGTACAAAAAGAATCATTCTCCGGTCCTGAAGATAAACGCCTGAAATCCTTTAACTGTTTTATGGATAAGAATGAACTTATGAAAATGAAGACTGTAATCATCATGAGAGAAGATACACAAAGTTTCCCATATCCGATAATATTGCCATCCAATCATCCAGGGGTAGAAAAACTTATACGAACCAGGCATTTAAATTTGAATCATGCTGGTGTCCAGATCCTCATGAATAATTTAAGAGAAGATTTTTGGATTTTAAAGTATCGGATGACAGTAAGAAAGGTTATCAGAAATTGTGTACGCTGCAAAAGATATGATGCTAGACCAAAGCCCATCATAGAAGCACCTCTCCCAGTTAAAAAAATAAAGGAAGCAGCAGTGTTTAAGGTCATAGGAATTGATTATGCCTGTCCTCTAATTCTTCGAGGAGGTCAAAAAGTCTGGATAGTCATCTTCACTTGTGCCGTCTACCAAGCCTTACATTTAGAGATAGCTACATCCATGTCGACTGAAAATTTTCTACAGGCTCTCCAAAGATTCATAGCTCGAAGAGGAAGACCCACAGTAATTTACTGTGATAATGGCTCGAATTTCATTGGTGCAGAAAATTTACTTAAGAAAATCCATTGGGATACGATTTCTCAATACAGTGAAGCTCAGAAGATCATTTGGAAGTTTAACCCCCCCATCTGCACCGTGGAGGGGTGGGGTGGGAAGGTTTGATTGGTATAATTAAGGGAATTCTTCGAAAAGTCTTAGGAAGAAGTTCGTTGAATTTAGAAGAAATGAATACTGTTATTTGTGATACTGAAGGCATTGTTAACCAACGTCCTTTAACTTACATCTCCGAAGATGTTAATGATCTAATTCCACTTACTCCTGCTATGTTTTTACGGGATATTAAAGAATCAGGCATTCCCAATCTTAATGTGTTAGATTCATCATCTCTCAATAAAAGATATGCCTATAGACAGTGAATAAAAGAAGATTTACGAAAAAGATTTCGAATAGAATATTTGGGGCATTTAAGGCAATATTCGAAATTTACTAAAAATCAATGACCCATCCAAATTGGTGATATCGTTATAGTATCCAGTGAAAACATCAAGAAAATTTACTGGCCTCTCGGTAAAGTTATTGAACTCTGTCCATCTAAAGATGGCCATGTTCGACTAATAAAAGTGAAAATGAAAGGTGATGAATTTTTCCGTCCAGTGCTTAGATTAATTCCTCAAGAAGTAACTCCTAAAAGTTGTGCAGATTTACCCTGTTCATCACGAATTTCTAAGTCAAATATCCAACCTCCTGAAAAGAACTTTGTTCCAGTGACTGTCTCAACTGAATCTGTTCCAGTGACTCCTCCAACTGAGTCTGTTCCAGTGACTGAACCTACTAAGCCAGTTGAGAAAAGTTCTGTAAAGGACATTCCTTTAGAGACTGGTAATAATTAGGTAATATGGTAATAATAAAATGGTAATAATTATGGTTGAGGCTCCACTCTCCCCTGGGAGAGTATTGCCCAATAAACGAGAAACAAAAGAAAGAGGCAACGATTCAAAACAACACGTAATGTAAATAAAAAGCAGGTTCGGACAGAACAGATACAAAACGTGTGGTTGCCAAAGACCAAAAACAAAAAGAACAATAACAGCCATCAAAAAATAAAAAGCAGATGGAAACACCATCAGAACAAAAGCCCTACAATATACACCAAAGAACAAAAACAGCAAAAGAACATACAAACGGAACCATCAAAAAAGACAACAATAATTAAACACACATTTTTTTTTTTTTTTTTCCTTTTTTTTCTTTTTAATTTTTTTTTTAATTTTTAAATTTTTTTTTTTTTTTTTTTTTTTTTTTTTTTTAAGAGCCCAATTTGATAAATAGAATAGTTGATTATAAAATATACAAAAATTCAAAAACTTGAAGAAGAAAAAAAAAGAAAGAAGGGAGGTCTCTACAGGAGCCCCCCAACTAACACATGTCCCTGTTACCATGAAAAGTGTGTACAATTTGAAACTAAAAAAGTGTAAAGAAGGCTTCACCTCACCCCCGGCTGCGGGGAGGACTTTGGATCCTAATGTACGTGACCCACCGGATTGTGAAAAATAAACATGCTAAAGGGAGATAGAACAGACAGCCAAAAATAAAGAGCATAACAAATATTTTAATTAAAAATTGATTTATTATAGTTTTTTTTTTTTTTTTTTTTTTTTTTTTTTATTGATAAACAAAGATAGATTTTTCATTTCATTTTGAACAATAAATTTCATAAGATTAACGAATTACGAAAATTCCAAATAGAAAATAACATTTGAAAAGACAAGTTATGCAGATCTTGGAAATTTACCATGACCAGTGAAAATTTGAATAAGAAAATGATCAGCCCAGTTACGTTTTAGAGAAACTTTCAGGTAAATAGAACTAAGATTAGAAGACCAGTCATTTTGCCAAGGCAAGAGAGACGCTTTAAGAAGGAGTTTTTTTTTACACCTATAAATAGATGGATTACAATATAAAAAAATAGGACCGGAAGTGGCCCTTTTTGCTTCTAAGTCAGCAGTTTCATTTCCCAAAGTACCAACATGAGCACGAGTCCAAAATAAAGAAATATTTTTGCCATGATTAGATAAAAAAGAGAACCAGTCATAAATCTTAACAATCATATTATTGTAACATGGATAGTTGGAAACAGCAGCAAGAACACTTTTAGAATCGGAGATAATATTGAAATTGCTAAAATAGGAAGTACTGCACCAAACCAAGGCATAATAAATAGATTATTCAGCTTGAAAACTGAGGAGTTGTCACTAATTCTATGTAAGTCCTTATGGATGATGGGAAGCAGTTTGGGGCGGCTTTTGTGGTTTTTTAAAATGATTGTAATTCCAGAACCATCAGTATAAATAAAAACATCATTGTTGTTAATTAAAGCAGAATTGAAAGAATGAAAATTTAAGACCAAATTGTTGTTGATAAAGTAATCAATAGTATTTTTATTAGGAATTTCAACACAGTTACTAGAAAAATCGAACCCATAATAATTAATAGCAAAATTAGGAGAATGCTTAAGCTTATAATAAATATAAGCAATGTCAGCTCTAAAATTGATAAGTAAAATGCCAGTAATGGTTTGAAGAGCATTTAGTTGGAGCGGTATTGTAAGCTCCGGAAACAATAATGAGAGCGGCTCGCTGAATTTTAAAAAGATACCTCTTTTTGACAACCTGATCATCCAAGTCCCACCAAACGGGGGAAGCATAAAGAATGGTTTTTTCTATAACAAAATTATAAATTTGCTTTAGGTTATTTCTATTGAGACCCCAAGTGGCACCAGCAAGGCGTGCCAGCAAGTTTAGAAAATTTACTTTGAACCTGATTGAGCTTTGAATTAAAATGAGAAACAAAATTTAAATTTTTATTGATATAGACACCCAAATAATTAAAACCATCAACAACTTTGATGGATTTATTGTACAGTTTGATGTAAGGTTTTGCAGTGAATTTATTTCTTTTATGTGCATTACTTTTTTTTGGAAAATATATTTCATAAGATTTATTGTAATCAAAAGTTAAACTATATTTATTTGCCCAGTTTTCAAGTTCACTGACAATAGAATTGCCTTTAGCCATTAAATCACTAATATTTGTACTTGCAACTAAAAGAAGAATATCATCAGCAAAAGCGACAATATTAGAATTGGGAGGAAGAGTAATTTTAAAAACATCATTGATAATAATATTCCAGAAGAGGGGGGAAGAAATGGTGCCCTGAGGGACACGAACATTGTAATTTTTATTAACATTGAAAAAACTGTAACAGAAAGAAACATAACGACCTTTAAAGTAATTCATGGAAATATTGGAAATATAATCAGGAACATTATACTTGATTAAGTTGGTTAAGACATCATTCCATCTAACAGAGTTGAAAGCATTTTTATACCGAAGCTAATAGCCACAGAATGAAGGTTATTATTACGAAATTATTTAATTTTCTCCACAACAAAATTTAAGGCGTCAATGGTACTTTTACCATTCCTAAAACCAAATTGAAATTCACTTAGAACCAAGACTATTTTCAATTTCTTTGAAAGAAATAGGTTTAAACTAATTATCAGAACCAGAACAAGAAAAAGAACAAGGATAATCCAGATAGGGAAAATGGTGATTCAGTAAGTTATGAACAGAATCTTTAACCAAATAAGATCCATGAGTATTGCTAATTTGAACAGTGAAATTATTTATATGCTTATGATCTAAAAGGCAGGCATGAAAGTGGCAATACGCCGAAAAGTCTGAACTTGTGCAACAAATTTATCACAATATAATGCAGAAATATGTATTTTGGGAATTAAAACACAAAATTGTACAATTATTAATTTACAGTAAACTTATTTAATTAGTGAATTCATTGAAGGCAGAAAAAAAAAATAAGAATGAGCAATTTTTGCACATTTGTTAATTGTACATTTAAAAAAAATAGAAATTTTAATGAAATAATTGCATATCTCAGAAGCACACACATTGGGGAAAAAAATGTTTTATTCCAGGTAGTGCCAAAATATTCATTATTTTGGAAATTGACCGCAAAAATTATCCCTAATTTCAGCATTTAGCTATATAAAGTATTTTATTTATTTATTTTTTTTTAATAGCAGTGAAATAAATCCATAATTCCCCAATCAACTGCGAAAATATTGTATATTTCAGAATTTTGTGACCAAAAAAGCAGGAATTTTGTTTTACACTAAAATAATCTTTTATTTCTGTAATTAACTTTGAAAATAGTACAAAATTTTGTTACATTTAACAGCAAAATAATCTTGTTATTTCAGGAATTTGCAACAATATAAAAATTAAAAAAAAAATGAAGCAGTAAGTAATTATGTTTACTTTTCAGCAAAATAATCACATACTTTGGGAAGTTAACAGAATTTGCTTCCCCCCCCCATAAATTTTAGTTATGGTTTCGCTTCGGATTTTCACTGATCTCAGAAATAGCCAAGATGGCCTTCAAAAAGGAGGATTTCAGACTAAAGTCTGAAAACTTTCATGCCTGAAAAGGTCGTTATAATTATTGAAAGGTGTATCAGTAGAAAGACGAGACAAAAATTTTTTCCAGGAAAGACGCTTAGCTTTGAGAATAAGCTTTTTATATTTCGCAGATTCACGAGAGTAAATCATTCTGTAAACAGGGCGGTTTTCCTCACGGCAGTTTTAAAGCGTTTCTTGAGAGCAAATATTTAAGCCAGAATTCCACCAAGGAGCAGATTTTTTTTTTATGAGAAATGTTGGAAAAGTAGCCATTGCAAAGAATGGCTGAACTGTCATCAACATTAAAACACCTTTTTATAGAATTATTGATAAAATTTACAGCAGAGTTGATAAGATGTGTAGGATCACTAGAGTTATGGAAAAATTTGTTTATATCTATATTAGAAAAGTTGTTCGTTAAGTTGCAATTTAAAGAAAACCAATCATTGAAATTTTTAAAAGTGAATTTGTAATTTTATATTTGTAAATCGGATCAGAATTATCAAGAGGATTAAGAACAATATCAATATTATTATGTTCACTATTGTTGATAAGATTTGAAATAGACCAAGAAGCATTGAAATTAAGAAGTTTAACAAAAGAAAGATCAATCCAGCTTGAACCTCTGGTAAGCTGAAGAGCTGGAATAAAAAAATTGTTGTTTAAAATTTTGAAATAAAAAAATTCAATAAAGTTACGAAGGGCAAATTCGAGGTACCCCCTTTTTAGCGCTGAATTTGTTCTGGGAAATTTATGAGAGCTGAATTCACGAAGTTTGGTGCTTGGATTATTTTTATGTATCCAACCCCTAAAGTAATGGAATTTATTGAAATTTTCCCTTTCCACCTGGGGGGCTGGAAGCAAAAAACTTTTTATAAGTATAACTTGGCCCCAAATTACTTCACGGTGAAGAAATTGCACATGAGGAGACTAGACTTGAGTATAAATAAAACATTATGTGTGATTTTAGAATTCTTTTCGTTTGACATTCATTTTTCAGGTGTAATTTCAGAAATTTAGGATTTTTGAGTAGAGCTCTACTAAAAAATGGTACAAAGGAATTGAAAATAGCCATGTGTCTTTAGAATATTGTCAAAAACATTTTTTTTATTTTATTGGGGAAGGGTTTGTGTTACGAAGAAGCAAATTAAACACGCCCCTTCTCCCTTTAAGCACTAAATTTGCCTTGGGAAATCCATTGGATATGATGGATTTCGCAAAACTTCGAACTTACCGGCAGGGGAAGTAAGAAGCGGATAAGTTGGAAGGCAGTAGGTACCCGGACTCCTCACGTCGTGGGCTGGAAACACCTCCATCAAAAACAGTGGGAACTTTAACTTAGGTTATTAATTATATGAAATCTTGACAACTCATTTAAATAGTGACCAACAAAGTGGGCAAAACCTGCTAGTTTATATATGTATATATTATTTTTATTTCACTAAGGCGATTCAAAACACATATTTTTATAAGTAATTCATTTAAATATAGTGACCTGGTAATGCCATTGAAGTTCGCTACTCTTATATAAAATGTGTGTGTGCATGCTAAATGTTGTAATAGAATAGACTAAATAAAATATAAATACAACTAGAAAAAGATTTTGCAACTTATCACTAAAAGTCGTTTTTCAGGATGTCATTTGATTCATTATCATCTGCATGAGTTCCATTTTACATAATCCTAAAAAAGAAATAATTACAAATTAATACTTGCTTAGTTATACACTGGTCCTTTAGATTAAAGAAACAGAAAATAAACAAGTAAATTTAGAAATTATGTGACAGAATTAATTTTAACCCATTTTATCCCACTGGCCTGTTTAAAGGACAGCTGAAAAATAGCATATAGAAATCGGAATTTGCTTGGTGCGAATATTTTGTCAGCTGGAATATATAAGCTTCTGCTAGCGTGTTATGTGTCTCACCTCCTCCTCCTTCATCTGAAATCTTTGTTTAATCATTACATTAGGGGGCGTGGTTTATCTTATCTTTGCAGTTGAAAATTTTTTCTGGAGAACTATCATGTAAATAAGAAAGTATTATACAGATAAAGCAAAACTTTCTACTCGGAAAGCACTTTTCACTATTGAAGGGAACACTAAAACATAAGTGCAAATTCCATTCTCTTTATTTCAATGTCCTGTGTACAAGGTGGATAAGATCTCTTATACAGAATATATATATATTTTTTTTCAAATTTTGTTGTATTTAGTTTATTTAGGTTTAATTAACCTTAAAAAATATTTTTTTTTCTCAAATTTGAGCAAAATAAATAAATTGGGATAAAATGGGTTAATTTAGAGTTTTTTTTTTTTTTTTCACATGTAATTAAAATTAAAGAAAAAGAAAAAATTCTCTTAAAAAAAGGAAAAAGAAGAAGACTGGTTTTGTTATCGCCGCTAATTTCTTTAGCGCTGCGCGATTCAAGCTGTCGAACGAAGGAACGGGCAATTAAAGCAATTAATTTACTGTTTTTATTATTGTTAATTTCATCTTTGTATTTATCCGAGGATATCCTATTGAAACTTTATCAATACGGGTAACTATTTTTATGATGCATTATTATTATTATTACTAGTATATATCCCTGTCAAAAATGACTGAATGTGAACGATAAATCTTGAAAACAATGTTTAGATCATGATGGTTACCACGTGATCATTTAAATGTATTTTCAATTTTTGTTTATAAATCAAATGTGTTTCGATATTTTATAATTTTCATCCTGAAATCAAAAAAATTCTACCCGATCAATAAATATGAACGACAAAAAAAACTGCTGGTTGACAAAGCTTATATTTCCACTTAATATTTATAAACTGAATTGCATTAGTTTCGTCAAATAAACTACGTATTCAGGTAACAATTCTTATTTTATTTAATTATATATTTTTAAAAATAAATTCATGATCCTCAAAATGATTAAACTTCGACAGATATGCAATAAAGGATTTAATTTTTGGGATGTTTAGCACCACTCTAATTCTTAAGGATATCCCCCATCAGGCCACGAGCACTGCTTAGAAGCGTGTTATGTTTACCATGTTTCAATAAAAGCTATTAAAATTCCTTAATGATATAATCCTGTAATAAATAAAAGTTGAGTAAATTTTAAATACATTTTACACAATTACTGAAAGCAGTTTTTTTTTTTTTTTTTTTTTTTTTTAAGTTTTATATCATATTTTAACACTGTCAGCCAACTGGTGGTTGACGCGGTCAAAACGGAAAGTTCAGTGTCAGCCGTCGATGGCTAACAAGGCTATCAGCGTGTTAATAGGTACCTATTTAAATGAACTAGAGAGGGATTTTGCGTTATCTTTAATAGAAAAAAATGTTAAAAATAAAATAAGAAAAACCTTTTTTTTTTTTCAAATTTTCACTTGGACTTGCACTTTTTTTTCCCCTTGAAAAAAAAAAAAATTTTTTTAAACCATCCCAAATTTGTTTATATAGGTTCTATTGAACCAAAAAAAAAGAAGTTTCTTTTAAGAAAAACCATAAGAATTATTACCTAAATAAATATTTTACTGGAAAAAAAAAAACCTAATCAATTTCAGTTTATAAATATAAAATGGAAATATAAGCTTTTATATGAAATATACTTCAGCCAGGCTGTCAAATGAGCCAAGTCTCCTTAAGGATTAAGAAAATTGTTTCCTTTTTTTAATATGAAACTTAATTTTTTGAACATATGAAGAAAATGTTTAAAGAATTCTATATAAATATATAAATTCATCCGGTGGGTCCGGAAATCTGGAAACCCTTCAGAAAAACGGTGGGCACAATTTTTGGAAAACTAATGCACCGATTTTGTTGAAATTTTGCACATTTATTCAAAATAGAATCGACTAATGTTTAAAAGAAGGATTTATTATTATTATTATTATTATTTAAACATTTGGCAGAGTTTTATGCAAAAAACAAAGGGAAAGGAAGACAACGTTCATCAAAAGACTTCTGATGATAGATGGAATGCCAAATGAAAGGTTTAAAGCATTTTAAACTTCTATTCATAAATGGTATTTTACTTAATAAGCAGTTTGAAATACATTGCACAAATAAGGTTTCATTTTAATCACTATCTTTTTTTTTTTTTTAAATGATTGTTTATATCTTATATAAAAATTTTGTGTGTGGGAATAAGGAAAAAATATATATATATATATATAAATTTAGAAAGAAAGGTTTTTTCCCTTACCTAACGAGAATGAAGAGAGAAAGCCTAGATATAAATGCTGACATTCAGGTTGTGACATCTACATACTTTGAAATGATGCAGGAACATCTACGGGACAAACTTTAAGCACAAAGCAACAATCTTTGAAGATAAGCACGAAGAGCATCTTCAAAAAATTTTAATATGCTAAACCATTTAAAGAATGGACTTTAATCTACGTAATTTTTTCAACTATTTTTGCATAAACTGATAGTACATTAGAGTCTTTAAAAAAATTCAGCAGATTTAAAATAAAATAGTGCATCAGCAAGTAACTTCAAAATATTAAAGTCTTAGATGGATATTTTTTTGTCTTAAATTTCATATTTTGAATTATCTTGCAATATTATTATAAAATTTTCATTTTGAATATATATCTTTTTTATTCATAAATTGAGATTTTTATTTCAACCTTACAGTTTACGACATTTCAATTACACAGATGGTTTTTAATTAAATGAAGCATATAGACGGATCAAAACACAAGCTATACATTTTGTCATCATCATCATCTTCAACACAGCTGAAAGCTTCAAGACTGTTCCAGCCTCAATCTATGTTTTCGGTGGCCTTCTGACTCTTCTCCCCCTAGGCTTATATCTAAGGACTGCCTTTGGTATAGGGTCAGTACCCATTCGTTCTAAATGTTCTCCCCACTTATTTCTGTAGGTCATTATAATATGTATTACTGGCTTAGTTTTTAGTTCCTTCCTGATGTCATCATTTCTTATTTTATCCATTATAGAACACTCCTTCAAACACTCACGCTTTAGAAATTGCATCTCTAAAGATTGTATTTATCTTTCATCACTCTTTTTGAGCGTCCAAATCTCGCTTCAACACAGAAGACCTGGTATCGGCATTGTCTCTCTCTCTCTTCTAAAATTTTATTCTAGTATCTTTTCTTGTATTTTTAATGTTCTCTTTATAGTCCCGTAGATGTTTTGAAGTTTATGTAACTTCATCTGTATATCTTTGTCATAATTATATGTCACATCCTAAGTAATTAAAATGTGATATTTAATTGGTTTATTTTCTAAGATGATTTTTGTTTTTATAAGTTCTTTACATTCAGTCTTTGAAATCTTTAAGATATAATAGTTTCCAATTTTTACTAAAGTAAAAACTGCACGTGTCAAATTACCTATCCCTCATCGCTTTTTTTACGTTATCCATCCAAGTCTTTCTTGGTCTTCTTCGTTTTCTTTTCTGATTTGGTATATAGTTAAAAGCGATTTTAGGTAATCTTTCATCGTTCATTCTTTTAATATGATCAAACCAGATTAATTGCTTTTTTTGAACCTCATCTAATATGGTTTCCCTTATTTTCATCATTTCTCCGATTTTCTCATTTCTCACTCTCTCCATTCTTGATAAAAAAAATCCTGCATGATCTTCTCAGGGCATCCATTTCAACAGCAGCCAATTTCTTTTTTTCTGTCTCCATAATTCTCCATCCCTCTGCTCCATACAACAATATGCTTTTTACAATGGAGTTGTATGTATTATACTTTCTCATCCTAGATAACTCCTCACTCCACCAAATCGAATTTAATAGTTTTACCACTTTTCTTCCTTGACAGATTCTATTCTTAATTTCCTGTGAGTCTCTTCCTTCTCTATTAACGTCTACACCAAGGTATCTATAATGATCACAACTTTTAATTTTGATATTATTTAGACTTAGGTCCGTCTCGTCTCCTCCTATACATAGGTATTTGGTCTTATTGACATTCATGTATAGTCACCCTTTTTCATATTCTTCCTTAATTTTTATTGTCATTTTCTGTAAATCACTTACTTTTTGCAATTATGACTTGGTCATCTGCGAATTGTAGAGTAAAGATTGACATTCCATTTACATTAAATTCCATTGCTCTGCAATTTTCTTTCCAAATGTTTAATGCTTTATCAACATAAATTTTGAAAAGTGTTGGGGAGATACAACATCCCTGTCTAAGTCCTTTATCTGTTATAAAACCCCTTTGACAATCTTTTGCCTATTTTTATCTTCGTTTTTGATTGTCTATAAAGTTCTTAAATCGCTCTAATGATAGTTGGATTTACCTTTATTTCATTTAATACACTCCATAATTTTGAGATTGGGACATTATCGTACGCCTTCGTAAGATCAATAAACAAAAGGTGAATTTTATTTCCCATGGCCATTTCCTTTTCAACAACTTGTTTAAGACAATATTTGAATGATACAAAATTTATTACATCTATTCCTGTGGCTTTTTTTATTTTTTCCAGCTTTCGATGCTTCCTCTAGTTCTTTCTCTTCTATAGGATCTACTTCATCAGGACTCCTAATTAGGTTTTCGACTTCCTCTGCTTTTATTTGGTCATTGAACCATAATTTTTTATAATGTTCGATCCAATCTTTTTAACAATCTTTCTTAAACACATTAATATTTGCTGTATCTCAATTCATGCAATGTCTTTCAATAATATACATGAATATTTTAATTATATATATTTCGTTAATTGCTAACCTAATCATTCATTTAATAATTAAAAATCTTTGATCAAAGCTAACAAACTTGTCTTTTTAATAATAAAATTCTGTTGCCTTACAGATATATTTAAAAAAAAAAAAAAAAGAAAGAAAAAATAGTGCTCTTTTACTGTTGAAAGATTCAACTTGTTTTCTTTTGTATGAATTTTTCTTTAGGAACACATGATGCATATTTTAAGTTCAAAATATTTTGTGTTAAGCGTAAGTGTTTTCATTTTTCATGTTGATAATTACACACTTTTAATTGGGATTTCACTTTCATTATTTTCACGTTATCAGATAGCACTAAAAATTTTCTCTCAATAGAAGTCACTTTTGTCTTCCATACAAAGTAATCCTTAAAAAACATCGTAGAGAGAACGTTGAAAAATTTTTCATAGTTCATAAAAATTTTATAAAGTTATTCTCTTAAATGTTGAAATAAATTATATAGAAAGCTTCAAATCGTAGCTTCGAATAGAATAATACATCATTATACATATCATAATAATACATACATAATACATAATCATTATTTTCACGTTATCAGATAGCACTAAAAATTTTCTCTCAATAGAAGTCACTTTTGTCTTCCATACAAAGTAATCCTTAAAAAACATCGTAGAGAGAATGTTGAAAAATTTTTCATAGTTCATAAAAATTTTATAAAGTTATTCTCTTAAATGTTGAAATAAATTATATAGAAAGCTTCAAATCGTAGCTTCGAATAATACGTAAGTTGAAATGTTAGCTGAAAAACCTCTGTTGCTAAAGAAATAGATCATGATAAAACTAACTTGATGGCCGGTGAACAACAAGCGTCTGATAGTTTGAATGCATGTGAAGATAAAGCGATCAACAGTTTGTTTGACAGCAAAGAAAAAACATGCAATAACTTGTTTAACAGGGAAGGAGCGTCCGTCAGCTTCGTTGGCGCTGAAGAAGAGTCCAACAGCTTAGTTGGTGGTGTAAAATGATCTAAAAAATTCAAAATAGTTTTATTTATGTGCACAATATTGCAAAATTTATTTTATTTATTACAGAATTTAAATTATTATGTTTTATTTTATTAATTCATCAATTATTAAAATTTGTAATTTACAAATATTTAACACAATTTACAGCATGTTTGAAAACATTTAAAATTTTATACACAGTAATCCATGCAATTGTATCTACATTTATTTATGCGATTATAGCACTTGAACCGAATAAAATATTTTATTTTTATTTCATTTATTTATTTATTTTTTTGGAAGGAGAGGAGGGGGGTGGTAACTACTGGTTACAAACACTCATTCGTAAAGGTAAAATAATCCCATGCTAAATTTATTTTTATTTCAAAATTCCTTGCGAGAAGAGGTCAGAGACAGCTCAGTTAAAGAAAAGCTTTTGATGGTGGGGATGTACTTGTTTAGGCCAAATGTTTACATTGGATATCTAATGGGGATGATCTCTGTGGTTGCCTCTCTAAAGAGTCGTAGCCCGTATTTACGCGAAGATAAGGTTTTTGAGTAATTCTGTACTTGTATCGTAAATAAATAAAAAAAGCAGCAAAGTACAATAACTGTTAATGAAACAAAAGTTTTCACATTTCAGACTTAACTACTATTTATTTTGACATTTAAGTGAGCTGTGAGTGGTAAATTTGAGTACATTGGTCTGGAGACCATAAATGGAACTTGGCCAAAGCTATATCTATTATTTATGAAAATATTTCCTCTACTTATTTCATAAAATTTAAAACTAAACATACAACATAAAAATAACATGAATATAAAAATATTTCAAGAATTTATTGTTGAAAAAATGATTTACAAATTTTTACATAATAATAAAAAAAAATCAGAATAATCAAAAATTTGAAGATAACTTTGTCAAATTTCACACTAATGTATAAAAAGTTACTCTCCTGTAAAAGAACGATTAGAAAACTAAATTAATTTGAATATAAAAATTGAATAAAACCATATTTAAGACTGTCATGTGATTTAAACAGCTCAACTCTAACTTGATTCATACAACTCAACTCTACTTGGCAGCCATTATATATAGTTTGTTTTTGCTTGTCTGCTGGCTTGCCTGTATGCTATGAACTGTGATGTCGACGTACAATTTTGAACTGCTTATTTTTATTTATGATTTATGAAATAAATATATTTCATCTGTAATGTGTTTTAATTAATAGTAATAACATGACAAAGATTATAAACTTTTATACCAAGAAAGTTTCACAACTTTTTTTTTTTTTTTAATGAAAACAAAATTTATCATTACCTCAATTGTGACATAATCTAGTAAGTACTTGATTCATCTCCGAACAATTTATTCATAATAACAGATATAAACATAGGTATAGTATCTGAAAAAAAAAAAAAATGTGATAATTATGTTTATGGTAAATGGGTAGATGGCTTCAATATATTAAAAATATATTTCAGAGATACTAATTTATGATAAACTTAAATCTAGCACATATTACTCCTTGTTGCAACGAACAAAGACATTTAAAAACTCATTAAAAATATTTTACATGTGTAATTCTTTGTTTTACAAGTCTTTACGTATTAAATTGTGCTAGGGTTTTTACAAACGATATTTTTAAGGTTTGGGAATAAGGAATTTTACTATCAATCTAACAAAAAATTTAAATGTTATCAGTTTGTGGAGTGTTATTGCATGTGTCAATGATTGTACTATAAATTTCGAACAAATGGACTCTATTTCACCCACACACCCCCTTTTTTTTTTCAAGGCCTAATTCAAAACAAAATTTACATATATTTTCAGAATTTTTTTCTATACAGCAGTTTGAGCATCTCCGATATTTCTAAAAAATCTTTGTTCATGTTCTAATAATGTATATAATATTTGTTTTATATTTGTATGTTTATTGTAAGTTAGACAAAAGTATAATTTTAAACATGGATTTTGAAAAAAAAAGCCCACTCGGGCTTTATCTTGGTTTTTATTGAAAAAACCCGGGTCGGGCAAAATCTAGTCAACCCTGTCCTGTACACAAACCAGTGGTGGTATTTATTAAATTGATTTTCAATGGCAAACATCTGATAGCAAACTTTAATAACATATTTCAGTTTCATTAAGATTTGTGCAAAGTAAAAGTATTAAAATATGGTATTAAAATACTTAAGAGGTAAAAAAATACCTAAAAAGGTATTGAAATAATTTTCATAGAACACAATGCTTTGGAATACTTTTGGGTGTTCCTGTACACAAACCAGTAAAGGCATTCACTCCATTTTCAATAGGGAACATCTGATAGTAAAGTTGAATGTATTTCTTGAAACTAATATATCAGTTTCCAAAATTCCATGAATTTTTGTAAAAAATTTTTTTAATCGCATTTTAATTTCATATCGAATAATTATAAAGTTTACCTGTTTTGCTTCAACAGCAGCTGTATATTCTTTTCCAAAACTAAGTTCTGTGATTGAAACGTCATCTAAAATTATGCTGAAATCCCGTGCCCTTTCAATCAGTTCTTTTCTAACCATAAGCGAAACTTGTTGACGCTGGGTGATCAATTGAGAAGCATTGAATTTAGCATCTACACTCTTAAGCACCTAAATTAAAAAAACAAAAAAAGGTATACCTGTAAGTTATTTTAAATTCAAATCTATATACAACCAAATTCTACAACATCAGTGGAAATAAGAAAATATGATTTTGAAATTACATACTGAAATATTATAAATCAAAATCAGAGTCGCCAATCTCTCAAAGCCAGAAATCAGGATATTTTTTTTTAGAAATTAGTATATTTTTACGTCTCCCCCTTTGTGACGGGTATTCTAGGCAACAGTTACTGCTGGCTGTTTTTTGTTGTCTGCTACTCCCCCCTTATTAATATATTTTAAAAGTGTTAATTAATCCCCTTTTAATTTAGATATACAGTGAAAAATGTTTAACACGAAACTAAGGAGACCGAAATATTTTTTCGTGTAAAAAGATTCGTAGAAAAAGAACAAATTTCGCCAATGTTTTCCATGTCGTCTGTAAAACTACTACTAACTTGTATCCATTAGAATAAAAATCAAGTACAAATATTATTTTTTGGGAAAAAATTTCAGATATCTTTTACTGAAGTGTCCTTTTCAGCACAGTATTGTTAAAAAATTGATTGAGATCATCCATTGTTTTATTCATCTCTCAATTCGAGTGCGCATATAAAAACTGCAGATACTAATTACTTTCTTCATTTCTGAAGCAGAGGGGACAGGAGGAACTGCATCGTTGATTCAGGTGTCAGATTCGTCATCAAAATTTACGTAAGTGGAATCATTTTAATTATGAACAATGTTAAAAATCTCATTATTGATGCTGTACACACATGATCACTGACGGCAACATATCATAGCATAGTTGCCAACATTATAATTTATTCCGGAGCATTTTTATCCCCGCCTTTAACCTGCACCACTTTATTTACATTTTCCTTCAATACATAACTACGATAAAATAAGGAAATATTACTTTTAAGAAAAACATGGTATGGAAATAAAGGCAGGGTTAAAAATGTTTCAGAATAAATTAAAATGTCAGCATCTCTATTGTAGCAAACATGTCACTGAAGATTGAAAGAGAGTTTTTTTTCTCGTGTTAAAAAGAAACAAAAATGTATTAAATAGCATAGTACACTGTCCGGTCCACTATATCATTTCGTGTTAACCGATTTTTCATGTTAAGAGTTTTCGTGCTAAACGTATTTTACTGTATTTTGTTGAGAATGAAATCACGAATATAAAATTCAAGTTTAGAAAATTTGGAGTGGAAGGATGATTTTTATACCAACTATGTGAAAAATACCAGAGCCGGGAATCGAACCCGGGCCTTCCGCTTGACGCGCGGATTGGAGTTGTGCCACGAATAATTATATCACTTGATATAGCTGCGTTTGCAGACTCAGTGACCTTGCCAATGAATATTATGTGAGAAATGCCTAGCTGGTTATCACCCAGGGTAGCTCAGTGATTGAGCATCCGCGCGTCAAGCGGAAGGCCCGGGTTCGATTCCCGGCTCTGGTATTTTTCACATAGTTGATATAAAAATCATCCTTCCACTCCAAATTTTCTAAATTAATTAAGGTTGATAAATAAAGACTTTCTAAATTAAATAAAATTCAAGTTTAAATTTTTTTTTTTAAGCAAAAAGATTTTTCTTCTTCCTTTATGCACGAATGACCACGGCAATTACCCTGGGGAAGAACATTAAAGACAACTGTTGTAAACATGGATCCATGTCAGGAGCGAGCTTCTTTCTTTGGAGTCTATTATCATTAATTAATCTTTCAAAACCATAGGTTGGATTTACCTAAATTTTATTCTGCATGGGGTTAAAACATTTTTTTCCTAAAAAAATTTTTATAAAGAAAAGCCTTATTTTTCAATTACACCTTTTAAGGATGTATCTATTTTGTGATTAGAGTATATATTTAAGAACCTGTCCACAAACTAGGGTTGGCAAGTTTCTTCCAAGGCGGAAAAAACCGTGGAAAAAAACATGGAAAAAACCGGCCGGAAGAAATAGGTTTCTTCCAAGTGGAAGAAACTGTATTTCTTGAAAATTTATCCTATAAATTGCAGATTTGTAAGATACAATGGGTGCATTTGTCTTATAAACAACTTTAAGTAACTTTAAATATACCTATAAAAATTTAATTACATATTTAATTAATAATTATGAGATTTTTACCGAAGTGATCTTCGGTATCTGATAATCACATTCCAAAATACTCAAAATCCAGTAAAAAAATCAATTTCAATTTAAAAAGCGTAAAGTTTTATAATTTATTATTTAGACAATTTTATTTCTTTAACTGGTAATAAATAATAGTTTGGATCACTTGCTTATACTTTCTGATAAAACAGCTCTTAACAAACATTCAGTTAATTAAAAGAGCCAGTATTCAATAATTACTGTATTACAAAATGTCATCAAAAACTTCATTTTCTTAATACAGTACAGTGAAAAAGAAATTTACATCTCATATTTCAAATAAATTCACATTTCTCACATTTCTACTTTTTTTTAATCAAATTTTTAGCTTAATCCTTGCTTTGAAACTCAACTTGGGAGGGGTAGGGGGGGGGGGGTAACATTCTTGTATTTATTATCCTGCAATTCATACAGACTAGTGCTCAAAACAAATCACTATTACATCAATGTTTAACAAAATTAATCAGTGATGAATATTATTTCCAAACTTTCAAAAATATTTAGTTTCATATTTTTTAAATATGTTTGTTTACATTTTATAGGTACCCATTGTTTGAATATGCTTAAATTATTTATCATATATGAATGTGATCGATTAGTTTTATTAACATTGAAGAAATACTTTCTTCTAAAATTTATTAGAAACCGTCTTTCCATTCTGATGTCTATTCTCATGAATTAATAATAACTGACTCTGTATCTGCAAAAGAAAACTGTAAACAAAGGCAATGATCTCTAATCTACAAATTCCTATAATCCACACAACCTCTAGACAAAATTTTTGAGAGTTAGAGGGAGTTAAAAACTGAAAAACAAATGAAATGTTTTTTAGAGTCGTTCAATACTGCACTTTATTTTTCAACTTAAAATAGATAAATACAAACTATGCTTTTTTTTTTTTAAATCCTAGATAACTTGCAGGAGAGTTTAAAAATAGGTATATTACTTATTGATACAGTTTACCAGCTTCGAGTTTATAAAAAAAATTTTATCCTTTAAAAAAAAAAAAAAAAGTGCAAATATTATGGTTAATTCTGTAATTATTATCACTTGTACTGTCTGAATGTATACTAATATGAGATAGTATATATGCAAAAAGTTCTAAAAATAGCAGCATTGAAAAGTAAAAACCCATCACCTATATATATTTAGTGTTTGTTATAAAATAACTTATTTTTCTAGCAATATTTTTAATATTAATTGGATTATAGTTTAGATTTGACATTATATTTATGCTTTGAGTTTATATAGTTCATAAATTTTAATTTCGAACATCTGTTTTGTCTTCTGGTTAGTTTCTTCCATTTCTTCCGGTTTCTTCCATTTTTTTCCAGTTTCTTCCACTGTCCTGGAAGAAACTAGTTTCTTCCGGAAGAAACCCAACCCTGCCACAAACATTAAGATAATACAATTTCTTTTTTATAGTTATACGGTCATACTATAGGGAGTGTATGCAAGCACCTCTCTATTTAGGATTGACAATAACTGAAAATTTTTTAATTATCAAAGACATAATTTTTCTAAAAAATTCTCAACATTTCAGTTTTACAATATAATATACAAACTCAAAGAGAAATAATGAGAGAGGATTAAACTGAAATTGTTAAGTTTTTTTTTTTTTTTTTTTCCCTATTTATAATTAACACATGTATACACACACTAAAAATAATAATCATACCTCGTAAAATATAGAAGGCAATACACGTTCATCATAGTCAGTTCCTAACATTCGATAAACATGAGGTAAATTTGTAGCACCTGGTCGAGCCAAAACTCTAAGAGAGATATTCACCATCTGAAGATCTGAAAAAAAACATTAATATTTGTTTTAAATTGGTGATTCCTTCGTTAACAGGAAATATCTTAATAATCAATAGGAGGGCTTGAGACCCCTTTCCTACGCCCCTGGTTGGTAGTAAGTTTTGTTTCTGAAATTCTTCTTTGGATTTCCCCCACACTAACACTTGTCCATCCAAATCAAATATATTAAATTTACTTTCGTCAACAAACAAAAAATTTTCCCCAATAATCAGATGTTTCTTCTTTCATAGATTTCGTGAAAGAAAGTCTAACTTTTCGATTCCTTTCACTAACGTAACATTTTTTCCTTGTTACTCATAAATGATATCCTTTAAATAAAATTACTATTCTTACAGTTTCTGGATCAACAAATACTCCATGTAATTCATTTACTTCCATAGCAAGTTTAGGAACTCAGTCATGGAATTTTTTTTTAATATTCCTCAGAATAAAGCAATTTATTCCATTAGATAATTTAGATGGTTTTCCAGATCTTTTTTTGTTTTCAATTCTATGATGTTTCTTATAGCGTTTTATTATATCGAAAACTGCTGCATGGTTTAAATTAAGTAAATTGCCAACAATTCTTCTAATAGAAAACATCCCCATAAAACCAAATCTGAATTTATATCAATTAATTTGTAATGATAAAGATCTAACCCCTCCCCACTTCTCTGGAAACGGCAGGTGTATATCGAATCCCTTTCAAACATTCTGACAATAAAACAGGTTGCTATATCGGTGTTACAAAAAGAAAAATATCCACCAGAATCGAAGAACACAATAGCGATATCAAATACGGAAAATTAACTACTGCTCTCACCAAATTTAATCAAGAAAATAAAATTTATATAAATTTTAACTAAACCCGAAAAATCGCCAACTACAATAACCCCGGACTACGCATATTATTGTGAAACCATTGAAATAGTCAGTGACCAATCAACATGTAACGGACGAGAGTCGTGCACAGATCTGAACCAATTGTGGCACCATCTTCTAAAGAAGCAGCAGAGAAGGAATCCAAAAACAGTTTTAATGATAGCGGACTACATTGATGGTTGCTGATGAAAGGGCGGATCTGCCCAGAAAATATTTTAACCAGTTTTCAAGAGCTTTATGGGGTATAATTTTAAATAAATAATCTTCTAATAGATTTGCCTTTTATTGTATGCAAATCCATATCTAATCTATAGGTTTCTGACGATGTTTCCTTTAATGAAGAAGACTGTAACGCAACATTAAAATAACTGAAATTCTGTAAAATTTTGTTGATTAACTTAACCAAATGACTTTAGAAAAATTGCTAAACCTATTTAATTAAATAAGTCCATAAATGTGTGTTTTGTATTCAACACAGACAATTTTAATTCATAACCTTTTAACAGTCCGATTATTTTTGTGAGACTTCCTCTCTTACCATAGATGATCTTTTTTATGCTTACTATTTAATTTTTTGAAAATATATTTACTATCAAAAGAATGCTAAATTAACAAACAGTTCTTTTTATTTTAATTTCTTATATTTCTAATAATTGGTAAAATGTATAAAAATTCTAAGTGTCAGATTACTTTTGTGAGACACTGTAAATTTAATTTATTTACAAATTTTTAAATATTTTAAAAATATAATAGAATGGATGAATGGACCAGTGAAAATTGTACAGACCAATGAACAGAACCTGATTAACACAGGGGCCCTACATGCCTTGAGCTCGGAGTAACAACGGACCCAAAAACGGCTAATTTCTCCTTTTTTGCTTCTCAAAATGGTATAAAATGGAAAATTCTGTCATTTTAGTCCCACATACAGGTATATATGTAAATTTCTTTGCTGATTGGTTCAGTGTGGGTCAGGGTTGGGGGGGGGGGGGGCATGAAAGTATGTGTGCCTTGGGCCTCACATGAAGTTAATGAGGCCCTGCTAGTGAAATATCAAGATTACTGGTCCGGCGAACCACTGACTTAATTTTCTTAATTTCTACCCCTGTGTAATAAATACTCTATGTCTCTTACTTTATATTCTAATTCTAAAACAATAGCAAAACAATTCTATTTAATTTTCTGAAATTAATTTTTAAAATCTTGTGATGGATGCGGTATTTTATGGAATCACCAATAAATATTTTAAAATGGGCCCCAATATCTTAAATATTGTCAGTACATAATATTTAATATTACAGCAACAAAGGATTATGACATAACTTATAGTAACTTAACATACCTTTACTTACAGTAGGGGAAGAAATTTTCCTTGGCTTTGCTCTAATGTCATAAAGTCATAAATGATGGGGTAATGAAACCATGGTATCCTAAAAGTAATTTAGAATTTTAATTATTTAAAAATTAAAGAATTATTTATTGTAAATATATAACGTTTTCATTAAAAATCAGAAATAGGAAAAATATATGAAAGAGAATAAAAAACTAAAAATGATAAAGATTCAGTTAGAAAAAAGTAGGTTATACTGTGATGATGAAAATGTTCTCATCTTTCTCTTCTCGCTTTTTAATTTAATTAATTCTGTTCATCCCTGATTGTGCTTCCTAGTGATGCACTTTCACGGGAATCTCCAGTTATGCCTCCTCACATCAGAGACATGCTGCCTATGATGATGATTGGGGGGGGGGGGGGGGGGGGCGTGAGGGGGGGTTGTAGCAGATTAGTTTTACATATCTAAAAAAGAAGTGCCAGGTTTAAAAATACAAATATAATTTACATTGCATCTCTAGATCATTGTACTTGTAATTCTTAACTCATTTGTTTTGTAGATGCAAATTCCATCTATTTTATAAATTACTGTTAATACTTGTGACACAACACATTGTGTCTGTCGTTACTGGCTCACAGATAAATTTCGTTATGCTGCAGACAGATACCAAAAATTCTGCTACTGGAAAAGGGGGGGGGGGGGGGGGGAATGTCGGTGACATTTGATTAGATATTGCCCTCTTCGACCAATTGTGCTAATGCTGTCATGTCCTCATTCATGGTGTGCTCAGCGGATTTTGTACCTTATTATCTCTATTCTTGCATTTTCTACAGTGTATGAAGGTCTTTTCTTCTTCACCTTTTTCAGGGTGTCTGGGGCATGATTTAACTAATTTGTTATCCATTAAGATGAGACTTTTGTATATGAAAAAAGTAAATTACTAATTTTACATGCATATATCTACGCTATATGCATTTGTTTTTGCAGGAATACTCAAACTATTCCTAGAAAGCTACAATGTCAAGAAAAAAGTATCCAAAAGCCTCTGGACATTTAAAATGTTAGAAAAAGGCCATCTGGCACTAAGATGTTTTTAAAAGGGTGCTAAAATGGATTAATACGGGGTCACCGAGTGCTATAATGTGTTTAAAAGGCCTGTCAGGAGGAGCATCCTGTCAAATTAGCCTAGGAATAGAACTTGGTCGATGTCAATCTAATAAAGATGGTTAGATTACTGTACTCTATATACTCTTCAGTTATTATTCAACTTGGAAGTTATAATACAGAGAAAAGTATTTAAAGATATATAACCCTTTCCGACCTAAGCTACACAATTGTGTAGGTTAGATATCTGCATATCCACATAGATTTTTGCATAACCTACAGCAGTCGTATGTAATAAAAACAGGAAATGAACGATCATACTAATTCGCAGAAAGTGTAAAGTACCATTTCCAATCAACAAATTGTGATTTATCACCATATTTTCCTTTCAGCCGGCAAAAACAAGGTAAAAATGTTCTGATCGGAAAGGGATATATATATATCAGAATTTTTAATCATTTTCTTTTAATCAGAATGCCATCTATACAAATCAAAATAGCTTTAAATGAATATTAAAAGAACTATTAGTACAAAACTACAGAGGATAACAAAAAATAATCAATAAAAACTACTCAGATAAAAATATTACCTAAAATGCAACCCTTCACTGTAAATATCATCTTTTATACCTCCAATCCGGCTGAAAATAATAGCTCTGTGACCACCTTCAACTATGCAGTAGAAAAAAGATATTATTATTATTATTTTATTTTGACAATATGATAATAAATTTTGAATATTAATATTTTGAATATCAATTCTGTATTTTAGCTACATAAAAAATCTTTTTAACTATATATAAATATAGAAACTATAGTAGTGGTGCACAAATTATAGGCCCATGGGCCAAATGTGGACCCTGAAGGGTTAGCGTGTGGCCCTTTGAGGGTATCAAAAATGATAATTTAACTGCTTCCACCCCCCCCCCCCCCCCAATTGTAATTATTCAAACATTTTCATTTAATAGTAATCTATAAATTTAATTTTATTTTTTATAAAAGTTAAAAGATTTTTGTAGGGTAGGTGGGGGGAATTGGTGCCCGGGGGTAATTGGGTACTACTTTTTTCAAAGTCTTTTACAGGAGTGACCCCATCTTTTTGAACAATTTCAAATATACACACCAATAGGTATGGTCATATTCTATAGCTCATATTTTTTTCACGTTGTTCTGTAATACCCTGACTAGTAACAAAAATCTCAGATGCACCTATCATGCTACAGTTTTTTTAAGCGCCTAATAAACTTTGTCCGTCCAAGCTTTAAATTTTACCTATTAAATGCAAGTTCTTGTACCTAAGAACATGTGGTGTGAGTTAGTTTTTTTTTTTCAGTTATGTGTAAAGGGAAATTTGGGGGGTCAAAAAGTTTAGCACCCATTTGCCCCCCTGCGGGGAAATGGGTGCTAATATAATTTTCTGTTTATTTTCAAAAGTAACTTATTTTGTGCTTTAATATGTATAGGGGTTGTTTTTGGGTAATCGGACTTCTGTTTGGTGTCAATTTGAAGTATTTAAGTCTTCACACCCAATTACCCACATGTGGGAAATTGGTGTCTATGCTCATTCGACATGCACCTCGGAAGTTTGCTGCTTTAATTTATTTTTGTTATACTTTTTCATTATTTTCTTTTTGTAAAAATACCTTTTTTGGGTTCTTTATAGGTTAGTTTGATTTGAAAGTGGTGTTAGTTCCCGGTACAAAAATGCCAAGAAACTATCAACGGAAAACTGTTAGGAAATTCTGTCAAAAGCATTGAAGGCTATGTGAGCAATTTCAGGAGGATCAAAAATATGTTTGTACGTACGTCTGAATGACATCAGGCTAAAATCAGCTTCATTTTTACAAAGTTTTGAGGCCTCGTAACTTTTTTTTTGGCCAAAGAGAAAAAAGTATATATATTATTACAGTTTAGCTTTTCTATTAAACTACTTATACCATAAATTTTATATGTGTATCATGTCATAAGGCACCATTTTATTTCTGTTTTTCAAAAAGTGCCAAAGTTTTGTAAAAACAAATGCAATTTCTTGTAGCTGTTGGAAAAAAAAAAAAATTCAATAAAAAGAAGTTCAATACATTAGATATGGAATTCTTTCTAGCACCCATTTCCCCAAAGAAGTTAACACATGCTGCTGTGGAGTTATAGGTGTAGCACCCAATACCCCCAAGGGCAGGGCCGGCTCGACCATATAGGCAAACTAGGCGATGGCCTAGGGCGCTCAAATCTAGAGGGCGGCACAATCCAGACAACAAGATCTATTTTATTTATTACTATCTAACGGCACTTTAGAATAGATAAAATGTAGTCTTGGAAACACAGCACTCATGTTGTGTGAAAATTTTAAACACAATCTTTGTCTAGAAAGGACTAAAAGGTACAAGTCTGCTGCTATGACTTGGAAACATTTACTGAGTTTTTCTTGGCGTGTTTTCAATTGGACGTGTAAAAATGAAGTAAATGGATAATCCTCGAATTGACTTTTCAGGGCATCAAAGTCAATCTAATTTATCTAATGAGAAGCGCTAGAGAAAGAGTCACAAACAACTGGCTTGATTTTACCATAATAACGATCTATTTATTTCAAAAACTTACAACGTCGAATTGAGTTTTGAAAACAGTCCGTCATTAAATCTGTCCATCTAATTGTTAACAGCTTTACACTATATCTAAAAGTCACCGAGTCATTATTTAATGGGGCTGTACGTTATTGGAACTATAAAGTTTTGAATTTCCATTCAAGGGTCTAAATTGTGCATCATGTTCTTTTATAATTTTGAACTGACATAAAAAGAAAAAAATAAAATTTTGTTTAAAATCTGAGCATTTTAATTAAAACTAGTATCGCCCAGTGGTCGAAACTCGACCATTTTTTTTTTGCAAAGCGAGGCAAAGCAAAGTTATTGCCTTGTCTTAAACGGAATGCAATTGCAACACAGCTGCAGCAATTGTCGAAAACCAAAAATCTAAAACTGTTCTGAATCTTATATTTTCTACTTATATATGCAGAGGAAAGAATAATAAATCCACTTTTTAAAAAATAAAAATAAGTAGTCAATTTCACTTAATTAAAATGCAAGGAAATCTCAAAACATGTAAATTCATCGAAAACCGGAAATCAAAAGTTTTTATGTATCTTCTACTTGTTTCTTCTACCCACAAAATCTAGCAATAAAGACACTTTTTTAAAAAATAAGTAGCCAATTTCAGTTAATTGAAACGTAAAGAAAGCTCAAAACACGTAAATTCAGCAAAAAACGGAAATCTGAATTTTTTCCGTATCGTCTACTTATACATGCAGCAGTTAGTAACAAATCCATTTTCCTTTTATTTAGTATATTAGTTGAATATTTATTGTTTAAATATCACCCTTTGAAATGAAATGTTTATGTTTACATTCGAAACTGGAAGTCTGCCATTTTTTTTTTTCTGGAGTTTTGTGATTTTAAATTAAAATTTTATCAATTTTACAGAAAAAATAAATCAATCAAACACATGTAGACAGTAACTTATATTTAACTATACCTAAATATCGGAATTAAAATCGGCAGATAATTTCAGTTATTTTTTAATAATTTTTTACAAAAAATCCAATGGACAGTTAACATAGAAAATCTTTTTCATGGTTCCATGGACAGACAGTGACGTCATCACTTCGCTTGCGTATAGTGATGCTACATTACTGTGTCATAAATTACTGTGTCTATGGTTTTATTTGAGGTTTATGAAATTGCCAGATTTAAAAACTTTCTACTTTTAGGTATTTTTTAATGTAAAAGAATACGTGTATAAAAGGGAAAAATGGGGGAAAATGCATAAAAAATAAATGTATTTTTAAATACCTTCTTGACATCGTAAGAAAATAATATTTGTATTCGCACCTTCTGGCTAACCATACCTTTCGAATGATACCATTTTCAACTCTCTACTCCCACAATTAATATGTTAAAAAGGGACAACAAATTTTATGCTTGCCTATTAATATATAGATGCTCTAAAATTATGACTTCATTAAAAAATACCTGGGTTTCTGTGACTTTACTTTGTGCCCCGATGTGGAAGGCTACCATTATGGAGTGAATGGGCCAAAATATCTCGTAGCCGGGTGGGCCAAATTGAGCCAGTCCGCCCCTGCATACAGTTAATATTACACCATTTTAAAGCATACAAAGAACACTTTTAAGTTATGAAAATATACATATAGAATGTTCTCAGAATGTTTCTGTAGAGTTGGTGGTCAAAGTAGATGTGTAATGAATGTTCTTTGAATCATACTATAAATCGTCTCCATGATGGCCAGATATACACCTGTACCATGTTTAGATCACATGTTCGAAGAATATGCTTGTAGAACTATTTTTGAATGTTCAAAGAACATTTTGATGCTGCTGAAGAAGAGATAATTTTAACAAAGAAACTGTTATTTGCATATTGGAATGAAAAAAAAAAAGATATTTTACTTCAACATGTGCTAAAAAAATATTCAATTTTCAAAAGATTTCTAAATACATAGAAATACTTTGCACATATGTTAAGCCTATGATGACTTAAAATGTAGAAAATTGTCAAAATTGCTCCGATATATATATAATAATGATGATCTATTAAGCATAGTAGAAGCCAAGCAACAGATACAAGAGCACTGAAACATTAATGACCAATAAGATTAAAAAAAATTTTTATCAGTGGATGAAATAGACTAATGTAAAGAAACCAGATTTATTAATTAACAGCCTGCAAAACAAACGAATCAATAAAGTAACACAACAAATCTTAACTCAAAACCATAAACTATATCGAAATTTATGAAAAAATAATTTAGGAAACTTAAGATAGGAAGGAAGGAGGCAGGCGGCAAGACTTGTGACTTGCTTGTGGGGTTAATCAAGTTTCACGCTGGCAACACTCCCCCGGCCTGCCACGACCAGAAAAGGAGTCAAATGGATTTAAAAAAGCAAAATTACAAAGCAGATGAATAACAAGGAAACCACGAAGCAACATTGAAATTCACTGATTGATTACAATGTATTTAATAGTATGATTAGAATTTTAAGAATAGTTGACAATTCAAATAAGAAGAAACTGAAATTTTAATGGAAAAGGAAAGTTTGCATAGCAGTACAAAGTAAATGCAAGAAGTCTTCTGCTTTTTTTTTTTTTTTTTTGGTTATCATTTAATTTTACAATCCCACCCAACCATCCAGGCCTTACAACACCACCCCACCTCCGTAATCAAACATCTGCCCACCCAACCGCTACTTTTTTTATTGTCTTTTATTATTTTATAATTTTTTTTGTTAATACACACAAAATGTATTGCAATCAAAAAAGAAAAATACTACAGTATGGGATCTGTTATCCAGAAAGCTTGGGACCTGGGATATTCTGGATAAGGGGTTTTTCTGTAATTCGGAACACTTTATAATACGTATAAAAATGGTACAAAATAATTTCATGAATAGCAGTGATAAACATGAATAATATATATGTAAACACTTTACCTATTAATAATATATTCATTTAATAAATTATTTCCACAAAATAAAAAACATTCTTAATTAGAATTTCAAACTATAAATAACAATAGTAATAATAAATGAAAAATAAATAAACATATATAAAATTTAATTTTGGTCCTAAAACATATATAAAATTTAATTTGGTTCATCCATTCATTTGGATTTTGCAAAAAAATTTCTATGATATTTTTTTGCTTATAGTGTGTCTCTGCTCTGATACTAATAGTTCATAAATATTTCAAATATTTTTAGCACATAATGCTAAAATATTTTATGACGCAAATTCTAAAAATAATGGAAATTAATGAAAACTATTTAAAAATTTTATAACAATTAGGACTTCATGCATGCGACCTGAGTTCAAGGATAAAATTCATCTGCTATTGGGCACTTTAAGGAGTATGTGTTATTAATATTTATCTATTAAAAAATATAATAAAAATTCATTTTCTAATCTAAATTTGCAAAATTTTCAGTAACTATTTGGACAATTTTGTGCTCACCCTATTTCCTCAGAATAACACCATAGTATTAAATAAAGTAGGTTGTAAAACTATCATTCTGACCGCTGTTATTGTATAACTAATTCTTAAATTTTACGATAATTAAAAACTTTGGTTGTTGGCATTTTGCATTCTGGTTTTCGGAATATTCTGGATAACGGGTTTCCGGATAACGGATCCTATACTGTACATAAAACAGATTGGTATATTAGTGTTTACACAGTGTCTTAAAGATGTAAGGAACATTTGTGTTGCTGCGATCCTAGCATTTTTCTTTTGAAACAATATACTGTTCTATCAGTTTTGTTTCTACAGGTTTCAGTATATATTTTCGACTTATTTTATCAATTATTTCATAATCAATATTCGCATTTAACTTCTTATCCTTCAAGAAAGACAAAAATCTAAAATTATGCATTTATTAGAATTATTCTACAAAATTAGAAATAATAATAATTAGGGCTGTGCCGATTAATCGATTAATCGGTTCAGTTAATCGATCAATGCTTAGTCCCGATCAATTTTTTTAATCGAGTTAATCGGATCGATTAATTCGATTAAAAATTTTCAAAATCCGATTAAAATTTTCAAACTACGAATTAAAGTACAAATGCTGTTCTGCCTACAAAATATTTTTTCACATACTTTTCCTAACAAAAATTCTAAGAAACATCCATCAAACAATGAAAAAGCAAAAAAAATAAAAATAATAAAATAATAAAAATAAAAAATAAATAAATAAATGAAACCCACAAAAGATGATGTTGCATTTTTGTTGATAGAGAAAAGGGGGATGATAGTTATTAAACAAAATGTCGCTTCATGTGCATGCTGGAGCAATACCACCTGTCTGTAGCCTTCTACAGAAAGTGTTGGCTAGGGCAATAGTATTCTCCGAAACAAGAAGCTTTCAAAAAATGGAAATGCTAAAGATAAAAAAGAAAAGATTTAGATTTCCCCTATCTCTCGGATGGGGAAAATATCAACAGAGTTTCACAATATCTTCAAACATTTATTGTCTGTTCAGAATTGCTGATACTACTCTGATTCAAAAAATTAGAATAGTGGAAGAAAATACGTTCAAGGGAATTTCAAATCTAATTTATCAAATAAATAATCCATGATATCAAATATAAATTATCATAATATAAATCTACATATTTTGCAGATTATAAAACTGTAAACATATTACAATGAAATAGAAAATATATTTAAAACAGCAAGTGAAAAAAAATTCAAAATATTAGAATACTCCATAACGTGGTTCAAAAAATTAGAATAATATAAATATACTGAACACAATTTAAACTCGAAAGTTTTTTACATGCTAATTAGTGCTTTGTTACATCCCTCTTAGCTTTAATAACGGCTCTTAAACGGTTTGGCATATTATTGACTAAAGGTTCACAATTTTGTTTGTCAAAATTCATCCATATATTCTTCTAACTCTAAATAAGATTTTTTTTTGTCTCTTAGTGCAACTTCTTGAAGTCGTGTATTCATAATTCCCCACAAATTCTCTGTGGGGTTTAGATCGGGTGGATTCCAAGGCCATGGGAATACATTTCTTTCCTTCTTTTGGAGCCATTTAGTTGTCTGTTTGGAAGTGTGGGGAGAAGCTGAATATTGTTGAAACGCGAAATCGTCATCACATATATCCTCAGACAAAGGTATCGTGAAGTTTCAAGAATTTCTTGATATACTTCTGAATTGACTTTTGTGTAAATAATACGCAGCCTACCTGAGCTTTGTGCAGTCATGCAACCCGATACCATGAAGGAGGTCGCAAGTTTAACCGAACTTTTTAAAACACTCTTATATCAAAAGCATCCTGTTTAAGTCTCCAAACACGTATACCTTGATCTCCATGGGACACACAAAACATACTTTCATCGCTGAAGAGTACCTTTTTCCAGTCATTTCGACTCTAAATAACCTTTGTTTACACCATTTAACATTAGCAGCCATTTGCTTAGATGATAAAAGTGGCTTTGTCTTAGGCACACATGATCTAAAACCTAATTTGTGAAGTAGTTGCAATGTACAGTCGGTAACAAAAGTGTTCGAACACTAGCAAAAATTCCTATATAAAAAAAGTACACTTCATACGGTTTTGCTTAATAAATCCTTGTCGAATCCTGTTCTTAGTCAGTGTAAGAACATGATTCGATAAGGATTTATTTCACAAAACCGTATGAAGTGTACTTTTTTAACATAGGAATTTTTGCTAGCGTTCGGACACATTTGTTACCGACTGTAGTTGTAATGTTGTAGATTTAGAGGCATTTGTACCCACTTAATTCCATTTTCTCTGCAATTACCTCACACTTCAAAACCGATGTTTCTTACCTTTTTTTTTCTTTAATCTCTTGCTGAAGTTACTGGCTTTCAACCACTTTTAAAGTGTTTATTTTGAAAACACTTATTATTAGAATATTCTCTCAAAACTCTGCTCACACTTGCTTGAGAATATTTTATTTCCTTTGCTATAAACAGTTCTCTCTTCCCTTCTTTGTGCGAGTACACAATATGAAATTTCACAGCCTCAGATAAGTCGCTCTTTCGTCCTATATTAAGCAAACACTGAACTAAAATCAAATGCTAAACTATTTTATATTTTCCGCGCAACACATGTGGGTCCAACAGTTAATGAAATTTACAGCTGTTCTCTAAACCAATAGGAAAATAGTTGCATATTCTAATTTTTTGTACCATGTTATAAAGTATTCTAATATTTTATTTTTTTTTTCACTTACTATTTTAAATATATTTTTTTATTTCTTTGTAAAATGTTTACATTTTTATAATCTACAAAATATGTAGATTTATATTATGATTATTTGTTTTTGGCATCATTGATTATTTATTTGATAAATTAGCTTTCCAATTCCCTTGACCCTATTTTCTTACATTATTCTAATTTTTTGAATCGGAGTAGTAGTAACTATCGAAGTAGAAACAGAAAATAACATTCTGTGTTCCAGTCCGAAGTGATAAAGAAGAACTAACTTGTTAAACAAATTCTTGTCGAATCATGTTCTTAGACTGACTAAGAACATGATTCGACAAGAATTTATTTAACAAAACAGTATTAACTCTACTTTTTTTATATGGGAATTTTTGCTAGTATTCGGATACTTTTGTTACCGACTGTACACAATATGAGAGTTTTATTCATCATTAAAATAAAATTATATGTAAAAAAAAAAAAAATGAACGATTAAAAATCCGATTAATCGATTAATGAACTACGATTAACCCAGTTAAAACTCTTAATCGATTCCCACCCCTAATAATAATAATAAAAGAGGTTGAACATAGATAGAACTGAAATACATATACTATTTGAGTACATAGGAAATTTTCCAAATATTAATAAGATTTAAAATAATAAAATATTGAAGTGCAACAGAGTTTAAAAAAAGAAAAATATTTTTAAATTACAATAAAATAAAATATACCTGCTCTGAAAGATTTTCAAATATATTACAACCATCTGTGTGCAAAATTGCAACTGTTTGAGCAAAATGATGCCTATAAAGAAATTTAAATTTATTAAAATTCAAATGTGGATAAATATACAGTACAATTAGAAATATAAACTGATAATTCAGACTATAATTGCTAAGAACATCCCTAATTTAACTTATAGTCAATAAATAATTCTTTATTTTAATCAGAATATTGTATTAAAAAAAATCTACAAATAAAAATACATATTATTATAAAGATGAATACACAAAATTTAATTTTGTTAAATAATGTAAGTAGTTTAGCAAATTGATTTTAATTTATAAATATGGTAGTTTTATGAAAACTACATTATATATAATAACGTTAGTTAAAAAATATCGTATAATAATTTTCTAATTACCTCTAACACTGATCCATCAGAACTATTAATGCCTGATTTCGTACATAACTTTTATTCATGCTTTAGTTCATAATAGTCCATGGATTACCACTGAAAAGATTACCAAGAGACAATGTTAATAATTCTATTGTGTTTGACCATTTAAAAAATTTAGAAAAAGTTAAATACATTATTATATGCAGAGATGCCAACCTTGTAGAACAATTTTCAGTAGTAGACAAGAAAATTTTCAGTAGTTTTGGGTACTTGTGAGTCTGGTAAGTCGGTCAGTAGCGCAGCCAGAAAATTTCGGTAGGGGGGGTCCAAAAAGAGAAACTATAAAGCATGCAGGGCCATTTGAAACCTATTTTATGTATATGCCCTGACTAACTCTAAGGCATGTGGGCCCCTCTCCTCGTATGCAGGTATTCTGCAACGTAAAGACCTTTTATGCCACTGCAAGCGTGGCCCCTAGAAAAAGCTTGCACCGGGACTCCAGGTAGTCTAAATCGGGCCCTATATGTGAGTTTTTTTTTTTTTTTATAGCTGTCATCATTTAAATTTTTAAAATTACAATTATTTTTTATAGAAATCATTGATCGTGTTTTCGTCCGATTTTATTTAATGAGGCCCACTATTATAAAAATCTGGTACGAAGTTTATCCAGAAATTGGATATATTTGACAGCTCTTTATAGTTTTAGTCTATGGGACTGATACAGGCAACAATTTTTTCACTTCATTTGTAAATTTTTTTCTGGTTCAATAGATCGGTCCCCCTTTTTTAGGTTGTCATGGGATGGGCTACCACATCTGAGAAACCTACCATACCTAACATAATTATAATAATTAAATTAAATAATAAGGGGGAAAATACTGTACGAGTTATTTTAAGATTTTTGCATATCACATTTTTCTCTTATTAAAAAGGGATGACCTTAACAGCACGATTCAAAGTCATTTCCTCAAATTTCGAAATAAAATTAACATATTCAAATGCAAAACGGGGGTAAAATCTCTGAAAATGGACCAAAAATATCTTTACAAATCGTTTCATGTTTTATTTTTACTTTCTCCGATATTTAATAGAAGAAAATATTAGATTCGTGAAAAATTCTGACATCGTGTTTTCGATGAATTTACACGTTTTGCGAAGTCTAGAACACGATTTGAGCACTTTTAGAAAATGTCTGTCTGTGTGTGTGACAAATTTTGTGGCAAATGTATTTCAGGTGTTACAGCACAGAATTTCAGAAAATTTGATATATAGATGCACTTTGACATAAATTAGTGCCTATCAAATTTTGGGGGAAATTGTCCAATAGGTGGCGTTGTCATCCCACTTTTCTAAAAGTTTAACATGATGGTATCGGACAAAATACGTAAAGAGAATTATTTTTTAATAATCATTATGAAATTAAAATAATAATAATAGTAATAAATAATGATAATCAACTGGGGAAAAAATTGTATATGTAGGAGCAATGCTTTCGCCTCTGGAGGGAAGTCCCCCGGAGTGAGGGGGAGTGTATCTTTCGAAGAAGCTCATCCATACAATACCTTTAAAACGAATGGTTGAACCATCGACTTGCGATAATTTAAAATAAAGTTATCGATTTTTTTAATTAAAAAAAAAAAAAAAAAAAAAAGATTTTTTTTAAAGATGTCATATAGAGAATAAAATTGACTTTCATAGGGTATTTAATGTTATACTATTATTTATTATATATTTAGGGTGTAAATCGTCTGCAATCATCGTCGAAGCTAATTTTAATAAATTACTTTTGCTGTGCTGGTGAATTTGTATAAAAAATATATATAAGAAAGTCATGCGGTGACCGCAACATGTTATTTTTCTTTTTCTTTTTTTTTTTTTTTTTTGTTCCATACGGCAGTTACATAAATAAAATATGAAAAATTTACATTGTGCACATAATTGTGTATATAATTAGGAAAAGCTTAACAAGAAACCAACAAAATCTTGTATTGCTTGGCAATCATAAAACTTTCTTCCATATCATTCTAATGTATCTAGTTGTGTTTCTAGAGACTTGAACTGTTGTTGAAAGACTTAATAACTACCCCCAGTTTCTGCCTTGTTCTTCTATTTTTTTTAATTTAATTTTCTTTTTTTCAGCTTTCAGTTAATTTTTTGCGAGATTTTGTTTTATTTGAATGTTTTGACAATTTTCCCGCAAACTTGGTCGACAGAAAATGCCGGTTTCGAACCAGGGCTTTCTCAAATATCTAAAAGCCCTCGTTCAAACCCAGGTCACGCTCTTCGGTTTCGCATTTCGGAGTCTTCAGTGGCTTTCTCCAAAACTCGCGTGAACACGGGCTAGAATCCTTTGAAACGACCAAATGGAGGGTACTCCAACATTAACACCATTTATCCCTCTTTGTTTAGCGAGTTCCTTTGTTATAATAATAATAATAATTATTATTATTATTTTCTTCCTTCCTATTTATTGAATGATGTACAAGAATTTCGTTCCCCCAGTAACGCATGATCAGTTGCATATAATTTCACAAAATGTCTCATTTAGTTACATTGTGATAATTTGGAGCAAATAACATTATGAAATAATAAGTTTTTTACCATATTTTTTGAAAGATTTACCACAGAATCTATCACGTGGAATTTGCCGAATTTTATATCAGTGATACTTACTTTATAATAATAATAATAACAACAACAATGATATCAACTGTTGGTCTAACTTTTGTGTACTTATATAGCTTAACAACTGTTGTTGCAATGCTACAAATTTTTGAAAACTATTTCTCAGAATCTATAAGATGTAATTGAAGAAAAATAACTATGCCAGTAGTTTTATAAAAATAACTGTTTTTTTTTTTGTTTTCTGGCGAAGGATGTGCCAGAAAGTACTTTATTCATTATGTTTGAAAGATATAAATGAAAAATTTGTAATGACCCCCTTCATATCATAATAGTTTAATATTCAATTCAAATCCCAAACTGAAAAACTAAACTACAGTCGGCAGCAAAAGTATCCGAGCACTAACAATAATCCCTGTTTAAAAAAAGTACACTTAATACTGCTTTGTTAAATAAATTCTTGTCGATTCATTTTCTTAGTCAGTCTAAGAACATGATTCGACAAGGATTTATTTAATATAACAGTATTAAGTGTACTTATTTGATATCGGAATTATTGGCTAGAGCTCGAATACTTTTGCTGCCGACTGTACATGTCATTTTTCTCAAGGATAATTTTAAAATCCCATGCAACAATACAGTAAGTTTAAGTTTTTCTCACAATGGAAATGACAAAAAAGTGTAATTAAATCACATTAAAGATGTTTACTTTCATCCACAAATTTTGGTTCAAATCAAAATTTTATCCAAAACAGTAAGAGTTTCTTTTAAAATTAAGTGTTTTAATATCTATACTTCTTTCAGGATTTTTATTAAATTAAAATTGTATACATAAAACTTAAATGGGAAAATTCGTTAAACATTATTATAATTAAAAAAAAAAAAAAAAAAAAAAAACCTTTTAGATTATTAAGCATATATTTCTTCCTTCTTCTTTTTTTTTTTTTTTTAGATCCAACCAAGAAACATTTAACTCTAGACTCAGTTTTAAACTTCTAAATTTGTACATGGGTTGAACTTATTGAAGATGAAAAATGCATAATACGAGTATAATTCCTTACAATTCTATATTTGAAAAAATATTAAATAAGTGCATAAATAAACTATTTTTTAAGAAATACCAAATAAAAAAAGAACTTTAAATCTTATATTTGTAAATAAATTTAACTTTTTTAAATTAATGATTAATTTATTAAAATTCGAGATTAATTTTGTTTGAGTTTTTCCACTTTCTGTTGATTTAGATCTATACATTTAACTATTGATTTACAACATTTAAAACTAGACTTATCGTCCTTTTGAATGAGCCCAGATCGCGCTCCTTTGTCTAGCCGTACAGTGTTTGTCGTTGTTTTCTCCGAAACTCACGTGAATACGGACTAGAATCATTCAGAAAGACCGGAGGGAATTCCACTCAGACCTAGATCCCTATAGAAGATAATCGGACTTAACCCTACTCCAATACAATTTTTTTTAACATTTTGTAAATTGAATTTATATATTAAACCATTTAAAACATGAACAGAAAAGTGCTTACCTTTTTTCTCTAAAAAACCAAATCAAAATCTGTAACTGGCTGAGAAACTTAAATTGTTTCATTGATTCTGAACTTCTCCGAGAAGTCTTCTCCCAAACTGACCCTCGTCTATAATCCCTTTTTCTTAGAAATTCTAGATGTATGTAAACAAAGAAAAATTTCAGGAATACTTGCCAACGGCGACCTGTGTGGGGTGTCATCTGGTCTGAAGAATGAATAATAGCGCACAACACATGTTGCCGCAAAGCCGACATAACGCGAGAGATCAAAAACAGGGATTTCAACTCCAATTTTAAGAGATCATTGTTCCCATGTTTCCAGTTTCAAAATAATTTGTCACCTTCCGTGAAAAGGTAATTTAGTGCTTTGACGCTAGAATCAGATGTTTTCTGAAAACTGTTACACCGGAGCTTGCCGAAAAACATTCTTTCAAAAAAGGATAATGTAATTCGCCCCTTGGATACTTAAGAATATATGTATTGTGAAACAATTTTGCTAGCATACTCATATATAGGATTAGAGTGGATTTATGAGATATATACCATATTAATTTAATATGTTTAATGAGAAGAGAGAATGTAATACGACAATAAGGCTTTTATAAAAGAAAAAATCTGGAGTGACTCCACTCAATTTTCCGAACTTTACGTAATTAATGGCTGTATAAATAAATTAAAGAAAGAAAAGTCGTTAAATAAACAAAAATGAAAATTATAATACGATGTTTGAGTATATTGTTTAATTTTACACTATTTCTCTTCAAATAATTTGAACCCATAGATCATAATGATAAAAAAAATTTTGTTGTGTCCCTGTAAAAATCAATAAGGGTTTAACTCACCAAAATCTATACAGTTCGTGCAACTGTGACCTATAATATGTGTACAAATTTTCAGCTCAATCGAATAAGGCGTTTAGGCACCATCACACTTTAAATAATTTGAGCTCATTAGCCATATACTGATAAAGAATTTTTCGTTGTGGTGTCCCTGGAAAAAAACAAGTGCTGGATTCTACAAAATTCCTACCCGTCGTGTGACGGTGATCTATAATATGTATATAAAATTTCAATTCAGTCCAATAAGGCATTTAAACGCAATCGTACTTAAGTAATTTCTACCCATAGGCTATAATTAGAATTTTTCTTTGTCTCCGTAAAAAAAAGGGCTAAATTTACCAAATTCATTTAGGTTCGTGCTACGGTGACCTATAACATACGTATCAACTTTCAGCTCATTTGAACTTAGTCCCAATCGTGTTCACTCACACATATCGACTCACATTACAAAGCCGTTATCGCACATAAAAAATTCGGGCCCATAGGCCATAATGATAAAGAATTTTTCTTTGTGTCATTTTAGTAAAGCTGTACGTGCTAGATTCACCAAAATCTACACTGTTTGTGCGATGGAGACCCATAACTTGTGTATAAATTTTCACCTCTATTGAATAAGGCATATAGATGCTATAAGTTCTATATTTTATTTCACTAAAGATTTTTTCTGAATTTTGTTATAATTATTTAAATTTATGCCTCCACCCCCTTCTTTTTTTACTAATTGCGAGACTCTGAACGATTTACCGTGTTTTGGGGGCCGCCCTGCTTCTTTTCCGCCGTCCGGACTTGTCTCGTCAACGCAGGCAATAGCTTTCTCTGTTGCACTTAGGATTTTTCAAGGAGTTAAAAATTTTATTTTATTTTATTTATTTTTTTAAATCCTGGTGCTTCACTCTGAAAAATCTCTGCTCACGCGTGGAATAAAGCACTCACGTTGAAGTTGATTTTAAAAAAAGTTGGGCGTTGGGCCCATAGGACATAATGATAAGAAATTTTTCTTTCTTGTCTCTGTAAGAAAAAAAAAAAAAACTATAAGGACTAAATTCATCAAAATCAATAGGGTTCTTGCTAAAGTGATTTATAACATACGTACACACTTTCAGCTTATTGAAACAATGCTTTTAGATGCTATCGTGTTCACTCGCAGGCACACACATACATACTTACATACATACATCACCGTAAATATAGCAAAAATGAACTTAGGGAACCTCAAATCGTGTAGAAAATTCAAACTTCAAATTGTTGCAGACGGATTATTTAGCATAATTACAATACTTTCCTTACATACGTATGTTTGGAAAGTAAAAATATGTCGATTTTTCTACAAATTTCTGGTCGAATTTTTATACGTAATGCCAGGGCCTGCTTGACTTCATGTAAGGCCTGAGGCACACATGCTTTCTTAGACCCACACCAGTACTTGACGATGTGAAAATAGTTGAAAAAGTGACCAAAATTTTTGTACACAGAACAAATAGTGATCAAATAATAAAAAAAGAAATTAGTTTTAGGGCCCCATGCTATTCAGGGTCAGGGGCCCGGGCCCCACATGCCACTGCGATAATCAGGCCCTGCATAATGCATAAATTTTCGAATAAAAAATCTTAGCCCATAGGGGGGTCCGGACCTGCTGGACCCCCCCCGTCGCTGCGCCACTGAAGTCGGTCTTAACTGATGTAAATTTAAGTTCAAATTAAAAAAAATATTTTAAATGTTACACACTCAAAAATGATTTATTTTTATGCATTAAACTAATAGGTTCTTTTTGCCATTTTTTTTTTTTTTTTTAATTATAAATAAAATTTGACCTTTATATTTTCTTCATCTGTTTATTTATTTTTAAACTCAATTTATTGATATACTCTAAACAAATTTGGTTATCTTATACATGCAATGTTTGTTTACTGTAAATAGACATTTCTTGATCACTAGCTGCAGATGGGAAGGAGGGGGGGGGGGGAGTCAAAATATAAATACAGTCCGTTAAGAAATTATAAGACCACTTTAATTTTGTAAAATATAAGAAAAATAAAAAATTCTAATCATAATCTAAATACATAAAATAACATATTGCTCTAAATTTTTTTTATAATTAGTTTGCAATAACTTGGTATAATGCAATAAAGGTTGAATTAAAATATATATTAGAAATAAGTGAAAAAAAACCTGTTAAGAAAATATAAGACCACATGTCAAAAAACAAAATTGTATAAAAAATTAATCTGATATTTTTCCTGATGGCTTCAAACACTCTGTGTTTCATTGAAGTAACCAGGTGATAAAGTTCAGTTATAGATATATTGTACCATTCTTTGCAATGGCTACTTCTAGTTCATTGGCAGATGAAAATTGTTTATTATTAGCATAAACTTTGCGAGATACTATACCACATAGGTTTTCCATGCGGTTCAAGTCTGGACTTCGACTTGGCCATGGCAAAACATTTTTTTTTTTCTTTTTTAAACCACTCCTGTGTGGATTTAGATGTATGACAAGCAGCGTTCTCCTGTTGAAACATCCAGTTAGCACCACCAAATAAAGGTCCAAACAGTATCATATGATCATATAGCATAGACTAATATTGTGTAGAGTTCATATGACCCGAAATCTGCTGTAAATCACACAACCCCTCATAACTGAAAGCTCCCCGAATCATTACTGATCCTCCACCCATTTGTCAACTGAAGCATTCTTTTGGTTCTTTCCTCAAGCCATGCCAATAGTGTTTGTAACCATCGGGCCATCAAGGTTAAATTTCTTTTCATCAGAAAATATAATTTGTTTCCACTCATCATTCCATGACATGACATTTTTAGCCTATTTTAATCTTTCTTCTCGATGGCATTTCAAGAACTTTGTTTTTTTCTTCAATTTCATTAATTTCGTATTAATATTTAATTTAAGACTGTTCCACATTGTTACATGTGAAATTTTCTTGCTGAAACTTTACGAAATATCACGAGTTGAAAGACCTTTTTAAGTTGACAGTCGAAAAATTTGTCTATTATCACATGCTGTCAAAATATTTTTTTTCTACCAGATCATTTTATTTTGTTTGAATAATCTTTTCTAATTATGACATTATGAATGGCAGTTTTAGAACGGTTCATTAACCTCGCAATACCTCTTTCAGATTTACCAGAACCTTTATAAAATAAAATTTTTTTCACTTCGTACTCCGATAATTCTTTACCTCAAGGCATCGTCAAATTAATCGTAGATAACACATTCAAAACCTAAGCCTTTACTTCTTAGGTAATGATTTTACGAAATACTGACGCATGCGCTTTATATTGCATTTGACGTCATGTATAATATGCTAATTTTCTCAGGTGGTCTTATAATTTCTTAACAGTCACAGTCTTTAATTTTTACAAAAATGAATAAGTTTTAATGACATTTAATTTAATTTTAAATGTTGGAATTAGTATAGGATGCATTTTCCTATCAATTTTAAATACACAACTAAAAATTTGCATCTCTTCTTCAGAAATGCACCAATACGCTTGTGGTCTTATAATTTCTTAACGCACTGTAGATGTTTGAGAAATGAAACCATACTCCTTTATAGGTTCTAGAACCTAATAAAAGAGTTTTAAAATGAATATTGATATTCATATTGCTGATGGAGAAAGACTGGGAAACAAAAGGCTTCTGTAGAGCTTTTAATCAACTATCGCTAGTAGTTGGACATAAGAAAAGAGGGTGTGTGTGTGTGTGAAAAATGACTTGAGCAAGAAACATCAAACAATTCTATTTCGTCATAGTTACTAGAATCTTATAAAGCAAATTTAAAGTGAATATTGACATTTATGTTGTGGATGCAGAAATATTGGGAATCAGAAGGCTTCCGTCGTACGTTTGATTGTCGATCGTAAATAGGGTTTCATTTTTTTTTTTTTTTTTAACGAACGATAGCCGCAACTTTTTTAAAAATGTATAATCAGTAATTTTTCATGTTGTCTGTAAGGCCGCAATTACTGTCGTATTTCCGTAAAAACTACGGACAAACCGTAGTAATTGGCATCTCTGTTTCTGTATATGGGTTCTGCATATTTTGACAGAATGAAATCAAATCAAATGAACTGTTTAAAACGTTTCTCTCCTTGCCAGTTAACAAAATGGATATCCCTTAAATCAAGTCATAACCAAAGATGAAATATCATTTTTGCATAACAGCACAGGAGAAAAAAAAAAAAAAAAAAAAAAAAAAAATGTGGTATACCATGATTAGTGAAAATTCAGAGTTTTATCTTAATTTTAATCAGATCTTAATATAAAACAATTAAGTATTCATGATTTATGTAAAATATAATAATTAATTCGGAAATTGAAAATCTATATTTAAATTGGTATGCATGTTGTTGTGATTACAGTACTTTCTTGTATATCTTTCTATATAACAGCATCCCTTCCCAGTTAACATCAACATAGCTTTTGATAACACAGATTCTACATATGTATTTTAGAGCAATTTTAACCAATAGATGTGGAGATCTAGTCATATAGGAAATCGCAGAAGGCGAGTAAAAGCAGAGCCACTTATCGGTTGATATACACCTAAGTTATGCCAACATTCTTTTTAATGGCCATTTCACATATCAAGGTAAATCTATTCGCCACAGAAATTGAGATATAGTTGTCTCATGGACAGAAAAAAAAAATCACAGTATTACAGTGCCACCTTCAGTTGATATGCACCAAATGGAATTAGGATTATTTTTCAGAATAGACTCATCTATCAAGTTAATTGGAATTACACACTCAGATTAAAACTCAGCATAGAAAATAACAGGGACTTTTTACAAATGAAAAGAAACCCTAACAATTAAAATATGTTGTCCAATACCTATTTTAAAATCGTAAAAATCAACATACCTTTGGACACTCTAGTGGATATTTCCTAAGTTTCTGATAAAAGAAAATGACAGTGGGTGCAAATTAGTTTTAAAAAAAAAAACTCTTGCATTAAATATTAAATTGCAATGATTTAATCTATGAATGTTTCAATTGTTGGGGGAAAAAATGTTTTTACAAGATATGAAAGAGGTGTATATATTGCCAGAAGGAACATTGCTTTTTAGGCATATAAAGCTATTTCCAAAGGGATAGGTAAAATTTCTAAAAAATGTGGAATAAAATGAAGTTCTCTCTCTCACTGGGTAAAAGTAGCAACTAAGAGCAATATTTGAATGTCCAATTTAGAGTCTGGGCATAATATTAATCCTATAGATACATTCCGTTCTGTGAAAAAAATATTCAACTTAGAGAGGAGGCCAACATATAGGAGTGTCCAACTAGAAAAGTTTCACTGTATATCCATATCCACGTTCATTAAATACAGGGATGAAGCTATCCAACATGCAAAAAACCCTGAAAACAGCTACTTACATGCCAAATGAATGGTTAGAAAACCATTATTAATGATATATGATACAGATATTTACTAAAAGCATTTATTTATACCTATAATAATTAATATTTGAAGAGTTTTTAAAATGACAAATTAAAGATCCAAAAGAAGAAATTTCTTTAAAAATAAAACAATTTGACATTAAATTCAGAGACAGCCTTGAAAAAGTTTTGCCTCTCTAAATATTAAATTCAATAATAATAAATCTTTCAGTAATTCATGGAGCATAATTAATAAAAACACAGATGAAGTCATTTATGAAATTGGGGCACAAATTATTCTTGAATACAGAAAATTTAGGCTAATAATATATTAAGCAATACATGAATAAATAATAATATATCAATACATATTTACATGAATAATATATTAACAATACATCTTAATTTATGGCAACTCTTGCATGGCATTAAAATTTCCCATTTGTTATGCAGGAGAATATGTTTTATTAATCTGAAATTCTAAGATTATGATAATACTTTTACTAACTAGTGTTACTTTTATAACACTGTCAAAGTTACTAGTAAACAAAGCATGATTGCTACTAATCCAAAAAGGCAACAAAGGAAAAGAGTAACTCTGTGTTTTTCACCTCCATGTTTTTAGGAAAGAAAGAGAATTGCTGTTATATATAGGCATACAAAACTATTATTGTTAATAGATTTTATATGTCTGAAATAAGTAACAAGAATTATTAAAATACGTATAAGTTGGCACTTTTATAAGATTATTAAATTTCTAAGAGATATTATACATTCAAATTCTAATTAATATTTTTATTGAAAATTTTATAACTTCATTAAAAATACTTTCAGATTAAATAAGAGTTTAAATCTGATAACTTTTGATTTTAAAACAAAGGCAGAAGCACATGCATTTTACAAATCTGATGAAAGAGGTGTTGCTACAAATAAGCAAAAATAGAATACAGTGATCTCTCATTTATGCGCAGGGACGAAAGGCCGCGTCAAAATTGTGCATAAGAGAAAATCGCATATAAGTTAAAAGCCACAAATGGGAGCTTATAAGTGCAACATCAGTGCAGTGTACATAGTAATTTTTAATTAATGCTATGTACATATTGAAAAATGTAAATGAGATTATGTGGTTCCAAAATGCAAAATGTATAACTTTCGTTAATTATTATTATTTTTAGTTCCCCATCATACTATAGGTATGGGGAACTTAGGTAATTGTGAAAATTTTCAACCTCTGTTTTTTTACTTTTTTATACATTTTCAGGTGTGAGGAACCCAAAAATAACAAAATTTGTATGATGTCTGTCTGTAGGGTGTCTGTTAGTGTGTTAGTCTGTTTACACGATATCTCACAAACAAATGATCGCAGAGAGGTCAGACCAGTTTTAAAATATTATTTATGACACTGGCAAGAACCCTATTTATTCGCAACATTCTAATTTAAAAACTTCAGAAGTTATTTAAAATTTACGATTTTCTTAACATGGGAGAATAGGGGAAAATTTCACTTAAACGTGCATGAAAAGAAATATTTTTATCGTAAAGATGCAAGAACAGCTCTTAAATATCTGTTTTGATGCCGGGATGAACATCATTAACTATAAACATGTGACTTTGAAAATTTCGCAAGGCAGAAAAATTCGTGTTCGCTGTTAACCCTTTATCGGCCAATTGTATCATATAGCAGAAATTGAGTTTACTCGGAAATGGATATAGCGATTTTCAAAAAAGTTTGTAGTTAAGTATTTCTCAGAGCGCTTGGATTAACCCTCATCTTCAGAAAAAATTATGTTCGCTGTTAACCCTTTATTGACCAATGGCAGCAAATGGCAGAAATTGGGTTTACTCGGAAATGGTTATAGGGATTTTGGTGAAAGTTTGGAATTAAGTGCTTTTGGAGGCGCTTAAACGATTGGAATTGTCCTCATTGTCAGAAAAATTAGTGTTCACAGTTAAACCTTTAAAGGCCAATTGCAACGTATGGCAGAAATTGGGCTTGCATGTAAATGGAGAAGGCGATTTTGGTCAAAGTTTGTAGTTAAGGATTTTTGATGGGAAAAAACGATTGGATCTCATCTTCAGATAAATTCACGCTCACAGTTAACCCTTTATCAGTCAATTGCAAAACACAGTAGAAATCTGGTTTACTCTGAAATGGATATAGCGATTTTGTTGAAAATTCAGGATTAAGTGTTTTCGGGGAGGTGCTAAAACGATTGAATTTACCCTCATCTTCAGAAAAATTTGCGTTCTCAGTTAATCCTTTATCAGCCAATTTCAACATATGGTCGAAATTGGGTTTACTCAGAAATCGATATAGAGATTTTGGATGAAACTTTAGGAGTACGTAAATGATTGGAAATATTTCCATCTTCAGAAACTTATCCATTCGCTGTTAAACCTTTAAAGGCCAATTGCAACGTATGGCAGAAATATGGTTTACACCAAATTGGACATAGCGATTTTGATGAAAGTTTGGAGTTAGCAGACCTGCCAACCTCAGAAAATGGAAAATCCTGCAATATTTTTCGGTACATAAAATCGACATAACACGGCAATGTCAATAACTAATATTAAATAAACATAAGTTATATTATACTTACATTATATACAATATTGTTCTTCTTTAATTAGAGGCCATTTTGAAGTTATAATTAAAAAAAAAAAAAAAAAAAAAAAAAAACAATACAGTATAGAAAAAAAATTGATTGGATTGCCAAATAAACGTTTTAATATGTAATGTATATACACAAAAAATGCTCTTATGATATTAATAGGCTATTTCACACTGACTATAGCATGAAAATGAAAACATATACTTGAAAATAATATTTTAAATAGCTTGATACATATTTTTACACCTATTTACAACAGAAATGCATTTATTTTTTTTGCAATGCATTCACTGTCGATGATTTTGCTCTTTTAAAAAATTTGTCGTCAAATTTCTGTTCATAACAGTGTTCTTGTGGATTTGATTTACAAATCAATAAGTTTTCTAAAGTCTCTTTAGACAATGTTGACCTAAATTGAGTACATATTTTTGTCATGTAACTAAAAATCCTTTCACATTCTGCATTGCTGTGAGGAATGCTTAATATTAGTAGCATCATATCTGATATTTTCTTATACTTGAATTTACCATCAGTATTCTTTAGTTGACCAATTAAATGCCACACGGTATCTGCCCGTTCTTCTTCCAGAATTTCATTTGGTATCTCATCTAGTTGCAAATTGCAGAATTCAGATTGTAAAGCATCCAATGCTTCATCTTCATTTATTGCCCCTGTTATTTTTATGGCAATATTATATTTTCACACAAAAAACTTTATTTTTGAAAAGGATGCTTTATCTATGTTATGTATGTTAGCAATTTCAGCATTAACAAAAATTTCATCCTCAAAGGGAAATTTCTGAACCATATAATCACACGAATTCATAAAAAATTTTCTAATACACTGATAAAATTCTTCTCTACTGGAGGGTTTTAAACCTTTAACAATTTTTTCTGTTGTGCTTCCGATTACAAGATCTTCATCAGGTTTCTGATTATCCACTGAATGGTAATTAATACTCTTATATGACTCAGCATTCTTTACAACTGAAGGTAAAACAAATTTTGAAAAAAGATCATTTAATAATTCCAATAAGATTGATCTAGCGATATGTATAATAGGCTTTTTTGTTTGCAGACTTAAATTAACTTTATCAAACACAGGTAAAATAAATACTAGAAATGATGCAATACTCTTGTAAAAATCATCCGACAGAAACATAAATATTCGTTCTTCCCGTGTTAAGATTTGGTGATTCTTTTTTTGCTTACCAGATTCACTTTGTGTTTCAGTTATCTTGTTTATAGTTTCTTTGTTATCTACAGTTTTTTTACAAACTTTTTTACTGCTGTTCCCAGTACTTTCAATTTGCCTTTTTTTAGAGCAACTTACACTTTTTTTTGGTATGGTATAATCTACTAAGTTTTCACTAATTTTTGCACTTCTGTTTTTATTTATTTCTGACATGAAGTAGGTCACCAAATGACCCCATTCTTCTAATAATCTAGTTAAACATTTGTTTAATGATAACCATCTAGTTGATACATGCTTAAGTATTGCTTTTGTTTCCTCATCAAACATAGATTTCAATTTTTCTTGTCGTTTACAGCTGCTTTCAAAGTAATAATATATGTCAATCAAATATTCATCAATATTGCCAGGAAGACATGCTGCTCCTTTTTTAACAGCCAGATTTATTAAATGGCATGGGCACCCAACACAAGCTAAATTATCTACATCTCTCCTTAAATAGGTTATCACACCATTGTGTTTACCAATCATAACTGGAGCGTTGTCAGTACTCAGTGAAATGCAGTTTTCTAACGGGATGTCATCATCTTTTAGAGAATCTAGTATCAGTTTAGCTATATTTTGTCCAGTGCTGTCATCAACTAAAACAGGCACTTTATAAAGAAATGATTCTACTTTATTAGTTTTATTATCAAAATGGGTTATAACGAGAGGATAAAATTTTTCAGACTTGTTACTAGCATCTGTTGCAATGGAAAATGGCTTATTTTTCATACAATTCACTATATCTTCTCTTGATGTTTTTCCCATTTCGCCAATGATGCACGAAGTTTTTGTCCTGGCACAGGAATATTTTTTTGCAATGCTACTGTCCGGGAACATTTTCTTAAACAACATACTTGCGTGATCAGCACAACTTAATGGTAGGTTGTGTTCCAAGATGAACGACGTAAACAAACATTCTGCACGTGTAACAGCGTCATTGTCGTGAGAAAATTTTAATTTTTGATTACTGATCACAGTCTTCTCATAATCCAAATGTTTTTGAGTACGAATATGATTTGTCACATCACCTTTGCCTTTATGCGCAATGCTAAAATCACATCTGCAGGTAGAACAAAAGGCAAACTGTGGTCCCTTTCTGGATTCAATTATACATGGGTAATCAGCTGTGATAGATTTATTAAAACAAGACTGATATTTTCTACCAGACATAATGCTAAATAAAGTTATCGAATTAACATAACAACTGCAACTTGAAAATAAAACACGAGAAATAAAAATCCAAATAAAACTTGTTTACGAATTGGCCGTGGAAAGTGGAATAACGATACACGTGTGCAAACCGATGACGCCGCTTGTTTGGCTTTTCCTTTGAAATGGGTTGATTCGTTGAGCGAGTTTATCGCACGCTGTACCAAGGAGATTGAATCGAATGAAACAACCGAATTCACTCCCGAACTTCGGAACGGATCCATCTCTGTCGGCGCGGAGCATGAAGGGGGTTGCCAAACTAAGCTGTGTGACGCTGGGTTGCAAGGAGAGGGGGGAATCGCCACTGTGAACTATTTATAGCTCATGCTGGTAGCTGGGTGCTCCGTGAGGGAGAAAAAGAGAAGGAAATTAAGAGTTCCGCGTAACGCAGATTTTGCCGCGTAGGAATTTTTTTTTTTAAACTATTTTTATTTGGAAATCCGGCAATAATACTGTCTAATCCGGAAATCCGGAAAAAGTATGGAAAACCCGGTATTACCGGGATAAATCCGGAGAGTTGGCAAGTCTGAGTTAGGGATTTTTTTAAAAGAAAAAGCGATTGGAAATATCATGGCAGATAAAATTCATTTATAAACTTGGTTGAGACCCTTATATGGTCTATGCATACATCGCCACTTGAAAACAAAATTGTGGAGCAACTTGGTTAATGAACTTATCCAAGATATATATAAGATAAATTCGATGTGCAAATTTGGTTCGATTTGGAGTATTATTTCGAGAGTTACCATGATGATAAGCTTTCAATTATATATATATAGATATATATATATATATATAAAGAGAGAGAGAGAGAGAGATAAACGATGTGATTGGAATATTTCGATTTCCAAAGAAATCAACCTAAAATGGAAAATTTGGGTTTATGTTTTGAAAAATGCATATAAAATGCCCCCAATGAGTGCAGAAAGTTACCCCCGAATCCGCCGACCAACCCAAAGGTTTATGGCCGGCCCGAAGGCCCAAGGACGGTCGGAAAAAGAAGCATCCACCATCAACTAAAACTCAGCCAGGAGAACAAACCCAGAAAACCAGCAGAAAAAAAAAAAAAAAAAAAAATTTGGAAAAATCAAAATACAGAGTCACATGGAAGTGTTACATACAAAGCCAATAATACAAAAGCATAAAACAGTAGAACAAAAACAATCGTACTTGTGGTGGTACTTTTTATTTTATTTAATAATTGCCTTTAATTTAAAACAAAATATGTTAACAAATTGTGATCGTATGAAATAATGATGAATTACCCTAGGCTTCGATCTGATCATACATGGGTACATACCAAGTATAAGATAAATTCAATTTTTACTTTTTTAAGATATTTTAAAGTTTAGAATAAAACATACCCAGTCTTAAAAAAAAGGAAAGGCAGTCTTCAATTCCAATTTAATAGTATTTATTAAGATTAATTTGCTTTCCCACTTCAAGAATGCAGAATCCGGACAACTGTTATAAATCTCAAATCTCTAATACATAGCCATGCTTGTTTAAAATAAATTCAAGATACTTCACAAAATATTTATATAAAAAAATCATCTCCGGTCACTGCCACAATTTAGTTTCAAGTCATAATAACCGTGTGGGACCACATATATAAAAATAACGGTAAAATATAATGTAGGGACGTAGGTGCCCGGCCATTCTTCTCTACCCCAAGGTGGAACACCAACTCACTGATTTTTAAATTTCAAAAATCGCTCCTAAAGAAAAAACAGGTCCGCACACCTAAAATCACGGATACGCGATTTGGATTCGTTAATCGGACTTCAAAAGTAACCAATTAAACAGTACGCGCACGCAAGAGAAACAATCGCCGATTCTCCCGTTGACAAGTGTCGCGGGAAGCAAACTTTACAGGGTGCGTTGAGCCAGGAACGAACGGTTGCGATGAGATGCCTGCAAAACGATGTATTTTGGTATAGGAATTAAACAAGAGGTGATGTATTTACATCACAGTACTGAACAAAATGTCAAGCAGCGTGAATACAAATATACAGGAACACGCAAAACAGCAACAGAAATTCCCATAAAGTAACAAAGACCATATAGCCAAAATACAAAAACAGTATTAAAAATAGCAATAAGCACAAATTTTAAAATACAAAAATATAAATACAGCTAAAATAACCCAAGTTAACAAGGTTAAAAAGGTTAAAACAACAGTTTAAAAGTTAAAACAATTCGTAGCAAAAGCAAATACCAAAACATTGGAATAAAACACTAAAAGTAAAATACAACAGTTAAAAACAAGAACCTAAAATATATAAAGATACAGGAACAAGCGATAAAACTACATAACAATTACAAATAAGCAACAGCAAGACACCATTTACAATCCAAACAAATCAAGAGCCTAAAATTTATAAGTAATAAAAGTAAAACATTTGTTCAAATGATTATAGATGGAAGCAGCTCGTTTACACCAGAACCTAGAATTATCTATTCTCTAAAAGTAGTCACCAAGACTCTCTGCAGTATCTCTCTTAATACATTGACCAGAAAAGGAACAGCTAGTCGTCATGTAGTGCAGAGAATCCCCAAGAGAGCCACAAGGACAATTTGGACTATCCCTATCTTTAGCTTTATAGTGCAAATAGTAGGGAAAAGCACCATGGCCAGTAGCGAAGTAATAAAGAACTTGATTCTTTAGTTTAAAATCAAGAGAAACGGTAGGAAAAATACTAAAAGTAAGTCTGCCATTATCTGAAGAATCCCACTCACGTTGCCAAGCAATTTTCAGGTCTTTGTTCAGAAATTTCTTAGTAAGTGAGTTAGGATAGGGAATAACCACTCTATTACCAGTAACACAAGCATTCTTGGCCAAGAAATCTGCAATTTCATTACCCAAAATACCAGCAGAAAATGTTGCATCTATAACTCTCAAGTCATCCAACTGAGAGACATTCATGTTAACTTCAAAACTTTAAAAGTATAAAGCCACGAAATTCTGCCGGTATTTACAAAATTCCATTTAAACATCAAAACAATAGCGATGGTTGTTATAGGAATGACTAAAAGGAAAATCAATACACACATCAAACAACATATTAACGACATTAAATTTGGAAAATACGGTACCACGTTAGCACAAACCTACAAAAATGAAAATATTAAAATAGATTTTGAAAACACGGAAAAAATCACTAACTACAACAACTACAATTATGCACTCTTTCGCGAAACAACAGAAATCATTGACCAACCCAACGCATGCAACCTAGACCAATCAACAACAGGTATAGATGCTACCTGGCGCCATCTCCTGAAAGAGAGAAGGGAGGTCAAGCATCGGAAGGAAATCTTCACAGATACGCAGCATGGAGTAACCAGCGCTGACGATAAGGGGGGGAACCCCTGATTTGAAAGTACTTCGCTGCTAAAAGGTTACATCAATAAAGCTGAAGTAAGGTTTTTGTTTTTATAATATTGCATTCATGTTAGTTTTATTATAGCCAAGTTTTTTCTTTATACCATCTACAAGTTGATTCTTTTCAAATATTACATTTTTAAGTTGTGTCCTTTTTCTTGCCAAGATGCGATATGTCAATTTTACTTTGATAGTTTTTAACAATAATTAAAATGTGCAGAAAGAAATACATGATGGGGAACTGCGCGGAGTCCACTTATGCCAACTAGTTTTTTTATATGAACACACACACAAATAAAAAAAAAGGAGATACATTATTAGGTATAAAAGATCACATAAAATCAAATAAACTCTAAAATACCTTACAAATTAATTCTTTTTTTAGCAGCATTTATATATTTCGGCTTACTAGGCATAGCCATCCTCAGATGTTGATACTGCCGCTTACTGACCGTTGTTCATGTCCTGCTTGCTGTCGGTCAATTGAAGAAAAGAAGGAAGGAGAAAGATCTACCGACAACAAGCAGGACATTAACATCAGTCAGTAAGCGGCTGTATCAACATCTGAGGATAGCTACGCCTAGTAAGCAGAAATATGTAATCAAATGCTGCTAAAAAAGGATTAATTTTTAAGGCACTTTTGAGTTTATTTGAAAAGAAAATACTTTTTTACTTAAATTTTCTTCTATTCCTATGTATTTCCTTACAAAATAACTTAGAATCGAGGATTATTTTTATTTTCGTGAGTTTTCAAAGTTTTTTTTTCAAATTTATGAATACATGAAAGTTCTTTCACTTCCAAAATTGAACAAAAAATAGTCCTGCAAAGTTTCTAATGCTTCTAGTGCTCTTGTGGGAGTTGGGGGAACTACTGCTTCATCTTCATCATCGTTGTCTTCTTCATTTGCGTCACTGCCATTTATTTCAATTGCTCAGTCACCAATTTTTCGCAATTCAGCTGTATATTAAATTTTCATCTTGAAAAACTTACAATTTAAATTGAAAAAATTTCGGCGACAGAAAAAAATCCATGCATAAACGAAAGATGCTTTTTTAGTCTTGCACATAAATGAATAAGAATTATCATTGTTTTCCTGTATCCGTGGGCCTGGAGCCCTAAAAAACATGCATAAGTGAAAAGGGTGTATATAAGTGAGAGATCACTGTAATCTGATTTATTTTAACACATTAATTGACACATCAGACTGACACTGAATTTTCCGTTCAGGCTGCATCAGTCACCAGTGAAGTGACTGACACTGAGCTTTACATTAAAGCTGCATCAGTCTACGGTGATTGACACAGAAACTTTCATTCCGGCTACGTCTGTCACTGGCGACGCACAGAGTAAAATATATTACAGGTATGCCACTTAAACAGAAGAATGAAATTCCCTGACTTTTCCAGGTTTTTCAGAAATATTCTAAGAAAATTCCTGTCTAACCGTATATTAAACATTGGTTGCGTTCAGGGCAAATTAATTATGGTATCATTTGAAAACACAAAAGTTACATATAGTGATAGCATCTGTCACTTAAAGCGAAATAAAAAACTTCTTTCGTGAGTGGAAAAGAAGGGTGGGGGTGTTTAAAACAAATGGTGGAAGCTAAGAGGAAAACAGAAAACAGAAAAATGACCTTATGTTGACAAATTGTTTATTTTTTGGCAATCATCTTATGAAATTCCCTGACTTTTCCCAGATTCTAGCTAAAATATTCAAATTCCCTGACTTTTAAAGTCAATTTTCAAATTCCCTGACTATTCCAGGTTCTCCAGGTTGCGTGGCAACCCTGATGTTAAAAAAATAAAAATAAATAAAAATATATTGTTTTAAATAATTACTTAAAATTTATTTAAATTTTTCTTCTGAGCAGTTTGAATGGCCTTACAAGGATATCCTTATACATTTCCATGGCACTTGTTAAAAAGATTAAAATTTCAAAAATTTACTTTTGGGAAATACTTATACTATTTTATAGCACAAAAGATACATTTAAAAAGAATCAAATATGTTTCAAATGTATAATATCATTATTCTAGCAAATAAGAATAGAATTTACTGGAATAAAAATGCAAGAATCTAAATATGCATAAAATCGACAGAAAATTCAATGGAAACATTAACTTACAGATGTCGCCTGAAAAGAGCTAGTTGTCCTTCTATGATCCAAATCATGACACAGACATGCAACAAAGAGAGATAAACTTTCTATTCTAACTGACTACAAAAATAAATAAATAAAAATTTAAAAATAAGTTGCAACAAAATAAAAATATTTATACTAATTGACTGAAAAAAAAAAAGCAATTAATTTTAGTTTATTTATCTCACATCATCCTTAATAATAAATTTACTTATCTTCGATGAAAAAAATTATGAAAAGAAAAGGAAACATACACAAATTTTACATTATTTTTCTATACTTCATGCAATTATTTACTTTAGATTTAGCTTTAGACAAAATGAAGAAATTTTAAAAGTTGTGATAAATGCTATTGCACAGTTGGAATCCTTCTGAGAACTTTCAGCAACATAATCCAAACATTGTGTATATTGTGGACCCTATATATTTCATTTTATGTATTTATTTTTATTAGATAGAACAGGCTTTAATACAGTCTGTCATTTTTATGTAGAAATCGTATCTCCTGCCACTAGTGTTCACATTTTTTTTAAAAAAGGGCACTTTTTTGTTTGTAAAAGGGCACATATTGATAAACGAAAAGGCACTTTCTTTCCCACTCACTTAATGGTTTATAAAATGTACAGTCCACTAAATGAACAAACAAAATGAAATAAATGCAAATAAAAAAAAGAGAATACTCATCTATCTCATCACCTAATTCACAGAGAAACACAGCTGGTACTATCCTTCTTGGATTCATGTCTATTTTAATTTAATTATTTATTAAAAATGTACTTAGCATTCATTTACACATGGAAACATGGAACGATGTTAAAATTTATATTTCCAACGAATTCACAATTTTGACTTCTAGATTGTAGACATTTTTTTACAATCTGATACTAAATTTGAAGTAATTTAGACAATAAGCTTAGCAATTATACTTATTAGGATTTTTGAGTTTTTTAATGTTAAATTCATTTTTCAATCTTATATCTGATCGAAAACACTAAAATATCTTTAAAAAATAGCGATATAGCAGATGGGAAAATACAGGACACAATTTCAATTGAAAAAAGTGAAGGGCGCATTTTCCCTTCAAAAAAGGGGCAGGGTGCATTTTTCATTTCAAAAAAGGGCAGGGCGCATCGGCACTCTTTGAAAAATGCATAACATGAACACTACCTGCCGCTAAGATTTTATGCATTTACATTTTTATACAATTGTGCTTCTGAATTCTAGTGAAATTTTACTCTCAATATGACATCTATAAAACAAAATAGATCATTTATATCAAATCCATTCTTATTTATGGAAATGGACATCTATATTTTCTATTGTAATTCTTTTTTCTTTTTCTTTTTTTAAAATAAATTGAACCTTGAAGGATCTATAAAATGTAAGTACTGCTCATTGAATTTTCTACTTGTTTAGTGGATAATTAACTATTCACACAATGAAGAATCACATGAAGCTAAAAGAAAATTATCAGTATATACTGTAAACAGGGATGAGATTAGCAAAAATACAAAAAAGCTGAAACTGTATGCAAAGGCACGATGTTGAAATGAAATGCCAGAATTTTTATGACACAATCTATTATATTAAAGTAATAAATATTTATTTTAATCTTCAATGTATAAAAAAAGAACAAATGCACATCAGAAACATAAAAAAAGCTGAACTTTTTCTTTTAAAAGCTGGAAAGCTAAATGTACAAAAAAGCTGAAGAATCTCATCCCTGTGTAAAGGTCTTTAGGTTTATTCTGAACTTACTTATTAAAAATAGCACATGTTAAGTATATATATGTCATAAAGCATAAAAACGTTTTTCTTTTTTCGGCAATATATGTAATATTCACCTCATCTAATCAAACTTATTTAAAGATTTAAAGCTTTCCCATTAGTACACCTAAGTTTGGACCTTTGCGTATTTTTCCCCCTTGGTTCTTTATTTGAGGTTCCCCCAGTCTCACGTACGGCGGCTATGATTTGTTTTTCGTCACCACTTTTCTCTCTGGGATGGTTCTTCCCATTGGTTGCTCTGGGCAGTGACGTTCTAGTGTTTGCCGGGTAGGCAAAAGCGCATGGTCTTGAACAGTTAATTTAATTTAATTTATTTATTATTATCATTTATTTTTTTTTGTGTGTGTGTGTGTGGGGGGGGGGGGGCGGAAAGCAGCTAGGGACGTTAGTTGGCGTGGGACCGGGCTCTAGTCGTATGATGGGCACGTTTTATTCCCAGCTTTAAAATGAAGATTAAATATAATATTAATATAAATAACTTAATATATAACTTTTAGCAGCCTTAAACAATTTGGGATTAGTTTTTTTTTTTTTTTTTTTTTTAATGCCTAACCAGGAACCTGATCCAATTGGATTGCATTTAACTTGGATGTCCATACCAAGTGGAGCCAGACGTTAAAGTTCGTAAGCTATCTTTCCTCTCATTTTCTTCAGCTAGAATTAAAGATTTGATTTAAAAAAAAAAAAAAAAAAAAAAAACTTTTAACGCCTTTTTTCCCCATCAACTTCTGGATGACTTCTTTTTGTAATTTCAATTTCATTATTTGTTAAAAAGGATATGCATAAAGTGATGTTTTTATCTATTTACTTTTCCATGTTAATAATTTTCAAACTGATTAGAATATATTGAATAAAAGTTTGTTGTTTTTATCTTAAACTCTCGTCACTATTTCCTTTTTTTATTCTGAACATATTTTTCTTACGTATGGATAGACTTATTTATTTAATGCAAAGAAATATCTACCCAGTTATGCTAATTGCAATTTAACGCTGCTAGCTGCTATCATTTACTTGGTAAACATTACATGTTAAGTTTGACATGTTGTAAGATCTGAAACGGGAAAAAGGCGCCTCACGCGCCACCGAGCGGGAGTTTGTTGTAATTTTTATCTATGTTGTTTTTATTTATTTTTTATTAATAACTGTAACATTTAATTATGTTTGGTTAGTAAAATTTGAGGTTTTAGCTGGTAATAAAAGGTAAAGAACTAACGTTGTATTTTTCAACCGGCAAACGTTTATATATATTGCTTACTTAGTGCTAGGTCAACTTAAAGTTTTAAAGTAAAAGTTTAATTAATAAATTGTATAATTGTGGTATGGAATATTTTATTTCTCACATAGTTTAAACTTTTATTGAAAGCATTTCTCATTAAATGGATATATATTTACTTACGTTTTGGCCGGAAACTTGATTTTTAATAAGTTCCGTTTGTGTTTACATTGGAAAACTATAGCTAACGATGATCGGTTGGTTGCTCACTGGTTTCCTAACATCTTTTACTGGTCTATCTGTTTAACTGCACTATCGCCGACTGCCGATACTAGATGGCAGTGCGGTAACTAGTTTTAGCGAGCTGCCATTGGTTGTGTGTTCTGATCCGATGATCAGCATTTAAGGACTTGCCGACGAGTGATGTGGGCAGTTCTTTAATGTTTTGATTTGTGTATATCTGTCTGGTGGAGTAGCTCTAGGATGTCCGTTTTTAAAGTTCAACCGATAATAATGTCTATTAAATGAAATATTTTTACTCCTGTCATTGTGGTTTCGTGCAGAGTTTTTCGGTGGTTGCAAAAGGTCATAAGTTATTTTTCCCTGTTAAGTTTTTCTTGTAGAAATGTTTTTCAAGAGATGTTTAGTAGCTCATTGACTTCTGGTACATTGAGTTACATGTAGTTCGTTAGACTCTGGGCTAAAGTCGTCGTGTTGTTTTGTGATTCTGTTGTTTGTTAACCTTGGTTGACATCATTTTGGCTTTATGGCACATTAAGTTTATAAATGTTTATATCGTTTCTTTTACAATGAAGTTAAGTTTAAATTCTATTTAATTAATTGAAAGTTTACTATTGTTGAAGTTTTTCCTGTTGAGTTTTGTTAAAGTTGGAAAAGGTTTAATGCAGTTAAAATTACAGATAGATTTATGTTTTTAAAAGTTGTTTAAATTGTTGAGTTTAGTTAAAGTTTATTATAGTTTATGTTGGTTGAGATTAATAACAGTTTTAATGATTGTTGAAGTTTTTTAAGTTTTTGTTAAGTTTTATGTAGCTCGTTTTTTTTTAAGTTGCTGGTCAACGTTTGTTAAAATATCATTTACAAATTGATATTAGTTGCCATGGATAAAACGTATGCTAATATTGTTGTTGAAATTAATGCTAATATATTGTTGTTGAAAATTGTTTTACATGTTAAATTTTCATACTAATAAATACAGTTGTTTTTTTAAACTTGTCCTCATTATTTTGGTAGCATTTTTTAGACATACATTTGAGACTGCTTAATGCATTTTACAGTTAAAGTTTTCATTGTGCATATTAAGATACTCCGCAATATTAAAACTGGCCAAATCGGCTATCAGAGTTTCATAAAGTCGGATTTTTCAAGGATCGCGAACCAGCTGGTCGCCGAAGGCGGCTAGTTTATAATAAATATGTTTTTAACAATATACTTATAAGTTAATAAACATGTGTTTAAAACATGGAAATACAATGAAATCATCATATTCTGTAAAACTAAGGCAGTTCTAGTACATTTATATAACACTTCCACTAAACTTAAAAATCTACAGATAACCCTCTCAATATTTGGTAAAATTCCAGTCTATACAGACATATAATTAACTACAGAATAATGTAACACAATAAAGTAAAACAATTTCACAAATTTATTTTTTATTAATTTAATGAAGTATTCATTTCATAAACTAGGGGATTATTAATTAGAATTCTGATAATTAACAAACATTTTTCACATATTAATTCTAGGGAGAATTTTGCCAAAAACTGCATCAAATATTTTTTAAGTCAGAGGAGTACTTTATAAATTCTCAAAGTAAATAATAAATGATAAGAGGGATGCTAAACAAATTTGGGGGGAAAAAATTCCTGAGTTTTCTCTGTCTCTCAAAAAAAAAAAAAAAAAAAAAAAAAAACATACAAAGATGGAGCATTAGAATACATATTTAGATGATGTTAATTTTATTAACTGACTATAGGTGGGGGAAAACTACATATTTGGCTTTTTTTCTGTACCATAAAATCCTTTAAATTAAAATATATATATATATATATATATATATATACTATAAAATTAAACAATTTAAAACTAAAAACTGAAATTAAAACTTTGTTATAAAATTTTTTTCTTATATTTTTTCAAAAATTTTCAAAGTTTTCTGAAATTTCTGTCCCTTTGCAATACATTTTGTAATTCCCTGTTTTTTAAATAGATTTTTAAATTCCTCGAGTTCTTTTTTTTCAAGGTTTTCCTTGGATTCCAACCTTTCCGATTCTCAGGTTTTCCCCTGAAGCCACCTTGATTAATAATTAATAATACAAATAAAGTAAGAAAAGATAAAAAAAGAAAATAATTTACCTCAATTTGCATTTTTAAATGTATTTTAAAATTCTGTAGAAAAGCAAGGGATAAGCACAAAGACAATTCAAATACTTCAGGAACAGACGAAACTCCACTTTTCGATAATGCTACACACAGATATTGCTTGACAGCAGAAATGAACATTTCGTTTGATTTAAACACTGGGCTTGCATTTTGTAAGACAGATAAAAGAAGTTGAAGGGAAAGAATTTAACTCATGTGATCTGCAAAGAAAGGTGTATATTTTCCTCTGTTAACATTCAATTAAATATTTCTAAAAATTTTAGAGTATATTTTATGCACATGGTACACATACGAAATTAATAATACTTTTATTTTTTAGGTAACTTCCTAGCAAATAGTTATATAATTGAATTTAACTGATTATTTCAAAAATATAAGGAGATCCAAAATATATCCAAGATAAGTCTTGTCTGTCTTTCTTTCTTCCCCCCCCCCTCCCCTCTCAAGTATAAAGCACAATTGTTTGAAATTTGTGAAGCATGTTTGCAATATCAAAGCATTTTGTTTAATATGTTTTCATATCATCATTTAAACCTAAAAAATATATTACTAACACTTAAAAGCAGAAGTTTTTTTTTTAATCATCAAAATATATGTTTCAACAACTAAAAAGTTTAAAAGACTGAAAAAAGGACTTCAGGTAAAATTTTAAGTCAAAGTTACTTTAAACCCCAGTAGTAGAATTTCTTGTATCTGCAGAAAAACAAATTTATATGTGAGCCAGAAATGCCCGATCAAATTTGGTATTGCAAAAAGTTATTAGCAATTAATTAAACAAAATTTGCATCTACAAAGAAAATAAATTAGGAAGATATGACAAATATAGCAATCTAGAGACATAATGAAATTCCATTAGTATTTTTAAGCCCGATATTGTTTTTTGAGCTGTAAATTATTCCATAGAGCCTAAAACTAAATTATTCTGTACTCACTGTCATGCTGCACTGTGTTATTAATGTATCATCATGATAATTAGGTATTTAATATGATTTCATACTTGCCAACCAATTTTAATAAAAAAAAGGGAAGATTTTTGTTGAAAAACCAGAAGATTTCATAAAAAAAGGTAAGATTTTTTTTTTTTTTTTTCTCTTTGACGCATTAAACAATACAGTTTTACAATTTTAATATTTAGAAGCAATCTATAAAAACGTTTTACTATAGATTGATTATTTTAAATATATAAAAGTTTTAAAAGAAGTTATTCCTTTTCAACATATAAATATCTACAAAACAGAATCTGTAAGAAATTTATTTAACAATAAACAAAAAAACTTACTTAAGTTAAAGTATAACTAATTTTTTAAATAAATATAGAATATGATTTTTGTGTATGTACATTAATCATACATATAAGAAATAGTAGCAGTAGCTAATTATCAGTTTCAAACGTGCATAAAACCAACTGAGTACTAATATTCTTAAATTAATTTGGGAAAAATGTTCCTACCTGAAAACATTATTCTTCATTTTTTCCCCATGTTTACACATTTGGTATAAATATGACATACAAATATTTAATTTAATTGATGAAAAATAAACAGATTCATTAAATTCAGCAATAAAGATCGAAAAATAATTACATACATGAGAAATATTGAGCACTTCCATTGCTTTATTGTTTCTAGAATTGATCACAATCCAGGGAAAGGATGGGGGGGGGGGGGGGAATACAAAAATAATTACAGAGTAAGAAATCTTTCAACTCTACTTCTAGAATCTAATGTAATAACTTTAAAATTAATATTATTATTTATGTTGCAGATGGATAAAGATTAGGAAAGAAAAGACTTCTGCAGAACATTTGATTGCTGATCACTAATTGTAGATAAATAAAGGGGGGGGGGGGGCAAAAAATAATTACATCAGCAAGAAATATTTAACAATTCTATTTCTTTAAATGTTCTAGAATCTCATAAAGCAAGTTTGAAATGAATATTGACATTTATGTTATGGATGGAAAAAGATTGGGAATCAGGAGTTTTCGTAGAACATTTGGGTTTCTTTTTAAAACGAACGATATCCGCGATTTTTTTAAAAACGGAAGATTTCATCATCTGTCCGGAAGACCGGAAGATACGTTAAAAAACCGGAAGTCTTCCGGGAAAACCGGAAAAGTTGGCACGTATGTGATTTTATAATATCCAAATGCTAATTTAATTACAGATTTAACTTTTATTTCTTCTTTTTTTGGCTGCTTGTTTCTTTCTTTTTTTTTTTTTTTTAGGGGGGGGGGGTATATCTACTTGTATCTTTATTTAATTAATAATTAAAAACAGACAAATTAATGCTTTTAGCATTCCAGAAAAAAAAAAAAAAAAAAAAAAAAAAATCACAAAAAACAATATAATATTTCTTTGACAAACAGTGGCTGATAAACAGGGGCCCTTAAAGATTTTTAGTTTTAATATATGTTTATTTATTTACAAAGATTTTTCAGTTCATAAGGTTTTTCACAAAAAAAAGAACTTTTGCAATATGGTTGAAATAACTGAATATCCAAAGTAAATACTCAGTATGTGAAAAACCCAATATAAAATTACAACTTTGGAAAATACCTAAAATCTAATTCATTCTTTCGCTGACAATTTGCTTAATTTCTATCTCATAAAAAACAATACTATTGTAAAAGTCACCCCGCCCAGCAAAAACTTACCTTTCTTAAGCAGCCATAAAAAGGATTGATATAAAATTTCGCCTCCGCTATTGAATCCAGGGTACTCAATCAGGGTAGCTTAATGAAGATCTGCCAATAACACTGCATGTATCTAATAAATCCTATTCTAATAATCCTATATTCTAATAAATCCTAATCTATTTCAACATTCTTTGTTATCTGTTTTAGTTTTTCCACTGCATTATAAAGTTATAAATTAAAGTATTTTTACGGTGAGATACATAATAATATTTTAATCTTTACTAACTATTAATTAAAACTTCTACATAGGGGACGCACCCCGCTGTAAAAATACTTTCAATTATAACTTTATAATGCAGCGAAAAATCTAACACAGATAACAAAGAATGTTGAAAGAGATTAGGATTTATTACAAAGATACATGCAGTGTTATTGGCAGATCTTCATTAAGCTAGGCATTGAGTACCCGGGATTCAATAGCGGAGGCAAAATTTGACATCAATCCTTTTTTTGGCTGCTTAAGAAAGATAAGAGTTTTTGCTGGGCGGGGTGACTTTTACAATAGTATTGTTTTTTATGAGATATCACTTCTTTTTGCAGGTTATATATGTGCTTTCATAAATATATATGCATAATGAATACATTTGTGTAATAGATTAATAAAAATCGTGCGTGCTATGCACAGATGTAAATATAGTGTTACAGATTTCTAAATAGTACTAGTTATTTTTATGCGATTTCTTTCTAAAGAGGTTTAGTCACATTATAAAATGTCAATTTTTCGCATTTCTAGCTTGTTTCCGCGTTAAAAAAGATCCTTCTCCGTTAAAAACACACTTTATCAGGGCATGTAATGGACTTGGCGATGAATTTGGCGAATTTATCGCACCTTGACAACTATTTTGACGACCTTGGTGAAAAAAACCTTTATTATCGATAGACCCATTGTCGAAGCTGTAACTGGATTATACGGAAGTTACTATAAAATTCAGGATTAAAGGCAAGCTATAAAAGGGGTCCCATTTCGATCACTCAGGTGAGTTTCTTGCTAACACTTTATGGAATAGAAAGTTCTGCTTGACTAAATCTCTACCAATGAATTGTAGCCTATTTCTGTATGTTATGACTATGGTATCGTTTGTGCCATGATTTTTATGTTGTCAGCTGTTATTTAAGCTACATTTTCTGGTGAAACTCAAGTTGATACTGGGTTTAACAGACCTGTAATCGTCCGAAATATTCTGTAAATAATTTTTTAAACCTCTGCAAGGTTCTTCTTCCATTCACAGAAAATTCACAAGCCCCGAAGCACAACAATATGTTTGTCTAATGCGTACATATTATGCGAGTGTGTAATTCTTAGGGAAGCCATGTTTATGAATATGCATTTATAAGATGTGTGTGTTTCATATTGACATTCGAATGAATTTGCATTGCATTTATTCCTTTAAACTCTACTTAAAGCCACTTATGTCATTGTCATTTCTTGTAATTTCATTCTTAAAATTCTGAATTGACTTCACTCGACTTCCTGAACATTTATTAATTAACCAGCCGCCTTTGGCGACCAGCTGGATTGCGATCGTTGAAAAATCTGACTTTACGAAACTCCCACTCGGTGGTGCCTCATTTCAGGTCTTACAACAGCTTACTAACATATAGTGAAAACAGCTTTATTAAAAAATTTAAACCCAGTAAATTTAATCACAGTAACTGCCCAGAGAAAGATTTTCTTTGATAAAAATTATTTTGACTTTTTTGATGTCATACATTTGTACCATCGCAGATAATAATAAGTTGATTATCAGATAGATTTAATAAATTCTTGCCTGTATTGGAGGTGTTAGAAATAAGATCTTGACGTGTAATAGTACCATAACTAAAATATTTTGGTAAAATATCTCTCTTAAAACCTTTCATGATCTAGTCAAAAAATTCTGATACGTATTGTTCATACTGCAAACCCAAAACAGCAGCAATGGTCTTATTTCAATTTCCTGTCCTTAATTTGAAAAGAAAAATTATTAAGGCTTGCGGCACAGTCTGAGTTTTTGTATTTCTCATTGAAGGTAGCATATGTTTGAGCTCTATAATGTTTTCCCAAGCAAATTTGGGATTTAAGTTGATTTTCTGATAATCCATTTTCTATTTGATCGAACAATGTTCGATTAGATGTTTGGGAAAGTACATTTATAAAAGCAACTAATTCTGATTATTTAATTTTACTTGTATTAGAAATGATGCATAAGCCGGACAAGTCATCTTCATAAATTCTATCACCAATCATATGTTCATTGCAGCAACGATCACCATCGAGTATAAATTTTTTTTTTTTTTTTTTCAGAAAATGTCACTTCGTGTTTCAAGAGATATTACTCGTAGATTTACTTCTTTCTACTCGACATATTATACAGAACTGATGTGTTGATACTACTTGTGGAAAAGGCATTTCAATATAATCATCTTCTTCAGGACTAGTTATGCGACACACAAAATCATCATCGTTTGTATCTACAGGTTCGACTATCATAGAATCACTGCGAGTCTTGGAATCACTCATGGTAGGCTTTGAAATTGAGGCTGCCTTTTTATAAAACTTAGACGACATTTGTTGCATATTACGTCACTTACCGAGATATTCTTATTGAAACAATCACTGTATGCTTCAGCTTCATTTTCAGTTTTGATAACTTTTCTATACTTGTTATTTTTACATAAAAATCTACAACAGTTTTACATTTACCAGACATATTTTGTGTATAATTACACACTAAAAACACAATAAAATAGTTTTCTATAGAAAAATTAAAAGTTGAAATACTCTGAAACAATACGCTGAAGATTACTTAAGTTGAGCTAATACAGAGTACTGGCCAGAATGGATGACTCACTTTTTTCCCGTTGATAGTGACGTATTGGCGCCAGATTTTCGTTTTGGCTGTCTGCCAAAGGGCAGGTGTTCTTGCTTGGCATTTCGTTAGTTCATTAGTTGCGTTCGCCGTGTGTTGACGTACAAATTTTTGCTGAAGGGTGCAATAATATAAAAATGCCTGGTAAGAGAATTTCATGCAAAATGCATGCACAAATAAAGATTCTGAGCGAAGAAGGTTATAGTACTTGGGAAATTGCTGCCAGATTACAATTGGCACAAAAGACAGTTTCCAGGTGTATAAGTAATTTCAAAACAACCGGAAATTATGGCTATTCAAAGCCAAAAGGTTGTCACAAGAGCACAAGCAAGCGCATGGATGAGTCCATAATTTTGGCAGTGAAGAAGTCACCCAGAAAATCAGCGAAAGCAATCCAAGCTGGTTTACCAAAAGATGTTAATATCCCTAGCCAAAGGACAATCTGCAGGAGCCTATTCAATGCCAATTTAAAGTTCTACAAACCTGCTAAGAAGCCTAAATTGTCTCCCAAACATAGTGTTTATCAACTGACATTTTGTAAAAAGTATCAGGGTTGGACTGCGGAGCAATGGAAACATGTGATGTTTTCAGACGAAACTCAAGTATCGCAGTTTTATGCATTTTGTAGAAATATACGACGGCCTCCCAATAAAAGAGACTGCCAACGCTACATTATTGCCACCGTGAAGAATGCTGCAAAACTCATGGTCTGGGGAGCGATTTGTGCCAAAGGAAGATTTGGATTGTGGTTCATGCCTGAAGGCACATCAAATAATGGAACTATATCTCGATGTGCTAAAAGAGAAGTTACCACTGTTTATGAATATCAACCCGTGCACACACTTCCAACGTGATGGAGCACCTTGCCACCAGACTAAATCTGTTAAGACATGGATTGCAAAGCAGGGGTTTCAGATCCTTAGGCCGTGGCCCAGAAATTCCCCGGATCTTAACCCAATCGAGAACTGTTGGGTAATTTTAAAGCGTAAAGTTGCTGAGTGTAACCCCACTTCACTTTGGGACTTAAGAGAAACTATAAAACAAGTATGGATTATAGAAATTACACCAGACTATTGCGAAAAATTATGTATTTCCATGCCTGATCATATCCAAGCTGTATTGGAAAAGAAAGGTTTCTACACCAAATATTGAACCCTTTCTCAATTATGTATGTATACTGTGCTTATGTAACTAAAATTAATAATTCCCATGAAATAAATACTTGGTTAAATGCAACTATTCTTGTGCATTCATAAGCATCACAGTTTTTTGTGGTGAGTCATCCATTCTGGCCAGTACTGTACTGGTGGGGGTAGAAGAAAATATATTGCAGCCACGTTCCTTAAAACTACCAAGCGACGACGCATCCAAAATGTTGGATGTGTGTCAGCTTGTGATTTGGAAATCCAATAATTCATGCTCTGTTATCATTTGTTTTCTCTGAGCCAGATGACTGTCACCCCTATTTTAACAGTGAACTCGTTGAATTAGCGCTTGCGCAGAGGCTTCCATAAGTTGAAGAATAAACAAAATGCTACAAATTATACACACGCAACTAGCTGGAAAGCGGCAAGTTGCGTCTTGTTCTTTAAAAACGTAGTTCCACAAACAATTTTCAACTCTTTATGTCAAAATCAACGTCTTACTTATATTTTTAATTACTAACTAATGTATTTTTTATTAATAAACATGTTACTACTTTTTAATATAGTAATAAAAATTTCAATCAAAAGACAAATGTAAAGTCATTAGTAACTAAGACGGTCATAAGAAGTTTTAATTTTTTTTTGGAAGTGTTGCACCCATTTTATATTTATGCACTTTTTGGTAGTATTACTAGACATAGTAAGCTACATTATATATTTTTTCTGTGATTGTACCTCTGCATGAACTAGGAATACTTGAAAAAAAAAAAAACACTTTCATTTTTTATTAATAGTAAATACGATAGAAAAATTCTACAAAAAATATATAATGTAGACTAATATTTTGTCTAACTAACATTTTTCGTTTCATTAGTGTAGCTGTAATTGTTTTCATGAAAATCAATTTTAAAAATTACCCCCTCTAGCATCTATTTGATCCATTATCTCCAGAACGCAGCGAGATAAGAGGCTGAATTTGTGTCAATGGTAGTTTCATATCTCGCAGATGTTACCACACGAGTCATTTTCAAAATACCTTTCTGGGGCCTCTGACCCTACCTTATCCTACTAGACCCTTTTTGGGTTAAATATCACAAAATTGAAAATAACTACCCTGTGTATATTGACCAAAAATTTTTTTGATTGTAAAAGTCACTAGTACAGGTCAGAAGAAATATCCATGCAAATTTTCAGCTCATTAGCTGCAGAACTCTAGGCTCAACTGCTGTCTTAACAATAACAAGAAGAAGCAGAAGAATGTAACCGGCAAATTTCGGGTTTTCAAAGTTACGTAACTCGGGCCCCTTAATGAACGACATGCAAATTTGTATGTTTTGTCTTAAGGGTATGCTCAAGGTCTGTGCAAAAAATCATAGGCCTTGGGGATCAGGGAGCTGAGATACAGGTAATCGAAAAGTCCGAGATGATATATCGACATAATATACACTTGTAGCGTTCACCATTGACTTTCCTACTTTGTAAATTTCATTTGTTTTTCTCTTAATCTTTGTTTTTGCTTGGCGGGTGTTTGTTTTAGCTTGGTGGGATGAATGCTACTGCGTTCCTTGATTCTATTTAAATGAACTTTTGACAAAAGTTGCTCAATATGTCTAGCTTTGAACTTATGTAACAAAAATTTTTTTTATCTTTCGCGCATGTCCAGTAAAAAAATATTTACTATAAATGCTCATATTTCAGCCAACATTATACGTGTGAATTTTATGTATCAGAATAATATTTATTAAATGTTTTGTCAATTTTTCTACAAGTTTGGAAAGCTTTATGGAAATCCATTCTAGTTATAACCAAATAATGTGCCAAAAAATTAATAATTTTAGAAAAAATGTATATCTGCCTGAATAATTGTGCAATTCCTGCACCAAAACATACAAATATAGTACATAGTATGTGCAACAATGTGTTAAAGTTACAAGTAATTTGTAGCTTTTTATGATACTGGGTGATCTAAAGTATTTTTGCTTTTCTTCAATTTGTGGTTGGTCCACTAATTGCACTCTAGACTAAATCGATAATGGAAAATATGCGTTTTTAAATGTTCTTTCCACGTCTGAAGTTCCAGGTCATTTTGTCAACTATTTTTTTTATTATCAAAAAAAAAAAATCAATAATTTAATCACCCACTGTATCTTAAGGCATCTTCATAATGTGTATTAGGAAACATAATAAATATTATTGTTAAAACTTTTTAAAATAAAACTTTTTAAGTAACAAATACTACAATATTAAGAAACATCATCATTACTATAGATAAGTTATTGGAAATAAGTTTTTCACCTCTGAAATCTTCAATCGACATTTAATGATAAAATAAACAGATTTCATTGGACTATTTTAGGATCAATTTAGCATTAAGATAGTATTTTAGGATCAATTTAGCAGTGATGTATAATTATTTTTCGATATCCATGAATATTGTTTAATAAACATTAATGGCTGTATCACACAAGATACTCACAACACTAACATTCACAATATTTCACTCAACACAATACAACAGTAAGAAGTTGAGCAAAATTTCTTGTGTGATACAGCCATTAACATACAATCATAACTTATTACATAAAAATGAAAATGGGCATACTTAGGATCAAGCAGGCCTTCTGGCAGAGGTTTCATACTTAATTTACATAAAGAACGAAAAACTAAAAAGCATCTTTTTTGCAGAATATGAGAAAAGCCAGCATGTACTGGTTCTGCTTGACTTTCAAGACTTTCTTGTGCTAGAGTACGAAGAAGACTGCTGGAGACAGATGATGATATATCAATAGTTGCATTAGAAAGACTATTGATATTTTTCTCGAACAAAGAATGTGGTGTATCAGCTATTTCATCTATAAATAAGAGAAAATATAATATTGGAATTTTTTATTATTATTATAGCACACACACACACACACACACACAAAAAAAAAAAAAGTAGTGTAAAGAAAATATGAAGATATACTGAAATATTCTATGAAAAAATAAATAAATGAAATTTCAGAAAATGATTACTTTGAAATTTTAAATATAAATCATCAGATAGGTTTAAATTTACTATATAATTATGATCCAATGCAGTAACTTTTTCTAAATGCAGTCTCTTTCCCCCCCCCTCTCCCCCCAGGCTAAAAATATGAAAGCATACATATTCATATACATTTTATTTTATACAAAAAGACATTTATGACAAAATAATCATCATCTATTCTTATATCAAAATTTCAGATATGTTCACATTTCAATATTTTGTTAAAAATAGAGTTGTGTTTTATTCTTTGGTAAATACAATATATATTGTCTATAATTTACACAGATAATTTTTTATTATCATTTTAACAGTCAAATATGTGGGCTAAAAGTTGCTGACATATTTTAAGCTTTAACATAAAATCAAGTAATTGACATAGGAGTGAAGTTTGTTTCACAATGAAAAGTTTTATATTGGAAAGTAATCTGAACAACAATGAAAATGGTAAATCAATTAAGTCCATGTGTTTGCTAATAATGATTGTTGAAGAGACTAGACTGCTGTTATTTGCATCTTTAATACTTCAGTGACAGTCACAGGGACAGTATGCGCTTTGTTCTTCTCATTGTACCACAAAAAAGAAATAAAGAAGTGTTAAGTATGGGAAAAGGAAGTGGTCATAGCAGAACTACAAGAAATACTTTAAAGAAAAAACTTAGGGTCACAGTAAGTAGCACAACCTGGATGAAAATTGCTAACTATCTTTTTATTTGCCTGAACAGAAAATTAAATACACTACTGGCCATTAAAATTGCTACACCAAGAAGGAATAATAATAACGGAATGAAATTTGTTGGACACATACATTATAGTAGGAAGAACAATTGATTAAAATTTCAGGAAATTTGGAGTAATATGTACTGAGAAAACAGTACATAAAACAGTGACCTCTATGAGCAATAACAGCACTTATATGCCTAGGCATAGAATCAAACAGCGATTGGATGACATGTACGGATAGAGCACTTCATGAAGTGCTTCATCGATGAATTGTGGCATCGTGTTAAAACTTCATGAAGTGCTCTACCCGTACATGTTATTCAATCGCTGTTCGATTCAATACCTAGGCAGATATGTGCTGTTATTGCTCACAGAGGTCGCTGCTTTATGTACTGTTTTATCAGTACATATTACTCCAAATTTTCTGAAATTTTAATCAATTGTTCTTCCTACTATAATGTATGTGTCCAACAAATTTCATTCCGTTATTATTATTCCTTCTTGGTGTAGCAATTTTAATGGCCAGTAGTATATATATATATATGAAAGAGTACTTCCACTCACTGACTCATCAACGCACAGCAAAATCTACTGGAGCCACTGACTCGAAGCTGGGTCAGATTATAGAACATATACAAGGTTCCTAGCATGAAAGGCTCTCAAAGTAGTTTCTTTAGTTGCCTCTAATGTGTGAAATAGTAGCCAAAATAGTAGCCATTCCGATCCAAATAGTAGTCATGGTTTAAAAAAAATATAAATACTTATGCAGTTTTGAGATAATGTGGTCAGTAGATATAAAATTGACCTAAGAAATTGGGTACCTTTCTTGTAAAAGAAAACTGATACATGTGTAAATACAAAACAGAGTTTATGTAGCGAGATTTAAAGGAAAACAAATAAAGAAATTGTGACATCGATTTCAGTGATCAAAACTGACTTACTTAATCAGATGATTGTTTATTTTCCTGTAATAACCACAGAAAGTTAACTATAATTTGATGCAAAAGAATATCTAAAAAGGGATTTATATAGCAATTAAAAAAAAAAGAAAATCATTAGAGCTGTTTTTGAGATACTTTCACCAACACCAAAACATGGCAAAGTCAATTGTTGACAAAAAACAACAATTACATACAAAATATCTAAAAGAGTTAAATATGGCGAGTTAAAAAAAAAATTGTATAGCCTCTTTGCAAGAACCTCAAATTGGCATAGTCATACAGAAGGTCTATCAATTCTTGTGAACTAACCAACTAATAGGACATCTAAAAGAGTGTTTTATATACAGTCTTATGGTCCCCACTTTGGGTTTCCAACGTCACACTTCCAGTTTTCCTATTTTCACCAAAACTTGGAAAAATCATCTGTGCACCAGACCTGCTTCAATTGTGAAATTTCATCATTCTAAATTTATTAGTTTCGGAGGTATGGCATCAGAAGACCTACCCCCCAAAACATGCACACACCAATTGCTGAAAACCACTTTTTTTAATACAGAAGACCTTAAAATATGTAAATCAGATTAAAACTCAAAATTCAATTTTTTGACCAAATACAATTAATATTCCCATTACCTACAGTAGTTGTGTAATGGAAGTAAAAATTCAATGAAGGCACAGAAAAAATAGCAGGGAACAACTTTTACCCTAAAATAATTGCCACAGTAGCCTGGAGTTGATTTTAGTAGAAAACAGTTGCTTTTTAGTCGCCGCTGGGAATCCTGCATATAGTGTAAGCACTCCCTAAGAAGTGATTTCACAAAACTCGCCCCCTCAAGGGGGGAGGAGGGGCAGAATGTGATTTCATGAAAACCTTCAGATTTCAAAGAAAAAGACAGATATCCATAAAATTTTTGCTTTCAAATATTAATACAAATACCTAAAAATCAATTTCTGGAATTTTGGAAATTCGGTAGGGGGTAGGGAACAAAATGTAATTTTGTATGCAGAAAACATGATTTCATAAAAATACTTCCTATCTCAAAGAAAAAACAGATGTCCATAAAATATTTGTTTCAAAATATAGCTAACATAAATACCTAAAAACCAATTTCTGGTATTTTAGAAATTCGGCATCCAAGGGCAGGCATGAGAGTGCAGAAAATTAAAAAAAGGAGGAAACACGCGTGTTCATAAAATTAATTTCAAAAGAAAAATAACACACGCGGGGAAAACTATACAAATGTATGTTCATAAAATTTATTTCAAATGAAAAATAATGCTCACAGGAAAAAACTATACAAAATATTTTAAAAGCGACAAATAAAACTAAGAGAATAATGCACATCAACACAAACATGTGTTTAAAAAAAAAAAAAAAAAGTTAGCTAGCAATCAACATTTAATTATTGACTGTTGGTGGAAAATGGGAAGGGGGGGGGGGGGTAAAAAGTAGTTCATGAGAGAAAATATTAAACACAATTCTACTTCTTTATGGGTTCTAGAATATCATAAAGTAAGTTTAAAATTAATATTGTGGAGGGATAAATATTCAAAAATAAAAGGCTTCCCACAGAATGTGTGATCAGCAATGGTTAGAGATGAAAAAAAAAAAAAAGGGGGGGGAGGACAAAAAAAAATTACGAGTGAAAAATAGTGACTAATTCTGTTTTTTTATATGTTATAGAATCTGATAAAGCATGTTTAAAATGAATATTGACATTTATATTTTGGATGGAAAAAGATTGAGAATCTAAAGTTTTTCGTGGAGCATTTGAATACTGATCATTACTGGAGTTTGATTTTAACAAAATAAAAAACCGCGGAATTAACGAAAATCGCAAAAAAGCGGAAAATCGCGGATCCACGGAAAATTCTCAAGCCTGCAATGGGGGGGGGGGGGGGGGGGGACAAAACATGATTACAAATAACCCTTCATATCTCAAATAAAAAAAGATACATCTGAAAACCAATTTTTGGAATTTTAGACATTCAGTCCCTAAGAGGAGGGGTCGGAAGCAAAACATTACCTATATTATATCTTTTATATAATATAAATATCTTCTATACAGCTTTAAAATTAGCTAATTAAATTTTAATTGTTGCCAAAAAAATTTATGAGTTAAAGTTTTTTTGACATATAATAAAATATATTTTCACGAGAATAATACTATATATATATATATATATATATATAAATACACATTATTATTATTTATTTATTTTTTTTCCTATTCAAAGTGAGACTCTTTAAACATATAAGTTTTCAACTTTTTTTTTTTTCAATTTAGTTTGAATTTCTAAAAAATGCTGGGTTTTGGAACATTCCGGTTTTCGGGATGCCAGATAAAAGATCCGATACTGTATATATAAAATATTAAATTTACTTATGCTTATGCATATGAAAAAATGACGTCACTATTGAAATTAAATAATAATAAAAATCTAGCATGCTTCTTCAAATTTTGTTTCATAACCTTTTTAAACATACCTCAATTTTAGATTTCTTTTTAATAGTGCTTTTCTTTTCTTTTTTTTTTTTTTTTTTTTTTTTGGCATGATAGTATGCTTGGCATGAAAGTTAATTCAGCATTATATTAAAGAGCTTTACTTATTGATAATCCTGGGTAATTTTTTTAATTTTGATGTTGTAGATAGGACATTTTTTGCTAATCACTCTACTTTTGCAGCAGCCACTTTAAGCAAAGTAGCCCATAAAAAATATAAACAAATAAATTATAAAATATTGAAAATAAGAAAAAAAAAAAAAAAAAAAAAAAAAAAGAACCCAGAAACAATCATCTCATAAATTACGTATTTTTGTTTAAAATGACAACAAAAATTCAAAAGTCACCAAAGGGATCGATCTATAATAAGTCTGTACCAGGATCAGGTTATATATGTATTTATTCATTCATTCATTTATTTATTTATTTTTCTATATACCAACCACTATTAGCTAACTATGAAGATGAAGTGCATACAACCACAAAAATTTAGTTGTCTCATATGATACACAGCGCTCATAGCATACTGTAATATTAAATTTGACGTGAAATTGCTGTCATTTTATGGTCGATTGCAAAAATCTAAAAAATATAGGAAATAACGTGAATGTAAATATTATGTACAATACGTATAATGTTGTTTGTATGTAATTAAAATTCAAATATAAAAGGGCTACTTTAATTTTTTCGATACTGTCTGTTTCGAAACTGTTATCTGATAAGCACAAAAATGGAAGCTACTGGTATGGCACTGTCGAAGGCAATAGGGACACGCACCCGAGATTCTGTGGATGAGCAAGTGATTTTTTGAGCAATTTCAATTTATTTTATTTTTATTTTTTGTTTATAAAGCAATATAGAAAAGAGTTTCCTTTGAATATAGTGAGCAGCGAAGCAGGCAATGACTGCTAGTATATATATATATATATATATATATATATATATATAATAAAGATGATCTATTAAGCATAGTAGAAGCCAAGCAACAGATAGAAGATCACTGAAACACCAATGACCAATAAGATAAAAAAAAAATCATCAGTGGATGAAATACATTAATGTAAAGAAACCAGATCTATTAATTAACAGCCTGCAAAACAAACGAATCAATAAAGTAAAACAACAAATCTTAACTTAAAACCATAAACTTATCAAAATTAATGAAAAAACAACCTAAGAAACACAAGGTAGGAAGAAGGAGGCAGGTGGCAAGACTTGTGACTTGCCTGTGGGGTTACACTAGTTTTATGCCGGCAACACTCCCCCAGCCTGCCACAACCAGAACAGGAACCATATGGATTTAAAAATGCAAATTTCAAAGCAGATGAACAACAATGAAACCACGAAGCCACAATGAAATTCACCGATTGATCACATTGTGTTTAACAGTATAATTAGAACATTAAATATAGTTGACAACTCAAAAAGGAAAAAACTGAAATTTTAATGGAAAATGAAAGTTTGCATAGTAATACAAAGCAAATGCAACAAGCCTTCTACTTTTTTTTTTTTTTTTAATTTAATTTCACAAACCCACCCAACCATCCAGCCTTACAACACCACCCCACCTCCGTAATCAAACATCTGCCCACCCAACCACTACCTTTTTTATATATATATCTCAAAATTTTCAAAAATGAGTACTAATTTGATAGCCATGAATTTTCTGAATGTGAAAACAGAATTTTAAATATATAGATTAGGTAATGAGTAATTGTGGAAGAAATTTTCCAATAAAATAACATGGGCCTTGGCTGTCCCCAGGATTAGGCATTTATTGTCTCCTCTTAACGGCACTCTTTGCTTATGTTTGCCAGAAGCCAAAGCTAATGTTATTACACCATTACAAATCATCAACTAATACATATTTTTAAATTCCAATTTCACATTCAAAAAATTCAGAACTGTTTAAATTATTGTTTTTGTTTATTTATGTTTTAATTTTTAATATTTAAAAGGTTTAAAATGCAAAATTTTGCGTAGTGAAAATTTGCATATTACAGCTTCAAAATAAAATATTAAAGAAAAGAAAATGAAATTTTAGAAAACAATAGTTAATAAATTGTTTTTTTAATGTGAAAACAAAATTTAAAAATATGTGTCAGTTAATGAGTTGTAATGGGGTAAAATTCCCCATAGAATAACATTCATTGACTTTGACTTCAAATGATAATAAGTCTCTCCTTAACCCTTTCATTCCCAACTTTTTCCCCTCCATAAAACAATAAATCTTATATTGAGTCATAAATTTATTTCAAAGGTAATATATATAGATATTTTTTTTAAAATAGGAGTAATAGCAGAGTACGAATTAATATAGCTAACAAAGCAACTGATAGGTGTTTATTTATGTTTAATATAACCACTGATTGCCATTAAAAATCATAACTTTTCAATAAATAAAAATATCAAAATTTTGGAAGTAATACATATTGCAATTAATTAAAATATATATTATAAACATTAAAGAATAAAATAAAAAATATTTCAAACAGTTAATTTACTTAAATTGCCCAAAACGGGAAACTGATTCTGATATTATTATCAGAATAGCGTAAAATATACTTTCAATTACCAACAAAGATAGAGAAATCATCTAAAATAGGTTTTTTTTGGTTGTAAAATGTATATCGATTTTAATATTGATGATTTTGAATCAGCGGGAGTGTTAGCTGGTGAGAAAGAAAATCTGAAATGTTATGATTCCAATTGGAATCACGGGGAAGGAAAGGGTTAAACCAAACTTTTCACTATAGGAATTATTGTAGTGCCAACCCCCTCTCTTACATAATTTACTTCATTTTATATTAAAGTTTAAAATGTGCCAATGGACTTTTGGCCCACTCTATGTAATAGATATACCAGAGAAAGCATTAAAAAGTCATATATAATATTTTTTTCATCAAGATATTTATTTATTTATATTTCATTAATTATATTTATTTTTTATTTATTATTTATATTTTTTTTTTTGAGTACTCTTATTCTTAAATTTAGCGTTGAATTTTCAATGTCAAGAAATACATTGAAATCTACTTTAATTTTTTTTCCCTGTAGGTAGAAAGAACACAACCTTTCAGGTATGAAGGTCATTCACACAGCTGACAAAAGTATGGACAGCCGCTAAGAAGGCTGATGTCTGTTCACATACTTCTGCATAAAGTTGTTATCAATTTACCATTTACAAAAAAAAAAAAAAAAAAAAATTGATTCGCAATTTTTATAAAATTAATTTATAGATAACTATTTAATGAAGCTAATTTAACAATAATAATCAAAAAGACTAGATAAAATTGGCATTTATAAAACCTTTCAGGGAAAGGGGGGGGGGAGGTATAAGTTAGTTCATCATGGGAAACAGGTTATGCATCACTACTGTAGGTCAAACTTTAAGACATTGAGACAGATTTCATACAGAGACACAGACAAAACAAAACAATTCTTTAGGTTGTAGTTTCTTTGCAAAAATTATAATAAAAATCACTTTTCAAAGCACATTCACAAATCAATAACAATCAATAGCAATGACGTTAAATTGAAACAGAAATGCAAATACTTCATTTATAAACGAAAGAGAAATAAAATAAAAAAATAACCTGCAATAATTAAGTCTTGTATCATTTGAAATTTCTTCAGGATCTCTATCATCTTCATTGGCATTATCTTCAGTGAGGGAACTGTCTATAGCATTTAACTGGTAGAAAACCAAAGAATAAAAAAGATTTGGAATGCTTAAAAATAATAAATTTTTCAATATACATACTTATATATATATATATATTCACATTATTTTTTATGACTAAAAAATAGCTTTCTATGACATTATGTTATAAATAAGCATACATCCTAGAACGTTTAATTCAGGGAATCTAATATAAGTCATTCCATAATACCATAATAGAGTCCAAGTTCAAACTACTCTAAAAGATGGCTGATAAAGCAAAACAGACTAAGTGACATTGCATAATATAATTTTATTTTGCAGAGACTTCGACATTTTTTTTTTTTTTTTTTTTTTTTTTTTTAAGAGGTATTACATATAGTCCGCGAGTTTCGAGAATGCAAAGGCTGGAGGTGAGAGAAAGGGTTCAAGGGTACGTATTTAGTGAACCAAAATCTAAGAAAGAAGTGTAGTAGTTCTCAATCAGACAGTCAACATCCAACTGCAGAATGACGCCAAGTTTTTCAAAAATAGCTCCAAATTCATAGCCAAACACATTCCATTGTCTCTCAAATAAAATAGTATAAATATTTTAAATTTAGAGAGTCCATTATAAAATTAACGCCAAACACTTATGCCAACTTTTCGTCTCAAAAATCGTCTGTGCATGGGAGACGAAAAGTCTATGAATTATTACAACATCCTGTCATTAAGAAATATAAATCACCCTTTAATGATATTTCAATAGACATTTATTATTGCTCAATTTAGCTATAATAAAATAAACTTGCACAATTCAAAAGAATGAATTGTAATTTATGGAATAAGCAATGGTTAACACATGAAAATAATATTTTTTACTTTATTTTATAAAACGATTTAGCTTTGGAGGACAGGAATTCTGAAAGATCGTTATTTAATAAAAATGCATTTAGATTACAAGGAATAAATTATTAATTTTAAAGAATATGTTTTGTTTTTCAAACGATTTATTTAATAGGTTAACTGACAAAATATTATTAAAATTAAGATATTTATTTATAGAGAGACAAATGTGTTCAACTATAAAAAGTAATTTAGGATTTTGTTATATAGTTTATTATAAATTTTATTTGAAAATGTAAATAAAACCTATATATATATATATATATATATATATATGAAGATACTCCTTCACACATCCTAATATGCAAAAATACATGGGGAAAAGATAAAAATTTTAGTTCAATATGATTTAAGAAAATTTGGAAAGATAATAGTAGAAGGAAAAAAAAAAAAAAAAACATATATAAATAATGCCTAGTGCCAAAGAAGGCAAATATTAAAATTTTTATATTTAACTTAGATTATTTTCTATATTGATACATTATACACACTATTTCTATATTATACACACACACGTACATGCACACATACATACACACATCATCATAAAAATAAAATATTTAATTGTGTTATTAATAATACATATCATGTTTAATAATTAAAAAAAAAAAAAAATACATATTTCATGTAAAAAAAAAAAAAGAAAGAAAGAAGAATTAAAGAGAAAAATAAAGAAAATACTACTTAAAACAAGCACATACATAAATAAACTGACCGATAAAAAATAAAATCCAAAAACCATTTGGCCTGGGATTTTTTCCAACCCTGAGTGGATGTTACGTACGAAAACCGTAAGCAGCTGGAATGCAAATGTCTAGTCGTCTAAGTGATTTTTTTTTCTTTCATCATCTATTCGGATAATACAACTTCAGAAAGAATTAACTTAATAATGTAAATTCTTTAAAATTAAGGTTTTAGATATCTGTAAATTTTAGAGTGCATGTTGAAGCTCCTTAATGGAAAATTCAACACAATACTGAAGTAATAAGAACAGAACTTTGAATTCACACCATAAAATGTAAGAACTCGCTACAATTGTTTCTCGGAACAAAGTAGGAAGGAGTGCTGCAAAACAAAAATGACAATGCACCAAAGTAGGCACAAGTGATGCAAAACAAAGCAGCATATTATTCCTTTTAAACACCAGTTTTATTGTGCTTTTTTATAATACAATACTGAAGTGTTTCAGCTAAGTAGCTCCTGCAAAATGCTTTTGTAATTGCTTCCAAATGCACACAGTGGTGGTCCTGTAATATATTATTAGAAAAAGAATGTTTTAAAAAAAGAAATTTCTTGCTTGAGCAGCTGATATATGTCAGCAGGGGTGGCACCAGCTAGGGGACCGGGGGTGGCACAAGCCCCCTGTCAGGGAGTCTGTGACCCCCCCCCCCCCAATCGGGGCATACTCCTAAAATCTCTCGGGAGGAACAAATACAAAATTTTCAGTTTTTCTACTTTTAGCAGCATTTTTCTTTCCTTTTACAAATTTGGAACATTCCAGTTTTTCCATTCTATATTCAATAGAAGAAAGTATTGGATTCGTAAAAATTTTCAGTTTCCAGTTTTCCATGAATATACACGTTTTGAGAGGTCTAGAAAATGTTTAGACCATGATATTTTTAGAAAATGTCTGTGTGTCTGTTACACGATGATCTCGAAAACCGTGAGGAGTACTAACAAATGGAATGGTACAAATATTAACGGTCATATTATTAACAGTATAGTACAGCAGTTCCTCATATAATAAACTCTCTTTATGCAGTGCCCCTTTGTCGGGGAGGTGGTGTCCCCCCGTAGGGGAATTTCTGGTGCCACTACTGTATGTCAGCATCTACTATAGTGATTTCCCTCTAACCTACCATTTGGACAAAACAGCTTTAGAAAAAAATAATTTGATGTAATACACTCACAAAAAATAAATATTTGGTATGTCTAACTTTTAGAGGACTTATTAAAGAAATACAAGTTCCATATTATTAGAAAAAATCAAAACACCAGAATTTTTTCAGCTGAACAAAATTCACTGAAATAGCTCTTACAAAATTCCTTTGCTAGTTACTTCAAAAAATAAACAATGATCACATTATTTTATATTACTTGAGAATGATTATATTAAAAAAGAACAAGGTATACTTTGTTATGTGTGGAATTTTTTATTTTTGTCTACAATTTTTATTCTTACCTCACCTGTTCCATATTTCACCCATTAAAAATTAAAGAAAATTGTTATTTATTTATTGTTTTATTTTATTTATTATATATATATATGTATAAAGGGGGCAGTTATGCTTAAAAAATAAGGATTGTATATTTATAAAGGGAATGAAAAAAGAGAAAGTATGAATACATACTGCTTGAGTTTCCATTCTGACAAAAATGACATTAAGCATCTGAGTAGGAGTCGCTTTTGCAGTGGTTTGATTTATTAAATTTTGGCTGGCAAGAAATATGTTATAACATGCTCTCACAGCTAACAATATACTTCCTTCATGTACTTCACACGTTTGAGATGTTACAACAGTAAGAAGAGCCTTAAAAAAGCAAAATTATTAACTAAACATGTATTCTGCCAAAGTTTGCTTTATTGTTAAAAAAAAAAAAAAAAAAAAAAAAAAACTCAAGACACAAATTAAAAATGACTTATATTGCTTATTTGAATGCATGTAAATAGATAATGTAATGTTCTTACTGTTAATTAAAAAAATAAAAAAAAGAAAGAGAAAGAAATGGCATAATATATGAAAATTATAAAAAATATTTTTTGAAATGGAACTTATTTTTTCTATACACACATTTAGCAGGGCTTAAATACACCAATTATTATAACAGGGGTCTATCCAAAGGTAAAACTAGGTCCATTAAAGGACCCATCACAAAATTTTGCACCCTGAAAAAGGACCCTTCACAATTTTTTTTTTTACTCTGGAAAAGGACTTTTCACAATATGTTTCCTCTTAAAAACAGACCTTTGTTAAATCTAATTTGAAAACCAATCTTCCATGGAGGGAATAGGCCGCCTAAGTAATCGGATGTGCTTTGCTGTATTTCCCTGAAAAGCTGATATTTAATTTCTAATTTATAAAAGGTTTCTGTGCATATGTGTGAGTTTAGTTCTATAAAAGTAAACCTTCATTGTCTAAAACGAAACCTTGTTTTAATTATAATTTTATTTAGCAAAATTATATTTTTCCCAATTTCACACACACAAAAAAAAAAGACCCTAGCCAGGGTGTCTACTGACTCTACAGAAAAAAAAATTCATGACCTCAAAAAAATTTTCATGACCTTTTTTATCAACATATCCAACCTTTCTTTTTAAATTAACATATTAATTTTCTTTTTTTTTTTTTTTACTGATATATCACCTTGCTTTATTTTTAAAATTATTGTTTAACAACATTATTAGCTGTTTAAAAAAAAAAAAAAAAAAAAAAACCGAAAACATTTTTTTTATTAACAATCTAAGTAAATTAAATAGTAATGGAAATCAATCTAAAACAAACACATAACTACAAACATATGTACACTATTTGTGCAATGTTATTATATTGTAACTAGTAGTTTTTTTTTTTTTTTTTTTTTTTTTTTGGGGGGGGGGGGATTTGAAAACTGTCATTTACTTTTCTTGCATAAAGGACAGGAATATATGTATTAATATTTTTTTTTTCAAATCTACATATATATATATCCCCCCCCCCCCACGAAAAGAGTAATAGAAGAAAAGAATTATTAAACTAAAGTATATAACTATACATCTCAAACTTTGCATTTGAATGTCTTTCCTATACTTCAAAATAGAATACATTCTGAATTAGAAAAAAGTAATTCATTCAGTTATACATTAGTACTGTTTTGATTAACAAAATATTTTGAGCATACACATATTTTAGAAAATTTAAATGTTAAGTAAAAAATTGGGGGGGGGGGGGGGAGAATGCCTGTAGATTTTCATAGAAGATAATTTTGTTTTTTAAAGATATAAATGACTATATTATTAGGTCTATAATCAAGCTTATATATTTACGCTACTAAATAATAGTAACCAGAAAATGGATCTGAACTCACAATAGAGAATTTTAATGACCCACACCTGACTCAAAACCTAAAATGAAAATTAATAATTCATCTAAAAATCTTGAAATTTAAGTTATAAAGTAAATTTTTATTGCGATACAACTGGTAAATTATGTGAAATACTTTAAAATGTAATTACTATTGCACCAAGTTAAAATTTTTTAAATCTGAAAAATGGGTAAATAATAATTTTTAACCATTTAGGTGTGTTGTGTACTAAATGTGTACAAAATGCGCTTCAAGTTTAGTAATAAGTACAAAACTTTGGATAAACATCTTAAAATGCAATAAACTCACAACACTTGTTTCAGGTTGAAAAAACACGATCGTTCATCAGCCGAACAAAGTGGGCATGAGTGCTACAAGCAAAGCGACGATGCACCAAAGGATGGATTGCTGAATTATGTTTTTGCCCGTTAAAGAAAAAATTTAAAGATATTTTTAAGTCGACCCGACTCACAGAGAAAAAAATTGTTCGACCCGACCGGTGAAATTGGGTTACCGAAACCAATACGTGACTCCAACCGATGGTCGAATTTCATGACCTGTTCTTGACTTTCACGACCTATTGCTGAATTTCATGACTTTCATGACCCATTGTTGATTTTCATGAACTTTTCATGACTTAGATGACTTTCAAGACCTAGTAGACACCCTGCTAGCCGAAAAGTTCGGGAAAACTTTATTTTCACACTAAATTTTGATTCACAAAATTACATGTAGATTTTTCATAGTTTCCAAAAAACAGGACTCTGTCTAAAAAGTTTGGACAGACCCCTGTAAAAAATATACGCTGCTTAAATTACAAGGCAGTGTACATTATCCAGATTTTGTAACTAAGAACTGAACTAATTTAAATGGCTCATTTTTTGGGGGAAAAAATAATTGCTTCTTACAAGAAAAAAAAAAGGAAAGTTATTACATGCCATAATAACTGGAATTAAATCATAGTAATCAAAAATGGCATTCATAGATGCAAAATGCATCTAAGGATTGCTGATTTTTATCCTAGTTGTGATCTCTAATCTTAGAAACAAACATTAATTTTTGATTTAAAAATAGAAATTTACAGTTAAAGGACATAAAAATACAATTTATAGTTATTCCAGGGGCAATTCTAAGTAAAATAAAATTTTCTGAAATATTATTTCAAAAATGCATCTCTTCTACACATTATATGTGTATGTACATACATCTATAATGTGTGATGGTTTTGTATAGATTTTGAATACAAGCTCACATTGCTATAAATTAAAATGTTTTATTAGACTAGTGTTGACTCTAGAACAAAAGGGCCGCTGGGGAGAACTTGATAAAAGGGCACTTTAATAATCTCAAAAGGGGCACTGTAATATTCTCGATAAGGCAAAAAGGGCACTGTAAAATTTTTATAAAGAAGGTCCTTTAATAACGTTTACAAAAAAGATACTATAATATACTCAAGAAATGTATTATCTATATTATTAAAATAATATACTAAAAAGTGATGTTATTTTCTAAAACGTACTCTTGTGTCTTATAAAAAAAAATAGACTGTGAATTAGTTTTGAGTTTTAAAACAGGAATAAACTACTACGTCAGAAACGGCAAAGAAAAATTATTGAGGTGCATACAGCTGTTTCGGTAGCCTAAAGCGTACCGTCTTCAGTGCAAAAAGAATTCTGAATCTGGAGAAGTGCTCGTATATATAGGAGAGGGACCAGATTTAGTTCAACCAATAGGATTACGGAAGAGGTGGGGAGTGTGGCCAATAGGAATTAAGGAAAGTGTAGCTGTGTAAACAGTAGAAGATTTAAGGAAATGTGGACTGAATGTAAAATTTCCAACAATCAGACAATTAGGGAACAGCGAATTCACAATTTACAAGGTTTTTAAAATTTTTATAAATATGAAAAGCTTCAAAGAAATCGAGTTCATGAATGGATTTAGGTCTGCAAATTATTTTAGCTGAATTAAATTTAAAATTATTATTTTCCTCCCAGCAATGTTTAGAAATAGCCGATTTATTGGTTTCTTGTTTGCGGACGTAATTCATATGTTCTTTTAGACAAAATTTAAGACTGCGTTTAGTTTGGCCAATATATGATAAACCACACTGACAGGAAATACTATAAATGCCCCAAGAATTATGCATATCAATAGGATCTTTTAACTGAGAAAAGGTGAGTTTATTGGAAGGCGAAAATATTATTTTAAAATCATATTGTTTGAGAATTTTAGCTATGGTTTGACTGGTTTTAGAAAAATAGGGTAAAACAATACTGATATTAGATGTCACATCTAAATCCGGAAAGGCCACGGTCCGGACGATTCCGGATTTGAGATTTTGTACTGTAGTAATAAATAGAAAAATTTGTAAATAAACATAATCATTGCCCCCCCTCCCAAAGAAAAAAAAAAATGCATCAGTTCTTTTAGGTTGAAATAATAACATATCCCTTCGTGAGTTTAACAAAAAGCACGATTGCAGCAAATTACTTTTGCTGCACTCGGGCCCACTTTGTTTCGCCTGATGAAGGGTCTTTGTGCTATTTCAACCGGAAACAATTGCTGCAATTTTTTATTATTTATTTATTATTATTATTATTAAATTATTATTAGTTTATGGTGTTTTTTACAATGCTCACTTTATAACAATTTTTGTTTAAATATTCTATAATTTTCACACGTAAAGTTACATTTATTTATATCAAATAGCATAACAAAGTTAAACATATTGAAATTTGAACACTTAAAAAAAAAAAAAAAAAAAAAAAAAACATAATCTCCTTTATTCCAAAAAATGTAATATAGAGAAATATTTGCAATGAAAACAAAAAATTAAATTTTTATCATAAGGAAAATGGATCAACTGACTATTTCCTATATGCTGCACTAGAAATCCTGAATTTACAACCATAGTGTATGAATCAAATACTTGTAAATAGTATTTAAAAATGAATATGTACAAAATAAAATTAAATATTGGATGCATAGAAAAAACTGGCTGCTACTTCATCAGAAAAGAGAGAGAGGAAAAAAAAAGAAAGAAAAAGAAAAAAACACGAATAAAATTAAAGGTATCACCAATAAAATAAATATATTAGCTATAACTAAATCACTGCTGGCCTATTAACGGCCCTCTTCAGTTACCGTCTCCGGAAGTCTGAGGCAATGTTATTCTATGGGAAATTTTCTTTACAAATAACTTATTAACTAATACATATTTTTTAATTCTGCTTTCACATTCAGAAAATTCCCAACTGTTAAATTGACAGACCTTTTTAAAATGTATTTTTTTAATTTTTAATATTTTATTTTGAATTTGCAAAATGACAAATTTCATACATTGAAAATTCGTATTTTGCAGCTTCAAAATAAAATATAAAAAAATATTTTTTTTTAAAAAAGGCCCGTCAATTTAACAGTTGGGAATTTTCAGAATATGAAAACAGAATTTAAAAATATGTATTAGTTAATAAGTTATTCGTAAAGAAAATTTCCCATAGAATAACATTGGCTTCGGCTTCCGGCGACGATGAGTGAAGCGGGCTTTTAATGGGAAAATATAAAGGACCAATGAAGACTGCCGGCAGTAATATAATTTTTTATGTTTGCCACAACTGGCCCACTGCAAGCTTCCAGCAATAACATAGAAAAAATATGTTTGCCACCAGGTAGCCAACACTGGCCCACAAACAATTTCCAACCTAATGTCTGTTACCAACAGTGCCCCATTACCTATTTTTATCATACTGCTAGCTGCCAGCAGCAATCCATTCACTGGCCCACTAACTTATTTTTAACTTACTGCAGAATGCCAACAGTGCATCGATTGAATATGGCCTACTGACGGCCGGCGTAACATATTCCCTACGGCAACGTTAACTTTTGCCACCGACGGGCCAACTGCAGCTACTGCTGGCAACCAGCACTTGGCCTCATGCTGGCCGTCATCTGAGGTTTTGCTGGGAAGTCATCACTGAAATTAACTGTATTTTATTTTTATTATTACAGATGACTTGGAAGAGCACTTAATATGAACATAAGTTAACTATTTTTGCTTTTCCATAAACCCAAATTAATTTGAGGCTTTGAATAAGAAGATGAAGACTCAAAAATTATGCAACCATTTTAGCACATGAAGAAGTTTAATGAAGACATAAACACAATACATGCAGAATACAAGCATTATATTTTAATGTTAGAACATACATAAAAAAAAAAAAAAAACATGCAAACGAAAACTCTGAGAACCCTTTTAGGAAAAAGGACAGTTACTGACTACTACGTTTTTCTAAATTTCATTGAGTGCATGGTCACATGGGTTTGATGACGCAACAGTCACACAGGTATTACAATTTTATATTATAGGTGTAATGTGGTAAAACAATAAACAGCTCAGTGACTGGATATATCTGTCAGCGGCAGTCAGGTGCTTAATGGGGGCTACTGAAATGAGCAACCAGTCATACAGAACAATCTTATCCAGTTTATTCCGGATAATTGGTTCCCTAATAATAATATAATGCTTCTAATATAATTAATTGTATTTCAATTATTGTGGAATAATTTATATAAAATATAAATAAGATTATCAGTTAACTGTACATTTAAAAGATACTTTAAAATAAATAAATAAAAGTAGCGATAAAAGCAAAAATATTAAAAAAAAAAAAAAACTTTAACGCAAGATGTTTAAGTGTTATTAAATACATAAAACCCCTTTTATCAAAATAATAACATACACACATTTAAGAATGATCTTTTATGCTTATTTAAAAACTACTTAACAGTCTCACAAAAGTTTTAAAAATAAAAAATTACATATGATTCATGTAAACATTAATGTTTCTTTCGACTAACAAATCACAATCAAAATTATAAAGAGAGTGAAAAAGAGAAATGAAATAAGTACCTTAACTGATTTCCCATTAGTTAGAGGTTTTTTAACAACAGGTAAGAAAAATGACCACATCCATGCTTGCAATTATGATAGGGTAGCCTTGCTTCACTATGACAACAAATCTAAAAATTTACAAAAAAAAAAATTCTAAAATTTTATATGAACGTTTTCTTGTGACATTTTGAAGTTTAACAAACATGCTTATCTAAGATTTTACAAAAAGTTTTTACCTTATTAATGTATCATTTTCAGTCTCAACAACTTTTTAAATCCTAATTCATCAAACATACCAAGAGAAGTCTGAAACAATAAAAAATAAATAAGTAAACATTACCAAAAAAAAAAAAAAAAAAAATTCTAAAATTTTATATGAAAACATTTAAGTTTCTCTTTGGAATTTGCTTGGCCTGTCATCGGATGTATGATAAATTCATCCTATATATAATCCATTATATCTTTTGCAGCTGTTATAAAGAACGGTTTTCGATGAGCTGAATTAAATCTGAACTTTTCATCTTTAGTAGTACATATTTTGATAAAAATATAGCCTTGCTGAACCCCCCTTTCCCACTTTCCCGTTTGGCTGCTGACCTAGACGTTATGTCATTTGTGTCTCCATATACTCTCATCGATGCACATGCAAGCATTGGTTTGACCGAACTCTGGCAGGCTTTAATTTTTACTTTAGGAATAACTTAAAATTAAAACTTGAATTATTAATGATTCTGATTGAATTAGGTTTTTGAATACTAGTAGCATTTTATGAGGTAAGTAAACATTCTGTACATTTCAAAATACTGTGTAATTTTGTTTCTTATAAGCTTTTTTAACTCGGGTAAATGTTTGTTTTATTATATACTTTCTTCTTTAACCCTAAAATGTGTATCCATTAATCTTATATATAGTACTAGCCGCCTTCGGCGACCAGCTGGTTCGCGATCCCTGAAAAATCCGACTTTACGAAACTCCCGCTCGGTGGTGCCTTTTTCCCATTTCAGGTCAAATAACAGCTTATTGATATATCGTGAAAATAGCTTATTGAAAGCGCAGTAAATTCCGATACGGTAGTGCCTTCGGCGCCCTCTTCCCTTTTCAATATCTGAAACAGCCTGTTCGCTCACCATGTTATGATCTTCAAATTTCTGACTTCAGCTAAGTTCCGCTCGGTGCCGCATGCAGCGCCTTATCCCCGTTTTAGAGCTTACGACACCTTTCTCGCTCCTTAAAATTTGAAATATTGAAATTTTTAAATATTACAGTGGCATCTGCCGGTAGAAATTTCTGTAATATATTGTTCAATTCCAAATCAACAAAGCTTTCAAATGATGTATTACTTATGAAATTATTTTAATTAGTAGCTGAGATACAAAAGAAAACCTAATCAGGACACCTTAAAACGTGTAAATCAGGTGAAATCTCGAATTCCACTTTCGATAATATAAAAATGAAATTATACTAATTAGAAGCTGAAACACAAAGATAATACAAACATATTTTAAAAGATTTGAGTCTGACTTATCTGTGGTTTTCTCCAAAACTTGCTTAATTCCGGGCTATATACCGTTAAAAATTATTAGTACGAAATGCGAGCAAAAATCTGAATTTGAAACTCTGTAAAATATAAAAGAATAAAAATTTTCTGGTTTATCCGTAGTTTTCTCCGAAAGTTTCGTACAGAATTTGAACGGTTTATATCATTTTAATAGCCTGCAATAAAAACTTTAAAATATTTTTTGAATGATGTATTATGTATTACGATAATGAATATCTTTGATATATTTTAGACTCAAAATGGCTAATCTATCAAGGACGATTTCTATTGAAATCCATCTAAAATTTTTAAATTGAAAAAACTCAAAAACTGCTTTTTTTATTTCCAGTACTGCCAGAATGTCTAGCACCTGGCACTGAAGAATCTTATTCTCTCTTCTCTGTCAAGGTCAGATCAAGATAGCAAGCAGTATACATTTGATTACGGAATGGCGATAATGGTTTAATGCCTAAAACTAAAAAAATCCCAACTCTTTCAGTTTTTGAAATTTTCTCTCAATCTTTTGGGAATTGAATTATTGAAGCGAGGTCTATAAAAAAAAAAAAAAGGAAATGATTTATCTCTAAACGCTTTTGAGTTATAAAATGTTTTGTGAAAAAAAGGATGTTTCGTAAAATCTAAAAATATGGATCGCTAATCCGTATTTTGTAAAAATGTTTTATATGGTTCGAAAGAGGATTAAATGACCTTTCCTTATATACCAGTTGTTACGAAATGGAACAGTTACTCGGTCGTACAGGGCGTTTCAAAAAAGATGATCGCAAAAAAGGAAAATTTTCGAAACTTTTTTTAAAAATATAAAAAAATCCGTATTTTTTTTTAAAAAATTGTACCGTAAGAATCGGTAATAAATGCTCTTTCAATTGGTATAGGTGCATTTTCGATATTTCCAACAGATCGGCAGCGATCGCTTTACAAAAAACCATGAAATTTTTCTCTCTCTGCTTTCTCTTTTGCGGAACACGCTGAAGGGCGGAAATTACGTTTCGCTCGCTTTTAATTAGACATTGGTCGACGTTTTAATTAATATATCTGGAACTAATTAAAATTTTTAAATTCTGTTTTCACTATCAACTCGGGAAAGCTTCCGAGCACCCGTATGTCAAATTTTATACTTCTGCGTTCAGTAGGGGCTGAACGTATAGATGCACAGACAAACATCTTCTTTTATTATTATAGACTAGGCGATAGCAAACTTTCTACTGACAAACAGGAAGTGAAAGTGTGTAAAAATTGGTTTAGAGTAAATAAATTACACTTTTTCACTTATTTGAAGGTCGAGAATCTTAAAATAATCTATATATAGTATTTTATTTATTTATTTATCGATATTTTCTGAACTAGATAGTTAAGGATGCTTTTATACAGTTAAATAAACATCTTTTTTATTTTTTGAACGTGCCCGTTTTCTATTTAATTTAAATTTTATAATGTAATTTTTCAAACTATTTAGATTGATATTGAAATTGTTCAAATTATTTAAATCATTTAAAGATAAAGCAAATCATTGGAAGCATAAACTAATTTAAAAATATTACTTCTGTTGCATATTTAGCATTTGTAATATCTTCCAAAATTACACTTTGAAAACATTTTTTCTTTACAGTATAATCTTCAAGTTTGAAATTATTGATATATTTTTAAACTGTTTTCATTAAAAACGTTATATATCGTGTGTTAATTATAGTTTTTAACGATTCAAATTTTGGTTTTAAATATTTCAAAAATATTTATCCACGTGTATCCAAGTGAAAAAAGGAGTGATAAATAATCAATACAAAAAACCCTTAACGGGTTAAAAGTTTGTGACGCAGCACTGTACTTTATGGCTATAAGAATTAGAAATACGGGTCTTAAAAATAATGATACGAAATTTTCAGTGACGCTTTGATATTAATTAAACTATACATAGATTTTCTTATTTGAATTTGCTTTTTCCTTTTATTTATATTTACAGTGTAAACGTTATTTTCAACATAAAATAATATATACCATTTACTCATTGATACCTTTCCATTCACATGTCTTATACTATGAAAGCATGTGTTTTAAAAGAAATTCTCTGCAATTATTTTGTTTTGCATATTAAAGTATATGTGCACATTGAAATATTGCTTTTAATTTTCAAATACGCTGTCAAATATATGACTTTCATTAAGCTTATATTATGTACTGAAATATATTTATTTCGAAGAATTATTCTATCTTTTGCGTCACGCCATCCAAAACTGAAAAAAATTTCACAGTTTTTTTCTTTGCATCACGATATCTATTTGCATGCATTTTCAATTTATTTGGATGAAATGACACAAAGTAAACATTTCCATATATTTTACTTACAGTTTTGGATGGCGTGACGCAAAAGATAGAATAATTCTTCGAAATAAATATATTTCAGTACGTAATATAAGCTTAATGAAAGTGATATATTTGACAGCGTATTTGAAAATTAAAAGCAATATTTCAATGTGCACATATACTTTAATATGCAAAACAAAATAATTGCAGAGAAATTTAAAAACAAATCACTTAATGTAACACCACTGCGTTACTGGAATTTCATATAATTTCTTTTAAAACACATGCTTTCATAGTATAAGAGATGTGAATGGAAAGGTATCAATGAGTAAATGCTATATATTATTTTATGTTGAAAATAACGTTTACACTGTAAATATAAATAAAAGGAAAAAGCAAATTCAAATAAGAAAATCTATGTATAATTTAATTAATATCAAAGCGTCACTGAAAATTTAATATCATTATTTTTAAGACCTGTATTTCTAATTCTTATAGCCATAAAGTACAATGCTGCGTCACAAACTTTTAACCCGTTAAGGGTTTTTTGTATTGATATCATTACTTTTTAGGGGTTAATGATCAAAACGTAAAATTAAAAGGAGCATGGTAATGAGTTATAACACTGTATTAAAAGTGTTGTTTTATAGGTCATACTCGAACAAAATAACAAACTAAATAAAATTTCAAAATTTTATAAAAAGTGATAAAAAAGATGGAAACATGCAACGTTACAAAGGCATAATATAGTACATTTTAAAAATGACAAAAATTTCTTATTTATATTTATTTCTTATTATAATTTTTTAGGTATAGATTTGATTTAAAGAGAAAAATAAATAATAATAGAAAAATCTTTAAAAAATGAAAATATTTAAGTAGTATAGTTTGTTATGAATTTTATTAAAAAAAAATCTTAATCTATTCAAAATTTTATTATAGCTTAACATTTTGTAATTTATATATTATATATACTAGAAACTTAATGAGCAAATTAATTATTTTCAAATTCTGTTTTAAGAATTTTTTCAATCCGTAGTTTAAGTGATTTATCACCTAATTTTGAAAAATTTACAAATATTTGCATATGATTATCATATTATTTGTCATTTTTATGAAATTAAAGGAAAAATTTTTTGTTGTTGGAATCACCTTTTAAAATAGAACCAATTTTGAAAGTTAACAACGTATCAGCATGAAAACAATGTAAATACAAAGAATATTTTTGATAAACAAATGTCATATAAAATACAAGTACCTAAATAAATAACTCATTTAATATATATATTAAAAAAAGAAAAATATTTTTATTTTTGTGTTTATTTTTGACGCTTCCCGATAGATGGAGCCAAAACCATTATTTGATATTCAGTATTTCAGATGGAAGAGAAGAAATTTGTCCGCGAAACTGCCGCATTACGGTATTTTCGGAGTAAAAAGTAGTTTGATTTTTAAACTGAGTTATAAAAAAAACAAGAGTTTTCCTAGGGAAAAGGGAGATGTCAGGCACATCAGATAAAAGCGATTAATATCATATATAAATTAAACTAAATTTGCTCGAGCCATATAGAAGAAAAAAATTTTACACATATAGTCCGTCCATTTATAACTTAAATGAGACAATTCATATCTCGAAATATATTGCACGCAGAAATGTAGCGATTTCAGGGTAGGATAAGACAGAAGGTGAAAGTCTATTTTGAAAATATCAGAACATAACCTCCCATATTTCCTGAGATATTAAGTGTCTGCTTTCAGCGGTTTCTTTGATCTTAAAATTCCTGTATATATAAGTGTCGCAGTTTTCGTTCGTTTTTCCGTTTCCGCTGAGTGTCGTGGTGTTTGTTTGTTTTTGCGCTTGCGTCACTAGAAAAACTGCCGTTTTTCTTTATCCACGTGAAAGAAGGAGTGATAAATAATAAACAAATAGCGACGCGGATATTGACTTGGGCACTGCAAGTGAACTATTGTGAAGGATAGTGGGTGCATGAAAAATACAAATAAGGGCTGCCGGGCTCTAAAAATGAGTTAGTACGGGCCGCAAAAATGTGTTAATAAAGAAGCCGTCCGGCGCTGCCCTAGAGTTAACACTATAGAAAAAAAAAAAAAAAAAGAAAAGAAAAGAGCACATAAATTATTTTTAATTTATTCTTTCATTTGAATACCTTAATGATTTGTAACTGGACGCCATCATCTGTAGTAAACCCATGAAAACAATTACATGACAATTCTCTCACTAAGAAACTTAGATGGATTAGCAGGATCACGAATATTACCAGCTAGATGACCATACGCTATTAATTTCTATAAATAATAAAAAAAAAAAATATATATATATTTTTTTTTACAAAAAAATAAAAATAAATAAATAAATATAAATTAGTTAAAGAAAATTTTTAAAACGCCATAGCTATTCAAATTTAACTAGCTTAATTTTACCTGGATACAGTGAATTGCAGTAATTACAATTCTGGGTGATTCAACAGAAAAATACTTCTCAGCTTCTAAATTACCAGCTTCTGATTTTGGCAAACGTAAACAAGATTTATCTGCTTCTTCACTAAAAGTAAATATATAAAAATAAATAACAATCAATATACTAATCAATAAAGTATTAAACAAAAATTTGTAGCACAGTTAGTTAAGACTTCCACTTGCTTTTTCAATAAAAAGTAAATAACAATATCCTAATTTTAAAAATCTCAATATCTCTTTTCTTAAATTTTTAAATAAAATTATATCAATCAATATGTAGTCAAGACTAGGTGACATTGACAGTGAGTGACACAAGTCATCACTGAAATTAACTGTATTTTATTTTTATTATTACAGATGACTTGGAAGAGCACATAATATGAATATAACTTTAACTATTTTTGCTTTTCCATAAACCCAAATTAATTTGAGGCTTTGAATAAGAAGATGAAGACTCAAAAATTATGCAACCATTTTAGCACATGAAGAAGTTTAATGAAGACATAAACACAATACATGCAGAATACAAGCATTATATTTTAATGTTAGAACATACATTAAAAAAAAAAAAAAACATGCAAACGAAAACTCTGAGAACCCTTTTGGGAAAAAGGACAGTTACTGACTACTACGTTTTTCTAAATTTCATTGAGTGCATGGTCACATGGGTTTGATGACGCAACAGTCGCACAGGTATTACAATTTTATATTATAGGTGTAATGTGGTAAAACAATAAACAGCTCAGTGACTGGATATATCTGTCAGCGGCAGTCAGGTGCTTAATGGGGGCTACTGAAATGAGCAACCAGTTATACAGAACAATCTTATCCAGTTTATTCCGGATAATTGGTTCCCTAATAATAATATAATGCTTCTAATATAATTAATTGTATTTCAATTATTGTGGAATAATTTATATAAAATATAAATAAGATTATCAGTTAACTGTACATTTAAAAGATACTTTAAAATAAATAAATAAAAGTAGCGATAAAAGCAAATATATTAAAAAAAAAAAAACTTTAACGCAAGATGTTTAAGTGTTATTATATACATAAAACCCCTTTTATCAAAATAATAACATACACACATTTAAGAATGATCTTTTATGCTTATTTAAAAACTACTTAACAGTCTCACAAAAGTTTTAAAAATAAAAAATTACATATGATTCATGTAAACATTAATGTTTCTTTCGACTAACAAATCACAATCAAAATTATAAAGAGAGTGAAAAAGAGAAATGAAATAAGTACCTTAACTGATTTCCCATTAGTTAGAGGTTTTTTAACAACAGATAAGAAAAATGACCACATCCATGCTTCCAATTATGATAGGGTAGCCTTGCTTCACTATGACAACAAATCTAAAAATTTACAAAAAAAAAAATTCTAAAATTTTATATGAAAGTTTTCTTGTGACATTTTGAAGTTTAACAAACATGCTTATCTAAGATTTTACAAAAAGTTTTTACCTTATTAATGTATCATTTTAAGTCTCAACTTTTTAAATCCTAATTCATCAAACATACCAAGAGGAGTCTGAAACAATAAAAAAATAAATAAGTAAACATTACCAAAAAAAAAAAAAAAAAAAAAAAAAAAATTCTAAAATTTTATATGAAAACATTTAAGTTTAACAAACATCCCTAGTAGCATTGCCTCTTTGGAATTTGCTTGGCCTGTCATCGGATGTATGATAAATTCATCCTATATATAATCCATTATATCTTTTGCAGCTGTTATAAAGAACAGTTTTCGATGAGCTGAATTAAATCTGAACTTTTCATCTTTAGTAGCACATATTTTGATAAAAATATGGCCTTGCTGAACCCCCCTTTCCCACTTTCCCGTTTGGCTGCTGACCTAGACGTTATGTCATTTGTGTCTCCATATACTCTCATCGATGCACATGCAAGCATTGGTTTGACCGAACTCTGGCAGGCTTTAATTTTTACTTTAGGAATAACTTAAAATTAAAACTTGAATTATTAAAGATTCTGATTGAATTAGGTTTTTGAATACTAGTAGCATTTTATGAGGTAAGTAAACAGTTTGTACATTTCAAAATACTGTGTAATTTTGTTTCTTATAAGCTTTTTTAACTCGGGTAAATGTTTGTTTTACTATATACTTTCTTCTTTAACCCTAAAATGTGTATCCATTAATCTTATATATAGTACTAGCTGCCTTCGGCGACCAGCTGGTTCGCGATCCCTGAAAAATCCGACTTTACGAAACTCCCGCTCGGTGGTGCCTTTTTCCCATTTCAGGTCAAATAACAGCTTATTGATATATCGTGAAAATAGCTTATTGAAAGTGCAGTAAATTCCGATACGGTAGTGCCTTCGGCACCCTCTTCCCTTTTCAATATCTGAAACAGCCTGTTCGCTCACCATGTTATGATCTTCAAATTTCTGACTTCAGCTAAGTCCCGCTCGGTGCCGCATGCAGCGCCTTATCCCCGTTTTAGAGCTTACGACACCTTTCTCGCTCCTTAAAATTTGAAATATTGAAATTTTTAAATATTACAGTGGCATCTGCCGGTAGAAATTTCTGTAATATATTGTTCAATTCCAAATCAACAAAGCTTTCAAATGATGTATTACTTATGAAATTATTTTAATTAGTAGCTGAGATACAAAAGAAAACCTAATCAGGACACCTTAAAATGTGTAAATCAGGTGAAATCTCGAATTCCACTTTCGATAATATAAAAATGAAATTATACTAATTAGAAGCTGAAACACAAAGACAATACAAACATTTTTTTAAAAGATTTGTGTCTGACTTATCTGTGGTTTTCTCCAAAACTTGCTTAATTCCGGGCTATATACCGTTAAAAATTATTAGTACGAAATGTGAGCAAAAATCTGAATTTGAAACTCTGTAAAATATAAAAGAATAAAAATTTTCTGGTTTATCCGTAGTTTTCTCCGAAAGTTTCGTACAGAATTTGAACGACTTATATCATTTTAATAGCCTGCAATAAAAACTTTAAAATATTTTTTGAATGATGTATTATGTATTACGATAATGAATATCTTTGATATATTTTAGACTCAAAATGGCTAATCTATCAAGGACGATTTCTATTGAAATCCATCTAAAATTTTTAAATTGAAAAAACTCAAAAACTGCTTTTTTTATTTCCAGTACTGCCAGAATGTCTAGCACCTGGCACTGAAGAATCTTATTCTCTCTTCTCTGTCAAGGTCAGATCAAGATAGCAAGCAGTATACATTTCATTACGGAATGGCGATAATGGTTTAATGCCTAAAACTAAAAAAATCCCAACTCTTTCAGTTTTAGAAATTTTCTCTCAATCTTTTGGGAATTGAATTATTGAAGCGAGGTCTATAAAAAAAAAAAAAAAAAAGGAAATGATTTATCTCTAAACGCTTTTTGAGTTATAAAATGTTTTGTGAAAAAAACGATGTTTCGTAAAATCTAAAAATATGGATCGCTAATCCGTATTTTGTAAAAATGTTTTATATGGTTCGAAAGAGGATTAAATGACCTTTCCTTATATACCAGTTGTTACGAAATGGAACAGTTACTCGGTCGTACAGGGCGTTTAAAAAAAAATTATCGCAAAAAAGGAAAATTTTCGAAACTTTTTTTAAAAATATAAAAAAATCCGTATTTTTTTTTAAAAAATTGTACCGTAAGAATCGGTAATAAATGCTCTTTCAAGTGGTATAGGTGCATTTTCGATATTTCCAACAGATCGGCAGCGATCGCTTTACAAAAAACCATGAAATTTTTCTCTCTCTGCTTTCTCTTTTGAGGAACACGCTGAAGGGCGGAAATTACGTTTCGCTCGCTTTTAATTAGACATTGGTCGACGTTTTAATTAATATATCTGGAACTAATTAAAATTTTTAAATTCTGTTTTCACTATCAACTCGGGAAAGCTTCCGAGCACCCGTATGTCAAATTTTATACTTCTGCGTTCAGTAGGGGCTGAACGTATAGATGCACAGACAAACATCTTCTTTTATTATTATAGACTAGCCGATAGCAAACTTTCTACTGACAAACAGGAAGTGAAAGTGTGTAAAAATTGGTTTAGAGTAAATAAATTACACTTTTTCACTTATTTGAAGGTCGAGAATCGTAAAATAATCTATATATAGTATTTTATTTATTTATTTATCGATATTTTCTGAACTAGATAGTTAAGGATGCTTTTATACAGTTAAATAAACATCTTTTTTATTTTTTGAAAGTGCCCGTTTTCTATTTAATTTAAATTTTATAATGTAATTTTTCAAACTATTTAGATTGATATTGAAATTGTTCAAATTATTTAAATCATTTAAAGATAAAGCAAATCATTGGAAGCATAAACTAATTTAAAAATATTACTCCTGTTGAATATTTAGCATTTGTAATATCTTCCAAAATTACACTTTGAAAACATTTTTTCTTTACAGTATAATCTTCAAGTTTGAAATTATTGATATATTTTTAAACTGTTTTCATTAAAAACGTTATATCGTGTGTTAATTATAGTTTTTAACGATTCAAATTTTGGTTTTAAATATTTCAAAAATATTTATCCACGTGTATCCAAGTGAAAGAAGGAGTGATAAATAATCAATACAAAAAACCCTTAACGGGTTAAAAGTTTGTGACGCAGCACTGTACTTTATGGCTATAAGAATTAGAAATACGGGTCTTAAAAATAATGATACGAAATTTTCAGTGACGCTTTGATATTAATTAAATTATACATAGATTTTCTTATTTGAATTTGCTTTTTCCTTTTATTTATATTTACAGTGTAAACGTTATTTTCAACATAAAATAATATATACCATTTACTCATTGATACCTTTCCATTCACATGTCTTATACTATGAAAGCATGTGTTTTAAAAGAAATTCTCTGCAATTATTTTGTTTTGCATATTAAAGTATATGTGCACATTGAAATATTGCTTTTAATTTTCAAATACGCTGTCAAATATATGACTTTCATTAAGCTTATATTATGTACTGAAATATATTTATTTCGAAGAATTATTCTATCTTTTGTGTCACGCCATCCAAAACTGAAAAAAATTTCACAGTTTTTTTCTTTGCATCACGATATCTATTTGCATGCATTTTCAATTTATTTGGATGAAATGACACAAAGTAGACATTTCCATATATTTTACTTACAGTTTTGGATGGCGTGACGCAAAAGATAGAATAATTCTTCGAAATAAATATATTTCAGTACGTAATATAAGCTTAATGAAAGTGATATATTTGACAGCGTATTTGAAAATTAAAAGCAATATTTCAATGTGCACATATACTTTAATATGCAAAACAAAATAATTGCAGAGAAATTTAAAAACAAATCACTTAATGTAACACCACTGCGTTACTGGAATTTCATATAATTTCTTTTAAAACACATGCTTTCATAGTATAAGAGATGTGAATGGAAAGGTATCAATGAGTAAATGCTATATATTATTTTATGTTGAAAATAACGTTTACACTGTAAATATAAATAAAAGGAAAAAGCAAATTCAAATAAGAAAATCTATGTATAATTTAATTAATATCAAAGCGTCACTGAAAATTTAATATCATTATTTTTAAGACCTGTATTTCTAATTCTTATAGCCATAAAGTACAATGCTGCGTCACAAACTTTTAACCCGTTAAGGGTTTTTTGTATTGATATCATTACTTTTTAGGGGTTAATGATCAAAACGTAAAATTAAACGGAGCATGGTAATGAGTTATAACACTGTATTAAAAGTGTTGTTTTATAGGTCATACTCGAACAAAATAACAAACTAAATAAAATTTCAAAATTTTATAAAAAGTGATAAAAAAGATGGAAACATGCAACATTACAAAGGCATAATATAGTACATTTTAAAAATGACAAAAATTTCTTATTTATATTTATTTATTATTATAATTTTTTAGGTATAAATTTGATTTAAAGAGAAAAATAAATAATAATAGAAAAATCTTTAAAAAATGAAAATTTTATACTGGTAAATATTTAAGTAGTATAGTTTGTTATGAATTTTATTAAAAAAAAATCTTAATCTATTCAAAATTTTATTATAGCTTAACATTTTGTAATTTATATATTATATATACTAGAAACTTAATGAGCAAATTAATTATTTTCAAATTCTGTTTTAAGAATTTTTTCAATCCGTAGTTTAAGTGATTTATCACCTAATTTTGAAAAATTTACAAATATTTGCATATGATTATCATATTATTTGTCATTTTTATGAAAATAAAGGAAAAATTTTTTGTTGTTGGAATCACCTTTTAAAATAGAACCAATTTTGAAAGTTAACAACGTATCAGCATGAAAACAATGTAAATACAAAGAATATTTTTGATAAACAAATGTCATATAAAATACAAGTACCTAAATAAATAACTCATTTAATATATATATTAAAAAAAGAAAAATGATTTTATTTTTGTGTTTATTTTTGACGCTTCCCGATAGATGGAGCCAAAACGATTATTTGATATTCAGTATTTCAGATGGAAGAGAAGAAATTCGTCCGCGAAACTGCTGCATTACGGTATTTTTGGAGTAAAAAATAGTTTGATTTTTAAACTGAGTTATAAAAAAAACAAGAGTTTTCCTAGGGAAAAGGGAGATGTCAGGCACATCAGATAAAAGCGATTAATATCATATATAAATTAAACTAAATTCGCTCGAACGATATAGAAGAAAAAAATTTTACACATATAGTCCGTCCATTTATAACTTAAATGAGACAATTCATATCTCGAAATATATTGCACGCAGAAATGTAGCGATTTCAGGGTAGGATAAGACAGAAGGTGAAAGTCTATTTTGAAAATATCAGAACATAACCTCCCATATTTCCTGAGATATTAAGTGTCTGCTTTCAGCGGTTTCTTTGATCTTAAAATTCCTGTATATATAAGTGTCGCAGTTTTCGTTCGTTTTTCCGTTTCCGCTGAGTGTCGTGGTGTTTGTTTGTTTTTGCGCTTGCGTCACTAGAAAAACTGCCGTTTTTCTTTATCCACGTGAAAGAAGGAGTGATAAATAATAAACAAATAGTGACGCGGATATTGACTTGGGCACTGCAAGTGAATTATTGTGAAGGATAGTGGGTGCATGAAAAATACAAATAAGGGCTTCCGGGCTCTAAAAATGAGTTAGTACGGGCCGCGGGGCGCAAAAATGTGTTAATAAAGAAGCCGTCCGGCGCTGCCCTAGAGTTAACACTATAGAAAAAAAAAAAAAAAAAAAAAAGAAAAGAGCACATAAATTATTTTTAATTTATTCTTTCATTTGAATACCTTAATGATTTGTAACTGGACGCCATCATCTGTAGTAAACCCATGAAAACAATTACATGACAATTCTCTCACTAAGAAACTTAGATGGATTAGCAGGATCACGAATATTACCAGCTAGATGACCATACGCTATTAATTTCTATAAATAAAAAAAAATATATATATATATATTTTTTTTTACAAAAAAACAAAAATAAATAAATAAATATAAATTAGTTAAAGAAAATTTTTAAAACGCCATAGCTATTCAAAATTAACTAGCTTAAATTTACCTGGATACAGTCAATTGCAGTAATTACAATTCTGGGTGATTCAACAGAAAAATACTTCTCAGCTTCTAAATTACCAGCTTCTGATTTTGGCAAAGGTAAACAAGATTTATCTGCTTCTTCACTAAAAGTAAATATATAAAAATAAATAACAATCAATATACTAATCAATAAAGTATTAAACAAAAATTTGTAGCACAGTTAGTTAAGACTTCCACTTGCTTTTTCAATAAAAAGTAAATAACAATATCCTAATTTTAAAAATCTCAATATCTCTTTTCTTAAATTTTTAAATAAAATTATATCAATCAATATGTAGTCAAGACTAGGTGACATTGACAGTGAGTGACACAAGTCATCACTGAAATTAACTGTATTTTATTTTTATTATTACAGATGACTTGGAAGAGCACATAATATGAATATAACTTTAACTATTTTTGCTTTTCCATAAACCCAAATTAATTTGAGGCTTTGAATAAGAAGATGAAGACTCAAAAATTATGCAACCATTTTAGCACATGAAGAAGTTTAATGAAGACATAAACACAATACATGCAGAATACAAGCATTATATTTTAATGTTAGAACATACATTAAAAAAAAAAAAAAAACATGCAAACGAAAACTCTGAGAACCCTTTTGGGAAAAAGGACAGTTACTGACTACTACGTTTTTCTAAATTTCATTGAGTGCATGGTCACATGGGTTTGATGACGCAACAGTCGCACAGGTATTACAATTTTATATTATAGGTGTAATGTGGTAAAACAATAAACAGCTCAGTGACTGGATATATCTGTCAGCGGCAGTCAGGTGCTTAATGGGGGCTACTGAAATGAGCAACCAGTTATACAGAACAATCTTATCCAGTTTATTCCGGATAATTGGTTCCCTAATAATAATATAATGCTTCTAATATAATTAATTGTATTTCAATTATTGTGGAATAATTTATATAAAATATAAATAAGATTATCAGTTAACTGTACATTTAAAAGATACTTTAAAATAAATAAATAAAAGTAGCGATAAAAGCAAATATATTAAAAAAAAAAAAACTTTAACGCAAGATGTTTAAGTGTTATTATATACATAAAACCCCTTTTATCAAAATAATAACATACACACATTTAAGAATGATCTTTTATGCTTATTTAAAAACTACTTAACAGTCTCACAAAAGTTTTAAAAATAAAAAATTACATATGATTCATGTAAACATTAATGTTTCTTTCGACTAACAAATCACAATCAAAATTATAAAGAGAGTGAAAAAGAGAAATGAAATAAGTACCTTAACTGATTTCCCATTAGTTAGAGGTTTTTTAACAACAGATAAGAAAAATGACCACATCCATGCTTCCAATTATGATAGGGTAGCCTTGCTTCACTATGACAACAAATCTAAAAATTTACAAAAAAAAAAATTCTAAAATTTTATATGAAAGTTTTCTTGTGACATTTTGAAGTTTAACAAACATGCTTATCTAAGATTTTACAAAAAGTTTTTACCTTATTAATGTATCATTTTAAGTCTCAACTTTTTAAATCCTAATTCATCAAACATACCAAGAGGAGTCTGAAACAATAAAAAAATAAATAAGTAAACATTACCAAAAAAAAAAAAAAAAAAAAAAAAATTCTAAAATTTTATATGAAAACATTTAAGTTTAACAAACATCCCTAGTAGCATTGCCTCTTTGGAATTTGCTTGGCCTGTCATCGGATGTATGATAAATTCATCCTATATATAATCCATTATATCTTTTGCAGCTGTTATAAAGAACAGTTTTCGATGAGCTGAATTAAATCTGAACTTTTCATCTTTAGTAGCACATATTTTGATAAAAATATGGCCTTGCTGAACCCCCCTTTCCCACTTTCCCGTTTGGCTGCTGACCTAGACGTTATGTCATTTGTGTCTCCATATACTCTCATCGATGCACATGCAAGCATTGGTTTGACCGAACTCTGGCAGGCTTTAATTTTTACTTTAGGAATAACTTAAAATTAAAACTTGAATTATTAAAGATTCTGATTGAATTAGGTTTTTGAATACTAGTAGCATTTTATGAGGTAAGTAAACAGTTTGTACATTTCAAAATACTGTGTAATTTTGTTTCTTATAAGCTTTTTTAACTCGGGTAAATGTTTGTTTTACTATATACTTTCTTCTTTAACCCTAAAATGTGTATCCATTAATCTTATATATAGTACTAGCTGCCTTCGGCGACCAGCTGGTTCGCGATCCCTGAAAAATCCGACTTTACGAAACTCCCGCTCGGTGGTGCCTTTTTCCCATTTCAGGTCAAATAACAGCTTATTGATATATCATGAAAATAGCTTATTGAAAGTGCAGTAAATTCCGATACGGTAGTGCCTTCGGCGCCCTCTTCCCTTTTCAATATCTGAAACAGCCTGTTCGCTCACCATGTTATGATCTTCAAATTTCTGACTTCAGCTAAGTCCCGCTCGGTGCCGCATGCAGCGCCTTATCCCCGTTTTAGAGCTTACGACACCTTTCTCGCTCCTTAAAATTTGAAATATTGAAATTTTTAAATATTACAGTGGCATCTGCCGGTAGAAATTTCTGTAATATATTGTTCAATTCCAAATCAACAAAGCTTTCAAATGATGTATTACTTATGAGATTATTTTAATTAGTAGCTGAGATACAAAAGAAAACCTAATCAGGACACCTTAAAATGTGTAAATCAGGTGAAATCTCGAATTCCACTTTCGATAATATAAAAATGAAATTATACTAATTAGAAGCTGAAACACAAAGACAATACAAACATTTTTTTAAAAGATTTGTGTCTGACTTATCTGTGGTTTTCTCCAAAACTTGCTTAATTCCGGGCTATATACCGTTAAAAATTATTAGTACGAAATGTGAGCAAAAATCTGAATTTGAAACTCTGTAAAATATAAAAGAATAAAAATTTTCTGGTTTATCCGTAGTTTTCTCCGAAAGTTTCGTACAGAATTTGAACGACTTATATCATTTTAATAGCCTGCAATAAAAACTTTAAAATATTTTTTGAATGATGTATTATGTATTACGATAATGAATATCTTTGATATATTTTAGACTCAAAATGGCTAATCTATCAAGGACGATTTCTATTGAAATCCATCTAAAATTTTTAAATTGAAAAAACTCAAAAACTGCTTTTTTTATTTCCAGTACTGCCAGAATGTCTAGCACCTGGCACTGAAGAATCTTATTCTCTCTTCTCTGTCAAGGTCAGATCAAGATAGCAAGCAGTATACATTTCATTACGGAATGGCGATAATGGTTTAATGCCTAAAACTAAAAAAATCCCAACTCTTTCAGTTTTAGAAATTTTCTCTCAATCTTTTGGGAATTGAATTATTGAAGCGAGGTCTATAAAAAAAAAAAAAAAAAGGAAATGATTTATCTCTAAACGCTTTTTGAGTTATAAAATGTTTTGTGAAAAAAACGATGTTTCGTAAAATCTAAAAATATGGATCGCTAATCCGTATTTTGTAAAAATGTTTTATATGGTTCGAAAGAGGATTAAATGACCTTTCCTTATATACCAGTTGTTACGAAATGGAACAGTTACTCGGTCGTACAGGGCGTTAAAAAAAAAATTATCGCAAAAAAGGAAAATTTTCGAAACTTTTTTTAAAAATATAAAAAAATCCGTATTTTATTTTTAAAAATTGTACCGTAAGAATCGGTAATAAATGCTCTTTCAAGTGGTATAGGTGCATTTTCGATATTTCCAACAGATCGGCAGCGATCGCTTTACAAAAAACCATGAAATTTTTCTCTCTCTGCTTTCTCTTTTGAGGAACACGCTGAAGGGCGGAAATTACGTTTCGCTCGCTTTTAATTAGACATTGGTCGACGTTTTAATTAATATATCTGGAACTAATTAAAATTTTTAAATTCTGTTTTCACTATCAACTCGGGAAAGCTTCCGAGCACCCGTATGTCAAATTTTATACTTCTGCGTTCAGTAGGGGCTGAACGTATAGATGCACAGACAAACATCTTCTTTTATTATTATAGACTAGCCGATAGCAAACTTTCTACTGACAAACAGGAAGTGAAAGTGTGTAAAAATTGGTTTAGAGTAAATAAATTACACTTTTTCACTTATTTGAAGGTCGAGAATCGTAAAATAATCTATATATAGTATTTTATTTATTTATTTATCGATATTTTCTGAACTAGATAGTTAAGGATGCTTTTATACAGTTAAATAAACATCTTTTTTATTTTTTGAAAGTGCCCGTTTTCTATTTAATTTAAATTTTATAATGTAATTTTTCAAACTATTTAGATTGATATTGAAATTGTTCAAATTATTTAAATCATTTAAAGATAAAGCAAATCATTGGAAGCATAAACTAATTTAAAAATATTACTCCTGTTGCATATTTAGCATTTGTAATATCTTCCAAAATTACACTTTGAAAACATTTTTTCTTTACAGTATAATCTTCAAGTTTGAAATTATTGATATATTTTTAAACTGTTTTCATTAAAAACGTTATATCGTGTGTTAATTATAGTTTTTAACGATTCAAATTTTGGTTTTAAATATTTCAAAAATATTTATCCACGTGTATCCAAGTGAAAGAAGGAGTGATAAATAATCAATACAAAAAACCCTTAACGGGTTAAAAGTTTGTGACGCAGCACTGTACTTTATGGCTATAAGAATTAGAAATACGGGTCTTAAAAATAATGATACGAAATTTTCAGTGACGCTTTGATATTAATTAAATTATACATAGATTTTCTTATTTGAATTTGCTTTTTCCTTTTATTTATATTTACAGTGTAAACGTTATTTTCAACATAAAATAATATATACCATTTACTCATTGATACCTTTCCATTCACATGTCTTATACTATGAAAGCATGTGTTTTAAAAGAAATTCTCTGCAATTATTTTGTTTTGCATATTAAAGTATATGTGCACATTGAAATATTGCTTTTAATTTTCAAATACGCTGTCAAATATATGACTTTCATTAAGCTTATATTATGTACTGAAATATATTTATTTCGAAGAATTATTCTATCTTTTGTGTCACGCCATCCAAAACTGAAAAAAATTTCACAGTTTTTTTCTTTGCATCACGATATCTATTTGCATGCATTTTCAATTTATTTGGATGAAATGACACAAAGTAGACATTTCCATATATTTTACTTACAGTTTTGGATGGCGTGACGCAAAAGATAGAATAATTCTTCGAAATAAATATATTTCAGTACGTAATATAAGCTTAATGAAAGTGATATATTTGACAGCGTATTTGAAAATTAAAAGCAATATTTCAATGTGCACATATACTTTAATATGCAAAACAAAATAATTGCAGAGAAATTTAAAAACAAATCACTTAATGTAACACCACTGCGTTACTGGAATTTCATATAATTTCTTTTAAAACACATGCTTTCATAGTATAAGAGATGTGAATGGAAAGGTATCAATGAGTAAATGCTATATATTATTTTATGTTGAAAATAACGTTTACACTGTAAATATAAATAAAAGGAAAAAGCAAATTCAAATAAGAAAATCTATGTATAATTTAATTAATATCAAAGCGTCACTGAAAATTTAATATCATTATTTTTAAGACCTGTATTTCTAATTCTTATAGCCATAAAGTACAATGCTGCGTCACAAACTTTTAACCCGTTAAGGGTTTTTTGTATTGATATCATTACTTTTTAGGGGTTAATGATCAAAACGTAAAATTAAACGGAGCATGGTAATGAGTTATAACACTGTATTAAAAGTGTTGTTTTATATGTCATACTCGAACAAAATAACAAACTAAATAAAATTTCAAAATTTTATAAAAAGTGATAAAAAAGATGGAAACATGCAACATTACAAAGGCATAATATAGTACATTTTAAAAATGACAAAAATTTCTTATTTATATTTATTTATTATTATAATTTTTTAGGTATAGATTTGATTTAAAGAGAAAAATAAATAATAATAGAAAAATCTTTAAAAAATGAAAATTTTATACTGGTAAATATTTAAGTAGTATAGTTTGTTATGAATTTTATTAAAAAAAAATCTTAATCTATTCAAAATTTTATTATAGCTTAACATTTTGTAATTTATATATTATATATACTAGAAACTTAATGAGCAAATTAATTATTTTCAAATTCTGTTTTAAGAATTTTTTCAATCCGTAGTTTAAGTGATTTATCACCTAATTTTGAAAAATTTACAAATATTTGCATATGATTATCATATTATTTGTCATTTTTATGAAAATAAAGGAAAAATTTTTTGTTGTTGGAATCACCTTTTAAAATAGAACCAATTTTGAAAGTTAACAACGTATCAGCATGAAAACAATGTAAATACAAAGAATATTTTTGATAAACAAATGTCATATAAAATACAAGTACCTAAATAAATAACTCATTTAATATATATATTAAAAAAAGAAAAATGATTTTATTTTTGTGTTTATTTTTGACGCTTCCCGATAGATGGAGCCAAAACGATTATTTGATATTCAGTATTTCAGATGGAAGAGAAGAAATTCGTCCGCGAAACTGCTGCATTACGGTATTTTTGGAGTAAAAAATAGTTTGATTTTTAAACTGAGTTATAAAAAAAACAAGAGTTTTCCTAGGGAAAAGGGAGATGTCAGGCACATCAGATAAAAGCGATTAATATCATATATAAATTAAACTAAATTCGCTCGAGCGATATAGAAGAAAAAAATTTTACACATATAGTCCGTCCATTTATAACTTAAATGAGACAATTCATATCTCGAAATATATTGCACGCAGAAATGTAGCGATTTCAGGGTAGGATAAGACAGAAGGTGAAAGTCTATTTTGAAAATATCAGAACATAACCTCCCATATTTCCTGAGATATTAAGTGTCTGCTTTCAGCGGTTTCTTTGATCTTAAAATTCCTGTATATATAAGTGTCGCAGTTTTCGTTCGTTTTTCCGTTTCCGCTGAGTGTCGTGGTGTTTGTTTGTTTTTGCGCTTGCGTCACTAGAAAAACTGCCGTTTTTCTTTATCCACGTGAAAGAAGGAGTGATAAATAATAAACAAATAGCGACGCGGATATTGACTTGGGCACTGCAAGTGAACTATTGTGAAGGATAGTGGGTGCATGAAAAATACAAATAAGGGCTGCCGGGCTCTAAAAATGAGTTAGTACGGGCCGCGGGGCGCAAAAATGTGTTAATAAAGAAGCCGTCCGGCGCTGCCCTAGAGTTAACACTATAGAAAAAAAAAAAAAAAAAAGAAAAGAAAAGAGCACATAAATTATTTTTAATTTATTCTTTCATTTGAATACCTTAATGATTTGTAACTGGACGCCATCATCTGTAGTAAACCCATGAAAACAATTACATGACAATTCTCTCACTAAGAAACTTAGATGGATTAGCAGGATCACGAATATTACCAGCTAGATGACCATACGCTATTAATTTCTATAAATAAAAAAAAATATATATATATATATTTTTTTTTACAAAAAAACAAAAATAAATAAATAAATATAAATTAGTTAAAGAAAATTTTTAAAACGCCATAGCTATTCAAAATTAACTAGCTTAAATTTACCTGGATACAGTCAATTGCAGTAATTACAATTCTGGGTGATTCAACAGAAAAATACTTCTCAGCTTCTAAATTACCAGCTTCTGATTTTGGCAAAGGTAAACAAGATTTATCTGCTTCTTCACTAAAAGTAAATATATAAAAATAAATAACAATCAATATACTAATCAATAAAGTATTAAACAAAAATTTGTAGCACAGTTAGTTAAGACTTCCACTTGCTTTTTCAATAAAAAGTAAATAACAATATCCTAATTTTAAAAATCTCAATATCTCTTTTCTTAAATTTTTAAATAAAATTATATCAATCAATATGTAGTCAAGACTAGGTGACATTGACAGTGAGTGACACAAGTCATCACTGAAATTAACTGTATTTTATTTTTATTATTACAGATGACTTGGAAGAGCACATAATATGAACATAACTTTAACTATTTTTGCTTTTCCATAAACCCAAATTAATTTGAGGCTTTGAATAAGAAGATGAAGACTCAAAAATTATGCAACCATTTTAGCACATGAAGAAGTTTAATGAAGACATAAACACAATACATGCAGAATACAAGCATTATATTTTAATGTTAGAACATACATTAAAAAAAAAAAAAAAAACATGCAAACGAAAACTCTGAGAACCCTTTTGGGAAAAAGGACAGTTACTGACTACTACGTTTTTCTAAATTTCATTGAGTGCATGGTCACATGGGTTTGATGACGCAACAGTCGCACAGGTATTACAATTTTATATTATAGGTGTAATGTGGTAAAACAATAAACAGCTCAGTGACTGGATATATCTGTCAGCGGCAGTCAGGTGCTTAATGGGGGCTACTGAAATGAGCAACCAGTTATACAGAACAATCTTATCCAGTTTATTCCGGATAATTGGTTCCCTAATAATAATATAATGCTTCTAATATAATTAATTGTATTTCAATTATTGTGGAATAATTTATATAAAATATAAATAAGATTATCAGTTAACTGTACATTTAAAAGATACTTTAAAATAAATAAATAAAAGTAGCGATAAAAGCAAATATATTAAAAAAAAAAAAACTTTAACGCAAGATGTTTAAGTGTTATTATATACATAAAACCCCTTTTATCAAAATAATAACATACACACATTTAAGAATGATCTTTTATGCTTATTTAAAAACTACTTAACAGTCTCACAAAAGTTTTAAAAATAAAAAATTACATATGATTCATGTAAACATTAATGTTTCTTTCGACTAACAAATCACAATCAAAATTATAAAGAGAGTGAAAAAGAGAAATGAAATAAGTACCTTAACTGATTTCCCATTAGTTAGAGGTTTTTTAACAACAGATAAGAAAAATGACCACATCCATGCTTCCAATTATGATAGGGTAGCCTTGCTTCACTATGACAACAAATCTAAAAATTTACAAAAAAAAAAATTCTAAAATTTTATATGAAAGTTTTCTTGTGACATTTTGAAGTTTAACAAACATGCTTATCTAAGATTTTACAAAAAGTTTTTACCTTATTAATGTATCATTTTAAGTCTCAACTTTTTAAATCCTAATTCATCAAACATACCAAGAGGAGTCTGAAACAATAAAAAAATAAATAAGTAAACATTACCAAAAAAAAAAAAAAAAAAAAAAAAAAAAATTCTAAAATTTTATATGAAAACATTTAAGTTTAACAAACATCCCTAGTAGCATTGCCTCTTTGGAATTTGCTTGGCCTGTCATCGGATGTATGATAAATTCATCCTATATATAATCCATTATATCTTTTGCAGCTGTTATAAAGAACAGTTTTCGATGAGCTGAATTAAATCTGAACTTTTCATCTTTAGTAGCACATATTTTGATAAAAATATGGCCTTGCTGAACCCCCCTTTCCCACTTTCCCGTTTGGCTGCTGACCTAGACGTTATGTCATTTGTGTCTCCATATACTCTCATCGATGCACATGCAAGCATTGGTTTGACCGAACTCTGGCAGGCTTTAATTTTTACTTTAGGAATAACTTAAAATTAAAACTTGAATTATTAAAGATTCTGATTGAATTAGGTTTTTGAATACTAGTAGCATTTTATGAGGTAAGTAAACAGTTTGTACATTTCAAAATACTGTGTAATTTTGTTTCTTATAAGCTTTTTTAACTCGGGTAAATGTTTGTTTTACTATATACTTTCTTCTTTAACCCTAAAATGTGTATCCATTAATCTTATATATAGTACTAGCTGCCTTCGGCGACCAGCTGGTTCGCGATCCCTGAAAAATCCGACTTTACGAAACTCCCGCTCGGTGGTGCCTTTTTCCCATTTCAGGTCAAATAACAGCTTATTGATATATCGTGAAAATAGCTTATTGAAAGTGCAGTAAATTCCGATACGGTAGTGCCTTCGGCACCCTCTTCCCTTTTCAATATCTGAAACAGCCTGTTCGCTCACCATGTTATGATCTTCAAATTTCTGACTTCAGCTAAGTCCCGCTCGGTGCCGCATGCAGCGCCTTATCCCCGTTTTAGAGCTTACGACACCTTTCTCGCTCCTTAAAATTTGAAATATTGAAATTTTTAAATATTACAGTGGCATCTGCCGGTAGAAATTTCTGTAATATATTGTTCAATTCCAAATCAACAAAGCTTTCAAATGATGTATTACTTATGAAATTATTTTAATTAGTAGCTGAGATACAAAAGAAAACCTAATCAGGACACCTTAAAATGTGTAAATCAGGTGAAATCTCGAATTCCACTTTCGATAATATAAAAATGAAATTATACTAATTAGAAGCTGAAACACAAAGACAATACAAACATTTTTTTAAAAGATTTGTGTCTGACTTATCTGTGGTTTTCTCCAAAACTTGCTTAATTCCGGGCTATATACCGTTAAAAATTATTAGTACGAAATGTGAGCAAAAATCTGAATTTGAAACTCTGTAAAATATAAAAGAATAAAAATTTTCTGGTTTATCCGTAGTTTTCTCCGAAAGTTTCGTACAGAATTTGAACGACTTATATCATTTTAATAGCCTGCAATAAAAACTTTAAAATATTTTTTGAATGATGTATTATGTATTACGATAATGAATATCTTTGATATATTTTAGACTCAAAATGGCTAATCTATCAAGGACGATTTCTATTGAAATCCATCTAAAATTTTTAAATTGAAAAAACTCAAAAACTGCTTTTTTTATTTCCAGTACTGCCAGAATGTCTAGCACCTGGCACTGAAGAATCTTATTCTCTCTTCTCTGTCAAGGTCAGATCAAGATAGCAAGCAGTATACATTTCATTACGGAATGGCGATAATGGTTTAATGCCTAAAACTAAAAAAATCCCAACTCTTTCAGTTTTAGAAATTTTCTCTCAATCTTTTGGGAATTGAATTATTGAAGCGAGGTCTATAAAAAAAAAAAAAAAGGAAATGATTTATCTCTAAACGCTTTTTGAGTTATAAAATGTTTTGTGAAAAAAACGATGTTTCGTAAAATCTAAAAATATGGATCGCTAATCCGTATTTTGTAAAAATGTTTTATATGGTTCGAAAGAGGATTAAATGACCTTTCCTTATATACCAGTTGTTACGAAATGGAACAGTTACTCGGTCGTACAGGGCGTTTAAAAAAAAATTATCGCAAAAAAGGAAAATTTTCGAAACTTTTTTTAAAAATATAAAAAAATCCGTATTTTTTTTTTAAAAATTGTACCGTAAGAATCGGTAATAAATGCTCTTTCAAGTGGTATAGGTGCATTTTCGATATTTCCAACAGATCGGCAGCGATCGCTTTACAAAAAACCATGAAATTTTTCTCTCTCTGCTTTCTCTTTTGAGGAACACGCTGAAGGGCGGAAATTACGTTTCGCTCGCTTTTAATTAGACATTGGTCGACGTTTTAATTAATATATCTGGAACTAATTAAAATTTTTAAATTCTGTTTTCACTATCAACTCGGGAAAGCTTCCGAGCACCCGTATGTCAAATTTTATACTTCTGCGTTCAGTAGGGGCTGAACGTATAGATGCACAGACAAACATCTTCTTTTATTATTATAGACTAGCCGATAGCAAACTTTCTACTGACAAACAGGAAGTGAAAGTGTGTAAAAATTGGTTTAGAGTAAATAAATTACACTTTTTCACTTATTTGAAGGTCGAGAATCGTAAAATAATCTATATATAGTATTTTATTTATTTATTTATCGATATTTTCTGAACTAGATAGTTAAGGATGCTTTTATACAGTTAAATAAACATCTTTTTTATTTTATGAAAGTGCCCGTTTTCTATTTAATTTAAATTTTATAATGTAATTTTTCAAACTATTTAGATTGATATTGAAATTGTTCAAATTATTTAAATCATTTAAAGATAAAGCAAATCATTGGAAGCATAAACTAATTTAAAAATATTACTCCTGTTGCATATTTAGCATTTGTAATATCTTCCAAAATTACACTTTGAAAACATTTTTTCTTTACAGTATAATCTTCAAGTTTGAAATTATTGATATATTTTTAAACTGTTTTCATTAAAAACGTTATATCGTGTGTTAATTATAGTTTTTAACGATTCAAATTTTGGTTTTAAATATTTCAAAAATATTTATCCACGTGTATCCAAGTGAAAGAAGGAGTGATAAATAATCAATACAAAAAACCCTTAACGGGTTAAAAGTTTGTGACGCAGCACTGTACTTTATGGCTATAAGAATTAGAAATACGGGTCTTAAAAATAATGATACGAAATTTTCAGTGACGCTTTGATATTAATTAAATTATACATAGATTTTCTTATTTGAATTTGCTTTTTCCTTTTATTTATATTTACAGTGTAAACGTTATTTTCAACATAAAATAATATATACCATTTACTCATTGATACCTTTCCATTCACATGTCTTATACTATGAAAGCATGTGTTTTAAAAGAAATTCTCTGCAATTATTTTGTTTTGCATATTAAAGTATATGTGCACATTGAAATATTGCTTTTAATTTTCAAATACGCTGTCAAATATATGACTTTCATTAAGCTTATATTATGTACTGAAATATATTTATTTCGAAGAATTATTCTATCTTTTGTGTCACGCCATCCAAAACTGAAAAAAATTTCACAGTTTTTTTCTTTGCATCACGATATCTATTTGCATGCATTTTCAATTTATTTGGATGAAATGACACAAAGTAAACATTTCCATATATTTTACTTACAGTTTTGGATGGCGTGACGCAAAAGATAGAATAATTCTTCGAAATAAATATATTTCAGTACGTAATATAAGCTTAATGAAAGTGATATATTTGACAGCGTATTTGAAAATTAAAAGCAATATTTCAATGTGCACATATACTTTAATATGCAAAACAAAATAATTGCAGAGAAATTTAAAAACAAATCACTTAATGTAACACCACTGCGTTACTGGAATTTCATATAATTTCTTTTAAAACACATGCTTTCATAGTATAAGAGATGTGAATGGAAAGGTATCAATGAGTAAATGCTATATATTATTTTATGTTGAAAATAACGTTTACACTGTAAATATAAATAAAAGGAAAAAGCAAATTCAAATAAGAAAATCTATGTATAATTTAATTAATATCAAAGCGTCACTGAAAATTTAATATCATTATTTTTAAGACCTGTATTTCTAATTCTTATAGCCATAAAGTACAATGCTGCGTCACAAACTTTTAACCCGTTAAGGGTTTTTTGTATTGATATCATTACTTTTTAGGGGTTAATGATCAAAACGTAAAATTAAACGGAGCATGGTAATGAGTTATAACACTGTATTAAAAGTGTTGTTTTATATGTCATACTCGAACAAAATAACAAACTAAATAAAATTTCAAAATTTTATAAAAAGTGATAAAAAAGATGGAAACATGCAACATTACAAAGGCATAATATAGTACATTTTAAAAATGACAAAAATTTCTTATTTATATTTATTTATTATTATAATTTTTTAGGTATAGATTTGATTTAAAGAGAAAAATAAATAATAATAGAAAAATCTTTAAAAAATGAAAATTTTATACTGGTAAATATTTAAGTAGTATAGTTTGTTATGAATTTTATTAAAAAAAAATCTTAATCTATTCAAAATTTTATTATAGCTTAACATTTTGTAATTTATATATTATATATACTAGAAACTTAATGAGCAAATTAATTATTTTCAAATTCTGTTTTAAGAATTTTTTCAATCCGTAGTTTAAGTGATTTATCACCTAATTTTGAAAAATTTACAAATATTTGCATATGATTATCATATTATTTGTCATTTTTATGAAAATAAAGGAAAAATTTTTTGTTGTTGGAATCACCTTTTAAAATAGAACCAATTTTGAAAGTTAACAACGTATCAGCATGAAAACAATGTAAATACAAAGAATATTTTTGATAAACAAATGTCATATAAAATACAAGTACCTAAATAAATAACTCATTTAATATATATATTAAAAAAAGAAAAATATTTTTATTTTTGTGTTTATTTTTGACGCTTCCCGATAGATGGAGCCAAAACGATTATTTGATATTCAGTATTTCAGATGGAAGAGAAGAAATTCGTCCGCGAAACTGCCGCATTACGGTATTTTTGGAGTAAAAAATAGTTTGATTTTTAAACTGAGTTATAAAAAAAACAAGAGTTTTCCTAGGGAAAAGGGAGATGTCAGGCACATCAGATAAAAGCGATTAATATCATATATAAATTAAACTAAATTCGCTCGAGCGATATAGAAGAAAAAAATTTTACACATATAGTCCGTCCATTTATAACTTAAATGAGACAATTCATATCTCGAAATATATTGCACGCAGAAATGTAGCGATTTCAGGGTAGGATAAGACAGAAGGTGAAAGTCTATTTTGAAAATATCAGAACATAACTTCCCATATTTCCTGAGATATTAAGTGTCTGCTTTCAGCGGTTTCTTTGATCTTAAAATTCCTGTATATATAAGTGTCGCAGTTTTCGTTCGTTTTTCCGTTTCCGCTGAGTGTCGTGGTGTTTGTTTGTTTTTGCGCATGCGTCGCTAGAAAAACTGCCGTTTTTCTTTATCCACGTGAAAGAAGGAGTGATAAATAATAAACAAATAGCAACGCGGATATTGACTTGGGCACTGCAAGTGAACTATTGTGAAGGATAGTGGGTGCATGAAAAATACAAATAAGGGCTGCCGGGCTCTAAAAATGAGTTAGTACGGGCCGCGGGGCGCAAAAATGTGTTAATAAAGAAGCCGTCCGGCGCTGCCCTAGAGTTAACACTATAGAAAAAAAAAAAAAAAAAGAAAAGAAAAGAGCACATAAATTATTTTTAATTTATTCTTTCATTTGAATACCTTAATGATTTGTAACTGGACGCCATCATCTGTAGTAAACCCATGAAAACAATTACATGACAATTCTCTCACTAAGAAACTTAGATGGATTAGCAGGATCACGAATATTACCAGCTAGATGACCATACGCTATTAATTTCTATAAATAAAAAAAAATATATATATATATATTTTTTTTTACAAAAAAACAAAAATAAATAAATAAATATAAATTAGTTAAAGAAAATTTTTAAAACGCCATAGCTATTCAAAATTAACTAGCTTAAATTTACCTGGATACAGTCAATTGCAGTAATTACAATTCTGGGTGATTCAACAGAAAAATACTTCTCAGCTTCTAAATTACCAGCTTCTGATTTTGGCAAAGGTAAACAAGATTTATCTGCTTCTTCACTAAAAGTAAATATATAAAAATAAATAACAATCAATATACTAATCAATAAAGTATTAAACAAAAATTTGTAGCACAGTTAGTTAAGACTTCCACTTGCTTTTTCAATAAAAAGTAAATAACAATATCCTAATTTTAAAAATCTCAATATCTCTTTTCTTAAATTTTTAAATAAAATTATATCAATCAATATGTAGTCAAGACTAGGTGACATTGACAGTGAGTGACACAAGTCATCACTGAAATTAACTGTATTTTATTTTTATTATTACAGATGACTTGGAAGAGCACATAATATGAACATAACTTTAACTATTTTTGCTTTTCCATAAACCCAAATTAATTTGAGGCTTTGAATAAGAAGATGAAGACTCAAAAATTATGCAACCATTTTAGCACATGAAGAAGTTTAATGAAGACATAAACACAATACATGCAGAATACAAGCATTATATTTTAATGTTAGAACATACATTAAAAAAAAAAAAAAACATGCAAACGAAAACTCTGAGAACCCTTTTGGGAAAAAGGACAGTTACTGACTACTACGTTTTTCTAAATTTCATTGAGTGCATGGTCACATGGGTTTGATGACGCAACAGTCGCACAGGTATTACAATTTTATATTATAGGTGTAATGTGGTAAAACAATAAACAGCTCAGTGACTGGATATATCTGTCAGCGGCAGTCAGGTGCTTAATGGGGGCTACTGAAATGAGCAACCAGTTATACAGAACAATCTTATCCAGTTTATTCCGGATAATTGGTTCCCTAATAATAATATAATGCTTCTAATATAATTAATTGTATTTCAATTATTGTGGAATAATTTATATAAAATATAAATAAGATTATCAGTTAACTGTACATTTAAAAGATACTTTAAAATAAATAAATAAAAGTAGCGATAAAAGCAAATATATTAAAAAAAAAAAAACTTTAACGCAAGATGTTTAAGTGTTATTATATACATAAAACCCCTTTTATCAAAATAATAACATACACACATTTAAGAATGATCTTTTATGCTTATTTAAAAACTACTTAACAGTCTCACAAAAGTTTTAAAAATAAAAAATTACATATGATTCATGTAAACATTAATGTTTCTTTCGACTAACAAATCACAATCAAAATTATAAAGAGAGTGAAAAAGAGAAATGAAATAAGTACCTTAACTGATTTCCCATTAGTTAGAGGTTTTTTAACAACAGATAAGAAAAATGACCACATCCATGCTTCCAATTATGATAGGGTAGCCTTGCTTCACTATGACAACAAATCTAAAAATTTACAAAAAAAAAAATTCTAAAATTTTATATGAAAGTTTTCTTGTGACATTTTGAAGTTTAACAAACATGCTTATCTAAGATTTTACAAAAAGTTTTTACCTTATTAATGTATCATTTTAAGTCTCAACTTTTTAAATCCTAATTCATCAAACATACCAAGAGGAGTCTGAAACAATAAAAAAATAAATAAGTAAACATTACCAAAAAAAAAAAAAAAAAAAAAAAAATTCTAAAATTTTATATGAAAACATTTAAGTTTAACAAACATCCCTAGTAGCATTGCCTCTTTGGAATTTGCTTGGCCTGTCATCGGATGTATGATAAATTCATCCTATATATAATCCATTATATCTTTTGCAGCTGTTATAAAGAACAGTTTTCGATGAGCTGAATTAAATCTGAACTTTTCATCTTTAGTAGCACATATTTTGATAAAAATATGGCCTTGCTGAACCCCCCTTTCCCACTTTCCCGTTTGGCTGCTGACCTAGACGTTATGTCATTTGTGTCTCCATATACTCTCATCGATGCACATGCAAGCATTGGTTTGACCGAACTCTGGCAGGCTTTAATTTTTACTTTAGGAATAACTTAAAATTAAAACTTGAATTATTAAAGATTCTGATTGAATTAGGTTTTTGAATACTAGTAGCATTTTATGAGGTAAGTAAACAGTTTGTACATTTCAAAATACTGTGTAATTTTGTTTCTTATAAGCTTTTTTAACTCGGGTAAATGTTTGTTTTACTATATACTTTCTTCTTTAACCCTAAAATGTGTATCCATTAATCTTATATATAGTACTAGCTGCCTTCGGCGACCAGCTGGTTCGCGATCCCTGAAAAATCCGACTTTACGAAACTCCCGCTCGGTGGTGCCTTTTTCCCATTTCAGGTCAAATAACAGCTTATTGATATATCATGAAAATAGCTTATTGAAAGTGCAGTAAATTCCGATACGGTAGTGCCTTCGGCGCCCTCTTCCCTTTTCAATATCTGAAACAGCCTGTTCGCTCACCATGTTATGATCTTCAAATTTCTGACTTCAGCTAAGTCCCGCTCGGTGCCGCATGCAGCGCCTTATCCCCGTTTTAGAGCTTACGACACCTTTCTCGCTCCTTAAAATTTGAAATATTGAAATTTTTAAATATTACAGTGGCATCTGCCGGTAGAAATTTCTGTAATATATTGTTCAATTCCAAATCAACAAAGCTTTCAAATGATGTATTACTTATGAAATTATTTTAATTAGTAGCTGAGATACAAAAGAAAACCTAATCAGGACACCTTAAAATGTGTAAATCAGGTGAAATCTCGAATTCCACTTTCGATAATATAAAAATGAAATTATACTAATTAGAAGCTGAAACACAAAGACAATACAAACATTTTTTTAAAAGATTTGTGTCTGACTTATCTGTGGTTTTCTCCAAAACTTGCTTAATTCCGGGCTATATACCGTTAAAAATTATTAGTACGAAATGTGAGCAAAAATCTGAATTTGAAACTCTGTAAAATATAAAAGAATAAAAATTTTCTGGTTTATCCGTAGTTTTCTCCGAAAGTTTCGTACAGAATTTGAACGACTTATATCATTTTAATAGCCTGCAATAAAAACTTTAAAATATTTTTTGAATGATGTATTATGTATTACGATAATGAATATCTTTGATATATTTTAGACTCAAAATGGCTAATCTATCAAGGACGATTTCTATTGAAATCCATCTAAAATTTTTAAATTGAAAAAACTCAAAAACTGCTTTTTTTATTTCCAGTACTGCCAGAATGTCTAGCACCTGGCACTGAAGAATCTTATTCTCTCTTCTCTGTCAAGGTCAGATCAAGATAGCAAGCAGTATACATTTCATTACGGAATGGCGATAATGGTTTAATGCCTAAAACTAAAAAAATCCCAACTCTTTCAGTTTTAGAAATTTTCTCTCAATCTTTTGGGAATTGAATTATTGAAGCGAGGTCTATAAAAAAAAAAAAAAAAAAGGAAATGATTTATCTCTAAACGCTTTTTGAGTTATAAAATGTTTTGTGAAAAAAACGATGTTTCGTAAAATCTAAAAATATGGATCGCTAATCCGTATTTTGTAAAAATGTTTTATATGGTTCGAAAGAGGATTAAATGACCTTTCCTTATATACCAGTTGTTACGAAATGGAACAGTTACTCGGTCGTACAGGGCGTTTAAAAAAAAATTATCGCAAAAAAGGAAAATTTTCGAAACTTTTTTTAAAAATATAAAAAAATCCGTATTTTTTTTTTAAAAATTGTACCGTAAGAATCGGTAATAAATGCTCTTTCAAGTGGTATAGGTGCATTTTCGATATTTCCAACAGATCGGCAGCGATCGCTTTACAAAAAACCATGAAATTTTTCTCTCTCTGCTTTCTCTTTTGAGGAACACGCTGAAGGGCGGAAATTACGTTTCGCTCGCTTTTAATTAGACATTGGTCGACGTTTTAATTAATATATCTGGAACTAATTAAAATTTTTAAATTCTGTTTTCACTATCAACTCGGGAAAGCTTCCGAGCACCCGTATGTCAAATTTTATACTTCTGCGTTCAGTAGGGGCTGAACGTATAGATGCACAGACAAACATCTTCTTTTATTATTATAGACTAGCCGATAGCAAACTTTCTACTGACAAACAGGAAGTGAAAGTGTGTAAAAATTGGTTTAGAGTAAATAAATTACACTTTTTCACTTATTTGAAGGTCGAGAATCGTAAAATAATCTATATATAGTATTTTATTTATTTATTTATCGATATTTTCTGAACTAGATAGTTAAGGATGCTTTTATACAGTTAAATAAACATCTTTTTTATTTTTTGAAAGTGCCCGTTTTCTATTTAATTTAAATTTTATAATGTAATTTTTCAAACTATTTAGATTGATATTGAAATTGTTCAAATTATTTAAATCATTTAAAGATAAAGCAAATCATTGGAAGCATAAACTAATTTAAAAATATTACTCCTGTTGAATATTTAGCATTTGTAATATCTTCCAAAATTACACTTTGAAAACATTTTTTCTTTACAGTATAATCTTCAAGTTTGAAATTATTGATATATTTTTAAACTGTTTTCATTAAAAACGTTATATCGTGTGTTAATTATAGTTTTTAACGATTCAAATTTTGGTTTTAAATATTTCAAAAATATTTATCCACGTGTATCCAAGTGAAAGAAGGAGTGATAAATAATCAATACAAAAAACCCTTAACGGGTTAAAAGTTTGTGACGCAGCACTGTACTTTATGGCTATAAGAATTAGAAATACGGGTCTTAAAAATAATGATACGAAATTTTCAGTGACGCTTTGATATTAATTAAATTATACATAGATTTTCTTATTTGAATTTGCTTTTTCCTTTTATTTATATTTACAGTGTAAACGTTATTTTCAACATAAAATAATATATACCATTTACTCATTGATACCTTTCCATTCACATGTCTTATACTATGAAAGCATGTGTTTTAAAAGAAATTCTCTGCAATTATTTTGTTTTGCATATTAAAGTATATGTGCACATTGAAATATTGCTTTTAATTTTCAAATACGCTGTCAAATATATGACTTTCATTAAGCTTATATTATGTACTGAAATATATTTATTTCGAAGAATTATTCTATCTTTTGTGTCACGCCATCCAAAACTGAAAAAAATTTCACAGTTTTTTTCTTTGCATCACGATATCTATTTGCATGCATTTTCAATTTATTTGGATGAAATGACACAAAGTAGACATTTCCATATATTTTACTTACAGTTTTGGATGGCGTGACGCAAAAGATAGAATAATTCTTCGAAATAAATATATTTCAGTACGTAATATAAGCTTAATGAAAGTGATATATTTGACAGCGTATTTGAAAATTAAAAGCAATATTTCAATGTGCACATATACTTTAATATGCAAAACAAAATAATTGCAGAGAAATTTAAAAACAAATCACTTAATGTAACACCACTGCGTTACTGGAATTTCATATAATTTCTTTTAAAACACATGCTTTCATAGTATAAGAGATGTGAATGGAAAGGTATCAATGAGTAAATGCTATATATTATTTTATGTTGAAAATAACGTTTACACTGTAAATATAAATAAAAGGAAAAAGCAAATTCAAATAAGAAAATCTATGTATAATTTAATTAATATCAAAGCGTCACTGAAAATTTAATATCATTATTTTTAAGACCTGTATTTCTAATTCTTATAGCCATAAAGTACAATGCTGCGTCACAAACTTTTAACCCGTTAAGGGTTTTTTGTATTGATATCATTACTTTTTAGGGGTTAATGATCAAAACGTAAAATTAAACGGAGCATGGTAATGAGTTATAACACTGTATTAAAAGTGTTGTTTTATAGGTCATACTCGAACAAAATAACAAACTAAATAAAATTTCAAAATTTTATAAAAAGTGATAAAAAAGATGGAAACATGCAACATTACAAAGGCATAATATAGTACATTTTAAAAATGACAAAAATTTCTTATTTATATTTATTTATTATTATAATTTTTTAGGTATAAATTTGATTTAAAGAGAAAAATAAATAATAATAGAAAAATCTTTAAAAAATGAAAATTTTATACTGGTAAATATTTAAGTAGTATAGTTTGTTATGAATTTTATTAAAAAAAAATCTTAATCTATTCAAAATTTTATTATAGCTTAACATTTTGTAATTTATATATTATATATACTAGAAACTTAATGAGCAAATTAATTATTTTCAAATTCTGTTTTAAGAATTTTTTCAATCCGTAGTTTAAGTGATTTATCACCTAATTTTGAAAAATTTACAAATATTTGCATATGATTATCATATTATTTGTCATTTTTATGAAAATAAAGGAAAAATTTTTTGTTGTTGGAATCACCTTTTAAAATAGAACCAATTTTGAAAGTTAACAACGTATCAGCATGAAAACAATGTAAATACAAAGAATATTTTTGATAAACAAATGTCATATAAAATACAAGTACCTAAATAAATAACTCATTTAATATATATATTAAAAAAAGAAAAATGATTTTATTTTTGTGTTTATTTTTGACGCTTCCCGATAGATGGAGCCAAAACGATTATTTGATATTCAGTATTTCAGATGGAAGAGAAGAAATTCGTCCGCGAAACTGCTGCATTACGGTATTTTTGGAGTAAAAAATAGTTTGATTTTTAAACTGAGTTATAAAAAAAACAAGAGTTTTCCTAGGGAAAAGGGAGATGTCAGGCACATCAGATAAAAGCGATTAATATCATATATAAATTAAACTAAATTCGCTCGAACGATATAGAAGAAAAAAATTTTACACATATAGTCCGTCCATTTATAACTTAAATGAGACAATTCATATCTCGAAATATATTGCACGCAGAAATGTAGCGATTTCAGGGTAGGATAAGACAGAAGGTGAAAGTCTATTTTGAAAATATCAGAACATAACCTCCCATATTTCCTGAGATATTAAGTGTCTGCTTTCAGCGGTTTCTTTGATTTTAAAATTCCTGTATATATAAGTGTCGCAGTTTTCGTTCGTTTTTCCGTTTCCGCTGAGTGTCGTGGTGTTTGTTTGTTTTTGCGCTTGCGTCACTAGAAAAACTGCCGTTTTTCTTTATCCACGTGAAAGAAGGAGTGATAAATAATAAACAAATAGTGACGCGGATATTGACTTGGGCACTGCAAGTGAATTATTGTGAAGGATAGTGGGTGCATGAAAAATACAAATAAGGGCTTCCGGGCTCTAAAAATGAGTTAGTACGGGCCGCGGGGCGCAAAAATCTGTTAATAAAGAAGCCGTCCGGCGCTGCCCTAGAGTTAACACTATAGAAAAAAAAAAAAAAAAAGAAAAGAAAAGAGCACATAAATTATTTTTAATTTATTCTTTCATTTGAATACCTTAATGATTTGTAACTGGACGCCATCATCTGTAGTAAACCCATGAAAACAATTACATGACAATTCTCTCACTAAGAAACTTAGATGGATTAGCAGGATCACGAATATTACCAGCTAGATGACCATACGCTATTAATTTCTATAAATAAAAAAAAATATATATATATATATATTTTTTTACAAAAAAACAAAAATAAATAAATAAATATAAATTAGTTAAAGAAAATTTTTAAAACGCCATAGCTATTCAAAATTAACTAGCTTAAATTTACCTGGATACAGTCAATTGCAGTAATTACAATTCTGGGTGATTCAACAGAAAAATACTTCTCAGCTTCTAAATTACCAGCTTCTGATTTTGGCAAAGGTAAACAAGATTTATCTGCTTCTTCACTAAAAGTAAATATATAAAAATAAATAACAATCAATATACTAATCAATAAAGTATTAAACAAAAATTTGTAGCACAGTTAGTTAAGACTTCCACTTGCTTTTTCAATAAAAAGTAAATAACAATATCCTAATTTTAAAAATCTCAATATCTCTTTTCTTAAATTTTTAAATAAAATTATATCAATCAATATGTAGTCAAGACTAGGTGACATTGACAGTGAGTGACACAAGTCATCACTGAAATTAACTGTATTTTATTTTTATTATTACAGATGACTTGGAAGAGCACATAATATGAATATAACTTTAACTATTTTTGCTTTTCCATAAACCCAAATTAATTTGAGGCTTTGAATAAGAAGATGAAGACTCAAAAATTATGCAACCATTTTAGCACATGAAGAAGTTTAATGAAGACATAAACACAATACATGCAGAATACAAGCATTATATTTTAATGTTAGAACATACATTAAAAAAAAAAAAAAAACATGCAAACGAAAACTCTGAGAACCCTTTTGGGAAAAAGGACAGTTACTGACTACTACGTTTTTCTAAATTTCATTGAGTGCATGGTCACATGGGTTTGATGACGCAACAGTCGCACAGGTATTACAATTTTATATTATAGGTGTAATGTGGTAAAACAATAAACAGCTCAGTGACTGGATATATCTGTCAGCGGCAGTCAGGTGCTTAATGGGGGCTACTGAAATGAGCAACCAGTTATACAGAACAATCTTATCCAGTTTATTCCGGATAATTGGTTCCCTAATAATAATATAATGCTTCTAATATAATTAATTGTATTTCAATTATTGTGGAATAATTTATATAAAATATAAATAAGATTATCAGTTAACTGTACATTTAAAAGATACTTTAAAATAAATAAATAAAAGTAGCGATAAAAGCAAATATATTAAAAAAAAAAAAACTTTAACGCAAGATGTTTAAGTGTTATTATATACATAAAACCCCTTTTATCAAAATAATAACATACACACATTTAAGAATGATCTTTTATGCTTATTTAAAAACTACTTAACAGTCTCACAAAAGTTTTAAAAATAAAAAATTACATATGATTCATGTAAACATTAATGTTTCTTTCGACTAACAAATCACAATCAAAATTATAAAGAGAGTGAAAAAGAGAAATGAAATAAGTACCTTAACTGATTTCCCATTAGTTAGAGGTTTTTTAACAACAGATAAGAAAAATGACCACATCCATGCTTCCAATTATGATAGGGTAGCCTTGCTTCACTATGACAACAAATCTAAAAATTTACAAAAAAAAAAATTCTAAAATTTTATATGAAAGTTTTCTTGTGACATTTTGAAGTTTAACAAACATGCTTATCTAAGATTTTACAAAAAGTTTTTACCTTATTAATGTATCATTTTAAGTCTCAACTTTTTAAATCCTAATTCATCAAACATACCAAGAGGAGTCTGAAACAATAAAAAAATAAATAAGTAAACATTACCAAAAAAAAAAAAAAAAAAAAAAAAATTCTAAAATTTTATATGAAAACATTTAAGTTTAACAAACATCCCTAGTAGCATTGCCTCTTTGGAATTTGCTTGGCCTGTCATCGGATGTATGATAAATTCATCCTATATATAATCCATTATATCTTTTGCAGCTGTTATAAAGAACAGTTTTCGATGAGCTGAATTAAATCTGAACTTTTCATCTTTAGTAGCACATATTTTGATAAAAATATGGCCTTGCTGAACCCCCCTTTCCCACTTTCCCGTTTGGCTGCTGACCTAGACGTTATGTCATTTGTGTCTCCATATACTCTCATCGATGCACATGCAAGCATTGGTTTGACCGAACTCTGGCAGGCTTTAATTTTTACTTTAGGAATAACTTAAAATTAAAACTTGAATTATTAAAGATTCTGATTGAATTAGGTTTTTGAATACTAGTAGCATTTTATGAGGTAAGTAAACAGTTTGTACATTTCAAAATACTGTGTAATTTTGTTTCTTATAAGCTTTTTTAACTCGGGTAAATGTTTGTTTTACTATATACTTTCTTCTTTAACCCTAAAATGTGTATCCATTAATCTTATATATAGTACTAGCTGCCTTCGGCGACCAGCTGGTTCGCGATCCCTGAAAAATCCGACTTTACGAAACTCCCGCTCGGTGGTGCCTTTTTCCCATTTCAGGTCAAATAACAGCTTATTGATATATCATGAAAATAGCTTATTGAAAGTGCAGTAAATTCCGATACGGTAGTGCCTTCGGCGCCCTCTTCCCTTTTCAATATCTGAAACAGCCTGTTCGCTCACCATGTTATGATCTTCAAATTTCTGACTTCAGCTAAGTCCCGCTCGGTGCCGCATGCAGCGCCTTATCCCCGTTTTAGAGCTTACGACACCTTTCTCGCTCCTTAAAATTTGAAATATTGAAATTTTTAAATATTACAGTGGCATCTGCCGGTAGAAATTTCTGTAATATATTGTTCAATTCCAAATCAACAAAGCTTTCAAATGATGTATTACTTATGAGATTATTTTAATTAGTAGCTGAGATACAAAAGAAAACCTAATCAGGACACCTTAAAATGTGTAAATCAGGTGAAATCTCGAATTCCACTTTCGATAATATAAAAATGAAATTATACTAATTAGAAGCTGAAACACAAAGACAATACAAACATTTTTTTAAAAGATTTGTGTCTGACTTATCTGTGGTTTTCTCCAAAACATGCTTAATTCCGGGCTATATACCGTTAAAAATTATTAGTACGAAATGTGAGCAAAAATCTGAATTTGAAACTCTGTAAAATATAAAAGAATAAAAATTTTCTGGTTTATCCGTAGTTTTCTCCGAAAGTTTCGTACAGAATTTGAACGACTTATATCATTTTAATAGCCTGCAATAAAAACTTTAAAATATTTTTTGAATGATGTATTATGTATTACGATAATGAATATCTTTGATATATTTTAGACTCAAAATGGCTAATCTATCAAGGACGATTTCTATTGAAATCCATCTAAAATTTTTAAATTGAAAAAACTCAAAAACTGCTTTTTTTATTTCCAGTACTGCCAGAATGTCTAGCACCTGGCACTGAAGAATCTTATTCTCTCTTCTCTGTCAAGGTCAGATCAAGATAGCAAGCAGTATACATTTCATTACGGAATGGCGATAATGGTTTAATGCCTAAAACTAAAAAAATCCCAACTCTTTCAGTTTTAGAAATTTTCTCTCAATCTTTTGGGAATTGAATTATTGAAGCGAGGTCTATAAAAAAAAAAAAAAAAAGGAAATGATTTATCTCTAAACGCTTTTTGAGTTATAAAATGTTTTGTGAAAAAAACGATGTTTCGTAAAATCTAAAAATATGGATCGCTAATCCGTATTTTGTAAAAATGTTTTATATGGTTCGAAAGAGGATTAAATGACCTTTCCTTATATACCAGTTGTTACGAAATGGAACAGTTACTCGGTCGTACAGGGCGTTAAAAAAAAAATTATCGCAAAAAAGGAAAATTTTCGAAACTTTTTTTAAAAATATAAAAAAATCCGTATTTTTTTTTTAAAAATTGTACCGTAAGAATCGGTAATAAATGCTCTTTCAAGTGGTATAGGTGCATTTTCGATATTTCCAACAGATCGGCAGCGATCGCTTTACAAAAAACCATGAAATTTTTCTCTCTCTGCTTTCTCTTTTGAGGAACACGCTGAAGGGCGGAAATTACGTTTCGCTCGCTTTTAATTAGACATTGGTCGACGTTTTAATTAATATATCTGGAACTAATTAAAATTTTTAAATTCTGTTTTCACTATCAACTCGGGAAAGCTTCCGAGCACCCGTATGTCAAATTTTATACTTCTGCGTTCAGTAGGGGCTGAACGTATAGATGCACAGACAAACATCTTCTTTTATTATTATAGACTAGCCGATAGCAAACTTTCTACTGACAAACAGGAAGTGAAAGTGTGTAAAAATTGGTTTAGAGTAAATAAATTACACTTTTTCACTTATTTGAAGGTCGAGAATCGTAAAATAATCTATATATAGTATTTTATTTATTTATTTATCGATATTTTCTGAACTAGATAGTTAAGGATGCTTTTATACAGTTAAATAAACATCTTTTTTATTTTTTGAAAGTGCCCGTTTTCTATTTAATTTAAATTTTATAATGTAATTTTTCAAACTATTTAGATTGATATTGAAATTGTTCAAATTATTTAAATCATTTAAAGATAAAGCAAATCATTGGAAGCATAAACTAATTTAAAAATATTACTCCTGTTGCATATTTAGCATTTGTAATATCTTCCAAAATTACACTTTGAAAACATTTTTTCTTTACAGTATAATCTTCAAGTTTGAAATTATTGATATATTTTTAAACTGTTTTCATTAAAAACGTTATATCGTGTGTTAATTATAGTTTTTAACGATTCAAATTTTGGTTTTAAATATTTCAAAAATATTTATCCACGTGTATCCAAGTGAAAGAAGGAGTGATAAATAATCAATACAAAAAACCCTTAACGGGTTAAAAGTTTGTGACGCAGCACTGTACTTTATGGCTATAAGAATTAGAAATACGGGTCTTAAAAATAATGATACGAAATTTTCAGTGACGCTTTGATATTAATTAAATTATACATAGATTTTCTTATTTGAATTTGCTTTTTCCTTTTATTTATATTTACAGTGTAAACGTTATTTTCAACATAAAATAATATATACCATTTACTCATTGATACCTTTCCATTCACATGTCTTATACTATGAAAGCATGTGTTTTAAAAGAAATTCTCTGCAATTATTTTGTTTTGCATATTAAAGTATATGTGCACATTGAAATATTGCTTTTAATTTTCAAATACGCTGTCAAATATATGACTTTCATTAAGCTTATATTATGTACTGAAATATATTTATTTCGAAGAATTATTCTATCTTTTGTGTCACGCCATCCAAAACTGAAAAAAATTTCACAGTTTTTTTCTTTGCATCACGATATCTATTTGCATGCATTTTCAATTTATTTGGATGAAATGACACAAAGTAGACATTTCCATATATTTTACTTACAGTTTTGGATGGCGTGACGCAAAAGATAGAATAATTCTTCGAAATAAATATATTTCAGTACGTAATATAAGCTTAATGAAAGTGATATATTTGACAGCGTATTTGAAAATTAAAAGCAATATTTCAATGTGCACATATACTTTAATATGCAAAACAAAATAATTGCAGAGAAATTTAAAAACAAATCACTTAATGTAACACCACTGCGTTACTGGAATTTCATATAATTTCTTTTAAAACACATGCTTTCATAGTATAAGAGATGTGAATGGAAAGGTATCAATGAGTAAATGCTATATATTATTTTATGTTGAAAATAACGTTTACACTGTAAATATAAATAAAAGGAAAAAGCAAATTCAAATAAGAAAATCTATGTATAATTTAATTAATATCAAAGCGTCACTGAAAATTTAATATCATTATTTTTAAGACCTGTATTTCTAATTCTTATAGCCATAAAGTACAATGCTGCGTCACAAACTTTTAACCCGTTAAGGGTTTTTTGTATTGATATCATTACTTTTTAGGGGTTAATGATCAAAACGTAAAATTAAACGGAGCATGGTAATGAGTTATAACACTGTATTAAAAGTGTTGTTTTATATGTCATACTCGAACAAAATAACAAACTAAATAAAATTTCAAAATTTTATAAAAAGTGATAAAAAAGATGGAAACATGCAACATTACAAAGGCATAATATAGTACATTTTAAAAATGACAAAAATTTCTTATTTATATTTATTTCTTATTATAATTTTTTAGGTATAGATTTGATTTAAAGAGAAAAATAAATAATAATAGAAAAATCTTTAAAAAATGAAAATTTTATACTGGTAAATATTTAAGTAGTATAGTTTGTTATGAATTTTATTAAAAAAAAATCTTAATCTATTCAAAATTTTATTATAGCTTAACATTTTGTAATTTATATATTATATATACTAGAAACTTAATGAGCAAATTAATTATTTTCAAATTCTGTTTTAAGAATTTTTTCAATCCGTAGTTTAAGTGATTTATCACCTAATTTTGAAAAATTTACAAATATTTGCATATGATTATCATATTATTTGTCATTTTTATGAAAATAAAGGAAAAATTTTTTGTTGTTGGAATCACCTTTTAAAATAGAACCAATTTTGAAAGTTAACAACGTATCAGCATGAAAACAATGTAAATACAAAGAATATTTTTGATAAACAAATGTCATATAAAATACAAGTACCTAAATAAATAACTCATTTAATATATATATTAAAAAAAGAAAAATGATTTTATTTTTGTGTTTATTTTTGACGCTTCCCGATAGATGGAGCCAAAACGATTATTTGATATTCAGTATTTCAGATGGAAGAGAAGAAATTCGTCCGCGAAACTGCTGCATTACGGTATTTTTGGAGTAAAAAATAGTTTGATTTTTAAACTGAGTTATAAAAAAAACAAGAGTTTTCCTAGGGAAAAGGGAGATGTCAGGCACATCAGATAAAAGCGATTAATATCATATATAAATTAAACTAAATTCGCTCGAGCGATATAGAAGAAAAAAATTTTACACATATAGTCCGTCCATTTATAACTTAAATGAGACAATTCATATCTCGAAATATATTGCACGCAGAAATGTAGCGATTTCAGGGTAGGATAAGACAGAAGGTGAAAGTCTATTTTGAAAATATCAGAACATAACCTCCCATATTTCCTGAGATATTAAGTGTCTGCTTTCAGCGGTTTCTTTGATCTTAAAATTCCTGTATATATAAGTGTCGCAGTTTTCGTTCGTTTTTCCGTTTCCGCTGAGTGTCGTGGTGTTTGTTTGTTTTTGCGCTTGCGTCACTAGAAAAACTGCCGTTTTTCTTTATCCACGTGAAAGAAGGAGTGATAAATAATAAACAAATAGCGACGCGGATATTGACTTGGGCACTGCAAGTGAACTATTGTGAAGGATAGTGGGTGCATGAAAAATACAAATAAGGGCTGCCGGGCTCTAAAAATGAGTTAGTACGGGCCGCGGGGCGCAAAAATGTGTTAATAAAGAAGCCGTCCGGCGCTGCCCTAGAGTTAACACTATAGAAAAAAAAAAAAAAAAAGAAAAGAAAAGAGCACATAAATTATTTTTAATTTATTCTTTCATTTGAATACCTTAATGATTTGTAACTGGACGCCATCATCTGTAGTAAACCCATGAAAACAATTACATGACAATTCTCTCACTAAGAAACTTAGATGGATTAGCAGGATCACGAATATTACCAGCTAGATGACCATACGCTATTAATTTCTATAAATAAAAAAAAATATATATATATATATTTTTTTTTACAAAAAAACAAAAATAAATAAATAAATATAAATTAGTTAAAGAAAATTTTTAAAACGCCATAGCTATTCAAAATTAACTAGCTTAAATTTACCTGGATACAGTCAATTGCAGTAATTACAATTCTGGGTGATTCAACAGAAAAATACTTCTCAGCTTCTAAATTACCAGCTTCTGATTTTGGCAAAGGTAAACAAGATTTATCTGCTTCTTCACTAAAAGTAAATATATAAAAATAAATAACAATCAATATACTAATCAATAAAGTATTAAACAAAAATTTGTAGCACAGTTAGTTAAGACTTCCACTTGCTTTTTCAATAAAAAGTAAATAACAATATCCTAATTTTAAAAATCTCAATATCTCTTTTCTTAAATTTTTAAATAAAATTATATCAATCAATATGTAGTCAAGACTAGGTGACATTGACAGTGAGTGACACAAGTCATCACTGAAATTAACTGTATTTTATTTTTATTATTACAGATGACTTGGAAGAGCACATAATATGAATATAACTTTAACTATTTTTGCTTTTCCATAAACCCAAATTAATTTGAGGCTTTGAATAAGAAGATGAAGACTCAAAAATTATGCAACCATTTTAGCACATGAAGAAGTTTAATGAAGACATAAACACAATACATGCAGAATACAAGCATTATATTTTAATGTTAGAACATACATTAAAAAAAAAAAAAAACATGCAAACGAAAACTCTGAGAACCCTTTTGGGAAAAAGGACAGTTACTGACTACTACGTTTTTCTAAATTTCATTGAGTGCATGGTCACATGGGTTTGATGACGCAACAGTCGCACAGGTATTACAATTTTATATTATAGGTGTAATGTGGTAAAACAATAAACAGCTCAGTGACTGGATATATCTGTCAGCGGCAGTCAGGTGCTTAATGGGGGCTACTGAAATGAGCAACCAGTTATACAGAACAATCTTATCCAGTTTATTCCGGATAATTGGTTCCCTAATAATAATATAATGCTTCTAATATAATTAATTGTATTTCAATTATTGTGGAATAATTTATATAAAATATAAATAAGATTATCAGTTAACTGTACATTTAAAAGATACTTTAAAATAAATAAATAAAAGTAGCGATAAAAGCAAATATATTAAAAAAAAAAAAACTTTAACGCAAGATGTTTAAGTGTTATTATATACATAAAACCCCTTTTATCAAAATAATAACATACACACATTTAAGAATGATCTTTTATGCTTATTTAAAAACTACTTAACAGTCTCACAAAAGTTTTAAAAATAAAAAATTACATATGATTCATGTAAACATTAATGTTTCTTTCGACTAACAAATCACAATCAAAATTATAAAGAGAGTGAAAAAGAGAAATGAAATAAGTACCTTAACTGATTTCCCATTAGTTAGAGGTTTTTTAACAACAGATAAGAAAAATGACCACATCCATGCTTCCAATTATGATAGGGTAGCCTTGCTTCACTATGACAACAAATCTAAAAATTTACAAAAAAAAAAATTCTAAAATTTTATATGAAAGTTTTCTTGTGACATTTTGAAGTTTAACAAACATGCTTATCTAAGATTTTACAAAAAGTTTTTACCTTATTAATGTATCATTTTAAGTCTCAACTTTTTAAATCCTAATTCATCAAACATACCAAGAGGAGTCTGAAACAATAAAAAAATAAATAAGTAAACATTACCAAAAAAAAAAAAAAAAAAAAAAAAAAAATTCTAAAATTTTATATGAAAACATTTAAGTTTAACAAACATCCCTAGTAGCATTGCCTCTTTGGAATTTGCTTGGCCTGTCATCGGATGTATGATAAATTCATCCTATATATAATCCATTATATCTTTTGCAGCTGTTATAAAGAACAGTTTTCGATGAGCTGAATTAAATCTGAACTTTTCATCTTTAGTAGCACATATTTTGATAAAAATATGGCCTTGCTGAACCCCCCTTTCCCACTTTCCCGTTTGGCTGCTGACCTAGACGTTATGTCATTTGTGTCTCCATATACTCTCATCGATGCACATGCAAGCATTGGTTTGACCGAACTCTGGCAGGCTTTAATTTTTACTTTAGGAATAACTTAAAATTAAAACTTGAATTATTAAAGATTCTGATTGAATTAGGTTTTTGAATACTAGTAGCATTTTATGAGGTAAGTAAACAGTTTGTACATTTCAAAATACTGTGTAATTTTGTTTCTTATAAGCTTTTTTAACTCGGGTAAATGTTTGTTTTACTATATACTTTCTTCTTTAACCCTAAAATGTGTATCCATTAATCTTATATATAGTACTAGCTGCCTTCGGCGACCAGCTGGTTCGCGATCCCTGAAAAATCCGACTTTACGAAACTCCCGCTCGGTGGTGCCTTTTTCCCATTTCAGGTCAAATAACAGCTTATTGATATATCGTGAAAATAGCTTATTGAAAGTGCAGTAAATTCCGATACGGTAGTGCCTTCGGCACCCTCTTCCCTTTTCAATATCTGAAACAGCCTGTTCGCTCACCATGTTATGATCTTCAAATTTCTGACTTCAGCTAAGTCCCGCTCGGTGCCGCATGCAGCGCCTTATCCCCGTTTTAGAGCTTACGACACCTTTCTCGCTCCTTAAAATTTGAAATATTGAAATTTTTAAATATTACAGTGGCATCTGCCGGTAGAAATTTCTGTAATATATTGTTCAATTCCAAATCAACAAAGCTTTCAAATGATGTATTACTTATGAAATTATTTTAATTAGTAGCTGAGATACAAAAGAAAACCTAATCAGGACACCTTAAAATGTGTAAATCAGGTGAAATCTCGAATTCCACTTTCGATAATATAAAAATGAAATTATACTAATTAGAAGCTGAAACACAAAGACAATACAAACATTTTTTTAAAAGATTTGTGTCTGACTTATCTGTGGTTTTCTCCAAAACTTGCTTAATTCCGGGCTATATACCGTTAAAAATTATTAGTACGAAATGTGAGCAAAAATCTGAATTTGAAACTCTGTAAAATATAAAAGAATAAAAATTTTCTGGTTTATCCGTAGTTTTCTCCGAAAGTTTCGTACAGAATTTGAACGACTTATATCATTTTAATAGCCTGCAATAAAAACTTTAAAATATTTTTTGAATGATGTATTATGTATTACGATAATGAATATCTTTGATATATTTTAGACTCAAAATGGCTAATCTATCAAGGACGATTTCTATTGAAATCCATCTAAAATTTTTAAATTGAAAAAACTCAAAAACTGCTTTTTTTATTTCCAGTACTGCCAGAATGTCTAGCACCTGGCACTGAAGAATCTTATTCTCTCTTCTCTGTCAAGGTCAGATCAAGATAGCAAGCAGTATACATTTCATTACGGAATGGCGATAATGGTTTAATGCCTAAAACTAAAAAAATCCCAACTCTTTCAGTTTTAGAAATTTTCTCTCAATCTTTTGGGAATTGAATTATTGAAGCGAGGTCTATAAAAAAAAAAAAAAAAAAGGAAATGATTTATCTCTAAACGCTTTTTGAGTTATAAAATGTTTTGTGAAAAAAACGATGTTTCGTAAAATCTAAAAATATGGATCGCTAATCCGTATTTTGTAAAAATGTTTTATATGGTTCGAAAGAGGATTAAATGACCTTTCCTTATATACCAGTTGTTACGAAATGGAACAGTTACTCGGTCGTACAGGGCGTTTAAAAAAAAATTATCGCAAAAAAGGAAAATTTTCGAAACTTTTTTTAAAAATATAAAAAAATCCGTATTTTTTTTTAAAAAATTGTACCGTAAGAATCGGTAATAAATGCTCTTTCAAGTGGTATAGGTGCATTTTCGATATTTCCAACAGATCGGCAGCGATCGCTTTACAAAAAACCATGAAATTTTTCTCTCTCTGCTTTCTCTTTTGAGGAACACGCTGAAGGGCGGAAATTACGTTTCGCTCGCTTTTAATTAGACATTGGTCGACGTTTTAATTAATATATCTGGAACTAATTAAAATTTTTAAATTCTGTTTTCACTATCAACTCGGGAAAGCTTCCGAGCACCCGTATGTCAAATTTTATACTTCTGCGTTCAGTAGGGGCTGAACGTATAGATGCACAGACAAACATCTTCTTTTATTATTATAGACTAGCCGATAGCAAACTTTCTACTGACAAACAGGAAGTGAAAGTGTGTAAAAATTGGTTTAGAGTAAATAAATTACACTTTTTCACTTATTTGAAGGTCGAGAATCGTAAAATAATCTATATATAGTATTTTATTTATTTATTTATCGATATTTTCTGAACTAGATAGTTAAGGATGCTTTTATACAGTTAAATAAACATCTTTTTTATTTTTTGAAAGTGCCCGTTTTCTATTTAATTTAAATTTTATAATGTAATTTTTCAAACTATTTAGATTGATATTGAAATTGTTCAAATTATTTAAATCATTTAAAGATAAAGCAAATCATTGGAAGCATAAACTAATTTAAAAATATTACTCCTGTTGAATATTTAGCATTTGTAATATCTTCCAAAATTACACTTTGAAAACATTTTTTCTTTACAGTATAATCTTCAAGTTTGAAATTATTGATATATTTTTAAACTGTTTTCATTAAAAACGTTATATCGTGTGTTAATTATAGTTTTTAACGATTCAAATTTTGGTTTTAAATATTTCAAAAATATTTATCCACGTGTATCCAAGTGAAAGAAGGAGTGATAAATAATCAATACAAAAAACCCTTAACGGGTTAAAAGTTTGTGACGCAGCACTGTACTTTATGGCTATAAGAATTAGAAATACGGGTCTTAAAAATAATGATACGAAATTTTCAGTGACGCTTTGATATTAATTAAATTATACATAGATTTTCTTATTTGAATTTGCTTTTTCCTTTTATTTATATTTACAGTGTAAACGTTATTTTCAACATAAAATAATATATACCATTTACTCATTGATACCTTTCCATTCACATGTCTTATACTATGAAAGCATGTGTTTTAAAAGAAATTCTCTGCAATTATTTTGTTTTGCATATTAAAGTATATGTGCACATTGAAATATTGCTTTTAATTTTCAAATACGCTGTCAAATATATGACTTTCATTAAGCTTATATTATGTACTGAAATATATTTATTTCGAAGAATTATTCTATCTTTTGTGTCACGCCATCCAAAACTGAAAAAAATTTCACAGTTTTTTTCTTTGCATCACGATATCTATTTGCATGCATTTTCAATTTATTTGGATGAAATGACACAAAGTAGACATTTCCATATATTTTACTTACAGTTTTGGATGGCGTGACGCAAAAGATAGAATAATTCTTCGAAATAAATATATTTCAGTACGTAATATAAGCTTAATGAAAGTGATATATTTGACAGCGTATTTGAAAATTAAAAGCAATATTTCAATGTGCACATATACTTTAATATGCAAAACAAAATAATTGCAGAGAAATTTAAAAACAAATCACTTAATGTAACACCACTGCGTTACTGGAATTTCATATAATTTCTTTTAAAACACATGCTTTCATAGTATAAGAGATGTGAATGGAAAGGTATCAATGAGTAAATGCTATATATTATTTTATGTTGAAAATAACGTTTACACTGTAAATATAAATAAAAGGAAAAAGCAAATTCAAATAAGAAAATCTATGTATAATTTAATTAATATCAAAGCGTCACTGAAAATTTAATATCATTATTTTTAAGACCTGTATTTCTAATTCTTATAGCCATAAAGTACAATGCTGCGTCACAAACTTTTAACCCGTTAAGGGTTTTTTGTATTGATATCATTACTTTTTAGGGGTTAATGATCAAAACGTAAAATTAAACGGAGCATGGTAATGAGTTATAACACTGTATTAAAAGTGTTGTTTTATAGGTCATACTCGAACAAAATAACAAACTAAATAAAATTTCAAAATTTTATAAAAAGTGATAAAAAAGATGGAAACATGCAACATTACAAAGGCATAATATAGTACATTTTAAAAATGACAAAAATTTCTTATTTATATTTATTTATTATTATAATTTTTTAGGTATAAATTTGATTTAAAGAGAAAAATAAATAATAATAGAAAAATCTTTAAAAAATGAAAATTTTATACTGGTAAATATTTAAGTAGTATAGTTTGTTATGAATTTTATTAAAAAAAAATCTTAATCTATTCAAAATTTTATTATAGCTTAACATTTTGTAATTTATATATTATATATACTAGAAACTTAATGAGCAAATTAATTATTTTCAAATTCTGTTTTAAGAATTTTTTCAATCCGTAGTTTAAGTGATTTATCACCTAATTTTGAAAAATTTACAAATATTTGCATATGATTATCATATTATTTGTCATTTTTATGAAAATAAAGGAAAAATTTTTTGTTGTTGGAATCACCTTTTAAAATAGAACCAATTTTGAAAGTTAACAACGTATCAGCATGAAAACAATGTAAATACAAAGAATATTTTTGATAAACAAATGTCATATAAAATACAAGTACCTAAATAAATAACTCATTTAATATATATATTAAAAAAAGAAAAATGATTTTATTTTTGTGTTTATTTTTGACGCTTCCCGATAGATGGAGCCAAAACGATTATTTGATATTCAGTATTTCAGATGGAAGAGAAGAAATTCGTCCGCGAAACTGCTGCATTACGGTATTTTTGGAGTAAAAAATAGTTTGATTTTTAAACTGAGTTATAAAAAAAACAAGAGTTTTCCTAGGGAAAAGGGAGATGTCAGGCACATCAGATAAAAGCGATTAATATCATATATAAATTAAACTAAATTCGCTCGAACGATATAGAAGAAAAAAATTTTACACATATAGTCCGTCCATTTATAACTTAAATGAGACAATTCATATCTCGAAATATATTGCACGCAGAAATGTAGCGATTTCAGGGTAGGATAAGACAGAAGGTGAAAGTCTATTTTGAAAATATCAGAACATAACCTCCCATATTTCCTGAGATATTAAGTGTCTGCTTTCAGCGGTTTCTTTGATCTTAAAATTCCTGTATATATAAGTGTCGCAGTTTTCGTTCGTTTTTCCGTTTCCGCTGAGTGTCGTGGTGTTTGTTTGTTTTTGCGCTTGCGTCACTAGAAAAACTGCCGTTTTTCTTTATCCACGTGAAAGAAGGAGTGATAAATAATAAACAAATAGTGACGCGGATATTGACTTGGGCACTGCAAGTGAATTATTGTGAAGGATAGTGGGTGCATGAAAAATACAAATAAGGGCTTCCGGGCTCTAAAAATGAGTTAGTACGGGCCGCGGGGCGCAAAAATGTGTTAATAAAGAAGCCGTCCGGCGCTGCCCTAGAGTTAACACTATAGAAAAAAAAAAAAAAAAAGAAAAGAAAAGAGCACATAAATTATTTTTAATTTATTCTTTCATTTGAATACCTTAATGATTTGTAACTGGACGCCATCATCTGTAGTAAACCCATGAAAACAATTACATGACAATTCTCTCACTAAGAAACTTAGATGGATTAGCAGGATCACGAATATTACCAGCTAGATGACCATACGCTATTAATTTCTATAAATAAAAAAAAATATATATATATATATTTTTTTTTACAAAAAAACAAAAATAAATAAATAAATATAAATTAGTTAAAGAAAATTTTTAAAACGCCATAGCTATTCAAAATTAACTAGCTTAAATTTACCTGGATACAGTCAATTGCAGTAATTACAATTCTGGGTGATTCAACAGAAAAATACTTCTCAGCTTCTAAATTACCAGCTTCTGATTTTGGCAAAGGTAAACAAGATTTATCTGCTTCTTCACTAAAAGTAAATATATAAAAATAAATAACAATCAATATACTAATCAATAAAGTATTAAACAAAAATTTGTAGCACAGTTAGTTAAGACTTCCACTTGCTTTTTCAATAAAAAGTAAATAACAATATCCTAATTTTAAAAATCTCAATATCTCTTTTCTTAAATTTTTAAATAAAATTATATCAATCAATATGTAGTCAAGACTAGGTGACATTGACAGTGAGTGACACAAGTCATCACTGAAATTAACTGTATTTTATTTTTATTATTACAGATGACTTGGAAGAGCACATAATATGAATATAACTTTAACTATTTTTGCTTTTCCATAAACCCAAATTAATTTGAGGCTTTGAATAAGAAGATGAAGACTCAAAAATTATGCAACCATTTTAGCACATGAAGAAGTTTAATGAAGACATAAACACAATACATGCAGAATACAAGCATTATATTTTAATGTTAGAACATACATTAAAAAAAAAAAAAAAACATGCAAACGAAAACTCTGAGAACCCTTTTGGGAAAAAGGACAGTTACTGACTACTACGTTTTTCTAAATTTCATTGAGTGCATGGTCACATGGGTTTGATGACGCAACAGTCGCACAGGTATTACAATTTTATATTATAGGTGTAATGTGGTAAAACAATAAACAGCTCAGTGACTGGATATATCTGTCAGCGGCAGTCAGGTGCTTAATGGGGGCTACTGAAATGAGCAACCAGTTATACAGAACAATCTTATCCAGTTTATTCCGGATAATTGGTTCCCTAATAATAATATAATGCTTCTAATATAATTAATTGTATTTCAATTATTGTGGAATAATTTATATAAAATATAAATAAGATTATCAGTTAACTGTACATTTAAAAGATACTTTAAAATAAATAAATAAAAGTAGCGATAAAAGCAAATATATTAAAAAAAAAAAAACTTTAACGCAAGATGTTTAAGTGTTATTATATACATAAAACCCCTTTTATCAAAATAATAACATACACACATTTAAGAATGATCTTTTATGCTTATTTAAAAACTACTTAACAGTCTCACAAAAGTTTTAAAAATAAAAAATTACATATGATTCATGTAAACATTAATGTTTCTTTCGACTAACAAATCACAATCAAAATTATAAAGAGAGTGAAAAAGAGAAATGAAATAAGTACCTTAACTGATTTCCCATTAGTTAGAGGTTTTTTAACAACAGATAAGAAAAATGACCACATCCATGCTTCCAATTATGATAGGGTAGCCTTGCTTCACTATGACAACAAATCTAAAAATTTACAAAAAAAAAAATTCTAAAATTTTATATGAAAGTTTTCTTGTGACATTTTGAAGTTTAACAAACATGCTTATCTAAGATTTTACAAAAAGTTTTTACCTTATTAATGTATCATTTTAAGTCTCAACTTTTTAAATCCTAATTCATCAAACATACCAAGAGGAGTCTGAAACAATAAAAAAATAAATAAGTAAACATTACCAAAAAAAAAAAAAAAAAAAAAAAAAATTCTAAAATTTTATATGAAAACATTTAAGTTTAACAAACATCCCTAGTAGCATTGCCTCTTTGGAATTTGCTTGGCCTGTCATCGGATGTATGATAAATTCATCCTATATATAATCCATTATATCTTTTGCAGCTGTTATAAAGAACAGTTTTCGATGAGCTGAATTAAATCTGAACTTTTCATCTTTAGTAGCACATATTTTGATAAAAATATGGCCTTGCTGAACCCCCCTTTCCCACTTTCCCGTTTGGCTGCTGACCTAGACGTTATGTCATTTGTGTCTCCATATACTCTCATCGATGCACATGCAAGCATTGGTTTGACCGAACTCTGGCAGGCTTTAATTTTTACTTTAGGAATAACTTAAAATTAAAACTTGAATTATTAAAGATTCTGATTGAATTAGGTTTTTGAATACTAGTAGCATTTTATGAGGTAAGTAAACAGTTTGTACATTTCAAAATACTGTGTAATTTTGTTTCTTATAAGCTTTTTTAACTCGGGTAAATGTTTGTTTTACTATATACTTTCTTCTTTAACCCTAAAATGTGTATCCATTAATCTTATATATAGTACTAGCTGCCTTCGGCGACCAGCTGGTTCGCGATCCCTGAAAAATCCGACTTTACGAAACTCCCGCTCGGTGGTGCCTTTTTCCCATTTCAGGTCAAATAACAGCTTATTGATATATCATGAAAATAGCTTATTGAAAGTGCAGTAAATTCCGATACGGTAGTGCCTTCGGCGCCCTCTTCCCTTTTCAATATCTGAAACAGCCTGTTCGCTCACCATGTTATGATCTTCAAATTTCTGACTTCAGCTAAGTCCCGCTCGGTGCCGCATGCAGCGCCTTATCCCCGTTTTAGAGCTTACGACACCTTTCTCGCTCCTTAAAATTTGAAATATTGAAATTTTTAAATATTACAGTGGCATCTGCCGGTAGAAATTTCTGTAATATATTGTTCAATTCCAAATCAACAAAGCTTTCAAATGATGTATTACTTATGAGATTATTTTAATTAGTAGCTGAGATACAAAAGAAAACCTAATCAGGACACCTTAAAATGTGTAAATCAGGTGAAATCTCGAATTCCACTTTCGATAATATAAAAATGAAATTATACTAATTAGAAGCTGAAACACAAAGACAATACAAACATTTTTTTAAAAGATTTGTGTCTGACTTATCTGTGGTTTTCTCCAAAACATGCTTAATTCCGGGCTATATACCGTTAAAAATTATTAGTACGAAATGTGAGCAAAAATCTGAATTTGAAACTCTGTAAAATATAAAAGAATAAAAATTTTCTGGTTTATCCGTAGTTTTCTCCGAAAGTTTCGTACAGAATTTGAACGACTTATATCATTTTAATAGCCTGCAATAAAAACTTTAAAATATTTTTTGAATGATGTATTATGTATTACGATAATGAATATCTTTGATATATTTTAGACTCAAAATGGCTAATCTATCAAGGACGATTTCTATTGAAATCCATCTAAAATTTTTAAATTGAAAAAACTCAAAAACTGCTTTTTTTATTTCCAGTACTGCCAGAATGTCTAGCACCTGGCACTGAAGAATCTTATTCTCTCTTCTCTGTCAAGGTCAGATCAAGATAGCAAGCAGTATACATTTCATTACGGAATGGCGATAATGGTTTAATGCCTAAAACTAAAAAAATCCCAACTCTTTCAGTTTTAGAAATTTTCTCTCAATCTTTTGGGAATTGAATTATTGAAGCGAGGTCTATAAAAAAAAAAAAAAAAAAGGAAATGATTTATCTCTAAACGCTTTTTGAGTTATAAAATGTTTTGTGAAAAAAACGATGTTTCGTAAAATCTAAAAATATGGATCGCTAATCCGTATTTTGTAAAAATGTTTTATATGGTTCGAAAGAGGATTAAATGACCTTTCCTTATATACCAGTTGTTACGAAATGGAACAGTTACTCGGTCGTACAGGGCGTTAAAAAAAAAATTATCGCAAAAAAGGAAAATTTTCGAAACTTTTTTTAAAAATATAAAAAAATCCGTATTTTTTTTTTAAAAATTGTACCGTAAGAATCGGTAATAAATGCTCTTTCAAGTGGTATAGGTGCATTTTCGATATTTCCAACAGATCGGCAGCGATCGCTTTACAAAAAACCATGAAATTTTTCTCTCTCTGCTTTCTCTTTTGAGGAACACGCTGAAGGGCGGAAATTACGTTTCGCTCGCTTTTAATTAGACATTGGTCGACGTTTTAATTAATATATCTGGAACTAATTAAAATTTTTAAATTCTGTTTTCACTATCAACTCGGGAAAGCTTCCGAGCACCCGTATGTCAAATTTTATACTTCTGCGTTCAGTAGGGGCTGAACGTATAGATGCACAGACAAACATCTTCTTTTATTATTATAGACTATCCGATAGCAAACTTTCTACTGACAAACAGGAAGTGAAAGTGTGTAAAAATTGGTTTAGAGTAAATAAATTACACTTTTTCACTTATTTGAAGGTCGAGAATCGTAAAATAATCTATATATAGTATTTTATTTATTTATTTATCGATATTTTCTGAACTAGATAGTTAAGGATGCTTTTATACAGTTAAATAAACATCTTTTTTATTTTTTGAAAGTGCCCGTTTTCTATTTAATTTAAATTTTATAATGTAATTTTTCAAACTATTTAGATTGATATTGAAATTGTTCAAATTATTTAAATCATTTAAAGATAAAGCAAATCATTGGAAGCATAAACTAATTTAAAAATATTACTCCTGTTGCATATTTAGCATTTGTAATATCTTCCAAAATTACACTTTGAAAACATTTTTTCTTTACAGTATAATCTTCAAGTTTGAAATTATTGATATATTTTTAAACTGTTTTCATTAAAAACGTTATATCGTGTGTTAATTATAGTTTTTAACGATTCAAATTTTGGTTTTAAATATTTCAAAAATATTTATCCACGTGTATCCAAGTGAAAGAAGGAGTGATAAATAATCAATACAAAAAACCCTTAACGGGTTAAAAGTTTGTGACGCAGCACTGTACTTTATGGCTATAAGAATTAGAAATACGGGTCTTAAAAATAATGATACGAAATTTTCAGTGACGCTTTGATATTAATTAAATTATACATAGATTTTCTTATTTGAATTTGCTTTTTCCTTTTATTTATATTTACAGTGTAAACGTTATTTTCAACATAAAATAATATATACCATTTACTCATTGATACCTTTCCATTCACATGTCTTATACTATGAAAGCATGTGTTTTAAAAGAAATTCTCTGCAATTATTTTGTTTTGCATATTAAAGTATATGTGCACATTGAAATATTGCTTTTAATTTTCAAATACGCTGTCAAATATATGACTTTCATTAAGCTTATATTATGTACTGAAATATATTTATTTCGAAGAATTATTCTATCTTTTGTGTCACGCCATCCAAAACTGAAAAAAATTTCACAGTTTTTTTCTTTGCATCACGATATCTATTTGCATGCATTTTCAATTTATTTGGATGAAATGACACAAAGTAGACATTTCCATATATTTTACTTACAGTTTTGGATGGCGTGACGCAAAAGATAGAATAATTCTTCGAAATAAATATATTTCAGTACGTAATATAAGCTTAATGAAAGTGATATATTTGACAGCGTATTTGAAAATTAAAAGCAATATTTCAATGTGCACATATACTTTAATATGCAAAACAAAATAATTGCAGAGAAATTTAAAAACAAATCACTTAATGTAACACCACTGCGTTACTGGAATTTCATATAATTTCTTTTAAAACACATGCTTTCATAGTATAAGAGATGTGAATGGAAAGGTATCAATGAGTAAATGCTATATATTATTTTATGTTGAAAATAACGTTTACACTGTAAATATAAATAAAAGGAAAAAGCAAATTCAAATAAGAAAATCTATGTATAATTTAATTAATATCAAAGCGTCACTGAAAATTTAATATCATTATTTTTAAGACCTGTATTTCTAATTCTTATAGCCATAAAGTACAATGCTGCGTCACAAACTTTTAACCCGTTAAGGGTTTTTTGTATTGATATCATTACTTTTTAGGGGTTAATGATCAAAACGTAAAATTAAACGGAGCATGGTAATGAGTTATAACACTGTATTAAAAGTGTTGTTTTATATGTCATACTCGAACAAAATAACAAACTAAATAAAATTTCAAAATTTTATAAAAAGTGATAAAAAAGATGGAAACATGCAACATTACAAAGGCATAATATAGTACATTTTAAAAATGACAAAAATTTCTTATTTATATTTATTTATTATTATAATTTTTTAGGTATAGATTTGATTTAAAGAGAAAAATAAATAATAATAGAAAAATCTTTAAAAAATGAAAATTTTATACTGGTAAATATTTAAGTAGTATAGTTTGTTATGAATTTTATTAAAAAAAAATCTTAATCTATTCAAAATTTTATTATAGCTTAACATTTTGTAATTTATATATTATATATACTAGAAACTTAATGAGCAAATTAATTATTTTCAAATTCTGTTTTAAGAATTTTTTCAATCCGTAGTTTAAGTGATTTATCACCTAATTTTGAAAAATTTACAAATATTTGCATATGATTATCATATTATTTGTCATTTTTATGAAAATAAAGGAAAAATTTTTTGTTGTTGGAATCACCTTTTAAAATAGAACCAATTTTGAAAGTTAACAACGTATCAGCATGAAAACAATGTAAATACAAAGAATATTTTTGATAAACAAATGTCATATAAAATACAAGTACCTAAATAAATAACTCATTTAATATATATATTAAAAAAAGAAAAATGATTTTATTTTTGTGTTTATTTTTGACGCTTCCCGATAGATGGAGCCAAAACGATTATTTGATATTCAGTATTTCAGATGGAAGAGAAGAAATTCGTCCGCGAAACTGCTGCATTACGGTATTTTTGGAGTAAAAAATAGTTTGATTTTTAAACTGAGTTATAAAAAAAACAAGAGTTTTCCTAGGGAAAAGGGAGATGTCAGGCACATCAGATAAAAGCGATTAATATCATATATAAATTAAACTAAATTCGCTCGAGCGATATAGAAGAAAAAAATTTTACACATATAGTCCGTCCATTTATAACTTAAATGAGACAATTCATATCTCGAAATATATTGCACGCAGAAATGTAGCGATTTCAGGGTAGGATAAGACAGAAGGTGAAAGTCTATTTTGAAAATATCAGAACATAACCTCCCATATTTCCTGAGATATTAAGTGTCTGCTTTCAGCGGTTTCTTTGATCTTAAAATTCCTGTATATATAAGTGTCGCAGTTTTCGTTCGTTTTTCCGTTTCCGCTGAGTGTCGTGGTGTTTGTTTGTTTTTGCGCTTGCGTCACTAGAAAAACTGCCGTTTTTCTTTATCCACGTGAAAGAAGGAGTGATAAATAATAAACAAATAGCGACGCGGATATTGACTTGGGCACTGCAAGTGAACTATTGTGAAGGATAGTGGGTGCATGAAAAATACAAATAAGGGCTGCCGGGCTCTAAAAATGAGTTAGTACGGGCCGCGGGGCGCAAAAATGTGTTAATAAAGAAGCCGTCCGGCGCTGCCCTAGAGTTAACACTATAGAAAAAAAAAAAAAAAAAGAAAAGAAAAGAGCACATAAATTATTTTTAATTTATTCTTTCATTTGAATACCTTAATGATTTGTAACTGGACGCCATCATCTGTAGTAAACCCATGAAAACAATTACATGACAATTCTCTCACTAAGAAACTTAGATGGATTAGCAGGATCACGAATATTACCAGCTAGATGACCATACGCTATTAATTTCTATAAATAAAAAAAAATATATATATATATATTTTTTTTTACAAAAAAACAAAAATAAATAAATAAATATAAATTAGTTAAAGAAAATTTTTAAAACGCCATAGCTATTCAAAATTAACTAGCTTAAATTTACCTGGATACAGTCAATTGCAGTAATTACAATTCTGGGTGATTCAACAGAAAAATACTTCTCAGCTTCTAAATTACCAGCTTCTGATTTTGGCAAAGGTAAACAAGATTTATCTGCTTCTTCACTAAAAGTAAATATATAAAAATAAATAACAATCAATATACTAATCAATAAAGTATTAAACAAAAATTTGTAGCACAGTTAGTTAAGACTTCCACTTGCTTTTTCAATAAAAAGTAAATAACAATATCCTAATTTTAAAAATCTCAATATCTCTTTTCTTAAATTTTTAAATAAAATTATATCAATCAATATGTAGTCAAGACTAGGTGACATTGACAGTGAGTGACACAAGTCATCACTGAAATTAACTGTATTTTATTTTTATTATTACAGATGACTTGGAAGAGCACATAATATGAATATAACTTTAACTATTTTTGCTTTTCCATAAACCCAAATTAATTTGAGGCTTTGAATAAGAAGATGAAGACTCAAAAATTATGCAACCATTTTAGCACATGAAGAAGTTTAATGAAGACATAAACACAATACATGCAGAATACAAGCATTATATTTTAATGTTAGAACATACATTAAAAAAAAAAAAAAACATGCAAACGAAAACTCTGAGAACCCTTTTGGGAAAAAGGACAGTTACTGACTACTACGTTTTTCTAAATTTCATTGAGTGCATGGTCACATGGGTTTGATGACGCAACAGTCGCACAGGTATTACAATTTTATATTATAGGTGTAATGTGGTAAAACAATAAACAGCTCAGTGACTGGATATATCTGTCAGCGGCAGTCAGGTGCTTAATGGGGGCTACTGAAATGAGCAACCAGTTATACAGAACAATCTTATCCAGTTTATTCCGGATAATTGGTTCCCTAATAATAATATAATGCTTCTAATATAATTAATTGTATTTCAATTATTGTGGAATAATTTATATAAAATATAAATAAGATTATCAGTTAACTGTACATTTAAAAGATACTTTAAAATAAATAAATAAAAGTAGCGATAAAAGCAAATATATTAAAAAAAAAAAAACTTTAACGCAAGATGTTTAAGTGTTATTATATACATAAAACCCCTTTTATCAAAATAATAACATACACACATTTAAGAATGATCTTTTATGCTTATTTAAAAACTACTTAACAGTCTCACAAAAGTTTTAAAAATAAAAAATTACATATGATTCATGTAAACATTAATGTTTCTTTCGACTAACAAATCACAATCAAAATTATAAAGAGAGTGAAAAAGAGAAATGAAATAAGTACCTTAACTGATTTCCCATTAGTTAGAGGTTTTTTAACAACAGATAAGAAAAATGACCACATCCATGCTTCCAATTATGATAGGGTAGCCTTGCTTCACTATGACAACAAATCTAAAAATTTACAAAAAAAAAAATTCTAAAATTTTATATGAAAGTTTTCTTGTGACATTTTGAAGTTTAACAAACATGCTTATCTAAGATTTTACAAAAAGTTTTTACCTTATTAATGTATCATTTTAAGTCTCAACTTTTTAAATCCTAATTCATCAAACATACCAAGAGGAGTCTGAAACAATAAAAAAATAAATAAGTAAACATTACCAAAAAAAAAAAAAAAAAAAAAAAAAAAAATTCTAAAATTTTATATGAAAACATTTAAGTTTAACAAACATCCCTAGTAGCATTGCCTCTTTGGAATTTGCTTGGCCTGTCATCGGATGTATGATAAATTCATCCTATATATAATCCATTATATCTTTTGCAGCTGTTATAAAGAACAGTTTTCGATGAGCTGAATTAAATCTGAACTTTTCATCTTTAGTAGCACATATTTTGATAAAAATATGGCCTTGCTGAACCCCCCTTTCCCACTTTCCCGTTTGGCTGCTGACCTAGACGTTATGTCATTTGTGTCTCCATATACTCTCATCGATGCACATGCAAGCATTGGTTTGACCGAACTCTGGCAGGCTTTAATTTTTACTTTAGGAATAACTTAAAATTAAAACTTGAATTATTAAAGATTCTGATTGAATTAGGTTTTAGAATACTAGTAGCATTTTATGAGGTAAGTAAACAGTTTGTACATTTCAAAATACTGTGTAATTTTGTTTCTTATAAGCTTTTTTAACTCGGGTAAATGTTTGTTTTACTATATACTTTCTTCTTTAACCCTAAAATGTGTATCCATTAATCTTATATATAGTACTAGCTGCCTTCGGCGACCAGCTGGTTCGCGATCCCTGAAAAATCCGACTTTACGAAACTCCCGCTCGGTGGTGCCTTTTTCCCATTTCAGGTCAAATAACAGCTTATTGATATATCGTGAAAATAGCTTATTGAAAGTGCAGTAAATTCCGATACGGTAGTGCCTTCGGCACCCTCTTCCCTTTTCAATATCTGAAACAGCCTGTTCGCTCACCATGTTATGATCTTCAAATTTCTGACTTCAGCTAAGTCCCGCTCGGTGCCGCATGCAGCGCCTTATCCCCGTTTTAGAGCTTACGACACCTTTCTCGCTCCTTAAAATTTGAAATATTGAAATTTTTAAATATTACAGTGGCATCTGCCGGTAGAAATTTCTGTAATATATTGTTCAATTCCAAATCAACAAAGCTTTCAAATGATGTATTACTTATGAAATTATTTTAATTAGTAGCTGAGATACAAAAGAAAACCTAATCAGGACACCTTAAAATGTGTAAATCAGGTGAAATCTCGAATTCCACTTTCGATAATATAAAAATGAAATTATACTAATTAGAAGCTGAAACACAAAGACAATACAAACATTTTTTTAAAAGATTTGTGTCTGACTTATCTGTGGTTTTCTCCAAAACTTGCTTAATTCCGGGCTATATACCGTTAAAAATTATTAGTACGAAATGTGAGCAAAAATCTGAATTTGAAACTCTGTAAAATATAAAAGAATAAAAATTTTCTGGTTTATCCGTAGTTTTCTCCGAAAGTTTCGTACAGAATTTGAACGACTTATATCATTTTAATAGCCTGCAATAAAAACTTTAAAATATTTTTTGAATGATGTATTATGTATTACGATAATGAATATCTTTGATATATTTTAGACTCAAAATGGCTAATCTATCAAGGACGATTTCTATTGAAATCCATCTAAAATTTTTAAATTGAAAAAACTCAAAAACTGCTTTTTTTATTTCCAGTACTGCCAGAATGTCTAGCACCTGGCACTGAAGAATCTTATTCTCTCTTCTCTGTCAAGGTCAGATCAAGATAGCAAGCAGTATACATTTCATTACGGAATGGCGATAATGGTTTAATGCCTAAAACTAAAAAAATCCCAACTCTTTCAGTTTTAGAAATTTTCTCTCAATCTTTTGGGAATTGAATTATTGAAGCGAGGTCTATAAAAAAAAAAAAAAAGGAAATGATTTATCTCTAAACGCTTTTTGAGTTATAAAATGTTTTGTGAAAAAAACGATGTTTCGTAAAATCTAAAAATATGGATCGCTAATCCGTATTTTGTAAAAATGTTTTATATGGTTCGAAAGAGGATTAAATGACCTTTCCTTATATACCAGTTGTTACGAAATGGAACAGTTACTCGGTCGTACAGGGCGTTTAAAAAAAAATTATCGCAAAAAAGGAAAATTTTCGAAACTTTTTTTAAAAATATAAAAAAATCCGTATTTTTTTTTTAAAAATTGTACCGTAAGAATCGGTAATAAATGCTCTTTCAAGTGGTATAGGTGCATTTTCGATATTTCCAACAGATCGGCAGCGATCGCTTTACAAAAAACCATGAAATTTTTCTCTCTCTGCTTTCTCTTTTGAGGAACACGCTGAAGGGCGGAAATTACGTTTCGCTCGCTTTTAATTAGACATTGGTCGACGTTTTAATTAATATATCTGGAACTAATTAAAATTTTTAAATTCTGTTTTCACTATCAACTCGGGAAAGCTTCCGAGCACCCGTATGTCAAATTTTATACTTCTGCGTTCAGTAGGGGCTGAACGTATAGATGCACAGACAAACATCTTCTTTTATTATTATAGACTAGCCGATAGCAAACTTTCTACTGACAAACAGGAAGTGAAAGTGTGTAAAAATTGGTTTAGAGTAAATAAATTACACTTTTTCACTTATTTGAAGGTCGAGAATCGTAAAATAATCTATATATAGTATTTTATTTATTTATTTATCGATATTTTCTGAACTAGATAGTTAAGGATGCTTTTATACAGTTAAATAAACATCTTTTTTATTTTATGAAAGTGCCCGTTTTCTATTTAATTTAAATTTTATAATGTAATTTTTCAAACTATTTAGATTGATATTGAAATTGTTCAAATTATTTAAATCATTTAAAGATAAAGCAAATCATTGGAAGCATAAACTAATTTAAAAATATTACTCCTGTTGCATATTTAGCATTTGTAATATCTTCCAAAATTACACTTTGAAAACATTTTTTCTTTACAGTATAATCTTCAAGTTTGAAATTATTGATATATTTTTAAACTGTTTTCATTAAAAACGTTATATCGTGTGTTAATTATAGTTTTTAACGATTCAAATTTTGGTTTTAAATATTTCAAAAATATTTATCCACGTGTATCCAAGTGAAAGAAGGAGTGATAAATAATCAATACAAAAAACCCTTAACGGGTTAAAAGTTTGTGACGCAGCACTGTACTTTATGGCTATAAGAATTAGAAATACGGGTCTTAAAAATAATGATACGAAATTTTCAGTGACGCTTTGATATTAATTAAATTATACATAGATTTTCTTATTTGAATTTGCTTTTTCCTTTTATTTATATTTACAGTGTAAACGTTATTTTCAACATAAAATAATATATACCATTTACTCATTGATACCTTTCCATTCACATGTCTTATACTATGAAAGCATGTGTTTTAAAAGAAATTCTCTGCAATTATTTTGTTTTGCATATTAAAGTATATGTGCACATTGAAATATTGCTTTTAATTTTCAAATACGCTGTCAAATATATGACTTTCATTAAGCTTATATTATGTACTGAAATATATTTATTTCGAAGAATTATTCTATCTTTTGTGTCACGCCATCCAAAACTGAAAAAAATTTCACAGTTTTTTTCTTTGCATCACGATATCTATTTGCATGCATTTTCAATTTATTTGGATGAAATGACACAAAGTAAACATTTCCATATATTTTACTTACAGTTTTGGATGGCGTGACGCAAAAGATAGAATAATTCTTCGAAATAAATATATTTCAGTACGTAATATAAGCTTAATGAAAGTGATATATTTGACAGCGTATTTGAAAATTAAAAGCAATATTTCAATGTGCACATATACTTTAATATGCAAAACAAAATAATTGCAGAGAAATTTAAAAACAAATCACTTAATGTAACACCACTGCGTTACTGGAATTTCATATAATTTCTTTTAAAACACATGCTTTCATAGTATAAGAGATGTGAATGGAAAGGTATCAATGAGTAAATGCTATATATTATTTTATGTTGAAAATAACGTTTACACTGTAAATATAAATAAAAGGAAAAAGCAAATTCAAATAAGAAAATCTATGTATAATTTAATTAATATCAAAGCGTCACTGAAAATTTAATATCATTATTTTTAAGACCTGTATTTCTAATTCTTATAGCCATAAAGTACAATGCTGCGTCACAAACTTTTAACCCGTTAAGGGTTTTTTGTATTGATATCATTACTTTTTAGGGGTTAATGATCAAAACGTAAAATTAAACGGAGCATGGTAATGAGTTATAACACTGTATTAAAAGTGTTGTTTTATAGGTCATACTCGAACAAAATAACAAACTAAATAAAATTTCAAAATTTTATAAAAAGTGATAAAAAAGATGGAAACATGCAACATTACAAAGGCATAATATAGTACATTTTAAAAATGACAAAAATTTCTTATTTATATTTATTTATTATTATAATTTTTTAGGTATAAATTTGATTTAAAGAGAAAAATAAATAATAATAGAAAAATCTTTAAAAAATGAAAATTTTATACTGGTAAATATTTAAGTAGTATAGTTTGTTATGAATTTTATTAAAAAAAAATCTTAATCTATTCAAAATTTTATTATAGCTTAACATTTTGTAATTTATATATTATATATACTAGAAACTTAATGAGCAAATTAATTATTTTCAAATTCTGTTTTAAGAATTTTTTCAATCCGTAGTTTAAGTGATTTATCACCTAATTTTGAAAAATTTACAAATATTTGCATATGATTATCATATTATTTGTCATTTTTATGAAAATAAAGGAAAAATTTTTTGTTGTTGGAATCACCTTTTAAAATAGAACCAATTTTGAAAGTTAACAACGTATCAGCATGAAAACAATGTAAATACAAAGAATATTTTTGATAAACAAATGTCATATAAAATACAAGTACCTAAATAAATAACTCATTTAATATATATATTAAAAAAAGAAAAATGATTTTATTTTTGTGTTTATTTTTGACGCTTCCCGATAGATGGAGCCAAAACGATTATTTGATATTCAGTATTTCAGATGGAAGAGAAGAAATTCGTCCGCGAAACTGCTGCATTACGGTATTTTTGGAGTAAAAAATAGTTTGATTTTTAAACTGAGTTATAAAAAAAACAAGAGTTTTCCTAGGGAAAAGGGAGATGTCAGGCACATCAGATAAAAGCGATTAATATCATATATAAATTAAACTAAATTCGCTCGAACGATATAGAAGAAAAAAATTTTACACATATAGTCCGTCCATTTATAACTTAAATGAGACAATTCATATCTCGAAATATATTGCACGCAGAAATGTAGCGATTTCAGGGTAGGATAAGACAGAAGGTGAAAGTCTATTTTGAAAATATCAGAACATAACCTCCCATATTTCCTGAGATATTAAGTGTCTGCTTTCAGCGGTTTCTTTGATTTTAAAATTCCTGTATATATAAGTGTCGCAGTTTTCGTTCGTTTTTCCGTTTCCGCTGAGTGTCGTGGTGTTTGTTTGTTTTTGCGCTTGCGTCACTAGAAAAACTGCCGTTTTTCTTTATCCACGTGAAAGAAGGAGTGATAAATAATAAACAAATAGTGACGCGGATATTGACTTGGGCACTGCAAGTGAATTATTGTGAAGGATAGTGGGTGCATGAAAAATACAAATAAGGGCTTCCGGGCTCTAAAAATGAGTTAGTACGGGCCGCGGGGCGCAAAAATCTGTTAATAAAGAAGCCGTCCGGCGCTGCCCTAGAGTTAACACTATAGAAAAAAAAAAAAAAAAAGAAAAGAAAAGAGCACATAAATTATTTTTAATTTATTCTTTCATTTGAATACCTTAATGATTTGTAACTGGACGCCATCATCTGTAGTAAACCCATGAAAACAATTACATGACAATTCTCTCACTAAGAAACTTAGATGGATTAGCAGGATCACGAATATTACCAGCTAGATGACCATACGCTATTAATTTCTATAAATAAAAAAAAATATATATATATATATTTTTTTTTACAAAAAAACAAAAATAAATAAATAAATATAAATTAGTTAAAGAAAATTTTTAAAACGCCATAGCTATTCAAAATTAACTAGCTTAAATTTACCTGGATACAGTCAATTGCAGTAATTACAATTCTGGGTGATTCAACAGAAAAATACTTCTCAGCTTCTAAATTACCAGCTTCTGATTTTGGCAAAGGTAAACAAGATTTATCTGCTTCTTCACTAAAAGTAAATATATAAAAATAAATAACAATCAATATACTAATCAATAAAGTATTAAACAAAAATTTGTAGCACAGTTAGTTAAGACTTCCACTTGCTTTTTCAATAAAAAGTAAATAACAATATCCTAATTTTAAAAATCTCAATATCTCTTTTCTTAAATTTTTAAATAAAATTATATCAATCAATATGTAGTCAAGACTAGGTGACATTGACAGTGAGTGACACAAGTCATCACTGAAATTAACTGTATTTTATTTTTATTATTACAGATGACTTGGAAGAGCACATAATATGAATATAACTTTAACTATTTTTGCTTTTCCATAAACCCAAATTAATTTGAGGCTTTGAATAAGAAGATGAAGACTCAAAAATTATGCAACCATTTTAGCACATGAAGAAGTTTAATGAAGACATAAACACAATACATGCAGAATACAAGCATTATATTTTAATGTTAGAACATACATTAAAAAAAAAAAAAAAACATGCAAACGAAAACTCTGAGAACCCTTTTGGGAAAAAGGACAGTTACTGACTACTACGTTTTTCTAAATTTCATTGAGTGCATGGTCACATGGGTTTGATGACGCAACAGTCGCACAGGTATTACAATTTTATATTATAGGTGTAATGTGGTAAAACAATAAACAGCTCAGTGACTGGATATATCTGTCAGCGGCAGTCAGGTGCTTAATGGGGGCTACTGAAATGAGCAACCAGTTATACAGAACAATCTTATCCAGTTTATTCCGGATAATTGGTTCCCTAATAATAATATAATGCTTCTAATATAATTAATTGTATTTCAATTATTGTGGAATAATTTATATAAAATATAAATAAGATTATCAGTTAACTGTACATTTAAAAGATACTTTAAAATAAATAAATAAAAGTAGCGATAAAAGCAAATATATTAAAAAAAAAAAAACTTTAACGCAAGATGTTTAAGTGTTATTATATACATAAAACCCCTTTTATCAAAATAATAACATACACACATTTAAGAATGATCTTTTATGCTTATTTAAAAACTACTTAACAGTCTCACAAAAGTTTTAAAAATAAAAAATTACATATGATTCATGTAAACATTAATGTTTCTTTCGACTAACAAATCACAATCAAAATTATAAAGAGAGTGAAAAAGAGAAATGAAATAAGTACCTTAACTGATTTCCCATTAGTTAGAGGTTTTTTAACAACAGATAAGAAAAATGACCACATCCATGCTTCCAATTATGATAGGGTAGCCTTGCTTCACTATGACAACAAATCTAAAAATTTACAAAAAAAAAAATTCTAAAATTTTATATGAAAGTTTTCTTGTGACATTTTGAAGTTTAACAAACATGCTTATCTAAGATTTTACAAAAAGTTTTTACCTTATTAATGTATCATTTTAAGTCTCAACTTTTTAAATCCTAATTCATCAAACATACCAAGAGGAGTCTGAAACAATAAAAAAATAAATAAGTAAACATTACCAAAAAAAAAAAAAAAAAAAAAAAAATTCTAAAATTTTATATGAAAACATTTAAGTTTAACAAACATCCCTAGTAGCATTGCCTCTTTGGAATTTGCTTGGCCTGTCATCGGATGTATGATAAATTCATCCTATATATAATCCATTATATCTTTTGCAGCTGTTATAAAGAACAGTTTTCGATGAGCTGAATTAAATCTGAACTTTTCATCTTTAGTAGCACATATTTTGATAAAAATATGGCCTTGCTGAACCCCCCTTTCCCACTTTCCCGTTTGGCTGCTGACCTAGACGTTATGTCATTTGTGTCTCCATATACTCTCATCGATGCACATGCAAGCATTGGTTTGACCGAACTCTGGCAGGCTTTAATTTTTACTTTAGGAATAACTTAAAATTAAAACTTGAATTATTAAAGATTCTGATTGAATTAGGTTTTTGAATACTAGTAGCATTTTATGAGGTAAGTAAACAGTTTGTACATTTCAAAATACTGTGTAATTTTGTTTCTTATAAGCTTTTTTAACTCGGGTAAATGTTTGTTTTACTATATACTTTCTTCTTTAACCCTAAAATGTGTATCCATTAATCTTATATATAGTACTAGCTGCCTTCGGCGACCAGCTGGTTCGCGATCCCTGAAAAATCCGACTTTACGAAACTCCCGCTCGGTGGTGCCTTTTTCCCATTTCAGGTCAAATAACAGCTTATTGATATATCATGAAAATAGCTTATTGAAAGTGCAGTAAATTCCGATACGGTAGTGCCTTCGGCGCCCTCTTCCCTTTTCAATATCTGAAACAGCCTGTTCGCTCACCATGTTATGATCTTCAAATTTCTGACTTCAGCTAAGTCCCGCTCGGTGCCGCATGCAGCGCCTTATCCCCGTTTTAGAGCTTACGACACCTTTCTCGCTCCTTAAAATTTGAAATATTGAAATTTTTAAATATTACAGTGGCATCTGCCGGTAGAAATTTCTGTAATATATTGTTCAATTCCAAATCAACAAAGCTTTCAAATGATGTATTACTTATGAGATTATTTTAATTAGTAGCTGAGATACAAAAGAAAACCTAATCAGGACACCTTAAAATGTGTAAATCAGGTGAAATCTCGAATTCCACTTTCGATAATATAAAAATGAAATTATACTAATTAGAAGCTGAAACACAAAGACAATACAAACATTTTTTTAAAAGATTTGTGTCTGACTTATCTGTGGTTTTCTCCAAAACATGCTTAATTCCGGGCTATATACCGTTAAAAATTATTAGTACGAAATGTGAGCAAAAATCTGAATTTGAAACTCTGTAAAATATAAAAGAATAAAAATTTTCTGGTTTATCCGTAGTTTTCTCCGAAAGTTTCGTACAGAATTTGAACGACTTATATCATTTTAATAGCCTGCAATAAAAACTTTAAAATATTTTTTGAATGATGTATTATGTATTACGATAATGAATATCTTTGATATATTTTAGACTCAAAATGGCTAATCTATCAAGGACGATTTCTATTGAAATCCATCTAAAATTTTTAAATTGAAAAAACTCAAAAACTGCTTTTTTTATTTCCAGTACTGCCAGAATGTCTAGCACCTGGCACTGAAGAATCTTATTCTCTCTTCTCTGTCAAGGTCAGATCAAGATAGCAAGCAGTATACATTTCATTACGGAATGGCGATAATGGTTTAATGCCTAAAACTAAAAAAATCCCAACTCTTTCAGTTTTAGAAATTTTCTCTCAATCTTTTGGGAATTGAATTATTGAAGCGAGGTCTATAAAAAAAAAAAAAAAAAGGAAATGATTTATCTCTAAACGCTTTTTGAGTTATAAAATGTTTTGTGAAAAAAACGATGTTTCGTAAAATCTAAAAATATGGATCGCTAATCCGTATTTTGTAAAAATGTTTTATATGGTTCGAAAGAGGATTAAATGACCTTTCCTTATATACCAGTTGTTACGAAATGGAACAGTTACTCGGTCGTACAGGGCGTTAAAAAAAAAATTATCGCAAAAAAGGAAAATTTTCGAAACTTTTTTTAAAAATATAAAAAAATCCGTATTTTTTTTTTAAAAATTGTACCGTAAGAATCGGTAATAAATGCTCTTTCAAGTGGTATAGGTGCATTTTCGATATTTCCAACAGATCGGCAGCGATCGCTTTACAAAAAACCATGAAATTTTTCTCTCTCTGCTTTCTCTTTTGAGGAACACGCTGAAGGGCGGAAATTACGTTTCGCTCGCTTTTAATTAGACATTGGTCGACGTTTTAATTAATATATCTGGAACTAATTAAAATTTTTAAATTCTGTTTTCACTATCAACTCGGGAAAGCTTCCGAGCACCCGTATGTCAAATTTTATACTTCTGCGTTCAGTAGGGGCTGAACGTATAGATGCACAGACAAACATCTTCTTTTATTATTATAGACTAGCCGATAGCAAACTTTCTACTGACAAACAGGAAGTGAAAGTGTGTAAAAATTGGTTTAGAGTAAATAAATTACACTTTTTCACTTATTTGAAGGTCGAGAATCGTAAAATAATCTATATATAGTATTTTATTTATTTATTTATCGATATTTTCTGAACTAGATAGTTAAGGATGCTTTTATACAGTTAAATAAACATCTTTTTTATTTTTTGAAAGTGCCCGTTTTCTATTTAATTTAAATTTTATAATGTAATTTTTCAAACTATTTAGATTGATATTGAAATTGTTCAAATTATTTAAATCATTTAAAGATAAAGCAAATCATTGGAAGCATAAACTAATTTAAAAATATTACTCCTGTTGCATATTTAGCATTTGTAATATCTTCCAAAATTACACTTTGAAAACATTTTTTCTTTACAGTATAATCTTCAAGTTTGAAATTATTGATATATTTTTAAACTGTTTTCATTAAAAACGTTATATCGTGTGTTAATTATAGTTTTTAACGATTCAAATTTTGGTTTTAAATATTTCAAAAATATTTATCCACGTGTATCCAAGTGAAAGAAGGAGTGATAAATAATCAATACAAAAAACCCTTAACGGGTTAAAAGTTTGTGACGCAGCACTGTACTTTATGGCTATAAGAATTAGAAATACGGGTCTTAAAAATAATGATACGAAATTTTCAGTGACGCTTTGATATTAATTAAATTATACATAGATTTTCTTATTTGAATTTGCTTTTTCCTTTTATTTATATTTACAGTGTAAACGTTATTTTCAACATAAAATAATATATACCATTTACTCATTGATACCTTTCCATTCACATGTCTTATACTATGAAAGCATGTGTTTTAAAAGAAATTCTCTGCAATTATTTTGTTTTGCATATTAAAGTATATGTGCACATTGAAATATTGCTTTTAATTTTCAAATACGCTGTCAAATATATGACTTTCATTAAGCTTATATTATGTACTGAAATATATTTATTTCGAAGAATTATTCTATCTTTTGTGTCACGCCATCCAAAACTGAAAAAAATTTCACAGTTTTTTTCTTTGCATCACGATATCTATTTGCATGCATTTTCAATTTATTTGGATGAAATGACACAAAGTAGACATTTCCATATATTTTACTTACAGTTTTGGATGGCGTGACGCAAAAGATAGAATAATTCTTCGAAATAAATATATTTCAGTACGTAATATAAGCTTAATGAAAGTGATATATTTGACAGCGTATTTGAAAATTAAAAGCAATATTTCAATGTGCACATATACTTTAATATGCAAAACAAAATAATTGCAGAGAAATTTAAAAACAAATCACTTAATGTAACACCACTGCGTTACTGGAATTTCATATAATTTCTTTTAAAACACATGCTTTCATAGTATAAGAGATGTGAATGGAAAGGTATCAATGAGTAAATGCTATATATTATTTTATGTTGAAAATAACGTTTACACTGTAAATATAAATAAAAGGAAAAAGCAAATTCAAATAAGAAAATCTATGTATAATTTAATTAATATCAAAGCGTCACTGAAAATTTAATATCATTATTTTTAAGACCTGTATTTCTAATTCTTATAGCCATAAAGTACAATGCTGCGTCACAAACTTTTAACCCGTTAAGGGTTTTTTGTATTGATATCATTACTTTTTAGGGGTTAATGATCAAAACGTAAAATTAAACGGAGCATGGTAATGAGTTATAACACTGTATTAAAAGTGTTGTTTTATATGTCATACTCGAACAAAATAACAAACTAAATAAAATTTCAAAATTTTATAAAAAGTGATAAAAAAGATGGAAACATGCAACATTACAAAGGCATAATATAGTACATTTTAAAAATGACAAAAATTTCTTATTTATATTTATTTCTTATTATAATTTTTTAGGTATAGATTTGATTTAAAGAGAAAAATAAATAATAATAGAAAAATCTTTAAAAAATGAAAATTTTATACTGGTAAATATTTAAGTAGTATAGTTTGTTATGAATTTTATTAAAAAAAAATCTTAATCTATTCAAAATTTTATTATAGCTTAACATTTTGTAATTTATATATTATATATACTAGAAACTTAATGAGCAAATTAATTATTTTCAAATTCTGTTTTAAGAATTTTTTCAATCCGTAGTTTAAGTGATTTATCACCTAATTTTGAAAAATTTACAAATATTTGCATATGATTATCATATTATTTGTCATTTTTATGAAAATAAAGGAAAAATTTTTTGTTGTTGGAATCACCTTTTAAAATAGAACCAATTTTGAAAGTTAACAACGTATCAGCATGAAAACAATGTAAATACAAAGAATATTTTTGATAAACAAATGTCATATAAAATACAAGTACCTAAATAAATAACTCATTTAATATATATATTAAAAAAAGAAAAATGATTTTATTTTTGTGTTTATTTTTGACGCTTCCCGATAGATGGAGCCAAAACGATTATTTGATATTCAGTATTTCAGATGGAAGAGAAGAAATTCGTCCGCGAAACTGCTGCATTACGGTATTTTTGGAGTAAAAAATAGTTTGATTTTTAAACTGAGTTATAAAAAAAACAAGAGTTTTCCTAGGGAAAAGGGAGATGTCAGGCACATCAGATAAAAGCGATTAATATCATATATAAATTAAACTAAATTCGCTCGAGCGATATAGAAGAAAAAAATTTTACACATATAGTCCGTCCATTTATAACTTAAATGAGACAATTCATATCTCGAAATATATTGCACGCAGAAATGTAGCGATTTCAGGGTAGGATAAGACAGAAGGTGAAAGTCTATTTTGAAAATATCAGAACATAACCTCCCATATTTCCTGAGATATTAAGTGTCTGCTTTCAGCGGTTTCTTTGATCTTAAAATTCCTGTATATATAAGTGTCGCAGTTTTCGTTCGTTTTTCCGTTTCCGCTGAGTGTCGTGGTGTTTGTTTGTTTTTGCGCTTGCGTCACTAGAAAAACTGCCGTTTTTCTTTATCCACGTGAAAGAAGGAGTGATAAATAATAAACAAATAGCGACGCGGATATTGACTTGGGCACTGCAAGTGAACTATTGTGAAGGATAGTGGGTGCATGAAAAATACAAATAAGGGCTGCCGGGCTCTAAAAATGAGTTAGTACGGGCCGCGGGGCGCAAAAATGTGTTAATAAAGAAGCCGTCCGGCGCTGCCCTAGAGTTAACACTATAGAAAAAAAAAAAAAAAAAGAAAAGAAAAGAGCACATAAATTATTTTTAATTTATTCTTTCATTTGAATACCTTAATGATTTGTAACTGGACGCCATCATCTGTAGTAAACCCATGAAAACAATTACATGACAATTCTCTCACTAAGAAACTTAGATGGATTAGCAGGATCACGAATATTACCAGCTAGATGACCATACGCTATTAATTTCTATAAATAAAAAAAAATATATATATATATATTTTTTTTTACAAAAAAACAAAAATAAATAAATAAATATAAATTAGTTAAAGAAAATTTTTAAAACGCCATAGCTATTCAAAATTAACTAGCTTAAATTTACCTGGATACAGTCAATTGCAGTAATTACAATTCTGGGTGATTCAACAGAAAAATACTTCTCAGCTTCTAAATTACCAGCTTCTGATTTTGGCAAAGGTAAACAAGATTTATCTGCTTCTTCACTAAAAGTAAATATATAAAAATAAATAACAATCAATATACTAATCAATAAAGTATTAAACAAAAATTTGTAGCACAGTTAGTTAAGACTTCCACTTGCTTTTTCAATAAAAAGTAAATAACAATATCCTAATTTTAAAAATCTCAATATCTCTTTTCTTAAATTTTTAAATAAAATTATATCAATCAATATGTAGTCAAGACTAGGTGACATTGACAGTGAGTGACACAAGTCATCACTGAAATTAACTGTATTTTATTTTTATTATTACAGATGACTTGGAAGAGCACATAATATGAATATAACTTTAACTATTTTTGCTTTTCCATAAACCCAAATTAATTTGAGGCTTTGAATAAGAAGATGAAGACTCAAAAATTATGCAACCATTTTAGCACATGAAGAAGTTTAATGAAGACATAAACACAATACATGCAGAATACAAGCATTATATTTTAATGTTAGAACATACATTAAAAAAAAAAAAAAACATGCAAACGAAAACTCTGAGAACCCTTTTGGGAAAAAGGACAGTTACTGACTACTACGTTTTTCTAAATTTCATTGAGTGCATGGTCACATGGGTTTGATGACGCAACAGTCGCACAGGTATTACAATTTTATATTATAGGTGTAATGTGGTAAAACAATAAACAGCTCAGTGACTGGATATATCTGTCAGCGGCAGTCAGGTGCTTAATGGGGGCTACTGAAATGAGCAACCAGTTATACAGAACAATCTTATCCAGTTTATTCCGGATAATTGGTTCCCTAATAATAATATAATGCTTCTAATATAATTAATTGTATTTCAATTATTGTGGAATAATTTATATAAAATATAAATAAGATTATCAGTTAACTGTACATTTAAAAGATACTTTAAAATAAATAAATAAAAGTAGCGATAAAAGCAAATATATTAAAAAAAAAAAAACTTTAACGCAAGATGTTTAAGTGTTATTATATACATAAAACCCCTTTTATCAAAATAATAACATACACACATTTAAGAATGATCTTTTATGCTTATTTAAAAACTACTTAACAGTCTCACAAAAGTTTTAAAAATAAAAAATTACATATGATTCATGTAAACATTAATGTTTCTTTCGACTAACAAATCACAATCAAAATTATAAAGAGAGTGAAAAAGAGAAATGAAATAAGTACCTTAACTGATTTCCCATTAGTTAGAGGTTTTTTAACAACAGATAAGAAAAATGACCACATCCATGCTTCCAATTATGATAGGGTAGCCTTGCTTCACTATGACAACAAATCTAAAAATTTACAAAAAAAAAAATTCTAAAATTTTATATGAAAGTTTTCTTGTGACATTTTGAAGTTTAACAAACATGCTTATCTAAGATTTTACAAAAAGTTTTTACCTTATTAATGTATCATTTTAAGTCTCAACTTTTTAAATCCTAATTCATCAAACATACCAAGAGGAGTCTGAAACAATAAAAAAATAAATAAGTAAACATTACCAAAAAAAAAAAAAAAAAAAAAAAAAAAATTCTAAAATTTTATATGAAAACATTTAAGTTTAACAAACATCCCTAGTAGCATTGCCTCTTTGGAATTTGCTTGGCCTGTCATCGGATGTATGATAAATTCATCCTATATATAATCCATTATATCTTTTGCAGCTGTTATAAAGAACAGTTTTCGATGAGCTGAATTAAATCTGAACTTTTCATCTTTAGTAGCACATATTTTGATAAAAATATGGCCTTGCTGAACCCCCCTTTCCCACTTTCCCGTTTGGCTGCTGACCTAGACGTTATGTCATTTGTGTCTCCATATACTCTCATCGATGCACATGCAAGCATTGGTTTGACCGAACTCTGGCAGGCTTTAATTTTTACTTTAGGAATAACTTAAAATTAAAACTTGAATTATTAAAGATTCTGATTGAATTAGGTTTTTGAATACTAGTAGCATTTTATGAGGTAAGTAAACAGTTTGTACATTTCAAAATACTGTGTAATTTTGTTTCTTATAAGCTTTTTTAACTCGGGTAAATGTTTGTTTTACTATATACTTTCTTCTTTAACCCTAAAATGTGTATCCATTAATCTTATATATAGTACTAGCTGCCTTCGGCGACCAGCTGGTTCGCGATCCCTGAAAAATCCGACTTTACGAAACTCCCGCTCGGTGGTGCCTTTTTCCCATTTCAGGTCAAATAACAGCTTATTGATATATCGTGAAAATAGCTTATTGAAAGTGCAGTAAATTCCGATACGGTAGTGCCTTCGGCACCCTCTTCCCTTTTCAATATCTGAAACAGCCTGTTCGCTCACCATGTTATGATCTTCAAATTTCTGACTTCAGCTAAGTCCCGCTCGGTGCCGCATGCAGCGCCTTATCCCCGTTTTAGAGCTTACGACACCTTTCTCGCTCCTTAAAATTTGAAATATTGAAATTTTTAAATATTACAGTGGCATCTGCCGGTAGAAATTTCTGTAATATATTGTTCAATTCCAAATCAACAAAGCTTTCAAATGATGTATTACTTATGAAATTATTTTAATTAGTAGCTGAGATACAAAAGAAAACCTAATCAGGACACCTTAAAATGTGTAAATCAGGTGAAATCTCGAATTCCACTTTCGATAATATAAAAATGAAATTATACTAATTAGAAGCTGAAACACAAAGACAATACAAACATTTTTTTAAAAGATTTGTGTCTGACTTATCTGTGGTTTTCTCCAAAACTTGCTTAATTCCGGGCTATATACCGTTAAAAATTATTAGTACGAAATGTGAGCAAAAATCTGAATTTGAAACTCTGTAAAATATAAAAGAATAAAAATTTTCTGGTTTATCCGTAGTTTTCTCCGAAAGTTTCGTACAGAATTTGAACGACTTATATCATTTTAATAGCCTGCAATAAAAACTTTAAAATATTTTTTGAATGATGTATTATGTATTACGATAATGAATATCTTTGATATATTTTAGACTCAAAATGGCTAATCTATCAAGGACGATTTCTATTGAAATCCATCTAAAATTTTTAAATTGAAAAAACTCAAAAACTGCTTTTTTTATTTCCAGTACTGCCAGAATGTCTAGCACCTGGCACTGAAGAATCTTATTCTCTCTTCTCTGTCAAGGTCAGATCAAGATAGCAAGCAGTATACATTTCATTACGGAATGGCGATAATGGTTTAATGCCTAAAACTAAAAAAATCCCAACTCTTTCAGTTTTAGAAATTTTCTCTCAATCTTTTGGGAATTGAATTATTGAAGCGAGGTCTATAAAAAAAAAAAAAAAAAAGGAAATGATTTATCTCTAAACGCTTTTTGAGTTATAAAATGTTTTGTGAAAAAAACGATGTTTCGTAAAATCTAAAAATATGGATCGCTAATCCGTATTTTGTAAAAATGTTTTATATGGTTCGAAAGAGGATTAAATGACCTTTCCTTATATACCAGTTGTTACGAAATGGAACAGTTACTCGGTCGTACAGGGCGTTTAAAAAAAAATTATCGCAAAAAAGGAAAATTTTCGAAACTTTTTTTAAAAATATAAAAAAATCCGTATTTTTTTTTAAAAAATTGTACCGTAAGAATCGGTAATAAATGCTCTTTCAAGTGGTATAGGTGCATTTTCGATATTTCCAACAGATCGGCAGCGATCGCTTTACAAAAAACCATGAAATTTTTCTCTCTCTGCTTTCTCTTTTGAGGAACACGCTGAAGGGCGGAAATTACGTTTCGCTCGCTTTTAATTAGACATTGGTCGACGTTTTAATTAATATATCTGGAACTAATTAAAATTTTTAAATTCTGTTTTCACTATCAACTCGGGAAAGCTTCCGAGCACCCGTATGTCAAATTTTATACTTCTGCGTTCAGTAGGGGCTGAACGTATAGATGCACAGACAAACATCTTCTTTTATTATTATAGACTAGCCGATAGCAAACTTTCTACTGACAAACAGGAAGTGAAAGTGTGTAAAAATTGGTTTAGAGTAAATAAATTACACTTTTTCACTTATTTGAAGGTCGAGAATCGTAAAATAATCTATATATAGTATTTTATTTATTTATTTATCGATATTTTCTGAACTAGATAGTTAAGGATGCTTTTATACAGTTAAATAAACATCTTTTTTATTTTTTGAAAGTGCCCGTTTTCTATTTAATTTAAATTTTATAATGTAATTTTTCAAACTATTTAGATTGATATTGAAATTGTTCAAATTATTTAAATCATTTAAAGATAAAGCAAATCATTGGAAGCATAAACTAATTTAAAAATATTACTCCTGTTGAATATTTAGCATTTGTAATATCTTCCAAAATTACACTTTGAAAACATTTTTTCTTTACAGTATAATCTTCAAGTTTGAAATTATTGATATATTTTTAAACTGTTTTCATTAAAAACGTTATATCGTGTGTTAATTATAGTTTTTAACGATTCAAATTTTGGTTTTAAATATTTCAAAAATATTTATCCACGTGTATCCAAGTGAAAGAAGGAGTGATAAATAATCAATACAAAAAACCCTTAACGGGTTAAAAGTTTGTGACGCAGCACTGTACTTTATGGCTATAAGAATTAGAAATACGGGTCTTAAAAATAATGATACGAAATTTTCAGTGACGCTTTGATATTAATTAAATTATACATAGATTTTCTTATTTGAATTTGCTTTTTCCTTTTATTTATATTTACAGTGTAAACGTTATTTTCAACATAAAATAATATATACCATTTACTCATTGATACCTTTCCATTCACATGTCTTATACTATGAAAGCATGTGTTTTAAAAGAAATTCTCTGCAATTATTTTGTTTTGCATATTAAAGTATATGTGCACATTGAAATATTGCTTTTAATTTTCAAATACGCTGTCAAATATATGACTTTCATTAAGCTTATATTATGTACTGAAATATATTTATTTCGAAGAATTATTCTATCTTTTGTGTCACGCCATCCAAAACTGAAAAAAATTTCACAGTTTTTTTCTTTGCATCACGATATCTATTTGCATGCATTTTCAATTTATTTGGATGAAATGACACAAAGTAGACATTTCCATATATTTTACTTACAGTTTTGGATGGCGTGACGCAAAAGATAGAATAATTCTTCGAAATAAATATATTTCAGTACGTAATATAAGCTTAATGAAAGTGATATATTTGACAGCGTATTTGAAAATTAAAAGCAATATTTCAATGTGCACATATACTTTAATATGCAAAACAAAATAATTGCAGAGAAATTTAAAAACAAATCACTTAATGTAACACCACTGCGTTACTGGAATTTCATATAATTTCTTTTAAAACACATGCTTTCATAGTATAAGAGATGTGAATGGAAAGGTATCAATGAGTAAATGCTATATATTATTTTATGTTGAAAATAACGTTTACACTGTAAATATAAATAAAAGGAAAAAGCAAATTCAAATAAGAAAATCTATGTATAATTTAATTAATATCAAAGCGTCACTGAAAATTTAATATCATTATTTTTAAGACCTGTATTTCTAATTCTTATAGCCATAAAGTACAATGCTGCGTCACAAACTTTTAACCCGTTAAGGGTTTTTTGTATTGATATCATTACTTTTTAGGGGTTAATGATCAAAACGTAAAATTAAACGGAGCATGGTAATGAGTTATAACACTGTATTAAAAGTGTTGTTTTATAGGTCATACTCGAACAAAATAACAAACTAAATAAAATTTCAAAATTTTATAAAAAGTGATAAAAAAGATGGAAACATGCAACATTACAAAGGCATAATATAGTACATTTTAAAAATGACAAAAATTTCTTATTTATATTTATTTATTATTATAATTTTTTAGGTATAAATTTGATTTAAAGAGAAAAATAAATAATAATAGAAAAATCTTTAAAAAATGAAAATTTTATACTGGTAAATATTTAAGTAGTATAGTTTGTTATGAATTTTATTAAAAAAAAATCTTAATCTATTCAAAATTTTATTATAGCTTAACATTTTGTAATTTATATATTATATATACTAGAAACTTAATGAGCAAATTAATTATTTTCAAATTCTGTTTTAAGAATTTTTTCAATCCGTAGTTTAAGTGATTTATCACCTAATTTTGAAAAATTTACAAATATTTGCATATGATTATCATATTATTTGTCATTTTTATGAAAATAAAGGAAAAATTTTTTGTTGTTGGAATCACCTTTTAAAATAGAACCAATTTTGAAAGTTAACAACGTATCAGCATGAAAACAATGTAAATACAAAGAATATTTTTGATAAACAAATGTCATATAAAATACAAGTACCTAAATAAATAACTCATTTAATATATATATTAAAAAAAGAAAAATGATTTTATTTTTGTGTTTATTTTTGACGCTTCCCGATAGATGGAGCCAAAACGATTATTTGATATTCAGTATTTCAGATGGAAGAGAAGAAATTCGTCCGCGAAACTGCTGCATTACGGTATTTTTGGAGTAAAAAATAGTTTGATTTTTAAACTGAGTTATAAAAAAAACAAGAGTTTTCCTAGGGAAAAGGGAGATGTCAGGCACATCAGATAAAAGCGATTAATATCATATATAAATTAAACTAAATTCGCTCGAACGATATAGAAGAAAAAAATTTTACACATATAGTCCGTCCATTTATAACTTAAATGAGACAATTCATATCTCGAAATATATTGCACGCAGAAATGTAGCGATTTCAGGGTAGGATAAGACAGAAGGTGAAAGTCTATTTTGAAAATATCAGAACATAACCTCCCATATTTCCTGAGATATTAAGTGTCTGCTTTCAGCGGTTTCTTTGATCTTAAAATTCCTGTATATATAAGTGTCGCAGTTTTCGTTCGTTTTTCCGTTTCCGCTGAGTGTCGTGGTGTTTGTTTGTTTTTGCGCTTGCGTCACTAGAAAAACTGCCGTTTTTCTTTATCCACGTGAAAGAAGGAGTGATAAATAATAAACAAATAGTGACGCGGATATTGACTTGGGCACTGCAAGTGAATTATTGTGAAGGATAGTGGGTGCATGAAAAATACAAATAAGGGCTTCCGGGCTCTAAAAATGAGTTAGTACGGGCCGCGGGGCGCAAAAATGTGTTAATAAAGAAGCCGTCCGGCGCTGCCCTAGAGTTAACACTATAGAAAAAAAAAAAAAAAAAGAAAAGAAAAGAGCACATAAATTATTTTTAATTTATTCTTTCATTTGAATACCTTAATGATTTGTAACTGGACGCCATCATCTGTAGTAAACCCATGAAAACAATTACATGACAATTCTCTCACTAAGAAACTTAGATGGATTAGCAGGATCACGAATATTACCAGCTAGATGACCATACGCTATTAATTTCTATAAATAAAAAAAAATATATATATATATATTTTTTTTTACAAAAAAACAAAAATAAATAAATAAATATAAATTAGTTAAAGAAAATTTTTAAAACGCCATAGCTATTCAAAATTAACTAGCTTAAATTTACCTGGATACAGTCAATTGCAGTAATTACAATTCTGGGTGATTCAACAGAAAAATACTTCTCAGCTTCTAAATTACCAGCTTCTGATTTTGGCAAAGGTAAACAAGATTTATCTGCTTCTTCACTAAAAGTAAATATATAAAAATAAATAACAATCAATATACTAATCAATAAAGTATTAAACAAAAATTTGTAGCACAGTTAGTTAAGACTTCCACTTGCTTTTTCAATAAAAAGTAAATAACAATATCCTAATTTTAAAAATCTCAATATCTCTTTTCTTAAATTTTTAAATAAAATTATATCAATCAATATGTAGTCAAGACTAGGTGACATTGACAGTGAGTGACACAAGTCATCACTGAAATTAACTGTATTTTATTTTTATTATTACAGATGACTTGGAAGAGCACATAATATGAATATAACTTTAACTATTTTTGCTTTTCCATAAACCCAAATTAATTTGAGGCTTTGAATAAGAAGATGAAGACTCAAAAATTATGCAACCATTTTAGCACATGAAGAAGTTTAATGAAGACATAAACACAATACATGCAGAATACAAGCATTATATTTTAATGTTAGAACATACATTAAAAAAAAAAAAAAAACATGCAAACGAAAACTCTGAGAACCCTTTTGGGAAAAAGGACAGTTACTGACTACTACGTTTTTCTAAATTTCATTGAGTGCATGGTCACATGGGTTTGATGACGCAACAGTCGCACAGGTATTACAATTTTATATTATAGGTGTAATGTGGTAAAACAATAAACAGCTCAGTGACTGGATATATCTGTCAGCGGCAGTCAGGTGCTTAATGGGGGCTACTGAAATGAGCAACCAGTTATACAGAACAATCTTATCCAGTTTATTCCGGATAATTGGTTCCCTAATAATAATATAATGCTTCTAATATAATTAATTGTATTTCAATTATTGTGGAATAATTTATATAAAATATAAATAAGATTATCAGTTAACTGTACATTTAAAAGATACTTTAAAATAAATAAATAAAAGTAGCGATAAAAGCAAATATATTAAAAAAAAAAAAACTTTAACGCAAGATGTTTAAGTGTTATTATATACATAAAACCCCTTTTATCAAAATAATAACATACACACATTTAAGAATGATCTTTTATGCTTATTTAAAAACTACTTAACAGTCTCACAAAAGTTTTAAAAATAAAAAATTACATATGATTCATGTAAACATTAATGTTTCTTTCGACTAACAAATCACAATCAAAATTATAAAGAGAGTGAAAAAGAGAAATGAAATAAGTACCTTAACTGATTTCCCATTAGTTAGAGGTTTTTTAACAACAGATAAGAAAAATGACCACATCCATGCTTCCAATTATGATAGGGTAGCCTTGCTTCACTATGACAACAAATCTAAAAATTTACAAAAAAAAAAATTCTAAAATTTTATATGAAAGTTTTCTTGTGACATTTTGAAGTTTAACAAACATGCTTATCTAAGATTTTACAAAAAGTTTTTACCTTATTAATGTATCATTTTAAGTCTCAACTTTTTAAATCCTAATTCATCAAACATACCAAGAGGAGTCTGAAACAATAAAAAAATAAATAAGTAAACATTACCAAAAAAAAAAAAAAAAAAAAAAAAAATTCTAAAATTTTATATGAAAACATTTAAGTTTAACAAACATCCCTAGTAGCATTGCCTCTTTGGAATTTGCTTGGCCTGTCATCGGATGTATGATAAATTCATCCTATATATAATCCATTATATCTTTTGCAGCTGTTATAAAGAACAGTTTTCGATGAGCTGAATTAAATCTGAACTTTTCATCTTTAGTAGCACATATTTTGATAAAAATATGGCCTTGCTGAACCCCCCTTTCCCACTTTCCCGTTTGGCTGCTGACCTAGACGTTATGTCATTTGTGTCTCCATATACTCTCATCGATGCACATGCAAGCATTGGTTTGACCGAACTCTGGCAGGCTTTAATTTTTACTTTAGGAATAACTTAAAATTAAAACTTGAATTATTAAAGATTCTGATTGAATTAGGTTTTTGAATACTAGTAGCATTTTATGAGGTAAGTAAACAGTTTGTACATTTCAAAATACTGTGTAATTTTGTTTCTTATAAGCTTTTTTAACTCGGGTAAATGTTTGTTTTACTATATACTTTCTTCTTTAACCCTAAAATGTGTATCCATTAATCTTATATATAGTACTAGCTGCCTTCGGCGACCAGCTGGTTCGCGATCCCTGAAAAATCCGACTTTACGAAACTCCCGCTCGGTGGTGCCTTTTTCCCATTTCAGGTCAAATAACAGCTTATTGATATATCATGAAAATAGCTTATTGAAAGTGCAGTAAATTCCGATACGGTAGTGCCTTCGGCGCCCTCTTCCCTTTTCAATATCTGAAACAGCCTGTTCGCTCACCATGTTATGATCTTCAAATTTCTGACTTCAGCTAAGTCCCGCTCGGTGCCGCATGCAGCGCCTTATCCCCGTTTTAGAGCTTACGACACCTTTCTCGCTCCTTAAAATTTGAAATATTGAAATTTTTAAATATTACAGTGGCATCTGCCGGTAGAAATTTCTGTAATATATTGTTCAATTCCAAATCAACAAAGCTTTCAAATGATGTATTACTTATGAGATTATTTTAATTAGTAGCTGAGATACAAAAGAAAACCTAATCAGGACACCTTAAAATGTGTAAATCAGGTGAAATCTCGAATTCCACTTTCGATAATATAAAAATGAAATTATACTAATTAGAAGCTGAAACACAAAGACAATACAAACATTTTTTTAAAAGATTTGTGTCTGACTTATCTGTGGTTTTCTCCAAAACATGCTTAATTCCGGGCTATATACCGTTAAAAATTATTAGTACGAAATGTGAGCAAAAATCTGAATTTGAAACTCTGTAAAATATAAAAGAATAAAAATTTTCTGGTTTATCCGTAGTTTTCTCCGAAAGTTTCGTACAGAATTTGAACGACTTATATCATTTTAATAGCCTGCAATAAAAACTTTAAAATATTTTTTGAATGATGTATTATGTATTACGATAATGAATATCTTTGATATATTTTAGACTCAAAATGGCTAATCTATCAAGGACGATTTCTATTGAAATCCATCTAAAATTTTTAAATTGAAAAAACTCAAAAACTGCTTTTTTTATTTCCAGTACTGCCAGAATGTCTAGCACCTGGCACTGAAGAATCTTATTCTCTCTTCTCTGTCAAGGTCAGATCAAGATAGCAAGCAGTATACATTTCATTACGGAATGGCGATAATGGTTTAATGCCTAAAACTAAAAAAATCCCAACTCTTTCAGTTTTAGAAATTTTCTCTCAATCTTTTGGGAATTGAATTATTGAAGCGAGGTCTATAAAAAAAAAAAAAAAAAAGGAAATGATTTATCTCTAAACGCTTTTTGAGTTATAAAATGTTTTGTGAAAAAAACGATGTTTCGTAAAATCTAAAAATATGGATCGCTAATCCGTATTTTGTAAAAATGTTTTATATGGTTCGAAAGAGGATTAAATGACCTTTCCTTATATACCAGTTGTTACGAAATGGAACAGTTACTCGGTCGTACAGGGCGTTAAAAAAAAAATTATCGCAAAAAAGGAAAATTTTCGAAACTTTTTTTAAAAATATAAAAAAATCCGTATTTTTTTTTTAAAAATTGTACCGTAAGAATCGGTAATAAATGCTCTTTCAAGTGGTATAGGTGCATTTTCGATATTTCCAACAGATCGGCAGCGATCGCTTTACAAAAAACCATGAAATTTTTCTCTCTCTGCTTTCTCTTTTGAGGAACACGCTGAAGGGCGGAAATTACGTTTCGCTCGCTTTTAATTAGACATTGGTCGACGTTTTAATTAATATATCTGGAACTAATTAAAATTTTTAAATTCTGTTTTCACTATCAACTCGGGAAAGCTTCCGAGCACCCGTATGTCAAATTTTATACTTCTGCGTTCAGTAGGGGCTGAACGTATAGATGCACAGACAAACATCTTCTTTTATTATTATAGACTATCCGATAGCAAACTTTCTACTGACAAACAGGAAGTGAAAGTGTGTAAAAATTGGTTTAGAGTAAATAAATTACACTTTTTCACTTATTTGAAGGTCGAGAATCGTAAAATAATCTATATATAGTATTTTATTTATTTATTTATCGATATTTTCTGAACTAGATAGTTAAGGATGCTTTTATACAGTTAAATAAACATCTTTTTTATTTTTTGAAAGTGCCCGTTTTCTATTTAATTTAAATTTTATAATGTAATTTTTCAAACTATTTAGATTGATATTGAAATTGTTCAAATTATTTAAATCATTTAAAGATAAAGCAAATCATTGGAAGCATAAACTAATTTAAAAATATTACTCCTGTTGCATATTTAGCATTTGTAATATCTTCCAAAATTACACTTTGAAAACATTTTTTCTTTACAGTATAATCTTCAAGTTTGAAATTATTGATATATTTTTAAACTGTTTTCATTAAAAACGTTATATCGTGTGTTAATTATAGTTTTTAACGATTCAAATTTTGGTTTTAAATATTTCAAAAATATTTATCCACGTGTATCCAAGTGAAAGAAGGAGTGATAAATAATCAATACAAAAAACCCTTAACGGGTTAAAAGTTTGTGACGCAGCACTGTACTTTATGGCTATAAGAATTAGAAATACGGGTCTTAAAAATAATGATACGAAATTTTCAGTGACGCTTTGATATTAATTAAATTATACATAGATTTTCTTATTTGAATTTGCTTTTTCCTTTTATTTATATTTACAGTGTAAACGTTATTTTCAACATAAAATAATATATACCATTTACTCATTGATACCTTTCCATTCACATGTCTTATACTATGAAAGCATGTGTTTTAAAAGAAATTCTCTGCAATTATTTTGTTTTGCATATTAAAGTATATGTGCACATTGAAATATTGCTTTTAATTTTCAAATACGCTGTCAAATATATGACTTTCATTAAGCTTATATTATGTACTGAAATATATTTATTTCGAAGAATTATTCTATCTTTTGTGTCACGCCATCCAAAACTGAAAAAAATTTCACAGTTTTTTTCTTTGCATCACGATATCTATTTGCATGCATTTTCAATTTATTTGGATGAAATGACACAAAGTAGACATTTCCATATATTTTACTTACAGTTTTGGATGGCGTGACGCAAAAGATAGAATAATTCTTCGAAATAAATATATTTCAGTACGTAATATAAGCTTAATGAAAGTGATATATTTGACAGCGTATTTGAAAATTAAAAGCAATATTTCAATGTGCACATATACTTTAATATGCAAAACAAAATAATTGCAGAGAAATTTAAAAACAAATCACTTAATGTAACACCACTGCGTTACTGGAATTTCATATAATTTCTTTTAAAACACATGCTTTCATAGTATAAGAGATGTGAATGGAAAGGTATCAATGAGTAAATGCTATATATTATTTTATGTTGAAAATAACGTTTACACTGTAAATATAAATAAAAGGAAAAAGCAAATTCAAATAAGAAAATCTATGTATAATTTAATTAATATCAAAGCGTCACTGAAAATTTAATATCATTATTTTTAAGACCTGTATTTCTAATTCTTATAGCCATAAAGTACAATGCTGCGTCACAAACTTTTAACCCGTTAAGGGTTTTTTGTATTGATATCATTACTTTTTAGGGGTTAATGATCAAAACGTAAAATTAAACGGAGCATGGTAATGAGTTATAACACTGTATTAAAAGTGTTGTTTTATATGTCATACTCGAACAAAATAACAAACTAAATAAAATTTCAAAATTTTATAAAAAGTGATAAAAAAGATGGAAACATGCAACATTACAAAGGCATAATATAGTACATTTTAAAAATGACAAAAATTTCTTATTTATATTTATTTATTATTATAATTTTTTAGGTATAGATTTGATTTAAAGAGAAAAATAAATAATAATAGAAAAATCTTTAAAAAATGAAAATTTTATACTGGTAAATATTTAAGTAGTATAGTTTGTTATGAATTTTATTAAAAAAAAATCTTAATCTATTCAAAATTTTATTATAGCTTAACATTTTGTAATTTATATATTATATATACTAGAAACTTAATGAGCAAATTAATTATTTTCAAATTCTGTTTTAAGAATTTTTTCAATCCGTAGTTTAAGTGATTTATCACCTAATTTTGAAAAATTTACAAATATTTGCATATGATTATCATATTATTTGTCATTTTTATGAAAATAAAGGAAAAATTTTTTGTTGTTGGAATCACCTTTTAAAATAGAACCAATTTTGAAAGTTAACAACGTATCAGCATGAAAACAATGTAAATACAAAGAATATTTTTGATAAACAAATGTCATATAAAATACAAGTACCTAAATAAATAACTCATTTAATATATATATTAAAAAAAGAAAAATGATTTTATTTTTGTGTTTATTTTTGACGCTTCCCGATAGATGGAGCCAAAACGATTATTTGATATTCAGTATTTCAGATGGAAGAGAAGAAATTCGTCCGCGAAACTGCTGCATTACGGTATTTTTGGAGTAAAAAATAGTTTGATTTTTAAACTGAGTTATAAAAAAAACAAGAGTTTTCCTAGGGAAAAGGGAGATGTCAGGCACATCAGATAAAAGCGATTAATATCATATATAAATTAAACTAAATTCGCTCGAGCGATATAGAAGAAAAAAATTTTACACATATAGTCCGTCCATTTATAACTTAAATGAGACAATTCATATCTCGAAATATATTGCACGCAGAAATGTAGCGATTTCAGGGTAGGATAAGACAGAAGGTGAAAGTCTATTTTGAAAATATCAGAACATAACCTCCCATATTTCCTGAGATATTAAGTGTCTGCTTTCAGCGGTTTCTTTGATCTTAAAATTCCTGTATATATAAGTGTCGCAGTTTTCGTTCGTTTTTCCGTTTCCGCTGAGTGTCGTGGTGTTTGTTTGTTTTTGCGCTTGCGTCACTAGAAAAACTGCCGTTTTTCTTTATCCACGTGAAAGAAGGAGTGATAAATAATAAACAAATAGCGACGCGGATATTGACTTGGGCACTGCAAGTGAACTATTGTGAAGGATAGTGGGTGCATGAAAAATACAAATAAGGGCTGCCGGGCTCTAAAAATGAGTTAGTACGGGCCGCGGGGCGCAAAAATGTGTTAATAAAGAAGCCGTCCGGCGCTGCCCTAGAGTTAACACTATAGAAAAAAAAAAAAAAAAAGAAAAGAAAAGAGCACATAAATTATTTTTAATTTATTCTTTCATTTGAATACCTTAATGATTTGTAACTGGACGCCATCATCTGTAGTAAACCCATGAAAACAATTACATGACAATTCTCTCACTAAGAAACTTAGATGGATTAGCAGGATCACGAATATTACCAGCTAGATGACCATACGCTATTAATTTCTATAAATAAAAAAAAATATATATATATATATTTTTTTTTACAAAAAAACAAAAATAAATAAATAAATATAAATTAGTTAAAGAAAATTTTTAAAACGCCATAGCTATTCAAAATTAACTAGCTTAAATTTACCTGGATACAGTCAATTGCAGTAATTACAATTCTGGGTGATTCAACAGAAAAATACTTCTCAGCTTCTAAATTACCAGCTTCTGATTTTGGCAAAGGTAAACAAGATTTATCTGCTTCTTCACTAAAAGTAAATATATAAAAATAAATAACAATCAATATACTAATCAATAAAGTATTAAACAAAAATTTGTAGCACAGTTAGTTAAGACTTCCACTTGCTTTTTCAATAAAAAGTAAATAACAATATCCTAATTTTAAAAATCTCAATATCTCTTTTCTTAAATTTTTAAATAAAATTATATCAATCAATATGTAGTCAAGACTAGGTGACATTGACAGTGAGTGACACAAGTCATCACTGAAATTAACTGTATTTTATTTTTATTATTACAGATGACTTGGAAGAGCACATAATATGAATATAACTTTAACTATTTTTGCTTTTCCATAAACCCAAATTAATTTGAGGCTTTGAATAAGAAGATGAAGACTCAAAAATTATGCAACCATTTTAGCACATGAAGAAGTTTAATGAAGACATAAACACAATACATGCAGAATACAAGCATTATATTTTAATGTTAGAACATACATTAAAAAAAAAAAAAAACATGCAAACGAAAACTCTGAGAACCCTTTTGGGAAAAAGGACAGTTACTGACTACTACGTTTTTCTAAATTTCATTGAGTGCATGGTCACATGGGTTTGATGACGCAACAGTCGCACAGGTATTACAATTTTATATTATAGGTGTAATGTGGTAAAACAATAAACAGCTCAGTGACTGGATATATCTGTCAGCGGCAGTCAGGTGCTTAATGGGGGCTACTGAAATGAGCAACCAGTTATACAGAACAATCTTATCCAGTTTATTCCGGATAATTGGTTCCCTAATAATAATATAATGCTTCTAATATAATTAATTGTATTTCAATTATTGTGGAATAATTTATATAAAATATAAATAAGATTATCAGTTAACTGTACATTTAAAAGATACTTTAAAATAAATAAATAAAAGTAGCGATAAAAGCAAATATATTAAAAAAAAAAAAACTTTAACGCAAGATGTTTAAGTGTTATTATATACATAAAACCCCTTTTATCAAAATAATAACATACACACATTTAAGAATGATCTTTTATGCTTATTTAAAAACTACTTAACAGTCTCACAAAAGTTTTAAAAATAAAAAATTACATATGATTCATGTAAACATTAATGTTTCTTTCGACTAACAAATCACAATCAAAATTATAAAGAGAGTGAAAAAGAGAAATGAAATAAGTACCTTAACTGATTTCCCATTAGTTAGAGGTTTTTTAACAACAGATAAGAAAAATGACCACATCCATGCTTCCAATTATGATAGGGTAGCCTTGCTTCACTATGACAACAAATCTAAAAATTTACAAAAAAAAAAATTCTAAAATTTTATATGAAAGTTTTCTTGTGACATTTTGAAGTTTAACAAACATGCTTATCTAAGATTTTACAAAAAGTTTTTACCTTATTAATGTATCATTTTAAGTCTCAACTTTTTAAATCCTAATTCATCAAACATACCAAGAGGAGTCTGAAACAATAAAAAAATAAATAAGTAAACATTACCAAAAAAAAAAAAAAAAAAAAAAAAAAAATTCTAAAATTTTATATGAAAACATTTAAGTTTAACAAACATCCCTAGTAGCATTGCCTCTTTGGAATTTGCTTGGCCTGTCATCGGATGTATGATAAATTCATCCTATATATAATCCATTATATCTTTTGCAGCTGTTATAAAGAACAGTTTTCGATGAGCTGAATTAAATCTGAACTTTTCATCTTTAGTAGCACATATTTTGATAAAAATATGGCCTTGCTGAACCCCCCTTTCCCACTTTCCCGTTTGGCTGCTGACCTAGACGTTATGTCATTTGTGTCTCCATATACTCTCATCGATGCACATGCAAGCATTGGTTTGACCGAACTCTGGCAGGCTTTAATTTTTACTTTAGGAATAACTTAAAATTAAAACTTGAATTATTAAAGATTCTGATTGAATTAGGTTTTAGAATACTAGTAGCATTTTATGAGGTAAGTAAACAGTTTGTACATTTCAAAATACTGTGTAATTTTGTTTCTTATAAGCTTTTTTAACTCGGGTAAATGTTTGTTTTACTATATACTTTCTTCTTTAACCCTAAAATGTGTATCCATTAATCTTATATATAGTACTAGCTGCCTTCGGCGACCAGCTGGTTCGCGATCCCTGAAAAATCCGACTTTACGAAACTCCCGCTCGGTGGTGCCTTTTTCCCATTTCAGGTCAAATAACAGCTTATTGATATATCGTGAAAATAGCTTATTGAAAGTGCAGTAAATTCCGATACGGTAGTGCCTTCGGCACCCTCTTCCCTTTTCAATATCTGAAACAGCCTGTTCGCTCACCATGTTATGATCTTCAAATTTCTGACTTCAGCTAAGTCCCGCTCGGTGCCGCATGCAGCGCCTTATCCCCGTTTTAGAGCTTACGACACCTTTCTCGCTCCTTAAAATTTGAAATATTGAAATTTTTAAATATTACAGTGGCATCTGCCGGTAGAAATTTCTGTAATATATTGTTCAATTCCAAATCAACAAAGCTTTCAAATGATGTATTACTTATGAAATTATTTTAATTAGTAGCTGAGATACAAAAGAAAACCTAATCAGGACACCTTAAAATGTGTAAATCAGGTGAAATCTCGAATTCCACTTTCGATAATATAAAAATGAAATTATACTAATTAGAAGCTGAAACACAAAGACAATACAAACATTTTTTTAAAAGATTTGTGTCTGACTTATCTGTGGTTTTCTCCAAAACTTGCTTAATTCCGGGCTATATACCGTTAAAAATTATTAGTACGAAATGTGAGCAAAAATCTGAATTTGAAACTCTGTAAAATATAAAAGAATAAAAATTTTCTGGTTTATCCGTAGTTTTCTCCGAAAGTTTCGTACAGAATTTGAACGACTTATATCATTTTAATAGCCTGCAATAAAAACTTTAAAATATTTTTTGAATGATGTATTATGTATTACGATAATGAATATCTTTGATATATTTTAGACTCAAAATGGCTAATCTATCAAGGACGATTTCTATTGAAATCCATCTAAAATTTTTAAATTGAAAAAACTCAAAAACTGCTTTTTTTATTTCCAGTACTGCCAGAATGTCTAGCACCTGGCACTGAAGAATCTTATTCTCTCTTCTCTGTCAAGGTCAGATCAAGATAGCAAGCAGTATACATTTCATTACGGAATGGCGATAATGGTTTAATGCCTAAAACTAAAAAAATCCCAACTCTTTCAGTTTTAGAAATTTTCTCTCAATCTTTTGGGAATTGAATTATTGAAGCGAGGTCTATAAAAAAAAAAAAAAAGGAAATGATTTATCTCTAAACGCTTTTTGAGTTATAAAATGTTTTGTGAAAAAAACGATGTTTCGTAAAATCTAAAAATATGGATCGCTAATCCGTATTTTGTAAAAATGTTTTATATGGTTCGAAAGAGGATTAAATGACCTTTCCTTATATACCAGTTGTTACGAAATGGAACAGTTACTCGGTCGTACAGGGCGTTTAAAAAAAAATTATCGCAAAAAAGGAAAATTTTCGAAACTTTTTTTAAAAATATAAAAAAATCCGTATTTTTTTTTTAAAAATTGTACCGTAAGAATCGGTAATAAATGCTCTTTCAAGTGGTATAGGTGCATTTTCGATATTTCCAACAGATCGGCAGCGATCGCTTTACAAAAAACCATGAAATTTTTCTCTCTCTGCTTTCTCTTTTGAGGAACACGCTGAAGGGCGGAAATTACGTTTCGCTCGCTTTTAATTAGACATTGGTCGACGTTTTAATTAATATATCTGGAACTAATTAAAATTTTTAAATTCTGTTTTCACTATCAACTCGGGAAAGCTTCCGAGCACCCGTATGTCAAATTTTATACTTCTGCGTTCAGTAGGGGCTGAACGTATAGATGCACAGACAAACATCTTCTTTTATTATTATAGACTAGCCGATAGCAAACTTTCTACTGACAAACAGGAAGTGAAAGTGTGTAAAAATTGGTTTAGAGTAAATAAATTACACTTTTTCACTTATTTGAAGGTCGAGAATCGTAAAATAATCTATATATAGTATTTTATTTATTTATTTATCGATATTTTCTGAACTAGATAGTTAAGGATGCTTTTATACAGTTAAATAAACATCTTTTTTATTTTATGAAAGTGCCCGTTTTCTATTTAATTTAAATTTTATAATGTAATTTTTCAAACTATTTAGATTGATATTGAAATTGTTCAAATTATTTAAATCATTTAAAGATA